>CM060415.1:32044929-34973263 GCA_030545235.1 Helianthus tuberosus | reverse complement strand
TATGATGCAAATAAGAAATGATCGCGATTTAAGCTAAAAGTGCGTAAACACTCTTAACGGGTCAAAATAAGTATTTAAGCAGAACGGGTTAAGAATACATAAGAAACCCGTGGTTTGGACCTTGAATAATAGGAAACTGATGCAAGATGAGGTTCATGATAATTTGTACGCAACAAACTAGTTTTTGTTTGATAAAATCATGAACGGGTCAAAATTGGTAATTGATTATAAAGCCGAGGTAAATAGAAAGAAGTCACATATGAGACAAAAGGACTTCCATAGAATCCACATCGCCCCATAAAAATTACCAAACATCGATGTCTCAGAACTAGAAGTAGTAGGAAACATAACATACTGATTAGTGACATGAAAAATTACCAAACATGATTTTTTAATGTATATTTGTGTGTTTAAGATCACCTTCAAGTCTTTCATTCTATCTCTAGATTGTCCGATGAGAGTCATAGGCACACTCGCCGGAACCCTAGAACCCGCAATCGTCACTGTCGCCTTCACCGACGACCGATAACATTATCTCCGGCAAACTATGACAGTGACATGAAAAATTACCAAACATGATTTTTTAATGTATATTTGTGTGTTCAAGATCACCTTCAAGTCTCTCATTCTATCTCTAGATTGTCCGATGAGAGTCATGGGCACACTCGCCGGAACCCTAGAACCCGCAACCGTCACTGTCGCCTTCACCGACGACCGATAACATTATCTTCGGAACACTTAGTGGAGCTCCCGTATCAATTACGTCTATTCCTCTCGTTAGACCGTCTGTAGCACTCATAGCTACGGCTCTAACTCGATTGTTTCCTAATAATTGTTGTACCTCACAAGTCACATTAATTGGTTGACCAATAGTATCTCGACCCTTAACTACCAAAGCGTTATAAATATTAGGCATTTTGCCTGGCGGAAAGGCTACATCTAGTACCAGACCAATGATTTGGGCGATACGCCCTAGGTTCTTTTTGTCAAGCGTGGCAACCCTAGAACTAGAAGTAGTAGGATTCATTCTCATAATAGCTGAGTTTGGTAATTTTTATGGGCCGCTGAATCAAAAATAAGTATGACTTTTATATATTTTTTGGCACAAGGATTCTAGCCACTCAATTACCCTCATTCGCTCTGCGGCTATAAATACCCATCCAGGAGCAGGTTTGAGGTAACACTGATCTGCTCTATCTCACATACTACTCAAACACACATTTTGCTCTCAATCAAATACTGATTCTTACGTCGAATAGTGGTAACAAGGAGCACCCCCTGCCCCGGTGGGCACCAATGATGATATAAAATAATTAGCTATACAACGATTAGTGATCTACCATTATTTATTGTTTTGTGTGTGTGCCAAAATTTATTGTTTTGCGCCTGTGGATTCCCAGTGCTAGGCAACAGAAATTTGGCCAGCATCCATTCGTTTAGTTGGTTATCGTACCACCACTCGATATCAACACATGATATTTATATCGATCGAAAACAATTGTTCGAAAGAAATCAATTCGATTAAGTTGTATGTATATTCTACTATAACAAAATTAAATGCCTAAATTAAATGAAGTAAGAAGGCATTCTATCCCAAAAAGAAGGTACGCAACCTTCGATATGGTGTCAAAAGTGCTGGATTCCCAAAAGGGATTCTCATTTGCTTGTTTTTTTTATCGAGTCAATGTAACATTGTAACCCATCCCATTTGACCTGCACATAAAAAACATCCGTTAAAATACAAGTTAGGGGGATCATCAAGTATTTTCTGTATAATCCTATAAAAGTCCTCACATTTCATCTCCAAGTTATTATGATATTAGCCATTTAAGTAATCTTTTTAACTTTGTTTTGCGCGATGCTTAATCAACACCATAGAAATTAGCATATATTGATTTTAGCATATGAAACCATATCTTTCTATGACTGTATTCTGCACCCTTTGTCGCAAAAACGTGAAAGTCCCAAATATCCCAGATTGAAGCTAGCGTTTTCTTCACTACAGGATCCAATTATTTATTTTCTTTCTCTTTAATTTTTTTTTGTGTTAAATGCAATAATCAGCAATGTATTCCGGCTAATTCCATGTTTGGTAGTGCATTTTATTTTAAACTAAAAACGTCGAATATATGGATTTATGGCTGAACAATTTACCTGCTCTTTAACTTCTTCAGAGATTCAAACTTCTTCATGCTTAATAGAAACAGAGTTCTTTATACTTCATAGATGTAAAGTTCTTCACATGAATACATCTAGAGCTTCATTCAATATATCACACACATCCTAAGCAGATTTAGCAAATAACTGCAACATGTAAAAGCTAGGAAGAGAACAAAACAAAGAACATCAATAACATATTAAGCAGATTTAAAAAGATTCTACTCAACATAAACAAAACAAAAAACATCTTTTTTTGATAATCCATCTAATATATAAGCTTTCAATCAAACTAAAGCAAGATAACATGTTTGAAATGGGGTTATCTCATTGTTATGAACACAGGAAGAAAACGATTCACCCTCCAATGATCACCTTCAGTATCCATGCTTGACTCTCTTTGACCATATCTAGTCATAGTTGATCACATCAATTTGCAGAAATAAGTTTAAACTTTGCATCTACAGTTTGGGATGGAAGCACAGTTTCTCCATTCAGTTATGTCCTTAGACATTTGTGAGAAACTCTTCACCATGGTCTGATTCCATTCAGTAATTTTGCATTTATTCCTTCACTCTCTTGTGCATCTGGTCCTTGCACTTGATTGCAACCTAAAATAGTTAACAGTTAAGAGAAAGTAAATGAACATGCATATCAAAATTACAATATTCAAAAGATATTCATTCAAGATGAGATTGTTAGTTACTTGCGAACATTCATGGTCGTTGTATCAAATACCCCAACATTTTGAATTTGGCATTAGGTAAGTTCAGATATTATCCAGTTGAGTCTGATTCAAAATTTGGGAACCCATTTTGTCGGATGTTACATTGAACCTATGTGAATCTTGGGAAACATAAACTTTGAGTTATTAGATGCATTATTTGTTCTATAATGAACGTATAACACAACAGTTTGTCAAGTTAATTACGGGGACAAATATTGGTTGTTTGACTTTAAAAGTCAAAGCACAGCATTCTAATTACATATTTTGGTTATAGTTTTCCGTGCGATGGGAGGTCTCAAAACCATGATGGAGGCTTAGATTGTCACACCCCGACCACGTAAAACAACAAATCGTGGCGAAAACGTCGAGGAGTGTTGTAACAGAATCATTGTTTCACAACACATGGAATTTAGAATATTGTTTTATTACATAAAAAGTTACATTGTCTTGGAATTTGATCAACAAACAGTACAATTGCTGTTCGTTTTTATAATTACTAAGTCCCATGTCCATCCTATGTAAAGCAATCAACAGTCGTCACGAAATAAAACCTGAAACATATGTGAAAGTAAATACGTCAGCATAAAAATGCCTGTGAGTAACATATGTTTTGTGAATTAGATTCATGGCTTTGGATCGTATAAGAAAAGATTATATGTTGATAAAAGTAGCCATGAATCCTTGATAAAAGTTTGGTTTCTAGAACACTTTGCATTGATATAAAAGTTGTAGTATACATAAAAATATACCTTGGTTTTAAGAAAGTCGGATAAGTAATATATTAAAATATATTTTAGTTTCAAAACAGTTAAACAGATAGTATATCAAATATACTTTAGTTGTCAAAATAATAGTTTTCGGTAGTATATCATAAGTATACTTTGGTTTTGTAAATAACATATCAACTATGTTTTAGTAAATAACAAAATATATGTTGGATTTGTACATAGTATATCAAATTATACTTTAGTAAATAATATCACGTTGGTAGTATGTCGGAACATACCTAAATCGTGGTTTGGTAATATATCAAACTATATTATAGTAAACAATAGCATATCAAATTATGCTTTAGTAAACAGTATCACGTTGGTAGTATATCAAAATATACCATAAATCACGATTTAGCAATACATTCAAACCTTAGTGCATCAAACTACACTTTGGAGACTATAGAAATACCACAAAGGCAAATTCTATTTGATAAAAATTTGGTTTCTGACATTCCATACAACAGGAATGGGGTGTCTAGTCCTATAGCGCTATATCGTACTACCAATCGGCTTGATCATTGTTAACGAATGTATAAATAATAGTATAAATAAACATTTAGTTCTAACAAACCTTGGAAATCAGTCGTTTAAACCATAGATAATAGTTCAATTCGTCGAAAGATAGTATTTATGCATGTGAAATCATATAGTCGAAATCATGAAAATAATGAATAGACACATATGAATCACCCCAAAACATTTGAAAACGTAAAAGAGGGGACTATTTACTCACCTTTGGGTGCGTTTTTATATGTTAACACAATCTCTCAAATTGTTTATTCGTCCTAAACTAAATAAGAACGATTTAATAATAAAAAACCCACAAAAATACATAAGTTTCTCCGATACTTAGAATTTTCACATAACTTTGAGATCTTCTCGAAAAGTTATTATTTTTTATTATGTTGGTGTATTTATGTATATATGAGTTCATATACATATTTTAAGAACTTTTCGACTTGAACGATTTTATTGGTGACTCTCATCATGTTGTAAGCAATATATCTACGATTTGCGCGTCGTAATATATATACTCAAATGTAACATACTAATAATAGCGTATTACACATAATCTTGTTAAGTATTAACATGTCAACATACACATAGTATAAAACACATAACACATTGTAACACACAAAATTTACCCATGAACAAACCAATCTAGTGTACATTGAAAAACACGTATTTTTGTGATTCGGTAACGTTTTTGGGCGCCGGAAGTCACGTATGACTAACCAAACACCAAGTAAACTTAATATAAGTTAAAATACTTATTTTTATATCAAAAATATCAGTTTACATACTGATCTAAAACAGTTTTATAAAAATCCTCCGAAAAGCCGATTTTTAACCGTTTTACCGCATAGTTTTGCATCAAACGTTACCCTAACCATCCCAAATCGAAACGACTTGATATTTTAACATAACCCATATTATTTACTGAATAAAATAGTGGTTATACTCATGATAGTGCAGGTCTCACATATAGCACAAAAATCATGCAAATTTCACATATTTTACCACTTTTTAAGCTATATGTACAACATGCAAAGCTATCAAACCTATGTCAAAGTTTCATGTCATTATAATATACCAAATGATGTTATTTTTAGTGTTTATAACCTGTTCTAAAACACTTTTTTCATACCATCATTTTTTATCATTTCTTGAGCTTTAAATCAACATGTATTCTTATTTACAAGTGCCTAAAGCACACTATCATATCAACATCATTTTATGTGAATCTAAATGCAACAAATATGCAACTTATTCATGTTTATTTGCTGATGTATTTGAACATTTATCATATCATGCATATATCATCAAAACCCTTGCATTTTAACTATTATTCAAAAGTAGGCTGTTTTCCGGAATTTTAATAAAATAGTTAACTTACTCCAAAAATTCCCTAATTTTTACAGAATGTTTTAAACGATCCAAATATTATTGTGTAAAAATATCGGGATCTAACTCATTACCAATATTTTATAAAAAAATCATTTACCGGACTATAATCAGATTCTTCACTTTCTGACTGCAGTCCACGTAATAATTCATTTAAAATCCATCGTAAGTCCGATTGATGAAATTCCAGTGGGAGAATTACAGCGACATCAGTGGTCATTTACAGTACAAATTTCATGAGCTAATTCTACACATATTTCAAGTTATGATGAAAAACATAACACACATTTTTTGCAGTAAAAACGCAGCTTTTGCTGCTGTACAAAACGGACCTTTAAAAATAGTAAACGACCTTGAAAAAAATTTGATTCCAGTGCCATTTGATTCGTTTTTCGAAAACATATAATTTAGACTTCAGAAAATCGATTTTTCGTTTTATAACGGTCCGTTTACAGCCAACTGAAGTTGGATGTAAATGTTACTCAGCATGCTGTTAATCGCTTAAATGTTACTAAAACATGCAAGCAAATATCCTAAACAAGTGTTTATCAAGAAATCAAACTCAAAACTCATACACCCATATATATATATATATATATATATATATATATATATATATATATATATATATATATGTACGGTTTATACACACACACATAAACATCACCATTTTTATATGTATCAAGACCCATTTCATTTTAGATTTCAAGTTTGTGAAAATTCCAAGATTCAAGAGAAACTTCAAATCATCAAGAACAACCAAGAATCAAAAATATGATTTAAACATAAATGTTATACCTTCAAGATTCAAGTAAGTTGTTGGATGAGGTTTTGATGATATGGAGCTTGAAATTACTTGAAAGAATCTTGGAAACTCCTTTGGATCTTCACACCAACTTGAAATTAGCTTGGAATGGAGCTTGATTATGAAGAACAAGATTGGAAAACATGAAGATGGTGATGAAGATAGTGTGGATGGTTGGGAGGGAGAGAGAGGGAGGGAGATGGAGTGATGTTGAGTGTTGGGATCTTGAAGGATTTGTATAGAGATATGGAGGATCTTAAGAGATTACATGCAAAGACACTTGTCCAAAGAAAATCAAATAGAATATTGCAATATCTTGGAAAATATTTTGGTGATCTTGGTGGGTCCTTGTGACCGTGAAGTATATGGAGAGGGGGGGGGGGTTAAATGTAAATTTTTGATGGTAAGAATAGATAAAAATAGGTATTTAATTGGATACCGGGTATTTTATCTAGCGTTTAAATCCCGGTTTATGGCCTTCTAAATTATTTTTATTATTCTATAAAAATAAACTCGCCAAAATATTATTGAAATAAATTTCAGTTGCCAAGACTGGCTGCGTTGTCTGTGTTTTGCAGTAGAGGCACTGTGTTACGCGGTAACACGCGGTAGGCGCTTAAACTTTGAAAAATAACGTTTTTAAGCGTTTTAATTTATTTTTCAACACGAACCTGATTAAAAATAAAATTTTAATCATAACAGAATATTTTTAGGATTTAAATATTATTCGGGCAGTCACCAACGTTCGTTTCACAGTTTTGTCGTAAATAGTTCTAAAGTTCGAATAAACATGTTTTTGCCATACCGAATCCTTCGAAACTTATTTCTAAATTATGTAAAGGGTATTTAGGGTATGTTTGGCTTATGTCACAGTTCCGGTGTGTACGTTGCGTTAAACTGATTATGTTTACGCACCAGTTTGCGTATAAACTTCCAGAAAGCGATTTAAAGCTTGAAATCGGAATCGAATCAAATTGTAAAATCATTAAACACAATAACACATATAATAACACCAAAGCACATTGTTTTATTGATAATCGACATTGTTTTACATTATACGATGATTACAGAACACAGTTGTCACAGTCTCCCTTACTTTAGGAAATTTCGTCCCGAAATTTAATTTTAGAGGAAACTTCTGAAGGCAACTGTGATGGTTTCGCTTTCGAATGAATTCCTCGAACCCTAAGTAAAACTCTGGGCCATGTTTGGATTCTTAGCAAATTAGTCAACTATCAAAGTGAAGTCCTTGTAGTAACAAAACGTGGAGTTTCGAACTATGGACAGAAGAACGTTTCTTATGAAGACTGTCATAGGAAACTTGTGTGTGTTTGTAATCGGAATTGGAGAATGAAAAATAAAATGACATTGGTCAAGGTTCAGGACTTCTAGTAACTTAAATAACGCTACGTTCGCAATGTAATAAGGAACACTTATATATAGGAAGTACCAGCGGCGTATCCACCATGCCCTTTTCTACATTGTTCCCGTTTCATTATTCTCATCACTATAGGTCTTACACATGACAAAACTTGCTGTGGTTTCTATGCACCGAATTCCATAATTATGTATGCATCCATAATTACGTAATTCCTTGCACAGTCCGCACAGTTCATTTCATAATGCGTAGGAAAAAAATCAATTGAATAAACATAAAGTGACTTGACTAGACCACCAAAGGATCTTTTAACTAGATCAACGAACGATCTTTTTAACTAGATCAACACATGATCTCCTTAACTAGACCGTCATACAATCTTCCTTAACTAGACCACTTATGGGATCTTTTCTGCTATATCATCACATGAGATTCCTAACCAGATTTTTGAATCAATCTTTTTAACTAGAATTATAGAAGAGTACTTCATAATCCAAGGGTCTTAACTAATACGTAGAAACCCATTAAGGATTTAAGGTAGTACCTTTGGATATCCTACTATGAATCCCTCATATGGAGATATGGAAGATTCTATGAGGATTTGGATAATGAATATTCGGATAACTCAAAAACACAAGACATAAAAGGAATCACATAAGCACATAATCACATAATTGCATCAGTTTTGTAAAATAAACTTGAAACAACAAATTTTATTTATATATAACAACTGAATTGTTCCAAACGTCAAAGGATAACAAACAAAGAAATACAAAAGACTAATTGTTCAGTGCTACATTGTCGTTCGCGGTTGCCTCGTTTATGTTGAACACTCGTCCACGCACTGGATTTGCGTTAACAAGTCTTGGGCAATTGTTTCGGTAGTGAGTAAGGTCACCACAGTTATAACACGACCCAGGAGGGAACTGTGCTTGAGCAACAGCAGGATTTGCAGCAGCTTGGTTAGCATAACGGCAGGTATTGACCAAATGTCCCAATCGCCCACAGTGGGTACATTTGTGACACTGTACTTGCTCCAGATGATGATGGTTGCATTTATTGCACAAAGGTGCAGTACCAACATAGTTTTTCTTTGTACGAGGTTGTGCTAGCTGATTTTGTGCAACCTGATTGTTCTAAGCAGTTATTGCGCAGTTTTGTGAAGCCTTGCGCTTTTTCTTCTTGGATGTCTCGGCCTGTCTATCCTTTGGTTCTTCTTGTTCAGACTTGTCAGATGGTTTCGGGTCGCCCTTTCGAAAAAGCTTACCTTTCCTGATCTGGGATTCAGTCAGGGTAGCAGACAATTCAACGGCCTGTCTGACGGTAGTAGGGTTGTTACCAGTAACGATATCCTGAACTAGGTCAGGAAGACCATCAATGTACTTTTCAATCTCCTTCTCCACAGGCGTAACCATAGCAGGACATAACAGGCTCAGCTTCTCATAACGATCAGTATAGGCTCGATGTTCACCACTGTCTTGCTTCAAATCGTCGAATTCCCTTTCCAACGCTCTTAGCTCATGACGAGGACAGAACTCCTTCATCATTAGAGCTCGAAGCTCCTCCCAAGTTTGAGCTAGTGCCACATCGGCACCCCTATCACGCATCACCCCGTTCCACCATGTAAGAGCATGCTTCTCAAACACACTGGATGCAAACTCAACCTTACGCTCATTCGGACATTGCACATGCCTGAATGTGCTCTCCAAACTTTCAAACCATTGCAGGAACGCGGTTGCTCCTTGAGTCCCAGAAAACTTCAAAGGTTTAACAGAGTTGGATGTCTTAAAGTTGCACAGAACAAGTGCGTTGTTGTTGTTGTTTGCTTGGTTTAACTGGGTAACTAGGTTCGGGATTACAGCAGCGATTTGCTAAGTGATCAAGGCTGCCGTTGCGGCGTCTTGAGTTTGATCACGTCTAGGAGGCATCTAAAAGAAAAGGGAACACAAGGAAATGTGTGAGATTGACATAGAACAATCAAAAGGAGTATTGAAAATATCGACAAAACGAAGGAAGGTGGTCATTTGTTCGTTACTTAAAACAAACAAACAACACAGTGACTAATCAAAGTAAATAGGTCTACATAATGCATAATGAAGACATACTTTAGCCTATAAGTGGACACTCACCCCAAGAGTTCCCAGGTAAGAGTGACTGGTCCGATTATGTGGATTTTACGAACACTCTAGCCTTAGACAGAAAACTCAGGGTACATGCACCCACCCTTCTGGATTGCATGTGTTCACATTATTAAGACTCAAACTTTGACGAGATTTGAAAATTTTAAAGGCGTAAAGCCAAAAACTAATCATCTAAGGATAGATGATCGATTTTCAAATTACATTGAGATTTGTGTAATTGTTTTGGTAATCACCTAGGGATAGGTGATAGTATTTTTTTAAGATCTAAACACAAGGTAACTTGTGTTAGGGTCCAAGGAAGGTTATAGACTAGGTCAAAATTTTACTAATAACCTAATTCCCTATAACCATGAGCTCTGATACCAACTCTTCTGTCACACCCCGACCACGTAAAACAACAAATCGTGGCGGAAACGTCGGGGAGTGTTGTAACAGAATCATTGTTTCACAACACATGGAATTTAGAATATTGTTTTATTACATAAAAAGTTACATTGTCTTGGAATTTGATCAACAAACAGTACAATTGCCGTTCGTTTTTATAATTACTAAGTCCCATGTCCATCCTATGTAAAGCAATCAACAGTCGTCACGAAATAAAACCTGAAACATATGTGAAATTAAATACGTCAGCATAAAAATGCATGTGAGTAACATAGGTTTTGTGAATTAGATTCATGGCTTTGGATCATATAAGAAAAGATTATATGTTTATAAAAGTAGCCATGAATCCTTGATAAAAGTTTGGTTTCTAGAACACTTTGCATTGATATAAAAGTTGTAGTATACATAAAAATATATCTTGGTTTTAAGAAAGTCGGATAAGTAATATATTAAAATATATTTTAGTTTCAAAACAGTTAAACGGATAGTATATCAAATATACTTTAGTTGCCAAAATAATAGTTTTCGGTAGTATATCATAAGTATACTTTGGTTTTGTAAATAACATATCAACTATGTTTTAGTAAATAACAAAATATATGTTGGATTTGTACATAGTATATCAAATTATACTTTAGTAAATAATATCACGTTGGTGGTATGTCAGAACATACCTAAATCGTGGTTTGGTTATATATCAAACTATATTTTAGTAAACAATAGCATATCAAATTATGCTTTAGTAAACAGTATCACGTTGGTAGTATATCGAAATATACCATAAATCGCGATTTAGCAATACATTCAAACCTTAGTGAATCAAACTACACTTTGGAGACTATAGAAATAACACAAAAGCAAATTCTATTTGGTTAAAATTTGGTTTCTGACATTCCATACAACAGGAATGGGGTGTCTAGTCCTATAGCGCTATATCGTACTACCAATCGGCTTGATCATTGTTAACGAATGTATAAATAATAGTATAAATAAACATTTAGTTCTAACAAACCTTGGACATCAGTCGTTTAAACCATAGATAATAGTTCAATTCGTCGAAAGATAGTATTTATGCATGTGAAATCATATAGTCGAAATCATGAAAATAATGAATAGACACATATGAATCACCCCAAAACATTTGAAAACGTAAAAGAGGGGACTATTTACTCACCTTTGGGTGCGTTTTTATATGTTAACACAATCTCTCAAATTGTTTATTCGTCCTAAACTAAATAAGAACGATTTAATAATCAAAAACCCACAAAAATACATAAGTTTCTCCGATACTTAAAATTTCACATAACTTTGAGATCTTCTCGAAAAGTTATTATTTTTTATTATGTTGGTGTATTTATGTATATATGAGTTCATATACATATTTTAAGAACTTTTCGACTTGAACGATTTTATTGGTGACTCTCATCATGTTGTAAGCAATATATCTACGATTTGCGCGTCGTAATATATATACTCAAATGTAACATACTAATAATAGCGTATTACACATAATCTTGTTAAGTATTAACATGTCAACATACACATAGTATAAAACACATAACACATTGTAACACACAAAATTTACCCATGAACAAACCAATCTAGTGTACATTGAAAAACACGTATTTTTGTGATTCGGTAACGTTTTTGGGCGCCGGAAGTCACGTATGACTAACCAAACACCAAGTAAACTTAATATAAGTTAAAATACTTATTTTTATATCAAAAATATCAGTTTACATACTGATCTAAAACAGTTTTATAAAAATCCTCCGAAAAGCCGATTTTTAACCGTTTTACCGCATAGTTTTGCATCAAACGTTACCCTAACCATCCCAAATCGAAACGACTTGATATTTTAACATAACCCATATTATTTACTGAATAAAATAGTGGTTATACTCATGATAGTGCAGGTCTCACATATAGCACATAAATCATGCAAATTTCACATATTTTACTACTTTTTAAGCTATATGTACAACATGCAAAGCTATCAAACCTATCTCAAAGTTTCATGTCATTATAATATACCAAATGATGTTATTTTTAGTGTTTATAACCTGTTCTAAAACACTTTTGTCATACCATCATTTTTTATCATTTCTTGAGCTTTAAATCAACATGTATTCTTATGTACAAGTGCCTAAAGCACACTATCATATCAACATCATTTTATGTGAATCTAAATGCAAAAAATATGCAACTTATTCATGTTTATTTGCTGATGTATTTGAACATTTATCATATCATGCATATATCATCAAAACCCTTGCATTTTAACTATTATTCAAAAGTAGGCTGTTTTCCGGAATTTTAATAAAATAGTTAACTTACTCCAAAAATTCCCTAATTTTTACAGAATGTTTTAAACGATCCAAATATTATTGTGTAAAAATATCGGGATCTAACTCATTACCAATATTTTATAAAAAATCATTTACCGGACTATAATCAGATTCTTCACTTTCTGACTGCAGTCCACGGAATAATTCATTTAAAATCCATCGTAAGTCCGATTGATGAAATTCCAGTGGGAGAATTACAGCGACATCAGTGGTCATTTACAGTACAAATTTCATGAGCTAATTCTACACATATTTCAAGTTATGATGAAAAACATAACACACAATTTTTTTGCAGTAAAAACGCAGCTTTTGCTGCTGTACAAAACGGACCTTTAAAAATAGTAAACGTGCTTGAAAAAAATTCTATTTCAGTGCCATTTGATTCGTTTTTCGAAAACATATAATTTAGACTTCAGAAAATCGATTTTTCGTTTTATAACGGTCCGTTAACAGCCAACTGAAGTTGGCTGTAAATGTTACTCAGCATGCTGTTAATCGCTTAAATGTTACTAAAACATGCAAGCAAATATCCTAAACAAGTGTTTATCAAGAAATCAAACTCAAAACTCATACACCCATATATATATATATATGTACGGTTTATACACACACACATAAACATCACCATTTTTATATGTATCAAGATCCATTTAATTTTAGATTTCAAGTTTGTGAAAATTCCAAGATTCAAGAGAAACTTCAAATCATCAAGAACAACCAAGAATCAAGAATATGATTTAAACATAAATGTTATACCTTCAAGATTCAAGTAAGTTGTTGGATGAGGTTTTGATTATATGGAGCTTGAAATCACTTGAAAGCACCTTGGAAACTCCTTTGGATCTTCACACCAACTTGAAATTAGCTTGGAATGGAGCTTGACTATGAAGAACAAGATTGGAAATCATGAAGATGGTGATGAATGTGCTGTGGACGGTTGGGAGGGAGAGAGAGTGCGGGAGATGGAGTGATGTTGAGTGTTGTGATCTTGAAGGATTTGTATAGAGATATGGATGATCTTAAGAGATTACATGCAAAGACACTTGTCCAAAGAAAATCAAATAGAATATTGCAATATCTTGGAAAATATTTTGGTGATCTTGGTGGGTCCTTGTGACCTTGAAGTATATGGGGGGGGGGGGTAAATGTAATTTTTTTTATATTAAGAATAGATAAAAATAGGTATTTAACTGGATATCGGGTATTTTATCTAGCGTTTAAATCTCGGTTTATGGCGTTCTAAATTATTTTTATTATTCCATAAAAATAAACTCGCCAAAATATTACTGAAATAAATTTCAGTTGCCGAGACTGGCTGCGTTGTCTGTGTTTTGCAGTAGAAGCACTGTTTTACACAGTAACACGCGGTACGCGCTTAAACTTTGAAAAATAACGTTTTTAAGCGTTTTAATTTATTTTTCAACACGAACCTGATTAAAAATAAAATAAAATTTAATCATAACAGAATATTTTTTAGGATTTAAATATTATCCGGGCCGTCACCAACGTTCGTTTCGCAGTTTTGTCGTAAATAGTTCTAAAGTTCGAATAAACATGTTTTTGCCATACCGAATCCTTCGAAACTTATTTCTAAGTTATGTAAAGGGTATTTAGGGTATGTTTGGCTTATGTCACAGTTCCGGTGTGTACGTTGCGTTAAACTGATTATGTTTACGCACCAGTTTGCGTATAACCTTCTAGAAAGCGATTTAAAGCTTGAAATCGGAATCAAATCAAATTGTAAAATCATTAAACACAATAACACATATAATAACACCAAAGCACATTGTTTTATTGATAATCAACATTGTTTTACATTATACGATGATTACAGAACACAGTTATCACACAGATGACTGTCAGTCATCATCACAGCTCTAATGACCCAAAAAACAATCATTGTTACAATCTGGAATAGAAGGAACTCATTATCACAAAAAACAAAATCGGGACCATGGTAAAATGCTGAGATATAGAATAGATAACCGGTTACCACCGACGATGGTAAAACCATCGCCGACTACCGTCGGTCTGAACAACAGACCTGAGACGGCGACAGATTACCGGTCACCTCCGCATCTGAAAACCCTAAAGCTTTTGATAACCAAATCCGAGGCCAATAACAGGTGATCGCTGAATCCAACATGTGAATACCCACATAGACCAACCGAAACACATATCGGCAACCACCACTGCCATGCACGACCGCTAAGGGTTTACGATGACGAATCCTTCGGGGCCTATAAAAAAAATCGAAAGAAATGGAGATCGCCGCAACAGAGATCGGCGAACATCACCACCATCCACCTATTAAACGACCGACGACTGACTGGTCAGACGATATAACACGGCGGAGACGGCGGAGCCGTTTAAACAGTCTCCGTCAGCCACACTATCTCTCTCTCTCTTCTCATTCTCCTGAATTGTAACCAGAGGGTTTTCATGAGAGAGAGGAAAACCTGATGATCTGGTGGGATGTGGTGGGAAGCAGGCGGTGGAGGAGAACTCGTATTCTGATTTAATTAGGAGGTTGGGGGAAAGAAAGAGGTTGTTTTTCACAATGTTCCACAGCGATAAAACACTTATTGAATAACGTGGCATCATTAAAACAAATGTGATGATGAATCATCACATAATCACTGTTCATTCCCCTCACTAACTATCATATATTAATTGTGATTCCTACACCAAAAGTGTCCTTGTTTTTGACATTTGACATCTAACGTAAAAACATTTACCAAACACGTACGTAAAAATAATTTATAAACGTGACATTTACGTGTGAGTTTACATTAGACATTTAAAAAAAAACTTTTACATTTGACACCACGCGCCAAAATTTCTTTGACATTCGACACCACACGTAAAAAAAACATTTACGTGTGAGCTAACATTCGACATTTTATAAGAATAAAAAAACATTTACATTAGAAACCGTGCGTAAAAAATGTTTGACACTTGACACAACTCGTAAAACAAACACTTACGTGTGAGTTTACATTCAACATTTTAAAATAAAACGTTTACAATGGACACCATGCTCCAATTTTTTTTACATTCCACACCACACGTAAAAAAAAAAAACATTTACGTTGACCTTGCATTAGACATTAAAAAACCATTTACATTCGACACCATGCGTAAACTTTTTTTTTTTTACATTCTACACCACACGTAAAAAAAACATTTATGTGTGAGAACGACACTCTTCATCGCAAATAACCGCTTTTTATTAGCTTTACGGTCGATGTTTTCCATTTCTTTAATACTCCCACAAGTTGCTTTTTTAGCCATACATTTATTCTTATTTCCCTTCCAAGGGAAAATTGTGTTTGTTGTATGAAAAGACTACACCCTTCAATGAAAATAACCGCTTTTTTAATCCATAATTTTTTTTATGATCGATGTTTTCAATTGTTTACAAATTGTTTACAATCTCCCTCAGGTTATTTTTACTACATTTCAATCCATAAATTTATTTTTATCTTTCTTACAACGTAAAAAAAAATGTGCCTGAAGTACGAAAAAATGACACCCTTCAGCATTTTTCATTTTTACACACTCCCACAGGTTGCGATATTGTCTTCCTCGTTTTTAGGATTTTGTGCAATGCCCCCCTTTTCCCTTTTCGACTTAGTTTTAAAGGCATTTACACCCGTCATAAAAAGTTAATGATAAAAAAAACACACTAAACTTTTGCTGCAACAACCATGGAATACAGTTTTAAAGGCATTTATGTAAGATTAAATATATTATGTATTAATATTTAATCTATAGCCATTATAATCATTTACATAATATAGATCAAAATATATAATAACCTGTTAAATAATTAGTTGGTAATTGTTGATGGACCATATTACCCTTATTAACTAATTAGGTTTCCTCCTGGGTGCTTATATAAGGAGAATTATGTGGAGGTTAAGGGGTTAGACAATTACACATTAGAAACACCCCATAATCATAACATCACTTTGGACCTCCTCTCCTAAGCCGATACCCCTTTTCGGTTTAATCAGTCACCATCATCAGTCAGTACCCTAAGGAGGAACCAGATCACGATGACAAGCATGTCGAACTCCATTACTGGATTCTCCACTGCACTATCTGTTGTAATAGGTATGTTTTTATGTTTTCCATTATGATTAAACAGAACTGAACCAACATGTGGTATCAGAGCATTTGTTGATTAGTCAGTTCTGTTTTCGTATCCATAATTCTGGGATTGAAACTTGGAAAACGGAATTTTGAAATCCTCATTTAATTAACAGCCGGTTTCGAGTCGGTCATGTCCACTCGAGATCACTGTTTTCGGAAAAAAGGTTAATCATATGTTCATTCGAAATTAACTGGATTATGTTTTAACCGAAATCTGTTTAGAAAAGCTATTAAAATTCAGGTTTCGGGTTCCAGAATTTATGTTTTATTTTTTAGGGTTCATCATGTTCTTAGGAAAATTCGAAAATTCTATTATGTTTTGGAATATGATTCGGATTATTAAGTGTTTTTCCTGTTTTGATCTGATTTTGTCTTCTAAAGATTTTTCGAAAACTGTTAAAAGATAAACAGATTATAATTTTGAAATATTTGATAAATTTAGATCATCACTAAAACAGGAAACCATACCTCAAAACCCCTTAGATTTCGAATTTTCAGTTATGTTTCCTCATTCACAGCTGTTAACAGGAAGTTTCGAGACCATCAGATTACTACTCGAGACCATCAGTCTCGACTCGAGACCATAAGGTCTCGACTCGAAATCATCAGGTCCTTAAACCTTCACAACTCGAGACAGAGGTCTCGACTCGAGACCATAAGATCATGACTCGAGACAGGTCTCGACTCGAGACCATAAGGTCTCGACTCGAGACCATAAGGTCATAACTCGAGACAAAGGTCTCGACTCGAGACAACAAGGTTGTGACTCGAAAACTCATTATTTTAAGCTGTTTAATGTGAACTAATTTTTTTTTACAAAACCAAAATAGCTAACGGGTGGTTTGCTATTAAATAATTGGTTTTGTACTTACTTAGTTAATTAATCAGAATCAGATAATGTTTTACAAAACCAAAATAGCTTAACTTGAATGAGCTTTTGATGTATCATTTCTGGCCAAAGCTGACTTGACACATCTACTTATCGTTCAAGTATTACGAAAGCTATGTTGTGTGTGCATCATAAGCATGAATGTGTTAATTTCTGGCCAAAGCTGATTTAATTCATTCATAGATGGCATACTCAACAAGTGCATAACTAAAGTGATTGTTTCAATTTCTGGCCAAAGCTGATTTGTTACAACCACTTTGCACATATGCTTAAATGATTACACTTCTGGCCAAAGTTGTTTTGTCTTCGTTTAAGTAGAATTTTTTTTAACTAAGTCTATTATTTTGATGTTAGTAATAGACAATATCACAGCTTCATAATGTAAAATGGTCATTATTTATACCTGCCTTAGTTTAATGTGCCCTTAGATCACATTAGGACTTCTTCCTTAGTATCATAACTTGCTCATCTTATTTCCACTATCAGCACCCAGTTGCAGGATTCCACCTTTGACTGGTGATAACTTTGCTGCATGGAAGGATGCTCTCATGCTTACTCTTGGGCTGCTGGACTTTGATTATGCTCTAAGAGAGAATAAGCCAGCGGACCTTACCACTCAAAGTACTGCTGCTGAGCAGTTAACTCATGACAAGTGGACTAGGTGTAACCGCATGTCTCTCATGTTTATGAAGCAGTCCATCAGCAATGCAATCAGAGGAGCTATTCCTGATTCTGAAGATGCTAAAACCTACTTGGAACATGTGGAGGCGCAATTCAAAGGTACGTCTAAAGCACAAGCTAGTACTCTTATTCTCAAGCTGGTGACAACTAAGTATGATGGGAGGAGCGGCATTCGCGAGCACATCATGATGATGAATGACATGGCCAATAAGCTGAAGGGGCTGGAAATGGAAATCAGTGATGGTTTCCTTGTTCATTTCATCATTACTTCGCTTCCTTCGTCCTTTGAAGCATTCAAGATCAATTACAACACTCAGAAGGACAAATGGACGATGAGTGAGCTGGTCGCCATGTGCGTACAGGAGGAAGAGCGTATGAGGATGGATCGCACTACTGATGTTGCAAAATTCACCACCTCCAATCCTAAGAAGAGGAAGAACAATTATCAGAGGAAGGATGCTTCAAAAGTCCAAAGGCCTAATCCTAATTCTAATACAAGTGCACCTTCCAGCTCTAAAAACTCCTTAGGCAGTATCCGCTGCAAATTCTGTAAAAAGACAAGACACGCAGAAGGAATGCCCTGACTTTAAGGAGTGGCTGGCTAAGAAAGGTAACGATTATTTTATGATACTTGAGTCCTATAATTTAAGTGTTCCTGCTAATTCTTGGTGGTTTGATTCCGGTTCTATGGTTCATGTTACCAATTCAACTCAGGGATTCCTTTCAATCCGGAAGCTGGAAAGAAACCAAAGAACGCTTAAGGTTGGGGATGATCGAGAATTAGAAGTGAAGGCCATTGGAACATTACAATTAGTTATGAAAACTGGTTTATGTATTAAACTTTATGATACCATATATGTTCCTAAGGTAACTCGGAACCTTGTATCAGGACCAAAGTTAGACATGGACGATTTTATTGTTTCCCATGGGCATCGCCAACTCTCTATCCTTTATGATTCTGTTCTTTATGGTTTCTGGATGGTGGTCTCTATAGATTAGAACTAGAAGATAACTTTTCCAAATATTTGTTGTCATATAACATTAATGAATCACTCACAAAGATGGAAGAGAAACGAGACTTAGAAACGTCGTCCATGTTGTGGCATCAACGTTTAGGCCACATCTCAAGAGAACGATTAAATCGTCTCGTAAAGGATGAAGTCTTACCTCCTCTCGATTTCTCTGATTTTGGAACATGTGTCAAATGTCTTAAAGGTAAAATGACATTAGCGAATAAGAAAGGTGCCACTAGGAGCTCTAATTTATTAGAACTCATTCATACTGACATTAATGGTCCCTACCAAATCGCTGGCATAACAGGACATACTTCATTTATCACTTTTATTGATGATTATTCTCATTACATGTACTTGTATCTTATTAAGGAGAAGTCTGAATCTCTTACAACTTTTAAAGATTATAAGGCTGAAGTTGAAAAGCAATTAGATCGTCAGATTAAAGTTGTGAGATCAGATAGAGGCGGTGAATATTATGGAAGACATACTGATGTGGGTCAAGCTCCTAGTCCATTTTATGAGTTTTGTAAGGGCCAGGGGATTGTGAACCAATACACCATGACTGGTACACCTCAGCAGAACGGTGTCGCTGAAAGAAGAAACCGTACCCTTATGAACATGGTGCGCAGTATATTAGCCAACACTAATTTACCATTATTCCTTTGGACTGAAGCGTTAAAAGCAGCTGTTCATATACTCAATAGAGTTCCTTCTAAGTCTGTCCCTAAAACTCCTTATGAACTTTGGACAGGAAGGAAACCGAGTCTTAAATATATGAAAGTATGGGGCTGCATTGCTGAAGCGAAACTTTACAATCCTTTCCTAAGGAAACTTGACCCTAAAACAGTTACCTGTTTCTTTATTGGTTATCCTGATAATTCTAAGGGTTATCGTTTCTATTGTCCTTCCCATGTCACCCGTATTGTTGAAACCAAGCATGCTGCGTTCCTGGAGGATTTCAAGGTCAGTGGGAGCAGTACCAACCCTTACGAAGAATTGCAAGAAGTACAAGACGCGGGGGGGAGAGACTCGTCGTTTACCATTACTCCGATTACTCCTCTTGTACCCAATGCAACTACTGCACCTGAAGCTACTGCACCAACTCCAAATTTACCTCTACAATCAGAATCCATTATACCTCATGACGAAGGCAAATCAAACGCTCATAACCAAGACAACGCTGAACCCGATAATCCACTCAGAAGGTCATCTAGGCAAAGAAGGCCTACTAATTGGGATGATTATGTTACCTACCTGACTGAAATAGATCCCGGAAAGCTCAATGATCCTATCTCTTACAATGAAGCCATAAGCAGTGATCAGTCTTCTGAATGGAATAAAGCAATGATTGAAGAGCTTGAATCCATGAAGAAAAATGACGTTTGGGATTTGGTAGAATTACCCAACGGAGCCAAACCCGTAGGATATAAATGGGTATTCAAAACAAAATTGGATCCGAATGGTAACGTTGAACGCTACAAAGCGAGATTGGTTGCAAAGGGCTACACTCAGAAAGAGGGAATTGATTATCAAGAGACGTTTTCACCTGTCTCTTGTAAAGATTCATTAAGGATCGTCATGGCCCTAGTAGCTCATTTTGATTTAGAGCTACATCAGATGGACGTTAAAACCGCTTTCCTTAACGGAGATTTGGACGAAGATGTTTACATGAAACAACCTGAAGACTTTAAACCTAAAGGTCAGGAGCATCTAGTCTGTAAGTTGAAGAAATCCATTTACGGGTTAAAACAAGCATCACGTCAGTGGTACCTCAAGTTTGATGAAGTCATGAAGAAACAAGGTTTTATGAAGAATCAAGTGGATCAATGCACCTACCTCAAGATGAGTGGGAGCAACTTTACTATACTTGTCCTTTATGTAGATGATATTCTATTGGCAAGTAATAGTTTAGACATGTTGCATGAGTCGAAGCGATTACTCTCGCATAACTTCGACATGAAGGATCTTGGAGATGCTTCTTACGTCATTGGCATCGAAATTCACCGAGATAGACACAAAGGGATCTTAGGATTGTCCCAGAAGGCTTACATAGATCGTGTCCTTACACGTTACAACATGCAACAATGCAAACCCTCAGTCGCTCTAGTAGTTAAAGGAGATGTTTTCGGTTCATTCCAGTGTCCGACAACAGAGGTTGAGAAGGAGCAAATGAGCCAGATACCTTACGCGTCAGTAGTCGGGAGCTTGATGTATGCTCAAGTCTGTACTCGCCCAGATATCGCTTATATTGCTGGAATGCTAGGCCGTTATCAGACTAATCCTGGCCTAGATCACTGGAAAGCAGCTAAGAAGGTACTTCGATATCTACAAGGGATGAAAGACTATAAACTGACTTATAGAAGAAGTGATCATTTAGAAGTGGTGGGCTATTCTGATTCTGACTTTGCAAAGTGCAAAGATGACAAGAAATCCACTTCGGGCTATATCTTTATGTTAGCAGGCGGCCCTATCTCATGGAAGAGTCATAAACAACAGCTGACCACAACTTCCACAATGATGGCAGAGTACATTGCTGTTTATAACGCAACCTGTCATGGAATTTTGCTTAGAAATCTGATCACTAGACTCAAAATTGTTAATTCCATTTCTAGACCATTGAAGTTTTACTGTGATAATTCAGCTGCCGTTAGTTTCTCGAACAGTAACAGTTCGACTGGAGCTGGTTTATATCTCGATACAAAATATCTGTTCGTACGTGAACGAGTTGAGGAAAATAATCTTTGTATCGAGTATATTAGTACTAAAGATATGCTCGCGGATCCGATGACTAAAGGTCTCCCTCCTAAGGTTTATGAAGAACATGTTCGGAATATGGGATTTAGTAAAGACCTTATTTGAGCATATTGTACTAGCTTATGTTTTATGTTACTGAAATTTCCTCAGTTTGATTTTGTATGTCTCTTAGAATATGTTCAACCGGTATAATGGCATATAGACAAAATAAAGTTACAAATCAAACAAAGGGCTTATGCGTATTTTGATCATAACGATTAGGTTTTAAATTAAGGCTATAGTATGATTAATGGGGGTCCTGAGTCGCATAATGATTCAACGGCTGTATTTCTCTGCTATAGTACTTGTTTAAGGCTAAAATAAGTGTTAACTCCTGATCAGGCTTATCTAATACTCATAGTAAATGATTACTTGGCTAAGTGGGAGAATGTAAGATTAAATATATTATGTATTAATATTTAATCTATAGCCATTATAATCATTTACATAATATAGATCAAAATATATAATAACCTATTAAATAATTAGTTGGTAATTGTTGATGGACCATATTACCCTTATTAACTAATTAGGTTTCCTCCTGGGTGCTTATATAAGGAGAATTATGTGGAGGTTAAGGGGTTAGACAATTACACATTAGAAACACCCCATAATCATAACATCACTTTGGACCTCCTCTCCTAAGCCGATACCCCTTTTCGGTTTAATCAGTCACCATCATCAGTCAGTACCCTAAGGAGGAACCAGATCACGATGACAAGCATGTCGAACTCCATTACTGGATTCTCCACTTCACTATCTGATGTAACAGGTATGTTTTTATGTTTTCCATTATGATTAAACAGAACTGAACCAACAATTTACACCCGTCATAAAAAGTTAATGATAAAAAAACACACTGAACTTTTGCTGCAACAACCATGGAATACACTGAAATTATGATCACCAACCCACGTTCACGTTTTTTTTTCACAACATACAAAACATACGGTGCACACACAAGCGATACACAAGTCAGAGGAAACTTCTTAAAACCATCAAAACACAACCTACCACATCCGAGAACAAACCCTCTAACGTACGCGAAACCTTCACCACTTCCCCTTAGGGCTCCAACGAGCATCCATACTCTTCTTGTCATCAAATGGCCATTTGAAACCCTGTGGACTATCATCTGTAAAAATGTTTACCACCGGCCCTTGTAGCGATCATTACCCTTGGCCATCCTTTATTCCGTGGACAATAGTGTGGGTGTAGCTAACCAATTCTTGCGATGGCTTTTGCGCCACCAACATTGCTTTAGTATCAACTACATTCTTCGGGGGACATATGTCAAAATCCACGTTGGGTCAGACTTCACACAAATTCCATTGAAGCTACTCAGTTACTATCATGGTCATCTTTCAATTTCAACATCCATTCGACCTGTCGTTTTTTTATACGTTACGACTTCCAAAAAAATATGCGTTTTCATTATCATAAAAAATCAATACTCAACCTAAGTAAGAATACAAAGAATAAAAATAGAAATTGGTAAAAAATAAAATTAAAACTTTACGATATGAAGAAAATGTGTAAAATTAAAACTTTACGATATAGTATGGCTAATTAGCTAATGGGCCAAGCCCACACTAACATCTCTATTATGCTAATATCCCCCCTCAAACTCATAATGAAACTGCAATAAACATTGAGAGTTTGTCACATAAGAACCGAATCGAGACGCTGACTGAGCGTTGGTAAAAACATCTGCAATCTGCAAAGCTGATGGAACGAAGGGAAGCATGATGGTTCCAAGCTGAAGATGATGACGAGTAAAATGACAATCAATCTCAATATGTTTTGTCCGCTCATGAAAAACAGAGTTCTTTGCGATCTGCATAGCACTTTGGTAATCACAATGCAAATGGGTAGGTTTAGAGATAGTGACCCCCATATCTCCAAGGAGCCATCGCAACCAAACAATCTCACATGTAGCCACAGCCATAGAACGATACTCAGACTCAGTAGAAGATCTAGAAACGACATCTTGCTTCTTACTTTTCCATGAGATTAAAGAATCACCAAGGAAAACACAGAAACCAGTAGGGGACTTTCGATCGATAGGATCACTATCCCAATCAGCATCACTGTAGGCATGCAACTCTAGAGATGATGTTGAGGGAAACAAAAGACTCTGAAATTAAGTCCCACGAAGATATCTCAAGATACGAAGAACAACTCCCCAGTGAACAGAAGTAGGAGCAGTAACAAACTGACTAACCACATGAACAACATGAGCAATATCAGGTCGAGTAACTGTAAGGTAAACCAAGCTGTTTACAATAGTACGATATAGGCTCGGATCAGATCAGATAAAGGAACACCATCGGTGGGAGAATATCACGCATTGGTTTCAAGAGGAGTGTCTACAGTTCTATTATCAGAAAGTCTTGCCTACTTAAACAGATCAGAAATGTACTTTGTTTGAGAAAGGAGATATCCTTTCGGAGACTGAGCCACCTCAGTACCCAAGAAATACCATAGTAAGCCCAAATCCTTCATAGCAAAACGATAAGGCAAATCACGCTTCAAGGACTCAATACCATCACAATCATCGCCTATGATAATCATATCATCCACATATAAATATAGAAAGATGTGTCCTGCTTCCGTACATCGAATAAACAATGCCGAATCGTGATTACTAGGAACAAAACCAAGAGAAGTAATCACTGTAGAGAATTTTTCAAACCAGGCACGAGTGGCTTGTTTAAGGCCATATAGAGCTTTCCGAAAACGACAGACTTCATTGGGTTGATGTGCAATTCCTGGGGGAGGTGTCATGTATACCTCCTCATGGAGATCACCATTCAGAAAGGCATTCTTGACATCCATTTGACAAATCTTCCACTGACGAACAGATGCAACAACTATAAGAGTACGATCTGTAGTCATTTTTGCTACTGGGGCAAATGTCTCCTCGTAATCCATACCATATTTTTGTGAGTATCCTTTTGCTATAAGTCTGGCCTTATATCGCTCAACAGACCCGTCAGACTTCGTTTTAATCTTATATACCCAACAACAACCAATTGTATGTTTACCAGGTGGTAGTGGAACCAAATCCCATGTGTGCGTCTGATATAGAGCAGTGAGCTCTTCAGCCATAGCATTCTGCCAAAGAGGATCAGAGACATCCTCTCTATACGTTGCATGTTCAGATAAATGATGTATATTTGTAATAAATGAAGCAAATGAAGCAGAGTAAGTAGAGTAAAAAAAATCTGGTAGCTTAGTGGACTTACATTCACGAGTGGACCTCCTCGGAGGTGGAGCTGTCTTAACAGACAAAGGAGTTGTCTCAAGCATAGTTGGACCTGAAGCTATGTCTGACGATGTGTGGGTGTCTTGAGCGGGCCCTTCAGTTTCTACTTGACCACAAGACTCAACAAATGTAGCTGGAACATCAGATGATGTTGATGCATCAATATCACAAGCAAAAGGATCAATGCTTCGAAGATCTGACTTTGTTACATTATGTGAGTTGGAGGGAATCGAATAGAAAGGAATATTCTCAAGGAAGATAAAATGCCTCGAAACATATAACTTCTTACTTACTGGGTCAAAACAATGATATCCTTTCTGTCAAGTGCCATAGCCTTTTGGACCACTAGCATAGCCCAAGAAAACACATAAGGCTGACTTATTTGACAATTTGTCTAGTTCAACATGAGGACGAAGAACAAAGCAAGTACATCCAAAAACTCTTAGTTCATCATAATCTGGGAGTTCACCATATAACTTCTCAAAAGGAGATAACCCGGAATTATGAGCAGTAGGAATCCGATTAATCACATGTTGGGCAGTTAAGAGTGCTTCTCCCCAAAAAACACTCGGAACATCAGCAGATAGAAGAAATGATCGAGCAGTTTCCATAAGAGGACGATGTTTCCTTTCAGCAACACCATTCTGCTGAGGGGTGTCGGTACAAGATGACTGGTGTATTGTACCATCAGACATAAGTAATTGGGAAAAATGATTAGAAGTATATTCACCCCCTAAGTCACTCCGGAAACACTTTATCATAGCTGAATGTTGTGTCTTTACATAGGCTCTAAAGATTTTGTAAATACTCAAGAACTCAGATCTACGTTTCATAAGATACACCCAGGTATAACGAGTATAATCATCGATAAAGGATACATAATAGACTGACCCCCCCCCCTAGAGGATACTGGCGATGGACCCCACACATCAGAGTGAACAATATCAAAAGGAGCAATAGAACGAGAAATACTTTTCTCAAATGGTAAAGCTGAGAACTTGGCAAGTTTGCAACTACTACAATCAGTGATGTCACAAATGTTCAAATGACCCAAAGCACCCGTGGAAGCCAAAACCTTTAAGCGAGATGCTGACACATGTCCCAAACGAGAATGCCAAAGATAAAAAATCAGGAGATGGCCGACTCAACCGAAAGGAAGACAAGTCAACACTAGAAGCAGCCATATCAAATTCTCTGAGTTCATCCAAGACATAAAGTTCACCTACTCGACGACTGGTTCCAACCACCCACATAGAACTTTTGTCTAGTACACAACAAATGGAATAAAAAAAAGAGCACCCAATGACCAGATTTGCACAACTGACTAACCGAAACAAGGTTTAAACAAGATTGGGGATATAATAAACATTAGTGAGGGAAATATGTGGCGTAGCAACACATTTATTGGCATTGATGTAGCACTAGCAGATATAACAGATGTAGGTGAACCATAAGTCAAAGATATAAATGATGGCAAGTGGGGAGACATATGATGAGATGCACTAGAATCCAAAATCCAAATAGAAGAAGAGATACCTGAGGTACTAGACTAAGACATGCATGAATTTAGAAACAATCTAAACTGCTAAAAAAAACTATGGATCTGAAGCAGACATTGAGACATGACCAACTCGTGCATTCGGATTTGAAACACGTCGTTGTTGTTTTGTACATTGATCGAAAGCAACTTTAGAGCCACGTGTGGACGAATGAGAATTATCCATGATGAAAATAATTAAACCCCAATCAAATTAGAGGCACAAATAAGAGCAACCAAATACGGAACTCAAAACAAACCAATCAAGTATGGCAAATCCAAACTTTTCGTCCAAAACTAACTTTTCGTAAAAAAAAACCCAAACTCAACAGCGGAAGCAAATACGAACCAATAGCGAAAGCAACCAATACGAACTAAATACGAATTCCAATACCATCCAAACTTCCAACCCAAAAATTACAAGCACTAGAAAATCCAAACTGTAAAATAAACGGCAGCGAACGAACGTAGAAAACCTCAATCCAAAACAGATACTAATGAACCAACTAAATCAACCAAATTGAGAATACAAATTCCTCTGATGCAAATTATTATGAATGGCGATAGTGTATTGATGATGCTATGATGATGTCACACCCACAAACAACTTGAATTCAAAGATTCGTAGGATGTAAATAATAAGAAACTCTAATCCTTTGCAATACACCCATTCAAAAATTGATAATTAAACAAAAGAAAAACTAATTCAAATAAACCAAATCACATCAAATCACATGGATGGAATGTACCAGTAGTGGCGGCTGACAACCTTGTCTCCCAAAACACTAAATGACGAGTTTCAAGTTCTATCCGCAAGGTTGATGCATTCCAAAGTATTCTATAGTCAAATTAATAAACATGAATAAAATAGGGCTCTAATATCATGTTAATTAATAAACATCTACAGAGAAACGGCTAGGGTTTGCTTACATTAGAAAACATTGGAAACAAATAAAAAGAGAAATACGAATTATATAGTATGGCTAATTAGCTAATGGGCCAAGCCCACACTAACATCTCAATTATGCTAAGACCGTGGGGTACGGTGGGGCGGGGGTTTGGGGCGTGGCCCGACACGTGACTTGGGTGGGCTTCGCTGGGTTGACCCACATTGAAGACGGTATGGTGGTGCGGGGGTTTTGGGCGTGGCCAGCCCAAAGTGCTATTTAAATTATTTTTAATCAAAAAATGTAAAGTTTTTAATAATGTTTTTTAAATAAAGAAAAACACATAAAAAAATTCCTAGTGCTTGTACTATTTTTACTTTATCTCTTCTCTCGTCTCCAACATTAGTTCCAACTCTTCACCTGATAGGTGATCAATTGGCTTGGCTAAAAATTTCATATCATCTCGTCTTTGTTTGAGGGCATCCCGAGCTTCTTTTTTCTTCCAAATTTCGACCCTTTGTTTTTGGAATACGTTGAATGTATCTAACTTGCTTGCAATGTCATCCAACTGATCGCTGTATACTCCCCTACGCGAGCCCGAGCTCCCAACTGAAGGCGATGTCGTACCCGATCTTGATTTTTGAGCGCGCCTTTTTGCGGCATCTCTTCCGTATTCAGGCTGGTTTGGCGAATCATCTAAAAAGTCCTCCAACTCTTGATCTTGTGCATCCGATTGGTCTTGGGACGAGGGTGTCCTTGACTTTTTGAAAGACGTGTTAGTTTCGCTACCACTTGGGATATTCGCCCACTTGGGATGGTATTAGGATCTGAGTTTCCTTTGAATATGCTTGTTTGATTAGAATGAAGATGAAATAGAAATAAGTGCAGCGGAATTAAATGAAACAAACTTTCAACACACAATCAATAAGATAATTGTTTTGAGCAGACATGTTTATCATGAAATCGAATAATTATATTTATTACAATCTTCAATTATAATGCATGCATGCATACAATCTCCCCCTCAGCCTGAGCTCACAATGATTTGTTCGTACAGAATGACTTGGTGAAAAAGAGAGCTAATGGAATAGTACAGGGTACTGTTCTATTTTTAGTACAGAACAAACCATTGTGGCATCTTTGCTAACGTCAACATGAAAGTGACATCTAACCTCCTAACAACCTCTAACCACTGACTATTACAAACATTGTTATCTAACAACTGATTACAATAAACAAATACAAATACAAGTCTAACTGTTGCTTCTTCATTCCACTTCTTTAGCCCTAGCAGTGCTTTGTGTCTTCAGCAGTACTTGAACCATAGTAGCAGATTGAGCATCAGTACTTAGTCTTCATCAGATTTTGTAGACCAGCAGTTGTTGTAGAAGGGCAGTACTTAGAGGATATCAGATGTTAAGCCACTTTCAAGGGGAAAGACTGATGCAAACAACTGCTTATTTTGGATCCACTGATCTGATCCAGTTTTGGCTTTAATCAACTGTTCCTTTGGTAGGGTTCAATCCCAACAATCTCCCCTGGAACAGATGATGCCAAAGCTATTCATTATTCGGATCTTTATAGTCTCATCAATAATTCCCTGACTTATCCTTTGAATTGTAATTCAAAGTCCATGGAATCTGTACCATCCTCATCCCTACACAGTGTGAGCTCAAGGAGATCTTGCAGATCTTCAACACCCAGGCCTAGTGTTTGTTCCCTTAATATATATGCTTGATGCGTGTGAAGTGTCGTATATTTTAGGTGTATATTTTAAGCCCTTTTTAACACTTATTTTAGCCAAGTTTTAAATTTATAAAACACGATATTTCACTAACACTAAACACACATATGGGCAAGTGCACCCATCGTTGAGTGTAGTATAGCGTTGGTAAGATACCGAGGTCGTCCAAGGACACAAGAGCTTTTAATACCGGTTTATCCTCAACGTCTAACCAAAATAAAAGTTTAGAAAAATGTTTTAAACTAATAAAAATAAAAACTAACTAAAATGCTGAAAATAAAAATAAAAATAAAAACAGATAGACAAGATGAATCACTTGGTTCCGACTCGTATCTAGTATAACCTTTGATTATTTCCGCACTTTTGCACATAATTAAGAGATTATCTTAGTTATTGTAGTAGGCCCCTCTTTTGAAGGTGACGTTACCCTCACCCCAGTAGTTTGAGTCAGCAGGGATACAATCCTAAAGGGGTGGATTATTGGAAGATAATGAATTAAGTTATTAATGCAGTATTGTGGTAGGCCCCGCTTTTGGCGGTGACGTTACCCTCGACTAAGTAGTCTGAGTCAGCAGGGATACAGTCCTAAATAGCCGGGTTATAGTATTAATAGTAGTTAACTTATGAGGGGATCAAAGAGTTTGGACCCCCGCCATCCAATACCGTGAAGTATTGAAGGAGGTCCTACTAAATTTGACCCAGGTCCATTGCAGGACCTCTAAACGCTGAACAATGGCAAGACCTTTACCAAACCGTTCCCTTAACCCCCTACCAGGTAGCCAACATACCTCCATATAGACCGTGGAGATATGAATGGTGAAAATCCTTTATTTTATATAGACAGTAAAATAATGCCAAGACACCACGGACAAACGATAAGGAAAGATCACCTTCAACATAAGTAACTAGTTATTAAAGTCATTAATACAAAACCAAATAAAAAGTGCAAAAGATTAGAAATAAAAAGTATTATACTAGACACTTTGTCTTCACCAAGTGATGTAAGAGACTTAGGCAAACATGGCCTTGATTGTCAAGAACTCTTACGATCAATCTTGGATCCCGAGACGACTCACACACTCTATGATGGACAATGGATGATGGTGGTGGATGATGGTGTTGTGATGGTGGTGGGTGGTGGATGAAGTGTGAGAGAGGTGGTGCCAAGGGATGAGTTGCAATGAAACCAAGCACTCCTATTTATAGGCTGAACAGAAGCCTGGGCACGGCCCCGTGTTCGCTGGGCACGGCCCCGTGCCCGTCTGACACTCTCTCTCTTCATTAATTGTAATTCGCAATTACAATTAATGCGCCTGCAGTACTTTCGGCACGCCCCCCGTGTCCGCTGAGCACGGCCCGTGGTGGACAATAGAAGCTTCTATAGGTTTGTCTTTTCTGCTGCTTCTTGGGCACGGCCCCGTGCTGGCTGAGCACGGGGCGTGTTCAGCCTTCTGTTTTCTCTATTTTGCTTTGGAAGGTGCCGTTGAGGGTTCGGGCAATCCACTAATGTTCCTTTTCTTGTATTTATGTTGGATTTAGCTGTCTTTTTGCTTCTTTTGCGTTTTTGAGCTCATTTAATCCTGAAAATACAAAAGGAAGACAAAAACACTCTTTTTCCAATATTAGTACTAAAAAAGGGTTAGTTTTATGCCTCATTTGATGTAATTTATATGTTGCATTTTACACACATCAAATACCCCCACACTTGAACTTTTGCTTGTCCTCAAGCAAAACTCTTTAATATTTGGCTTACACTCCCAAATGGAATAGGTAGAAGAGAAGGTTTTGGGCTTGTCATAGAGTGTCGGGATTTCCAAGATCTTTTTGGGGTTTTATTTTTATTTATTTACACTCCTATTCGTAATGATTTATTTAGAACTGTTCATAAAAGAAATTACTTATTTGGGCATAACATGCCTTTTTTTAAAATTCTATTTATATACAAGTTCACATACCTCGCGGGGAAATCACTCACACTCGGCCGAAGGTGTATTTTTAGTGAATCACTCGAGAGCGGCACGGAACTTATTCCTACCATAGGCTTGACAAAAAATCAATCCTCCTCCTTTTTAACTTTTATACCTTTGTAGATATCAAGAGGACTTTGTGGGTTAAGGGTTGGCTAGGGTTAAAGGTAGGTGGTTGGGTTAGTGGTTAGTAGAAAAAGGGCTAAAAAGCGTAACAAGTGTCGGTTTTCGTATTTTTGCAACTTTTTATTTTTGATGAAGCTTTTATTCAAACAAAGTTATTTTTGATTACTTTGTTTGTTTATTTTCTTTTTGCTTCATTTTTTTTTTCACGAAGAACCGAACTTGTTACTAAAATAAAGGGTTAAAAATGAAAAAGGTTTTGGTGGGTGAAAGGGTTTTTTGTTTTGGGTGATGAAACGAAAAGGTTTAGGCTCAAAGGGGCTAACTAGGGGGATTTTTGGGTAGGTGGTAAAAGAAAAAGAAAAATAATGGTGTAGAAAAAAAAATGTTAGTCCTAATGCCTCCATCATTTACTTACTCGGGTTTAAGTTGATAAGGACCGGGAATGTATTGTTATGGCAAGTTCTAGAGTCGTAAGAACCAAGCGGCTATTCACACAAGAAACGAAAAATGAGCATTTAGTCAAATGATATGGAATTGTGTGCTCAATAAAGGCTCAAAACTCACTTTTGTGGGAATGGGTTTTTATGTGATCAAGTATATATAATCAAATTTTAAATAAGTTTGTCATGCCTTTTCATAATTTTCTTATGTTGGTTCTTTTTATCACTACGCTATCGGTTGTAAATTTGTAAAAATATAACCTTTTTGAGAGCTTGAATTTCCCGAGTTAAACCTAGACAAGTAAAAATGAAATTTTTGAAAAAATTTGGGGTGATTAGCGGTTCCAATAGAGTTTTGTGTAAGGCTTGTATTTAGGACTTGCAAAATTCAAGGTTTTAGCATCCCCCCCACACTTAAATTACACATTGTCCTCAATGTGTCCCAAAAATAAATTTTTAGGTTGATTAGATGTGTAAAATAGTGTTTAAAAAGCAAAAATTTGTGTTACTGGGCACTGAACACGGCCCCGTGTTATCCGGGCACGGCCCCGTGTTCAAGTGCCAGTAACAAAATTGAAATAAGAGAAACAGAAGTCTGGACACGGGGGCGTGTTGGGTGAACACGGCCCGTGTCCAGTTACCTGTACTGGGCGTTTTCTGCAGGTGGTTCGACACGGGGCCGTGTTGGTTGGGCACGGCCCGTGTTGAACCTTCTGAAAGGGAGAAAATTGTCGGGTTGCCTCGTTCTTGTGCATGGGATCATTTTTCTCGTTCCCCTTTTCATCCTTTACCACCATGAGTGTGTTTTATTCATTACAAACCATCCAAACATTAAAACCATCATTTCATTTCATCATAGAGAGAACTTACATAATCCTAAATTAAACTAGATAAAAGAAATAACAAACCATGGAGTCCTAGCCTTTACTTTATTTTAATTTAGCAAAATTTCCAAGAAATACTCAATCTTGGTTAAACAAGGCCTTAGCGAACTCCTTCTTCCGAGTGCGGTTATCCTCAAATGTCGGCGAGCCATTCTTCTATCTCCCTTGGAAGGAGAAAAGAGGGCTCGTTGGCATTAGTTTGAGGAGTTTCAACTTCCACCGGGATCTCTTGTTGGTGTTCCATGGGAGGTTCCGCCGGAAAGTCTTCCCACCCGGTAGGGTTGTTGATTCCGAGAGCCAGGTTCCAATCCTGTTGAGGAAGGACTGGTTCCATTGGAGGTGCTACAAGAATATTTAACCTCTGGTGCAAGAGGTTAATTTCTTGGAAGCTGCTTTCGAGTCCCATCGTAAGATCGTTAATACGGTCGATAAGGACCTCCTCTACTGAAGTCATTTCGTCGAGAGCCACCCTTAATGCTATCACATAGTGAACAAGTGTAGCTTCAATGGAGGGTCTTCTTCCTCTTCGGTTGTTTGACGAATGCACAGAAGATGTATCGCTGTTTTCACTCGACATCCTACGAAAAATAAACTAAAAATAGCTTATTTAATGAAACAGTAACCGGACACGGCCCCGTGCTCACTGAGCACGGCCCCGTGTCCATCTTTCTGCAGAGTTTTGGAACAAGGAAACTTGTATTTTTAAGTTATTTTCTGAATTTTGTAGGCCCTTTTTGGCTACTAATAACTTAAAACCATGTTTCATAACATGTTTTTACCAAGATTCTTTGAACAAAACTCATTTATCTCTACCATAGAGTTGGAGGAATTCCAAACTTTCAATGGTAGTTCTTGGAGAAAGATGAAGAAGAAGGAAATTACTAAAAGAGGAAGGGACAAGATGGGTTGTTGGAACCTTCTTTTAGACTTACCTAGGATAGTTTGAGAGAAGATTCCTGCAAATCTCTGTCCCAAGTTGGTCCAAATGTGCAGAATTCTTGGCTGCATTTATAGAAAATGACAGCAACCTGGACACGGCCCCGTGTTCAGTGGACACGGCCCCGTGTGCAGGTGGAGTTCTGAAACAGTTTGTCCGTATTCTGACGTACTGATCAGAAAGGAATCTTTCGATGGACACGGGGGCGTGTTGGCTGGGCACGGCCCCGTGTCTACGGACTGTTTTATGAAGTTGTCTATTTTGTTAAGGAACTTGTTTGTATCGGGTGGTTCATGACTGGTTGGAACAACCCCAAAGTGCCTAATATACCTTAATTGTCCTAGACTAAGGCGAGAACGCAAGAGGTTGTCGGTGAGGGTAATTCCTATTTTCATTCTAGGTGGACAAGTCCAACCCTTTTCCGGGCTCTTGTTAAAGAAGGTATATGCCGAATCGCTCAGGTCTATGTATGCACCGAACGAAGTCGATGGAGAGTCCTTCATGGCACAATCGACACAGGGACGACTATCGTCCAAGTCTTTGCTAGGTAAGAAGGTATTTTCGGGAGCAACGAGGTTGTCGGAATGCGGTTCCAACATTTCTTCATGGGTATCGTCTTGGGGCGGATCAATAAAATCCTTCCTAAGCTCTTCTATCCATTTCAGAATTAGCTCTTCTAGTTGAAATAATTCGCTAAGGAACATTTCCCCTAGAATATCTGGCTGGGCGCATTCGAGGGAGAAATAGTGCTTATTTTTACTTTCGCCCCTCTTAAGGTTGTGAAAAGATCGTGGGTCCATGTAGTGGGGCCTATAATTTAGGAAGTAGCATTTTACTTCTTCATGTTCGCCACCACATAATTGACACCACGTACCATAAGAGTGCCGAAAGTAAAAATAATTACTATCACTCATGTTTATGTCAGAAATTACCAACCGTCGGGATCTAACGGTTCTGTTTTCAGTAACTGAAACTTGGGCACGGGGGCGTGTTGAGTGGACACGGCCCCGTGTTCAGCTTACTGTCTGATGTAAAACAGGATTGCCAGTTCCAATGATTGAGCACGTGGGCGTGTTCAGCGGGCACGGCCCGTGCTGAGCTCTGCAGAAGCTGAAAAACTAAGAAAATCCTAAAAAAATAAAAAAGAAAAATAAAAGATGATTAGGCCGTTGATTCCTAACTTTCTTAAAATCCTTGTGTCCCCGGCAACGGCGCCAAAAACTTGATGCGTGTGAAGTGTCGTATATTTTAGGTGTATATTTTAAGCCCTTTTTAACACTTATTTTAGCCAAGTTTTAAATTTATAAAACACGATATTTCACTAACACTAAACACACATATGGGCAAGTGCACCCATCGTTGAGTGTAGTATAGCGTTGGTAAGATACCGAGGTCGTCCAAGGACACAAGAGCTTTTAATACCGGTTTATCCTCAACGTCTAACCAAAATAAAAGTTTAGAAAAATGTTTTAAACTAATAAAAATAAAAACTAACTAAAATGCTGAAAATAAAAATAAAAATAAAAACAGATAGACAAGATGAATCACTTGGTTCCGACTCGTATCTAGTATAACCTTTGATTATTTCCGCACTTTTGCACATAATTAAGAGATTATCTTAGTTATTGTAGTAGGCCCCTCTTTTGAAGGTGACGTTACCCTCACCCCAGTAGTTTGAGTCAGCAGGGATACAATCCTAAAGGGGTGGATTATTGGAAGATAATGAATTAAGTTATTAATGCAGTATTGTGGTAGGCCCCGCTTTTGGCGGTGACGTTACCCTCGACTAAGTAGTCTGAGTCAGCAGGGATACAGTCCTAAATAGCCGGGTTATAGTATTAATAGTAGTTAACTTATGAGGGGATCAAAGAGTTTGGACCCCCGCCATCCAATACCGTGAAGTATTGAAGGAGGTCCTACTAAATTTGACCCAGGTCCATTGCAGGACCTCTAAACGCTGAACAATGGCAAGACCTTTACCAAACCGTTCCTTTAACCCCCTACCAGGTAGCCAACATACCTCCATATAGACCGTGGAGATATGAATGGTGAAAATCCTTTATTTTATATAGACAGTAAAATAATGCCAAGACACCACAGACAAACGATAAGGAAAGATCACCTTCAACATAAGTAACTAGTTATTAAAGTCATTAATACAAAACCAAATAAAAAGTGCAAAAGATTAGAAATAAAAAGTATTATACTAGACACTTTGTCTTCACCAAGTGATGTAAGAGACTTAGGCAAACATGGCCTTGATTGTCAAGAACTCTTACGATCAATCTTGGATCCCGAGACGACTCACACACTCTATGATGGACAATGGATGATGGTGGTGGATGATGGTGTTGTGATGGTGGTGGGTGGTGGATGAAGTGTGAGAGAGGTGGTGCCAAGGGATGAGTTGCAATGAAACCAAGCACTCCTATTTATAGGCTGAACAGAAGCCTGGGCACGGCCCCGTGTTCGCTGGGCACGGCCCCGTGCCCGTCTGACACTCTCTCTCTTCATTAATTGTAATTCGCAATTACAATTAATGCGCCTGCAGTACTTTCGGCACGCCCCCCGTGTCCGCTGAGCACGGCCCGTGGTGGACAATAGAAGCTTCTATAGGTTTGTCTTTTCTGCTGCTTCTTGGGCACGGCCCCGTGCTGGCTGAGCACGGGGCGTGTTCAGCCTTCTGTTTTCTCTATTTTGCTTTGGAAGGTGCCGTTGAGGGTTCGGGCAATCCACTAATGTTCCTTTTCTTGTATTTATGTTGGATTTAGCTGTCTTTTTGCTTCTTTTGCGTTTTTGAGCTCATTTAATCCTGAAAATACAAAAGGAAGACAAAAACACTCTTTTTCCAATATTAGTACTAAAAAAGGGTTAGTTTTATGCCTCATTTGATGTAATTTATATGTTGCATTTTACACACATCAAATACCCCCACACTTGAACTTTTGCTTGTCCTCAAGCAAAACTCTTTAATATTTGGCTTACACTCCCAAATGGAATAGGTAGAAGAGAAGGTTTTGGGCTTGTCATAGAGTGTCGGGATTTCCAAGATCTTTTTGGGGTTTTATTTTTATTTATTTACACTCCTATTCGTAATGATTTATTTAGAACTGTTCATAAAAGAAATTACTTATTTGGGCATAACATGCCTTTTTTTAAAATTCTATTTATATACAAGTTCACATACCTCGCGGGGAAATCACTCACACTCGGCCGAAGGTGTATTTTTAGTGAATCACTCGAGAGCGGCACGGAACTTATTCCTACCATAGGCTTGACAAAAAATCAATCCTCCTCCTTTTTAACTTTTATACCTTTGTAGATATCAAGAGGACTTTGTGGGTTAAGGGTTGGCTAGGGTTAAAGGTAGGTGGTTGGGTTAGTGGTTAGTAGAAAAAGGGCTAAAAAGCGTAACAAGTGTCGGTTTTCGTATTTTTGCAACTTTTTATTTTTGATGAAGCTTTTATTCAAACAAAGTTATTTTTGATTACTTTGTTTGTTTATTTTCTTTTTGCTTCATTTTTTTTTTCACGAAGAACCGAACTTGTTACTAAAATAAAGGGTTAAAAATGAAAAAGGTTTTGGTGGGTGAAAGGGTTTTTTGTTTTGGGTGATGAAACGAAAAGGTTTAGGCTCAAAGGGGCTAACTAGGGGGATTTTTGGGTAGGTGGTAAAAGAAAAAGAAAAATAATGGTGTAGAAAAAAAAATGTTAGTCCTAATGCCTCCATCATTTACTTACTCGGGTTTAAGTTGATAAGGACCGGGAATGTATTGTTATGGCAAGTTCTAGAGTCGTAAGAACCAAGCGGCTATTCACACAAGAAACGAAAAATGAGCATTTAGTCAAATGATATGGAATTGTGTGCTCAATAAAGGCTCAAAACTCACTTTTGTGGGAATGGGTTTTTATGTGATCAAGTATATATAATCAAATTTTAAATAAGTTTGTCATGCCTTTTCATAATTTTCTTATGTTGGTTCTTTTTATCACTACGCTATCGGTTGTAAATTTGTAAAAATATAACCTTTTTGAGAGCTTGAATTTCCCGAGTTAAACCTAGACAAGTAAAAATGAAATTTTTGAAAAAATTTGGGGTGATTAGCGGTTCCAATAGAGTTTTGTGTAAGGCTTGTATTTAGGACTTGCAAAATTCAAGGTTTTAGCATCCCCCCCACACTTAAATTACACATTGTCCTCAATGTGTCCCAAAAATAAATTTTTAGGTTGATTAGATGTGTAAAATAGTGTTTAAAAAGCAAAAATTTGTGTTACTGGGCACTGAACACGGCCCCGTGTTATCCGGGCACGGCCCCGTGTTCAAGTGCCAGTAACAAAATTGAAATAAGAGAAACAGAAGTCTGGACACGGGGGCGTGTTGGGTGAACACGGCCCGTGTCCAGTTACCTGTACTGGGCGTTTTCTGCAGGTGGTTCGACACGGGGCCGTGTTGGTTGGGCACGGCCCGTGTTGAACCTTCTGAAAGGGAGAAAATTGTCGGGTTGCCTCGTTCTTGTGCATGGGATCATTTTTCTCGTTCCCCTTTTCATCCTTTACCACCATGAGTGTGTTTTATTCATTACAAACCATCCAAACATTAAAACCATCATTTCATTTCATCATAGAGAGAACTTACATAATCCTAAATTAAACTAGATAAAAGAAATAACAAACCATGGAGTCCTAGCCTTTACTTTATTTTAATTTAGCAAAATTTCCAAGAAATACTCAATCTTGGTTAAACAAGGCCTTAGCGAACTCCTTCTTCCGAGTGCGGTTATCCTCAAATGTCGGCGAGCCATTCTTCTATCTCCCTTGGAAGGAGAAAAGAGGGCTCGTTGGCATTAGTTTGAGGAGTTTCAACTTCCACCGGGATCTCTTGTTGGTGTTCCATGGGAGGTTCCGCCGGAAAGTCTTCCCACCCGGTAGGGTTGTTGATTCCGAGAGCCAGGTTCCAATCCTGTTGAGGAAGGACTGGTTCCATTGGAGGTGCTACAAGAATATTTAACCTCTGGTGCAAGAGGTTAATTTCTTGGAAGCTGCTTTCGAGTCCCATCGTAAGATCGTTAATACGGTCGATAAGGACCTCCTCTACTGAAGTCATTTCGTCGAGAGCCACCCTTAATGCTATCACATAGTGAACAAGTGTAGCTTCAATGGAGGGTCTTCTTCCTCTTCGGTTGTTTGACGAATGCACAGAAGATGTATCGCTGTTTTCACTCGACATCCTACGAAAAATAAACTAAAAATAGCTTATTTAATGAAACAGTAACCGGACACGGCCCCGTGCTCACTGAGCACGGCCCCGTGTCCATCTTTCTGCAGAGTTTTGGAACAAGGAAACTTGTATTTTTAAGTTATTTTCTGAATGTTGTAGGCCCTTTTTGGCTACTAATAACTTAAAACCATGTTTCATAACATGTTTTTACCAAGATTCTTTGAACAAAACTCATTTATCTCTACCATAGAGTTGGAGGAATTCCAAACTTTCAATGGTAGTTCTTGGAGAAAGATGAAGAAGAAGGAAATTACTAAAAGAGGAAGGGACAAGATGGGTTGTTGGAACCTTCTTTTAGACTTACCTAGGATAGTTTGAGAGAAGATTCCTGCAAATCTCTGTCCCAAGTTGGTCCAAATGTGCAGAATTCTTGGCTGCATTTATAGAAAATGACAGCAACCTGGACACGGCCCCGTGTTCAGTGGACACGGCCCCGTGTGCAGGTGGAGTTCTGAAACAGTTTGTCCGTATTCTGACGTACTGATCAGAAAGGAATCTTTCGATGGACACGGGGGCGTGTTGGCTGGGCACGGCCCCGTGTCTACGGACTGTTTTATGAAGTTGTCTATTTTGTTAAGGAACTTGTTTGTATCGGGTGGTTCATGACTGGTTGGAACAACCCCAAAGTGCCTAATATACCTTAATTGTCCTAGACTAAGGCGAGAACGCAAGAGGTTGTCGGTGAGGGTAATTCCTATTTTCATTCTAGGTGGACAAGTCCAACCCTTTTCCGGGCTCTTGTTAAAGAAGGTATATGCCGAATCGCTCAGGTCTATGTATGCACCGAACGAAGTCGATGGAGAGTCCTTCATGGCACAATCGACACAGGGACGACTATCGTCCAAGTCTTTGCTAGGTAAGAAGGTATTTTCGGGAGCAACGAGGTTGTCGGAATGCGGTTCCAACATTTCTTCATGGGTATCGTCTTGGGGCGGATCAATAAAATCCTTCCTAAGCTCTTCTATCCATTTCAGAATTAGCTCTTCTAGTTGAAATAATTCGCTAAGGAACATTTCCCCTAGAATATCTGGCTGGGCGCATTCGAGGGAGAAATAGTGCTTATTTTTACTTTCGCCCCTCTTAAGGTTGTGAAAAGATCGTGGGTCCATGTAGTGGGGCCTATAATTTAGGAAGTAGCATTTTACTTCTTCATGTTCGCCACCACATAATTGACACCACGTACCATAAGAGTGCCGAAAGTAAAAATAATTACTATCACTCATGTTTATGTCAGAAATTACCAACCGTCGGGATCTAACGGTTCTGTTTTCAGTAACTGAAACTTGGGCACGGGGGCGTGTTGAGTGGACACGGCCCCGTGTTCAGCTTACTGTCTGATGTAAAACAGGATTGCCAGTTCCAATGATTGAGCATGTGGGCGTGTTCAGCGGGCACGGCCCGTGCTGAGCTCTGTAGAAGCTGAAAAACTAAGAAAATCCTAAAAAAATAAAAAAGAAAAATAAAAGATGATTAGGCCGTTGATTCCTAACTTTCTTAAAATCCTTGTGTCCCCGGCAACGGCGCCAAAAACTTGATGCGTGTGAAGTGTCGTATATTTTAGGTGTATATTTTAAGCCCTTTTTAACACTTATTTTAGCCAAGTTTTAAATTTATAAAACACGATATTTCACTAACACTAAACACACATATGGGCAAGTGCACCCATCGTTGAGTGTAGTATAGCGTTGGTAAGATACCGAGGTCGTCCAAGGACACAAGAGCTTTTAATACCGGTTTATCCTCAACGTCTAACCAAAATAAAAGTTTAGAAAAATGTTTTAAACTAATAAAAATAAAAACTAACTAAAATGCTGAAAATAAAAATAAAAATAAAAACAGATAGACAAGATGAATCACTTGGTTCCGACTCGTATCTAGTATAACCTTTGATTATTTCCGCACTTTTGCACATAATTAAGAGATTATCTTAGTTATTGTAGTAGGCCCCTCTTTTGAAGGTGACGTTACCCTCACCCCAGTAGTTTGAGTCAGCAGGGATACAATCCTAAAGGGGTGGATTATTGGAAGATAATGAATTAAGTTATTAATGCAGTATTGTGGTAGGCCCCGCTTTTGGCGGTGACGTTACCCTCGACTAAGTAGTCTAAGTCAGCAGGGATACAGTCCTAAATAGCCGGGTTATAGTATTAATAGTAGTTAACTTATGAGGGGATCAAAGAGTTTGGACCCCCGCCATCCAATACCGTGAAGTATTGAAGGAGGTCCTACTAAATTTGACCCAGGTCCATTGCAGGACCTCTAAACGCTGAACAATGGCAAGACCTTTACCAAACCGTTCCCTTAACCCCCTACCAGGTAGCCAACATACCTCCATATAGACCGTGGAGATATGAATGGTGAAAATCCTTTATTTTATATAGACAGTAAAATAATGCCAAGACACCACGGACAAACGATAAGGAAAGATCACCTTCAACATAAGTAACTAGTTATTAAAGTCATTAATACAAAACCAAATAAAAAGTGCAAAAGATTAGAAATAAAAAGTATTATACTAGACACTTTGTCTTCACCAAGTGATGTAAGAGACTTAGGCAAACATGGCCTTGATTGTCAAGAACTCTTACGATCAATCTTGGATCCCGAGACGACTCACACACTCTATGATGGACAATGGATGATGGTGGTGGATGATGGTGTTGTGATGGTGGTGGGTGGTGGATGAAGTGTGAGAGAGGTGGTGCCAAGGGATGAGTTGCAATGAAACCAAGCACTCCTATTTATAGGCTGAACAGAAGCCTGGGCACGGCCCCGTGTTCGCTGGGCACGGCCCCGTGCCCGTCTGACACTCTCTCTCTTCATTAATTGTAATTCGCAATTACAATTAATGCGCCTGCAGTACTTTCGGCACGCCCCCCGTGTCCGCTGAGCACGGCCCGTAGTGGGCAATAGAAGCTTCTATAGGTTTGTCTTTTCTGCTGCTTCTTGGGCACGGCCCCGTGCTGGCTGAGCACAGGGCGTGTTCAGCCTTCTGTTTTCTCTATTTTGCTTTGGAAGGTGCCGTTGAGGGTTCGGGCAATCCACTAATGTTCCTTTTCTTGTATTTATGTTGGATTTAGCTGTCTTTTTGCTTCTTTTGCGTTTTTGAGCTCATTTAATCCTGAAAATACAAAAGGAAGACAAAAACACTCTTTTTCCAATATTAGTACTAAAAAAGGGTTAGTTTTATGCCTCATTTGATGTAATTTATATGTTGCATTTTACACACATCAATGCTCCACCTTCCCATTGGATTTGAGCAAAGTCAATACGTAGGTCTTTTGATCAGACTTCCACTTTAGTATTTTTGAATCCAATGGGTTTCTTGGGAGAGTTTTTATTGATGATGAGTTTGGAGATGGAGGCCTGCTCAGAACCCTTTTGGCTAAATCTTCAAGTATTGCTGAGTCATCATCCTCTAAAGCCATTTTATTGATAGCCTCTTTGAAATACACAACTTCTTGTTACTTTTCTTCTGCATCAGTCAATTTTTGTCTCTTTCTTTGATTTACCTCAATGATAGAGGTGTCAGAAGATGTGAATAGTGGTTCAGAAGTGTGTGCCTGTTTCTTTGGTTTATTAGTGGTCTTGTAGATTGGTTTCTTTGGAACAGTGGGGTCTTTCTTTCTTAGCTCTTCAAGCCTTTTGTAGGTTTGATCAATAGTTTGTTTTGACCACCTTGCTATCTGCCTGGCTGTTCCATAGTCTGCTGCAACCAACTCTTCTATTTTCCTCTTATACTCCAAGGTAAGATCAACAATTTTCTTACTATACTTGCTCCAATTTGGTGTTGTTCTTTTCATATCTGGGGTGTTTTTGATTTTTTCAATTCTTTTCAATTCTGCTTTGAGAGCAATGAGTGGCCAGTCTTGGAAAAATTCAGCTTTTGCAAGGTAAACCTTTTCACTCATGATCAGCTTGATGAGGTCTTCTTTCAGATCTACTTGTAGACCAGCCTCTGGTGGCAAGTTGGACATTTCTTTACTCAGGTGTCTTGCATAGTCTTCCATTTGTTTGACCTTGGTGAGCAAGAACTGCATCCTACATGAGATGGCTTTATCACCTTCCCCTTTGCATTCATATTTGGCTCTCCACTCAGCTTTCTTGCCTTTGAGTTTTAGGTATTCATCCATGTTTTTAGGATCTCTAAAACCGGCAAGGGAAGGGAATTTTCTCTTGGAAGGATCATCCACTAAGTAGAACTGTTTCATTTCTTCTTTTACTGCATGAAGTTCTAGTGGATAAGTGACTGCTAGTGGTATAAGATCAGCAGGGTTGAATCCTTCCAAAAATTTTAGGTCTTTGATAGGATTGGCCAGTTTTGGAGGAATGAAAGGTTGGGGATTGATAACATTGTAAGGTGTGGAGGATAAAGGAATAGGTGTTGGTATATCATCATCATTCACCTGAAATTTCCTTTTCCTTGTATAGAACTTTTTGGGTGAAGGGGATTTTGTTTTTGGTATGGAAGTGGAGATATTTGGAGTGATGGGTGGCTGACTAACAGTTTTTGAAACAACTGGTGTTTCAACCACTGTTGTCAATACAACAATTGATGTGTCAATTGATGTCTTCTGCTCTTTGGCAGGTGGTTTTTGTGATGTGGCAGTGGGTTGTATGGTGGTTGTTGGTTGTTGGAATGATGAGGGCAGTGGTTGAAGTGTGTGTTGATGTAGCAGTGATAGCAGTTGTTGGGATAACATCTTTTGAAACCACTGAAGTACCAACAGTTGTTGATACAACAGGTATTTGAACATCTGTTGGTTTGGAGGTTTGATGAGAGGAATTTTTTGGGATTTGGGGAGTTTGTTTTGTGATTTTGGAAGGTGTGGTTTTGGGTTGGCTTACTTTTCTAGTTAGGTTGTCTTCTTTTAGGTCTAGAAATACCTTGCTCTTCCTTTTCCATCAAAACTTTCTTCTCCTGCTCAAATCTTTTAGACCCTTTTATTTCCATTGACTTTTTCATGTTTGATTTTAAATCAGCAAAAGCATTTTGAGTCTCATCAACCTTTTTGGAACCATCTAGCCTTGGGATTTCTACAACCAGTTTGGACATTAGATCTGGTTTTATGTATAGGCCATCTTTTCCCATTTTACCCTTCTCCCCCTTTTTGGCATCATCAAGAGTTTCAACAAAAAATAACTGTTGGAGGAGAGGTGCCAGTGGTTTGCAGCAAATGGGCTTTAATTGCCTTGATATCAGCTTGTGTATCTTTATACTTAGTTTCCATTGCATTTCTGACCATTTGAAGTTGAATCTCATGTTGGTGGTCAGCATATTGTCGTTGTTGAAGAAGCATAGGTTGAAATAAATTCCAGAGCTCAGTGGGAGAATGAGCAGATGTTGCAGCAGTGGGTGTTGTCTTTTGTGATTGTAACACCTGTTGCAGCATATTTTTGATTTCTGCAACAGATGTGTCAAGTTTATCAACCCTCTCCGTCAATTCTTGGTATTTTAAACCATCACCCAACTTAATGGGATCATCTGATTTCCCACTGGCAGTGGTTATATTGGAAGTTAACTTAGGGAAAGTTTCCCAAAAGTCATCCACTGATGCCCCTTTTTCTTGGTACTGGGGACTTCTTTCCTAAGTAGATGTTACCATTGTAAACACCAGTGGGTATTGGATACTCACTAGTAGTCACTTTGGTTCCAAAAGAGGAAATTGCCTTCAAGGGAGTCTGAGTAATGAAACAACTGGCCAGGTGTAAATCAGTGGATTTAACACCTGTAGTTGCTGCTCCACTTGAACTCCCACCAAGAGTTACTTGTAAATCAAGGGGTGTAGCCTCCTCAGTTGTTGGTGGGTTAATAGAGATAGGGAGCCCAGACTCAGTCACTTGTTGAGGTATATTCTCATTTACAGGTGGTTGAGAAGAACTGATTTCTGTCTGAGCTATATCAAGTGCATCCAACAAGGGTACAATTTGTGGTGGAATTTGGGCAGTGAGAATGGGTGTAGAAAGAGAATTTACCCCGGGAGGAGGGCTGTGGATGATGGAATCAAGTGATTCCAGAGCATCATAATATGGTGTCCCTGTGGATACAACCTGATCCTTTTGAGAGGATGCAGGAGGAGTTTTAGGCTCAGGTTAAGGTCTTTCTTCCAACTACTGTGAGGAAGTAGCAGCAGTGGTTATTGGTGACTTTTGTGTTGTCACAGGTATAACCTCTGGGACCTCATCTTCCAGAGTTACCTTTTTAGTGGGTTTGGGGGGCTTTTGTGATTTTTTCTATTTTGGTCTTTTGGTGGTTTTAGGTGTTTGTTTCACAGCAGTGGGTTTGCTACTGTGATCACCTTGAGCAGTAGGCTCAACAGCAGGGACCTGAGGAGCAGTGGTTGCTGCTAAATTCTGCTTATGCGCCTCTGTTTATGTTTTAGAAGGTTTTGACAGCCTTGTGAAGGTTTCAGAAGATAGGCCGTTGATTTGGATAGGATTTCCTTGGATAAGCACATCAGGACTATCTTTTGGAATCTTCTTTTGCAAATAAAAGCTCAAAAACCTTGGAAACAATAGAAATGGTTTTTTGTTTTCTTTAATATTATTAACATTTTTGACCATGTCATTAAAAATCTCTTGGGAGTAATTAAAATTTTCGTTTTGCATGATAGCATATCCCAAGTATTGGATTTTTAATGGAATTTCATTAAAAGCTGTGGTCTTGTTTGAAACACACATGAGGAGGGTATGGAACAAAAACCTCATGGCAGGTGGAAAACTGCCTTTTTGCAAAGTATCTTTTTTCATTTCTTCTGCATACCCTCTCTCAATGAAATCAGTTTGATAATCGGTTTTTGGGAAGGAAGTTTTACATGTAGTATCATTCAATTCGAATACCTCAGAAATGTCTTTGGGTGTTATACCAACCTTAATTCCCTTTACCGTAGAAGTAATAGCCAAGGGCTTTTTGTCCTGAACTTCGATTTGTGCATTTTTCCAGAAATCACGAAGTGTTTCAAGATAGATAGATGGATTGCAGGTCAACAAGATTTTGTACCTTGAAGATGAGAGTGCGTCAATGACAGAGTGAAATGTTGTGCTATCACTTAGTTTTTCAAGTATACACAGGTAGTTATGAGGGGTTTTGAATGGAAGGGCCATGATGAATCGTGATTTGTGAAAGAGAATGAATGAAAGAGATGAAGAATTTGGGGAAATTTGGTGGTAATTGCTTTAGAAAGGAATTTTGAATTCGATTCAATAGTGAAAACCCTGTTTGGGGTTTAATCAGGGTTTTATAAAGTGAAAAAGTGAATGCTAATGTGGCAGCGGTTACAAAGATCTGACGGATAAGTACTGTCCACGTGCCAACCTTAGATGGAAAGATGAATAATGGAAGACAATTGTTTAGGAAACCACTGATGGATCAATTCTTAGTGGTTTACAGTGGTGAAAATGAAACAATGGCTGACTTTTACTATCAGTGGATAGCCATCAGTAGGTTAAAACACTGATTTTGGACAACAGTGATTAACAAAGATAATAAAGGAACAAAGGTTTAATTTTCAGCGGTGGAGAATATCAACGGAACAGATATTTGAACCAAAACAGTGGTTATGGCAGACTTTTAAGGATTAATGAAAATTTTCATTTTTAGCTATTTTTAAGGATGAGATTTTGATTTTCTGAAAACATTTTAATGCTTTTATTCATAGAAAAACAGAATTTTGCCTGTTATTCCATGTTCAGCATGCCAATCCTAGAGATCAAGCTTTCAAAGGTAGATGTGTCTAATGCTTTTGTTAGCACATCTGCCAGCTGATCTTTAGTTGGAACATGGTGCAGAGAAATAAAACCTTTTTCATAGCAATCCCTCACAAAGTGATGTCTGATAGCAATGTGCTTGGTGGTTGAATAGGAAACTGGATTTTTGATGATATTTTCTACTTCCTGACTGTCTAACATTAGAGGTGTCTTTAAGGCAGTGATACCAAAATCCAGCAGTTGATTTTGAAGCCATAACAGTTGGGTTGTATAGCTTGTAGCAGCTATATACTCTGCCTCAGCAGTGGATGTTGAAACAGCTGCTTGCTTTTTGCTTTGCCAAGACACTAAGCAATTGCCTAGGAATTAGCACCCTCCTGAAGTGGACTTCCTTGTTGTATTGCATCCAGCAAAGTCACTATCTGAGAAACCTGAAAGCTTGAAATTTCCATCAGCTGGATACCAGATACCAAGTGTGGGAGCACCTTTTAGGTATCTGAATATCCTTTTTACAGCAATAAGGTTTGACTTTCTAAGGGCTGATTGGGATCTTGCACAAACACATGTTGCAAACATGATGTCTGGCCTAGATGCAGTCAGGTAAAATAAAGACACAATCATGCTTCTATAAAGAGTTTGATCAACCAAATCATCCTTTTTATCAGACATGACTATTTTTGTGGTTGCTATGGGTGTACTACATGGTTTGCAATCATCCATCTCAAATTTCTTTAAAAGTTCTTTGGCATATTTGCCTTGATGGATGAAAGTACCATTTTGTAGTTGCTTTACTTGGAGACCAAGAAAGCACTGTAGTTCACCCATTGCACTCATCTCAAACTCAGTTGTCATGAGTTGTCTGAATTCTTCACACATTTTAGAACATGTGCTTCCAAAAATGATATCATCCACATAAATCTAGACAATCATCAAGTCTTTCCCTCTCCATTTTAAAAATAGTGTTTTGTCAATTTTACCTCTTGTGAAACCAATAGAGAGAAGAAAGGTGGAAATAGTTTCATACCAGGCTCTAGGTGCTTGTTTCAAGCCATACAAAGCTTTATTTAGCTTGTAGACATGATTTGGATTAAATGGATCCTCAAAACCTAGAGGTTGGCAAACATATACCTCTTCTTGAATTCTACCATAGAGGAATGCACATTTGATATCCATTTGATATACCTTTATGTTGTGGTTGATAGCAAAGGCCAGGAGCAGTCTGATAGCTTCCAATCTTGCTACAGGGGCAAAAGTTTCATCATAGTCAATGCCCTCTTCCTGTCTGAAACCTTGAACCACTAGTCTTGCTTTATTCTTGACAACAATGCTCCTTTCATCAGTTTTGTTTTTGAAGACCCACTTTGTGCCAATAGGACTTACACCCTCTAGCAGTGGTACAAGCTCCCATACTTGTTGTCTTTTAAACTGTTGGAGCTCTTCCTGCATGGCTTCTACCCAGCTGTTGTCTTTTAGTGCCTCTTAGTACTTGACTGGCTGATGGAGTGATAGGAAACCGGGAAAAAGACAGATGTTTTGGGATTGGCTTCTTGTTAGCACCCCTTCACATATGTTGCCAATGATTTGTTCAGGTGGATGAGACTTCAAGAAGATTAATTCTCCTTTGTATGGAACAATGGCATTTAAGGGTGAGGGATGCAGATGTGAATCATCTGAGCTAACCACTGTTGGTGACTTTGATGATCCAACAGTGGATTGAAATGGGGGTGGAGGAATAGGAGGAAGTGGTGTGGAAACATGTTGATTTTTATCCACTGTTTGAGGATCTTTATCAACAGTGTTTGATGATGTGGAATCAGGGGTTAAAGGGCTACTTTGGTCAACAACTGTTGAGGTAGCAGTGGTTGAGCTTTGACAAGTGTTTTGAACATCTGCTGCTCTTGCAATGGTTGCAGACTTTTGTTGTGGAATGATAACTTCATATCCATAGTCTGATGGAGGACTATGAGATGGACCTGCACTGTTAGTCTTGACAGAAACATTTTCAAAAGTAAATTTATCAAGATCAAATAATTCTACAGGATTTGCAGGGATTTTCGTTGAAGAAAGTTCATTGAACTTCACATTCAAAGTCTCTTCCACTGTCTCAGTTCTCGTGTTGAACACTTTGTGGGCCTTAGCAGTGGTTGAGTATCCCAAATGATAACCACAATCAATTTTGGCTGCAAACTTTGAAATGAAATCTTTTAAGTTTAAAATGAAGCATGGGCAGCCATAAACTATGAAATATGAGATCATTGGTTTAATTTTATATAGAATTTCATAGGCAGTCTTTTGGTGCCTGGGGTTTATTGAAACTCTGTTCTGGACATAGCAGGCAGTGTTTACAGCCTCTGCCCAGAAAGTTAATGGCAAACCTGAATCAGCAAGCATGGTCCTGGCAGCCTCAATCAAAGTTCTGTTCTTTCTTTCTTTCAACTAACCCATTTTGTTTTGGTTTTCTTGGAATGCTGTACTGCCTTACAATTCCTTTTGACACACAAAATGTATCTAACTCCCTATTTCTGAATTTTGTGCCATTGTCACTCCTGAAGATTTTTACTGGCAAGTCAAACTGCTTTTCAACTTGTGTGACAAAGTCTTGCAGAATACCTGCAGTCTCATCTTTGGAATGTAAGAAGTAAGTCCTTGTAAACCTAGAAAAGTCATCTACAATTACCAAACAATATCTTTTCTTTCTAAGGCTCGTGACTTTAACTGGGCCAAACAGATGCATGTGAAGCATTTGCAAGCACTTGGTTGTTTTGGACTCTTCAATGGACTTAAATGAGCTTTTATGTTGTTTTCCTTTTAAACAGGAAACACAATGCTCAGGACAGGTGAACAGTTTTTGAGGAAGACCTCTTACTAACCCCTGTTTTGACAGAGTAGTGATTGTCTTGAGATTTGTCTGCCCCAATCTCTTGTGCCAAAGTTCTGTCTCTTTGTTAGAAGCAGCTGAGAACAGACAGGCATCAATCCTGGGGCTCTCTTTTGACAAATCAACCAAATAAACATTGCCACTTCTTTGAGAAACAAGTTGGGTTTTTCTATTTTTTATTATTTCTTCAATCTTTTCAACCATTTCTGGTCCAACAATCCTACAACACTCCTTAGTAAAAAATGAACCAAAACCTTTGTCACTCATTTGAGAGACGCTAAGGAGGTTGAATTTTAGATTGTCTATCAGATTGACATTTTGAAACTTAACATTTCCAGACTGTACTATACCAGAACCCATCACCTTCCCTTTACTATTATTACCAAAGGATATATCACCCCTCTATGAGTTTTGAAGTCTTTAAGTAGGGCTCTACATCCATTCATCTGCCTGGAGCATCCACTATCTACATACCAAAGACTATCTAAGCATGCAGAAGCTCCCTGCACATCAAGTAGATAATTAGTTCAGGAGGGTCTCCAAAGCCAATAAGGCTTTGGATGGAGTCTCAACAGAGTCTATGTTAAGGTCAGAAAGATGGACAATGGTTAGATCAGGGGATTGAGCAATTTTTGAAACTTGTTTCTCTAACCATTGTTGGGAGCCATTTCTAATCAATTCTTGATATCCATAGGGATGCCTGTTCACTCTTGGTTTAGAAGGCCTTTTGTAGGCTTCATAAACATGTGGGACCCTTGGATATGGTGGTTGACCTTTACCTCTTTGGTATTGGTTTGCAGGGGGTGCATCAGTCATCTGAACTTCTCTTTTAACAGAGGTTTGGTTCAGCTGTTTTGTAACAGCTGTTTGAACTGGCACAAATAGTGGTTGTTTCTTGACATGTGGTTTAGATGAACTCATGGATGTTTTTGAAGTGTACTCATTCTTTTTTACATCAAAGGATTTGAGATACACACATTCCTGAGTGAGATGGTTTGTTTTACCACAAATGGTGCGGCTCTTAGAAGGCACAATGGTGCTTGTTTTGTTAATATCATATACTTTTAGATGAAAGCAATCTTTGGTTAAATGATTTTACTTCTCACAGAAATCACAAAATAAGTTTTTAACCTTTTCTTTTCAGAATCCTTTGCAACAGAGTTTTGAACCACTGTTGGGATGTCCTTAAGAGGAATAACCTTGGCCTTAGGAGCTTTGACACCATCTATAGTTGTGAAGTCCATTGGTTTGAAGTTTTCAAGAATGTCACACTCATCAGACCATGTGGGTTTGAATTGGTATTTCTCAATCAGCTCAAAAGTTGAGGACCTCACAGATCTTTCCAGATTGATTTTGTTACCAAGTTTATCAGTTATTTTAACTTCTTGGCCATTCTTGTTGGTGGGAATGATTTCAACAGAACCAACTTGATTTGCAGCAATGTTTTCAACTTGGTCATTTTTTCTAAACCCTATGCCAAATTTTACATTGCTTTCAAGCTGTTATTCAAGCATAATCTCATAACCTTTGCAGGATTCCACCCATTTTTCACAAGTGATTTGGGTGGTTTCCAACTCCTTTTTACAGACTTGATATTTTTCTATCATGGTCTGGAGTTAGTCCTTGGTTATTCTATGCTCTTGTTTGATGCTGCAAATTTCATTTTCCTTTTCAGACAATTTGATTTTTAATTCTTTTAAAGACTTTTCAAATTGTACTTCACCAGTTAATAATCTATCTCTAAGGTTTTCATTCACCTCCTTAATGTTTGCAAATGCTATGATGCATTTGTCTGAACAAAGGTTTTTAAGAACTTGGGGTGATACCTTAGTTGCAACCATCATGGCACAATCACAGGTATGATCACTTTCTTCTTGAACTTTCTCTTCTTTTTCACCTTGTTTCTTCTCTTCTTCTTTAGACCAGGGGTCAGACAGTGGTTCCAACAGGGGTTCTGAACTTTTTCTCAGCAGTATTTCATCAACAACAGCAATAACCACTGCTTCAGCAATTGTATCCATTGTTTCATCATTTGACTGTCCTTCTTCAGTTTCCAACCCTTCTGGTATAGACTCCAATGCTAAAAAACAAAGATCACCACTAGAAACATTATTTTGAGCATAGAGTGCAAAATTTTCATCTCCTAGCTCTTCAGGTAAGCTACTCCAGTCAACAAGGCCTTGGGTGAAAAAGCTTTGCTGATCTGGTTGAACCGCTGCTGGTGTAGCTTGTTGAGGTGCTGGGGCCTGGATATACAGTATATGAGGCATAATGGTTTGAACACAGTGCACAGGAACAGGGGTTGCAGGGTGTGCATAGTGAGCAGTGTTTACATGAGCAGCAGGGGCATATTGGGCATAATGCACAATGTTTTGGTTATTTTGTGGTCTAGGATTTGAGCTAGGATGTGTGATAATTGGTCCATTGTTTTGATTCCTACACTCTCTAGCAAAATGACCTAAACTATTACACTTATAGCATTTTATCTTAGACTTATCCATCCCTACTTTCAAATTCCCATGTAACCCTAGAAATTTTCTCACTGTCCTTTTGTAAAACTTGCTGGTTCTAACACTCAACAGTGCAAGTTGGTGCAAAATGTCCATTTCCTCTAAGTCAGTTGGATCAAAATGCTGCAGATCATTGAGTTCAAAGCACAGATTGTCAGAATTCTGGTTTTCACTACTAGTTGTGAAAGCATAGTTGTTTGAGTAAGAATCAGAGTTATTAAAGGCTCCTCCAGTAGTTATGTCAATATAATGGTCATAACTCTGATCCTTACTACTACCAGATTCTTCCTGAGCCAAAAGAGCTGTGCTGCCAAATGAATAATCATCTGCAACTTTACCAGACTCTTGTAACTTCTTTTTCTGGTTCAACTCCCTTTCATAGGTCAGGAGTCTACCATGAAGCTGGGTTAGGGTCAGACCTTTGAACTCAACCGATTTTCTGGTTACAAAAGCAATTGTGTCCCATTTTTAAGGCAGTTACCTTAAAAACCTGCTGTTAACAGTTGATTTAGGAAATTCAGTTTTACCAAGCTTAAGTTCACTTATGTGACAACTGAATCGCTCAAACTGTTGTGTCAATATTTCACCCTTAATGTGACAAAAGGTTTCATACTGTTGGTTCAAAATTTCACTGTTATTTTCAATTACTTCTTCAGTTCCCCCAAACTGTTCCTTAAGTGCATCCCATAATTCCTTGGCACTGTTACAGTGTAACAGTCCAGCATAGATTTCATTTGGTAGTGCAGATGCAACGATGCTAAATGCCTTGGCATCCAATTCAATTTTCTGAAAATCATGTTCAGTATAGTTCTCTATTTTCTTAGGAACCATGACTTTTAGATCCTCAGCACTCGGCACCATTGGAACATTGGTCCAAAGATAACCGACTTCCAACATCCGGTATTCTGTTGAGCTAGGATGTGACCCATCCTTCGCTCCCAGATGTTGTATTCATTTCTCTTCAACATAGGTGGTTTTAAAAGAGAACCAATGTTATTATTGATATCCTGTGATTGTGACGTCATTCTGGTTGTTTTACAGGCACTGATTAATCAACTTTGCTCGTTATTAAACCTCACCCTGTTTTTCAACAAAACGAACAATTAAAAGTATCAACGATTTTGAGCTGAACTTTTACGTCAAAATGATTGTTAGATCAAGTTTGATTGTCCTTGCTCTGATATGAATTGTTAGGATCTGAGTTTCCTTTGATTATGCTTGTTTGATTAGAATGAAGATGAAATAGAATTAAGTGCAGCGGAATTAAATGAAACAAACTTTCAACACACAATCAATAAGAGAATTGTTTTGAGCAGACATGTTTATCATGAAATCGAATGATTATATTTATTACAATCTTCAATTACAATGCATGCATGCATACAATCTCCCCCTCAACCCGAGCTCACAATGATTTGTTCGTACAAAATGACTTGGTGAAGAAGAGAGCTAATGGAACAGTACAGGGTACTGTTCTATTTATAGTACCGAACAAACCACTGTGGCATCTTTGCTGACGTCACCATGAAAGTGACATCTAACCTCCTAACAACCTCTAACCACTGACTATTACAAACACTGTTATCTATCAACTGATTATAATAAACAAATACAAATACAAGTCTAAGAGCTGCGTCTTCATTCCACTGCTTTAGCCCTACCAGTGCTTTGTGTCTTTAGCAGTACTTGAACCATAGCAGCAGATTGAGCATCAGTACTTAGTCTTCATCAGATGTTGTAGACCAGCAGTTGTTGTAGAAGGGCAGTACTTATAGGACATCAGATGTTAAGCCACTTTCAAGGGGAAAGACTGATGCAAACAACTTCTTATTTTGGATCCACTGATCTGATCCAGTTTTGGCTTTAATCAACTGTTCCTTTGGTAGGGTTCCATCCCAATAGATGGAACTTACAAATCTCCCAACAATGCATGAAACGGAAGTCGCTCCCTACATTTGTTTTGTATGTAACCAATGCATTTGTCACAAAGTCGGCTTCGGTTTCACCACTTTTTGGGTTTTGCTTTGCTTTATTTAAAAAAACACTAAATTTGGTGAGTTGCCCGCTTATCTCGGTCCACTTCGAGGATAAGCTATCGTTTTCAAGATAAACCTCCCTTTCCATTTCTTCATGAAATGCTTTACTAATCGCTTCCCACAAATGACTTCTATGTTGAGAATTTCCTATTTTAATCAAAACAAAATTTAATATATTACAAAGTTATATAAAAAAACATAAATATTAAAATAAGGGCTACAAAATATTTAAAAATACCTAAAGTTGGATGTTGAGATTGTTGAAGCCAAGCCCTCACCAATGCAAGTTCGTCATTAACGACCCATCTTTGTTGTTTTCGTTTGGCGCTTTCAAGTACTTTCTCGGCCTCGGTTTTTTTCTTGTGACTTCTCTTTTTGATGGGTTTGGTTGCGGAAGGACCATCGATGGGGGGTTGAGTTTCGGGGACGGTTTCGGTTTGGGAAAGGTTGATGGAGGTTGGTGAAAGGTTGATGGGCATTTGTGAAAACGGGCTAGGTATAGAATCGTCGGTGTGAGGGAAGTTAGTATACATACGATTCGAGAGATACGATGCGTAACCCGCCACATCGGGCATAGTGGAGTGTATTAAAAATGGACGAGGCATTGCACGATTGGGTGGTGGGCTAGAATTTTCTTGGAATGCCCACGGGTTGTTCGGGTCAAAAGCACGATTATGATGACTCATTTTTCGTATTGTAGAATGAGAATAGAGATGATTATAGAATAGGTGGAGTGTATTGTAGTTGGATGTGGTAAAAAAATAATAGAAGTGTGAGTTTTATAGTGAAAAAATATTTTATTTTTTTACACATAGCCGTTGGCCAACGGCTAGTTTGGTTTGGCCATTGAGAGCCCGCCATGTCATATTGATAGACCCGACCGACGCCCGGCTTTAAACTCCCGCCCCTTAGGCCACGCCCAAACCCAAGCCCACCCGGGGTGGTGGCTTGGGCGTTTTCAGCCAACCCACGCCCCATACCCCATAGTGTAACAATATACACATACCTCTCTGCTCTAGCCATATATAATCACATAAATATACTTTCAACTAAACGTCATCACACATTGAAACAAGTTAACTTCACATTTGCAGTGTAAGAATAAGTAATTAAGTTATATAACATAATCAAAACCCTAATTAGATAGATCAAAACAAACATAATATAGTTGAGTTTAACAAGAAAACAAACAATAAACATACGAGAATCAAAGAGATCTAATGGAGAACTTGGATGTGTGAGAATAAGTAAGTTACATCTATAACATAGTCCGAACCCTAATTATATAGCTAGACAAAAACAAACATAATATTCTAGGTAGAGTTACACAACAAAACAAACACTAAAATTACAAGTAGAATCAATAAGAACGAATGAGGATTCTTAGGTGTTTAAGAACTAATTAAATATCAAATTTATTCGATTGACCAAAACCCTTTTTCTTTTTATCCCCTCCATCCACTCTCAAGACATGTCAACTCATTCCATGTAAGTGTAGACACTTAGGTTCCCAATACTAAATGTGTGGGCGCAAACATTGGTCAAGCATTTAAGATACCAAATTAGAGTTCATGAAAATTGTTCTCTTCATATTCAGTTTGGGTAATTTCAAGCAACGTGGATGACCAATAACGCATGTTATTCTTGTAATAGAAAGCCAATATTTTAGGCTCAATTACGAAGCTATGAACCCCGTCAACGTTGTTAGTTACCGACTCCCTGCTCACAAGACTGTACCAACCTCCTGTCACCTAGAAAGTTTGGATGATTAGTTAAGTTAGTATTGATGAGGGAATCAAAGCTTTGCCAGACAGAGTTACTCTTTCAGTCACGACACACGACGTTACCATTAGAGAGTTGCGGCGAAACCGACAACACCCTTATTGGTGTTGTTGGTTGACGGTTAGTCCGTTGGACAACCCTTAGGTGGTATAAACGATATTAAAATCCTACATTTAATCGGGTAATCGTCTAGAATAAGATAACTACGGTTGTTTGTGTTTCAGGTACAAATGGAGCTTAAAATGGAAGGAATACGGAGAATAAATGAAAAAATTGTAACACCCGTCTCATTTAGTTAAGATTTTAATATAAAATACGCATTTTTAATAAACCAAAATGCTTCATTTCCATAAGTTATACCAACGGAAGTTTGCAAAGTAACAGTATTCTAGTTAACTACTAACTAGTTTAAAACATCCAAAACGATAAGTTAAGTGTTTACAACATAAACATTTTCTACAACAAAGATAGATAAACGCGGAAACTTCAAAATATTGTGTTCGGTTCTTGAATTCATGCTTGATCGCCATCCGGAGTGAGACCGACTTCACCTAAGGTCAAAACCACGTTAATTGTTAGTTTTGACAATGTTAAGACATGTATAATCAAGTTCTAATACCAAATAATGAAAACGAAACAAAAATTATGGGTTATGAGTCTGTCGCGCCCCGCGACAGATTCTGTCTTGGCTTACGCGGGGAGCGACAGACATCGCGTGACGCGACCAAGAAGCTGTTATGGTGTCGCGCGACGCGACATCCTATTTTCGGCAGAATGTTGCTTGGTTTTGTGCTGCAGATTCCCAGCTCTATAAATGACCAATAATCTATCTTTGAACGTCCATAACATTCATTCTACAAGTCCGTTTTTCGTGATTCTTTTTCCTACGTGTCCGTAATTTAAATACGGACCCGTTTATTATCATTACTTGCCTAAAATCTCATTTATAGGCTGATCGCCTAAGAATTCCCCTTTTACTTATTTGACCCGTTTGGTTATTTGTCAAACCATACAAAATTTACTCACAATGGTTTCTAAATAAAGTTACCCTTTTACCCGGGCTTGTCAACGTTGGAGTCACTACCTATTGGACCATAATATATTCCCAGAATATTTTCCTCCTGATTATTAGCCTATCATTATTTTGTTACCGTGTTTAGTTTGATAGGTTTTCTATTTATTCTCTTGTCTGTTCTTTTTTTGATCATCAGAAAATAATAAAAACAAACCCTAGAGTTCCTTTGATCTCTAGAAATCTTCATGGTATCAGAGCGGTTGTAAAACCCTCGATACGGCTAACCTAGAATGGCTGGAGAAGACAAACAGAAGGGTACCGAAGGCAATGTTGGTACCGCAACCGATCACAACTCACCTTTTTATCTCCATCCCTCCGATTTCCCAAAATAGATGTAAACGATGTCCTCACGGACATCAATTACACCGATTGGTCACAGGAGATGACCAATTTTCTGTTCGCCAAAAACAAAATAGATTTTGTTGATGGAACCCTCAAGAAACCAGAAACCACAGCGCCCGAATACAAGCCCTGGATGCGATGCAATGATAAAAGGATGGCTTTCTACGGCGATGGAGAAGAACATACGTGACAGTGTGAAATATGCTAGCACTTCAACCGAGATTTGGTTAGATCTGCAAGAGAGATTCGGAAAAGAAAGTGCACCGAGAGGCTACGAATTGAAACAAAAGATAGCAGCAACCAGGCAAGACGGGGCCACGGTTTCTACGTACTACATGAAACTTCGAGCTTTGTGGGATGAAGCAGGTCAATTTTTTCCTCGTTGCACCTGCAACATGTGTACATGCGAAGTCGGTAAGAAAATCGTTGAACATATTGAAAAGGAGAGGTTGTATGAATTTCTTATGGGGCTCGAGAGTGAATTTGCTGTTATAAAGACTCAGATCTTGACTACTAAACCAACACCCACCTTGGGGGTTTCCTACCCCATGGTAACCGAAGATGAGAGGCAAACGACCATAAGTAATGGGAACCGAGCAGCCCCTGAATCAGCTGCCTTCAAGGTCTTTCAGAGGCGTGAAGGGACTTCTGGCCAACCGAAAGACAAGCAAAAGAACAGGTCGAGAAAAGAGAGCAAGGAGAACGCTTATTGCACATTTTGTGAAAGGAATGGACACAAACGTGAAGGATGTTTCAAGCTGATTGGATATCCAGACTGGTGGCTCGGAAAGAAAGAAGAAAAGGCTAAACCGAAGGCTGCTTGCGTGGAAACAAAATGCAGCCCCATACCCGGGATGAGCGATGAGCAATATCTAACATTTCTGAAGTTTTTTTCAGGTTCTGGAACTAACGACACTGACGAGACAAAGCCTGAAGCAAACATGGCAGGTAATGGGAGCGAAACCTTTATCGTGGACTCGGGTTGCACCGAATACGTAACCCATCTGCTCACTCTTCTCTTGAATAAGAAAAGGACTCCTAATAAGACGCCGGTTACCATACCAAATGGCAGCGCCATTCCGGTTGAGGGAAGGGGCGATCTATCACTTCCAGGGGGAGTGAAACTAAGAGGAGCCCTTTACATACCAAATTTTAAATATAATCTTCTTTCGGTTAGCCGCTTGTGTAAGGATCTTAAATGCGCTATAACCTTTTTTCTTGACTTCTTTATCATGCAGGGGTTACAAACGAGGAGCTTGATTGGAGCGGGTGAATGCCGAGGGGGATTGTACCACTTGAAGATGACCAAGGAAAATAAAAGAGCGATGATAGTGACGACAGATACATGGCATAAAATATTGGGTCATGATTCAGAAGGGAAACTCTCTAATGTCGACTTCTTGTGCTAAGGCAAAACACGCCCGAACATCATTTCCTTCTAGTTCCATTAAAACTACTCATTGTTTTGAACTTATTCATTGTGATAGTTGGGGAGGTTATCGGACACCATCATACACACGGGAAAATTTTTTCCTTACTATAGTTGATGATTTCAGTAGATCTTTGTGGGTTTTTCTCATAAAGCACAAAAGTGATGCCAGCGAATGTTTGGTAAATTTTCATAAAATGATTCAAGTCCAATTTGGGAAAAGCATAAAAAGGATTAGGTGTGACAATGGTGGGGAATTAACATCTAATTTCATGATTGATTTTAATAACAAAAATGGAATTCTTTTAGAAACCACCTGTCCACACACCCCTCAGAAAAATGGGGTTGTGGAAAGGAAGCATAGGCATCTCCTCGAGACGGCACGAGCCCTGAGATTTGAAGCCAATGTTCCAAAAAGGTTTTGGGGAGAATGTATATTAACCGCTGCGTACTTAATAAACCGTCTCCCTTCCAAGGTTATCAAAAACAAGACCACTTATGAATTGGTTTGGAAGAAAAAGCCCAAATACAAGTATTTAAGGGTTTTTGGCTGCTTAGCCTGTCACATAAACAATAACACCAAGGGAGATAAGTTTGAAGCGAGGGGGAGACCTGGGGTATTTCTAGGGTATCCTGGAGGGACCAAGGGGTACAAAATCTATGACCTTGAGAGCAAAAAGATCGTCATCAGTAGAGACGTATTATTCTGTGAAAAGTATTTTCCTTTCAAGGCTGTGAAGGAAAATGAGGCCACTTTTGATGACGAGCCCATAAAAATCTTAAGTGGGTTAAGCTATGATATTACCACTAAAGCCCAAATAGTCAATGAAGTTCAAGAAGATAATTTTGAGATGGAAGGCCCAACAAGCCCGCAAGAAAACTTCGAGCCCACTGTTGCCATGGATTCGGCCCAACCCACTAACATCGAACCAATTCCCAATTTCGATAATGTGACTGAACCAAACATCCCCGATGCTTCCGATCCGTCTGATGGAACCGAGCCTCGAGCCAAGAGGAACCGATCTCAACCTGCACGGTTCAATGATTACATAGTGAAGCTTCCCCCTTCGGTCGACCATTCACAATCCGCATCCGATCAGGCAGCCTCTACGGTACACCCTATTTCACATTTTGTTTCATATAATAAATTCTCAAGTTCTCATAAAGCCTTCTTGTTGACTATTGATTCTAATGATGAGCCAAGTTGTTTTGAGCAAGCTGCACAGGATGAACGGTGGAAGAAGGCTATGCAAGAAGAGATCAAGGCCCTTGAAAAGAATGGAACTTGGAACTTAGAAGAGCTGCTAAGGGAAACGAGCCATTGATTCAAAATGGGTCTATAAAACAAAATTTAAATCCAATGGGGGGATTGAGAGATTCAAGGCTAGGCTCGTAGCCAAGGGTTTCACGTAAATGGAATGGGTAGACTATCATGAAACGTTTGCTCCGGTGGCTAAACTTGTGACCGTTCGAACGTTGCTAGCTTTTGCGACCAAGAAGGATTGGATTATTCATCAATTGGACGTAAATAATGCTTTTCTACATGGAGATCTTGACGAGGAAGTTTATATGAAGATTCCAAAGGGTTTTTCGAAGGAAAATGAAACACGTGTGTGCCGTCTCCGCAAATCTCTTTATGGCCTTAAACAGGCCTCCAGAAATTTGTACCATAAGTTCATAAAGTTCCTTCTCAAGTTAAATTTTTGCCAATCCAAGGCTGACCATTCGTTGTTTACATTCAAATATGGAAGTATTTTTAGTGCCATTCTCATTTATGTAGACGATGTAATTATCATTGGAAATAATTTTGAACAAATTCAAAGAACAAAGACGCAACTGGACGAAGAATTTAGCATCAAGGATCTTGGCCCCTTGAAGTATTTCCTTGGAATTGAGGTCGTAAAAACCTCGGATGGCTTGGTCTTGAGTCAACGAAAGTACACGTTAGACATTCTAAAGGATAGTGGAATGTTGGGATATCGTCCTAGCGCTTTTCCTTTTGATTAAGGCACTAAGCTCGACAAAGGTGAAGAAGAGGCTCGTATACATGCCACTCAATATCGGCGGCTAGTAGGGAGGCTGTTGTACTTACAAGCCACCAGACCCGATATCGCATACTTAGTTAATGTTCTAAGCCAGTTTGTTGCGGACCCAAGACGTAATCACATGGAAGCTGCCAATCGAGTTCTCCGGTATTTGAAAGGCACACGGGTCAAGGCATCCTTCTCCCTCGTGAAGGACCTTTAACTTTGACTGCCTATTGTGACTCAGATTGGCTTGGATGCCCGTACACAAGACGTTCAAGAACCGGGTATTTGCTTCTCTTAGGTGATGGTGCTATTTCATGGAAAACAAAGAAACAATCGGTTGTCTCCCGCACCTCAGCTGAAGCGGAATACAGAGCCATGGCTTCCACGGTTAGTGAGATTCATTGGATGAGATGGCTTCTCAAAGATTTCCAAGTCAACATTACGGCTGCTATACCTTTGTTTTGTGACAACCAAGTTGCTCGTCACATTGCAAATAATCCTGTTTTTCATGAGCGTACAAAGCATGTTGAAATGGACTGTTACTTTGTTCGTGAACGTGTGGATTCGCAAGAAATTGTTCCTATGGAAATTGATAGTAAACTACAGATCGCAGATTTACTCACTAAGGGACTCGGTACTCAACAACTCAGTTCACTTCTTAACAAGATGGGCATTAAGGATCTACATGCTCCATCTTGATGGGGAGTATTGGACCATAATATATTCCCAGAATATTTTCCTCCCGATTATTAGCCTATCATTATTTTGTTACCATGTTTGGTTTGATAGGTTTTCTATTTATTCTCTTGTCTGTTCTTTTTTTTTGATCATCAGAAAATAATAAAAACAAACCCTAGAGTTCCTTTGATCTCTAGAAATCTTCACTACCATACCCAAAATTTATGCACACAATATGTCATGCTTGTTACGAACAATTTCAATCAAAACATTTGTAAGGATCTTCAAAAATGTCCCAAAACGACCCGTAAGCCAAAACCCGGACCCCTGAAACCCTAACGTGCATGAAAAACTAAGAAATCAAGGTTTTTGGGTTTCAAGCGGGCCGCAAAAGCCATAAGAGAAGCTTACGCGGGCCACGTCAAGGTATGGTTGACCGGATAAGCGTTCAGGGCCACATGGCAGCCACGTGGCAGACCTAGGTATGACACGGATGCCCTAATCTATGACTAGGTGGTTCTCGCAGGCCGCGTAAGAGTCTGTTAAGGCTTACGCGGGCCGCGTAAGACTCAAAAATCAGCTATAAATAGATTTGGCCATGAACACTGGTGTAGAAAACAATTCTCAAAAACGAAGTCTCACTGCTCAAATTCGAAATTTAAGATACCAAGGCGCTGCTACGATACAGGGTATTAACTCGATCGCTGCTACGATTCAATGTCCGATCGATTGAAACTATCCAATGGATGTTTAAGTGCTGCCCACATTAGGGCCATACTTTTCCATTCGTCGTGAATTCGATGGATGTTTAAGTATTGCACTTTGTCATTCGTTGTGAGGGTTTTTATCTCATGAGTTATCATAAATGATGTATTAGTTACTGACCTAGTTCGTGTGCATTGTTATTTAAATTAGGTTACAAGGCTAATCAGTAGGCTAAACTCTGCCCGTTTAAATCTGCAATGTGAGTCATTCTCTTTTTATCAATAATGTTTTACAATACTCCAAGTTCTGTTCAAAAGTTATAATTACATGGATTAAGTCGTGGTTATCTTGAATCACTGGCTAGTGGGGTATTGTGCACATTACTAATTTCTCACGGTTAGGCTAATAAATCCTAACAAGTGATAATCATCACTACTTGGGTGAAAGGACCCAATAGTGGTATGGCCATCGTCACCAGGAGGTGACACGGCGCCAGATAAAAATAAGATAGAAGCCATTGTAATCGCTCTTATGCTGTAATTTATAACTATGTGTCGTTTTATCAAATTTGAATGACTCGCTAGTATTTCCCCGCTGATAAAATATTTTCAAAACATGTTTCAGGTGACTACTGTGAACCAAGGAAAAGTGCTACGGAGCACTAACAAAGCTTGAAGTAGTGGCTCAAATAAATAAATAAACATGTTTTGTAAATCAGGGAATTTCCTTGTGAAATTCCTCTATTTGTAACTTACGGGGGTTATCTCGAATTATGAAATAAAATAATCGGGTATTTCAAGTTTTAAAAGATCATATTGAATCTTCCGCTGTTAACTCAATTAATAAATACCACGGGTTTCTATCCCGCGGCTCCTAGACCGGGTAAAACTGGGACGAGGCCCGTGACAGAAAAATGTGGTATCATAGCCACTGATTTAAGCCAATTAAGTATTTAGAAATACTTGATTTTCCTGATTACCATCTTGTGATTATGTGTTTTATTAACAGATTACTTGTTAGTTACAGTATGGGTAAGCAAAGAATTTCGGACATCTATCGTCAATTAGATAGTCCACCAAAAGATAAAGGAACTTCATTTCAATCAAATTCCTCAAGATACTCAGCAGATACTGAGGAATGAATATTTGTTCGTAAGGCACAGTTTGAGAAACCACTTACCATTAAGAAAAGTAGTTGAATTATTAGAAAAAGTCAAAAGAAAATAAAGAAGTCACAAACAAAAGAAGTGATAATTAATATAGAGACTCAAGAAACAGGTGATAACCCACCATGGGAAGATGAATTAGACGAACAATGGGCAAATCTCTATATGTTAGCCACTACAGCAGTAAATGTTAACTTTTAATTAAGTTAAAATGCTAACAACCTGACCCAGTACTAGCACCCATGTCATCCATAAGCCAGAAACTTTAAAGAAACTTGCCCATTAGATAAACAACTTAGTAAAAAAAAGATAGACTAAAATAAATTATCCCTAGTATATTTCAAATTTCAGTTGTAATTTGTAATAAATATGTATATATATAAAAATCGCAATATTTTGTTTTAATCAATCTGTTTGTATAAATATATCAGATAATTGTAATTAATTTTTCTGATTACCTTTTTGTGATTATGTAAAAATTCAATTTACCAAATTTTAACCCAAAATTTTGTGTGTTTCTTCATATCTGCTAAACAGCATGAATCTGAAGCTCTTCAGAATCTCAATCTCTATTCTGTTAATGTGGAAGTTTCCAGAGACTTTACTGATTATTGTGCCGACGTCGAGGAACCTATAGAATTTCAAGCCCAGCCTCCGGAGAAACCCAAGCCAAAGAAGAGAAGAAGAATTGTGGGCTGGAGGCGTATGCGAAGGAGGAAACCAGCAACTCGGAAAGTTATAAAGACGGAGGATCCAATGGATAAAGGCAAGGGAATAGAGATAGGAGAAAGTTCCAGGCAAGCCGAGGAAATGCCATTGTGGGAGGAGTTGAATCGTAAACTGGCGGACTGTGATATCCTTAAGCCTGTTAATGAAAACCTCTTTACTTATCCTGCTGAAACCCAACTCCCAATGAAATTGGAACCGGCCATCCCAGATCCCCTTGTCAACACCTGACCTTTAGAAGAAATGGAAGAATGGTGGACCAATGACTGGCAGTTCCAGAATCTTTTAAATAACCCTTATACCTTTTTCCCTCAGTTTGACTCAAAGCCTGCACCAAACCCACCGAGGAGCAATGAGAACTTGGCTGAACTCCGCCATTTTGGCGAGGAGCTGGTGGATGCAAGGAATCGAATCCGGGAGGTGGGAGAACAGATCTCTTGGAAGTACGACGAGAGGGAACGTCGTTTCTGAAAACGCCAGCTGATGGGATAGTATGGGATGGTGGAAGCATGTGTTTAATAATAATATAATAATCAAAATATAATTATGTGAAATAACCTAAAAAAATAAAACTTTTGTAAGATAACAGGTGTGTACGGAAGCATATTATAATATATAAAAATGGAAGTCGAGAAATCGATAATTTTGGCTATACGTGTTGATGTGATTATGTGCGATTATTTTATTATATTTGATTGTTAAGTATTTTTTGCTAATCACTTATATATATTAATTACCAGATGGAACATGCTGGTAATGAACCTGTTAACGAAGTTAACCAATCTGAACAAAACCATGAAGATCAATTTCTAAATAGGAAAGATATCGAGAATATCGTTGCTCATGGAATATCCAATGCTATTCCAGCAATTCTTGCTGCTGCTCGAAATCCAGTTGAACCTCAACAAATTTTTCCTAGCAAACGTACACACGGCGACAATTTCAGTAATAGTGTAAACGGAGGCGGCAACCATACTAATAATGATAACGATGGGATGCAAGCCCCACTCCTTAAGAAAATGAAAGTTGCAACGCCTGGTTGTACTTACAAGGAGTTCCTTGCCTGTAAACCGGTTGAATTTGCAGGAAACGAAGGGGCGACTGCTGCACTGCGTTGGTTAGAGAAAACCAAGGCGGTGATTAAAATAAGTAAATGCGCAGAGGAAGACAAGGTCATGTATGCGTCGCATCTTTTTAAAGAAGGGGCGCTAGAATGGTGGAATACGGTACTTCAAGCTAAGGGAAGTGATGTGGCCTATGCCATGAGTTGGGAAGAATTTAAGCGACTAATAGAAAGAAAATTATGTCCTGAGTATGAAAAGGAACAAATGGCGAATAAATTCTTGAACCACCGAATGGTGGATGTAGACTGTCGAGGGTATACTTCAACATTCTTCGAGTATGCTAGAGTTGTGCTTACTCTGGCTTCGCCAGAGCCGGTGCTTATTTCCCGCTATATTTGGGGTTTAATTGGCGAAATCCGTGATATCGTTAAAGCTGCGAGACCTCGCACTATTGACAATGCTGTGGAATTAGCTAACACCCTAACGGACGGATTGATACGCACAAGAGAAGAAAACTGGAAAAAAGGAAGTGGCCTAAAAGATTACCCAGGGATTCTGTATGGGGAACCGTGGTAATTTCAAGAAAAAGGGAACTGGGCAAACCTCCACTGTTCCATTTTGCAATGCCTGTAAACGAAAGCATTTTGGAAGATGCAAAGGGTATTGCAATTTTTGTAAAATTCTGGGGCATCAAGAGGAAGATTGCAGGAAGAAGAAAGCAACAATCTGCTATAACTACGGAGAAGCTGGACACTTTAGGCCAGACTGCCCAAAACTGGTCAAACCAACTGATAACAAAGTCAAACCCGCAGAAGGAACTACCAAGAAAAACGCAAGAGCCTTCCAGTTGACTACATAGGAAGCAGAGCTAATCCCTGACGTAATAGCTGGTACGTTCTTAGTTCACGACGTTTATGCAAAAGTGATGCGTGTGAAGTGTTATATATATTAGGTGTATATTTTAAGCCCCTTTAACACTTATTTTAGCCAAGTTTTAAATTTATAAAACACGATATTTTACTAACACTAAACACACATATGGGCAAGTGCACCCATCGTGAGCGTAGTATAGTGTTGGCAAGATACCGAGGTCGTCCAAGGACACAAGAGCTTTTAATACCGGTTTATCCTCAACGTCTAATCAAAATAAAAAGTTTAGAAAAATGTTTTAAACTAAAAAAAAATAAAAACTAACTAAAATGCTGAAAATAAAAAGAAAAAGAAAAAAACAGATAGACAAGATGAATCACTTGGTTCCGACTCGTATCTAGTATAACCTTTGATTATTTCCGCACTTTTGCACATAATTAAGAGATTATCTTAGTTATTGTAGTAGGCCCCTCTTTTGAAGGTGACGTTACCCTCACCCCAGTAGTTTGAGTCAGCAAGGATACAATCCTAAAAGGGTGGATTATTGGAAGATAATGAATTAAGTTATTAATGCAAATTATGGTAGGCCCCGCTTTTGGCGGTGACGTTACCCTCGACTAAGTAGTCTGAGTCAGCAGGGATACAGTCCTAAATAGCCGGGTTATAGTATTAATAGTAGTTAACTTATGAGGGGATCAAAGAGTTTGGACCCCCGCCATCCAATACCGTTAAGTATTGAAGGAGGTCCTACTAAATTTGACCCAGGTCCATTGCAGGACCTCTAAACGCTGAACAATGGCAAGACCTTTACCAAACCGTTCCCTTAACCCCCGACCAGGTAGCCAACATACCTCCATATAGACCGCGGAGATATGAATGGTGAAAATCTTTTATTTTATATAGACAGTAAAATAATGCCAAGACACCACGGACAAACGATAAGGAAAAATCACCTTCAACATAAGTAACTAGTTATTAAAGTCATTAATACAAAACCAAATAAAAAGTGCAAAAGATTAGAAATAAAAAGTATTATACTAGACACTTTGTCTTCACCAAGTGATGTAAGAGACTTAGGCAAACATGGCCTTGATTGTCAAGAACTCTTACGATCAATCTTGGATCCCGAGACGACTCACACACTCTACGATGGACAATGGATGATGGTGGTGGGTGATGGTGTTATGGTGAAGCACTCCTATTTATAGGCTGGACAGAAGGCTGGGCACGGCCCCGTGTCCGTTGGACACGCCCCCGTGCCTGTCTGACACTCTCTCTCTTCATTAATTGTAATTCGCAATTACAATTAATGCGCCTGCTGTACTTTCGCCACGCCCCCGTGTTCACTGGACACGGCCCCGTGGTGGGCAATAGAAGTTTCTATAGGTTTGTCTTTTCTGCTGCTTCTTGGGCACGGCCCCGTGCTGGCTGAGCACGGGGCGTGTTCAGTCTTCTGCCTTCTCTATTTTGCTTGGGAAGATGCCGTTGAGGGGTCGGGCAGTCCACTTATGTTCCTTTTCTTGTATTTATGTTGGATTTAGCTGCCTTTTTGCTTCTTTTGTGAATTTGAGCTCATTTAATCCTGAAAATACAAAAGGAAGACAAAAACACTCTTTTTCCAACATTATTACTTAAAAAGGGTTAGTTTTATGCCTCATTTGATGTAATTTATATGTTGCATTTTACACACATCAAATACCCCCACACTTGAACTTTTGCTTGTCCTCAAGCAAAACTCTTTAATATGTGGCTTACACTCCCAAATGGAATAGGTAGAAGAGAAGGTTTTGGCTTGTCATAGAGTGTTGGGAATCCAAGATCTTTTTGGGTTTTATTTTTATCTATTTACAATCTTATTCGTTATGATTTATTTAGAACGTTTCATAGGAGAAATTACTTATTTGGGCATAACATGCCTTTTTAAAATTCCATTTATATACAAGTTCACATACCTCATGGGAGAAATCACTCACACTCGGCCGAAGGTGTATTTTTAGTGAATCACTCGAGAGCGGCATGGAACTTACTTCTACCATAGGCTTGCCAAGCAATCAATCCTCCTCCTTTTTAACTTTTATACCTTTGTAAATATCAAGAGGACTTTGTGGGTGAAGGGTTAGGCTTGGGTTAAAGGTATGTGGTTGGGTTAGTGGTTAGAGGTTAGTAGAAAAAGGGTGAAAAAGCGTAACAAGTGTCGGTTTTCGTAGGACTTTCTTTTATTTTGATGAAGCTATTATTCAAACAAAGTTATTTTTGATGAACTTGTTTGTTTATTTTCTTTTGCTTCATCATCAACACATTTTTTTTTTGAACGATCATACGAAAAACCGAACTTGTTACTAAAACAAAGGGTTAAAAATGAAAAAGGTTTTGGTGGGTAAAAGGGTGTTTGGTTTGGGTTATGAAATGAAAAGGTTTAGGCTCAAAGGGGCTAACTAGGGGGATTTTGGGTAGGTGGTAAAAAAAAGAAAAATAATGGTGTAGAAATAAAAAGGTTAGTCCTAATGCCTCCATCATTTACTTACTTGGGTTTAAGTTGGTAAGGACCGGGAATGAATCGTCGTGGCAAGTTCTGGAGTCGTAAGAACCAAGCGGCTATTCACACAAGAAACGAAAAATGAGCATTTAGTCTAAAGATGTAAATTTGTATGCTCAATAAAGGCTCAAAAACTCACTTTTTGTGCGAACGGGTTTTTCTATGTGATCAAGTATATATAATCAAATTTTAACTAAGCTTGTCATGCCGTTTCATAATTTTCTTATGTTGGTTCTTGTTATCACGACGCTCTCGGTTGTAAATTTGAAAAAATATAACCTTATTAATCTTATGATTCCTAAAGACAAAAGGGAACATGCACTAATCGGTCTTTGTCCCGATTGCCGAGTGTTATGTGCCTTATGTCCAAGGCTTGATGCAAAACTACTATCGAGCCGGGGGTCTCACTGGAAGCAGCCTCTCTATTCCTACGGGATAGAGGTAAGGTTGTCTACATTTTACCCTCCTCAGACCCTACCTTAGCTTTGCTATTGGTGGGATTTACTGAGTATGATGATGATGATGATGAATCTTATGATTCCTAACTTAAACTTTAGACAAGTAAAAAAAATGAAAATTTTTGAAAAAATTTGGGGTGTTTAGCGGTTCCAATAGAGTTTTCTGTAAGGCTTGTTTTTAGGACTTGCAAGATTCAAGGTTTTAGCATCCCCCCCACACTTAAATTACACATTGTCCTCAATGTGTCCCAAAAATAAATTTTTAGGTTGATTAGATGTGTAAAATGGTGTTAAAAGCAAAGATTTATGTTACTGGCAGTCTGGACACGGCCCCGTGTCCGCTGGACACGATCCCGTGGCGAACTGTCAGTAACGAAAACTTACAGAAGGTGAACACGGGGGTGTGTTGGTTAGGCACGGCCCCGTGTCTGACAAAAATCTGCAGGACAGTAACCAAACAGCAGGTCTGGGAGGTGAGCACGGGGGCGTGTTGGCTGGACACGTCCCTGTGTGGACAGTCTGTAAGCCTGAAAAACAGGTTTTTTCCCCCGGTTTTTTTCCATCCTGGTCCTATAAGTGCTGAGGCTTAGCACTCCAAGCCTCGGTTTGCACCTGCTTCATCACTTAATACCACACCAAGTAACACAAACATCCTACATTACCAATGTTAATTGTCCCAAGCATAAAGTAAAAGAAAAATAAAACGGAAAATAAAAGTGGTCAAGGAAAGTAAATTGTTCAACACTTGGCACGCAGGCCACCAATTGTTCGATAGTGAAAAAGGGTTAACCTGGGAAGTCATCAACCAACCGCTTCCTCCTCTGCTCCTCTCGCCTACTCCATAGCATCGTCATCATCATCATCGTCATCATCCCCTCCATGGCGTGCGATGTGGTCTCGTATGTATCCAACATCATCTTGGATGTCGGATATGTTTCTTTCGATAGCTCCGACCCGGTGGTACGTGTTGCTCGCCATGTTATAAGTGTTCCTGGGGCACATAAGGTTTTCCTGCAACAAATCATGCAAACTTTGAAAGTTAGGAAAACCGCCTCCCGAGGAGGATGATTGGCCCGGATCACCGTGGGGTTGGTATTGATACTGATGGTGTTGCGGAGCTGGGAGGACCAGTGCTTCTTGCGGGTTCCATGCATGACCTTGCATCCTTTGAAAGCTCACCGTCCCGTCCTCCGCCTCATAAATCAGGTTCATTGAGCGGCATATGTGAATATCCACCGTACCCGACCATGGGCTCCTCTCAAATGACCTAGGTATGTGGGCGAAGTGCTTGAAGAGACGGTACACCCATCCCCCAAAGAAAATAGGAGTCGGTGCACTAGCAAGGCGGTTGTGATGCATGTTTCGGAGCATGAGGAACGGAACATCGAGCGGCCTGCGGTTGTGGATGCAGTGGAGGACAACCAAATCTCTTAACCCAACGACGCCACTACTTTCATGCCTTTGGCTAAGAGAGTAGCCGAGGAGCCTATGGATGTATCTGTAGAGCGGATCCCTCAGCTTTGTACTCTTAGTGCTGCTCGGATTGTAGTACCCCTCACCAATCTGAGCCCAAATAGCTTGGCGTTTGTTTTCGTCAATCTCTCTCAATCCCCCAGTATTTTCTTCGTTTCCCGCATCCTCTTCCGCATACAACCCGATAATTGACCCAAATTGTGCCATAGAGATCGAGTACCTCGTTCCGCCACATCGGAATGACACCCCATCATTGTCGAACGGGTCGCACCTTGAAGTGAATGCAAAGGTGCTATAGAATTCCAAGGTGCATTCATGGACGGAACGGAGTCGAGTTGTTAGGGCGACTCTGAGTGGTCCCGTGACAATGTTGTTGAAACGGTCAATTTGATTCACCAAGGTTAGCAAGTCCGTGCATGCTTGCCTCGGGTATTCCTCCGGCCTTGTTTGAAGAATCTCATATCGAGCTCTTGCATCGAGCTCATTGGCGTTAAATCTTGTGAATTTCCTGGCCATCTGCAAGAATACACCAAAAGTTAGCACGAAACAGAAATATTTTCGGAAAAGAAACTGCAAACAGTTGTCTGGACACGACCCCGTGTTCATCGGACACGGCCCCGTGTCCAGGCGTCTGTTACCCAAAAATTTCATTTTTCGACCCGGTTTCGAAAACTTGAAAATTTTTGGTCCAATAGGTGCGGTTTCCCCCGAAAATGAAACCCTTAGTGCCGTTTTTCCCAAAATATCCCGTTTACCCTATCAATTTTATCTTTTTCGGTTCAAGAACAAGGGTTTGGGGTTTTTTTGTGAGAAATCGGGTGAATCTATGAACAATACAAGTGTATTTACTTCCCTTAATACTAATCTAACTAAATGCAAACAGATTTAGGCAAAAATTTTCGGTTTGACTCGAATGAACTTCAAGAACCCTAGATTTTTCCCCAAATTTGTGGTGTTTTAACTACATGCAAGTAACTAATCTAACTACTAAAAGTGATAGAATCATACCTTGATGTTGTTAGAGCGATAGGAGACGTTGAAAATCTGCGAAAAATCGCCTGAAACCAGAGCTTTTTCGGGAAAACGGGGCGTGTGGAATGAAGAAACTGTTTTGAAAAAGGGGATTTATCCCGACTGCAGCGCGGACACGGCCCCGTGTCCAGCGGACACGGCCTCGTGCCGAGCAAAGTTTTGAAGATTTATTTTTTTTTATTATTTTTTTTAGTGCTCGTGTGAGTGCCCTTGTTTCCCATAGGCTTTGGTTAGAGAACTTACCGCTTTATTTGCCGTCTCAATCGTTCGTAACTTACCAGGTATGATGTTGGTTTCATCCTTCCATTGTTTGAAATGAGATCTCTTCCTCTTCATCCTCAATGAATCCTTGATAAAGTTTCAGCCGTTGGCCATTGACTTTAAATGGAGGTCCATTTCGAGATTTAATTTCTACTGCACCGTGTGGGAAAATATGGGTGAGGGAAAAAGGTCCTGACCACCTAGACTTTAATTTACCAGGAAACAATCAAAGTCGTGAATTAAACAAAAGAACTAGATCTCCTACCCGAAATTCATTAGGTTTAATATGTTTCTCATGCAAATTTTTCATTCTTTCCTTATAAATTTCGGAGTTTGAGTATGCATAATTCCTAAGCTCGTCTAATTCATTTAATTGACAAAATCGATTTTTACCAGCAAATTCTAAATCTAAGTTTACATTTTTGATTGCCCAGTAGGCTTTGTGTGCAATTTCTACTGGTAAGTGACAACTTTTTCCATAAACTAGCTTATATGGGGTTGTACCTATTGTTGTTTTATAAGCAGTTCGAAAAGCCCATAAAGCATCATCTAATTTATCAGCCCATTCCTTTTTATTTATCCCTATGGTTTTTTTCGAGTATTCGTTTTAAACCTCTATTAGTCACTTCGGCTTGTAAGTTTGTTTGAGGGTGATATGCTGTTGAGACCCGGTGATAGACCCCATATCTTGTTAAAAAAATTTCAAGTTGATGGTTGCAAAAAGGGGTACCTCTATCACTTATTAAAGCTTTAGGTGTACCAAAACGAGAGAATAATTTTTTCAGAAATTTTACCACGACTCTTCCATCTTTTGTTGGAAGTGCCTCGGCCTCGGCTCATTTAGACAAGTAATCTACTGCCACAAGTATATATTTGTTTCATTTCGATGGTGGGAAAGGTCCCATAAAGTCGAGTCCCCACACATCAAAAATTTCACAAACAAGAATGCCATTTTGTGGCATTTCGTTTTTGGAAGAAATATTACCTGTTCTTTGGCAGGCATCACATGTTTTTACAAGACTTTGGGCGTCTTTGTAAATGGTTGGCCAATAAAATCCTGAATCGAATACCTTTCGTGCGGTACTAGCAGCACCATGATGTCCTCCGTATGGACCTTCATGACAATGGCGGAGAATTCTTCGTGCTTCACTACCATGTACGCATCGTCGGACGAGTTGGTCGGCACACATTTTGAAAAGATATGGATCTTCCCAAAAGTAGTGTTTCACATTGGCAAAGAATTTTTTTTTCTTTGATGCTGTGGCCATCCTTTTGCGACTATACCTATAGCTAGGTAGTTAGCATAGTCGGCGTACCATGGTTCTTCCTTGTATTCCACCATTTCCAGGGACTCAGTTGGGAATTTTTCGTTGATTTGCTCGTCCCTGGTTGCTTCCAAAGCTGGGTCTTCTAAGCGCGAAAGATGATCTGCAGCGGTGTTTTCTACTCCTCTTTTGTCCTTGATATCAATGTCAAATTCTTGGAGGAGTAGAATCCACCGAATCAAACGTGGTTTTGCATCTTGCTTTTTGAAGAGATATCGGATGGCTGCATGATCTGTATAAACTATAGTTTTAGAAAGAACAAGATAAGAACGAAATTTATCAAAAGCAAACACCACAGCTAGTAACTCTTTTTCAGTTGTTGTGTAATTTTCTTGTGCATCATTAAGTGTTTTACTAGCATAATAAATTGGGTGGAAATGCTTTTCTTTTCTTTGTCCCAGGACAGCTCCAACTGCAAAGTCACTAGCATCACACATGATTTCGAAAGGAAATTTCCAATCAGGCGCTATCATGATAGGTGCATTGACTAACATTTCTTTTAAGGTGAGAAATGCTTGATTGCAATCATTGTCAAAGATGAAAGGAGCATCGTTTTCAAGTAATTTTGTTAGAGGTCTAGAAATTTTAGAAAAATCTTTGATAAACCGTCTATAGAATCCGGCATGCCCTAGGAAACTTCTGATAGCTCGTACGGAGGATGGAGGTGGTAATCTAGAAATGGCATCTATTTTGGCTCGATCCACCTCCATTCCTTCTCTTGAGATCTTGTGACCGAGTACTATTCCCTCCATTACCGTAAAATGGCATTTTTCCCAATTAAGGGCGAGGTTAGTTTCCTCACATTGGGATAGCATTCGTTCAAGGTTATCGAGGCATTGGTCATATGAATCCCCAAAGATAGAAAAGTCGTCCATAAAGACTTCCATTGTCTTTTCTATCATGTCGTGGAAAATGGCTACCATGCAACGTTGAAATGTTGCGGGGGCATTACATAGACCAAACGGCATGCGTCGATAAGCAAAAGTTCCATAGGGACATGTGAAAGTTGTCTTTTCTTGGTCTTCGGGTGCTATCGGGATTTGAAAGTAACCTGAAAAACCATCCAAGAAACAGTAAAATTTATGACCGGATAATCTTTCTAACATTTGATCAATGAAGGGTAAAGGAAAGTGATCCTTTCTTGTTGCTTCATTTAATCGTCTATAATCTATACATACTCTCCTTCCTGTGACGGTTCTCGTTGGTATTAGTTCATTCTTTTCGTTGGTTATTACCGTCATACCTCCTTTCTTTGGAACTACTTGGACAGGACTTACCCAAGGGCTATCGGAGATAGGATAGATAAGTCCGGCGTCAAGTAATTTGATGACTTCGTTTTTAACCACTTCTTGAACATTTGGATTTACTCGACGTTGTGGTTGTATTACCGATTTGTAGTCATCGTTCATCAAAATTTTGTGTGTGCACATGGAAGGACTAATTCCTTTTATGTCTACAAGTTTCCAAGCTATTGCGTTTTTGTGTTTTTTCAAAAGATTAATTAATTTTTCTTTTTCTAAGTTATCTAATTTAGACGAAATAATTACAGGTAAATTACCATCTTTGTCTAGAAAAGCATATTCCAAACCTTTTGGAAGTTCTTTGAGCTCAAGTGGTGGGTCTTTGGGAGACTCCTTATTTGGTTGCTCATTTCGATCAAGAACTTTAAAAGTTTGTTCTATGGCGACCTCTTCTTCAACAAAGTGGTCAATCTCTTCACTTGTATCGGGTGGTTCATCTTCATCTTCAATTAGGGGGTCATTATTGCCGAAAGGATATTTCATTGACCGTTCGAGATCGACACTTCTTTTAAATGCCCCTAATTGAAGAGGTAGATTTTTGAACTTCCGGTTTTTCAAAGCTTCGTGTGTTTTTACAAATGGTCGCCCCAACACTAGGGGAGCGTCATCGAGGATGACAAAGTCGGTTGGGATTACCATTTGATTTGCTTGAACCAATACATCCTCAACTATACCGATTGATTTTATTACTTTCCGATTGGATAGAAAAATGGGTATTTGAAGTGGAGAAAAATCACTAATACTTAATTTTTCGAAAATGTAGTTAGGCATTATGTTAACACAAAGATCTTTATCAATGGTGATATTACTAATAAACGAATTTTGAAAGAAACATGGAACCGGTGTAATGTTAATTTCAAATGGGTCTTCTTTTATTAGCGAGGTTTGATCATTAGTTAACTTAACACTTACCGTTTCGTCAATTTTAGTGTTAGTGCTTAACTCTTTTAAAAACTTAGCATGAGGGGGTACTAAACAATGATTTTCAAAAGAAGGTGACAAGAGATTAATTTTTTCAAAATTAGACTCTTCTTGAATTTTAACGTTATTGGACTCACCTTTTTCGTTGTTTAACTCATGTGTCGGTTTTTCACTTATTTGTTCTTCCATTTTTACATTTTCGGTTATCTCTTCCTTTTTTAATTCTTCTCTTGCGCGGGACTCCTCTTCCCTTGCGCGAGCTTCTTTTATACATCGATCGATAACTCTAATGTGTTCTAATATCCTATCGGTCACTTTGGTTATAGAAAAAGAATCGGAATTCTCTAAGCTTGAATCCGGTTGTTCGATCCTTTGTTCCTCATAATACCCATATGAAGTCGATGGTTCGCACCATTGTTCTTCATTGTAAGCATATGATGGATAAGGTTCATAATTTTGTTCTTCATAATACTCATATGAGGTGGGTTGTTCACGCCAAGGTTCCTCATAGTAAGTATACGAAGGTGGTGGCTCATATCTTGGTTCCTCAAAGTATGAGTATGAAGGCTCATACCTTGGTTCGTCAAAATATGAGTATGATGGAGGAGGTTCATACCTTTGGTCTTCATAGGATGTGTATGAAGTTGATGGTTCGTACCTGGGCTCCTCATAATAGGTGTATGAATTGGATGGTTGATATGAGTGATTATATTGAACCGAGCGTGTGTTACGACAATTAGCGCAATAGTTACCCCTATAATCATCCTCCTCATAGGTGTAGTTGTAACCTCCTGAGTATTGATCCATAAGAATCACTCAGCAGACCACAACCGAGTCTCGAGATCAGAAAACAAAAATAAAAACGGAAACAGAGGCTGGACACGGCCCCGTGTTCAGTGAGCACGGCCCCGTGTTCAGAATCTGTATCTGGGCGTTTTAATTAAATTTACTGATTTCGTTGAGCACGGGGCGTGTTCAGTGAGCACGGCCCGAGTTCAAGCTTCTGTTACTGGGTGTTTTTATGAAAATGTGCAGCACGGCCCCGTGTTCAGCGAACACGGCCCCGTGTACAGGCTACTGTAAATGCAAAACTAAACTAAAATGCAGAAAAATGTGCGCGCATTTAAAAAGGTTTTGAAAAACGGATTAGGCCGTCGATTTTAAGCTTTCTTAAAATCCTTGTGTCCCCGGCAGCGGCGCCAAAAACTTGATGCGTGTGAAGTGTTATATATATTAGGTGTATATTTTAAGCCCCTTTAACACTTATTTTAGCCAAGTTTTAAATTTATAAAACACGATATTTTACTAACACTAAACACACATATGGGCAAGTGCACCCATCGTGAGCGTAGTATAGTGTTGGCAGGATACCGAGGTCGTCCAAGGACACAAGAGCTTTTAATACCGGTTTATCCTCAACGTCTAATCAAAATAAAAAGTTTAGAAAAATGTTTTAAACTAAAAAAAAAATAAAAACTAACTAAAATGCTGAAAATAAAAATAAAAAGAAAAAAACAGATAGACAAGATGAATCACTTGGTTCCGACTCGTATCTAGTATAACCTTTGATTATTTCCGCACTTTTGCACATAATTAAGAGATTATCTTAGTTATTGTAGTAGGCCCCTCTTTTGAAGGTGACGTTACCCTCACCCCAGTAGTTTGAGTCAGCAAGGATACAATCCTAAAAGAGTGGATTATTGGAAGATAATGAATTAAGTTATTAATGCAAATTATGGTAGGCCCCGCTTTTGGCGGTGACGTTACCCTCGACTAAGTAGTCTGAGTCAGCAGGGATACAGTCCTAAATAGCCGGGTTATAGTATTAATAGTAGTTAACTTATGAGGGGATCAAAGAGTTTGGACCCCCGCCATCCAATACCGTTAAGTATTGAAGGAGGTCCTACTAAATTTGACTCAGGTCCATTGTAGGACCTCTAAACGCTGAACAATGGCAAGACCTTTACCAAACCGTTCCCTTAACCCCCGACCACGTAGCCAACATACCTCCATATAGACCGTGGAGATATGAATGGTGAAAATCTTTTATTTTATATAGACAGTAAAATAATGCCAAGACACCACGGACAAACGATAAGGAAAAATCACCTTCAACATAAGTAACTAGTTATTAAAGTCATTAATACAAAACCAAATAAAAAGTGCAAAAGATTAGAAATAAAAGTATTATACTAGACACTTTGTCTTCACCAAGTGATGTAAGAGACTTAGGCAAACATGGCCTTGATTGTCAAGAACTCTTACGATCAATCTTGGATCCCGAGACGACTCACACACTCTACGATGGACAATGGATGATGGTGGTGGGTGATGGTGTTATGGTGGTGGTGGGTGGTGGGTGAAGTGTGAGAGAGGTGGTGTGCCAAGGGATGAGTTGAAATGAAACCAAGCACTCCTATTTATAGGCTGGACAGAAGGCTGGGCACGGCCCCGTGTCCACTGGACACGCCCCCGTGCCTGTCTGACACTCTCTCTCTTCATTAATTGTAATTCGCAATTACAATTAATGCGCCTGCTGTACTTTCGCCATGCCCCCGTGTTCACTGGACACGGCCCCGTGGTGGGCAATAGAAGCTTCTATAGGTTTGTCTTTTCTGCTGCTTCTTGGGAACGGCCCCGTGCTGGCTGAGCACGGGGCGTGTTCAGTCTTCTGCTTTCTCTATTTTGCTTGGGAAGATGCCGTTGAGGGGTCGGGCAGTCCACTTATGTTCCTTTTCTTGTATTTATGTTGGATTTAGCTGCCTTTTTGCTTCTTTTGTGAATTTGAGCTCATTTAATCCTGGAAATACAAAAGGAAGACAAAAACACTCTTTTTCCAACATTAGTACTTAAAAGGGGTTAGTTTTATGCATCATTTGATGTAATTTATATGTTGCATTTTACACACATCAAAAAGTATTATTTGACTCTGGTGCAAACCAAAGTTTTATAAATACTTCATTCTACCAAGCTCTTAACTTACCCTTAACCAACCTTTGGCAGATTTTTACAGTCGAAACGGCAGATGGAAATTCTGTTAACATAGATAAGGTTTTGCGAGAAGAAAAGATAGAACTCTTAGGCCATAAATTTTCTTCAAACCTATTACCTATGAATTTAGCCGGATTTGATGTTGTATTAGGAATGGATTGGTTAATAGCCAACCATGCTCGAATTCTTTGTGTTAAAAACTCCATCGAAATTCATACACCCACTGAAGAATTAGTGGTGATTATAGGAGATAAGCCACGGAAGTCACTGAAATTCATTTCAGTAATTAAGTTGGCCAGTTATTCAAGAAAACGAGAAGTAGTGTATATGATTTCGGTAATCATTAACACGAAATATAAGGAACTTAAAGAAATTCTTGTAGTAGCGGAATACCCAGATGTATTCCCAGAAGAACAACCAGGATTACCACCCAATAGGGAAGTCGAATTTAGAATTCATCTAATTCCTAGAACTACACCGATAGCCAAGGCACCTTATCGGTTAGCACCCACCGAAATGCTAGAATTGAAAAAGCAATTAGATGAATTATTTAGTAAAGGATTCATACAACCTAGTTCATCCCCGTGGGGAGCTCCAGTGTTGTTTGTGAAAAAGAAAGATGGTTCAATGCGAATGTGTATCGATTATAGGGAATTGAATAAGGTTACAATTAAGAATCGATATCCATTACCTAGGATTGATTATCTTTTTGATCAATTGCAAGGAGCTAGATATTTTTCTAAGATAGATTTACGCTCTGGATATCATCAATTGAAAGTACAAGAAGAAGACATACCTAAAACTGCTTTCAGAACTAGGTATGGTCATTACGAGTTTACAGTCATGCCCTTTGGGTTAACAAATGCTCCTGCAGCATTTATGCACATGATGAATAGAATCTGTAAACCGTATTTTGATAAATTTATAATTGTCTTCATCGACGATATACTTATTTATTCCAAAAGTCAGAACAAGCACTGTCAGCACCTGCATGCACTCTTAACTTTGTTAAGAAAAGAGAAGCTTTATGCCAAATTCTCGAAGTGTGAATTTTGGCTACAGGAGGTACAATTTTTAGGACACATGGTGAATCACGAAGGTATTCACGTAGATCCCTCCAAAATAGAAGCGATCACTAAATGGAAGGTTCCGCAATCAGCTATGGAAATTAGAAGTTTTCTAGGGTTAGCTGGATATTATAGACGATTCATTAAGGATTTTTCCAAAATAGCTGTGCCATTAACTAAGCTAACCTGTAAAGCAGTTAAGTTTGAATGGGGACCTAGACAAGAAGAAGCTTTTAAAATTTTAAAGAAAAAATTAACAAACACCCCAATTCTTGCCTTACCAGAAGGAACAGAGGATTTTGAAGTTTACTGCGATGCTTCTAAGCTAGGATTAGGATGTGTGCTAATGCAACGCAAGAAAGTAATTGCGTATGCCTCAAGGCAATTGAAAAACACGAAGAAAACTATACGACTCATGACTTAGAGTTAGGAGCCATAATTTTTGCCCTTAAGATTTGGAGACACTATCTGTATGGAAGTAAGTTTACTGTCTATACAGATCATAAGAGCTTAAGATACATATTTGGGCAAAAATAATCAAACATGAGGCAAAGGAGATGGATGGACTGTGATATTCAATATCACGAAGGAAAAGCAAACGTAGTTGCTGATGCATTAAGTCATAAGTATCATGAAAAGCAAAAGCGAGTTCGTGCACTTAGATTAAATCTACAGTTAGATTTAATGGAACAACTGAAAAGTATTCAAGAAACAACAATCAAGGATGATGCTGAAGGAATGAAAGGACGGATAAAGGAATTAGAGCAAGGAAGTGATGGAATTTGGAGATTCCATAAAAGAAGGATTTGGGTACCTAAGCAAGGAGAATTAAGAAATAAGATTTTAGAAGAAGCCCATAAATCTAGATATACCATGCATCCGGGTAACAATAAAATGTATCAAGATTTAAGAAATAATTTCTGGTGGATAGGAATGAAAAAGGACATAGCTAGATATGTTTCTAAATGTCTTACTTGTTCACAAGTTAAGGCATAACACCAGAAACCTTCAGGTTTACTACAACAATTAGAAATGCCTGTATGGAAATGGGAACTCATAACCATGGACTTTGTTACTAAGTTGCCCAAAACCCGAAAAGGTAATGACGCAATTTGGGTAATTGTGGATCGATTAACCAAATCAGCTCATTTTCTACCCATGAAAGAAACCTTTAGCATGGAAACGTTAGCAAAGTTGTATGTAGACAAGGTAGTATCTTTACATGGAGTCCCATTCTCCATTGTATCGGATAGGGATAGTCATTTCACCTCCCATTTCTGGACAAGTTTCCAAGAAGCAATGGGAACCCGACTAAAACTAAGCACTGCATACCATCCTCAGACGGACGGACAAAGTGAAAGGACGATCCAAACCCTGGAAGACATGCTTAGGGCATGTGTAATAGATTTTGGTGGAAATTGGGATGACCACCTACCCTTAATCGAATTCTCCTATAATAATAGCTATCATGCAAGCATAGAAGTTGCCCCATTCGAGGCACTATATGGACGAAAATGCAGAACTCCAGTCCGCTGGGCAGAGATATGAGAAAGTCAACTATCAGGTCCGGAAATCGTACAAGAAACCACCGACAAGATCACTCAAATCAAGGAAAGAATGAAAATGGCTAGAGATCGCTAGAAGAGTTATGCAGACAATCGACGCAAGCCACTAGAATTTCAAGTTGGAGACATGGTACTCTTAAAAGTTTCTCCTTGGAAAGGAGTAGTTCGGTTCGGTAAGAAAGGAAAGCTCAGTCCAAGGTATGTAGGACCATTCCCAGTAATACAACGAATAGGACAAGTCGCCTATCTCTTACAACTACCAGGAGAGTTAGCTGGAGTACATGACGTATTTCATGTATCCAACCTTAAGAAGTGTTTATCTGACGAATCCTTGGTAGTCCCTCTTCAAGATGTAGAGGTAAATGAGAAGTTAAAATTTGTTGAGAAGCCACTGCAAATAGTAGACAGAAAGATCAAGTTTCTCAAACACAAAAGATTGGTACTGGTCAAAGTCAAATGGGATTCGAAGAGAGGACCCGAATACACCTGGGAGCTGGAATCAGAAATGAAGCGAAAGTATCCTCACTTATTTCAATAAATCTCGAGGACGAGATTTTAAATAAGGTGGGGAGGATGTAAGGACCTTCAAAAATGTCTCAAAACGACCTGTAAGTCAAAACCCGGACCCCTGAAACCCTAACGTGCATGAAAAACTAAGAAATCAAGGTTTTTGGGTTTCAGGCGGGCCGCGTAAGCCATAAGAGAAGCTTACGCGGGCCGCGTCAAGGTGTGGTTGACCAGATAAGCGTTCATGGCCACGTGACAGCCACGTGGCAAACCTAGGTATGACACGGATGCCCTAATCTATGACTAGGTGGTTCTCGCGGGCCGCGTAAGAGTCTGTTAAGGCTTACGCGGGCCGCGTAAGAGTAAAAAATCAGCTATAAATAGATTTGGCCATGAGCAGTTTACTAGTGTCGAAAACAATTCTCAAAAACGATGTCTCACTGCTCAAATTCGAAATTTAAGATACCAAGGCGCTGCTACGATACAGGGTATTAACTCGATCGCTGCTACGATTCAATGTCCAATCGATTGAAACTATCCAATGGATGTTTAAGTGTTGCCCACATTAGGGCCATACTTTGTCATTCGTCGTGAATTTGATGGATGTTTAAGTACTGCACTTTGTCATTCGTTGTGAGGGTTTTTATCTCGTGAGTTATCGTAAATGTTGTATTAGTTACTGACTTAGTTCGTGTGCATTGTTATTTAAATTAGGTTACAAGGCTAATCAGTAGGCTAAACTCTGCCCGTTTAAATCTGCAATGTGAGTCATTCTCTTTTTATCAATAATGTTTTACAATACTCCAAGTTATTTTCAAAAGTTATAATTACAGGGATTAAGTCGTGGTTATCTTGAATCACTGGCTAGTGGGGTATTGTGCACATTACTAATTTCTCACGGTTAGGCTAATAAATCCTAACAAGTGATAATCATCACTACTTGGGTGAAAGGACCCAATAGTGGTATGACCATCGTCACCAGGAGGTGACACGACGCCATATAAAAATAAGATAGAAGCCATTGTAATCGCTCTTATGCTGTAATTTATAACTATGTGTCGTTTTATCAAATTTGAATGACTCGCAAGTATTTCTCCGCTGATAAAATATTTTCAAAACATGTTTCAGGTGACTACTGTGAACAAAGGAAAAGTGCTACAGAGCACTAACAAAGCTTGAAGTAGTGGCTCAAATAAATAAATAAACATGTTTTGTAAATCAAGGAATTTCCCTGTGAAATTCCTCTATTTGTAACTTACGGGGGTTATCCCGAATTATGAAATAAAATAATCAGGTATTTCAAGTTTTAAAAGATCTTGTTAAATCTTCCGCTGTTAACTCAATTAATAAATACCACGGGTTTCTGTCCCGCGGCTCCTGGACCGAGTAAAACCGGGACGAGGGCCGGGACAACATTGTTACTAATCGACAAAATATGATACTTTTCCTTTTGACCCATATCATGGGATTCTTTTAAGTAAAGCTACGCTCTTGGCATGTCCGTTCAACGGACTATGCTTTCATGATTCCAAATCAACAAGTGATTATCATATCACTTCAACGCTACCATTTTATCCATTATTTGACCCGTTCTCTATGATTCACCGAACGATTCTAACCGTTCATTTCAACCCGTATGGTTTATTTCCACCATACTTTAACCATTTACTTTGACCCATTTGGTTTGCCCAGTGAACTTCGTCACTTCCATGGCTTACCAAACATACTCTAATCATTAAATTTGACCCGTTTGATCTATCGAGTGAACTTCGTCACTTCAATGACACATCAAACGCGCATATCACACCACGATACTACTAACAAGCTATAACTAAACATTTTTGCATAATGTAACGAAATTAATAGTTACGTAACTTCAAAGCACACCCTTCAAACGCGCGTCACCACTGGCTTGTCCACTTGATGTTCCGGTTTCCTATCCTATAGAGTTCAACCGCAAACCGTTTAGAACTCTCTTTTTTTAACATATAACACATTAGTTCGCCATTATATACAAATATGCGTTTTAGTTCCAATTTCAGTTCCATGGCTTACCAAACATACTCTAATCATTAAATTTGACCTGTTTGATCTATCGAGTGAACTTCGTCACTTCAATGACACATTAAACGCGCATATCACACCACGATACTATTAACAACCTATAACTAAACATTTTTTCATAATGTAACGAAATTAATAGTTACGTACCTTCAAAGCACACCCTTCAAACGCGCGTCACCACCGGCTTGTCCACTTGACGTTCCGGTTTCCTTTCCTATAGAGTTCCACCGCAAACCGTTTAGAACTCTCTTTTTTTTAACATATAACACATTAGTTAGCCATTATTTACAAATATGCGTTTTAGTTCCAATTTCAGTTCCATGGCTTACCAAACATACTCTAATCATTAAATTTGACCCGTTTGATCTATCGAGTGAACTTCGTCACTTCAATGACACATCAAACGCGCATATCACACCACGATACTATTAACAAGCTATAACTAAACATTTTTGCATAATGTAACGAAATTAATAGTTACATACCTTCAAAGCACACCCTTCAAACGCGTGTCACCACCAGCTTGTCCACTTGACGTTCCGGTTTCCTTTCCTATAGAGTTCAACCGCAAACCGTTTAGAACTCTCTTTTTTTAACATATAACACATTAGTTCGCCATTATTTTCAAATATGCGTTTTAGTTCCAATTTCAGTTCCACGGCTTACCAAACATACTCTAATCATTAAATTTGACCCGTTTGATCTATCGAGTGAACTTCGTCACTTCAATGACACATCAAACGCGCATATCACACCACGATACTATTAACAAGCTATAACTAAACATTTTTGCATAATGTAAAGAAATTAATAATTACGTACCTTCAAAGCACACCCTTCAAACGCGCGTCACCACCGGCTTGTCCACTTGACGTTCCGGTTTCCTTTCATATAGAGTTCAACCGCAAACCGTTTAGAACTCTCTTTTTTTTAACATATAACACATTAGTTCGCCATTATTTACAAATATGCGTTTTAGTTCCAATTTCAGTTTTTAAGCCTTCTTTTAGGCATTTTTACAAACACCTTAAGGGCATGATTTCACACAATTCATAATCAAGTTCATAACTTGTTATTTAGCCAAGATTAACATCAATTAAGCAAATTCACATCAATTTTAACATCAACAAATCTGAATTCACTTCATAGAACTCAATTTACACTAGAATAACAATCATAATCCTAGTGTTTAACATGTTTCTACAAAACCCACTTAACACCTTCAATGGTGATTATGAATCTCACAAGTAATAAGCAAAATTTCAATATGTAATTGACTAGGATTTATTCCTAAACTCAACATCATTTCAAATTCATCCAAACAACATTCATGCAACATAAATTTCGAATTTCCTTGTGTTCATTCAGAAATTTAGATGGAAATTTTCTATGAAATTTACATACCTTATGACCCCTTTTAAGAGGAGATCACTATTTTATGCTCGGATTTTGATTTGGAACTGAAGTTGGTCTTCAATTTGAGCAATTTACATGAACTAGGGTTTGATGGGGGTTTCTTGGTCGCCCCCTGTGTTTTGTACGAACCAGACACACACTTAAAGTGTGTGTTTGGTATTTTTATTTTGTTTTAATAATTAAAGTTTCAAACCTGACAACTTTGGTCCCCCATCTATTGTTAAGTTAGATTTTTCCATGTTTTCAACCAAGTTTCTTGTTATAACTAGACTTATGACTAACTAGGTTATTTATTCCTAGTTAGTTTATTTATGTTTATTTTATACTTTATAATTTCAATATAAAGTTTAATATTTTTCGGGGTGTTACAAGTCCACCCCCCTTAAAAGGGTTTCGTCCCCGAAACCTTCTTTAAGTAGTCCTTTGGTTTGGACCTAACTAGCTTAGTTTTTTTTTCAAGGCATTCTTTATTTTCCAGTATAAAGTTTTTCATTAGTATTGTCATGTGCGTCTTTTAGACATATGTCCTCATGGAGTGTAACCTTTTATCATTGATTTCCTATCTTTGTCACCTTTTTGACCAAGTTATCTCTTGACCACCCGGTCACTATGTCTGTCAGCATGTTAACTTCACATTAATCCTATATTGCCAAACGCTTAACATTGGTCACAACATTACTTTGACTATAATTTGCTTTACCGTCTAGGTTGATTAGTCACAATTTTACCTCATACCTCGGCAATCGGGTACACTATTTTGTCCTCATCTTATGCCCCGTTAGTTTGGGTCAACCCCTTTGCCACAATCGGACTTATGTGAGTTTATAATCTCCTATCCCATAACTTGCGCTATAACATGATTATATTTTATATTACTGTTATGGTTATGATCGCATCGCATCACGTCATGTTTATTTTTTTATAAACTTTTCATTATCAAAATCTTCTTTCTAACGTATCGTCTTACTCCTATCGGTGTTAAGACCTATATCCTTTATTATTAACTATTTTTCTAATTTGTCTCATAATATTCGTATTTTTTAAACTTTGTTTCTTACTAAAACTAAATCTTAGTTTAACGTTTATCTCTTTAACTCATGTCAATTTCTCATATTCAGGAATTGACGACAAGAATTTATTCTTTTCCGCTATTATAGTACGCTGGGAATCGTACCAGTCCTCGTGCTTTTACCCCAAGTGACCCGTAGGTTCTTTTGCTTAGCCTCGTAGGTTATTTCTTTAGGCTTTCACCCCTTTTTGGGTTTATTTCTTTCCATTGCTAACACGAGGTTCATTTAGCCCTTTTACCTTACTTGTTTATAATCCCAAAGGTTATGATTATCCCGTAGATCATCTTTTACTTGTGTCATTCCGTATTCTTAAAAATACATTTTTGGTATCAAGGCACCATTTTTACGCCTAAAATTCTTTCATTTTCGTTTTCGTATTTTATCGATTTGTCCGTAGTCTAAGGCTACACCCGTTTTCTTTTAGGACCAATCTTCCGACTCTATGACTTCCTACGTCATTTACGCGCCAGTTTGTTTTCCACTGACCGTTATCCGGTTCACACATTTATTTATTTGCAACCCGTTACCTGGGTTCTTTTATCTTAATGTTTTAATGCTCCCGTCGTCTGGTTTGTATTTTCCTCTTTTTGTACACTCTCACGACCCATCACATAAGTTTATTAATATTTTGTGCTCCCATTAAAGGTTTGCGCTTATTTACACTACCGAGCATTATACTTTATTCGACCCGTTCAACATTGAAATAGTTGTACCTAACTATCAAAATTTCTGTTTTGCAAAATTTTATCGTCTTCTAGTCATAACTCTTAATCCGAGTCTTTTGACTTTTAATCCGCGTTATTGTCTATTGGTTACGCATATATCTGAAAACCTACCTATCAATTGGGTATTTTACCGAAATTATTTTCATAGCAATCGTTCCGGCATGCATTAAGACTTCGTTTCTTGATTTATTTGGTCGTATCGGCGAAATCCACCGCTTTTACTCAACCAAGTCTTTTATTCTTTCATTCATCTCGTTTGACTTGTTCGTGTTAATTCCATCACTTATGACTGTCAACTTTATCCTTATGCCTTGACATTCTAAATTGTCGATTTATATTTTTGTTTACTTTGATTCGAACACCATATTTCTTTTGTTAGTGACCCCTAGATCCATCTCTTTTATCAATATCCCAAAGGTTTATTTCTTAAGTCTTATTTAATAAAATCACTGCCATTGTTATACGGCTTTTGGGGTTTTACCCGCTTTTGTTCCAACACTTTTAATACGTTTATTTTACTAATCTTCTATACAATTACACCTATTAATGTGATTATCGTTCTTCCTCATCAGCATTTTATTAATAACATGTTACTTGGATAATTACCCATACCCAAGTTCTAATTTCATATTTATTGATATTTCATTATTCACTGCAGCGAATAATATGTATTATCCATTGAGCTTCTTTCTCGAGGATATTTCTGTCTGAGTCTTAATCTCTCATTTTTGACCTTAACAAAATTAATTCATTTCATTTTATTATTCCATATCATTGCATGGAATTTATCCACATCGTTTATTGATATAAACGAAGTTTCTACATGTCTTATTTGGTTTGGCCAAGTCTATAACCTTGTCCTTGTCATCTATTACTATTGCAAATTTCCAGGTTCGGGTGTTATTACATTCCTTCCCAATACATTAGTTATTCACTTTATTAAGTTCCCGGGTTTGAGTGTACGCGCACTCCTTCCCACGGCAATATTTATCGTGATTACTTTTGCCTCGGTTTCACGTGCTCACCATTGTTTATTTTCTTATGCATATATATTTCTATTCAATAATTCACCCTTTTCACTACTCATGTATGCCCCTATGCAACTATTGTTCACACTAGTATTGAATAAAATTTATGGTGAAATTAAATTTGTAATAAACATACCTGAAACGACATCAGGTTCAGCTTTAGCCTCTAGGGCTGTCATATGGGAAGACCTTGCCTTCTCTTTCAGGTATCAGATTTTGCGTCAACTGGATCTTCGATTCCAACCAATTTTGGGCATTCGGACCTTTTATGTCCCGGGTTATAACACTTATAACACACTAACACCTTCCCCGGGGAATTTGCAACCACATGTCCCCATTTCTACAAATGGGACATGGTTTGTTTCTAAAGTAGCATTTGCCCCGGTGAGTTTCTCCACATATTTCACACTGAGATGATTCCCTTATTGTAACTCCTTTCCTAGAAGCTTTATTAGGCTTCGATTTCTTTAATGGACTTGGGTTCACATCCAACACTCTTCCTTTTTCTTTTTCTTGTGAGAGACTGTCTTTTAATTTGGTCATCATATCCTCCACCACTAACAGGATTGTGGTTTGTAGTCTCTCTACAAACTGCGGTAAACTGGCTTCTACTACCTTTCCGACTTCCTCAGAAATTTTAGCTTCCATCTCTTCAGTTGGTTGAGATGCTGATTCGCCCCCGGTTACATCGGACATTTCTTTCATCTGTTCGGTGACTATCGGCACCGTATCATCATTGCCTTCATCGGCCATCTTGAATCTGAAATATTTTTGCTAATTATTAAATATTTCATTTTATATCATTCGCATCTTTCGTTTTGGTTTAGCCAAGTTAACAACTTGCTTAGACCATTCATGTTTGGTGCACTTTGCGGGTTTGAGTGTATCACGCACTCTTCCCATGCACATCCAATCGTATTTATTTTCTAATGTTTTAATGAAATCTACTAAAATAACTAATTCTTAACGGATGTTTGATCAAGCTTGAACCAAACACACTTTGTCAACAACCTTGAGCTCTGATTACCAACTTGTAACACCCGTCTCATTTTGTTAAGATTTTAATATAAAATAGGCATTTTTAATAAACCAAAATGCTTCATTTCCATAAGTTATACCAACAGAAGTTTGCAAAGTAACAGTATTCTAGTTAACTACTAACTAGTTTAAAACATCCAAAACGATAAGTTAAGTGTTTACAACATAAACATTTTCTACAACAAAGTTAGATAAACGCGGAAGCTTCAAAATATTGTGTTCGGTTCTTGAATTCATGCTTAATCGCCATCCGGAGTGAGACCGACTTCACCTAAGGTCAAAACCACGTCAATTCTTAGTTTTGACAATGTTAAGACACATATAATCAAGTTCTAATACCAAATAATGAAAACGAAACAAAAATTCTGGGTTATGAGTCTGTCGCACCCCGCGAAAGATTCTGTCTTGGCTTACGCGGGCCGTGACAGACGTCGCGTGACGCGACCATGAAACTGTTATCGTGTCGTGCGACGCGACACCCTATTTTCGGCAGAATGTTGGTTGGTTTTGTGCTGCAGATTCCCAGCTCTATAAATGACCAATAATCTATCTTTGAACGTCCATAACTTTCATTCTACAAGTCTGTTTTTCGTGATTCTTTTTCCTACATGTCCGTAATTTAAATACGGACCCGTTTATTATCATTACTTTCCTAAAATCTCATTCATAGGCTGATCGCCTAAGAATTCCCCTTTTACTTATTTGACCCGTTTGGTTATTTGTTAAACCATACAAAATTTACTCACAATGGTTTCTAAATAAAGTTACCCTTTTACCCGGGCTTGTCAACATTGGAGTCACTACCATACCCAAAACTTATGCACACAATATGTCATGCTTGTTACGAACAATTTCAATCAAAACATTGTTACTAATCGACAAAATATGATACTTTTCCTTTTGACCCGTATCATGGGATTCTTTTAAGTAAAGCTACGCTCTTGGCATGTCCGTTCAACGGACTATGCTTTCATGATTCAAAATCAACAAGTGATTATCATATCACTTCAACGCTACCATTTTATCCATTATTTGACCCGTTCTCTATGATTCAACGAACGATTTTAACCGTTCATTTCAACCCGTATGGTTTATTTCCACCATACTTTAACCATTTACTTTGACCCATTTGGTTTGCCGAGTGAACTTCGTCACTTCCATGGCTTACCAAAATTACTCTAATCATTAAATTTGACCCGTTTGATCTATCGAGTGAACTTCGTCACTTCAATGACATATCAAACGCGCATATCACACCACGATACTATTAACAAGCTATAACTAAACATTTTTTGCATAATGTAACGAAACTAATAGTTACGTACCTTCAAAGCACACCCTTCAAATGCGCGTCACCACTAGCTTGTCCACTTGACGTTCCAGTTTCCTTTCCTATAGAGTTCAACCGCAAACCGTTTAGAACTCTCTTTTTTTAACATATAACGCATTAGTTCGCCATTATTTACAAATATGCGTTTTAGTTCCAATTTCAGTTTTTAAGTCTTCTTTTAGGCATTTTTACAAACACCTTAAGGGCATGATTTCACACAATTCATAATCAAGTTCATAACTTGTCATTTAGCCATGATTAACATCAATTAAGCAAATTCACATCAATTTTAACATCAACAAATATGAATTCACTTCATAGAACTCAATTTACACTAGAATAACAATCATAATCCTAGTGTTTAACATGTTTCTACAAAACCCACTTAACACCTTCAATGCTGATTATGAATCTTACAAGTAATTAGCAAAATTTCAATATGTAATTGACTAGGGTTTATTCCTAAACTCAACATCATTCCAAATTCATCCAAACAACATTCATGCAACATAAATTTCGAATTTCCTTATGTTCATTCAGAAATTTAGATGGAAATTTTCTATGAAATTTGCATACCTTATGACCCCTTTTCAGAGAAGATCACTATTTTATGCTCGGATTTTGATTTGGTACTGAAGTTGGTCTTCAATTTGAGCAATTTACATTAACTAGGGTTTGATGGGGGTTTCTTGGTCGTCCCCTGTGTTTTGTATGAACCAGACTGTAACACCTCGTAAATTCATGTCCAATATAATGAAGACACATGTCATGAGTTTTAAACGTGTAATGGATTAAATATGAGGGACTAAAGTTGACAAACAAAGAAAGTATATGTGTAAAAGGATTCAAGATGTCAACATTTGATAATTATACCTTTCAACAACCCTACACGATGTTTATACCCTTAAACGAATGAAACATGAAGCGTATGAAGCCATTTGTGGAAGAAAGTGAGAGTTTACAATCGGCAAGTGTTAAAAGTGTCAACATGTTTAATTTACACCTCTGAGTGACCTTTTAGAGAACCCGAAGCTTTGTAATGATTAATTATACTCACTAGAATAAGTGATAAAAATTTCACAAGGTTTCGATTCCGTACGAGAAAGTTATGCTAACATTCGTATGTAAGGGGTTAAAAGCGTCAACGTTGAAATTTAAGGCTTTTCGGGTGATCATAAAACTAAACAAGGACTTAAAAAAGTTTTGTTATGTCTTGTGGTCCTTAAAAATCAATTTGGAAGGTTAAAAGTGCAAAACAAGAAGTTAAAACCACTTTAAAAAGGACCAGGGACCAAAGATGCAAATTCTGAAACATGTTTTTAACTTGATCCGGGAGCTATACCGGACGCGTAAGACTCTCTTAAGTCTTACACGGGCTGCCTGAAAACCACCGGCGAACAAAAAACATGACAGGTGCCAGTATCAGCCTGTTAACCGACTTATGTGCATGGTTTTCGAATTTCTGAAGCGTGGCCAACAGTTTTGCATGCCTTGGGACACCAGGGAACATCATACAACACTTGTAGACTTGTTTGGCATCATCTTATGTGATTTAAATCCATATATAAAGAGCTCCTTGTTGCAACATTTGAGCACTTCACTTGAAAACTTTCATAGCACTTGTTTTGGAGATTCCTGGAGCTCAAGACCACTTTCTAAGGATCATTAATCGTGCATAGGACTTCAGTAAGTGTCCTTAACCTTTTTAATTCAGTTTTGATTAGTTTAATGGCCGAAAGTCAAACCGTCGTAATTAAAGTTTGACTTAGTAATTAATCACAAATTATCCAGTCAATTCTCGAATAAAAGTAGCTTTGAGTTGGTAATTATGTGGGTAATAAACCCTTAAAAGGGCACCCTCTGATTCCCACTCTAATCAGGTCAATTGTCGGGTCAAAGTTAATTATAAAAAGTCAACAGAAAGTGAATTTTCGCATAAACACATAATTAACAATGTAGAAGCTATGGAACCTGTTTTATCACTCATATAACTTGGTAATCAATGTAAGAACATGTCTAGATATGTTAAACCCGACAATTTTCAGTTTAAGCTCGGTTCGGAAGCGAAAGTCGCAAAAAGTAGACTTTTGCTTTGACTTTCAGTTCTGACCCAATGTAGCATATTTTAGAAATGCCTTAGAGCTCTATTAGGACCAGGTTATAGATTAGTGTAACCCTCTGAGGTTATACTACTTGGTTCATTAGTTATTCGATTCATATGCATGTTTCCGTTATATGCCTGAATATTGACCATAATGCCCTTTTGACTTTAAAACGATATTTTTGAAAATGTGAGAGGACAAAAACCTTTGTTACTAATTTATAAACTTGTCCTAAAAATTTGACATCAGTTTGAGGTCTAGATTAAGAGTTTTGCTCAATATCGTAATTAAGAAGCTTTTTATTAAATAAACGGCGTAATTAGCATAAAGCCTATCTAACCCCAAATTTTGACACCAAACTTTTTACCCACTGATGTAATATAATATTTTGGGATTTTTAAAGATTTTTAATTATTTTTAAGCTGAGCATAACATAGGGTTCTTGCTATAATTCGGTAAATGTCGGTTATACCTTTTTCTTGAATATTTTGATACCAAACTTTTTGCCACTGATTTTATATGATAAATAAAATATTTTGAACTTTATAAACTGATCAAAAACTCAGATTTCCTATTTAAACCCGAAAATCGCTTAAAACCGACTTTTAGGCGTTTTAAGCGCATAGTATGGGTTAAAACTATTTTTGGCATATAAAAACTTAATACCTACTGATGTTTTAAGTAAATTTTTATAATTAAATAGTAATCAAAAGTTTTGAACTCAGAATTCTAATTTTGACCTTTAAAACTTATGTGAAATTACCAAAATGTCCCTAAGGTGCATAGTTTGGTTATAAAAGGTAAATTTCACATATATGCAATACCCTACTGTTATGACTTATAAAAATAAATATTTTTACTAATTATATCAGACCTGAAACTCAGTTAAATATTTAAACTCTTTTATAAGCTTTAAAATGACCAAAATACCCCTACGGGGCATAATTTGAGTTTAAATCCATTTTGGGCTTTATGGAAGGTGTCTTACTGATATCACAACATATTTAAGGCATATTAACTTAGGAAACCTGTTCATGACTCATTTGGTTACCCGTTACACATTATTCGCGTTCGGTGCGGTTTATGTAACTAGTTTGCATAAATTAGCCGAAACGGGTCAAACCTTATCATTTATTTCAAAATCCAGAGTGTGTTTAGTTTACCCATATTATACAAGTATACAAACTTGTCGAGTCTAAACCACACTCTAATCCGGTCAACGCTTAATCGTGCGTTTTGAACCGTATATCTTCCTTTAAAACTAACCGGTCTAAGTTTTGGCTTAATTAAGACCCGTTAGGAATCTAATAGGTTATTAAAACCTTCGTTCCAGATTAGGAGCCCAGTAAAAGCTACTTGCACTCGCTGATTTTGATATATACTTGCTCAGGTAAATACTTTTAACTTGTTTTCCCTTATAAACGCTTGGGGTACGGTATATAAATTACCGCTTGGTCGGGCATTGAATTTTTAATAATATAGAGGTTAATTTATTTAGATGACCTGTTTAAACTGTTTTGTTTGCTTAAAGCCTTAGGTGTATATTTTAAGCCCCTTTAACACTTATTTTAGCCAAGTTTTAAATTTATAAAACACGATATTTTACTAACACTAAACACACATATGGGCAAGTGCACCCATCGTGAGCGTAGTATAGTGTTGGCAAGATACCGAGGTCGTCCAAGGACACAAGAGCTTTTAATACCGGTTTATCCTCAACGTCTAATCAAAATAAAAAGTTTAGAAAAATGTTTTAAACTAAAAAAAAATAAAAACTAACTAAAATGCTGAAAATAAAAATAAAAAGAAAAAAACAGATAGACAAGATGAATCACTTGGTTCCGACTCGTATCTAGTATAACCTTTGATTATTTCCGCACTTTTGCACATAATTAAGAGATTATCTTAGTTATTGTAGTAGGCCCCTCTTTTGAAGGTGACGTTACCCTCACCCCAGTAGTTTGAGTCAGCAAGGATACAATCCTAAAAGGGTGGATTATTGGAAGATAATGAATTAAGTTATTAATGCAAATTATGGTAGGCCCCGCTTTTGGCGGTGACGTTACCCTCGACTAAGTAGTCTGAGTCAGCAGGGATACAGTCCTAAATAGCCGGGTTATAGTATTAATAGTAGTTAACTTATGAGGGGATCAAAGAGTTTGGACCCCCGCCATCCAATACCGTTAAGTATTGAAGGAGGTCCTACTAAATTTGACCCAGGTCCATTGCAGGACCTCTAAACGCTGAACAATGGCAAGACCTTTACCAAACCGTTCCCTTAACCCCCGACCAGGTAGCCAACATACCTCCATATAGACCGCGGAGATATGAATGGTGAAAATCTTTTATTTTATATAGACAGTAAAATAATGCCAAGACACCACGGACAAACGATAAGGAAAAATCACCTTCAACATAAGTAACTAGTTATTAAAGTCATTAATACAAAACCAAATAAAAAGTGCAAAAGATTAGAAATAAAAAGTATTATACTAGACACTTTGTCTTCACCAAGTGATGTAAGAGACTTAGGCAAACATGGCCTTGATTGTCAAGAACTCTTACGATCAATCTTGGATCCCGAGACGACTCACACACTCTACGATGGACAATGGATGATGGTGGTGGGTGATGGTGTTATGGTGAAGCACTCCTATTTATAGGCTGGACAGAAGGCTGGGCACGGCCCCGTGTCCGCTGGACACGCCCCCGTGCCTGTCTGACACTCTCTCTCTTCATTAATTGTAATTCGCAATTACAATTAATGCGCCTGCTGTACTTTCGCCACGCCCCCGTGTTCACTGGACACGGCCCCGTGGTGGGCAATAGAAGTTTCTATAGGTTTGTCTTTTCTGCTGCTTCTTGGGCACGGCCCCGTGCTGGCTGAGCACGGGGCGTGTTCAGTCTTCTGCCTTCTCTATTTTGCTTGGGAAGATGCCGTTGAGGGGTCGGGCAGTCCACTTATGTTCCTTTTCTTGTATTTATGTTGGATTTAGCTGCCTTTTTGCTTCTTTTGTGAATTTGAGCTCATTTAATCCTGAAAATACAAAAGGAAGACAAAAACACTCTTTTTCCAACATTATTACTTAAAAAGGGTTAGTTTTATGCCTCATTTGATGTAATTTATATGTTGCATTTTACACACATCAAATACCCCCACACTTGAACTTTTGCTTGTCCTCAAGCAAAACTCTTTAATATGTGGCTTACACTCCCAAATGGAATGGGTAGAAGAGAAGGTTTTGGCTTGTCATAGAGTGTTGGGAATCCAAGATCTTTTTGGGTTTTATTTTTATCTATTTACAATCTTATTCGTTATGATTTATTTAGAACGTTTCATAGGAGAAATTACTTATTTGGGCATAACATGCCTTTTTAAAATTCCATTTATATACAAGTTCACATACCTCATGGGAGAAATCACTCACACTCGGCCGAAGGTGTATTTTTAGTGAATCACTCGAGAGCGGCATGGAACTTACTTCTACCATAGGCTTGCCAAGCAATCAATCCTCCTCCTTTTTAACTTTTATACCTTTGTAAATATCAAGAGGACTTTGTGGGTGAAGGGTTAGGCTTGGGTTAAAGGTATGTGGTTGGGTTAGTGGTTAGAGGTTAGTAGAAAAAGGGTGAAAAAGCGTAACAAGTGTCGGTTTTCGTAGGACTTTCTTTTATTTTGATGAAGCTATTATTCAAACAAAGTTATTTTTGATGAACTTGTTTGTTTATTTTCTTTTGCTTCATCATCAACACATTTTTTTTTTGAACGATCATACGAAAAACCGAACTTGTTACTAAAACAAAGGGTTAAAAATGAAAAAGGTTTTGGTGGGTAAAAGGGTGTTTGGTTTGGGTTATGAAATGAAAAGGTTTAGGCTCAAAGGGGCTAACTAGGGGGATTTTGGGTAGGTGGTAAAAAAAAGAAAAATAATGGTGTAGAAATAAAAAGGTTAGTCCTAATGCCTCCATCATTTACTTACTTGGGTTTAAGTTGGTAAGGACCGGGAATGAATCGTCGTGGCAAGTTCTGGAGTCGTAAGAACCAAGCGGCTATTCACACAAGAAACGAAAAATGAGCATTTAGTCTAAAGATGTAAATTTGTATGCTCAATAAAGGCTCAAAAACTCACTTTTTGTGCGAACGGGTTTTTCTATGTGATCAAGTATATATAATCAAATTTTAACTAAGCTTGTCATGCCGTTTCATAATTTTCTTATGTTGGTTCTTGTTATCACGACGCTCTCGGTTGTAAATTTGAAAAAATATAACCTTATTAATCTTATGATTCCTAAAGACAAAAGGGAACATGCACTAATCGGTCTTTGTCCCGATTGCCGAGTGTTATGTGCCTTATGTCCAAGGCTTGATGCAAAACTACTATCGAGCCGGGGGTCTCACTGGAAGCAGCCTCTCTATTCCTACGGGATAGAGGTAAGGTTGTCTACATTTTACCCTCCTCAGACCCTACCTTAGCTTTGCTATTGGTGGGATTTACTGAGTATGATGATGATGATGATGAATCTTATGATTCCTAACTTAAACTTTAGACAAGTAAAAAAAATGAAAATTTTTGAAAAAATTTGGGGTGTTTAGCGGTTCCAATAGAGTTTTCTGTAAGGCTTGTTTTTAGGACTTGCAAGATTCAAGGTTTTAGCATCCCCCCCACACTTAAATTACACATTGTCCTCAATGTGTCCCAAAAATAAATTTTTAGGTTGATTAGATGTGTAAAATGGTGTTAAAAGCAAAGATTTATGTTACTGGCAGTCTGGACACGGCCCCGTGTCCGCTGGACACGATCCCGTGGCGAACTGTCAGTAACGAAAACTTACAGAAGGTGAACACGGGGGTGTGTTGGTTAGGCACGGCCCCGTGTCTGACAAAAATCTGCAGGACAGTAACCAAACAGCAGGTCTGGGAGGTGAGCACGGGGGCGTGTTGGCTGGACACGTCCCTGTGTGGACAGTCTGTAAGCCTGAAAAACAGGTTTTTTCCCCCGGTTTTTTTCCATCCTGGTCCTATAAGTGCTGAGGCTTAGCACTCCAAGCCTCGGTTTGCACCTGCTTCATCACTTAATACCACACCAAGTAACACAAACATCCTACATTACCAATGTTAATTGTCCCAAGCATAAAGTAAAAGAAAAATAAAACGGAAAATAAAAGTGGTCAAGGAAAGTAAATTGTTCAACACTTGGCACGCAGGCCACCAATTGTTCGATAGTGAAAAAGGGTTAACCTGGGAAGTCATCAACCAACCGCTTCCTCCTCTGCTCCTCTCGCCTACTCCATAGCATCGTCATCATCATCATCGTCATCATCCCCTCCATGGCGTGCGATGTGGTCTCGTATGTATCCAACATCATCTTGGATGTCGGATATGTTTCTTTCGATAGCTCCGACCCGGTGGTACGTGTTGCTCGCCATGTTATAAGTGTTCCTGGGGCACATAAGGTTTTCCTGCAACAAATCATGCAAACTTTGAAAGTTAGGAAAACCGCCTCCCGAGGAGGATGATTGGCCCGGATCACCGTGGGGTTGGTATTGATACTGATGGTGTTGCGGAGCTGGGAGGACCAGTGCTTCTTGCGGGTTCCATGCATGACCTTGCATCCTTTGAAAGCTCACCGTCCCGTCCTCCGCCTCATAAATCAGGTTCATTGAGCGGCATATGTGAATATCCACCGTACCCGACCATGGGCTCCTCTCAAATGACCTAGGTATGTGGGCGAAGTGCTTGAAGAGACGGTACACCCATCCCCCAAAGAAAATAGGAGTCGGTGCACTAGCAAGGCGGTTGTGATGCATGTTTCGGAGCATGAGGAACGGAACATCGAGCGGCCTGCGGTTGTGGATGCAGTGGAGGACAACCAAATCTCTTAACCCAACGACGCCACTACTTTCATGCCTTTGGCTAAGAGAGTAGCCGAGGAGCCTATGGATGTATCTGTAGAGCGGATCCCTCAGCTTTGTACTCTTAGTGCTGCTCGGATTGTAGTACCCCTCACCAATCTGAGCCCAAATAGCTTGGCGTTTGTTTTCGTCAATCTCTCTCAATCCCCCAGTATTTTCTTCGTTTCCCGCATCCTCTTCCGCATACAACCCGATAATTGACCCAAATTGTGCCATAGAGATCGAGTACCTCGTTCCGCCACATCGGAATGACACCCCATCATTGTCGAACGGGTCGCACCTTGAAGTGAATGCAAAGGTGCTATAGAATTCCAAGGTGCATTCATGGACGGAACGGAGTCGAGTTGTTAGGGCGACTCTGAGTGGTCCCGTGACAATGTTGTTGAAACGGTCAATTTGATTCACCAAGGTTAGCAAGTCCGTGCATGCTTGCCTCGGGTATTCCTCCGGCCTTGTTTGAAGAATCTCATATCGAGCTCTTGCATCGAGCTCATTGGCGTTAAATCTTGTGAATTTCCTGGCCATCTGCAAGAATACACCAAAAGTTAGCACGAAACAGAAATATTTTCGGAAAAGAAACTGCAAACAGTTGTCTGGACACGACCCCGTGTTCATCGGACACGGCCCCGTGTCCAGGCGTCTGTTACCCAAAAATTTCATTTTTCGACCCGGTTTCGAAAACTTGAAAATTTTTGGTCCAATAGGTGCGGTTTCCCCCGAAAATGAAACCCTTAGTGCCGTTTTTCCCAAAATATCTCGTTTACCCTATCAATTTTATCTTTTTCGGTTCAAGAACAAGGGTTTGGGGTTTTTTTTGTGAGAAATCGGGTGAATCTATGAACAATACAAGTGTATTTACTTCCCTTAATACTAATCTAACTAAATGCAAACAGATTTAGGCAAAAATTTTCGGTTTGATTCGAATGAACTTCAAGAACCCTAGATTTTTCCCCAAATTTGTGGTGTTTTAACTACATGCAAGTAACTAATCTAACTACTAAAAGTGATAGAATCATACCTTGATGTTGTTAGAGCGATAGGAGACGTTGAAAATCTGCGAAAAATCGCCTGAAACCAGAGCTTTTTCGGGAAAACGGGGCGTGTGGAATGAAGAAACTGTTTTGAAAAAGGGGATTTATCCCGACTGCAGCGCGGACACGGCCCCGTGTCCAGCGGACACGGCCTCGTGCCGAGCAAAGTTTTGAAGATTTATTTTTTTTTATTATTTTTTTTAGTGCTCGTGTGAGTGCCCTTGTTTCCCATAGGCTTTGGTTAGAGAACTTACCGCTTTATTTGCCGTCTCAATCGTTCGTAACTTACCAGGTATGATGTTGGTTTCATCCTTCCATTGTTTGAAATGAGATCTCTTCCTCTTCATCCTCAATGAATCCTTGATAAAGTTTCAGCCGTTGGCCATTGACTTTAAATGGAGGTCCATTTCGAGATTTAATTTCTACTGCACCGTGTGGGAAAATATGGGTGAGGGAAAAAGGTCCTGACCACCTAGACTTTAATTTACCAGGAAACAATCAAAGTCGTGAATTAAACAAAAGAACTAGATCTCCTACCCGAAATTCATTAGGTTTAATATGTTTCTCATGCAAATTTTTCATTCTTTCCTTATAAATTTCGGAGTTTGAGTATGCATAATTCCTAAGCTCGTCTAATTCATTTAATTGACAAAATCGATTTTTACCAGCAAATTCTAAATCTAAGTTTACATTTTTGATTGCCCAGTAGGCTTTGTGTGCAATTTCTACTGGTAAGTGACAACTTTTTCCATAAACTAGCTTATATGGGGTTGTACCTATTGTTGTTTTATAAGCAGTTCGAAAAGCCCATAAAGCATCATCTAATTTATCAGCCCATTCCTTTTTATTTATCCCTATGGTTTTTTTCGAGTATTCGTTTTAAACCTCTATTAGTCACTTCGGCTTGTAAGTTTGTTTGAGGGTGATATGCTGTTGAGACCCGGTGATAGACCCCATATCTTGTTAAAAAAATTTCAAGTTGATGGTTGCAAAAAGGGGTACCTCTATCACTTATTAAAGCTTTAGGTGTACCAAAACGAGAGAATAATTTTTTCAGAAATTTTACCACGACTCTTCCATCTTTTGTTGGAAGTGCCTCGGCCTCGGCTCATTTAGACAAGTAATCTACTGCCACAAGTATATATTTGTTTCATTTCGATGGTGGGAAAGGTCCCATAAAGTCGAGTCCCCACACATCAAAAATTTCACAAACAAGAATGCCATTTTGTGGCATTTCGTTTTTGGAAGAAATATTACCTGTTCTTTGGCAGGCATCACATGTTTTTACAAGACTTTGGGCGTCTTTGTAAATGGTTGGCCAATAAAATCCTGAATCGAATACCTTTCGTGCGGTACTAGCAGCACCATGATGTCCTCCGTATGGACCTTCATGACAATGGCGGAGAATTCTTCGTGCTTCACTACCATGTACGCATCGTCGGACGAGTTGGTCGGCACACATTTTGAAAAGATATGGATCTTCCCAAAAGTAGTGTTTCACATTGGCAAAGAATTTTTTTTTCTTTGATGCTGTGGCCATCCTTTTGCGACTATACCTATAGCTAGGTAGTTAGCATAGTCGGCGTACCATGGTTCTTCCTTGTATTCCACCATTTCCAGGGACTCAGTTGGGAATTTTTCGTTGATTTGCTCGTCCCTGGTTGCTTCCAAAGCTGGGTCTTCTAAGCGCGAAAGATGATCTGCAGCGGTGTTTTCTACTCCTCTTTTGTCCTTGATATCAATGTCAAATTCTTGGAGGAGTAGAATCCACCGAATCAAACGTGGTTTTGCATCTTGCTTTTTGAAGAGATATCGGATGGCTGCATGATCTGTATAAACTATAGTTTTAGAAAGAACAAGATAAGAACGAAATTTATCAAAAGCAAACACCACAGCTAGTAACTCTTTTTCAGTTGTTGTGTAATTTTCTTGTGCATCATTAAGTGTTTTACTAGCATAATAAATTGGGTGGAAATGCTTTTCTTTTCTTTGTCCCAGGACAGCTCCAACTGCAAAGTCACTAGCATCACACATGATTTCGAAAGGAAATTTCCAATCAGGCGCTATCATGATAGGTGCATTGACTAACATTTCTTTTAAGGTGAGAAATGCTTGATTGCAATCATTGTCAAAGATGAAAGGAGCATCGTTTTCAAGTAATTTTGTTAGAGGTCTAGAAATTTTAGAAAAATCTTTGATAAACCGTCTATAGAATCCGGCATGCCCTAGGAAACTTCTGATAGCTCGTACGGAGGATGGAGGTGGTAATCTAGAAATGGCATCTATTTTGGCTTGATCCACCTCCATTCCTTCTCTTGAGATCTTGTGACCGAGTACTATTCCCTCCATTACCGTAAAATGGCATTTTTCCCAATTAAGGGCGAGGTTAGTTTCCTCACATTGGGATAGCATTCGTTCAAGGTTATCGAGGCATTGGTCATATGAATCCCCAAAGATAGAAAAGTCGTCCATAAAGACTTCCATTGTCTTTTCTATCATGTCGTGGAAAATGGCTACCATGCAACGTTGAAATGTTGCGGGGGCATTACATAGACCAAACGGCATGCGTCGATAAGCAAAAGTTCCATAGGGACATGTGAAAGTTGTCTTTTCTTGGTCTTCGGGTGCTATCGGGATTTGAAAGTAACCTGAAAAACCATCCAAGAAACAGTAAAATTTATGACCGGATAATCTTTCTAACATTTGATCAATGAAGGGTAAAGGAAAGTGATCCTTTCTTGTTGCTTCATTTAATCGTCTATAATCTATACATACTCTCCTTCCTGTGACGGTTCTCGTTGGTATTAGTTCATTCTTTTCGTTGGTTATTACCGTCATACCTCCTTTCTTTGGAACTACTTGGACAGGACTTACCCAAGGGCTATCGGAGATAGGATAGATAAGTCCGGCGTCAAGTAATTTGATGACTTCGTTTTTAACCACTTCTTGAACATTTGGATTTACTCGACGTTGTGGTTGTATTACCGATTTGTAGTCATCGTTCATCAAAATTTTGTGTGTGCACATGGAAGGACTAATTCCTTTTATGTCTACAAGTTTCCAAGCTATTGCGTTTTTGTGTTTTTTCAAAAGATTAATTAATTTTTCTTTTTCTAAGTTATCTAATTTAGACGAAATAATTACAGGTAAATTACCATCTTTGTCTAGAAAAGCATATTCCAAACCTTTTGGAAGTTCTTTGAGCTCAAGTGGTGGGTCTTTGGGAGACTCCTTATTTGGTTGCTCATTTCGATCAAGAACTTTAAAAGTTTGTTCTATGGCGACCTCTTCTTCAACAAAGTGGTCAATCTCTTCACTTGTATCGGGTGGTTCATCTTCATCTTCAATTAGGGGGTCATTATTGCCGAAAGGATATTTCATTGACCGTTCGAGATCGACACTTCTTTTAAATGCCCCTAATTGAAGAGGTAGATTTTTGAACTTCCGGTTTTTCAAAGCTTCGTGTGTTTTTACAAATGGTCGCCCCAACACTAGGGGAGCGTCATCGAGGATGACAAAGTCGGTTGGGATTACCATTTGATTTGCTTGAACCAATACATCCTCAACTATACCGATTGATTTTATTACTTTCCGATTGGATAGAAAAATGGGTATTTGAAGTGGAGAAAAATCACTAATACTTAATTTTTCGAAAATGTAGTTAGGCATTATGTTAACACAAAGATCTTTATCAATGGTGATATTACTAATAAACGAATTTTGAAAGAAACATGGAACCGGTGTAATGTTAATTTCAAATGGGTCTTCTTTTATTAGCGAGGTTTGATCATTAGTTAACTTAACACTTACCGTTTCGTCAATTTTAGTGTTAGTGCTTAACTCTTTTAAAAACTTAGCATGAGGGGGTACTAAACAATGATTTTCAAAAGAAGGTGACAAGAGATTAATTTTTTCAAAATTAGACTCTTCTTGAATTTTAACGTTATTGGACTCACCTTTTTCGTTGTTTAACTCATGTGTCGGTTTTTCACTTATTTGTTCTTCCATTTTTACATTTTCGGTTATCTCTTCCTTTTTTAATTCTTCTCTTGCGCGGGACTCCTCTTCCCTTGCGCGAGCTTCTTTTATACATCGATCGATAACTCTAATGTGTTCTAATATCCTATCGGTCACTTTGGTTATAGAAAAAGAATCGGAATTCTCTAAGCTTGAATCCGGTTGTTCGATCCTTTGTTCCTCATAATACCCATATGAAGTCGATGGTTCGCACCATTGTTCTTCATTGTAAGCATATGATGGATAAGGTTCATAATTTTGTTCTTCATAATACTCATATGAGGTGGGTTGTTCACGCCAAGGTTCCTCATAGTAAGTATACGAAGGTGGTGGCTCATATCTTGGTTCCTCAAAGTATGAGTATGAAGGCTCATACCTTGGTTCGTCAAAATATGAGTATGATGGAGGAGGTTCATACCTTTGGTCTTCATAGGATGTGTATGAAGTTGATGGTTCGTACCTGGGCTCCTCATAATAGGTGTATGAATTGGATGGTTGATATGAGTGATTATATTGAACCGAGCGTGTGTTACGACAATTAGCGCAATAGTTACCCCTATAATCATCCTCCTCATAGGTGTAGTTGTAACCTCCTGAGTATTGATCCATAAGAATCACTCAGCAGACCACAACCGAGTCTCGAGATCAGAAAACAAAAATAAAAACGGAAACAGAGGCTGGACACGGCCCCGTGTTCAGTGAGCACGGCCCCGTGTTCAGAATCTGTATCTGGGCGTTTTAATTAAATTTACTGATTTCGTTGAGCACGGGGCGTGTTCAGTGAGCACGGCCCGAGTTCAAGCCTCTGTTACTGGGTGTTTTTATGAAAATGTGCAGCACGGCCCCGTGTTCAGCGAACACGGCCCCGTGTTCAGCGAACACGGCCCCGTGCACAGGCTACTGTAAATGCAAAACTAAACTAAAATGCAGAAAAATGTGCGCGCATTTAAAAAGGTTTTGAAAAACGGATTAGGCCGTCGATTTTAAGCTTTCTTAAAATCCTTGTGTCCCCGGCAGCGGCGCCAAAAACTTGATGCGTGTGAAGTGTTATATATATTAGGTGTATATTTTAAGCCCCTTTAACACTTATTTTAGCCAAGTTTTAAATTTATAAAACACGATATTTTACTAACACTAAACACACATATGGGCAAGTGCACCCATCGTGAGCGTAGTATAGTGTTGGCAGGATACCGAGGTCGTCCAAGGACACAAGAGCTTTTAATACCGGTTTATCCTCAACGTCTAATCAAAATAAAAAGTTTAGAAAAATGTTTTAAACTAAAAAAAAAAAAAAAACTAACTAAAATGCTGAAAATAAAAATAAAAAGAAAAAAACAGATAGACAAGATGAATCACTTGGTTCCGACTCGTATCTAGTATAACCTTTGATTATTTCCGCACTTTTGCACATAATTAAGAGATTATCTTAGTTATTGTAGTAGGCCCCTCTTTTGAAGGTGACGTTACCCTCACCCCAGTAGTTTGAGTCAGCAAGGATACAATCCTAAAAGGGTGGATTATTGGAAGATAATGAATTAAGTTATTAATGCAAATTATGGTAGGCCCCGCTTTTGGCGGTGACGTTACCCTCGACTAAGTAGTCTGAGTCAGCAGGGATACAGTCCTAAATAGCCGGGTTATAGTATTAATAGTAGTTAACTTATGAGGGGATCAAAGAGTTTGGACCCCCGCCATCCAATACCGTTAAGTATTGAAGGAGGTCCTACTAAATTTGACTCAGGTCCATTGTAGGACCTCTAAACGCTGAACAATGGCAAGACCTTTACCAAACCGTTCCCTTAACCCCCGACCAAGTAGCCAACATACCTCCATATAGACCGTGGAGATATGAATGGTGAAAATCTTTTATTTTATATAGACAGTAAAATAATGCCAAGACACCACGGACAAACGATAAGGAAAAATCACCTTCAACATAAGTAACTAGTTATTAAAGTCATTAATACAAAACCAAATAAAAAGTGCAAAAGATTAGAAATAAAAGTATTATACTAGACACTTTGTCTTCACCAAGTGATGTAAGAGACTTAGGCAAACATGGCCTTGATTGTCAAGAACTCTTACGATCAATCTTGGATCCCGAGACGACTCACACACTCTACGATGGACAATGGATGATGGTGGTGGGTGATGGTGTTATGGTGGTGGTGGGTGGTGGGTGAAGTGTGAGAGAGGTGGTGTGCCAAGGGATGAGTTGAAATGAAACCAAGCACTCCTATTTATAGGCTGGACAGAAGGCTGGGCACGGCCCCGTGTCCACTGGACACGCCCCCGTGCCTGTCTGACACTCTCTCTCTTCATTAATTGTAATTCGCAATTACAATTAATGCGCCTGCTGTACTTTCGCCATGCCCCCGTGTTCACTGGACACGGCCCCGTGGTGGGCAATAGAAGCTTCTATAGGTTTGTCTTTTCTGCTGCTTCTTGGGAACGGCCCCGTGCTGGCTGAGCACGGGGCGTGTTCAGTCTTCTGCTTTCTCTATTTTGCTTGGGAAGATGCCGTTGAGGGGTCGGGCAGTCCACTTATGTTCCTTTTCTTGTATTTATGTTGGATTTAGCTGCCTTTTTGCTTCTTTTGTGAATTTGAGCTCATTTAATCCTGGAAATACAAAAGGAAGACAAAAACACTCTTTTTCCAACATTAGTACTTAAAAGGGGTTAGTTTTATGCATCATTTGATGTAATTTATATGTTGCATTTTACACACATCAAAAAGTATTATTTGACTCTGGTGCAAACCAAAGTTTTATAAATACTTCATTCTACCAAGCTCTTAACTTACCCTTAACCAACCTTTGGCAGATTTTTACAGTCGAAACGGCAGATGGAAATTCTGTTAACATAGATAAGGTTTTGCGAGAAGAAAAGATAGAACTCTTAGGCCATAAATTTTCTTCAAACCTATTACCTATGAATTTAGCCGGATTTGATGTTGTATTAGGAATGGATTGGTTAATAGCCAACCATGCTCGAATTCTTTGTGTTAAAAACTCCATCGAAATTCATACACCCACTGAAGAATTAGTGGTGATTATAGGAGATAAGCCACGGAAGTCACTGAAATTCATTTCAGTAATTAAGTTGGCCAGTTATTCAAGAAAACGAGAAGTAGTGTATATGATTTCGGTAATCATTAACACGAAATATAAGGAACTTAAAGAAATTCTTGTAGTAGCGGAATACCCAGATGTATTCCCAGAAGAACAACCAGGATTACCACCCAATAGGGAAGTCGAATTTAGAATTCATCTAATTCCTAGAACTACACCGATAGCCAAGGCACCTTATCGGTTAGCACCCACCGAAATGCTAGAATTGAAAAAGCAATTAGATGAATTATTTAGTAAAGGATTCATACAACCTAGTTCATCCCCGTGGGGAGCTCCAGTGTTGTTTGTGAAAAAGAAAGATGGTTCAATGCGAATGTGTATCGATTATAGGGAATTGAATAAGGTTACAATTAAGAATCGATATCCATTACCTAGGATTGATTATCTTTTTGATCAATTGCAAGGAGCTAGATATTTTTCTAAGATAGATTTACGCTCTGGATATCATCAATTGAAAGTACAAGAAGAAGACATACCTAAAACTGCTTTCAGAACTAGGTATGGTCATTACGAGTTTACAGTCATGCCCTTTGGGTTAACAAATGCTCCTGCAGCATTTATGCACATGATGAATAGAATCTGTAAACCGTATTTTGATAAATTTATAATTGTCTTCATCGACGATATACTTATTTATTCCAAAAGTCAGAACAAGCACTGTCAGCACCTGCATGCACTCTTAACTTTGTTAAGAAAAGAGAAGCTTTATGCCAAATTCTCGAAGTGTGAATTTTGGCTACAGGAGGTACAATTTTTAGGACACATGGTGAATCACGAAGGTATTCACGTAGATCCCTCCAAAATAGAAGCGATCACTAAATGGAAGGTTCCGCAATCAGCTATGGAAATTAGAAGTTTTCTAGGGTTAGCTGGATATTATAGACGATTCATTAAGGATTTTTCCAAAATAGCTGTGCCATTAACTAAGCTAACCTGTAAAGCAGTTAAGTTTGAATGGGGACCTAGACAAGAAGAAGCTTTTAAAATTTTAAAGAAAAAATTAACAAACACCCCAATTCTTGCCTTACCAGAAGGAACAGAGGATTTTGAAGTTTACTGCGATGCTTCTAAGCTAGGATTAGGATGTGTGCTAATGCAACGCAAGAAAGTAATTGCGTATGCCTCAAGGCAATTGAAAAACACGAAGAAAACTATACGACTCATGACTTAGAGTTAGGAGCCATAATTTTTGCCCTTAAGATTTGGAGACACTATCTGTATGGAAGTAAGTTTACTGTCTATACAGATCATAAGAGCTTAAGATACATATTTGGGCAAAAATAATCAAACATGAGGCAAAGGAGATGGATGGACTGTGATATTCAATATCACGAAGGAAAAGCAAACGTAGTTGCTGATGCATTAAGTCATAAGTATCATGAAAAGCAAAAGCGAGTTCGTGCACTTAGATTAAATCTACAGTTAGATTTAATGGAACAACTGAAAAGTATTCAAGAAACAACAATCAAGGATGATGCTGAAGGAATGAAAGGACGGATAAAGGAATTAGAGCAAGGAAGTGATGGAATTTGGAGATTCCATAAAAGAAGGATTTGGGTACCTAAGCAAGGAGAATTAAGAAATAAGATTTTAGAAGAAGCCCATAAATCTAGATATACCATGCATCCGGGTAACAATAAAATGTATCAAGATTTAAGAAATAATTTCTGGTGGATAGGAATGAAAAAGGACATAGCTAGATATGTTTCTAAATGTCTTACTTGTTCACAAGTTAAGGCATAACACCAGAAACCTTCAGGTTTACTACAACAATTAGAAATGCCTGTATGGAAATGGGAACTCATAACCATGGACTTTGTTACTAAGTTGCCCAAAACCCGAAAAGGTAATGACGCAATTTGGGTAATTGTGGATCGATTAACCAAATCAGCTCATTTTCTACCCATGAAAGAAACCTTTAGCATGGAAACGTTAGCAAAGTTGTATGTAGACAAGGTAGTATCTTTACATGGAGTCCCATTCTCCATTGTATCGGATAGGGATAGTCATTTCACCTCCCATTTCTGGACAAGTTTCCAAGAAGCAATGGGAACCCGACTAAAACTAAGCACTGCATACCATCCTCAGACGGACGGACAAAGTGAAAGGACGATCCAAACCCTGGAAGACATGCTTAGGGCATGTGTAATAGATTTTGGTGGAAATTGGGATGACCACCTACCCTTAATCGAATTCTCCTATAATAATAGCTATCATGCAAGCATAGAAGTTGCCCCATTCGAGGCACTATATGGACGAAAATGCAGAACTCCAGTCCGCTGGGCAGAGATATGAGAAAGTCAACTATCAGGTCCGGAAATCGTACAAGAAACCACCGACAAGATCACTCAAATCAAGGAAAGAATGAAAATGGCTAGAGATCGCTAGAAGAGTTATGCAGACAATCGACGCAAGCCACTAGAATTTCAAGTTGGAGACATGGTACTCTTAAAAGTTTCTCCTTGGAAATGAGTAGTTCGGTTCGGTAAGAAAGGAAAGCTCAGTCCAAGGTATGTAGGACCATTCCCAGTAATACAACGAATAGGACAAGTCGCCTATCTCTTACAACTACCAGGAGAGTTAGCTGGAGTACATGACGTATTTCATGTATCCAACCTTAAGAAGTGTTTATCTGACGAATCCTTGGTAGTCCCTCTTCAAGATGTAGAGGTAAATGAGAAGTTAAAATTTGATGAGAAGCCACTGCAAATAGTAGATAGAAAGATCAAGTTTCTCAAACACAAAAGATTGGTACTGGTCAAAGTCAAATGGGATTCGAAGAGAGGACCCGAATACACCTGGGAGCTGGAATCAGAAATGAAGCGAAAGTATCCTCACTTATTTCAATAAATCTCGAGGACGAGATTTTAAATAAGGTGGGGAGGATGTAAGGACCTTCAAAAATGTCTCAAAACGACCTGTAAGTCAAAACCCGGACCCCTGAAACCCTAACGTGCATGAAAAACTAAGAAATCAAGGTTTTTGGGTTTCAGGCGGGCCGCGTAAGCCATAAGAGAAGCTTACGCGGGCCGCGTCAAGGTGTGGTTGACCAGATAAGCGTTCATGGCCACGTGACAGCCACGTGGCAAACCTAGGTATGACACGGATGCCCTAATCTATGACTAGGTGGTTCTCGCGGGCCGCGTAAGAGTCTGTTAAGGCTTACGCGGGCCGCGTAAGAGTCAAAAATCAGCTATAAATAGATTTGGCCATGAGCAGTTTACTAGTGTCGAAAACAATTCTCAAAAACGATGTCTCACTGCTCAAATTCGAAATTTAAGATACCAAGGCGCTGCTACGATACAGGGTATTAACTCGATCGCTGCTACGATTCAATGTCCAATCGATTGAAACTATCCAATGGATGTTTAAGTGTTGCCCACATTAGGGCCATACTTTGTCATTCGTCGTGAATTTGATGGATGTTTAAGTACTGCACTTTGTCATTCGTTGTGAGGGTTTTTATCTCGTGAGTTATCGTAAATGTTGTATTAGTTACTGACTTAGTTCGTGTGCATTGTTATTTAAATTAGGTTACAAGGCTAATCAGTAGGCTAAACTCTGCCCGTTTAAATCTGCAATGTGAGTCATTCTCTTTTTATCAATAATGTTTTACAATACTCCAAGTTATTTTCAAAAGTTATAATTACAGGGATTAAGTCGTGGTTATCTTGAATCACTGGCTAGTGGGGTATTGTGCACATTACTAATTTCTCACGGTTAGGCTAATAAATCCTAACAAGTGATAATCATCACTACTTGGGTGAAAGGACCCAATAGTGGTATGACCATCGTCACCAGGAGGTGACACGACGCCATATAAAAATAAGATAGAAGCCATTGTAATCGCTCTTATGCTGTAATTTATAACTATGTGTCGTTTTATCAAATTTGAATGACTCGCAAGTATTTCTCCGCTGATAAAATATTTTCAAAACATGTTTCAGGTGACTACTGTGAACAAAGGAAAAGTGCTACAGAGCACTAACAAAGCTTGAAGTAGTGGCTCAAATAAATAAATAAACATGTTTTGTAAATCAAGGAATTTCCCTGTGAAATTCCTCTATTTGTAACTTACGGGGGTTATCCCGAATTATGAAATAAAATAATCAGGTATTTCAAGTTTTAAAAGATCTTGTTAAATCTTCCGCTGTTAACTCAATTAATAAATACCACAGGTTTCTGTCCCGCGGCTCCTGGACCGAGTAAAACCGGGACGAGGGCCGGGACAACATTGTTACTAATCGACAAAATATGATACTTTTCCTTTTGACCCATATCATGGGATTCTTTTAAGTAAAGCTACGCTCTTGGCATGTCCGTTCAACGGACTATGCTTTCATGATTCCAAATCAACAAGTGATTATCATATCACTTCAACGCTACCATTTTATCCATTATTTGACCCGTTCTCTATGATTCACCGAACGATTCTAACCGTTCATTTCAACCCGTATGGTTTATTTCCACCATACTTTAACCATTTACTTTGACCCAGTTGGTTTGCCCAGTGAACTTCGTCACTTCCATGGCTTACCAAACATACTCTAATCATTAAATTTGACCCGTTTGATCTATCGAGTGAACTTCGTCACTTCAATGACACATCAAACGCGCATATCACACCACGATACTACTAACAAGCTATAACTAAACATTTTTGCATAATGTAACGAAATTAATAGTTACGTAACTTCAAAGCACACCCTTCAAACGCGCGTCACCACTGGCTTGTCCACTTGATGTTCCGGTTTCCTATCCTATAGAGTTCAACCGCAAACCGTTTAGAACTCTCTTTTTTTAACATATAACACATTAGTTCGCCATTATATACAAATATGCGTTTTAGTTCCAATTTCAGTTCCATGGCTTACCAAACATACTCTAATCATTAAATTTGACCTGTTTGATCTATCGAGTGAACTTCGTCACTTCAATGACACATTAAACGCGCATATCACACCACGATACTATTAACAACCTATAACTAAACATTTTTGCATAATGTAACGAAATTAATAGTTACGTACCTTCAAAGCACACCCTTCAAACGCGCGTCACCACCGGCTTGTCCACTTGACGTTCCGGTTTCCTTTCCTATAGAGTTCCACCGCAAACCGTTTAGAACTCTCTTTTTTTAACATATAACACATTAGTTAGCCATTATTTACAAATATGCGTTTTAGTTCCAATTTCAGTTCCATGGCTTACCAAACATACTCTAATCATTAAATTTGACCCGTTTGATCTATCGAGGGAACTTCGTCACTTCAATGACACATCAAACGCGCATATCACACCACGATACTATTAACAAGCTATAACTAAACATTTTTGCATAATGTAACGAAATTAATAGTTACATACCTTCAAAGCACACCCTTCAAACGCGTGTCACCACCAGCTTGTCCACTTGACGTTCCGGTTTCCTTTCCTATAGAGTTCAACCGCAAACCGTTTAGAACTCTCTTTTTTTAACATATAACACATTAGTTCGCCATTATTTTCAAATATGCGTTTTAGTTCCAATTTCAGTTCCACGGCTTACCAAACATACTCTAATCATTAAATTTGACCCGTTTGATCTATCGAGTGAACTTCGTCACTTCAATGACACATCAAACGCGCATATCACACCACGATACTATTAACAAGCTATAACTAAACATTTTTGCATAATGTAAAGAAATTAATAATTACGTACCTTCAAAGCACACCCTTCAAACGCGCGTCACCACCGGCTTGTCCACTTGACGTTCCGGTTTCCTTTCATATAGAGTTCAACCGCAAACCGTTTAGAACTCTCTTTTTTTTAACATATAACACATTAGTTCGCCATTATTTACAAATATGCGTTTTAGTTCCAATTTCAGTTTTTAAGCCTTCTTTTAGGCATTTTTACAAACACCTTAAGGGCATGATTTCACACAATTCATAATCAAGTTCATAACTTGTTATTTAGCCAAGATTAACATCAATTAAGCAAATTCACATCAATTTTAACATCAACAAATCTGAATTCACTTCATAGAACTCAATTTACACTAGAATAACAATCATAATCCTAGTGTTTAACATGTTTCTACAAAACCCACTTAACACCTTCAATGGTGATTATGAATCTCACAAGTAATAAGCAAAATTTCAATATGTAATTGACTAGGATTTATTCCTAAACTCAACATCATTTCAAATTCATCCAAACAACATTCATGCAACATAAATTTCGAATTTCCTTGTGTTCATTCAGAAATTTAGATGGAAATTTTCTATGAAATTTACATACCTTATGACCCCTTTTAAGAGGAGATCACTATTTTATGCTCGGATTTTGATTTGGAACTGAAGTTGGTCTTCAATTTGAGCAATTTACATGAACTAGGGTTTGATGGGGGTTTCTTGGTCGCCCCCTGTGTTTTGTACGAACCAGACACACACTTAAAGTGTGTGTTTGGTATTTTTATTTTGTTTTAATAATTAAAGTTTCAAACCTGACAACTTTGGTCCCCCATCTATTGTTAAGTTAGATTTTTCCATGTTTTCAACCAAGTTTCTTGTTATAACTAGACTTATGACTAACTAGGTTATTTATTCCTAGTTAGTTTATTTATGTTTATTTTATACTTTATAATTTCAATATAAAGTTTAATATTTTTCGGGGTGTTACAAGTCCACCCCCCTTAAAAGGGTTTCGTCCCCGAAACCTTCTTTAAGTAGTCCTTTGGTTTGGACCTAACTAGCTTAGTTTTTTTTTCAAGGCATTCTTTATTTTCCAGTATAAAGTTTTTCATTAGTATTGTCATGTGCGTCTTTTAGACATATGTCCTCATGGAGTGTAACCTTTTATCATTGATTTCCTATCTTTGTCACCTTTTTGACCAAGTTATCTCTTGACCACCCGGTCACTATGTCTGTCAGCATGTTAACTTCACATTAATCCTATATTGCCAAACGCTTAACATTGGTCACAACATTACTTTGACTATAATTTGCTTTACCGTCTAGGTTGATTAGTCACAATTTTACCTCATACCTCGGCAATCGGGTACACTATTTTGTCCTCATCTTATGCCCCGTTAGTTTGGGTCAACCCCTTTGCCACAATCGGACTTATGTGAGTTTATAATCTCCTATCCCATAACTTGCGCTATAACATGATTATATTTTATATTACTGTTATGGTTATGATCGCATCGCATCACGTCATGTTTATTTTTTTATAAACTTTTCATTATCAAAATCTTCTTTCTAACGTATCGTCTTACTCCTATCGGTGTTAAGACCTATATCCTTTATTATTAACTATTTTTCTAATTTGTCTCATAATATTCGTATTTTTTAAACTTTGTTTCTTACTAAAACTAAATCTTAGTTTAACGTTTATCTCTTTAACTCATGTCAATTTCTCATATTCAGGAATTGACGACAAGAATTTATTCTTTTCCGCTATTATAGTACGCTGGGAATCGTACCAGTCCTCGTGCTTTTACCCCAAGTGACCCGTAGGTTCTTTTGCTTAGCCTCGTAGGTTATTTCTTTAGGCTTTCACCCCTTTTTGGGTTTATTTCTTTCCATTGCTAACACGAGGTTCATTTAGCCCTTTTACCTTACTTGTTTATAATCCCAAAGGTTATGATTATCCCGTAGATCATCTTTTACTTGTGTCATTCCGTATTCTTAAAAATACATTTTTGGTATCAAGGCACCATTTTTACGCCTAAAATTCTTTCATTTTCGTTTTCGTATTTTATCGATTTGTCCGTAGTCTAAGGCTACACCCGTTTTCTTTTAGGACCAATCTTCCGACTCTATGACTTCCTACGTCATTTACGCGCCGGTTTGTTTTCCACTGACCGTTATCCGGTTCACACATTTATTTATTTGCAACCCGTTACCTGGGTTCTTTTATCTTAATGTTTTAATGCTCCCGTCGTCTGGTTTGTATTTTCCTCTTTTTGTACACTCTCACGACCCATCACATAAGTTTATTAATATTTTGTGCTCCCATTAAAGGTTTGCGCTTATTTACACTACCGAGCATTATACTTTATTCGACCCGTTCAACATTGAAATAGTTGTACCTAACTATCAAAATTTCTGTTTTGCAAAATTTTATCGTCTTCTAGTCATAACTCTTAATCCGAGTCTTTTGACTTTTAATCCGCGTTATTGTCTATTGGTTACGCATATATCTGAAAACCTACCTATCAATTGGGTATTTTACCGAAATTATTTTCATAGCAATCGTTCCGGCATGCATTAAGACTTCGTTTCTTGATTTATTTGGTCGTATCGGCGAAATCCACCGCTTTTACTCAACCAAGTCTTTTATTCTTTCATTCATCTCGTTTGACTTGTTCGTGTTAATTCCATCACTTATGACTGTCAACTTTATCCTTATGCCTTGACATTCTAAATTGTCGATTTATATTTTTGTTTACTTTGATTCGAACACCATATTTCTTTTGTTAGTGACCCCTAGATCCATCTCTTTTATCAATATCCCAAAGGTTTATTTCTTAAGTCTTATTTAATAAAATCACTGCCATTGTTATACGGCTTTTGGGGTTTTACCCGCTTTTGTTCCAACACTTTTAATACGTTTATTTTACTAATCTTCTATACAATTACACCTATTAATGTGATTATCGTTCTTCCTCATAAGCATTTTATTAATAACATGTTACTTGGATAATTACCCATACCCAAGTTCTAATTTCATATTTATTGATATTTCATTATTCACTGCAGCGAATAATATGTATTATCCATTGAGCTTCTTTCTCGAGGATATTTCTGTCTGAGTCTTAATCTCTCATTTTTGACCTTAACAAAATTAATTCATTTCATTTTATTATTCCATATCATTGCATGGAATTTATCCACATCGTTTATTGATATAAACGAAGTTTCTACATGTCTTATTTGGTTTGGCCAAGTCTATAACCTTGTCCTTGTCATCTATTACTATTGCAAATTTCCAGGTTCGGGTGTTATTACATTCCTTCCCAATACATTAGTTATTCACTTTATTAAGTTCCCGGGTTTGAGTGTACGCGCACTCCTTCCCACGGCAATATTTATCGTGATTACTTTTGCCTCGGTTTCACGTGCTCACCATTGTTTATTTTCTTATGCATATATATTTCTATTCAATAATTCACCCTTTTCACTACTCATGTATGCCCCTATGCAACTATTGTTCACACTAGTATTGAATAAAATTTATGGTGAAATTAAATTTGTAATAAACATACCTGAAACGACATCAGGTTCAGCTTTAGCCTCTAGGGCTGTCATATGGGAAGACCTTGCCTTCTCTTTCAGGTATCAGATTTTGCGTCAACTGGATCTTCGATTCCAACCAATTTTGGGCATTCGGACCTTTTATGTCCCGGGTTATAACACTTATAACACACTAACACCTTCCCCGGGGAATTTGCAACCACATGTCCCAATTTCTACAAATGGGACATGGTTTGTTTCTAAAGTAGCATTTGCCCCGGTGAGTTTCTCCACATATTTCACACTGAGATGATTCCCTTATTGTAACTCCTTTCCTAGAAGCTTTATTAGGCTTCGATTTCTTTAATGGACTTGGGTTCACATCCAACACTCTTCCTTCTTCTTTTTCTTGTGAGAGACTGTCTTTTAATTTGGTCATCATATCCTCCACCACTAACAGGATTGTGGTTTGTAGTCTCTCTACAAACTGCGGTAAACTGGCTTCTACTACCTTTCCGACTTCCTCAGAAATTTTAGCTTCCATCTCTTCAGTTGGTTGAGATGCTGATTCGCCCCCGGTTACATCGGACATTTCTTTCATCTGTTCGGTGACTATCGGCACCGTATCATCATTGCCTTCATCGGCCATCTTGAATCTGAAATATTTTTGCTAATTATTAAATATTTCATTTTATATCATTCGCATCTTTCGTTTTGGTTTAGCCAAGTTCACAACTTGCTTAGACCATTCATGTTTGGTGCACTTTGCGGGTTTGAGTGTATCACGCACTCTTCCCATGCACATCCAATCGTATTTATTTTCTAATGTTTTAATGAAATCTACTAAAATAACTAATTCTTAACGGATGTTTGATCAAGCTTGAACCAAACACACTTTGTCAACAACCTTGAGCTCTGATTACCAACTTGTAACACCCGTCTCATTTTGTTAAGATTTTAATATAAAATAGGCATTTTTAATAAACCAAAATGCTTCATTTCCATAAGTTATACCAACAGAAGTTTGCAAAGTAACAGTATTCTAGTTAACTACTAACTAGTTTAAAACATCCAAAACGATAAGTTAAGTGTTTACAACATAAACATTTTCTACAACAAAGTTAGATAAACGCGGAAGCTTCAAAATATTGTGTTCGGTTCTTGAATTCATGCTTAATCGCCATCCGGAGTGAGACCGACTTCACCTAAGGTCAAAACCACGTCAATTCTTAGTTTTGACAATGTTAAGACACATATAATCAAGTTCTAATACCAAATAATGAAAACGAAACAAAAATTCTGGGTTATGAGTCTGTCGCACCCCGCGAAAGATTCTGTCTTGGCTTACGCGGGCCGTGACAGACGTCGCGTGACGCGACCATGAAACTGTTATCGTGTCGTGCGACGCGACACCCTATTTTCGGCAGAATGTTGGTTGGTTTTGTGCTGCAGATTCCCAGCTCTATAAATGACCAATAATCTATCTTTGAACGTCCATAACTTTCATTCTACAAGTCTGTTTTTCGTGATTCTTTTTCCTACGTGTCCGTAATTTAAATACGGACCCGTTTATTATCATTACTTTCCTAAAATCTCATTCATAGGCTGATCGCCTAAGAATTCCCCTTTTACTTATTTGACCCGTTTGGTTATTTGTTAAACCATACAAAATTTACTCACAATGGTTTCTAAATAAAGTTACCCTTTTACCCGGGCTTGTCAACATTGGAGTCACTACCATACCCAAAACTTATGCACACAATATGTCATGCTTGTTACGAACAATTTCAATCAAAACATTGTTACTAATCGACAAAATATGATACTTTTCCTTTTGACCCGTATCATGGGATTCTTTTAAGTAAAGCTACGCTCTTGGCATGTCCGTTCAACGGACTATGCTTTCATGATTCAAAATCAACAAGTGATTATCATATCACTTCAACGCTACCATTTTATCCATTATTTGACCCGTTCTCTATGATTCAACGAACGATTTTAACCGTTCATTTCAACCCGTATGGTTTATTTCCACCATACTTTAACCATTTACTTTGACCCATTTGGTTTGCCGAGTGAACTTCGTCACTTCCATGGCTTACCAAAATTACTCTAATCATTAAATTTGACCCGTTTGATCTATCGAGTGAACTTCGTCACTTCAATGACATATCAAACGCGCATATCACACCACGATACTATTAACAAGCTATAACTAAACATTTTTTGCATAATGTAACGAAACTAATAGTTACGTACCTTCAAAGCACACCCTTCAAATGCGCGTCACCACTAGCTTGTCCACTTGACGTTCCAGTTTCCTTTCCTATAGAGTTCAACCGCAAACCGTTTAGAACTCTCTTTTTTTAACATATAACGCATTAGTTCGCCATTATTTACAAATATGCGTTTTAGTTCCAATTTCAGTTTTTAAGTCTTCTTTTAGGCATTTTTACAAACACCTTAAGGGCATGATTTCACACAATTCATAATCAAGTTCATAACTTGTCATTTAGCCATGATTAACATCAATTAAGCAAATTCACATCAATTTTAACATCAACAAATATGAATTCACTTCATAGAACTCAATTTACACTAGAATAACAATCATAATCCTAGTGTTTAACATGTTTCTACAAAACCCACTTAACACCTTCAATGCTGATTATGAATCTTACAAGTAATTAGCAAAATTTCAATATGTAATTGACTAGGGTTTATTCCTAAACTCAACATCATTCCAAATTCATCCAAACAACATTCATGCAACATAAATTTCGAATTTCCTTATGTTCATTCAGAAATTTAGATGGAAATTTTCTATGAAATTTGCATACCTTATGACCCCTTTTCAGAGAAGATCACTATTTTATGCTCGGATTTTGATTTGGTACTGAAGTTGGTCTTCAATTTGAGCAATTTACATTAACTAGGGTTTGATGGGGGTTTCTTGGTCGTCCCCTGTGTTTTGTATGAACCAGACTGTAACACCTCGTAAATTCATGTCCAATATAATGAAGACACATGTCATGAGTTTTAAACGTGTAATGGATTAAATATGAGGGACTAAAGTTGACAAACAAAGAAAGTATATGTGTAAAAGGATTCAAGATGTCAACATTTGATAATTATACCTTTCAACAACCCTAAACGATGTTTATACCCTTAAACGAATGAAACATGAAGCGTATGAAGCCATTTGTGGAAGAAAGTGAGAGTTTACAATCGGCAAGTGTTAAAAGTGTCAACATGTTTAATTTACACCTCTGAGTGACCTTTTAGAGAACCCGAAGCTTTGTAACGATTAATTATACTCACTAGAATAAGTGATAAAAATTTCACAAGGTTTCGATTCCGTACGAGAAAGTTATGCTAACATTCGTATGTAAGGGGTTAAAAGCGTCAACGTTGAAATTTAAGGATTTTCGGGTGATCCTAAAACTAAACAAGGACTTAAAAAAGTTTTGTTATGTCTTGTGGTCCTTAAAAATCAATTTGGAAGGTTAAAAGTGCAAAACAAGAAGTTAAAACCACTTTAAAAAGGACCAGGGACCAAAGATGCAAATTCTGAAACATGTTTTTAACTTGATCCGGGAGCTATACCGGACGCGTAAGACTCTCTTAAGTCTTACGCGGGCTGCCTGAAAACCACCGGCGAACAAAAAACATGACAGGTGCCAGTATCAGCCTGTTAACCGACTTATGTGCATGGTTTTCGAATTTCTGAAGCGTGGCCAACAGTTTTGCATGCCTTGGGACACCAGGGAACATCATACAACACTTGTAGACTTGTTTGGCATCATCTTATGTGATTTAAATCCATATATAAAGAGCTCCTTGTTGCAACATTTGAGCACTTCACTTGAAAACTTTCATAGCACTTGTTTTGGAGATTCCGGGAGCTCAAGACCACTTTCTAAGGATCATTAATCGTGCATAGGACTTCAGTAAGTGTCCTTAACCTTTTTAATTCAGTTTTGATTAGTTTAATGGCCGAAAGTCAAACCGTCGTAATTAAAGTTTGACTTAGTAATTAATCACAAATTATCCAGTCAATTCTCGAATAAAAGTAGCTTTGAGTTGGTAATTATGTGGGTAATAAACCCTTAAAAGGGCACCCTCTGATTCCCACTCTAATCAGGTCAATTGTCGGGTCAAAGTTAATTATAAAAAGTCAACAGAAAGTGAATTTTCGCATAAACACATAATTAACAATGTAGAAGCTATGGAACCTGTTTTATCACTCATATAACTTGGTAATCAATGTAAGAACATGTCTAGATATGTTAAACCCGACAATTTTCAGTTTAAGCTCGGTTCGGAAGCGAAAGTCGCAAAAAGTAGACTTTTGCTTTGACTTTCAGTTCTGACCCAATGTAGCATATTTTAGAAATGCCTTAGAGCTCTATTAGGACCAGGTTATAGATTAGTGTAACCCTCTGAGGTTATACTACTTGGTTCATTAGTTATTCGATTCATATGCATGTTTCCGTTATATGCCTGAATATTGACCATAATGCCCTTTTGACTTTAAAACGATATTTTTGAAAATGTGAGAGGACAAAAACCTTTGTTACTAATTTATAAACTTGTCCTAAAAATTTGACATCAGTTTGAGGTCTAGATTAAGAGTTTTGCTCAATATCGTAATTAAGAAGCTTTTTATTAAATAAACGGCGTAATTAGCATAAAGCCTATCTAACCCCAAATTTTGACACCAAACTTTTTACCCACTGATGTAATATAATATTTTGGGATTTTTAAAGATTTTTAATTATTTTTAAGCTGAGCATAACATAGGGTTCTTGCTATAATTCGGTAAATGTCGGTTATACCTTTTTCTTGAATATTTTGATACCAAACTTTTTGCCACTGATTTTATATGATAAATAAAATATTTTGAACTTTATAAACTGATCAAAAACTCAGATTTCCTATTTAAACCCGAAAATCGCTTAAAACCGACTTTTAGGCGTTTTAAGCGCATAGTATGGGTTAAAACTATTTTTGGCATATAAAAACTTAATACCTACTGATGTTTTAAGTAAATTTTTATAATTAAATAGTAATCAAAAGTTTTGAACTCAGAATTCTAATTTTGACCTTTAAAACTTATGTGAAATTACCAAAATGTCCCTAAGGTGCATAGTTTGGTTATAAAAGGTAAATTTCACATATATGCAATACCCTACTGTTATGACTTATAAAAATAAATATTTTTACTAATTATATCAGACCTGAAACTCAGTTAAATATTTAAACTCTTTTATAAGCTTTAAAATGACCAAAATACCCCTACGGGGCATAATTTGAGTTTAAATCCATTTTGGGCTTTATGGAAGGTGTCTTACTGATATCACAACATATTTAAGGCATATTAACTTAGGAAACCTGTTCATGACTCATTTGGTTACCCGTTACACATTATTCGCGTTCGGTGCGGTTTATGTAACTAGTTTGCATAAATTAGCCGAAACGGGTCAAACCTTATCATTTATTTCAAAATCCAGAGTGTGTTTAGTTTACCCATATTATACAAGTATACAAACTTGTCGAGTCTAAACCACACTCTAATCCGGTCAACGCTTAATCGTGCGTTTTGAACCGTATATCTTCCTTTAAAACTAACCGGTCTAAGTTTTGGCTTAATTAAGACCCGTTAGGAATCTAATAGGTTATTAAAACCTTCATTCCAGATTAGGAGCCCAGTAAAAGCTACTTGCACTCGCTGATTTTGATATATACTTGCTCAGGTAAATACTTTTAACTTGTTTTCCCTTATAAACGCTTGGGGTACGGTATATAAATTACCGCTTGGTCGGGCATTGAATTTTTAATAATATAGAGGTTAATTTATTTAGATGACCTGTTTAAACTGTTTTGTTTGCTTAAAGCCTTTGGGGTGTTAATGACCATGTCCCGGATATCCTTGGCATCATTCATTGAAATGGCCACGACCTAAGTACGAGGTGTAGGCATACACCTGACGGTGCATACATATATATATATATATATATATATATATATATATATATATATATATATATGGAATTGAGAATAACTCGCCGCGGGATTATATCATGTGGTGTGTCTATTAATCTTTAACCCGGTATTCAGCCCGGGCTACTGAACGTATAAAGAACATGTAATTCTTTTACAAGTTTATATATAAATAATTATCCCAACTTATAAAATATTATTTTGTGCCATGTGCATTCAAATCAATTTTCTTAAACATTTTCAAAATGAGTCGGTTAATTGTAATTACCAGTGTAAACTGACGTATTTTCCAAAAAGGTTAAGTGCAGGTACTAAACGGAATAGGCTGGCTACTCCTAGCATCAATAAAGAGTCTTGCAAGCTTAGATGTTATTAAATCTGTTGAACAATGATCTTTTGAACTTTGATCCGCCTGTGGATCCTTACAACCGTTTTGTAATACATTTGATATTACTTTTTATTCGGTTTGTATTGACTTTATCTTTCGACTTCCGTTGTGTATATAAACTGTGATAAATTGTCTATGATGATATCAACTACGTCACGATACTCCCCACCGGTAATACGTGGAAATATCGGGGTGTGACAGGTTGGTATCAGAGCCAACGTTGAGTGAATTAAACACTAGCCTTTGTGTTTAATCTCAATGACACAGTTTGCACATTCCTCGACTTCCGAGTCTAGACAAAGAACTTAGGACTAATCCAAATTTGCTTTATTTTAATTTTGTCCTTTATTTTTCTTTGTTGTGTCCTTTGTTGTTTTGACAGGTTTAAAAAAAGAATGCCACCAAGAATGCGAGGAAGAGGTAGAGGCAAGGGGCCACTCATCGCCCCCAACGATCACGAGGCCGGGCCTTCACACCGGCGAACTCCATCGGATTCCTTAAGCAAAAGTCCTCAGGAAAATTGGAGGACCTCTTTAGAACCCACGTGGCTTTCAGACTCGCTGAGCTCCTCATTTTCTTACCTAAACTCTTACGGGCCTCAATCGGAAAATGAGCCCCACAACTCACACCATTCTTTTATACCCCTTCAAAGCCACAACTCACCCTTCAACGACCCAACACCCTACTTCCAAAGTCGGTTCAACCCGACAAACCTAATTAATGAACCAATGGGTTATAACCCGTTGGGACCAGAGGACCATTTCTCCATGGATATGGATGCCCAACCGCCAATCGGAACGCCTACTCACCCCATCGAGATTTCGGATGGGTCACCCTTTCTTGGATCACCTTATAGTGGTCCCGACAGCTACGAGGCGAGGTTTAACCAATACGACTGGGTGTTTACTCCCAGTTACCACTCATCGCCGCAGCAGCAGGATCCCTCGGATGATTCGCGTTTTGTAGCGGTTACTCCACCGCCACCACCACCAGTGCAGCAACAGCCTCCAGAGCCACCAAGGCGTAAGAGATCAACAACATGGATGTCCGTGCGGGGGGGAGTCTGTATCAGCACCGCTCAACCTTCCAGTGGCAGTCATTATCCGCCACTATACGAAGACCCACAAATGGGTGGGACTTCGAACCCTGTTTCTGAAGTGGAGTCTGCGCTAGTCGCACCGCCACCAGTGGGCTACAACAACCCAATTCCTACGTACGCCGGTGTATCGGCGTATAACCCTTTCGAGCAGCCGGCCCATACTAACTACAACTACGCCGAGACTGACCCATACCTGGTAGCTGCAAACTACAATGCTTTTCATCCCGAGGGGCCCTATGGAGTCCCATATCAGACTGGGTACCCACCTTATGGGTACCAATACCCGCCACCTCCTTAACCTCCGCAGCATCAGCAGCCGCCGCAGTCGCCACTGTTATCGCCACCGCAGCAACTAGAGATTCTACAAAGGTTGAGCCAGGTGGAACAAGAGTTTCGGGAGGAGCGTAGAAGCAACCAAAAATTTCTCAAGGGTTTGGCAAACTTAATCAAGGGGAAGAGCAAAAAGGATCACTAAATCCTTTATTTGTTTATTTTTATTTCTTTAATGTTTAATCAAGTCCCTGTGTGGACATCTATTTCTGTATTCAGTCCCTGCGAGGACTTGTAGTTTCTGTTTAGCCCCTGCGTGGGCATGTCTTTCTGTTAGCCCCTGTGTGGGCAAGTATTTCTGTTAAAGTCCTGTTTAGGGAAAATATGCACTCTTTCTAAATTTTTAGTGGCATGTTATCATTTAAATTTTATTTTGTCATTAAATGCATAAATATAAAATGTATAAAATAAATGAATAAATCCAAAATATATCATTCCTTTTAAAAATAATATGCCTATTAAATATTAAATAAGAATCTTAAAAGATATAACCTAGCCTACGTGTCATTATAAGACCCGGCCATGATGGTAAAACATGTCTAAAAAGATTCAAATCCTTGTTAACATTTGAAAACATGTTAACATTTCTGGCTAACGTGATTCGTAAAAATCACACGTGTCATCCTTACATTGGATTATTCAAAATCCTTCTTTATTATTTAAACATCCATTTGTGATGTAGGGCCTACAAGCCATAATCATTGTCATATAAGACAAAAGACAGATTGTAGTCTACGACTCCCTGTCAATAAAAGGTAATGAACTACGTTCAAACCTTAATACCTCGATTCTCTGAAATCATGGTTTATAAATTAAATATGTCCCTGTGACTTGGCCTTTTGTGCTATTATTATATTTAATTATAACTAAGGGTTATTAATGAAAAATCCTGAATGAAATACTTAATAAATTAACCAATATGGTTCTTTAATACCATGGTTAATAAGATAATAAGATGACAAATCTATTATAAACCTCTAAGAAATCATTGTCATCATTTTATGTAGCAATCAAGCTACATGGCAGAGTCTGAAGAAGTCAACAGTCATCCAAGGGAGAATCATGATACCACCAGGATCAACGTAACTGGTGCGGAACTTCAAGCACTGATTGATAATGTTGTTACCAAGGCCATAGATAGGCAGTTTAATGAGTCAAGTGGTACTCGAAGCAGGACCTTATCAATACCCCATTCTAAACCTAAGACTAACTCTGAGGCTCATAGTAAGCCACCTCCTAAACATGATGGATCAAGGAGGGATGACGATCATCACTCCTCAAATCAGCATAGTGTTCCGTCGAAGAAGATTGAGCTCAAACAAGAACCACGCGGTAAGTCCTGTACATATAACTATTTTGTCTTCTGCAAGCCTAGAGACTTCACAGGGGAGAAATGAGCCGTCGATTGTATGACTTGGCTCGATGAAATGGACACGGTAGTTGATATCAGTGGTTGCGCTGATAGGGACGTTGTGAAGTTTGTATCTCAGTCATTTAAAGGAGAAGCGCTAGCTTGGTGGAGGTCTCTGATCCAAGCTATTGGAAAAGTCCATTTGTATGGCATGTCATGGGAGCAGTTCGTTACTCTCATCAAAGAAAATTACTGCCCTCAACATGAGGTTGAGAAGATCAAGACCGACTTCCTGACATTAGTTATGAAGAATTTAGACTGTCAGGCGTACCTTACAAGTTTTAATACCATGTCTCTATTGGTTCCATATTTGGTAACGCCGGAACCAAAACGGATAGCCCGTTTCATTGGGGGTTTAGCCCCGGAGATCAAAGCCAATGTGAAGGCATCTCGACCAACTACCTTTAGATCTGTAGCCGATCTGGCACTATCACTTACCCTTGATGCGGTCAGGCAGAGATCGCTGAGAAATTCTGATATAGTGAAGAGAAAACGTGAGGATGAAAACTCACACCGATCAAACAAGAAACACAAAGGGAACTTTGATCACAAGAAGAGTTCCGGGTTTAGAAAGGATGATCAGCAGTCGGGCTAGAAGCCCGAATGCAAAATCTATAAGAAGCGCCATTTGGGGAAGTGCAGATACGAGTCAAAATCCCAATGACAACCGAGGGTTTGTGGGATTTGTAAGTCAAGTGAGCACAAGACAATAGAGTGCAAGAAGATAAAGGATGCAACATGTTATAACCGTAATGAAAAGGGGCACATCAAGTCCAACTGCTCTAAGTATACCAAAAAGCCGGAAGAAGCCAAAAAGACCAATGCTAGGGTCTTTCGAATGGATGCACGAGAAGCCGTTCAGGATGATAATGTGATCATAGGTACCTTTCTCATCAATGATGTTTATGCAAGGATATTATTTGATTTGGGTGTGGATAAGTCATTTGTAGATGATAAGTTTTGTAAGTTGTTGAATTTACCTGTTAAAACCCTAAGCGTGAAATATGAAGTAGAGTTGGCCAATGGTACCATAGAAACTGCCTCAACTATATTAGATGGATGCTTTATATCCATTAGGAACCACTATTTTCTGTTATCCTTACTTCCTTTGAAATTAGCTGGTTTTGACATAGTAATAGGCATGGATTGGTTATCCCATAACCAAGCCCAGATTGTTTGTAATAAGAAACAAGTGGTGATCAAGACTCCGTATGGTGAGCCGCTTACCATACAAGGAGATACCCAGTATGGGTTGCCTAAGCAAGTGTCTGTGCTTAAGGCATCAAGGTGTATGAAGAAAGGTTGTGTCATTTATATGGCACAAGTGACTATTGATGAGCCAAAGCCCAAGATTGAAGACATCCCCATCATTTCTGAATACCCTGATGTATTTCCTGAAGAACTACCTGGGTTACCCCGAGATAGGCAAGTAGAGTTTAGAATTGACATTATTCCTGGGGCAGCACCTGTTGCAAGAGCACCTTACCGTTTAGTCCCAACTGAGATGAAAGAGTTAAGAACCCAACTGGATGATTTGTTGGCAAAAGGATTTATTAGACCTAGCTCATCTCCTTGGGGAGCACCTATTCTGTTTGTAATGAAGAAAGATGGATCAATGCGGTTGTGCATTGATTATCGAGAGCTGAACAAGGTTATAATTAAAAATAGATATCCATTACCCAGGATCGACGATCTGTTTGATCAACTGCAAAGGGCAAGTTACTTTTCCAAGATCGATTTAAGATCAGGTTACCATTAGCTGAAGGTTAGAGATGAAGATGTGCACAAGACTGCATTCCGAACTCGATATGGTCACTACGAGTTCTTAGTGATGCCTTTCAGGCTCACTAATGCACCAACAACATTCATGGACCTCATGAATCGCGTTTTCAAGCCCTACCTAGACAAGTTTGTCATTGTCTTCATTGATGACATCCTTATTTATTCAAAGAATCAGGCTGACCATGAGAAGCACCTTCGGTGTATTCTTAAACTTCTTCTGCAAGAGAAGCTTTATGCTAAGTTCTCTAAATGCGAGTTTTGGCTTCGTGAAGTCCAATTCCTTGGACATATGGTTAGTGAGCGTGGTATCCAGGTGTATCCCGCTAAGATTGAAGCTATCATGAATTGGCAAGAGCCGAAGACGCCCACAGAGATTCGCAGCTTCTTAGGTCTGGCAGGATACTACAGGCGTTTTATTGAAATTTTCTCAAGGATTGCGGCACCCCTAACTTCATTGACTAGAAAGAATATTAAGTTTGATTGGGGTCCTAAGCAACAAGAATCCTTCGATATTCTTAAACAGAAGTTAAGCAATGCTTCTGTGTTGACATTGCCTGAAGGAATTGAAGAATTTGTGGTTTACTGCGACGCATCGCACACTGGCATGGGATGTGTGCTAATGCAGAAGGGTAAAGTTATTGCATACGCTTCTTGACAATTAAAAGTGCATGAGAAGAATTACACCACCCATGATTTGGAGTTGGGTGCCGTTGTGTTCGCACTGAAACTTTGGAGGCATTATTTATATGGTACCAAGTGTGTGATCTATTCTGATCACAAGAGCCTTCAACGTCTGTTTAATCAGAATGATCTGAACATGAGGCAGCGACGATGGATGGAGACACTGAATGATTATGATTGTGAAATCCGATACCATCCAGGTAAGGCAAATGTGGTCGCCGATGCTTTGAGCAGAAAGGAAAGGTTTAAGCCCATTAGAATCAATGCCAAGAGCATTGAATTGAAGAGCAGTTTGAATGAAAGGTTGTTAGCCGCTCAAAAGGAAGCCATATTAGAAGCTAACTATCCAAATGAAAAGCTGGGAGTCACTGCAGAACAGTTATCATATGGTAAGGATGGAATCCTAAGATTGAATGGACGGATATGGGTTCCAATCTATGGAGGACTACGGGATGTTATCCTCCAAGAAGCCCACAGTTCTAAGTATTCCGTTCATCCTGGAAGTGACAAGATGTACCAGGATTTGAGGGCAAATTATTGGTGGATAGGCTTGAAGAAGTCTATAGCTACTTATCTAGCCAAATGTTTGACGTGCGCGCAAGTTAAAGCTGAACACCAGAAGCCGCCAGGTCTGCTGCAACAGCCTGAACTACCCACCTGGAAGTGGGAAATGGTGACTATGGATTTTATCACCAAGTTGCCAAAGACGAAGAGAGGAAATGATACGATTTGGGTTATAGTGGATAGACTGACTAAGTCAGCCCACTTCTTACCTATTAAGGAAACACACAACTCAGATAAGTTAGCTCAGCTGTACGTAGATGAGATTGTATCCCTCCATGGAGTACCAGTGTCTATCATCTCTGATAGGGATACGAGGTATACATCGCATTTTTGGAAGAGCTTTCAGCAATCCCTAGGCACTCGATTAAATTTCAGCACCGCATATCATCCACAAACGGATGGTCAAAGCGAGCGAACAATTCAAACACTGGAAGATATGTTAAAGGCTTGTGTTATTGACCTAGGCGGAAGTTGGGATGATCATCTTCCATTAATCGAATTTTCATACAATAATAGTTATCACTCCAGTATTCAAGCTTCACCATTTGAAACGCTATATGGGAGGAAGTGAAGAACGCCCGTTTGTTGGGCAGAAGTTGGAGATGTCCAACGAACAGGACCGGATATAGTCCTGGAGACGATAGATAAGATTGTACAGATACGAGATCGTCTCAAAGCTGCCAGGGATAGGCAGAAAAGCTAAGCAGATAAAAGGCGTAAACCTCTAAAGTTTGAGGTTGGTGACAAAGTGTTACTAAAGGTATCACCCTGGAAAGGGGTAATGCGATTTGGTAAGAAAGGCAAGTTAAGCCCAAGGTATATAGGACCATTCGAGATCATCGAATGTGTCGGAACAGTGGCTTATAAGTTAAATTTTCCTGAAGAAATGTATTCCACATCTGCAATCTGAAGAAATGTCTAGTTGATGAATCGCAAGTCATATCACATACGGATGTGCACATAGATGAGGGCTTGAAATTTGTGGAAAAACCTTTGTCGATCGAGGATCGACAGGTTAAGAAACTTCGAAAGAAGCATGTACCAATCGTAAAGGTTAAATGGGATGCCCGTAGAGGTCCCGAGTATACGTGGGAGGTAGAGTCCACAATGAAAGAGAAGTACCCTCATTTATTTCAGTAAATCTCGAGGTCGAGATTTTTTTTAGGGGGTGAGGATGTAACACCTCGTAAATTCATGTCCAATATAATGAAGAAACATGTCATGAGTTTTAAACGTGTAATGGATTAAATATGAGGGACTAAAGTTGACAAACAAAGAAAGTATATGTGTAAAAGGATTCAAGATGTCAACATTTGATAATTATACCTTTCACAACCCTACACGATGTTTATACCCTTAAACGAATGAAACATGAAGCGTATGAAGCCATTTGTGGAAGAAAGTGAGAGTTTACAAACCGCAAGGGTTAAAAGTGTCAACATGTTTAATTTACACCTCTGATTGACCTTTTAGCGAACCCGAAGCTTTGTAACAATTAATTATACTCACTAGAATAAGTGATAAAAATTTCACAAGGTTTCGATTCCGTATGAAAAAGTTATGCTAACATTCGTGTGTAAGGGGTTAAAAGCGTCAACGTTGAAATTTAAGGCTTTTCGGGTGACCATAAAACTAACCAAGGACTTAACAAAGTTTGGTTATGTATTGGGGTCCTTAAAAATCAATTTGGAAGGTTAAAAGTGCAAAACAAGAAGTTAAAACCACTTTAAAAAGGACCAGGGACCAAAGATGTAAACTCTGAAACATGTTTTAACCTGATCCGGGAGCCATACCAGCCGCGTAAGACTCTCTTAAGTCTTACGCGGGCCGCCTGAAAACCACCAGCGAACAAAAAACATGGCAGGTGCCAGTATCAGCCTGTTAACCGACTTATGTGCATGGTTTTTGAATTTCTGAAGCGTGGCCAACAATTTTGCATGCCTAGGGACACCTGGGAACATCATACAACACTTGTAGACTTGTTTGGCATCATCTTATGTGACTTAAATCCATATATAGAGAGCTCCTTGTTGCAACATTTGAGCACTTCACTTGAAAACTTTCATAGCACTTGTTCTGGAGATTCCTGGAGCTCAAGACCACTTCCTAAGGATTATTAGTCGTGCATAGGACTTCAGTAAGTGTCCTTAACCATTCTTAATTCAGTTTTGATTAGTTTAATGGCCCAAAGTCAAACCGTCGTAATTAAAGTTTGACTTAATAATTAATCACAAATTATCCAGTCAATTCTCGAATTAAAAGTAGCTTTGAGTTGTTAATTATGTGAGTAATAAACCCTTAAAAGGGCATCCTCTGATTCCCACTCTAACCAGGTCAATTATCGGGTCAAAGTTAATTATAAAAAGTCAACAGAAAGTGAATTTTCGCATAAACACATAATTAACAATGTAGAAGCTATGGAACCTATTTTATCACTCATATAACTTGGTAATCAATGTAAGAACATGTCTAAACATGTTCAACCCGACAATTTTCAGTTTAAGCTCGGTTCGGAACCGAAAGTCGCAAAAAGTAGACTTTTGCTTTGACTTTCAGTTCTGACCCAATGTAGCATATTTTAGAAATGCCTTAGAGCTCTATTAGGACCAGGTTATAGATTAGTGTAACCCTCTGAGGTTATACAACGTGGTTCATTAGTTATTCGATTCATATGCATGTTTCCGTTATTTACCTAAATATTGGCCATAATGCCCTTTTGACCTTAAAACGAGATTTTTGAAAATGTGAGAGGACAAAAACCTTTGTTACTAATTTATAAACTTGTCCTAAAAATTTGACATGAGTTTGAGGTGTAGATTAAGAGTTATGCTTAATATCGTAATTAAGAAGTTTTTTATTAAATAAACGCCGTAATTAGCATAAAGCCTATCTAAACCCAAATTTTAACACCAAACTTTTTACCCACTGATGTAATATAATATTTTGGGATTTTTCAAGATTTTTAATTATTTTTAAGCTGAGCATAACATAGGGTTGTTGCTATAATTTGGTAAATGTCGGTTATACCCTTTTCTTGAATAAAATGAGTTTTACATAATATTTTGATACCAAACTTTTTGCCACTGATTTTATATGATAAATAAAATATTTTGAACTTTATAAACTGATCAAAAACTCATATTTCCTATTTAAACCCGAAAATCGTTTAGAACGACTTTTAGGCGTTTTAAGCGCATAGTATGGGTTAAAACTTTTTTTGGCATATAAAAACTTAATACCTACTGATGTTTTAAGTAAATTTTTATAATTAAACAGCAAGCAAAAGTTTTGAACTCAGAATTCTAATTTTGACCTTTAAAGCTTACGTGAAATTACCAAAATGCCCCTACGGTGCATAGTTTGGTTATAAAAGGTAAATTTCACATATATGCAATACCCTACTGTTATGACTTATAAAAATAAATATTTTTACTGATTATATCAGACATGAAACTCAGTTAAATATTTAAACTCTTTTATAAGCTTTAAAATGACCAAAATACCCCTACGGGGCATAATTTGAGTTTAAATCCATTTTGGGCATTATGGAAGGTGTCTTACTGATATCACAACATATTTAAGGCATATTAACTTAGGAAACCTGTTCATAACTTGTTGGATCGATTTCAGACCCGAGTGAGTCGATCAGAAGAGTTTATCTCTAAACGAAAGGCGGAAACAGACGTGTAGAGTTCAATTCAGCAAGATTCACGCTTAAAACTGTTGTAATATTGATTTCACACAGTTTTACAACCTGACAACACTTCGGCAGCACTTCGTTGCTCTGGCCGGAAAGTTCTGAAATTACAAATGATGAAAGTTTGAATGGTATTTATAGGAAGAGACCCCTGACCGTTTGAAGGTGACACACACCCTTCAAACGGTCATGCATGTTCAAACGGTCACCACCCATTCAAACGGTCATGCCTTTAATTGACTACAAATTTGACTTTCAAACTGTTTCATCTAAAATTTTGTTTTGTCTTCACTTGATGATGCATATGATGATGTCACATATATGATGTCATCATCATATATGATGACATCACTCTTGTTCAGCAGTGCAACGAACCCGAGACTCGATATAAGACGAAGACGACAAATGTGTGCATCAACATGACTCATTTGGTTACCCGTTACGCATTATTCACGTTCGGTGCGGTTTATGTAACTAGTTTGCATAAATTAGCTTAAACGGGTCAAACCTTATCGTTTTATCTCAAAATCCAGAGTGTGTTTAGTTTACCCATATTATACAAGTATACAAACTTGTCGGGTCAAAACCACACTCTAATCCGGTCATCGCTTAATCATGCATTTTGAACCCTATATCTTCCTTTAAAACTAACCGGTCTAAGTTTAGGCTTAATTAAGACCCGTTAGGAATCTAATAGGTTATTAAAACCTTCGTTCCAGATTAGGAGCCCAGTAAAAGCTACTTGCACTCGCTGATTTTGATATATACTTGCTCAGGTAAATACTTTTAACTTATTTTCCCTTATACGGGCTTGGGGTATGGTATATAAAATACCGCTTGGTCGGGCATTGAATTTTTAATCATATAAAGGTTAATTTATTGAGATGACCCGTTTAAACTGTTTTGTTTGCTTAAAGCCTTTGGGGGGTTAATGACCATGTCCCGGATATCCTTGGCATCATTCATTGAAATGGCCACGACCTAAGCACGAGGTGTAGGCATACACCTGATGGTGCATATATATATATATATATATATATATATATATATATATATATATATATATATATAAAGGTATAACCGACGGAATTGAGAATAACTCGCCGCGGGATTATATCATGTGGTGTGTCTATTAATCTTTAACCCGGTATTCAGCCCGGGCTACTGAACGTATAACGAACATGTAATTCTTTTACAAGTTTATATATAAATAATTATCCCAAGTTATAAAAGATTATTTTGTGCCATGTGCATTCAAATCAATTTTCTTAAACATTTTCAAAATGGGTCGGTTAATTGTATTTACCAGTGTAAACTGATGTATTTTCCAAAAAGGTTAAGTGCAGGTACTAAACGGAATAGGCTGGCTACTCCTAGCATCAATGAAGAGTCTTGCAAGCTTAGATGTTATTAAATCTGTTGAACAATGATCTTTTGAACTTTGATTCGCCTGTGGATCCTTACAACCGTTTTGTAATACATTTGATATTACTTTTTATTCGGTTTGTAATGACTTTATCTTTCGACTTCCGTTGTGTATATAAACTGTGATAAATTGTCTATGATGATATCAACTACGTCACGATACTCTCAACCGGGCCCACCGGTAATACGTGGAAATATCGGGGTGTGACACAGACACACACTCAAAGTGTGTGTTTGGTATTTTTATTATGTTTTAATAATTAAAGTTTCAAACTTGACAACTTTGGTCCCCCATCTATTATTTAGTTAGATTTTTCCATGTTTTCAACCAAGTTTCTTGTTATAACTAGACTTGTGACTAACTAGGTTATTTATAACTAGTTAGTTTATTTTTGTTTATTTTATACTTTATAATTTCAATTTAAAGTTTTATATTTTTCGGGGTGTTACAAAAATCAATTTTTGGAATTGAAGAATTAAGATGATGACATGATAGAGGATGAAATTACGAGAATGTGGGCGAAAACGGCGAAGAAAACATATTTGAAATGAGAAAGTTTTGAAGAAAACAAAATTGCTTGCTGAAGCCTACAGTAAATTACGGTAGCTAGCGTAATTTATGTCACACCCCTTTCTACGGCGGAAGCACGAGGTGTGATCATGAAAGGTTCTCATTGCATACGAAGAGTAAACATGCTACATGCTCAAGAAAATAACTTCAAATACCATAATTTGAAAACATACGTTAGCGTTTACATCGCTAAGTCGCATAAAGCATTGTCTTAAAAGTTTACAACTTTATTTAAAGTTAAACACAAGCGACATCCACGAGCATAAGCAAGACCACGCGCACATCCATCCTAGTTACCTGAAATACATGTGAGTTTTTGGAAAAACGTCAACATAAAGTTGGTGTGAATTCATGCGGTTTTGTATTTCACGTTTGTATACTTTGTATAAAAACATAGTTGTGAATAAATCAAGTTTTTCTTGAGCACCCCACGTACTTCAAGTTATATATCAATCCTCTTGAGTACCCCACGTACTTCAAGTTATATATCAATTCTCTTGAGTACCCCACGTACTTCAAGTTATATATCAATTTTTGTATGGTATGAATTTTATGTAAATACAGTATTTCTGTAATTATCAGATTGTTAATGGGTTGCAAAGCCATTAACCTGTGGCACGACATAGGAAGTCACCAAACCTAAGGCATTTAATTGGTATATTCTGAGACACAAAAGCACTCCTCGGTTCTCGCCCCGACCGGGAGTGTGGCTGCCAGGCACCCGTTAGATCTAACCTTTTGTTCTGCGGTCTAGGTATATTGTTGATTAATGGTGCTTCTGTACCCTATTCGTGACACTCTTTCTCATAACGCATCCTACTTGGTTCTCGTCCTCACCAAGCGCGTTTCTTGTTATCATTTCTCATAGCGCCTCATACTTGGTTCTCGTTCTCACCAAGTGCGCTTCTCATATTCTTATATTTCATCACACTTGGTTCTCGTTCTCACCAGGTGTACTTCTTGTATTCTTATATTTCGTCACACTTGGTTCTCGTTCTCACCAAGTGTACTTCTTGTATTCTTATATTTCGTCACACTTGGTTCTCGTTCTCACCAAGTGTACTTCTTGTATTTATATCATACCAATTATAAATTTTGTACATTTGTACATGTATTTCACCCCCGAAGTTATAAAAACTGAAAACAGTTAAAGAGAAAAGGGGGAGCATGAACTCACAACTTTGCGTTCCTAGCGTCGTAAACTCCACCGGATTTGCTTAATTAACGTCGTAACCTATACGCGTTTTCTTAACGTTAGTCACTAGACTTGCGTCGCACAAGTACAGTCACTCTCTTTTGTATATATTCTTGTGTTAAAAATATTCTATATTTTTAACTACGTATCTTACTTATATTATTTTCTCCAAAAATAAATATAAGTCTTTTGTGTTTTGCACTTTGCACCCGAGTTATGTATCGTGTATGTTGTATGTGTATTTTTATATTTCTACTCCTCATGAGTAATTAGTGTATTTTTAAGTCTTAATACACTTGCACGTATAACACATACTATATACACTTAGCACAAAAGTTGGTGATCAAATAATATATATTTTTCTTTCAAAAATATATACTTAATATCCATTTTTATTCTTGAAAAATCACCATTTCTCATCACCAAAGATTAGGGAAACCTTAGTAATACTTTTAAACACATTTTTAGGGAATAAGTTTCTCAAAAACTTATATTTTTTTTTCTAAGTGTCAAATTTTGACAGAGTTTCCCCTAAAAATGGAGGTTTCCCACGTTTTCAAAACGTGTGTTTATTTTCTTTTAAATCATCATCAATCATCAATAATCATCAACAACAATTATCAACAATAATCACTACTTTTCCCCACTTCATGAACTTGGATATTTACCAAAATTGTGTAGTATCTTACTAGCACATTTAGTAAATCTTTCCATCTTTAAAAATAATTTTAGTTTCTTAAAAACTTTATTTTTAAGGAATATGAAGTTTCACAACTTCTAGTCAAGATTCGCAAAAATACTTCTTTGTTAAATTTTCTTGTGACACAAGTGTCTACACACTTGTTTATTTACTAAAAATGCTTTTAGTTCGGATAAGATCCGGGTTTTAAACAAGACTAATAGTTTTGCTTGGTTCTTCCGAAAAACCACTTGTAGATCTTTAGATCTACTAGTTTTGAACAATATTTTGCAAGTAAAAATACTTTTACACAAGTTCATGTTTCATGTGTGGTAGAGTTTCACCTTTTAACCCTTATATCTTCTAACATAACCTTATGTCATGATTCATGATCATGACCAAACCGGGTTAAATGATGATCCGAGCTACCACAACATAGATCGGGTCTAAATAATCACAAATTTCAATTACTACAACATTTACACAACATATGAGCTTTTATCCAACACTTATAGCATTTTTAGTAGACTTTAAAGTATCATCTTGTAAGTTAACGAGCTTTAACCGTCAAAAATCCTTTTAACCACTTTAGAATAGTTTAAATACGAGTTCTAAGTGTTATACCTCTAGCTCGAGGCTAGGGAAGATTTTATGCGCAAAAGAGGTGGATAAAAGCAAAGTAGAGAGGTCCTTCGCCTTCCGATTGCACCAAGCTTCCTTATATGCGATCCTTAACCCTTGTATATACTTGGAATTGGAAGACGGAAGTCGAAAGATGGTGGTGGGTGGGTAAGTGTTCTCGGCCGAACACTTAGGAGAGGAGAGGGATGAGAGCAAATTTTGGGTTGGTGATTATGTGAATGTGATGGATCTTATGGTTTTATTTATAAACCATATTAAGACATTAACCAACAAGTAATACGTTCTCTTGATTCTAGACAATACCAAATAAAATAATCAAAGAAATCAAGGAGTGGGATTTATGTCCCCTAACCGGCCACCATTGGGGGGGGGGGGGTAAAGTGTAACTTGTAATGGTTAGTTACTTGGTTTAGTTAGGACTCAAAGGTGTTAGTTAGGATACTAGTGTGTGTTATTTAATGTATAGTGTGTTAGGGTGTTCGGGGGCCCTAACTATCTTAGAAAAAAAAAACAATGCTTCTAGCATTATTTTGGTGTTCCGGGTATTGTCCGGTTGTTCGGTTACATACCGATTCGTTAAAGTGCTAAATTACACTTTTTAGTGTCGTTTAAGTACCTTTCTTGTACTCTTTCAATTCCCAACACTTAGGGAAATATTCTGGATAATAAAACGACATATCTGCATAATATTTATATGTCTAAATGTTGAATTATTGCTGATTTGTATAAATTATGCACTTAAAGTGCGTTTCGGGTGCTTTTTAGTGCTTATTTTTGCTTTCATATTGCATATATACTAACCCTTGTATGTACTCTTGGGCTTTAATGCATTCTTGTTGTTGGACCTACACCTAGGCCTCAATTCTATTGTTTGGCTGCTTTCTGCAGTTCCGTTGACACATTGTGTTTTACCGGTGAGTTTACTATTATTTTGACGCAACGCTCTCGTTTATGCATAAAGCAATATTTTGTAGTATACAACGTGCATGAATTCACTTGTTTAATCATGTGTTCAGACATTGCTGACAATTAAACTCATAATTGCAGTCATTAAGCAATAAGTAATGTGTACGGAAGTTACCGGTTTGGGCCAGTTGTCACAGTCTCCCCCCGTTAAAAGAATTTCGTCCCGAAATTCAGACTGAACTCACTCTCGCTGGAGTCTTCTTGAATAGGTGGGGATACTTTTTCTTGAACTGGTCTTCACGTTCCCATGTGTACTCGGGTCCGTGCTTAGAGCTCCAACGTACTTTGACAAGCTTCACACTGCTCCTCCTGGTCTTGTTGACTTTCCAGTCAGTAACCTCAACGGGTTGCTCTGTAAATCGGAGGGCTTCATCAATATGTATTTCATCCATCGGGATGATCACGTTTTCTTGCGTTGGACTCTTCTTCAGGTTGGATACATGAAACGTATCATGTACTCCGTTAAGTTCTTCCGGTAACTCCAACTTGTATGCCACGGTACCAATTCTCTTCAGTATTCTGAATGGTCCGATATATCGTGGATTCAGCTTTCCACGCTTTCCAAATCTGACTACGCCCTTCCATGGTGAGACTTTTAACAACACTTTGTCTCCCATCTTGAAATCTACCGATTTTCTATTTGGATCAGCGTAGCTCTTTTGTCGCTCTCGAGCTGCCTTAATGCGCTCTCGGATCTGCGCAATCTTGTCGGTTGTCTCTTGTACAAGTTCAGGACCAACCATACGTTTATCTCCGGCATCTGCCCAACATAAGGGCGATCGGCATTTGCGGCCATACAGAGCTTCGAACGGCGCGGCTTTTATGCTCGTATGATAACTGTTATTGTAGGAAAACTCAACTAAAGGTAGATGAGTATCCCAGCTGCCGCCTAGATCCATGACACATGCGCGAAGCATATCTTCTAACGTTTGTATAGTCCGTTCGCTCTGGCCGTCTGTTTGCGGATGGAATGTCGTGCTCAGATCTAACTGAGATCCAAAGGCTTCCTGAAATGATTGCCAGATTCTTGAGACAAAGCGTCCATCTCTGTCTGAAATGATTGAGATTGGCACTCCATGACATGCCACAATTTCTCTTAAGTATATTTCAGCAAGCTTTCCAGTGCTGTCTTTTTCTCGGATCGGTAGGAAGTGCGCAGACTTCGTTAATCGATCAACTATTACCCATATCATATCGTTCCCTCTCGGGGTCCTGGGTAATTTCGTTATGAAGTCCATCGAGATTTGTTCCCACTTCCACACGGGAATTTCTGGTTGTTGTAATAGGCCGGACGGTTTCTGATATTCCGCCTTAACCTTAGCACAGGTTAGGCATTTTCCAACATAGACAGCAACGTCGCTCTTGAGTCTCGGCCACCAATAATATTCCTTCAAGTCTTGATACATCTTGTCCGATCCTGGGTGGATCGAATATCTCGATTTGTGGGCTTCATTAAGGATGACTTCTCGTATGCCACCATAGAGTGGAACCCAAATACGCTTCTTAAAGTATAAGGCTCCCTCTTCATTTGGCACCATGTATTTTAGCATACCCCGTAGGTATTCAGCTTTACGGTTCTCTTCTTTAAGAGCTTCTTGTTGTGCATCTTGAATGCGTGCAGTGAGGTTCGTTCGAATCATCATTTCCAATGCTCGAACCCTTAGGGTCTTAACCCTTTCCTTTCGGCTCAACGCGTCTGCTACAACGTTCGCCTTTCCAGGATGGTACTTAATCTCACAGTCATAATCATTTAGCAGCTCGACCCAACGTCGCTGGCGCATATTCAATTCCTTCTGATCAAATATGTGTTGTAAGCTTTTGTGATCTGTGAAGATTGTACATCGAGTACCATATAGATAATGTCGCCAAATCTTCAAGGCGAATACCACTGCGCCCAGCTCCAGGTCGTGAGTGGTATAATTTCTCTCGTGAACCTTCAGCTGTCTTGAAGCGTAAGCGATGACTTTTTGGCGTTGCATAAGCACACAACCCAAGCCTTGTCGTGAGGCGTCACAGTATACCACGAAGTCTTCAGTGCCTTCGGGTAACGATAGTATCGGTGCGTCGCAGAGCTTGTTCTTAAGTAGCTGAAAGGCTTCTTCTTTTTTGTGACCCCAGTCGTATTTCATGTCCTTCTGTGTAAGGGTCGTTAGCGGTTGAGCTATCTTTGAGAAATTCTCGATGAATTGCCGGTAATAGCCCGCTAAGCCCAAAAATTGACGAACCTCAGTTGGGGTTTTGGGAGCTTCCCAATTCTTTATTGCTTCTATCTTGGACGGGTCTACATGAATGCCCTTCTCATTCACCACGTGACCAAGAAATTGTACTTCGCGAATCCAGAATTCGCATTTCGAGAACTTTGCATAAAGTTTCTCTTTCTTCAGTAGCTCCAAGATGGTTCTGAGATGTTGCTCGTGCTCTTCTTTCGTTCGCGAGTAAATCAGGATATCATCGATAAATACAATCACGAATTTATCGAGATATGGTTTGCATACGCGGTTCATTAGATCTATAAAGACCGCTGGCGCGTTCGTCAATCCAAACGGCATCACAAGAAATTCGTAGTGCCCATAGCGTGTTCTGAATGCAGTCTTTGGCACGCTTTCATCTTGGATTCTCAGCTGATGGTATCCAGATCGAAGATCGATCTTGGAATAGTAGCTTGATCCTTGCAGTTGATCAAACAAGTCATCAATCCTCGGTAGCGGATACCGATTCTTGATTGTGAGCTTGTTTAGTTCCCTGTAATCGATACACATCCGCAGTGATCCATCCTTCTTCTTCACGAATAATACTGGAGCTCCCCAGGGTGAGAAGCTTGGCCTTATGAATCCTTTATCCAACAACTCCTGGAGTTGTGTGGATAGTTCTTGCATCTCAGATGGTGCAAGCCGATAGGGTGCCTTGGCTACAGGAGCAGCTCCTGGAACCAAGTCTATACGGAATTCGACTTGTCGTTGCGGAGGTAGTCCTGGCAGATCTTCAGGGAACACATCAGGAAATTCCTTCACCACAGGAATGTCTTCGAGTTTCGGCTCCTCAGCCTTCTTGTCTATAACGTGTGCTAGGAAAGCAACACACCCTTTCCTTAGGCACTTCTGTGCCTTCATACAACTGATGATTCGTAGAGGCGCGTTTCGTCCTTCTCCATGCACAATGAGAGTTTCACCATTCGCTAAAGGGATGCGAATGATTTTCTCATGGCAAATAACTTCAGCTTTGTTCTTGGACAACCAGTCCATCCCGACTACTACATCGAAGCTACCCAATTGAATAGGTAGGAGGTCGATGCTAAATCTTCGTTCACCAAGTTCTAGCGTGCAGCCTCTAACAACTTCGCCCGATTCAACAAGTTTACCATTGGCTAGTTCTATGGAATAAGGAATTTCTAATCTACTAGATTCTATTCCGAGTATGCGTTTAAATTCCACAGACATGAAGCTATAATCGGCGCCAGTGTCGAATAATATGGATGCAAAGTGATTGTTAATGAGGAACGAACCGTTGACCACATTAGGGTCCTCGCGTGCGTCCCTTGCTCCAATCACAAATGCTCGGGCCTGAGCATTGTTTCTCTCTGGGCAGTCCTTCATGAAATGATCTTTGCTTCCACATCTGAAGCATCCTTGGTTTCGCCCATTCTCGTTGCCAGCACCGTTTCCATTTCCACCATTGTTCCTATCATCAGCCCCATTACGATTTCCATTCCCGTTCCTCTTACTCCAGCAGTCTTCCGTGCGGTGACCCAACTTTCCACACTTGTCACACTTTGGGATGTGACAAGCTCCCTCGTGATGGTGTTTACACCGATGGCATTTGGGCAAGTTGCCCCGGTATCCCCTTGTTGGTGCGTCGTTCATAGCTGCAAGAGATTTCGCCCCTTGAGGCGGGTTAGGGTCACGCTTCTTGTTGGAACCTTTATTGTTACGAGTTGCTTGATTCAAGTTTGCATATTTCCTTTTCTTGCCGCCAGACGACTCAGCATGCGTCTCGGCATTTTCTGTTGGGTTCAGTGATAGCTTCTTCATCCGAACACAGTCTTCAGTAAGGCTGACAGCCAGAGTTACAGCCTCGGTGATTGTTTGTGGTTTGGCCGACGTCACCATGCCACGAAACTCTGAGGCCAGTCCCCAAATGTAGCGTTCAACACGCTTGAATTCAGGAGTCACCATGTAGGGAAGCACTCTGGACAGATCATGGAACCTTCGAGTATATCCATTGATGTCAGCACCTTCCATAGTCAAGTGCCAGAACTCTGTCTCCAGTCTTTGGAGTTCAGCACGAGAGCAGTACTTCTCTCTCATTCTTTCCTTCAGTTCCTCCCAAGTTAAGCCATAAGCAGCATCATCACCCAAGGTTTGGACTTGCAGGTTCCACCAAGTCAGAGCTTCATCGACAAATAACCCAGTAGCAAAGGTGACTTGTTGATCGGCGGTACACTTGCTCATGCGGAAGGTAGCTTCAGTCTTTTCCGTCCAGCACACAAATGCTACTGCACCTCCTGTGCCGTCATAGTTCATCGGCTTGCAGTCGAGGAACTGCTTGAAGGTGCAGCCTTGACCGGCATTGCCTCCAGACGAATCTCCATTCCCATTACGCCTAGCGTTGCTTGGTCCTCCACTGTCCTGGGTACGGTTCGCCTCGTACTGGGCGATAGTAGCGGAGATCCTTTCCTCCAGCAGGGCGTTCAGCTCTTCAGCAGTTCTTGGCAATGGGGGAGGAGGAGGTTGGTCACGAGCGTTCATATCTCTTCTGGGTGCCATGTTCTGAAGAACACAACCCAATAGGTTTAGGCATTTGTTTGATATCGTCACTCTAGACAGTAGTATCATATATATTCACAGGTATATATACCACATAAGTGACATCAAACAATTATTACTCTAGCAGAGTACTTAGTAGGCTTGCACTGAGGGAATCTATACGTGACAAGACTTGCTGTGATTTTTGTGCACTGAATTCCATAATTATGTATGCATCCATAATTACGTAACTCCTTGCACAGTCCGCACAGTTCGTTTCATCCTCGTATTTCTTCCTTCAGATGGGCCATCGCTTTCAGATAAAGTCACGTATACTTGTGACATTCTATTTCTAGTACATGCTAATTATCACACATAATTGCAAGTAATTTCTAGTCAACGACAAGTGCTACTCAAGTGCACTCTAAGTCTCGTAGTGTCTTTTTCTAGACTCATGTAAACAGTTTCAGGTAGTGGATCTCGCGGGACGTTTTATGCAATGAAAACTCTTTGAAAATCGTTTTCGTGAATGGATCCTAGAGATTGTAGACTAGACTCGAGAAGGAATCCTGGTTCACTACAATCGCAGCTCTGATACCAATCTGTCACACCCCTTTCTACGGCGGAAGCACGAGGTGTGATCATGAAAGGTTCTCATTGCATACGAAGAGTAAACATGCTACATGCTCAAGAAAATAACTTCAAATACCATAATTTGAAAACATACGTTAGCGTTTACATCGCTAAGTCGCATAAAGCATTGTCTTAAAAGTTTACAACTTTATTTAAAGTTAAACACAAGCGACATCCACGAGCATAAGCAAGACCACGCGCACATCCATCCTAGTTACCTGAAATACATGTGAGTTTTTGGAAAAACGTCAACATAAAGTTGGTGTGAATTCATGCGGTTTTGTATTTCACGTTTGTATACTTTGTATAAAAACATAGTTGTGAATAAATCAAGTTTTTCTTGAGCACCCCACGTACTTCAAGTTATATATCAATCCTCTTGAGTACCCCACGTACTTCAAGTTATATATCAATCCTCTTGAGTACCCCACGTACTTCAAGTTATATATCAATTCTCTTGAGTACCCCACGTACTTCAAGTTATATATCAATTTTTGTATGGTATGAATTTTATGTAAATACAGTATTTCTGTAATTATCAGATTGTTAATGGGTTGCAAAGCCATTAACCTGTGGCACGACATAGGAAGTCACCAAACCTAAGGCATTTAATTGGTATATTCTGAGACACAAAAGCACTCCTCGGTTCTCGCCCCGACCGGGAGTGTGGCTGCCAGGCACCCGTTAGATCTAACCTTTTGTTCTGCGGTCTAGGTATATTGTTGATTAATGGTGCTTCTGTACCCTATTCGTGACACTCTTTCTCATAACGCATCCTACTTGGTTCTCGTCCTCACCAAGCGCGTTTCTTGTTATCATTTCTCATAGCGCCTCATACTTGGTTCTCGTTCTCACCAAGTGCGCTTCTCATATTCTTATATTTCATCACACTTGGTTCTCGTTCTCACCAGGTGTACTTCTTGTATTCTTATATTTCGTCACACTTGGTTCTCGTTCTCACCAAGTGTACTTCTTGTATTCTTATATTTCGTCACACTTGGTTCTCGTTCTCACCAAGTGTACTTCTTGTATTTATATCATACCAATTATAAATTTTGTACATTTGTACATGTATTTCACCCCCGAAGTTATAAAAACTGAAAACAGTTAAAGAGAAAAGGGGGAGCATGAACTCACAACTTTGCGTTCCTAGCGTCGTAAACTCCACCGGATTTGCTTAATTAACGTCGTAACCTATACGCATTTTCTTAACGTTAGTCACTAGACTTGCGTCGCACAAGTACAGTCACTCTCTTTTGTATATATTCTTGTGTTAAAAATATTCTATATTTTTAACTACGTATCTTACTTATATTATTTTCTCCAAAAATAAATATAAGTCTTTTGTGTTTTGCACTTTGCACCCGAATTATGTATCGTGTATGTTGTATGTGTATTTTTATATTTCTACTCCTCATGAGTAATTAGTGTATTTTTAAGTCTTAATACACTTGCACGTATAACACATACTATATACACTTAGCACAAAAGTTGGTGATCAAATAATATATATTTTTCTTTCAAAAATATATACTTAATATCCATTTTTATTCTTAAAAAATCACCATTTCTCATCACCAAAGATTAGGGAAACCTTAGTAATACTTTTAAACACATTTTTAGGGAATAAGTTTCTCAAAAACTTATATTTTTTTTTCTAAGTGTCAAATTTTGACAGAGTTTCCCCTAAAAATGGAGGTTTCCCACGTTTTCAAAACGTGTGTTTATTTTCTTTTAAATCATCATCAATCATCAATAATCATCAACAACAATTATCAACAATAATCACTACTTTTCCCCACTTCATGAACTTGGATATTTACCAAAATTGTGTAGTATCTTACTAGCACATTTAGTAAATCTTTCCATCTTTAAAAATAATTTTAGTTTCTTAAAAACTTTATTTTTAAGGAATATGAAGTTTCACAACTTCTAGTCAAGATTCGCAAAAATACTTCTTTGTTAAATTTTCTTGTGACACAAGTGTCTACACACTTGTTTATTTACTAAAAATGCTTTTAATTCGGATAAGATCCGGGTTTTAAACAAGACTAATAGTTTTGCTTGGTTCTTCCGAAAAACCACTTGTAGATCTTTAGATCTACTAGTTTTGAACAATATTTTGCAAGTAAAAATACTTTTACACAAGTTCATGTTTCATGTGTGGTAGAGTTTCACCTTTTAACCCTTATATCTTCTAACATAACCTTATGTCATGATTCATGATCATGACCAAACCGGGTTAAATGATGATCCGAGCTACCACAACATAGATCGGGTCTAAATAATCACAAATTTCAATTACTACAACATTTACACAACATATGAGCTTTTATCCAACACTTATAGCATTTTTAGTAGACTTTAAAGTATCATCTTGTAAGTTAACGAGCTTTAACCGTCAAAAATCCTTTTAACCACTTTAGAATAGTTTAAATACGAGTTCTAAGTGTTATACCTCTAGCTTGAGGCTAGGGAAGATTCTATGCGCAAAAGAGGTGGATAAAAGCAAAGTAGAGAGGTCCTTCGCCTTCCGATTGCACCAAGCTTCCTTATATGCGATCCTTAACCCTTGTATATACTTGGAATTGGAAGACGGAAGTCGAAAGATGGTGGTGGGTGGGTAAGTGTTCTCGGCCGAACACTTAGGAGAGGAGAGGGATGAGAGCAAATTTTGGGTTGGTGATTATGTGAATGTGATGGATCTTATGGTTTTATTTATAAACCATATTAAGACATTAACCAACAAGTAATATGTTCTCTTGATTCTAGACAATACCAAATAAAATAATCAAAGAAATCAAGGAGTGGGATTTATGTCCCCTAACCGGCCACCATTGGGGGGGGGGGGTAAAGTGTAACTTGTAATGGTTAGTTACTTGGTTTAGTTAGGACTCAAAGGTGTTAGTTAGGATACTAGTGTGTGTTATTTAATGTATAGTGTGTTAGGGTGTTCGGGGGCCCTAACTATCTTAGAAAAAAAAAACAATGCTTCTAGCATTATTTTGGTGTTCCGGGTATTGTCCGGTTGTTCGGTTACATACCGATTCGTTAAAGTGCTAAATTACACTTTTTAGTGTCGTTTAAGTACCTTTCTTGTACTCTTTCAATTCCCAACACTTAGGGAAATATTCTGGATAATAAAACGACATTTCTGCATAATATTTATATGTCTAAATGCTGAATTATTGCTGATTTGTATAAATTCTGCACTTAAAGTGCGTTTCGGGTGCTTTTTAGTGCTTATTTTTGCTTTCGTATTGCATATATACTAACCCTTGTATGTACTCTTGGGTTTTAATGCATTCTTGTTGTTGGACCTACACCTAGGCCTCAATTCTATTGTTTGGCTGCTTTCTGCAGTTCCGTTGACACATTGTGTTTTACCGGTGAGTTTACTATTATTTTGACGCAACGCTCTCGTTTATGCATAAAGCAATATTTTGTAGTATACAACGTGCATGAATTCACTTGTTTAATCATGTGTTCAGACATTGCTGACAATTAAACTCATAATTGCAGTCATTAAGCAATAAGTAATGTGTACGGAAGTTACCGGTTTGGGCCAGTTGTCACAATTTACGGTAGACACTTACAATTTTTGGCCACCGTAAGGCAGTAGCAACTTGGCGTAATGGTTTTATTGCTACCATAAATTACGGTAGCCCCTGACGCAAAACTTGTAACTGCCCATTATTAATCCGTTTTCAAGTGCCTTTTCATCTATCTCATCATTGGAGACGTTTCTCAGAGTTCCAGGGGCGATTTTCAGCTTGTGATAGTGTTTGTGAACAATTTCTAACATTTCGGTTTGTCTTTTGATTCATATGAACTTCAATCTTGATGTTATGATGATCCACCAAACAATGTCCGGCTAAACTTTCGGTGATCATCTTAGGTGAAGGTTTCTTAATGACTTTTGTGTGTTTATCCTTATTTCTAGAATAATGAACTTGGTTTTTTACTATGTTTGTTATGGTGCATGAATGTTTGATTGTAAATTGTTAATTGATGTTTTGATCTTAGTCTAAACCGTACATTCTTAGTGTCGTTGACAATCGAGATATCACGGGAAGGGTTAGGGTTGGATATTGGTTAATTGGTCATCGGGTAATAACCTCGCATTTATCTAATCTGAGTACTTAGTTCCCTTTTATCACAACAAACGTTTATGCATGAGTTATGTCTATGTAACTCTTTCTAGTTGGATTTAGACACAATTGTTAATGGAAACAGGAACCTAAGATGGTCATTCTCTCTTAATCTGTTAAACAACCAATTTTGATTTGCAATTAGTTAGTAATTTAGTTCTTAAAACCAAACAACCAAACTCTTGAATTTTAATTTCTGCAAATTAGTTTAACTGTAGTTAATTCACAAAGCTATAGAATCAACACACTTTACACAAACTCCCTGTGTTCGATACCCATTTGCTGCTATCTATTAGTTGTAATTTGGATTAAATTTGCGGGTGACTACGACAACACGTCATTGATCTACAACACAATATGAAATGAGGAAAAGCACTAATTCCATACGGAAATCAAACAAAATGGAAAACAAGAAAAAGGAAAGACCTTATCTATTAATGGAGAAAAAGATAGATATAATTTGTCATCATTACCCCCATAAACCCCTTCCCAAAAGGTGTGATGGTAATAGTCTTTCTATCAATCCACGCTATTATTAGGGTAGTGGGGTGGTTACGTTATGTTCGGTGATAAACCGTCTACCACGCGTGGAGAATTTTGAAGACCACCGCCACCATAGAAGTTTAACGCGTGAATGAATTAACGCGTGATTTCTTCAACGCGTGATGAATTTTATGTTGTGAGGGTAATTGTTGGTTGGGGGAAATTGTTGGGTGTGGTGGTGAGTGATGACCATTGCCACTAAAAAAAGTTGTGAGTGATGAAAAAATGGTTGATAACATGACGAAGCTTGATTGAGTGTTGTGAGTGATTAGTGATGACCACCCCCACCCTTTACTATTGGGATACTTAAACCAGACAATAGAAACTAACATATTTTATGGAAAAGGAAATAAGAGAGTTCCTTACTCCAACCATAAATAGTCCATTAGACCATGCATAGTGGGCATGATCCACCCTTGGGTGTTTTGTGTTATGTGGCAGCTCAGTCAGCAATGGGGCATTATGGGGCGTTTTCTAAAATGGGTGTAGTGAGGATGTGGGGATTGTGGGGCATTATGTTTGTAATAAAATAAAATTAAAAAAGGAAAAATTACAAGTTTTGTCCTTTATCTTTATACCACTTTTCAGGCGCTGTCCTTTTTAACGAATATTGACAGGCGGTGTCCTTTACTAGGTATTTTGTTGCAAGTTTAGTCCTTTACACCCAACCCAGTTAAAAAACCCTGTTAATTGTTGGGTGTAAAGGACTAAACTTGCAACAAAATACCTAGGTAAAGGACTAAACTTGTTACAAAATACCTAGTAAAGGACACCGCATATCAATGATTAACAGGGTTTTTTAACTGGGTTGGGTGTAAAGGACTAAACTTGCAACAAAATACTTAGTAAAGGACACCGCCTGTCAACATTCGTTAAAAAAGAAACCCCCTGAAAAGTGGTATAAAGATAAAGGACAAAACTTGTAATTTTTCCTTAAAAAAAACATTTAAAAATCTTATTGGACAAAACAAATGAAGCTGAATGTGATTGGTCAATTCTTCCCCCATTTGGTGTGATTTAAACCACGCTGTACCAATTTTTTTCGAAAAAAACGCCATATAACGCCGAGGGGGTGGGAATCGGGTGAGATCGGGCGTGTTTGGTGGAAGATTTAGAAAAAACCACGCCCACTACGGGTGGTCTTAAAGGCTGGGGGACTTGAAGACATAGCCCACATTACCACCTGAATTATGGTTGGTTTCTCACCGCCATCCATTTTTTTCATCATTATTTGAGCAATATATATGCCATAAAGTCAAAGGTAGCCATGTGTAAAATATCAACCAAAGTACTTTCATCTTCTGAGATTTTTGTTCTTGTTTAGAATTCGATTCGGATTTGAAAAATTCGAAATTCGACTCGACTCGACTCGATTCGAATTCGATTAAAAATGTTCGAATTCGAGTTGATTCGTATTCGAGTCCAGTAATCGAATTAGAATCGAATACGAATTTATGATTTTGAATTTGATTCGATTCGAAATTCGAATTTAATTTACATATAATTTTTAAATATATGTATACACACACATATAACTTCTAAACTTGACCAAAGTATGAACTACTTCCATAAGTGAGAGTTTATTATTCTTAACATTACCAAACCTTCTGAAAAATAGCTCATACTACTTATTTTTAAATTTTTACCGAACTTAAATCGCTACCAATAAAAAACCTATCTTCTAAATTTTGGTGTTTTGACATATTAATAGTTAATTAATTTTGCGAATTAGTATATTTTATGTTGAATATAATTATTTGTAGTAGTTTTAAAAAATGAAAATAAAATAATTTATTGTTTAGGGTGAATTTGAATTAAGTCGAATTTATTCGAATTCGAGTTTCAAATACTAATCGAATACGAATTCATGTAAAAAAAATTAAAAATTCTATTCAAATAATTCGAAAATTCGTTATTCGATCCGATGAACACCCCTAGTTCCTATAAAAGAGAATAAGAAAATATTTTATAAAACATCATCTAATAAACCATCAATATAAGTTGCTTGTTGAAAACTGCATGAAACAATAACACGCAACTGACTTTTAAAAGGCAATATATACATGATATTTCATACAAAATTCTCAAAAACTTACAATTTTCAGCATACATTCATCATGTGCCCACCCCTCCGTCCTTTTAGGTGCACCTTCAAACATTCTAGTTAAACTAGGTAATTCCTTGTTTAGGTCATCATTTCTCTGCGTTAATGGTAACATATATCAATAAAAGAATTAGCATCTTGAACAGTAAAAAACACAAACCACGAGCAAAGTAAAGACATATTACCATCTTTCCACCACTTCGCGAATTCTAGCAAAATTTTTTGGGTCGGTTGTGTGCATACTTTTTTGAGACATGCACATTTCCTTAACATGCAAACAACGCTTCTGGATACACATTAATATAGACGACTTAGCTAATAGAAAACTTTATATAGAAAATACTAGTCATAAATAAATTATCTAGAATGAATTTGCAATCCTTTTTACTCCTCTGGTCTCTTTTTTGTTTTCTTGAAGTATAAATAGCATACTTTCGATTTTGCTTGCCATTAGACCTGTAAATCTTGAATCTGTTATATTCATTGCTGATTAAAAGATCTTGGTGCTGATGTGTTAAAAGAACAAATAAAAATTGTATGTAATAATCACTAAGCAAAGATAAAAACTAATGACACCATATATATACTAGGCTCTCTCGATGACATGGAACTCTTTGATGACCATTAACAGCCTTGACTCTCCTTGTTGTTTAGTTCGATCAGGTTTGTTAACTAATTTTCAGATTTGATAGGCAAAACATTCATGTAATTTTTGTCTAGCACTCTAGCTCCATCTAACTATTGAAATTCTTTGTTTGCTACAAGTTCATACATAATCACTCAATCTGGCATTATTTTGAAACTATCCGGCCATTATTATGGTCTTGTATTTAAGGTAAAAGTATATTATACGTATGCTCCAAAAAAACTGTGAGATTAAAAAACTTACCCGAACCCATTCTAACCTGAACAAAATTGACAACTTTTTTAAATGACCCACTCTGACCCATCACCCTGCCCACCTGTTTTCAGCATTTTTTATGCTCAATAGAAAATGTATATTAGTAAAAAGTAGAACATACACCTCCATATGTTGTATATTAGTTGTTGAAGGGGCTTGAGCTTGTTTGAGATTTCCTAAATCGTTTGCCTCAAAAACTGACCCGAACCCATTCTAACCTGAACAAAATTGACAACTTTTTTAAATGACCCACTCTGACCCATCACCATGCCCCCCTGTTTTCAGCATTTTTTATGCTCAATGAAAATGTATATTAGTAAAAAGTAGAACATACACCTCCATATGTTGTATATTAGTTGTTGAAGGGGCTTGAGCTTGTTTGAGATTTCCCAAATCGTTTGCCTCAGGTAGTTATTGTACTTAGTAATCGGCTACCTGTTAAGACTAAGGTTTAGCAAACTTAGAAGCAACAGTTAAGAGATGGTAATTAATTTATAAAAAGTTAAAGCATCAAAGAATGAAACAAATAACCAACACTCAATAGATGATACCCGAGCTAGTTATTTAAATTGATTAACACTACTGAAAACATATAACATATATAACCAGCAATTACCCATTGATATTCAATCATTATTAACACCAGCTACATTAAGTGATGGAATTTAACTAGCGTTACGTAAGTAATAATCAACTGATATCAACAGCACATTAGATATTCAACTAACCTAAAGCTCATACATAATATTAGCAAAGGAGTTTGACAAGAAATGGCAGATACAAAGAGCTATATCACTATCAAACATGGAACACCCATTAATAATTTACATTCATTCAAATAAAACAAAAAAATAAGCATATTCTTCCTGTCCGTACGACGCACCATAACCGGTTTCATATTCTTCTTGTACTCCCGAGGCACCACTAACGAAAACGTTATTGCCATATTCTTCCTGTTCGTACGAGGCACCATAACCGGCTTCATAATACGGAGACCCATAACCATGATCATAGCTAGACACGTTCAGATCTAGTAACAACAATTGGCAGGGAATAGCAGACTAAAAAAACGGGTAAAAGGTAATGGTAAGTTTAACGCCAAATAGAAAAAAGTAAATATATATACTTACCTCGTTGAGGTCTGACAACAACAATTCATTATGATGGGGACGATAGCCGGACACGACCTCCGCCGCGTGATCATCATTTCGTCTCCGATCGTAAGAATCAGGGAAATTAGACCCCTCCTAATATAAACGGTGTGCTAAGTATTTCATAAAAAAAACAGAACAAGTTAAAAAATGATATACCACACCGCTATCCGGAATAAACGTGCTCGTATTTGTGTCAGACGGCTCACCAAAAATGTGGCTGAACCAAGACATGCTTGTTAGTGAATGTGAATATATAACGAAGACGATGTATATCATCGTCTTCTTCCTCGTTTAAATAGGGGAGGCAGAATGCAAATTCAGAATTCAATACGGGTCGTATAGCCCTATACGCATCGTATAGGGCTTACGTCAATCACTTTACGTCACTTTGAGTGACAGAAAGCTACTCGTGCTTTCTTTAAAAAGTAATATGTATCGTATAGGCCTATACAATGCGTATTAGGGTTGCCTGTTGAGACATTGTCAGCCTTTGACTGACCTAAAAGTTTGAACCGACTTAATACGCATCGTATAGGCCTATACGATACGTATTGAGGGTGTCGATTTAATAATCAAAGGTGTGCCAATAATACTACCCTTGCTCTCCCGTCATAAGTCACAATCATAGCTTCACCAGCATCAGAATTAATATATGATAATTAACGGTGGGAATGGACAGTAATAATATGCTGATTCATCACTTTCTTTGTTTAATGTTGCCACGTTAATATGATAAAAACCTCACTAATTTCTCCATCCTCTTTACCCCAACTTCAAAGCTGGACACATGTCTATTCACCACCTTCACCTCCCCTCCTCTTTTCCCCAACTTCAAAGCTAGACAACCACCTCCACCTCGTACGATCTCTGAGTTCAACCTCCACGGTACCTCGTCCAACCTCCAACGATAGCACTCATGACTCTGGCAGACCTTCAGCCGCATTGACTCCTTCGTTTATTTATTTTACCGGTAAGATTTCTTCATTTTGTCACTGTGTTATGTTCTGGTTTTCTTTTGGTTTTGCATGTTTGTGGTGTGTCATTTGGTAGTTCCGGTTGATTTTTGGGTTTGTAAAAGGTTGCACACCAAGTGTTTGATGATTTGTCAACTCATTTTTTTTTTTTTTTGGCCTTTTTGGTGTGCTCATTGTCAACATATTGTTTGTAGGTTGGTTTTTGTTTGTTTGTTGTTGTAAATCTTTAATGTATAAATAAGGTCATTACTTTGAATACAAATTTGTATTGGGAAAATGGATGGACAAGGTATGTTGGTCGAGCAAATGGACAAATCGTTTTGCCAAAGTAACATTGAACTAGAAATATGGTTTGGTAAAATTATCATTGAGTTAGCTGAGCATCTGTAATCAGCTTCGATTTTGAAGGTCATTGAGTTATATGTGTCATGCAAGACAACATAACGGTCCCCTACGTCCCATAAAAGCGAATTGTGTTTGCATATTGAAAGCTGAGTATTTGAATCTATTTTTATTTTAATTTTTCTGAATTTTTTAAACATAATTAGGTTTTAAAATTCAACATTAGTTAAAATATGAAAAATTAGAAAACATAACAATTGGTTTGTGGAGAGGTGGGAAGGTTTTTCCTACAGGGTTCCTGCCCGAGTGACGCTGGTTCGAAATGCGGGACATACAAATTTATGCAAAGCCTCCGGATGAAGGTTCGAAACAGCCCACATGCGCATGGATTCGAACTCAGGGGGGGGGGGTAGGTTGCAGGCTGCGGTCCTAGCCAGGTGTCACACCCCAACCAATGGCGGAAACATCGGGATGAGACGAAGTGTGAAGATTGCTAGAGACATCATAACGCTATTTGTGACAATATTTAAATAATCCCCATTTCATTTCATAACTTCAAATTGTCAACATTACAAAATCTCAAATAACAACAAGTTCAAAAGAAATACGAACAACATAATCAAAATTGATACAACATATTAAACCTAAACGTCTATATGTGTATCTAGGCATCAATGCTACTTCTTTTCATATCATCGTCATCATCAACCTGTAACATGTTTAAAATACAATTCAATGCAAAAGCAATGGCGAGTATACAAGTTTGGTACGTACATAGCAAAAGATAAGTTTTGAACAATTCCTCATAGCAAGCATGTGATTCAAGATAAACATAAAAACATGGTATGTGTCTAACATATCAAACCAAGGAAACGCAATATGCTCATGACATTACCGAGATAAAGGGGCGGGTCGTTAATCCTATAGCTCTAAAATTGGCAGATGTTACAGTCTCCCCTACTTTAGGAGATTTCGTCCTCGAAATCTAAGATTAACGTATTTTCATAAAAATTTAGAACAATCCACATGCCATACTTAGTTAACAAGATTAACGTATCCCTGGCATGTGAATACACAGGTCAACCCATCGAGTATGTTAAGGTGTGGCTTCTTACGAAGTTAATGACAAGTTTATCACATAAAGTTTCACCCAAGTAACACGAATCCAGTATAACGTATTAGCATGCACGTGAAATAAATTCCAAAATTTTTGAAAAGGAACGTTCAATCATAAAATTTCATTGAGAACGAAGAAAAGTTGGTAACTACCTCCGAGGTAAGAGAATCACCTCTAGCTCGTTGGTGAAGTTAGAAAGTGAGTGGAGCTAATCATCAAGGTTAAGGAATCACCCCTATCTTGATGATAAGTTTCCATTTTTTTGGAATATGAGTATTAACAAGCATCAAGATGTATCAAAGTATTCATATATAATGTATTATTTTGTGCATTGCATAAGAAAAATGTTCATGTGTAAGTTTTTTATAAGTAAACATGTTACACCCCAAAAGTATTCATATATAATGTATTATTTGTGAGTGAGTTTATTGCCTAAAATAATTTGAGGTGTCTGACATAGTTGAAAACATGTAGGTGCGTATACAGGCGAAGTGAGTCTAACAACCTTGAGTAACTTAAATTGGCGACATATTTAAAAAGGTGACGTATTAAGAAAGAAGATGTTGACAAACGGTTTGTATTTTGATGGGGCGTGGTAACGAATCACATTTGTAGGAGATTGTTTATTGAGTGAAACGAGAAGGCTTGGCACTTTAAATAAAGCTTTAAAGGTATACTAAGTACAGTTACACAAGAATCCGGAATAGGAAGACTATTTTATAGGTAAGTTAGAACTTGAATGTTTAAACAAGCTTAATTGCGAACGAGGTTTGTATGAACTAAAAGGATAAGGAGAATAATACGAGTATAGAATGAACGAATGACTCTTAAAGAGTACAAGTATGAGAATAGCATAAGTGTTGGATAGATGAACGTAGTGTGTTAAGGATGAAGTCTCGTCATGGATAATCGGATATAATGCGTTTGTGAGTTGTGTGAAGTTGTATTAGGTCCAAAAGGTCTGTAAAACACTGAATTTCTCATGGCACGTTTTACGAAATTTGGTAATACAGTGAAAACACTTATATATAGGAAGTACCAGCGGCGTATCCACCATGTTTCGACCATGTTACGTCCGTTTCGTATCCGGTGTCATGTTACGTTCCGTGTCTTACCATACACAGTAGTACGCTCTATGGTTCTCATACGCCTATCACTATAATCCCGTGTGCACCCGTGATTATATTGATCGTCGCATGATCCGGGTAGCTTGTACTAGTTATGTATGAATTAGGGTATACATAATTTAAAAAAATTAAGAATGTGTATGTGTAAGAATATAGTATGTAAGCAAGTCCATGCTTAAGTATGTATGAGACCCACGTAAGCAAATCCCTCGGATTACGCTTGCGCACGGGTACGAATGTATGAATCACGTGTATGAATGAAGGTATGAGCATAAGTTTAAGTTTAGGTATGATTATTCACGTAAGTATGAACATAGATATTAAACGTAGTATGAGTATACGTATAAGCATGGAACGTATGAATATAAGTAAAAACATGAAACGTACAAGTATAGGTATAAGCATAAAACGTAATGTTATGAATATGAGTGTGAGTGGAAGTACGAATACTAATGATTGCGTATATAGTATTAATTGAAACGTAACAATTTTTAAGCATGTAAAAGTGCTCAAAAGGTTGAGTATATAAAAAGAACGTTGTAATGAAATTGTCGCGATATATCGACTGAAATGTGTATGATGATATGCATGTATAGTTGTTTAAACGAAACGTTGAGTTTATCAAATCAAAATTAGATTGAGCTTCGTTTGAAGGGTAGAACATAGTTTGCATATGTAAGAGGATATAAAGTACTCATTGGTCAAGCATAATGTATTTTGTAATGAATGGAAATGCTACTTTTTTTTTTCCAAAAGTGTTTACGTAAACCGAAGGTGATCGATCCCCTTGAAGCCTTCTTGCCCACGTGGTTTATAAATGGGTGTAGAAAAAGGTTTTCGGTAAAAAGTAAATTCGTTTCATCAAACAAGAAATTACGAATTCAGAAGGTTCTTGTGAAAACGAGGCTCCTTAGAAAAGAAATTTAACAAAAGGGCTTAGTGGTTGTCAAAAGTTTTAGCAAATGATTTGTTGATGTTGAAAGGAGTATTTGGTAAAATATTCATATATCACCTACAAGATCCTTTAAGTAATTGAGAAAGGTTGGTTTGATTTTGATTAAGAATGGAAGTCTCTAGTATGATGATATAACGTGTACGTGTTTTAGCGATTAATTTGAATATGAAGTTCATGGGCAAGAGTTTCATTGGACCGACTAAATTGATAAGTAGCATTTCGTAAGGTTTGGAAATTTGTGTAGCAAAACGTTTAAGGTAAGATTAAGAATCTCGTGTATAAGAGTTAAGTGGAAAATAGGTTGTAGGATAGAAAGTACGCTTGGTAAAACAATGTATTTTGAAAGCGTATACGTATATATTTTGAATAATGATAAATAATTTAGGTATAAAACATGATCGAGTTTGAATAATAAGATATTTTGGTAGAGACGTTTTGGTAACGATCACCTAGGTAAGGGAATCACCCCGAACTTGTTGGTAAGGTCGTTTTAAGAAAAGGGGAGTGGAGTTAATCGTCAAGGTAAGGAAATCACTCCTATCTCGAGGATATGTCTCCACTTGTCGTTACAAGGAATATGAATTTAAATTACATGAAATCATGCATATGTATAAATGTATGGAAAAGATTCAATATGTTGTGTGTGTGAGAAGAAAATATCGAAAGTAAATTCGAATTTGAAAGATTGCATCATATAAAATAAATAATAGAAACACACGTTTGATTAAAATTCGGATGGTTCCAAAACGGAACTTTTGACTCACCAAAGTGGTCGAAAGGTCTTTCGAACTTGAGGAGCATGCTTTGGCCTAATAGGTGAAATACTCTCGCCGACACGTCGGTTGACGGTATTTACCCTTCCAGTTACTACATGTCCCCAATTCAATTGAAATTTTGAGACTTGGCGGGATTAATGAAAATCAAGGAGTGGAACTAGTCGACAAGGTGCGGGTTTCACCCCTAACTTGGCGATTTAGTATCCTAAGTGTGGTTGGTACTCGTCGGGTCAAAAGTTAATTTCGACACTTTGGAGAGGGTCCACTAGAATTTGAAATTTGAATTTCTCCATCAAGGTGTGGATTTCACTCCTAACTTGGTGGTGAATTTCGTGTAAGAAAGAAAAGTAGAAGGATCGAGAGGCATTCACCAAATTGTGGGTTTCACGCCTATTTTGGTGTAGTCGTCTCATTTTTTTTTTGTAATATGAATGTTGTCGGATTTAGAATAATCGAGTAAAATGCATGAGGAAAAGTGTATATTAAAGATTAAACAAACAAGTATAACATGTCAAGAATAGCACAATAAAAGTGGAATGACGAAAAAATATTAACGCATAAAAAGTATGTCAAGAATACACATAAAGGATAAAATGATGAAACAAATATTAACACATAATGAAAACAAGTATAGCATGTTAAGTGTTAACACATAAGTGACACATATGCTTACAAGATCAAAAGAGAATAAATAAAAGCAAATAAGATAGCATGCAAGTAGTTTCAAGTAAAACATACGAATAAGGCTCTAGAACTATAGACTAGGTTAAAGCATTCCTACTTTTCCTAATTCCCTATAGTTATGGCTCTGATACCAATCTGTCACACCCCAACCAATGGCGGAAACATCGGGATGAGACGAAGTGTGAAGATTGCTAGAGACATCATAACGCTATTTGTGACAATATTTAAATAATCCCCATTTCATTTCATAACTTCAAATTGTCAACATTACAAAATCTCAAATAACAACAAGTTCAAAAGAAATACGAACAACATAATCAAAATTGATACAACATATTAAACCTAAACGTCTATATGTGTATCTAGGCATCAATGCTACTTCTTTTCATATCGTCGTCATCATCAACCTGTAACATGTTTAAAATACAATTCAATGCAAAAGCAATGGCGAGTATACAAGTTTGGTACGTACATAGCAAAAGATAAGTTTTGAACAATTCCTCATAGCAAGCATGTGATTTAAGATAAACATAAAAACATGGTATGTGTCTAACATATCAAACCAAGGAAACGCAATATGCTCATGACATTACCGAGATAAAGGGGCGGGTCGTTAATCCTATAGCTCTAAAATTGGCAGATGTTACACCAGGTCAGCTGTTTACCGTCAAAAAAAAATACGTGCTATAAATTCAACTGATAAATGAAGAATGTTTCCTTAGGTTGCAGGCTGCAGTCCTAGCCAGGTCAGCTGTTTACCTTCCAAAAAAAATACATGCTATAAGTTCAACAGATAAATGAAGATTGTTTCCTCATCAACTTATATTTTCATTATCACAAAAGAAATATGCTATAATACATGCTATAAGTGCCAATGACCTACAAACCAATTGGTTTGTGGAGAGGTGGGAAGGGAAACTTGCCCGGGTGACGCCGGTTCGAAACGCGGAGCATGCAAATTTATGTAAAGCCTCCGGGCGAAGGGTCGAAACAGCCCGCATGAGCGTGGATTCGAACTCGGGGGGGGGGGGGGTCGCAGGCTGCGGTCCTAGCCAGGTGAGCTGTTTGCCGTCCAAAAAAAATTACATGCTATAAGTAGAACTGATAAATGAAGATTGTTTTCTCATCAACTTGCATTTTCATTATCACAAAATAAATATGCTATAATACATGTTATAAGTGCCAATGACCCATAAACCAATTGGTTTGTGGAGAGGTGGGAAGGTTTTCCCTTCGGGGGGTTCCTGCCCGGGCGACCCCGGTTCGAAACGCGGGGCATGCAAATTTATGCAAAGCCTCCGGGCGAAGGGTCGAAACAGCCCTCATGCGCGTGGATTCGAACTCGGAGGGGGTTAGGTCGCAAGACGCGGTCCTATCTAGGTGAGGTGTTTGCCGTTCAAAAAAAAAAAACATGCTGTAAGTACAACTGATAAATGAAGATTGTTTCCTCATCAACTTGCATTTTCATTATCACAACTTTGTATTTAGTAGTGATGATTATTACATGAATAATAATGATATAACGGAAACAAAAAAAATAAATCATACCACCATAGACGGCTTTTAGAATACATCGTTTGAACTCCAGGAACTTTGACGCACCTGACCACAGCGAGTTGTAACCTTTCCATGGGCTTTGATCACACAAATCTTTGTTTATTTTCCTAAAACCACATAAAATATGCATAATATGTAAGTGATTTAATAACTAAATATGGTAAATGGAAGATAGAATTGTAAATGCTACTAATGATATACCAACTTGATTAGTCTTTCAACCATAAATGAAGCTGTAGTTTTCAAAGACCCCCAAAAAGTAACCAATACCTGCATTAAGAGTAGGGGGTGTAATTAAAAGAAAAACATGGGGCGGATCAAATGATTTAAAGAGAGTAAAATGTTTTACATAACGGATGATTCTATTCCATTAAACAACCAAACAGGCTTTAATACAAATTTATTATTTTATATTCGATTTGAAATTCGAATTAAAATGATACACATTTATTTATTATTTTTATATGTAATTGTATATAAAACTTTGGGTAAATTACTTTTTGAGTCCCTGTGTTTTATGGGTTTTAACTAGTTGAGTCCAAAAGCAAAAAGTTTAACGACCTGAGTCCCCATAAGCATTTTCTTTAACCATTTAAGTCCAAATTTCTAACCCAGTTAGAATTTTGTTGTTAAATTTTATTAAATGACCAAATTACCCTTATATTTAAAAAATAAAAAAACTCTCTCTCTCTCTCTTTCTTCACCCTTCATATAAATACTCACACTTTACCCTTTCTCTCAGGATATCTCTCTCTCTCATAAACACCCACCACCACAACACCATTATCAGTCATCACCATCCATCTTTAAACACCATCACCATCCATAACCCTCGTCGCCATCAAACCCCTGATAAAAACAATCACTGCCACCATAACCTGCATCCCCAAATCAGAACCCTAAAACACATCGGTGTCCGGGGAACATATCCGGCCATCATCACCATAACCTGCATCACTCGTAACAGAGCCGGTGGGTTGTGGACATTAACAGTTGTGGGCGTTAGGGAGGTGGTCGATTGGTGGTGTTGTGGTAGTGGACTGGTGGTGGACGTTGACGGAGACGAAGGAGAAGTGGTGGCGTTCGAGAAAGTCTATTTATATTGGTTGTTCGATTGCGCCACAAGTAAAATATTTGAGATTTAAATTGTTGTCGATCTTCATCTCTGTAAAACATCATCGGCGATTTGACCGGAGTTCCGGACAGCAAGCTGTAACGTAAATATGTTAATTGCGTTCATGTTCTGCATCTACAATTTGTACAAATTCATAGTTTAGGGGTTTTTTCTCATTAAGAACCAATATCTCTGTTCATTTTTGCGTTTTGTAGTTGAATTAAATATTAGATTTAGAACTTGTTAAATTCCTCTTTTCAGTCTTGATTGGCTGGAACTTGTATAAACAACTTCGATGGACATTGACGGTGGTGTTCTAGCGGTGATGGACTGATTGTGTTGTGGCACTGGTGGACGTTGACGAAGACGGAGGCGGAGGCGGAGACGAGGTGGTTGTCGGAGTTCTTAGCTGGTGGTGTTGTTGTAGGTTATGGTGGTAGTGTGGGTTTTATGTGTAAATAATAATAATAATAATAATAATTATATATTCCTTTTCTTTTTGAGTCCCTGTGTTTTATGTGTTTTATAAGGGTAATTTGGTCATTTAACAAAACATAACAACAAAATTCTAACTGGGTTAGAAATTTGGACTCAAATGGTTAAAGAAAATGCTTATGGGGACTCAGGTCGTTAAACTTTTTGCTTTTGGACTCAACTAGTTAAAACCTATAAAACACAGGGACTCAAAAAGTAATTTACCCTAAAACTTTTGTTGGCCTATAGTATAAATTAATTTCTAAAGTTATCCAACCATTACGTTTTCAGTACCGGTGTTTTCGGTTCGGTACGGGTGCCGGTGCCGATCTTTGGCGATTTTCGGTACGAGTATTTTAGATATAGTTTCTTTAATTTAATTTAATTTTTCTTCATATGCTTTTTAATTCCTTCTTTAACTGGCCTAGCTAAATATAAATGTATTAATATTTAAGAATATCTCGATATAAACTCATAATTTCCCATTATCTTGTGCAGGGTCTATACGCATTTTCTTGATACACCAGAGGTTATTTTAAATCGTTTGATGCAGGTATGTTAAGTAAGATACATTGAGTAGTGATAATTATTACTTGAATAATAATCATATCTCGGAACCAAAAACAATAAATCATACCACCATATACGGCACTGTGAGGAAAGAGATCAAGTATGAGGAAAGAGAGAACATATTTGAACTGTACTGTGAGGAGGATAGTGGAACCGAACAAAAGCACCATAGCCACTTCTATTGTTATCTGAGAAGAGTAAAAACAAAATTTTAGATATTTAACCTAAAACAATTTGGGTCAAAATTAGGGTAGTAGGAGGTTTATAGGTAAAAGCAACCAAAGGAATGAATAAATTACAAAAGGTTTACTTTGATAAATAGGTTAATGTGTATGACAAATGTGAGCGACGCAAATGTTGGCTATAAATAAAGCTTATTTGGTTGCACATAGACGCGCGTCTCATGTACGTGATAAGAATATCTCTATATAAACTGATAATTTGCCATTATCTTGTGCAGGGTCTATACATGTTTTCTTGATACACCCAGGGGCGGACCCAAGTTATGGGGTAGGTGGGCGGCCGCACCCCTTGAAAAAAAAAATTAGTGGTATTTTTCGCGAAAAATTCCGACCGCACCCCTTGAAAAATTCCGACCGCACCCGTTGGAAATTTTCGTCCACACCCCTTAGAAAAAAATGTTAGGAATTTATGTAAAAAAATTGTGAACACGGATTGAAACCCGATCAAATTATGTAAACAAGTTAGCCTACTAACCCCTTTAATAAAACTTAAATTCAATCCATCAAGCCAAATAACTTAATACCCATTCAAGCCCAACCCAACTACTAGTTTTGTTAAACAAACCAATCCACATAATAAAAAAAAACAAATCGCTGCCACTTGCCAGCGACTCCCGCCCTCCCTCTGCCTCACTTCAGCGCCCAGCGACAGCATAATTCCGGCCGGCGACTGCAAAATTTCGGCTGCAAACTGGTTAATTCAGGCCGCCCCTAACTGGTACATGTTTTTTACTATGGCTTATAATAATTACTAGGGCTTGAAATTCAAAATTTTGGTTGGCAAACATGTTTGTTGATTATATGATTGTTGGTTGGCAAATAATAATTACTAGGGCTTGAAATTCAAAATTTTAAATTGAAAATTAAGGAACATGGGTTATGGTTGAACACTTGAAGATCCTTGTTTATTTTGTATGTGATAGGATTAGGAATGAACAATGAGTAGGGAAGTTATGCCGCGATTTCTCAAGAGGAAAGGAGTTCAACCACTTTTTTTCGCCGGATTATTCTAATTAAAGACCAAGGTATGTTATAGATACATTTTTTGTTCTTTTATTGAATGATTAAGAGAAATAAAAGTAGGGATGGTTTGAACTTTGATGTTTTTTTGTTTGTTCTAATTAAAGACCAAGGTATGTTTGATAGGAAGTTAGGAACTAGGGTTTGATTGTTTGAGAATTGAAATGGACCCGACCCGATTTGATTCGACCCGCTATGAAACTTTGTTTGTTTGTTTTTACTTGTTTTACATGAGCCGACCTGCTATGAACCGATATTTTTATATAGCTAGAGGTCTAAAATCTTTAAAAAATTTCCGCACCCCCAGGAAAAAAATCCTGGGTCCGCTACTGGATACACCAGAGGTTATTTTAAGTCGTTTGATGCAGGTATGTTAAGTAAAATACATTGAGTAGTGATAATTATTACTTGAATAATAATCATATATCGGAACAAAAATAAATAAATCATACCACCATATACGACTTCTAAAATACATCGTTTGAACTCGAAGAACTTTGATGCAACTGATCGCAGTGAGTTGTAACCTTTGCATGGACTTTGATCACACAAATCTCTATTTATTTTCCTAAAAACACATAAAATACGCATTATATGTAAGCGAATTAATGACTAAATATGGTAAATGGAAGATAGAATTGTATATGCTACTAATTATATACCAACTTGATTAGTCTTTCAACCATAAATGAAGCTACTGTTTTCAAACATCCCAAAAAAAAAACCAATACCTGCATCAAGAGTAGAGGGGATGTAATTAAAAGAAAAACATGGGGCAGATGAAATTATTTTAAGAGAGTAAAATACTTTACATAACGGATGATTCTATTCCATTAAACAACCAAACAGGCTTTAATACAAATTTATAATTTTATATTCGATTTGAAATTCGAATTAAAATGATACATATTTACTTATTATTTTTATATATAATTGTATATAACTTTTGTTGGCCTATAACATTGTTCGCTTTTCCCTTGTAGAAAAAAAATTTACATACATTTTTTAATGTTTATTATGGGTGTTCCTATGTTTCGAGGTATTGTATGGTCACTTTTGACATCTATTTATCATCCCAGCATCCACATTCCAAACGACCACGCCTTGTGTCGTCTTCAGCAGATGTTGCATCTTCTTCTGATGCATGTTTTGATGCTTCCTCTACGTCGCGTCGGCAGACATCTCATCGAAGCACGATGCGGCGTTCTAGGGCTGCAATGGCAGCTGTTGATTCTGCTGGTTTCCCAGCTTCTGCTTAACAGTCCCCAGATTACGTTGACATGGGATTGTGTACAGAAGTGTGCGAGTGTTGTGGAGCTCTTTTTTGGTTCCAGGAACGGCTAACATCCTTTCCAATAAGTGCGCGTCCACGTTATAATCGTTGTTGTTGAGGTGGCAAAATTAAATTGCAATACCCATCTCAGCCGCCAGATTTATTGAAATCTTTGTTTTCGGATTCTCAATTTATGCTAAACATTCGTGCATGTAACGCTATGTTTTGCATGACATCGTTTGGGGTTATTGTAGATGATGCAATAAACCAGGGTGGTGGCCGTTTTCAAGGTTGCCGGCCAGGTTTCACACTATTTGGGTTCTTTGTGCCCTTCTTATGGTGATAGTCTCCGCTTTTCGCAAATGTACGTTTACGATAGTGAACATGAGATTGCAAACAGGCTGCATTTTTTCCCAACTATTGACTCGGATCATACTGCAGCAGAAACTGTTGCCGCCCTCGCTCACATGTTAGATGATGTAAACCCGTATGTACGGTTGTTTAGATCTGCTAGGAATTGTGTTCTCATACCGACATTCCAGATTTTGAAATCAGACTTCACAATCGTGTTCGTGACAATCGTTATTCTACCCCTGCTTCGAACACTCTTGGTGCCATAGTCTGTGACAACAGCCAATTATCGGCAGATTTTGATCTCGTCATTAAAAGTAAAGATAACACTCCTCATAGGGTAAGCAAGATTCACTCGGCTTATATGCCTTTGCAATACCCACTCCTTTTTCCGCGTGCCGAACAAGGTTAGTCGCCAGATTTTAAATTGACTGGAACTGAACCTACACCAGCCGACGAAGAAGTGCCTGATGACTGAAATTTAACACCTATAATGTTCTACGGTTATCAAATGCATGATCGCGAGAATGTGTACACTCATATACTGAAGGCATCCAAGTTGTTACAACAGTATTTGGTAGATGCCTACATTTGTGTTGAACATTGTCGTTTGGAATACTTTAGGGCGAACCAGGATGAATTCCGATATGAGTTTTTCCAAGGTGTTCAGGACGCAGTTTCTAGAGGGGATACTGACGCGAGCACCATAGGAAAGCGTGTCATATTACCTTCTTCATTTACAGGTGGGCCAAGGTAAATGTATAAGCATTATCAAGATGCGCTTGCAATATGTCATGTACATGGTAATCCTCAGTATTTCATCACGTTTACATGCAATGTTCGTTGGCCTGAAATAACAAGGGAAATTAGTCGTGTGGGTGCTGCTAATGCGCAAGATAGGCCCGACATCATCGCTAGGGTCTTCCAGATGAAGGTGCGTGCATTTATCAAGCACTTGCGAAATAGGAAACCATTTGGAGATGTCACTGCAGGTAACTATAAATATAAACTTTGTTTATAGTTTAGACGTGTTATGTGGCTTACATACTGTGGTATTCCCTCTTTGCGCAGATTTATACACAATTAAATTTCAAAAAAGAGGTCTACCACATTGTCACACGCTTTTATGGGTGTCTGATGCGTATAGTATACGCAATGCTGAACAGGTGGATCACTATATATCGGCTGAACTACCTGATCCTGTTCTCAAACCTGTTCTCCACAGGATTGTGATGGATTATATGTTGCACGGTCCATGCGGTTTAGCACGAATGGGTTCTCCCTTCATGAAAGATGGAGTTTGCAAAAAGAATTTTCCTAAGCCATATAATGTGACACGTTTTGATAATGCGGGTTATGTACATTATAAGAGATCGTCAACATCTGCACTGTTTCTAAAAAATGGTGTTCCTTTAGACAACAGGTACGTTGTTCCATACAACGCAAATTTGTTAATGCACTTTGAAGCACATATAAACGTAGAATATTGCGATTGGACTATGCTGATCAAATACTTATTCAAATATATCTCCAAAGGTGCTGATCGTATTCAGTTTGCGTTAACACGTGATAGACATGCTGGAGAGCCAGCTGACATCCCGGAGGTCATAGACGAGATAAAAAATTATACAGATGGCCGATTCATATGTCCACATGAAGCAATGTGGAAGATATTCAGTTTTCCAATACATCATAGGAATCCCCCAGTTCAAGTTTTAGCTATTCACTTGGAAGGAAAGCAGAACCTTACTTTTAGACAGTCGCAACGGCTTTTGGATATTACTAGCAATTCAAATATTGGTAAAACAACCTTAACATAATGGTTTGTGAATAATACCAATGAGATACAACGAGGGTTACTCTGGGTTGTCAGGAGTTAACCTTCGGTACATTGATTACTTATCGATGTATCGTTGGGATATGTCATCAAAAAAATGGATACGAAGAAGAAGTAAAAGGGAGCCAACAATCGGTAGCTTTACATATGTGCATCCAACATGCGGAGAACTCTTTTATTTAAGGCTTCTACTCAATTTTCAAAGAGGATGTTGTTCTTTCACAGATGTACGTACAGTATCAGGGACTGTAATGCCAACATTTAGAGAAGTGTGTGAAAGGCTTGGTTTGATCGGAGACGACAAAGAATAGGCCACCACTATTGAAGAGGCTGCCGAGTGGGCTATAACTGCTGAACTAAGATCTCTCTTTACTTGCATACTCCTTCACTGTGATGTTTCAAATCCTCGAAGGTTGTGGTAGGCAAATTGGAAATGCATGTCAGATGACATAAACCGTAGTATAGGCCTTGCAATTACCATTCATTCAGCGGTTATAGCCGATCAAGATCTACAACAGTATGTACTACGGGAATTGGAAACTCTTCTTAATACGAACTCAACTTCACGTTCATTGGTTGAGTACGGTCTATCGATGCCAGATGCTTCTGTGGTTTCAGCGCTTAGGAACAGCCTTCTTTTAGAAGAGAAAAGCTATGACAGAGACGCCTTACTCATTGAACACATGAGTCTTCACGAGGGCCTTCGACCAGGTTAGCTAGCTATATACAACGCAGTCATGTCTTCAATTGAAAATGGAACTCAATGTTTACTTTTTGTCTACGGTCATGGTGGAATAGGAAAGACATACTTATGGAAAACGATCATTGCACGTCTTAGATCAAGAGGTGAGGTTGTACTTGCTGTTGCAGCTTTAGGTATCGCATCACTATTGCTTCCATTTGGTAGGACTGCACACTCCAGATTTAAAATCCCATTGGAACTAACTGAAGAATCCATCTGTTACATAAAAAATAAGTCAAACCTATGTAATTTGCTTTTGCAAACCACTCTAATAATATGGGACGAGGCTCCAATGAGTGATCGCAGATGTTTTGAATCCTTGGATAAGACACTTAAGGATTTAACATCAAACACTTCGCAATATTTTGGTGGAAAATCAGTTTTACTAGGAGCCGACTTCAGGCAAACATTACCAGTAAAACCTAAAAGCACAAAAGCTGAGGTTATTGTGGCTTGCCTACCAAATTCATACTTATGGAAACATCTTACTATGTATAGGCTCACTGAAAACATGCGCATAGAATCTCTTTCACAACCTCAGCTACAAGGGCACAATTGCAAAATTTTTCAGAATGGCTCCTAAGAATAGGGGACGGGAAGGAAGGTCTCGTCGTGGATTTTGCAGAACCTAACATCAGAAAGATTGAAATACCACCCAAGTTCATATTGAAGGAACCGAATGATGGCCTTCAAAAACTGATTTCTTTCATTTATGATGCTCAACTACTAGCAAACCCATCACCAGCTGCAATATCAGAACGTGCTATTATATGCCCAAAGAACGACACAGTTGACGAGATAAATGACTTGGTTCATGCTATGTCACCTGGGGAATGAACCTCATATTTCAGCACTGATTCAATGGTTCCACATTCAAAGGATAGGAGCGAGATAGATGCTATGTACCCACCTGAATACTTAATGTGCTTAATTTCAATGGTATACCCAGTCATTGTTTACGCCTTAAAAAATAGCCATATCATGCTAATGCGTAACATGGATCAAAAAAACGGCTTATGTAATGGTACTCGACTTTTTGTCACACAGCTGCTTCCATGAGTGATTGAAGCCCGCATTATAACTGGAACAATAGTTGGTAAAAAAGTATACATACCGAGAATCAATTTTGTACATGACACTAAAGATATACCGTTTGTGTTTACACGTCGTCAATTCCTGGTTAAAATCTGTTATGCAATGACTATAAATAAGAGTCAAGGCCAGTCACTCAAAAAAGTTGGGCTCTACTTACCCGGAGCCTGTTTTTAGTCATGGTCAACTATGCATCGCCTTATCACGAGCTACTTCACCAAATTCACTGAAAATACTTACATCAAATAAAGCAGGTGAACAAAACAACACAACGTTAAATATTGTTTACACAGACTTGCTAAATGCCATTAATTCACAATAGGTTATTTTCTAAGTTTCTAATTGTTGATCATAAAAAATTGTTGTACATATCAAACGTACATAAACCATTTTACAACTATGATAATTATTGTTACTTTGAAAATTAATATAACTTAAAAAATTATTGAATACGTGTTTTTCCCCTTAAACAGGTTTTTTTTAAAATGGACAACAACGGAATATCGAGATTGCGACCCAACGGCCCAGCACCAGCGTTAGAAGTGCGTGTCATTCGGAAGTGGGTGCCTAAGTATCGCGAAAGCGAATTAGATTTTGTCTTCGTTGATGAAGAGGTATACATGCTTTCTCAAATTCTGAAAAAAATGTCTTAATAGAACTCTATACCCGCTGCTTATTATGTAGTTATCAGAGTATAACACGACCCACATAAACAGAACATACCATCCTTCATTGAAAACATTGTTAAACGATGTCTACTAAATTATGGATTTAAATCACTGTTAGATCACCTCTCAATTGAACATTCATCAATATATTATTTAATTATGTCTATACACTTGCAAAAAATAATGAAAACAAATGTGTCTTCCGTACTTAGCAAAATACTTCTCTGATTTACAATCAATATTTGCATATTATTTACTTATGTGTAGGGGTGTGCATGGGTCGGTTTGGTTCGGTTTTTACTATTAACCATAACCATAACCACTAGTCCGGTTATGGAGTTTTGGTAACCATAACCATAACCAAACTTCGGTTATGGTTAATCGGTTATGAAGTCGGTTATGGTTCGGTTTTGGTTAATTTCGGTTAAGCAACCAAGCAAGGTTTGAAATAAATAGGGGTGTGCACAATTTGAACTTATGTTGAGCCTATTTTATAAGATAACAGAGACTAAACTTTTTGGTTAAACTACCGATTTGGGGTTCTTTTTAATAAGGTAATTCTCAAACAAAAAAAAATACGGACATAACACCTTAGTTCTTTATCAAAATAAATGGCATCTACATCAAGATTATTTTGATACTAACATAGTTTTATCTTAGTAAAAACCCTCTATATGGTTTTGTAAAACACAAATCCATTATATAAAGTTAACATTATAAGTTCGGTTCGGTTTCGTTTATATCGGTTAACCAAAGGTTCATAACTATAACCATAACCGATTGAGCGGTTATACAAAGCTTCATAACCATAACCATTGGTTATATTGGTTATCGGTTATTAGTGGTTTGGTTATGTCGGTTATGGTTCGGTTATCGGTTATGATGGTTAATTTGCTCAGCCCTACTTATGTGTATAGACCCGCAACAGATTTATAAAGTAGATTCTAAAAAAATTATCATGTCTACTAAATCATGGATTTAAATCGCTATTAGGTCATCTCTCAATCGAACATTCATCAGTATATTATTTAATCATGTCTATACGCTTGCAAAAAATAATGAAAACAACTGTGTCTTGCGTACTTACCCGTTTTCATATTATTTACTTATGTGTGTATACCCGCAACAGAATTAGATATGTAGATTCGAAAATTTATTATGTTTCCCTACAAAAATTGGCAGGGAATGGGGATCCAGGCTTTTATGAAAGGAAGACTCAAAACGATGCCTACAAACATGCTATGAAATAAAAGGTTATGGATGCACAGAACCAGACAACTTTACAAACACATTGACCCACCCGGCTATAATGAACCTTGGAAACGCCACTGTCATCACCTCAGTTCCAAACAATGAAAACATACCAAAACAGTTTTTCGACCTAGCCACACGCAGAAGAGCAGAATTCCAAGCAAAAACAGAAGGGATTGTAGGTACGCATTAAACAATCTGTTAACAACATATTAGTAAACAAGTACCACAATTTATGTAACCATTTATACAAACAACTTGATAACAGATTACATCGGGCTGCTGGTACGACGAATTGAGGACAAAAAAAAACCAACAACAATAAACCCTATGTTGTTTTAGCATTCAAACACTGCAGTTAAGCTACAAACAACCTATCTACTACTTTTTAAATGTTGTCACCAAAACACTTATACCGGGATGCATTTAACAGCAATCAAGACATTACGGTTGCACTTTGGGAAGAAATAGCCACAGACAAAACTCGGTTCAACAGGGCTGAAATAGAGGCTGCATTAGCACCTATAATACTAGCGATGACAAGATTAAAAGCAAAGACATATTATGGCCGTGGAATCACAGGAACACTACAGCTATCTTCAACAAGTGCTACACATATCTACCTAAATCCACAAACAGTAGAAACTGAGCTTTTAAAAGAAATGTAAGAATAGCTTTAACAATTCAGGAATGAAATTAATGCTTATTAACAACACATAACACCCTATCTCCATGCTAAACAGGTACGAAAAATCGGATATGCAAAACTGTGCAATCACTACGACAACAGACCTAGAGGTTCCAATTTCACACCTGCTTCAAGGCAATGCCGGGATAATTGTAAGCACCTTACAAAAACCATATCTATTTACAAATTTAGATATAAATACCGTATTTATAAAACACAGGGCAAGCGTTTCATAATAAAGGGAAAAATAACAGAAGTCATGTCAGACAAGAGTTGGCACTACAATGCTTGCCCTAAATGTCATCAAACACTAATACAAACAGGTTCCGAATGGTTCTGTGTAGATGATGGAACTTATGACAAGGCAGTTTACATGTGGGTTTCTATTTAACTCAGTTTTATAAGTAAATCACAATACACTAACACGAAACGAAATGCAGGTACCGGATACTGGTCAAAATCTCAGACAACATAGGAACTATCAACGGCACCATCTTTGATCAGGCAGCCAATCAACTTCTGCAACAAACATGTGAAGAGACACTAACCAAAGAGAATCAAACCCAGCTACTCCAATGGATTAAAAACAGGGAAGCACAATTCCAGATTCAGGCAGAACAAGATCTCAAAAACCGTTCAATACGATGCACTATCAACAACGCAAACTAACTTCAGCCACAAACCAGCTACACCTCTACCAGCACACCATCAATACCAACCCCAAAACCAGTAACACCGTGTAACAACTCCTATCAAAAAGTCTTAATTATTATTTTAATTGTCCAATAGGAAACCTTAATTGAGACACCCAAGTGATTCTGCACAAACCCTGAAATTTTCAGAACAATCAAAATCAGGATCAGGGCCCCTAAAACTCAGGGGGGGGGGGGGGTAAATCCTAGTTACGATTATCTTGAAATCTCGTTGTCAAAAACGAATTTTGAGAAACAATCAAGTCAGCAAGGCTAGTCCAGAACGTGGCTACCCTAGGGTGATTTCGTGTCCCTTACGGACCGTAAGGGATTAGTCTTACGGTTCGTAAGCCTGTCAAATTTTGTGTATAAATAGCGGACTTTGGCAATCGAATTTGGGCACTGAAACGACGAACAAAGTCGAAATATACACTGAGATAAGCTCTGTTTACTATTAAAAACACACACGATTCACGAAGTGCTGCCGCAATACAGGGTAATAACTCGATCCCTGATACGATTCAATGTCCAATTGATCAAAATATCCAATGGATGTTTAAGTGCTGCCCACATTAGGGTTATGCTTTGTCATTCGTCGTTAATTCGATGGATGTTTAAGTATCGCACTTTGTCATTCTTTGTGAGGGTTTGATCTCGTGAGTTATCGTAAATGCTGTATTGATTACTAACCCAGAATTGTGTGTCTGTTACTAATTTAGGTTAAAAGGCTAATCAGTAGGCTAGGTTCTGCTCAAATTAAACTTGCAATGTGACTCATTCTCTTTTTATCAAATTTATTTACAAAAGCATGTTATTTTCAAAGTTATAATTACAGGGATTAAGTCTTTGTAGTCACCAAATTACAGCCGGTATGTGGGGTTTTGTATACATTACTTGATAATCGTCACCATTGGGGCAGCCAATGGGGGATATGACCATAGTCACAGATCCGGTCGAGTGACAAATACAGTGGGTAGTTTGTTTGATATCAGAAACATTGTAATCGCTCTTAATACTGTAAATTATAACAAAAGAGTCGTTTTAGTAAAAAGAATGATTCACTCAGTATTTCCTGCTGACTGTTGTGATCCAGGAAAAGCGCCGCAAAGTACTACAAGCTTAAGGAAGTGGCTCAGTATAAAATAAAGAAACATGTTTTGTAAAATAAAAGATTTCTTCGTGAAATCTCAAGATTGTAAATTACCGGGTTTTATCCCGAGTTGTGAAATAAAATAATCGGGAAATATTTCAGTTTTTAAAAAGATCCTGAAGAAACTTCCGCTGTTAATTAAATACCACGGGATTTCTGTCCCGCGGATCCTGAAACGGGTCAAAACGGGTCGGGGGCCGTGACAGAAAAAGGTGGTATCAGAGCCACTGATTTAAGCCTATTAAGTATTTATAAAATACTTAATTTTTTCTACTTGTCATTATGTGATTATGTGTTTTCTTATTTGAATATTTGTGTACAGTATGGGTAAACAAAAGTTGTCAAACATCTATCTTAAATTAGATAGGTCATCCAATGAGAAGGGAAGTTCATCCCAAACAAGATCCTCAAATCAGTCTGTAATTCCTGATGAAGGAATATTCGTGCGAAAGGCACAATATGAGGAACCACTTTCTCCTAGTAAAAGAAGTCTGATTATTAGGAAAAGTCAGGAGAAAATAAAGAAATTCCGAGAAAAGAAGATTAAACAGGAAACCTAGGAATTTACTAGTAAATCACCTTGGGAGGACAAGTTAGATAAGAAATGGACAGATCTCTATATGCTAGCCATTGTAGCAATAAATACAAATCTTTAAAATAATCTGACTCAAAGTTTTAGCACCCGGATTACCTACATTCTAGAAACCTTACCCAATAAATAAATAAGTAAACCTTAGTGTGTTTTAATTTTCAGATGTTTTGGTAGTTACCCAGTATGAAATAATATTTAAAAGTTTTTTTCTATAAAATTTTATTATGATTTTTAACTTAGTAATTGTGTGTATTTTGCTAAACAGCATGAGTGACTTGTCTGACGCCCTTCAGAATTTAAATCTCTATCCAGTAAGAATAGAGATTTCCAGAGATTTCAATAGGTATATACCAGACATAGAAGAACCTATAGAATTCAACGCTTCACCTCTCGAGAAACCCAAGCCAAATAAAATGGAAATTGGGGAAAGCTCTAGACAAATTGAGGGGTTACCATCTCAAGAAGAGCTAGATTTTATATTGGCAAGCTATAATACTATTAAGCATGTTAATGAAAATGTTTTTATTCATTCTCTTGAAACACAACTACCAATAAACTTGGACCCAGTAATCCCAGAACCTATACCTAATCCACCTATGAGCAATGAGAATTTAGCTGAACTTCGCCGCTTTGGCGAGGAGTTAATAGATGCAGGAAATAGAATTAGGGAAGTAGGAGAACAGATCTCCTGGAAATATGACGAGAAGGAACGTCGTTACTAAAATACCAACTGACAAAAGGACAATGGGTTGTGAAACTGTGGTTGTAAATTAGCAATAATAAATATAATCATGTGAAATAACCTAAAATAAAACTTTGTAAGATAATGGTGTGTATTGATGCATACTATTAAATATAAATGGAAATCGAGAAATCGATAGTTTTGGCTATATTGGTGTTATGAACTCTGTGTAATTGTTTTGTGTAATTGTTATTTATTTGATACTAATAAATTATATATATTAATTATCAGATGGAAAACGCTAATAATGAACCAGTTAATGAGGTTAATCAATCTGAGCAACAACCGGAGGATCAATATATGACTAGGCAGGATATAGAAAATATCGTTGCCCAATGGATAGCCAATGCTATTCCAGCAATCGTTGCTGCTGTTAAAAATCCAATAAAACCGCAACAAATCGTTCCTAGCAAACGTATTTCTGAAGATAACTTCAGTAATAGCGTAAACGGAGGCAGTGATCATGTTAATCATGATAATGAACCACGGCAAGCTCCGCTTCCTAAGAAAATGAAAGCTGTAACACCTAGTTGCACTTATAAAGAATTTCTTGCTTGTAAAACCGAGGCAGTAATAGCCATAAGTAAATGTGACAAGGATGACAAGGTCATGTACGCGTCAAATCTTTTCAAAGAAGGGGCGCTAGAATGGTGGAACATGGTGTTACAAGCCAAAGGAAGAAATAGGGCTTATGCCATGACCTGGGAAGAATTTAAGATTCTTGTAGAAAGAAAATTATGTCCCGAATATGAAAGAGATCAAATGGCGAATAAGTTCTTAAACCATCGAATGATGGGTGTAGATTGTCGCGGTTATACTTCGACATTCTTTGAATATGCTAGAGTGGTACCAACACTGGCTTCGCCAGAACCGGTACTCATTTCTCGCTATATTTGGGGACTGATTAGTGAAATCCGTAACATCGTTAAAGCTACGAGACCTCGTACTATTGACGATGCTGTGGAATTAGCTAACACCCTAACTGACGAACTGGTACGCACACAAGATGAAAACAGGAAGAAGGAACTGGCTCAGAAAATTACCCAAGGATTTCGTACGGGTAATAATAACAGCTTCAAAAGAAAAGGAACAGGGAAATCTCCAACTCCGTCATTCTGTAGGAAATGCAAAAAGAAACATTATGGAAGATGAGATATAACCTGCAATTTTTGCAAAACTGTAGGACATCGTGAAGAAAACTGCAGGAAGAAATCCACAATTTGTTACAATTGTGGGGAAGCAGGGCATTTCAAAACAGAATGTCCTAAATTAGTCAAACCAGCAGACCACAAAGCCAAGACAGCTGAGGGAGCTACCAAGAAGAATGTTCGAGCCTTTCAGTTAACAACTCAGGAGGCCGAGTTAATTCCAGATGTAATAGCTGGTACGTTCTTAGTTCACAACATTTACGCCAAAGTATTATTTGACTCTGGTGCAAATCAAAGTTTTATCAATACTTCATTCTACCAAGCTCTTAATTTACCTTTAACCAACCTTAGGCAGATTTTTACAGTCGAAACGGCAGACGGAAATTCTGTTAGCATAGATAAAGTTATGGAAAAGGAAAATATAGAACTTTCAGGTCATAATTCTTTGCAAACCTATTACCTATGAAATCAGCCGAATTTGATGTTGTGTTAGGAATGGATTGGTTAGTAGCCAACCATGCTCGAATCCTTTGTAATAAAAATTCCATAGAAATTCAAGCACCCACCGGAGAAGTAATTATGATTACAGGAGATAAACCACGTAAGCCCATGAAGTTCATATCAGTAATGAAAGTTGCTAGTTATGAACGAAAGCAAGGAATAGTGTATATGATTTCGGTAATCATTAGCACTAAGGGTAAAGAACTTAAGGAGATTCCTGTAGTCTCAGAATACCCAGATGTATTTCCAGAAGAATTACCCGGATTACCACCAGATAGGGAGGTAGAATTTAGAATTCATTTAATTCCCGGAACTATACCGATAGCTAAGGCACCTTATCGGTTAGCACCCACAGAAATGTTAGAACTGAAAAAGCAATTAGATGAATTACTAAGTAAAGGTTTCATACAACCTAGTTCATCCCCTTGGGGAGCACCAGTGTTCTTTGTTAAGAAAAAGGATGGTTCAATGAGAATGTGTATTGATTATAGAGAATTGAATAAGGTTACAATTAAGAATCGATACCCATTACCTAGGATTGATGATCTTTTCGATCAACTCCAGGGAGCTAGATATTTCTCTAAGATTGACTTACGCTCCGGATATCATCAATTGAAAGTACAAGAGGAAGACATACCTAAAACTGCTTTCAGGACTAGGTATGGTCATTACGAGTTCACAGTCATGCCCTTTGGGTTAACGAATGCTCCTGCTGCATTCATGGACATGATGAATAGAATCTGTAAACCGTATTTGGATAAATTTGTAATTGTTTTTATAGACGATATACTTATTTATTCCAAAAGTCAGACAAAACATTGTGAGCACTTACACGCACTCTTAACTTTGTTAAGAAAAGAAAACCTTTATGCCAAATTCTCGAAGTGTGAATTTTGGCTACAAGAGGTGCAATTCCTAGGACACATGGTGAATCATGAAGGTATTCATGTAGATCCTGCTAAGATAGAGGCGATTACCAATTGGAAGGTTCCACAAACTACAATGGAAATTAGAAGTTTTATAGGTTTAGCTGGCTACTGTAGACGGTTTATTAAGGATTTTTCCAAGATAGCTGTACCATTAACTAAGCTAACCTGTAAAGCAGTTAAGTTTGATTGGGGACCTAAACAAGAAGAAGCCTTTAGAATATTAAAGCAGAAACTAACAAATGCTCCAATCTTAGCTTTGCCAGAAGGGACTGAAGATTTTGAAGTATACTGTGATGCTTCAAAACTAGGATTAGGATGTGTGCTAATGCAACGCAAGAAGGTAATTGCGTATGCTTCAAGACAATTGAAAAAGCACGAAGAAAATTATACAACTCATGATTTAGAATTAGGAGCTGTAATTTTTGCCCTTAAGATTTGGAGACATTATCTTTACGGAAGTAAATTTACTGTCTATATAGACCACAAAAGTTTAAAATATATTTTTGGGCAAAAAGAGTTAAACATGAGACAAAGGAGATGGATGGAAATTCTAGGTGACTACGACTGTGATATTCAGTATCACGAAGGAAAGGCAAATGTAGTTGCAGATGCCTTAAGTCGTAAGTATCATGAGAAACAATGACGGGTGCGTGCTCTCAGAATAAATCTACAATTAGATTTAATGGAACAATTGAAGCATTTTCAAGAAACAGCAATAGAGGATGCTGCTGAAGGAATGAAAGGACGAATAAAAGAATTAGAACAGGGAGATGATGGAATTTGGAGATTCCATAAGAAAAGGATTTGGGTACCGAAGCAGGGAGAATTAAGAAATAAGATCTTAGAGGAAGCTCATAAATCTAGGTATACCATACATCCTGGAAACAATAAGATGTACCAAGATTTAAGAAATAATTTCTGGTGGATAGGCAGGCATGAAGAATGATATAGCTAGATATGTTTCTAAGTGTCTTACTTGTTCACAAGTTAAGGCAGAACACCAGAAACCTACAGGTCTACTACAACAATTAGAAATGCCTGTATGGAAATGGGAACTCATAACAATGGATTTTGTTACTAAGTTGCCCAAAACCAGAAAAGGTAATGATGCGATTTGGATAATTGTAGATCGATTAACCAAATCAGCTCACTTTCTACCCATGAAGGAAACCTTTAGTATGGAAAGGTTAGCCAAATTGTACGTAGACGAAGTAGTATCTTTACATGGAGTTCCACTCTCCATTGTATCAGATAGGGATAGTCGTTTTACTTCTCATTTTTGGACAAGTTTCCAAGAAGCAATGGGAACTCGACTAAACCTAAGTACTGCATATCATCCTCAAACAGACGGGCAAAGTGAAAGGACGATCCAAACTCTAGAAGACATGCTCCGAGCATGTGTGATAGATTTTGGTGGAAACTGGGATGATCATTTACCATTAATTGAATTCTCCTATAACAATAGTTATCATTCAAGCATTAAAACTGCCCCATTTGAAGCACTGTATGGAAGAAAGTGCAGAACTCCAGTTTGTTGGGCAGAAATGTCACACCCCTTTCTGCGGCGGAAGCACGAGGTGTGATCATGAAAGGCTCTCATTGCATACGAAGAGTAAACATGCTACATGCTCGTAAAATAACATTCAAATACCATAATATGAAAACATACGTTAGCGTTTACATCGCTAAGTCGCATAAAACATTGTCTTAAAAGTTTACAACTTTATTTAAAGTTAAACACAAGCGACATCCACGAGCATAAGCAAGACCGCGCGCACATCCATTCTAGTTACCTGAAATACATGTGAGTTTTTGGAAAAACGTCAACATAAAGTTGGTGTGAATTCATGCTGTTTTGTATTTCATGTTTGTATACTTTGTATGAAAACATAGTTTGTGAGTAAATCAAGTTTTCATATGTAAATCCAGTTTCATGTGTACACCACGTACATCTGTATAATTCAATTTCTTCTTGAGTACCCCACGTACTCAAGTTTAATTCTCATTCTCTTGAGTACCCCACGTACTTCAAGTATAATTCAATCTTCTTGAGTACCCCACGTACTTCAAGTTATATATCAATTTTGTATGGTATGAATTTTATGTAAATACAGTATTTCTGTAATTATCAGATTGTTAATGGGTTGCAAAGCCATTAACCTGTGGCACGTCATAGGAAGTCACCAAACCTAAGGCATTTAATTGGTATATTCTGAGACACAAAAGCACCACTCGATTCTCGCCCCGACCGAGTGTGAGGCTGCCAGGCACCCGTTAGATCTAACCTTTTGTTCTGCGGTCTAGGTATATTGTTGATTAATGGTGCTTCTGTACCCTATTCGTGACACTATTTCTCATAACGCCTCCTACTTGGTTCTCGTTCTCACCAAGCGCGTTTCTTGTTATCATTTCTCATGGCGCCTCTTACTTGGTTCTCGTTCTCACCAAGTGCGCTTCTCATATTCTTGTATTTCGTCACACTTGGTTCTCGTTCTCACCAAGTGTACTTCTTGTATTTTATATTTCGTCACACTTGGTTCTCGTTCTCACCAAGTGTACTTCTTGTATTTATATCATACCATTTATAAATATTGTACTTTTGTACATGTATTTCACCCCCGAAGTTATAAAAACTGAAAACAGTTAAAGAGAAAAGGGGGAGCATGAACTCACAACTTTGCGTTCCTAGCGTCGTAAACTCCACCGGATTTGCTTAATTAACGTCGTAACCTATACGCGTTTTCTTAACGTTAGTCACTAGACTTGCGTCGCACAAGTACAGTCACTCTCTTTTGTATATATTCTTGTGTTAAAAATATTCTATATTTTTAACTACGTATCTTACTTATATTATTTTCTCCAAAAATAAATATAAGTCTTTTGTGTTTTGCACTTTGCACCCGAATTATGTTTCTTGTATGTTGTATGTGTATTTTTATATTTCTACTCCTCATGAGTATTTAGTGTATTTTTAAGTCTTAATACGCTAGCACGTATAACACATACTATATACACTTAACACACAAGTTGGTGATCAAATAATATATATTTTTCTCTCAAAAATATATACTTATTATCCATTTTTATTCTTGAAGAAAACCTCATTTCTTATCACCAAAAATCAGGGAAACCTTAGTAATACTTTTAAACACATTTTTAGGGAATAAGTTTCTCAAAACTTATATTTTTCTAAGTGTCAAAATTTATAAAAATTTTGACAGAGTTTCCCCTAAAAATGGAGGTTTCCCACGTTTTCAAAACGTGTGTTTATTTTCTTTTAAATCATCATCAATCATCAATAATCAGCAACAACAATTATCAACAATAATCACTACTTTTCCCCACTTCATGAACTTGGATATTTACCAAGATTGTGTAGTAACTTACTAGCACATTTAGTAAGTCTTGTTATCTTTAAAAATAAGTTTAATTTCTTAAAAACTTTATTTTTAAAGAGTATGAAGTTTTACAACTTCTAGTCGGTTTTTACGAAAATTATTTCTTTGTTAAAACCCTTGTTACACAAGTATCCATACACTTGTTTGTTCACAAAAACCACTTTTGTTTGTGTAAGACCCGGTTTAGAACATGTGATTTCTTTAAAGTGTGGTTCTTCAAAAATACCACTTGCAGATACGTAGATCCGCTAGTTTTAAACACCAATGTACAGGTTAAATTACTTTTACACAAGTAAAATATTTTACACAAGTTCATGTCTCTAGTGTGGTAGAGTTTCGCCTTTTAACCCTTGTAGTAACCAAAAACGAGCTTATGTGAAGATCCATGATCTTACAAAGTCGGGTTAAACGATGATCCGAGCTACCACATCATAGATCGGGTCTAAAAAATCTCATAGTCCAAATACTACAACTTTTACACAACACATGTGTTATTAACCACCATTTTAGTATTTTTACTAGACTTTAAAGCTTCAAAATGTAAGTTAACGATATTTAACCGACAATATTCCTTTTAACCACCTTAGATAAGCTTAAAAACAAGTTTTAAGTGTTATACCTCTAGCTCAAGGCTAGGGAAGAATCCTGACGAAAAAGAGGTGGATAAAAGCTAACGGTAGAGGTCCTTCGTGTTCCGCTTGCTCCGAGGCTCCTAATACGTGACCCTTGAAGTGTGTATGATGATGGAATGATGAGAACTAAAACCGAAAATGGGTGGATGTAGGGGAGGGGGTTCGGCCGAGACCTCAAGGGTGAGGGAGAGAGAAGAGTTGGAGTGTGAAGTTAAGTGAAGATTATGTTGTGTAATGGATCATACTTATAGGCAATTCAAGTGTTATTATCCAAGGGTAATTATGTTATCTAGATACTAGACAAACCATAATAAAATAATGAACTTGGTACTCTTGTGTTCCCCATGGTTTGGGGCCGGTTATGATGGGGGGGGGGGGGTTAGTTCGATCTCAACTAGGTAGTTAGGGTGATAATTAGTTAAGTTAAGTAATTAACTTAGTTACTTGTGTGTGGTGCGTTACTACGGGTGTTAGGGTAATCAGAGACCCTAACTGGCTCAGAAAAATATAATTAGTGAAAATACTAATATTTTCATGTTCCGGGTAAAGTCCGGTTGTTCGGTTACATAGCGATTCGTTAAAGTGCTAAATTACACCTTTTAGTGTCTAATAAGTGTCGTTTAAGTACCTTCCTTGTACTCTTTCAATTCCCAACACTTAGGGAAATATTCTGGATAATAAAACGACATTTCTGCATAATATTCATGTGTCTAAATGCTGAATTATTGCTGAATTTTATAAATTCTGCACTTAAAGTGCGTTTCGGGTGCTTTTTAGTGCGTATTTTTGCTTTCGTATTGCATATATATTAACCCGTGTATGTATTCTTGGGTTTTAATGCATTCTTGTTGTCGGACCTACACCTAGGCCTCAATTCTGATGTCTGACTGCTTTCTGCAGTTCTGTTGACACATTGTGTCTTACCGGTGAGTTTACTATTATTCTGACGCAACGCTCTTGTTTATGCATAACGCAATATTTTGTAGTATACAACATGCATGAATTCACTTGTTTAATCATGTGTTCAGACATTGCTGACAATTAAACTCATAATTGCAGTCATTAAGCAATAATTATAGTGTACGGAAATTACCGGTTTGTGCCAGTTGTCACAGTCTCCCCCCGTTAAAAGAATTTCGTCCCGAAATTCAGGCTGAACTAACTCTCGCTGGAGTCTTCTTGAATAGGTGGGGATACTTTTTCTTGAACTGGTCTTCACGTTCCCATGTGTACTCGGGTCCGTGCTTAGAGCTCCAACGTACTTTGACAAGTTTCACACTGCTCCTCCTGGTCTTGTTGACTTTCCAGTCAGTAACCTCAACGGGTTGTTCTGTAAATCGGAGGGCTTCATCAATATGTATTTCATCCATCGGGATGATCACGTTTTCTTGCGTTGGACTCTTCTTCAGGTTGGATACATGAAATGTATCATGTACTCCGTTAAGTTCTTCCGGTAACTCCAACTTGTATGCCACGGTACCAATTCTCTTCAGTATTCTGAATGGTCCGATATATCGTGGATTCAGCTTTCCACGCTTTCCAAATCTGACTACGCCCTTCCATGGTGAGACTTTTAACAACACTTTGTCTCCCACCTTGAAATCTACCGATTTTCTATTTGGATCCGCGTAGCTCTTTTGTCGCTCTCGAGCCGCCTTAATGCGCTCTCGGATCTGCGCAATCTTGTCGGTTGTCTCTTGTACAAGTTCAGGACCAACCATACGTTTATCTCCGGCATCTGCCCAACATAAGGGCGATCGGCATTTGCGGCCATACAGAGCTTCGAACGGCGCGGCTTTTATGCTTGTATGATAGCTGTTATTGTAGGAAAACTCAACTAAAGGTAGATGAGTATCCCAGCTGCCGCCTAGGTCCATGACACATGCGCGAAGCATATCTTCTAACGTTTGTATAGTCCGTTCGCTCTGGCCGTCTGTTTGTGGATGGAATGCCGTGCTTAGATCTAACTGAGATCCAAAGGCTTCCTGAAATGATTGCCAGATTCTTGAGACAAAGCGTCCATCTCTGTCTGAAATGATTGAGATTGGCACTCCATGACGTGCCACAATTTCTCTTAAGTATATCTCAGCAAGCTTTCCAGTGCTGTCTTTTTCTCGGATCGGTAGGAAGTGCGCAGACTTCGTCAATCGATCAACTATTACCCATATCATATCGTGCCCTCTCGGGGTCCTGGGTAATTTCGTTATGAAGTCCATCGAGATTTGTTCCCACTTCCACACGGGAATCTCTGGTTGTTGTAGTAGGCCGGACGGTTTCTGATATTCGGCCTTAACCTTCGCACAGGTTAGGCATTTTCCAACATAGACAGCAACGTCGCTTTTGAGTCTCGGCCACCAATAGTACTCTTTCAAGTCTTGGTACATCTTGTCCGATCCTGGATGGATCGAATATCTCGATTTGTGGGCTTCATTAAGGATGACCTCACGTATGCCACCACAGAGTGGAACCCAGATACGCTTCTTGAAGTATAAGGCTCCCTCTTCATTTGGCACCATGTAATTCAATGCACCCCGGAGGTATTCAGCTTTACGGTTCTCTTCTTTAAGAGCTTCTTGTTGTGCATCTCGAATGCGTGCGGTGAGGTTCGTTCGAATCGTCATTTCCAACGCTCGAACCCTTAGGGTCTTAACCCTTTCTTTTCGGCTCAACGCGTCTGCTACAACGTTCGCCTTTCCAGGATGGTACTTAATCTCACAGTCATAATCATTCAGCAGCTCGACCCAACGTCGCTGGCGCATATTCAATTCCTTCTGATCAAATATGTGTTGCAAGCTTTTGTGATCTGTGAAGATTGTACATCGAGTACCATATAAATAATGTCGCCAAATCTTCAAGGCGAATACCACTGCGCCCAACTCTAGGTCGTGAGTGGTATAATTTCTTTCATGAACCTTCAGTTGTCTTGAAGCGTAAGCGATGACTTTTTGGCGTTGCATGAGCACGCAACCCAAGCCTTGTCGTGAGGCGTCGCAGTATACCACGAAGTCTTCAGTGCCTTCGGGTAACGATAGTATCGGTGCATCGCAGAGCTTGTTCTTAAGTAGCTGAAAGGCTTCTTCTTGTTTGTGACCCCAGTCGTATTTCATGTCCTTCTGTGTAAGGGTCGTTAGCGGTTGAGCTATTTTTGAGAAATTCTCGATGAATCGCCGGTAATAGCCCGCTAAACCCAAAAATTGACGAACTTCAGTTGGGGTCTTGGGAGCTTCCCAATTCTTTATTGCTTCTATCTTGGACGGGTCTACATGAATGCCTTTCTCATTCACCACGTGACCAAGAAATTGTACTTCGCGAATCCAGAATTCGCATTTCGAGAACTTTGCATAAAGTTTCTCTTTCTTCAGTAGCTCCAAGATGGTTCTGAGATGTTGCTCGTGCTCTTCTTTCGTTCGCGAGTAAATCAGGATATCATCGATAAATACAATCACGAATTTATCGAGATATGGTTTGCACACGCGGTTCATTAGGTCCATAAAGACCGCTGGCGCGTTCGTCAATCCAAACGGCATCACAAGAAATTCGTAGTGCCCATATCGCGTTCTGAATGCAGTCTTTGGAACGCTTTCATCTTGGATTCTCAGCTGATGGTATTCAGATCGAAGGTCGATCTTGGAATAGTAGCTTGATCCTTGCAATTGATCAAATAAGTCATCAATCCTTGGTAGCGGATACCGATTCTTGATTGTGAGCTTGTTCAGTTCCCTGTAATCGATACACATCCGCAGTGTTCCATCCTTCTTCTTCACGAATAATACTGGAGCTCCCCAGGGTGAGAAGCTTGGCCTTATGAATCCTTTATCCAACAACTCCTGGAGCTGTGTAGATAATTCTTGCATTTCGGATGGTGCAAGTCGATAGGGTGCCTTGGCTACAGGAGCAGCTCCTGGAACCAAGTCTATACGGAATTCGACTTGTCGTTGCGGAGGTAGTCCTGGCAGATCTTCAGGGAACACATCAGGAAATTCCTTCACCACAGGAATGTCTTCGAGTTTTGGCTCCACAGCCTTCTTGTCTATAATGTGTGCTAGGAAAGCAACACATCCTTTCCTTAGGCACTTCTGTGCCTTCATACAACTGATGATTCGTAGAGGCGCGTTTCGTCTTTCTCCATGCACGATGAGAGTTTCACCATTCGCTAAAGGGATGCGAATGATTTTCTCATGGCAAATAACTTCAGCTTTGTTCTTGGACAACCAGTCCATCCCGACTACTACATCGAAGCTACCCAATTGAATAGGTAAGAGGTCGATGCTAAAATTTCGTTCGCCAAGTTCTAGTGTGCAGCCTCTAACAACTTCGCTTGATTCAACAAGTTTACCATTGGCTAGTTCTATGGAATAAGGAATTTCTAATCTACTAGTTTCTATTCCGAGTATGCGTTTAAATTCCACAGACATGAAGCTATAATCGGCGCCAGTGTCGAATAATATGGATGCAAAGTGATTGTTAATGAGAAACGTACCGGTGACCACGTTAGGGTCCTCGCGTGCGTCTCTTGCTCCAATCACAAATGCTCGAGCTGGAGCGTTGTTTCTCTCTGGGCAGTTCTTCATGAAATGATCATTGCTTCCACACTTGAAGCATCCTTGCCCTTTCCCGTTGCCATTCTTGTTACCAGCACCGTTCCCATTTCGGTTCTTTCCTTTTCCCCAACAGTCTTCTGTTTGATGACCCAATTTACCACATTTGTCGCACCTTGGAATGCGACAAGCTCCATCATGATGATACTTACATTTTTGGCATCTAGGCATGGAGCCTTGGTATGCTTTGGTTGCATGGGTTTTCATCTCCTGAGGCGGATTAGTGTCGCGCTTCTTGTTGAAACCCTTGTTGTTGCGAGTAGCTTGGTTCAAACTTGTATGCTTTCTCTTTTTGTCACCGGACGACTCAGCATGTGTCTCGGTCTTTTCTGTTGGGTTTAGTGATAACTTCTTCATACGAACACAATCTTCAGTCAGGCTGACAGCCAGAGTTACAGCCTCGGTGATTGTTTGTGGTTTGGCCGACGTCACCATGCCACGAAACTCTGAGGCCAGTCCCCAAATGTATCGTTCAACACACTTGAATTCGGGAGTTACCATGTAGGGAAGCACTCTAGACAGATCGTGGAACCTTCGAGTGTAACCATTGATGTCAGCACCTTCCATAGTCAAGTGCCAGAACTCTGTTTCCAGCCTTTGGAGTTCAGCACGAGAGCAGTACTTCTCTCTCATCCTTTCCTTCAGTTCCTCCCAAGTGAGGCCATAAGCGGCGTCATCACCCAAGGTTTGGGCTTGCAGGTTCCACCAAGTCAGAGCTTCATCGACGAATAACCCAGTAGCAAAAGTGACTTGTTGATCCGCGGTACACTTGCTCATGCGGAAAGTAGCTTCAGTCTTCTCCGTCCAACGCACAAATGCTACTGCACCTCCTGTGCCATCATAGTTCATCGGCTTGCAGTCGAGGAACTGCTTGAAAGTGCAGCCTTGAGCTGCATTGCCTCCAGACGAATCTCCATTCCCATTACGCCTAGCGTTGCTTGGTCCTCCACTGTCTTGAGTTCGGTTCGCCTCGTACTGGGCGATAGCAGCGGAGATCCTTTCCTCCAGTAGAGCGTCCAGCTCTTCAGCAGTTCTTGGCAGTGGGGGAGGAGGAGGTTGGTTACGAGCGTTCACAGCTCTTCTGGGTGCCATGTTCTGACGAACACAACCCAATGGGTTTAGGCATTTGTTTGATATCGTCCTACTAGGCAGTAGTAGTATATATATTCACAGGTATATATCACATAAGTGACATCAAACAATTATTACTCTAGCAGAGTACTTAGTAGGCTTGCACTGAGGGAATCTATACGTGACAAGACTTGCTGTGATTCCTGTGCACTGAATTCCATAATTATGTATGCATCCATAATTACGTAACTCCTTGCACAGTCCGCACAGTTCGTTTCATCCTCGTATTTCTTCCTTCAGATGGGCCATTGCTTTCAGGTAAAGTCACATATACTTGTGACATTCCACTTCTAGTACATGCTAATTATCACACATAATTGCAAGAAATTTCTAGTCAATGACAAGTGCTACTCAAGTGCACTCTAAGTCTCGTAGTGTCCCTTCTAGACTCATGTAGACAGTTTCAGGTAGTGGATGTCGCGGGACGTTTTATGCAATGAAAACTCTTTGAAAATTGTTTTCGTGAATGGATCCTAGAGATTGTAGACTAGACTCGAGAAGGAATCCTGGTTCACTACAATCGCAGCTCTGATACCAATCTGTCACACCCCTTTCTGCGGCGGAAGCACGAGGTGTGATCATGAAAGGTTCTCATTGCATACGAAGAGTAAACATGCTACATGCTCGTAAAATAACATTCAAATACCATAATATGAAAACATACGTTAGCGTTTACATCGCTAAGTCGCATAAAACATTGTCTTAAAAGTTTACAACTTTATTTAAAGTTAAACACAAGCGACATCCACGAGCATAAGCAAGACCGCGCGCACATCCATTCTAGTTACCTGAAATACATGTGAGTTTTTGGAAAAACGTCAACATAAAGTTGGTGTGAATTCATGCTGTTTTGTATTTCATGTTTGTATACTTTGTATGAAAACATAGTTTGTGAGTAAATCAAGTTTTCATATGTAAATCCAGTTTCATGTGTACACCACGTACATCTGTATAATTCAATTTCTTCTTGAGTACCCCACGTACTCAAGTTTAATTCTCATTCTCTTGAGTACCCCACGTACTTCAAGTATAATTCAATCTTCTTGAGTACCCCACGTACTTCAAGTTATATATCAATTTTGTATGGTATGAATTTTATGTAAATACAGTATTTCTGTAATTATCAGATTGTTAATGGGTTGCAAAGCCATTAACCTGTGGCACGTCATAGGAAGTCACCAAACCTAAGGCATTTAATTGGTATATTCTGAGACACAAAAGCACCACTCGATTCTCGCCCCGACCGAGTGTGAGGCTGCCAGGCACCCGTTAGATCTAACCTTTTGTTCTGCGGTCTAGGTATATTGTTGATTAATGGTGCTTCTGTACCCTATTCGTGACACTATTTCTCATAACGCCTCCTACTTGGTTCTCGTTCTCACCAAGCGCGTTTCTTGTTATCATTTCTCATGGCGCCTCTTACTTGGTTCTCGTTCTCACCAAGTGCGCTTCTCATATTCTTGTATTTCGTCACACTTGGTTCTCGTTCTCACCAAGTGTACTTCTTGTATTTTATATTTCGTCACACTTGGTTCTCGTTCTCACCAAGTGTACTTCTTGTATTTATATCATACCATTTATAAATATTGTACTTTTGTACATGTATTTCACCCCCGAAGTTATAAAAACTGAAAACAGTTAAAGAGAAAAGGGGGAGCATGAACTCACAACTTTGCGTTCCTAGCGTCGTAAACTCCACCGGATTTGCTTAATTAACGTCGTAACCTATACGCGTTTTCTTAACGTTAGTCACTAGACTTGCGTCGCACAAGTACAGTCACTCTCTTTTGTATATATTCTTGTGTTAAAAATATTCTATATTTTTAACTACGTATCTTACTTATATTATTTTCTCCAAAAATAAATATAAGTCTTTTGTGTTTTGCACTTTGCACCCGAATTATGTTTCTTGTATGTTGTATGTGTATTTTTATATTTCTACTCCTCATGAGTATTTAGTGTATTTTTAAGTCTTAATACGCTAGCACGTATAACACATACTATATACACTTAACACACAAGTTGGTGATCAAATAATATATATTTTTCTCTCAAAAATATATACTTATTATCCATTTTTATTCTTGAAGAAAACCTCATTTCTTATCACCAAAAATCAGGGAAACCTTAGTAATACTTTTAAACACATTTTTAGGGAATAAGTTTCTCAAAACTTATATTTTTCTAAGTGTCAAAATTTATAAAAATTTTGACAGAGTTTCCCCTAAAAATGGAGGTTTCCCACGTTTTCAAAACGTGTGTTTATTTTCTTTTAAATCATCATCAATCATCAATAATCAGCAACAACAATTATCAACAATAATCACTACTTTTCCCCACTTCATGAACTTGGATATTTACCAAGATTGTGTAGTAACTTACTAGCACATTTAGTAAGTCTTGTTATCTTTAAAAATAAGTTTAATTTCTTAAAAACTTTATTTTTAAAGAGTATGAAGTTTTACAACTTCTAGTCGGTTTTTACGAAAATTATTTCTTTGTTAAAACCCTTGTTACACAAGTATCCATACACTTGTTTGTTCACAAAAACCACTTTTGTTTGTGTAAGACCCGGTTTAGAACATGTGATTTCTTTAAAGTGTGGTTCTTCAAAAATACCACTTGCAGATACGTAGATCCGCTAGTTTTAAACACCAATGTACAGGTTAAATTACTTTTACACAAGTAAAATATTTTACACAAGTTCATGTCTCTAGTGTGGTAGAGTTTCGCCTTTTAACCCTTGTAGTAACCAAAAACGAGCTTATGTGAAGATCCATGATCTTACAAAGTCGGGTTAAACGATGATCCGAGCTACCACATCATAGATCGGGTCTAAAAAATCTCATAGTCCAAATACTACAACTTTTACACAACACATGTGTTATTAACCACCATTTTAGTATTTTTACTAGACTTTAAAGCTTCAAAATGTAAGTTAACGATATTTAACCGACAATATTCCTTTTAACCACCTTAGATAAGCTTAAAAACAAGTTTTAAGTGTTATACCTCTAGCTCAAGGCTAGGGAAGAATCCTGACGAAAAAGAGGTGGATAAAAGCTAACGGTAGAGGTCCTTCGTGTTCCGCTTGCTCCGAGGCTCCTAATACGTGACCCTTGAAGTGTGTATGATGATGGAATGATGAGAACTAAAACCGAAAATGGGTGGATGTAGGGGAGGGGGTTCGGCCGAGACCTCAAGGGTGAGGGAGAGAGAAGAGTTGGAGTGTGAAGTTAAGTGAAGATTATGTTGTGTAATGGATCATACTTATAGGCAATTCAAGTGTTATTATCCAAGGGTAATTATGTTATCTAGATACTAGACAAACCATAATAAAATAATGAACTTGGTACTCTTGTGTTCCCCATGGTTTGGGGCCGGTTATGATGGGGGGGGGGGTTAGTTCGATCTCAACTAGGTAGTTAGGGTGATAATTAGTTAAGTTAAGTAATTAACTTAGTTACTTGTGTGTGGTGCGTTACTACGGGTGTTAGGGTAATCAGAGACCCTAACTGGCTCAGAAAAATATAATTAGTGAAAATACTAATATTTTCATGTTCCGGGTAAAGTCCGGTTGTTCGGTTACATACCGATTCGTTAAAGTGCTAAATTACACCTTTTAGTGTCTAATAAGTGTCGTTTAAGTACCTTCCTTGTACTCTTTCAATTCCCAACACTTAGGGAAATATTCTGGATAATAAAACGACATTTCTGCATAATATTCATGTGTCTAAATGCTGAATTATTGCTGAATTTTATAAATTCTGCACTTAAAGTGCGTTTCGGGTGCTTTTTAGTGCGTATTTTTGCTTTCGTATTGCATATATATTAACCCTTGTATGTATTCTTGGGTTTTAATGCATTCTTGTTGTCGGACCTACACCTAGGCCTCAATTCTGATGTCTGACTGCTTTCTGCAGTTCTGTTGACACATTGTGTCTTACCGGTGAGTTTACTATTATTCTGACGCAACGCTCTTGTTTATGCATAACGCAATATTTTGTAGTATACAACATGCATGAATTCACTTGTTTAATCATGTGTTCAGACATTGCTGACAATTAAACTCATAATTGCAGTCATTAAGCAATAATTATAGTGTACGGAAATTACCGGTTTGTGTCAGTTGTCACAAGAAATAGGAGAAAATCAATTGTCAGGTCCTGAAATAGTGCAAGAGACGACTGACAAGATTACTCAAATCAAGGAAAGACTGAAGACAGCTCGAGATCGTCAAAAGAGCTATGCTGACAATAGACGCAAGCCACTCGAGTTTCAAGTTGGAGACAGAGTACTGTTGAAAGTTTCTCCTTTGAAAGGAGTAGTTCGATTCGGTAAGAAAGGAAAGCTAAGTCCGAGATACGTAGGACCATTTCCAGTGATCCAACGTATAGGACCAGTTTCTTATCGTTTACAACTACCAGAATAGTTAGCTGGAGTACATGATGTATTTCATGTATCCAACCTCAAGAAATGTCTATCAGACGAAACTTTGGTAGTACCTCTTCAAGATATAGAGGTAAATGAAAAATTAAAATTTATAGAGAAACCTCTTCAGATAGAAGACATAAAAGTGAAGTTTCTCAAGCACAAACGACTAGTGCTAGTTAAAGTAAAGTGGGATTCAAAGAGAGGACCCGAATACACTTGGGAACTGGAATCAGAAATGAAGCGAAAGTATCCTCAATTATTACAGTAAATCTCGAGGACGAGATTTTTATTAAGGTGGGGAGAATGTAACAACTCCTATAAAAAAGTCTTAATTATTATTTTAATTATCCAATAGGAAACCTTAATTGAGACACCCAAGTGATTCTGCACAAACCCTAAAATTTTCAGAACAATCAGAATCAGGATCAGGGCCCCTAAAACTCAGGGGGGGTAAATCCTAGTTACGATTATCTTAAATTCTCGTTGTCAAAAACAAATTTTAAGAAACAGTCAAGTCAGCAAGGCTAGTCCAGAACGTGGCTACCCTAGGGTGATTTCGTGTCCCTTACGGACCGTAAGGGATGAGTCTTACGGTCCGTAAGCCTGTCAAATTTTGTGTATAAATAGTGGACTTTGGCAATCGAATTTGGGCACTGAAACGACGAACAAAGTCGAAATATACACCGACATAAGCTCTGTTTACTATTAAAAACACACACGATTCACGAAGTGCTGCCGCAATACAGGGTAATAACTCGATCGCTGATACGATTCAATGTCCGATTGATCAAAATATCCAATGGATGTTTAAGTGCTGCCCACATTAGGGTTATGCTTTGTCATTCGTCGTTAATTCGATGGATGTTTAAGTATCGCACTTTGTCATTCGTTGTGAGGGTTTGATCTCGTGAGTTATCGTAAATGCTGTATTGATTACTAACCCAGAATTGTGTGCCTGTTACTAATTTAGGTTAAAAGGCTAATCAGTAGGCTAGGCTCTGCTCAAATTAAACTTGCAGTGTGAGTCATTCTCTTTTTATCAAATTTATTTACAAAAGCATGTTATTTTCAAAGTTATAATTACAGGGATTAAGTCTTTGTAGTCACCAAATTACAGCCGGTATGTGGGGTTTTGTATACATTACTTGATAATCGTCACCATTGGGGCAGCTAATGGGGGATATGACCATAGTCACAGATCCGGTCGAGTGACAAATACCGTGGGTAGTTGGTTTGATATCAGAAACATTGTAATCGCTCTTAATACTGTAAATTATAACAAAAGAGTCGTTTTAGTAAAAAGAATGATTCACTCAGTATTTCCCGCTGACAAAACCTTTTTCAAACACGTTTCAGGTGATCTGTTGTGATCCAGGAAAAGTGCCGCGAAGCACTACAAGCTTAAGGAAGTGGCTCAGTATAAAATAAAGAAACATGTTTTGTAAAATAAAAGATTTCTTCGTGAAATCTCAGGATTGTAAATTACCGGGTTTTATCCCGAGTTGTGAAATAAAATAATCGGGAAATATTTCAGTTTTTAAAAAGATCATGAAGAAACTTCCGGTGTTAATTAAATACCACGAGATTTCTTTCCCGCTGCTCCTGAAACGGGTCAAACCGGGTCGGGGGCCGTGACACACCGCCACCAAAAATACAAAACACATCCTCTGCAAAGCGTTCGCTGAACACGCTCGAAGGTACAAAAATTTCAACAACTTTTTCATAATATAATGCAATGCCAGTTGACTTGGTAAACTATAGTTCAGTAGATTTACCCATGAACCATTAAGGGTGTTCATCTGGTTATTCTTCAAGTTGCGGGTTTTCCGGGCCATGTAGTTCGCGTTTATATCTGACCCGATAACCAACCCTTTTTAAAGTTTGAGTTTGTCGGGTTTGGGTTATTCGGGTTTGGGGTAGTTCGAGTCGAGTTATTCGGTTTCCGGGTTTAGATGTAAAATGAAATAAATGTTTTTTTTATTGTTTCTTTAAAAATATCATCAAAGTATTTAAAAGTCTCAAAACTTGTATTCCATCTATTAAAAACTCCAAATCTAAACACTTTTATAAGAAAAAAAAAACAATAAATGTTCGGCTTCTTTTCGGGTTTCGTGTTTCGGGTTTTTCAAGTCAGGTTGTTCAGGTTTTTTGCCTGGAAAAACTGTCCCGGTAACTGTCATGGTAACCGAACCATTTAAAGTTCGCGTTAGTCGAGTTCGGGTTTTTCGGGTTCAGAGTTTTCGGTATTCGTTAATTCAGGTTCGGGTGGTTTTAAATTGGGAAATTGGATTTAAATAATCCGAACTTTCACCTGTTGGCCAATAACACTCCGAACTTTCAGTTTGGCCAGCAGCACTCTCAACTTTCATCCTATTTTCCCAAAACACTCCCAAACTAACATATCACTAACCAAGTTAGTTTTTAAGTTTTATTTATTACACAAACAGTCCCTGTAGTTATAATTTACTAGTTTTAAGTTTTATTTATTACACAAACAGTCCCTGTAGTTATGAAAAAAATCATAAAAATAAAAAAAAATCTAAAAATTCAAAAAAAATTCAAAAAAATCATAAAAATTCAAAAAAAAATCAAAAAAATTCTAAAAAAATCTAAAAAAATAAAAAAAGTCATAAAAAATCATAAAAATTCTAAAAAATATCAAAAAAATTCTAAAAAAATCATAAAAAACTGTTTCGACCCGTACCGTTTCGACGCGAACTGTTTCGACGCGTACCGTTTCGACCCGGACCGTTTCGACCCGGACCGTTTCGACCCGTACCGTTTCCACCCGGACCGTTTCGAACCGTACCGTTTCGACCCGGACCGTTTCGACCTGTACCGTTTTCGACCCGTACCGTTTCGACCCGCGGTACGCGTCGAAACGGTCCGGGTCGAAACGGTACGGTTCGAAACGGTACGGTTCGAAACGGTCCGGGTCGAAACGGTACGGTTCGAAACGGTCCGGGTGGAAACGGTACGGGTGGAAACGGTCCGGGTGGAAACGGTCCGGGTCGAAACGGTCCGGGTCGAAACGGTCCGGGTCGAAACGGTACGCGTCGAAACAGTTCGCGTCGAAACGGTACGGGTCGAAACGGTTTTTTATGATTTTTTTAGAATTTTTTTGATATTTTTTAGAATTTTTATGATTTTTTATGATTTTTTTTTTTATTTTTTTAGATTTTTTTTGATATTTTTAGAATTTTTTTGATTTTTTTTTGAATTTTTATGATTTTTTTGAATTTTTTTGAATTTTTAGATTTTTTTTTATTTTTATGATTTTTTTTATAACTACAGGGACTGTTTGTGTAATAAATAAAACTTAAAACTAGTAAATTATAACTACAGGGACTGTTTGTGTAATAAATAAAACTTAAAAACTAACTTGGTTAGTGATATGTTAGTTTGGGAGTGTTTTGGGAAAATAGGATGAAAGTTGAGAGTGCTGCTGGCCAAACTGAAAGTTCGGAGTGTTATTGGCCAACAGGTGAAAGTTCGGATTATTTAAATCCAATTTCCCTTTTAAATTTGGGTCGGGTTTCGGGTTTTGGCTGAAAATAAACAGACCTATGAACCATTTTCATAATTCCACAATTCATTTTTAGGTACACCCTCATATAATGCAATGCTGGTAGAATTCGTAAACTATAGTCATTGTCGTATTGATTCAGTTTTATCTCCGCATAGCACCATATAATACAATACGACAAATTAACTTATAAAGACATGCTTATACTCTCATCAAACATCATGTCTAAACCATTATTAACTACAGGTCCTGAAGCTATGCCGTCGAAGAAAACACGAGGTGATGACACAACCAACTGAAGCACTAAGTCACCGATGAAAGCATGGGGGTCGAACAAAGCAAATGAACCTGTTTTCAATTCTGCATAAAAAGCCTTAGTATGTACACAAGTCTGATATGTAGGCCGTTTACCGTTTTTCGTTACGCGGTGGATCTTCTCTTATAAGGTCTACTCACGTCGAGGTCTTCCGGCATCTAAACGTTGGAAGCGCCATCATCTCTTAATATTTTCGCTGACTCGCTTTACCATTAAGGTTTTGGTTAGCATTTCCAGATTTGGGAGTGTTGACTGCAAAACAGTAGGGAATGATAAGAGCTTGATCAGATTTAAAAAACAAGAACATCTAACGCGCATAAAGTGAAATCTAAAGCACTAGTTATTAGTAAAGACTGAAGAGATCAGCCCATATTAATTGACCCTGTTATCAATTGGGCCCACCACACCATCATTACTTTTTAGAGATTTGTAAACCAGTTTCCTTTTTTAGACTAGTCGCCAACAAACAGAAAAAAAAAAAATTAGAGCTTGTTTAGATATGAGATTAGCTTTTTGAAAATTTTGCACATATAAAGCGAACATTGTATTAGGTGATTCTCGGCATAATTACCTGAAAAATTCATACCAATTTACCTGAACTAGACCCGTAACTCTTTTCTCTTTATTTTGATGTTCATTTATCCCTAGGTAATAAAATATCTAAAAATTCACTAATTTTTGGTTTTTATATTTCTAGTTCCTAAAATAATCAAAATATATACAAAATGAAGTATTAAGAAATTTATTTGAAAATTACAACGTTGTTTTAACAAAACAAGAAGAAGGGGGATGCAGTTTATTAAGAACACATGACACTCAATCATCAAATTCCTCCCATTGATGGATATGAAATTAATTACATAACTTCTTTTAATATCTAGTGAATAGATTGCAAGAAATGAATAATGTATTCATGATATCCACACCATATTTTCTTTGGCCAACACTTTGTTAGAATAAAACTATTGCCTTTAGTTGATGTGTCGGTATGTGATTGGTTGTATGACGCCAAACTGGTGAATAATTATATTAAAAGTGTGCCACCACCGCTTTAATAGCAAACATATGCGCAATTTATGCCCACGTGCTTCCGCCGCCAACTCCAACGGCCTTATAGACCGAAAATGAACAATACACCATTGCAGAAATGCTTAATGTAGGGGAACAACAACCAAATGTATTATGGACTCTCAAATGAGAGATCAAGTCTTTGAGGGAATGATTATAGACGTAGCAGACGTAAACCCGTGTGTTGTGGCAGGGATGCTGAGCCCGTGAAAAACCTGTAGCACTCGGTTTAGATTAAAATTTATGTCTATAAATAGATAAAAATTAGAAAAGAGTCGCCATGAATAAAATAAGGAAACACTTTATATAAAATATAAAACCGTAAAGTAGTTTGACTCATCGAGATGTATGATAACCCTGAAATAGTTTTTGATCCATAAAAAACGAGATTTCTAAAAAACAATAAATTGATAAATGAATATTGTAATTAAGTTCATTCAAAAGATTCAAAAAAAAAAAAAAAAAAACATGTGGTCGAACTTTAGACCACAAAAGTTTAAACTAGTTCCTTTTTGAAGTACTAATAATAGTTATGTGATGTCTAAATTTGTAGGTGAAGAGCGAGAAGCTGGGAAGGTGATTAGAGATAGACGCTTATGGACAGGAAATGTGAGTGGAAATAGAGAGAGACGGAGGAGACGTTAATGAATGTGGGGCAAGGAAGAGAGAGATTGCACCCCTGTGGCGCCAATGGAGGTGTCGTACAAACCCCGCAGGCTCAATCACTAAGCACTTTATTAATATTAATACAACACAAACATTACATTGGAAGGTTGGAAACATAACACTATATTTTCGGCTCATCTTAACCTTCTTTATTCCCAGTTTATATAACATCCCGGATCTAGGTAACGGGTGTTTTGATGTACGCCAAACTAGTGGAGTTCCCAACCCTCGTCAATGTTTTCAACTCGTAAGCGATCCAACACCTCGAATTATCCGTGTGATAAAAGTAACCCATACACTTGCAATCCTTGGTGCATTTGCTCTCGCAATCGCTCTGCTTCACCGGACCAGCCCCAGCCGTATACTTAATGGTGAAATGATCCACCCCTTTGACCTGATAATATTTAAAACCACTCGCGTTACAACCTGGTGACTTGGTGTTACAATCTTTGCTCCACGCAAACACCCCGTTAGGCGTCGGGCACCCCACACACTGGCTGTCCTCACAAAGGCCAAAGTTGCCGCACTGATTTGGTAACTGACACTCGTCTTCGAAAATCATCCCACCCTCATCCTCACGCCTATCAAACAAAGTGTACAACAAGGTCCACACCGCGTTTCCCCTCACATTTGCACGGTAAGTGTAGAGTCTTAGGTTCCCGTCGATGCCCAATCGGAGATATGATAACGAGCTGTTGTACTGAACTTGACCCAAATCTAAAAATTCAAAAGATTGACGAGAATTTTGAAGATCACACCTGAGTGAGTTAAAGTTGTTCTCTTGGTACTCGGTTTCTAGAATTACCAACGTTGCATTTACAATAGTCACATTTTCTCTATTTAATTCGGGGAACGTGGATGACCAGTAGCGCATGTTGTTCTTGTAATACAAAGCCAATCTTTTAGGCTCGATTACAAAGCTATAATCCCCGTCAACGTTGTTGGTAACCGATGCCCTGCTCATGAGCTTGTATGGACCTCCTCTCACCCGAAGACTTTGGCCGATCAAGAGAGTGTCGGTGGGGTAATCAAAGCTTTGCCAGACAAAGTTACCCCTTGAGTCACGAAGCACGACGTTACCATCAGGTAGTATAGCGAAACCGACCACACCCTTATTGGCAGTGTTGGTTTGCCACACAATCCGCCCATCTGCTTCCGCGAGTATGAGGTTTCCATCAGAGCCTAATGAGAATGTGGCGTTTTCACGGACTGGTTTACCCCGGTTGGCTTCCCAGACCCATCGCATGACTGATTGCGAACGTAGTGTCCCCATGCGGAGACCGATAGTATACGTGTTTGGGGTGGTGTTGTAGAAACATAGTTGGAAAGGGAAGGTAAAGGGCGGAAGTGGACGGTAAGTTGGTGCGTATTCGGAAACAAAGTCGAAGTATTCGTTACCGGACCTCAAATCGCCTTGGTTGACATAACGGAAGGTTTCGTTGGCTGGAACAACGGCGTCAGAGATCAAGAATGATCTGAAGAGGAAGCAGATGAAGATAAATGATAGAGTGGAAGAATAAGCATCCATGGCTACTGGGGACAAGTGTTTGGTGTATTGTATAAGTGTTGGTGTCTATTTATACAAAATTATATTTTATGAATTAAAATACACGGATAGTCTGGTTTGTCAAAATAACACATTTAGTCATTTACTTTTGAAAATTACACTCATGCTCCTGTGATTTGTTAGGTTGTTACTCGGATAGTCTCTAGAGTGGATGAAGGTTAGTTTTATCTGTTAAGTGGAAGTAAATAGACTAAAATGCTCGAAAATTAAAAACATATTAATGTTAGGGCCCATTTTTAACTAAACACATACAATCTATTAAAAAATTGTGGGATCCACAACCAATGTAACCAATAATGTCCATCCACCTTCATGTCTTCTGCATCCTAATTACGGTCACTAGAATTGTTTTACTGGCTACTCTGGTGAGAAGACCACCACAGATGAAGCAAATCAAAATTTACAACTTATTCCGTTTAAAATAAGCTCATCCAACCATAGCCTTCATTTATATATTAATGTAGTATAACATAATGTTGTATAATTAACTTAAATTAATTAATGCAAAGTCACTAAAACGATAAAAAAAAATTACACAAAGAAATATCTTAAATATTCTTAATCAGGCTGGCCTAAACATTATAAATTGATATAATTTATATATGTAGTTTTTTAGACTTTTGAGCCTAATTATTCCTACAAATCTAAAAAAAAGAACAAACCCAAAACCTATACTTAAAATGCAGGTTAAAAAACCCTTTTCGATTTTTCTTCTTTTTTTTTTTTTTTTGAGAACGGATAAGGGAAATTCATCCACGTCAGCCCTTAATGAAAAATCCCATGGAGCACACATGGACGTTCCACCTCTCTCTCTCTCTCTTTCCTCCGTTTCTCACAATCTTGCTACCCATTTGTGTGGATATAACAATGATCACTTCTTCATGGGGATGAGGTCTCTCCCTTCCATCTCGACCAACAAAGATTGATGTTACATAAAATTGTCCAACGATATTTAATACCACTGGCAAAAGAAAGGACCACATGATCACGTGACTATATTTAATCACAAATCATTCAAGTTTTCCTTTTATTAATACAAAAACAAGAACTACAATTTTTTTTTCAACGGGAAACGAGTACAATCGAGAAGTAAATAAGACCTTAATCTAAAACAGTTTAAATACTAACAAACCTTTTTTTTGAACTGAAAACTTCATTAACCAAAACAACTAACTCGAAACCGAGCGGCCAACCCCAAAACTCAAACCGAACTACATACTTACAAATGTATACCAATCCTCCCACGATATACCTCTATCCTTTGATCTATTTTTGTACATAACATAACCCAAAGACCTAATCTCACTGAACACAACATTAACATTAAAACACTTTCCGAGAAAACCAAATTATTCCTAGCTTTCCAAATACTAATAAACCTTATCTGATAGATAATAGATGCTAATCATTCGACTTTTACTAATCACCCTCCATCCTTTTAGATCGAGCCGTTGCACCCTTTTAGTCAACATTGTTTTGAAACAAAGATCTAATCGAGTTGAGCTCCAACTTTCATAAACTAAACGAGTTTGAGCTCGTGTTCGAGCCTAGTCGTGCTCAGGCTCGGCTCGATTCATTTGCAGCCTAGCAAGGAGCACGAACTGGTAAGTAAAAACATCATAATTTATCATCTTTTGTTATTATGTTTTTAGTTATAGGTTATAAACATATAAAGCATATATATATTCTCCTTATATAATTTGAAACAAGAATATCATATCAACAAAAAACTAAACACAAAGGAAGCATATAATTATAAAAAGAGCAACACTCGAAAATCTTGATCTTCGTTATTTCTAACAAGTTATAAAACATAACCGAACGGCTAGGAGATGGGCGTTTTGATGTATGCAGAACTAGTCGAATTCCCGACATTTGTCAATGTTTTCAGCTCGTAAGCGATCCAACACCTCGAGGTATTCGTATGATAGAAGTATCCCATGCACTTGCAATCGTTCGTGCATTTGCTCTCGCAATCGCTCCTTTTCATAGGCCCCGTGCCGGTTGTATACTTAACTGTGAAATGATCGACCCCTTTGAGCTGATAATATCTAAATCCGCTCGCGTTACATCTCGGTGACTTGGTGTTACAATCTTTGCTCCACTCAAACACCCCTTTTGGCGTCGGGCACCCCACACACTGGCTGTCCTCACAAAGCCCAAAGTTGCCGCACCGATTTGGTAACTGACACTCGTCTTCGAAAATCATCCCACCCTCATCCTCGCGCCTATCAAACAAAGTGTACAACAAGGTCCACACCGCGTTTCCCCTCACATTTGCACGGTAAGTGTAGAGTCTTAGGTTCCCATCGATGCCCAATCGGAGATATGATAACGAGCTGTTGTACTGAACTTGACCCAAATCTAAAGTAGGAAATTCAAAAGATTGACCATTTTGAAGATTACACCTGAGTGCGTTAAAGTTGTTCTCTTCGTACTCGGTTTCTTGAATTACCAACGTTGCATTTACGATAGTCACATTTTCTCTATTTAATTCGTGGAACGTGGATGACCAGTAGCGCATGTTGTTCTTGTAATACAAAGCAAGTCTTTTAGGCTCGATTACAAAGCTATAATCCCCTTCAGCATTGTTGGTGGCCGACTGCCTGCTCACAAGCTTGTACGGACCTCCTCTCACATGTAGGTGTCTTGAGCAAGAAAAGAGTGCCATTAGGTGGTTAAACTTTTAGTTTTCAGATTTAGGTAAGTTGTTGTTTCATACAGCGACTTTGAATTAGTTTTCTGCAAAAAATCAGGCCAAACTGCAAAAGCTGCAAAACAATTTGAGCTGAATGATAATACAAGCTTGAAGAAAGTTGTTGTTTTGTCATGCTTTATTGCTGAAAGTCGCGGAATGATATAACAATTTTATAGAAGGTTGCTGATTCATAATACAATGTTATTGAAGGTTGCTGATTCATTCTACAATGTAATGAAGGTTGCTGATTCATAAGACAATGTTATTGAAGGTTGCTGATTCATTCTACAATGTTATCAAGTGATATAGACTTTTACTTTGACTGTGCACTATATGAATAAACATAAATCACCGATAAATTAATAGTGATATGAATTAATAGACGGCTATATGTTTTGGGTGGTTTGTGTTGGCCCAACCCAGTTAATTGAATTAGTGTTGTTAATAGACGAAAAATGAATAGATGAAGAACAAAATTAGTGTTGTGAATAGAATTCGACACAATAAAAAAATCTTCGCAAATTCGGAAATTAACATACATAATAATGACCCAAAGCTTATTAATTAGCATACATAATAAAGACCCAAAGCTTGCTATTTAACCCAAACTACGCTGGTCAATTTTTTTTAACTTCGTTTAAGGATTAAATATTAATAGTTTTTAAATATATGTTATTATCGTATGAACGTATATTGGTGGATTTATACGTGTAATATCAAGTGAATATATATAGACTTTTACTTTCATAAGACAAACGGTGCCATATTTATACGTGTAATATCAAGTGAATATATGTATTTAAAAAAAATGACCAGCGTAGTTTGGGTTAAATAGCAAGCTTTGGGTCTTTATTATGTATGCTAATAAGCTTTGGGTATTTATTATGTATGCTAATTTCCGAATTTGCGAAGATTTTTTTATTGTGTCGAATTCTATTCACAACCCTAATTTTGTTCTTCATCTATTCATTTTTCGTCTATTAACAACACTAATTCAATTAACTGGGTTGGGCCAACACAAACCACCCAAAACATATAGCCCGTCTATTAATTTATATCACTATTAATTTATGGGTGATTTATGTTTATTCATATAGTGCACAGTCAAAGTAAAAGTATATATCACTTGATAACATTGTAGAATGAATCAGCAACCTTCAATAACACTGTCTTATGAATCAGCAACCTTCATTACATTGTAGAATGAATCAGCAACCTTCAATAACATTGTATTATGAATCAGCAACCTTTTATAAAATTGTTATATCATTCTGCGACTTTCAGCAACAAAGCATGACGAAACAGCAACTTTCTTCAACATTGCAGTATTATTCAGCGACCTTAAACAAGGTTGTGATATCATTCCGCGACTTTCAGAAGGTCGCTGTATCAAACAGCAACCTTCAAAATGTTTTGCAGCTTTTGCAGGTGGCCTGATTTTTTGACAGAATCCTCATTGAAAGTCGCTGTATCAACCAGCAATTTACCTAAATATGAAAACAAAAAGTTTGACCACCTAATGACACTCTTTTCTTGCTCAAAACACCTATTTATGCAAAAAAATCGAGTATCGATGGGATAATCGAAGCTTTCACTACTAGAAAAAAGACCTTCAATGACGCGCAATGCGTGTCATTAAAGGGTAGGCATGACACACAAAAGAGTGTCAAGGAAGCCCCTGTCATTAATTGAAGATGACATGCTTTTGTGTGTCATCCTTTTATGACACACCTCTACGACACACTTTAATGACACGCCTTTATGACACATCTTAATGACACACACTCATGATACACGTTTATGATACACTTTAATGACACGCCTTTATGACACGCATTGCGTGTCATGGTTTTAAATTTTTGGTTGTTTAAAAAACTATGAATGATCTTCAAACAATAAATAAACCAAACGATCTGCTAACACTAACAAATCCTAAACAATTAAACTATAACATAATAAGATCTCTGTAAATCTGGGTACATGCGTTGACTAATATCAACTTACAGGTTCAATTAACCTAAAATTATTAACAACTGCATAAAACAAAAACAAAAAAACAATAAACATAACAAACAACAATCAATTCAGCAACCGAAACTTCCATTAAAAGTGTTCAAATTTCAAAACAACATAATAATACCCACAAACCCTGAGATAGGATTCACTAAAATTCAACACAATACATGGCCTAAAACAACTACTTCCATTACCCAATTTACCCGCCAAATCCGTACAAAGTCCTACCCTGCCTCTTCAACGCATAAACCACATCCATAGCAGTAACCGTCTTCCTCCTAGCATGCTCGGTGTAGGTGACAGCATCTCTAATAACATTCTCTAGAAATATCTTCAACACTCCACGTGTCTCTTTGTATATCAACCCACTGATCCGCTTCACTCCGCCTCTACGAGCCAGTCTTCGAATCGCTGGCTTGGTGATCCCCTGAATGTTGTCTCGGAGAACCTTCCTGTGACGCTTTGCTCCGCCCTTTCCTAACCCTTTTCCACCCTTTCCGCGTCCTGACATTTTCTTCAACGGTGGAGATGAGATTTGGTATTGGGGTTTTGGTTTTTGGTGCTGGGTGGATTGGGGGAATTGGGTGGTTTTTGTAGGCGGGGGATTTCAAAGTTTTTTTGGGTTTGGGTTGGTGATCCGTGTGGAAGAATTGGGGGTTGATGATGGTCGTTGATTTAGTTTGATCCGACGGTGGATACGTGTTTACGGATTGTGATCTTTGTGGTGTGTTTTCTATTGTAGGCCGATACGCTTTAAATTTATTTTATATTTTTACTAGCAGAATTTTCCCGCGCGTTACGGCGGGAATTCAGTCGGTATTGTTTTGGTTTATTAGGGTATTGGTACATGACACTCGTTATAACAACCATGATACATCGATCGAAGACCATAAAAACAAATATCGATAACGATTTCAGCAGTATTAGTACCGCTACTCATGATCAGTTGGAATCAATTTGGTTTGTGATGACATCGTAGGCTACACATCCTAAATCAATAACATCTTAAAATACAAATATATGCACACATTGTTAATCATGTCATTAATGTTTTTAATAATCTTATAAACAACAAAAACAATAAAATGATTATATTTTTATATTCTTTGTAGTTAACAATACACATGTGTATGGTAAGATGCTATAAAAGTATACATCACATATTATTTTGTCGCAATTTTAAATTTTATAAATACGCAAATAGGTTCTAACTTTATTACAACTATATATATATCAAAATGGTATTTTATTTTGTAAAAAAAAGGTAATATGCTTCTCAATAAAAAGTTAGGATATCATGTTTTTTATGGCTTTTACATCCCAGTTTTTACATATATCAAGTTATTATGTTTTGTAAAAATGATAAATTATTATTAATATATAATAATAAATGAAGTCGATAATCAAGTTATTATGTTTTATAAAAATAACAATTAATGAAATAAGAGTGAAGAAAATTATTATTGGGTTCATAACTTGAGGTTAAAATGTGTACATCTAGGATAGGAAACGTGGATGGGTTTATATTAGAAAATATTATAATATGTTAAAGTAAATCTACTGTTCATGGCGAGTTTAAATTCATAAGTATAATATAACTAGTTTTTTACTATCGCCGCGTTGCGGCGAACGTCTTTTCTTGTTTAGTCTGTGTTTACATTTGTTTTGAAATCACTACGAGCGCGTTGCGCACGGAAACCGCTGAGAAGAATAAAAATAAAATATAGAAAAAAACACTAAAAGATAACCAAAAGAAATCAACCAAAAAAGTTGTATGTTAATAATGTTGTTCGTATGAAACTTGTGGTCAGAGATGAGTAAATGACACTGGGTACCGGTACCGAATTTTCCGAACCGAAAGATCTTAAGTACAAATTCGGTACGACTTTTGGCGTTCCTGGTACCGGTTCGCTACCGTTTTTTACCTTCATATACAGGTCCCGTAATTGGTATTTTTGGTACTAGTACCGATTCGGTATTGGTTGGCACCGAGCTCATCCCTACCCCTGAAACAAAAAAAAAAGTTGCACGATACCGTTGTTCGTATTTTTATCTTTATGTACCGATTTTTATCAACAAAAAAAGTTGAGCAACGGTATTTTCGATACTGGTACCGATAACCGTACTGGTATTTTCCAGTATCGAAAATACCTGAAACTAAAAAAAAGTTGCACGATACCGTTGCTCAATTCCATACCGACTTTTGGTGTTTTCTGTACCAGGCTGGTGTCGATTTTTATCTGTATGTACCGATTTTTATCTTTATGTACCGATAACCGTACTGGTATTTTCGATAGCAGTACCTGTTGACAAAAACTTATCTAACTTAAAAAGTAAAGAAGATAATAAAACTATTAAAAAAAAACCATATATATTATTTTAGCTTTTTCTAGTTTTGTACTATTCAAAACATTCGATTTTTAATATATAGGAGAATATGTGTTTACTGTATGTTTGAAGATCAATCATTGGTTCAAGATATATACCGGATGAGGGCTTAGCCCGGCCGGTCACAAAGTCACATGTTAAACGACACGTCCCGAGTTCGAATCCCCCCGTGACCGGTTTGTCGATTTTTTTGATTTCATAGTTTTAAATTTTGCACTTAAGTCCCTGAGATTCTAGGAAGGACACAATTGGTCCCTGTAAAGATGACAATTCTTATGACATAAAAAAAATGTGTGTCATAACATACAGAATTGTGTGTCATAAATTCTTTAAATTTAAGAAAAGATGACAGTTTTTATGACACACAAAAATGTGTGTCATAAATCCTTTATATTTTACAAATGATGACATTTTTTTATGACACACACTTTTGCATGTCATAAAATTAGTGTGTGTCATTGTTCGTGTGTCATTAAAGGTCTTTTTTCTAGTAGTGTTTGCCAGACAAAGTTACCCTTCGAGTCACGAAGCACGATGTTACCATTAGATAGTAAGGCAAAACCGACAACACCCTTATTGGCAGTGTTGGTCTGCCACACAATCTAACCATTAGCTTCAGCTAGTATTAGGTTTCCATCAGAGCCTAACGAGAATGTGGCGTTTTCGCGGACTGGTTTACCTCGATTGGCTTCCCAAACCCATCGCATCAGGGACTGCTCACGTGGAACTCCCATGCGGATGGCGAGAGTGTAGGCGTTTGGGGTGGTGTTGTAGAAAACGAGCCGGAAAGGGTAGTTAAATGGTGGAAGTAGACGGTAAGTTGATTCGTATTCAGAAATAACGGGTTCGAAGGGATCTGTAACCACAGGGCCTTCGTTGACGTAATGGAAGGTTTCATTGGCAGGAACAATGGCATCGGAGATGGAGAATGAACCCAAGAGGAACCAAAAGAAGATAAATGAAAGAGAAGAGTAAACTACGCCCATGGCTGCTGTTCGATATATTGTAAAACGGTTTATGGCTATTATATTTATATTTATAGAAACAAACATTATGTAACAAGATTTTTTCGTATGGGAATAGGATAAGCCGCCTGACGTGTACAATTTTTTAGAACACATTTATTAATTTCTTTTTTTGTTTTTTTCTTAGGAAATGTTGTTTATCAGGAACTACATAGTGTCCATGATGAACGTATGAATCAAAAGTAACAAACCAATTTGGGTTGGTCTTCCTTACATGGATTTATATGTACCTTTTAGGTATAAAGTATGTACACGACGTTACCTTTTAGTAATAATCTTTTACTGTGTATATTATTTTTAAATTATTTATTTTCCTGATAATATATATGGATCTTTAAAGTTCCTTCTACTAGGGAGGACGGGGTGGTGCGTTATACCACCCCACAACGCGTTGAATCATCACGGCACACCGCCGCCGACCACACCACCACGCGTGGTAAATAAAACGCGTTGAACCGAGCACGCGTTGAAGTTTTGAAAATTTCGACCGTTTGTTATTTTTTGACCGTTTTAAACGGTAACATTTATTTAAAAAAAAAAAAAAAAACCTTAACCATTTTATCTATTTATATATCTCCAATTTAAACCATTTTACACACACCAATCTACATATTTTAAACCAATTTAAACCCATTTCACACAATTTTTATATCTTTCTCAAATGGAATTCCCTACGGATTTGACGTTTCCGATGTCTAGCGATAGCGATACCGAGTCGTCTTCTGACAACGAGACGCTAAAATATTTTGTGTCGGTGTATAACGAGCTTGATGCCGAGTCGTCCCGCCCAAAGAAGAAGATGGTCGACCGTGATCGTATACGTGCCAACGAAGTTTTGATGAACGATTATTTTGTGGAAAATCCGCTCTACAATGCCGAAACGTTTAGAGATCGGTTTCGTTTAACCAAAGAATTATTTTTAAAGATTGTTGGAGACATCGAAGCAAGCGATGAATGGTTTCAAGAAGGTTACGACGCGAGGGGCAAAGCAATGTAGGATCGTTTTCAGACCCGAACGAGTCAATCAGAAGAGTTTATCTTAGTTTCAGAGGCGGAAACAAAGAAACTAAGTTCAATTCAGCTAGATTCACGCTTTAAACTGTTGTATGATTGATTTAGAAGACGTTTACAACCTGATAACACTTCGGCAGCACTTCGTTGCTTTGGCCGGAAAGTTACAAATGGTGAAAGTTTGAAGGCTATTTATAGGACAAGACCCTCCCGTTTGAAAGTGACATGACACTCTTCAAACTAAACCCTTCAAACTAAACCCTTCAAACTAAACCCTTTGAAAGTAACAATTCTAACAATTCTAACAAGACTCGATATAAGACGAAGTCGACAGATGTATGCACTAACAGACTCCCCCTCAGATGTTGACGAGTCTTAAGTGTTGAGTCTTCGCATCTTCAGTCTTTATCAGTCCTCTCAAACTCTTTGAAGTGTCTGACGTTGTAAGAATCCTCAAAACTTTATCTACTTCTTCTCTTCAGCATCAACAGACTCCTCACGGTCAATCTCTTCTTGGATGTCTTCAGACTCCCCTTTTCGATATGCTGGGATCGCAGTCTGGCTTTTACAAAATCCTCAAGTATCGGAACCTGGCACTCTATCTTCAGGTTCAAGATAAAAACCTGGCTATACCTGCACATTCTTAACCCAGAAATAAGTTTCTAAATTTAACAATTTGAATGCATCAAAAACAACTCTCATATGCATCAACAATCACTCTTTCTCAGATCACATACACATGATGAACCATTTGTTGATTTAAAAAACATATTTTCACAATTAAGACACACTCCCTCTCACAACCATGTCATCATGTTTAGCACTCGGAACTTTGAAAATCAGCTTTCGAATATCAGTTGTCGAAAATCTTTTTGAGTTTTTCAAAAATTTATGCTAAAACACACTAAAATCTTTTTGGAATTTTTTAATTGAATGAAATGCAGTAAAGAATATTTACAGACACTATTTTTTGTGAGTTTGTGTAAGAGGATCATATCAGTTTCTGAGACAAATCACCAACACCGTTAAGCTTCATTGCATTTTAAGTTTTAAACAATTCACCTAGATTGTCAGTATACCTGTCCACTTAAATTTTCACACAAAGTTCAACTATTTCGAGATACGATATTAATGTCTTAGAAACTTAAACTCAATCGCGTGTCCCACCTCAGAATATACTCCCGTATCCAGATCCCAATAATCAGTCTTACAGGTAATTATGACACAAATGATATCTGTATATAAATTAGGTAATGCGAGGGCCGAGGGATCTCAGGTCGATACTTCCGTATACGCAGAGAGATATCGGCTTCGACTTTTCGGTATGTCCCCTTTAGAGGATCTTTTAGCTACAACAGCAGCGACTATCAATTTTATTGTTTCATCAGCATGCTGAGGGTTTATGCTATGTTTCAAGCATTGCGGAAAGTATTATCCAAGGACTAGGTCAGAACCACCGTTCAGCAGAAGTCCCGGAATAATATCCCAGACATCATTGAGTATAAAGACCTAGTATATCAGATTATGAGACCTTTCAAACGAGATTTCGGGGGTTACCCATATATCCGAGAGATGTTTCCCCACGATATAAGCAAGTTTGAAATTTAGGTTTATATCTCGTCACAATCTACTAAATGTGCAAAAACCTACTGGCATATCAGCAGTGAGATTGTTTATCACATTTTAACATTTCATTTCTTTAGTATGTTGTGACAGTCTACTGATGTACTATCATTTCCTCTATTCACAACAAAACTCATTTTTTGAATTTTATCATGTTTTTGTATTTTTCAAATTTTTAAATGTTTTTGGATTTTCTGAAATTTTCTACTCCCCCTAAAATGCAAACACATTAAAGGAAATTTGAAAACAAACTATACAAGTAAATGACAACTGATATCAAATCGCTTCAAATCGCCATCCACTTGGCATAAACAATCAGAACTCCCTCTTACACAAAACTATTTTCTCATTATGATTTCAAAACACTTAAGTTTGTTTTAACCAAAATGATTTTTCCGGAAAATAAGTTTTGTTTTAACCACTTGTAGGGCGGGTTCATCACCTTGTTCATTCAATCTCTTGTATCAGGATTACATCAAGTTCAACCTAATGACCTTGAGTAATCACTTTTCCAGAATCAACCTTTTACCACTTGTAAGTATATCCAACACAATTAATCACATGTAGGAATAAAACATCTACACAAACCATTTTACCAATCAAAATGCCGATTCCTGCTTCTCACTTACCAACCTGGAAGCTCTGGCAAGACACACTTATCCTGTAAAAATTAAACAATTTTAACAAATTTCATACAAACACTTTAAAATATGAATGATGCCGATTCCTGATCCACGATTACAAACTTGGGATCTCCGGCAAGTCAGGTTTTTCAAGCAAAGAAAATATCCACCCAAGCCTGACCAGCCTTGGGTGTTTTCAATTCAGAAGCAGTTGGGGTGTAAGTTGCTTTCTTCTTAGCATAAAACTCTTTTACCCCTTTAACCTTCCCATCGACCATCTTTCCGAAAATTTTCTTTACATTCTCATTAAACGCTTTCTCAACATCAAATTCATTCTTATCAGAATAAAATTGATTAGAGATCTCAACTTTCCCGACTTTTGATTTAAAATTTTCAGTACTCAATGGTGGAAAGTTCTCATCATCCATTGAAGGAACTGAGTTTTCATCACTCTCATCAAACTGTGGCTCCTCTGATTTTGTGGAATCAGATTCATCGCCAGATTTTACCTCTGATTTCTTAACAACCCAAGTTTGGTTGTCAAGATTTCCCTTCTTCTTGTAAAACCTTTTCGAACACTCTCCAACTTCAAATGTTGAATTTTTAAACACTTTAAATTTTTCAGTTGGTGGTTTGGTTTTATCAATAATAACTTCTTTCAGTTTTCCAGAAACTCCCTGTTTTGTGTTTGTCGCTTTCGGACAGTTCCATGCAATGTGACCAGCTTCATTGCATCGGAAACAGGTTCTTGTTTCTTTCCTTTGATAAGCTCCATTCTTCATTTTTTCAGCAAGAAATTCTTGATTTGTTTGTCTCCAAAATGAGCTCTTCTGTTCTTCCTCTGCAGTTGTCCCTGAAACAAATTTAACTCTGGAATTAAAATCTTTAATATATTTTTCATTTTTATAGTTTTTAGGTGGAATAAAACCAAGTCCTTTCTTTTTGTAGCTACGATTGTGGTTTGGTTTCTTTTGAAAACCAGAACCAGAATTGTAACCCTTTTTCTTGTTCAAACGTTGTTGTACTCTTGAAGTGTAATTTTTAGGTTTTCCAGTAAGATTTAAATCTTTTATTTCAGAAATATTAATTTCGGCCATTTTGAAAACCTTTTTGATCATTTCAAATCGAACACTTCTTATTGGACCCTCCCGATCAATATGATGAATATCTAGCTATGTCGGAAAGAACTTCACGTGAATGTTTGCAATTTTTTTGCAACGCGGTCATTAAGTTGTATGCTAACGAGTTTTTACGTAAACCGACGAGCCACGACATCTCACGTATTTACGCCGCACACGAGGCTAGATGGCATTTTCCCGGGATGCTCGGTAGCATTGATTGTACACATATCGAGTGGAGAAATTGTCCAAGAGAGTTGCGAGGGGCGTATGTTAGGGGAGACATCAAAAGACCAACCATCATACTAGAAGCGGTGGCATCGAATGATTTATGGATTTGGCATTCGTATTTCGGTGTTCCAGGTTCAAACAACGACATCAATGTGTTGCATACGTCGCCGTTGTTCCAAAGTGTAACGGATGGTACCGCACCTTCCTCTCCTTTCTATGTTAATGGTCGACATTACAGACGAGGTTTTTTTCTTGTGAATGGTATCTACCCGTCTTGGTCTGTTTTTGTGAAAGCTCCCTCATTTCCTGTCGAGCATAAAGAAAAGTTGTTCAAAAAATTGCAAGAATCGGCAAGAAAAGATGTTGAGAGGGCATTTGGTGTTTTAAAGGGTAGATGGGGTATACTACACCGACCGGTTCGTGCTACGAGCAAGAAATCAATACATAACATAGTGTATGCATGTATCTTCGTGCTACAATTGCGTAACGAAGAAACTCACTTTCGGTTGAGATACGATTTAATCGAACTAGTAGGTTCTCTAGGTTTGGAGTTTCATGATTCGGACGAGGAGTAGTTTTTTTTTAAATTGTATGTTTCTAGTATGTTAAATTGAAGTAGTATGTTAAAAAAATTAAAAAAAATTAGTGAAATTTAATTTTAAAATGAAAATTAAAAAAATTTGGGAGTGATAGAATTTCATCACTAGTGATACCACCCCCCTACATTTCTATCACTAGTGATAGAAATTTGGTTGATGACATGGCACGATTTTATTGGACAATGTGAGTGATAGAAACTATCACTAGTGAACCACCCCTCCCCCCTAAGGTTCCTACCTCCTAGAGCTATTAGCTACGAGTACACCCACCCTCTTAGGGGGTAAGAGCGTCCATCACTCACCACTCACTCATCACTCACAATATCTAATCAATTTCTACCATGTCATCGAGCATTATTCCATCCCTAGTGATGGATTTTAGTGGAAATGTTCACCACTCACCACACAAACATCTACCGTTAAAAAAAACTCACCACACAAATACGTAAAACTCGTGCTCACTATCACGCTTAATTTGTTTCACGCGTGATCAATATGGGTGACGGCGGTGTTCCCTTGCATTCCACGCGTGATGGAGGGGCCATCACAGGGCTCCCCGTCCCCCTTACTTGGACGGAAGCACAACAATATCTTTTTGATGCCGTGAAGGTATGACATTATGTTTATTTTGATCATGATCATTTTTCAGCTCGTTATGAGTTATACCTAAGTTTGACACCACATGATAGATGTTCTCTGGTAGGTAGGTGTGGGAATATAAAAAACCAAATTGGTTTTCATTTAATAGGTAGTTACAGTATACAGAGGTCGTAAGAAATCCAAGAACCAAAACTGGATGTGTAAGCTCAAACTAATAAACTCTAAATAACACTACTAGAAAAATGTCAATTTGTTACGAAAATTTCCAACGCAAAAAAAATGCATTACAAATTCGGACATATTTGCAACGCATTTTTGACGGAAAAAATGCGTCACAAGTGCGTTGCAAAATTTTAAAGCTCTAAACTGAAACTGCGTTGAAAATTCGTCACAAATTTCCGACACCATATTTTTGTCGTAAACGCGTTAAAGATTGCGTAGTAAATAGTTTTCAACGGGGCTTTTTCCAACATCAAGGTTTGTTGCAAATGCGTAGCAAACCAGAATTTGCTACGCAATTGTAACCGAAAAGCTTGTTAGAAAATGCCAAATTTCTAGTAGTGTAATAATGTATTCCAATAGGTGGAAAGTTAGACGTAAATTCTTTGATGCTCCACCACATCCCATGACAAACAAGTAACATCTGTTAAATCACTATGTAAGCTATTAAGGTGGAGCAAGAACACACCTTCCCGGGCAACCATGAACATACCTAGGCCACCATCTGACTTGCCCACCATAAAATACAAATTACATGAATTCTTCAATTAAGAATCTATCTAAAGAATCTGTCAAGAATTGGAAAAGTAAAAAGGTGGAAATGAGTAGTAAGTTGGTGTATATTTGGAATCAAAGGTTTCAAAATCGTCTTGGTTGACTTAATGGAATGTGTTGTTAGGATGAATAGTGGCCCTGTCACATCCCCGTCCCCGATGTCGGAAACGCATGGATGGAAAGATTGTTGGACTCCATTCATGTTTGCAGCGGACAAACAAGGCATCGATGTATCAGTGGACATGATTATATTGGTTGTTAAGAACACAGGAATGAAAGAACAAAATTGAATAATGAACGAAACAAGTGAATGGACAGATTGAGAAAGAAACCAACTGTCTTGGTACCGGAAAAAGTTACCGGACCGGTCATATATATATATGTGGAAATGGCGGTTGATGATGGCAGGAAAAACTGTCATCAGCAGTTTTTGAATTACCCGCTTATGATCAATGCCCACAGTTATCAAAATGTACCGAATAAAACATATAAGTAATTACATATACATATAAGTATTATAAACTTAATTAAGTTTAAATATCTCTACTAACACCTTCCCTTAAACTTAATTATGTTTAGCGGCATACATCAGCCCGCTCCAGTTGGCTTCATCAACAGCTTTTCTTGCCTCTTTGAAATCGAACCTTCTTCGTCTCTTTTGCATTTCCAAGCCCCTTCCCAATCGTTGCCCGCGAATAGAGCATAGTGATACATTGCAGCAACATCCTTCACAGCTTCTGCACTAACACTTCGCTTGTAACGGCCTTCCGACGAAGATTCCCTTTCATTTATCATCTCTTTGTCACGTACCCTTTCTTGAATATCTTTGAACCTGTAATAATAAACCAAAACATCTAGATACATGGCGTAAATTAACCTCATGTATTCTCCGTCTTGGTATTCATATCCCATATCTTTAGCGATCACGGGCCAAAGATTATCATCTGTTGCACTTCGGTATCCTCCATCTCTCTCCACTATCATGTATAGGCTGAGTAAATCGACCTTCTTATTATCAGACATCTGCGGTGGAATGGGCCTTGTTGAGATACCCAATTTTACAGTGATAAACCACTGCAACATCTCTTAAAACTTTCTTTCTAATTCGTGTTTGTACTGAAACACAAATTTCCAGTCTTCCATCATTTCTAATAAGGCCTTACAGTCATTAAAATCATTGAACTCCATGGCTCTTATTATCATAACACTCCAATCCGTTTCATGTGAGGAAACATCTAAATCCTCAAAGTACGAATTCAAGTAATCTTCTTTGTATTTCTCGTTCACATCATTCAGATTCATGACTTTCTGTTTTTCTTTTAATCCTAACTCTTCTTCTTTTGACAATCCAGTGACTTCATTTACAGTATTTACCACCGGAGGCGAGAACATCGGAAAAATCTTGCAAGTATCACCGTTTTTATTGACGATGAATCCTTGCAAGGTTAATTGGTTCATGCTCAAGACATTTCTGTCCAATTCTGGAGTATAAAAAACACTTTGAATCATTAACCTTTCATTATTTGATTTGATTTCAACAGCCCCTATACCCCAAATGAACAGAAAATCGTTTTCCTCAATGTTTGTATCAACACCAACCAAATGTTTTATTCTTTTAAAAACATTAAGATTACCGGCATAATGATGCGAGAATGAATTACTGACATACTGTAAGGACCTGCAAAATTGTCCATAAACGATCCGTAAGTGAAAACCCGGACCCCTGAAACCCTAATACGCATGAAAAACCAAGAAAACATGAAATCTGGTTTTCACGCGGGCCGCGTAAGCCATAAGGTAAGGCTATGCGGGCCGCGTCAACTTAAAAAGTCTCCGGATAAGCGTTCAAGCCACGTGTCGCAAACGTGGCAACCCTACTCGTGACACACAAGCCCTACACGTAGACTAGGGGCCCTCGCGGTCCGCGTAAAAGTATTGTTAAGGGTTACGCGGGCCGCGTAAAACCCATTTTTCTGCTATAAATTGCCTGTGCATGGCCTGATCATCTGTGCTCGAGAAAACTTTCAAAATCACACTTATTCTATTCGAAAATCAAGTTTAAAGTAGGAAAACGCTGCTACGATTAAGGGTAATAACTCGATCACTGCTACGATACAATGTCCGATCGATTGAAACCGATGGATGTTTAAGTGATGCCCGTATTTGGGCTATACTTTGTCATTCGTCGTGAGTGTTTTGATTTCGTGAGTTTATCGTAAATGTTGTATTAAGTTACTGACCTAGTTTCGTGTGCATTGTTATTTAACTAGGTTACCCGGCTAAATCAGTAGGCTAAACTCTGCCCGTCTAAACTTGCAAAGTGAGTCATTCTCTTTTTATCAATAATGTTTTACAATACTTAAATTGTTTTCAAAAGTTATAATTACATGGATTAAGTCGTGGTTATCTTGAATCACTGGCAAGTGGGGTATTGTGCACATTACTAATTTCTCACGGTTAGGTTCACCAACCTAACAGTGATAATCATCACTACTTGGGTGAAAGGACCCAATAGCGGTATGACCATCGTCACCACGGTGTGACACGGCGCCAGATAAAAATAAGATAGTAGCCATTGTAATCGCTCTTATGCTGTAATTTATAACTAATGTGTCGTTTTGTTTAACTTGAATGACTCGCCAGTATTTCTCCGCTGATAAAATATTTTTAAACATGTTTCAGGTGACTTACTGTGAATCAAGGAAAAAGTGCTACGGAGCACTAACAAGCTTGAAGTCGTGGCTCAATAAAATAAAATAAATAAACATGTTTTGTAAAATAAGGGATTTCCTCGTGAAATTCCCTTTACTGTAAATTACGGGGTTTGCACCAAATTATGAAATAAAATAATTGGGCATTTTCAAGTTTTAAAAGATCCTGTCAAACTTCCGCTGTCAACTTAAATAATAAATACCACGGGTTTCTGTCCCACGGCTCCTGGACCGGGTGACACCGGGACGGGGGCCATGACAGAAAAAGGTGGTATCAGAGCCACTGATTTTAGCCAATTAAGTATTTAGAAATACTTAATTTTCTGATTGCCATTCTGTGAATTTAAGTTGATAAATTAAATTTTAACTTAGAATCGTGTGTGTGTTTCTTCATGTGTGCTAACAGCATGAATGAACTATCGGAGGCACTCTGAAATTTTACCATCCATAGCACAAATATGGATATCACCGGCAATCTATTCGGCTATCAAGCTGATACTGAAGAGCCAATCGTATTCCAGGCACAGCCGCAAGAGAAACCAAAGCCGAAAAAAAGGAGGAGAATCTTGGATTGGAAACGTGGGCGTAGCAAGAAGCCAGCTGCCCAGAAGGTTAAAAAGACTGAGAATCCAAAAGATAAAGGCAAAGGAAAGTAGATCGGGGAAAGTTCAGGGCAAGCCCAGGAAATGCCACCATGGGAGGAGCTGGATCGCAAACTGGAAAATAGCGACCTCATCGGACCTACCGATGAAGACCTCTTCAATTACTCAGCTGAATCACAACTTCCAGTTAATAACCTATTATCCCAGATCCTATTGTCCACCCCCGACCATTACCAGGAGAGCTGGAAGAATGGTGGACAACTGACTAGCAATTTCAGAATCTCTTGAATAACCCTAGCACCTATTTTCCCCAGTTTGACCCGGAGCCTGCACCAAACCCACCAATGAGCACCGAGAACTTGGATGAACTCCGCCACTATGGCGAGGAGCTGGTGGACGCAGGAAATAGAATCAGGGAAGTGGGGGAAAGGATATCATGGAAATACGACGAGAGGGAATGTCGTTTCTGAAGTGCCAGCTGATGGGATCGTATGTGGTTGTGTGGTTACGTGTTTAATAATAATAAAATAATAATAAATATTAATAAAAATATAATCATGTAAAATAACTTAAAATAAAACTTTTGTAATATAACTGGTGTGTATGGATGCATACTAATATATAAAAAAAAATCAACGTCGCAAAGTCGACAATTTTGGCTATACGTGTTGACATGATTATGTTTGATTGTTTGATTGTGACTGACTATTAATTATTCTATTTTATGCCAATAATTTATACATTTGTATATTGAAAATTATCAGATGGAACCCGCCGTCAATGAACCAGTTAACGAAGTTAACCAATATGAGCAAAACAATGAGGATCACTTTCTTAATAGGCAAGATATAGAAAATATCGTTGCTCAAGGAATAGCCAATGCTATTCCAGCAATATTGGCTGCTGCCCGAAATCCAGTTGAACCTCTACCACCTACTCCCAGCAAACGTATTCGGGATGACAACTTCAGCAATAGTGTAAATGGAGGCGGCAACAATAATAATAATGATAATGATGTGATGCAAGCCCCATTTCTTAAGAAAATGAAAGCTGCAACGCCTGGTTGCACTTACAAGGAATTTCTTGCCTGTAAACCAATCGAATTTGATGGCAATGAAGGCGCAACTGCTGCACTGCGTTGGTTAGAGAAAACCGAAGCAGTAATTAAAATAAGTAAATATGCCGAGGAAGACAAGGTCATGTACGCGTCACATCTTTTTAAAGAAGGGGCACTAGAATGGTGGAACACGATACTACAAGCCAAGGGAAGTGATGTCACGTATGCCATGAATTGGGAAGAATTTAAGAGTCTGATGGAAAGAAAATTATGTCCCAAATATGAAAAGGAACAAATGACAAATAAGTTCCTAAACCATCGGATGGTGGATGTTGATTGTCGAGGGTATACTTCGACATTCTTCGAGTATGCTAGAATTGTACCTACCCTGGCTTCGCCTGAACCGGTACTTATTTCTCACTATATTTGGGGTTTAATTAGCGAGATTCGTGATATCGTCAAAGCTGCGAGACCCCGCACAATTGACGATGCAGTAGAATTAGCCAACACCTTGACCGACGGGCTGGTACGCACAAGAGAAGAAAATCGGAAAAAGGAAGTACCCCAAAAGATTACCCAAGGATTCTGTGTGGGTAATAGTAGTAATTTCAAGAAAAAGGGAACCGGGCAACCTTCCACTGCTCCATTCTACGGTACCTGTAAAAGAAAGCATTTTGGAAAATGCAAAGGGTATTGCAATTTCTGCAAAATTCCGGGGCATCAAGAGGAAGATTGCAGGAGGAAGAAATCAACAATCTGCTTCAATTGTGGAGAAGCTGGACATTTTAGAGTAGACTGCCCCAAATTGGTCAAACCAGCTGACAACAAAGCCAAACCTGCAGAAGGAACTACCAAAAAGAATGCAAGAGCATTCCAGTTGACTACCCAAGAAGCATAACTCATCCCAGATGTGATAGCTGGTACGATCCTAGTTCATGACGTTTATGCAAAAGTATTATTCGACTCTGGTGCAAACCAAAGTTTTATAAATACTTCATTCTGCCAAGCTCTTAAATTACCCTTAACCAAACTTAGACAAGTTTTTACTATAGAAACGGCAGATGGAAATTTTGTTAACATAGATAAGGTCTTGCAAGAAGAAAAGATAGAACTCTTAGGCCATAAATTTTCTGCAAACTTGTTACCTATGAATTTAGCCGGATTCGATGTTGTGTTAGGAATGGATTGGTTAGTAGCCAACCATGCTCGAATCCTCAGTGATAAGAATTCCATAGAAATTCATACACCCACAAGAGAAGTAGTGGTGATTACAGGAGATAAGCCACGTAAGCCAATGAAATTCATTTCCGTAATGAAAATGGCCAGTTATTCAATAAAACAAGGAATAGTGTATATGATTTCGGTAATCATTAACACTAAAGGTAAGGAACTTAAGAAAATTCCAGTAGTATCAGAATACTCAGATGTATTCCCCGAAGAACTACCTGGATTACCTCCCGATAGGGAAGTAGAATTTAGAATTCATCTAATTCCTGGAACTACACCGATAGCCAAGGCACCTTATCGGTTAGCACCCACCGAAATGTTAGAACTGAAAAAGCAGTTAGATGAATTATTAAGCAAAGGATTTATACAACCTAGTTCATCCCCGTGGGGAGCACCAGTGCTGTTCGTGAAAAAGAAAGATGGTTCGATGCGAATTTGTATTGATTATAGGGAATTGAATAAGGTTACATTTAAGAATCGATACCCATTACCTAGGATTGATGATCTTTTCGATCAACTTCAGGGAGCTAGATATTTTTCTAAGATAGACTTACGCTCCGGATACCATCAGTTGAAAGTACAAGAAGGAGAGATACATAAGACTGCCTTCAGAACTAGGTATGGTCATTACGAGTTTACAGTCATGCCCTTTGGATTAACAAATGCTCCTGCAGCATTTATGGACATGATGAATAGGATCTGTAAACCGTACTTGGATAAATTTGTAATTGTCTTTATCGATGATATACTTATTTATTCCAAAAGTCAGGACGAGCATTATGAGCACCTACATGCACTCTTAACTTTGTTAAGAAAAGAGAAGCTTTACGCCAAATTCTCAAAGTGTGAATTTTGGCTACAAGAGGTGCAATTTTTAGGACACATGGTGAATCATGAAGGTATTCACGTAGATCCCTCCAAAATAGAAGCAATCACCAAATGGAAGGTCCCGCAATCAGCTATGGAAATTATAAGTTTTCTAGGGTTAGCCGGATACTATAGACGATTTATTAAGGATTTTTCCAAAATAGTTGTGCCATTAACTAAGCTAACCTGTAGAGCAGTAAAGTTCGAATGGGGATCTAGACAAGAAGAGGCTTTTAAGATTTTAAAGCAAAGGTTAATAAACGCCCCAATTCTTGCCTTACCAGAAGGGACAAAAGATTTTGAAGTTTATTGTGATGCTTCTAAGCTAGGATTAGGATGTGTGTTAATGCAACGCAAGAAGGTAATTACGTATGCCTCAAGGCAATTGAAGAAGCACGAGGAAAACTATACGACACATGACTTAGAATTAGGAGCCATAATTTTTGCCCTTAAGATTTGGAGACATTATCTGTACGGAAGTAAGTTTACTGTCTATACAGATCATAAGAGTTTAAGATACATATTTGGGCAAAAGGAATTAAATATGAGCAAAGAAGATGGATGGAAATTCTAAGTGATTACGACTGTGATATTCAATATCACAAAGGAAAAGCAAATGTAGTCGCAGATGCCCTGAGTCGTAAGTATCATGAAAAGCATAAGCGAGTTTGTGCTCTTAGATTAAATCTACAGTTAGATTTAATGGAACAACTGAAAAAGAAACAACACTCAAGGATGATGCAGAAGGAATGAAAGGAAGGATAAAAGACTTAGAGCAAGGAGCTGATGGAATTTGGAGATTCCACAAGAAAAGGATTTGGGTACCTAAGCAAGGAGAGTTAAGAAATAAGATTTTAGAGGAAGCCCATAAATCTAGATATACCATGCACCCAGGAAATAATAAGATGTACCAAGACTTAAGAAATAATTTCTGACGGATAGGAATGAAAAAGGACATAGCTAGATATGTATCTAAGTGTCTAACTTGCTCACAAGTTAAAGCGGAACACCAGAAACCCTCAGGTCTACTTCAACAATTAGAAATGCCCATATGGAAATGGGAACTAATAACAATGGACTTTGTTACTAAGTTACCCAAGACCAGAAAAGGTAACGACGCAATCTGGATGATTGTGGATCGATTAACCAAATCGGCTCATTTTCTACCCATGAAGGAAACCTTTAGCATGGAAAGATTAGCAAAATTGTATGTAGACGAGGTAGTATCCTTACATGGAGTCCCACTCTCCATTGTATCGGATAGGGATAGTCGTTTCACTTCACATTTCTGGACAAGTTTTCAAGAGGCAATGGGGACCCGACTAAATTTAAGTACAGCCTACCATCCCCAAACAGACGGACAAAGTGAAAGGACGATCCAAACCTTGGAAGACATGCTCAGGGCATGTGTGATAGATTTTGGAGGAAACTGGGACAACCATTTACCTTTAATTGAATTCTCCTATAACAATAGTTATCATTCAAGCATCGAAGCTGCCCCGTTCGAAGCACTGTATGGACGAAAGTGTAGAACTCCAGTTTGCTGGGCAGAAATAGGAGAAAGCCAGTTATCAGGTCCTGAAATCGTACAAGAAACCACCGACAAGATCACTCAAATAAAGGAAAGACTGAAAACGGCTCGACATCTTCAGAAGAGTTATGCAGACAATCGACGCAAGCCACTAGAATTTCAAGTTGGAGACAGGGTACTCTTGAAAGTTTCTCCTTGGAAAGGAGTACTTCGGTTCTGTCACACCCCAACCAATGGCGGAAACATCGGGATGAGACGAAGTGTGGAGATTGCTAGAGACTTCATAACACTATTTGTGTCAATATTTAATAAATCGATTTCATTTCATAAACTAAATTGTCAACAATACAAGGAAATTCAAATAACAACAAGTTCAAAAGAAATACATAACAACAAAATCAAAATTGATACAACATTTAAACCTAAACGCCTATGTGTGTATCTAGGCATCAACGCTACTTCATTTCATAGCATCATCATCAACCTGTAACATGTTAAAATAAAGTTCAATGCAAAAGCAAAGGCGAGTACACAAGGTTTAAATAGTATAGCATAAGCATAAAGCATTTTACTCGAATCCACATGGCAATTTGTATACAAGGTAACTAGCATGCAAAACATTACGTCTAAACCCAAAGTGTCCACTAGTATTTAGCATCCCTCGCCACAAAACTGACGAGACCGTATAGTATATTGACTTAACAAACCCCCGTCGGGTGGTGTGCTACTCCTATAGCGCTATAATTGTTAAGCGAGGGCATAACATAGTAATGGCATAAAGCATGTATTATCTAGCATAACAAGTAGCATGTATATCGGATTGAGTTCACAAAGTACGTTTAAGTGTGTATAAGTGTAATTGTTGTATGGTAACATGTTACAACCCAAAAGTGGTTTAAAATGTAAATGGGTCAAGTGTACTCACAAAAATTGCATGTGCTTCCCGATTATCCAATTGTTGACGAGTAATGAGATTATGAGATCGAATGCATAAGGGTTAAAGTTTATGCTAGGTTTAGAGTCAAGATTCGGAATTTAAAACGTAAGAATATAACATATGAAAGTAATCATCTTTTAACACATAAACTTGTTTGACACTATGAAACCTCAAAGGTTATGATGTTTTCATGAGTCGGACACTCATTAGAATCAAAACAACGTTTAGGTCTTGGATGATATAAGTCTAGTATTTTGACAAATGAACACAAGTTCATCATCAAAGGTTCGATTGTTCATATAGATTAAGTATTACATATTAATAAGTTTAATAGTACAAGTAATTCAAGCATGAGGTAGAAGATTTAATCTTCATTTAGGTACCTCGAATGTGTCATAGAAGTCATGTAGGAGGTAGGAAGAACAAGCTTCCATTTAGGCACCTCTTATGTGTTCACCACTACACTTGGTGTAAAAATATCCAAGGAGGGTCATTAACTAAGATTAATACAAGAATGTAAACAACTACACTATGAGAAATCATCAAGTAATGTGGGGATTTTACGTTGGACAACCCAAGTTAGTCCATAATCACACCTTCATCAAGCTTGAAGCTTGAACATCACTTGTGGGTTAAAAAACCCTAAATAAAACAGAATATATGTGAGGTTTAGCCTCTGATTTAACATGTCTCATCCTTGTTTTTAAGCCCAACTAACCATTCATTCGATTATGAGCATTAGGACATAGGTTTGAGATGAGAAAACTCAAGTTTGGTTAAGTTTAACAAAGATTAAATGAAAACAGAAACGAACAATGGACTTTGGAGCCTATTTGCCGGAGTTCCAGGGCATTATTCTCTGTGAAATACCCATGGAAATCAAAGCTAAGGTCGATCCAAGTGTTCTGGAAAAAGAATGGAGTGAATCCGACAAGAAATGAAGAAGTTATGCTTGTTTTAGTGAAGCTAGATACTTCTGTCTGAACTTGAACTTGCAGAAACGTTTTTGAGTGATTGAGAGAGTTGCGAGGGTGTTTCTAAAGTGTAAAAGACTTGGGAGGCCTTGGGTATTTATAAGAAAGTGAAGGGTTGGTTTTGGGGGGATAATTAATGCTAAACAAGGTTTAAATTCAAAGAAAATCACAAAAAAATCGCGCTAAAACCGAGCTGGGAAGGGCCTGGTCGCGGATGCCTAATTGGGCCGCTGCAAGTTGTTAAATGAATTAAATGCGGGGTTTGTTTGGATGTGAAGGCACAGCTCAGTTGGTTGGTGTGCGCGTATGGCTGACCCGGGTTCGAGTCCCATGGTCGTCGTTTTATTAGGTTTTATTTTCTTTTCTTGTTTTTACAATTTTAAACTTTCAGCAATGTTCATAAACAGCCCCTGGACTTTAATTTAGTAACTTAGTTATGTTATATTAAAAGGAAACCAACTTCATAACTCAAACTAACTAGGTTAGTTTGCTAGCTTTAAAATCTAACGAGACTAACTAGATTACTAATAAAATAAACTTTTTTTATAATAATTTAATAAATTTAATTAATTTAAATAAAATAGGATCGATAAATAACGAATTTAAATTAGGATAAAAACCTTTAAACGATTATTCATTTCACGAAGCTTCCGAATCTCATTATTTTAAGAGTTTTGACTAGTTTAACGAGCATCAAGTTTCATTGTGTAATAACAAGCCAAGAGTCTTGGATAATATATCGATTGCGCCGAAAGGCGACATACGAGAGTACAAAGTTTCCAAAAAAGAGGATTTTAAACAAGTGTTTCCAAATATAGAAAATATGAAAATGCAGGGCGTTACAGTCTCCCCTCCTTTAGGAAATTTCGTCCCGAAATTTATTCAAGAGGAAGACTTGAAGAGTTTTGTCAAAAGGTGATTATTCAAAACTGAGACTTGAAAATTTTGAAATATAAAAAGTAAGAAATTTCAAAGAACGACAAGATACATTTGTAAAGGAGTTCGTTTGTCTAAATTGATTTGAGGTACCAAACATAATTGAAAACGTTAGGGTGCGTATATGGTTAAGGTGAGTTTAAACAAGTTTGAAAAATCTCAATTGGATATGTATTAAAATGAGTTGTATTAGGAAGGGGAATCTTGTGTGAAACGGTTTGTATTTTGATGAAAGTGGGGTAGCTTGCATAGGAAGTTTTTTAAGGGTAGTATAAAATCGCACATTTGTAAATTGTTTATTGAGAGGAACGAGAGGGTTTGGTAAATAAGTGATAACGGTCTACTAGGTATGTTTACAAAAGAATAAAGCTGGTTTTAAAAAAGAGATAAGTTAGGATTCAAATGTTTAAACTGATGTGATTGTGAACGAGGTTCGTATAAGAGGTCAAGGAATAATGGAGAATAATGAGAGTATAAAAGTGAACGATTGATGTTGATTACACGAATGCGAGTGTTAGAAATAGCATAAGTGCTGGATAGACGAAAGTAGCATGCTTAAGGATAAAGTCTCGTCGTGGATAATCGGTTAATGCGTTTGTGAGTTATATAAAGTTTATATTAGGCCCAAAAAGGTCTGCAAAACACCGAATTTCTCATGTCACGTTTTACGAAAGTTTAGTAATATGGCGGAAACACTTATATATAGGATGTACCAGCGGCGTATCCACCATGTTTCGATCATGTTACGTCTGTTTCGTTATTCGGTGCAAGGTTACGTTTCGTGTCTTACCATACGCAGTAGTACACTCTATGGTTCTCATACGCCTATCACTATAATCCCGTGTGCACCCGCGATTATTTTGATCGTCGCATGATCCGCATAGCTTGTACTAGTTGTGTATGAATCAGGGTATTCACAAATTTGAAAATTAAGAACGTGTACGTAAGAATGTAGTATATGAGCAAGTCCATGCTTAAGTATGTATGGGACCCACGTAAGTGAATCCCTCGGATTACGCTCGCGTACGGGTACGAATGTATGAATCATGAGTATGAATGAAAGTATGAGCATAAGTATAAGTTTAAGTATGAACATGCACGTAAGTATGAGTGTAGACATAAAATGTAAGAGTAGTACGAGTATAATACGTATAAGCATAAAATGTATGAGTATAAATGTAGGTACGAATAAGGATAATTACGTATATAGTGTATGTTGAAGTATAACGAATTTAGGCATATAACACATTTGAGAAAGTTGAATACGTAAAACGAATGATATAAACGAAAACGTTGCGAAGTATCGACTAAGATGTGTACGATGATATGCATGTATAGTTGTTTAAGCAAAACGTCGAGTTCATAAAAAAAATATAGATTAAGTTTGATTTGGAAGGTAGAACACGGTTTGTAAATGTAAGACTATATAAAGTATTCATTGGTTATGCATAACGTGTTTTGTAATGAATGGAAATGCAACTTTTGTTCAAAAGAGTTTACGTATGCTGAAGATTGTCGGTCCCCATGAAGTCTTCTAGCCCATGTGTTTTGAAATTTGAATGGCGAATTAAGCGGTGTAAATTTTTTTTTTCGGAAATAACAAGTTCGCTTCATTTGCACCAAAACAAGAGATTTTGAATTTTGGAGGTTCTTGTGAAAACGTCGATCCTTAGAAAAGAAATTTAGCAAAAAGGACTTAGTGATTGTTAAAAATTTAACAAATGATTTGTTGATGTTGAAAAGAGTCTTTGGTAAAACGATCATATAACATTTACAAGATTTTATAAGTGTATGAGAACGGTTGGGTTGATCTCCGATCGAGAATGAAAGTCTTTATTATGGTGATATAACATGAGTGTGTTTTAGTGATTAAGTCGAATATGAAGTTCATGGGCAAGCGATTCATTGGACCGATTAAATTGATAGGTAGCATTTCGTAAGGTTTTGAAATTAGGGTAATAAAACGTTTTAAGACATGATTAAGGATCTCGTGTATATGACTTGAGTGAAAATAGATTGTAGGATAGGAAGTATGGTTGATAAAACAATGTATTTTGAATCGATATACGTAGGTATTTTGAATAATGATAAACGATTTAGGTATAAAACATGATCGGGTTTGCATGATAAGATATTTTGAAGGAAAGTTTTGGTAACGGTCACCTAGGTAAGGGAACCACCCCCAAGTCGTTGGTAAGGTCGTTTTTAAGAAAAGAAGAAGTGGAGTTAATCGTCAAGATAAGGAAATCACTCCTATCTTGATGATATGTCTCCATCTGTTGTTACAAGGAATATGAAGAAATTTATATGAAATCATGCATATGTATAAACGTATGGAAAGATTTAATATGTTGTGTGTGTGAAAAGGGAATATCGAAAGTGAATTTTGAATTTGAAAGGTTGCATCGTATAAGATAAATAATAGAAACATATGTTTGATTAAAATTTGGATGGTTCCAAAACGGAACTTTGACTAACCAAAGTGATCGAAAAGTCTTTCGAATTTGAGGAGCATGCTTTGGCCTAATAGGTGGAATACTCTCGCCGACAAGTCGGTTAACGGTATTTACCCTTCCGGTTACTACATGTCCCAAATCAATTGAAATTTCGAGACTTGGCAGGATTTAGGAAAATCAAGGAGTGGAACTAGTCGACAAGGTGCGGGTCTCACCCCTAACTTGACGATTTCGTATCCTAGGTGTGGTTGGTACTCGTCGGGTCAAAATCGTGTTTCAACACTTTGACGAGGGTCCACTAGATTTTGAAGTTTGAATTTCTCCATCAAGGTGAGGATCTCACTCCTAACTTGATGGTGAATTTCGTGTAAAAAGGAAAGTATATGGATTGAGAGTTGTTCACCAAATTGTGGGTTTCACGCCTATTTTGGTGAAGTCATCTCGTTTGTGCAATATGAGTGTTGTCGGATTTAGAATAATCGAGTAAGATGCATGAGGGAAGTGTATGTCGAAGGAAATACACAAACAAGTATAAACACATAAGAAAGCATATCAAGAATGGTACTTAAATAATGAAATGATAAAACAAGTATTAACACATAGAGAAATATGTCAAGAATAACACATAAAGAATCGAACAATGAAACAAGTATTAACACATAATAAAACAAGCATTAATGCGTAAGAATAACATGTCAAATATTACACATGAGTGACATACATGTTTAAAAGAGCAAAAATAAGAAACAAATAAAGTATCATGTAGTAGTTCAAGCAAAACATACGAATAAGGCTCTAAAACTATAGACTAGGTAAAGGCATTCCTACTTTTCCTAATTCCCAATAGTTATGGTTCTGATACCAATCTGTCACACCCCAACCAATGGCGGAAACATCGGGATGAGACGAAGTGTGGAGATTGCTAGAGACTTCATAACACTATTTGTGTCAATATTTAATAAATCGATTTCATTTCATAAACTAAATTGTCAACAATACAAGGAAATTCAAATAACAACAAGTTCAAAAGAAATACATAACAACATAATCAAAATTGATACAACATTTAAACCTAAACGTCTATGTGTGTATCTAGGCATCAACGCTACTTCATTTCATAGCATCATCATCAACCTGTAACATGTTAAAATAAAGTTCAATGCAAAAGCAAAGGCGAGTACACAAGGTTTAAATAGTATAGCATAAGCATAAAGCATTTTACTCGAATACACATGGAAATTTGTATACAATGTAACTAGCATGCAAAACATTATGTCTAAACCCAAAGTGTCCACTAGTATTTAGCATCCCTCGCCACAAAAGTGACGAGACCGTATAGTATATTGACTTAACAAACCCCCGTCGGGTGGTGTGCTACTCCTATAGCGCTATAATTGTTAAGCGAGGGCATAACATAGTAATGGCATAAAGCATGTATTATCTAGCATAACAAGTAGCATGTATATCGGATTGAGTTCACAAAGTACGTTTAAGTGTGTATAAGTGTAATTGTTGTATGGTAACATGTTACAACCCAAAAGTGGTTTAAAATGTAAATGGGTCGAGTGTACTCACAAAAATTGCATGTGCTTCCCGATTATCCAATTGTTGACGAGTAATGAGATTATGAGATCGAATGCATAAGGGTTAAAGTTTATGCTAGGTTTAGAGTCGAGATTCAGAATTTAAAACGTAAGAATATAACATATGAAAGTAATCATCTTTTAACACATAAACTTGTTTGACACTATGAAACCTCAAAGGTTATGATGTTTTCATGAGTCGGACACTCATTAGAATCAAAACAACGTTTAGGTCTTGGATGATATAAGTCTTGTATTTTGACGAATGAACACAAGTTCATCATCAAAGGTTCGATTGTTCATATAGATTAAGTATTACATATTAATAAGTTTAATAGTACAAGTAATTCAAGCATGAGGTAGAAGATTTAATCTTCATTTAGGTACCTCTAATGTGTCATAGAAGTCATGTAGGAGGTAGGAAGAACAAGCTTCCATTTAGGCACCTCTTATGTGTTCACCACTACACTTGGTGTAAAAACATCCAAGGAGGGTCATGAACTAAGATTAATACAAGAATGTAAACAACTACACTATGAGAAATCATCAAGTAATGTGGGGATTTTACGTTGGACAACCCAAGTTAGTCCATAATCACACCTTCATCAAGCTTGAAGCTTGAACATCACTTGTGGGTTAAAAAACCCTAAATAAAACAGAATATATGTGAGGTTTAGCCTCTTATTTAACATATCTCAGCCTTGTTTTTAAGCTCAACTAACCATTCATTTGATTATGAGCATTAGGACATAGGTTTGAGATGAGAAAACTCAAGTTTGGTTAAGTTTAACAAAGATTAAATGAAAACAGAAACAAACAGTGGACTTTGGAGCCTATTTTCCGGAGTTCCAGGGCCTTATTCTCTGTGAAATACCCATGAAATTGAAGCTAAGGTCGATCCAAGTGTTCTGGAAAAAGAATGGAGTGAATCCGACAAGAAATGAAGAAGTTATGCTTGTTTTAGTGAAGCTTGATACTTCTGTCCGAACTTGAACTTGTAGCAACGTTTTTTAGTGATTGAGAGAGTTGTGAGGATGTTTCTAAAGTGTAAAAGACTTGGGAGGCCTTGGGTATTTATAAGGAAGTGATTAGGGTTGGTTTTGGGGGGGTAATTAATGCTAAACATGGTTTAAATTCAAAGAAAAACACAAAAAATCACGCTAAAACCGAGCTGGGAAGGGCCTGGTCGCGGCTGCCTAATTGGGCCGCTGCAAGTTGTTAAATGAATTAAATGCGGGGTTTGTTTCGATGTGAAGGCACAGCTCAGTTGGTTGGTGTGCGCGTATGGCTGACCCGGGTTCGAGTCCCATGGTCGTCGTTTTTTAGGTTTTTTTTCTTTTCTTGTTTTTACAATTTTAAACTTTCAGCAATGTTCATAAACAGCCCCTGGACTTTAATTTAGTAACTTAGTTATGTTATATTAAAAGGAAACCAACTTCATAAGTTAAACTAACTAGGTTAGTTTGCTAGCTTTAAAATCTAACGAGACTAACTAGATTACTAATAAAATAAACTTTTTTTTATAATAATTGTAATAAATTTAATTAATTTAAATAAAATAGGATCGATAAATAACGAATTTAAATTAGGATAAAAACCTTTAAACGATTATTCATTTCACGAAGCTTCCGAATCTCATTATTTTAAGAGTTTTGACTAGTTTAACGAGCATCGAGTTTCATTGTGTAATAACAAGCCAAGAGTCTTGGATAATATATCGATTGCACCGAACGGCGACATACGAGAGTACAAAGTTTCCAAAAAATAGGATTTTAAACAAGTGTTTCCAAATATAGAAAATATGAAAATGCAGGGCGTTACAGGTTCAGTAAGAAAGGAAAGCTAAGTCCAAGGTACGTAGGACCATTCCCAGTAATCCAGAGAATAGGACCGTTCGCCTATCGCTTACAACTACCGGAAGAGTTAGCTGGGGTACATGATGTATTTCATGTATCTAACCTCAAGAAACGTCTATCGGATGAATCGCTAGTAGTCCCTCTTCAAGACATACAGGTGAATGAAAAGTTAAAGTTCGTAGAGAAACCACTTCAGATAGAAGATAGAAAGATTAAATTCCTTAAACACAAAAGATTGGTACTGGTCAAAGTCAAGTGGGATTCGAAAAGAGGACCCGAGTATACCTGGGAGCTGGAATCGGAGATGAAGCGAAAATATCATCACTTATTTCAGTAAATCTCGAGGACGAGATTTTAAATAAGGTGGGGAGGAAGTAAAGACCTGCAAAATTGTCCATAAACGACCCGTAAGTGAAAACCCGGACCCCTGAAACCCTAATACGCATGAAAAACCAAGAAAACATGAAATCTGGTTTTCACGCAGGCCGCGTAAGCCATAAGGTAAGGCTACGCGGGCAGCGTCAACTTAAAAAGTCTCCGGATAAGCGTTCAAGCCATGTGTCGCACACGTGGCAACCCTACTCGTGACACACAAGCCCTACACGTAGACTAGGGGCCCTCGCGGGCTGCGTAAAAGTATTGTTAAGGGTTACGCGGGCCGCGTAAAACCCATTTTTCTGCTATAAATTGCCTGTGCATGGCCTGATCGTCTGTGCTCGAGAAAACTTTCAAAATCACACTTATTCTGTTTGAAAATCAAGTTTAAAGTAGGAAAACGCTGTTACGATCAAGGGTAATAACTCGATCACTGCTACGATACAATGTCTGATTGATTGAAACCGATCCGATGGATGTTTAAGTGATGCCCGTATTTGGGCTATAATTTGTCATTCGTCGTGAGGGTTTTGATTTCGTGAGTTTATCGTAAATGTTGTATTAAGTTACTGACCTAGTTTCGTGTGCATTGTTATTTAACTAGGTTACCCGGCTAAATCAGTAGGCTAAACTATGTCCGTCTAAACTTGCAAAGTGAGTCATTCTCTTTTTATCAATAATTGTCCTTCCTGACACTACCCTTCATCACCACACCAAATTTCAGCTCAATCCAAGTATCACGGAACAAGTTATAGCCAAAACAAAATTCTGCTTATCCTAGATTCGGTTTTCGGATGTTATACCTAGCGCAAGCTTCGATTCCAAGCGTTCCTTGTGAGTCCAGAAGTAGGTGTGTGCTATATTCAGTACCTACACATCAAGTACAATCCAAATATGCTAGAACTTAGATCAATCAAGCTTTATTTCATTGTTTTTCGGTTAATCAACTAGTTAAGCGATTTCTGTCGAATAGGTGTTGATTAGGGTATCAAACCCTAAAGATTTGTAACCATGGCTGCCATATAACACCAGGGAATCCATATGGTGTTCATATTCAGCCCATAAACATGTTTAAACTTCTAAAAATCATCATGGATTAAAAAGGGTTTTCATGGCCTAAACAATGTTTAATCAAGAAACCATGCTTAAAACCTTATGGATTTGAGTTAATACTTTGATTTGTTGAAGTTTCTTGTGAATTCAGCTGGTTGTTCTTGAGAGAACCCAGATTTTGGAAAGGATTTTGTGTTAAAATGAAATAAAAAAAAAGAAAAAATTGATTTTTTTGATTAAATAATGGGGGTGGGGGCGGTTTGGTGCGGGCCCCCCAAGGGACACCTCGTGCTTCGTTTTGAGCGCTTAAAGATGATGTTTATCTTACGTTGAGTGTTTAGGTTCGTTTACGGGTCCCGGGCGCGTTCTCGATTTGCATGAATGACTCCGTTTTGCGCGTACTTAGTGTCAAAAGACTCGGTTTTAAAAATCATGCATAACCGTCTTGAAATCCGAACCCAGTTACGTTTTAATCATAAAAGACTCGTATTAGAGTGGTTTAAGTGTTTTTAAGCTTGATCGATCGTTCCTTGCACTTTTGATTGCCTTATGTTATTCCTGAAACGGAAGCGTTTCCCTAACCGGGAAGCTGCTTCGTTTTGGGTGCCCGATCTCTGATTGGCTTCAAACCTTATGTCACAGTCTAAGGCATAGAACTAAGTTATTCCTGGAACTCGAAATCTTAAATGATGCTACCGATAACCTAATAATCAATGTCAAAGGTTTAAAGCACTGTTAAACGGAACACTCCCGTTTAACACGTGTTTCAAGGCTAAGGACACCAACTTCGCACTGTTGGCCCTTATTAGTGTCATGTTAGTCATAACGTGTTCTCGGATTCCTCCGAGACATAACAGATATCATTTAATCAAGAATATAAGTCACACATGTTTTAGGGTTTTCGCCTAATTAAAGTGTTAAGTGTGCTTTACAGTTTTGGATCGTTTAGGGTGTACCTGGCACCGTCATGGGTGTCACAGTCTCCCCTGGTTTAGAAATTTCGTCCCCAAAATTCAATTCGTCTTGTTAGGGAAGAGATGTGGGTATTTTCTACGGAACTCATCCTTCTGTTCCCAGGTATACTCAGGTCCTTGCTTCGAGTTCCACCGGACTTTCACTAGCGAGATTTTGTTATAACGTAGTTGTTTGGTCTTCCCGTCTACTATTTCTACCGGTCCCTCCACAAGGTGGAGTTTGTCATTACTGTGCACATCTTCTAATGGTATAATAGCTGCTTCATCCGTGAGACATTTCTTTAAGTTGGATACATGGAAGACATCGTGAATTGTGCTCAGTTCATCTGGTAATTTCAGTCGGTACGCTACAGATCCAACCTTAGCAATAATTTCATACGGCCCAATGTATCTCGGAGCCAACTTTCCTGTCTTGCCAAACCTGATCACTCCTTTCCACTGTGACACTTTTAACAGTACTTTGTCACCTACTTCAGTCTACTTTGGATCATCGGTGTAACTTTTCTGCCGATCTCAGGCCGCTTCCAGTCTACTTTGGATCTTATGCACCTTGTCTGTCGTCTCTTGAATTAGTTCAGACCTCGTGAGTTGAGTATCGCCCACTTCAGCCCAACAAAGTGGCGATCTGCACTTCCGGCCATATAGTGCTTCGTATGGTGCAGCATGTACGCTACTATGATAGTTGTTATTGTAAGAGAATTCAATGAGGGGAAGGTGCTTATCCCAACTTCCTCCAAAGTCTAGGGTGCAAGCACGAAGCAGATCCTCTAATGTCTGGATAGTTCGTTCTGATTGGCCGTCGGTTTAGGGATGGTAAGCCGTACTCAGGTCTATTCTAGACCCCAAAGCTTCTTGTAACTGTTGCCAATAGTGTGAAGTGAAATGACTATCATGGTATGAAATGATTGCAACCGGTACCCCGTGTCTAGCCACAATTTCATTCTTGTAGATCTTGGCCAATTTCTCGGTGCTGTAGGTAGTACGAATTGGAATAAAGTGCGCCGATTTGGTTAGTCTATCTACTACTACCCAAATCGCATCATGACCTCGGGGTGTTTTTGGAAGGTGGGTCACGAAATCCATCGTGATTTGCTCCCATTTCCATTGAGGTATTTCGGGTTGCTGTAACATTCCCGAGGGTTTCATGTATTCTGCCTTTACCTGGGCACAAGTCAAGCATTTGCTCACGTACTCTGCTACGTCCTTTTTCATACATGGCCACCAATAAAATTCCTTAAGGTCATGGTACATCTTGTCTGTACCGGTTTCCTCACATAAACAGTTGACGTAGGTCATGGAGAGTAGGAATCCATACCATATTTTTGAAATACAACACTTCATCCGGTTTCCTCACAAAATTTCCTTCATTTCCGTGTAAGTTTTCGTTATTTAGTTGGCCTTCCTCCAAAGCTTCCATTTGAGCATTACGAATCTGCTCTTTAAGACTGGTTTGAACAATCATCCCAAGAGCTCGCACTCTGAGTGGCTTTACTCGGTCTTTTCTACTCAAGGCATCGGCTACTACGTTAGCCTTACCTGTATGGTTTTTATTTCACAGTCGTAATCGTTCAATACCTCCACCCATCTGCGTCGTCTCATATTTAGCTCCTTTTGATCGAATATATGTTGGAGGCTCTTGTGATCTATATAAATTGTACATTTCGTACCGTACAAGTAATGCCTCCAGATCTTAAGTGCAAAAATCACTGCGCCCAGCTCTAAATCATGCGTTGTATGGTTCTTTTCATGCACTTTCAATTGTCTGGAAGCATATGCAATAACCTTGTTTCTCTGCATCAATACGCATCCTAGACCACGTCGAGATGCGTCGCAATACACTACCTTGTAACTAGAAGTCACACTTTGAAAGCTTGTCGTACAACTTCTCTTTCCTCAATATCTCTAGTATGGCTCGTAGATGGTGCTCGTATTCCTTTTTACTCTTGGAATAGATCAAAATATCGTCAATAAAGACTATGACGAATTTATCTAGATATGGTTTACAAACTCGGTTCATGAGGTCCATAAATACCGCGGGTGCGTTGGTTAACCCAAAGGGCATAACCAGCAACTCATAGTGACCGTACCGAGTTCAAAAGGCTGTTTTAGGGATATCTTCCTCTTGAACTTTCACTTGATGATAACCGGATCTAAGATCGATTTTGGAAAAGTAACAGGCTCCTTGCAACTGATCAAATAAATCATCGATTCGCGGAAGAGGATATCGATTCTTTATGGTAACCTTGTTTAGCTCCCGGTAGTCAATACACATCCGAAAGCTTCCATCCTTTTTCTTCACAAATAACACTGGTGCTCCCTAAGGTGAATAACTGGGACGGATAAAACCTCGGTCTAGCAGTTCTTGTAACTGAGATGATAGTTCTTGAATCTCTGAAGGTGCTAAACAGTAAGGGGCTTTTGCAATTGGAGCTGCTCCCGGTATTAAGTCGATACGGAACTCGACTTGTCGATTGGGTGGCAATCCAGGCAATTCATCGGGAAACACGTCTGGGTAATCACACACTATTGGGATATCCTTAATACATTGTTCTTCTGGTTCAGTAGTCATTACACTTGCTAAGAACACATCACATCCTTGACGTATACATTTCAACAATTTAAGGTGGGATATAAGGTTTAATATGGTACCAGACTTCTCTCCCTGTACCATAATAACTTCATCATTAGGAAAAGGCATCCTAACCATCTTTTGCTCACATATAATCTCCGCCTTGTACTTGGACAACCAGTCCATTCCCACTACCATATCAAAACTTTCGAGCTCTACCGGTAGTAGGACAATAAGGAATTGGTGGTCGTTAAGAATTAAAGGACAATCACGAATGATTTGGTGACTAGTTATAGGTTTACCGTTAGCAAGTTCTATGGAATAGGGACTTGTTAATTCAATAGCCGGCATATTTAATAGGGGTAAGAAATTAATGGAAACGTAGCTCCTATCTGCACCCGTATCAAACAATACTGAAGCATATTGATCAGAAATGAGAAAGGTACCTGTCACCACATTTGGATCCTGTTGTGCGTCACCAGACCCAAGTATAAAGGCACGACCTCGAGCTGCATTTGAGGTAGAAGCTTGGCCCTGTGTATCCCTTCCTGCTGGCTGTTGAGCAAACTTTGGGCAGCTTCTTCGGAAGTGCTCCGTACTGCCACATCCGTAGCAAGTACGGGGGTAGGTAATCTGTTGCGTTGGTGGTTGGGGTCGTTGCTGAAGAGGCTGGGGGCTTGGGGTTTGGAAACGGTTGGGTTCCAATGGTGTCTTACAGTTTCGGGTATAATGTCCACTTTTATGGCACCTCGAGCAGATCCCTGCTCGACATGCACCATAGTGGTGCAAAGTGCACTTGTTGCATTTTGGGGTTGTTCCTTTATAGCCACCAGAGTTTCCTGTTGGTGTAGTCATGGCATAGCTTTAACTAGTGGCTCTCCCCCTCTTCGGTATGGCTACCCCCGCTCGACTACTTTCCGGGGCCCCTCGCTTATTTCCTGCCGTCTCTCCCGGCATTGTCAAAATCTTGCGTCTAACCATGTCGTACGTAACCGTGCCTGACCTAGCTACCACTCCGTGCATGGTCAGGTGCTCCACCGAATTAATGATACTCCTTACTTCCGGGGCCAGTCCCCAGATATACCTCTCGATCCTCTTTGACTCCGGTCGAACCATATCTGGCAAGATGTGTGCCAGTTCATTGAAGCGATTTGTGTAACCTGCATGATCCGCACCTTGCATCTGCAGGTTCCAAAACTCATGCTCGAGTTTCTGAATTTCGTGGATTGGGCAGAACATTTCTCTCATTAGTATCTTAAGATCATCCCAAGTCATAGCATTAATCGCATCCTGCCCGCGAGATTGCACAATAGCATTCCACCAGTTCAAAGCGTGGTCGGTAAAAGTGCAAGTCGTATACTTTACCGCACAGTCACCCGGACAATTACTTATGTTAAGGACCGATTCCGACTTCTCGATCCATTTCACAAACCTGTTCGGTCCTTCAGTTCCATTAAACTCCATTGGTTTGCACCCCTTAAAGTGTTTATACGTGCAAACTGGCCTAACATTGTTTTGATTATTGTTCGGATCTCCCGGCCCTGGTTGCGGGTTCGGTTGCGGGTTCGGTTGCGGGTTCGCATTGATGCTGGCGTTAACCTGCGCCACGATAGTGGGGATAACGGCTTGAAGTTGTTGTGCTATCAGTTGGGAAATTTATGCCTCTGTCATTTGAGGTCCACGTTTCGGGGCCATTCTATTATACACAATAGATATGTATGTATCAATGTCACATAGTTAATCATCACTTATCACATTTTCAGTTACCACATACCACACAATTCCATTACACATCACATAATTTCATCACACCCATAGATCCACGGCACATATAGTCAAAAGCATCGTCATGTATATATATAATATCATCGTCATACAATCGTCAAAATTTGCACATAGACTTAACCCAAAAGGGTCAGTGCTTAAATGTGCGGTCAAAACTGGTCACTAAAGTGACATACATGCATCATACCACCTGACACAAAATACGAGAGTCGAAAATACTACGGCTACATCCCTACCTCGACCTAGGCATAGCCCAGTGCTTGGTAGGATGTATAAAAGGTACATCATCTCTATCTATACTAGGAAAAAACCATACAAGGAAAACCACATCCACCACGTCAACCCTGCAAAACCTGCTACCAAACCTACAATAGCGCCTGTACATCCATACACTAAAGATCGAAAATGATTCTGCTCATGATGGACGTATCCCATACCCTGCTATAAGGCAATGATCGCCTGCTGCAAGACGGTCAAGTAATCTCCCATAGACCTCCGCTGCTGCTCGTCCTCATCGCGTGCCATCCTCAATAACAAAATCTGCTCAAACAGGAACCCCAACAGGCTGCTCTCAGTGATGGGAGCAGGCACCTCCTGAGGAGGAACAGGTATGGCCCAAACAGGTGGGGAAGGCTCCCTGAATGGCTAGGAAGGGCCACCATGCTCATAAGTGTGGAAAGGGGAAGGGTCCTCCCTAAGTGGGGTAAGAAAACGAGCCGTAAAGTGCTGCTGGGTCCCTATGGGTGTGGGTATCAAGCGAACAGGGGAAATAGGTGGGGTAAAAACAGGTCCAGGGACAGGTACCCTCCGACGAGCCGTTTGTCGGAGGCGGACAAGGGGTACCTCCTGAGAACTAGGTGAGGAGGGGGTGTAAGTACTAGGAGTGGAAGGGGTATAAGGGTCGGGGGAGTCTCGGGTGTAGGTAACCTAGGGGCTACCGGCTCCCACTCCCAATGCCCCGTGGCAGGAGTAGGGCTCCTAGGAATAGGTCCTACTGGGATAACGACATCCGGGGTACGACTATGCTCCGAGGAGCTAGTCAGGTGGTGAGGTGGGGAACGGTAGGCGCTCGAGGCCTCCCCCACGCGTCTAGTAGGGGGTCTAGGGGGATAACTAGCACAACAGTACCCTGACTCATCCGGCGAGTAGCCCGGGGACAACAGAGGCATCTATGGATCCTCCTCAGGATCGGTCTCCATATGAGAAGTCGTATGGCGACTCGAATGACTCGACATAGTACCTGTAAAGGAAAAGAACATCTAACACCGCTTCTATCGACTGACATAACCGAACATAAACAATCCACAGAGGTACACATAAGCACGTATTGCACAAAACCTTGATTTTTAATTTTAAAAACTTTTCCACAACTGTTAAGTTAGCGTTTACATTGTAACACCCCGAATTTCGTATGACACGTTCTAATATTTTAATCGCAGAAAATTTTATGAAAAGAAATGGTAAACATAATCTTTACCATCATTAAGGTTTTATAAATATTAGTAAACCTAAAAGCCTTATGTATGCATGAATGTTACTAGAATATTATGTAAATAAAAAGGAAAGTGTTATGATTTAAAAAGATGAGGGGGTTAAAATGAAAATGTGAGATTAAAAACACCCAACACAAAAAAAATGCCCAGTGAGTTGTAAATGGGTGTGTGCGATCGAGATTAGGGACCAGTAAGAACTCTCCCCTCATCTAACCCTAACATCATAAATCCATCAAATTAAAAGGGAAATTGAAGGCTAGTTAAATGCATGAACTAAGAATGGTGATCATCTAAGTATTTCCTACATCAAGTAAGTCGAATTTTGCAATTTGGTGATGTTTGATTTAGTGGGTTTAGTGTAATTCGTGAATGTAATGCTAAATCTAGTATGAATGATGGTTGTTATGGTTGTGTAGACATCAAGATATGTTAAATCTTGGATATGGTGGTGAATTTGGGAAAAACCCACTTATACACCATGAATGACTTGAATATTGTGAAATTCTATATGTTTGTTAGATTAATGATGATGATATTATGATGAATAGGTGATTTAGAACAATGTGTATATGCTCATAATAGTAAATTGTTAAGTTAGGAAATGCTATGTTAATCAATGGATGAACTATGGAGAAAACATGCTTTAAGTACTTGTACACTATGCTTATTTGTTAGTATGCACGCCAAGTGTTTGAAGAAATGCCATAGAATAATTTAGTTGTGTTATGACATAGAATTTGGATGAAATGATGTTATGGAATGAAAATGAATGTATGCTTATTCATATAACGCCATGATCAATGAATAAATGCATAAGTAATGTAAAGCATACAAAAGCTAAAAGTGTAAGGTTATGACATATAGGTCTGAAGAAGGAAGAAGGCGCAAGTCACTCGAAGTCACAAGCATCTCGAGATCGCGGTAAGTTCATATAAACTTTATGTACTCTACTTGTAGATTCATGAATGATATTATTTAGTACTATGAACTTAGTGTAAGTTTCCTTATGATTCATGATTGAATAAATGCAAAGAGTTTATATGGAGAAATGTCCAAAAGATGATGTTGTAGTAAATTTGAAATGACCCGTCTAATGGGTTGGAATGATAAGTAAAATTATTGTTGGAATGTTTAGGAATTTGACTTGTTCATAACGAGTCAAATGATGTAAGTATATTGAAAGATATGGTTTGCAGCGATCCATTACAAATGAATCGGAAAGTAGTATGATGAATGTTTCCGAAAGAGAGTGATAATGTTAGTAAAGTAACATGTTATGTTAACGGGTCGAATAATGATACAGAAGTAAAGGATTTCAATTGTTATGTATTATGAACTAACAAGTGTTTTGTTTTTATAAATGATAGGTAAATCTCATGATTAATTGCGGCGCGCTCGGACCGAACACACACGCAACGTCGACCTTATGCGCTCCCGGTCCAAGTTGTTTATTTTGATGGGTCAACTTACCATTTTGTGTAGTAAATGTTAATTAGTAAGTGTCTAGTTTGTTAGTAAGAAGTTTGGATCCTAAACGTTTGTGTAGTTTGTACAAAATGTTCATGGCGAACCTTATATGGTCTTAACTTTTGTTATGTTGGAAAGTGTCGTAGTATTAATTAAAATGGTATTGTTAAAAGCAGGGAGAAAAGTTCTTAATACGAACGAGTCATGTCAAAATTTTGTAAAATTGTAAGAATTTTATGTTGTTGGTCGAATGAGTAAATTTTGGGTGTTTCAAGTTGGTATCAGGGCCTAGGTTTGAGGGATTTAAGCATCGAGTGCTTGAACTCAAACTGAAAGCTCGTGAGAAGTGTGTGTTCGTTCCACGGCGCAAGGCAAGTAAGTATTTTAAAAGTTGAAATTTTTGCATTACAAATAATTTAGTCACGGAATGTTATGGAATGGTTACGGGATGTTGTGGAAAGATGTCGGATGAATCGGATCAGTTTGGGGTTAGAACGGGTCAAAAGGGGGGTAAAAACATGAAAAATCAGCCATTGTACGTTGGGCGTCACCGTAAGCTACGGTAGCTACCGTAGCTTACGGTAGCACCTGGGAGAAAATAGTCACCGTAAGGCAATAGCCCAGTACCGTAAAGGGAAAAGGGGCCACCGTAAGCCACGGTAGCCACCGTAGCTTACGGTGGAGGCCATTTTCAGCCAAATTCAAATATGATGTTCTGTTTTATGTTTTTATCGCACGAGGAGTATTAAAAACGTTATATTAAGACTTTAAAGAATAAGAAAAGTGATACCAAGGTATATGGGATAAAGAATCCTATGATGTTAGTTGTCAGAAACGTTGAGTTTCCAAAGAAAGTTTAAATATGATTTAGTCGCGAGTAATTTCTTCTATGTATTAGAAAGAATGAGAGCTACGTATTACTAGCATGGTTACATGATAGAAATGATGAATGAATGTTAAAATAAAGAATGATGTTTATCTGTAGATTGCAGATACGAATGATGATGAAGCGACACAACAAGAACAACTAAAGACTATGATTTCGGAAGAAGTAAAGAAGGCAATTGAGGCTAGCATTCCCCGACTAGCTCAAGAAGTTGAAGGGCAGGTATTGGGGGTAGTTGATACCTTAGTAACGTCCAAGGTGGAGGAATTGAAGGAAGTGCTTGTAGGATCGTGTTCTGTCCTGTTTGAGACGTTCAGAAGACTTCGTATCCAAATCTAGAGGCGGAAACTAAAGATTTGGTGCAATTTCAGTCACATACACTATAAACTGCTGTTGTATTGATCACTGTTACTATTACAGACTCTGACAGCACTTCGGCAGCACTTCGTGGCTCACCGGAAGAAAACACACTAACTTCTATCTGATTTCGCTCTGATGTACATATATATAGATGTCTGATTTCGCTTATATGTCCATGACATATAAGCGAAACCCATTGACACATGAGCGAAACCTTACATAAGACTGACACATAAGCGAAACCTATTTAAACCATATAAGCGAAACCCTGAATAACACACTTTCTAGGGTTTTGTGCCAAGACTAAACTATCTCACTTCTAGACTCGATACAAGACGTAATCAACAGACGTAATGCACCAACAAACTCCCCCTCGAATGTTGATGGAGTTGCAGTGTCGAGTCTCTGATCTACTATCTTTATCAGTCTTCAATCTTCATTTTGAAGTATTTCACACTGTAAGAATCCACTATCTCTATCTTCTCTTCTCTTCTCTTTTCAGGCTCCCCCTCTCATTCAGCTGGGATCGAAACCTGACTCATCTCATTCTTCAAATTCATTCTAACATCCTTAGGATCGTAAGCTGGCTCTTGACTCAAGTTTTGAAACCTGGTTAACCTGCATAACTCTACCCAAAAATAAATTTTCTGATGATAACTTGAACACAATTAAACATCACTCGAAAATATCACAAAAATGATCTAACATTTATAGTCTCTGATGAACCACTTGCAGAAATATCATATTCATTTTCAAAACAACACACTCTCCCAAACCATTTGTTCATCATGTTTAGCACTTGGAATTTTGAAAATCAGCTTTTCAATATCAATTGTCGAAAATCTTTTTGACTTTTTCAAAATTTATGCTAAAACACACTAAAATCTTTTTGGATTTTTTAATAGAATGAAATGCAGTAAAGAAATATTTACAAACAATATTTTTGTGAGTTTGTGCAAGAGGATCATATCAGTTTTTGAGACATATCACCAACACCGTTAAGCTTCATTTCATTTTAAGTTCTAAACAGTTTACTTAGATTGTCAGTATATTGATCCACTTAAATTTTCACACAAAGTTCAATTGATCCGAGATACGAGGTTAATGTTTTAAGCTCTTGAACTTATTCGTGTGTCCCACTACTTGAATATACTCCCGTATCCAGATCCCAATATTCAGTCTTACAGGTGAGTATACCACAGATGATATCTGTCAGGGGAATAAATTATAGTACGAGGGCCGTGAGAGCTCAGGTCGATCTTTCGATACGCAGAGAGATGACGGCTTCGACTTTTGGTGTGTCCCCTTTAGAGGATCTTTTGCATTACAACAGCAGCGACTATCAATTTTATTGTTTCATCAGCTTGCTGAGGGCGATGCTATGTTTCAAGCATTTGCAGAAAGCATTATCCGGGGACTAGGTCAGAAATTTCTTTCAGCAGAAGTCCCGGGATAATACCCCAGATATCACTGAGCATAAAGACCTAGTATCTCAGAATAAGGGACCTTTCAAACAAGATTTCAGGGGTTACCTATATATCCAAGTTTGTGTTAACCCACAAAACAAGCAAGTTTGAAATTTAGGTTTATATCTCATCACAATCTACTAAATGTGCAAAAACCTACTGACACATCATCAGTGAGACCGTTTATCACATTTTAATATTCCATTTCTTTAGCATGTTGTGATAGTCCACTGATGTACTATCATTTCCTCTTTTATGCAACAAAAACTCATTTTTCATTTTATCATGTTTTTGGCTTTTTCAAATTTTCTAATGTTTTTGGATTTTCTGAAAATTTCTTACTCCCCCTAAAATGCAAACACATTTTAGGAAATTTGAAAACAAACTGTACACAAACATGACAACTAATATCGAATTGCTTCAATTCTCCATCCACTTGACATAAACAATCAGAACTCCCCCTTTCACAAAACTATTTTCTCATTATGATTTCAAAACACTCAAGTTTGTTTTAACCAAAATGATTTGTCCGGAAAATAAGTTTTGTTAATTTTCAAACCACTTGTAGGTTAGGGGTTCATCACATTGTTTTACATTCAACCACTTGTAGCAAATCAAGTACAACTTAATGTCCCTGATTTACCACTTGCATGTATGCAACCTCTGTACTTCTTGTAAAAATATTCACAACATTCAAGCCTATGTAGGAATAAACCTCTACACAAACCATTTTACCAATCAAGATGCCGATTCCTGCTTCGCCCTTACCAACCTGGAAGCTCCGGCAAGTCCACAGACTCATTGTTCATAGTATGAACCATCCCAGTCACGAACTAGAGATGGTTCAACTTTCTCCTTCATCGTCTTCTTCTCATAAAACTCCTTCGTTCCTTTGACCTTCCTGTCAATCATTTTACCAAAAATATGATGAACTTTAGAGTTAAAGACTTTCTCAACATCGAAATCCTTTTTGTCATCATAAAATTGATTTGATATCTCAACTTTACCAATTTTCTTCTTAAAATTTTCACCCTTTAATGGTTGAAAATTGACCTCATCCATTGAAGAAATTGGATTTTTCAATTTTAGCTCGACCTGTGGCTCCTCTGATTTTGTGAAATCAGATTCATCACCAGAAGATAGCTCCTCTGATTTTGACCTATCAGAATCATCGCTAGAGCTTTCAACAACTTTCTTAACAACCCATTTCTGGTTGTCAGATTTAGCTTTCTTTTTGTAAAATCTGTTTGAACTTTCACCAATTTCAAATTTTGAGTTTTTGAAAAGTTTTGTTCTGTCAATTGGTGGTTCAAACTCAAACACTTTCTCCTTGAGTTTACGAGACACTCCCTGTTTTGATAATATTGCCTTAAAACAATCTCTGGCAATGTGTCCAACTGTGTTGCATTGAAAACAGGTTCTCGTATCTTTCATCTCTTCTTGCTTCTTCGCAAGAAATTCTCTGTTTGATTGCTTCCAGAATTCTTTCTTTTCCTCTTCATCTCTTGATGTTCCTGAAACAAATGTCATTTTTGCTTTAAAATCACGAACATATGTTTCATTTTTCTGTTTTTCTGTTGGAGTAAAACCAAGACCTTTCTTTTTGAAATTACGGTTAGGGTTTGGTTTCTTGTGAAAACCAGAACCAGAACTGTAACCTTTTTTCTTGTTTAGTCTTTGTTGTACTCTTGATGTGTATTTTTTAGGTTTATCAATAAGGTTTACATCTTTTAATTCAGAAATATTGATTTCTATTAGTTTGAAAATCTTTTTGATCATCTCAGTTTTTACACCTCTTAGTGGAAATTCCTCATCAGAATATAATTTGTCAGAATCATTCAATGTATATGCAACTTTGAATGTTTCGTCACTCAAATTAGATTTTGATAACAGGAATTCTTTGTTGTAAACCCTTTTAACTGAAGAATTTTGACTATTGACCGTCGAACTCGAACTTTCAGAACCAGACTTTAACTCTGACTCTGACTTTGACTCCTCAGTTTCATCTTTATCCAACACCTGATCGACGACTTTCTTAATTAACTCGGACTCATGATCAGTGTCAGATGATGTAAACACGACATCAATATTTTCTGGCAAATTGACTGACGACTCCGACTCCCATTGTAAATTTGTTGCTTTTTCGACTCTTTCCTGATTTGGATTCCTGGGCAAATATCCATTTTCTAGCGGAGGTGGACATTTGTTATAACTGACTTCTTGTTTCTTACCAGAATCCTTCTTTTCATTCTTTTTCTTTTTGTTGTTCTTTTCTGGAATCTTTACTTCAGTCACTTTTCCATCATCCTTCTTTTCTTCAGTTACTTCATCTTCTTCAAATGCCTTCAAGCTTTCAGCAGTTGGATAAATCCTGTCAATGACATAAGAAGAACATGAATAACTTTTCAATAAACGATTTACTCTCTCTGTTTCAATTCTCTGTAATTCCAACTTTTGTTCAAGTACAGCACATTTCTCAATGTAATTGTTCACCACTTTCTGCTTTGTCATATAAGCACCCTGAAGTGTTTTCATTGCTGTTGCTTGTTCTTCACTTGTATGATTGTACTGGTTCATTGCTTTGTTCAACACATCATACGATTCTTTTAAGCTGTTCAAGTTGTAGATCAATGTACTGTTCTGTTTTTTAATAGCTTCACAGTTTTCACACTTTTCTGGAATTTTCTTTGCATCAACTTCATCTTGAACTTTGAACTTCTCAACTTCAACTTTCACTTTCCGTTTAGTCACTAAAAATTCTTCATCATCACTACTCACTGGGGTTTTCACCTTTTTCTTCTTCTTTTTAACCTTCTCATCTTCACTATCACTCTCAGCAAGTAATTTCATATCAGCTTTGAATTTTCTTGCCCAGTATTCTCGATCATCATCACTATCCTCTTCAGCTTTGGCAACAAAAGCTGAATAAGCTGTAGCTTGATCTGGAATATAATCATCCCAAGTAAACTTCTCCCAACTAAAACCTTCTGGTAACTTTTCATCATCCTGATTAATTATCAATGCACTACCATCAGTTTTCTTTGCAGAATTTTGATTAACTGTACAAGCTCTCTTTCCAGAATCTTCACAAATATGTCTTCCATGTGCAGTTTGAGCTTGATGTTGATTTTGTTGTGATGGTTGTTGAGATATTTGATGATAAATTGCCTTGCGATAATAATCATTGTTATTGTTGAATGGATTTTGAGCTCCACTTGCTTCACGATTTTTACACTCTCTCTTGAAGTGTCCTTTCTCCCTGCAGCGAAAACAAGTAACTTTGGATTTATCAAAACCCAAAGTAGAATTTCCAGCTTCACGAAGATCATCTCTCCCTGTAATTTGCTTGAATTTCTCAGCTCTTCTCAACACACTAGCTAAACACCATTTTATATCCATCAATTCCATCTCTTCAGCATCGATCTGGTCGTAATCTTCCTTAGTCAGCATTGGATTTCCGATTCGACCTGCAACAAAACAAGTATAAGATTCCAAAACCATTCCTAATAAAGACATTTGGTTTTTGGCAACTTCATCAGAATAATCTTGATCATTATCAAGATTTAAAACAATATTGCACTGAAGTTTTCTCCCACTTTTTGTTGCTGAAATGTTTGGATCAAAAGATGAAAATGGTGTGAAACTTGATTTGCTGTTTGATCCTAATGATGAACTTCCAGATGAATTCTTGGCATTGTATGCAGTTTCTATTTTTGGAGATGCATTTGAAGACTTCTCATTTACTCCTGCTTTGTAGTACAAACCAATATCCTGTTCACCATCAAAATCTTTCATCCGAATGATTTTTCTTTGTTCCATTTCTTGTGCTTCCAACTTTTCTATGAACTTGCTGAGTGTTAAATGATTGAACCCCTTTTTGTTCCTGAGCATCATCAAATATGTACCCCAGCTTTCATGTGGCAAAGCATCAGCAAGTTTCTCAATCAATTCCTCGTTATCTTTCTCAATACTTAACCTCTTCATGTTCGCAAGTAAATTGCAGTATCTTTCTATAATCTCTCTCGTACTTTCATTCTTTAAACCACGAAACAGATCAAATTCCTTTTTCAGAAGTGATTTCTTGCTTTTGATCATTTCTTCACTTCCACGAAACTTTGACCTTAATGCTTTCCAAATCGAATAAGATGTTCCGTTGTGTTGCAACAATACCATAATATCCTCTTTCACTGCTTGTTGAAGAAGATTCAACATCATTTTTTCATCTTTGTATTTCTTCCTAGCATCGGCACTAAGATCTTTAATCGGAACGGGTTCTTCATCATCATTCAATGGCCGGATGTACTTTGTTTCAACACATTCCCACGCATCAAGATAGTTAGCTTGCACCCAATTCTCGAAACGACCTTCCCAACCTTTATATTCCTCGATGTTCATAAGTTTGGGCGGTTTCTGCATTGTTCCAGTTTCATTTTCCAACATTGTGTTTTGAGCAATACTCATCGAACTAGTTGGAGTAGCAAATGCATTGAAGAAATCCTCGTCCATGTTTCAAATTTCAAAAATTTTCCCAGCAGACCTTTAAAGCGAAATCTAATATAACCACAAAAGCGAGACCACTTTGTACGTTGGAGCGAAACCTTAAACTGTTCACTGGAGCGATACCCTAAATGACACTGGAGCGAAATCTATTCGATCCCTTAGAGCGAAATCACAAGTTGCCACTAAAGCGAAATCAACTCATAATTGTCCATATAAGCGAAATCATATATGTGTCATTGGAGCGAAATCACATGCTGATGTCATCTTTGGTCATTGTCATAAAAGCGATACCCCTAAAAACTTGATTTCTAGGTTGATTTTAATTCTGAAACTTTCAAGGGTTTGTTAATGTATGATTCCGAGTGCAATGTGTGATTTTGAGCCAATTTTACCGTGAAAAATTTTGAAAAATGTAAGAAAGTGTAGAAAATGAGATGAAATGCGGCTGAAATGGCAAGAACTCTTCCACCTGAGCTCTGATACCACTTGTAGGATCGTGTTCTGTCCTGTTTGAGACGTTCAGAAGACTTCGTATCCAAATCTAGAGGCGGAAACTAAAGATTTGGTGCAATTTCAGTCACATACACTATAAACTGCTGTTGTATTGATCACTGTTACTATTACAGACTCTGACAGCACTTCGGCAGCACTTCGTGGCTCACCGGAAGAAAACACACTAACTTCTATCTGATTTCGCTCTGATGTACATATATATAGATGTCTGATTTCGCTTATATGTCCATGACATATAAGCGAAACCCATTGACACATGAGCGAAACCTTACATAAGACTGACACATAAGCGAAACCTATTTAAACCATATAAGCGAAACCCTGAATAACACACTTTCTAGGGTTTTGTGCCAAGACTAAACTATCTCACTTCTAGACTCGATACAAGACGTAATCAACAGACGTAATGCACCAACAGTGCTCAACGAATTGCAAACAAAGAAGAGCACTCGAAGGTGCACGTATAAGGAGTTTATGGCATGTAACCCCTTGCCATATAAAGGAGAAATTGATCCGATAGCCTGTCAAAGATGGATTTCAAGCACCGAGGTGGTGTTTGTAAGGAGTAGATGTGAAGTGGATGATCAAGTGATGTTTGCTACGGGTCTCCTACAACTCCAAGCAAAGGATTGGTGGGAAGCACATTCGAAGGAATTGGGAGATGACAAAGTACAAACGTTAACATGGCAAGAGTTCAAGGATCCATTTCTGAAATATCATAGCCCACAATCCGCAATTGATAAGATTCAAGAAGACTTCTTGCATCTTCGACAACAAGATGAAACGATTGATGAAATAACGAATAAGTTCCTCGACAAGGTGAAATTTTGTAGGGAGGTAGCGGGAACTGAGAGGTTGAAAATCATACGTTATCATGCTATGTTAAAGGCCGAATATCGGGAGTTCGTAAATCCCTCCAAGTGTGCAACGTTGAATGAATTAATGGACTGGGCAAGAGATAGGGAGATCGAGTTAAGAAGGCAGGTTGAACGGGGAGAGAAAAGGGTGGCGGAGAAGCCTACCAACACAAACCCATCGAAAAAGGCAAAATATCAAGATCAAAACAGGAAAGGGAAGGCAAGTAGTGGGATTCCGACTTGCAAGACATGTGGGAAACATCATTCGGGTGAATACTTGTTGGGAAAGAAAGGATGCTACAAATGTGGGCAAGAGGGACATCCGTATTATAGGTGCCCCGAAAACTCAAAAGCGTGTTACAATTGTAATCAAACGGGGCACATTAAAGCAGAATGTCCGAAACTTCAACAAGGGGCAAAGAAAGATGGAAAGAAGGATGAGTCTTCCAAGGCTCGTGGGAGGATGTTCCAGTTAACCTCGGATGAAGCTAAGACTAGCCCGGATGTGGTCTCAGGTATATTCTTGGTTAATTCTATGCCTATGAATGTATTATTTGATTCCGGGGCTAGAAGATCGTTTATTTCTAATGAATTGTTAGTTCATCCATCGTTTAAGCTTGAAAAGATGTTAGTACCCTTAGAAGTGGAAGTTGCTGATAGTAAAAGCTATTTGTTACATGATATTTGTAGAAACTGTAAGATCTTAATCGAAGATGAGGAATTTAGTATAGATCTTGTCCCGATGTACATGGGGGAATTTAAAGTAGGTGTAGGAATGGATTGGCTAGCCCAAAACCACGCTGAAATTCAATATGAAAATAAAGTCATTCATGTAGTAACCTCGGGGGGGAACGGGTAAGTGTTCAAGGAGATAGGGTCATCAAGTCGAAATTGTGTTCTATAATCAAAGATGTCAAACATGTGAAGAACGGAGGTAAGGTATATCTATCTTACGTGATTGACACCAATCGAGGTGTCCCAAAGCTTGAAGATGTGAATGTAGTGAACGAATATCCGGATGTGTTTCCGGAAGATTTACCGGGGCTTCCGCCCGAACGGGAAGTAGAATTCAAGATAGAGCTTAACCCGGATGCAAAAACCGGTATCTAAAGCTCCTTATCGGTTGGCCCCGACCGAAATGAAAGAATTGATGACGTAACTTCAAGAGTTGCTCGATAAGGGTTTTATTAAACCAAGTGTTTCACCATGAGGAGCGCCTGTATTATTCGTGAAGAAGAAAGATGGTTCGATGCGAATGTGCATCGACTATCGAGAGTTGAACAAGTTAACGGTGAAGAATCGTTACCCGTTACCCAGAATTGATGACCTATTTGACCAGCTTCAAGGGGCAAGTTGGTTTTCGAAAATCGATCTGCGGTCGGGTTACCACTAACTGCGTGTACGAGAAGAAGATGTGCCAAAGACTGCGTTTCGAACGCGGTACGGACATTACGAGTTTTTAGTAATATCCTTTGGGCTAACGAACGCACCAGCTGCGTTTATGGATTTAATGAATCGGGTGTTCCGACCTATGCTTGATAAGTATGTAATCGTTTTTAATGACGATATACTAATATACTCCTGAAGTGAAGCAGAGCATGCTTCCCACCTACGTGATGTATTGGAAACGCTTCGCAAGGAAAAGTTATATGCAAAGTTCTCAAAGTGTGCCTTTTGGGTTAGAGAGGTACAGTTTTTAGGTCATATAATTGATGCGGATGGTGTCCATGTGGACCCGTCCAAAGTAGATGCGGTGATGAATTGGGTACCCCCGAAGAATCCAAGCGAAATAAAAAGTTTTATAGGCTTGGCTGGGTACTACAGGAGATTTATCCAAGATTTCTCCAAGATAGCCTCGCCTATGACGAAGTTAACAAAGAAGAGTGAAAAGTTTATATGGGGCGAAGAACAAGAAAAAGCATTTCAGACTTTAAAGGAAAAGCTCTCAAAGTCCCCAGTGTTGACATTACCGGATGGAACGGATGATTTCGTGGTGTATACTGGCGCCTATCACCAAGGTTTAGGTTGCGTGTTAATGCAAAAGGGTAAAGTCGTTGCTTATGCTTCAAGACAACTCAAGCAGCATGAAAACAATTACCCAACTCATGATCTAGAATTGGCGGCGGTCGTATTTGCCTTGAAGATATGGAGGCACTACCTATATGGGGTGAAATGTACTATTTACTCGGATCATAAAAGGCTCAAATATTTTTTCAAGCAGAAAGATCTTAATATGAGACAACAAAGATGGTTGGAACTCATTAAGGATTACGATTGTGACATTCATTACCATCCCGGGAGGGCTAATGTAGTGGCGGACGCTCTAAGTCGAAAGGAGTACCCGCCCCCGATTCGGGTAAAATCTATGAAGATGGTAGTCACTCCTAAACTCCTTGATGAAATTCGAGAAGCTCAAACAAAATCTTTAAATGCTAATGACTCGAAGAAAGAAAGGACGAAAGGATTTATTCATGAATTGGAAGAGAAATGCTCTATGGAAGGAAAATCTTTAAACCTTTGGTAGAGTTTTCATATAATAATAGTTATCATAACAACATAAAAATGGCCCCTTACGAAATGCTCTATGGAAGGAAATGTAGAACCCCGGTTTGCTGGGGGGAAGTGGGTCAGCGCGAACTCGCGTCAAAGGATGTAGTAGCCGAAATGAATGAAAAGATTGATATGGTTAGATCAAGAATTAAGGCGGCGCAAAATAGACAAAAGTCTTATGCGGATCGACGAAGGCGACCAATTGAGTTTCAGGTGGGGGATCATGTGTTACTAAAAGTCTCTCCATGGAAAGGGATAATTCGTTTTCGTAAACGCGGGAAGCTAGGTCCTCGATACATCGGACCATTCAAAATACTCGCTCGGATCGGGGCGGTGGCGTATCAGTTAGAATTACCACCCGCGTTGGATGGGATTCATAACACTTTTCATGTGTCGCAACTGCGGAAGTGCCTAGCGGATGAGACGGCGTACGTGTCTTTGGATGATATTGAAGTAGATGAGAAGTTAAATTGTGTTGAAAAGCCCGTAGCAATAAAAGATTCTAAGGTGAAGCAACTCCGCAACAAGTCCATTCGACAACTGTTGATCCAATGGCAACACCGAAAGGGATCGGAACTTACATGGGAAGCGGAGGATGAAATGCAGGAACTCTACCCAGAGTTATTCGGTATGTATTCTGGTTTCGGGGATGAAACCATCTTAAGGGGGGTAGACTTGTAACACCTCGAATTTCGTATGACACGTTCTAATATTTTAACCGCAGATTTTTTTATGAAAAGAAATGGTAAACATAATCTTTACCATCATTAAGGTTTTATAAATATTAGTAAACCTAAAAGCCTTATGTATGCATGAATGTTACTAGAATATTATGTAAATAAAAAGGAAAGTGTTATGTTTTAAAAAGATGAGGGGGTTAAAATGAAAACGTGAGATTAAAATCACCCAACACAAAAAAAAATGCCCAATGAGTTGTAAATGGGTGTGTGCGATCGAGATTAGGGACCCGGAAGAACTCTCCCATCATCTAACCCTAACATCATAAATCCATCAAATTAAAAGGGAAATTGAAGGCTCGTTGAATGCATGAACTAAGAACGGTGATCACCTAAGTATTTCCTACATCAAGTAAGTCGAATTTTGCAATTTGGTGATGTTTGATTTAGTGGGTTTAGTGTAATTCGTGAATGTAATGCTAAATCTAGTATGAATGATGGTTGCTATGGTTGTGTAGACATCAAGATATGTTAAATCCTGGATATGATGGTGAATTTGGGAAAAACCCACTTATACACCATGAATGACTTGAATATTGTGAAATTCTATATGTTTGTTAGATTAATGATGATGATATTATGATGAATAGGTGATTTAGAACAATGTGTATATGCTCATAATAGTAAATTGTTAAGTTAGGAAATGCTATGTTAATCAATGGATGAACTATGGAGAAAACATGCTTTAAGTACTTGTACACTATGCTTATTTGTTAGTATGCACGCCAAGTGTTTGAAGAAATGCCATAGAATAATTTAGTTGCGTTATGACATAGAATTTTGATGAAATGATGTTATGGAATGAAAATGAATGTATGCTTAATCATATAACGCCATGATCAATGAATAAATGCATAAGTAATGTAAAGCATACAAAAGCTAAAAGTGTAAGGTTATGACATATAGGTCCGAAGAAGGAAGAAGGCGCAAGTCACTCGAAGTCACAAGCATCTCAAGATCACGGTAAGTTCATATGAACTTTATGTACTCTACTTGTAGATTCATGAATGATAATATTTAGTACTATGAACTTAGTGTAAGTTTCCTTATGATTCATGATTGAATAGATACAAAGAGTTTATATGGAGAAATGTCCAAAAGATGATGTTGTAGTAAATTTGAAATGACCCGTCTAATGGGTTGGGATGATAAGTAAAATGATTGTTGGAATGTTTGGGAATTTGACTTGTTCATAACGGGTCAAATGATGTAAGTATATTGAAAGATATGGTTTGTAGCGATTCATTACAAATGAATCGGAAAGTAGTATGATGAATGTTTCCGAAAGAGAGTGATAATGTTAGTAAAGTAACTTGTTATGTTAACGGGTCGAATAATGATACGGAAGTAAAGGATTTCAATTGTTAAGTATTATGAACTAACAAGTGTTTTGTTGTTATAAATGATAGGTAAATCTCATGATTAATTGCGGCGCGCTCGGACCGAACACACACGCAACGTCGACCTTATGCGCTTCCGATCCAAGTTGTTTATTTTGATGGGTCAACTTACCATTTTGTGTAGTAAATGTTAATTAGTTAGTGTCTAGTTTGTTAGTAAGAAGTTTGGATCCTAAACTTTTGTGTAGTTTGTACAGAATGTTCATGGCGAACCTTATATGGTCTTAACTTTTGTTATGTTGGAAAGTGTCGTAGTATTAATTAAAATGGTATTGTTAAAAGCATGGAGAAAAGTTCTTAATACGAACGGGTCATGTCAAAATTTTGTAAAATTGTAAGAATTTTATGTTGTTGGTCGAATGAGTAAATTTTGGGCGTTTCATACATTCCCGCTCTCTCCTCTCTCTCCGTGACGTTTCCGGAATGCCCAAGTACCAGCAGATAAATTATTGTGTTCCGGACCACAATAATTTAATTGCCTAACAAGGCCATCCCGGTACTAGCCTCGCCACTCGGTCTCTAGAGGTTCTTAGGGTGAGGAGTTAACTCAGGATTATAGTCTAGGTTCTCTTAGGGATACCTAAATCGCTATACCCGATGGCTCTGATACCATCTTCTGTCACACCCCGACTCGCAGCGCAAGACAATCGCGGTGTCACACCCCGACCACGTGTAACATACAAAACGTGGCGGAAACGTCAGGGAGTGTTGCAACAGAATTAATGTTTCATAACCATGGATACAAAAAGTGTTTCGTTTTATTAAACATTGAATATTTACATCGTCTGGAAATCTAAATACACAATTTAAACATAGTCTATCATTGTTATTGAGTCACTAAGGCCTCGTCCAATCCTATGTGAGCATGCATCTTATCAATCGATATCATTCAACAATACCTGAAACATATGTGAAAACGAGGTCAACAAAGAAATGCTGGCGAGTACATAGGTTTTGTGAAAATAAGATTCATGACTTTTGTTTAAGAAAATGTTTAGTCATGAACCTTGTAATTTGCTTTGTCTTTGTAAATCATTTGAAAAATAATAAGTTCAGGTGATATGTATAATAAGAGAATAATGCATGATTAAATGAAATACCATGTAAAATGAGTTTGTATAAGATAAGTTGTTTGTAAATAAATGTCTTGTGAAAAGTATGTTACTTGTATAAAATGTTCTATGTCTCAAACTGAAATGATTCAAATAACGCTACAATATGTAATACCATACAAACACTTATATATAGGAAATACCAGCGGCGTATCCACCATGCTTGTATCATATTACACACGCACCGTTACTCAAATCACTTACCCAAACAAACCACCAATGTAAGATGTCCACGTTTAAACAAATTGTCAAATGTATTGAAATAATATGTTAAAATGTTCATGTCAAGATGTAAATCATGTTATTTATAACCAATGTCAAAAGTGTTTGTGTCAAATGTAAACCATGTAATGTGTAACCAAAATGATATGTATGGCTAGTGAAATGCATCAACTAAACCATAGGAGAAACGCACAAAACAAAGTATTGAAGTAAAACTTGGTTTAAATCAATACTACGTTTCGTGAAAATGCATGATCAAATGTAAATCATGTCCAAATGTTTACCCAATCGTTAACCATCTTGTTTTAATCGTTCTTGTTTTAATTGTGAAACTACTTAATGGTCGATTCTCTAATAACATTCAAACCTTCTTGACGCGTTCATCGTTCCAACTCGCTCTCGCTCTCGTTCTTAACAAACCCTTACCAAAGGGTAAGTTAATAATTACAGATTCAGTCGCTACCCAAAATATCCACACATAACCATGGGTATAGAGAATAACGGGATTTGTCAGATCCTATGGTACCATAACCTAATACTGGTCGGCTTGATCACTGCTAATGAATGTCATCGGTTATGTAACTACAACCAACAAGTTTGTTCACTTTATTAAAATCGTTCTTGAAACTATCGTAATTGTTTTTGAAACTATTGTTATCGTTCTTGAAACTACATTGTAATTGTTTTTTAAACCATTGTTATAACATCGAAAATATTTAGCACATATGAGTCACCCCAAAACAATTGAAAACAGTAAAATAGGGGAATAATGTACTCGCCTGAGAATGCTTAGAGGTCTTGAACAACAACCAAACAAAGCTAGAGGGAGCACGGAATCAGTCGGCAATCTAAAACTATATAAATAAACCGGACTTAAATCGGGAGATCGGATAGGATGAGGCTTGGTAAACCAAATGAGTATTGGAACTCATATGATATGGTTTAACAAGGCCTACATACTACATGAAACCTAACCTAAGTGCTTTCGACCCATCGCGACCCATTAAGGTAGCTTATGCTACTTTAACGCGTCGTGCGCGTGAAACGCGTTCGGACCGTCTAACTAGTCCTATGACAAGTGTTATATGCCTAAACATGTTACATAATCAGTTATGTGACAAAAGTTTAGGTTACATATGCTTAATTACCAATTATACATGAAAAGGGTATTCTGGTAATTTATCTAAGGCATATAAACTACCTATCATACAACTATTCAAACGAAGCGACCATAGGGTATAACCTCGGAAGGTTATTCCCTACCTACTATGGTCACCAAATGTGTTTGGTCGGATCCTAATGATCAACCAAATGGGTCGGGTTCAAGGTATAAGCGATTTATTAGATCGCTTACCCTACGACCCTAGACAACGTGGTAATCAGTAGGCATAGTCCCAAGGGACTATAACCAACGTGATTACACTCACGTTGCGAAGTTCAAACGAACTTCGCATTGACCATAACTGGTCAACGCAGAAAGTCAAACAAAGTTTGACTTTCAGACTCGAAAGACTCGAAAAGCAATAAAAGAATGAAAGAATACTTACGAAGGGTCCCCGAATGCTAATCTCGATCCAAGAACTCAGGTATGAAACAATGGTTTCAACTTAGAGCTCTCAAATCAAGATTCTAGTGAGAAATGAAGTTGGGGATGGATGGGTATTTATAGGAATACCCGAACCATTAGGATCGTTTCATGGAAACCGTGCCATGATCCAAGGCGTACACTTGTCGGAAACTCATGGTGGCTAAAAGTGATCCTTATCAGCTGACTAAGCGAAAGAGAATGTGTGGTTGTGAACGAAACAGCTGGAAACTACTGTTAGATTCGATTAATCTGGTCAGAAAGGGCCTCGCGGGCCGCCTGAGGATGTAAGGAAACTGAGGCGGGCCGCCTAGCAGTCACAGATCAGACATAAGTTTCAGAAATGACAGTTTCAGTGCCTGCACGTGTTTAAGGCCATTTCCGACACTTCTAAAGCCCGTAAAGCCAACTTTAAGGCCCTAAAATGTTGCCTAAACATTGTGGACATGAAACATGCTCAAAAATATGCCGGACATTGGTTCGTTTGGACGTACGAACGCGATGTTCGCTTAATTACGACGGAATGCGCATAAGCGCGAAAAACGATCCAAATGACGTGACGAATGGATTTTTCTTATGCCAAACACTAAAATAAAATATTTTAGTGCTTACATAAATTTTTGGATGTCCGGATGTATTCAGAACGTAAGTTATGCGCGGAAATGCAAACTTGTGCACTTTTTGACACTTTTAGTCCCTGAATGACCCAAAAGTTTATTTTAGCATACCGAACCCCTCAAAGCCTATTTCTAAGCTATGTAAAGGATATTTATGGTATTTTTAACTTATGGTCATGTTCCGGAATGTCTGTTACAGTTCAAATTGGCATACTTTCGCAGTTTGTCAACTTTAGTCCCTGTAAGCGATTTAACTTGATTTTGCCATACCAAAGCCTTCGAAACTTATTTCTAAGTTATGTAAAGGTTATTTAAGGTATGTTAAGCCTATTTCACTTTTCCGGAGTGTTCGTTCCATTAAACTGGTTATATTTACGCATCGGTGCGCGTATAACCTTCCAGAAAGCGATTTAGAGTTTGAAATTGAACAAGAATTGATATGTGCAAATGATACACATATTTTTACAAATCCCAAGTATGAAATATAATATTTCATTGGTTTGGTATTTGTTTGATGGCCGTGGAGGCACAGGTGTTACAGTCTCCCCTACTTTAGGAAATTTCATCCCGAAATTTATTTAGAGGAAACTTGTGAGAGCTTGAAAACATGAAGTTGAAAAGATCGAACAACATTGGTTAGGGTTCTGAACTTCTAGTAATCTTCAATAACATCATGATTGCAATGTAAGAGGGATACTTATATACAAGTATATGAAGCGTCATTGGTGCGTCCACCGTACCTCCATTACATCGTTCTCATTTCGTTATTTTTGTCACTATCAGTTCTTACACATAATAAATCTTACTGGGTTTCTGTGCACTAAATTTCATAATTATGTACGCGTCCATAATTAGACAATTCCTTGCACAGTTCACACGGTCTATTTTATAATGTGTAGGGTAAAACCAAATGAATGAACCTGTGATGAGCGTGACTAGACCGCCATAGAGTCCCTTAAATTAAATCAATAAATGATCTAAATAGACTATCAAGGAGTCTGTTCAGCTACATCACTAGATGTCGTTCTTTAACCAAATTGTGAATCAATCTTTTTAACTAGACCACTAAGAGGGTCCCTTATGAATCATGGAGTGGTACTATATAACCCAAGGGTCTTAACTACCAGGTAGAAGCCCATAAGGATTTAAGGTAGTACCTTTTGAATATCCTACTATGAATCCCTCATATGAAAACATGAAAGATTCTATGAGGATTTGAAAATCGGATCACACAAAATCATAGAGGAGAACACATAAACACATATCACATAACCACAAAATTGTTCGTTAATTTGTCTTGTAAATTGCGTACATGCATTTAAAGCACACTAGGAATCCATTCCGTGGATTTCATTTGGTACTTTAAACGTTATCAAGAATCCAACTATAAAGATAGAAAGATTCAAAAAGAAAATTCGATTTCGATTATTAGGAACCGAAGTGTTCGAATTAAGGTACATAAGGAATCCAATTAAGGACTCTGATTTGAATGATAATCATCCACAAGGATCTAATTGTGAAGATAAAAAGATCCCATATGAATTTTAGAAGTTGAAGATGTTTTGAAACCTTGCACTGGATGTGCTTAGGTCAAAACATGATGTAAAATGCTTATGAAGTTGAGATGCTTGATATGTCATGGCGACATATGAAGCAGAATTTTGAAGGTTAAGTCAATGTATGAGGAAAATATTTTTGAAAACTATGCATGGGGTTCTTTTAAGAAAAATGTGTTTAACGTTTTTGAAACCTTATATATAATACTTTTTGAAATCATAAAGTAGGTGTATTAAGTAGATATATTTACAAAAATGTTTTAAAATCATGCGAAATGAAAGTTTGAAATTATGTATAAGGTTTTTGAAAGACATGAATGATGCTTTTCGAAATCATGCACTTGATAAGAAAATGTATTGTGTTAATATTGTCTTCAGACTATATGAAATATTTTGAAATTAGGAAGGTTGGTTTTGATAACATGGCCAATGTTTTTGAAATAACATAGACAATGCATCTAGAAAAATTGTTTTCAAACTATATGAAATGTTTTGAGATCATGAAGATTGTTTTGAAATACTGGTACTGTGTATGTTGAAAAATCAAAACATAATGGGTATGAGATTTGAAAATACCCTTAGTTATCTAACCAAGGATTTAAAGGCACAGATGTGCGAAAAGCACGATTACTCATAATGTCACTTAATTTTCTGTACTTTGTTTCTTAGAGTGAAACTAGTACTTAAAATTTTCGAGGGAATCATGAGCGATCATGGCGAAGTTCTGAGAAGCCTTTCGCTTCTTTGACTTCTTAGGGGATCGTTCATCCATGGTCTTTGATTCCTCGATTGGTTTATTGGCTGATGGTGTTGTCGCCTGACTAGGTCCTGCTTGTCTTGGTGACTCTTGAGTGGCTTCATCCTGGAGATGATACATGGAAGTAGCTAATTCAACAGTCTTCAGGACTACTTCGCCTATTCGCTGAGCGAATTTGGCTGCTTGCTCAGATATCTGGGTGTCATCGTGATGAAGAGACATTCTTGAAGAAAAAGAAAGGCATAGGGAGAAACAGGTGAAAGATTATTGGACATTCAAAACAGAATGATAACGCATGAAAATTGCGATCATTTGTTTGTTACCTAAGGCAAACAAATGAGACGGTGACTAATCAAAGTAAATGGGTCAAAAATAATGTATCGCGAAGAAATGCTTGCCTATAAGTGAACACTCACCCCAAGAATTCCCAGGTAAGCACAACTGGTCTCGCGTCTGATGAGATGTATACGAAGTGCTTGCCTAGACAGAAAACCCAGAATACAGGCATTCACCCTTCCAGTTTGCACGTGTTCACATTATTTAAAATCCAAAACCTTGACGAAGTTTTGAAAACTCAAAGGGGTTCAAAACCATATAATAGAGAGTTCAAAACCTTACAATAGAGGGTTCAAAACCTAGTAATCAATCATCCTAGAACAGATGATTAGTTTTCAAAGCGGTTTTGAAATTTATGTTCTTGTTGTGGTCGTCGCCTAAGGATAGGTGACGGTATTGTTTTATGACTAAACGCAAGTAAACTCGCGTTAGGGTCCTAAGTAGGTTATAGACTAGGTCAAAGCATTACTAATAACCTAATTCCCTATAACCATTGGCTCTGATACCATCTTTTCTGTCACACCCCGACCACGTGTAACATACAAAACGTGGCGGAAACGTCAGGGAGTGTTGCAACAGAATTAATGTTTCATAACCATGGATACAAAAAGTGTTTCGTTTTATTAAACATTGAATATTTACATCGTCTGGAAATCTAAATACACAATTTAAACATAGTCTATCATTGTTATTGAGTCACTAAGGCCTCGTCCAATCCTATGTGAGCATGCATCTTATCAATCGATATCATTCAACAATACCTGAAACATATGTGAAAACGAGGTCAGCAAAGAAATGCTGGCGAGTACATAGGTTTTGTGAAAATAAGATTCATGACTTTTGTTTAAGAAAATGTTTAGTCATGAACCTTGTAATTTGCTTTGTCTTTGTAAATCATTTGAAAAATAATAAGTTCAGGTGATATGTATAATAAGAGAATAATGCATGATTAAATGAAATACCATGTAAAATGAGTTTGTATAAGATAAGTTGTTTGTAAATAAATGTCTTGTGAAAAGTATGTTACTTGTATAAAATGTTCTATGTCTCAAACTGAAATGATTCAAATAACGCTACAATATGTAATACCATACAAACACTTATATATAGGAAGTACCAGCGGCGTATCCACCATGCTTGTCTCATATTACACACGCACCGTTACTCAAATCACTTACCCAAACAAACCACCAATGTAAGATGTCCACGTTTAAACAAATTGTCAAATGTATTGAAATAATATGTTAAAATGTTCATGTCAAGATGTAAATCATGTTATTTATAACCAATGTCAAAAGTGTTTGTGTCAAATGTAAACCATGTAATGTGTAACCAAAATGATATGTATGGCTAGTGAAATGCATCAACTAAACCATAGGAGAAACGCACAAAACAAAGTATTGAAGTAAAACTTGGTTTAAATCAATACTACGTTTCGTGAAAATGCATGATCAAATGTAAATCATGTCCAAATGTTTACCCAATCGTTAAACCATCTTGTTTTAATCGTTCTTGTTTTAATTGTTCAAATCCTTCTTGTTTTAATTGTGAAACTACTTAATGGTCGATTCTCTAATAACATTCAAACCTTCTTGACGCGTTCATCGTTCCAACTCGCTCTCGCTCTCGTTCTTAACAAACCCTTACCAAAGGGTAAGTTAATAATTACAGATTCAGTCGCTACCCAAAATATCCACACATAACCATGGGTATAGAGAATAACGGGATTTGTCAGATCCTATGGTACCATAACCTAATACTGGTCGGCTTGATCACTGCTAATGAATGTCATCGGTTATGTAACTACAACCAACAAGTTTGTTCACTTTATTAAAATCGTTCTTGAAACTATCGTAATTGTTTTTGAAACTATTGTTATCGTTCTTGAAACTACATTGTAATTGTTTTTGAAACCATTGTTATAACATCGAAAATATTTAGCACATATGATTCACCCCAAAACAATTGAAAACGGTAAAATAGGGGAATAATGTACTCGCCTGAGAATGCTTAGAGGTCTTGAACAACAACCAAACAAAGCTAGAGGGAGCACGGAATCAGTCGGCAATCTAAAACTATATAAATAAACCGGACTTAAATCGGGAGATCGGATAGGATGAGGCTTGGTAAACCAAATGAGTATTGGAACTCATATGATATGGTTTAACAAGGCCTACATACTACATGAAACCTAACCTAAGTGCTTTCGACCCATCGCGACCCATTAAGGTAGCTTATGCTACTTTAACGCGTCGTGCGCGTGAAACGCGTTCGGACCGTCTAACTAGTCCTATGACAAGTGTTATATGCCTAAACATGTTACATAATCAGTTATGTGACAAAAGTTTAGGTTACATATGCTTAATTACCAATTATACATGAAAAGGGTATTCTGGTAATTTATCTAAGGCATATAAACTACCTATCATACAACTATTCAAACGAAGCGACCATAGGGTATAACCTCGGAAGGTTATTCCCTACCTACTATGGTCACCTAATGTGTTTGGTCGGATCCTAATGATCAACCAAATGGGTCGGGTTCGAGGTATAAGCGATTTATTAGATCGCTTACCCTACGACCCTAGACAACGTGGTAATCAGTAGGCATAGTCCCAAGGGACTATAACCAACGTGATTACACTCACGTTGCGAAGTTCAAACGAACTTCGCATTGACCATAACTGGTCAACGCAGAAAGTCAAACAAAGTTTGACTTTCAGACTCGAAAGACTCGAAAAGAAATAAAAGAACGAAAGAATACTTACGAAGGGTCCCCGAATGCTAATCTCGATCCAAGAACTCAGGTATGAAACAATGGTTTCAACTTAGAGCTCTCAAATCAAGATTCTAGTGAGAAATGAAGTTGGGGATGGATGGGTATTTATAGGAATACCCGAACCGTTAGGATCGTTTCATGGAAACCGTGCCATGATCCAAGGCGTACACTTGTCGGAAACTCATGGTGGCTAAAAGTGATCCTTATCAGCTGACTAAGCGAAAGAGAATGTGTGGTTGTGAACGAAACAGCTGGAAATTGCTGTTAGATTCGATTAATCTGGTCAGAAGGGGCCTCGCGGGCCGCCTGAGGATGTAAGGAAACTGAGGCGGGCCGCCTAGCAGTCACAGATCAGACATAAGTTTCAGAAATGACAGTTTCAGTCCCTGCACGTGTTTAAGGCCATTTCCGACACTTCTAAAGCCCGTAAAGCCAACTTTAAGGCCCTAAAATGTTGCCTAAACATTGTGGACATGAAACATGCTCAAAAATATGCCGGACATTCGTTCGTTTGGCCGTACGAACGCGATGTTCGCTTAATTACGACGGAATGCGCATAAGCGCGAAAAACGATCCAAATGACGTGACGAATGGATTTTTCTTATGCCAAACACTAAAATAAAATATTTTAGTGCTTACATAAATTTTTGGATGTCCGGATGTATTCAGAACGTAAGTTATGCGCGAAAATGCAAACTTGTGCACTTTTTGACACTTTTAGTCCCTAAATGACCCAAAAGTTTATTTTAGCATACCGAACCCCTCAAAGACTATTTCTAAGCTATGTAAAGGATATTTATGGTATTTTTAACTTATGGTCATGTTCCGGAATGTCTGTTACAGTTCAAATTGGCATACTTTCGCAGTTTGTCAACTTTAGTCCCTGTAAGCGATTTAACTTGATTTTGCCATACCAAAGCCTTCGAAACTTATTTCTAAGTTATGTAAAGGTTATTTAAGGTATGTTAAGCCTATTTCACTTTTCCGGAGTGTTCGTTCCATTAAACTGGTTATATTTACGCATCGGTGCGCGTATAACCTTCCAGAAAGCGATTTAGAGTTTGAAATTGAACAAGAATTGATATGTGCAAATGATACACATATTTTTACAAATTCCAAGTATGAAATATAATATTTCATTGGTTTGGTATTTGTTTGATGGCCGTGGAGGCACAGGTGTTACACGCGGGGTGCGGCAGACACATGGCACTCCTCATAATTTAAAAACATTACATTACATAAAACAAGAGCATCGGTTACAACGTCTTCGAACTATCACATTACCAACCATATATTAAAAGCGTTACTACAAGCCATTATAGCTTTTATTATGCTACGTCCGCCTACTAGATCCTTCCATACGCACATGTTCACTCCTTTTTCATTTTACCTGAAATGCATGTTAGTTTTTAAAAAGGTCAGCTAAACGATGCTGGTGAGTTCCACTGGTTTGGTTGTTTTGTTTCAAAATGTATCAACATGTTTAATTGGACATATCACGGTTAATAGATGGAATTACACGAGTGTCACAAGTGAAACCTAGACTGTTTTAATCGTACTGTGTCACACAGACACTTAATCGCACCACCTTCATCACCTGCAGTTTAATACCCTCGGGTAGTTATGTCTAACAACATAACCTAGTTAGGACGCGTGCAGTTGCCTGGCTGCCGGCCGGACCTATCCGGCGGGCAACTGGGTTTGTCAGACCAATAGTACTATCCACTTGTATCGGGGCTACTATCGTGTGTATGATAATTCACATCATAGAAAGTTGGTGTAATTAACACAGTTTGTAACATGCAAATCACCCCAGAAAACATTAAAACAGATTAAAAGTGGGGGAGTGAAACTCACAGTGCAAATAGTAGTCTCGGCTAAAGAGTGTTTAATCAACGAAATCAGCTTTAATAACACACATGCAAGTAAGGACTCAAATCAGTATCTAAGTCGGTAATGGTTATAACTTGGATTTGGTCAGGAGTTTTCACCCCGGATTGAGTCTATAGGACACGGGTATGGTGATGGAGGTCAGGGTAGTATTAGTTTTCAGTTTGGCTTCCGGACACCGGTTTGCGTGCCAGCCAATGTCAGTAGTTTAACGTGTTCGGATAATGGTACGGGAATACCAATAGTGCCAACACGTTGTTATTTAAGAATTATTAACTTCTCACTAAGGGAGTTTGGGTGTTTGGGGAGTCCAGATTGCCCAATTTTGAGTTTCCGTTTCCACCATCAGGGATTTTCCCGAACTGGTATTGGAGACACCCCAAGTGTCCACTCCGGCCTGGAATCTCCCAGAATATTCCCTGTGTTCCAATTTCAGAATTTGTCGGGTTGGGTCAGTTCCCAGTTCCGGCAGGTTCGTTACACGGTAAACTGCCGAAATTGATTTAAAATAACCCATTTTTAATCTCAAAAATTCCCATTTTATCTATAATTTGAATAAAATTCAAAAAAAAAATTATATAACTCAGTAAAAATCTGTAGAATATGGTAAAAAATTTTCAGAATTTATTTTGGCATTTTACTTGTCTAAATAAATTATTTATAAAACCATATTTAACCACATAATTAACGTTAATTACCATCAGTGATCCAAAAATTCCCAAAAATTTCCTAGACATCCCTTGTGTTTCCAAAAACATATCAAAAAATTTTAAGATTTTTCCAATTTTGTTTCGGTGCCTTTCTAGCTACCGAAAATTCGTAAAAACGCGGATTTTTCACCCAAATCAAAACTCAACCAATGGACTCCGAATTTCCTAGAACATTCCTCATATATTCCTTAGTATCTATGTAATACTTGGTGATTTATTGAATCCGTTTAGTATTTTTTCCAGAATTCTTTTTTTAAAACAGTCAAAATTTTACCAAAAATCGTAGAAACTTTCAAAAATTCTAAAACTTTACGTGGACCTTCCTGACACAACCCTTCATCACCACACCAAATTTCAGCTCAATCCAAGTGTCACGGGCCAAGTTATAGCCAAAACAAAATTCTGCCTATCCTATATTCGGTTTTCGGATGTTATACCTAACGCAAGCTTCGATTCCAAGCGTTCCTTGTGAGTCCAGAAGTAGGTGTGGGCTATATTCAGTACCTACACATCAAGTACAATCCAAATATGCTAGAACTTAGATCAATCAAGCTTTATTTCATTGTTTTTCGCTTAATCGACTAGTTAAGCGATTTCTGTCGAATAAGTGTTGATTAGGGTATCAAACCCCAAAGATTTGTAACCATGGCTGCCATATAACACCAGGGAATCCATACGGTGTTCATATTCAGCCCATAAACATGTTTAAACTTCTAAAAATCATGGATTAAAAAGGGGTTTCATGGCCTAAACCATGTTTAATCAAGAAACCATGCTTAAAACCTTATGGATTTGAGTTAATACCTTTGATTTGTTGAAGTTTCTTGTGAATTCAGCTGGTTGTTCTTGAGAGAACCCAGATTTTGGAAAGGATTTTGTGTTAAAATGAAATAAAAAAAGAAAAAAATTGATTTTTTTTATTAAATAATGAGGGTGGGGGCGGTTTGGGTGTGGGTCCCCCAAGGGACACCTCGTGCTTCGTTTTGAGCGCTTAAAGATGATGTTTATCTTCCGTTGAGTGTTTAGGTTTGTTTACGGGTCCCGGGCGTGTTCTCGATTTGCGTGAATGACTTCGTTTTACGCGTACTTAGTGTCAAAAGACTCGGTTTTAAAAATCATGCATAACCGTCTTGAAATCCGAACCCAGTTACGTTTTAATCATAAAAGACTCGTATTAGAGTGGTTTAAGTGTTTTTAAGCTTGATCGATCGTTCCTTGCACTTTTGATTGCCTTATGTTATTCCTGAAACGGAAGTGTTTCCCTAACCGGGAAGCTGCTTCGTTTTGCATGCCCGATCTCTGATTGGCTTCAAACCTTATGTCACAGTCTAAGGCACAAAACTAAGTTGTTCCTGGAACTCGAAATCTTAAATGATGCTACCGATAACCTAATAATCAATGTCAAAGGTTTAAAGCGCTGTTAAACGGAACACTCCCATTTAACACGTGTTTCAAGGCTAAGGACACCAACTTCGCACTGTTGGCCCTTATTAGTGTCATGTTAGTCATTGTCACACCCTGGCTTTGCGGAAGCGTGGTTAACTTTGGTGTGACTTCTTAATACCTTAGCTTAACCATAACAAGCTATATGAATTTAAAAACCATGCAAGTCATCCATTAAGTTTTGAAAATAACATACAGTACCATTGTTTTAACATACAACCATAACCTTGTTCAGTAGACATTACAACTTATAACATAGCATAAACGTGGTTTAAGGACTGTGTCCTGTCCAGGAAAGAGACACATCCCCTAAACCCTGATGACTCCATGACAAATGCAGCGGAAAACGTTCCATACCGTGCCAGATCCGTTTAATTTCCTGAAATACATGTGAGTTGAAAAATCAACAATAATGTTGAGCGAGTTCATGTGTAAGTGAGTATGTAAAACACTTGTGAGTATAAAATAGTTGTGGTATGTAGCAGTGTAAGAGGACTTGTGATCACCAATGGTTTGCAAGGCCACTGACATATGTGAAGTGCAAATAGGGAGACTCAAACCTAGCAGATTTCGCCACGGCAAAGTATGTGGACAAAGTCACCCCACGGTCCGTTTCTAGTTTGGCCGGGGGCTGGGCTCGCTACACCCAGATAGATCTACCGCTCCTGTCCCTCGGTCCCTCCATGAGGACTAATGGCCCCATGTTGTTCCTATCCACTCACATGATCGTATAACACCTCCTTACGTTAAACATACCGTTGTAAAGTACTCGTAAATCATAGTAACATGTATTTCACCCCCGAAGTTAAGTAAACTGAAAACAGTTAGAGAAAAGGGGGACATGAACTCACAGTGAATGCGCGTCTCTACCAAGTGTCTCCAATACAGTAAGCTGTGCAACGACCTACAAGTGCTAATTCTATTAGACGGACGGCCGTGCCTTAGCTTTACAGTTTATGTCTTTGGGAAATAGTTAGACAACTATTTCGTGTTTATGTTCCGTATACACTTGGTAGTTATTCTTCTTCCCAAGGATGGGGGATACAATACATGTGCGTAAGTTACGTTTTATCAATCTTGTGGTAATGTAATTACCGGTGTAACTTATATGTTTGTGGAAGCGTTCGTAAAGTTTTGGAATCATTAACGCTTGTAAATATTATTTTCACTCTAAAATAATATTTATGTATTTCACAAAATAATCATAAACAGTGTTGTGACAAATATATTTATCACGTTAATCTTTGTGAAAACCCCACCTCCGAATGTTTAGTAAAATATAGTGCCGGCGAAATTTATGTTTTGAAAATATGTCCAAAAATAGTTCTAACACTTGTTGTGTAAATAATTCTAAGTGTTAGGTTTTTAGAAAATTTCGCCAGAGTTTCCTCTGTAACTGGAGGTGGCCACGCTTTCAAGCGTATCATTTTCTTTTAACAAATCAACTCAACAACTTCTTTAATCAATCAAACAATTTCCGACACATCAAACTAGTCGACAAGTATGTAAATCGCATAATCGCATGAACTTGCAGTTTTTCCGAATCTATAGTGTAAATCCCCTTTATATATGTAGATCTTTATATAAAGTAACTTTAATCTGGTAAAAACCTCATGTTTAGAGAAATCCGTCTTTACAACTTCTAGTCATTTTTCCCAAAAATAGTTATTTGTCGGATCTTTTCATTTCACAAGTGTTCACACACTTGTGGTTTGTAAAACCATGTTTATTAGTACAAGATTTATTCTTTAAAACACGATTCTTTTAAAGTGTGGTCCTTCAGAGATACCACTTGCAGATACGTAGATCCGCTAGTTTTAAACACCATTGTACCGGTTAAATCACTTTTACAAAAGTAAAATATTTTTTTCACAAGTTCATGTATCTTGTGTGGTAGAGTTTCGCCTTTTAACCCTTGCGGTAACCAAAAACGAGTTTATGTGAAGATACATGATCTTACAAAGTCGGGTTAAACGGAGATCCGAGCTACCACATCATAGATCGGGTCTAGATAAACACAAATCTCAAATACTACAACTTTTACACAAGTTATGAGCTATTAACCACCACTTTTAGTATTTTTACTAGACTTTTATGCTTCAAAATGTAAGTTAACGATATTTAACCGACAATATTCCTTTTAACCACCTTAGATATGTTCAAGAACAAGTTTTAAACATTATACCTCTAGCTCAAGGCTAGGGAAGATCTTTGGCGAAAAAGAGGTGGATAAAAGCTAACGGTGGAGGTCCTTCGTGTTCCGCTTGCTCCAAACCTCCTAATACGTGACCCGTGAAGCTTGGATGATGATGGAATGTCAAGAACTAAAACCGAAAATTTGATGGGTGGGTGTGGGAGTTCGGCCGAGAGGTTAGAGAGCAAGAGAGAGTGTTGTGAGTTGATGCTTGATCATGATAATTACTCATATGTAATCCTTGTATTTTATAGACAAATCCTAGGTTAATTACCCAAAGGGTATTATGTCACATAGATACTAGACCAATCTAGATTAAAATAATCATACTTGTACCATGGTGTTCCCCATAGTTGGGGCCGGTTATGAGAAGGGGGGGGGGGGGGGGGTTGGTTCGATTGTAACTAGGTGGTTAGGGTAATTAGTTAAGTTAAATAGGTAAGTTAAGTGTTAAACTCCGTTAGTTATATAAAGCGTGTTATGACGGGTGTTAGGGTAATCAGGGACCCTAACTGGCTCAGAAAAATATAAATAGTGAAAATATTAATATTTTCGTGTTCCGGGTAAAGTCCGGGTGTTCGGTTGGATAGTAATCCGTTAAAGCGTTACAAAAGCTTTAAAGTGTCGTTACTGTTATTTTTAGTGACACAATTTGTTTCCACACTTTAGAAAGTGTCTAGTGATATTTTCTCATTTTCTGGCACTTTACTAGTCAGCTAGAAGCTGGATTAATTATTAAAGTGCTGTGTTTTGTACTTAAGGTACGTTTTAGGCACATCCGAATCAGTGTATCTTATTCCTAGAGACGCGGTACCACAACCCTTATATCCCTACACTCACTACCAGTGTAGCCAAAATATATGAGGCTCTTAACAGGCCTTAGAGGCAGTGTCTGCCTGATGCTGGTCATATCAGCATGTTCGCCGTGTATCCATTTAGTGCTACTGTGCTTTTTGTGCATCATGTTTGTCACTAGGGTTCAGTATGTAATTAATGTAGTGACAGCAAATAAAGTATGATGCAAGTAAGTGCACGTATCAGTATGCAGGTAGCAGTTTATCAGCTAGTTCAAACAAGCACAGTAATCAAATAGTAATTAATCATTAATTAAGTTGTACGGATACCTGGTTTAGTGCGGGTTGTCACATTCTCCCCCCGTTAAATAAATTTCGTCCCGAAATTTAAGTTCTGCTTGTAGATGCAGAGTTCCTAGGAAATAAGTGGGGGTATTTCTCTTTCATCCGGTCCTCACGTTCCCAGGTAAATTCAGGACCATGTCTGGCATTCCAACGAACCTTGACGAGTTTGACACTGCTCCGGCGGGTCTTGTTAACTTTCCAATCCGTGACCTCAACCGGTTTTTCAACGAAGTGGAGCGTGTCGTCAATATGAATCTCGTCGATAGGAATGGCAACGTCAACTTGAGTTGGACTTTTCTTTAAATTGGATACATGAAATGTATCGTGAACACCATTTAGTTCAGCAGGTAGGTCCAACTTGTATGCTACTGTTCCAATTCTTTCCAGAATTCTGAAAGGACCAATGTAGCGCGGATTTAACTTCCCACGCTTTCCAAAGCGTGCCACCCCCTTCCAGGGTGAAACTTTCAATAACACCATCTCTCCGACTTGGAAGTCCACGTGCTTCCGGTTTGGATCCGCGTAGGCCTTTTGCCTGTGGCGAGCTGCTTCGATGCGTTTAAGAATTTGCGCGATCTTGTCTGTCGTCTCTTGGACGATTTCGGGACCAGCAAGCTGCCTATCACCTGCGTCAGACCAACATAGTGGTGATCGGCACTTGCGTCCGTATACGGCCTCAAATGGCGCGACACCAATACTGGTGTGGTAGCTGTTGTTGTATGAAAATTCGACCAAGGGTAAGTGTTTATCCCAGCTACCGCCTAAATCCATAACACATGCCCTCAGCATGTCTTCCAAAGTTTGTATCGTTCGCTCGCTCTGGCCGTCAGTTTGCGGATGGAACGCAGTGCTCAGATTCAATTGTGAGCCAAAAGATTCTTGGAAGGATTGCCATATTCTTGACACAAACCTTCCGTCTCTATCAGAGATGATCGAGAGAGGTACTCCATGACGTGCTACGATCTCTCTCAAGTAAATTTCCGCAAGTTTACTAGTACTGTCTTTCTCCTTGATTGGCAGAAAGTGTGCGGACTTTGTTAGGCGGTCAACAATCACCCAAATCATATCATGGCCTCTTGGCGTTCTTGGCAGTTTTGTAACAAAATCCATTGAGATTTGTTCCCATTTCCACTTGGGAATCTCAGGTTGTTGCAGAAGTCCCGAAGGCTTCTGGTATTCCGCCTTGACCTTAGCGCACGTTAAACATTTGCTCACGTAAACAGCCACGTCGCCTTTCATCCTAGGCCACCAATAGTAATCCTTGAGATCCTGGTACATCTTATCCGATCCAGGGTGGATAGAGTACCGTGATTTGTGCGCTTCGTCGAAAATAACTTCCCTTAATCCACCAAACAGAGGAACCCAAATCCTTTTCTCAAAACATAATGTTCCTTCCTCGTTTGGTACCAAAAGCTTCTCCATTCCACGGAGATATTCTTCCTCAAGGTTTCCCTCCTTGAGAGCTTCCTTTTGTGCAGCACGAATGCGCAAGGAAAGATCGGTTCGTATAATCATTTCCAAAGCTCTAACCCTTATGGGCTTGATTCTTTCTTTACGACTTAGGGCATCGGCGACTACATTCGCCTTCCCTGGATGATATTTTATCTCGCAGTCGTAGTCGTTTAACAGCTCAACCCATCGTCTTTGCCTCATATTCAACTCCTTCTGGTTGAATATATGCTGTAGGCTTTTGTGATCTGTGAAGATTGTGCACTTCGTACCATACAGGTAGTGTCTCCAGATCTTTAAAGCAAAAACCACTGCGCCAAGCTCTAAATCGTGTGTGGTATAATTCTTTTCGTGCACCTTCAGTTGGCGTGATGCGTAAGCAATGACCTTTTGGCGTTGCATCAACACACAACCCAATCCTTGACGCGATGCGTCGCAGTATACCACAAAGTCATCAGTACCTTCTGGTAGAGCTAAGATTGGCGCGTTACAAAGCTTACCCTTTAATATCTGAAACGCTTCATCCTGTTTGATTCCCCAATCAAACGTCTTGTCCTTCTGCGTGAGGAGCGTCAAAGGTTGAGCGATTTTCGAGAAATCCTCGATGAACCTCCGATAGTAGCCAGCCAACCCCAAGAATTGTCGAATCTCAGTTGGCGTTGTAGGCGCTTCCCAATTTTTGATTGCCTCGATCTTTGCGGGATCAACATGAATTCCATCCCCATTAACCACATGTCCAAGAAACTGGACTTCGCGTAGCCAAAACTCGCACTTGGAGAATTTGGCGTACAGCTGTTCCTTCTTTAGCAGCTCCAGTATGGTTCTAAGATGCTGCTCGTGTTCAGCCTTCGTCTTTGAGTAAATCAGGATGTCGTCGATGAATACAATCACGAACTTGTCTAAGTATGGCTTTCAAACCCTATTCATCAAGTCCATAAAGACTGCAGGTGTGTTTGTCAAACCAAATGGCATAACGAGGAACTCGTAGTGTCCATAACGAGTTCGGAAGGCTGTTTTCGGGATACTTTCCTCCTGTATCCTTAGTTGATGGTATCCAGATCGAAGATCGATCTTAGAGTAACAGCTTGAACCTTGAAGTTGGTCGAACAGGTCATCGATTCTTGGCAGAGGATACCTGTTCTTGATCGTCAGTTTGTTCAATTCTCTGTAGTCAATACACATGCGGAAACTTCCGTCCTTCTTCTTGACAAACAAGACCGGAGCTCCCCAAGGCGAGAAGCTTGGTCGGATAAAACCCTTGTCTAACAACTCCTGAAGTTGTGTTGACAGTTCCTGCATCTCAGACGGCGCAAGTCTGTAAGGTGCCTTAGCTACAGGCGCTGCGCCTGGAACTAAGTCAATGTGAAACTCCACTTGCCTCTGAGGTGGCAGTCCGGGTAAGTCTTCTGGGAAGACTTCTGGATACTCCCTTACGACCGGGATGTCCTCGATTCTCGGTTCGGCAGCTTTCTTATCCACGATGTGTGCCAGAAAAGCAACACATCCTTTCTGTAAACACTTCCTTGCTTTCAAGCAGCTGATAAATCTTAGCGGCGTGTCACGCTTCTCTCCGTGAACCACAATTGTCTCACCATCATCAGTTGGGATACGAACAACTTTCTCATGACATATTATCTCAGCCTTGTTTCCGGATAACCAATCCATTCCTACCACCACGTCGAAGCTTCCCAATTGGACTGGTAGTAGATCCAGAGTAAACTCGCGTTCTCCCAATTCTATCACACAACCTCTGATTACTTCGTCGGCTCCAACTAACTTTCCATTAGCTAATTCGATCGAGTAGGGAATGTCTAACTTATTAGCAGCTAACCCAAGCATATTCTTAAATTCTAACGATAGGAAGCTATAATCGGCACCAGTATCAAATAAAACGGATGCATAGCGTTGATTGATAGGGAACGTACCCGTAACAACATTTGGATCTTGGCGTGCTTCCCTAGCTTCTAGTTGGAACACTCTACCACGGGCCTGATTCAACGTTGGGCAGTTCTTCTTGAAATGCCCGATTTCCCCGCAGTTATAGCATCCGAGTCTCTGCCCGTTTCCATCCCCGTTTCCAGCTGGGGTGTTGTTCTGGTTGGCATTGCCAGCCTGATTTGCATTGTTGCCTCGGTTTCTGTTTCCTCCAAAATTTCCTTGTAGGCGGTTTCCATTTCCACCACGGTTATCATTCCTATTTCCATATCCTCCCTGGCCTCCGCGGCCTGCACTACCCCAACATGATTCCTTTGAGTGGCCCGGTTTTCCACAAGATTCACAAACTCTCATGTTACAATGGCCAGTATGTTGGCAGTTGTTGCATCTGGGCTGGGTGCCCTGGTACCCTTTTCCTCTCTTGGTACTGCCAGCTGATTTTCCTTTCTTTACTGCCATACTGACGCCTTGTTTGAAGTTTGAAAACTTCCTTTTGTTATCTCCTGAGGACTCAACGTGAGTCTCTGTCTTCTTTGCCTTGACTTCATCAAACTTGTTTAGACGAATCGCCTCCTCGGTGAGAGCCACGCTCAAATCGATGGCTTCAGTGATAGTCGCTGGTTTGGAGGAGGTTACCATGCTTATTATTTGGGGAGCCAAACCCCAAATGAAGCGCTCGATTCGCTTGTATTCTGGCGTAACCATGTAAGGAACCACTTGAGATAAGTCGTGAAACCTCTGGACGTATTCTGCAATATTTGGTCCATCCATCTTTAAGTGCCAAAATTCAGTCTCCAACCTTTGAATTTCTGCGCGTGAACAGTACTTTTTGCGCATTAGTTCTTTCAATTCGGCCCAAGTCAGGGCGTAGGCGGCAGCTTCGCCTAGTGTTTGCACTTGTAGGTTCCACCAGGATAGGGCTCCATCTAGAAACAGCCCTGAAATGTATGTGACTTGCTGATCCTCTGCACACTTGCTCATGCGTAAGACAGAATCGGTTTTCTCAGCCCAGCGGGTAAAGGCAACTGCACCTCCTGTGCCATCAAAGTTAACTGGTTTGCAGTCTAAGAACTGCTTGTAGGTGCATCCTGCACGTATGTTAAAACATGTGTTTAGCATTAGCATCACCGCTAAAATCTCCAACTAGTTCATGGTAGGTTCGAATGGCGTGGTATTACCGTGAGGTGGATTGTTATTGCCTTGGTTAACACTTCCGCTTGCTCCTGGCTGAGATGCTGCGTACTGTGCTATGGCAGCGGCAATGATTTGTTGTAGTTCTGCCTCGTTAGCTGGCATGTTTGGTTCGCGTCTTGGCGGCATCTTCTAAAAGATGGTTTAAGTTGGTTAGGCCATAGTAAGGCTCCGTTGTAAATTAGTTCGTAATATAGTGTACGTATATAACGGTAGTAATAGTATAATCACATAACATCTCATGTTATCACACATCACAAATATCAATCACACAACATCTCATGTTATAGGACATAAACAATAGATTGAATCATCACAAGTGATGAGAACACTGCGATTGTATTGCCACAATTTCGAGATCACAATGTAAAGCTTACAAGTACACCACTATATCATACGACATCAATGACTTAGTAGGGGACGACCCTAGACAAGTCGTGCGATCACTGGACATGTTCAGGAGTCTCTGGTTCGTCCATTCTCAAATTCCAGGACTCCACGTCAAGTTTCTGAGTTTCAGTCCTAAAACAACATTTCTTCTCAATCGTTTCCTTGAGCTCGTCCCAGGTCAGTGTATAAGCAGCGTCTGTGCCACGGGTCTGAACCTGGAGGTTCCATTAAGAGAGTGTGCCATCTAGAAATATCCCCGAGATGTAGGTAACACTCTGTTGGGGCGATTAGTTACTCACCCTTAGAATGGAGTCGGTCTTTTCGTACCAACGAACAAATGCAACGGTGCCTCCTGTTTTATCAAAGTTCAAAGGCTTGCAGTTCAGGAACTGTTTATAGGTGCAGCCAGTTGGATGGTTATTCCCAGTAATGCCATCGTTGTACTTAGAGCGGAGGGCTTCATGTCGTGCATTTATTGGTGAGATGCGTTCTTGCAGCTCGGCTTCTGTCCTTGGCAACGTACTGGTGTTTGTGTCACGTCTGGGTGACATTCCCTTTTGTCGAAGTGGTGTGAAGCGGGTTAGACAACGTTCCAATTGTCTATGAGGTATATAGCAACATAAGCCATCATGTAATCACCCAATTTCATACGCAAATATACTCAATGTGTGAGTGGGGAAATAATTTCTGAGCCTTCACCTAGGCTTGCCAAATCGGCTTGTTACTTGTAATAGAATGAACTCGAGGCTGCATCGCCCTGGGTCATTCGTGTTTAAGTTATTTCCTGCCGCATTGGTTATCATTAGCTTGACCTGCAGAGTCCACCAGGATTCCTGTGCACTACAATTTGTTATTACGTGGGCCCCCGTAATAATAAATTATCTTGCACAGTTACCCCAAATCTTCTCTCATCCAAGCAGGTGATCAATCAAGGAACAACAGTAGGTGCATCGGCATGAACAGGGTCACGCTCTAATGCGGGGTCAGGAGCAACGCCTGGCTCAGGGGCCACGGCTAGCTCTGAATCAAAAACTCCATCTCAAAATCAGCTGGATCAACAAACACAGGGGTCGACAGGGGCTACAGGATCCCCCAAGGGCTGGTCCAAGTGCATGAACTCAATGTCATGGTCTGGATCAACACCAGGTGGTAAAACAAGATCAACCTCAATATCGTGATCAAACTCAAAGCTGTAGGCGGGATCCGGTGCAGCTGATGGTGCCATATCAAGGTCGGCGTCGTGTGAGTGGTGCTGCATTCCCTGTATGTGCGAAGATGCGGATGTCAGAAACTCAAATGAGTCTGGGATAGGGGAATAGACATGAGTTTCCCCTACAGGAGCGTCCGCATGCAGTAGTCTAATGTCAGCAGCAATAGGGCCTTGCCCTCAAGTGGGTCCTCCTCTTAATAGTTCGACATCGTCTTCAGAGACAATGTCGGGGGCCTATCAACAACGAGATAAGCGGCAAGGGGCACAGGAGTAGGGATCACCGCGAGTGGCAAGTTCCCAACAAGATGGCCATCAGTAGGCTCTGCTACAACTCCAGGCAGCGCAAATGGGCTGAAAGTCGTCATTGTCTGTGCCGGTAGTATCGGAAATGTACACCTCGTGCTTTGATGAAACTATGTCGTCTGATATTATGGCCATGGGATTCGTAGTGTCCATCTTTCTAGTACTTGACGAGAGCATGACGTTTGTAATGCAATCACATATACGTATAATAATCAGTCATATAGTCAGTTAATCACATAGTCACCAAGTAAGCATTCAAATCATTCTACTAGTCCCACTAGCCAACACTCCTAGTCCCACTAGTCAACACTCCTAGTCCCACTAGCCAACATTCCTAGTCCCACTAGCCAACACTTCTAGTCCCACTAGTCAACACTTCTAGTCCCACTAGCCAACACTCCTAGTCCCACTAGACCGAACCTCAGCCTCCCAGACTGAGCCTAGAATAATGGATAAAATGTGCTCAACATTTGTTTGTAAAAAGTTGTGGATCTGGACTTAAGTGGTATGCAGTAAAATGTTTTCGTGAGAGCCCTAGTGATCATAGTCTAGACTCGAGAGAGAATCCTAGTTCGCTATGATCAGAGCTCTGATACCAAGCTGTCACACCCTGGCTTTGCGGAAGCGTGGTTAACTTTGGTGTGACTTCTTAATACCTTAGCTTAACCATAACAAGCTATATGAATTTAAAAACCATGCAAGTCATCCATTAAGTTTTGAAAATAACATACAGTACCATTGTTTTAACATACAACCATAACCTTGTTCAGTAGACATTACAACTTATAACATAGCATAAACGTGGTTTAAGGACTGTGTCCTGTCCAGGAAAGAGACACATCCCCTAAACCCTGATGACTCCATGACAAATGCAGCGGAAAACGTTCCATACCGTGCCAGATCCGTTTAATTTCCTGAAATACATGTGAGTTGAAAAATCAACAATAATGTTGAGCGAGTTCATGTGTAAGTGAGTATGTAAAACACTTGTGATTATAAAATAGTTGTGGTATGTAGCAGTGTAAGAGGACTTGTGATCACCAATGGTTTGCAAGGCCACTGACATATGTGAAGTGCAAATAGGGAGACTCAAACCTAGCAGATTTCGCCACGGCAAAGTATGTGGACAAAGTCACCCCACGGTCCGTTTCTAGTTTGGCCGGGGGCTGGGCTCGCTACACCCAGATAGATCTACCGCTCCTGTCCCTCGGTCCCTCCATGAGGACTAATGGCCCCATGTTGTTCCTATCCACTCACATGATCGTATAACACCTCCTTACGTTAAACATACCGTTGTAAAGTACTCGTAAATCATAGTAACATGTATTTCACCCCCGAAGTTAAGTAAACTGAAAACAGTTAGAGAAAAGGGGGACATGAACTCACAGTGAATGCGCGTCTCTACCAAGTGTCTCCAATACAGTAAGCTGTGCAACGACCTACAAGTGCTAATTCTATTAGACGGACGGCCGTGCCTTAGCTTTACAGTTTATGTCTTTGGGAAATAGTTAGACAACTATTTCGTGTTTATGTTCCGTATACACTTTGTAGTTATTCTTCTTCCCAAGGATGGGGGATACAATACATGTGCGTAAGTTACGTTTTATCAATCTTGTGGTAATGTAATTACCGGTGTAACTTATATGTTTGTGGAAGCGTTCGTAAAGTTTTGGAATCATTAACGCTTGTAAATATTATTTTCACTCTAAAATAATATTTATGTATTTCACAAAATAATCATAAACAGTGTTGTGACAAATATATTTATCACGTTAATCTTTGTGAAAACCCCACCTCCGAATGTTTAGTAAAATATAGTGCCGGCGAAATTTATGTTTTGAAAATATGTCCAAAAATAGTTCTAACACTTGTTGTGTAAATAATTTTAAGTGTTAGGTTTTTAGAAAATTTCGCCAGAGTTTCCTCTGTAACTGGAGGTGGCCACGCTTTCAAGCGTATCATTTTCTTTTAACAAATCAACTCAACAACTTCTTTAATCAATCAAACAATTTCCGACACATCAAACTAGTCGACAAGTATGTAAATCGCATAATCGCATGAACTTGCAGTTTTTCCGAATCTATAGTGTAAATCCCCTTTATATATGTAGATCTTTATATAAAGTAACTTTAATCTGGTAAAAACCTCATGTTTAGAGAAATCCGTCTTTACAACTTCTAGTCATTTTTCCCAAAAATAGTTATTTGTCGGATCTTTTCATTTCACAAGTGTTCACACACTTGTGGTTTGTAAAACCATGTTTATTAGTACAAGATTTATTCTTTAAAACACGATTCTTTTAAAGTGTGGTCCTTCAGAGATACCACTTGCAGATACGTAGATCCGCTAGTTTTAAACACCATTGTACCGGTTAAATCACTTTTACACAAGTAAAATATTTTTTTCACAAGTTCATGTATCTTGTGTGGTAGAGTTTCGCCTTTTAACCCTTGCGGTAACCAAAAACGAGTTTATGTGAAGATACATGATCTTACAAAGTCGGGTTAAACGGAGATCCGAGCTACCACATCATAGATCGGGTCTAGATAAACACAAATCTCAAATACTACAACTTTTACACAAGTTATGAGCTATTAACCACCACTTTTAGTATTTTTACTAGACTTTTATGCTTCAAAATGTAAGTTAACGATATTTAACCGACAATATTCCTTTTAACCACCTTAGATATGTTCAAGAACAAGTTTTAAACATTATACCTCTAGCTCAAGGCTAGGGAAGATATTTGGCGAAAAAGAGGTGGATAAAAGCTAACGGTGGAGGTCCTTCGTGTTCCGCTTGCTCCAAACCTCCTAATACGTGACCCGTGAAGCTTGGATGATGATGGAATGTCAAGAACTAAAACCGAAAATTTGATGGGTGGGTGTGGGAGTTCGGCCGAGAGGTTAGAGAGCAAGAGAGAGTGTTGTGAGTTGATGCTTGATCATGATAATTACTCATATGTAATCCTTGTATTTTATAGACAAATCCTAGGTTAATTACCCAAAGGGTATTATGTCACATAGATACTAGACCAATCTAGATTAAAATAATCATACTTGTACCATGGTGTTCCCCATAGTTGGGGCCGGTTATGAGAAGGGGGGGGGGGGGGTTGGTTCGATTGTAACTAGGTGGTTAGGGTAATTAGTTAAGTTAAATAGGTAAGTTAAGTGTTAAACTCCGTTAGTTATATAAAGCGTGTTATGACGGGTGTTAGGGTAATCAGGGACCCTAACTGGCTCAGAAAAATATAAATAGTGAAAATATTAATATTTTCGTGTTCCGGGTAAAGTCCGGGTGTTCGGTTGGATAGTAATCCGTTAAAGCGTTACAAAAGCTTTAAAGTGTCGTTACTGTTATTTTTAGTGACACAATTTGTTTCCACACTTTAGAAAGTGTCTAGTGATATTTTCTCATTTTCTGGCACTTTACTAGTCAGCTAGAAGCTGGATTAATTATTAAAGTGCTGTGTTTTGTACTTAAGGTACGTTTTAGGCACATCCGAATCAGTGTATCTTATTCCTAGAGACGCGGTACCACAACCCTTATATCCCTACACTCACTACCAGTGTAGCCAAAATATATGAGGCTCTTAACAGGCCTTAGAGGCAGTGTCTGCCTGATGCTGGTCATATCAGCATGTTCGCCGTGTATCCGTTTAGTGCTACTGTGCTTTTTGTGCATCATGTTTGTCACTAGGGTTCAGTATGTAATTAATGTAGTGACAGCAAATAAAGTATGATGCAAGTAAGTGCATGTATCAGTATGCAGGTAGCAGTTTATCAGCTAGTTCAAACAAGCACAGTAATCAAGTAGTAATTAATCATTAATTAAGTTGTACGGATACCTGGTTTAGTGCGGGTTGTCACAGTCATAACGTGTTCTCGGATTCCTCCGAGACATAACAGATATCATTTAATCAAGCATATAACTCACACATGTTTTTAGGGTTTTCGCACAATTAAAGTGTTATGTGTGCTTTACAGTTTTGGATCGTTTAGGGTGTACCTAGTTTCGTCATGGGTGTCACAAGAGAATTCTCGGTTCATTGAAGTAGCTGCAAAATCGACCTTGAAATCCACACCGGGTGGATATCCAGATTGGGAGAGCACTCAGATTCCTGGCAATGCACGCATAAATTGCAGGATTACGGTTTTGAATTTCTAATTTCTCCTATATTTGTCGATATTTAAGCTGCTTTATGATTTTCTAACATCTCGTACAGCACTCTTTGACCAGACACGTTGATCTCGAATATCACCTCACACGTGATCGTTTCAATATGAAACTTGTCAATGTGTTTTGGTCCACACCGATTACCGACATGCCAACAGATTTTTTCAAAATTCGATAAATCAATTTTTATTAAATTAATTTTGGTAAATGGCATCAAGGTCAAGCAAGAGTAAAACCAACATCGGAGAATCATTTTTGTAAATATTTATTTGTGTTTTCTTAATTTCTCGTACTTTTTGCATTTTAGGGGGAGTAAAAACGAAAAATACAAAAACATTGAAAAATTTCAAAAATACAAAAACATCGAAAAAATTTCAAAAACACAAAAACAATAGAAAAACAAAAATGAGTTTCCTGGTGAGCAAAAGAGAATATGATAGTACATCAGTGGTCTGTCGAAACCTCTTCGAACCTAAAATGAAAAACGATAAGCAGCTCTATATAAGATGTATCGGTAGGCTCACAATCAATTTAAAGTGTGCAGGGTGATATAAACCGAAATCGACTGAAGACTGTGTGGGAACCGCTCACTGGCATATGGTTTTAGTACCGAAATTTTGTTTGATAGATTGTCGAGGTTCAGAGATACGTGGTCTTTATGCTGTTTATCATCTAGGTATCATGGTTGTTTCTTTTACCGAAAAATAACGGAGACGAAGTCTAGATCTTCCATGATACCATACATACGTGTACATATTGCATACGACCTCAATAAGTGATAAACAATCACATGTCCCAATCAATAAGTGATAATATATCACAGCAATTATGCGGGAGTCAAGTTCGTCTCTTTGTCTGTACGATGGTACTAACCTGTTCACGGACTTGCTCCTGTGCGCTCATGCATCCGAAAATCAAGTTCCACATCAATAAGTGATTCTATCACATAGGGCTTGTTTTCAATCCAAAATAAGTGAGTATCTCACATCTTTTTATACGTCAAAACAGATGATAAACGGTATACTCACCAGTAAGATGAACACTGGTCGGTAAGTATAAATCATACCTTAACATATCCCCTAACCGCGAGTATATCTAATAAATTGAGCTTAAGTGGATAACAATACCGATAATCGTTATAGGATGCTTATCTAAATATTAACTAATTGAACAACAAGAGCGTTTTGGCATGACCGTACACAAATATGATTCTCTTACCCTCGAAACTCGCAAAAAGAATGTTTGTAAATATTTATTTACTGCTTTCAGATTCTGCATCTCTGTATATATCTATTTACTGCTTTCCGTCTTTACACTTCACAAATGAAAAAATACCAAAAAGATTTTAGGTGTGTTTTAATATGTTGGTGCATATTTGTGACAACAGCTTAATAGTTTGATTATTTAGTCTTTGGATATTTTGTATTGAGCTTAGCATATTGGTTAGGGAGTTAATTATTGTAATGGGCTTGGAGAATGGCCCAACCCAGACCAAAGCCCATGTGCAAAGCTTGTCCTATATAAACAAGGCTTGGCATTAGGGTTTAGGTTAGCCAGTTGAGAAGACACTTGGAGACATTTAGAGAAAAGGAGAGAGAGTTAGAGAAATCTACAGAGAGAGGCTGAGAGATTTCTTGTTGGTCTTGAATTGATTGTAAACTTCATGTTGGATAATCAATAGAAGACCGGATTGAAAGTGTATCGTGTTCTTGATTATGTTTCTACACATTTTCTGTGAAATCTGATCTAGGGGATTCCGCACTCTAGGTTAGATCGACGATTCTGTTACGATCCGCACGGATTAAGGGACCTACATAATATAAACTTTATAAAAGCCAAAAAGATTTTATTTCTATCTTATTTTTGATTGTACGATGTTGGATCTCGAGTCTTTTCCACCTGAAACCTGATTGAAACCTAAAACAATTTCACCTTCATAAACGGTCGAAATTAACAAGTTTTGAAAGTTAAAATCTAAAATTGATCAATTTTTAAATTTTCAAACTGTTGTCGGTCAGTGTTTGATTGAGAGTTGGTCATATGTGTGTCGTTTATTTATGTTGATTATATTCCAATCGGTTGTTCTCATTACGCGTTTAGCTTTCTTGTATGTGCAGATGCGACATCCAAACCAGCTAAAGGCGAAGAGAACGTGTTAGAAGATAAGCTTTGGAATGAAGACACGACATGAACGCAATCAAAGGATCAAAATGATCGAGTTGCCGCTGACCACTCATCAACACCACAAAGATCTCAAACTTGAAGATCAACGTCTCACAAGCACCATTCAAGGGGGAGTTTGCTGATACACTCCCTGTCTGTGACAAGTGAAGACATCTAAAGATCCGACAACAATGTGAAGAGCGAACCATCACCAGCAACATCCAAGGGGGAGTTTATTGATGCAATTTTTGTGTGGATGTGGCTCGGTTCGGTTCGGTTCGGCTTGGCTCAGTTCGACTCTGTTCGAAACCGAAGTTGACGACGTTTCTCCGTCGTAAGACCCGGCATTCACGTTACGAGAACGAAGACATGATACGATACGAGAATGACATAATCATCATGACATCATGATGACATCATGATGATGATGTCATGTCTTCTAATCACATGTAAGTTTTCTCTTATGTATACAAACAAGTTCTGCATGTTGCTGCTACCCAAACGAAGAACCATGCAAACTGTATATTAAGAAGAACCTTTTCCGTCCATGGTTATTTGGTGAAATGGCCTCCACGAAGAACCCACATACTTCGTGGGTCTATGTCTTTCGTGGGCCAAGGTTTTGGGCCTAGTACCTTTGCTAGGGTTGGTGTTATGTTTGCCTATTTATACAGAACTTGTAACAGTTAGAGAACTAGAGTGAGCACACCAGTGAGTTGAGGGTTTCTTATTGTATTATCATCTTTTAAACAAACTCTTCTGGATCTATACACATTGAAGCTTTAAACGTTGAATCTTTTGTTTTGTGTTTGCTCTCTCGCTCGGTTTGTGTAGAAACGAGGATTCCGCACTCATTACGGCACCCGAAACAAGAAGTCATCGTAGTCCGATGATCCGTATCGGGACCTACAACAGTACACCTGAACTTTGGGATTAGCAGGGTAAGGTTTAGCTAGATTTTTCCTTGGTCTTCGCCTTCCGCCCTTCTGCGGAACCTCATACAAATCCTGTCCTATCTGATGTAATTAGTAAACACAACAGAATACACTAAAAAAATAAGGTATGAGTCATACATGTAAGAACAATATGAGTCATACAAATTCAGTGTGATTCCAGAGCATTCTTTTTCTGGAAGAATCAAGTCAACCTTAGTCTAAAAAACTGGGGTACGAACTGTACACATTCAGAGGGTACAAGTCGTAATATGATCAGCTTTGAAATAAGTTTTAGTGTTTTCAACTTTTGATAAAACAGTTGATTAATTAACAGTAATAGAAAACTTTTCTGAAAAACACTGCCAAGATCATAATTGCCTAACTAAAGATAAATAATGCATGCACGAATGAACAACGAATGCTATCCTACATGCTATCTATACGCAAAATCCTTTGAATGTTTGATGTCTCTCGAATGCAAGTAGGTTGAATGAGAGAATTAGGGTTTCAAACATCAAATATACAGATTTTAGTAAGGTTGAGGTGGTTCTGAAGCATACGGGTCGTACTCTTGGGTTTCTGCGTACGAGTCGTCAACTAGCCCAGTTATCGAGGTGGGCTCAGGCCGCATGGATACTATCCGTAAGGAATTAGTGGGCACGAGTTGTATACCTTTCAGGTTAATAGGCCCTCTGAGTGTAATGATTAGATTAATATGTGCTCAGAATGTTGAAATATGGACCCTCGGGTTGCCTAACGAAAGCGCTAAATTTAAGCGTCTTCAGCTAGACGTAAACTTACGTTCATTACTCTTTAGGCACAGGGTGGAGATCAAATTCTTCCAGCTTGTTTGTGTTAACAGGGCCTTCGATATACCTTTTTATTCTATGCCTATTAACTTTGAATGTTTCACCTTCTTCATTCAATAAGGCATCCGCTTCGTAAAGATATAATAATTTTACTACAAACGATCCCGTCCATCTTGATTTCAGCTTACCAGGAAACAACCTCATTCTCGAGTTATATAGGAAGCACACGATCCCAACACTTGAAATCTTTGTTACCGATCAAGTGACGATCATAGATTTTCTTCATTCTCTCTTTATAGATTAACTAGTTATCATAGACTTAATTTTTGAGCTCCTCCTGCTTGAGTACGACTTTCTCATTGCTGACCCTTAAAGTTATTCTTCCTTCAACCACATCGACCAAAGCTCTGCCAGTAGCCAAAAATGGCCGTCCCAAAATAAGGGGTACGTGTTCATCTTCGTCCATTTAAAAATTGACGAACTCGACTAGGAAAACAAACTTGTCTACTTTTACTAGCATGTTTTCCACTATGCCTCCTGGGTATTTGATCGAACGATCAGCTAACTGAATACAATGAGAATAGGAATAGGTTCTCCTAGGCCAAGCTTGGTAAATACTGAATATAGCATCAGTTCCTTAAAATTCCAATACACATGACGAAGTCGTGAGCCCATCTAGTGTTGTGAAACATGGGAAATGACGATCATTGAGGCATGGCTATGTAACTTTAAATTGCACCCATGAGTCTTAAGCCCATTTGTTATGGCATTGACTGTGATTATTGTTATGCTTCTTGTTTCAAAGCTATGATGATAAGTATTTTGTATGTTGCAAAACAAGTTGATACAGTCATGTGATATGCAGCCATGGTAGATATCCCTTAGTATAATGTGTCTTGGCAGGGCATTGATTGTGACTGTTTTTGTGGCATCTATTTTAGGATGTTATATCTAAGCCTCATTACATTTATAAATGCATATGCCATGTTGTTGAACGGTATTGGTTTGTTAGCATGCCTAAGTCTGTTGTTAAGGAAATACATGGAAAACATGAAGAAGATGTTGATTACAATTTTTATGGTTTGCCTTATTTTTCATGCATTTCCCTCAACCATAGCTATAAAGATTAATGAACCAAAGAATCAAATGCAACAGTAATGGAATTTGAGGAACATGTATAAGCTATGGTTGGTTTAACTATGTTATTGGCTGTTGTTGGAGTTTGGCTATTGTATATCAGATTATTACGCACTTATAGATAGTGATTTGCTTATGAGTGCTGTTTGACCAACATGTTAAAATTACCAATTGGATGGGTCTCCTCTGTTGTAGATACTAAAAACCAAAGTCGGCGTTGAAAGCACCTCCCGCCGTTAGCTCTTCAACTTTCCGTTTGACACTTTTAGTTCCTCATTTACCCATGATTTTTGGTGGGTTTGTCACCTAGGGTTCCTCCGTCCTTTGACCTAAACGTGTTTGTCTTGAGTGTGTGACATGTTTTCACTTTAGACTATATAGGTTTGTTTTGGTCCTTTAACTTTCAAAAACTACGTATACATCCCCTCAACTTTGTTGATTTAGCTACTATGTTATGTTGTACATTATGCAATGGTATGTTGTATCTTTGTATATCTGATCATTATGCACTTATAGACAATGATTTGCTTTGTCTATTGATTTACTTTGTTGAGGTGGAACATTTCATAGGTTTATGCGCTAATGATAGTTGTATAGTACGATGGCTTGTATCTGAGTCCTATTTTGGGTGCTATAAAACTAACCGCTAGCTAAAATCACCAATGGATGGTTCTCCTACGGATATCATTCAGATACACTGATGTATGCAGCTGCAGGTTGGTGGGAGTGCCTCTCCCGACTTCGTTCGTTCAAGTTTCCATTGAACAAGTTTGGTCCCTCATTTACTATATACATTTAAAGCTTTTATGTTTGTTAGATTTTGATGGACTATGCTTTGCTCCTTCATTTTTTGTCTTTGCGAGATTTGGTACCTCTATCTTTTAGTTGCCACCAAAGTAATTCCTTTTGGTTACACACGTTGTCTTTCCTTACATGTGGGTATTGTTTGCCTTTTACGGTGATGCATCCTTGTGTTATCCTTATAATCATGTTGAGGCTTTGATGATAAATATTTTTTATGCCAAAAGAGTAACTGAGAGGGCCACATGACATGCAACCATGTTAGATATACCTTAGTATTTTGTATCTTGATGTGACATTTGTTAAACATGATAGACAAGAAAGAGTTGAAAGTGTTTGTAATATTTCTGTGTGTCTTTACAATACAACGGAAGATGGTTTATATAACCAGAACAAGGAATGGGAAAAACATAAAAAATACAACAGTGGGAATATTGGCAGTCCACTACAAACGGTTTTGTCTTCAGTTGAGGTTGGCAGATCTTGAACAGGAAATGATGGCAACTGATCCTTTTTATATTTCAACATTCCCCCTCAAGTTGAGTGGTGGGATTTCCGATACTCAACTTGCTAAGACAATGATTGAAGATTTTTTCACTGACCGCCTTCGTAAGGATGTCTGCGAGTTGGTTTTCTGAACTAACGAAAGGTAGTTCGATTATTCCTGCCTCGAGCTTTTCTTTAATGAAATGTCGATCCACTTCAACGTGTTTTGTACGATCATGTTGAACTGGATTTTCGGATATTTGAATTGCTGCTTTGTTATCACACAACACTTTACTGGATTGGTCTTGAGGATATCCTATTTCTGTTAAGAGTTTCCGTATCCACAGAATTTCTGCTAGGCCACGTGCTATACCTCGAAACTCTGCTTCAGCGCTAGATAAGGCTACCACTTTCTGTTTCTTGCTTCTCCATGTGACTAGATTTCCGCCGATTAGAGTGAAATAGCCAGATGTTGATCTTCGATTGCCTTTGTCTCCAGCCCAGTCTGCATCGGTATATATGTGAGTTTCAAGATGCCCATTTGTCTTGAAGAGAACTCCATGACCAGGTGTTCCTTTGAGATATCTGATAATTCTCCACACGGCTTCCATATGGGTAACTTGTGGTTGATGCATAAATTGGCTCACAACCCCGACGGCATAGGCAATGTCGGGTCTAGTATGTGAGAGATAGATTAATTTTCCCACGATTTTTTGATACTCTCCTTTGTCAGCCAGCTTAGCGTTTTCTTCCATCCAAAGTTTCTGATTGACCATCATAGGTGTATTCACCGGTTTACAGTCAATCATTCCTGTTTCAGCCAACAAGTCAAGAATGTATTTCTTTTGACGTATGAAAATCCCCTGTTTTGACCTCATAACTTCGATTCCAAGAAAGTATTTGAGTTTTCCCAAATCTTTCATTTCAAATTCTTTGAATAAGTTTACCTTCAATCTTGACATCTCCTCTTCATCATCTCCTGTAATTATCATATCATCAACATATATAATTAGGCACGTTACCAGTTTATTCCTTCGTTTGAGGAACAAAGTGTGATCTGAATTGCTCTGTTTGAAACCATATTTCTTCATGGCTATGGTAAATCTTCCAAACCATGCACGAGGAGATTGCTTTAACCCATATAAGGATTTCTTCAATCGACATACTTCTCTGGTATTGGAATTTTTCGTGAGTCCAGGAGGGATCTCCATATAAACTTCTTCCTTGAGTTCTCCGTGCAAGAAAGCATTTTTTACGTCAAATTGAAGTAGGGGCCATTCTTTGTTTGCAGCTACTGAAAAAAGAACTCTAATCGTATCGATCTTGGCTACTGGTGAAAAAGTTTCAGAATAATCAATTCCGTATGTTTGAGTGTACCCTTTAGCCACTAGTCGAGCTTTGTATCTTTCAATGGTTCCATCTGGCTTATATTTTATGGTGAAGACCCATCGACATCCTACTGGTTTCTTTCCAGGAGGAAGAGTACATCTTTCCCACGTATCATTGTTACTCAGAGCGTTCATTTCTACTTCAATTGCTTCTTTCCATTCTTCCGATTCGAGGGCTTGCTCTACTGTAGTTGGAATCTTTTCAGAACATAGGGATGTGACAAATGCTTTGGCTTCTGGAGATAAATTTCCAGCTGCCACATTTGCCATAGGATATCGAGAGCTTCGAATTTCCTTTTCCGGGGAGTACCTTTTTGGAGGAACTCCTCTGTTGGATCTTGGAGGAAGGGTATATCTTTCAGTTTGTGGTGCTTCCTGTTCTGACTCACGGGTTTGACCAGGTTCAAGTTCTTCATGATTAGTAAATAAGTCAGTGGAGTTACAATATTCTTGAGTTCCAGAATTACTTACCTCGGACGCCAGGTTGGTGAGATCATTGTTCGTGGTACTAACTTCAGGGCTATTGGAGTGTGACACGTATTGAGCTTCCTGGTTAACTCTTTCTTCCGAGGGTGACATCCACTGTATCCAACTCAATGTGTCATTAGTTGCTTTTTCCCCCTGACCATTGTGTTGGATAGTGTAAAAGTATTCGGTTTCAAGGAAGTTACAGTTCATTGTAGTATATATATGTCGTGTTTTGGGGTTGTAGCATCGATAGCCGTGTTGATTGACTCCATATCCAACAAACACACATTTTTCGGAACAAGCGTCAAGTTTGGAATGATCTGTTTTTGGTAGGTGAACAAAAACAGAGCATCCAAAAATTCGAGGTTTAAGAGTAAGGTTGGACGGAGGTTTGTGGAACTGTGAAAGGGTTTGAAGAGGGGTATTGAAATCAAGAGCTTTTGTGGGAAGACGATTCATAAGGTAGTTTGCGGTGACAAGAGCTTCGGGCCAGAATGATTTTGGAACTTGGGATTCAATCATGAGGGCCCGAGTGATTTCTAAAAGGAAGCGATTTTTTCGTTCAGACACCCCGTTTTGTTCGGGAGTATGGGCACAGGATGTCTGATGAAGTATTCCCTTTTCTAGGCAGAATTGTTTCATTTGGTCGTTAACAAATTCCCCCCCATTGTCGGATCGAAGAATTCGGATATTACTCGTGAATTGCGTTTTTATCATCGTATGAAACCAGGTGAATTTCGAAAAAACTTCCGACTTATTTTTTAATAGATAAATCCAAGTCATGCGGGTGCAATCATCAATAAATGTTACGAAGTATCGAAAAATTTTTCCCCCCATAACCTTTGCTGGTCCCCACACATCCGAATGAATTAATAAAAAAGGAGAATCCACCTTGGTATTGTTTGATTTGAAAGAGTGGCGATGACTTTTCGCAAGAAAACAAGTTTCACAGTTCAAGACGTTATTTATTGGAAATAGTTTTGGAAATAAACGATGCAAATAACCATTAGATGAGTGACCCAATCGTCGATGCCATAACCATGCTTTTCTATCAGTTGACCCATGTGCTAGCATTGCCGAGCCTTGTCGAGTCACTTCGTCCACATAGTATAGCCCTTGTCGTTCAGTACCACGCCCAATGATCTTCCCCGTCCTGATGTCCTGTAAAATACAAAAAGTGGGGTGCATTAAAACAACACAGTTTAGTTCTTTTGTGACGTGGCTAATTGATAGTAATTTGTGGGACAGCGATGGAACGTAGAGACAATTTGATAGTTTCATATTCTCCGATATTTGGATTGCCCCCCCCCCCCCTTTTACACGAAGAACTTCACCGTTCGCCGTGTGGATTTCATTTTTCCTCGGTTTTGAGATTGAACACATATCGGACTTTTCATAGGTCATTGTATCAGTTGCACCACAATCAAATATCCATGAATTTTTTTCTTGGTTATTTTTCGTTGCCATATTAGCTTTCCCGGTATTCCAATGCATTTTTGGATTTTGTAGGGCATTATCGTTTTTTTCCAATACTTGAGGTTTTTTTACTAAATCAAGTGTTTGAGAATTAAAAGAACGAGGGTTTAAATGAACTTTGTTTAACCTTTGGGGTTTAAACATGTAGGATATAGAAGATGGGGGGTTTGAAGATGAAACTTCAAACCCTATACCTTGTGTCTTCTCCCTTTCTTCTGCATTAACCGCCGCACACCATCCTTTTGTTCTCTGTTGTCCGTCAATCGCTGATATTGTTCCATTGTTGTCGATTGCGGATGTCGATGATGTCGATGTCGATGATTGCTGATATTGGTTCATTGTTGTCAATCGCTGATACTGGTTCGGTTCAATCGCTGATTGTTTATCTCTGTTCGATATCGATCCCTGATGTCGATCACTGTTGTTGATGTTCGTTGTTCTAACGAGACAACATCGACCTCCGGTGCGGTGATTACCATCGCTGTGAGGACCCGTGGTATTCGACTGATCACCGCCGCCGCTGTTGGTGGTCTCCGGACTGCCCACGGCGGCCGCTGCCCTGCCACTTCTTCCTTTTTTATGTCCGTCGGTCCACCAGTCTGGGTACCCGACGACTTTGAAGCATTGTTCCTTGGTATGTTTAGTCATACCACAGTGCTCACACTTCAGGTGGCTCTTATCAACCCGGGATGATGAACGGAACTGTTCTGACCGGTGACCCCTTGTTGCGAGACCTAACCCGATTGGGTCTTCGGTGAGATTTGATTCAGCCGTCCCGTTGTTGCCATGTGATAAGTTTCCGAAGATGTGTTGATGTGCAGCTTCTTTTCGGACAGCCGCATAGGCAGCTTCGGCTGACGGTAGAGGATTCCACCGGAGCATTTCCCTCTTTAGGGAATCATATTTCCTGTCAAGTGCATTAAGAAATTGAAACAGTTTGGTTTCTGACCTGATTTGGTTGTACGTGGTGATGTCGGCTGAACAAATCATTTGGTTTGGATCTTGTCTTTCAATCTGTCCCCAGATACCCTGCATTGCAATCCAGAACTCTTCTAACGGTAACCCGTTTTGTTTAAATTCATTTGCTTTAACATGGAGATCGAAAGTTTGTAGCTTGTCTTTTCCACTGCTATAAGTTACAGTGAGTGCATCCCACAGTGTTTTTGCAGTTGGAAATTCTGTGAGGTTGCTTGCCAGGTTATTTAGTAAGGCTTTCGATTTCCCCCCTATGGCAACTCGTATCATTCGAGCCCATAGCGGGTAGTTTTGGCTTGTGAGGTTTAGATTGATTTTGAGGTTATCGGTTGGATTTGGTTTCGGGTTCTGGGTTGGATTTGGAACTCCATTTTTCAGGAGGTTAGCAATTTGAAGAGCTAAGTCTTTGTTGTTCTCTTCTGTCATTGTAAATGATGAGCACAGCTGGGTTTATGAATCATGAACCATGCTCTGATACCATGTTAAACATGATAGACAAGAAAGAGTTGAAAGTGTTTGTAATATTTCTGTGTGTCTTTACAATACAACGGAAGATGGTTTATATAACCAGAACAAGGAATGGGAAAAACATAAAAAATACAACAGTGGGAATATTGGCAGTCCACTACAAACGGTTTTGTCTTCAGTTGAGGTTGGCAGATCTTGAACAGGAAATGATGGCAACTGATCCTTTTTATATTTCAACAACATTGGTTGTGATAGTTAACCTCGATGTTATTATATCCGAGCCTACATGTCATTACTTTGTCGTTCTTTGAGAATGAGACTTTGATTCATTTCCCGCACATCATTTATTCCTTCCATCTTTGCTTCCAACTTGTCAGTCGTCTTTTTTATTTGTTCTTTTGATCCTTTTTTTTTTTTTTTGCCTTGGGTAGTTTTGTTAACTCATGTGTTGCAGTTGGTTGTTGCTTATTTGCAGTTTTGGTTCTTACTCAGAACATCATTTTTTTGGGAGGCAATGATGATAGACCATTTGTATGATACCAAAGAAAAAAAAGTAGTCACATGTATGGCAACGTGTTTTCGTGGTCAACGTCTTGAGCCTCATCATCATTTTGTTTGTTTACAAAGGTGCATAGTTTTTTGCATGTATTTTACTATGTTCAAACTGTTGTGTTTTGAATTTTACGACGATTCCCTGGAAATGATGATTTCCTAAACCGTTTTTGCGAACTTTTGTAAAGTCAATTAGATTGTCTGAGTAAAGTACATTTTTGTTATTGACATGGCCTTGGATGTAATTCTGGGCTCATATTGTGAAACTGTGTATGTAAGGTATGTTTTCCCGGTCTTATTACCATTCGTGGACTCATTTATGATATAGTTGTGTAGGTAGTGTGCATTAATGTATGACTGTAATGTTGCTACTGCCAACCTTTGGATATAAGGTGTGGAAAGTAAATACAACTTACTAATATGTGATGGATGATATATTGGAATTGGTAATTCAATTTCCAAGAAACGGATTTCACATCTGGCTTATAAGGTTTGTCTTTTTGTTATTCTCTTTTCTGCTAAAATTGTATCGGCATTGTTGTTTTACATTAAATTTTTAGTGTTTTTGTCTGCAGCCTTTAAACAACTATATTATATCAAACTCACTATGCGTTTCATCTCTCTAATATGTGATAGATGATATATTGATATCGGCAACTCAATGTAACAATCTGCATGATTCACATTTTCCAACTTCGATCAAATGGAAGTCAAAGAAATGGATTTGACAGTTGGCTTGCATAACTAATGACTCAATCACTAATGGAGGCCAATAAGTATCGATGCAAGGAAACGAAATAGAATCAAAATGCGATAACATAATATATTGACCACAACGAAGAGGTACTCCGCCACAACACTCACAATTTCCAACTTCAAGTGGAGGTGTGAGAAACAGATTTGACAGTTGGCTTGCATGGATGATTAATGGAGGTAAACAACATATAGTACAAGACATTTACAATTTATGGAATAGAATACTTTAATGTATTTAACTTTTTTAACGCATAATGTGTTTGGTTTATCACTATTTATATAGTGTGCTTGGTTTATCACCTTTTTAATGCATAATGTGTTTGATTTATCACTATTTATATAGTGTTATATGTTTTAAATTGTTTGTCTTTTGTTTGTTTCTTAAATTATGTTACATCTGTGCGAAATAATAAATTCATAAAATAAAAGTTTTACATTCTAACAACCTCCTTATATTATTTAATAGATGCATTACACCGCCGCGACACGCGGCCGGTTAATTCCTCGTTATAGCCTAATAGTGAATAGCTGTTTTTTTCTTTCTTTTTTTTGTTTACATAACATCGTAATATATATTATACTATTTAGAAACTCATGTATTACACAAGTTGAATAAATAAAATATTAAATAGTAAGCAATTAAGATTTAAGAAGTAAAAAAATATATTTTAAGTTAACAGACGTGGGAAAAAGAAATATAATACGAAGAAGTAAAATAACAAAAGTTAAAAAAAAATTCTAGGCTCATAGAATTATAGAATTCTGAAACATGGTGCAATCAGTTACTTATTTATTAGGTATAGATATCAAACTAATAGAATGACCTATTTTATGCACGATCTAGTTTTTAGAACTTGTAGTGTTACTGATCAGTCTGATTATACCCATGTTCGACTTGTTATTTAGAGGATGTTCTTCAGCTTGTCTTGGTTTGATCGTACTCTTTTAAAAATCGAGCTCTGCTCGTGATATGTTGTTAAGGATCATGATAGGCTCGACTCAAGCGCATTTCTATGAAGAGCCTAATTAAGCTAAAGCTCAGATCAAGGTTGTTAATACTGCGCTCAAACTCGTTTACCTAAAAAGGTAACACAAGTTGTTAATCATACTTCTAAGAGATGATTTTTGCTTCCTTATCATATCATTATTTCACATAAAATGGTGTAACCCAACCACGGACAGGGGCGGACCTACCTCTTTGGTAGGGGTAACCTCCGCTACCCCTTGGTCGGAAAAAATTTGGAAAAATTAGTGTAAATTTTGGAAAAATTTGACATTTTTTCGATTTCGTTACGGCTTATTTATAAAACGTTATCCCTTGGTCGGAATCCTAGATCCGCCACTGACCACGGAAACGGTGTAACTCTATCACGTGACACACCGTGATCATTTCTAAAGTTTCTCTTTATCCTCAAGCATTTTCAAACAATTTACAAGTTAAATTCCACCTATTAAGTATTTCCTAATTTAGACCTAAGCAAAAGAAATTTGTATCATGACCCAATTTCCTACAATTTGTGTATTTTTTTACTTGCTTTAAATATGTCACGTAATATGTTTAAAAAAAAGTGAAATGTTCAAAAGATTCAACATCGTTTTAAAATCTTTTTCTACTTGGTTTAGTTTATTTTGGAATTTCATATAAATCAAAATTTGACCAATAGTATCTTGGTTTCTTCTTGTTGGTATAATCCTCACAACGGAAGCTTCGGTTGAGGATGCACCAACACCAACGGATAATTACCCACTTTTGATTGCCATAACGGTGTATTTTCGTCATTGGTAGCCTTTTTGGTTTGAAAAGAAATGAACCTCATAAAGAATTGTAGGATAAAAAGTTATATACTAAAACTAAAATTTTCAACCAACTATATAAACACGAAAAAAAACATTGTTAAACTCTAAAACTAAGGGTCTGTTTGGTATGGGGTAATGGAATGAACGAAGCAATGGAATGGATGAGATAATGGAATGGACGAGGGAATGCAATGGATCATTACCATTCAATGTCTTGTTTGGTTACCATGTGAATGAATGAATTATTATTATGTATTGTTCGGTAGGCAAGAAAAACGGAGTAATAAAATTAGCGGTGAGTGGTGGTGGTGGTCGGTGGTAGTGATTGTGGGTGGTTATAGGTGGCGGTGGTGGGTGTCGGCGGCGGCGATGGATGGTGCTGGTGGCGGCGAGTGTCGGTGCGGCGGTGACGACGAGTGGTGATGGCGACAAGGTGGCCGTTGGTGGTGGGTGGCGGTCAGTGGCGGCGACGGTTGGTGGTGGCGGTGGTAGTGGCGTCGACGATGGTGGTGGGCGACGGCGGCGAGTGGCGTTGACGATTGGTCGCAGTTGTGGGTGATAACGGTGGCGAGTGGGTGGTGGCGGCGGCGGTGGCTGTCGGGGTGAGGGGTGGCAGGTGGCGGCGATGGCGTCGGTGGTGGGTGGTGGTGGTGGTGGGTTGTGGCGAAGGTCGTGAGTTGTGGTGTTGTTGATGAATGGTGCAAGAGGGGATGGAATGGAAAAAAACATGGGGGGTGGAAGGAATGATTTTGAGGGAATAGAATGCCTTTTGGAATAGGTGCTTTCATTCCATTAACCAACCAAACACTCTTTTCTTCATTCCCTCGTAATCACTCATTCCATTCCACCTCTCATTCCTGCATACCAAACATTACCTAGACGTTTCTAATTAGTCAATGTCGACTACTAAGTCACCCTAAATATTATAAATTTAAGAGTAAATTGCCAAAATCGTCTCTAAGGTTTGGGCATATTTATCATTTTCATCCAAACCAACTTTTTTGTACAATATAGTCCTTTACTTTTGTGATTTTTTTGCCATTTTCATTCAAACATCTACTGATCTACATACGTCACATATACATGTTTACACCCTCATGTAATACATACTTGCTTTTAATCTATCTAAAAGCAAACCGTAAAATAATGAATATTAGAACTTATTAGAAGTAGAAATTTAGATGATCTGGTACTAAGGTAGAGTAATTATTTCATAGAATGAAATTGAATTTTGATGGAATTGGAATGTTTATTTCATTTCTTATTTTTTGCTTCAACAAAAAAAAGAATTGAAATTTAACAAACACATTTCAATTTCGTAACACCCCGAACGATGGCGGAAACATTTAGGCATCACTTTATAGATTTTTCAATAACACATGAAAACTAATTCAAATATTCATTAAATAAATTAAATTATCCATTACAACAAAAAGACAAATAGTTCAAACAAGCAAAACAAACCCTGATTAAAATTATTTTAAGCCCAGTAGCATCCTAAGTGATCAGTGATCTTCTAAAGCATCCGTAAGCATTATTTCCTGTCACATGCGCAAAATAAATGTCAACTTTGAAAAGTTGGTGAACACATATATAGGGTAAATACATATATAGTAAGTAAGACAAATCACAATTCATGGTATAGTAAGTATCGTAATGCAACTGTATAACTTAAACAAGCAAATAAATTGTACATTCAAACCATAGTTGACTTGGTATTAAAACCGGTTTCTATCATTCCCAAATGAACTCCCCTTAAAAAGGCCAAGGATTGGGAACGAGGTGTCAGGCTAATAGACCTATCATATACTCACATTCAGCTTGTACGGAGATAATGAATGTATGTTGGTATGTAGGTATTTAGCAAGTAGGCACACATGATAGCACATAAGATAACAAACAACCATGAAGTCGGATTGTGCAAGCAGGTATGAAAAAAGTAGTAGTGTGTGTGTGTTTTCGTATAAAACATAAAACATGTAACATCTTAAAAGTGTGTAAAAAAAGTGAGAACTATGAACTCACCTGGATAAAGCTTAGCAACAAAAACTCATATCTAATCTAACATATAATAAAAGATTACAAATAATGCCACGTGGCATTTTCTTCTTCAACCTCACACTTTTTTTTTTATCTTTTTTATATAAATATTTTATCTTTTTTTAAATTATAACTCCTATAAAATCTCAACAAATCTAAAAAATAAATACAACATATAACAAAATAGATAGAGATTATAGTAATTATAAATTATCATTTTACTTTTTAAATAAATCGTAATCCCAATAAGAACTTTGTTGATGATCAAATAATAGTACAAATACAAAAAAAAAAAAAAAAAAAAAACAACAAAAAAAAACAACAAAAAAAAACACAAAAAAACTATAACTAAAACAACCAAACGTAGAAAGACTCCACTACTTTTAGTTACCTTATTTATTTTGTTGTCCAAATTGTTTGTTACATTATTATTATAATCATTTTTATAAATAATAATACTAGATTAAAACCTCGTGTATTACACGAGTTGCATAAATATAATTTTATATAATAAATAATAAAAGATATATTTTAAAAAAAATTGTATATTGCACGTGTTAAATAAAATATAATGTCATATGTTAATACAAACAGTGATCAAGATTTATCTTTTTAAAATGAACATTGATATACTATTTACTTATTATAACATTTTACTTTGTTTTTTTTTATTTTGCATAAATGTAATTTTATATGATAAATAATAAAAAAATATATATCTTTAAAAAAACTCGTATATTAAACGTGTTTAATAAAATATAATGTCATATTTAACACATACAGTCGCTAAGATTTATCTTTTAAAAATAAACTTTAATGTACTATTTACTTATTATAACATTTTACTTTGTTAAATATGTATTCTTAACTAACTTTTTGTTTAAAATTATTATTATTATTTAATATGATCATAATAAAAATAAACGTTTATATTCTTATCTAATTTTTTGTTTAAAATTATTATTATTATCTAATATGATCATGATAAAACAAATGTTTATCCTTATCTAAATATTTATTCTTATCTAATATTTTTGTTTAAAATTATTATTTAATATAGGAGATAAATAGGAAAATAAGGTAGCACCAGGAAGTGACATGTGTACAAAAAAGATTTTTATTTATTAGTATACTTGAATTGAATTACCACCCGCCGCAATGCGACGAGGGATTCAATAGTTATATATCATGTTAGATGAAAGGCAAATGTTTCTTACATGACCACGAGCCTGTGTGTAAAACCGAGAAAAAAATAACTAAGTCGATCTCTGACTCGCACGTTGCGACAAAACTATCAAACGGGAAAAAATAGACGCGCTGCGACGGACATGTCAAACAGGAAAAAAATAGATGAAAAAAACCTTGAACCCCACACGCACGTTGCGTCGTATTAAGTCGGAAATTTAAAACGACACGTTAAACAGAGAACTTATGAAAGATGAAAGTATATAAGAGACTAACGTTGAAAGCAAAAAAAAAATGTTGAAATTAAATTGCAAAAGATGAAAAGCTTTGATTTGAAAGTAAAAAAAGTTAAAGGGGTTAAATTGCAAAAGATGAAAACTTTTGAAATAGAAGTGAAAAATCATATTAATCAAAGGGGTTAAAGTACCAAAGATTGAAGCTTTAGACTTAAATTGCCAAAGATTGAAACTTTAAAGTTAAAAAAGAAATAAATTAAACAAAAGAGATAAACAGATTTAGTTAAATTGATGTTTAATATTATTATTATTATTTAATAAAAGAGATAAATAAAAAATAAGGGTGAGAAATTACCAGAGAACGACACGTGTCCAAAAAGGATTTTTGTTTATTAGTATAGAAAGATTTTTATTGTTCATGCTATAAAATAATATTAAATACTACAATTTTCTTTATACATATTATTAAAATAGTAAAAAAAAAGCTCCGGAATATAAAAATATCAACAATTTGACTCGTGCATACCAACTTATAACAATATAGTGTTATAAAATATATTATTTGAATAAAAACAATATATAAGTACTAATAAATTATCATATAACATATATAAGTACTTATAATTTTATTAATGGTATAAGTTAAGATACTAAAATTACTAGCAGATTATATAAATAAAGTATCAAATTATATTTATAATATTATTTAATACTCATGAATACTCATGCTGGTGTAATAAACGTGTGTATTCAACTCAAACAATACATGGGTTTTCTAAAACCATAACATTTTTTTTTATCAAGTACAAAACATTACATTTATTTAAGCCGTATAATACACCGGGTTCTAACCCTGTGTGTGTATATAATTCATTCAATTAAAAAGAAAAATACATACAAACAACGGTTGTTGAGAGTGCTGAAACTTATAAGAAATTTGATGATGCAGTTTCTTTAATCGAGCAATCAAATGCTTTCATATTATAAACTTGGTAAACATCACACATGTTTGATCATACACGACACAAAATTTCTTCGGACATTTGAAAATCGTCTAAAAAATATCGTTTTATAATTTAAATATTCATTACTATCTATTTATTTATTTTTTATTTTTGAACCGTGTAATATTAAATCTTATCATACTTTTATAAAATATTATCCTCAAATCTAAATTGTTAATTTAATATATTTTTAAAACAAATACCTCTCTTTTCTACTTATCTTATATTAAATATATAAATAATAAATTAATATTAAATGTTATCCTAATTTATTAAAAATATAAATTTTTTTAATTGGTATACAAAATTATATTTATTCAACTCGTGTAAAACACGGGGGTTTTAAAATATAACTTTTTTTTATTATTTACTATACAAAGTTACATTTATATAACACGTGTAATACACAAAGTTTTTAAAGATAAGACTTTTTATCATTTGCTATGTAAAATTAGATTTATTCAACACGTGTAATACACGAGTTTTTAAGGATACAATTTTTTTTTATTATCTGGTAGATTTTTCAACACGACTATACACGGATTTTTTAAATATACGACGTTTTTAGTATTTAATATACAAAATTACATTTATTTAATATGTGTAATACACATGTTTTTATAGATATAACTCTTTTTTATATCTATTCAACACGTGTAACATACGGAGTTTTTAAGGATGTAATATTTTTATTATTTGGTAGATTTATTCAACCCATTTATACACGGGATTTTTAAAATACGACATTTTTAGTATTTTTTATACAAAATTACATTTATTTAATCTGTGTAATACACATGCTTTTGAAAGATATAACTATTTTTTATTATTTCATATATAAAATTACATTTAATTAACCCGTACAATATACAGGGTTCATAAAGATATAACTTTTTATTATTTAATATATAAAATTACATTTATTTAACCCGTGTAATACACGGGGTTTTAACCTAGTACGTTAATGTAGACAAGTTGGAAACTTCATAGAATTATCCTATTCAAATTAAGGAACATGGTTTAATAGTTGGACTTGAATTAATGTTTAAGGATTTTTGGATTTCTAAGAAATTTCGGGAGTTTCTGGATAATGTTAGGATTTTTAATAATTTTAATAATAAATCAAATAGTTAATTAATAATTTTTTATATCATAGGAAAATAGTTCAAGTTTATAAATTTTAAGTGATTAGATTAATTAGATAAATTTAATAAATTGTTTAAAGAAAAGTGGAATAATAATAAAAATAAAATTCTTATTCAATATGACTTTTTAAATAATGTTTTTAACTTAATTTACATGAACTAGGAAAGGTTGTTTTTAGATTTCTTACATCACATGTTAGGTTTGTGGGTTTATTGTTTACATAGTTTGATAGTAAATATCAAAAGGTCCCAACATGTTACTCTTTGCACACAAGTTGTTCCCAGTCTATTGTTGACTTGGTGCTTTACTTGGTGGTGTCGCCACACCTTCTTTTTTTTGGCGGCTTAAGAAGGAAACGAACGTCGATTGTTGATGTCTCTCTCATCTCCTCCTCTAGAAGTCTGAACATCCTGCAATAAAAGAAAAGAAAAACAATATCAACAATTGTTTTTGTTCGCAACAATAAACACAACCTTTTTCTGGGGTGGCACAAATTTGGGTCGCTTCAAGGTGACGACTTATTTATATATATTCATAATAATTTGACGATACTCAGAATATTAGTTTAGTTGTTTTGACATTTACACCTCTCTCTGCCAAAATATAGGGTAACTATAGTTGCCTTTATAATTTCTATGTAATGTAACGTTTGATAATGGAGAACAAAACATAAACTAATAACATCATCTCAGACCCCAACTTCTAACATGATGACCGTACTTGAAAGAGTGTCAGTTTTAAACTGAGAAAGCAATAAGATTTCACCACAAAAAGGCAAGCTATACCCCAATCTTACTAAAATAATAAATCAAAGTGGCAAAAGCTGAGTTGTCAAAATTCTAGCATCCATGTCCTATGTGTCAATCTTACAAACCTTCTAATTAATTTCATCCTATGTGTAATTTTCTAAGATTTTTTATTTTTTTTATAAAACTGATGTGTATCAGTGTAGTACAACAGCAAAGAGACAAATCTCTGAATCAAAAAGTAGTTGCAAAACTCCTTCACCTCATCCAAGAATTCAAAATTCAAAATTTAAAACCCCCACTCTCTTCACACCCAGATCAACTCACATAATCCCCACTTTCTTCACACCCATTCACATCATAATCTCATACGGAAGAGATCTGTGGGGCGGGCCGTTGGAGATCAACAACACGGATTCAGCCACCGACGATGACCGGAGCTGGAATCTGATGATAGCAGTATATTACCCGGTTGTGATATTCCGGATCCTTTATAATCCTTTTAATCCGACATTTTTCATTTTATTCTTCTTCAACACACAAAAAACCTAACATCCACACACACCGTGGTTTTCATCCAAGCCAATCTTCTACATCAGAAACCCTAAACCACGTCGCTATGTCTCTCTCGATCCATCCTCAGGATCATCCTTACCAACCATGAATTTGTAGTTTTAATAAAGATTATGTTGTCGATTCATCTGATTTAAGGTACGCTTCATATCAATTCATCTTTAAAATATCGTTTTCCCCAATTACGCTTGAACCCTAATATCCCATTTGGCCGCTGTCGATTCTCTTCCGTTGTCGATTTCAATTCTTGGTTTGAAACATGGACTATTTTTTTCATGATTTGAACAGACAATGAAAACCCTAAAGGTTTTAGAGCTTCTAATCAGGTGTTTTTTCAGACTGGTTATTGGAATCTGATAGCATTAGAGTTTCGATTGACAATTTTATGTTTAATATTTTGTGTTTATGATGTTATTTTGAAACAGGGTCTCTTTCAAATAATAATATGCCAGCGATCCTACTAAGCTAAGGTCTGATATCTTCAGTTATTCTCTGATTTGATTCATTGTTATTTAGATTTAATCCTGAATCAGTTGTTGCTTTGTGTTTCAAAATATAAAGTTTTTGATGATATTATTATTCGTAATATATTCAGTAGTAGTATTACTGAAGTTGCAAAATGGCTATTTGGGTCGTGTCAAAATGAATTTAAAGGAAATCGAACATTATTTAATCTAATCTGGAAGATATATGGAATTTTTCTATTTGAAATTTGATCCAAGATGGATGGCTCTTAGAAATGTTCTGATCTAACTATGTTTATATACACTTCATTTTCCTTATAAATGTTCGGATCCTCATTTCCAGATTCTGACCCGTATCTCTTTTCAGTCACCTATTCTACTTGGAAAAAAAAACTCTAATACGACATCATGCTTGGATCTTTGTTATATTAATTTGCAGGAAATATATAACATCAGACACTATATGCATAGACTAGACATATGGTGAAATATATAAAATGCAGAAAAGTATTTCAGTAGTTCTAGAAAACACAAGGCAAAGTTGATAATTGTTGCTTATACATTGGTCTTTCAATGATAGCATGTGAGGTATGCTAGATAACCTGCAAATTTGGTTCACTTTGTTTCTAACTTGAGCTGGTATGTTATATTATATTCTTTAAGCTATTGATTACATAAAAAGTAAGTCTTTTAACTTCTTATAAGCATTGCAAAATTGATGTGTTGGGTAACAGGCCAAAATCAAAGTTAATTGTGTTGGAGTAAAAGGGATTCGGGTCAACCCGATTCCATGTAACCAACCTAACAATGAACTGTTTTGACTTTTGACACACCCACCCTCTATTTTGCCACCTATACTTGCAACAATTGTGTATATTCTTTAGCTTTTTTTTATCAACTGTATTCATATATGACAGTGCATTAGATTGCTACTTTGAATTTTATACTTAGTTGGTTTGTGTAACTATACTTAGTTGGTTTTTTCTTGAAAAATAATAATTTTTTTAACTTCAAATTTTATACTAATTTATCAAATTTCTTATTCTAATCTGGTTCTTTAATTACACAAAAGATGGCTAATATTTATACATCAGTTAATAGGTTAAAATAATCAAGTAATTTTTTTCCCTATTGGTCAATTATATATGAAGTTTTAGATGGTGTAGTTTTACAATTGAAAGATAGAAGATGGCTGCTTATAAAAATATCAAAATATTTTGAATTTCTTTATGCCCTAACTTGAAATATGTTGGTTATTGTTATCTTCAATAATCAAAAGTTTGACTTTTTCGTGTTATTATAAAATTGATACCAATTTAGACCATGTCAGTTTTTGTCACTTGAAATATGATGCTTCGTGTTTACTTGCCCATCAAAAGTTTTGCTTTTTAATTCTTATAAGTTGTTATACCATGAGTATTTCAGTTTCGAAATAAGAGTATATGCTATATGAAATAGTATTTAATACGGATCAAAAGACTGCCGATCTCCTTTTTATTAAATATAAAAGTTGAAAATAGTGTGCCAAAATGATCTTTATTATTTCATGTTCAGAGGCCGAGATGATACTGCAACTTGGGCAAATGAAGTTGGCAATAGCTCGAGAACCACATGAGATATTTCTAATAATTGGGAAACAATCTTCCAAAGAACTCAAAAAACGGTTGAAGTTCACTAAACCGCACGATGACAACAGTAACCGACAGGCGAAGACGTTGCGGATCTCCGATGTAGAGTGCATGGTGGCTAATGGTAGTGAGTTGTCGAAGGATGAAGTTGATTTTGTGTAGTTGCTGGAACAGTGGGTTGAGAGGTTCAATTCGTTTTTTTTTTTTTTTTTTGTTGCTGACAAAGAGGAAGACTATATTCTCAAATTGAACTGAAGGTATGAGATACAAGTTTTTATATTTATATTCTCAAATTGAAGCTTTTATATTTATATGTAAAAATCTTCTTCAATAAATTGATGGAAATTGCCTTGTACCATTTTTCTTTTCTTCGGCTATTGGTGGTTTCCGAATGTGAGGTATCCTCGGCGAATTACAATTCTAATAGCAAATCATAAAAGTCGTCATGTATTTTACTTATGAGATCATTTTGCCTATATTTTTATCTTTTAACGGATCAAATGGGTAGGCAAACATGTCGTCAAATAGTTTGAAAGTTGCCTAAAGGTATATATGTATGAGTCCATTTGGTTTATTTACCAGTTTGCTTCTATAGCTCATTCTCCACTTTATTTAAATTTTAATTTTTGTTGTGTAGATTAGGCATGAAGCTCCTTTTACGAGTGGTTTTGGTGCCAAAGATGTATGCATCAATTGTTGAACATGTTTTCTTGGGGGTAAGTCATATAAACCCCATTTCTAGATACATTCTTATGGAAATTATATGACGAATATTTGAAAATAATTGAATGCTTATTTTTTTAGCTTGAAGCACAGGGTTTATCCTACGGTGGTTCAAGGTAACGACGACGGTAGTCTTAGCGGAGGCTAAGATTCTACCAGATCTAAAGCGTCGATGATGACATGATATAGTTAGGGTTCCGGTTTCAGGGTTATGAATTTCACCGCTATTAGTGCAGATGATCGTGTCGGACTCATAAACGGCGTAAAGGTTCGATATTGTTGGATCAGTTTGTATGTGTTTTAATCTGTAGATTCGTTTTCACTTTGTTTTACGGATGATTTTATAGGATATGCTTCCGGAGAACACTCTATGTTCTTGAGAATTTGTTTCGAGTTGTTGTTAGGAAGAGAGTTGTGGTTCTTAGAGACATTCAGGTAGATATTAATTGCATATGTTAATTATTACTCTTATTGTTTTTATTTATGTTCATTGTTTCATAACTACAGAGATTGTTCTGAAGTATATCATCTTTCTTGAAGACGTTTTCTTTCAAAAGAAGACTTTATGGAATTTTGGTTAGTTATTTCTCTGTCCTTTCCATGCCTTTAGTCCCTTTTGCAATTTCGATAGACCAATTGGTCATGTTAGAATGATTTTTTTATCAGATGGTAATGTATTAAACTGGTCGTTTTAAAAAGATATTAATTTGGTTCAAGTTGAAGCAAAGATAACTGGTTAGAATGGGTCGTTTTAAAGAAGGATTAAGTTGGTTCGAGTTAAAACAAAATCTGAACATATGTGCGTTCATAATCAGATGGTAACCATTAAAATTAGGCTTTTTAAAAAAGTATTAGTTTATTTTGGCTCAAAACAAATCCGACCAAACATGTGTTCGTGATCACATGGTAATGGTTCATTTTAAAAAAGTATTAATTTGGTTCGGGTCATCACGTTGCAGAACAAGCAAGATTGATGGCTGACGAAGTTTTTAATTAATGATATTGATCAATTTAGTATTTAGTGTTGTATTTAAAGAAAACTATTCACTTATTAGTTAAAACATATCTTTCCAAACCATTAAAAAAGTGGGTATATGTTGTTTATATGAAAGCTCATACACATGATGTGAGAACCTTGACTGTTGTTGTGCCCATAAGTTGTGAAGATATGCTCTCTATTTTTCTTTGACTTAATTGTGTCATTGTCACATCGTGGTTGTTTGTTAAAGTCTTATTCCTTTTACATTTGTTTTCTGGACAGATGTATTACCTGAAGATAAAGTCTTAAAAAGCCCATGTTAGGGATAAAGCTGTTGGTTTCAGTTACAACAAGTGGGTACGTACACGGGTTCTGATGCTTAACACTAAGCTTTTTGCATATTCTGCTAATGAGTTTCCCAAGTTTGCATCGTGCTTTACAATGCGAGTATTCTTTCTCTATCTATGCACACATATCAGCGGTGGTAGTTACTGACACAACCAAAACACTACAATATTAATAAACAAGTTTAAATTGTGATTGACTCATTTCTAATTGTATTAACCAGGTCGTATTCAGGTTGACCTATTTAACTATTTTAATTAAACGAGTTGTGTTCGTGATCGCCTGGTTTACATATTTGGTTTAACAGGTCGAATTTTTTAATATTAGAAAAAAATTACAAAAAATAACTATATTATATGGTCAACTCGCCATTCCATTTATGACCAGTTTAACCCATTTACAACCTGTTTGGCTCATTTACACAAATGGCTTACACGATTTTAAGTGTGTTCGTGCTAACGTTGATGTTTTTTTACATGAATAAATATATGGGATGCCCTTATGTCACACATATATAATTGAGCCAGTATTAATCGTTTTTATTCTAATAATTTCTTCGATAATTGAGCCAGTATTAATCATTTTTATTCTAATAATTTCTTCGAAGGTTGATGCATTTTCGATCATTGTGATGTTTGGAACGTGCTCCGCTTTCCTCTTCCTTGCATTTCTGATCATCTATATGTTGCAAAGGCGTCTATTGAGGGTTGCAGAAAGACCAAGTATGTTCTATATCTTCCAGTAAGTTCTACTATTCTAACATTGTTTTATTCCTAAACAAATTTAGTTGCCAAGTTGCTAAATTTATATGTTATGGTTTCAGGGCAAGATAAAGTAAGGGCATTGGAGGCTGAACCACTCAATATTTAAAAAATAGAGATTTTCATAAAGAAATGGTCAAATTTAACAAATGATTTCTTATTCAAAGGTGTGTGTAATGTATTGTCTCTTGGAAATAAGAAGATTTGAGGAGCATAGTTGCTCTGATGCATTCATTCATTCACTCACTTGATCGTTGTTATTATTTAGATATTCATGATTAATTGCCTCTTATATAGAAAATTAAAGTTTCTTGATAACAATCTTTTTTTTACTATTACATGTGTTTTTGGGTTAAAATGGTGAAAGTGATATAACCATAGGGGCCAAAATCGTAATTTACTCTATTTTTTTATTTTGTAATTGTAACCGTTCTGCTTTGTTTCAACATAGTTTTTTTAACGGCCTAACAAATCTCAGCCGCCCGGATACCCCCAAAGGCAAAAAGCCACCCATGATCGCAATTGGTATTATTGTATTGTATTTTTGGTCCATTGAAATTTCAACTTCCTTCATTGCACATGTTAAGAAAGAAGTTGTGGTTCACTAATTTAAGATTCTTTTAATGATCATTTTAACGAATATGATCAACTTTGTTCTTTCTCTTATATATGATAACTATTTTTTATTTTGAAGACGTTCTTAATGTTTAATTAATATACCTTAGTCATCACGTATTATTCATTATTTAAAAATATATATATACAATTGTGTTTCATAAAATTTAAGTTTCAAAACCCATGAGTATTCACGGGTGATAACCTATTAATATGTTATATTTTTAAAAACTATAAATTTTTAATAAGTAATAAAATAAAACTACCCGGGAAGTTGGATGTTCCGAATCAAAAGGTCCGATCCATATTCATTCGGATCTGTGTCCATCTGAAGTTAAATAGGTATTTTGTAGAGAATTAATAGTATTGCAATTTCTATTACTTATTGCCATATTGAAGTAAATTTTTTTTTTTTTTTTTTTTTGAATGGCTCAACGGATAACCCCTAGACGAAATTCCTCCGCCCCCCGAGTTCGAGCCCCGGGCCCCCCCAAGGTCCAGCCCTCACCAGACATACGCCGGTTAGTACTCGAACCCGTAACACACCCGGGCAGGAAACCCCAAGTCAAAGCCCTTGCGAACCGGGCAAGTTGATTGTCCCCAATGAGGATCGAACCTGTGACCTGTGGAAAACCTTCCCACCTCCTCCCAAACCAATTGGTCTGGGGATCATTGGCATATTGAAGTAAATGCCATAAGTAATTCAATTTTTGTTTTTTTTTCTTCTTGGTAAGGTTTGCCAAACATAGGTCTTAGCATGAAGAGATATCAAGTTATAAATCATAAAAAAAAACTTTTATAGATATCGATTTTTTAACGCAACCCATAGCCCGTGAAGCTCACGGGTATATAACCTAGTAAGAATATATAACGCTTACAGTTATGGTACCTTCCTGTAACATCTATGGTGAATCTGCAAGCTCCATATGTTTTGAAGTAGTATCAAATAAGGTCTGCCAACAAAAAAAGAGTGAATAAATATGAAAAAAATTCATTATTTCTTTATCTTTTGTAACTCAAACTCCGTTGGCCTTATACAGTTCAACGATTCAGCAAGAAACACGTCTTTTTCTTGAAGGACCCATTTGGCATGTTTTGTTTTTCAATGGTTTTTATACTTTACCTGTTGACCCGGTATCAATAAATTCAATCTTGCAACAGCCACGTGGAAACCACCTAAAAGAAGAAAACAGGGGAAAAACCCGCTACAAGCTTCGAACTAGGGTGTCACAGCCTAGACCCCCAACCACTTTACAGAAGTTAAAACATGTTGGGGATTCAAGCTTCAAGCTTACCATGGTTAAGTTCCTGTCAATGCATATATATATATATATATAGGGAGAAGATCATGCGAGAACCACCTCTTATTGCGAGAACCGCGAGAACCAATGTGAACACAACCAACAATGGCTAAAAATAGCTAAAAATCACACAATTTTTTTTTTAATATTTTTTATATAAAAATCGCTACTTTTCGAAGCAAAAAAAAATTAAAATTAAAAAAAAAAAAAAAAAACAAAAATTTTGGCCACTAAAAGTAGCGATTTGAGCATAAAAAATATTAAAAAAAAATTTAGATTTTTTTAGGTTTTTTGAGGGTTTAGTTTTTAGAATTTTAGCTTGGGGGGGGGGGGGGGGGGGGGTTAAGGTTTTTGGGGGTGGGGGAGGGGGGTTTAGGTTTTTTTTTTTTTTTTTTGGGGGGGGGGGGGGGGGGGGGGTTAGGTTTTTTTAGCTATTTTAGGTTGTATTCACATTGGTTCTCGCGGTTCTCGCAATAAGGGTGGTTCTCGCATGTGCCCCTCCCTATATATATGGAGAAGATCATGCGAGAACCACATCTTATTGCGAGAACCGCGAGAACCAACGTGAACACAACCAAAAATGCCTAAAAATAGCTAAAAATCACACAAAAAAATTTTATTTTTTAATATATTTTGTATAAAAATCGCAACTTTTCGAAGCTAAAAAAAATTAAAAAATTTAAACAAAAAAAATTTTGGCCACTAAAAGTAGCGATTTGAGCATAAAAAATATTAAAAAAATTAGATTTTTTTTTTTATTTTTTTAGATTTTTTGGGGGTTTAGTTTTTAGCATTTTAGCTTGGGGGGGGGGGGGGGGTTAGGTTTTTGGGGGGTGGGGGAGGGGGGTTTAGGTTTTTTTTTTTTTTTTGGGGGGGGGGGGTTCGGGGGGGGTTAGGTTTTTTTAGGTTTTAGTTTAAACAAAAAAAAATTTGGCCACTAAAAGTAGCGATTTGAGCATAAAAAATATTAAAAAAAATTAGATTTTTTTTTTGATTTTTTTAGATTTTTTGGGGGTTTAGTTTTTAGCATTTTAGCTTGAGGGGGTTAGGTTTTTGGGGGGGTGGGGGAGGGGGGTTTAGGTTTTTTTTTTTTTTTTTGGGGGGGGGGGGGGGTTAGGTTTTTTTAGGTTTTAGTTTTTTGCATTTAGCTTGGGGGGGGGGGGGGGGTTAGGTTTTTTTTTTTTTGGGGGGGGGGGGATGCGGGTTAGGTTTTTTTAGGTTTTTTAGCTATTTTAGGTTGTGTTCACATTGGTTCTCGCGGTTCATGCGAGAACCGCAAGAACCAATGTGAACAGGGGGCAATTTTGTAAATACCCAATCAACTTTTAAAACACGCGCATATGATCGGACTTCAATTAGAAAATTAACTATATTCAATAATATCATTCACGTCCAACAAAAATCCCCAATCTATCTCCCCAATTTGAATCTGGTTCTCTTTCACGATTATCTCAACATTTCACCATCATATTGAATCAGTTCTTCTGTTACAAACAATTACATCATCGACTCAAATACATGATCACATTCACGATCATCAGTTCACCGTTTTGAAGCATTTGGAGTGACATTTTTCTCAGAGATTTGATATTTTACAAGCATATATTTCAGATTTCGTCATATAATTGAGGTTAGTTCCTAAAATTCATCCATAATGAGTCGTATAATTTATATTAGGAACATAATCATCGATCGTATATTCTTCATCAATTTGTAATTACGGCAACATGATTAAAAACATTGTGGATCTCTATTTCGTTCGTAATTAGGGCAACGGTTTAACATAGATATTGTGCAATGTAACATAGATATTGTAATAGAACTCTGTCATATAACTCAAGTTACTTTGCAAGTTTATACAATTCGTTCGTACTTCATTATATGATATATAATTTGGCGATTCAAACTTCATTCTGCACTGTGATATATTTTGTTATGCACATGTGCATATGTTTACATCATAGATTTAACTACGTTTAATAGAATATGTTATTAAGGTAAGTTTGTGTGATATAAGTTATGCACATGTGCATATGTTCATAATAGTTCAATATGCACATGTGCATAGTTCGCGCGACAGTTTGCAAGTTTACACAATTCGTTCGTACTTCTTTATATTACATATAATTTGTTAATTCAAACTTTGGTGTGTATTATGAGAAATATTGTCATGCACATATGCATATGTTTACATCAGATGTTTAATAGAATATGTTATTAAGGTAAGTTTGTGTGATATATAGTTATGAACATGTGCAAAGATTGTCATATTAATTTAATATGCACGTGTGCATATTTTGTAATAACATGTGAATAGTTATGCACAAATGTATTTTATGTTAGAATGTGGTAACAAGATATTGTGGTGTGATATATACATATGTGCACATGTGCATAAACTGACAAAATATGTTACTATGCGCATGCGCATAATTTGTCATACTAGGTTATTAAGGTATTTAACGTATATGCACATGTTCATTGCAGAATTGCAATGGAAAGAAAGTTGGAAAAGAAAATGAAAAAAAGTTATATTGGTATTAAAGTCGAGGGACGAAGGGTCATCATTGTAAGACGCAGTCACAACGGAAAAGTATATGCATGGTAAACAAAAAGGTTAGAATATTTGATTATTTATAATTAATATTTTGGATGTTCATTAATTCAAAGTTATTTCATGCACATATGCATCATTACATTAATGTTGTTTTGTATTAATATAATTTGTATAAACATATTGAGTTTATGAATGCATATGTGAAAAAAGTTGTAAAAAAGGACATGAAGGTGAGGAATAATAAACGGAAACAGGTGGAAACACCAAACAAAGGTGTTGGTGAGGTGCACATGGTAAAGAACAGAAGGTTATCAACATCTAAAGTTGGTGATAAAGATGACAATGTTGTTGATGGTATGTGTTATTTAGAATTTTTAATCAATATTCAAAATGCACATGTGCATTAGTGTGTACAAACATTTCATACATGTATTAATGTGTTTGCACATAGGTTAAACATAAAAAATTGAAATGGGCCACGAGTGATAATTTCAACGATTGCGGTGTGTTCGCTATGCGACACATGGAGATGTACAAATGGAGCGATGTCAAGTTTGAAAGCGGTTTTAGTACGCGGAAAGATATTCAAGACATGCAACTGAAAAACTTGAGGATGAAGATATCAACAAAACTGTTATTATCAGAGGCAAACATGTACAAGGAAACTGTTATGGAACTTGCAAAAGAGAAAACACGTGGTTTGAAAGATGAAAAAATGCAGAAAACGTTAGACAAAGAGGCGATGAAACAAGAAAAATGTTGGAATATGATCGACAAATGGAAGAATGAGGATAAGTTTGAGGGTACGAGTTAACACAGCAGGTTATTAACTTTAGGAACATATAGTATTTCTGTTTTGTTTGTGATTTATGTTAATGAAACTAGTATTTTGTTTTGTTTTGTTTGTTTTAACACGTCAGATGGTACTTTGTTATGACGTCGTTTATAGTTTTGGTTAAATGTGGTTGGAAGTGGTCTATTATGACACTAATACTTTTGGTTGACAACAGATGGTATAGTAGTTGATATAGTAATCAGTTGGTATTTTAGCTGATATAGTAATCGATGTTTGGAGTTCGTATTGGTTGTTGCTGTTTATGCACATGTGCATTAAAATGGTTAAACTAACAAGATGGTTGGTAATGAATGTTAGTAATGATTAAATGTGTGTTAGTAATATATAATGTGTCATAGATGTACACGATTGTTAAAATATGTTATATTATGTTGGTTAATAAATTAAATGATGGGTATGCACATGTGCATAAAGTTATATAACGTACAGTGTAGTATGTAATGTATTACAAATGGGTATAGTTATATGTAAGGCATAACAAACGGTTTTATATTAATATTAGTAACAGGTATAATAATAAACAATGGTATATCAATAAACAAGATGATTCAACTGTTAGATACAACTGGTCAATATGTATGCACATGTGCATAATCATTAATATTAATATTGTAAGTTAAATGGGTAGTAATAAAATTACATTATTGTCACACCCCGGATTTCCACGTGTCACCGGTGGGCCCGGTGGGGAGTATCGTGACGTCATGGTTGGCAACGTAATAGTCAACAACACAATATATATGAATGCACAGCGGAAGCAAAAGATAAATTTTATTACATTCCGAATATAAAGTAATATCCAGTATTACAACGGAAGGTAAAGGATCCACAGGCGAATCTTAAAACATATCATTTGTTCAACAGACTTTAGGCGCCTAGAACTTGCAAGATTCCTTATTAGCGCCCTGAGCTTCCAGCCAATTACGTTCAGTACCTGTCACTTAACCCTTTTGGAAAATACGTCAGTTTTCACTGGTAAATACACTCAACCGACTCATTTGAAAAGAGTTTAAAAATTTTGATTTAGATGCACCAGGCACAAAACCTTTTGACACTTTGATTAAAATGCACAGAGGCAGAATTAACCTTTTATAACTTGGAACAAACTACATTTCATGTTATCAGTTTTACATACTTGCTCTACATGTGGGGCCCGAATCTATGTCGGTTCATGATTAACCGACACACCACTATTCCCATATTGGGAATCCCTTATTGGGTATAATTAATAAATAAGCATATTGCATCTGTCAGGTGTATGCCTACACCCCGTGCTTAGGTCGTGGCCATTGCAAATCATGAGTCAAGGATATCCAGGACACGGTCGCATTAATCCCCAATGTTTCAGTCAAGCAATACGAATTAAAACAGGTTATTTGGATTTCCCGACTCATTGGTCTTCGAATCCCATACCTGAACATGCGGTATTTATATTACCGTATCCCAAGCCCGTAATAGGGAAAATAAGTTAAGAGTATTTACCTGAGCTAGCTCCTGTCTTAAATAGCAGAATTTATAACTCAGCCGTATTCACTTAAGCAAGCGTAGGTACAGTTTACCGGAAAGCTCTAGTCTGGAATGATGGTATAAATAACTAATTAATTAGAATGCTAACGGGTCTTTAATTAAGCCTAAGCTTAGACCGGTTAGTCTTAAGGGAATATACGGTTCTTACGCACGATTAAGCGAAGACCGGAATAGAATGTGTTTTAGACCCGACAAGTTTGAAGACTTGTCTAATATGGGTATTTGATACACACTCTGAATTTTGAGATAAAACCGATAAGGTTTGACCCGCTTCGGCTAACTTATATAAACTAGTTATATAAACCGATCCGAACGCGAATAACGCGTAATGGGTAACCGAATGGATCACGAACAGGTTTCCTAAGTTAATATGCCTTAAATATGTTGTGATATCAGTAGGATACCTTCCATTATGCCCAAAACGAGTTTAATCTCAATTTAACCCCTGTAGGGGTATTTTGGTCATTTACCTAAGGCATATATACTACCTGTCATACAACTATTCGAACGATGTGACCATAAGGTCACTTAATGTGTTTGGTCGGATCCTAATGATCGACCAAACGGGTCGGGTTCGAAGGTATAAGCGATTCATCAGATCGCTTACCCTTACGACCCTAGACAAGCACTAACTAAGAGTGACGAGCTAAGCATGTTGAAACATGCTTAACCAAACAAGTTTGGTATCAAAACAAACGGTTTTGATACCTAAGGGTAGTTTGGTTACAAAATACGCAGGAATACGTATTCTGCCCGAAACTACGGCTCGTCACTGAGCCTAGATAACGTGGTAATCAGTAGGTATAGTCACTAGGGACTATGACCATCGTGATTACACTCACGTTATGAAGTTCGAACGAACTTCTTATTGACCATGACCTGGTCAATGCCGAAAGTCAAACATAGTTGACTTTCGGACTTGAAAAGCGATAAAAGAACGAAGGAACACTTACGAAGGGTCCCCGAATGCTAATCGTGATCGTATAGCTCAGGTATGAAACGAAGGTTCCAACTTAGAGCCCAAAGGATCAGATTTGTGGGTTTTTAAGCCAAAGGGTGAGGGGTATTTATAGATTTCGGTCCACCGTTAGGATCGTTTCTTGGAAAAGGGGAAACGATCAAGGCCGTACACTTGTCGGAAGGTTATGGTGTCTAACTTGCCACTAACCATAGGGTATCAACACTTGGCAAGGGATTAAGGAGTGGAGAACAGCTGTTAACAGCTGTTAATACGTCGAATCTGGTCCCGAATGCGAAAAACTGAGTTTATGCATGTTTCTGGCCCAGAATAGGCTGTCGCGTAGCGCGACTGGTAAGGGTACATGCAGTGGCGCTACGCCACTGCCCCCTTGTTTCAGCAACTTTCAAAAATGACATGTTTAGTCCCTGCAGCCTGTTGAAGCGATTCTCGATGCGTTTGAACCCCGTTAACCTCATTTCAAGGCTCTAAAATGAAGTTAAAGTATAGGGAAATCAAAACATGCTCAAAAATATGCCGGATGATGGTTCGTTTGGTCGTACGAACGCGATGTTCGCTTAATTACGACGGAATGCGCATAAGCGCGAAAAACGATCCAAATGACGCGACGAAAGGATTTTTCTTAAGGCGAACACTAAAATATAATGTAGTCATGCTTACATAAATTTTTGGATGTCCGGATGTATTCAGAACGTAGGTTATGCGCGAAAATGCAAACTTATGCACTTTTTGACGCTTTTAGTCCCTGAACCTTCTACACTTGATCTTAACATGCTTTCTTGCACTTCGAGCTCTCTGACTTGACTTTTATGGGCCTTAAGACATAACCATACTTTGTTAAGTCCTTGGGTAACTTTATGGTTACCCGAAAAGTCTTAAATTCCCATGTTTACGCTTTAACCCCTCGCACACGATTTTGATTGATCACAACTTTCTCATACGATAACGAAACTTTATGAAATTTTAATCGTGCATTCTAGTGAGCATAATTTACATTTACAAAGCTTCGGGTTTGTCAAAAGGTCACTCAGAGGTATATCTTTAACATGTTGACACATTTAACCCCTGTAGTTTGTAATTTCTCACTTTTAGCTTCGTATGATCCATGATTCATTCGTTTGAAGGTATGAACATTGTGTAGGGTTAATGTTCATTATATTTATTCACAGTTGACACTTAGAATCCGTATAAACACATACTTTCCATGTTTGTCAACTTTAGTCCTTTTATAACATTCTTTCACACGTTCAAACTTTATGACACGTGTCAACACATTATAGGACGTAAATTTTCGGGGTGTTACAATTATGTTAAGTGGGTAATAATAAAATCACAAATAGTTACGTGTAATACATAATTGATAACAAATTAGGATGATGCCAACGATGAATATATTAAAAAACGCATAAATAGTCCATTAAGAAACATAATCAAAACAAATATTGATATTCATAAATAGTTAAGTTCGATAATCATAAGTTGTAATAGGTAATAGATAAATCAAGAATCACAAGTCGGGTTGGTTGATTTACGACGTCTGTTCGAACGTCTAAGAGTTTGCTCGGGTTCTTGCACATATGTAGGGACTTCAGGGTTATCATCAGAAGAAGAAGAATTCTCATCAGAATACTCATCGGTGTCATTAAGATCAACATCATCAGAACCGGATTCACAGAACCGGATTCAGACGGAGCAGGTAGTACAACAATAATAGCAACAACACGTTTATCTGCTCGTGCAGCAAGTTTGGCAGCCTTGATTTTTTTCGCAGTTGCGTGAATCATGGCCGAAAACATATTTGTTACATTTGTTGCATAAACGTGGCCTTCTTTCGCTTATCGGCTTTCTTTCGCTTATATTTAATTTTCATGATGGTGTTTGGTATAGGATATGTAGTTTACAATGTTGTATGGTGTATGGTATAATATATGTTGGAAATGCCCAGACACATATTGATGTGATATAATTTGTGGCATAAATTATGTTGGCAATGCACATGTGCATAACGTAAAGGTAGTAATGTTTAATGTTGCTTGACATAGTACATGGTGGCAATGCACATGTGCATAATGTATATGTTGCAATGTATAATAGGTGGATTGAAAATGGAGTACATGCACTTAAAACATAATGACATTAGAAACAGTGAATCGACAAGTTTAGATGCTACGGTTTAAATGTTGAAAACGCACGCGTTGGGTAATGCACATGTGCATGTGTTGAAACAGTGGACATATTGGTAATTTATGTTAAATGGACATGAATAAAACAATGAATATTACACAATTAAGTAGATAAACAATAAGTATAAACAATAATGTAAACAAAAAACAAGTGATAATCAATATATAAGTAGTTGCGTGTGGAAAATCCAGCTGTTGGATCATAAGTGTTGTACATCATCACAATGTCCTCCTAGTGATTAAACGTTCTATTTAGAGTAGGGAATTCAGCATCAACATCAGTGCCAACCCCACCCATCTTGACCCGTCTTCACTCTGGTGTTTTTCAGCACGCCATAAGATGCATAAACTCCACCATGCCTCCCCGGTTGTCGGCTTGTTCTTCCATTTTTTTTTTTGTAGTTGTCCGCCACCCAAGACCCTTTGTTTAATGCCATTCTGTACATAATTGGATAGTCATCCATAAGGCACCTGTTCAGAATCCATACATAAACAGAATCCATACATCAATGACATGGTATAATTTTCAACATAATGCACACGTGCATATAAGTTAATACAATATCATTTACAATCAACATGATGCACATGTGCATATAATTTAATACAACATCATTTACAATCAATATAATGCACATGTGCACATCATTTAATACAATATCATTTACAAAAGTATAAACATCGTTTACATTCAACATAATACCTGCTGGAGTATGCTATATGTAAAATTGAATTACTTACAGCAGCCATCGTCCTGTCATTGCAACTTGTTTTGATTCCAGAACAACCAAATAATCTTTCAAAACGAGATTCGAATCAAGGGCAAATCATAAATTGAAATCATAGCATAAACATCTGAATTGGATTCGAAAACTAAAACCTGCAGATTATGAAGAAAATCGAACAAATCAGTGAATAATGAAGATAATCGAAGCAGAATCCAAAATCGGATAAAAAATAGGTATTCCTGCGTTTGAATGGTATCATATAAATCCAAAACCGATTGAAGAACTGTGTGAGAATTGGCGAAAGATAGAAACAGGAAAACTCAATTGAAGATTATGATATTCTTTGGATATCAGTCGCCGCTGTAAGATTGCCGTACAGCTTACTGTTTGTTCAGGTATATTGAGTGACACCTGCACATGTGCATAACAAATAAAAACCATTACCCACAATTCCCAAAATCGAAAGAAGTTACCCACCCACTTTTCAACCTACTTTCAAGTTTCAACTTATAGACATTCTATGAGTTACATACCATCATCCATCAAAAGTTGTAAACTTTCATACATTGAATCATTGACACACATGATAAAGGTTTAAACGTTTAATAACAACATATTTATAACGTAACAAAAATCAAAACTAACACCAAATATCCTTTCAGATGACCAAATCATATCATCATATTACCTCCCAACAACCATTCAACTACAAAGCAACCATCTTTATAACACAAATCAGAATCAATCAATCAGAATTATTCAATTCACATCAAACAAAACAACTTAAATTCACAATCTACCTAAACAAAAAACTAAAACAAGCTACTAACCTAAATGAAACCGATGCCCACATTAGAGCTTTGCCATGGACCGATCACCGCCATCCGCCACAACATCGAGGCGAATCGAGCATGAAACCGATGCAGCAGCTGCTGCTGCTTTAGATCCTCCATCACCATCGTCCACGCCGCCGTGAAAACGTAGAACATCAGTCGCCGCCGTGAATCTGTAGAAATCAGTCGCCGCCGTCGTCGATTATGCAAAATCTCCAACGAAACCCTAGTTTGAAAAAGACAACAGTGAATATATACCCTGCTTTGAAAACCACGGCAGTGAACAAGATATAAGGAGCGCGTGTTTTTAATTAAATATCATTAATTACAAGTTTGCCACGTGTTCACATTGGTTCTCGCGGTTCTCGCAATAAGGGGTGGTTCCTAACGGATCTTTGCCCTATATATATATATAGGATAAGGATCATTACAGAACACTAATTATCTCGAGAACAAAAAGAACAACTCTAAATCACTAAATTTTGGGATTGAAGTTTCATATTTCTTAAATTTTATGTTTCTTACATTCATATGTGTATTATATATACATAAAAAATCATAGATTTTTCCCTACACATAGTGTACATGCATGTAGGTAATTTAGCCTACACATAACCTACATGTGTGTAGGTTATCTAAAAATTGAAGATTTTTCATATTTTGTTTTAAATTCTAGTGTGAGAAACAATAAATCATACATTTATAACATTTACATCTACTTTTTAGGTTTTTAGGATTGAAAAAATGAGTGATTTATTTTGTTCTGCGTGTTCTCGCAATATTTAGTGTTCTGCAAAGAACCCTTCCCTATATATATATATATAGGGAGAAGATCATGCGAGAACCACCTCTTATTGCGAGAACCGCGAGAAACAATGTGAACACAACCAAAAATGTATAAAATAGCTAAAAATCACACAAATTTTTTTTTAATATTTTTATATAAAAATCGCTACTTTTCGAAGCAAAAAAAAAAAAATTTATAAAAATCGCTACTTTTCGAAACAAAAAAAAAAAAAAATTTTCCACTAAAAGTAGCGATTTGACCATAAAATTTTTTTTTTATAGATTTTTTTAGGTTTTTTGGGGGTTTAGTTTTTAGCATTTTTGCTTGTGGGGGGGGGGGGGGGGGGTTAAGTTTTTTTTTAGGTTTTTTGGGGGTTTTAGTTTTTAGCATTTAGCTTGGGTGGGGGGGGGGGGGGGGGGTTTAGGTTTTTTTTTTTTTTTTGGGGGGGGGGGGGGGGGTTAGGTTTTTTTAGCTATTTTAGGTTGTGTTCACATTGGTTCTCGCGGTTCTCACAATAAGGGTGGTTCTCGCATGAGCCCCTCCCTATATATATATAGGGAGGGGCTCATGCGAGAACCACCCTTATTGTGAGAACCGCGAGAACCAATGTGAACACAACCTAAAATAGCTAAAAAAACCTAAAAATACCTAACCCCCACCCCCCCCCCCCCCCAAGCTAAATGCTAAAAACTAAAACCCGAAAAAAACCTAAAAAAAATCCTAACCCTCCCCCCCCCCAAAAAAAAAACCTAAACCCCCCTCCCCCACCCCCCAAAAACCTAAACCCCCCCCCCCCCCCCCCCCTAAGCTAAAATGATAAAAACTAAACCCCCAAAACACCTAAAAAATCAAAAAAAAAATTTATGTGATTTTTAGCTATTTTTAGGCATTTTTGGTTGTGTTTACATTGGTTCTCGCGGTTCTCGCAATAAGAGGTGGTTCTCGCATCATTTTCTCCCTATATATATATATAGGACAAAGATCCGTTAGGAACCACCTCTTATTTCGAGAATTGCGAGAAATAATGTGAACACAACCAAAAATGCCTAAAAATAGCTAAAAATCACACAATTTTTTTTTTATATTTTTTTATAAAAAATCGTTACTTTTCGAAGCAAAAAAAAAGTTAAAAAAATATTTTTTTTTAAATATTTTTTTTTGCTACTAAAAGTAGCGATTTTAACATAAATAATATAAAAAAAATTTAGATTTTTTTAGGTTTTTTGGGGGTTTAGGTTTTAGCATTTTAGCTTGGGGGGTTAGGTTTTTGGGGGGTGGGGGATGGGGGTTTAGGTTTTTGGGAGGGAGGGTTAGGTTTTTTTTAGGTTTTTTGGGGGTTTTAGTTTTTAGCATTTAGCTTGGGGGTTAGGTTTTTTTTTTTTTTTTTTTTGGGGGGGGGGGGGTTAGGTTTTTTTAGCTATTTTAGGTTGTGTTCACATTGGTTCTCGCAATAAGGGTGGTTCTCGCATGAACCTTACCCTATATATATATATATATATATATAAATTCATCAACTTACGCTAACATATGCTTTTGATGTTTTATACTAGTCATTTAAGCCCTACAATATGTTTTGTAGGTTCAACGACCTTGTTTTGTAGGTTCCATTTGCTAAATCTGAAGAAAAATAGAGATGGGACACTCAAATTGGAAAACCAAAGCAAAAAAAAAAAAAAAATAGAAACAAAATAGAAAAAAAACGCAATCTTATACATTGTATCTATGTTCAACATGTGAATTTCTCTAATGAACTTGATTATAAGATGTTTGCACCTAGAAGCAAAGGAATTGCGATATCACTAATCTTGATAATCACATGCAGGTCGTATTGGGATTCTCTGCTCTTGTTGGTGCCGGTGTCTGGGTGGATGTACCTATAAGTCCCTTATATATGTTGTAAACGGGTCATGTTCTTTGCTAGTCCCTTATAATACCTAGAAGATGTTTATCCAAAAATGTATGGATAGTTTTGTACTTAAAATGCATACAATTCGAACATCTGGTAGGTTTTGTGTTTAGAGCCGAATTATTTACTCGTCTTCAAACGGGTGAAATGAAAAAAATTAGTTATAAGGGACGGGTCAAATGGGTTGGATAGTCCAGAGAGGCTGAAAACTTAACATTTTTAGGACCTCCTAAATCTTTAGAAATCCGAAACTCAGTGGATTCCCGTGATCAGTCCTTGTGTATGGAAGTTCGACAAATAAATGGCATATTATATTTACAAACCACCAGAGATGCGTCCAACTAAATAACTTATAGCTACAGAAGGTTAAAAATGCATTAGACATCAAAATCATAAATAATCAAAATATCAAATCAACTGCAACATGGCTTCCACAACTATCATAAAACTAATATTCAATTGGAAAACCTTGAACAGCGCAACAGCAACTGCAGCAAAGTATAAATGGGGATGTATATTTTTAGAATATTAAATTTAGTGATTATAGTTTTCGTCATATAACATCCCACCTCTAAATCACATACCCACCTACTATCCAAGTCAATAACATAGAGTGCAATAACAAATTTAAGTATAAAGATTTTCATCTAACACCTTATGTTCATAAACATAACATGATCTAATGAAAACATCAACCCCATTTGGAATAAGAGAATGGAAATGAATAGAGATTAAATTGAATAAAACAAAATTTTGGATTAGATTTACAAATAAAATTGTTCTATATATTATTTAATGAAGTTTATAAAAGAAAACCCGATTTAAATTGAGTTATAAACATAAAAGTGAAAAAGGAAGGAGTCATGTTTCGAACTCGCGCCCCTTAGGGTTCAACGTCTCTAACACTCAACAAACTACTAGTGAACCATGCTCACCTTTTCAGAAAAAAACTTGAACCCAAATTTTAGAGTAAACTGCAATTTTACACCCTGAGGTTAGGGGTGATTGGCACCCTTACCCCCTAACGAAATAATTGCAATTTTACCCCCAACGTTTGCTATTATGTCGCAACCTTACCCCCCGGCCTCAAATTTGTTGACTAATCTATTAACTATAACTTGAAATGACTATAATGCCCTTTCATATTACCCCCTGTGTTTTGTGCACTCTGTGATATTACCCACTGCTACCACTGCCACCGCCATTCACCACCACAACCACCACAACCACCACTGCCACCTCCAGCCACCATAAAACTGGATATCCCTTTCATATATACTCTTTCTCATCCCCTCTCTATCCCCATCTTTTACTAAAATCCACCAAATGGGTTCTCAAATTTGCAATGTGGGTAATCTTCATCTGCTGGGCGAGTTTCATGTTCTTAGTTACATCAGACTCCATGCAACATCTGTATAAGAAAGTGGTTAATGCTACTTCTGGAAGTCTATTTGGGACCACAGGTAAGTCATGATTGATTCTTGGAGCTTATCTTTTTCCCACAACTTTACTTTCTCATAAAGAAATGTTTAATTGCAGGAAGCATCTTTCTCATATACAGTGGTCCAGTGATGATTATAGGGTTTCTTGCTATAATTTACCTATGAGTATCTAGGAAAGAAGAGATCCAAGAGTACTCAAGCTGTTCAAATTTCACAGTGTTTAGATTTGTTGTTTAATTAGTCTTGTATTGTAAATCTTTCTTACTCATCTCCGGCCGTTGTAATCACCACCGTCTCCCACGACCTCCGCCATTAACCTCCGTCACCGACCCACCGGCGACGGCTGACGTATACCCACCACCATTGACCTCCGATTTACCATCTCCCACCTCCTTCTTCATTCCGACCGACCTCCGATTACCCTCTTTTATCACCTCTGGTCGGCCACTTAGTTCTTCGCCACAAATTGGCCATTAGTTATTGCTGATTAACAACAAAAAGCTTCATAATTTCTTCATCTTTTTCAGTTCCAAGTGAAATCAAGTATGTAAGTTGAATATTTCATTGTCTGATACAGGAAATTATGATTGTTTGATTGAAATTCTCAAGATTGTTATTTGGTTATTGAGTTGATTAGTGAAACAAGTGTTTGAGTAGAGTGAGGGGTTAGGAAATTCAATTAAGGTTGAATTTAGTCAGATATGGGAGTTTCTTTTGGGTTTGATGTGAGATTGTTAAATGGGTATCGATTGTAATTGGTAGACGTGGCAGTGGTGGCAGTCGTTGAAGAAGATGACCGGAGTTGCAGGTTTCCGGTGACGGAAGTAGTGGTGGTGTTATATATGAAAGGGATATTAAGTTGTGGTGGTGGCTGGAGGTGGCAGTGGTGGTTGTGGTGGTGAATGGCGGCAGCAGTGGTGGCAGGGGGTAATATCACAGAGCGCACAAAACACAGGGGATAATATGAAAGGGCATTATAGTCATTTCAAGTTATAGTCAACAGATTAGTCAACAAATTTGAGGCCGGGGGGTAAGGTTGTGACATAACAGCAAACGTTTGGGGGTAAAATTGCAATTATTTCGTTAGGGGGTAAGGGTGCCAATCACCCCTAACATCAGGGTGTAAAATTGCAGTTTACTCCAAATTTTATTTATGCACAACCTACAATCACCATTTTCCCCAAATTAGATCCAATACAAGCCCTAGCTTCCTGATTTCAAAATTAAGCGTATATGTGATGTTAGCTTGAACTTAAGTTAGGGCTTTTGTCAAGTAGGATGACAAGAACAAATTGTATATAAATAAGCCTACCTCAGAGCTCGGCAAGAAGGAATTTGAAAAGTTAACCGGAGTTGTTTCTTTTCCGGCAAAGCTTGGGTGAATTGCAGAGAAGAATTTGGATGTAAATTGATTTGAGACCAGTTGGAGAAGGATCAGAGGAGTCGTATATATACTAATTTATGGTCAGTCATGCATCAGAATCGTAATAGGAATTTCGGATGTTCGTTGGGTTACCGGATAATGACGAAGAGCAATCTATACGCGAAGAAAACTTGGTAGTAGGTGGGTTTTGGGTAGAGGTAAGAATTATCGCTGAAATTACGGGCTAAGAATTATCAATTTGGGCGTTTTGCGTTGCCGGAGTTCCCTGGAGTTTCCGGTCGGAACTATGGAGAAGAAAGAAAAGGGCGCTAATGGATTTTAAAGGTTTGGTTTCTTTGGCAATTTCAGTCCCTCGAAATTTGTTATAAATACAAAATGAGTTTAAACCTTTATTTCCTTTTATAAAGCTTTTTAATACATTCACAATCTTGGTCCCTTTTATTTTTATTTTTTATAAACTTAAAACTTTTATAAATTTTTTTTTTATATAACTTTCATAACTTTGTTAATTCCAAACATCTCAAAACTTCTTTAAGCTAAGATTTAGAAAACCATCATATATGTTTATTAGTTTGGGAATAGTTATTTAATACAAATTTAAAGGTAATTACGAAAATAACTCGAAACGTCTTATGAATGTGATAAAATATAGGTTGTCATAAATTTACACACAAATTTTAATTCCATTACAATTCATGAAACAAACACTAACTAAATTACACTAGTTTTAATATTAAAATGTAATACATGTGGGTAATCATCCGTTTTACCCACACTAGAGTAAAAGCCCTTTGGTGAGAAATTATAGTATAACTTTGTAATATTAAAAAGTAAGGCATGTTAACAGTATTTTTAATAATATTTAATTTAATTTATTATTTAATTTGATTTTTTACGTATATTCGTTTGGTAGCTTCTTAAAACAATCTAAATACGTGGTTGTGTTTGAGTTCTTTTACAACATCTGCTATAAATTTTATTGAAAACAAAATGGTATTTAAAATAATGTATTTTTTAACATAATAAACTGAACTGATACCAATTAAACAACATAAACACTAATATATTTAATTATTTAGGTTTTTGATTAGTATAAATACACATTGACAACTTTTGTATACTTAAAACTTAATATCATTTTAAATATTTTTTTTATATCTTAGGGAATTTGTGCTTAATCAACTTAAAATAAGGTTATTTCCAACAAATTTTTAAGTTGATCATTTATGGACTAATATGAACACTTAAAAAATTAAAAAGATCAACAAATAAATTTAAAACATTTATAAGTTAATCACTTAACAATTCCTTAGATCATGCGGTGTGGGCATTTAACGTCGACGTGGTTGTCAGTCAACGCCCACCAAACCACCCCATGGCCAGCATTTTTAACGTTGTGATTTGGGCTTCAAGTTCTTCACCAGCGTTGAGGGCAAACGACAAACGACGTATTAGCTTTTTATTGGTGGTTTCAAACTAGCAGTTCAACGGCTAGTTTGACCTAATTAATTAATTTTTTTAAATAACTCACCCCATTTTTTAAAAACCACACACCCAAACATCCATTTATTTATTCTCTTCCATTTCCTATAAACTTTTATAAAAAAAATGGAAGGCTCAAATTCTCAGTTGTCTTCTTTTTCATCGTCGTCTGAGCTTGAGAACTTTTTTTATTCTCGTCGTCTGACGAGGTACCGGCATTTTTCATTAAATCGGTTGAAACTATAATGGAAGACAAAGGGTGCTCCTTGGCACCAAAGAGGAGGAAATACATAGCACGCGACAGAGTCACCGCACACGATTTATTGGGAAGTGATTATTTTTCACCCAACCTGACTTATGATGATAGTACTTTTAGGCATCGGTTCCGTATGGGCCATGAATTCTTTTTTAGAATATCAAACGATTTATCAAATAAATATGAGTTTCTCGTCAAAGAAAAGATGGGCGTGGTTGTCTAGGATTTAGCGCGTTGCAAAAAGTCACGATCGTGCTTGGACAATAGGCTTATGGGATGGATTCCGACGTTACGGATGAGTATATAAAAAGGTTGGAACGGGTGACGAGGGAAAGCCTCCATTATTTTTGTGTGTATGTTATTGAACTATATTAAAAAAATATTTAAGAAAACCTACATTTGGTGACATACAACAACTTTTGGAGGCTCATGATGAGCGACACGATTTCACTAGGATGATCGGTAGTTTAGATTGTATGAAATTGGAGTGGAAAAATTGTCCAACATCGAGGGCCGGGAAACACATTAGTGGATTTCATAAAAAAAAAACCGGCTATGATGCTTGAAGCAGTTGCATATCAAGATCTTTGGATTTGGCATGTATTCTTTGGTATGCCTGCTAGAAATAACGATTTCAATATTCTCAATTACCCATTTTCAACGACCATATGAATATTGTTGGACCGAGAGGTTCTTTTTTTTGTTCACGATTTAGAGTATAAATACGGTTACTATCTAACGAACGGTATTTACCCGGATTGGGTTGTGTTTGTAAAATCCTTTACACGGGAACAACGTTAGAAGAAAAGATACGTAAGTTTAATGGTGCACAAATGGCGGCACGAAAATACATCGAACGAGCTTTCGGTGTTTTGTAGAAAAGATGGTGGCGTGTAGAATTATGGAAAAACCTAGACTTCGAAATGTGATTTACACATGCCTTATTTTACATAACATGATTTTGGAGGATGAGGGACGCGCAATTTGTGAGTATCATGAGGATGTGAGTCAATCAAACACCGTAGAATTAAGTGATCATGAGAAAGAAGAGAACTTACAAGAAATTCAAGATAATAATACAACACATCACAATTTTTAAGCGGATTTGATTAAACACATCTAAAGCGTTCCACGACACGACCTTGACAAAGACGATGATTAAAGTTTATATAATTTTTCTAATGTTATGTAATTTAAATTTATATTATTTATGTAATTTATATTAATTTTTTTATTTAAGTTTCCCAGTTCTTTTTAATTTTAATATAAAATAATAACAAAACTAGGTGCCACATATCGAATAACGCCACTCTTTCACGCCCCTTCTCACACCCCTGTTTTTACACCATGCCTTGTTTCTGACGCGCCTAGTACTTCGTATACGTGTCGACTGACGCCCCAAGTTTAGGCTCATCTCCACAGTATGGTTTTAAAATCCACACCGTATAATTTTTAAGTATAAAGAATCAAATAGCATTCTTCTCTCAAAAGCAATTGGGCAATAATATTTTAGAAGTATGAAACACTTGGACCCTAGCATGTAACACGTGTTACTTTGCATGCAATGTTATCCATGCAAATTGCCACCTCCTATCACCCCAAGGCTAAAATCCTAAAATATACAAATTTCATTATCTCATTAAATCAAATTCATTTGTAATTGTTTGTTGTAATTAATTTCTTAAAAAAAAAACATAAGACATCATGTTAATACAAAATTATGATTACAATAACGTAATTTTTCATAATTTTTTTAGTTTGTAAAGATAATCTTCAAGTTAAGGAACAATACAATGAACTTTTAATGCAAAAACAGATGGCGGCTGCGAAGGTTTCCGGTTGATAACCATCGGATAGCCTTAATGGTTGCCGGAAATGTATTGTCATTTCACTGAACGATCACGATCACGTTCACGTTCACGTTCACGATCGTGATTTAAGCCCCACCGATGTACCCCGAAATGCAACTGCGCGGCCGCGATCAGGAACTCGGCCGCCTGCTGCGGTGTCAGTAGCTCCACCACCGCCTTTAACGTCTTTAGCCGGAGTTCATCTGCTTTCTCCATGATCTTTACCAGCCGTTCGATCTTCCTGTCCACACATGTCCCGCCTAATATGTCACATGCCTCATCCTGCTATAACACCAAAAGTAAGATCATTTTATAAAAGTATCAATATCTCACGATCGAATGTCACGAAGCAGCAACGTACTGTTGCTTCCTCTTTCTTGTCAGAAAGGGACGAACCTGGCAGCAGCAACAGTTTCGCCCCTTTCTTTCTGACAAGAAAGAGGAATTCAGAAATTTAAAAAAAAATGAAAGAACACAAGGAAGAAGATTAGTTGCGGTCACAGAGGGGCGAAACTAGCAGCAGCAACAGTTTCGCCCCTTTCTAGGAATTCAGAGATTTAAAAAAAATGGAAGAACGCAAGCAAGAAGATTAGTTGCATGCCTGCCACTCCGAAAGCTGATTGGTGACGGCGTTCTCTTGTTGAACGGTCTCACACTGGATCTCACTCACACGCGTAAACTGCGCCGGCGAAAGGTCACCCAGATCGCCGGTGTGGATACCGTGGAGAATATCGACCATCCGCGACTCGAAAAGGACGCTGGATTCGGTATAAATAAGGTGAAAAGCGGTCGTGGGGCGCCACCCGGCGATCCAAAAGAGGGAGCGTTCGAGGGTTGAAGCCCAGCTGGCGCAGAATATTGATAAGACGTCTTTGTTAGCGGCGAGTGACTTGACTCGGTAGTACTCGGAGAAATGGAACATGACTTTGTTGATGTGTAGGGTGAGTTGATCACGGTCGTCGTCGGTGGTGGGAGGGCGGGGAGCCTCGGTGAGGTGGCGGATCTGGTGGTGGAGTTGGTGGTACCATGTTTCGTGGAACCGGTGGAAGTCCATGTGTTGAGACTTGATGGTTAAGACTTGCATTTTTGGGTTATATATATGGCCTGTTTTGGGTTCTGGGTTGGTCGGTGGGAAGTATAACCATGGGAAGACCATGTTAATGGGTTTCGAAGACATTTACAACTTGCAGTCTATTATCTTCTTAATATATACATATATTTTTACATCAAATTAAATGAAATTTTTTCTTTTATGTTTATGGCCGGTATCAACTATCAAGTATCAAGGAACGATAGGAATGATATTCTTGAACAAAACTATAAGTAAACTTTAATCTTAGATTGTCCATGATGAGTTAAGGGTTGTTTCGCAACTTCTTAATTGTTAAGTGTTGAACCAGTAAGAGTTTTGAACCATTAAGTATTGAACCAGTAAGAGGTATGAACCATTAAGTGTCAGTATAATGCTTAACCGTTCAGAGGCAAATGTCTGACCAATTCAGATTAGATGTCTTAATCATTCAGACTTAGTATATAGCTAAACCATTCAGAGGCAAATGTCTGAACCATTCAGACATCTACTCGCGAAATAAACAGTCTGAACCATTAAGTGTTGAACGAGTAAGAAGTCTGAATCATTAAAAGCCCATTATGAGCTAAACAAACAACCCTTAGTTGAGTAGGAACGCATTTAAATAATCTCATTATTATTATTATTATGAAACTTAATGCCTATCTTTTTCAATGTTTTTGTTGGGATTGAACCCTACCAGAGGAACAGATAATGAAAGCCAAAACTGGTTCACTACAGTAGATTCACAATAAGCAGCTATTTATACTAAGTCTTCTCCCTTGAAAGTGATTATAACAGCTGATGGTCTTATATCCACTGCCCGGATACAACAGCTGCTGTTCTTCTAACTACTGATGAAGCCCAGAAGACTGCTGAGAACTAAGCACTGCTAGTACAATCTACTGATGACAAAACACTGCCAAATCAAGGACTGATCAACCTTGAGGAAAGCACTGATGTAAAGAGAAAGCAGTAGTTTAGTATGTCATCTGTTTTATGTATAGTCAGTGGTTAAGATTAGCAGTGTTTGTATCAGAACAGTATATACAAGTTGTTAGGCTGTTAGATGTCGCTTTCATGGTGACGTCAGCTGAGATGCCTCAGTGGTTTGGATTGTCTATAAATGGAACAGTACTCTGTACTGTTACATTTGATCGTCTTGAGTGAGTTCTTCTCCTCAATTCAATCATTTCATCTTGTGCAACCAACCATGAAGTATCAGGCTGAGGGGAGCATAGTTTGTAAGCTTGCATTATAATCTTTTGCTTTGATTTGTAATCTTTCAACTTAATGAAAAGCAAATGTTTATCAAACTATATTCTCCTTTGATTGTGTTTACAGAGTTTGTTATTCATTTCTGCTACACCTAAACCTTGTTCATTTCTGATGATTTGTTCAATTTATACAAACTAACACAATCATTAGAGCCTCCGATCCTAACAGTTTTTGAATTAACCTTTTCAAGTTTTTTAAAAAGAAATGAAAGTAGTGATATTTGTCAAACAAAAATATCCTTCCATGAACTATTAAGGGAAAACTATCAAGGGATTGTATGTTGATCATGTATAATCGATTTACAGAGAGGCTTTTATATATAGGCAAAAGATTAAATACAAATAAACTTAACCTACTAAACATCTATATAATCTATAAAAGGAGATTAAATGCTGATGTAACTTTGCTTATGTGTCAACCAACCAGGTATGCCACGTAAGATCTGCTGATGTCATAAGTCCCACTTTGTTTTAAAAAAAATCATTTCATTTATTTAATAATAATACATAAATAACACTGATGGTTTTAGCGCCATTTTCAAAATTCAAATTCAATCCCTCTTTCTCTCAAATATAGTTCTGGCTCCATTTTCAAATTTCAAACCATAATTTCAACCTCTCTCTCTCTCAAATCCAGAGTGCCTCCATCTTTCAAAATTCATCTAGGGTTTCAAGATCTACATTTAGGGTTGTCACAAGATCAGTTTAAGTGTTTGGATCCAATACAAGTTCCCTATTCTCCATTCACTAATGAAACTCTAGCGGCCTCCCTGTAGATCTTCAAGGTTGACGACCATATCGGTGTCGCTATCGCCGGTTTAACCGCTGACGGTCGTGATTTGTCACGGTATATGCGATCCGAGTGTATTAATTATGGCTATACTTATGAATCTCCGCTTCCTGTTGGCCGCTTAGTTGTTCAATTGGCCAATAAAGCTCAGGTAATCCTTTTTTACCAATAGATTTATATGATGTAGTAGTAATAGAATTGTTGGATAGTTGTTATTTAGTAATAGACTTATATGATGTAGTAATAATAGAATTGTATTTTTGTTGAATTGTTAGGGTTTATTTGGGGAGATTGTTAGATAGTTTATATTCGTTGTTCTAATTAGTTATTGGATTGGTTATGGGAACTAGGTTATGGTATGCTAGAAGGTTTTTTAGTTAATAATATATTAATAATAGTGTGTGTGAGGTGAAATATTGGACATTATTTTAGCTATGTGTATGAAACTAGAGTTTACTGAAATGCTTTGGGAGATTAATGATACATGCTAATGTGAGTGGTAAGTTTGAGGTTAATGCCTTAATGGTTTTAAGTTTGAAAACTGTTGGAGCGTAACTTTCTATGGAAAAATGCATTTGAGATGTACAGGATAAATGTTTTGTTGCGTTGGAAATGTTCTAAATGCGACATCTTGATTTAGTGTGTTTTGTTAATTGTTGGTTTTGTCGATCGGTGGTCGTGTTATTCGTGAAGTATTTGTTGATGGTTATTGTTTGGATGGTAACAAGAAGATGTATACAATGGTAAATTTACAGTATGTGTTAAAACTTTTATTGTGGTTAAGTTATTGTTCATTCAGCGCCTTTCCTTTTTTACTTCTTTTCAGCAACTGTGTGTGAATAGTTATGTTTGGTACTTTATATGAACAAATGAACTACTCATTTAAGGTTACAGGTGCATCAAGTTGTGTCTATTCGCGTTTTTGTGTGTGGCATTTGTGTCGTTTTTAGCTGCTCAACATTCTATGCAGATTGTTCGTAAGGAGTCTCGGTAAATATGAGTACGCCCACCCTGAGTATTTGTTGCAGATTGTTTTTGCAATTTTTATTGTACATTCTGTTACATATTTTAATTATGTAAAATATAAGGATGCATATTTTCGAGTCAATCTTTTTTATAATTGAATTGATAAATGACAAATGCTTGATATATTAGTTATAAACATCTTATTTTCATCAATTATTTTGTGATTAATGACGGAGAACGATGACACCAACAGCGATGGTGTAGTAGCTGCGTTCTCTTGACAGTTGCGTTAGGGTTTCTAATTTATTATGTTTTGTTTTGTGATGTAGAACAATGAATCGGTTTCAGTTTTCGCTTTCTAATCCAATTTTTATTACTTTTATGTATCTAATAATTCGATTTTTGTATGGCTGCATTAACGCACATCTTTCTCTGTAGTGATTATCCTTAACAGCATTAAAAGGGACAACAGGATACCAATTAACAACGGCTCTTGCCTTTTTTGTGATGAATTTCTTTCAGAAAGGTATTATTTAGTAGGCGTCTTTGAATTTTTCAGTTCGTTTGTTTAGGGTTTCAATCTTTTTAATTTTCTTCAAGAATTTTATAGAACACTGATTACTTAATATGGTTTGTGTATTGAATATGTGAAATTACTTGATTAAGATTTCTGATGTATGATTAGTTCCTGTTATTACTTGATTCACATTTAAATTACTGATGCAAATAGTTTTTTTTTCGCTGGTAACATGGTGGTTCTGAGTTTGGTTATTGAGAACAATAAATTTGTTGTTTAATTTTGAAGTTATGATCAATTCATTGACTTTATAGAGTTGTTGATTAAGATTATTGAATAGCTGCTACTATGGATACTGTTACGTCCTAAGTTTTACGCTTATCTTTATTATATTAATTTATGTATTAATTGGGTTTAGATTAGGTTTTGGGCTTGGGCTAGGCCATGTGAGCCAATAGGGTAGAGGCTCATATAAATAGTCTTTTCTAGGTTATTGTAGCAGAGCTCTCCATTTTAGCAACAATGTAATCCTCAATAGAGAACCTTGTACCCGATAATCCTAGGGATTGTGTGCAAGGTTCTCGAAGATCGTACCAGACAGTCCTTGAGACTGTGTGCGATCTAAGCAGCGGCACTGAGTTCGTTAATAAAATATTTCTTTTTGTTCTTGTCGGTTTGATCTTACTTTCCGCATTCGATCGAACCGTAGAGTGATATCACGGGTTTTTCGGGACTAACAAGTGGTATCAGAGCCATTGAAGTCTTTCAAAGGCTCGGTTTTGATATCACTCGAAGAACAAGAAGAAGTTTTGCACAGTCCTCGGTGGCTTGTTTCAGTTTACGGTTCGGCCGGATCTTTACCGAAAAACCAACAGGAGACGTAAAACTAGCAAAGATATGGTGTGTGGCGGCTAGGGTTTCACCATGGGAGCCTGTTGCTTAAAGTTTACTGATGGTGGTGCAATGAAGTATGGATAAATAGTTCTTTCCGGCAACATATAGTTCAAGCTTCATCTATGGTCATTGTGAATCTGAGGAGATGAGTGATGATTGTTCAGATATCAAAAGGTCAGTCAGTTCTGGCTTGTTCGATGGTGGCTAGTGTTTAACTCAATGGAGGTGATGATGGATTCAGGGGTCAGGTGCTTCTGCGTAACATCGGATTTAATCCGGTGATGAGAGAGGAGGTCCAGAATGACGGTGGTTCGGAAACGAACAACGTTGTTCGTCGGAGTTCGAAGAAGATGATCGGAGAATGGGTTGATGATTTCAACTATGATAACAGATGATGATGAACTGATGAAGATGAGTTGCAGGTTTTTGCGAAGGTCGACGGTGAATACGGTTGTCGGAGTGGATGTTCGATGGACTGATGATTATGGTTGATGACAGATGAATGAAGATCACCGTAAAGTGTATCTCGGATGATGTTTCCGGTGTGAAAAAAAAAGGATTCAAACGATGTATCTCTGATGCTGAAAATAATCCGAGATGATTGTTGAATGTTTCCGAGATGGATGATGATGATGATGTCCAGTTGAAATGAAAACAATGGCCGATGATGATGTCACAAGCAGAAGCAGCAGAGAATGTTGGGTATGTGGTTGCCGGCTACACATGGGTCGCATCAAAGTTCTCAAAAGCCCTAAGAAATGTGAGCCATTGGATGGTTGAATGATCAACGGTCAGATGATTAAAGGGTATGTTTTGAATTCAGCAAAATGTTGTGGGGACCATGGTGAAATCTGATAATGAATTGGACAGAAGTTTCGATTGGGCTTAATAGTGGCCCAATTCAAAATAAAACTAATGGATCGGAGATACAATGCTGTATGATATGGATCAGAATATCATTCGAGATCATTCTTCAGCATTACTTTCATTCGTGATGCACGTAAAACTGTTTTTCGTTTCATCCGTGATTACTCGACATCATCTATCTTCATCAGGTTGTCATCCGAGATACATTTCAGTTCATCCGAGATCAACTTCGTTTCATCCGACTCCGAGATACGTTGATGGGCTCGTTCACTGCTAGGCCGCTAAAGGAGAAGACCCAAGTTTGGAGATTACCTAAACCGTAATAAAGAGAGCATAAAACTAGGGGGAGATTGTTAGGTCCTAAGTTTTACGCTTATCTTTATTATATTAATTTATGTATTAATTGGGTTTAGATTAGGTTTTGGGCTTGGGCTAGGCCAATAGGGTAGAGGCTCCTATAAATAGTCTTTTCTAGGTTATTGTAGTAGAGCTCTCAATTTTAGCAACAATGTAATCCTCAATAGAGAACCTTGTACCCGACATTCCTAGGGATTGTGTGCAAGGTTCTTGAAGATCGTACCAGACAGTCCTTGAGACTGTGTGCGATCTAAGAAGCGGCACTGTGTTCGTTAATAAAATATTTCTTTTTGTTCTTGTCGGTTTGATCTTACTTTCCGCATTCGATCGAACCATAGAGTGATATCACGGGTTTTTCGGGACTAACAGGTACTTTTACAGGATGGATACGGATAATCCTGATGTCAACACTGTAAGTCCCTCTGCACACTCAATAAACTTTTTATGGATTATTTTTATTTGATCATGCAAGTTTATTTTTTATTAGCCTGAGCTATGTGAGGATGATGAGTTTATTGTGCTGACATGTGATGGTATTTGGTAAGGGTTTATATGAAATGGCACTATAATTTATGCCATGCAATTATTCTTTTTTAATCTTTTGGATCATTAATAAATTATTTTACTTTCATGTGTTTAGGGATTGCATGTCAAGCCAAAAGTTAATGGATTTTATTTATGAGCAATTGATATCGGTAAGTTTGAGATAACTCAACTTTTTATTTATTATGAGCAATTTATCATGCATTTTTATTTTTTGTTAGCCTGAGCTATGTGAGGATGATGAGTTTATTGTGCTGACATGTGATGGTATTTGGTAAGGGTTTATATGAAATGGCACTATAATTTATGCCATGCAATTATTCTTTTTTAATCTTATGGATCATTAATAAATTATTTTACTTTCATGTGTTTAGGGATTGCATGTCAAGCCAAAAGTTAATGGATTTTATTCATGAGCAATTGATATCGGTAAGTTTGAGACAACTCATGTTGCCCTTTAAATTACATCAGATTTGTTTATGTATCAGGTGCGGCTGTTAACCGTCAAGCTGTTGAAGTTCTGGTATGTTTATTACCAGATTTTGTAATGGATGTATAGGTTTGTTTAATTAGGCTTTGTGTTTATGATCATTAACCTAAATGGATTCTCAATCGTTCTAAAAATTGAAAATGCACCATACACTCTGTACTATTTCCGAAATCTCGACAGATATATGTTTCGGATTTGGCCGACCAATAAAAATGTTCAGGGAAATTTTCAAATTGTTTACTACTTAATATAAATTTAGTTTTTTCTGTTATGTTGATTTCTGATGACTATAAAGTAATTGGGATATGACTCGATTGCTATTTGTGGTACAATTTGAATGAATTTAAAGTTTTATCTAATTAGAAGTGTTCACTTTTTAATTTAATTACCTTTTTTTGTAGTAATTTGCTTAATTTTAGAAATTACAGTTCTAATTCGGGGAATTTGATTACATGTAGTGTTTTCACAATCTATACTATCTATTAAGGGAGATTAGAGGATGACCTCGATTTGCCTACGTGTCACGTTCTTAGCTATTAAGGAAGAGAGGAAGACACAAAGGATGTGTCAAATAGAAAGAGAGAGTTGGATGGAGATATGATTACTTCTGAGTGCATTAAATGGCTAAAACAACTCCCTATGCATTTTAAGTTTTGCCTCCTAAAAAAACAGATTATTACCTGAACCTATATCATCTGAAATGTGTTGACTGACCCTGTATGTGTTGTTACATTAAGATTCAATTAGGATTTTTTTGAAAATTGATCGGTTCAGTTTTGATCACCTTAGATGCTTTTGTCATCTAAGGCTATGATGGCGAGATCTGGCGTGTTGTTGCAACATGCCCTAATCGTTGCCGGCTGCCGTTCGCGCCTGTTCTAGGTAGCGTTGGGTGTAATCGATGTTTGGTTGATGATAATTAGATCGATATCATCTAAGGGATATTCAGTCAATGATGTTGATGAGATGCTTCTCACCTGAGACTAAAACTATGATGAAGCAAACGTCTGCCTGAATATTTGCGAGGTCTGACATTTTCAAATAATTTGTATTACTTTAGCAAATCATTTAGTGTTGACTGTGATGATGAATAAAAATGAATGCCTGGAGCATTTTTCTTGTCCTTTCAACATGAGGCTATGATGATTTTGTAGATCTGAGTAAAAATTTAATGAAGATAGCATTATGGCATGGCAAGGTCGTAGGATGGCAGTTGTTCATGCAACATTTCTTGCAGCCATGGTGTTGTCATCTTTATGCACAATCTGAGCCTGGCATTCTGACAATATAAATGTTTTGCAACTTCACCATGAATGACCTTCGCTGATGCTGTGTTGGTGATTAAGGTTTTGAAAAGGGATCGTGTATGATTGTTGTCACATCTATACAAGAAAATGTGAGCAGGCAAAATTTGAAAATGCATGAGGAGTTGTTTGGCCATTTAATGCACATCAGAAGTAATCATATCAACTCTCTCTTTCTTCTCGATTCAAACTCATAGCCCACATTTCTCTCTTTCTTCTCTATTTCTCTCTTTCTTCTCTATTCTTCATCACAGGCGATTTCGATTCAAACTCTAGGGTTTCCTTTACAAAGCTTCCACATAGTGTTTTGGTAGTAAGCTAGGGTTCTGGGCACTTTCCGGTAACTTAGACGCGTTTCCGATGAAGCAAATGTCGGCCTGAATATACACGAGGTCTGACATCGTTTGTAAATTGGTTCGTGTGGCCATTTATATAGAGTGACTGTGAAGATGTTAAGGTTGAAGCAACTGTCTCCTACATATCAGGTAGTTACTCTCAATTCTCGGTTGTTGTTCAATCAGAAAGATAAGGTACTTTTTCCATCCCTGAAGATGTTCTTGGTCTGTTTGTTCTTAGTCATGATTGGTAATTTCAAGAATTTTTAGTTTGATAAAGGTTTCATTTTTTTTATTAGTTTTATTTGTGGTGATGATTTTTGTTTTGTTGTAGTGTTTGATTTGTTTTTTAATTATTTTGTGTAACACCCTTAAATTTTCACTTAAATTTAATAATAGATTATACTATTTCAATTAAAACATTGTTAAGTAACATAACTTTCACCAAGGAAGTTCATACATAGCACCAACCTTAGTCAACTAACAACTAAGTTTAAAAAGTTTCAAAAGTTGTTTAGAAATTTGTTTACAACCCATACACAAAGTTTATCAAAGATTTAAATCATTGCGGAAGCTTCAAAATGAGTGTTCGGTTCTTTGACATTAGCTTGATCGCCATCCGGATAGTTCCCACTTTTACCTAAGGTCAAAACAACCCAAAATGTTAGTTCTGACCATGAATTGAATCATACAAACAAGTTCTAGCATCAAAACATGAAAAACAAACAAGTTTTTAAAAGTTACCCTGCTGCGTGTCGTGGCAGGTTTTGAGTGTTCTGTAGCGTGTCGCGGCAGACGTCGCGTGTCGCGGAGGATTTAAAGAATCCTTCCGCGTGGCGCGGAGGGTACGGTTTTCCAGCAGGTGCAGGTTTTTGACCTGCAATTGCTGCCAGTTCCGGAAATCCTGATTTTTTACTTAAACAGCCATAACTTTCCGCTCGGCTGTCCGTTTTAAGTGATTCTTTTTGCTATACATCTGTAAATTCATTACCGACATAACTAATAAAATTTTGATACCGAAAATTTAACTTACGGATCAAACCACTAAGTGTCGCTATGCATTTACTCGACCCATTATAACTCTACTTGTTTTACCACCATTTGACTAGTATCCTAAGGCGCTTGTTACCCAACTTCCGGGCTTATAATCACCGGCACTTCATTACCAACACTATGGCTTCGTGCTCTTAGGATCATTTTCGCCATCTCTATCTACTTACAATATTATTACTACCATGTATCATTATTTGACCCGTTTGGTTCATCTACGGAAATCCTCCATTTTGATGACTACCAAACGACTCCAACTAAATTCTTAACCTACGAATTAAGTAACGAACAAAGTCGCTATGATCAACACAACTTTTAATCCACAACGTGTAGTTTAACAATAATTCATCAAATGTAACGGATCAAGTTACATACCTTAGTGCACGCCCTTCAATCGCAAATCACCACCGGCTTGTCCACTTGACGATCCGGAATCCTTCCCTATAGAGTTCATTTACGATATGTTTAGAACTCCCTTTTAAATCATAATTCGCATAATACACCGAAATACTATAATTATGCGTTTAAACTTGGAATTTCAGTTTTAAAGCCTTCTTAGAGGCATTTCAACAAACACTTCAAGGGCAGATTTTTACATGATTGAACATCAAATCCCTAGTTTATTACTTAGCCCTAATTACACATCAATCAACCATTTTACATGATTGTTAGCTTCTAATATTCTGAAATCACTTCAAAATTGTCAAATTACACTAGAACAACACCCAATATCCTAGTGTTCATCAATTTACACATAACCCTTTAATCACCTACAATGGTGTTCATAATCTTCACTAAAATTTAGCATGATTTCAACTTGTATTTGCCTAGGGTTTGTCCCTAAACACTATAGTTGTTCCTAGATCATCATAAGACACACATGCAACTAACAATTCAGATTTTCCCAATTACATGAGAAATTCAAGTTGAGGGTTTTCATGAAATTTTACATACCTTGTAATCCTCTTGTGATGAGGATCAGTAATCTATACTTTAATTTCGATTTCAACTTGGATTAAACCTTCAATTTGCAAGTTTAATGAAGTTTGAGGGTTTTGGAAGAGTGGGGATCGCCCCCTGTTTAGCTTGTGCGACCAGACATCCCTTTTTGGGGTTGTTTGGTTTGTTTTATTTGTTTAATTAAAACAAAGTTTCAATTCTTACAACTTAACCCCCTCAACTTTGTTCATCATATTGCTTAGCAGCTTTTAACCCTATTATAGGCTATTTCTAGTAAATTAACTAACTAGGTTAAAATTCCTAGTTAGTAAATTCCCGTTTATTTATACTTTATAATTCTAATATAAAGTTTTATATTTTTCGGGGTGTTACAAGTCCACCCCCCTTAAAAAGGGTTTCGTCCCCGAAACCGAAGTACGTACCAAATAATGTAGGGTAGAGTCGTCGCATCTCTTCCTCGGACTCCCACGTAGTGTCCGAGCCTTTTCTATGTTCCCATTTGATTTTGACTTGGTCGATTTGTCTATTTCGTAAGTATTTGACCTTTCGGTCTAAAATCTCCACCGGTCTCACAAAATAATTCAGACTATTATCCACTTTGATATCATCGAAATGGATATAAGCTGTTTCGTCCGCTAGGCACTTTCGTAATTGTGACACGTGAAACGTGCTATGAATTCCACTTAGTTCCTCCGGTAGCTCAAGGCGGTAAGCTACCTTGCCGACCTTTTCGACGATTTTAAATGGCCCAATAAACCTCGGGCTTAGCTTCCCCTTTTTTCTGAATCTAATAACGCCCTTCCATGGGGAAACTTTTAGCATAACCATGTCGCCCACCTGGAATTCGATTGGCCTATTTCTTTTATCAGCATACGCCTTTACCCTGTCTTGAGCCGCTTTCAAATGTGCCCGAACCACATCAATCTTTTCATTAGTGGCTTGTACTATATCTTGATGGGCAAGTTCACGTGGACCCACTTCACCCCAACATACCGGGGTTCGGCACTTTCTACCATAGAGCATTTCGTACGGTGCCATCTTAATACTAGATTGGTAGCTATTATTATACGAAAACTCGACTAACGGTAAGTGAACATCCCAACTTCCTCCAAAGTCGATTATACACGCCCGTAGCATGTCCTCCAGTGTTTGTATTGTTCTTTCACTCTGTCCATCTGTTTGAGGATGGTACGCAGTGCTAATGAACAATTTGGTTCCCATTTGCTCTTGGAAATCTCGCCAGAAATTTGAAGTAAACCGGGTATCCCTATCCGACACGATGGATACCGGTACTCCATGACGTGCTATTATTTCGTTAGTGTAAACTTCTGACATCTTTTCTGACGTATAAGTCTCACGGATCGGAATTAAGTGAGCACTTTTCGTCAATCTATCCACCACTACCCATATGGCATCGAAACCACGATTAGTCTTAGGCAACTTGGTTAATAGGTCCATTGTAACATGTTCCCATTTCCAAACCGGAATTTCTAACGGTTGGAGTTTGTCGTATGGTTTCTGGTGCTCCGCCTTGACTTGTAAACATGTCAAGCATTTTTCCACATATTTCGCCACATCCCTCTTTATTCCAGGCCACCAATAATTTTGCTTCAGATCGTTGATACATCTTGGTCGCACCCGGATGAATTGAATATCGGGATTTATGAGCTTCATCCAGTAGAAGCGCCTTCACCCCACAAGTATTTGGAACCCATATCCTCCCGGATCGAGTCTTCAATCCGTTATTCCCATCCGTCAAATCTTTCAACTGACCGATTATTCTTTCTTTCTTCCAATTCTCTTCTTTCACGGCTTCTAATTGCGCCTCTCTAATACGTTCAAGTATACCCGAGGTCACCACGAGCTACATCGACCTTACTCTTATTGGGACATAGTCCGCTTTTCTGCTCAGAGCATCCGCCACCACATTTGCCTTTCCGGGGTGGTAATGTATTTCACAGTCAAAATCCTTCACCGTTTCTAGCCATCGCCTTTGTCGCATATTTAAGTCCTTCTGATCGAAGAAGTATTTCAAGCTCTTGTGGTCGGTGAATATGGTGCACTTTAGCCCATACAAGTAGTGCCTCCATATTTTTAATGCAAATACCACCGCAGCCAACTCGAGATCGTGCGTGGGATATTTCTTCTCGTGTATCTTCAGTTGCCTCGAGGCATAGGCTATTACCTTGCCCCGTTGCATCAACACGCAACCGAGACCCGATAGTGAAGCATCCGAATAAACCACCATGTCTTCGACTCCATCCGGCAATGTCAGTACCGGAGCTTGAGTTAACCTTTCTTTTAATGTTTGAAACGCTTTTTCTTGGTCGACACCCCAAATGAACTTTTCTTTCTTTCGGGTTAGCTTTGTTAGCGGTGACGCAATCTTGGAGAAATCTTGAATGAATCTCCTATAGTACCCCGCAAGCCCTAAAAATTTTCTAATTTCCGAAGGGTTCTTCGGAGGATTCCATTTTGACACAGCCTTGATCTTGGACGGATCCACCAATACTCCGTCGGCACTTATGACGTGGCCAAGAAATTGTACCTCTCGTAACCAAAAGGCACACTTAGAGAATTTCGCATACAGCCTTTCTCGTCTAAGTGTCTTTAACACTTCTTGTAAGTGGTGTGCGTGTTCAGCTTCACTTTTCGAATACACCAAAATATCATCGATAAACACGATGACCGACTTATCCAACATTGGCTTGCAAACCCGGTTCATGAGGTCCATGAAAGTCGCGGGTGCATGTGTTAGCCCAAATGACATCACGAGGAATTCGTAATGTCCGTATCTCGTGCGGAAAGTCGTTTTCGGCACATCTTCTTCTTTGACCTTTAGTTGGTGATACCCGGATCTAAGGTCAATTTTTGAAAACCAATTCGCACCTTGTAATTGGTCGAATAAATCATCTATCCTCGGAAGCAGGTATCGGTTCTTTACCGTGAGTTTGTTTAACTCCCGGTAATCGATACACATGCGCATGCTTCCGTCTTTCTTCCTCACGAACAATACCGGTGCGCCCCAAGGAGACACACTCGGCCTTATGAATCCCTTGTCAAGCAGGTCTTGGATTTGGGACATTAACTCTTGTAATTCCGACGGTGCGAGTCGGTACGGAGCTTTTGCTACGGGTTTTGCGCCCGGAATCAATTCGATCCCGAACTCTACTTCTCGTTCAGGCGGTATCCCCGGTAAATCCTCTGGAAACACATCTTCATAATCCCGTACTACCGGTACATCTTCAATCTTTCGCGATTCCTTCTCGGGCTCATTTGCGTATATCATGAATGCCTTGCATCCTCGCTTCATAAGCTTGTGAGCTTTCAACATTGAGCATACTATGGGATTGCCCCCTTTCTCGCCATAGATGGTGAAGTGTTTTCCGCTCAGAGATGTTAGTTTTATCTCTTTACGAAAACACACGACCTTTGCATGGTGCTGAGATAGCCAATCTATCCCAACGACTACTTGAAATTCTCCCATTGACATCGGGATTAAGTCTATTAAATATTCCTCATCGTCGATGCTTAATTTGCAGCCTCGACAAACATCACAAACTACAAAACCTTTGTTGTCCCCTATTTCAACTTCTAAGGGCACAGATAATTTCGTCAATACAAATGAAGGATGTCGAATAAATCCATGCGGAACGAAGGATTTATTCGCACCCGTATCAAACAATACACGTGCTGGAATTGAGTTAATTGTGAATATACCTGAGACCACATCGGGTTCTGTTTTTGCTTCAGCCGCGGTAAGTTGGAAGGATCTAGCCTTCGCTTTGGGAGCTTCTGTTGGAGGCTCTTTTGTGTCTCTCTTTCCCACCAACTCGGGGCATTCAGATTTCTTGTGACCGGGTTGATAACACTTGTAACAAATAGAAACTTTCCCGGGACATAGTGATGCGGTGTGCCCCGTCTTCCCACATACCGGGCACGGCTTGTCTTTGAAGCGGCACTCGCCTTTGTGCCCTTTACCACACACTTTGCAACTCGGCGACCCGCCTTTAGCATCCACTTTCTTTCCCGTTTCAGCAGTTCTAGCTTTCTTTGTAGGGCTTGGATTCACATCCTGCGCCCTTCGTTCACCTCTTTCCACTTGTTTCTTTAACTCGATTTCCCGCTCCTGGGCGGTGTTGATAATCTCCGTGAGGGTTTCGTATTTTGACGGAGTCATAAATTCCCGGTACTCGGCACTCAGCATGTTGTAATAGTAATATATCTTTTGCTCTTCAGTGGTGACTAACTCGTCACAAAATCTCAGCTTATCCATGAAGATGCCCGTGATCTTATCAATTGTTTCACCCTTTTGTCTCAACTGGATGAATTCTTCTTTGATTATGTTAATAACCGCTTTGGGACTGTGGTGTTTAAGGAATGGTACCTTAAACTCGTCCCAAGTCATAGCCCTCGCCGCTTCGGCTCCCATTTCCTTCTTTTTGTTATCCCACCAATCCTTGGCTTGATTTCTCAATTGACCCGTTCTGTAAGCAACAAAGTCACCTACGTCACAATGGGTTCGTTCAAACACTCCTTCAACATCACTTATCCATCTTTGGCAAATTATCGGGTCAACCTCCCCGTTATAGATTGGCGGTTTACATGCCATGAATTCTTTGTACGAACACCCTTTGCGTTCTCCCGTTTTCTCCTTCATAAGGTTGACAATATCCTCCAACCTTTTAACTCGCTCTTCAACAAGCGACAACACCGTGTTTTGAATTTTGTCTATAAACCCAGATAGACTTCCTTCAATTGCCTTCCCTACTTCTTCGGCAATTATCTCTTTCATTTGTTCGGTGCTTGTTTGCACCGAATTATCATCATTCCCATCAGACATCTTGAAGCTGAAATGTTTACATTTAAACGTTAAACATTTCATTTATACTATTGCTTCATTTGTTTCGGTTTAGCCAAGCTCCTAACTTGCTTTAACCGTTCACATTTTAATGCACTTTCTGGGTTTGAGTGTGTTAACACACTCTTCCCATGCATCTCAGTTTATTTCTCATACTTCCATAAGGAATAATCTACTAACATAAATAAGTTAATTCTTACCGGACGATCAATCAAGCTTGAACCGAACACTTTGTTGACAACCTTAAGCTCTGATTACCAACTTGTAACACCCTTAAATTTTCACTTGAATTTAATAATAGATTATACTATTTCAATTAAAACATTGTTAAGTAACATAACTTTCACCAAGGAAGTTCATACATAGCACCAACCTTAGTCAACTAACAACTAAGTTTAAAAAGTTTCAAAAGTTGTTTAGAAATTTGTTTACAACCCATACACAAAGTTTATCAAAGATTTAAATCATTGCGGAAGCTTCAAAATGAGTGTTCGGTTCTTTGACATTAGCTTGATCGCCATCCGGATAGTTCCCACTTTTACCTAAGGTCAAAACAACCCAAAATGTTAGTTCTGACCATGAATTGAATCATACAAACAAGTTCTAGCATCAAAACATGAAAAACAAACAAGTTTTTAAAAGTTACCCTGCCGCGTGTCGAGGCAGGTTTTGAGTGTTCTGTTGCGTGTCGCGGCAGACGTCGCGTGTCGCGGAGGATTTAAAGAATCCTTTCGCGTGGTGCGGAGGGTATGGTTTTCCAGCAGGTGCAGGTTTTTGACCTGCAATTGCTGCCAGTTCCGGAAATCCTGATTTTTGACTTAAACAGCCATAACTTTCCGCTCGGCTGTCCGTTTTAAGTGATTCTTTTTGCTATACATCTGTAAATTCATTACCGACATAACTAATAAAATTTTGATACCGAAAATTTAACTTACGGATCAAACCACTAAGTGTCGCTATGCATTTACTCGACCCATTATAACTCTACTTGTTTTACCACCATTTGACTAGTATCCTAAGGCGCTTGTTACCCAACTTCCGGGCTTATAATCACCGGCACTTCATTACCAACACTATGGCTTCGTGCTCTTATGATCATTTTCGCCATCTCTATCTACTTACAATATTATTACTACAATGTATCATTATTTGACCCGTTTGGTTCATCTACGGAAATCCTCCATTTTGATGACTACCAAACGACTCCAACTAAATTCTTAACCTACGAATTAAGTAACGAACAAAGTCACTATGATCAACACAACTTTTAATCCACAACGTGTAGTTTAACAATAATTAATCAAATGTAACGGATCAAGTTACATACCTTAGTGCACGCCCTTCAATCGCAAATCACCACCGGCTTGTCCACTTGACGATCCGGTATCCTTCCCTATAGAGTTCATTTACGATATGTTTAGAACTCCCTTTTAAATCATAATTCGCATAATACACCGAAATACTATAATTATGCATTTAAACTTGGAATTTCAGTTTTAAAGCCTTCTTAGAGGCATTTCAACAAACACTTCAAGGGCAGATTTTTACATGATTGAACATCAAATCCCTAGTTTATTATTTAGCCCTAATTACACATCAATCAACCATTTTACATGATTGTTAGCTTCTAATATTCTGAAATCTCTTCAAAATTGTCAAATTACACTAGAACAACACCCAATATCCTAGTGTTCATCAATTTACACATAACCCTTTAATCACCTACAATGGTGTTCATAATCTTCACTAAAATTTAGCATGATTTCAACTTGTATTTGCCTAGGGTTTGTCCCTAAACACTATAGTTGTTCCTAGATCATCATAAGACACACATGCAACTAACAATTCAGATTTTCCCAATTACATGAGAAATTCAAGTTGAGGGTTTTCATGAAATTTTACATACCTTGTAATCCTCTTGTGATGAGGATCAGAATTCTATACTTTAATTTCGATTTCAACTTGGATTAAACCTTCAATTTGCAAGTTTAATGAAGTTTGAGGGTTTTGGAAGAGTGGGGATCGCCCCCTGTTCAGCTTGTGCGACCAGACATCCCTTTTTGGGGGTGTTTGGTTTGTTTTATTTTTTTAATTAAAACAAAGTTTCAATTCTTACAACTTAAGCCCCTCAACTTTGTTCATCATATTGCTTAGCAGCTTTTAACCCTATTATAGGCTATTTCTAGTAAATTAACTAACTAGGTTAAAATTCCTAGTTAGTAAATTCCCGTTTATTTATACTTTATAATTCTAATATAAAGTTTTACATTTTTCGGGGTGTTACATTTTGGTTGGCTAATACATGAGAATCACTCATAGAACTCACCACCAGAACCAATGGGCATGTCGAAAAAGATGATCATGAAGCCAACAGCAAAAACTTACATAAACAATCACTGGTTAATTCAACACACAGGCAAGTCTGGATGGGTTGTTTATAGATTCACTGATCTTTGTTTGTTTTTTTAATTTTGTTTACTTTTCCTTAAACAGGTTATACTTCAAGCTTTCTCGATCTGTTTGCAGGCGAATAGGTTGACTCGATGAGGTATGAAAAATAGAATTGATAAATTTAGGGAAAATCTTATTCAAAGATGATAACGCAATAGTGGAGGATCTAATTGTACAGTTTTGATAAATTCAGGTGTGTTTTCAAATAATGCTTCCTGGATGTTTGATGACCGACAAATGTCCAACGAAGCAGCATTGTGGACATTTGTCGTTCTTTGTCGGTTTTCAAACATCTATGAACCATTATTTGAGAACACCCTTGCATTTATCGGAGCTGTGTAATTAGATCCTCTACTGTTGGGTTATCATCTTTCAAACCCATTTTCCCTAAATTTATCGATTTTGTTTTTCATGCAAGATATAATCTGTTTTCTTAGTATTTGATTTGGTCGATGACCCATGTTCAAGGATGCTTTATGTTTAAGACTATACGAAGATTGCATTTGGTTATCATAAGGTTAAATTTTAAATTAATATGGTCTCATTTGTTACTAACCTTATAATTATACTTAAGCCATCACATTCTTTTTGTTAGGTCTCAATGTATCTAATCACAGCAACCATCATTGAGCCATCACATTCTTTCCCTCTGCATATCAGGTAACGGTTTTTCTTAATACATCTCGAAAATTAGTTTGTTATGTATGATTTTTCAATGTGGTTTTGAAACTTATTGGATAGTAATTGTCAATTTCAGATAGGTTGGGTATTGAGACCAAGAAATTCAACTCCACTTGCAGTTATGGTTTTAAGGTCAATTATTGGCTTCAAAATGAGACAGAGGACCTTTGTTTCTGAATGTATTGTAGTTTCAATTATGACTTATGCCTGATGTTGTTGTCAATTTATAAGTATAATGCGAGTGTGAATTCATTAAATAATTTAACATCATATTTTACATATAGATGTAGACAAAAACTTTTATCATTATACTTGTAATACTAACACATAATCTCATTAACATTGTTTTATAAAGATATGTAACTAAATGCAAAGAATTTAAATGATATATTATAATTTGTTTTATAGTATTTGTTTTTCGATCGTTATTAAACATACCCGTGTGTTCACACGGGTGTTACAACTAGTACAAATTGAAGGAAAAATCAAAAAGACAAGGTGACATTTTTGTAATTACCACCAACTATCAAAGTTATTATACGAATGTGAACTCAACCAAAAATACCTAAAAACACAATATTTTTTATAAAAAAAATCGCTACATTTTTTATAAAAAAATCGCTACATTTTGTTACTAAATTTTTTTTTTTTTGCTGCTACTAAAAGTAGAGATTTTTTAGTAAAAAATATTTAAAAAAAAAATTTGTGTGTTTTTTTTTTTTTTAGATTTTTTTAGGTTTTTTGGGGGTTTAGTTTTTAGCATTTTAGCTTGGGTGGGGGGGGGGGTTAGGTTGTTTTTAGGTTTTTGGGGGGTGGGGGGTTAGGTTTTTTTTAGGTTTTTGGGGGTGTGGAGGGGGGTAGGTTTTTTTTTAGGTTTTTGGGGGTGGGGGGTTTAGGTTTTTTTTTTTGGGGGGGGGGGGGGGGTTAGGCTTTTTTTAGGTATATTTGTATAGTAACTTTGATAGTTATTGATAATTACAAAAATGTCACCTTGTCTTTTTGAGTTTTCCTTCAATTTGTATGTTTATTATGTTAAGATTATTTGTACAAGAACTTTCCCCATATATATAGAGTTAGATATGCATGAATAGATTCTAGCTTACGATAATTATAGCTAAATACATAACTAGTCTGGTACACCCTCATAAGATAAGGATATGGACGATGTATGGTTTGAAAAGATAAATGCAGGAGTTGTCCACCGCCCATAAATCCTGTAGCTCTTATTATTCCTCCACTAGGAGTAAAGCTAGTAGATCTGAACATGTCACCAAAAGGAAACCTCAAAATTCTAAGGATGGGTGTTCCTATAAATGTTTCTTCTCATGTAAACCTCGTGATTTCACGGGGGTGAAAGGAGTTATCGATGCCTTGAAATATCTCGATGAAATGGGGATGGTAATTGATATCAGCGGGTGTGCTGAAAAAGACGTGATCAAATATATGTCTCAATCTTTTAAGGAAGATGCCTTAACATGGTGGAAGGCCTTTATACAATCCACTGGGAAAGTCACCCTGTATAACATAGGTTGGAAGAAATTTGTGGAATTGATTAGAGAAACCTATTGCACGTCGCATGAGGTGGAGAAGGTAGAGTCACACTTCTTAAAGCTGACTATGAAAGATTTGAATTGTAGGGAATACACCTCGAATTATAATTCGATGTCTACATTAGTACCCTACCTGATTACCCCAGAATCTAAGCTTATCGCAAGATACATCGGGGGATTAGCACTCGAGATCAAGGGAATGGTGAAATCCTCGAACCCTACAACCTTTAGATCCGTAGTAGATCTAACACAAGCTTTAACCGAAGATGAGGTTCGGCTGAGAGCAGCAAAGGCCGAGTTAGACACAAAGAGGAAATGGGAAGATAGCCACTGCAGAGATTCTAGGCCTAGTGGTGAAAGACTCGAATGTAGAACATGCGGAAAGAGGCACTTCGGAAGGTGTCCTTTGGAACCGCAAAAGAACTGTGGTATTTGCAAGAAAGCTGGCCACCGGACTCACGATTGTAAAGACATAAAGAATGCATTTTTTATGAATGTGGTGAGAAATGCCACTTTAGGACCCGTTGCATTAAGTGTGCAACTAACGGAGGTGCCAAGAAAGGCAACACCAGAGCTTTTCAATTGACTGCTAGAGAAGCGGTGAAGGACGCAATGTCATAACGGGTACGTTTCTCGTTAATGATATTTTTGCAAGAGTCTTATTTGATCTCGGAGCTGATAAAAGCTTTGTAGATCATAAATTTTGTAAATTATTAGACATGCCTATAAGAACCCTAGATCTTACTTATGAGGTTGAAATGTGGACGAAAACCTAGAAATAGCTTCTAAAAATCCTAGAAGAGTAAACTACCATTTTGGTCCCTGTGGTTTAGGCACTTTTGCCATTTTAGTCCAAATCTCTAACTTTTTAAATCTGGGTCCCTGTGGTTTCACTTTTATTGCCATTTTAGTCCAAAATTCAAAAACCTCCTTTTTTGACTGTTGCAACCTGCCTATTTTGTCTTTTTGTTCAGGGGCTTTTTTGTCCAATTGATTTTAATTTAACATGTTAATATTTCATACTAATGTCACTAAAAATTTCATAATTTCAAAAAAAACACGCAGTATCCAAAAACCCAGATCTCAAAAACCCAATTTCCTCCTCAATCATACAGGTATCCACCACAAAGAAAAACACGCGGGGATAATTTGGGTAGTGGGTATTTCGTTTCTTGGCTCGTACTCGATGGTTGTGTAGTGTGGGAAGAGTTCTGTGGGGAGATTGTCTTCGGAGATGGAGTGGTAGTGTTGGGGGAAGTGGTTCCGGTGGAGGCAGAAGGAACAGATCCAGATTTTGGTGGGGAAATCGACGATGGAGAAAGGGTTGAGGACCAATCTGCAATTGCGATAGCGTAAGGGGGAGTATGGGAGGAGAGGGGTGGATTCCGGCAAGGGTTTGATCGGAGTGTAGATGGCGGAGATGGGGATGACGCATTAGGAGGCTTCTTGGTTGGTTCCCGGGATGACGTTCCATGGCATCCGAACGGCGTCTTGGGTTTCCAAATCCAAGAATTCCGTCATGGTTGAATTGGGTAATTGTTAATCAAGAAAGTTTGGGATTTAGTGAAGCAGAGGGTTGTGATTGCAGGTATGATGAAGAAGAGAGACCAAAAGGAAGAAGCTTTGGGTGAATAACACTTTGCCCCTCTTGAATCTTGATTAAGAATCACGATTCAGGTATAATAAAACCAAGAAGTTAAATGCTCAAATCACACATGATATGAATGATCTATGTTTGTTTATTGGTAAGTTTACCTGATGCAGCTTGCAAAGCAAGTGTTTGGTGCTTCAAAGGTTGCAGCCACAGCTAGTACATCAAAACTCGAGTTGCTGAAAAGTTTTAAATCTGGGTCCCTGTGCTTCGATTTTTGTGGGTTAGGGTTTTTTTGGGGGGAAGAAGATGATCTATAAATGGGGGAAATGTATATTCATAAGGGTATAAAACAATTATATATATTTAATTTAGTTTATTAATTATTAATATGTTAAATGAAAATCAGTTGGACAAAAATGCCCCTGAACAAAAGACAAAATAGGAAGGTTGCAACAGTCAAAAAAAGGGGTTTTTGAATTTTGGACTAAAATGGCAATAAAAGTGAAACCACAGGGACCCAGATTTAAAAAGTTTGAGATTTGGACTAAAATGGTAAAAGTGCCCAAACCATAGGGACCAAAATGGCAGTTTACTCATCCTTGAAAGATGTGTGATATCCATTAAGAATCAATCCATCCCAATCAATCTTCTCCCAATGACTCTAGCCGGATTTGATATAGTTTTAGGCATGGAATGGCTAGCCCATAACTAGGCCCGTATTGCCTGCGATAAAAACTTATCGAAATCAAATCCCCATCTAGTGACGTACTCACCATCCATGGAGACCGCCACTATGGATTGTCAGAAAAAGCATCCATGTTTAAGGCATCCATGTGTATACAAAGAGGATGTGTCATTTACATGGCACAAGTTACTGTAGACAACCCGAAGCCGAAGATGGATGACATCCAAGTTATATCGGAGTATCCAGCGTGTTTCCTGAAGATTTACCTGGTCTACCCCCGGACAGGAAGGACGAGTTCTGAATCGACATTTTGTTTGGGTCGGCACCCATAGCCAAGTCTCCCTATCGTTTAACTCCGACTGAGATGAAGGAGTTGAAGATTTAACTAGAAGAATTGTTGGAGAAAGGATTCATCCAACCGAGTTCCTCACCTTGGGGAGCTCCCATTCTTTATGTCAAGAAGAAAGACGAGTCAATGTAGATGTGCACTGATAATCGTGAGCTAAACATGATTACCATCAAGAATTGCTACCCATTGCCAATGATAGATGATCTGTTTAATCAGTTGTAAGGAGCGAGTTATTTCTCTAAGATCGACCTTCGATCTGGTTATCACCAACTGAAGGTCAGAAGTGAAGACGCTCCTAAAACTGCTTTTTTAGGACGAGATACGGACATTATGAGTTCCTAGTCATGCCATTTGAACTTACTAATGCACCTGCAACATTCATAGATCTCATGAATAGAGTCTACAAACTGTATTTAGATAAATTTGGCATCGCCTTCATCGAAGACATCCTTATCTACTCCAGAAGTAAGGAAGATCATGAGGATCATCTTAGGAGTATTCTCGGATTACTAAAGCAAGAAAGGCTTTACGCAAAATTCTCTAATGTGAGTTCGGGATAGAGAAGTCCAATTCTTGGGACATAAGATTAGTGAGCGTCGTATCCAAGTTTATCCCTCTAAGATTAAGGCGATTATGAATTGGGAAGCACCCAACTCACCTTCAGAAATTCGTAGTTTCCTAGGACTGGTTGGTTATTATAGGAGATTTATCGAGAACTTTTCTCAAATAGCCACTCATTTGACTGCTTTAACCCGAAAGAATGCGAAGTTTGATTGGGGACCTAAGCAGAAAGATTCTTTTGAGATTCTAAAGCAAAGGTTAAACAATGCCCCTGTCCTTTTTTACCTAAAGGTATTGAAGACTTTTTTGTGTATTGTGATGCTTCACACACGAGATTGGGTTACGTGTTAATGCAAAGAGGCAAGGTGATTGCCTACGCATCACGACAACTTAAAGTACATGAAAGAACTACACAACCCATGATTTGGAGTTAGGTGTGGTTGTATTTGCCTTGGAGCTTTAGAGACACTATTGATATGGCACCAAATGTGTTATATACATAGATCATAAAAACTTGCAACATATATTCAATCAAAATGATTTGAATATGAGGCAACGCCAATGGATGGAAACTCTTAATGATTACGAATGCGAAATTCGTTATCATCCGGGCAAGGCTAATGTCATCGCAGATGCCTTTAGCCGGAAGGAAAGAGTTAAACCTATTCGGGTTCATGCTAAAACACTCGAGCTAAGGATCAACTTGATGGAACAAATCTTGAATGCTCAAAAGAAAGCACTAATGGAAGCAAATGCTCCAACTGAAGGATTAGGTGGTACTGTGGAATAGTTAACACCTGGAAATGATGGAATTTTAAGATTAAATGGTAGAATCTGGGTTCCCATCTTCGGAGGACTCAGAGATCTGATTCTAGAAGAATCACATAACTCTAAATATTTTGTACATCCTGGTGGAGACAAGATGTACCAAGATCTAAAAAAATTACTGGTGGTTGGGTATGAGGAAATCCATAGCCACTTATGTAGCTAAATGTCTGACGTGTTCGCAAGTTAAAGCTAAACATCAGAAACCCTCAGGTTTACTTCAACAGTTAGAATTACTCAAATGGAAATGGGAAATGGTGACCATGGATCTAATTACTAAGTTACCTAGAACAAGTCGTGGCAACGACACAATTTGGGTCATGGTCGACAGACTAACTAAATCAGCACATTTCTTTCTAATTAAAGAAACTTTTAATTCGGATAAATTGGCTAAGCTATATGTAGATAACATAGTATCCCTTCATGGAGTACGATTATCTATAGAATCTGATAGAGATACTCGATATACATCCCATTTCTGGAAGAGCGTTAAGCAAGCTCTAGGTACTCGATTAAATTTCAGTACGGCTTACCATCCATAGACGACTGGTCAAAGTGAGCGTATAATCAAGACTTTAGAAGAAATGCTTAGAGCATGCGTTATTGACTGAGGTGATAGTTGGGATGACCACCTACCATTGATTGGATTCTCCTATAATAATAGCTACTACTCTAGTATAAAAGGCACTCTGCTTGAGGATTTATACTGAAGAAACTGTAGGACGCCCATATGTTGGGCAAAAGTTGGAGAAAGCCAATTATCTGGGGCTGAGATCGTACTTGAGACTACGGATAAGAACAAACAAATCCGAGATAGGCTAAAAGTTGCCCGAGATAGGCAAAAGGGTTATGCCGACAAGAGGAGGAAACCTCTTAAATTCTAAAGCGGTGGCAAGGTTATGCTGAAAGTATCACCTTAGAAAAGTGTTATGAGATTTGAAAAGAAAGGGAAGTTAAGCCCAAGATACATCAGATAATCGAATGTGTCAGTACCGTTGCTTACAAGCTTAAGCTTCCTGAGGAACTAAGCGGCATACATGATGTGTTCCATATATCAAATTTAGAGAAATGTTTGGCCAATGAGACACTAGCAATGCCTCATCAGGATGTTTAAATTGATGAGAAGTTACGATTTACCGAAAAACCTTTGTCGATCAAAGATCGACATGTTAAAAAGTTTCGTAAGAAAATGATCCCCATCATGAAAGTCAAATGGGATCCCCATCTTGGCCCTGAAACCACATGGGATGTTGAATCAAATATGATATAGAATTACCCCCATCTATTTGAATAAAATCTTGAAGATGAGATTTCTTTTAAGGGGATGAAGATGTAGCAACCCGAATATTTATATCGAATCATAACGTGACACGTATTTTAAATAACCTCCACATAATTCAGATATGTCGAAGGAGATGGGCTATTATTGTAAAAAAGGGCAACGTAGATAAAATTGAGGGGCTAAAACTGCCAAAAAGGCAATTATTTTGTCTTTAGCGGTCCCTTGTGGACCATAACAACTAACATCTTGTGGTCCGCAAGAGTGTTAAAAATTTTGTGTGCCTGAGGTCCTTGCGGACCGTAAGGCATAACCCATTGCGGTCTGCAAGGGGCACGCTGACAGCAGAATACAGCTGGCAGAAGCCTGCTACATTCCATGCCATCTCTTCACGAATTCTAGCCACTCTAATCCTCCTTTGGACACCTGGTATGACACTATTCTTGCTCTAAACACACCTGAGAACACTTGGCATGCTCTCATGATCCTTGAATTAGTATAAATAGGCTAGTTCACTTGTTAGTTCTTCACAACTCTTCACTCTCACTCTCTAATCTGATAGTGGAGCTTACTTCTGCAATGAGGAGCCTCCTTTCTGAAGTTCTAAGTATTCTTCAGGTCCTAGTAAGTGTTCTCCTTGATCAACTTCAGTTTATTGGTTAGATTCTATCCGAAAGTCAAAACAGTTCGATTTTGGCCACTTTGGTAAACCTAAAATTCAATTAAACTGAACCACGTGATCATCATAACATATGGTATAGTTCCCTACAATTATATCTTTTGATCATCACGTTAAGTGGGTCAAGTGACTAGTCAAACGCATATTTCTAAAAAGTCAAAAATGCCATTTTAGAGAATAATCAAAGAATTAAGTTATATGCCTATGAAACTTGTATTCTGACTTAAAGACGGATTATAAAAAATCATAAAATATATTTTGACATGTCGGACTTGTCACGAACCCATTTGACCATCCAAACCTGTATTTAGGCACACGAAAAGTTAAAATAGCATAACTATATAAACTAGTCATAACGGGTCAAACCTTTTTCAAAACCTTTCCAAATTAGAATGTTTGGTTAAATAACCCATACCACACGAGACTCCTCACTCGTACGGGTATAAACCACATTCTATCCAGGAAACGCTTAATTTAGCGGAACCGAGCGTTATTCTATAGTTAACCGCTCAAAGTCAAAAAGACAGTCCAACCAGTAGATAATTTTCTCAACAATGGATCTATCCTAATAGGTGCAACTATGCAAGCCTAGATGAATAAAGATAAAACATTAATCCATTAAGTGACAAAGCCCAAAATCGATAAACATCAAAACATATTTTATAAAACATCACTTAAGAAAGTTTTATAAGGCTATGGGGTGTGGGATAAAGCCCCAGCGTCACGTAGGATTCACGTCAGCTAGGGGGCTTTATCACGCCCTTCCTTAACTTGCAGGGTGTGGGATAAAGCCCCCGTCATCATTACCTAATTATTTTTTTTCATTTAAATTTAAACATTATTTAATTTTGATATATTACTTTATAACTCATAATTTAAATAATAACAATAAAATGCCCTAATTGAAATAACAAAAATAAAATGCCATAATTTAAATAAAAACATACAATGTCATAACTAAAATAAAAATAATACAAAGTCACTCGTCGTCTCCTCCTTGTTCACGATAAAACCATAGGTATCTGGTGCAACACCATCTATGACATCGTCGAAAAGATTCGAGGACATTAAAACTACGATGTCATTGTTCGCACCGGCCAAGTTAAAGTACGCATGCCAAATCCATAAATTTTGAGAAGCCGACCACTTGTAATATTAGGGTAGGACCATCGTGGTCACCACGATGGTGTTGCCCTTTCCAAGCGGTTGGACATGCCGCCCAATCCATCAAGACTACCCAACATCCCAGGAAACACGTGTATGCGCTGATGGGTCTCGTATAAAATTGCAAGTCGGCAGCGATTGGCATCGTCAAATATCGTCTCCCGTACAGAAAGATAACACCTAATAAAATAGTGTTAATAAAAATAATAACAACGTATATTAAAAATAATAACAATGTAAATTAAAAATAATAACAACCTATATATGATAAAATTAAAAGTGAATGAACAGTGATGATTTTTTTATATTGAATAATACATTATATTAGGGTATGGGGCGTGGGTTGGGTACAAATGCCCAAGTCACCACCCCGGGTAGGCTTGGGTTTCGGTGTGGCCTCTTGGGCGGGAGTTTCATCCGTGGCCGGCTCTCATTGGCTGGGTTGGCTAGGCCATAGCGGCTAGGTTTAAATTTTAAAAAATAATTGTTTCGCCAAGCCAAACGGTTCACCCAAGTCACTATAAAACCCCCCAACCCCACCGCCTGTCCATATCGCTACCCCAAACCTTCACTCCACCTACCCGAACCCGCTACCCACACTTGATACCGGCACAACGCGATGAAGGGCCGCCAACCCGGTGAGACTCGTTACTGGCCGGAAGCTTTCGCTAGCTACCGGCACAACGTGGGGAACAACTGGCACAATTTAAACGCGCGCCAACACAAGTGGCGCGAGCTACGACCGAAGCTCGACCGTTTTAAAGCCTACTACGATAGCGTCCCGGGCGGTGATATAAGTCACGAAGACCGGGTGGCGGTGGCCAACATCCAGTTCCGGGGCAAGGAGCGGCCGTTTGACAAGCTCGCTCTGTTCGAAATCTACCTAACGCTTTAGGCTTTTTTTTAATTTTGTAATCCTTTTTTTTAGAATTTTGTAATCTTTAGGAAATTTTAATAATAATTTTAGGCTTTTTTTTATTCTGTGTTTATTTTTTTATTTTTTATAAAACTGGCCAACCCACGCGGGGCGCGGGCTAGCCACGCCTCGCCATACCGACCCAACACGTCACTTACCAGCGAGGGGGCTCGAAGTCCACGTGTCAACCCATGCCCCAAACCCCCGCCCCACCATACCCCACGGTCGAAAACACCAATACTTTTTGCGCAACGCGCGTCATTTACAAACACTAGTAATATTAAGAATAAAGAATAAAAATTACCTTCACAGAAATTTTCACGAGAATCACGACACATTCTTGATGACATCCTTAAATATTCATCCCACGCATCACTCGTTGTGCCGTACGCTAGTTGCCTAATTGTTGTTGTACACTTTTGTATTCTAGAGAAACCAACTTTGTGACTAGCACTTTCTCTTTGCGTGAAAAAAGGGAATTCGCCCGCAAGATCATTAGAAATTTTAATGAAAAGACGACGGCTCATACGAAACCTACGCTTAAACTGAACATCATCGTACAACGGATTTTCACAAAAATAATCTTGCATTAGACATTCATGAGCACCTAACCGATCTCGTTCAAGAACCGGTTGTCTGGTACACGATGTAGAGGATAGGGCTTCTTCTCGCAAATAATTAATCGCCTCCTGCGTAATTGCGATAACCATATCGTCAAGAACACCGTCGGATGAAGAGCTCGAAGAATCGGATGACATTTTTTAGTTGTGATTGGTGTGTGTTTTAGTTGTGATTGGGGTGTGTTTTAGTTTGGGATAGGTTTGTATTTATATTTGAATAAAAAAACTTTTTTTAAATGAACGTTGGCCAACGGATATGTTGACCAACTACCTCGGTCGTCCCAATTTCATTCCGTTAACATGCTCGCGAGGTCCCTATGGCGCCGCCTCTTAAATTCGATGGTGTGGGGTGGTGGCGCCCCTTAAGCGCCATAGATGTTGAGCGGGCTTGGGTGGCGCACTCCACACCCTCTAACCTAAACGGTAAACAGAGTTTTACAAGTATAAGATATTTATAAAGAAAAGCTTACATATTTAAAATGAAGTTTGGTAAAACAAATGTTTACAAAAACATAACAAGGATAGAGATCCTGAGCGAACCACTTATTTTAGAACTTGAGAGAACACTATCAACTAAATATTTTTTTGAGTGAATGGATGGTTTAGTCAATAAGCAACTGATGAACTTAACTGGGAAAGAATAAAGCTAAGCCTAAACCCTTGTCTTGAAGGCAAGGTACTTAGCAAAACTAGCTTTGTTCATCCCCTCTATTTCAAGATTAACCTCACTTGATTATAATTACAACCACATTAGTTCAGTTTTGTACTCTCGTTATAACAGGGTTGATTTGTGAGACAAATTAGTTTTATCCGGTCTCTCTCTTTCTCTCTCTCCCTCTTTTATTGAGTATTTAAATAATTAATTAAAATTAAAGGAACAATTCGGTTTATACAACATGTTCAAGTCTACAGCCAATGACGAGTAGTTAAAGCATCAAAAGCGAACACTAACCGCATCATATAAATCTCAAATCGATCGAACCGAACCAGCTGACTTGTTTCGAAATAAAGGGATTAATCGGTTCAAACGGTTTTATAAGCCTACTCGGTACGGGGGTCGTCCTCGGGACGTCGTGGGGCGGCGCCGGCCCCCCTCTCCATTTCCCCTGCTTCGTCGGCGTCGAGATCGTCCTGGCCAAGACGATGAGGACGTGCCTCCCCCCTCTCACACACACATATACATACAACACACACACACACACACACACACACATATATATATATTAGGCACATCCTCCATTTCCTTAGGTCTATCCTCTTTGTCTCATCCTCACACCCATCCTACATGGCGGAGCATCCTTTGAGGACTACCCTCTGCCCATACCGAGTAGCCTGATCACAAAACACTATTATACATGTTTCTATTCTAGTTTAAACCAAATCCATGATAAAATCCATTCCAACCCCACAAACAAAATATCCCATATTCCCCGGTGTAGAGATGGTTAAGATCAACCTCAATGAATAATTGAGGGACTTGAGTATGTATTTATATTAAAAGTTACAGAGAATTCTCCCATAATTAAGGAGACTAAATCAAATGAAAAAGGAAACAAGATAAATACAATAATTACAAATATTATAAATCTTTTCTGCTAATACCCCCCTTCAATCGAAATGGTGGCGGTCCAAGTCGTAACTTGTCACGAAAAACTTCAAATTGAGCGCGCGGAAGACTTTTGGTAAAAAAAATCAGCCACCTGTAGATTGGTTGGAACAAATTTGGTATATAGTTTACCAGAATTGACCAATTCATGAATAAAGTGATAATCCAAATCAATGTGTTTAGCACGCTTGTGGGACACTGGATTTTTGTAACACCACGTAAAATCACGTCCAATAAAGTATTGACACGTGTAATAAACCCTAATAAAGTCAAACCTTGAATATAAGGGACTAATTTTTCGAAAAATCGAAAAACATTAACCATGAAAGAACTGGAAGTATTATCATACCTAAAATAAGTTTCTAAATAACCTTTTACGGTCTTATATTCACAAATGAGCCACTTGTTAATCAAGTGTAGCCGTTTATGTGATTAATTGAAAGTTTTCGTAATAAAGGGTTAAAAGCATCAACATGTTAATTCTTACCTCTGAGTGACCTTTTAACAAACCGAGAGCCTCATGATATTTGATTATACTCTCGGGAATGCCAATCATTGGCCATCCAAGGCTTTTATGCCTAAAAGTGAAGTTACGCGCAACTTTGCAAGTATAAGGGACTAGAAGTGTCAACATGTTTAATTATACCTCTGAATGACCTTTTATCGAGCCCGAAGCATTATCATGTTTAATAATACTTTCATGAATGCCTAATATGGTTTAGATAAGGCTTCAATGCTATTAAATGATGAGATGTGCAAGTTTGCGCAATAGAGGGACCTAAAGCGTCAAACTGCAAAAGTATGTCGATTCGTATGTTATCGGACCTTCCAGAATATGACCATGAGTTATACATACCCTAATTATCCTTTATATAGCTTAGATATAGGCTTAGAGGTGTTTGGTGCGCAAAAATAAACTTTTAAGTCATACAGGGACTAAAAGTGTCAAAAAGCGCACAAGTTTGCGTTTACGCGCATATCTTACATTCTGAGTATCTCCGTACACCCAAAAATTTATGTAAGCACTAAAATATTTTTTTTAGTGTTTGGGTTGATAAAATTCCATTCATCGCGTCGTTTGAATTGTTTTTCGCGTCCGTCCGTGTTTCGTCGTAATTTGCCGAACAACGAGACCGTACGACCAAACGAACCGACATCCGGCATATTTTTGAGCATTTTTCATGTTCCCCATACTTAGGCATCATTGTAGAGCCTTAAAAATGGTTTAACGGGCCTTGGATGTGTCGGAAATGGCATTTGGAAGCGCAGGGGCTAAAGCTGTCAACAAGTGAAAGTTCTGTTTTGCTGACCAGGTCCTTACGGACCGTAAGGTTGAACCCTTACGGTCCGTAAGTAGTGCCCAGATGCAGCAACTCGGAAAAATTTCCTGTTCAGCCTTTCAAACGACATGTATTGCCCTTTTTCACTTCCATGCGCGACCTCTACTGATTTTAGGCAACTAGGGGCACTTGTAAACATCTTGGTTCCATCATAGACCTACTTGGCATGATCTAATGAGATCAAGATCACTATAAAAAGCCCCATTGTTTGCCATTTTGATCATTCATTCTCAAAATCAACTTCTGCTCATTTCTGGAGCTTTTGGGAGTTCAAGAGCAGACCCTAAGCATCCCTAATCGTGCATAGGACTTCTGTAAGTATGCTTGATCTTCCTTAATTGAGTTTTGCTTAGTTATTAGCTTAAAAGTCAAACCGTCGTAATTAAGGTTTGACTTATCGATTAATCACTAATGGTCCAGTGATTAGTCGAATTGAAGGTAGTTATAAGTTGGTAATTATGTGGGCAATAAACCCTTAAAAGGGCACCCCCAGATTCCCAATCTAATTAGATCAAATGTCTGGTCAAAGTTGTTTAGAAAAAGTCAACAGAAGCTTAATTTGCAAATTAACATGTAATTAGCAATGTAGAAGGCATGTAACCTATTTTATCACTCATATAACTTTGTAATAAGTATAAGTACTGATCTAAGCTTGTTTGATCCGACAATTTTCTGTTTAGACCCGGTTCGGAACCGAAAGTCGCAAAACGTTGACTTTTGCTTTGACTTCAGTTCTGACCCAAATTAGATAGGTTTAGAAATGCCTTAGGGCTTCCTTAGGACCAGGTTACATGTTGGTATAACCCCCTGTGCTTGGTTCGTTGATTGCCCCATTCGTTTACGTGTTTCCGTTAATTGCCCAATGTTGACCAATATGCCCTTTTGACCATAAAACGAGATTTTTGGAAATGTGAAAGGACAATAATCCTTATTACTGATTTATAAAGTTGTCCCTAAATTTTCACATCAGTTGGAGGTCTAGATTAGGAGTTATGCTCATTAGCATAATTATAACGCCTTTTAGTAATTAAACGGCGCAATTAGCATAAAGCCTATCTAAACCCAATTTTTGACACCAAACCTTTTACCCACTGAAGTAATATAATATTTTGAGATTTTTAAAGATTTTTAATTATTTTTTAAACTGATCATAACCTAAGGCTATCGCCTTAATTCGGTAAATACCGATTATACCCTTTTTATGTATAAAATGAGTTTTACATAGTATTTTGACACCAATCCAATTGCTACTGATTTTATATAATAAATAAAATATTTTGAACCTTATAACCTGATCAGAAAACTCAGATTTCTTGTATAACCCGGAAATCGCTTAAAATGGCTTTTTAAGCGTATTAAACGCATAGTTTGGGTTTGAAACCATTTTAGCATATAAGACTTATTACCAACTGATATGACCTAATAAAATAAGTTATTCTACTAATGTATTCGGACCCGAATCTCAGAATTTTAATTAACCTCTTTTATAATCTTTAAAATGACCAAAATACCCCTACGGGGCTTATTTTGAGATTAAACTCGTTTTGGGCATAATGGAAGATATCCTACTGATGTCACAATATATTAAAGGCATATTAACTTAGGAAACCTGTATATGACTCTTTTGGTTACTCGTTACGCACTTGTCGCGTTCGGATCGGCTTATGTGACTAGTTCGCATATATTAGCCGAAACGGGTCAAACCATATCATTTTTGTCTCAATATCCAGAAGGTGTTTAAGTTACCCATATTAAACAAGCATACAAGCTTGTCGGGTCAAAACCACATTCTAAACCGGTCTTCGCTTTAACATTCGTTTGAACCGTGTCTTCCTTTTGAAAACTACCCGGTCTAAGTCAAGGCTTAATTAAAGACCCGTTAGGATTCTAATAGGTTATTAAAAACCTTCGTTCCAGATTAGGAGCCCATGTACTTGCTGATTTGATATACGGTTGGGATTGAATTTATATTTAGCTCAGGTAAATACTTTTAACTTATTTTCCCTATACGGGCTTGGGGTACGTTATATAAAATACCGCTTGGTCGGGCATTAAATCTTTCCACGTATGATGGTTAAATTTATATTAATCGGCCCGTTTAAATTGTTTTGTTTGCTTAAAGCCTTTGGGAGGTTAATGACCATGTCCCGGATATCCTTGGCATCATTTTACGAAATGGCCACGACCTTAGCACGCGCGTGTAGGCGTACACCCGCTAGTGCATTTATGAATAACAAGGTATAACCGCTGGTTTCGGGAACAACCCGCCGCGGGACTATATCATGTGGTGTGTCTATTAAGCTTTAACCCAGCACGATCCGGTCTACTGAACGCATAAGAAACATGTAATTCTTTTACGAGATTATATATTTAAATAATTATCCCAAGTTATAAAGAGTTTGTGCCACGTGCATTCAAATCAATTTTATTAAACTTTTCAAAATGAGCCAGTTGATAGTATTTACCAGTGTAAACTGACGTATTTTCCAAAAAGGCTAAATGCAGGTACTATACGAAATAGGCTGGCTACTCCAGGCATCAATAATTAAGTCTCGCAAGCTTTAGATGTTAAAGTCTGTTGAACAGTGTTATCTTTCTATTTTAGATCCGCCTGTGGATCCATCTTACATTCCGTTGTAATATTTGATATTACTTTATATCGGGTTGTAATATATTTATCTTTTGCTTCCGCTGTGCATTTATGTATTGTGTTGTTTGACTATGATGATATCAACTACGTCACGATACTCCCCTACCGGGCCCACCGGTCAAATGTGGAAATATCAGGGTGTGACAGGTTGGTATCAGAGCCAACATTGAGTGAATTAAACACTAGCCTTTTTATGTTTAATCTCAATGACACATTAGCACATTCCTTGACCTTCTGAGTCTAGACTTAACATAGGAATATTCTCAATCCTAATCTGAAAATTTTGCTTCCAATTTTTTTTATATATATTGGATACGTCGCCAAACGAAGAAGCTGTAATGGGAATTCTCCACACACGGAGCTTTGAAATGCTGAGCTTCGAACCGCGGCCAGGATGAAACGTGCAACCAAGGAGAAAGCATTCAGAAATAAAATGAAGAAGAAACTCCTTTTACTAAAGATCGTTTCCTTAATAGTCCTCATAAGGACATATTTATCTTTCAGTCCCTTCGAGGACAACATTATTCCTTTCAAGTCCCGTTTAGGGCAAACCTGAACTTTTTAATTTTATAGTGGAATGACTAAATTTAAATTTTCATTCTAAACATGAAATATGAAATAAATGAAAAATAACATTTCTTTTACAAGATCTACCATTATAATAAGATGGCAAAATCTAAAAAGGGACAAGACCTAGCTCATGTGTCGTTTTAAGACAGGGCCAAGATGGTAGTTCCACAATTAGATTCAGATCCTTGTTTACATCTCAATTTAGGATTGTTCTGCGTTAAATATTAAAAGAATCTTAAAGGTAAAACCTAGCCTAAATGTCAATACAGACATGGCCAAGATGGTAAAACCTAGCCTAAATGTCATTGCAGACATGGCCAAGACGGTAAAACCTATCCAAAAGATTCCAATCCCTGTTAACATCTGTAAGTATGTTAACATTTTTGGCAAACAGTGAATCGTTAAAGTCACACAGGCCATCTTTTAAAAAGGGGGTTAATCTAAATTCCCTTATTTGAAATAATCATCCCTTAAGGGTGAAGTGCCTACGGGCTATAATTAACGTCCTCTGAGACTAAAGACAGTGGTAGCCTACAACTCCCTGTCAAGAAAAGGTAATGAACTTTGATTCAAACCTTAATGCCTCGATTCTCTGAAATCATGGCTTATATCATCCTATAAGACGATCATATTATAAACATCCCTTAGAAGGGAAGTGCCTACGGGCTATAGTTAACGTCCTCTGAGACTAAAGACAGTGGTAGCCTACAACTCCCTGTCAAGAAAAGGTAATGAACTTTGATTCAAACCTTAATGCCTCGATTCTCTGAAATCATGGCTTATATCATCCTATAAGATGATCATATTATAAACATCCCTTAGAAGGGAAGTGGCTACGGGCTATAGTTAATGTCCTCTGAGACTAAAGACAGTAGTACCCTACAACTCCCTGTCAAGAAAAGGTAATGAACTTTGATTCAAACCTTAATGCCTCGATTCTCTGAAATCATGGCTTATAAATTAAACTTGTCCACGTGACTAGGCCTTTTGTGCTATTACTAACTTATAAATTAGGATTTATGATAAAAATCCTGAATAAAATAAATATCTTTCCTTTCCTGCCAGTATACATATTAAAAAGAATCTTAAAGGTACGACCTAGCCTGTATGTCATTCCAGACGAGGCCAAGATGGTAGAACCTATTCAAAGGATTCAAATCCTTGTAACATTGTAAATATGTTAACACTCCTGGCAACAGTGATGTGATAAAATCACACTTGTCATCTTTATATTAGGAAATTTTTCCAAACCCCCTTGTTTAGCCTAATGATCGATAGGAATCATGGCTAATAAACGTCGAATATGATGTACACATCAAAACATCCATTTAAGATGTATGCCTGCGGGCAAAGATGTAATTATGACAAAGATAGTTTCCTTTCATAACTTCCTACCAAAAGGCAATGAACTATGAAATTTATCTGACCCAAAGGATCATTGATTATGTTTTAAAATTTTCCTAGTGACAAGGTATCTATGCCATCAAAAGTCCTTGGGAACAAGCTCTTGTGCTATATAAAATGTCGGTACGACATTGACAGCCGTGACTTATGTCCCCTGTCTATAGATATGAAAGATTACATTCCGTTAAAACGCCAAAGATGGTTTATTTAAAAAACCTAGGCAAAACATAATCAAATAAAGTTAATACTATCTATTCGCCTATATGGTTTATTAGTACCATGGCTAAATAATCATCAAATTCGACAATTCACCATATACTTAAACCAAATTATTACTACGTGATTCGTAGCCTTCAAAGCTTCACCATGACTGACTCCTCTGAAGCTCACAATCATCCAGTTGATAAGAATGATAATGCAAGACTGAACTTAACGGGCACCGGGTTACAGGCTATGATAGATACAGCCGTAAACAAAGTCGTTGGCCGTTCCAGGAGATACTGAATAGGGAGTGCCTAAGCACTTGCTAAATTTGGTATTTAATACCAGAGCTTCGAGTATGGAAAACTCAGAAGAAACAAACAACAGTCGCGATGCTAGAGATGCGACAAATGTTAATAATGAATCCAATGTGAACCCCAAATGTTAATGGAGTAAATCTCCAGAACTGTGCTTAACGCAGCTGTTAGAAAGGCTATGAGAAAAGTCATGAAAAGACTTAAGAAGCTGAATGATGCTCTCTTTAAAAAACACATGTCACTGCTCATGAGAAGAGCTATATTCATACTTCAAATGCAAAGGGTAAACCAAACAAAATCATATATGGCAAGAAGCCCATTTTTAGGATGTACTTAAAAAGTACTTCGTCTCTTGGAAGTCAAGAGACTTTAAAAAAAGGGGGGGTCATCGATTGCAAGAAATTGTTAGATGAAGTAGAAACCATTAGGTGTATCAGCGGTTGCGCTGGAAAGGACACGGTGAAGTATACATCTGAGCCATTCGATGACAATACTCCTAATTAGTAAGGACATTAATAAAGTCCACAAGAAAGATCCCCTTATACATTATGGGATGGTCCAAATTCTAAGGACCTTATTAGAAAAACCTGTTATCCACATCACAAAATGGAAAAAAGATGGAATAAGAATTTTCTGACTCTCGCCATAAAAGTTGTAGATCATCGACAGTAAGTCGCAAAATTTTAATTCATTGGCTGAGTTAGTGCTCTATTCAATTTACCCAAAATCTAAGCTTAATACAAATGATTATTGGTGGTTAGTATCAAAAAAAAATAAGAGGGCATATTAAGGTTCCAAAGCCTGCTCATTATAAACCCATTATGGATATACCTCAGCTACTCACGTTGTATAGACTAAGAAACAACCAGTCAAAGCTGAGACTGCCCTAAATTTGTCATAGATTTTACAGCTAAGTTTAAAAGGATTAAGAATGGAGGCGCTTAACCCTCCTAATGAATGATTAAGAGGCATCTCACATTTATAATGACATTAGATAAATCCCTTATTGTGATTTATAGCTAAGAGTGGTGTTGGGTTCAGGTACTACTAGGCCTCTCAAAGACCATAAGCTTAGCAAACTTTTAGAAATTTTTCCCCTAAGAAACCCAGATATTAAGTATAAGGTAAAAATCACAGGCGAGTCAGAAAGACCATTTCTTCTGTTCCTGTCAGAAACCTTCAGTTACAGAATTTTAGAAGTATCCCATCTCTAAAAAGAAGTACGTCAGCATACGTAGTTGATATCTCTTTGATCTCTATCGATTCCGAATACCCGATGGTATGATAAAAGCATCATATGAGGATTGGTGTATCTTAGTAAGTTCCATAGATTGCTTCCATGCCTGATCAGTATGGAGGTTTAATGCATGGGGCCACAAAGATACTCCGATAGGTCATACGGTGCTAAAGTCAACTAATGGTATTCAAAGGAGATATCCAGAATGGAATTGTCCAAGTAAATATTCCCGATTAAGGAATTCGTGGACTAGTAACATAAATGTGTCACTTATTTGACACAAGCAATGATGGGTGAACTGGAGCCTGGGATATGGAAATCTCTGTAACCTCCTTGTGTCTTGATTATCTTCTCCTAAGATTACCCTGTTTACCCCTGAAAGGCAGGTAGAATTAAGATTTATATCCTATTAAGGCTGTATTATTATGAAATCTCCGAGACGGCTAGTACCATCATTGGGAGAATCGAAACCCCGATTAACTAAGTTTTTAAAAATAGAGGATTCATATAGTCTAACTCGATATCCTGAGAATTCGGTATAGTTAATTATGAAAGACGGTTCATTTTGCTTAGGCATTGTTACCGCAACCCTAATTAGGCAACGATTAAGAATTGCCATCAGCTGCCCAGGATCGTCGATTTGTTCGACTAACGACAAGGATTAACTATTCCTTAAAATTAGTTAAGCATTGGTTGGAATAACCATCTCACCTTAAGATAAGCTTTTCTATAATAGTTGTTATATAAGCATCAAGGTGGTTCCTTTGGAGACCTTGAATAGATGAGATATCAAAACATCCGTTGGATGGACGAGACTTTGGGAAGTCCACTTATCGGGATCTGAAAGTTGCATTGGAAACAACGAATAAGATCATACAAATCCCTAATTATCTGTAAGTTGCCAGTATTCGGTAGAAAATCAAGAATTAATGAAAGTAGCAACCCTCCTAAATTCTTGTTAAGGAATAAGGTTCAAAAAAGGTATCACCCAAGAAGGGTGTACCAAATTTGTTAAATTATCAGGCTAGTTAAGCTCTGAATATATAGAATCATTCAAAGGAAATCGAATGTATCAAGATCAAGTAGCTTATAAGCTAAAACCTATTTAAGGAGCTTGGCGGAGCTCGTAATACATTGCACACTAGTGACTGAAGGATGTGTTTCGCCAATAAGTCAAGAAGCACTATCACATAATGATATGCAGATTTATGATGTGAGGAGCATCCTGTAATGATTGAGGATCGACAGGTTAAGAATCCAAAAAGGATACATGTACCTACTATAGAGGTCAACTTGGGAGCTTGGAAAGGCTCCAGGTATACTAAAGAAGTTAAGTCCATAATACGACAAAAAGTACTTACATCATTTCTAGCAAATCTCGAGGTCGAGATTTCTTTTAAGGGGGTGAGGATGTAACACCTCGTAAAATCAAGTCCAATAAAGTATTGACACGTGTAATAAACCCTAATAAAGTCAAACCTAGAATATAAGGGACTAATTTTTCGAAAAATCGAAAAACATTAACCATGAAAGAACTGGAAGTATTATCATAGCTAAAATAAGTTTCTAAATAACCTTTTACGGTCTTATATTCACAAATGAGCCACTTGTTAATCAAGTGTAGCCGTTTATGTGATTAATTGAAAGTTTTCGCAATAAAGGGTTAAAAGCGTCAACATGTTAATTCTTACCTCTGAGTGACCTTTTAACAAACCGAGAGCCTCATGATATTTGATTATACTCTCGGGAATGCCAATCATTGGCCATCCAAGGCTTTTATGCCTAAAAGTGAAGTTACGCGCAACTTTGCAAGTATAAGGGACTAGAAGTGTCAACATGTTAATTATACCTCTGAATGACCTTTTATCGAGCCCGAAGCATTATCATGTTTAATAATACTTTCATGAATGCCTAATATGGTTTAGATAAGGCTTCAATGCTATTAAATGATGAGATGTGCAAGTTTGCGCAATAGAGGGACCTAAAGCGTCAAACTGCAAAAGTATGTCGATTCGTATGTTATCGGACCTTCCAGAATATGACCATGAGTTATACATACCCTAATTATCCTTTATATAGCTTAGATATAGGCTTAGAGGTGTTTGGTGCGCAAAAATAAACTTTTAAGTCATACAGGGACTAAAAGTGTCAAAAAGCGCACAAGTTTGCGTTTACGCGCATATCTTACATTCTGAGTATCTCCGTACACCCAAAAATTTAAGTAAGCACTAAAATATTTTATTTTAGTGTTTGGCTTGATAAAATTCCATTCGTCGCATCGTTTGAATTGTTTTTCGCGTCCGTCCGTGTTTCGTCGTAATTAGCCGAACAACAAGACTGTACGACCAAACGAACCGACATCCGGCATATTTTTGAGCATGTTTCATGTTCCCCATACTTAGGCATCATTGTAGAGCCTTAAAAATGGTTTAACGGGCCTTGGATGTGTCGGAAATGGCATTTGGAAGTGCAGGGGCTAAAGCTGTCAACAAGTGAAAGTTCTGTTTTGCTGACCAGGTCCTTACGGACCGTAAGGTTGGACCCTTACGGTCCGTAAGCAGTGCCCAGATGCAGAAACTCGGAAAAATTGCCTGTTCAGCCTTTCAAACGACATGTATTGCCCTTTTTCACTTCCATGCGCGACCTCTACTGATTTTAGGCAACTAGGGGCACCTGTAAACATCTTGGTTCCATCATAGACCTACTTGGCATGATCTAATGAGATCAAGATCACTATAAAAAGCCCCAATGTTTGCCATTTTGATCATTCATTCTCAAACTCAACTTCTGCTCATTTCTGGAGCTTTTGGGAGTTCAAGAGCAGACCCTAAGCATCCCTAATCGTGCATATGACTTCTGTAAGTATGCTTGATCTTCCTTAATTGAGTTTTGCTTAGTTATTAGCTTAAAAGTCAAACCGTCGTAATTAAGGTTTGACTTATCGATTAATCACTAATGGTCCAGTGATTAGTCGAATTGAAGGTAGTTATAAGTTGGTAATTATTTGGGCAATAAACCCTTAAAAGGGCACCCCCAGATTCCCACTCTAACTAGATCAAATGTCGGGTCAAAGTTGTTTAGAAAAAGTCAACAGAAGCTTAATTTGCAAATTAACATGTAATTAGCAATGTAGAAGGCATGTAACCTATTTTATCACTCATATAACTTGGTAATAAGTATAAGTACTGATCTAAGCTTGTTTGATCCGACAATTTTCTGTTTAGACCCGGTTCGGAACCGAAAGTCGCAAAACGTTGACTTTTGCTTTGACTTCAGTTCTGACCCGAATTAGATAGGTTTAGAAATGCCTTAGGGCTTCCTTAGGACCAGGTTACATGTTGGTATAACCCTCTGTGCTTGGTTCGTTGATTGCCCCATTTGTTTACGCGTTTCCGTTAATTGCCCAATGTTGACCAATATGCCCATTTGACCATAAAACGAGAATTTTGGAAATGTGAAAGGACAATAATCCTTATTACTGATTTATAAAGTTTTCCCTAAATTTTCACATCAGTTGGAGGTCTAGATTAGGAGTTATGCTCATTAGCGTAATTATAACGCCTTTTAGTAATTAAACGGCGCAATTAGCATAAAGCCTGTCTAAACCCAATTTTTGACACCAAACCTTTTACCCACTGAAGTAATATAATATTTTGAGATTTTTAAAGATTTTTAATTATTTTTTAAATTGATCATAACCTAAGGCTATCGCCTTAATTCGGTAAATACCGATTACACCCTTTTTATGTATAAAATGAGTTTTAAATAGTATTTTGACACCAATCCAATTACTACTGATTTTATATAATAAATAAAATATTTTGAACCTTATAACCTGATCAGAAAACTCAGATTTCCTGTATAACCCGGAAATCGCTTAAAATGGCTTTTTAAGCGTATTAAACGCATAGTTTGGGTTTGAAACCATTTTGGCATATAAGACTTATTACCAACTGATATGACCTAATAAAATAAGTTATTCTACTGATGTATTCGGACCCGAATCTCAGAATTTTAATTAACCTCTTTTATAATCTTTAAAATGACCAAAATACCCCTACGGGGCTTATTTTGAGATTAAACTCGTTTTGGGCATAATGGAAGATATCCTACTGATGTCACAACATATTAAAGGCATATTAACTTAGGAAACCTGTATATGACTCTTTTGGTTACTCGTTACGCACTTGTCGCGTTCGGATCGGCTTATGTGACTAGTTCGCCTATATTAGCCGAAACGGGTCAAACCATATCATTTTTGTCTCAATATCCAGAAGGTGTTTAAGTTACCCATATTAAACAAGCATACAAGCTTGTCAGGTCAAAACCACATTCTAAACCGGTCTTCGCTTTAACATGCGTTTGAACCGTGTCTTCCTTTTGAAAACTACCCGGTCTAAGTCAAGGCTTAATTAAAGACCCGTTAGGATTCTAATAGGTTATTAAAAACCTTCGTTCCAGATTAGGAGCCCAGTAAAAGCTATTTGTACTTGCTGATTTGATATACGGCTGGGATTGAATTTATATTTAGCTCAGGCAAATACTTTTAACTTATTTTCCCTATACGGGCTTGGGGTACGGTATATAAAATACCGCTTGGTCGGGCATTAAATCTTTCCACGTATGATGGTTAAATTTATATTAATCGGCCTGTTTAAATTGTTTTGTTTGCTTAAAGACTTTGGGAGGTTAATGACCATGTCCCGGATATCCTTGGCATCATTTTACGAAATGGCCACGACCTTAGCACACGCATGTAGGCGTACACCCGCTAGTGCATTTATGAATAACAAGGTATAACCGCTGGTTTCGGGAACAACCCGCCGCGGGACTATCTCATGTAGTGTGTCTATTAAGCTTTAACCCGGCACGATCCGGGCTACTGAACCCATAAGAAACATGTAATTCTTTTACGAGATTATATATTTAAATAATTATTCCAAGTTATAAAGAGTTTGTGCTACGTGAATTCAAATCAATTTTATTAAACTTTTCAAAATGAGTCAGTTGATAGTATTTACCAGTGTAAACTGACGTATTTTCCAAAAAGGCTAAATGCAGGTACTATACGAAATAGGCTGGCTACTCCAGGCATCAATAATCAAGTCTCGCAAGCTTTAGATGTTAAAGTCTGTTGAACAGTGTTATCTTTCTATTTTAGATCCGCCTGTGGATCCATCTTACATTCCGTTGTAATATTTGATATTACTTTATATCGGGTTGTAATATATTTATCTTGTGCTTCCGCTGTGCATTTATATATTGTGTTTTTTGACTATGATGATATCAACTACGTCACGATACTCCCCTACCGGGCCCACCGGTCAAACGTGGAAATATCGGGGTGTGACAATTTTGAGTCATGAATAAAGCAATCTTATTATCACATAGCAACGTAGGACGATCAGGCGGCAACGCATGGAGTTCCCTTAAAAGATGCGTAATCCAAACTAATTCAGCAGCAGTGTTTGCCATTGCCTGATACTCAGACTCACAACTGGATCGGGATACAGTAGGCTGCTTCTTAGCACTCCAAGAGACCAGATTTCCACCAAGAAAAATAGAGTAGCCATATGTGGAGCGACGTATATCAAGACAACAAGCCCAATCAGCTTCAGAGTACCTAATGATATAGGGCGAATGAGGACGACTGTAGGTCAAGCCAAAGGATATAGTACGTTTGACATACCGTAAAAGACGTTTGACTGCCCGAAAATGATCAATAGTCAGATGCTGAAGAAACTGTGAGAGCTGATTTACAGCATAAGATATATCTGGCCTGGTAATAGTCAAATACTGCAAAGCACCAAGCAAGGAACAATAAAGAGTAGGATCCAAAAAAAGAACACCATTTGCTAAAAACGACTCATGCGGAGCAAGGGGAGTGCTGACTGGTTTAGCATCAAGTAACTGTGCTCGAAGAAGAATATCTGCCGCATACTTTGCTTAAGTAAGAAAAAGACCAGTGTGAGTATAGAGAACTTCGAGGCCAAGAAAGTAATTAAGATCCCCAAGGTCTTTGATGGCAAACTCATGATGAAGACGAGAAATAAAGGTGGTGATGGCAATGTCATTATTTCCTGTAAGTATAAGATCGTCAACATAGACGAGCAAATACATAATGTGAGACTCTTTGCGAAAAACAAAGAGAGATTTGTCCGCACAACTGCAAGAAAAACCATAAGAGTTAAGAAACGTGCTTAAACGTTGAAACCAAGCACGCGGAGCCTGTTTTAGACCATAGAGGGACTTGGATAATTTACAAACATAGTTCGGATATTTAGAATCTAGAAATCCAGGTGGTTGCTCCATAAAAACAGTTTAATTCAAATTTCCATTTAGGAAAGCATTCTTAACATCAAGTTGATGCAACTTCCAGTTATTAAGTACTGCCATGGAGAGCACAATGCGGATTGTTGAAGCTTTAACGACAGGACTAAAAGTATGCGAGTAGTCTATCCCTGTGAGTTGAGTGAAACCTTGAGCCACCAATCGCGCCTTATACCGTTCAATGGTCCCATCAGAGTGATATTTAGTGCGAAACATCCATTTGGATCCCACGATATTCGTTGAAGATGGGTGTGGAACTAACGTCCATGTGCTATTATGTTGTAAGGCCTTTATTTCGTCAACCATTGCTGCCATCCATTTTGGGTCTTTAGCCGCAGATTTAAAGCCACGGGGTTCACTGTTAGATGATAAGGCAGCATGCAAAGCATAAGAATTGAGAGAAGCAATATCAGTGGTATACTTTGGTTTGAAAATTCCTGATTTTGCTCGAGTTGTCATGGGGTGAGAGTTTAAGGGTAAGGGGTTGGCCACGGGTGGAAGTGGATCAGGGATGGGTTCGGTCATAAGGGCTGGTTCGGGTGAAGTAGATGATGGTCCAGTAGACTCGGTAGTGGGCTCAGGTTGTAAAGGCGAAGAAGGCTCAGATAAGTGGGTTGGGCTCGAAGGATGGGCTTGGGAATTTGAGGTGAAGGTTGTGGTGGGTTTTGGGCCTCGTGGAACGGTTGGCAAAGGTGGGTCAGGAGAGGTACAAAGTGGGCAAACGTGAGATGGGCCAAGGTTATTAGGGTCGGTTGTAGTTGGGCTTGGTGTGGATGGTATTTGAGATGGTAAATGGGATGGAGTGGGGTAGGAATTTTCATCACAGAAAGTAGTAATGGCTAATTTTTGCAAGTCTAGTTTGTGAACGGTACCTTTAAATGGGAAAGAAGTTTCATTGAAGCGAGCCTGGCGTGAAATATAGATTCGATTAGTGGCTGGATCTGAGCAGCGAAAGCCTTTATGAACAGTACTGTAGCCAATGAAGACACATGGGAGGCTTGGTGGTTCTAATTTATGCTTTGCATAGTCTCGTAAATAAGGGAAAACGAGGCAACCATAGACCCGAAAGTTGGAGTATTGAGGCACCTGATTAAATAAAACTTCAAAGGGAGACTTGTTCTTTAGTAAAGAAGATGGCACCCGGTTAATAATATAAGTCGCCGAGGTGAAGGCATCGACTCAAAAATGAGCCGGAACATGAGCATTAAACAACATGGCAAGACCTGTTTCAACAATATGGCGGTGTTTCCGCTCAGCACGCCCATTTTGTTGAGGCGTGTATGGGCAAGAGTATCGATGAAAGGTCCCATTGTCCTCAAAGATTTGACGAACTGTGTGATTAACAAACTCGGTACCACCATCACTCTGAAAAACCTTGATTTTTCGCGAACATTGTGTTTGAACAGGTTTAATAAATGCGGGAAAGACTGAATAAAAGCCGGTCTTCGTTTTAAGTGGGTAAAACCACGTAAACCTGGAGTAATCATCCACAAAAATAACATAATAACGAAAACCATAAGAAGAGGTAATAGGGGCAGGTCCCCACAAATCACAATGAACCAAATCTAATGGAAAAGAAGCACGTTTTTCATTAGAAATAAAAGGTAGACATTGTCCCTTAGCAAGTTGACATGAAGCTCAAATAGTAGGTTTAGGCAACAAAGAAGTAACAGACAAAAAACTAGACTTGTTCAAAACAGAAATCACATCAAAAGAAACGTGTCCTAAACGTGCATGCCATAACTCAAAAGATGCTTTATTGGAAACATCAGCAACAAAAGCTCGCGGGCCATCCTTAAGCACATAAAGTCTATCAGCACATATTCCTCTAGCGAGAACCTGTTTTGTCAACCGATCCTGAATATGAAAATAATGTTGAGAAAACAATACATCAACAGGATGATCAGCAGTCAACTTGCTTATAGATAATAATTTCTTGGTAAGATTAGGAACAACAAGCACATTACGTAGCTTAATATTATGGCAAAGATTATATGACCCCGTGTGAGTAATGGGAAGTTGCTTACCATCTCCAAAAACAACTTTATTATTACCTTTGTAAGGACTAGAATGATGAAGACATTCCTCATTCGGGGCAATATGATCAGAAGCTCCAGAATCACCTGTCCAGTCTGGAGTATCATCAGTGACATGGCACTGGGCATGGAACGCCTTGGCTAAAGAATCATCCAGCGAAGAAGCCTGAGTTGCATACTTATGAAGATTCGGACAAGCCGATGCATAGTGGCCGTTGGTACGGCAAAGTTGGCAGTGAGGAGGGCGACGATTGCTGCCACGACGTAAAAGAACTACGAGAAGAACCACCGGGAGGAGAAGAGCCACGACCCCGACCAAAGTCACGTCGTTTCTGGGCAGTAAACGCGACTGGTGGGGTGACAGTACCATGGATGGATTGTAAAAATAATTCATGACTTTCTGCTTGAGCAACAAGATCCCGAAATAGAGGAGCCGGCTTGGTCGCACGTAAGGCGGTAGAGAAAACCTCAAAAGAGAGTCCGAGCCCACAAAAAAACCAATGAAGTTTGTCGATATCAGCAACCAAGTGTCCGATTGCAGCAAGTTGTTCACAAATATGCTTAAAACGGTGAGAAAAATCCGTAACAGAGGATGTACCTTTAGTTAACTGACGAAGAGAATCACGTAGAGACTGGATACGTTCAACCGAAGCATTATTGTAGGCGCTTTCTAAGGCTGTCCAGATCTGGCGTGCACCGGTGAGGCCGAGAACCTCTGCTGCCGTTAGTTTGTCTCCTTAATTATGAGATCATGGGGGGCAGATATGTTAAAAATTCTTATTTTGAGCTAATATAGTAAAAGTGATATAACCACAGAGGCCAAAAACTTAATTTACTCTTACAAATATTATAAATCTTTTCTGCTAATACCCGGACATAATTTTGTGCATCGGTTAGTTTGTCTCTTGCTCTTGTTTCAATCCTAATCTTAATATCTCTGCAAAACCGACTACTGATTATTGAACCTTCGATCTCGTGACGAATGACCCAATTATTTGCATCAGACTTCCTACTTTCTTGTGCATTCACACTTGTCAAAAAACAAAAATAAAAAATCAACAACTTCGAGGTCAAATTGCACCTTAATATTATGACCAGTTGCAATTTCTGAATCAGAGGTCTGAACTATTAACTGCAGAACTATTAAACGGTTTGAATCATAAGAGACAGTGTAATATTTAACCGTTCATATGCAAATGTCTAACCAATTTAGATTAGAGACATTAACCATTCAGACTGAGTATAATGCTTAACCATTTAGAGGCAAATGTCTGAACAATTCAGACTTCTGCTCGCGAAACAAACAACCATTGAGTGTTGAACCAGTACTGATGAAACAATGGTTAACCGGGTAAGGTTAACTCACTAGTCTCGTCAAGAGGGTTAATCCCTTCTTTCCGAGGATTGCTGGCTGGATCGTTTGGTGGTGGGTTTCCTGCAAAAGGAAACAAACCGTGACTCGTAACAAGGAGGATGGGGTGGGGGGTGCTCCTTGTTACCACTCTCCGGCGTGAGAATCAGTAAGTTGCTTGAGAAGCAAAGTATGATAGTAGTAGTAGTGAGAGAGTTCGAAATTGATACCTCAAACCTGGTTTGGGGTGAGTATTTATAGCCGAGGAGTGAAGGAGGGTAGTTGAGTAGCTAGTCTGACATCGCACAGCTATTTGCAGGTGTGTCAGACCTGTCGGATGCTGTGGTGATGCCACGTCCGGCTGTGGTGTCAGACTGTTGTTCATACGTGGGCTAGTAGGTGACTGTTCTCAGTGCTACTTGCACTATGGTGTCAGACCCACTTGCTTTGTAGGCAAGATGCGGTGCCAGGCCGCATCGCTGCCTGCGGTCATTGATGTTGTTTCCGCATTGGTTGTTCCATCCATGATTTGTGAGGGATGCGGTGTTGTGCCGCATCGCCTGTTGAGTGACTGTTACTGTTTGTCCAGATCCCTTGTCGTGACGAAAATGTTCATAGGATGCGGTGCGAGGCCGCATCGCTATGCGTAACATTAGTTTCCGTCTTTAAGGTAAGCCTTCTCATCAATGGACAGATTGGACCGCAGTGTTCGCGTGTATCTTACGCGGACACTGGATAGTTAATTGCTGTTGGGGGTTTTTAATGAGGGTAATGGTCATTCGCGGTCGTGCTGACGCGATATTTGGGACCATACCCCTTCAAGTCCCCCCAGTCTAGTGTTCCTTCCGTATGCGAGTCGCATGTGGGAGGGATACTGGACTATGTTGTCTAGAAGGTTAAGATTATGCCATGCAGATGGCATCTTCTTTAAGTAGTAGGCCCTTTCTAGTGGATTGTTTCTTCCTTTGAGAAGGGTGTATGGTGAGCAAGTTCCGTCTGATGCGGAATTCTCAGCCAAAGACTTGACTGTTTCTACCTTTTTCTGATGTCATCAGCCACCTGTTGGTGTTTCGGACCAACCTTTGAGATGGTGACTGAAGGTGTTAGCAGAATTCGAACCAACCTTTGAGATCGTGACTGAAGATGTTTTCTTCAGTGTAGTTGGAATCTCTGCGTCAGTTGGTGCAAAGTTGTAATTACTTTGCTCAAACTCTATGTTCAGCAACTGGACATGTAACGATGATCCCTGTTTTGTGGGGTGTTCGTGTTCTCCAGTTAAGCTTTCTAGTAACCGCACGTCTTCTGCGGTTTATCTCTCAAGTAACCGCACATCCTCAGAGGTGAAGCTCTCTGGTAACCGTTCGTTCTTTGCGGTTACCTCGTTGCCGAACTTCGTTTGCCATGTTTTGTTGAGGATCGTGGGGTAGTTGCGTCATTGTTGGCCGTGTTTGGTCGAACAATGTGAATCTGGACTATGGGCAAATAAACATGATCATAGGCAGGGTTGTGCCCACCATTGTTTATTCTATGCGATCCATAGGTGGGTAACTAGTCATAGGCAGACTTGTTACCGCTGTTCTGGAGCCACTTTCCTTGACGCTTTGGTGGAAAGTAGTACCCTGTAAGTAGCGTTGCCGGAAGAGATCGTTTTAGATACTTGGGAAGTTGGTTGAAACTCTTTCGCATTCGTTTTGTAGCCACTTTCCTTCACGTTTAGTTGGAAAGCAGTTTTTCTTGAAATAGCTTTGCTCTTCCGCGTGGTGGCTTAGTTGTGGCTCTTCCGTAGCTACCGTTCGCATAGTTGCGGTTTTGCAGTAACTACCTAATAATAGTTGCGGTTTGCAGCAAAGAACTCGCTTCTAGAAGCCTTGTAGCCTGGATGTGGCTCTTGAAGGTTCAGGGGACAGGGTTGCTGATGTGCGGTTGCTCAGCATTCTTGTCCTGTTCCTTAAGGAGAAGCTGTTTGCGTTCCCTTCGTGGTTGTGAACCGGAAACGAGGGTTTTGAAGCTTGAAGAAGCTTTCATGGGGTGCGGTTTACCGCATCCTGGGAAACGGTTTTCGCAGTCCAAAGAACCGTGCTGGTTCTGAGTATCTGACACACCTGTGCGGCTTGGTGTGAGTCATCTCCGCATATTCCGCGTGTGCTCGTGGATATGTGCGGTTTATGACTTATACCCCTTTATATAATTTAAAGATATATATTTTTGCCTTTTTTGAGGGGTATGTAAAAAACGACATGCGGTATGGGTTATGGTGCGGTAAACCAGAGGAACCGCATGCCGCTTGTGTTTGGATAAGGTTGTCGCTTTCTGTTGCTTACGTCACGCTTGCACGTGTGGGTTGTTGAAGTTGGTAAGATCCTGACATGTGCTGATTTGAAAAGACGTTTACACTGACCGAGGTCATAACTGCACTGTATCAGGAAGTGAAAAAGTCTTCGTTGTCAGGCGCGTGGACGGCCACGCGCGCGTGATAACCGTCAGCGGAAAGGTCGCTGACCACGTGTCGCCTTGTAACTCGCCTATTTTTGAACGTGTTGAGGCGGTTACCGTATCGCATTTATTGCGATGAGTATATAAAGGGGGAACCGTTTGGTTTCTCCTCACTGTTCAAAATTTTCGAAAAATCTCCGTTGATAGAGAGAGCGTTCTCTTCGTCTTCTCCGATCAATCTGTCTTTTATTCCGGCAATCTTTTGAGTTTTCTGAGTTTTTTCTTCCACTCGAAACTTCTGTTCTACATATTTTCTGATGGCGGATCCATCTAACCCACATAATGTGGAGGGTGAAAACCCTGAAGCATCTTCTCCGGTGGCCGGAGAAGAAGAAGATGATGGTGGCAGTGTTCCAGGTGGTGGTCTACCACCATTGAGGTGGTCGAAAGCTTCATTCGACCAACTGATGGCCAAGATTGAGATGCCTCACGAGTTTGGGGCGGAATATCCCCAACCTGGTGATACTGGTGCCAGTGCTCCGGCCGATTACATCACCATGTGGGCGGAGTGTTTTACTGATGGTAACCTTCGTTTACCATTAACAATTTTTGTTGCTCAGTTCTTGGAATATTACAAGATCCATATCTCCCAGATGAGTCCTTTTGGGATGATCCGTATTAGACATTTTGAATCAACTTTTCGAGCTCTTGGTCTGCCGGTTACCGTTGAAAACTTCCGGGGGTTTTACCAGTTGACGGTGAACACCGGTTTCTTTTCCTTTAGAGAACGGTATGGAAGCATCAAGTTGATGACCCCTCCGAAGGGTATTACGAAGTGGAAGTGTAAGTTCTTCTACGTTAAAGCTGCCGCAGTTGTTGTGGACATGAATATGCGGAACGTCAATGATCCTATCCCTGCGGAGGATATTGCTATGCCTACCGCAGAGACTGCGGAGTGGTTCTCAAAGCTGAGATCTATTGAGCATAGGCAGCTGACCAACAATGAGTTGTGGGTGCTGCGGATGATGTTGACCCGGCCTAAGAGGAATTTTACGCCTGTGGTGCGGGAGAAAACTGGTGGTAAGTGTTGCCACCCTTTTGCGGTTTTTTATTCCCGTGTTTGTTATTAATTTGGACATGTATTATCAGAAATTGTGGAAGTGTGGAAGATATTTGATCCAACTTTTACTGGCAAAGTTGATCTTATTCCGACTGCGGACGGTAAAGGTTTTAACTTGACGATTGTCCCTCTCTTCCGCATTGCTTCACGTGCGGTGATGACTGCACCCCTGCCGCAGGGCAAAGGTAATAACTCATAATCTTTATTGCTTTACTAGGTTTGTTGCTGATATTCTATACGCAGGTACACTTGGGGACCTTGGTAAATTTGAGCCAAAGGGCGCCCCCAAGAAACATGCGGAGAAAAAACCAGTGGACAAACCTGGGCGGGGTCGCGGTGTGAAGAAACATGTTTCTGTTGTTCCGCCTTTGGTGAAGCAAACAGCAGGTATCTCTTGTTGTCATTTCCGCAGATATACCGATTACGTGGTAGTATCTGACACCCTAGAGGGCTTGGGTGTTCCAGGTGCTGGTGCGGCCACAGGGGGAACTACTGCGGGTTCCAAACCAGGTGACGAGAGGAAGAGGAAAACGGGGGAAGTTGGTGATGCTGGTGGGAGAAAGAAACCGAAGATTCAGACCAGGCGCAAGCCTTTTGTCCTACCAAGCCAGCCTGCGGTTGTGTCTGGTATGTAACGTATGGCTAACAAATATTTCGTGTTTATACTTGGTTCTGTAAAGTATTTCTGTGTTGATTTCAGAGCCTCAAGATGAAGGGTTCTTCGACTTTGATGCTCCTCCTCCCCCTCCCCCGCACGACACTGCTGCGGGTGCGGGGGTTCATAAGGTTGTTACTCCTGAAGCCTCTGTGCGGGGGGTGGATACTGGAAAAGGTCCTGCGGCTCAAATCCATGACACGGTTGATTCGAGTGATAATGTTATCACCCCAGAGGATACTGTTGATATGGATTTGAAGTTTGGTTACACCGGAAAGCCGAAGTCTCCTGTTGCTGAGAAGGCTTCCGGTTCTGCTTCTGGTGGTGCGGGTTTTGTAGAGACTCCTATTCAGCCTGACGAGACTGAATTGGAGTATTATTACCGCTCCTACACAGAAGCGCGGGCTATGGCCTATCACCGCCCCCCGTGGGCCGTATTGCAAGGGGATGACATTACCGTTGACCCCTCCGCTTGTAGGGAGGTTTTGAATGGTTTGGGCGAGGTAAACCGGGCCCGTTCTTTACCGACTGAGGTCCAGATGAACCAACTCTCCTCCATGCTTGTGGGGGGCTCCATAATGGCGAATGCACTGATGGAGAAGTGCAAGGTGCTGGGGCGCGAGGGGGAGGAGAATGCGCGTTTACGGGCCGAGGCCGAGGAGTTGGTGAAGGCTGCACGTGAGGGTGCAACGCAGCTTGAGAGGGATAGAGAGCAGCTTGAGAGGGATAGAGCTGCGTTTGAGAAGCATAAGCAGACTGAAGAATGGGCTGCAACTGCTGAGCTTAAACAAGTTCGTACTCTTGCAAAACTGCTGTCTGATGAGCGTAAGCGTTGGAAAGAAACTCTTTCTAATGAGCACAAGACGCTATCTGATGAACGCAAGACTTGGAAAGAATCTTGGGGTAAACAGAATGAAACTCTCTTTCATGTTCGTCAGGAGCTTATTAATGCCAAGGCAGCAGTTTCTGCGTTGGCTAAAGAGAAAGCTGAGGCTGTTGCGGCTGCCCAAGGGACAAGGAAGCAGAGGTTCGTCTTACCAAGGCTCTGGAAGAGGCCAAGGAGGCGGAAGCTCGTGCTGCAAAAGCTCTTGAAGGGGCAAATGTTGACCGCAGCAGGTTAAGCAAAACTATCTTGGACCTTCAGGTAAGTTTTCCCTAACTTTGAAAATTGTGTTTCATAAGTTTGTTGAATCTTTTTGCATACTTCTGATTCCTTGTTTTAAAAGGCTGAAGTGCGGACCCGGGGGGCCGCTATTGAAGAAGTCTCTGCCCGTGCTGCTGAAGCTGAAGTGCGGGCAAGAGAGGCTGAAGAGGCTAGAGATAGCCACGCTTCTTCACTTGCGTTGCTCAAGGCTGATCATGAATGGATGCGTATTCACGGGATCGGGCATGTAAGTATCCGTTGCCTTGTTATTTTTGCTGTAGGTTTGCCTTTGCTAACCATTGTATTCCTGTTTCCCAGATTGTTACTGCCATTCTTGACGCACCCGAGACCGTAGCAGGTATTAACGAGATCAGGGATCGTGCCCGGGATGCTGGTTTCAAGGCTGGCTACAACCGTTGTATTAGTCATTTGAACCTTGCAGCGAGTGGCGAGCTTGTTGATGAGCGGTCCGGGTTTCATGGCGTGGATACTGAAGCGCTTCTTGCTGCTGCGGTTCAGGAGTTTAATGATACAACCCTCACAGACCTTGAAGAACTTGAAAAGTGTCTGGAGGCGGAGGATTATGTGGACCGCTTGCGCGTCTTATACGCTGATGAAGATGACGATGAGGAAAAACCAGATGTTGAGGGCACGGAGGGCACGGATGGTGCGGGCCCCAGTGGGACAAAGGAAAATTAGATTTGGCCTGCGTGCCTCTTTTGGTCCCTTATGTAACCGTTACAAAACTTTATGTAAAGTCCTTGTGCTCCGCGCAGGTGTAGGAACTTTTTGAATATAAAGAATTGTTGTTTCAATTTTTACAAGTGTTTTTAGTACTTGCATGTTTGAATTTGTACGCGTTTAGTATTACTGTGAGTAACACTAAATCTGTAATTGCCTTTTGCATATCTAGGTGATATGCAAGTATAAAGATTTGTTTCTGGCTAAATAGTATTGCCATTGCTGGCCTATTACAATAGTTGCGTGTGGGTACCATTCTGTGTGGGTATCACGAATGAAGATCTTGCTAATCTGTTTTTGTGTATACCTCAGAGTGTAACACGCATTTGTAATAGAAATAAATAAACAATATTGCATTGAATCATCTATTTATTTATTTGCAAATGGCCTGCGGCCCAATAGATTACATGCAGTAAACATGGCTTACATATAACAGCGTCGAAGTTGCTGTGCGTTCCATGTGCGTGCGATAGTTTCACCTTCTAATGTTTGTAGTTTATACGCGCCTTTTCCCAGGACCTCTTGGATGAGGTATGGTCCTTCCCACTTGGGGGGCAAGTTTCCCTGGGCGTTCTGCGTTGGATGCTTCGTTGTCACGAAGGACGTAGTCTCCAGGGTTGAAAGTACAAATACGAACGCGTGTATTGTAGTACTTTTCCAACTTAGTTTTGTACTTGGCTTCGTTAATGGCAGCGTTTTCGCGCCTTTCTTCCAAGAGGTCTAAGTCAACCCTGCGTTCCTCATCGTTGTCCATCTTGTTGATGGCCAACATTCTAGGTGAGGGGAGGCCTACTTCCGCGGGAATCACTGCTTCAGTACCGTAGACTAAGCTGAAGGGGGTCTCGCCGTTGCTTGTTTTTGGGCTTGTCCTGTGAGCCCATAAAATACTTGGGAGTTCATCAACCCAGCCGCGTCTAGCTGTTCCCAATCGTGCTTTGATGCCTTCGACTAAGCTTTTATTGATACTCTCGACTTGGCCGTTCCCTTGCGGATGTGCCACTGACGAGAATATGTGTTCAATGTTGAGCTCTTTTAGCCATTTTTGAAAGTCGTCGGCAGCGAAGTTGGTACCGTTGTCGGTGACGATACACATTGGTAGACCGAAACGGCAGATGATATGTTCCCACACGAATTTCCTTGTTATCATAGTGGTGGTTGATGCAAGTGGCTTTGCTTCTACCCATTTTGTAAAGTAATCAACAGCTACTATGATAAATTTCACTGCTCCTGGTGCGTCTGGAAATGGTCCCACCACATCGATTGCCCATTTTTGGAATGGCCATGCGGTGGTGACGGGGATCAAGTTGTTCTTGGGACGCAAGGTCTTGGGAGCATGTCGCTGACAATTGAAACACTTGCGTAGGACTGTGACTGCATCCAGGTGCATGCCCGGCCAATAGTAGCCGGCGTTCATGATTTTGGCCACCACCATGCGTGGTCCTGCGTGAATGCCGCATATGCCTTCGTGAATTTCTTTGATAAGGTATGTGGCATCTTGGGGGTTGACGCATCGTAGGAGTGGCCCCAGGTATGATTTACGGTATAAGATACCGTCTACCATTTGGTAATGACACGCTTTGTGTTGCAATTTGCGTGCCTCTGCCTTGCTTTCGGGGGTAACCCCTGATTGTAAGTATGCGATGAGCGGTGTCATCCAGGATGTTGTACCGTATTGGATGACATTGACTTGGCGCAGGGGTACTGAAGGATTTTGCAGTATTTCGATGCGTACCTCTTTTGCCAGGTGTTGGAAGCTGGTGGACGCAAGTTTTGATAGTGCGTCCGCTGGTTTATTTTCACTCCTGTTGATGTGGCGAATATTGAAGGAGGTAAACTTTGACTTCAGTTGCAGTGCTTGTTCGAGATAGAGGATCATGGTATCCCCTTTTGCGGTATAGTCACCACGTATCTGCCCTGCAACTAGTAGTGAATCGACGTGTGCTTCCAAATGTCTGACGTCGAGTTTAATTGCTAAACGCAACCCTGCCAGTAGAGCCTCATACTCTGCTTCGTTATTTGTACTTTCGAAATCGAGGCGTATTGCGTAGGTTAGCTCTTGGCCATCGGGACTGACAAGTCGTAAACCTGCGCCAGAACCATCTTCGTTGGATGCACCATCTGTAAACAGTGCCCAGGTTTCTGTGGATGATGGTTGTGACGCAGGGTTTTGTTCTTCTTCGCATTCTTGGATGCGGTTCGCTGGTATTTCAGCGACGAAGTCAGCCAAGACCTGGCCTTTAATTGCGGGGCGCGGCTTATAGTTTAGTGACAGCGCGCCCAGCTCGATTGCCCATTTTGCTAACCTCCCAGAGATGTCGGGTTTGGATAGGATCGGGCCGATCCTATAATTGGTTAACACTGTGATGACGTGGTTTGCAAAGTAACGTCGTAAACGTCTTGATGCGTGCACTAGTGCCAGTACCAATTTTTCCATGATGGAGTACCTTGTCTCTGGGTCGTTGAGCATTTTGCTGATGTAGTAGATGGGTGTTTGGACTCCTTCCCGCTCCACTATAAGTACCGCGCCTACCGCGTTGTCCGCGGCAGACAGGTATAAGATAAGTGGATTATCTTTTCGTGGTGCGGTTAAAGTTGGGAGTTGGATCAAACACTCTTTCATTTCCCGGAAAGCTTTTTCGGCCTCTGCAGTCCATTGGAATTGTTCCTTTTTTAGACAGCTCCGCAGGGTCTTGATGAAAGGGTAGGACTTAGCTGCATGGTTGGCTAAGAATCTATTGAGCGCGGCTAGCCTACCGGCTAGTCGTTGCATTTCCTTCATCGTAGAAGGCGATGGCATGCGCTCGATCGCCTGAACTTTTTCCGGGTTCACCTTGAATCCATCTTTGGTTACGATGAATCCAAGGAATTTACCTTCTTCCATTCCAAACGAGCATTTCCCTGGGTTGAGCTTCATGTTAACGCTTCGCAGAGTTTGGAATGTTCTGTCGATGTCGTCGAGCATGGTGTTTTCCTCCATGCTCATGACGACCAGGTCGTCCATGTAGATTTCGACACTTTTGCTGATTTGACCGCGAAAGGTGTCGTTCATCAATTTTTGATAGGTTGCGCCCGCGTTGCGCAGCCCGAACGGCATTTTGGTGTAGCAGTAATTCCCGATAGGAGTGCGGAATGCCGTTTTGTCTTCATCGTCGATTGCCATTTCTACTTGGTGATAGCCTTTATAACAATCGAGGAAGCACTTCCATCGAAATGGTGCGAGGTTATCGACCTTTTCGTCGATCTCTGGAAGCGCGTAACAATCCTTGGGGCAGGCCTTATTGAGGTCTTTGTAATCGACACACATGCGCCAGCCCCCGCTTGGTTTTTCTACCATGACTGGGTTGGACAGCCAAGTCTGGTACTTCACTTCCCGCAGGATGCCTGCGGAGAGCAGTTCCTGTACCTGCTCTTCCATCGCCGCGTTTTTTGCTGATCCAAGGTGGCGTTGGCCTTGGATCACGGGCTTGATACCTGGCATGGTATTCAAGAAGTGTTGCGCAATTTCACGTGGTACCCCTGTCATATCTGCGGGTTTCCATGCGAAAATATCTTGGTTTCTGAAGAGAAGTTGCTTCAGGCGCGCTCTGATAGTAGGTGTCAAGGCATGGCCCAACGTGACTGTTTGTTCTGGGTGTCTTGCATTAAGAACCCATTTTTCTGGTTGGGTGTTGGGGGTAGGCCTTGCTACCTTTGTCGGACGCAGTTCGTCCGTAGACATGACTTCTCTTTGGGCGTATATTATCGCAATCCCCGTTTCGGTTGGAAAACCGATGGCAGAGTGGGGGACGGATGTTATCATGTTGAAGTCGCCTTGGGACTCCCTCCCGAGAATCACGTCATACTTTGAGGTGTGAGGTAAAACCATGAAGTTTACCTCCTCTGTCCTTGTGTGCCTTCCGTTGGTGAGGCGCACAGGGAAAGTAATTTGTCCCAGGGGGAACACGGTTTCCCCTGAAAATCCAGCCAGCGAGTAGTCTGCTGGCTGCAGTCGATCTTTGTCTTCTTGATCGAACTGGTTGAAGCATTGCTCGTATATAATATCGGACGTACTGCCCGGATCGATGAACAATCGCTAGGTGCACTAGTGAGCCAAGTGCCCAGTGATAACCACGGCGCGCCTATCGCGCGGTCCGCCTCGGACTTTTGGAAAGACGACTTGCTCGTCCTTCCAGTCATTGTCCGGTCTTCTCGCCGCCTTACGCGGTCTTCCTTTCCCTCCATTGATCATGTGGGTAGAGGCCACGTACATGGCCCTTTTACCCGAGGAGGTGCCCTCGTTGTGGGGAGTGATGCGCTTTGTGGCTTTTTGTGCGCCTGTCAAAAGGTGTTGCAATTTCCCCTCCTTTAGGGCTCGCTCAATCTCCAGTCGGAGACTGATGCAGTTGTTTGTGGTGTGGCCCGAGTCCTTGTGATACTCGCACCAGAGTGCGGGATCCTGATTCTTTTTGGATTTCATTGGTTGGGCCGGTCTCAGGAACTGTGCATCCGTGAGGAGAACGTCGTTTGGCGACTGGTTGATCTCGGTCCAGTTGCGGTCCCGAGACTCTTTCTTGGACGCCCGGTTTTCTCGTTGGGCGTTGATTGTAGCCCTTGCGTCGGGCTGGTTGTTCCGGGGGACATATGGCTTGGGATCGCTGCCGCGATTCCATGTGTCCCTGTTGCGCTTATTGTTGCGCTTGGATTCTTGTCGGGAAGACTGGCCGTCCGCCAGGGGTTGTGCCTTTGACATGTGCGGTCTGAGAGACCGCTGCGTTTGGGCATAGGTTTTGACCTTAGCCATGACATCTTCCCACCTCTTAGGCAAGCCGTTGCCGCCTGAAATGTTCATAACCATTTGTTCGTCTTTGACTGCAACAATGAAATGGTTACGTACCATCTGGTTGTCAACGTCGCCTATCTCTAGGATTTCTTTATTGTAACGGACAACGAACGCGTCGAGCGATTCGTTGTCCCTGCGCCAGATGTTCATGACGTCCATTGAATCACGTTCATGGCGTCGTTGCTGGCTGAAGTGTGCGAGGAACTTTTGTTGCAAGTCCTCGAAAGAGGTCAGTGATGCTGGTGGGAGAGAATCGAACCATGCCCTGGCCAGACCTGTTAGGGTCTGTGGGAAAAAATGGCACCAGGTAGGTTCGTCCCACCGACCGTTACACCCAGCACCGACGAAGATGTTGTTGTGATCATCTGGGTCGGTCGAGCCGTTGTATTTCCCAATGTTTAATGGGAATTTTGTGGTGGTGACATCGGCGTTGGCGATCTCTGGGACAAATTTAGAGTTTTCGGCCGCAGATTTCGGCCTGTAAGGTTTGCCCTGGTTGCGCTTTGCAGCGCGGAGGTATGTAGTGCGGGGTTGAGTGGGAGGAACATAATCGCGTCCTCCCGGTCTGCTGTTAGTGGCATGGGACTCCCCGCGGTATGTACTGTCATCTGGATCAGTATGGCCATACCCTTCATGGTGGGACTGTGGTCCCAAACGGCTATGAATGTTTGTGTTGCGGCGCATTGTAGACTGCCGCCTTCTTTCATCTTGAGAGCCTAAGCGGCTATGTACGGAGTCCCTGCGGCGGGACCCGTATGAGGAATCGTCCTCATTGATCGTGCGGACATCACAATATGAGGAGCCGCGGTCTTCCTGCCTGCTTCTGGAGGCTGGATGTGTGGGGGTCCTGTCGTCGTATCGTAAAACACGACCGGCAGGTGTACGCGGTATCGGGGTAGGTCCGATACCTCCTTGCTCGTCTGCACAAGCTCTGTTGTACGTTGCGGCCAGAAGGGCCGCTTGTTGGTCATACCAGGTGTGAGGGTTCATGCCTGGAGGTATGACAGCAGCGTATTGTGACAGATCATGTCCAAACGTAAGGGATACGCCCCCTTGCGCTGATGTGCCAATGTGTTCGGCATTTGGGCCTAGGGGATGTGCGGGGTTTATGTTATCCCCGGTAGTGTTGTTTTGACGATCAGACATCTTTGGAAAGAAAAGGATGATTGGAAAAAAGTGCTAAGAGTAGCGGTGGGCGCCAATGATGAAACAATGGTTAACCGGGTAAGGTTAACTCACTAGTCTCGTCAAGAGGGTTAATCCCTTCTTTCCGAGGATTGCTGGCTGGATCGTTTGGTGGTGGGTTTCCTGCAAAAGGAAACAAACCGTGACTCGTAACAAGGAGGATGGGGTGGGGGGTGCTCCTTGTTACCACTCTCCGGCGTGAGAATCAGTAAGTTGCTTGAGAAGCAAAGTATGATAGTAGTAGTAGTGAGAGAGTTCGAAATTGATACCTCAAACCTGGTTTGGGGTGAGTATTTATAGCCGAGGAGTGAAGGAGGGTAGTTGAGTAGCTAGTCTGACATCGCACAGCTATTTGCAGGTGTGTCAGACCTGTCGGATGCTGTGGTGATGCCACGTCCGGCTGTGGTGTCAGACTGTTGTTCATACGTGGGCTAGTAGGTGACTGTTCTCAGTGCTACTTGCACTGTGGTGTCAGACCCACTTGCTTTGTAGGCAAGATGCGGTGCCAGGCCGCATCGCTGCCTGCGGTCATTGATGTTGTTTCCGCATTGGTTGTTCCATCCATGATTTGTGAGGGATGCGGTGTTGTGCCGCATCGCCTGTTGAGTGACTGTTACTGTTTGTCCAGATCCCTTGTCGTGACGAAAATGTTCATAGGATGCGGTGCGAGGCCGCATCGCTATGCGTAACATTAGTTTCCGTCTTTAAGGTAAGCCTTCTCATCAATGGACAGATTGGACCGCAGTGTTCGCGTGTATCTTACGCGGACACTGGATAGTTAATTGCTGTTGGGGGTTTTTAATGAGGGTAATGGTCATTCGCGGTCATGCTGACGCGATATTTAGGACCATACCCCTTCAAGTACAAAGTCGCTAAACAATCCTTTTCTTTTCTCGGTAAAAAACAAGTCGATTCATTCAACATTCGATTTACTATTTGTATAAAATTGATACGAGAAACACAATCAGATCTACTAACAAATTGGCATTCAACATTCGATTTTTAATAATGTGAATTCGACCAAGACGAAACAAAAACCGATATAAAAAAAAAACTTTAATTACGAAAAAAAAAATAACAAAATTGATAATGAGCAAAATTCTCTCAAACATCCACACAAAATTTCGAAACCCTAATTTCAGAGTTACCGACGTATGCAATTCACAAATCTCAATCAACGGCTTTAGACGGCTCCTCTAACAATCGGCGGTGCTGTTGATGTCGGAGCTCCGACTTCTTTACGGCCCTCCACTTGTTGATCGCAGCCGTACAGAGGACTGATACAATCAATTATACGATCAGGTTTAACGAATCATATTACCAATTTTGAAATGATGAGTGAGAAAAGAACAGATGAATTACTTCCGGCGCCGATTAGATATAGCAGTGGTAAGAGCTTCGTGCCGTTATTGTCTCCGGGTGACATTTTGATCGGTGTCTTGAATCTTCCCCAAAATTGCTAGGTATTGTTGGGTTGAGGAGGTTCCGATTCGAATTAGCGGATTTGTGGTTGTATTTAGATATTCGTCCTTGTACTTTTGATACTTCACCTCTTTGTTACTTTTGCTTTTTGCTATAAAGTTTTCATGTTTTCAATATTTTACAAACTACAAACGAAAAAGAAGCTGATTGATGGGTAAATCTGAAACATACAATACAAGAATGGTGATGGGAGGAGCGTTTTGGGGTACAAAGATTAGTTTTGAATTTTTTTTTTTTTTTTTTTTTAAAGGTGTGAATTATTCGCGAATGTCGGGAGGTTTAGTATATGTTGTCTTAGGGGCTGTTTGTTTACCTCTTAATGAGACTCTTAATGGTTCAGACCTCTTACTGGTTCAGCACTTAATGGTTCAGACTGTTTGTTTCACGAGCAGATGTCTGAATGGTTCAGACATTTGTCTCTGAATGTTTAAGATTTATACAGAGTCTGAATGGTTAAGACCTCTAATCTGAATTGGTCAGACATTTGTCTCTGAACGGTTAAGCATTATACAGTCTCTTACTGGTTCAGCACTTAATGGTTCAGACCTCTTACTTGTTCAGCACTTAATCATTCAGGTGTTGTCAAACAGCCCCTTAACCGGGTCTGCGCTAGAGCGCCCCCTCGCATAATAGATCCTCAATTTAAACCCCTTAATGAGAAACTCCTATCACCTAGACTCGAACTTGAGACCTGGAGGAGAAAACTCACCCGAACCCACAATAGATGGAACTTAAATACTCGTCGCCACCACTAGAGCACCAGTGAATATTTTGAAAGTTTTTATATGGGTATAGGATAGGTATGATATTCCAACCAGAGATTACCTTTTTGCCCTTTCATACGTTGACATTGATCGAGCAGTAAATTTCATTCAGAGTAAGTGAAGAGTATTTCAGTTGCTAGTATTTTCTATAAAGCTGGTAAAATGAGTGGGCCGGGCAGGTTTAACTGAACACTTCTGCCAAAAAAGTAAACTTTCTACAAACAAGTATTAGACTGTCTCCAATGCAACGACCTGCATTTACTACATGCATCCTAGTCATCACTGTCAAATCAGCTTTTTACCCATCTTTTCCACATGCACTCTCTCTCCTTTATTTAACTCCAACCCATCATTCCTACATGCATCCTCTCTCTCATCTATTTGGACCCACTTTCTTCACTTTCTCTCTCTGCACTTAAGTGCACTTCACTACATGCAAGACCCATTAAGTGCACCATACCCCAATGCTTCCCTTACAAATGCACATGCCACATGTGTAAATGCAACCCCCCAACAAGAAGCATTGGGGGCAGTCTTATACATACTATGGTGAAAGGTTCACATACAAGAGGTTCTTAACATGCGATGGTACGCGACCACCAATATAACGAGCGTAATTAGGGTTTAACCCAACCCATGCGTAATTATGCAAATAACGTGCGTAATTATGTATTATAACGTACGTAATTATGCAATAACGTGCACAATTAGGCAAAGTTAATTACTATTGTGTCACCGCGTTAAATTGAAGTCCTAGATTAGATCAGATGTGCGATTGAGATGCTCGCATACGTATCACACAATAAGGTGGTCTTATACATTAACCAGCCTCATATACTATGATATACAGAAGTTATATTATTTCAGCAATAGTCTTTTTTTTCGATAAAATGAATTATATAGGTTTATGCATAATAAATATAGTTTGGGCGACTTTTGATTCATTTTGAATTTTGGCCGGTTTTTTTTTATATACCTTTTATTATACGTGTTTGACATGAGGCAATGGATTGACCCAAAACACCTTTATCCAATTAAATAAATTTTCTATAAACAAACAGGTGTATCAATATATGATTTAAAAAATTAAATCATTACAGTAATATTCTAGTTTTTTGAGCAAAATTAACAAGACTTAAAAAATTAAATCATTACAGTACTATTCTAATTTTTTGAGCAAAATTAACAAGACTACTTATGCATTGAAAATACACTTTGGTTGACTAATGGCCCATTTCTTAGCCTTTTTTTTATTCTACCATTTTGACCTATTATATGTTTCGTTTACGGTATGTGCATATAATGAATATACGTGTAAGTCATCGGGGGGCAAAAGTGAAAGTGCACTAATTTTAATGTTATTTTACTAATTTCGTGAAACTAACGTTAAAAAGCAAGAGACAGTTAATCATGCATCATATAATGGCATTGATAGCCGAAAGACAAGGGGGGTACATGCACTAATCGGCTTTTGTACAATTGTTGAGTGTTATGTGTCTTATGTCCAAAGCGTGATACAAAACTGCTGTCCAGCCGGGGGTCTCACTGGAAGTAGGCTCTCTATTCCTATTGGATAGAGGTAAGGTTGTCTACATCCTACCCTCCTCAGACCCTACCTTAGCGTTGCTATTGGTGGGATTTACTGATGATGATGATGATGATGTGATACCATGCTTAGAGTTGCAAACGCTGAATGAACACAAACAATGTTTCTGTTCGTTTGTTAAGAAAATAATTTATTCATGAATTATTCGTCAATACTTACCGAAATATTTTTTTCAATTTGTGTTTGTTTGTTAACTAGTATTTAGACCCGTGCGCGTTGCTGCGCGGGTCCATTGCAAACATCGAACAAATTAGTCTTAGCGTTATGTGATGTGTTAACTATATGAATACATGCATTTTTACATATCCGATTTAACTCAATAGCATAACGTATACACATGTGAACTGACGCATACATATAAAACGTATTAAAAAAGAACATAATCAAGAGTTGGAATTTTAGCCCTATTGCGGAGTGCCACAAATTTTAAATCAAATTCGATTTATTCTTTTTAACTGTATCTTACGATTTGGCAAAATTCATTTCAAATATTTGTATTAAAACTATTGTTATTATTTTTAATTATCAGTAAATTTGATTTAGTATAGTTTTCATTAAAAAGTCAACTTAATTGTTATGCTCTTTTATTGGTAAAAATATATTTAGAACCCATATCGATTTGCTTCATAGTCTGGATGCTTCACCAAAGTCCAGATGTTGATCATCACAGTTTTGATGATTCATTGCCCAAATGCTGCAAAACCCAACGTCAAGTTAAAACACTTAACCTACCCTCAACACACATCTTCGACCTACGACTCCACCACATATACACACCAAACCAAATAAACGTATGCACACCAAACCAAATAAACGCGTAGACCCTTTGGGCTTCTCTTATTAAAATTAAGCTCTGTGACAACGTTTCTCCCATCGTTGAGGTCGCGTGTGGGTGCAGCAGCCGCCGCTAAGACTATGCCACACAACCACCGTCTCCACGTGCCGTAGTTTCGCCGGACAACTTTACACGTCAACAACGACAGGGTCTTAAGGCGCCGACTGGAGATATTCTCACTTCCCCATTCCAACCTCATTCGTCAGAGTTTTGTCGGAGCCGGCCACAACTCCGGCAAATACCCTCGACGACCACAGTGCCACCGCGTTATATCTAGTTGTCTGTTCCTCCACATCACAGCCACCTCTGTCGCTACCACACCACTACCACCTAGATTTGCCGTAAAGCACCACCGCCTTCAATATCGCTGTTAGGATATGGTCACCGGAAAACTGGTGGTGCGTGATGTTTTGTACAGTGGTTTCCGTCACGGTTTGTAGGTACAGTTTGTGTAAAAGGCTGAAAAAAAGATGAGGAGTACCATTTGTGTTGAAGGCTGAAAAAAGGAGTACCACATGCGTATTATATTATACTATACTACATTTACAAGTGTCGGCTGTGGGCTTTGATTGGCCAACATGGGCGGCTGGAACTTTTTTTTTTTTTTTTTTTTTCGTTTTGCCCCTAGCTCAACCTAAAATTACGCTTTTGTCTGCAGCTAAAAATTACGATTTTACCCTCAAGTCAAAATTACGATTTGTTCTGCCACTCTCCCATTGGACCAACCAGTTTATTATTTTTTATCCATTTTAAAATGACGGTTTTGCCCCCCAGCTCAAAATAATATTACGCTTTTGTCCCAAATAAATTTATGTTTTTCCCCCAGCTAAAAATTACGATTTTGCCCTCAGTTAAAAAATTGTATTTTTCCCCGTTAAAAAATTTACGATTTCGCACTCAGTTGAAAATTACGTTTTTCCCCCCTTCAAAATAAAATGATGTTTTTGCCCCAAACTAAAAAATACGATTTTGCCAATGTGCTTTTGCCTCCACCATAAAATTACGATTGTGCCCGTAGTTCAAATTTACATTACGCTGTTAACCTAGGTGCAAAATTATGAATTTCTCCCTATTAAAATTCCAAATTTCCCCCCCTTCAAATTTACAGTACCGCCATCACTTTAGCTTTTGGCAATTTACGATTTTACCCCAGTAAAAAAATACAACTTTCCCTCAGTTAAAAATTACAATGTTGCCATTGTTTGAGTTTTTTTTATCAAAAATATAAAAGTGTTTTTTTTTATTTGGTTGACTCGATTTAGTTGTTTTTCGTGTCAATGAGCTGCTGCCTAACACTCGCTCATTATTCGTGCACCGCCCCGCAACGCGGGCGGGGCATCTAACTAGTATAATACAAAATTGGAGAGATTGTCGGTGGTGAAAGCCACCAACTTTCTCTTTTAAGTAAGTATAGAATATGTACCGAACAAAAGCCAACGCAAACAAACACAAATGAACATTCATGAAGGCAAACACACACAAATAAACGTTCATGAACACAAACGGACACAACTGAACGTATATTAATTTTTTTTTAATAAAATCGGCATCTTTCATCACAAGCATTGCATAGATCCACCCAAAATATACTAGCCCAGTTATCCAAACGTACTTGGCCTAATCTTGATCATACAATTTTTATAAAATAATGTCCCAAAAAGGAACACGAAATTATCATATTTAACTTGATGTCCTCATTTAATCCATCCAAAATAAACTCAAAGTCTTTATTTAATCCACCCAAAATAATAGTTAAGTGAAGTAATACTATATGTAATTCACTAATATTTATTTGTACAATATAGTCTTCATCTTTCGGGATTTTTGTCATTTTCATCCAAACGTCTAATTTCTTAATTTTTCTATCAAACATTTGGATGAAAATGATAAAAAAATCACAAATCTCAGCAATGATTTTGACAAAAAAAAAATCAGACGTTTGGATGAAAATGATAAAAAGTCCTAAAAGTGAAGACTATATGGTACAAAAATGTTGTTTTGGATAAAAATGGCAAACATGCCCAAAACTCAGGGACGATTTTGACAATTTACTTTTTTTTAGGATTTAGTGACTACTTTTTTTATTTTCTAGGATTTAATAAGTAGTTTTTTTTTTAATTTTTAGGATGTTTTGTAATTTTTTTTAAATTAATAAAAAGTTTGTGTTTAATTATATAAATGTCAACTATATAATAAAAATATAAAAAAGCTAACATGGCACGCCAACGCCGCCTGATCACGTCGCTTTCACACCCCATTTTTTTTAATGGTCTGATAAAACCCACATCATGTATCGAGCAATACCCTCAATCCAAACCCGCACCCCATAGTCTAACCCCTCAGATGTCAATGGGACAACAATATGTGATCGCTATCTAGAAAACACTTGGGGAGTTGTTCTAGGTGCACGGAATTTGATGAACACTAAAACTCAAAGCTTCATTCCCAATAATTCATTTATCATAATGTATTTTAGACCATAGAGTGTGGTTTGGGTAGTTTTTTTTTGGACTATCCGCCACGTAGACGTCACGTCACATTAGGTGAAGGATCATCCTTTTGGGGACTACCCAAGGGTGTGGAGAACCACCCAACTTATAATAAAAACCAATATATAATAATATATAATAAAGGAGAGAGAGAAGTCAGAGAACAAACCAATCACATGGCTCGTCTCCAACGGCCTGGTGCTGCCGTTTGCGCCGCGACGAGAGGGAGGAGGGCGTGTGGGACGAGGGCGACGAGAAGAGACGGTGGAGGGACGACCCCCACACCCCATGGTCTTATCCAACTATCTTGTTTAAAAGCTTCATTCCCAATCATTCATTTATCATAATATATTTTATCCAACTATCTTGTTTAAATATCTTTTTATCAAATGAATCGATTAAACTGATAAATATTATGTAATTTTAACTAGGGTCATTATATACTAGTAAGGGGCTGTTTGTTTACCTCTTAATGAGACTCTTAATGGTTTAGACTTCTTACTGGTTCAGCATTTAATGGTTCAGACTGTTTGATTCACGAGCAGATGTCTAAATGGTTCAGACATTTGCCTCTGAATGGTTAAGATTTATACAGAGTCTGAATGGTTAAGACCTCTAATTTGAATTGGTTAGACATTTGCATCTAGATGGTTAAACATTATATAGGCTCTTAATGGTTCAGACCTCAGACCTCTTACTGGTGCAGCACTTAACCATTCAGATGTTGCCAAAAGATCCCCTAAGTTTATTTGGGTATCAATGACTAAGATTAAATGAGTGAAATTGAAGAAAAAAAAAGGTGGCGCATGAGTTTGTCTAGGGGCATTCGAGTCAATTCAAGGCAATAGTTTCCCTCTCCTCCAATCCCCCCCCCCCCCAATTTTTAAACGTTAATAACTATTTCATACGACATTATTTTTTTTAATAAAAATTGCACCAAAAAAACGAGCATTTTTTATCTTTAAAACGAGTATACTATTGCTATATTTTCGAAAAAAAATTCTAAAACCCAACTGCGTAAAACGCAATGGACAAAAAACGTAAAAAACTTATTTTTTTCTAGAACGCAATGGACAAAAAAAAACAAAAAGAAAATGGTTGATTTATAAAATGCAATGGCCAGAAAACACAAAAAATGTCTTATTTATAAAACGCAATGGTCGGAAAAAACAAAGAAATGTCTTTTTTTCTAAAACGCAATGTCCTAAAAACACAAAATAAAGTGTTCTTTCTAAAACACAATGGACTAAAAACACTTCAAAATGTATTTTTCTAAAACGCAATGGACCAAAAAACTGTAACGTGCCAAATTTTAATTTCGCACATCTTTATGTTAATATAATACATTCAAGTAAGTTATAACACACATAATAACATATGTGTGTTTATATTAAAAATAAGACTAAGTATAGAAATGATTATTATTAATAGGATGATAATTACTAATTATGAACTTGGTTAAGTATGTAAGTGAAACTTAATCAAGTTAAGAAAGAAACTTGCAACAAAGTGTGAACATTAAACTTAAGTGGCTAAAGGTGACATGTCAAGAACGTTAGAATAATAAAATGAAAAAAAAACACACACATCAGGTGTGTGTGTGTGTGTGTTTGACGCCCAGAGCCAGAGAAGGAGGGAGAAACCCTTCCAATCACACAAATCTAGCTAATTGAAGCCCTAATCATGGCTATCACTCATGCATGTTAGTGATTTCTTGATCATCTAGGCTTACTAAAGCTTAGTAAGAAGAATTTGATATTTTGATGATCTTGAATAAAATAGGTTTCAATGAATCCATGAATTTATATGAAATCAGTATTAAATTAGATTAAGAACACCATTTAGAACATGATGAATGTATGAAATTGACTAGTCTATACTATATAATAAAAGAAACCATTTATGGGACACATGTCACTCATTGGAGTCATCGTTTTTTTAGTTTTCCCACCTATCTATTTTACCTAATTATCAATAATTGATTTAATTCAAAGATAATTATACAATTGAATTTAATATAAATATAGAGTAAATTACGATTTTGGCCCCTGTGGTTATATCACTTTTACCCTTTTAGCCAAAAAAGTAATCTTCTAACGTCTGAGCCCCCAACGTCTTTTTTTCTAACCCTTTTAGCCCCTAAAAGTAAATGGATAGGGTTAGTGTTAGGGGCCAAAAGAGTTAGAAAAAAAAAGACGGTGGGGGCTCAGATGTTAAAAGATTACTTTTGGGGCTAAAAGGGTAAAAGTGATATAACCATAGGGGCCAAAATCGTACTTTACTCATGTCGCAACCCCCGACCCCTTGTCCCGGGAGCGGTGTCGCGAGATCCAGATTTAGAGGTATCGGTGTTTATTAATTTGGCAGCGGAAATTTACATCAAGACCGTAGTTAGGAAATAGTTTATCAGAGTAAAACATCTCATTTTATAAATAATAAACACATGGGTAAAACCCAAGTTTCCATTTATAATATGTTTATAGGGATAAACCCTATTTTATTGAAATAAAACTTCTTTATTGTTTAGTTAACTTTTATAGCCACTTTTCCAAGTCTTCAGTGCTCTCCAGCTAGCTTCTATTTCGCTTTCACATTTTGTTACCTGAAACACGTTTAAAACATTTTGTTAGTTAGAAATACTGGTGAGTGCATCCCAATTTAATCAAAACAAGCTTTTATCATTTTACAGTATTGAGGGCATCCGCAATTACATTTGTTTACATCTACCAAATTACCACCCACGGTACTGTCAATCCTGACTTGTGGTCATGTTACTATTCACAGTATTAGTAACAAGTAATATATACAAAACCCCAATATACCAACAGTAATTGTAGAATCACAAATACTCAATCACTGTTAATTATACTTTAAAACGTCTATAATAACCTGTTAGTCCCCATTCAAACATAACTGATTTGCAGGTCAATTTCGTTAAGGTAATGGCTATTCTAGAAAAATCTTGAATAAAACGTCTATAATAACCTGCTAGTCCAAGAAAACTTCTTACCTCCGTCGGTGATTCAGGGACTTTCCACTTAGTAATCGCCTCGATTTTTGTGGGATCTACATGAATTCCTTCATGATTAACCAGGTGTCCAAGGAATTGCACTTCCTTTAACCAAAATCCGCATTTTGAAAATTTAGCGTAAAGCTTTTATTTTCTCAGCAAATTCAGAAGTATAAACAAATGCTCTGCATGATCTTCTTTGCTCTAAGAGTAAATAAGAATATCATCTATAAAGACAATTATGAATTTATCCAGATATGGTTTACATATTTTGTTCATCATATCCATAAATGCGGCTGGGGCATTGGTTAAACCAAATGGCATGACTGTAAATTCATAATGACCGTACCTTGTTCTGAAAACAGATTTAGGAATGTCCTCTGCCAGAGCTTTCAGTTGATGATATCCTGAGCGTAAATCGATCTTAGAAAAGAATCGAGCTCCTTGAAGTTGATCAAACAGATCATCGATTCTTGGTAGTGGGTACCGATTTTTAACCGTAACCTTGTTCAATTCTCGGTAATCAATGCACATACGCATTGATCCATCATTCTTCTTGACAAACAAGATTGGTGCTCCCCATGGTGATAAACTAGGTTGTATGAAACCTTTCTCTAGAAATTCGTCCAACTGTTTCTTTAGTTCTTGCATCTCCGCTGGTGCTAAACGGTAAGGTGCCTTGGCAATCGGTGCTGTCCCTGGTATCAGATGAATTCTGAATTCAACCTCTCTATCTGGCGGTAATCCAGGTAACTCTTCTTGAAAAACATCTAATAATTTAGATGCTATGGGAATATCTTTTAATTCTTTTCCTTTAGTGTTAATGATTATGGAAATCATATACACGTCTTAGTGTTAACGATAACAATGTGTCTTTTTGTACAAACTGAATGAACTCACCAGTATTTCCTGCTGACCAAACCTTTTTAAAACGCGTTTCAGGTAATGACAGTAGATTGGAATAAGAGTGATGATACAGCATCGAAAGGCTTAAAGAAGTGGCTTATTTTATCAATTGAATTAAATTAAGAAAACATGGTTTCATATATTCGGGTTTATCCCTTATTAAAGCTACCTTTGTAAAACATGGATTTTATCCCATCTATTTAATAAATAAAATCCGGTGTTTTCTAAACTCTGATAATTTTTCCTAACTCACGGTCCTGATGAACATTTCCGCTACAATGTTTTTAAAATAACCACCGGTACCACTAAACTGGTTCGCGGCTCCCGATTCCGTCCAGGGTGGGGTCGGGGGTCGTGACATTTAGCGTTTAGGGTTAAGAGATCTTAGTTAGGTTTCGACGAGCCGGTTCCAACGCCGCTGGAATGAGTCCAATCGGAGTTCGTTTGAGTTGGTTCCCCGCTGTTCCCCACTTTTTTAGTGTTCCCCAATGAACCTTCCCCTATATATATATATCATTATTATTATTAGGTGTCGTTCATCCAAAACTACATTTCTCACTCGTCATACTTCCACACGAGCTTCTCTCCTATCTGTCGTATCCTCTCTCATTCTTCCACTAATTCTTCACCATATGTGCGGAGTTCCTGCACATTCTCTTCACTCATAGGTGGTCGTGGTGCTGGTACTGGGTCAGGGTATCGAGGTATAGGCTCTCCATATAGGTACGGGTTGCTTAACACCCAACCGAACCCTAACGCCCATGCTAAAGCCATTACCACCCGTAGTGGCAAAACCGTAGGGAACCCGAGAGTTGAGGAGAGAGTAGTAGAGGAAGATAAGTAGATTGTAGACGAAGAAATCGAGATAGAGGCTCCCGGAAAAATGCAATCGAGGCTAAGCCCAGCAAGTACCGCACAGCCCGGTGAGTCTTAAGGATAGAAGAAAATAGAGAAACCACCCGTAGACATTAGACCTTCTCCACTAGTAGATCATTCGTGAGTCCCGTTTCCTACACGTCTTAGGAATCAAAAGTACTCAAAGGAATACGGGCAATTCTTGGATATCTTCAAGCAATTGAAGATTAATCTACCTTTCATCGAGGCACTCCAATCCATGCCAAAATACGCGAAATTTCTAAAAGACCTTCTTAGAAACAAGGAGAATTTAGGGGAGTTGTCGAATATCCCATTGAATGGAGGGTGTTCCGCAGTTGTTCTAAATAAGCTTCCGGAAAAGCTTACCGATCCCGGCATTTTTACTATTCCATGTCTATTCGGTAGTAACACTTATACTAGAGCCTTAGCCGACCTAGGTGCTAGCATCAATTTGATGCCCTTTTCTCTTTATGAGAAGCTAGACCTAGGCGAGCTTTCACCTACCCATATGACATTATCCTTAGCCAATCGGTCCGTTAAATACCCGAGGGGTATAGTTGAGAATTTGCTTGTTAAGGTCGACAAGTTTGTTTTTCCCGCCGATTTCGTCATTCTCGATATGGAAGCGGATGAGAGAGTCCCTATCATACTTGGTCGTTCGTTCTTGCGTACCGCTAAAGCCCTCATAGATGTTCACGATGGTAAGATCACCTTTAGGGTCGGTGAGGAGAGAGTCACCTTTGAGATAGATCGTTCCATGAACCACCCGAGTGGTTCCGATGACTATAGTGGTCCTTTCCATTCCGAATATTTCTTGAACTCCTTCATCTCATGTGTCGACCATTGTCTAGAGTACATAGTGGAGCCGACTTAGTGGTAGGAGAGAGAGTAGAGGAGGAGTCGTTGAGGGTAGATGAAGTTGAAGTTGAGGGGATTCATTTGATTCCCGAAGTATTAGCCGTTAATGATGACACCACCCAACCCCCACCCTTAGAGCTTAAAGTCCTTCCATCTCATTTAGAGTATGCCTTTCTAGGGGAGGATTCCGAGCTACCCGTTATTATCTCATCGAAGTTAGAAGAGGGAGAGAAGTTGAGGTTGTTGGGGGTGTTGAAGGCCAACAAAGAGGCCATCGCATGGAGGTTGTCCGACATTAAGGGCATAAGCCCTTCTTATTGCACTCACCGGATACTCATGGAGGATGATTTCAAACTGGTGGTGCAACCCCAAAGGCTCCTCAACCCTAATATGCAAGATGTTGTGAAGAAGGAGGTTCTAAAACTCCTAGATGCCGGGATGATATATCCCATCTCTGATTCGCCATGGGTGAGTCCTACTCAGGTTGTCCCTAAGAAGGGAGGGATGACCGTTGTCATGAATTCGAAGAATGAGCTTATCCATTCTTGTACGGTCACGGGTTGGCGCGTGTGCATCGACTATCGAAAGTTGAATGATGCCACCCGAAAAGACCATTTCCCATTGCCTTTTATCGATCAAATGTTGGAGCGTCTCGCGGGTCAACAATTCTATTGTTTTCTCGACGGTTTTTCTGGGTACTTCCAGATCCCCATAGCACCGGAGGACCAGGATAAGACCACCTTCACATGCCCCTATGGCACTTATGCATACCGACGTATGCCATTTGGGCTGTGTAACACTCCAGCTACCTTTCAGCGGTGCATGGTTGCCATATTTCAGGATATGATTGAGAGTTCCATGGAGGTTTTCATGGACGATTTTTCGGTGTATGGTAACTCCTTTGATGAGTGTTTAAAGAATCTTGAGAGGATGCTAAAAAGGTGTGTCGAGACGAAGATGATGTTAAAATGGGAGAAGTGTCCCTTCATGGTGACTGAAGGTATTGTGTTAGGACACAAGATCTTGAGGGATGGTATAGAGGTTGATCGTGCGAAAATAGATACCATTAGTAGGTTACCTCCACCCACTAGCGTGAAGTCGATTCGGAGTTTTTTAGGTCATGCGGGCTTCTATAGACGCTTTATTAGGGATTTCTCTAAAATTACTCGCCCCATGAACCGTCTCTTGGAGAAAGATGTTCCATTCGTTTTTTACGAGGAGTGTCTTAAGGCCTTCAACTTTTTGAAGGAACAGCTTGTGAGTGCACCTATTCTTATCTCGCCCGACTGGAGCTTGCCGTTTGAGCTCATGTGTGATGCGAGTGACTACGCCGTTGGAGCGGTATTAGGACAAAGAAAGGACAAGCACTTCCACCCCATATACTATGCGAGCAAAATGCTAAATGATGCTAAAGAGAACTACACCACCACGGAGAAAGAACTCTTAGCCGTAGTTTTTGCTTTCGACAAATTCCGCTCATACCTCTTGTTATCCAAGACCATAGTTTTCACTGACCACTCTGCGTTGCGTTTTCTTTGTCAAAAGAAAGACGCCTAACCCCGACTTATTCGATGGATTCTATTGCTTAGCGAGTTTGATATCGAGATTAGAAATAAGAGAGGGGCCGAAAACTTAGCGGCCAATCATCTTTCACGTTTAGAGGACCCTAGGAGAGAGGAGATTCGTGAGGAAGAGATAGGAGACACATTTCCTCACGAGTCTATTGAGTTTGTTGAAGCCGAAAAGGAGGGATTGCCTTGGTTTTGTGATTTAGCGAACTATCTTTCTAGTGGCAATATAGTGAAAGGAATGACCACACAACAAAGGAGGAAGTTCCTTAGTGAGTCAAGGAAGTATGTGTGGGATGACCCGTTTCTCTTTAGAATAGGGAGAGATAGGATACTTAGAAGATGTGTGTCGAGAGAGGAGGGTTTGAACATCCTTAAGCATGTGCATGAAGGCCTCACGGGAGGCCACCATGGTGCATATGCCACCGCTCAAAAGGTGTTCGATTGTGGATTTTATTGGCCTAATGTACTTCATGATGCCGTTGAGTTCGTGAAAACATGTGATGCTTGTCAACGAACCGGCAACATTTCAGCCAAAGATGAGATGCCTCAAAACCCGATCCAAGTGTTGGAGGTTTTTGATGTTTGGGGCATTGATTTCATGGGACCATTTCCCGTCTCAAAAGGGAATCGTTACATACTTGTGGCAATTGACTACGTGTCAAAGTGGGTAGAGGCTCAAGCTCTTCCTACAAATGAAGCCCGAGTAGTATTGAGTTTCCTCAAGAAACTCTTTTCCCGCTTCGGTACACCTAAAGCCTTAATTAGTGACAGTGGTACTCACTTTTGCAATGCATTGATGGAAAAATTGCTTGCACGCTACGGAGTCACTCATCGTTTATCTACGCGCGTACCATCCACAAACAAGTGGTCAAGTGGAGAATGCGAATCGTGGTATCAAACGTATTCTAGAGAAAACCGTTGGTAAGAATAGGAAGGATTGGTCCGACAAGCTTGATGATGCATTGTGGGCGTTTCAAACCGCCTACAAAACGCCTTTAGGAACCACACCGTTTATGATCGTCTATGGAAAAGATTGTGACCTTCCTATATAGCTAGAGCACCGAGCACTTTGGGCATTGAAAACCGTCAACCATGACATGACCGAGGCCGCTAGAAAGCGTTTCTTTCAAATCCATGAGTATAAGGAGCTTAGGGATGCGGCTTATGCTCGATCGTTGGGAATTAAAGAGAAAACGGAAGCTTCACATGATCGGAAGTTAAGAAAGGTTAAAGAGTTTAGCAAGGGTGATAGAGTACTTCTCTACAATTCAAGATTGAAGTTGTTTGCGGGGAAGTTGAAATCGAAGTGGTCGGGACCGTATATGGTTCATTACGTGTTTCCATATAGAGCGGTGGAGATTATGGATGAGTCGGATGGCCGTAGTTGGAAGGTAAACGGCCACCGTTTGAAGCACTACATTGGAGGAGCAATAGACAAGAACGAGATGGAGGAAACTCCTCTCGAAATTCCATCAAAAGCCGCCACTTAGTGTTTTGGGTGAAAGCCCAAGTGTAGAGTATGTACCGTTTGTAATTTCTTTATTTTTCGTAATTTTTCGTAGTTTTTCGTGTCTTTGTTTTGTGTGTTTGAGTAATTTTGCAGGAATCATACCATCGAGGTGCTGAATTTGCAAAGAAAACGACATTCCAGGTAAGTCCCAACACTTAGAAAAAATTCGGGATGGTTTTAGGAAGGATTTGTAAGACTTGAAAAATTTTCTAAGGCATAAAACTTGATTTTTTTGCGCAACCTTCTGTTAAAAAGAGCCTGTCGCGTGCCGCCACAGCAAAACAAGGCCACCATGGCGCGACGCAACCCCTAGGTCCACATAATCATTCTGAACCGGCCCATGGCATCACGCGACCACACTTTTCATCCACCGTCGCGTAACGCGACCCCATATTTGAACCCCCTCTATTTGAACCATGCTGTGGTGACACGCCACGGCTATCATACTCTCACGTCGTGGCACGCGACCCCATGACAGATCGTTTAAACCCTTTCTCCATCTCTATCTTCCCAAAATTCACAAACCCTTATCCTTTTCCACTCCCATAGCCGAACACCTCCTTACCCACCATTACACCACCGTAACACCACCGTTTTCCACTATTTTTCACCCCTGTGCTCGGATTTCAGCACCGAAGAAAACCCACCATATAAAACTCACTCATCACCGCTGATTTGGCTCGAATCGGGACTGCCCTTGACGGAAAATTTTTAAGTTTTTCCTTCAAATTCTCTGCGAATCAGGTGTGTTTCTTGCACTACTCTCTTATTTATTCTGATTAAAGTTTGTGTTTGGGTCCGTAGGTTAGGAGTCGAGTCAGTTGAGTCATGTGTTAGGTCACTTTGGGATCAAGTTTTAGTGTCGGATTGATGGTTGCGGACGGATGGTTTGGGACGAATGGATACTGATTTGGAACTTGTTAAAGACACAGTGTTGTTTCGCATATAACAAGTTTTACATCTTGGGTTTTTGCTTAGTGAACTTTGAAATTAGTATAAGTTATGCTAACGTAGGTTGACCAGTATGGCTGAGTTGGTTTGCAATTTTGCATGACACTACAATTTATTGCGATAACATTGCCAGATTGACACTAAGTAGGTCTAAGGTTCAAGTGAGGATATATATGAGCTGAATTGGTGTCGTTATAGGTTGCGGGAGGTGTTGGTTTGGGATATTGAATGTTTTTAGTTGAGCATTGAATGGTATGTAGTATCGACACTTAAAGTTCGAACCTTGCACAATGAAACGGAATTTTTGCAAAGATGAAAACCTCCTTTAATTAGGCAGAATTTTTCGACGTTAAAATCTGTTTTCAACTAATAAACGGTTGATTTTTAAGCAAGGTTGGACTTCAATGTCTTGGTTAGGCACTATAATTTAATTGCGGACAATTAAAGTGCCGAGAGGGGGGTAGTGTACATTGAGTCCAAGTTAGTATTAGTCTAGTTTGAGTCGTTTTTAGTCGGTCTTGGGTTACTTGCACGTACAAGTGAATTAAGCTCGCCCGTACTCAATCTCCATTCGGGCGAGTTTAGTTGTTACTTAGCATTTGTAAAAAGTAACTCGGTGTTTGTTTTTAATTCTACTAAATGTTTTTAGAATTAGCCGCGAATGAAATGCTATATGACTATTCTAATTTTTAGAAAAAAATTATAAAAATATAAAAAAATTTCAAAATTTCAAAAAATTCAAAAAATTTAAAAAATTAAAAATACCAAAAGTAGTTTGTGATTACTGATTGTTTGCTTGTTTTGTCTTGTTAAATATCTGTTTTGCAGACATGGCTAGCAGCTCACGTAGTGGTAGGGCCCGAAAAAAGGGTGCGGATCAGACAGCACCACAGCAAGATCCGATTCCACAAGAGACTCCGATTATACAAATAGGTGCTGATGATCCAAAGCTGAGAAAAATTAAGTATCAATGGGCTCATGAATTTATTCCAACACATAAAGCTAATCGACTCGACCACCCGTTACTGCAGTTCGAGTCGAGTACATCTGAGTGGGAGAAATATGATAAATTGAAGGATACGGATTTGCTTCAGCACAGGGTAATAAACTGGATGTGGTTGGAGGAAATAGGTTCAAGACAGGTAGTTCTGGACCTCCTGGGTCCAAAGTTGACTGAGGCATTAGAGTGTACGCAGGATCAGTATGAGGAGTTGGTACTGGAGTTTCACAGCACATGGAAACACAAGGAAGGAAAGTTTGATGATGAGAAAGCGGTGTCTTTCAGTCTGGGTAGGCAGATGATGAGAAAGAGGCGGTCATCGTGCTGGGTTGGCTATGGGCTCGTATATTACTCGTATTGCACAAAATTTGGGGGTGTTTAACAAGTACGTCCCCCAATTTCTACATGAGGGGGTCGAAGACGATGACGTTTGGGATTAAAGAGTTGCAGCAGGCTGGGATAGTGTCGTGTACTAAGCCCTACGGCTGGGAGCCGATTAGGCAAGGCCCGCGGGTGCAGCCGCCAGAGGGACATCCAGCTGAGGATGTGATGATTCAGATTTACCCTACACACCGACAACGGCCACCACAGCGACACGAGCGGCCAGCGCCTCAGTACCCGCGTAGGCAGCCACCACTTGAGCCTCTTACTTAAAGTCTTTCTTTGGCTATGTGGAGCAGAGATTCGACAGGCTGGAGCATCAGATTCAGACAGGTCAGGATAGACAGGAGGAGGCCCTCAGGTACATTATGAGCAGGCATAGCATGGGGATTCCAGACTTCTTCCAGCCGAGGCAGCAGGGTGGCTCGGCTGGTGCTGCAGAGAGTTTTGATCCGTTTCCTTCATTTCGTGCACTTGGTGAGGGTAGCTCTGGTGCAGGTGGACGACAGGAGGGCAGTGAGGAGATTGCCAGCGAGCATGGCGAGGACTAGTGTGGGGATGATGAGGATGCAGCACCTAACTATATCTTTTGTTTGATTTTTCTTTTATGTTGTTTTTGATCCTCATATGTTGGTTTGTACTTATACTGATATATGTTAAACAGGTTGGTTAGGCAGGATGGTTTGGGTTGTGTTGAAACTGATAATTTTGGATGATATATATTATGATATGTTGGTAGTGTTTTGTTTATGATGTTGATAGGTTGATGTTAGTAGCCGCTTTCGTTCGCATGTCCGAGATTAGGAGTTGTTTGCTGAGCGCGTTTCGAATGGGAGGGCTTATGTGGAAACGACTGGCACTTTGACAGTCTCACATATTCAGCTAAGTCGTTTCCCTTGTATTCTTATATTCTTTTATTTCTTTGTTTATTCAGTTCGTTCTTAGTTTAGTGGTAATTTAGGTAGTTTTGAGTCGTATTTCCATTCTTGCATTAGGGACAATGCAATCTTTAAGTGTGGGGATGGGATACATGTAAATAATCAAGTCATAAATATGAAAATTACAAATAAAAATCAAAAATTCAAAAAAAAATTGAAAAATCAGAAAAATGTCTTTTGAGTAAAGAAGTTTGCAAATTAATACGAAAAATGATAGAAAAGATGAGTTTTTGCTTGGGTTCAAATAATAATAATATGAGATTTAAATAAATCGACCTTGTGTCTAGTTAGGGATATGTGAGTAGGCCCGGGTTTGGTTTTAAGTCCCTTTGAGTTAATATACCTTAATTGTCGGTCTGCTAGTGGGTTTTCATCTGGGAAATATGGGAAATTGAAACCGCCAATAAGAGTATAAGGAACACCGTTATAAGTTAAAACCGTTAGAATTTGTAATCAAGAAAAAAAATAGAAAAAAATGAGCTAGAAACTGAATGAAAGTAGCGTAGGCCAATGTAATCTTGGTTGGGGATAGTGACTTCGACCCGGAATGCCTCTAGGATATGTGAAATCGAACTTGCAAATAAAAATTGCCGACACCTATGTAATCTGAGTTGGGGATAGCCTCTACAGCTGGACTGCCTCTGGGTTAGGTAAAAGCAACGTCGATGCTCATGAAAAAAAAATGAAAGGAAAGAAAAGAAAAGTGCTGAAAAAAATGAAAAAATTGATTTTAAATTCTTTTTGTTTTGATATAAGACGGTTGGGAATTGGTCCAGTGATCGTTCCTTTCATTCTATAAGCTTGAGGCAGGAGTAGGTGGACCGTAGATTCTAGCGTGAGGCCCTAGGTAGATTGACCGCACTTAAATTAAATTCACATGATAAGGGCTTAAGACCGGATTTGGGTTTAAAGGGACAAATATATTCGCAATCGCGGCTAACGCAAGCTTTGGTTTTAATAAAATATAAATATGCTTTTGACCCGAGTATCTATTCGTCTCTGATTCCGTTGCATAATTCTTTTTCGATGACGAAAAAAGAGTAAGTGTGGGGATATTTGATGTATTGCAAAAGACATCTCTTATTCGTATACAGTTTGTATAGTTTCTCGTTATATTTAGTTCTGTTTTCATTAGAATGTGTATACTATTGATCAAATCGAGTTTTGAAGATCTTGGTGCTTAAATTTGCTGAAAATTGAATAAAATCGAGCCACGATACTGAAACACCAATTCCGGAACGAGTTGAAAAGAGTTAGAATAAATTTTGGAGTTTTTGGGATGCTGAAGCTGGGAAAATTACGAGACAATCTGTGAAATTGTTGCCGTCGCGCTACACCACAAAGAACTCTCAAAGCTGTCGCGCTACGCCACCATTAAACAAACAATTTCTGGAAATTTATATCGTCGTGCCACGCGACCTCAAGGTCATATAGCCGTCGCGCGATGCGACGGGGGTTTATGACAGCAATTGTTCGCTGTTGATTAGGGTTTGATATAAAAACCAAGAAATCACAATTAAAACCCTAGTTACGAATTGAGAAGGCAATAGGCGATTTTGAGAGCATATTTGGAGCGATTTTGAAGGTTTTGAAGCATAGGAATCATTGGTACTAGTTCGGGATGAAGAATTGAAAACTTGCTTGGGTTTTCTAATTTCTTGTTTGTTGATTTTCTTTCGAAACTGGTTGTCATGAATTCTTACTTGAACATCTTTGATTTGTTTTCATTATTTGATATGCTTGGCTAAACTTTTAAGCCACCTAGACTAAGATGAATGGATTGAAATAAAGTTTTAACATTTTTCGTTAATTGCATGTCTTTTATGGATTGATTGTGTATTGTAAAGAGTTTTGTTTATTGATTTGGTGTGTATGTGTACTTTAATTTGTTTTATTACTATCAATTGCTTCGTGTGAATCTTGGTGGTTGTCTGCTACAGAATAGGTTCATGCTAGTTTGTTTGACCTTTAGGGAGAATTGGCCAATAAACCCTAGACGGGTTTTAGTGTTCTACTAGTCCTAATAGCTGGAAGGTGAGGGGCTATTGGTAGGTCTTACCCGGTGAATTGCTTTAGACAGTCTTTGGAAAAAGTCGTGCCTTAGTTTCCACGTCGGTTTGTTAGTCTATCAAGTCAAGTTAAGAAACTCAAACTATCCTAGATTTATAATTGGAAAAGAGTTGGTCAATATTAGGGTACTTACACAATAATTAGACAACTGGAAGGAAGTATAATAACTGGTAGGATTAACGGCCCAGGTAGTGCCATAAGTTTCACCTCGAGAAAGGTTGAGGGGCTAAGTTGGTGTCTTAATAGGTTTAGTATTATAAGATCCCGGTTCCATAAACCATGCAGTTAACTTAATCGGTAATTCTTTAAAAACAATCCAGAATTCTAGTCTAGGTGGTTCTCGTTCATCATATAAGATAAGTCTTTGCCTTATTTCGTATTAGCTTTGTTCTAGTTTAATAATTAGTTTAAATATATTTCCTTAGATTTTCAGTAACCCCCCCCCCCCCAAACAATTAAACAGTTGAGGCGTGTCTGTCAGTGTCTGTTCGAGTCTAGTTAACGTGATTAATAGAGTCTCGTGGTTCGATATCCGGACTTCCTTAGGTCATACTACAGTGATTGATACACTTGCTGATTGTGTGGTTTAGGTCGAGTCTAGATTTAAAGCTTTTATGTGTCTAGCTTAGAGAGTCTAATTTAGTTAATTTTAATAGTCTGTTTAGCACACATCAGTTGGTATATTGTGCTATGGGATTTGGTATCGGTTCTTCCTGAGGATAGAGTTCCTGATATCCCCTATGGTCATCTTCCCATGGATCATATTCTAGAGGATTAGGTGATGGGATTCTAGGTATTTCGTTAGGCTCAAATGCTGGTATGGGAAATTGGTTTTCTTGGTTAAGTTCTATCTCCATTGGTTGGGTTGGAAATAATGGCAACGGTTGTGGTTCAGCTATCTGATCAAGGTTTGGATCTCCTGCAGTGGTGGCAAGCATATGAAAGTCTGCCAACTGTCTATTAACTGCTTCCTGGGTTTGGGCATTCACTTCCCTATTGGCTTTCGCTAACGCTCTCTGTTGTTGTAACTTTTTCATCCTTTTTCTCCTCTTATGTGCTCCCCTACTAAACCATCCTCTCTTTTTCGGTGGGAATGGTTCCTCGGATTGCACCTTAAAGATGAAAATTCCTTCCTCCGTATCAGCAGAATACCCCGAAGGAGTAGGCTGTGATAAAGTTCCTTCAATCTTTGGGGAACTAGCTAGGTGACGGTAAGCGTCAGATGTACCTTGCTCACTCATATTGTAAACTAACAGATTGTCAAATAACACAAAGCAATAATATACATATATACACATAATCACATAGATTATTTCCTAACATAACTGATAAAAATCTTGGTGTCAGCAGAACACTTCTGTGGCTTAAACCAGTGGTTGTAGCTCTGATACCACCTCCTGTTGCAACCCCCGACCCCTTACCCCTAGGGGCGGGCGGCCGCGAGATGCACAGAGCCGGTGGTATCGGTGTTTATTAATTTGGCAGCAGAAATTAAACATCAGGACCGTAGTTAGGAAATAGTTTATCAGAGTTAAAACACCACACTTTTATAAATAATAAATACATGGGAAAAACCCAAGTTTCCGTTACAATATGTTTATAGGGATAAACCCTAATTTATTGAAATAAAACTTCTTTTTATTTAGGTAACTTTTATAGCCACTTTTCCAAGCCTTCAGTGCTCTCTAGCTGGCTTCTATTAGCTTCACATTAAGTTACCTGAAACGCGTTTTAAAAACATTTTATCAGCAAGAAATACTGGCGAGTGCATCCTTGTTTAATCAAAACAAGCTTTTAAAATTTTACAGTATTGAGAGCGATTACAATGTTTATATCTAGCCAATTACCACCCACGGTACTATCAATCCTGACTTGTGGTCATGCTACCATTCTCAATATAGTAACAAGTAATGTATACAAAACCCCAACATACCGACAGTAATTGTAGAATACATAGACTCAATCATTGTTATCATAATTTAAAACATTTGTGGTTTTGGTAAAACATTTGGTAGAAAAAGAGAATGACTCACTTTGCTGACTTAGATAATACAACTTGCTTCCTGGTGACTTCCTGGTTATAATCTATTAAAATTAAACAATGCACACATGTTAGTAAGATAACCCAATTTACATTAGCCATACTACCGAGACAGAACTCCAATGAACTGAGTCAGGCAAAGCCTTGACATGCATTACGGAGCCCAAGATCAATCGGGTAGAGTAACCAATACGTAACCGGGGTTATAATACTTAAAATGAGGCAGAGCTTCGCTTTTTAGGGGTATTATTCCAGAGCAATATTACACTATTTCTTTGAGAGAGAAAAGAATTTTGAGCGACGAACAACTGAGACTTCGTTTCCCATTTATAGGCCTGATTATGGTCGGCTCGCACCCCGCGAGAGTTACAAGGATGGCCTTCGCGGCCCGCGAACTAGACTGGCTAGGCATTAGCCTTGGCCTGTCATTGGCCTAGCTTCGTCGAGTAACTAGACACGGGTGAAACCTGGTGCCACCTTGTCGCGTGTGACAACTCGTATAAATCCCTGAACGTTTCGTTTTACTGTGTAATTGCATGTACGTTAAACGAACTGAATATGGTGGTTGATTTTATTTGAATGATTGTGTGCTAGGTAATGTGTAGTGAACCTTCGTGAAACCATATATATTTTCACGTAACAACGTGTTATTGATGAACCTATACCTGGAGCGTATAGTATATCTTAACCAAAATTTTGAGGACGAAATTCCCGTAACATGGGGAGAATGTGACAACCAGATATTTTCGACCCTGGTTAATTACGTAAGGTTACCGGTGAAAATAATTATGTGGAAATACGCTTCTTAAACTTATGATGCGTGCAACGTGTCATTTAACCAACAACTGTAGCCAAACGATATTGATTCAATGTATATTATATGTTTTATATATAATATATATTCCGTATATTCATTTTAATTAGATAAATAAATAACTTTTTGATATAGTTATTTTTTAATTTAATGAACGAAATATGAACGAGACTCATGACGTTTAAGCGGGTTCGCATTCGCAGTGTGCACTTAACCCACCCACCTAAACCCTAGTTATATAGTTATTTCTCCTAACACATGCATAAATATGCATATTCAAGAGAGAGCCAGAGGAGAGAGAGAGAGAGATAGATGCGGAGGGAGTCTCCGGTCAGCCACCCTCATCCATGATTTGTAGATCACTCATAAAATCTTAAGCGGTAGTGACTTGGAGGTCACTAACTAAACATGAACATGTTAAAAATGGAGGTTAACGCAATAAACAATAACCAACATAACCGAGGGACTAATCTAGCCATAATATGAAAGTTATTTAGTTAACTTTTCAACCAAGCATTAAATACTTGGAACTTGAGGGACCATCTTGCAAAAAAAGAAAAAATTATAATAAGTTTAAAACCTAAACCCTACCCGTTTCCCCTATTCTTCGTCCCTCATCTCTCTCGCCGAAACCCTACGGCGACCGAACGACCACCACCTCTTCCTCCATCTCATGCAACCCTTAACGACTAAGCAGCCCCTCAGGACCACCATCGTTATCGCTAAGCCCCACTCATCTCGTAGCTTTGAGTTAAAAACGTGTTGTCTCGGTTTCGGTCGGACCTTAGCTTTGTTTTGTGCCTGTGATTAAGTGATTACATGAAACTATTAATAGTTGTATGTCTACGATAACATATAAGAGTAGATAGTACGTGATTATGCTTGCACATGAAAGCCTTTGTCTACATATATATATATGTATAGGGACAGATGTATGCATAAAATTTGTAGAGTATGGTTTTATGGTAATATGATGGTAGTTGATACTTGATCTTCATGGTGAAATGCATGGGTTGGACTGAATGTATAAGAGTTCCGGTCCGACTTTGTTTTAAAGCCATGAAAACCCGTACATGAATTCGTGTAATATGTGTTTACGTAACTGTGTATATGTATATGTATATATGTACCTGAGAGAAAACGTAAAGAGTATGTATGATAACGAGTTCCGGTTCGACTTCGGTTCAAAAACATGAACTCGTATACGAACATGCAGGTTGGTTGTAGACTTCAGGCACATGAAGTTATGTAGGTGATGTTATGTGTAACAAGCTCGGTTGATCGTGGATAGTTATGATGAATCGAAAGCTTGTAAATTGAGTGTGTATGGATGACCTATAAATGAATGCGTAACTGTGTTTGTGTGTAGCCACGGATGTGGGGATTTACTAGAACAAGATGGGTATGTTATAGGAAATAAATATAGGAGGATATGCATGTATTTGTCGATCGGATGTATGTATGCTTAAAAAAAGAAAAATGATGGTTAACTTTCAAATGGAGCTGTCATAAGTGAATTATGTGCTACATGAATGATGAGTGAATTATTGTTTGTGTGTTGGATGGTGTGTAGTCAAGAGAGTCTTGTGTAATATTATATGTTTAGTCGTTATATGGTTGGTTAGATGCTCATATATGGATTAGGGTTTATGTTTTTGATGATATTGACACTTTGGTAGGATGGATTTGATATAAATCAACCTATAACCTACTGTAATTAATATTGATGTGTCGCGGGTTTGCTAGTTGATCGTTTGCTGGTTCGGGAAGCGAAAACAGCAAACTGTCACGCAGTTACAGCCGACTTTACTCGGCTGTAACCGGGTTGTAATTTGACGAAATTTGGAGTTTCTTGAGTCTATAACGTGTTTTTTTGAAATGCGAATCATATGGCACTTGAATCATAATTTTTCGACACAGTTTGATATGTTTAACGAATTATTTACGAACAAACACTGAAGCTGCGAAAATCTGCAGTAAATGGGTTATATGTTTTGGGTCATAACTTGCTGTGTATTTAGAGTTTTGCTATGAAATTTGTATTGTAGATGGCCACTGATGTCTTTATAATTCTCCAACTGGAATTTCGTCAATCGGACTTACGATGAATTTTAAATGAATTTTTCCGTGGACTGCAGTCAGAAAGTGACGAATCTGATTGCAGCCCGGTAAATGAATTTTATAAAATAATTGGTAATGAATTGGAACCCGAGATTTTGACACAATAATATTTGGATCGTTTAACACATTCTGTAAGTTTTTGGGAATTTTGTTGTACACGAACTATTCCGGATAACAATCCGAAAACTGCCGAAAACGCACTATATGGCTGAATATTTATTGAAGTGTATTTTAAGTCTTTTGTGACACTTGTGTTGTCGCTAAGCTATGTCATGATAAATGCATGCATGATATTGGTATTGTATGATAAAATGTGTTACGTGCTAGATACGTGTAGGATTCGTGTATCCGCGTGAGCACACCCACTAACCCTTAAACGGTAATCATGTTAGGACGTGATTGACTGGTTCCACCTCACGTATTTCTTTCCATAACTTAATTTGCCGAGCTAATCTAAGCTGAGTTCACACTTTCTACAAGGCGTGGGATTCCCGGTGGTTTGGGAATGGGTTTACGTTTAATAAGGAAACCTGCGTATTCTCCTTAGGTAGAAAACGTACTTCCACCCTCTTAGGTGAAGGGTGACAACATTGAAACCTGGGTTTTCTCTTTGGGTAGGACACGTACTCCCACCCTCTTAACTAAAGGGTGACAACATTGATAGAAACTAGACAAAACTCTATCATTAAGTCCCTCATTTTTATATCGACTTAATCGCCGGGCCAATGGCGAACGGGTCATTAGTTAAATAGCGCTATTAGGTTTGACAAACCTCACACCGTGCCGCAGAGGACGGGCATGGACTAATGGACTTGGGCACTAGTCAATGATGATAGACATTGACGCAGGGCACATAAACATAACTACAGTCAGTAGTCGATATGGTAACGGGTCTAGTGGATAACATGGGGAAGCCCCCACTGGTTATGGTTTGGGAAACAAGGAATTGGATAACTCGTGGTTTTTGAAACAACTTATGGTTTTTGGAACAACATTAAACTGGACAACCAACTGTGAACGCGCTCGACATTGTTGTTGATTCGTTGTTACATGCCTTGCAGGTCGTTAGGTACTTAGCAGGAGCTTGCATGGGAGGTGTTGTTGTGGAGTATGGACCGTTGTGTGTTCATGATTAACTTGTGAACTTTAAACTCGTCATATGGTTTTGAACTTATTGCTTCCGGCCTTCCGCTGATAACTTAGACTTTGTTAAATTGTTTTGACACCAATTATATTGTTTGGTTTGGATTATATTTATTTATTTAAATTGTTCAATATGATTGGTGGCTGGATCCTGGTCAGTCACGCTCCCTGCGGTGATATTCCGCTTGTGGATTTTGGGGGTGTGACAGATTGGTATCAGAGCCAGGGCCGGACCGGTGGTGCCAGGTCCTGCGAGGATGCTGGACCCCTTAAGGGGGGTGGATTGTGACATCCCACATCGGTTGTGAAGGGGAACAAAGGCTTCCTTATAAGGGCCTGGATACCTTCACCATCATGACGCGTTTTGAAAACCGTGAGGGGCGGACGCCGGGGGCGTGCTGGCCGCCAAAGCGGACAATATCATGGTGCGGTTACGCTGGGCTGTTACAGATGGTATCAAAGCCATTGGTTATAGTGAACTTGGTTTTAAAAAGGGAAAAATATTTTTGACAAAAACTAGACTATAACATGTTTAGTGCTCGACGATACACAATGAAGCTTCGCTCCACGTGCAAGACTCAACACTCCAGGTGGTATGATTTATATTTGTATTGCCTACTTGCTAGTTTACATTTACATTGTGTGTTGCATATTGTATGCCCAATTAGAGTAGTAGCATGTTATCTATTAGCCCGAATGTGCTCTTTATGACACCCAACTATTTACTTGAAATTTGACGTGTGGTGCTCAAATTCCTTTCCTGTTTTCTCCTCACCCTACTACTACAACTATTTTATGCATTCTATCTATTCATACGATTGTCTCGACATGACGTCGCCGTTACAGCTAGAATTCAAATCTGACCCTCCGTACATTCGGTTTGCGCCACAACATTCACGTGGACCAGAACTGGCCCAAACGAACTCGGATTTAGGAGAACAATATACCCATACGTCCTTGTTGACAACCCTTATCATCTCCACCAGTCGTCATCACCAGAAACGAAGCAGTCACAGTTACACGCGCTGTCGTTGTGCAACTCGAAACCCTGTCATCCGAACTCTGTTTTGGACAAATGATATACTCACGTGACCATGACGCAACGAGCTTTCTTATCGTGCCGTTGCCACCATCTACCATTGCTGGAACTGCCTGTGGAGAACATAATAGTTTACGGGATTCTTCGATTATTTGTTGGATTTTGTTTTCGCTTAATTCTTCGTATGAACATCACCAACCTCTTGTTTCTTCGATCCGCAACCGATATAGCGGAACGCTAACAACCATACCACGATTTCCACCGATCACAAGATTACCCCCCCCCCCCATTACCTTGTTAAGTGGTTAATTCTAATTGTACTTTGATTTACACCTTCGTATACCGAACTTAGCAAGTGGATGCCTCCTAATGATGGGATAGTCTTCGGGACATTCGAGGACGGAGATACGGATTACCCAACCTCCAGACGAACACGATGAACTACACATTTACCTCACCCTTTTCCCCTTACACTACAAGAGTCGCATTTTGATCCTACGATAGTTTATCTTAATTATGTGAAATCATTTCGCTGGCCTTTATACCGACCTATGCTTGTTGATTAATGCAATGCCTAATTTCTACTATTGACTTAGACAAAACCATCATTCCTTTACCACAGTGACACTACGTCCTCGCTTCTCCATGCAGAGACTAATACGAACTCACTCTAGTTTAGAGAATTTGAAAGGCTCGACTTTCGATCATTGGTGATCACTTCTTGAAACCCCGAGGATGGTGATATGTTGTTGATACGATCATACCCTCTTGAACATGTTTTTGCGTCCTTTTTTTTAAACCTCTTGACTACACAGGCATATTTCAGATTCATTCACAAGACCTAAGGAAACTCCTTCGAATTTGGTTGCTTGCCGGCTCGATAAATCGCAAACTCATCTAAGTTCATGGACCAAGGTGAATCATTCCTCCTTCGCACGTAGACGAGCTCGACAACTTTAACAGAAGTTTAACACTACATACTCGTGCAACAACCATTCTTCTCTGGTTAATTCTTGTTATGCTTAATATACCAACGTGGCACCTCTATTCGGAAAACGGCATTCTTCATTTTAACCTTATGCGACTTGTGTACGACCAGCTATACCCTCGACAACATGTAAACCCCTGCTAAGGATTCTTAAACGCTTACGCATCGATTGCGACTACCATTTTTGCATGTTTCCACATCCATTCACAATATACTTCTCGAATCCTATGATCCTTATCCTAACGACATTCTTCGCGAACTCTCGCTTGGAGGAGTTACTCTCTACAAACGTTACTCGAGGAGCAATGGGCCATGAACATCACAGATATGGAAGTATCACGAGAACTGTCCTTAGAACTCGATACGACTGAGATAGGTTCCCAGTCATGAAATTCGAATTTAGCCCACCTTGACGGATATGCCACTTGTTTTCTTCGATGACATCTAAAACTACTCCAAGAACTAGTAGGAATCCGAACGATACCTACACCTTACCATGGAGCCCCTACAACAAAAACAACCTTATGTTTAGTTTCCAACGAACGACTTTTGACGTTGTAAAGCCCGCTTTTCTTGATTGTGTGCACAAACCCTCGCAACTCTAACTCGAAGGATTGCTCAGGAATCCGCATTTCAACAGTTGAATGTGAAACTCTGTAGTACACCCATTCTTTCATTACCAGAAGGCATAGACGATTTCGTTGTTTATTGTGACACGTCTATCCAAGGACTTAGTTGTGTGATGATGCAACGTGAGAAAGTCATTGCTTACGCGTCACGCCGACTCCAGACTCACGAAAAGAACTACACTACCCACGATTTGGAGCTAGGAGCAGTAGTGTTTGCACTCAAGATATGGAGACATTACTTGTACGATACCAAGTGCACCATCTACACCGATCACAAGAGTCTCCAACATATCTTGGATCAGAAGGGGTTGAACATGCGCCAGCGTCGATGGGTCAAACTCCTCAACGACTACGAGTGTGCAATCAAGTATCATCCAGGCAAGGCCAACGTTGTGGCTGATGCCCTCAGTCAGAAAGAAACTAAACCTAGGCATGTGTTATCGACTTTAGCAACGGTTGGGAGAGGCACCTGCCTTTAGTGGAGTTTTCATACCACAATAGTTACCACCCCAGTATCAAGGCTGCTCTGTTCTAGGCTTTATATGGGCGGAAATGCCGATCACCTCTATGTTGGGTAGGAGTTGGCGACAACCAAATCACTGGCCCAGAACTCGTTATCGACACAACAGAAAAGATTGACCAAATCCGACAATGAATGGCGGCAGCTCGTGACCATCAGAAAAGCTACGCGGATAAGCATAGGAAACCTCTCGAGTTCCAGGTTGGGGATCGTGTGCTACTTAAAGTCTTGCCATGGAAAAGTGTGGTTCATTTTGGAAAACGGGGCAAACTTAATCCGCGATATGTCGGACCTTTGAAATCACTGAGAAAATCGGCAAGGTGGCCTACAGACTGAATTCGCCCGAAGAACTCAGTGGTGCTCACAACGTTTTCCATGTGTCGAATCTGAAGAAGTGTTTATCAGATAAGACCCTCTTTGTTCCTTTCAAGGAACTCACTATCGACGACCAGTTGCGCTTCGTCGAGGAACCGATGGAAATTATGAATCGGTAAAAATCAAGACTATTAAACGAACCAAGATACCTATTGTTTGAGTTCGTTGGAACTCCTGTCGTGGCCCAGAGTTCACTTGGGAACGAGAGGACCAGATGAAACCCAAGTACCCCCAGTTGTTTAAGAAAGGTGAGTCCAGTACTGAAGCTACTTCGAAATTTCGGGACGAAATTCCAAACCAACGGGGGGATGATGTGATACCCCAGGAAAACGCACAACACAACTAGTTTCCACAGTGACTGTGCTAAATTTCGGGACGAAAATTCTTTCAACTTGGGGATGATGTGACAACTCGTATAAATCCCTGAATGTTTCGTTTTACTGTGTAATTGCATGTACGTTAAACGAACTGAATATGGTGGTTGATTTTATTTGAATGATTGTGTGCTTGGTAATGTGTAGTGAACTGTCACACCCCGATATTTCCACGTATTACCGGTGGGCCTGGTGGGGAGTATCGTGACGTAGTTGATATCATCATAGTCAAACAACACAATTTTAAATGCATAGCGGAAGAAAAAGATGAATCACATTACAAACCGAATAAATAGTAATATCAAAGTATCACAACGGACTGTAATGGATCCACAGGCGGATCGAAAGATAAAAAGAATATTGTTCAACAGACTTTAACATCTAGAGCTTGCAAGACTTGATTAATGATGCCAGGAGTAGCCAGCCTATTTCGTCTAGTACCTGCACTTAGCCTTTTTGGAAAATACGTCAGTTTACACTGGTAAATACAATTAACTGACTCATTTTAAAAAGAGTTTAAAAATTGATTTGAATGCACAAGGCACAAAATATCTTTTATAACTTGGGACAATTATTTATAAAGAATCTTGTATACAGTTTTACTTATTTGTCGTCCATTAGAGCCGGTTAGAAGAGCCGGTTAAGATTAACTGACACGCCACAGGTATAATGCCCACAAGGTTGATTCCTTTAAGTGGATTACCAGTTTCTACATATGCAACTGGCAGGTGTATGCCTACACCCCGTTCTTAGGTCGTGGCCATTTCTTTGAATGATGCCAAGGATATCCGGGACATGGTCATTTAACCCCCAAAGGCCATACACCAAATAATACAGATTAAAACGAGTTATGTAAATACATTAATCACAATCCGATTTAAATGACTACACACCCGACCAAGCGGTATTATTATAATACCGTATCCCAAGCCCGTATAGGGAAAATAAGTTAAAAGTATTTACCTGAGCAAGTATAATTCACAAACAGCAAGTGCAAGTAGCTTTTACCGGGCTCCTAATCTGGAACGAAGGTTTTAATAACCTACTAGATTCCTAACGGGTCTTAATTAAGTCTAAACTTAGACCGGTTAGTTTTAAAAGAAGATATACGGTTCAAAACGCACGATTAAGCGAAGACCAGATTAGAATGTGGTTTAGACCCGACAAGTTTGTATACTTGTATAATACGGGTAAACTAAACACATTCTGGATTTTGAGAAAAAAATGATAAGGTTTGACCCGTTTCGGATAATTTATGCAAACTAGTTACATAAACCGTACCGAACGCGAATAATGCGTAACGGGTAACCAAATAAGTCATGAACAGGTTTCCTAAGTTAATATGCCTTAAATATATTGTGATATCAGTAAGGTACCTTCCAATATGCCCAAAATGGATTTAAATTCAAACTATGCCCCGTAGGGGTATTTTGGTCATTTTAAAGGTTATAAAAGAGTTTAAATATTAATCTAAGTTTCAGGACTGATATAATCAGTAAAAATATTTATTTTTATAAGTCATAACAGTAGGGTATTACATATATGTGAAATTTATCATTTATAACCAAACTATGCACCTTAGGGGCATTTTGGTAATTTCACATAAGCTTAAAAGGTCAAAATAGGGAATCTGAGTTTAAAAACTTTTCTTTACTGTTAATATATATAAATTTTCTTAAAACATCAGTAGGTATCAAACCTTATTTGTTAAAAATAGTATTAACTTATACTATGCGTTAAAAACGCGTAAAAAGGCAATTTTAAGCGATTTCCGGGTTTTATATGAAAAGCTGATATTTTTATCATTCCAGAAAGCTTAAAATGTTTTATTTATCATATCAAATCAGTAGCAAAAGGTTGGGTGTCAAAAATTTTTGTAAAACTCATTTTATAGGCCAAAAGGGTAAAACCGACAATTACCGAATTAAGGCTAGAACCCTATCTGATGCTCAGCTTAAAAATAAATAAAAATCTTCAAAAATCCCAAAATATTATTTTACATCAGTAGGTAAAGATTTTGGTATCAAAAATTGGGTTTAGATAGGCTTTACGCTAATTACGCCGTTTAATTACTAAAAAGCTTTCTAATTACGCTATTGAGCATAACTCTTAATCTAGCCCTCAAACTGATGTGAAAATTTAGGGACATGTTTATAAATCAGTAATAAATATAATTGTCCTCTCACATTTTCAAAATTCTTGTTTTAAGGTCAAAAGGGCATATTGGTCAACATTTAGGCATATAACGGAAACATGCATATGAATCGGATAACTAATGAACCAAGTTGTATAATCACAAAGGGTTATACTAACATGTAACCTGGTCCTAATAAGGCTCTAAGGCATTTCTAAAATATGCTCTTAATGGGTCAGAACTGAAAGTCAAAGCAAAAGTCCACTTATGCGACTTTCGGTTCCGAACCGAGCTTATAATGAAAATTGTGGGTTGAACATGCTTAGACATGTTCTTACATTAATTACCAAGTTATATGAATGATAAAACAGGTTGCATGGCTTCTACATTGTTAATTATGTGTTTATGCGAAAATTAGCTTTCTGTTGACTTTTTATAATCAAGTTTGACCAGACAATTGACCTAGTTAGAGTGGGAATCAGGTGGTGCCCTTTTAAGGGTTTATTACCCACATAATTACCAACTCCAAGCTACTTTTAATTCGAGAATTGACTGGACCATTATTGATTAATCACTTAGTCAAACCTTAATTACGACGGGTTTGACTTTAGGCCATTAAACTAATAAAACTAAATTAAGAAAGGTTAAGGACACTTACTGAAGTCCTATGCACGACTAAGGATCCTTGAGAAGTGGTCTTGAGCTCCAGGAATCTTCAGAACAAGTGTTTGGAAGCTTTTCAAGTGAAGTGCTCACATGTGAGTTCACAAGTTGCAACAATTGGACTTATTTATAGCCAAGGAGGTTCAAGGAGATGGATACAGGTGTTAAGGCAACTCAAGGGATGAATACAAGTGTTAAGGGACGTGTTTCAAGGAGCTAGAGGGTGGCAAACTCGCGGAATTCGGCAAACATGCAAGCTGCCACGTTAAACAGACTTTTGCTGAACTAGCAGTCCGTCGCGCCGCGCGATGGGGGAGTACCCCAGGTGCTGGCGCAGCGCCAACATGTTGCTGATCAGCAAATCAAGTTTTAAAAATGACACTTTCACCCCCTGGACCTTCTAAAGCGTAATTTCTTCCATTTTAAGCACTTTTAACCCATGAAATTTATATTTCTATGATCCATGAGATATAACCAATCATCATTAGGTCCGGTTTCATTAAACGATGACCGAAAACACAAGTTTTGCCTTGTTGACGCTTTTAACCCCTTAATTACGAAAGTTAGCATATCTTTCTCATACGATATCGAAACCTTGTGAAATTTTTACCACTTATTCTTGGAAGTATAATTAATCGTTAAAAGGCTCCGGGTTCGCTAAAAGGTCACTCAGAGGTATAACTTAAACATGTTGACACATTTAACCCTCGCGTCTTGTAAACTTTTACTTTCTTCCACAAACGGTTTCACGCGCTTCATGATACATTCGTTTTAGGGTATAGTCATCATGTATGGTTGTTAAAAGGCAAAATTATCAATGTTGTCACTTTGTATCCTTATATACATATACTTTCTTCGTTTGTCAACTTTAGTCCCTCATAATCAATCTGTTACACGTTTAAAGTCCATGACACATGTTGATACTATATTGGACATGATTTTGCGAGGTGTTACATCCTCACCCCCTTAAAAGAAATCTCGACCTCGAGATTTACTGAAATAAATGAGGGTACTTTTCTTTCATTGTGGACTCTACCTCCCACGTATACTCGGGACCTCTACGGGCATCCCATTTAACCTTTACAATCGGTACATGCTTCCTTCGAAGCTTCTTAACCTTTCGATCCTTAATTGACAAAGGTTTCTCAACAAATTTTAGGCTCTCATCTATGTGCACATCCGTATGCGGTATGACTAGTGATTCATCAGCTAGACATTTCTTCAGATTGCATATGTGGAATACATTATGAATACCACTGAGCTCTTCAGGCAAATTTAACTTATAAGCCACTGTTCCGACACATTCGATGATCTCGAATGGTCCTATATATCTTGGGCTTAACTTGCCTTTCTTGCCAAATCGCATTACCCCTTTCCAGGGTGATACTTTCAGTAACACTTTGTCACCAACCTCGAATTTTAGAGGTTTACGCCTTTTATCCGCGTAGCTTTTCTGCCTATCCCTGGCAGCTTTGAGACGATCTCGTATCTGTACAATCTTATATGTCATCTCCAGGACTATATCAGGTCCTGTCAGTTGGACATCTCCAACTTCTGCCCAACAAACGGGCGTTCTGCACTTTCTTCCATACAGAGCTTCAAAAGGTGCAGCTTGAATACTGGAATGATAGTTATTGTTATATGAAAATTCGATCAATGGAAGATGATCATCCCAACTTCCTCCTAAGTCAATAACACAAGCTCGTAGCATATCTTCTAGTGTCTGAATAGTAAGCTCACTCTGACCATCCGTCTGGGGATGATATGCTGTGCTGAAATTCAATCGAGTGCCTAGGGATTGCTGAAAGCTTTTCCAGAAATGCGACGTATACCTCATATCCCTATCAGAGACGATGGACACTGGCACTCTGTGGAGGGATACAATCTCATCCACGTACAACTGAGCTAACTTATCTGAGCTGTGTGTTTCCTTAATAGGTAAGAAGTGGGCTGACTTAGTCAGTCTATCCACTATCACCCAAATAGTATCATTTCCTCGTTTAGTCTTTGGCAACTTGGTGATAAAATCCATAGTCACCATTTCCCACTTCCAGGTGGGAAGTTCAGGCTGTTGTAGCAAACCTGACGGCTTCTGGTGTTCAGCTTTAACTTGCGCGCATGTCAAATATTTGGCTACATAAGTAGCTATAGACTTCTTCAAGCCTATCCACCAATAAGTCGCCTTCAAATCCTGGTACATTTTGTCACTTCCAGGATGAACGGAATACATAGAACTATGGGCTTCCTGAAGGATCGCTTCCCCAAGTCCTCCATAGATTGGAACCCATATCCGCCCATTCAATCTTAGGATTCCATCCTTTCCATATGATAACTGTTCTGCAGTGACTCCCAGTTTTTCATTTGGGTAGTTAGCTTCCAACACAGCTTCCTTCTGAGTAGCTAACAACCTTTCATTTAAGTTATTTTTCAATTCAATGCTTTTAGCATTGATTCTTATGGGCTTCACCCTTTCCTTCCTACTTAAGGCATCAGCAACCACATTTGCCTTGCCTGGATGGTATTTGATTTCAAAATCATAGTCATTTAAAGTTTCCATCCATCGTCTTTGCCTCATGTTTAAGTCCTTCTGATTAAACAAGTGTTGAAGGCACCCAACTCCAAATCGTGGGTGGTTTAATTCTTCTCGTGCACTTTTAACTGTCAAGAAGCATAGGCAATAACCTTGCCTTTCTGCATTAGCACACATCCCATACCAGTGTGTGATGCATCACAGTATACTACAAATTCTTCTATTCCATCCGGCAATGTCAACACAGGTGCATTGCTCAACTTCTGCTTAAGGATGTCGAAAGATTCCTGCTGCTTAGGACCCCAGTCAAACTTGATGTTCTTGCGGGTTAGTGAAATTAGGGGCGCAGCAATCCTTGAGAAGTTTTCAATAAATCGCCTATAGTATCCTGCCAAACCCAAAAAGCTACGAATTTCTGTGGGCGTCTTTGGCTCTTGCCAATTCATGACAGCTTCAACTTTAGCGGGATCCACCTGGATACCACGCTCACTAACTACAAGTCCAAGAAACTGGACTTCGCGAAGCCAAAATTCACACTTTGAAAACTTGGCGTAGAGCTTCTCATGATGTAGAAGTTTAAGAATACAACGAAGATGTTTCTCATGGTCAGCTTGGTTCTTTGAGTAAATAAGAATGTCGTCAATGAAGACGATGACAAATTTATCCAAGTAGGGCTTGCATACGCGGTTCATGAGGTCCATGAATGCCGCTGGTGCATTGGTGACCCCAAAAGGCATCACTAGGAACTCGTAGTGACCATAACAAGTCCTAAATGCAGTCTTGTGCACATCTTCATCTCTAACCTTCAATTGATGGTAGCCTGACCTTAAGTCAAACTTGGAGAAGTAACTTTCCCCTTGCAGCTGATCGAACAGATCGTCGATCCTGGGCAATGGATATCTGTTCTTGATAGTGACCTTGTTAAGTTCACGATAATCGATGCATAGACGCATCGATCCATCCTTCTTCTTCACAAACAGGATTGGTGCTCCCCACGGAGATGAACTAGGATGTATAAAACCCTTTGCCAACAAATCATCTAGTTGAGTCCTCAACTCTTTCATCTCTGTTAGTGCTAACCTGTAAGGTGCCCTTGCAACAGGTGCTGCTCCGGGAATGATGTCAATTCTGAATTCTACTTGCCTATCTGGTGGGAAACCAGGTAGTTCTTCAGGAAAAACTTTGGGATATTCAGATATGATAGGGATATCTTCAATCTTAGGCTTCTGCTCGTCAATAGTTACCTGTGCCATATAAATGACACAACCCTTCTTCAAGCATCTAGATGCCTTGAGCATAGACACTTGCTCAGGCAATCCATACTGGGTATCTCCCTGAATGGTAAGTGGCTCACCATACGGAGTCTTGATCACCACTTGTTTCTTGTTGCAAACGATCTGGGCTTGGTTACGAGATAACCAGTCCATGCCTATAACTATGTCGAAACCAGCTAACTTCAAAGGAAGTAAGGATAACGGGAAGGAGTGGTTCCTAATGGATATAACACATCCATCTAACACAGTTGAGGCTGTTTCTAGGGTACCATCAGCTAATTCTACCTCATATTTCACGCTTAGGGTTTTAACAGGTAAATTCAGCAATTTACAAAACTTATTATCTACGAATGACTTATCAGCACCTGAATCAAATAACACCCTTGCATAAACATCATTTATGAGAAAGGTACCTATTATCACATTATCGTCCTGAACGGCTTCTCGTGCATCCATTCGAAAGACCCTTGCATTGGTCTTTTTGACTTCTTCAGGCTTTTTGGCATACTTAGGGCAGTTGGACTTGATGTACCCCTTCTCGTTACAATTATAGCATGTTGCGTCCTTTATCTTCTTGCACTCTATCGTCTTGTGCTCTTTGGATTTGCATAACCCACATGCAAATGGTTTTGACTGAGACTTGGATTCGAACCTGCATTTTCCAAAGTGACGTTTCTGGCAGGTTTTGCACTTTGGCTTTTCATCCGCTTGCTGGCTACCTTTGTTGGACCCAGACTTCTTCCTGTGGTCCGTGTTACCCTTATGCTTCTTCTCAGACCATCGTGAGTTATCGTCCTCACGTTTTCTCTTACCTTCCTCCGAGTTCTTAAGCGATCTTAGTCTGACCGCATCCAAGGTAAGGGATAAAGATAGGTCAGCTGCTGACCTAAAAGTAGCAGGTCTAGATGCCTTTACACTGGCTTTGATCTCTGGGGCTAAACCCCCAATGAAACGAGCTATTCGCTTGGGCTCTGGTGTTACCAAATATGGAACCAGTCGAGACAAGGTATTAAAGCTAGTAAGGTAAGTCTAACAGTCTAGGTTCTTCATTACCAGATATAAGAAGTCGGACTCAATCTTTTCAACCTCATGCTGAGGGCAGTAATTCTCTTTGATGAGTGCAACAAACTGATCCCAAGACAGATTGTACAATGGAATCTTCCCATTAGCCTAGATTAGAGACCTCCACCAGGCTAGTGCTTCTCCTTTAAACGACTGAGATACATACTTCACAACATCCCTATCAGTGCAACCACTGATGCCAACCACGGTATCCATTTCATCGAGCCAAGTCATACAATCGACGGCTCCTTTCACTCCTGTGAAGTCTCTAGGCTTACAGGAGACGAAATACTTATATGTACAGGACTTACCACGTGGTTCTCGTTTGAGTTCAATCTTCTTCGATGGAGCACTCTGCTGATTGGAGGAGTGATGGTCGTCATCATCTTTCTTTGACCCCTTAGGTTTAGGATGTGGCTTACTATGAGCTTCAGAGTGAGTCTTAGGTTTAGAGTGGGGTACTGATAAGGTCCTGCTTCGAGTACCACTTGACTCGTTAAACTGCCTATCTATGGCCTTGGTAACAACATTATCAATCAGTGCTTGAAGTTCCGCACCGGTTACGTTGATCCTGGTGGTATCATGATTCTCCCTTGGATGACTGTTGACTTCTTCAGACTCAGCCATGTAGCTTGATTGCTACATAAAATGATGACAATGACTTCTTAGAAGTTTATAATAGATTTGTCATCTTATTAATTTATTAACCATGGTATTAAAGAACCATATTAGCTAATTTATTAAGTATTTCATTCAGGATTTTTCATTAATAATCCTTAGTTATAATTAAAAATAATAATGGCAAAAAGGCCAAGTCACATGGACACTTTTAAATTATAAGTCAAGATCTTATATGATCGAGGTGCTAAGGTTTGAATCATAGTTCATTACCTTTCTTGACAGGGAGTTGTAGGCTGCGACTATCTTTTGTCTTATATGACAATAATTATGGCCGTAGGCATTACATCACAAATGGATGTTTATATAATAAAGAAGGAATTGGAATAATCCAATATAAGAATGACACGTGTGATTTTACGAATCGCATCATCCAGGAATGTTAACATGTTTTCAGATGTTAACAAGGATTTGAATCTCTTTTTAAACAGGTTTTATCATCATGGCTAGGTCTTATAATGACATGCAGGCTAGGTTATACCCTTTAAGATTCTTATTTAACATTAAAGGCAGATCTTGTAAAAGGAATGACATATTTTGGATTTATTTATTTATTTCATACATTTTACCTTTATGCATATAATGATAAAATGAAATTTAAATTACAACATGCCATTAATTTAAAAGGAGTACATTTTGCCCTAAACGGGACTTTAATCGAAATAACTTGCCCACGCATGGGCTAAACAGAAAAGACATGCCCACACATGGGCTAACAGGAAATACAAGTCCTCGCGGGGACTGATTACAGAAACAGATGTCCATGCAGGGACTTGATTAAACATTAAAGAAATACAAATAAACAAATAAAGGATTTAATGATCCTTTTTGGTCTTCCCCTTGATTAAGCTCGCCAGACCCTTGAAAATTCCTCGGTTTTGCCTACGCTCTTCAAGAACCTCGTCCTCCACCTGACTCAACCTTTGAAGAATCTCTTGATGTTGCGGTGGCGATATCACTGGCGGCTGCGGGGGCTACTGAAACTGCGGAGGTTGAGGAGGTGGCGGGTATTGGTACCCATAGGGTGGGTACCCAGTCTGATACGGGACTCCAAAGGGCCCCTCAGGATGGAGAGCATTGTAGTCCCATGCTGCCTGGTATGGGTCAACATTAGCATAGTTGTAGTTGGTATGGGCCAGCTGTTCAAAGGGGTTGTATGCCGCTGCACTGGTATATGCAGGGATTTGGTTATCAAAACCTACTGGTGGCGGTGCGACCGGTGCAGACTGCACCTCAGAAACAGGGTTCGAAGGCCCACCCATCTGTGGGTCTTCGTATAGTGGCGGATAATGGCTGCCACTTGAATGCTGAGGGGTGCTGATACGGACTCCCCCTCGCACGGACATCCGTGCGGTTGATCTTCTACGCCTCGGTGGCTCTGGAGGCTGTTGCTGCACTGGTGGTGGTGGCGGAGTAACCGCTACAATGCGAGAATCCTCCGAGGGATCCTGCTGCTACCGCTGCTGCGGTGAGTTGTGGTAACTGGGAGTAAACGCCCAGTCGATTTGGTTAAACCTCGCCTCGTAACTGTCGGGACCATTATAAGGTGATCCCAGAAAGGGTGACCCATCCGAAATCTCGATGGGGTGAGTAGGCGTCCCGGTTGGTGGTTGGGCAGGTTCCGGATCTTCGTCCATATCCATGGAGAAATGGTCCTCCGGTCCCAACGGGTTATAACCCATTGGTTCATTAATTAGGTTTGCCGGGTTGAACCGGCTCTGAAAATAGGGTGTTGGGTCGTTGAAGGGTGAGTTGTGGCTCTGTAGGGGTATAAAGGAGTGATGGGAGTTGTGGGGCTCGTTTTCCGACTGAGGCCCGTAAGAGTTTTGGTAAGATGGTGAGGAGCTCAGCGAGACTAAACGCCTCGCTGGTTCTAAGGAGGTCCTCCAGTTTTCCTGAGGACTTTTACTTGAGGGGTCTGGTGGAGTCCGCCGGTGTGATGGCCCGGCCTCGTGATCGTTGGGGCAATGAATGGCCCCCCTGCCTCTGCCTCTACCTCTTCCTCTGATTCTTGGTGGCATCTTTTGAACCTGTCAAAACAAACAAAAGAACAACAAGGAACTATAAAGGACAAAATTAGAAATAAAAACAAATTTGGATTAGTCCTAAGTTCTTTGTCTAGACTCGGAAGTCGAGGAATGTGCAACTGTGTCATTGAGATTAAACACAAAAGGCTAGTGTTTAATTCACTCAATGTTGGCTCTGATACCAACCTGTCACATCCCGATATTTCCACGTATTACCGGTGGGGAGTATCGTGACGTAGTTGATATCATCATAGTCAAACAACACAATTTTAAATGAACAGCGGAAGCAAAAGATGAATCACATTACAAACAGAATAAATAGTAATATCAAAGTATCACAACGGACTGTAATGGATCCACAGGCGGATCGAAAGATAAAAAGATTATTGTTCAACAGACTTTAACATCTAGAGCTTGCAAGACTTGATTAATGATGCCAGGAGTAGCCAGCCTATTTCGTCTAGTACCTGCACTTAGCCTTTTTGAAAAATACGTCAGTTTACACTGGTAAATACAATTAACTGACTCATTTTAAAAAGAGTTTAAAAATTGATTTGAATGCACAAGGCACAAAATATCTTTTATAACTTGGGATAATTATTTAAAAATAATCTTGTATACAGTTTTACTTATTTGTCGTCCATTAGAGCCGGTTAAGATTCACTGACACGCCACAGGTATAATGCCCACAAGATTGACTCCTTTAAGTGGATTACCAGTTTCTACATATGCAACTGTCAGATGTATGCCTACACCCCGTGCTTAGGTCGTGGCCATTTCTTTGAATGATGCCAAGGATATCCGGGACATGGTCATTTAACCCCCAAAGGCCATACACCAAATAATACAGATTAAAACAAGTTATGTAAATACATTAATCACAATCCGATTTAAATGACTACACACCCGACCAAGCGGTATTATTATAATACCGTATCCCAAGCCCGTATAGGGAAAATAAGTTAAAAGTATTTACCTGAGCAAGTATAATTCACAAACAGCAAGTGCAAGTAGCTTTTACCGGGCTCCTAATCTGTAACGAAGGTTTTAATAACCTATTAGATTCCTAACAGGTCTTAATTAAGTCTAAACTTAGACCGGTTAGTTTTAAAAGAAGATATACGGTTCAAAATGCACGATTAAGCGAAGACGGATTAGAATGTGGTTTAGACCCGACAAGTTTGTATACTTTTATAATATGGGTAAACTAAACACATTCTGGATTTTGAGATAAAAATGATAAGGTTTGACCCGTTTCAGCTAATTTATGCAAACTAGTTACATAAACCGTACCGAACGCGAATAATGCGTAACGGGTATCCAAATGAGTCATGAACAGGTTTCCTAAGTTAATATGTCTTAAATATGTTGTGATATCAGTAAGGTACCTTCCAATATGCCCAAAATGGATTTAAATTCAAACTATGCCCCGTAGGGGTATTTTGGTCATTTTAAAGGTTCTAAAAGAGTTTAAATATTAATCTGAGTTTCAGGTATGATATAATCAGTAAAAATATTTATTTTTATAAGTCATAACAGTAGGGTATTACATATATGTGAAATTTATCATTTATAACCAAACTATGCACCTTAGGGGCATTTTGGTAATTTCACATAAGCTTAAAAGGTCAAAATAGGGAATCTGAGTTTAAAAACTTTTCTTTACTGTTAATATATATAAATTTTCTTTAAACATCAGTAGGTATCAAACCTTATATGTTAAAAATAGTTTTAACTTATACTCTGCGTTAAAAACGCGTAAAAAGGCAATTTTAAGCGATTTTCGGGTTTTATATGAAAAGCTGATATTTTTATCATTCCAGAAAGCTTAAAATGTTTTATTTATCATATCAAATCAGTAGCAAAAGGTTGGGTGTCAAAATGTTTTGTAAAACTCATTTTATAGGCCAAAAGGGTAAAACCGACAATTACCGAATTAAGACTAGAACCCTATGTTATGCTCAGCTTAAAAATAAATAAAAATCTTCTAAAATCCCAAAATATTATTTTACATCAGTAGGTAAAAAGTTTGGTATCAAAAATTGGGTTTAGATAGGCTTTACGCTAATTACGCCGTTTAATTACTAAAAAGCTTTCTAATTACGCTATTGAGCATAACTCTTAATCTAGACCTCAAACTGATGTGAAAATTTAGGGACATGTTTATAAATCAGTAATAAAGATTATTGTCCTCTCACATTTTCAAAATTCTTGTTTTAAGGTCAAAAGGGCATATTGGTCAACATTTAGGCATATAACGGAAACATGCATATAAATTGGATAACTAATGAACCAAGTTGTATAATCACAGAGGCTTATACTAACATGTAACCTGGTCCTAATAAGGCTCTAAGGCATTTCTAAAATATGCTCTTAATGGGTCAGAACTGAAAGTCAAAGCAAAAGTCCACTTATGCGACTTTCGGTTCCGAACCGAGCTTATACTGAAAATTGTCGGGTTGAACATGCTTAGACATGTTCTTACATTAATTACCAAGTTATATGAATGATAAAACAGGTTGCATGGCTTCTACATTGTTAATTATGTGTTTATGCGAAAATTAGCTTTCTGTTGACTTTTTATAATCAAGTTTGACCCGACAATTGACCTAGTTAGAATGGGAATCAGAGGGTGCCCTTTTAAGGGTTTATTACCCACATAATTACCAACTCAAAGCTACTTTTAATTCGAGAATTGACTGGACCATTAGCGATTAATCACTAAGTCAAACCTTAATTACGACGGGTTTGACTTTAGGCCATTAAACTAATAAAACTAAATTAAGAAAGGTTAAGGACACTTACTGAAGTCCTATGCACGACTAAGGATCCTTGAGAAGTGGTCTTAGGCTCCAGGAATCTTCAGAACAAGTGTTTGGAAGCTTTTCAAGTGAAGTGCTCACATGTGAGTTCACAAGTTGCAACAATTGGACTTATTTATAGCCAAGTAGGTTCAAGGAGATGGATACAGGTGTTAAGGCAACTCCAGGGATGAATACAAGTGTTAAGAGACGTGTTTCAAGGAGCTAGAGGGTGGCAAACTCGCGGAATTCGGCAAACATGCAAGCTGCCACGTTAAACAGACTTTTGCTGAACCGGTAGTCCGTCGCGCCGTGCGACGGGGGAGTACCCCAGGTGCTGGCGCAGCGCCAGCATGCAGCTGATCAGCAAATCAAGTTTTAAAAATGACACTTTCACCGCCTGGACCTTCTAGAGCGTAATTTCTTCCATTTTAAGCACTTTTAACCCATGAAATTTATATTTCTATGATCCATGAGATATAACCAATCATCATTAGGTCCGGTTTCATTAAACGATGACCGAAAACACAAGTTTTTTCTCGTTGACGCTTTTAACCCCTTAATTACAAAAGTTAGCATATCTTTCTCATACGATATCGAAACCTTGTGAAATTTTTACCACTTATTATTGGGAGTATAATTAATCGTTACAAGGCTCTGGGTTCGCTAAAAGGTCACTCGGAGGTATAACTTAAACATGTTGACACATTTAACCCTCGCGTCTTGTAAACTTTCACTTTCTTCCACAAACGGTTTCACACGCTTCATGATACATTCGTTTTAGGGTATAGACATCATGTAGGGTTGTTAAAAGGCAAAATTATCAATGTTGACACTTTGTATCCTTATATACATATACTTTCTTCGTTTGTCAACTTTAGTCCCTCATAATCAATCCGTTACACGTTTAAAGTCCATGACACGTGTTGATACTATATTGGACATGATTTTGCGAGGTGTTACATGAACCTTCGTGAAACCATATTTATTTTCACGTAACAACGTGTTATTGATGAACCTATACCTGGAGCGTATAGTATATCTTAACCTAAATTTCGAGGACGAAATTCCTGTAACATGGGGAGAATGTGACAACCAGATATTTTCAACCCTGGTTAATTACGTAAGGTTACCGGTGAAAATAATTATGTGTAAATACGCTTCTTAAACTTACGATGCGTGCAACGTGTCGTTTAACCAAAAACTGTAGCCAAACGATATTGATTCAATGTATATTATATGTTTTATATATAATATATATTCCGTATATTCATTTTAATTAGATAAATAAATAACTTTTTGATATAGTTATTTTGTAATTTAATGAACGAAATATGAACGAGACTCATGACGTTTAAGCGGGTTCGCATTCGCACTGTGCACTTAACCCACCCACCTAAACCCTAGCTATATAGTTATTTCTCCTAACACATGCATAAATATGCATATTCAAGAGAGAGCCAGAGGAGAGAGAGAGAGATAGATGCGTAGGGAGTCTCCGGTCAGCCGCCCTCATCCACGATTTGTAGATCACTCATAAACTCTTAAGCGGTAGTGACTTGGAGGTCACTAACTAAACACGAACATGTTAAAAATGGAGGTTAGCGCAATAAACAATAACCAACATAACCGAGGGACTAATCTAGCCATAATATGAAAGTTATTTAGTTAACTTTTCAACCAAGCATTCAATACTTGGAACTTGAGGGACCATCTTGCAAAAAAAGAAAATATTATAACAAGTTTAAAACCTAAACCCTACCCGTTTCCCCCCATTCGTCGTCCCTCATCTCTCTCGCCGAAACCCTACAGCGACCGAACGACCACCACCTCTTCCTCCATCTCATGCAACCCTTAACGACTAAGCAGCCCCTCAAGACCACCATCGTTATCGGTAAGCCCCACTCATCTCGTAGCTTTGAGTTAAGAACGTGTTGTCTCGGTTTCGGTCGGACCTTAGCTTTGTTTTGTGCCTGTGATTAAGTGATTACATGAAACTATTAATAGTTGTATGTGTACAATAACATATAAGAGTAGATAGTATGTGATTATGCTTGCACATGAAAGCCTTTGTCTACAAATATATATATATGTATAGGGACAGATGTATGCATGAAATTTGTGGAGTATGGTTTTATGGTAATATGATGGTAGTTGATACTTGATCTTCATGGTGAAGTGCATGGGTTGGACTGAATGTATAAGAGTTCCGGTCCGACTTTGTTTTAAAGCCATGAAAACCCGTACATGAATTCGTGTAATATGTGTTTACGTAACTGTGTATATGTATATGTATATATGTACCCGAGAGAAAACGTAAAGAGTATGTATGAGAACGAGTTCCGGTTCGACTTCGGTTCAAAAACATGAACTCGTATACGAACATGCAGGTTGGTTGTAAACTTCAGGGACATGAGGTTATGTAGGTGATGTTATGTGTAACAAGCTCGGTTGATCGTGGATAGTTATGATGAATCGAAAGCTTGCGTAACTGTGTTTGTGTGTAGCCATGGATGTGGGGATTTACTAGAACAAGAGGGGTATGTTATAGGAAATAAATATAGGAGGATGTGCATGTATTTGTCGATCGGATGTATGTATGCGTAAAAAAAATCATGGTTAACTTTCAAATGGAGCTGTCATAAGTGAATTATGTGCTACATGAATGATGAGCGAATTATTGTTTGTGTGTTGGACGGTGTGTAGTCAAGAGAGTCTTGTGTAATATTATATGTTTAGTCGTTATATGGTTGGTTAGATGCTCACATATGGATTAGGGTTTTTGTTTTTAATGATATTGACACTTTGGTAGGATGTATTTGATATAAATCAACCTATAACCCACTGTAATTAATATTGATGTGTCGCGGGTTTGCTAGTTGATCGTTTGCTGGTTCGGGAAGGGAAAACAGCAAACTGTCACGCAGTTACAGCCAACTTTACTTGGCTGTAACCAGGCCGTAGTTTGAAAAAATTTGGAGTTTCTTGAGTCTATAACGTGTTGTTTTGAAATACGAATCATATGGCACTTGAATCATAATTTTTCGACACCTTTTGATATGTCTAACGAATTATTTACGAACAAACACTGAAGCTGCAAAAATCTGCGGTAAATGGGTCATATGTTTTGGGTCATAACTTGCTGTGTAATTGGAGTTCTGCTATGAAATTTGTACTGTAGATGGCCATTGATGTCGTTGTAATTCTCCAACTGGAATTTCATCAATCGGACATACGATGAATTTTAAATGAATTTTTCCGTAGATTGCAGTCAGAAAGTGATGAATCTGATTGCAGCTCGGTAAATGAATTTTATAAAATAATTGGTAATGAATTGGATCCCTTGATTTTGACACAATAATATGTGGATCGTTTAACACATTTTCTAATTTTTTGGGAATTTTGTTGTACACAAACTATTCCGGATAACAATCCGAATACTGTCGAAAATGCACTATATGGCTGAATATTTATTGAAGAGTATTTTAAGTCTTTTGTGACACTTGTGTTGTCGCTAAGCTATGTCGTGATAAATGCATGCATGATATTGGTATTTTATGATAAAATGTGTTACGTGCTAGGTACGTGTAGAATTCGTGTTTCCGCGTGAGCACACCCACTAACCCTTAAACGGTAATCATGTTAGGACGTGATTGACTGGTTCCACCTCACGTATTTCTTTCCATAACTTAATATGCCGAGCTAATCTAAGGTGAGTTCACACTTTCTACAAGGCATGGGATTCCCGGTGGTTTAGGAATGGGTTAACGTTTAATAAGGAAACCTGCGTATTCTCCTTAGGTAGAATACGTACTTCCAGCCTCTTAGGTGAAAGGTGACAACATTGAAACCTGGGTGTTCTCTTTGGGTAGGACACGTACTCCCACCCTCTTAACTGAAGGGTGACAACATTGATAGATACCTGACAAAACTCTATCATTAAGTCCCTCATTTTTATATCGACTTAATCGACGGGCTAATGGCGAACGGGTCATTAGTTAAATAGCGCTATTAGGTTTGACAAGCCTCACACCGTGCCGCAGAGGACGGGCGTGGACTAATGGACTTGGATGTATGATTCGATTAACATGTCTCGGATGTTTGTAATGAAGAATGATTCACGGGAATGAACTATTAAGGTCAATTATGTAATTGTAGATGGAAAACGAAGGAAAACCAAATACCACGGAACGAATAAATCAAGATGAACTAAACAAGCTAATTTCGGATGAAGTGGTAAAGGCACTTGATGCAAACATTCGACGAATAGAACAAGAAGTAGAAAGTCAAGTGCTAAGCGTGGTAGAAACTCTAATGACAAGTAAGATGGATGAGTTGAAAGAAATGATACATGGCAAGAAGGAAGCCCGACGATGTACGTACAAAGAGTTTATGGCATGTAAGCCGGCATCTTACAATGGGGAAATAGATCCTATTGAGTGTCAAAGATGGATCTCAAATATAGAAGGGGTGTTCGTTCGTAGCCATTGTGAAAAGGAAGATCAAGGCATGTTTGCCACGGGGCAACTACAACGACAAGCTAAAGATTGGTGGGATGCGCATAGTAAAGAAGTCGGTGAACAGAAACTTCAAACTCTTACTTGGCAAGAGTTCAAGGAACCCTTTATGAAGTATCATTGCCCTCAATCGGCCGTAGATTGAATTCAAGAAGACTTTCTTCCTCTTCGACTGAAGAATGAAACAATCAACGAAATTACAAACATTTTCCTCGACAAGATGAAGTTTTGTAAGGAGTTTACAAGAACGGAAAGAATGAAGATTAACCGCTATCACGACATGTTAAAAGCGGAGTATTGAGAATTCATCATTCTTCCAAATGCGAGACGTTAAATGAACTCATTAACTGGGCAAGAGATAGAAAGATCGAATTGAAAAGACAAGAAGAACGTGGGGAGAAAAGACTAGTCGAGAAAGGATCTGTAAGTCCCGTGAAACGGATCTTTCAATGATATCAAACAACCTATTGATTGTGCGGAATCCAATCAATAGGTGATTCAAGAAATAAGATAAAAACACCGAAAAATATGAAAAACAAAGAACAAACCGAATCACTTTTAACACTTGCACACGATTCTATTACTTGAATAAGCAAAACCGTCTAGTACAAGTGTTCTTCACCAAATCGCCTCTCTCTCTCTAGCTCTCTAGAAGTTGTAACAATGAAGTTCCAAAGGTTCAAACCTAAAAACAAGTTAGAAACTTGTTTATATACTCAACCAAGCCCACTTCCCTACATGGGCTTCCCTTGGGCCTGCTTGGCCCACATGGCCTAAAACTTGGCCCAAGTGACCTATAAAGGTCCACAACCTAATATAAACTAACCCAGTAAAGCCCAGTTCGTAACCATAACCCGTTGTGTTAATTTGATGCGTCAGTCTCACACTTTAGGGCCTAACAATCTCCCCCTAGACTGATGCCATCAAATTGTCTTCATACCATGAATTCAGCAACGTCTTCAACGTAGTCTATGGTTGTCACTATGCTGCAGATGTTGTGGAAGTTCTTGACTTCTGAACTCTCAGCACTAGGTCTCTTTCTTCAGATCTTGTGGTTAGCTTCATATCAGGATCTCGATCAGCATCTTCTTGAAAGTCTTTGTTAAAAAAATGTGAGAGGAGGATTCTCAGCAGCTCTTTTCTTCTTCAATCTTTGTCTTTCAAGCAGGTTCACGGTACTTCTTCAAATGTACTTTCACTGTCAGACGACGTTTCGTATCCGGTTCTTCTGACTCAGGTACATCTTGTTGTAGTGATGCTTCAGGCTTCTTCAGCAACTAACAGCATCTCAGTCTTCATCAACCCTGTTGTTCTTGATTGAAATCAAGTTCTGCACATGCTCACAAACTCATAAGCAAACATTTCTTATGCAACAGGGAGAGTACCGTATGAACACTAGGTACATCCGAGTACGTGCACTCGGATTTCACAATTTAAACTCTTTCAACTTTTATGATCAGTCAAATCTTCAAGAACGGTTAGATTTTTAAGTTTAAGAAAACAAAGAAACACACTATTTTTGGATTTTTTATTTTATAGAAAAACAAGACACTATTTTTGTGTTTTTGAATTTTTCAAAAAAAAATTTTTAATTTTAAGAATTAAAACAAATAAAAACTCAAAATATAAACAACTACCATAATATACAATTACAATTGCAATGGGATCAAAATTCGTTCTCAGGCAGACTAAGGAACACTTTTCAGTACGAGCCTAATCAAACTGGTCTATGCGATTGCCAATATGTTTGTCCACTTAAACTTTAACGCTCAACTTTCAATTTTTCAACTTCGTGATATGCTTTTGGTAATATTATACTATTATACCCGTGTGTCTCATTCCAAGGCATACCCCCGCGATCAAGGTAAGCACAACGATTCATCGTAGCAGGTGAGTATACTGATGTCATCCTTTAAGATATCCTGACTGTGTCTAGGTCTGCATATAATCTGTTTTATCATGTTTTGATTTATTAACAATGAACACCCAAATAAATACTAATCAAATCCTGGAAATATAAACAGCACACTCTATCATGCAAGTATCTTCCCTACCACATATTTCACAAGTCCAATCCAGATTTCTGAAATCTTAACTGGGAATAGGTTGAGAAGAGAACAGAATAGATCTTTTGCAGAGATGGTATAATATACAGATCAAATGAGTTTTTCTCAGTTTGATATAGGTTTCTTGGGTTTCTTTTGGGCACTTGAGGGCCTCTTTCGGGTGTATTAGATCTATAGCGCGACAACGTACAGCTAGGTCAGCATGTATCTGGATGCAGCAGAAGCTGTCGTTGCCTAGCACCTCCAGGTCAGCATATATCTGGATGCAGCAGAGGAGGTACACGACTTTTTTCAGAGAAGATTTCAGAATCAGATCAAAATTGTGTGTATCGGGACAACATACAGACATTCAAATAGAAATGAGCTAATTCCAAGTGACTTTCTTTCCTGGGGTCATGTACAATATTAGTTCTGAACAGAAGGACAACCAAGATATCCCCGGATGATTCAACAATATAAAGACCCGAAACCTCAGATGTTGGCTATCTATCAACGTAAGATTTAAGACCATAAAATCATACACCGTTGGTATGTTACCCACATGGTACATAGTTCGTTATGTTTATATCACTTAGTATCTTTTATCATGTTGAGCGTCAAGCCTATCGACATATCGCAGTAGATCCTAGTCTTTTCAGCTATGGCACCTTACATGTGTTAGTCAAACCCTTTAACACGAACATTTATTTCACTTCCCATATTATGCAATTTTTCTTTTTGGCTTTTTCATTTTTCAATTGTTTTTGTATTTTTCTCATTTTCTCCCCCTAAAACAATACATATTTACAGCAAACTCTTTTTGTATTTTCTGAGTTTTCTCCCCCTAAACTCTATATCTATCTATATGTTCCTCTCCCCCCCCCCCCTAAATTTGTGCATAAATCTTGTATTTTTGCGCAAATTTACCATTTACTAGAGAAAGGACACTCTATGTACAAAGTAAAGAACTAAGAAAGAGAAAAAAAAATATTTTTGCTTAACCGTTCCGTCATTAGATTGAAGACTAATCAAATTCAAATCAAAGTACTGAATTTAAACGGTACCTTTTGCTGATCATTTCTTACTTCTGTTATCTCCTCCAAAGGAAACATATCATCTGTAAAAAAAAAATTTGAACTTTTTGCAACAGTGAAATGTTACCCGTTTTTATCTCTGGAACAACCGCTATCAACATTCCAGAGATTGTCAACAGCTCCTCCTTAGTTGTTCCTGAAAGGTAAGGAGATTAGTAAGACATTGGTACCCAGGCCATCGTAGTCCTGGGTTTTCCTGAAGCATCAAAATAAGACACTTCCTTTAGACACAAGTCCCCTTTCGTTTCAAAAATTGGAGATGTAGCTGCTTTTTGTTTTGCTCTCCAAATTTGTTTAGGCTTTTCTAGTTTCTTAGATGCCTTTAGCAAAACAGTTGGCTTATCAACCTTGTTATTTTTTGAAATTTGTTTAGGTTTCAAAGCTTGTTTTCTTTTTGCTTTAGCAGCATTCCAATCCCCATCAGAAGGTTTAACCTTGGGATTCACATTCTTCATTGCCTTAGGTGATGATACCTTCATCGGCTTGGAACGGTAGTTGTCCTTTGGTGTAACCCTCCGATTTAGCATATAATATGGTACGTAGGGATGATGTGTGCAGTTCCGAGCTATGTGACCAGCAATGCCGCAATTGAAGCATGTTTGTCTCTTTATGTAGAAAGCATTCTGATCAGCTGGATTTGCTCTTGCAGACCCTGAAGGACAAACCGGTCCTCTTCGTGTTGGATGTGCCTGCACATGACTTTCAGACGAAGACAAATTTGGGTGTTTATATTTGCTGTTTGCAGAACTCTTGTTGCTATGAGCATCATTCTTCGTCTTTTCTCCCTGATTGGATCTTTCATTCACCTTTTCACGAGCCTTGTGAGGATTATTGCTGCCTTGTCCTTGATGAGCAGACTTCTTATACCCTCGATTTTGATCTTCTCGTTTTGGCTCCTTTTGCGTGTTGTGAACCGGCTCACAAACACCAGCACAAGAGTGAATATTAGCATTTTGTTGCACCTTTTGACGACAAACACAATTTCTAGCAATGTGTCCAGGAATTCCACAGTTGAAACATGTTTGTCGCTTCAATGTATGGAGATTCGAAGAGCTAGCATCAGTAGCTGATCTGATTGGTTTAGGTGAACGAGCTTGCTTTGATTGCTTTGCATGTGTTCCATGTGCCTTTTATGAGTTCTTATGTACCTGTTGATCAGAACTAGCACAAGCATGAGATTCAGACGGATGATGTTTTTCGTCTTTTACAATTTTATCATGATCATTTTGAATAGACGATTTAGTTTCTGTTTTAACTTTAATTTCAGAAACATTTATCGGTGACTGCTCATTTATTTCAACACCTTTTTCTTCTTTTACAAAATCAGGTTCAGTTTTAATTTCAGAAGATGAAGATGAAGAAGATGAAGTTTCATCAACACATGTTTCGTCAACACATGTATCATGTGAATCTACTTGAGGTCTGCTTTCAGTCACGGTTTCCAATGTGGTCCCACTAGATTCAACATTAGGGACGTCCACTGAGGCCGATTCAGAAGAAGAATCAGGACATTCTTGATTTTCTTGGGAAGAAGTTTCAGTGGTTTCACTGAATGTATCCTGAGGGACCTCACCTATCACACTATCATCAGTTGAAGAGTTAGAAACATTAGAATCACAATTTTCAGCTACTGAAAAACATCCATCATCACACACATTATTCAAAGATTCATCACAAGCATTCACAGTTTTGCCCGAAACATAACTATGAAACGAGTTCAAAAACGATTGACCAAACACACAACCAGAATTAGTTTTATCAAAAGTAGGTTTAGAAACATCAGAATCTAAAGACGGTTCATCCCCAAACACATCACCCCATCCTACTTCAGGTACTTCATCTGCACATGATGAAGAAACGTTAGGATCAAAAGTACCTTTGGAAACAAAACTAACTGGTTTAACCACCTGTTTTTCAGCAGGTCTGACATTTACTGATGACTTACAGTTTTTGGGACCATAAGTCATTTTGTTTTCGTTCAGCATCTCCTCCTCCGTCATAGGTAAATAAGTATAATTGTCATTGTAAGGAGGAGGAGCCTGATTAAAACCCAATCCCAACCCTTTTCTTTTCTGATATGCTAGCTGTTGATTACACAAATTCTCGACCAATTTGCTGGAGGAATCAAATTTTTTAATATTTAGCTCATTTATTTGATATTTATCTCTAACATCCTCCAGTTCTTTAGTCACATTGCATAATTTTTCCTTAACCATGATGAGTTGGGCTGTTGCTACACTAACATCATCCTTGAGTTGGATGATGTCTTTTCGCTGAGCTTCGATTTTCTCCTTAAAAAGTTTTTCATTATTAGCCAAAGTGAAATTCTTTCTTTTAATGTCATTATAATCTTCGATTAGCTCAGCGTTGTGTAAATGATATGCCTCAACCCTTTCTCTACATTCAGGAGTGCAAAAACAGAAAGTATCTCTTCTTTGGTAATTTCTTGAGCCACTGGTTTGTGAAACATGAATGCCATAATTTCAGCGGGTGGCTGTTACTTTTGTTCTTCTCCTTAAAACACAAACCAAACGAGAACCTGTGTACTCGCTAACTCAAACATTTGCACGCGAATGAACCCGCTTTCTGAACCGCGCCTCAAAAATCTGTCAAAACTTATCACACCAAACAAACTTTTTCTCCCCTTTTTTTTTAATAATTTAAACAAACCCTTTTTTTTAAGTTTATAAAAGTATACTTATTATTATTATTATAAAAATCAATGATTGACTAATGATAACAAAATGATTAATTATTATTATTATTATTATTATTATTATTATTATTATTATTATTATTATTAAAACGTAACTGTCTACAAGATCTTTCCCGACAAAACAGAAGTGTCACAAACAAATCCTACGAAGATGACCAGTTCTTTCCTGACAATTCAAATCGTCACAAGTGGTGATGAATGGAGAATTAACGAAGATGGAGATGATGATCGATGGACGGTTGTGTGATGAGTCGTCGCAGGTGATGTAGCGACGGAGACGGGGTGGTAACCGGAGATGAGGAAGACAATAGGATGGACTGATGGTGATCGGAGAGAACGGTGGTCGGTGACGGAGACAGCGGTGTCGTCGATGATATTGTGTCGAACCGGAGAGGATGAATGATGATGAATGGAGATGGTGAATAGTAGATGGTTCGATGTAGTTGCAGGTGGGGATGATGACGAACAACGAGGATGTGAAGGTGGTGGTCTAATGATGCACGATGAAGATGTAAACTGAGGTCGACGATGATGAACGTCGGAGGTGGTCGGAACGATACCAAGAGTGAAACCAAACGGTTGCGAGTGTTGATGACGAAGTGGTTGCGAGTCGGAACGGCGCGAGTCAAGACTTGTTGTAGAGATGGAGTCGAAACGTTGAGATGTTGTAAGATGATGGTTGTTGGTTGCGACTCGAGACAACAAAAAGAGATGACTCGAGATCGTGGAGAGGTGATGTTGGTTGCGACTCAAAAACGTGGAAGTCGAAACCGTGGTGAAGATACACAAGATCAGTTGAGTTGAAACTGTGAAGGCGGTTGCGAGTCGGAACCGAGGTTGCGACTCGAGACCGTTTGGGAAGAAGATGAAGTTGATGACTCGAGACTGTTGTTTCGACTGGATTTGGTTGCTACTCGAGACCAATTGTAGTGATGTTGATGATGTCCGATGATGATAAGTCGAGACTGGGTGAAGATGTGTTGAAACCGTAAAGAATTACTCTTTCAATAAGCCCACTCGAAACAGTAGAATAAAAGTCTCAAGAGGTATCAAAAGGTCTCGACTTCCAAAAGATTCTATCAAATCAACTAATCACCGAAAACTTTGTAGATTTAAAAAATATGTTTGGAAATATGTAAACTGATAAGAATATATTATATATATTTTTTTTTCGGGAAATAGTTGAAAGTTTTCAAATTCGATAGGAAACAGTTGTTTCGAGATGGAATTTTCAAATCTTTTTGAAAAATAAAACAATGATCCCCAATCCTTTAACAACTTTCAGAACAATCAAAATACCAAAATATGATGATTTTTGATAAAACTCCGATGAACACTACGAAGAACGACAACCCAAAAACAACGAAAATCTTGAATCTTTGATATCACACCGAGCCTAGAAATAGGTTCTAAAGGCTCTGATACCACTTGTAAGTCCCGTGAAACGGATCTTTCAATGATATCAAACAACCTATTGATTGTGCGGAATCCAATCAATAGGTGATTCAAGAAATAAGATGAAAACACCGAAAAATATGAAAAACGAAGAACAAACCGAATCACTTTTAACACTTGCACACGATTCTATTACTTGAATAAGCAAAACCGTCTAGTACAAGTGTTCTTCACCAAATCGCCTCTCTCTCTCTAGCTCTCTAGAAGTTGTAACAATGAAGTTCCAAAGGTTCAAACCTAAAAACAAGTTAGAAACTTGTTTATATACTCAACCAAGCCCACTTCCCTACATGGGCTTCCCTTGGGCCTGCTTGGCCCACATGGCCTAAAACTTGGCCCAAGTGACCTATAAAGGTCCACAACCTAATATAAACTAACCCAGTAAAGCCCAGTTCGTAACCATAACCCGTTGTGTTAATTTGATGCGTCAGTCTCACACTTTAGGGCCTAACAGGATCAACCTAAGGCACACCTAAAAAGCCCAAAACACACAAACAAGGAAGAAAAGACACCACTAAAGGAGGGTTTCCTCGGTGCAAGACATGCGGGAAACTCCATTCGGGAGAGTGCTTGATGGGGAAGAAAGGATGTTATAATTGCGGACAAGAAGGACATCTGTATTATAACTGTCCAAATCCTAAAAGGGTATGTTACAAATGTAACGAGTCAGGCCATGTGAAGGCCTAATGCCCAAAGCTCAAGCAAGGGACGATGAAAAAAGGAAAGAAAGAAGAACCCGCTAAGGCTAAAGGAAGAATGTTTCAAATATCAGCAGAGGAAGCGGGGGCTCACCCAAATGTGGTGTCAGGTATATTCATGATAAACTTTATACCTACATATGTATTGTTTGACACCGGAGCAAGTAGGTCATTTGTTTCAAGTGAGCTTATACTTTCTCCTATGTTTGCAATTGAAAGAATGCATATACCCTTAGAAGTAGAAATAGTCGATTATAAGAGTTACCTTTTACACGAAATATGTAGAAAGTGTAAGATCACCATAGAGGATGAGGATTTTGACATTGATCTTATTCCCATGGTTTTGGGAGAATTCATAGTAGTGGCGTGGTTGGATTGGTTATCCCGATATCATGCAGAAATCTTATGTGAAAGCAAAACTATTCATGTGATATCTCCTAAGGGAAATCGGGTAAGCATTTATGGGAAAAGGAAGTAAAGACTAAATTGTGCACCATAGTAGAAGCAGTTAAGTATGTGAGAAACAGAAGTAAGGCGTTCTTAGCTTATGTAGTTGATATGAAACAAGATGTTTTAAAGATTGGAGATACTAGAATTATGAATGAATATATGGATGTGTTTCCAGATGAATTGGAACCAAATGCCAAACCGGTGGCCAAAGCTCCTTACCGGTTGGCACCCGTGGAGGTACGGGAGTTAATGGTCCAATTACAGGAACTTCTCGACAAGGGCTTCGTACGTCCTAGCGTATCCCCGTGGGGAGTGCCCGTTTTGTTTGTTAAAAAGAAGGATGGGTCGATGCAAATGTGCATTGACTACCGTGAGCTTAATAAACTCACGGTGAAGAACCGATATCCCTTACCAAGAATAGAAGATCTTTTTGATCAATTACAAGGGGCAAGTTAGTTTTCAAAAACCGACTTACGATCGGGTTACCATCAAGTACGAGTAAGAGAAGAAGATGTAGCTAAGACTGCGTTCAGAATCCGTTACGGACATTATGAATTTTTAGTAATATCTTTCAGGTTAACTAACGTTCCAGCCGCTTTCATGGATTTAATGAATCGAGTATGTCGAAACATGCTAGACAAATTTGCCATAGTATTCATCGATGATATTTTGGTATACTCCCGTAGGGAGTCCGAACATGCGAGTCATCTACGTGAGGTGCTCGAGACGCGTCGAAAAGAAAGATTATATACTAAGTTTTCTAAATGTGTGTTTTGGCTCAAAGAAGTGCAATTTTTGGGTCATGTAATTAATGAGAAGGGGATTTTGGTGGATCCATCTAAAGTAGAAGCCGTAGTTAAGTGGATACCCCCGAAAAATGTTAATGAAGTAAGAAGTTCCTTGGCCTAGCCGGCTATTATCGAAGATTCATCCAGGATTTCTCCAAAATAGCACTACCTTTAACCAGGTTGACAAAGAAGGAAGAAAAGTTTGTATGGGGTGTCGATCAAGAGAAAGCTTTTCCAATGCTAAAGGAAAAGTTGTCGAGTGCTCCGATATTGACTTTACCGGAAGGAACAGAAGACCTAGTGGTCCATGCAAATGCATCGCATCAGGGGTTGGGAAGTGTACTGATGCAACGAGGCAAGGTCATTGCTTATGCTTCGACGCAGCTTAAACAGCACGAAAATAACTACCCGACTCATGATTTAGAGTTGGCGGCAATAGTTTTTTCCTTAAAAATCTGGAGGCACTATTTGTATGGAACGAAATGCACAATATTTTCAGACCACAAAAGTCTCAAATATTTCTTCGAGCAGAAAGACCTTAATATGAGACAACGGAGGTGGTTGGAATTGATTAAAGATTACGATTGTGACATTCTTTACCATCCGGGCAAGGCCAATGTCGTGGCGGACACTTTAAGCCGAAAAGAATACCCACCGCCTATTCGAGTGAAGTCAATGAGAATGATAGTCATGTCAAACCTCCTTGAAACAATAGGAAAGGCTCAAGACGAGTCATTGAATGCAAATGACCCAAAAGGTGAAAGTCGATAAACTGGAAGTAAACGCAAGCGGGTTAAGGACGAGATATGGGCGGATATGGATACCACGTTTCTGCGATGCAAAGGAGTTACTATTGGAAGAAGCACTTAAGTCCCAATACTCAGTTCATCCGGGAGCTACTAAAATGTACCGGGATTTGAAAGAGAATTATTGGTGGCCAGGAATGAAACGCGACATTGTTAAGTATTTATCCAAATGCTTAACATGTTCCCCAGTAAAGGCGGAACATCAAAAACCATACGAGAAATTGCAATCTTTGGAAATTCCGGTATGGAAATGCGAGAATGTGACCATGGATCTCGTAACTAAACTTCCTAGAACGAGAAAGGGGCATGATGCAATATGGGTCGTCGTTGACCGCCTTACCAAAAGCGCTCATTTTCTACCTATTAGGAAACTTATTCTTAAGAAATATTAGCGGAAATTTATGTAAATGAAATTATTTCCCATCATGGTGTAACCGTGTCCATTGTGTCGGATCGGGACACGCGTTTCACCTCCAGCTACTGGCAAAAGTTTCATGAAGGAATGAGTACTCAATTGCACATAATTACCGCATATCACCCGCAAACGGATGGTCAATCTGAAAGGACCATTCAAACACTTGTGGACATGTTAAGAACTTGTGTTATGGACTTTGGGGGAAATTGGGATGGACATTTGCCGTTAGTAGAATTCTCGTATAACAATAGTTACCAAAGTAGCATACAAATGGCAACGTATGAAATGCTATATGGAAGAAAATGTAGAAGACCTGTTTGTTGGGGAGAAGTGGGACAAAGGGAACTCGCTCCCAAGGATGTGGTAGCGATAACGAATGAAAAGATCGACCTGGTACGAGCACGATTAAAAGCGGCGCAAGACCGACAAAAGTCCTATGCGGATAAAAGAAGGCGCCCTGTTGAATTCCAAGTGGGGGACCGAGTATTGTTGAAGGTGTCCCCGTGGAAAGGCATAATCCGATATCGTAAGCGAGGAAAGTTGGGTCCTCGATATATTGGTTCGTTCAAGATTGTAGCTCGTGTTGGAAAGGTAGCTTATCTCTTGGAACCACCCCCAACGTTAGAAGGAATTCACAACACTTTTCATGTGTCACAACTACAGAAGTGCCTTGCGGATGAAACGGCTCATGTACCTATGGAAAACATCGAGGTGGATGAAAGAATGAATTATATCGAAAAGCCGGTAGCTATAAAAGATTCCAAGGTAAAGACCCTTCGCAACAAAGAAATCAAGCAAGTGCTAGTCCAAAGGCAACACAGAAAGGGGTCGGATCTCAATTGGGAGCCGGAGGACGAGATGAGGAAGTTCTACCCGCCTTTATTCGGTACGTAAATTAGGTTTCGGGGACGAAACCTTCTTTAAGGGGTAGACTTGTAACGCCCCAAATTTTAATTTAGCATATCTTTATGTTAATATAATACATTCAAGTAAGTTATAACACACATAATAACATATGTGTGTTCATGTTAAAAAAATAAGACTAAGTATAGAAATGATTATTACTAATACGATGATAATTACTAATTATGAACAGGGTTCAGTATGTAAGTGAAACTTAATCAAGTTAAGAAAGAAACTTGCAACAAAGTGTGAACACTAAACTTAAAGGGCAAAAGGTGACATGTCATGAAAGTTAGAATAATAAAATGAAAACAAAAATAAAACACACACACATCAGGTGTGTGTGTTCGATGCCCAGAGCCAGAGAAGGAGGGAGAAACCATTCTAATCACACAAATCTAGCTAATTGAAGCCCTAATCATGGCTATCACTCATGCATGTTAGTGATTTCTTGATCATCTAGGCCTACTAAAGCTTAAGGTAAGAAGAATTTGATATTTTGATGATCTTGAATAAAATGGGTTTCAAGGAATCCATGAATTTATATGAAATCAGTATGATATTGGACTAAGAACACCATTTAGAACATGATGAATGTATGAAATTGACTAGTTTGATATTAGAAGTGAAAAACCCACTTAGAGTAGAATGATTGTGAGTTGTGATGTGAAATTTTGTATTAAATTGCATAAGGATTTTGTATGATGAATGTTTTTGTTGAGAAATTGTTAGTTGGAATCGAATTGGAAGAAAGGTTACATGAAATTCTATGAAGTTTTATGTTCTTGATGATATTGACATGAATTGGTTGAGTTATGCATATGCTACTAGTACACTATGCTTAATTAATAGTACGCATACCAAGTATTTGTTAAAATGCTTGAATGAAATGATCATATGTTATTACTATGTAAAATGATTAGAATTTGGAATTATTGATGGCTATTTTGATTATGTTAAGAACGGTACGAAAAGAAAAGAATGACATGAGAATAAAGTAAGTGATTTTGGATTGTAGGAGTTAAGGAAGAAGGCTCGAGTCGTTCCGGATCGCAAACAAACAACGACAAAGGTAAGTTCTTATGCTTACAAATCTTAGTAGTGTGTAATGATATGAAATGTTACTATCCTAGAGTCGAAGCCTCGTATATGTGTCAAGTTAGCGTATGTTGAAGTTATGATATGAGTATGGGTCGAAGGAGTGGAATGGATCGTGTGTCAAGTTTGGGAAATTTATGTTTGATCGAATGCTTGAAGTGTTACCATGTAGTTGAATAGAGGTTTGAACTATAAGAATTGATATAAGAATTGATGAGTTTAAATGACTAATCGTTTTATTTTGTACAGTAGAAACTCTATAAAATAATACACTTGGGACCACCAAAATTTATTAATTAAAAGAGTTATTAATTAATCGATAAATTAATAATTATTAATTTATATATTAATTAATATTTTATTAATTTATAGTCGAATACTTAGTTTACAAACACCTTTCAAGCTTCCACTTAATTATTGTATACAATGCATGTATATCAAATGAACGACCCAATTTGTAAGAAACCTTCAATCTCCCACCTTATTATGCTTCTTGTGTTCAATGTGTCACTTTATGGACATTAAAAATATTTTCTATATAAATACAAGATCAAAATAGGTTAACACAAACAAATCATACACACAACATGGCTTCCCATCTTAAAGGTGTGAAAGACAATTGAGTCATGCTAAGGAAAATTAGAGACGAGATTCAAGGGGAAATTGATTTCAACAAAAACAAAAGACAATTGAGTCATTTTTCAAGAAACATTCATAAATCATTCATGTAATATGCTATATATAAGGAATTATTAATTTATATTTTATATGGGGTCTAAACAAATTATCAAAAATGTATCATCTTATAATTTTAGCGAATTATTAATTTAGCACCCTATCCCCGAGTCGGGACCGGCAAAACATATTATCTTAGAGAGTTTATTAAATAATCGAGTATTAATTTATCGAGTTTCTACTGTATGTAGGTAAATCGTTTTGATAGTCGGCGCTACTTTGGAACGGACACACCAATTCGCACGCTTCCGCAATGATGCTAGATAATTGGGTCTAAATTTTTGTTAGAATGTTTTCCGTTAAGTTGGGTCTTTTGTAAATATTATAACTTGGAAGGTTGTCGATGTCGAAACTTTTGTTGTTTTAAGTTTACGTTAGTTGTTTAAAAACTTTTGCGATGTAAACTTTTATGTAAATTACCTCGACTAGTTTATGACGAAGTTAATGGAAATATTGCAAGTTGATTATTTGACCCGTTTGGTTCTTTTTTCATTAAAACATTTATGTTTTTAATAAGAAATTTTTAGACCTTACAAAAACACATATAAATGTCTTTTTTTTTCTAAAACGCAATGGCCTAAAAACACAAAAGAAAGTGTTCTTTCTAAAACGCAATGGACTAAAAACATAAAAGAAAATGTTTTTTTCTAAAACGCAATGAACTAAAAACACTTCAAAATATGTTTTCCTAAAAATCATTGGACCAAAAAACACATAAAAATGTGTTTTCCTAAAACGAATAGATAAAAACATAAAAGAAAGTGTTCTTTTCTAAAACGCAATGGATTAAAAACGCATAAAATGTGTTTTACCTAAAACGCAATGGACTAAAACACAATAAAATGTGTTATTTCTAAAACGCAATGCACTGAAAATAAAAAAAAATGTTTTTTCATTACTTTGTAAAACGCAATGACTCAATTCAAAAACCTAGATCGTAAAAATGCAATTCAAAATTTTCTTACATAGATCGAAGTCGATTTCTTCAGATTTCTAACGATTGACGAAATTTGAATGTTAGAAACACTTATCAGCGATCGAATGGAACGAATTGAGTGATTCGCTTCAAAATCACGGGAAAAAATGAAATACTGTATGAAATTAAACTGGTTTTATTCAAAAAAGTAGAAGAACACGTTGATTGAGTGTTTGAATCATTGACTGGTGATGAAAATCGCACTATAATGTAGTGATTATTGAGATAGAAAGTGAAGAAAATGTTGAAGATGGTGAGTTTTGAAAATGGTGGGTTTTGAAGTTACAGAGAGAAGAAGGGGGAAGATTGGATAATCATAAAATTGACTAAAATACTTTTCCACCTTATTTTGATTTTGTCACATGTCATAATTTTATTGATTCATATCCTATATAGCTAAAATAAACTTCTTATTTGATTCTCTCCCATTTTAACTAATGTAAAACTTTATTAATTTAAATTCTAACAAAAAATTCAATTAATGTCACATGGCATTCACCCCATTAATTTAGTAATACTATTGTTAATATTATTAATAATATGTTAATTTAATATCTAATATATTAATTAATTAATATTAACATATAACCGATTTTTAATAACTAAAATAATTTTACGGTCAAAATTTCTTTTATCTATATCACTATAAATTATATACCCTGTAAGAATTAAATCCTCAAACAAAAGTGTAATACGCATGTGTATTGCAGTTATGAAAATAAAAAACAAAATGTATATTGTTAGAAACCTCTAGAAAACTTGCAGATTAAATTTTGTTTATCAACTTTAAAACTTTCATCTTTTTTCATTTTAGATAATTAATTCTATTTTTTTTATCAATTATAGGGTTTGTGATAAAAAATCTTATAGGGTTTGTGAATAACCCATACACATAACCTAAGTCAACAGAGAATAAAACCCCGAAAATTACTAAAGCCCCTATTAAAAAAAATAAAAAAGTTATGTTCTTTTAATGACAAACTAGGTTATAACCCCGTGTATTACACGGGTTGAATAAATAAATTTTATATACTAAATAATAAAACAATATATCTTTAAAAACGTCATTTATTGCACGGGTTGAATAAATTTAATTTGATATACCAAATAATAAAAAAATTACATCTTAAAAAATATGTGTATTACACGTTTTGAATAAATGTAATTTTCTGTATATATCCTTAAAAAACCCCGTGTATTGTACGAATTGAATAAATCTAATTTTATACATTAAATAATAAAAAGTTATATCTTAAAAAACCTCATGTATTACATGGGTCGAGTAAATGTAATTTTGTATAGTGAAAATAAAAATATTTAATATATTAACACAAAGTTTGGTTTTCGTGATAAAAATAGATTATTCAGTTGTTGCAAAATTTGTTAACGAAATCTCAATAAATTTAACCCTTTATTTAAAACTTCGTAAATGTATAAATGATAAATAATATTAGTTAATTTTATTTTAAGTTTCGTAAAATCTATTTGATACCAATCTAAACAAAATGTTCAAATATATAGTTAAGATCAAATTAGATAATTAAGTTTGAATTTGAAGTAAATAGATAAACATAAAATTAATAATTAATTCAAATAAATAATATTATAAATTAGAAGAAGATTAACTAAATAATAATTATCCGTAAGATAGTAAACTAAATAATATTTGGTAGGAGGGTTATCTATAATTAAATAGAAAAGATTAAACTAAAATAATAATTGTCTATAAGAGATGCCCTAATATGATGACAAGTGTCCCAAAAGTGGTTTCTTTTATTATATAGTAAAGATCTTACATACTCCTAAATTACACTAAATAAATCCTAATCTACTCTTTTTTTAGGGTGTAAGGGGTGTAGGGGGAGGTTCAATTGAGAAGAAAAATTAAATTGAGAAGAAAAAGAACAAAGGGTACAATTATAAAACATTAATTAAGTTTTTATGTCATCTCATTTAGAGTTAGGATCCTGTAAAAAATGCCCAAAGTGTGAGAAATGTAAGAAAGAATCTTAGCCATTAGATCTTTTGTTCTAATGGTTGAGATCAATAGGGACCAAAATGTAAAATATTTTTATTAATTTGGATTGAATTGAAATATCTAGGGGCAATTGTGTCTTTTTATCTTCATTTTGTAAATCAAAATCCCTACAATTTCGTTCTTTCTCTATCATACGTTCCTAATTTCTCTCTTTCTCTCTCTTTCTTCTTCCATATTCAGAACAGAATCCCTGCAAACAGAAAACGTAAACATCAATCAGAGAACGGACGGTGGATATTAGTTCTGTTCTGTCATCCGGCAACAATTAACACGTTCGTGCTCGATTCAGATTTGAAAAACAAGATGAAGGCGATTTAGAATCGTGTTTGAAATAGAAACAATCTCGCCGTAATTTATAGTTACCTGGTAAAATCGAGCGGAGGAGCGAGCAGCGGAGCCGATCACCGTCGAATCATTGGCGAAAACAACAAATCTCACCGGCATGTTCATCTCCGTTTGTTATTTTCCTTTGTTAATGGTGTTTTTTTCTTTTCTGAATGGTGTTATTTTTCTTTTCTTAATGGTGTTTTTTTTTCTTTTCTGAATGGTGTTTTTTTTCTTTTTCTAAATGGTGTTATATTTCTTTTACTGAATGGTGTTATATTCTTGTACTGAATGGTGTTTATTTTATTTACTGCTGAATGGTGTTTTTTTGTGCTGAATGGTGTTATTTTTGTGCTGAATGATGTTATTTTTTGTGTGAATGGTGTTTTTTTTTTGTGCTGAATGGTGTTATATTTTGTGCTGAATGATGTTATTTTTGTGTGAATGGTGTTTTTTTGTGCTGAATGGTGTTATGTTTGTGCTGAATGATGTTATTTTTGTGTGAATGGTGTTTTTTTGTGCTGAATGGTGTTATATTTGTGCTGAATGGTGTTATATTTTCTGAATGGTGTTATATTTATGGACGGTTATAAGTCCTTAAATCAAGGATTTTCTCTCTCCAAATCCTTAAATCAAGGATTACCATATTTGAATTTGTTAATGCATTTACAATTATACCCTTTTCAATTAATTTAGATCTAATGGTTGAGATTCTTTCTTACCTTTCTCACACTTTTGGTCTTTTTTACAATAACTCCACCCATCTCATTTATTATTATCTTTGATTAATTAATTAGTCATAAATATTATTATCCTCAACACTAAATTTTTTTACTACACATATCAAAATTTATCCTACACGTTTTGAAATTAATCCTACACATATTGAAATTTATTCTACACACCTCGTAATTCATCTTACACAACAGTTAGCTATTAAAAAGAAAACTATGAATTAATGATCTACAGTAGGAACTCTATAAAATAATACACTTGGGACCACCAAAATTTATTAATTAAACGAGTTATTAATTAATCGATAAATTAATAATTATTAATTTATATATTAATTAATATTTTATTAATTTATAGTAGAATACTTAGTTTACAAACACCTTTCAAGCTTCCACTTAATTATTGTATACAATGCATGTATATCAAATGAACGGCCCAATTTGAAAGAAACATTCAATCTCCCACCTTATTATGCTTCTTGTGTTCAATGTATCACTTTATGGACATTAAAAATATTTTCTATATAAATACAAGGGTGGGAGTTGGCTACAAAGTCTATTTTTCCTACAAAGTGTAGAAAGTGTTCTAAGGGTGACATGTGGCATTTAGAGATTTTATATTAAAGGGCATAAAGGTAATTGAATAATTAACTTATTTATGGAAGATTTATTTCTTAAACAAAATAAGGAGATTTTTAAGGAAACTCATATCTTTTAAGAATTCAAAATTGTCAGTTACTTATACAGAACAAATTAACATGACATGTGATCACTCATGAGCAAATTCTTGACGTTGTGTTTTAGTAGTTATTGGTTTATTTATGTTGTGTTTTATCAGTTACAAGTGTAAACAACGTACATTTCTGTATAACACACTGGTATAAATAGTTTAGATTATGTATAATACACCAGTATAAACAACTTACATTCCATATAACACACCATTATAAACAACTTAGATTTCGTATAACACCAGTATAAATAGCTTCGATCGCCAGTATAACACACTAGTATAAACAACTTAGATTCCGTATAACAAACCAGTATAAACAACTTTGATCACCAGTATAACACACTAGTATAAACAACTTAGATTCCGTATAACACACCAGTATAAACAGCTTCGATACCTAGTATAACACACCAATATAAACAACTTAGATTATGTATAACACACCATTATAAAAGCTTGCATTCCGTATAACACACTAATATAAACAGATTAGATTGCAAAAAAAAAAAAAAAAACGTATGAACATTTTTTTTGGAATAGATTATAGTGTTATTGTTCTCCATTGTTTGAATGTTCTTGAATCATGTTGATGTCTAGATCCATGATTTTAGAGATTGGTGGTTAATTAATGAAGAAATGGCTAGAATAAAGGAAGTGATGGTAGTTTCTTTATTTAAAACATGATTAATGACTACAATGACCCTCGCCTATTAAATGAATCAATAATTAAAACACAACTATTACAAAAATGCCACCCAACTAATCTCAACCATTGATCAAACACATCCAATGACCCAAAATACTTCCTACACTTTGTAGAAAAAACACACTTTGTACAGGAACCTCACCCATAAATACAATATCAAAATAGGTTAACACAAACAAATCATACACACAACATGGCTTCCCATCTTAAAGGTGTGAAAGACAATTGAGTCATGCTAAGGAAAATTAGAGACGAGATTCAAGGGGAAATTGATTTCAACAAAAAACAAAAGACAGTTGAGTCATTTTTCAAGAAACCTTCATAAATCATTCATGTAATATGCTATATATAAGGAATTATTAATTTATATTTTATATGAGGTCTAAAGAAATTATCAAAAATGTATTATCTTATAATTTTAGCGAATTATTAATTTAGCACCATATCCCCGAGTCGGGACCGGCAAAAAATATTATCTTAGAGAGTTTATTAAATAATCGAGTATTAATTTATCGAGTTTCTACTGTATCTAAGTTTACCAATATACCCTTATACTAATATTAAATACAAAAATTAAATGAAGTAAAATTAAACATTCTTATTGGTTGAAATTTTCTTCTTTTTTTTTCTTACAAAAAATTTCTTCTCATTTGAACTCTCCACAAGGGGTGTATGCCCAAAGAGATTAGGCAAACATTCCCCCCACCCAATCATATTGTGCCATGTATTTCCCCTTTCATTCTTGCCTAATGCTCAAAAAAACATAAGAGTTGCATGCCTAAATTAAGATTAGGCAAACTAATTAAAAAAAAGAAAAAAGGATGATTGGTTGACAAGAATTGGGCCCCACCACTTACCCTCACCCTCACCTTTGCCGAAAGCGGCAACTTCTCCCCGAAATCCTCCTCCCCTCTTCTTTACCGATCGGCAATGGGTCTGTGGCGGTGGACATGCCGTGCGGCATGTGGGGTTGCCGAAGGCACCCTGCACACCCTTAGAATTGAACCCAATATCTCTCACCAAAAGCCAAGTTTCTACCAAGTGAGTCATCTCCACATTATGAAGTTATGTACATGGTTCAGTCCACATTATTTTTGTTTTGGGTCTAAAAATATACAATCTCAATGCATTCTCACTATAACAAAAAAAAAAGATTCTAAACTTCTGTTATATACATACAATTTTAATGCATTCTCACAATAACAAAAAAAAAAGAGTTAATTGCCCGGATAGTTCCTGTGGTTTCACGTTTAGTCCCCACCTTTTGAAAATAACATGTATGCTCCCTATGGTTTGTTATTTTGTTACTCGGATAGTCCCCTGAGTATATGTCAGTTAGTTTGGAAATAGCATGTATGCTCCCTATGGTTTGCATTTTGTTACTCGGATAGTCCCCTGAGTAAATGTCAGGGGACTATCCAAGTAACAAAATGACAAACCATAGGGAGCATACCTGCTATTTCCGAAATGTGGGGACTAAACATGAAAAAACGTGAAACCACAGGGACCATCCGGGCAATTAACTCAAAAAAAAAAAGATTCTAAACTTTTGTTATATACATAGTCCAATTAGCGAACCCACTTTTTATCCCCGCTCACAAATATTTTTGGATCCGTTAATGTTTACGACAATAACATCTGAAAAAGGGCTTGAGTCTTATGTCGCCTTGTGCCTTCAAAATGGTTGAGCAATCCCTGACGTTAACTTATCAGACTCCAAATTTACATCAGAAAAGGGGCAGTTCATAACATGCAATTTGATCATTTACCAAAGTACCATTTTGGATTAGTTTAACATGTAATTTAATCATTTAGTACCATAGCACCATTTTGGATTACTTTAAGAGGTTGGAGATGCTCTTTTTCTTCACTTCCATCCAAGCTTCTTGAAGTAGGTTAAAACTAAAAATATATGTTGTCATTATTTGTTACGAAATCTCAGGAGAAGATATGTTGTCAATAAACTTTTTTCATGGTCATAATGTTCACATCTAATCATGTTAAAATAGCTGTTTTGAGGAGACTGTTGAAGGTTCATTTGCAGTTAGAGTATACGGATGTTTACGTTTTAAAATATGTTCTATCGTTTATGTGCATACATAGGTTGCACATTGTTGCTCTATGTGTTGTATAAGTGGCCATCTTTTGATGTGATACTTACTGATCTTAAAGTTTAAATAGACTAGTACTAAGGGTGCTTGCTATCTTTACATTTTTTTATTTATTTTGAGTATATACTTGTGTGTTAATTTTGTAAAATGTCATTAAGTTTAATTTATTAAGTGAACGTGTTCTTTCAGTTTAGGTTGGAGCCTATGTTGCCACATCATTCTCAACAAAATCTTTTGGCAACTAATTGAGTCAGAAATATCATCCATATAGAAGCTTAGAGCAAATATCATGAAAGCCCAAAAGCAGAATGAAGAAAAATGTTGTTAGGCAATATTAAGTTTGATTGATGTTTTGAGTCCAGTTTGGGTGTAACAGAAACCCAAAATGTTAGGCAAACATTTTGAACTCTCAACAAAATGTTTTGAACTCTCCACAAGGGGTGTATGCCCAAAGAGATTAGGCAAACATTCCCCCCACCCAATCATATTGTGCCATGTATTTCCCCTTTCATTCTTGCCTAATGCTCAAAAAAACATAAGAGTTGCATGCCTAAATTAAGATTAGGCAAACTAATTAAAAAAAAGAAAAAAGGATGATTGGTTGACAAGAATTGGGCCCCACCACTTACCCTCACCCTCACCTTTGCCGAAAGCGGCAACTTCTCCCCGAAATCCTCCTCCCCTCTTCTTTACCGATCGGCAATGGGTCTGTGGCGGTGGACATGCCGTGCGGCATGTGGGGTTGCCGAAGGCACCCTGCACACCCTTAGAATTGAACCCAATATCTCTCACCAAAAGACAAGTTTCTACCAAGTGAGTCATCTCCACATTATGAAGTTATGTACATGGTTCAGTCCACATTATTTTTGTTTTGGGTCTAAAAATATACAATCTCAATGCATTCTCACTATAACAAAAAAAAAAGATTCTAAACTTCTGTTATATACATACAATTTTAATGCATTCTCACAATAACAAAAAAAAAGAGTTAATTGCCCGGATAGTTCCTGTGGTTTCACGTTTAGTCCCCACCTTTTGAAAATAACATGTATGCTCCCTATGGTTTGTTATTTTGTTACTCGGATAGTCCCCTGAGTATATGTCAGTTAGTTTGGAAATAGCATGTATGCTCCCTATGGTTTGCATTTTGTTACTCGGATAGTCCCCTGAGTAAATGTCAGGGGACTATCCAAGTAACAAAATGACAAACCATAGGGAGCATACCTGCTATTTCCGAAATGTGGGGACTAAACATGAAAAAACGTGAAACCACAGGGACCATCCGGGCAATTAACTCAAAAAAAAAAAGATTCTAAACTTTTGTTATATACATAGTCCAATTAGCGAACCCACTTTTTATCCCCGCTCACAAATATTTTTGGATCCGTTAATGTTTACGACAATAACATCTGAAAAAGGGCTTGAGTCTTATGTCGCCTTGTGCCTTCAAAATGGTTGAGCAATCCCTGACGTTAACTTATCAGACTCCAAATTTACATCAGAAAAGGGGCAGTTCATAACATGCAATTTGATCATTTACCAAAGTACCATTTTGGATTAGTTTAACATGTAATTTAATCATTTAGTACCATAGCACCATTTTGGATTACTTTAAGAGGTTGGAGATGCTCTTTTTCTTCACTTCCATCCAAGCTTCTTGAAGTAGGTTAAAACTAAAAATATATGTTGTCATTATTTGTTACGAAATCTCAGGAGAAGATATGTTGTCAATAAACTTTTTTCATGGTCATAATGTTCACATCTAATCATGTTAAAATAGCTGTTTTGAGGAGACTGTTGAAGGTTCATTTGCAGTTAGAGTATACGGATGTTTACGTTTTAAAATATGTTCTATCGTTTATGTGCATACATAGGTTGCACATTGTTGCTCTATGTGTTGTATAAGTGGCCATCTTTTGATGTGATACTTACTGATCTTAAAGTTTAAATAGACTAGTACTAAGGGTGCTTGCTATCTTTACATTTTTTTATTTATTTTGAGTATATACTTGTGTGTTAATTTTGTAAAATGTCATTAAGTTTAATTTATTAAGTGAACGTGTTCTTTCAGTTTAGGTTGGAGCCTATGTTGCCACATCATTCTCAACAAAATCTTTTGGCAACTAATTGAGTCAGAAATATCATCCATATAGAAGCTTAGAGCAAATATCATGAAAGCCCAAAAGCAGAATGAAGAAAAATGTTGTTAGGCAATATTAAGTTTGATTGATGTTTTGAGTCCAGTTTGGGTGTAACAGAAACCATATCGAAACCAAACAAGTTTATATGCTCTTAGAACATTTGGCAACGTGTAACTTGTTGCTATAAAGATCGACGTAACAGAAATTGTAGCTATACAAGATTGATATGAACGGTGCGCTCTGGTTCTCATTGGTTATGTAGACAAGTGGGGTGCTTATTTGTTGTCCCAAGCCAGGAGTAAGAGTGTAGACGCTACTAGAATGAGTCATGTGGTCAGTGCCGGCCTTAGGGCAAGTGAACTAAAGCCCTTGCTTTAGGCCTCCTACTCATCTAAGGCCCCCATTTAAAAAAACCAATTTCTTGTTATTTAGGTTCATAGAAGTCATCAGAAAAGAAAACGAAGGGGCACCGAAAGATTTTTATTGTTTCAAGTGATTTTTGGGATTCTAACCCGATATTTAACGAATATGATCTTTTTAATTCGTATTTTTATTAGTCATTCTTTTTTTCATTATGAACAACACTTTGTTGTTGAAGCAAGCTATAGAGTTAATATTTTTATCCTCTTCATCATATTGAGTTAATATCTTTTCTTTTCTCTTATTATTTGTGTCTGTTTTTATTAAATGTCGCAATAGCGGCTAATTTTTTTATAATAATTCATATAAGAACATAATCTTTTTTTTTTCCTACAAGATATCCATATAATATATAAGAATACAACGGTTAAAACTGAAAAGGGCCCCAAACTTTGAATTCGTTTTAGGCCTCCGAAAATGTTGAGCCGACCCTGCATGTGGTCATAGCCTCGGCCCTCAAGGACCACCGTCAGACTATCAAGTCATTAATTAAAGATGCGCGAATACCGGTTCTTTGATGCCCCGCCCAAGAGAGAGACCCAAGTCCTAGTAGCCCCGCTAAATAATTCACCCGCCATTACTTCATCAAGACCATGAATACGAGCAATGCCATCACCTACTTGCATCTATATCTACCGACGGGGCTACATAGAAGGTGTCAGGGTAGCCTGACACCATTCTTTTCGCGTTTTATATATAACGTGTAATAAGAAATTTTCGAAGCATACATGAAGCAATGAGCATGAAAAAGATATGGCAAAATTAAATATTATGTATAAGCATACATGAAGCAATGAGCATGAAAAAGATAAGGCAAAACTAAATAAAGAGCTACACCTTTTTTATGAGAGGGGAGTGAGTTAAAGTTAATGGGCCGGTTGAAGCCCATTATACGAGACCCAATATGTATAATCATCATGTTACAATTCAATTCAATTCAAATGAATAGTATTATTCTATAAGGGGTTAGTGATTTGTAAACGGGTTGTAAATATTTTGAAAATCTTTCACCAATGATGTATTTGCGAGCACATAATAAGAGATTAAAAGAACAAGTGTATATTCAGGGGAGAAGTGATCTTTCGCTCGTAATGTTAATTTTTACTGAAAATTTCCAAAACAAATTGTAGTGTAAAATATTGGATTTTTAAGAGTTTGGCCCTCACCCATTTGGATTTTAAGAGTCCGGCACCCACTAAGTTTTCGTTCAAGCTACGCCACTGTGTATATTAAAGTTGCAACCTTTGATGCATGCTATGGATGAGTTGGTGAAGTGCACTTGACAAGGAATCGAATGATTCCATCTATACGAATCCACGCCAAACATACGCCGGTCCAAGAAGTAGTAGTCTTCACAACCCGAGATCAAGATAAAGATAAACTAGTAAAAATCAAGAACTCATTCTTGAACTTCACTATTCATTAGCAAGTATTTACATGAGGGAAATTTACGAAAATGTCGTTTGACCAAAGCTGTTTTCAAATTTGTCACCCTCATGCGTCCTTGGAAGCGTCCCTATGTTTTGTTGAAGCGTCCATGTCCTAGAAGCTGACACGTGTCCGACATGTTTATGCGTCCTTGAAAGGACCATTCCGGGATGCGTCCTTCAAGCACGGGATGCGTCCTTCAAGCACGGGATGCGTCCTTCAAACACGGGATGCGTCCTTGGAGTACGGGATGCGTCCTTCTCTCTCTCTCTCTTCTCTTTCTCTCTCCTCTCTCTCTCTCTTTTCTCGTTCTCTTCTAATTAAAATGGAGAAGATGGTAACAACAACACATCAAATATCTTCATATACCTCAGCAGCTTTCGTCCGGCCGTCAGATCCTTCTTCAACTACATACTCCACAGTTTCTCCGTCACCGAGGCTCCGAAAACCTTCGGCTCTGATCGACGATTGGTGAACAAACAGATCTTCGCCGCCGTCATCCTGCGTAATGAAACCGAAACCTTTGCTGTCGTTGAACCACTTCACGGTGTCGGACTTTCTAGCGCCGTCGTCAGCCATTCTCGGAAAACCCCCAAATGTAATAATAATCCATAAAGTCAAAGATGAGAGAGAGGAGAGAGAAAGAGAAGAGAGAAGAGAGAGATGCGTCGGCAGGGAGAGAGGGGAGAGAGAGAATATAGCCCTGTTATGAACTAATACCATTGAAAGGTACGAGACTTGTCTCACATCGGTTGTATGGGCAACTGATGTGGGGTTTATATACCAAATGTGCTCTCTCACCCACCAGACTAGTCTTCTGGGTTGAGTTCTCTCGTTTGGTATGTAACATTGGTATCAGAGCTAGAACTCGGAGTGGTGGCCCACGGAGTGGTGGCCTGGAGAAAGCCAGCCGTGACCGCTCGGAGTGGTGGCCCATGGAGTGGTGGCCTGGAAAGAGCCAGCCGTGACCAACATGGCCATGACCAACGAGGACGTTGGCCCTTAAGGAGGGTCGGTTGTTTTGGACTAATACCATTGCAAGGTATGGGACTTGTCCCACATCGGTTGTATAGGAAACTGATGTGGGGTTTATATACCAAATGAGCTCTCTCACCGACTAGACTAGTCTTTTGAGTTGAGTTCTCTCATTTGATATGTAACAATTTCTTCAAAATTGGTTGAGAACATATTGTTTTTGAAAAGCAAACCAAACGAGAGACTACAAAACCCAAGTAAAAAGTATTTTTTCGGTCCACTCATAATTGACTAATACCAAAACCTGGACTCACCACCACACTCTTCGAAATTATTCCATACCGTCATTTCTAAAAGGACATGGCAATGTGGCATGATGAGTTTAGGCCATACATGCCATATGCCCATATACATCGAAATGGCATAAAACCACTACAATAACACAATGGAACAAGAAAAAGGATTTCAAATCATACATGACTATGTATATACTAGTTTATAGACTCCCGTATTACACGTACATATTTAATACATCAGAGGACTGAAATTACATTTTTACATATGATAGTGGAATCGATCAATTAGACTCGTATTTTGTCGGAAATAACCGAGTAACATGTTTCATTTTTAAAAAAGCAAAAAATGAAATGATCAAATGTGTAAAAAGTATTTGAATGCTTAAAATGTTCTTAATCGTTTTATAAAAAGAAATCTTATATCATACTTTTGATAATATGTTTTTGCTACTCATAAACAATACACCAAATATTACAAAATGTATATAAAAAATACAATGTACACAAGGTTTTGAAATGTTGGCCTAACATGACTCAAATCCTTTTGACCCATAAAAAATACATATTTGAAATGAACCCGTTCAACCTGAAAAGAAGGATAAATAAGATTCAAACATTTCCTATTAAAAAATAAATAAAAATCCTATTACAAATATGTGATTGACCTGGGTAGTTTATAATATTCACCTTAAGTATAAATTATTATGAAATAAAAGAATAAATCAAAAACCATAACTAATATGTGGCATATGAAAATTATAGATCATATGAAAAAAAAACTTAAGCATAATTATTCAATTAAAAAGTATTAAAATCATAGGTTTTAAAATTATAGATAAATGCCATTAAAAAAAGTTGAAGTTTCTTTTAATAAAATCTTTAAGTATTTTTTTAATCATTAATCTTGAATTTTAATTAATATTAATAGCATAATATTATTAATAATCATTAATTAGAATTAGATATTAATTAGATAATATTATTAATGATTTAAAGAAGAAAATGCCATGTGGCATTAGTTGGAATTTTGAATAAGAAAATGGCATGTGGCATTAGTTAGAGTTTTTTATTAGAATTAGATATAGAAAGTGTAACGTATAATTAGGGTTTATCGTACGCTCGTACGATATTGTGAAATCGCATGTTATAAAAAAAGCCTGTTGGAAATCGCATGTTGATATTTTTGATGAAATCGCATGTTGGTTTTTTTGTATATGATGAAATCGCATATTGGTATATAAAGCAATTTCGCATGTTGGTTTTCAGCACAAATCGCATGTTCAAGAGTGAATTCGCACCAGATCGTATGGCTGAGATGATCGCGTACATATTGTACAATAAGAGCCATTGTACGTTACCCTAACCCTATATATATACATATATACACACACACACATATATATATAGTGTAAGGTTCATTGGGGAACACTAAAAAAGTGGAGAACCGTGGGGAACAGACTCAAACGAACTCCGACTGGACTCATTCTAGCGGCGTTGGAACCGGCTCGTCGAACCCTAATTAGGATCTCTTAACCCTAGATCCTAACCCCTAAACCCTAAATATATTAGGGTTTGGCTTTTAGGGTCTTATATGAGGGTTTTGCATTAAGGTTTAGCTTTAGGGGGTTATGTTTTGGGTTAATACTGACTATGGTGAGTCAAAACCATTAAAATTTGTACGTTCATACTACAATTTGAAAGTCAATCTAAAATTCTTTATTTCGGAATTAAATGGGCTATTTTGGTAGCTCGTCTTCATGGCTTAAAATTTTAGCTGAGTTGAGTTCAAAGTTAGAATTATATGAGCTTTAAGCCTTTAACCTCAAATTTACATGATAAAACATTTGGTGTTGTTTTCCATGTGTTCTAACATTTTCTTTGTTTATTTTTTTTCCTCAAGTTGGGGGCATCAAAGATGAATACATGGATGCTAAAATTGATGGAATTTGCGAAGAATTGTCAACTTTGTGGCAACCTTTATTTTCTGTTGATATTTTGTATCGGCAAACAATACTCTTGTTAACTTTGCAATATTTGTTAGTAGTATATTTGAATTCTGATTATGAAATTGACTGTTTTGTTATATTTGTATCGGCAAACAATACTCTTGTTAGCTTTGCAATATTTGTTAGTATATTTGAATTCTGATTATGGAATTGACTGTTTTGTTATATATGTATTTTATTATAAAATGGATTTGTATTGCTATATTGTTTTGGTTATGATATGTACAGGGAAAATTAGTAATTCTACAAACAAATATTATTTTTTCTAAAACACGCATAAATGAACGTCGTAAACGTGTGTTGTAACTCCGCATCATAAAAATATGACATACAAATACATGTCATCTTCATTTTAAGACGTGGGCTTTCTTGATGCGTTTTTGCGCGTCATATATACCATTTTATGACACGCAATGTGCGTCATCAAAGGTTTTTTTTCTAGTAGTAATGAGTAGGAGCATAGTTTCCACTACTCAGTTACTACTAATAAGTTCTAATTGCACCATTGTTGGTGACAGGTGTTAATTAAAGGTTATCGCTAATGAGTTCCTACTAAGGAATTGAAACATAAGGGTTTTTAAGCTTCAGTTGAAACATCAAATCTATTAAATTGAATAAAAACCATTTATATACTTTAACACATGAATTTAATATTTTGAGTTGCTTCTTGTCTAATTCAACAATAAAATTAAGGTGCTAGCTTAGTCTTGAAATACCAATCGAAATCCTTGAGCACTCTCGTGAGTTAACAGCAAAAGCGAACACATAAAAACAAGTTTCTAACTATCAAGTACTCTCTCATGCTACTTGTCTCATATACAATTCCAGACGCTATTGTATTATATGATCGTACATACTATTTCGGTTGTTGTACTTTGGTCGTGAAGACAAATGAAATCTCTTGGAAGACTCGCGATCAGTTTTTAAAGACCCGTATTATACACAAACCCTCAACCACCATTTTCCTTATTCTTAGGCCTGTAAACGAACCGAACATTCATGAATTGTTCGTGAACTTGTTCGACGGGAAGTTCGTTTATGTTCGTTTATTTATAAACGAACGAACACGAACAAAAAATTTTGTTCGTTTAATTAAATGAACAAACATGAACACACCTTGTGTTCGTTCATTTCTGTTCGTGAACACTCGTTTATGTGCGTTTGTTTATGTTCGTGAACGTTCATTTATGTTTGTTTATTTACGTTCGTTTATGTTCGTTTAAATTTTAGTAAATATATGAATGGTTATATTTATATTAATATTGGGTTTTCTAACTACTTATATAAATATAGTTAATTAGTAATTGAGTTTTCTAATAATAAAACATAAAATTTTAGAATTTTTCTTAGATTGTAACTAATCACTTAGTATTTATATAAAAAAACTATTTAATTTTAGTATCTATGAACCCTAATTTAGATGTGTTTTCGGATGAACTGTAATATATTAGACTTGTTTGTTTGTGTTTACTAATGTTAAATTGTGTTTGTTTATTTTTGTTTAATTATGTTCATTTGTGTTCGTTTATGTTTGTTCAATCATGTTAATTTATGTTTTTTTATGTTTATTCAAAGATGTTCAGTGATTTTTTTTTGTTTATGTTCGTTTGTGTTCCTTTATGTTCGTTTGTGTTCCTTTATGTTCGTGAACTGTTCGTATAGGCTTTAAACGAACGAACATAGACAAACACGAACATGTCCGATTTCTTAATGAACGAACACGAACAAAAAAATGTGTTCGATTATATATTTGTGTTCATGTTCAGTTAAAGTTAAATGAACGAACATAGACATACTTATAATCATCTTCGTTCGATTCAGGCTTTATTCTTGTACTTTCTATTTTATTTCGTTGTAATTTGCACTATGATCCTTTTCTTTTCGTATTCCAATATATGATATTCCTAAAACCTTAAAAAACAAAAATCTTAGAAACACGATCCGGATTTTAAATATGATATTCCTAAAACCTTAAAAAAACAAAAATCTTAGAAACACGATCCGGATTTTAAGATCGGTCGGAACCGATGAATCGATAAAACGAATAATAGTAATTTGTATAATACCCGGTAATTAAAAAAATACTGAATAATATACTATTTACCTGTTTTACAGTTTTTCAAACCCTCTTTGGTTGAGTGGCCTGATTCACACCAATTAATAAGTTCTAAGTTCCTAGACCTTTTCTTAACTCGGTCATTATAGGTATATCAATTTCTTGATATTTATAAAATTAAATATAAAATACACATTTGACAAACTTATTTATTTATTCAAAATGCATTATTGGCATTTTGAAATATGGAATAATCTCGTACCATAGCAGCCTATCATATCTATAAAACCCCACCCTTCTATCTCCAAAACACAAGTACAAATTCCACTTCGAAAAAAAAGAGAGAGAGATATGGAAAATTTGAAGATAGAAGAAACAATAAACAAGGCTGGAGAAAAGTATCGATCATTTCTCCATGAAGAAGCTGAGAACACCCACTGGAGGCATGGTGGTCCTCCCATCTACGACGCCGTTAACAAACTTTTCGAAGAAGGCCGAACCAAGGTTAACTTGACCTATTTCCATAATATTTTTCGATCGTTATTATCATCATATAAATGCGTATATTTATGTATTTTGTAGTATCATATACATATATATATATATGTGTGTGTGTGTGTAAAGTGTATAATACAATATTTATGAAATTACACATGGTAAAACTCAAAACCCTAATCACGCATGAACAAAAAACCATAATCACGCACGCATGGTTATGATTTTTGTTCATGCGTGATTATGGTATGTATGTATGTGTGTGTCTATATATATATGATTTTTGTTGAGTAAGAAACTAAAGAGAGAAAACCTTGTAGGTATGGGAAAAGGGATCACTAGAAGAAACGGTTCAAAATGCAATAAAATCATGGGAGATGGAACTCAGTCATAAAACTCGTATACAAGACTTCAAGACCATCAACCCTGAGAAATTCAAGCTTATTGTCAATGGTAATTCAACTTGTTTTCTTGGCTTTTCTTTTACATGTCCTTAAAAGAAAGTACGAAACATAAATAAATAAAATATGAGAGTAAGCTTCGAATAACTAAGTTGGAGACATAATAATTGAAACATAAATACAATAGACATAATAATTGAAAAAAAAAACCCTCCTGCCCCGTCTCCTCCGTCTCTATTCTGACGGAAGTGCCGCCGACGTGCCCGGGGCGGTGTGGGACGATCCACCGGGACGGCGCCGATCCGGGGACGACCCCCATACCGGACGGTCTAAATACGTGAGACCCTCTCACACATGCAGAAGTTATCCACAAAGTTAATATACATAATTTAACAAGTGAAATAATTGAAGTTTTAATTATAAGATCGTAAATCATTCAAGTTTTGAATACAATCTTAAAAGAATACTAAGAAAAATTTGGGTAAAACAATCAAGTATTTTTTGTTTTTTGTTAATCGTACAACTATTTTATTAAAAGACACCAAGATTATACTCTGCTAGGTATTTTTTTTAATGGCAACGCTTACTTCTACTTTATTACACCAATAATCCTTAATTACTTTCCTTGCCAAAGTTTGAACGTGTAACATCTCCTCTAAGAGGCATATGCCACTACCAAGTGGGTTAATCTTACATTGACACTTCGGTTCATATTTATTTAAATAAATTGATTTTAGAAAAGTAAAATGGACAGGCTAAAAGAATTATCTGCTATAACAAGTGATGCTATTAAATCTTTTTTTATTGTATTAGATAAAGCAATATGTCATTTTAGGTTCAATTTTAGGGTTGATTTTATGAAGACGTTTTAATTTTATTAAGATGTATTTTGTAACAAACCTAAAACTCTTTGTCAAAGTCTTAGAACTGAAGAGAAATATGAATCAGTAGAAATATGCAATAAAAAATTTTAAAAAAAAAAAGGAGTTAAGCGGATAACGTATGTGTCAATCAACTGATACGGTTGGTAGTCATATCATCTAACATAATTTTCTAGTTCAATATTTATGGTTTTGAAGTTAATGTGTGATTCTACTAGTAACCTATCAATGTGTCCAAATTAACACCACTGGTTTTGCTACAAATGCTCTTTCAACAACCGACTATTGATCTAGAATGATAAACCACGAAAATTGGAAAAAAAAAAAAAAAGTAATAATCACGAAAATGACTCGTGGATTTTGTCAAATTTAATAAAACATTATTCAATGAAACTATATTTTTTTATCAAATTAAGTTAAAGTTTGAACCACATGTTTAGAGTATTATCCAATGATTAACAAATATATCTGGATTTTAGCTGGTAAACACTTTGTATTAACCATGCATTAGTGGGACAAGTAAGTAACACACAAAATAGGGGAAGTTAATTATTTTCATCAATCATTTCGGCTGTTAAAAAACAACTATTTTCACCAATCAGTAAAAAAACATTTGGAATTCACGTAATTTGGACAAAAACCAATAAAAACATACATTAATTTTAGTACTTTCAACCAATTAAAATTTGGCACATGCCTATTTTTCTATTTTGATTTTGTCTTCTCATATTTATGCATATTGGCCTTTTTATATGTTATAGCCTTTTGGCCCCCCTTTTATGCAATATAAATGCAACTTTTGTACACGTGTAAATTTTATTAGTTGATTGTAGTGGTGCAAAAAAAAGTTAACTCAAAATCGAACCCAATAAAAGATTCTGGAACTGGTTTTTTAAATACCCGGATATGCTATACTCGAAACAGAAACCAACCTTATCCGTAAGTCATAGATAGGGTATGCATTTTGATCTCAATATCCAGAACCTAAACCAGCACCGACTTATACCCATTGAATACCCCGAATCAGTTCTAATCTATACCCGGAACCGGTTCTTTTAATACCTGACACGGGGTTTTTTAATACCCGGTATAAGTTTTGTTTAATATCCAATGTCTAAACTCATTTTACAAGTTATCAACTTGAATGCTTTTATGTTCTGAACGTGTTTCTTTGTTGTAAATAATCATTGTATACTCTAAACTAAACTTTTGTTTTCAAGTTGGGCTCATTTTAATTTTTTTCATATTGTACAATGCATATTTGATAATATTAAAAAAACCCAAAATTAGGGATTAGAAAACCCGAAATAGGATATTAAAAAACCCGAGAATATAGTAGTTGGGATTCCCATTCACATTTCTATTTTTTTTATTTTTATATAATTATATTACCTAAGGAAAACATAAAATACAAATTATTAAATTTTAGTGAATTAGTAGATTATTCCATTACCAAGGACAATGAATTTCACCTAATACCAAACATGTTTCATACCAGCGAAAACTTCTAAAATAAATCTCATACCCATATACATGTCCAATTACATATCCCGAGTGTTTTAGGTTTCAATTTTGCTCATTTGCACACCTAAATAATAATAAATTCAAAATCAGGAAGAGAGGGGTTGTCCGCGGAGGAAACACTGAAGGTGGGGAGTTACAACGCATTATTGAAGAGTACACTTCCAGAAGAGTACAAGTACTACAAAGCGGAGGAAGAGACCTTCGAATCATCTCACGAAGTTTTCCGGTCGTCGTTTCCTCGTGGATTTGCGTGGGAGGTGATAAGTGTTCATTCCGGACCACCAGTGATAACATACAAATTTCGACATTGGGGTTACTTTGAAGGTCCATTTAAAGGCCATGCTCCCACCGGCGAAATGGTTGATTTCTACGGCATGGGAATCCTCAAGGTATTATTCATCTTCCGGATCTAAAATCAATTTTGAACAATGTTATACTTGTAAGTGTGAGAGGGAACAATCGAGCCTCACACTCACTGATCATTGCGCTCCTTGCCTGTAAGTGAGCGTGAGCCGTGAAGGCGTGAGTGGAGTCACGCTCATAGGAGAAAACAAAATTACCAAATAAGAGGAGGAGAGCCAATATATGAGATGTATACACAATGCATTTCTTTATTTTTTATTAAAATATTTCATTTAACATATAATTAAAAAAATTAATAATTTATACTCGTTAAATTAAAAAGACGAAATTCACATCTTTTTTTCCAAACATTTCACTATAAGTTTTAGCAAAAATTGAGTTATTTTCAACATTAATTATTTTCGTGTCTCTAAACGGTTTAACAGTTTTTGAACATTAATCTTTTTTTATGTTTTATATGTTTAATAGGTAGTTTTTTTTTAATAATTAATACTAAGTTTGAAAATATTTAATATTTTAAGTGTATTGAAATATTTTAAAAAATTCACTCACAGTCAAACTCATTTTCTATAACACATGGACATGAGAATATGTACATTGTGTATAACACATGTCCTTGCAACTAAAAGGTAATTATTTTATGGATGAAATTGGAAGGTTGATGAACAATTGAGAGCAGAAGATGTTGAAATCTACTACGATCCAGCAGATCTAATCTCGAAGCTAATCAAGGGGCCGTTAATCGACGAACAACAAAACGCTAACGTGGAGAGTTCTCCGGCGAACGCAAGTAGCTGCCCGTTCAACAAGCAAGCATGATCCAATGAGATTTGCACGATCTCAAATATGTGGTTTTCTAGTATGTGTGCCATGTTGATTGTGTTGGCCAGTTCAGAATTAATTGGGATGTGATGTAATTTTAGTGTGTTCATAATTTCATGTGGGTTATTCGTGTGTCCTTAATAAAAGCTACTTCGATTAGTTGCCAGATGCGTAACATATGCACCGACAAGTTCAACTAGATTATCGGGTTGTAAACATGTTGAATGGTCATAAACGGGTGTAATAAAGTTGTAAACTGGTTAAATGTTCAATTTTTTATTACCGAGACAAGACCTATTTATCAAAAGAGTTTAACAAGTCAAACCAAACACAATCTTTTTATAAACATGTTGAATGGTCGTAAACGGGTTTAATAAAGTTGTAACCTGGTTAAATGTTCAATTTTAGTACAACCAGACAAGACCTATTTATCAAAAGAGTTGGACAAGTCGAACCAAACACAATCTTTTTATAAACATGTTAAACTGAACAACTTAAGATCTTATTCTTTCACTATGGTTCGTGCAAGAAATGTTACACCTTTATATTAGTTGTAAAATCCACATTTTTCTCTAATAACTTGTGTTTTGTAGGGTCGTCCAAGGAGGGGGGTGGCCCAAAAGAGCTGCATGCTGGAAGAAAGGAGAATGATCAGAGGGTGGAAGAGAGAGTGGTTGTGGTGCCAGATAGATTGGGGGCCTTCAAGAATCTCTATGGGCTGGCTCTTGTGGCCAGAACTAAGAACCTGGAGTCTTTGGTTGATTTTGATAAGCTTCTTAGTATTGCCAATATTACTGTTGCCAACTTTCAATACCTCGGGGGCCTGTCGTTGCTTATTTCGTTTCACGATGAAGATTCGTTAAGGCGGTTTATGGACTTGAAGGACATTTGGAACCTGTGGTTTTCGAAACTTGACCCGTGGAGCGGTCAATCACTGGCCCTTGAGCGAGTAGCTTGGTTGAAACTCAGTGGAATTCCCTTGCATCTTCTCGACGCAGATGTTATGTCCCAGGTTGGAGAATTGTATGGGAAGGTCTTATTTGTGCCTAAGTTGTTCGAGGAAGATCTAGACTTGTCCGTAGTCAGGATTGGGGTTCTTGTCGGCCAGCCGAGGAGGACAAATGAAGAAGTTTCAATTAAATGGAAGGAGAGATTGTTTAGGATTTGGGTGGAGGAGGATCCAGTGGACTGGGTTCCAGATTGTTTTAGTCGAGTTTCCGAGTCGGATTCGGAGGGTGTTTCTTTTACGGAGTCGCCCCGGTATGATGGTATGCAGGTGTCCGGTGACGACGTGTTCGTGGAAGATCAGGGGACGGGAGGTGATGGGGTAGACGGGAAGTCGCCAGAGTTTGCCGGTTCTAGTTCCCATGCAGTTACTACTCACGTGCATGGGGAAAATAATTCTCGTGCAGACTTAATTGATGAGGAGAGAGAAGGCAGACCTTTTGGTTCTCAAGGTTCCCAGCTGGGATCTAAAGGTGTGGGGCCAGTGCTAGTTGGAGGTTTTAAGAGTGGGTCAGGAGAGAAGGTGGGCCGGCCCAAGAAAAGGTGTAACTTGGGACAAAGAAAATTGAAAACACATGCCCAACCCAGTATTAATAATTCTCCGGAAGATCTGCGGCCTAAAAAAAGATCGAGGAGTTTTTTGGAAAATAACACACCTGGCTTTGGCTTCGTTGGGTTCACTTCTAATCTTCCGAATCCTCTGGATCTTAACACTAGAGCTCCATCATCTGAACCCCTGGATGAAGTTTTGGTCGATAACGAGGATCGGATTAACGGATCGAAGGAGGACGACCAGAGACATCGTCTTGACGCTGAGAAGGAGATCGATAATATCATCAGTATTGGTGCTAAGGTTGGTGTCGAATTTGGGCAGGATGCGGAACAGGTCAGTAAAATTATCGGTTTGTCAGGTAATAATGGAGTGGAATTATGAATTTCTTATCGTTTAATGCTCGTGGAATCGGGGGTGTGGAGAAACAACGGTGGGTTAATTCTCTTCGATCTAAACATGGTGTTAGTTTTTTGGCTCTTCAAGAGACGAAATCTGTCTCGGTGAAGGCGGAGGTGATTGCGGGTTATTGGGGCAACAAGAATTTTGGGTTCGAGAGCGTCGATTCGGTCGGTTTGTCCGGGGGGCTAATTAGTGTCTGGGATCCGTCTGTGTTTCGGTTATCCAATGTGGTCAAGAACAGGAATTATCTCCTAGTTTCAGGTCATTTGGCAGGTAGTGGCCAGGCTTTTTGCTTTATAAATGTATATGCCCCTCAGAGCGTTGTGGCCAAAAAAGCTCTGTGGGAGGAGTTGGTCCAAGTTGTCTCGGCTTCGGACGGGTTATGTGTGGTAGGGGGCGATTTTAACGCGGTCAGGTTTCGCGAAGAGAGGAAGAATTGTTCGTTCAAAATGTCTTGTGCAACAAACTTTAATAATTTTATTTTTGACGCTGGGCTGATGGAGTATAACATGAGAGGCTCCAAATTTACTTTCTCTTCAGCAGATGGCAGGAAGCAAAGTAAACTCGACAGATTCCTCGTCAACTCTGGCTTTTTCAATGCCTGGCCTGGCGCGGATGTCGAAGCGGTTTCGACGTTTTTGTCTGATCACCGTTCGATTATTCTAAAGACGGAGCTTACTAATTTTGGCTCCAAGCCGTTCCGAATTTTTAACTCCTGGTTCGACAAACCAGGTTTTGTTGAGACGGTTGTTTCGGCCTTGAGCAAGGACTCCGGCGCGTTTGGTCCTTCTGATCTTCGTTTGATTAAAAAATTGGGTATCCTCCGGGCCGAGTTAAAGAAGTGGAGAGATGAGATGTTAAAGAAGAACTCGAAAGATGTGTCGGCGGCCACGACTGACCTCAAAGTTATTGAGGATATCCTTGCCAGTCGGAACCTTACTGAAGAGGAGGAGTGGATTCTTTTAGAAAGCAAGAAAGTCCTAAAGGAGGAAGAAGAACGGAAAAGTAGTGATTTGAGACAGAGGTCAAGGATTAAGTGGGCTAAGGACGGTGACGAGAACACTAAGTTCTTTCATGCTTTGGTTAATTGCAGGAAAGCTTCGAACACGATTCATGGTTTGGATGTGAACGGTGTTTGGGTGTCGAAACCGTCGCTTATCAAAAAAGAGGTGTTTAAATTTTTCAGAGCTAAGTTTGTTGAAGAATGGGTCAGCCGCCCTCGGCTGGTTTGTGCGGATATAAGAAGGATTTCTAGTGGAGACTCGGCTGTTCTTGATGCTCGGTTCAGCACCGAAGAGATTAAAAGTGCTGTTTTTGGTTGTGGTGACGATCGGGCCCCGGGTCCGGATGGTATTAGTTTCCGATTTATCAAGACTTTCTGGAGTTATCTCGAAGCTGACTTTGTGAACATTATGGCTGACTTCTATTCGAATGGGGTAATTAGCACAGGGTGTGGCTCTTCTTTTATCGCCTTGGTCCCCAAAGTTATCGACCCTATCGGGTTGAAAGATTACCGCCCCATCAGTTTGGTGGGAATCGTCAATAAGGTTATCTCGAAAATTTTGGCGGGTAGACTCAAGAATGTGCTGGATTCGGTTATCTCGACTTCTCAGTCCGCTTTTATCAGTGGCCGTCTTATCTTGGATGGTCCGTTGATCATCAATGAGATTCAGAATTGGAGCCGTAAAGCTGGTAAGAAGGTTTTCTTTTTTAAAATCGATTTTGAGAAGGCGTACGACAATATAAACTGGAATTTTGTGTTGGATATTCTTGGTCAAATGGGTTTCTCCAACAAGTGGTGTTCGTGGATTAAGGGAGTTCTGTCCTCAGCTAGGGCCTCGGTTCTAGTTAACGGTTCCCCGACCTTTGAGTTTAAATGTAATAAAGGTATGAGGCAGGGAGACCCTATTTCTCCTTTCCTCTTTGTTGTAGTAATGGAAGCCCTTACGTGTATGATTAATAAAGCGTGCAATTTGGGGATTTTTGAGGGAGTCTCTCTTCCGAACGGGGGCCCGTCTGTGTCTCATCTTTTCTATGCTGACGATGCGATTATTATGGGTGCTTGGAGCAAAGAAAATATTCTAAACGTGGTTAGAATTATGAAATGTTTTCACGTTTGCTCGGGTCTCAGAATTAACTTATGCAAGTCGAGCTTGGTGGGAGTTGGAGTGCAACCAGGAGAAGTTGATGAGATGGCTGATTTTGTCGGTTGTAAGTCGGGCTCGTTCCCTTTTAGTTTTCTTGGTCTTAATGTGGGTTCGAATATGAACCGGTTGTCTAACTGGCGCCCGGTTTTCGACGTCTTTGAAAAACGCCTATCTCTTTGGAAAGCTTCGCTTCTCTCGATTGGAGGTAGAGTCACTTTGATCCGGTCTGTGCTAGAAAGTCTTCCCTGTTATTACTTCTCTTTGTATCGAGCTCCCGTGAAGGTGATTCAGGATTTGGAAGCCCTCATCAAAAAATTTCTGTGGGGAGGGTATTCGGAGGTTAAAAAGATACATTGGGTTGCCTGGGACAGGGTGGCATCGCCAGTCAGAATGGGAGGTCTTGGGCTTCAACATCTCAAAGATGTAAACACGGCTTTGTTGTCTAAGTGGGGGTGGAGATACAAAAACGAGCAAGGAAGTCTATGGGTCAAGGTCGTGAACGCTATCCACATCGGGAACTCGGAATGGGATTTCCTTCCCGCGAAAAAGGCGTACGGTGGGGTTTGGAATAATATTGTCTCGGTTCTCAATCGTCCGTTATTCGATAACATCCATATGCGGAGTCTTTTAAAAGGAGTGGTGAGGAGGGGAGATAATATTTTGTTCTGGTTGAATCCGTGGCTGATGGACTCTCCCCTTAAAGATAGATTTCCCGCTCTTTTCTCGTTGGAGATTGTGAAAACTTGCAGTGTGAGAGATCGACTGGAAGATTCCGGTCTTTGGCTTTGGAGGCACGACCCGGACTCTCCCGAGGAAATGGCTGAGTGGCTCTTGTTAAGGTCGGACTTGGAGTCTGTCATATTATCGAATGGCTCGGATAACTGGGAGTGGCTGGGAAACGGTTCTAGGAGCTATTCGGTGGCAGCGGTTAAACGGCTCATCGTGTCGAGCCGTGATTTCAGCAGTCGTTTTGTGATGGAGTGGAGCAAATGGGTTCCAAAGAAATGCAATATTCTAGCTTGGCGTGCCGACTTGAATCGCATTCCCACGGTTGAGGCGCTTGAAAAAAGAGGAATGGTAGTGCTCGACGACGGCTGTAGGTTTTGTAATGAAGACCTGGACTCGGTTGCTCACATCTTCTTTGCTTGTCCGTTAGCTATGGGCGTTTGGGAGAAGGTTAGCTTTTGGTGCAAAATTCCAAAATTTTTTATTTTTTCGTTCAGAGATCTGATAGAAATACACAAGGTGGGGGTTAGAAGCAAGGCGGAGCGGAGTGCTATTCAGGGTATTGTCATCACGACGTGTTGGATTTTATGGAAGGCTAGAAACAATTTGAGGTTTAATGGCAAAAGAAGTAGTGTCGAAGAGGTGTTTAGTGAAGTTATGATTGTTAGTTTCTTTTGGTTTAAGTATAGAGCTAAGAAAGGCGAGTTCGATTGGGGAGATTGGTGTAGATTTGTGAATATGTAAGTTTTGTTTTGTTCGGCCGTCCCGGTCTTCGGGTTCGGCGTTGTTAATGAAGTTTTCCTTTCAAAAAAAAACTTAAAACGAAAAACTAAATACACGAATGCAATTATTGTTTTTCTAAAAATTCCGATATAAATGTTATTAAATAGGGAGTTGTGCTCGATATATAGTATTCTATTAGTATTGTAAACTATATTGAGTACCAATACCTTGACAAACCTAACCAATACCGAGTGAACATTAGTATTGGTTTGAGTAACATCGAAGCTGATATCGGTATTTGTTTTTTTATAATTTTCGATCGATTTAAAACACGTGTCGATAAACTTTTGTGTATATCACAATTTTATATGTTTGGGTTTTGTTTTTTGATTACACAGGGCGTCTTATGTGTAATTAAACAATTGATATAGACCGAACACTACTAACACATGATTCATTTTTATAGTTTTCGATATATGTAAAAGACGTGTCAATATTTTTCTGAACATGTCACTACTTTATTTTTTGAGTTTACCTTTTTCTTATACAAACATGTCGTTATAATTGAAGTTAATACTACCTAAAATATTATACATTTTTCCAAATAACTTAATTTAGATATTTTTATGTAACTAAATTTTTTAGGTCGTGCGTTGCCCCGAAATCGAACAAATGATATTGTAAAACAAACGTGATTTGAAAATAAAACATGTTGTTTAGAAAACCAAACCATTAGAACGGTTTGGTTTATCATCGTATCGTTTTATGATACCAAATAAATATTTTATTTAAAGTACAACTTCGTTTTTAACAAAACTTATAACAGAATATCGGAGAAAAAATGAAGCACAACTACGTACTTAAGTTTTTAGAAAAAAGTTATAAATGTAAATTTTTCAAGAAGTATCAAATTTATCGATAAATTAATATATGTTCTAAAAAAGAATTATTAAAAATGGTATAGGAAATATATGGTTTTAAAAAAGGGAAAAATTAAAAATATTTTATTAAAAGTAAATATAATAATAAACTATTATAATATATTAAATAAAAGAAAAACAAAAAAACTATATATTTTTATAAAAATAAAGTTACTATTCATCGTCATTCGTCAACAGATACCAAATAAATACTTTATTTAGAGTACAACTTCGTTTTTAACAAAACTTATAACAGAATGTTGGGGAAGAATCAAGCACAATTAGGTACTTAAGTTCTTAGAAAAAAGTTATAAACGTATATTATTAAAGAAGTATGAAATTAATCGATAAACTAATATATGTTAAAAAAAATAACTATTAAAAAATGGCATAGGAAATATATGGTTTTAGAAAAGGGAAAAAATTAAAAGTATGTTATTAAAAGTAAATATAATAATAAACTATTATAATATATTAAATAAAAGAAAAAACTATATATTATTATAACAATAAAGTTAAAAGTTACCAGTGGCGGATTCAGGAATTTTTTCCAAGGGGTTCACTTTTTTAAGTGTTCCAACATCATATATCCGAACATAAAAAAATACCGGTCGGTTTGACGGCTCGGGTCGGGTAAGTTCATCGCACAATAAAAATACGATACAATAATGAAAAAAACATAGAGGACGAATGGAAGATATCTCGGTAGAAAATTGGAACAATTTGGGTGTAACCGTAATTCAAAATTAGGCGATGTATGATTAGAACATGTAATGATTTTCTAGCTCTTGACAAATTTGTATTTCACAAAAGCAATAAAATCGATCATCTTTTATGTTAAATAAAAGTTATTGATCCAACCTAGCATGTTTACTTTAAGTTTACACTAACAATCCTTTTCAAGAAACCATGTATCTGAATTTGGCACATTAACAAAATTTAGAAACAAAGACCAAGACCCTTGATTCTAATTAATCTTAGCAACTTCCAAACACCTTATCCAAATCAAACACAAAATAAAATAAAAAAATTCAAAACAAAACCCTTACAAGACTCGAACTCAAGACCTCAAGTTTAAGTGGTTCATTCAGAATTTTCTATATAACTTAACACTATAAATTACGAAATGAACGGGTTCCTGGGAACCCCTCTAATTAGCTCTAGATCCGCCCCTGAAAGTTACTATTCATCGTTCTTTGTGAACAATATTTATATAATTATATAATTCATCCTTTTACGGCCTGCAGTATTGCTCATCGGTTTGGATTCGGGTATGTGATTGGATAAAGATGCCGCATTTTTTTGCTTTCTCGTTTAAAGATCTTCTAGGCTTTCACAAAACTGTGACCGGGGACTTGAGATCGAAGGATATTGTTCGCGGGATTGTGTTTGTGACATGTTGGTGTATATGGAAGACTAGGAACACGAAGATTTTTCCTAATGGTAAAGGCGATGGTGGGGAGATTTTCGGGGAAGTTAAATCTTTGGGTTTTTTGTGGTTGAAAAGTAGGTCCAAGTTTTGTAAGTTACTTTGGAGAGATTGGTGTAGTTGCCCTTTGTATATGATGTGGTGGTTTTTGATGCGGTTCTGTGTTTTTGGTCAGGTCGGCCTGTTTTTATAAAGTTCACTTTTCAAAAAAATATATATATAATTCATCCTTTTGCCACATATTTTTCTTTTCCCATTTATCTTTTATTATATTTTTTAAGAATAATTTGTCATAATAATAGAAGCATATACGTATTTTTAATTTCTACAGGAATAGTCAGACGACACTTTCCAATGTCAACTACTGAGAAGATTTTTTAAATCCCTATGCGACCTATGACGGCATGACGTCTAACAACCGTATAATTTAAAACAAGATAACTCTAGGAGAAAATCATGCAATATAAAAACTTTTAGCAAATTAAATAAGTTCGTTAATGAGCCGCTAAATTAGGGATGACAATGAGTCGGGTTCTGGGCGAGTATTGGTAATCTCATACCCATACTCGCTTGTAAAATTGTGTCACATACCCGACCCAATACTCGTCAGGTATTTGTCGGGTTTCGGGTATACCCACGGGTATCGAGTATACCCATTTGTTTGTTAAAAGATATACGTTGGGATTTCCAAATACATTTTTTACTCTTATAGTTTTTATATAATTTTCTTTATACAACGATTGTTATAAATTAAAAATGTATATTACATACATATAAGTTTATTTACAAATTAATAATAACTTTATAATACTTATACACTTCACAACATACAATATATAAATACTGTTATCAAATACATATACTAAAAAAATTACTTTTTTACATTATGAACATACTAAAATAAATCACTAACATACAAGGGTTAATAGAAAATAAAAATAAAAATTAAAAAATTCGGGTATATAGTTCGGGTAAACGGGTATGTCGTTTCGGGTAATCGGGTCGGGTATCTCCTAATCCCATACCCGCAAAAATTTCTAAAACTAATCTAATGCACGGCCCAATACCCGTCGGGTATCGGATACACCCGTCCCATTTGTGTCTGGTTTCGGGTATACCCGTCGGGCTTGGGTATTTTTGCCATCCCTAAGCTCAACTGATATCGGAGGAGAAGAGAAGACTTGGCTGAAGACCACAGGTTTCAAATTCAAATCTGGTCCTACCAAATTTTATTGTAGTAGGCCTCTAGACAATGGTTTTCCCTAGGGATGAGCTCGGTACCGACCGGTACCGGAACCGAAAGTACCGGTACCGAAAATCCCCAAAAGTGGGTACCGGTTCCGATACCGAAAATGTCAAAAGTCGGTACCGAAAATGTACTCGTTTCGGTAAATTCGGTACCGGTACCGGGTACCATTTGCTCATCCCTAGTTTTCCCTGAAACTGAAAATAGTAGGTTTAAGCTACCTAGCGCTGTCTATGATCACAGACGTATGAGGTCTGGTCGCCTTTTGTGTTGTTTTATGAACTTATGGATCGATTTATATGTTTGGATAGATCTATAAATTGAAAATTAGTTGTAGATGATGTTTTGAAAAGATTTCAAAAAAAGAAAACTCGTACTAAATATGTTTGTAACGAAGTTTGGCGTGTTTTGATGATTATATAAATTTTAGCTTGATGTACTTTTGTTTTTTACATGACCCGACCCGAATTGACCGGATCCGACCCGATATGAATCGAAATTTTTTTATATACCTATGGGCCTAAAATCTTTAAGAATTTTCCACACCCCCATGAAAAAAAATCTTGGAACCGCCACTAATGCTTGTTGAAAAACTACTATAGAACAAAATATATAAAGGGTATGCTATAAAAAGTTCGATGATCCGTCATATGTGAACATATGGTAGATTCGCGAAATAATTTCTTACATGTCATGCATATAAAAGCTAAAATACATATAGCATGACATTGATGTATAAATGTCATTTTCTCTTTCATTATTTTTATACACTAATATATCAATAAATTTGTTTTAAACGGTATTAAAAGTTGAATTTAGGTGTCATAGTAGATGACAAAAGAAAATATATTATGATATCGTTAAGCGAAGTTGGTAATGATTTAAAATTTGTCTTTTATATTTACAAGCATCGAATATATACCCACACAATGATGTCAACTAATAATAATAAATGTCATTATCCCTTTTCATTATCTTTATATACTAATGATCAACGTGTTATTATATTAGTTTATAAGTTTTATAATTGTAAAGTGATGGGTTGAGTTATAATACAAAAGATTTAAAAATAAGAAGGGTAAGAAGGCACCAGAGAGTGACAAGTGTCCTATGAGCAATTTAATAGAAATGGTAATTTTGTCTACAAGAGGAAAGAGAATATGCACATGCAAGTCACATGCTATTTCCCCCCTAACTTTTAAACGTCCGTAACTTTTTTATACATCATTTGTTTTAAAAAAAAATTATACCATAAAATCGAACGTTTTTTTATCTTTAATATGAGTACCATATTGTTATATTTTTCAAAAAAAATTCAAAAACCCAGTTGCATATTACACAATGGACATGATGTAAAACACAATGTAAATTAGATTAAAAACACAATCAATGACAACAGATAAAGACACAATGGACAACATACTAAAACACAATGAACATAACGTATAACACAATGGCGATAACATATAACACAATAAGAATCAGACTAAATAAAAACACAATTGATGACAACAGATAAAAGACACAATTAATGACAGCAAATAAAAGACACAATGGAGAGCAGATGAAGACACAATGAAAAACAAACTAAAAACACAATACATAACAAACTAAAACACAATGAACAAGATAATAAAAAAATTGAACAAATTATTAAACCACAATGGACAACATATTAAAACACAATGAATAACATATTACACAATGGACATGATGTAAAACACAATGTAAATTAGATTAAAAACACAATCAATGACAACAGATAAAGACACAATGGACAACATACTAAAACACAATGACCTTAACGTATAACACAATGGCGATAACATATAACACAATAAGAATCAGACTAAATAAAAACACAATTGATGACAACAGATAAAAGACACAATTAATGACAGCAGATAAAAGACACAATGGAGAGCAGATGAAAACACAATGAAAAACAAACTAAAAACACAATACATAACAAACTAAAACACAATACATAACAAACTAAAACACAATGAACAAGATAATAAAAAAATTGAACAAATTATTAAAACACAATTTACAACATATTAAAACACAATGAATAACATATTAAACACAATGACCTAAACTAATAACACAATTTATAGAAAACCCAGATATAACAAAATCTTCATTGTGTCATATATTGTGTTGTAGGTTTTTATAAAAACGCAATGGATAGAACTCAAATTAACATTGTGTTATAGGTTTTGATAATAACACAATGTATAGAAACTCTACTGACCAAAACCCAGTTAAAAGACACAATGACCTGAACCTTTAACACAATGCCAAAAAACCCAGTAAAAATGAATTTTTTTATTTTATTTTTATATGATAATATGGTACTCATATTAAAGATAAAAAAACGCTCGTTATTATGGTGAATTTTTTTTGAAAAAAAATGTCGTATGAAAAAGTTATGGACGTTTTAAATCGATGGGGGAATTGGCATGTGCCTCGCATGTGAAGAGAGAAAATCCATAAATATAGGATTCCCTTTATGCCCTTCTATTATCTTCTTTTCCCTACAACCAATCTCAACCCTCCAAATCTAAGATCAATGGACTAGAATTCTTCTTACACTTCTTATTTATTTTATCCTTTGTATTTGATCCTAACCCATATGGGATAACATATGAAATATCTCTTAATAGTATTATTATGATCTATATAATTCTGAACAATTTAATTTATCTAAATCATACATTTATAAATAAACAGAATACAAATGAAATTTCATAATCTTCTATACTATATAATAAAAGAAACCACTTTATTGAAACTTGTCATTGTATTAGGCCATCTCTTATAGATAATTATAATTTTAGTTTAATCTCTTCTAATTAATTATAGATAACTCTCCAACTCAATATTATTTAGTTTAATATCTTATATTATAGATAATCCTCCTACTAAATATTATTACTTAAATATGGATAATTATTATTTAGTTTAATCTCCTTCTCATTTATAATATTATTTATTTGAATCTATACATATAATAAAAGAAACCAGTAAAAGGACACTTGTCATTATTTTAGACCATCTACCATTACTTTTGTAGATAATTATTATTATTTAGTTTATATTATTAAAATTATATATGTTTCACAACGATTACAATGCTAATATTTTAAAACTTTATTTGAAAGGTGTCTGTATCAAATTATTTTTGATAATATCTCAATCATTTAGAGGTTATTCTAAGCAAATTTGATGGTCCTGACTCTCTCTCTCCAACTTATTATGGATATAATTTGTTTCAAATAAAGATAATTATTATATTATGGATTGTTTTTAAATAAATATAATTATTATATTATGGGTATTAATTAATAACAATATTACCCCTGTTCATTTTATTAAACCCATTCTTTTTGCTCTGCCGTCATCTATTTTGGCAACAATTAGTAAATAACTACAAGGTTGCCAACAATAAAAAATGAAGTAAATAACTAGAAGGTTTGATTATTCGAAATTTTGATATGTTATATGGATATTACACAAACATCAACTTGGTTAACAGATAAGCTAAATATGAGTAAAAAAAATTATTAATTTAAGATATTTTTAAGTAAATCCAAATTATTTATCACAAAAATCAAACTTTGTATTAATATAATTTTATTTTCGTTACTAAAAAAATTATTATATCAATTTTGTTACATAATTCATAAATCAAATTGTCAGAATTGGTACCCGCATTTTATCACTCAAATGGTTGCTAATTTGCTTCTTCAATAATGTATTTTCTTTTAAAAAATCATCTTTGCACTAATTCTACTCATCGCGTATCCAGTATAATCGTTAGTTTTTTTTCAATCATATAACTTTTTTTTTACTATTTCGTATATAAAATTAGATTTATTCAACCGGTGTAATTCACGGGTTTTCTAAAGATATAACTTTTTTTATTATTTACCATACAAAAGAACATTTATTCAACCCATACAATACACGAGGTTTTTAAAGATATAATTTTTTTTATTATTATTTAATGTGTAAAATTACATTTATTCAACTCATACACTGCGCGTGGTTCTTAAAGATATAACTTTTTTTATTATTTAATATATAAAATTACACTTATTCGACTCATACAATACACGGTATTCTTAAATATATAATTTTTTTATTATTTAGTATATAAAATAACATTTATTCAACCCGTGTAATAAACAAGGTTTTTAAAGATGTATATTGTTTTATTATTTAATATACAAAATTATATTTATTCAACCCGTGTAATACATGGGGTTCTAACCTAGTATTACATTAAATAAAAACAAAGTAAGTAACAATTGATGATCAATCGGTTCTCCAACTTCCATGGCGGTGTGCAAATCATTCTCCAGCTTCATGTATGCAAATCTTCGTCAAAACCCTAACCGGCATTCCTCCCTATCAGCAGAGCATTTGTATAGAACATAACAAATGAAAATGGAAGAATGAAATCAAGCGTGTATAAATATCCACCACAAAAATTTATAAGTCAGTGAGTCCGCCAAACACACAAAACCATCGGCCCTAATCACTGGACACGTGTCCCCCATCCATTTTTATTATATATATATAATAGATAAAAGATGTGTGTATTAATAAAGATGCAAGCTATAAACCTAGTAAAAAAAATGACATGAAACACACCATATGAATTATGTATGTGTATGTATTCAATATCAAAAAATCTAGTAATCGAGACCTTGATATATTTAGGATCAAGCCGAACAATCCTCATGGAGTCCTCCTAAACTCTTGCCCACTCACTACAAAAAGAAACTAATAGTGGATCCCTAAACACTACAAATAAATATATGCTACCAAACTTTGTGTGAAAAGGTGAAATGTTATTGCAATGCTCATTCAATTTAGCCATCAAAAGGAAAGTGTACTAGAAAAGTATTGTAGATTGATGATTGATCGGCTCTCCAGCTTCATGGCGGTATGCAAATCGTTCTACATGTTAATTTGAAAAAACACCATTAAACTGTTGTACCTTCGGTTTTTGGCTTGTACATGTAGATAAAATCATATAAAACCTTAGTGATAGCTATACTTTGGGTAGGGGAACTTATTTATAGCTATGAACCTATTGGATATATATAATAAATCATACAATCGTCTTGCGTCTTGGGTACGAAATGCCCACCATACTCACAGTTAATGCCATTGAGGGCTGAAAGAACAACTCTTTTGACTCCATCTTCAAACAAATAATTCTCTTTTGACTCCATCTTCAAATGAATAACCATCGATGTATATCTTTTTAAACATTTCCTTGAAATCTTCAACTTCTTCAATGGACAACAAAGCTGCAATAACCTATCAGAGAGAACATCACAGTCCACATATACATCTTGCTTAGTAAATCAATCCGGAGATTAAATAAAAATAAAAGGTAGACCTACTTAACTAACTAACTAACTAACTAACCCTTAGAGCCTTTCTTTTGGACTGGTTCGTTAATGACACTATAAACAAGTGTTTTCAACAATTTGTTGTCTATATAAAGTCTAAACAAAAACAATATAAAATATAAATGCATTATTGCTATGTCGAAGAACAAATTCTAACCATAGTTAAGAACTGTAGTTGATCTAAACCATGGAGAAAAGGCAAACTTCCAAATGAGGATAGACCTGGCAACCGAGCGAGTCGCATACCACCATACAAAGAGTGATGGATAGACTTGGCAAATCGGGCAAGTCGAGTGGGTGACAGGTCAGAACAAGTTCAGGTCGGAATCTGTCGTTCAAAAAAATGCACCAAAATTATGAATATGCCAAACAAACTCTGTTGAACATTTATGTCATACACTAAAACAAAATAATGGAAGAAACAAATGACTCGAATGGCAAGCAATAAACAAATACTTAATATTCTTCCATAGAGGTACTACATTGCAAACACTCAAAAGCATTTGATTTAGATTTTTTTTAAACTGATTTGAGTAAATAATAAATATCCTAATGAGCATGGAGCAATTTATTTTATGTGTTCCCAAATTGAAGATATGAGTATTTAGAAATAATGATATGAACAAATAAACCACCTTAAAATCAGAGGCTCACAAAATCACAATATAATCATAGAGCTCACAAATTCACAATCATCATAACTTTCTTCCCACAAATTCAGTGATAAAGCTTACGGCTTTCTATATCCTAACTGAACTCCATAGGAACTTAAAAATTCAAAAGAGGCTTAAAATCCTTGTAGCTCACACCTTATATCAAAAGTGGGTTCAATGAGAAAAAAATTCAAATTCCATGTAGTAATGAAGAATGTATGGTTTACAGGAACTTACAACAGACGATGGTGGTAGGGGAAATTGACCTTCTGTGGGAGAATACGAATGGGGGCAGATTTGCAGTGGAAAATTAGGGTTTCAACTTTCAACTCTAATTGCAAACGGGTTATAATATATTTATAGGATCCATAAAATTCTTGACGGAACAGTTTAGGCCCTCGAGAATTTACTTCCGGGTTATATAAGCATTTGGGCAGGAAAAAAATGTGTGAGAGTAACGGTGGTAATGACACGTGTCCCAAAACAAGTTTCTTTTATTATAGTGGATAGATTTCAAACGATGCTTATGAAAATTTTTGAAAATTTGACCATTAAAAAATAATTTAAAATATACTTGGAAGTGGTTCCACAATTCAGGTGCTTTATCTTTTTAAAGGGTTTATTTTTGATGGGTTTTTTTTTCCAACATTACTTTATAGGGTCTTTTTGGTTTTTGGTTGACATTTTTTTCTATTTTTCTCTTAATTTAATGTTTTGCATTTTGGGTTGCTTTGACAAATAGTCGTACATACTTTTTTTTGTTATATGTAATACTAGGTTAGAACCCCGTGTATTACACGGGTTGTGTAAATATAATTTTATATACTAAGCAATAAAATAGTTACATATTTTAAAAACTCGTGTATTGCACGATTTGAATAAACAAATGTCTTACACGAATAATGTAATCTGTTAAAACATTTACTCATCAAGATGTGTTTTCTAACAAAAGAAACTTTAAGGTACTATTTACTTATTGTAACATCTCACTTTATTTTTTATTAGGTTAGAGAGTTGTGTATTACATGGTTTATAATATTTTACTTTGGTTTTTTTATTTATTATTAGGTTAGAAACTTACGTATTACCTGATGTTGGATAATCAGCAGAAAAAAAAAAGAAAAGAAATATTTTAGTAAAAAATATTAAATATACAAGAGATAAGTTGGATATTATGATTTAATATTATTATTTCATTGGAGTGTAAAACGGGATAATGAGATCCTTTATTAGAAATATGATTCTAAATATACCATGTATAAAAAAATATATATGTTCTACATATATTGAATAAATCATTTTTACGAAACAGTTGATTAAAATAAATATTTTTATTTTAATATGTGATTATCAGTTATCCTTATCCTTATCATCAAAATATAAAAACAATTAAAACTACCTTTTAAATAAAATCTATTGCCTTCCAAAAAAAAATCTTTATCTTTATAAATATTTAAAACGCTAATATATTTTTTTAGATTTTAATAATTAAGATATGATTATAATAATTAATATATTATTATCAGTTATCTTTGTCTTTATCATTAAAATCTCTTCTACAAATTTTAAATTTAATATTATCAATAATTGATTTTCCATTATAAATATTTAGAAAAAAATAAGAGTTAAATGCTTGGTTGGTCCCTGTGGTTTTCAAAAATTGCAGACTTGGTCCCAATGGTTTACTAATTACACGCGTGGTCCCTGTGGTTTTCAAAAATGCACTCGGTTGGTCCCTAGCCCTAACATCGGTTAAATTTCTCAGTTAAGTCCATGTTAAATGACCAAAATACCCTTGCTTATTAACTCTCTTTATAATCTGCATCATCTTTATAATCACGCACATCATCTTCTCCATCATTTCTCTGCTTTTCTATGGAGAAACCCTAACTCACCACACAAAACTCCATGTCTCTTCCTCAGCTCCGGTGACCGGAGATTCCGATGGCTGGTTATGCTCCGGAAACTACACCCTGCATCCCCTTCATCTCTATATGCCTTGTCTCTCTCGGTGAGCAGGTGAAGCCGCACCCCATACCCCTCGAAAACCAAGATAGTCGCCGTGTGCGGCGGCGGGATCAGAGAAAAGGGAGCAGAGAGAGGCGATGATGATGAGTTTCTAATTGTCTGAGTGAATCGGTGGTTGAGATATACCAAGTCTTGGCAGATCTGAGCCTCTAATTGTCTGTACCGATTGTTTCTAATTATCTGAGTGAATCGGTGAGTGAATAAACCCATACCCCTCGAAAACCAAGATAGCCGCCGTGTGCGGCGGCGGGATCAGAGAAAAGGGAGCAGAGAGAGGCGATGATGATGAGTTTCTAATTGTCTGAGCCTCTAATTGTCTATACCGATTGTTTCTAATTGTCTGTACCAAATCTGAATGATGAGTTTCTAATTGTCTGAGTGAATCGGTGAGTGAATAAAAGGGGCGATGATGATGATGATGATGAGTTTCTAATAAAAGGGGCGATGATGATGAGTTTCTAATTGCCTGTACCTATTGTTTTTTTTACAGATCTGAGCCTCATTCTATTCAACGAAATTGCTTTTATTTATTCACGGAATTGAGTCTTGGAACTGTCATTCAATTGATTTAGGCTGAATTTTTTATTGGAACTGTCATGTGGTTTTTATTTATTTATGAGTTAAATCCTTCGTTGACATCTTTTGGCTCTGGCTGATGAAGATGATGATGGTGTGGGTTTGTGATGAAGATGATGCAGATGATGATGGAGATGAAGATGATGATGGTGATGAAGATGATGTAGTGGGTTTTGTTAATAAACAAGGGTATTTTGGTCATTTAACATGGACTTAACTGAGAAATTTAACTGAAGTTAGGGCTGGGGACCAACCGAGTGCATTTTTGAAAACCACAGGGACCACGCGTGTAATTAGTAAACCATTGGGACCAAGTCTGCAATTTTTGAAAACCACAGGGACCAACCAAGCATTTAACTCAAAAAATAATTAAGACTGACTCATAAAACGCCATGTGTCCCTAATATGTATAGATTTTAATTTGGTTTTATCTTGACCCGACGTGAATCGGAAAGAAACAAAAACTTAATATATAACTTTAGACAAAGTACTTCAAAACTTATCAACCTCATGAAAAAAAATTCATAGATCAACTAAACACTTGTTCGTACAATTCCCGTTTGGTTTGAATGTTATAGGTTGAAAAAGAGCGTCTTTAAAGCAAAGTGTTATTGCAGATGTCTGAAGGGACATGAAACGGAGAAGGAAGAGATGATGACGATGTGAAGTAGGGACGAGCAAATCCCGATCCCGTCCCGATACCGTTCCGATCCCGAATTTCGTCAAAATTGGGTACTGATACCGATACCGAAATATGTCGGTACGGTAGCGGTATATTAAGGTAAAATTCGGTATTTTTTACCGATATCGTCCCGATCCCGAAAATACCGATACCGAAAATGCCAAAACGTGGATACCGTTTCCGGTACCGAAAAAATTCGGTACGGTATTTTCAGGATCGGGATCGGTACGGGACGGGAGCAGGATCGGTATTTGATACCAAATGCTCATCCCTTGAAGGACCGAAGGAAAAAGGAAGAAGAAGCTTTTGTATCCACAAACGTCTTCGGGCGGATTGTTGAGAGAAGGACCGGATCATATTGAGTTGTCCTCAGAACAACCTAATACTTAAGCCACTAGAGCTCACAGTCTTAAAAAAAAATCACTTTTTAATATAGGGAAATTAAAGAAAAAATTAGCCGATTTATAAGACTTTATACTATATCTTTTAAATATAAAAATAAAGTATATAGTAGTCAACTATACTATATTATAATGCATGAGGAAGGGTCATTTTAAGATATAAAAAAAATAAGAACTTTTCATCCCTTAATTTTTAGATACACCCCTAAAATGAGAGTAAATTGGTCTTTTAAACAACAATTATATTTTAGCCCCCAAACTTATTACACTTAAATCCCTAAGTTTTAACAAAATTCTGGATAATTAGTTACACTTTTCCCCCTCCTTATCAAACTTATAATTCTTTTGTGTATTCTTGTCACATCTTATAAAAGTTTAAAAAAAATCCAAAGACACCATGACGACCTACGTATTTTTGTCGACGTTTCGATAGTTGTCTTGTTCAGTATTGACGTGCGGATTAAAATGTACAAGTAGACGATGTCATAGTGTACAAGTAATCATCGCAAAGAAGTAGAATAAGTAAATCAATAAACTTATATAATCATTTTAAGTGTTAAAATTATTGGTTCTACTATTATGGAAATATTTGTATTGATTAAACTATAAACTATAAAAGAGTTTTTTTCCCAAAACAGTGTTATAGAATAAAATATTTACCAAAATAGTGTTGCTTCAAAAATATTTACCAAAGTAGTGTTTTTAAAAAATTTGGTTTTCTCACTCCTAATTTCATTGGATAATTCATACTTTTAATGAAATAAAACTTGTTCTAATAATTTGGAGAACATTGTTATTAAATAAACGAGTAAATTACGTTTTTGGCCCCTGTGGTTATATCACTTTTACTATTTTGGCCCAAAATAAGAATTTCTAACAGATTTGCCCCCATAGTCCTTATATCTAACTGTTTTGGCCCCTGAGACTAACCAAACCCCTAACCCTGGTTAATTAATTGGCACATGGGTTGCACATGATGGGTAAAATTGTAATTTCCCCTCCCCTTTTATGACTTTATAAATAAAACCCAGATCTTCAATAAATAAACCCACATCTTCAATAAATCATCATCATCATCATCTGCATCTCAGATCTTCAACAAAACAACATCATCTGCAACCCAGATCTTCAACAAAACACATCATCTTCAAACCCAGATCTTCAAGAACATAACCACCTTCAACCATCATCATCATCATCCCCTAACCAAATTAAATGCAATGATACAGAAAAGAAAATAAGACTATGATTATTTCTTATTAATATCAACCAGGTCTTCAATTCAAACACAAATCAAAACGAACATCATCATCTTCAACCATCATCATCATACACCACATCAACCCCTAAATTCCCATCATCTTCTCCAAGAAAACCCCCAAATTTGCCATTGGAATTCCAGATCTTCATCATCTTCAACCATCATCATCATTCGAGGTTTGCTTGTGATCAACACCCAAACCCTCCATCAACACCCACCAACAGCAACGACCACTACCCAGTCCGCCATCACTGCTACACCGACAACCATCCTCCACCTTCGATTTCACTTACCACCGTCGCACAACATCATCATCAACCACCACTATTCATCACCTCCCTCCGATTCACCACACATCATCTCCACTATAAATCTGAAGAACAAACAAAACCTGAAGAACAAACAAAAACCCACACATCAACTCCGCTATAAATCAGATTATTCGTTTCAAATCCTTGATTGTTGGTTATGACCAAATCGATGGCCTGGAACATCAAAAGTAGATTTAGGATTACTTTTTTCAAAGAGTAAATTACGTGGTTCTGTGGTTAAGACCGAATCGATGGCCGACAACATCAATAGAAACGGTTACAGAGAAGTCAGAGAGAGATGTTGTGATGGTGGTTCAGTGGTGGTGCTGTGGAGGCGGCGGTTCGGTGGTAGTGTTGTCCGTGGCGGTGCTGTGGTGCCCCCTTCTTCTCTGACGCCTTTGGGGGCTAGGGTTTTGACATAGTGAAGAGGGATGGATAAATAGATGAAAATGATGTTGTGTTCTTGAAGATAAGGTTTGTGTGATTTGCAGATGATATAATAGAACTCTAATAGAAATTAGTTTTAAAATAGGAGGAGAAATTACCATTATACCCTTCATGTGTACTAATAATTAACCAGGGTTAGGGGTTTGGTTAGTCTCAGGGGCCAAAACAGTTAGATATAAGGACCATGGGGGCAAATCTGTTAGAAATTCTTATTTTGGGCCAAAATAGTAAAAGTGATATAACCACAGGGGCCAAAAACGTAATTTACTCTTAAATAAACATATATTTCTAACATTTTATTTAACTTAAAAAAAAATAAACATATGTTCAAGTTTTTTTTTATCTCACGATACGCTAAAACTTGTTCTAATAAAAAGAATGATGTGTCATTCTCTTGAAGATAATATCATATGAATATTTTTTTTTATTATCTTTTACATATAACAACAATATACGAATAACGTGGGTGTCCAATTTTAATGTTGTGCTTGTATTGTGTTTATACATATTATTTTTTTGATGTTGTGTTTGTATTGGGTTTATACGTATTACTAGGTTAGTTCCCCGTGTGTTACACGGGTTGAACAATTTAAACTATATAATAAATATTTGATGCAAAACAAAAACAGAGACATTTATATACCAAATTGACATAAATGAGTTAATATAGATCTAATGTTATATGATTAATAATAAAAGAATAATGTTTTAAAAAATATATGCATTACACGGTAGAATAATAATTGAATAAAGTATAATGCAATTTGTTAACATATATAATTGTCAAAATATGTATTTAACAAAATGAACATTAACGTGATAATTATAAATTTTGTTAAGTTTATTATTTAAACATTTACCACCAATTTTTTTAATACTATTACTAATAATCAAGGTAAAAATAACCTAAAAATATTCTTTTAATACTATTAGTGTTATACGGTAGATTTGCTTCCAATTAAATGAAAGGTCACAAGAGGTAAAGACTCTTCTTCAAATATTTTGAAGTCATCATCTTCCTCCTCCAAGCTCATAACCAGAAGCGAGTTAGAGTCGTTCCAGCTTGCCAAAAAAAATCTCGTATCGGTTCTTTACTCAAAGATACAAACAAAAGTGGCTAAACGTTGACAAGTAATAAAAATTGTCATTGGGGTGGGTTAAACGTACCCCTTGTTACTTGTCATACCGTCACCCTAAAAAATCATTTTAAAAGTTGTCAAATTCACTCCCCCCCCCCCCCTCTTTTTTTTGATGTTGTATCTTAATTACAATGAATTTTGTATTAAAAATTTGGTTTTGATTGGTTTTTTCATTCGTTCTTACGGTTCTCGCAATATTTAGCATTCTCAAGATAATCCTCCCCTATATATATATATATATATATATATAGATGTTTTTAACTAACTTATTAATTGACTTTAATTAGTTAAGAGTTTCGGTATTTTTTTATAATTAATAATAATAATATCGGTTCTAAATTTAATAGTCAAATTATTATTGATCATGTATTCAACTTGATAAACATACTTAAATATATAATAAAAAATTCAATAAATCAAAAACTATAAATGTCTTAATCATCTTAAAGTAATTAACCAACAAAAAAAATAAGGTATCAAACTCCAATGAATCCAATTTATAAAATAACATAATTTCTATGATTGTGAAGTTGTTTAGACTTTTAATATGAGTTCTATGTGGATATTGGTGGCTAATCCTGGTAAACGAATTTTAAACTTCTTATGCTTTGAGATCATAGTTATCCATTTGGAATTTAAATTTGGATATAGATTAGTGACTTTTATAAGCAACCGATATTTTCCTGAATTTAATATTAAATTAATTAATAATTATCAACAATTAAAGAGGGTCTAGAATAATGACAAGTGTCCTCAAAATGGTTTCTTTTATTATATAGTATAGATTTTTTAATTCTTACATATCTCATTTTACTTACTACCAAACATAGCGTTCCAGATCAATAAGACCAACAAGATTAAAAAATAATAATAATATAAATATGTTTATTTAGTAAAAGAATATAAGAAAGGTAAATTATGGGTTTATTTATAAAAAAATAAAAATAAAAAAACCTGCTTTTTTAAATATTAAAAGAAGTTTAGTTTTATCAAACATATAAAGTTATCCAATAAAATTAGGAGTGAGAAAAACAAATTTTTCAAAAAAAAAAAAACACTACTTTGGTAAATATTTTTGGAAAAACATCATTTTGGTAAATATTTTCTCCCATAACACTCTTTTGGGAAAAAAAAAACTCAACTATAAAATGTATTAAAGTATAGATTCAATGACTATTTATTAGTTATATTATGAAAGTCCATCGACCTATGTAAACATTTCGATTTTGTATAGATATTATTTGACAGGTAAAAAATGCATAGATATATGTTATTTATTAGCATGGTTTTGACTAACTTTAGAATAAATATTTTGATTTTGTATGGATATTATTTTGCTAATTATTAGAAGGTTCTATGAAAAAGGGTGGCAAAAAACAAAGTAGGAAACAATATTTAAAATTTAAAACGTATACTTTGAAGCGTTTAATTTTGAGGGTTTTACTACAATTGATGCACCGGTTACAACTCACCATAAAACGGTTTGAAGCGGCAATAAAGTGTGTTTTGAAATTTGAATCACCCCCTTACCGCTATTTGCTTTGAAATTTATGTTCGTTTGTTAATTAAATGGACAAACCTATACCCCAATTTTAAGCATTTCTAAGCAAAAGTTTTAGCCCAAGTTTGGTTTTGACTTTTAACAAAAATTGAACGAACCTAACAAAAAACCGTTAATCTAACCAAATAAACCGAACTGATTAACCAAAAACCGATGGATGCTACAATAATTACCAATATGAAAACTACCAGAAACGAGTATCCCAATGTATAGTGTAGGTCGCACCCGCCGTATCGCGCGTGCACCCTGCTACTATACATCAACACATAAGGAGAATAAAAGTCAATTATGGATATTACTATACTTGTCAAGTTAGTTACGAAATCATCACCTCTATATTGCCCATTAATTTGTCTTGATCAAAGATACAAATTCACTTCACACGATTCTCACCAAAAACTAACTTTTTATCGTTTTATTATCCAAATATATATACACACACAAACTTTATCCAATTGGTATTGTTTATTCTTCTTTGTCGAATATAACTATAGTATACTTTTGTTGTATTATACATTTTTTTTTTTTTTTTTTTTTTTTAAATAATCTACGATTGATATAACCAGAAAACTTGTTAAGTTACATCAAAACAGAAGGTAGACGGGCAACAAGCTGCGCCGCCAACCCTTTCTGAATTGCAAACCCCAACCTCCCGAACACAAGTTGTATAAATTAAAATTGAAATAGTCAAAATCATAAATGTAGCCATCTTGAAATGTTTTAGTAAGGATCGATACTAATTTTCTAAACTTTTGTCATTATATTTACGAGTGCTTTGATGCAACATATGAAATTGTATACACATTCTTCATTTTCTTTTAAAAATAAATTTCAGGTTAAATAACTTGTCGACTTTCATCCATTAGAGCCAGTGTCAACATTTCTGTGCAGAACTGATCATCCGGATTAATCCATAATGCCTGCTCATACAAAAACAAACGCGCACTTCATACAATCATAATTGTTCTCACTAATAACAAATTAACCGACTTACCTTGTGATAGTACGTAATTGCATCCGTATATTTATCCTGTCAAAATACACAAAACCAACCATAATAAAAACTTTCAAAATGCTGTAGTATTTTCGCTTTCACTTACTGGATCCCACATCCTCAACGCATATATATTAAACGCACAAAATCGTGTATGATCGTATGCTGTTTGCGTACTATTGACCAACAAAATAGGCATTTATACAAGTTGGGTAACAAGTCAAAACTGGTCATATTTAGTACCACTCTGGCTGGGTGGGTCGGGTCAAACTGACCCATAAACAGTCTTGTATTATTTTTTAATACTAGTAACACTATATGTTACACTAATGATCTAAACCATTTTCAGATATACATTAGAAGGTTCTATTTTTTGAATACATAATAGTGGACTGACAACCTGTCTGACCTCACACAACCAACCGTTTAGATATATAAAACACCCCAGATTAACCCGTTCGTAGGCATGTAAAAGAACCAAACGTTCATGAACTGTTAGTTAACTTGTGCGGCGAGAAGTTAGTTTCATCATCATCATCATACTCAGTAAATCCCACCAATAGCAAGCTAAGGTGGGGTCCGAGGAGGGTATAATGTAGACAACCTTACCTCTACCCTGTAGGAATAGAGAGGCTGCTTCTAGTGAGACCCCCGGCTCGATAGTAGTTTATTTAATAAACAAACGAACATGAACACAATTTTTTTGTTTATTAATTAAATTAAATGTACAAACATGAACACACGTTTTGTTCGTTCATTTATGTCCGTGAACATTCGTTTATGCTTGCTTGTTCATTTCAATTTAAATACATAAGCAGTTATATTTATATAAATATTAAACATAAAAGGAACTTTCTTACTATTTATATAAATATAACAAATTGGTAGTTGGGCATTGTAGTAATAAAAATGGGTTTTCCAATGTAATTTATCCTATTTAATCACTAATTTATATAAAAAAATATTTTATGCTCGTTTATGACTAGTCAATTCTGTTCATTTGTTTTAATTTATGTTTGTTCAATTGTGATCATTTGTGTTGTTTATTATTTGTTAAATTATGTTCATTTAAGTTTGTTCGTTTATGTTCATGAACTGTTCATTTAGGTTTTTAAACGAACACGAACAAGCCCATTTTCTTAATAAACGAACATGCACAAAAAAATTTGTTCGCTTATATGTTCGTTTTCATCCGGTTCATGTACAGGCCTACCGCTTCGTATATAAATGGGTCAACATTTCCACCTTTAGCCACAATGTAAAAGTCAATGTTACCTGCAGGTGATACGTGTACGCCAAGCCCGCATACGTGCTTAAGCTTCTTGTTGATAGCGCAAGGGCCTTTTCGTAATATGTGATTGCTTCATCGTACCTCCTATTGATAGCGCAAGTAGCACAAAAGTGTTAAAATAGTCGATAACCGTTAAACCGTATGTTTAGTGGGAAAAAGTAGACATACTTCAACTTTCTTAAAGCATGAGCAAGATTAACCACAGTTGATTCCCACATCTCACTTAACGGTGATGGTATGTGAGCTAACGTCTTCTCAAACCACCGTACTGCTTTATTATACCTACAAAGATTCATATTGGGTTTAGGATTTACAACAATTTTGTGGCTATCAGACAATTAGTATAAAGGGTAAAAAAAGTAAAGAGTTAATTACGTTTTTCGCCCCTGTGGTTTTTTGAAAATAACCATTACAGTCCATTAGTCTAATATTTGCGAAAACAGTACCAATACTTTCACTTTTGTAACTATTACAGTCCACCTCACTTAACACCATATAAAAACCCCAAACCCTTTTCGCTCTGAAAACCCTAATCACTTGGGAGTTTGTCATTTGGTGTATTTACACTCGAAGGGGTTTTTTTAAAGGAAAGGACGAAAATGCCCCTGCATGTGGTTTGTCTAACAGGTTAAATGGATGGTGTTAAGTGAGATGGACTGCAATAGTTACAAAAGTGAAAGTACTAGTACTGTTTTCCCAACTTTTAAACTAATGGACCGTAATGGTTATTTCAACGAACCACAGGGACGAAAAACGTAATTAACTCAAAAGTAAATAAAGAAAGAATTGATGATCACTCTTTCATGTGATAAGCAACGGTTCCAAGTTCATTATATACAAGTGGATCCGAAGGGCATATTGCCTTTGCCTGCATAAAAAACTGAAAATAATACGAAGATTAATATTTACGAGATTACTAATTAGTATAGAAAATAGATGATGTCATGATATAGCACCTGATTCGCAAGTTTGAAGCTGTGGGTTCGCATGTACTCCATGCCGATATACAGAGTAGGCAAGTGACACCTAGCATAAAAAACATCAAGATTTATCCTCTAATAAACACATTATTTACATGTGATAATGTGACTCGAGACTGAAGAATAATTAATAAAAAAAGCTTTATTACCCAGGAAATAAACGAGCAGCAGTACGATAACCCGACATTGCTTGATCACCTTCTTTTTTGGCTGCATAAGCGTTCCCGAACCCTATCCAAGCAGGAAGAAACGTTCCATCTAAGCTAGTTGCTTTGCTGTCAAAAAATGATTAAAAGATATGGTAAGAACTAAGAAGTGTAAACTCATTACAAACTATGCACTATGCAGTTAATATCGATACATCGGTTATCGATCGGTCCCCATGTCAAATATCGGTACGGATATTACCGGCGATATTGACCGATATATCACTGATTTTCCTGATATCAATACTTTTCTTCTTAATTCTACCATTCGTCTCATTGCTGCTATTAGTGTTTTAAGTCTTAATCAGTTCCTACTTGCTACAATTGTTAGTGTTTTGCAAGTTGCAAAACGTTTATTTGTTAATGGTAGGAGAGTATACTGAATTGTTAGTGTGTAACTTATATCTATATGTATATATAGGGTTAGGTTCGTTTGTGAACAACCCCCTTGATAGTGAACTGTGTGAACTAATCCTAGCCCTTGATTATCAATACACAATTGTAAATCAATGGCCAGGATTTGATGATGAAAATACACTAGTGTATTTTACAATTTGATGATGTAAATCAATGGCCAGGATTTGTTCACTCAGTTCACAAATACACTAGTGTTCTCTCTAGAAACCCACCCTATATATATATTACCTGCATAAAACGATTCTTTACCGCATAGGTTACAAAGCAATTCTAAAACGACATAAAATAAAATATCCATCCAGCTATAATCCAACTGTATATTACCTGAAATAACGACGTGCCTGGTCATATTTCTTGATACAATAGTAGTAGCAACCGACAGCAAACCACGACATCGCCCTTAAAGAAAGCAAATGATAAAAGTAACATGTGTGACGAAAAAACTAGAATTGTGAAACTTGTAAAGTAGAACGTGAACAAGAATAAAATAAGGAGTAAAATGGCATTTTTGTTTCTGAAGTTTGGCCAATTTTGCGACTTTCGTCCAACGGTTTGTTTTTTTCCGCATCTGGATCCAAAAAGGTTTGAAATCTTGCCACTTTCATCCGGCATGTTAACTCTATCCATTTTTTACATTAAGTCAGGGGTGTTTCCGTCTTTTATTTTAACTTAAAGGGCAATTCAGCTTTTTTCAAGGGAATTCAGTCTTTTTCCTTAAAGTGAAAAAGACCGAATTGACCTTTAAGTTAACAAAAAAGACGAAAATACCGTTGACTTAACCGAGAAAAATGTATGGAGTTAATAAGCCGGATGAAAATGCCAAGATTTCAAACCTTTTGGATCCCATGTGCAGAAAAACAAACCTTTGGACGAAAGTCGCAAAACTGGCCAAACCTTAGGGGACGAAAATAGCATTTTGCTCAAAAATAAACATATAAATACTTTCTTACTTTTGAGGATAATCTTTGACTAAGTTGCAAGCCATGAGGTAAAGTTCATTAGAGTGTCCAAGCTCCATAGCTGCCGATATATGAACCATGGTACTTTTAAGATGGAACGGATCTTTTTCAAGCAATCTGAAATACTTAAAAAAGTTGCATCAAACACTAAGTTCAATTTCTTAGATAATTTTGGTGAAAAAGTGATTTAACTTACACTGAAGTCAATTCAAAGCATTTCTGATATTCGCCACATTGATGGTAGTATTCAGCTTTGCAAGCCAAAAGATCGGTGTTGTTTTTTAGCGTGCAAATCAAGGACTGGTTTGATGGTTCTATGCTGATATCTTCGGTCTCGAGTTTGTTAAATTTCTCTTCTATGACACTTGCTTTATCGTACTGAACATATATTAAAAACAAAAACTTAATTGAGTGAAATCAAAATAAAGAGTAAAATGCCATTTTCCTCCCTAAGGTTTGGCCAGTTTTGCGACTTTCGTCCAAAGGTTTTTTTTCCGCATCTGGATCCAAAAGGTTTGAATTTTTGCCATTTTCATCTAGCTCCTTAACTCCATTCACTTTTCTCTGTTAAGTCATGGGTATTTCTGTCTTTTTTGTTAACTTAAAGTGCAATTCAGTCTTTTTCATTTTATGTACAAGTAATCAAAATACTTTTACTAAATAAATAGTTAACAAAAACAACGAAAATACCCCTCACTTAACAGAGAAAAACGGATGGAGTGAACAAGATGGATGAAAATGACAAAATTTCAAACTTTTTGGATCCAGATGCGAAAAAACAAACCTTTGGACAAAAGTCGCAAAACTGGCCAAAAAAAACTCTAACTACAATATCACACAAGCACTTTTTTCTTTAAGATACCTTTTTTATTAAACATGAATAGAATGAAGAAAGCCAACCGTCTTCTTGAGCAAACTGCAGAGAGGAAAGAAGACTTTTCTCTGAAATTGAACAGCAAATTAAACAATGACATAGTGATTAGTGCCCCCTGAATACAAACAATTTATGTATACACGATAAAACGAATGAATGATTAGATAAGTGCAAATAAACTACCTTCTTCATAAGTTAGCATGTGATTTTCAATAAGACATTCAAGGGCCTGAACCAAAGAAAAAGCAAAGAAATAAGTTATATAAATGATGGTAAATTGTAACTATACAACAAAAAAGATGATAACGAGCTGGTGAAAATAATAGCACGTTGTTATGCTTACCTCGTAGCATAAAGGATCAGCTCTAATAGCGGCTGTGTACCTAAACCGTCATAAAACATAAGATATTTAAAGACGCGATAGGAAGACAAGACACAATGTTCGTACATCAGATTTTTAATTTCAGCATTTTGTAACTTTATGTACGACTGTGGTGCAAAATCTAATCGTCTCAGGTAAGGTATACCCTTAAAAGTTAAAAATACAAGAAGAACAGTTTTATAATAATAATAAAGGGCGAATTTAAAAAAGGGAAGCAAGAGCATGGCTTTATCTAAAATGCATTCTTATGAAGTTATTTTTTTAAATCTCATTAGATCCATATAAAAAATTGTGGTATTGAAGAGCACTTAACATGCATCCACATTGCAAAATATGTTGAAACTTACCATTGCCGCGCCTGAGAACGATTCTCCATAGCTTCATATGCCCTGCCTCTCAAAAAACATATTGCTGACGATATCTGAATAGCATAGGTGCATTAGTTTGCGGCATATGAAACTATCAATACCAACTTTCTGATCAACAAAGGATAATCGGAAGAGAACAAAATGTAAACAAAAATAAAATCAACCTTAGTAAGTTGTTATATTAATGATAAAGATCGTACAAAAGAGAGTTCAACAGTTTTGTGCTGAAAATAGCGTGGGATGAAGAAATCAAATTACCGCTACCAGCATAATTATAAATCAATTATGTATCCTTTATCATTTATTCATAATATTGCACTTCCCAAAACCAGATAAGAAAGAAAGATGTGAGCGTAAGGTAGAGTAAACTGCAAACAGAAAGAAAAAAAAAACTCACGTTAATTTCACGATCTTCACTATCTTTATCTATCATGACATTAGAATCTTTGATATCACTAAAATTCCCATGTTCATCCACATTGGCTTCTCCAAGCATTTGCAAACACTGATCCCACTCCTTTAGTTCCTCCTGATCAGGAACAATCAAAACAGTTATTACATAACCAGTCAACCACTATCAGATACACACATAATAGAATCACCATAAAAATTAGATTTTCCTTTGGATCTTAATAAGAATAGAAATTTCACTTTGTTGAGATTAAATTTCAAATGCTCTAGGTCACATCTCCTATTTAAAGTCCAAATAAGACAAACAAGGTAAAAAAATAAAGCAAAACAGATTGTTGTTATCTACAAATCAGTTGTAAAAATCGGTTCTAACTAAGCGGTGATTAATCGCCTATTACTTGCTGATCACCGGGCTGCCGATGTTACTTCAACTAGATTGCCCCTAAAATCTTTAATTGGTCAAAGGCAGTCAAAATCTAAGTAGTTAATGAGGTAAAAAATCGGATATCGGTCAAGGACCAATATTTGAGATATCGGTAATCACGGTGGGATATCGGTAATTTTAATATCATGAAGAATTTATATATATAGCAATTTAACATTAACAATTCAGTATACATTCCTACCATTAACAAATTAACCTTTTGCAACTTGCAAAACACTAGCAATTGTAACAAGTAGGATCTGGTTAAGACTTAAAACGCTAACATTTAACATTAAGTCATTAACAATTAAGAGGGTGTTAGGGATTGCGTTTTGAAGTGATTATTTGATTATTGCGTTTGTAAAACATAAATAATCTAAAAAAGTGTTTGGATGAAAAAGTGATTATCGGCCTCCAAAACGCAGTTTTGGAGAAATATGTACCTACATGCATTTTCAAAACGCAGTTTTGAAAACGCAAAATCTATTTTGAAAAAACATAATCTATTTTGAAAACGCAACACCAAACACCCCCTAAAACTTAAAACACTAATAGTAGTATAAGAAGAAAGACAAATGGTAGAACTAAGAAGAAAGGTACTGATATCATCGGTGTCATATTGGTCAAATATTTGTCCGATATAGGTCAATATCACCGATAATATCAGTACAAATAGATTAAATTTACTCCTAGAATACACAAAACTTTTAAAATTATTTTTCCTAATTTAATAAAGAGTTAAATGCCATTTTAGTCCCTGTGGTTTGGGCAATTTTCCAAGTTTAGTCCAAATGTTTCATTCTTCGCCTGTGGGTCCAAAAAGGTTTCACTGTTACCATTTTAGTCCATTGGGTTAACTTCATCCATTTTTTCTATTAACGAGAGAGGCAATTCGGTCATTTTATATGGCCGAATTGCACTTCTAGTTAACAGAATTACATATAAAATGACCGAATTGCCCTTCTGATTAACAGAAAAAATAGATAAAGTTAACCCGGACTAAAACGGCAACAGTGAAACTATTTTTCAGACCTGTTGGCGAAAAATTAAACATTTTGACTAAAATGTCAAAATGGCTCAAACCATAAGGACTAAAACGGCATTTAACTCTTCAATAAAACTCCAAAATTTTCAATTATATTTCCTAATTTAACAAAAACCGAAACTAAACAAATTAGGGCAAGAATAGTGAAACTAACAAGACATTTAGCAGCAAGATATCGAAACCGGAGATCACGAAGCACGATCTGAGAAGCATTTAACAGGTGGAAAGCACGGCGATAATGGCGACCGAGAAACAGAGCCTGAGCTTGCATGTAAATATCCGCCGGATCGGAAGTGAAGGCGGCGACCTTATCGGAAAAGAAGATAGCCGATGAGTATAGATGTTTGCTGACGCAATCTCTGACGACACCTCTCAACCTCTCGATCTCTTCTTCCTTCATCTTTGCTTTGATTTTTTGAATTTTTTCAAGTTTTTCTTTTTGTGGAGGGTTTGGGAGAAAAGCGGGAGGAGGTACCTGTTGGGCCTGTTGGGCCGTTTTTATATTATTGGATTTGTATTTTTGATGTATTGGGCCTTTTATTAGTTTGTAGCAACATTTATGAAACAAATCTAAACCGGTTTGGGTTCTGAAACTGGTTCCTAAACCGAAATCGGTCTGATCTAGAAACGGGTTTGGTAGAAACCGGTTTGTAAGCAAACTGAACCGTCGGTTTTTAATCGGATTGAGAACTCTTCTGTTTGAAACTGGTTAAAAAGCGAATCGAGTTGGGTGAGGACTGATGTGATTAGTATTATGTATTTTGTTTGATTTTGGTTTTTACTTAATCAATGAAAAAGCCAGAGAGTTATAGTTTTATTTGTAATTTCTTTTAGGGGCTGTTTGGTTGACAGAAATCCATAGGATTTCAAGGGAATTGGAATTTGAATTACATTCCTTTGTGTGTTTGATTGGATAAATTAGTTGAAGGGAATTGGATTTTAATTCCAACAAAATCCCTTGTGTAATGGAATTCAGATTGCTTCAATATTTCAAAGGAAAGTTAAAAAAAACCACGGGAATGTTAAAAGTTACGGAAATATCCCCAGTTCGCCTCTTTCATCTTTGTCTAGGGTTTCAGCCCCTTCATCGTCTCTGAGATCTCGATCGCTCCTCTAGGGTTTCAACCCCTTCATCTCTGAATCTCGATCGGCTCCCAGACATCGCTTTCACGTCCCCTGCTCCTTGTTCCGCTAAGGTCAACTGCAACGTGCCCTAGGATTTTCTTCTCCGACCAACAGGTATCGATCATCGCCATCAATTGCTTATCAATTCCCCCTTTCATCATTCTCCTAACCTGCAGTTACAAAACGAGATCTATCGTGTTGTTTATCTTATATTATAATTTTATAACATGAATTTGTTGATTGATGTGCATGTATGCTGCTGCTATTTCTGCTTTTGTTTGTTTAATTTGTTTTATTCAAGTTTGCAGACTGTTTGATTTGAACGAATCTGAAATTAGATGTGTTTTGCTGCATATTCATCGTAGAGTAGAAAGTATATGATGATGATGATTCGTTTTAGCTGTAGTTGAGTGAAAGTTTAGTTGTTGGCTGGATAAAGTTTCTGTTTGTTTGATTGTTGCTCAACGTAGAAGAAGAAAGTTGGTAAAGGTTTTAGGGTTTGGTAATTCCAAAAAATAAAATTGATTCAACTTTGACTTGACAGATCATAAGATTTTGGAAATTGTAAAAATAAATCAAAGTTTAATCGAGATTGAGCTTCTAGGATCACAAAGTTTTCATTTTGATTTGGACCGTGATAATTTTTCATTTGGCTCGAGTTTTTAGATCAAGTTAGTGATAAGATTGTCAATTTGGGCTGAGTTTTTTTTTTCCTTCTAGTGGGCTACAAGGTTTCTTCTTGTAGCTGGACTGGATGTCTTGATAGTCTTTTTATGGGTAAGCCTAGAAAAACGGACGGGTCGTGTCTGGCTAGGTAATGAATCAAGATTGACTGCTGGTCCTTTTGACATTGGCTTGAAACCAACATCGCAGCATCCCCAAAAAGGATCACAGACAAAAGGGTATAAAAAAATCTGAAGGCAGAGTTGGATTGTCATTATGAACTTAAACTTTCGACACAAACTATGTTTGTGAACCGTAGGCTTATGATATTAAAACCTAAAAAAAACTGTAAATGAAAATTTTATTATATTTTCTATTCAGCACCGGGTCGTGGCCAAATAGTTTCACTGGGTCCGTGTGCAATAAGTGATCAGAGTATTGACTTTGCCTGGCTTAGTGTTTACTTTGATGTCATATTAATGTGATAATACAAAAGCAATATCATCTTTAGTTTTTATATTATCATTTTACATATTCCTAGACTAATGCTTTAGTAGCCCCCAACTTTGATGGGTACATCAGTGGTTTTGTTTGCATCTTATAATTTTAAGAAAAAAAAACCATGTACATATATACATCATAATTTGTTCTAAAAAGTAAGAATAAATCGTAACTCTGGTGTCGATATGATGATTATTAGATTATGTTAATAATAGACTAAGATGACAATAGAGTATGAACCTGGTCCAGTTAGTATAGTATGGTGTGGGCCTGTTTCATGTTGGGTATAATACCCGGTCTTTTGTGCGCCTTTACTGAGTGAGAGTTATCGCCAATCTTTGTGCGCCTTTACTGAGTGAGGATCTGTATGTTAACTCTGGTCCAGTTAGTATAGTATGGTGTGGGCCTGTTTTATTTAATTTAGTTTTGAGATATAACAGGTTTAGGGATTGTTTAATAGTTTTGAGCCCAAGGTTTGGTTAAGTAATGTTACTCCAAAAATAAGTAGACTGACTATATGCAAAAGAGAAAAAGCAACATAGTTCTATTAATTAAATAAGGACCACTACAGCAAATTAAATTTTATTAATTTTTAGGTTTAACTATTATTTTATTGTAGTGGGCAACTTTTTGGTTCCTTTTAACATATATTTTATTTGATACTTTTGTTATTTGTCTTAATTATGCTAAATTTTATTTGATACTTACAGAATCACCGTTAATGCTCTTGCTCCCTATTTTTAACATAACCTGAGATTGAATGTTAACTCATTGTGTGTTTATAATGTGTAAATAGGAAATGGCCCGACTTAGTTTAGCAACTCGCAAACGTAAGCAAAGGAGAAGGACATTGATTTTGATATGGTGGAACCAACTTGTTACGACTGTTTCTTTGCTTATACTTTCACTTTACATGTTGATATTCAAATATCTAATGGATAAACCACGTATTGGATACTCTTCATAAAAAATAGATAGATATTCGATATTGTATAGGTATGTATATGAGAGTGATAGTATGTCTATATCTCAAATTAGGATGAATCGATCATGTTTCATCAAGTTGTGTGACATGCTTAAAGAATTTGGAGAATTAAGATCAAGTAAGAATATGGATATTGATGAGCAATTAGCCATCTTCCTTCACATTATAGCTCATAATGTTAAGAATAGGGTCATCGTATGCCTGTTTTAGTTATAAAAATACTTGTTTTAGTGAAGGATAATAACGAAAGATAAGATGAACACGACTGCGGGTTCTTATGCGCTTCTTAACTCGGTGGTGCCTCGAGATGCCGGTGTGGTTAACAAGTTGAGGGAAGCAGGGGCAGTTATACTTGGGAAAGCAAGCATGAGTGAGTGGGCTCATTTCAGAAGCTCATCTGCACCTAATGGTTGGAATGCTAGAGCTAAACAAGCATTTGTAAGTCTTTAAATTGAAGCACACCAGCTGTTTGTGTAAATGTCTTAGTAGTAGTGAACATAACATAAGATGAGCGAGCCATTTACTAGTATCTATCTTGCTAGTACCCAGTTTTATATGTATTGAGTTCGGCACCCTGTTTAAAAATTCAAGACCAATCAGTCACTGCGGGGAGGGGTCGGACTGGATTGATGTATGCATCCTTCACTTTGTGCAAGAGGTTGTTTACACAACTTGAACCCGTGACCTCAAGGTCACAAAGAAGCAACCTTACCAGTTGCTCCAAGGCCGGCTGATTACTAGTATGGTTTGCTTAATAAAGTTGTCTTTGAAATTGTGTGAATTAACCCCCTTAAAAGATTTTTTTTTTTTAATTTGTGCAGAACCCATATGTAGCAACTCTTGATACATGTGGTTCAAGCACCGGATCAGCTATATCAGTTGCAACGAACATGGTTACTGTATCATTGGGCACAGAAACAGACGGATCAATCCTATGTCCTTCAAGTGCCAACTCAGTTGTCGGGATCAAACCCACAGTTGGCCTCACAAGCCGAGCAGGAGTCATTCCAGTTTCTCCTAGGCAGGACACAGTTGGGTAAGTGAGTCTAAAATATACGTTCTCGCCTTCCATTTAACTTTGCTAACCGTTTCCCCCCTGTGAAATCATGGTGAAGACAGACTGATTTGTAGGACTGTAGCAGATGATGTGTATGTTCTTGATGCCATTGTGGGTTTTGATAAAAATGATGCAGTTGCAACCAGAAAAGCCTCAAAGTATATTCCCAAAGGACAAAGGTGGTTATTTAAAGCACCTCAATTTAGATGGACTCAAAGGAAAGAGGTTAGGGATAATGAGGGCTTATCCCTACTTCGGATTTGGTAATGACACTGAAACCTTGAATAAGTTTAAGAAACATTTTGATATATTAAGGTAAACATTCAAACATTTTTCCCTCTATCGTTTACTTACCCTTCAAAATCTAGTTTTTAAATTTAAAAAAAATCATGCAATCTTGCATGAAACAAGTCAGAATGGGGCCATCCTGGAAGAGAATTTGGAAATCATCAACTTCAATGACATAATTTCAATGTTTAATGGCGATAATATAGCAATATCAGCAGAATTCAAGTTGTCCTTGAATGCTTATTTGAAGAAGCTCGTGGTTTCACCCGTGAGATCATTAGCAGATGTTTTATTATTTTTTATAACTAGGTATTTTTGAATTTTTAGGATTTTTTATTATTTTTTAGAATTTTTTTGATTTTTTAGATTTTTTTTGATTTTTTAGTATTTTTTTTATTTTTTAGATTTTTTATTATTTTTTAGGATTTTTTTATTTTTTAGAATTTTTTTTATTTTTTAGAAGTTTTTTTGATTTTTTAGAATTTTTGAACTTTTTATTATTTTTTAGAATTTTTTTGATTTTTTAGAATTTTTGATTTTTTAGAATTTTTTTTGATTTTTTAGAATTTCTTGAACTTTTTATTATTTTTTTTATTTTTTTATACTTTTGAATTTTTTGGATTTTTTAGAATTTTTATAATTTTTTATGATTTTTATAATTTTTTTGAATTTTTATAATTTTTTATAATTTTTTGGATTTTTTAGAATTATTTTGAATTTTTATCTAAGATAGTTGTTTTTGAAACTTTTGGCAATTGTTTATAACTAGGGGTAATTTTGTCTTTTTAGGTATTTTAAAATTCTAATTCCATTAATACATTTATCAACCAAACACATCTATGGATTTCAAAGGAATCCATTAAATTCCAATTCAAATTCCAATTCCCATAGGGATTCCAATTCCTACACATTCCGCGAACCAAACGCCCCCTTAGTGTTGGTTATTTTGTTTGTGTTTATGCGCATTAACTCATAGGAGCAGTCTTGTGTGTTCTCTTTTCTATACGTTTTTAAGTTTTATTTGTATTGCCTTGTTCATGTGAACGTTTGATGTGAAATTTAGACGTCAGTTACCGAACAACTAGTATGCAGACCCATTTAGACTTTATATGTTGGTCTTGGCGAGATCTGGATCAAACACGGTCTAAGGGGCTGTTTGTCAACTTTTGAATGTGTAAGTGTTGAACCAGTAAGAGGTCTAAACCATTAAGGGTTGAACTAGTAAAAGGTCTAAACCATTAAGAGCCAATATAATAGTTAACCATTTAGAGGCAAATTTCTGACCAATTCAGATAAGAGGTCTTAACCATTCAGAGGCAAATTTCTGACCAATTCAGATAAGAGTTCTTAACCATTCAAAGGCAAATGTCTGAACCGTTCGGACATCTGCTCACGAAATAACCAGTCTGAACCATTAAGTGTTAGACCAGTAAGAGTTCTGAACCATTAAGAGCTCATTAAAAGCTGAAAGAAACAATCCCCAAGTATAAATCAATTAGACCACCCGTAGTGGTTTAGAAAAATAATGCCCCCACCATGGGGTATTATCCGACACGTGTCATCCCAGTCAGCATGGGGCGTTATTGCAAAAGTGGCGTAGTGGGAATAATTCCCCTTCCAATCATTAAACAAAAAAAAAAAAAAAACAAACAAACTATTTTCTCATTGGTGGGTCAAACCCAGTCAAACCTTCCTTCTTCCAATTTAGGTGTTTTAATTATAATGCCCAAACAATTTTTTTTCAAAAATAATACCCCATAATGCCCTATGTAATGGGGGAGTGTGCGTTTTTTTTTTTGAAAATAATGCCCCCATAATGCCCCACTACACATGGTCTTAGGAAGATGTGAGTTGGATTAGGCCAATGGGTGGGATTCTGTGGAGCATAAATTAAATCCAAACAATGAGCCTGATCCATGCATACATCACCAACCACTGTCCCAACATATTCAAAGATTGTGTGGTTCTAACTACATTATACCCAATTGGCAAAAACTTAGTTTGGGTTTGTAAGTGTTATCATATAATCTTGTGTGTTACAACAAGAAAAAAATATCAAAAAAGAAAAGGAAATACTGATAATAAAAAGGAAGGGATGGCCCGGATGGGTCATGGGTGTGAAATGTTCCTAGAGGATGAGGCCTTTGCACATTCAATGAACAAGTACAAAATGTCACATTTAGCATGCATACTTGTTCCCCGGTGTACTATATCATGATATCTTTAGGAATTACATAGCTAGATTGTAGATTATTATTATTGCTATATGATATAAATGTGTTTATTTTGTCTTATTATAAGAATATATTTCAATAATTAATCCGTTGAGGTTTCACTCATGGTATGCTATTTCGATAATTAATTCGTTGAGGTTCACTCATGATATGACAAATAGATAAACAACGATAAAGTCTTATTATAAGTATATTTCAACAATTAATCCGTTGAGGTTTCACTCATGGTATATAAGGATATTTCAATAATTAATCCGTTGAGGTTTCGCTCATGGTATGCTATTTCGATGATTAATTCGTTGAGGTTTCGCTCATGATATGGCAAATAGATAAACGGGGCTAATGTACATATAGAAAAGGGTTTGTCACATAATGTACGAGTTTTGACAATGATCTTGTACTAAGACCTTATAAAGACAAATATGGTGAGATGACGTTTATCTTTTGAAAGTTTATTTATTTAACTATTCGTGTGCGTAGAGATATGGAACAATGTATAAATTTGAAGAATGCTTCGAGCACATATTATTACATCATATCAATCAAAAACCTTTAAAGATACACCATGTAACCAAAGAGATAAAGCGATTGTATGTTAAAAAAAAGATTTTTAAGGCGCGTTTTACATTGATTTGCGTTGTTTTTGGTCCCAGTAGTGCAACAATACCAAAATCGACTCGTACCAAATCGAAACCCTAAACATGAATGCACGTGGATGAACTAAGGCTGTTCGCTCGGTATCAGTTCAGTTTGATATGGTTCGGTAACCAACTCGTATCAAAACCGAAACCATAAAAATGAATACAAGTATGACAATGTACCAGAACTGATGTTCCGTCAATATTAGTTCACTTCAATATGGTGTCTATAATCGATTCGTATTAAACCGAAAACCATAAAAATGAATACGCATATGACGGCATACAAGAACCGATGTTGTTTGGTCGGTATCAGTTTGGCACCGTACCAACATTGTATTGGTACTCGGTAAAAATGTTAATGCATTGTTTACAATACTAAAAATTACTTAATATGAATAAAACTCCATTTTTAATACAATCTATATTGAAATGTTGACAAGAAAAAACATAAAAGCATACGAGATTCTTAAGATTTTTTTTAATTAACAATAGGTTATTAGATAAAAATCAATAGTTAACAAACAAATTTTGATATCATACTGATACTATAACGAAGTGGACCCTGTCCAACCCAAAGTCCATCGTATAGCACGGAGAATCCCTCGAAGTTAAATATTTACATAAGGTTAATTATATAAAATGTTTTATTTATTTATGAAAATCTACGATCGTATATAAAATACAATTAAATAATTAAATATAATAATTGATTTGATAAATGAGGTTAGAATATAATAGGAAGTTTATTTGAGTAGGAAGTAATCTTTACCATCCATTTATTTAATCAAGTGCTAAGATTAAATGAATGAAATTAAAGGAAAAAAAGGAGGCGCATGGGTTTGTCTAGAGGCATTCTAGTCAATCCAAAGCAATAATTTCTCTCTCATCCAATTCCCCCCATTTTTTAAACGTTAATAACTCTTTCATACGATATTATTTTTTTATAAAAATTGCACCAAAAAAACGAGCGTTTTTTTATCTTTAAAACGAGTATACTATTGCTACATTTTCGAAAAAAATTCGAAAACCCAATTGCCTAAAACGTAATTGAAAAAATCCAGTTACATAAAATGCAATGGAAAAAAAACCTAAAAATGACATTTTTCTAAAACGCAATGCACAAAAAACACAAAGAAATGTCTTATTTGTAAAACGCAATGGCCAGAAAACACAAAGAAACGTCTTATTTCTAAAACGCAATAGCCTAAAAACACAAAAGAAAGTGTACTTTCTAAAACGCAATGGACTGAAACACATAAAAATGTGTTTTACCTAAAACGCAATGCACCAAAAACACAAACAAATGTCTTATTCCTAAAACGCAATTGTCACACCCCTTTCTAAGACGGAAGCACGATGTGTGATCCTGAAATGGTTCTCATTGCATACGAATGGTAAACATACTATATGCTCATAAAATAACTCCAAATGCCATTAATATTACATAACTAAAAACATAAGTTAAGTTTTGAGTTTACATCACAAGACAACATATTGTTTAAAAGATTACAACTTTAATTAAAAGATAGACATCAAGGTTTTGGTTCCTATATCACCACATAGAATGGGACATAACAACCAAACCCAGCAAAACGAGCATAGGAGTCTTGATACATAGTAACTAAAAACACAAACAACATCCAAGAGCAGGAGTGAAACTGCGTGTACATCCACCTTAGTTACCTGAAATACATGTAAGTTTTTGGAAAATCGTCAACATAATGTTGGTGTGAATTCATGCAGTTTTGAATAGAATGTTTATATACTTGAATGAAAACATGGTATGCAATTTGTAAAACATATCTGCACTGTGAATGTAAATGTAAGGAATACGAGATCGCTAAAGTTTCGCGAGGACATTAACATATGTCACGACATAGGAAGCCACCAAACCTAGGCATTTTTGTCGAGATCGACTGAGACACAAAAACACTCATTGGTAGAAGTAGGCCAAGAGTGGGGTTGCCTGAAACCCATTAGATCTAACCCTTCAGTTCTGGGGTCTAAATGTATATGTTGACTAATGGTGCTTATGGTACACTATTCGTCACATGATCTATGTGTCATTCCTTAGTTTTGTGTGCTACATACCATTGTACATGTATTCCCCAAGTTTAGAAAACAAGTAAAAGTTTAAGAGTGTGGACATGAACTCACAAATTTGCGTTTCCTGCGTCGTAAACTTCACCGGTTTGCTTAGAGCGTCGTACCACTACCTACACACGTGCTATGTCTTATTAGACGCTTAGGTCGTGTACGACTATTAGTCTTAGTTGTTTATTTAAACTTATTTTGGAATCATTGGTATATTTTGTGTTACATCCTTGATGTATTGTATAATTCCGAAGTACATAATTCCAAGCATAGGAATGCTTGTAGTTGTGTATATTCATAGTTGTGTAATTTGCCAACAATTTGTGGTGTATTCCGGTATGTATTTGCACATATGAGGACTCATACCTTCTTGTATTCATTAAGTATTCTATACTTAAATTTGTGATTGTTTTTCCGGAATATGATTTTAGAGAACTATAAACCACCAATTTGTATTCTCAAAATATACATATTTTGAGATGGTTTTTATAGAAAAATATCTATAAATTTATTTGGCAAAAACAAGTATATTTTTATATAAACCTCAAAAATAATATATTTTTAAGATTAGTTTCAGAAAATATATATTTCTAGTTTTTACCCAGAATAGTATATTTTTAACTTGTGTAAAAATATATATTTTCTCCATCAAAATAATACATTTTCTATTTGCCCAAAATACGTTATATTTTGTATTCCAAATTTTGGTATATTAGCGTGTTATATTATTTTCGAGTTTCTAGAATAATATAACTACTTCACATATTATACAAGCAATACACATATTGTGACAACTAAAAGTATACTTAGTCACTTTTATTTATCAAAAATCAACCTCCACTGTTTGTAATTTTTGTAATAAAAATTATGGCAAACTTTTATATGAAAACCATGTTCAAAATTTACTTATAAATACTTGTATAAAAATATTTTTCTAAGTGTTTAATTTCTACAAAAATTTTGCCATAGTTTCCCCTTAAAAATGGAGGTTTCCATGCTTTCAAAGCATATCATTTTCTTTTAAAATCAACATCAATCATCGACAAATAAATCAAGACTTACCATAAGCCAAGATCATGTAAATTACACTACATCATGAACTTGAAGTTTTTGTAAAAACTTGTAGTAACTTACCATGTTGTTTAGTAGGTTTAGTTACCCTTAAAAACATGATTATTTGTTTGTAAATCACATTATTAAAAGATTTAGTCATTTACAACTTGTAAGATGATTTTCCCAAAAATAATTCTTTGGTATTTTGCTTGTTACAAACATGTTTCAAGTTTTGGTTTAATACTAAAAATATGATTAGTTTACTTAGAAACCATGACTTTGTAAATCTTGTAACTAAACTTGGTTTCTTGAGAAAATTATTTTTTGTAATCATCTATTTACAAGACTTTTGACATGTATCAACCATCATCATACTATAAAACATTCTTATTTTCAAGTTCATGTGAGACATAAAGGATGATGATTATGCTTTCTTCAAGATCCATCCTTATACTTGCTAGACCATGTGTTTAATCATCATCTAGCAAGGTTATTATGATGGTCCACATCATAAACACAAGAAATCCACAAACAAGTTCCATACATACACTTAATCATTATAGATTTCATGTTATTTAGCTTTATGTTAATGATCATCTTCTTATTTCTTTGTGATTTTTGAGTTTAACCATTTACATAATACTTTAACCATTATGACTAGAAGTAAAAATAAGATCAAGAAGCTTACTACTAGCTCTAATGGCTAGGGAAGAACTCAAGATGATGAAGATGAGAAACTAGGTGGATAAAAGCTTATGGTGAAGGTCCTTCAAGTTCCAATGCTACCAAGCTTCTTAATCAAGTTCCTAGCACCCTTGAATCACCTTAGAATGGTTGTTAGTGGATTGAAAATGGTGGTGGTGTGGTGGTGTCTTGAGGCCGAGAGCATGGGGGAGAAGAAGGAGGTTGATGGTGTGAGAGATATGAAGGAATGATCTTCTTATAATCATACTTATGTATTAACCAAAGTGTAATGTGTTCAAGGAAGTACCAACAAGATCTAATATGATATCAAATAGGATCAAGAAATATTAAGTAGGATCTCCAAGTAAATAAAGCATAATCAAGGTGTGGGGCCACCTTGGTGACCGTCCACACAAGGGGGGGGGGGGGGGGGGTTAAAGTGTAAGTTTCAATGGTAATTTAAGTGATTGGCTAGAATTCTAAGTGTATTAATTAGATGTTATATTAATATGGTGTTATATAGTGTGTTAGGGTGTTCGGGGATCATAACTAGCTCAGAAATAATAATACAGTGCTTCTAGTATAATTTTAATGTTTCGGGTAGTGTCCGGTTGTTCGGTTAGATACCGGTTCGTTAAAGTGCTAAATTATACCGTTTAGTGTTCTTTATGTACCCCTTTGTGACACTTTTAATTCCCGACACTTAGGAAGGTATTCTGGATAATAAAACATAAATTCTGCATGATATTTTGGGGTTAAAAAGCTGATTATAGCTGAAATTTGGCTGATTTGTGTAAAATTCTGCATTTAAAGTGTGTTTCGGGTGCCTTTTTAGTGCACAGTTTAGCTTCCGGGGAGTTTGTAAGATAACCCTTGTTTCCATACTTGGGTTTTAATGCATTCTGGGCATTGGACCTACTCCTAGGCCCTAATTTTTGTGTCTGACTGTTTTCTGCATAATGCTGACACAACGTGTCTTACCGGTGAGTTTACTAGTTTCTCTGACGCAATGCTTACATTAATGCACAAAGCAATGTTTGAAGTATAAAACATGCATGAATTCATATGTATGGTAAGAAATCGGATAATGTTGACATTTAAGCACACATTTGCAGACAATACATAATATTAAAATAGTACAGAAATTACCCGTTTTGTGCCGGTTGTCACAGTCTCCCCCCGTTATAAGAATTTCGTCCCGAAATTCAGGCTGAGTTATCTCCCGTAGGAGCTTTCTTGAAAAGGCGGGGGTACTTGTCTTTAAACTGGTCTTCACGTTCCCACGTGTACTCGGGTCCGTGCTTAGAGTTCCAACGTACTTTGACAAGTTTGACACTACTCCTCCGAGTCTTGTTGACTTTCCAGTCTATAACCTCAAAGGGTTGTTCTGTAAATCGGAGTGTGTCGTCGATATGCACTTCATCTGCAGGGATGATGATTCGCAGAGGCGTGTCTCTTTTATCTCCATGCACAATGAGGGTTTCATCATTCGCAAGAGGGATGCGAATGATTTTCTCGTGACAAACAACCTCAGCTTTATTCTTGGACAGCCAGTCCTTTCCGACCACCACATCGAAGCTGCCCAATTGGACAGGTAAGAGGTCGATACTAAATCTGTGCTCACCAAGTTCTAACGTACAACCTCTAACAACTTCGCTTGATTCAACAAGTTTACCATCGGCTAGTTCTATGGAGTAAGGAATATCTAATTTGCTAGATTCTATTCCAAGCATACGTTTAAATTCCACAGATACGAAACTAAAATCGGCACCAGTATCAAACAGTATGGATGCAAAGTGATTGATAACATACAGGTGGCCACGTTAGGGTCCTCGCGTGCGTTCCTTGCTCCAATCACAAATGCTCGAGCTTGAGTGTTGTTCTCCCTTGGGCAATCTTTCTTGAAATGGTCCTTGCTACCCCAACCAAAGCATCCTTGGTTCTGTCCAGTTCCGTTACCATTCCGGTTGCCATTACCATTTCCATTTCCATTACCAGCACCGTTTCGGTTTCCATTCCCGCTCCTATTACCATTACCATTGCGGCCTCCAACACCTTTTCCCCAACATTCCTCGGTACAGTGGCCTGACTTCCCGCAGTTCTCGCATCTCCCAACGCGACAGTTTCCTACGTGGTGAAAGTTACAGCGGTTACATTTGGGCAGAGTGCCCTGGTATTTCTTAGCTCCAGTATCATTTGCAGCTGCGAAGGTTTTCGCCTCCTTAGGCGGGTTGGTATCACGCTTCTTGTTGTCCGAACCCTTGTTGTTGCTACGGGTCGCTTGATTCAGATTTGAATGTTTCCTTTTCTTGTCACCGGACGACTCAGCATGCGTCTCGGTTTTCTCAGTGGGGTTCAGCGATAACTTCTTCATACGGACATCATCTTCAGTAAGGCTGACCACCAAAGTCACAGCCTGAGTGATCATTGCAGGTTTAGCCGAAGTTACCATGCTGCGAAACTCTGGAGCCAATCCCCACATGTAGCGCTCGACACGCTTAAATTCGGGAGTCACCATATAGGGGATCATTCTTGATAGATCATGGAACCTTCGAGTATAACCAGTAATGTCCGCACCCTCCATGGTCAAGTGCCAGAACTCAGTTTCCAACCTTTGGAGTTCAGCACGAGAATAATATTTTTCCCTCATTCTTTCCTTCAGCTCATCCCAAGTCATGCCATACGCGGCATCATCACCCAGAGTTTGGACTTGCAATTTCCACCAAGTCAAAGCTTCATCAACAAATAGCCCGGTAACAAAAGTGACTTGTTGGTCCGCGGTACACTTGCTCATTCGGATAGTGGAATCAGTCTTTTCCGTCCAGCGCATAAAAGCCACTGCACCTCCAGTGTCGTCGTAGTTTAGTGGCTTGCAGTCGAGAAACTGCTTGAAGGTGCATCCTGGAATTGATCCAACCAATTCACACGTGAGCAATCAATGAGACAATGAAACAGGGACCGTTCACAGATTTCATTTTAGCAAATCAGCTTAAGGTTACCTTGAGTTGTGTTTCCTCCAGATGAGTCTCCCTGCCCGTTACGTCTAGCATTGCTTGGTCCTCCACTTTGTTTGGTGCGGTTTGCCTCGTATTGGGCGATAGCTGCGGTGATCCTTTCTTCCAGTAGGGAGTTCAGTTCTGCAACAGTCCTTGGCAGTAGAGGAGGAGGGGGTTGATCAGAATCCTGATTGTTTACAGCTCTTCTAGGTGCCATGTTCTGTTAGAACACAACATAACATGGTTAGACATTTGTTTGATATCGTCGTACGAGACAATAGTAGTATATATACACAGGCATATACTCACATAAGTGACATCAAACAATCCGCCAAACATATAAATCAATTCATACAGCGGCAAGCATGCATAAATAGATAAATACTGATGTGTTATAAGATATTCATCGAGTCTTTATACATATCAGGGCAACTTGTTGCATCATTGTTTATGTAGTAAACAAAATGCATAAGGGTTACATCTCCCCTAAGTACAAGTTTAATGTATGTAAAGGACAAAATATCTTTCTTCACATTGGCGGTTCGTGTCTTTATACCCTAAATTATTACTCCAATAGAGTATTTAATTGGCTGGGGGAAGGGTGTTCACGTTTGACCCTTTTCTTGTACTGAAGGAATCTCGTTTGACACGTGACAAGACTTGTTGTGTTTTGTGTGCACTGAATTCCATAATTATGTATGCATCCATAATTACGTAATTCCTTGCATAGTCCGCACAGTTCATTTCATCATCGGGTCACTTCCTTCAGATATGCCACTGCTTTCAGGCGAAGACACGTGTACCTGTGATATTCTATTTCTAGTATATGTATATATTAATTATTAGACATAGTTGCAAGTAATTCTGAGTCAAAGACAAGTGTTACTCCAGTGCACCCTAAGTCTCGTAGTGTCCTTACTTGACTCTTTGAAAACTGTTTCAGGTAGTGGATGTTGCGGAAAGTTTTATGCAATGAAAACTTTTGAAAAATTGTTTTCGTGAGAGGATCCTAAAGATTGTAGACTAGACTCGTGAAGGAATCCTGGTTCACTACAATCGCAGCTCTGATACCAATCTGTCACACCCCTTTCTAAGGCGGAAGCACGAGGTGTGATCCTGAAATGGTTCTCATTGCATACCAATGGTAAACATACTACATGCTCATAAAATAACTCCAAATGCCATTAATATTACATAACTAAAAACATAAGTTAAGTTTTGAGTTTACATCACAAGACAGCATATTGTTTAAAATATTACAACTTTAATTAAAAGATAGACATCAAGGTTTTGGTTCCTATATCACCACATAGAATGGGACATAACAACCAAACCCAACAAAACGGGCATAGGAGTCTTGATACATAGTAACTAAAAACACAAACAACATCCAAGAGCAGGAGTGAAACTGCGTGTACATCCACCTTAGTTACCTGAAATACATGTAAGGTTTTGGAAAATCGTCAACATAATGTGTAACACCCCGAAAATATAAGACATTATATTGGAATTACAAAAGCATAAGTAAATGGGAGTTTACTAACTAAGAATTTTAACTTAGTTAGTTAACTAGTCTAGAAATAGCTTATAACTTAATTAAAAGCTACCAAACTATATGTCAAACAAAATTGAGGGACCATAGTTGTTTAAATTGAAACTTAATTAATTAGGACAAATAAAAAAAAAATAAACCAAACACCCCAAATTGAGGTGTTGGTCGACCAGAACACCACAGGGGGCGACACCCACTTCTCCAAAACCCTAAAATCTCATAATCTTGCAAATTGAAGGGTTAATCCAAGTAGAAATCGAGAATTGAGCCTAGAATCGTAATCCTCATTGCAAGAGGATTCTAAGGTATGTGAAATTTGATGAAATCTATCAACTTGAAATTCTCATGATTTTGAAAATCTGAAATTAGATGCTTGCATGTGTGTTATTTGGTTAGATTGAAGTTGAATAGTTGTTTAGAAGTAAAACCTAGCTAACTATTTGAGAAATCATGCCCAAATTCAGGGAATTCTATGAATCCATGGAAGCTAGGTTATGGGTTTTATAAGATGATGATGAACACTAGGATTTGAATGATAATTCTAGTATAAATTTCATTATAGGAGATAATTCCTGTGATATTGATGCTAAAATGTGTGCAAGGTTTACTAATTAAAGTGAAATTTGAGGTTTAATTTGCAAGTCATGAACTTGGAGATGATGGTAGATAAATCTGACCCGTTAGGTGTTTGTTGAAATGCCTAAGTGAGGATTTTTGTGTTAAATTTGATGGGAACGCAGATTTGATCATGTTTCACAATGATATGAATATGGTCATAAAAAGAGTTCTAAACAAGTTGTAAAACTGAATTTTCTAGGCAAAGAGTCCGGATCATCAAGCGGACAAGCCGAAGGGAATTCACGGGGAAAAGGCGTGCTCTAAAGGTACGAAATTTTCGTTTCGTTACATTATGTATTATTTGATAAATTTACGTTGTAGTTTGAAAACATGGTAAACAAGATGAATCAATATACTACGGAAGTGACTATTCGTCTTAATCTAGTGAGACGGGTCAAAACAATTGTTTGAAATTGAGGTTTGAATTACATGGTTTGATGATTAACTCGTGGTGTCTAAACGGGTCGAACAATCTAACAAGGCATGATTAATACTTCGAATTATGATTGAAAGATCCTTGATGATTGGTTAATATATAACATTTAAGTAATATGAGGTTTTAATGTTTCGGTATTATAGATGAATCGAAATTCGAGAGTTGGAATCTTGTTGTAATGATCAAACAAACAAAACAAGAAATTCCCAGGTGATACCGTAAATTACGGTGTTACCGTAATTTACGGTAGATGCCAGAAAGTTTACGGTGATGATCTACTGGTTTACGGTGGAACCAGGAATTTCCAGATGTCACCGTAAATTACGGTAATACCGTAATTTACGGTGGAGACAGGAAATTTTATATTTTTATTTTATTTAAACTAATGTGTAATACATGTTTAACCTTATTTTCCCAAAGTCAAAACTAATGTTCTAATGGTTTTGACCCTAGGTGGCTAGATGGACCTTACGGATGGAGGTCAAGCAATGACGAAACCGAACACAACTTTTGAAGCTTCCGCTATGTGTCTTAATCTTACTTAAACGTTGTTTATGGAATGTATCTAAATACTCAAACAACTTTTGAATGTTCTGATTTGGTCAGGTGTTGACTATCCTTTATGATACTAACAAACTTTGTAAATCTACTATCTTTTGGTATAAATATGTATAAATCTAGTGTTTAATTCTAGTTAAAATTTAGGGTGTTACATAATGTTGGTGTGAATTCATGCAGTTTTGAATAGAATGTTTATATACTTGAATGAAAACATGGTATGTAATTTGTAAAACATATCTGCACTGTGAATGTAAATGTAAGGAATACGAGATCGCTAATGTTTCGCGAGGACATTAACATATGTCACGACATAGGAAGCCACTAAACCTAGGCATTTTTGTCGAGATCGACCGAGACACAAAAGCATTAATTGGTAGAAGTAGGCCAAGAGTGGGGTTGCCTGAAACCCATTAGATCTAACCATTTTGTTCCGCGGTCTAAATGTATATGTTGACTAATGGTCCCTATTCATCACGTGATCTATGTGTCATTCCTTAGTTTTGTGTGCTACATATCATTGTACATGTATTTTCCCCAAGTTTAGAAAACAAGTAAGAGTTTAAGAGTGGGGACATGAACTCACAAAATTGCGTTTCCTGCATCGTAAACTTCACCGGGTTTGCTTAGAGCGTCGTACCACTACCTACACACGTGCTATGTCTTATTAGACGCTTAGGTCGTGTACGACTATTAGTCTTAGTTGTTTATTTAAACTTATTTTGGAATCATTGGTAAATTTTGTGTTACATCCTTGATGTATTGTATAATTCCGAAGTACATAATTCCAAGCATATATAGGAATGCTTGCAGTTGTGTATATTCATACTTGTGTAATTTGCCAACAATTTGTGGTGTATTCTGGTATGTATTTGCACGTATGAGGACTCATACCTTCTTGTATTCATTAAGTATTCTATATTTAAATTTGTGATTGTTTTTCTGGAATATATTTTAGAGAACTATAAACCACCAATTTGTATTCTCAAAATATACATATTTTGAGATGGTTTTTTTAGAAAAATACCTATAAATTTATTTGGCAAAAACAAGTATATTTTTATATAAACCTCAAAAATAATATATTTATAAGATTAGTTTCAGAAAATATATATTTCTAGTTTTCACCCAGAATAGTATATTTTTAACTTGTGTAAAAATATATATTTTCTCCATCAAAATAATACATTTTCTATTTGCCCAAAATACGTTATATTTTGTATTCCAAATTTTGGTATATTAGCGTGTTATATTATTTTCGAGTTTCTAGAATAATATAACTACTTCACATATTATACAAGCAATACACATATTGTGACAACTAAAAGTATACTTAGTCACTTTTATTTATCAAAAATCAACCTCCACTGTTTGTAATTTTTGTAATAAAAATTATGGCAAACTTTTATATGAAAACCATGTTCAAAATTTAATTATAAATACTTGTATAAAAATATTTTTCTAAGTGTTTAATTTCTACAAAAATTTTGCCATAGTTTCCCCTTAAAAATGGAGGTTTCCATGCTTTCAAAGCATATCATTTTCTTTTAAAATCAACATCAATCATCGACAAATAAATCAAGACTTACCATAAGCCAAGATCATATAAATTACACTACATCATGAACTTGAATTTTTTGTAAAAACTTGTAGTAACCCTTAAAAACATGGTTATTTGTTTGTAAAACACATAATTAAAAGATTTAGTCATTTACAACTTGTAAGATGATTTTTCCAAAAATAATTCTTTGGTATTTTTCTTGTTACAAACATGGTTCTAGTTTTGGTTTAATACTAAAAATATGATTAGTTTACTTAGAAACCATGACTTTGTAAATCTTGTAACTAAACTTGGTTTCTTGAGAAAATTATTTTTGTAATCATCTATTTACAAGACTTTTGACACGTATCAACCATCATCATACTCTAAACGTTCTTATTTTCAAGTTCATGTGAGACATAAAGGATGATCATTATGCTTTCTTCAAGATCCATCTGTATACTTGCTAGACCATGTGTTTAATCATCATCTAGAAAGGTTATTATGATGGTCCACATCATAAACACAAGAAATCCATAAACAAGTTCCATACATACACTTAATCATTATAGATTTCATGTTATTTAGCTTTATGTTAATGATCATCTTCTTATTTCTTTGTGATTTTTGAGTTTAACCATTTACATAATACTTTAACCATTATGACTAGAAGTAAACACAAGACCAAGAAGCTTACTACTAGCTCTAATGGCTAGGGAAGAACTCAAGATGATGAAGCTGAGAAACTAGGTGGATAAAAGCTTATGGTGAAGGTCCTTCAAGTTCCAATGCTACCAAGCTTCTTAATCAAGTTCCTAGCACCCTTGAATCACCTTAGAATGGTTGTTAGTGGATTGAAAATGGTGGTGGCGTGGTGGTGTCTTGAGGCCGAGAGCATGGTGGAGAAGAAGGAGGTTGATGGTCTGAGATATATGAAGGAATGATCTTCTTATAACCATACTTATGTATTAACCAAAGTGTAATGTGTTCAAGGAAGTACGAAAAAGATCTAATAGGATATCAAATAGGACCGAGAAAGATTAAGTAGGATCTCCAAGTAAATCAAGCAAAATCAAGGTGTGGGGCCACCTTGGTGACCGTCCACACAAGGGGGGGGGGGGTAAAGTGTAAGTTTCAATGGTAATTTAAGTGATTGGCTAGAATTCTAAGTGTATTAGTTAGATGTTATATTAATATGGTGTTATATAGTGTGTTAGGGTTTTCGGGGATCATAACTAGCTCAGAAATAAGAGTGAATTGCAATAATTGTCCTTTATCTTTGTGTCTATTTGCAGGCGGTGTCCTTTATGTTTAAAATTGACAAATTTTGTCCTTTATGTTTAAAAATCAAGCACGTTTTACCCTTTGGGCCTAACCCAGATAGTTTTTTTTTGTTAAATCTTGTCATGTGCCTTGCACATGAGGGCAATTTTGTCATTTTAATGAAGCAGGGACTAACTGTGTAAATAACTTAAAAAGGGTTTAGAAAAAAATATTATATATAAACACACAAAAAAACCCATGTTCTTTCATTCTCTCCCTCTTCTCACATCTCCTTCTCTCCCACCACATACATAACCACCGGCACCTTCACCGGCGACCCCCATCACCGCCACCTGAAACCTGCTGCCTCCATAACCACCACTTTAATCCTCCACTCTTCTGGTTCATCTTAACCACCACTTTCAAAATGCAAGATCTCAACTTAAAACACCAATTTTACATTCATACGAAAATTGAAACAAAAATTAACACATTTCTGCGTTTAATTAACGAAAAACAAGACAGTTAATCACTTAATTGAGTGTAATTAATCTCAATTTACTAATTCTAGCAACTAACAGCTATGTTCATCCAAAAACCCCTTTTGGTGCGATCCCTAAAAAAATCGAAGCGCAAGATCTCAACTTTATAAACCAATTTTACATTCATACTAAAATTGAAACAAAATAAAATGTATATGTAACTGAAATGCATGTATAGATGAACTAAAGATCGAAAGATCTATTGATTAAACATGAAATTATGTAATAATACTATCAACAGTTGCAGATTAAGAGTAAATGATAACAGAAAAATTGGAATAGAGTGTAGAAGGAGGAATGATTAACGAACCACGAGATTTTAGGAATCATGTTGATGATTGATTACAGTAAAGTGGAGGATTAAAGTGGTGGTTATGGAGGAAGCAGGTTTCAGGTGGCGGTGATGGGGTCGCCGGTGAAGGCGCCGGTGGTTATGTATGTAGTGGGATAGAAGGAGAGGTGAGAAGAGGGAGAGAATGAAAGAAAAGGGTTTTTTTTGTGTGGTTATATATAATTTTTTTTCTAAACCTTTTTTAAGTTATTTACACAGTTAGTCCCTGCTTCGTTAAAATGACAAAATTGCCCTCATGTGTAAGGCACATGACAAAATTTAACGAAAAAAACTAACTGGGTTTGGCCCAAAGGGTAAAATGTGCTTGATTTTTAAACATAAAGGACAAAACTCGTCAATTTTAAACATAAAGGACACCACCTGCAAAGAGGCATAAAGATAAAGGACAATTCTTGCAACTCACTCCAGAAATAATAATACAATGCTTCTAGTATAATTTTAATGTTTCAGGTAGTGTCCGGTTGTTCGGTTATATACTGGTTCGTTAAAGTGCTAAATTATACCGTTTAGTGTTCTTTATGTACCCCTTTGTGACATTTTTAATTCCCGACACTTAGGAATGTATTTTGGATAATAAAACATAAATTCTGCATGATATTTTGGGGTTAAAAAGCTGATTATAGCTGAATTTTGGCTGATTTATGTAAAATCCTGCATTTAAAGTGTGTTTCGGGTGCCTTTTTAGGCTATAGGGTGTGGTTGGAGCCCATGGGGCTTTATCAAGTCCACATCAGCGCCACCTAGGATCCACCTCACCTATGGAGCCCCCTTTAATTTACATGGTGTGGATGGAGCCCCTATTAGACAAAATTAAAAAAAAATTCATTGGTTTAAAACTTGTGGGCCCCACCTGAACCCTTAAATTCTGGCATTACCATGGTGGCGAGAGGTGGTATAGCGCCCCGGCATGGCGCCGGGGGTGTGGAATATGGCGGGGGTGGGGCGCTATAGACCGCCAGCTGGGTTGGGTGGCGCCCCCACACCCTCCAGCCTTAGTGCACAGTTTAGCTTCCGGGGAGTTATTAAGTTAACCCTTGTATCCATACTTGGGTTTTAATGCATTCTGGGCGTTGGACCTACTCCTAGGCCCTAATTCTTTTGTCTCACTGTTTTCTGCAGAATGCTGACACAGCGTGTCTTACCGGTGAGTTTACTAGTTTCTCTGACGTAATGCTTACAGTAATGCACAAAGCAATGTTTGAAGTATAAAACATGCATGAATTCATATGTATGGTAAGAAATCAGATAATTTTGACATTTAAGCACACATTTGCAGACAATACATAATATTAAAATAGTGCGGAAATTACCGGTTTTGTGCCGGTTGTCACAGCAATGGCCAGAGAACACTTAAAATGTCTATTTCCTAAAACACAATGGACTGAAAACACATAAAAAAATGTTTTACCTAAAACGCAATGCACAAAAAAACACAAAAGAAATGTCTTATTTATAAAACGCAATGGACAGAAAACACTTAAAAATGTCTCATTTCTAAAACGCAATGGCCTAAACAAAAAGAAAGTGTTCTCTGTAAAACGCAATGGACTGAAAACACATAAAAATGTGTTTTACCTAAAACGCAATGACTAAAAACACTTTAAAAATGTGTTTTTCTAAAACGCAATGAATAAAAACACTTAAAAAATGTGTTCTTCTAAAACGCAATAGCCAGAAAAACATATAAAAATGTATTAGTTCTAAAACGTAATGGCCTAAAAACACCAAGAAAATGTTATCTCTAAAACACATTGAACCAGGACAGAAAAAAAAAATTAATTTCCACAGGCAATTTACAGAAAATTAATTTTTCTTTGCCCCTTGGACCCCGCCAGGGGCTGCCGCCCCTTGGACCCTGCTACCAAGGGCGCTGCTGTCGGACCCCCGCCAAGATCGTAAAACGCAATGATTAAATCAAAAACCCAGATCGTAAAAATGAAATTAAAGAATTTCTTACATGGATCGAAGCCGATTTCTTCAACGATTGACGAAATTTGAATGATAGAAACACTTATCAGCGATCGAATTGAACAGATCGAGTGATTATCTTCAAAATTACGGGAAAAAACGAGATTTTGAATGAAATTAAACTGGGTTTTCTTCAAAAAAAAGCTGAAGAACACGTTGATCGGGTGTTTGAATCATTGATTGATATATGAAAATCGCACTATAATGTAGTGATTATTGAGATAGTAAGTGAAGAAAAGATTGAAGATGATGGGTTTTGAAGTTAATGGAGAGAAGAAGGAAAAAGAAAGGATAAGATTGACTAAAATATCTTTCCTCTTTATTTTAAATTTTGCCACATGTCATAATCCTATTGCTTTCTATACTTTCTAGCCAAAATAAACTTCCTATTTGATCCCCACCGTTGATTAGTGATGATGAGTGAGTAGCAAAAGAAAAAGAAAGCATGTTGTGAGAATGTTGAACCGTGACATGCAGTTATTTTAACCACCTGGGGTAGCCGAGTTGGCCAGTCCTACCCTTTCTCTCCCCAGAGACCTGGGTTCGACTCCAAGTATGGTCACCAGCCAACCACCTCTTCACAGGGGAAACGGATCAGACTCGGGACAGGGTATTAACCCCCAGGTGGCTATGAGACTAAGCTAACCTGCGGAGTGGGATCACTCCGGCGGTTGAGAGGACCGTGGAATACCCCCACCCCCGACATGCAGTTATTTAGGATAAATTACCAGAGATTTACATCATTATAATTAGGTGAGCTCACGCCTAGTTTAAATCGTTTATACCCCTAAAATAAGTATTTTGCTTATTAAAAAAATAAGAAAGTAGGGGAAGGTTCAAATAAAAACACTAGTTATTGTGAAAACTCGAAAACTAACTAAAAAAGCCAAAAAAAACATACCAATTTTTTTTTGCATACCAATTTTCGACATTTTTTATATATAAAAATTTTTTTAAAAAATTGTAGTGCAAATGTGTAATACTACACATGTGTATGTGTACTACAATTTTTTTTTTGAAAAAAAGTTATATATATATATATATATATATATATATATATATATATATATATAATAGCGATTTTTAATATAAAATTGTAAAAAAAAATTGGAGTGTTTTTTAGGCTTTTTTTTATTTAGTTTTCGAATTTTCACAATAAAAGTGGTTTTCATTTTAACATTCCCTAAGAAAGTAAATAACTAAACTAAAATAAATATATAATAAAATAAAAATCTATATTAATATAGTTTTATAACGAAATAAATTAATTGACTAATCAATTAGATTTTTAATAATTTATAAAATAAAAATGATTAAAATAATTAAAAATATTAAAAGTTTTTTTTAAATTACATATTGGTCCTTTAGTGCACCAACAACAATGAATCAAGTTCATACAACGTCTAACCATACTACATTATTCCAAACCACCACCACTTTAAAACTCCCTTTTTTCCTTCAACAATAAATCATTTCAAATCTTCATAGCACACCTCACTTTTTACACTAAAAAACAAAACAAAAAACGGTTGTGAGTGGTCTAGTGGGTGCTCCCCACTCATTCCATACCTTACCCGTCCCGTTGAGCAAACTTCCTCCAACAAGGAGGTTTTTTGTGTGGTGGTTTGTGTAACGGACCGCATGATCGGGCTTGTTGTTGCTGCTCTTAGGATGACTTTTAAACATAAACTAGTATTAAGCATCCTTGCGTTGTGGCGGGACGTAAAACCGTGTCAAATAGCACGAATGTTATACCACCGCGAGCGACAACCAACACTGAATTTGCGGTGAAAAATTAGACCGAAACGTAACATATAATAACTAAGTCGATCTAGGACCCGCACGTTATGACGAACTTGTCAAACAGGAAAAAATAGACGACGTAGAAACGTTAAACTACACACATACATTGCATCGTATTAACTCGCAAAACTTAGAACGAAGTGTAAAACGGAACGTAAAAACTTTGAACCACACATGCACGTTGCGCCGTGTTAACTCGCAAAATTTAGAATGAAGCGTAAAACGAAAAATTTGTGAAATATGAAAAGTATAGGGACCAAACTTGAAAGTAAAAAAGTTATGAGGTTAAACAGAAAAGATGAAAAGTTTTGGGTTAAAAGTATTTTTTTTTGAAAGGTAAACTTTTATAGACAACGCCAAAACCCTCAACCAAGGGCGGCAACAGCAAACAACTACAACACATCAAAAAACTAAACATCAAATTTACACTGTCTATCCCAACTCAAATTCCTATCTCTAGAATGATTAACATACCATAAGAACCCTGGAAACTTAATATCCGGTAAAATATCTTCTGGTCTAGCTTTGATGTTGGAGAACCTCTTGTTATTTCTCGCTTTCCAAATATACCACGATGCCACGAACATAATACCTTAGAGAGCCGCTTTAGCCTTCTTCCCCAAATTAAAATGCTCACATGATTCAACAATATCCTTAACAGAAAAAAGGATCAACGTATTGACCTTACACTAATCCGCGATATGACTCCATACGGAAGACGCAACGCTGCAAGCACACAAGAGATAATTAGCAGATTCTGGTTCCTCTCCACACAACACACAATCGACGTCTACCCATAACAATTTCTAGCTAGAAGAGCCAAGAGGGTTGGAATACGATCCATGACCGCCCTCCACATGAAAACATTACATTTTTTAGGAACCCACTTAGACCAATTCATAACATACATATTAGTAATCGAAGCCGCTGCACAGAAACTCTTTAACTGCCTTAACCGAAAATTCTGTGTTACTGCCTCCCATCCAAACCCACCTATCGTTGGCATCCGAAATAGCCGTGTTTTCGAGCATCTCAAACAAAGAATTCCACTCTGTAATCTCTGTTTCCGAACTCGGTGGTTGCTTCCAGTTCCATTGACCCAAAAAGCTGTTTTCCACTGGGTTATATTGATCCTTAATAGTACATCGTTTATCTTTCTCAAGACTGAAAATGGAAGGAAATCGATCTTTTAGAGGATCGAGACATAACTAAGGATCGATCCAAAACCTGATATGCTGGTTGTTACCCACCTCCCCTTTAAGAACTTGATTCAATTTTGTTCCTTTGACTTTTATTTTTTCGACCACTCTTACAATATTCTTACAAACACCATTAATGGAGTTGTTAACCGGAAGAGATGTCCAGCAACGCTTGTGGTCGTGAAGCGCTTTAATCACCAAGTTCCAAATATTATTCGGTTCACTCCGGTACCGCTAAACCCATTTTGTGAGAAAGGCATTATTAGTATCGCTTAACCTACACAACCCCAGCTCGTTATACTTTATAGGCGAAGCAACTACCTTCCAAGGGACCTAGTGCATCTTCTTTAGCGTTTCCAATCCTCCCCATAGAAACCGTCTGATTATGGATTCCAGCTTGTTGATAACTGTTGAAGGAGCTTTAAAAATAGACAAATAATATGTGGGGAGACTTTCCATGACGGCTTTTATAAGGGTGATTCGACCTCCAATCGATAAACTTGAAGCCTTCCAACGTGAGGTCTAGCTTCGAAAATATCGAATATGAATTTCCAGTTTGCTACTCTGTTCATGTTAGCACCAATCATATCCCCAAGTGCTTAAAAGGAAAAGAGCCCATATTACAATTCACTCTTGCGGCCATATAAGAAACTTCACTATCTTCCACGCCTATACCATATAAGTTTGATTTACCCATATTGATTTTTAACCTCGAACAAATATAAAAGCATCTCAGCAGTCTAGCAATATTTCGAATATTAGTTAACGATCAATCCCCCATCAACACACAATCGTCCGCATATAACAAGTGAGTAATCGTAGGCCCATTATTAGGAAGTTTAATTCCATTAATAACCCCCCACATTACTCGCTCTCTGCACCATACTCGAGAACGCTTCCATCATAATGAGAAAAAAATGGTGAAATTGGGTTGCCTTGCCGCGTACCTTTGATGATCTAGCCGTCGAGAGAATATCATATATCCACTTGCACCACCGACCCGGGAATCCCATTTGACGCATGACCGAAATAAGGAAATTCCAATTAACATTATCATAGGCTTTGGCGAAGTCAATTTTGAAGATAAACGCACTGTCATGTTTGTTTTACCCACGAAATAGGTTCGTTAAGAATAAGCGGGCGATCTAAAATGATACGATCTTTAAGAAAAGTCGTTTGAGTATTGGAAATGAGAAGGTGAAGTACCATTTTAAGTCTATTAGCAAGGACTTTCGAGACCACCTTATTTATAATGCCAACTTAGTTTATCGGTCTAAACTCATTCAGATTTCCTGGATCTTTGACCTTAGGCACCAAAGCAATAAAGGATGAGTTGCACCCTCTACTGATCGTACCTGTTTCAGCAAAAGCTAAGAAAATCTTCTTAAAATAACCTTCAAAAAAAGCCTAGAATCTCTTAATAAATTTAAAATTGAAGCCGTCTGGTCCCAGTGCCCAATCGTCCTCTCAATCGAAAACACCGGATTTAATCTCCTCAGTCGTAAAGGGGGCAATCAAAGCATTGGCTTCGCTAACTGGCAGCCTATAATTCAGCTCACACGAAACCTTCGGCCTTTCATTAACTTTCTCCATAAACTTCATTTTAAAGAAGTTGAACACCAGTTTCTTCACCTTCTTCGGATTAGTAACCCACACATTCTCCAAAACCAATCCATGAATCGATTACTCACTTTAAGGTTGTTTATCAGACCATGGAAATAATTTGTATTATCATCTCCATGCGTCGCCCACCTCGACCTGAACTTCTGCCTGAGATCTTTGCTTTTAATCATTTCCATCGCTGTTAACTCTTTTTTACATTCTAATCTAATCCATAATTCCTCATCCAATAATTATCTTTCTTCCGCAAGCCAGTCCAACTTCACAAGCTCCAAACGACAATTATCCTCAGCTTCACCTTCTTTAAAACCGGTTTCATTCTTCCACATTGAGATATGATGGTGAAGCCATTTTAACTTCATCATCAAGGATTTATCAGGAAGCCCCTCAAAATAAAAAGACTCCATCGCACTTTTAACCACCGATTCAAAAGGACGATCAAGCCAGGAATTAAAAAGCCAAAAGGCTGGGCCCCAAAATTGATATCTCTCAGGTACAACAACAAAGGATTGTGGTCCGAAAGATGTCTAGGAAGAACCCTTTAACAGGACGACGACCATTTATCGTACACCTCTCTACCAACCAACATCCTATCAATTTTACTGAACTTCCTGCCTTTACGTCTTCCTTCATAAATGTGAACTTACTTCCTTTCAGTTCAAATTAGTGGAGACTTGTGGAACTAATGAAATCATTAAACTTCCGAGCATATCTAGGCTTGAACTTAGAGTTTTTCTGTTCTTCCGGGTGTCTAACGGCGTTAAAATCACCGATGAGAAACCAATAACTTGAGGACCCCTTAACCACCCCTTCAAGTTTCTCCCAGAAACGCCTTTTCTCCTCCTCCTTTTGATGAGCATATATGTTCATAATGTTAACCAAAATCATCACAACCTCTCATATTACCACAAATTAACAAAAAATTGGGATCCTTCATACTAGAGACTTTAGAGAAGACAATCAAATCCCAAACACTAACCAGAGCCCCAGATCTACCGGACGAATGCGCTTTCTCCCACTGGAAATCAAACCTACTCCAGTAATTTCAGACAACCGACTCAGAAACACAAGAAGCTTGAGATTCTTGTAACGCAATAAATGGAATTTTTTTCCTTGGATTTAATACCCTTAAAACCCAACCCTGATATTTATCGATAGCAAATTCATTGGAAAACACCATTATTACCTTCTTCTGCCAACGCTGCTGCAATCAAACCAGGGAATTGCTGCAAATTAGTTCCGACAATTTTTCTGATCTCTACCACCTCTAATAATTCGTCTCCTTCATCAGCCCGCATCTACTCCGGGATGGCAGTCTCGTTGGAGGTCTTAGAAGTGCCAGCTCTCTCTCCAGAGTTGAGAGAATTTTCTGAAGACGACCCTTTGGAACTTGGACTAGTATTTAGATTAAATTTTCTAGCCCCGTAACATTTTGCATTTCCAGCTGAAAACCCTTCCTCTTCCATGGGCTCCCCACTCCCCCTTGGTCTTGATTACTAAAGCCCACATTGTCATCATGAGTGAAAAAATATCTTGTCTGGGCCTTTTCTTGGGCCTTGAAGAGCCACCAAGCAAGACCCTAGTTACATTATTCTCCCACAATTCTTGGAAGGTGGGCCCCTTGACCTGAACCACACCTTTTCAACCGTTAGAGTTATTAGCAATAAATGCAAAACTGGAATTGTTTACCCCAAGGGAAACTTCCTTCACGTGTGAATTTGACGATTCCCCATGCTGAGTCTTTTGGGTTTCCTGCCTCAACGTTTCGACTTCCCCTTCTTCCGATTCACTGTCTTGACCGGCGGAGAACTCCGATGACTTCTGATCTTCATTCTCTTCCGATCCCGACATCGAACCTTCCTTACTCGATATCCGACACTATTAATCTCTTCAAGACATTCTGGAATCCAATCTCCCAAATCTTCAGAGATCCACACACGGTAAGAATTGTTTTGCCATTTAAGGATGACCTAATAAAAAATTCTCTTACCGTCTCATACCAAAACCCCCAAGCACTCAACCGAGAAATCTGTGTCATCCTACAAAAAATGAGGAGGTTGAACCAATTTACCATATCTGTCACAAATTGACTTAAAGACTTCACTAGAGATTAAATGTAGCAAGACTCCATGTATACGTAACCAGGCTATCCTCTTAAAGGCCAACCCTTTCCCCATCCAAACGTCTCAGTGAGTGAACCATTCTCTCCAGATCTCCCTGTTATGGTGAAAGTTATTTGCTTCTTCTAAACTGTTGACGGTCAGTATAAGATTAAATTCTCCTACGTATTGGACAATAACCCCTGTGTACTCTGCTACAACCAAAAACGTCTTAATAGAAATCAAGGTGTTGAAATCCCGCGCACTAACCACCAAGGCTTTACCATATCGGCTCTAGAACGCCGAAATCCCAGGGTCTACGATAATTTCCTTTTCCACCTCAGTTTTGGTCTTTTTATTCCCCAACACGTTACTATACGAGAAACAAGGAAGGATAAACCTGTCCATCCTAGCCTGCGGCCGATAGTCCTGTTTCTTTTCAGCTTCACTGCTCTTGTTATCATGTGCCCCTCATCCGATGTATGCATTTTCATTAGCAAATTTGGATACGTTAATCTTTAGCGTATTCCTCCCTACCTTCACCCCCTTGAGTTTGCCTTCCAAAATCTTCCAGTCTTCAGTGGCATTAAAACTAACAAAGCCAAACTTTAAAACCTATTTATTTCTTTTCCTAGCTATGTATACTCCGACAATCTCACCTTATTCCCATAGCGGTGTAGCAAGGCCCCGTAGTCTGCACCCCTCTGGGATATTAGTCACGTAGAACTTAATCACCTGACTCCCATCTTCAATTCCTCTTTGATATCCCCCTGTCTGTTGTCTCCTCCGGCCGCCGACATCTCCCTCCTTCTCCTCTTCCATTGTTTTTGGTTAAAAATCATTCATCAAACACTTTTGGACTAAAAGCAGAAAATCAACTTTTTTTAAAAAAAAACTCCTTAAATATGATGTATAACACTTTATGCACAAATAAGTTAATAATTTATAGACTTTAAATTAAATTTAAATTTAATTGATAAATGATGAAATTTGTAATAGAGTAAGTTACTATTTTGGCTCATTTGGTTTAACCAGTTTAACCGTTTTAGTCTAAAAAAGAATCTTTTAACATATCAGACCTTTAGATTGCATTTTATAACGGTTCTAGCTGTAACAACCCGACTTTTTGAAGTTAAAGTACAAGTCAAAGTCAAAGTCAAAGGAAGAAAAGATTGCTAATTTCAATCTGTCACTCCTTGCTTAATTACTGATTGTACTTCTCGACTAGTAATTGATAATCTATTTTATTTTGTTTTAGTTGTATTATGTGGAGTACATGTTAATTAATCGCAGTTTAATCTCTAATCGACCTATCGCTAATCGCATCGCAACTCGAACTATAGGTTATGGATATTGTTTTACGTGTGTGTGCTACTTATGTGTTACTTGTGAATGTTATGTTATGTTGAGGTGATTAATCGCAATCGCAACTATATCGCAACGCAATCTCATTGCAAACTCGAGATTTAAGGTTTTAGTTATGGTATTGAGTAGTTAGGTTATTTGTGTAACTAATGGGTAATATTATCGCATCGCTTACTCGAAACGCATCGCAATGCTCAACGCACGAAACAAAAACATGAAAACCAACTCGCGGCAGCCCTTTCGATCGAATGGTCATCCGTACGGATGACCATCCGATCGGATGGCCATCCAATCGGGTTGCCATCCGATCCGCACACCTGCACCTACTTTCCTCTTTTGGAATCCTATAAATAACACCTGTCACATCACAAAAAGTGTTGTGACAGCTCTGGTGCGACTCTTTAACTTCTCAAGCCTTTCTCCTTCGATTTCTCGCGATTCTTGTAAGTTTCTTCCTCAAGTCTTGTACATCCATCATCTACACACACTTCTTCATCACTTTCACCTTTGAATCTTCACTTTTAAACATGAAATCTACCCGATTTAAGGTGTTCTAGGATGATGTCATCATGGGGTTCTTATGAACTTCAAGATTTGACCTCATTCCACCAAAAACAACTCAGATCTAAAGGATTTCAACATGATTCAACGCTATTTTCGCATAGATCTAAACATTTTCATGGGTAGAAGAATTGAAGGATGGTTTCACAACTTTTCTTTCAACTCTTTTACACTCTTTAGCTAAAAACCGATAGAATCGGAACTCATTCAGGCCTTCTACTCGTTTCCTAGTGAAGTGTCGGTCCGAGATCTGATTCCTATCAAAGACACAACCGATTTCGGGTTGAACATGAACAACCATCACGAACAGTTAGCTGATCAGGCTGGGGTGATTCCCAGTTCGATCGGATGACTCGGTCTTGACGGAGTTTCCGTTGTTTAAACGCGTGTCATACCGTCTCGATCAAACTGTAAGCTTTTCAAACTTAACAAAATATGAAAGTTTTCAAAACGATCAGGTCGTGGAACAGATTGTCATCCGATCGGATTGCCATCCTATCGAACGGCAATCCGATCGGGTTGTACTTGGTCTTCAACACTTAAACTTTTTATCATATTTTCAAAGATCATCAGTTTCTAACGGATTGCCATCCGATCGAAAGACCATCCGATCGAATGACAATCCTGCTGTGAACTTGTTCTCTGAAGTGTCTCACTGGACGGATCGCCATCCAACCGAACGACCGTTCGATCGAACGACCTGAAGCGTAGAGATACTTCTCTGTTTTTAAAATGCTACAACGAAAACTTCAAAGCCATCATACACAAACACATCCATCCCAAACGAATGCCAATCCGACCGAATGGCCATCCGACCTGATGACCATCCGATCAAATGACCATCCGTTCGGATTGTCATCCGATCGGATGACCCTTCGTCACCTGCTCACTTGACACCGTCTTGCGCACCGCTCATCACTTATGCTATCGTTAACTGTTCAGGCTAATCTCTCAGCGCTCCCTTCAATCCAAGAGAGTGTTTATTTACTAAACACAATCTGTGAGTATACTCGATCCCCTTTTGCTTTAAGCACTTTTGGGTGTTACGTACGTTACTTATATCAAATCACATCAACCACACAACGCAAACACTTTTATACGCTAACCGTTACTGCATGTTATACGTGTTACTCGATGAATGCATGTATGTTATGTTTACACACTGATTGTTGCCTGACACCTTAGCAACGATAGTACTATAGTTTGGACTCAACACCTGTCGTGGACAGGGGTTGTTAAGGGCTTTTCTCACATGTCGCAGTGGTGATATGTGTTGCGCATTCTACAACTCGCAGTCACGTCTGTGCATATTTCATTGTCGATAACCTACTTGTTTCACATTATACATGTTACATGCTGGTTATGCGTAAACTCGCTTTCGCTACTATTATACTATTAAACTTGTATGCTCACCTTTACACCGTGTGTATTAACCTCTATTTTAACGTATGTGACAGGTGTTTAGGATGCTTGTGCTTTGCCTACTTTGTGGGAATCAAGTTAGGATGGAGTCTAGAAACAAACAAACAATTTAAATCCGAGTTGTCGGAACAGCTTTTATTTGTCTATGAGATATTTGGTCTGTAAAAACTGTTTACTTTGGTATGTTATGGGACATAATATTAAATATCTGGTAATTTAGTTGTTATGGATTTCTCCTGGACAATCTGTTTCGCTCAGTGTCGCGCCCCGATGTTTCCGCCATCGATTGGGGTGTGACACTAGCCTCTAATACTAACTATGCAACTTTTTTTCCGGTTAAGCCTTAGGGTTTTCTAGTCCTTTTATAGCTTAGGGGTTGTTCATGTAAGTTATAAAATATTTTTAATATTTTTATTTGTGTAATTACTTAATTTTTTAAATTTCTTTATTTCACGATTATTGCGTATTTCCTTAACAAATTGTTTTTTTTTATAAATGTCGTTTTAAAAAAATGTTTTTAACCTTTTTAATACCTATCGTTTCTAAAACTGTTTCTTTTTAAACCTTTTGTTTTTGAAATCATTCTATTTTAAGTCTTTGTTTTTATTTCAAAAAGTTGAATAGTTCATTTTTTATCATTCTATTTAAAAACATATGTTTTTTAAATAATTCATTTTTAAAGTCGTTCATTTTTAAAACTGTTTATTTTTTAAGCGTTCCTTTTAAAACCGTTTTTTTTGTAAAATGCTCCTTTTATTTTTAAGCATTATTTGAATCATTTATCATTTTTAAAATCTTTCATCAACTATAGACTATATTCCTAAAAAAATATAGAAATCACTACCTCTGAATTGAAAGAAAGTAAACACGATAAGATGCAAAAATACATATTTAAAGAACAAATATACTAGTATTTATAAGCTCCCAAACACTATCTGTTAACCCGTTTAGTAATCAAAGTATTGTACCTTCTTGGTCTCAGAAACTCTATACAGATCAGCTTGTATCTCGGTCAACCACATACCAGGAAACACAGTCTGCAACAACATTAATATAAATACAACTTAGCAAGAAATCAAGAACATACATTAGGCAACAAGCAGATGCAATAACACATCACCACATTACAATCCACAAAGTAACAAACTGTAACATTTGTTTTGATTAAAAATGTAAGACCCTAAACCATTTTAAACAAAAAGTATGCAGCGGAAATACGAACCATAAAATTTCTTTCTTTATAAACATTTAAACATACTGGAAACATTTAGGATAATCCTTTTTATTTACAAAAATTGCGTCCATCGTTCTTACTTAAAGATAAAGCATAATCTACATTTATAAACTATACGACCTCGCTCCCATACAATCCACGTTCATTGACTCGATCTTCAACCGCTTAGACTCCATAATGATGATAATTCTGTGCATCCTGCAATCACCACATACATCCGAATCATTAATATTTGGTGATGTCATACGTGATATAAACATACGTAATTAAATGACCACGCCACATTCTTTCTACTTATGTTAATCCTTTCGATTATCTTTCCGAGTATAATCTTTCATCCCAATGACAAATCTTCATAAGGTCAACAATATTATACCTACACTTTCATTTCATTCTCAAGGCACCTGATTAGTAACATTAATACTCAAACGTATTGAAGCCATGTATACATATATACAAGCCCTATTCTTTCGTGTACAATAAATCCAACTTCATACAAACATACATACATACATACATATATACATACACACACATACATACATGCATACCTCCATATCCAAGCTCTTACATACTACTTACATTCCTATATAATTATACTAACAAATCTTAGTCACAAACATCCATATATATTAGTCTCATACATACAAACCTATGTGCATGCTCATTTCTATTAATGCTTACCTATGGATTCCATCACTAACATGTAGGTATTCATACACATACATGCTTACAGACTTATTTTGTTCCCACACATACTTACATATACTCTCCCTTCTTAATCGCACTTCATAAACACCCTTTAATGAGTTTGGGGTAAATTTCGGGAGCTTGAAAATGAATACTCACCCTTAGCTCACAAAACTATTTGGTAAGGTTGGGGTACATAATAGAAGTTTAACAGGGCTTAGGAATGGGTCTACGGGGTCCAGAACCGAAGAAAAACGAAGAAACAGGGCTACTGGCGTCGGCTGGCGCGTAGAAAACAAGTTAGGGCGTCGGCCAACTGCTGCCCAGCGTCGGGGGCGTTGCCCCTGTAGCACCAACGCCAGATTTCATTCTTTTCGACGTTTCGATCCCCGTTCGCGCATCCCGAACTTCCCAAATTGTAAAATAAGATTATTCCAAGCCCCCAAATCATTCTATCACTTAACCCCAAGTTCCCACAACCAAATCCTATACTTTTATCTTACTTTCTTGATTTTGACCCGTTTGAACTTAACAAGACTTTTCATTCATAACTAATTCACATATTACCAAATACGACTTTACTTACTTTTGTTTTATCATTTCTTACCCATCCTTTCATGATTCCCATCCTTCTTGCAATCAAAACTCATTATATATAAATAAATTTAGTTTGGGAATCACTTACCTTAAGCGTTCGTATTCGTGCTTATCTCATTGCTTCCTCTTGACCCGTTAGCCTTTCGTGCTTGAGTCCATGCTTGTTTGGTTCCTCATGATCCCCATGTGTATGTGATCACTAATTCATGTTCATTAATGGGTTTGAGCTTCAATTCACCCTTCAATTTGATGATTCTTGGATGACCTAGGGTTTGGCTCCCTTGTGTTTCTCCTGAACGTTCCACGCATGCACACACTATGTGTGTGTTGTGTTAATCTTTTGTTTATAAACATGAGTTTACCTTTTTACAAATTTGGTCCCTCAAGTTTGTTACTTGCTCACAATAGTCACCCAATTCATTCCCTTGCTTGTTTTGCTAAGCATTTAACTAGGTTCAATAACCTAGTTATTACAATTCATTTTATTAAACATGGAGACATACTAGCAAATTTAATAATTCGAGTTTTGGGGCGTTACAAAAAACTTATTCCAATCTTATGTGCATAACATAATAGATAATTGTTCATTTATCCCTTAATTCTATCATTCAACATTCTAAATTCACATCAAACTTTAGCACAATTCCACAAAATTAGGGTTCTAAACAACTTACATCCAATTGATTCTGAAGAATTTTCGGTCTATTCTTAGGTTTACGTGGCAACCACCGATCCCCTATATCTTCAAAGTCTTTTTCCATCTCTATCCGTGAAAGCTGAACACAAAACTTTGCCTTAACCTCAATTCCACCATTTTATGAGGATTATAGACTTACAGTCACCTTGGCTGAACCGGGTAATGGTTGGACCATGGATTGTGTCGGTGGATTTGAACACTGACGATACTAGTGTTGCTAGTACATGGCGATGGTTGAACGACAACACTAGATTTGGATATCGGCTATAACTGGTGTAGCTCATGATGGATCTGAATAGGAAGTGAAGTAGGTGAGCAGGATCTGGACTGGAAGTGAGGAAGGTGATCAGCAGGGTTGAAATTTAAATTAGACAGTGAATAAGAATTGAAAACTAGAAATTAGAAGGTGAAGAAGATGAAGTGGGATGAGGTAGGGATTTTGTTTATAAAGGAACTTAAGTGAGGGTAGGTAAATGACATAATTGCCCATCATGTGAGCTGCACATGACTTATTTTAACCAGAGTTATGGATGGTGTTAGTCTAAAGGGCCAAAATAGTTAGTTAAACTGAGGTTGGAGGCACATATGCTAAAAGATTATTTTTGGGCTATTAGGGTAAAAATATATAACTATAGGGGCCAAAATCGTAACTTACTCCATAAATAAAAAAAACGTTTATATGTAATTTTAGGTAATTTAAAGAACCACATTATGTTCATGTGGAAATATGATTGATGTTTTGAAAAAAATACAATGGATGTTAAACATGTTGGAACTTGGATATCAAATACTTTTAATTTCTTTGTAATATGGAACTTTCCATAAGAAAATGAAGGAATGAAATTCCATTGGTTGATGTAGTTTGACGGTATGTTTTTAGTTCCATCTTTATTTAACTAAACACAATTTGTAATAAAAAAAAGTGTTTCAATTCAAATCTTATTGGAAATCATATACCAAAGGGGAACTAGATGCTCTTAAACAAGAACGATATGTTAAAGAAAGATTACTATTTTAGACATCAAACGTGTCCTCACCGATTAAAAAAAAACATATAATTATAAAACTAATAAACAAAATCTTGGAACACATAAAGATTGTCAGGAAGTTCCATGTCTTGTAGTCTTTCAATCTTACACAACCTCATGCGTGCATGGATCAGGAGATTCCACACAACAATGCATTGTTTTTTTTTCTCTCCTACTCAAATTATAATTTTGCCCTCAGTTCTAATTTACAGTTTTGTTATCATTTTTGTTTTTTTCCCTTGTCAAATTACGATTCCCCTCTTCTCCCAGTGTAAAATTACAGTAATGCCATCGTTTTAGTTTTTTTTTACAAAACTATGATAGTGTTTTGTTTTAATTGGTTGAATCGATATATTTTTTATTCATGTCAGGCGACTGCGTGGCACGCACTCATATGTCCTGAAAAATTTTCAATTTTGCCTTTGTTTTAAAATTATAGTTTTTCTATCGTTTTAGTTTTTTTTAGCAAAAGTATGATAGTGTTTTGTTTTAATCGGTTGACTTGATGTAATTTTTATTGAAATCGTGTTATGAGTAGTATGTATAAGTAACCGAAACATAGACGTACATGTTACGTGAAGAAATATCCGGCTTAGTGCCCCGCAACACGGGCTTGTACTTTTATATACAGTTTATAAAAAAATAAATAATAAATACTCTTGGGGTGATGGATTGGGACACTTCGATTGGCCATTTATGAGGTTGATGTCCTCGATGCCACGTTTTTTAAACCTAAAGAATTCTTGATATGGACAAGATATTCAAACTTTTCTGCTTGTTGGTTTCATGGTCTTCAGAAATTATTAAATTAAACATTAAAAATGGCCAAAATGTCAGTGATCGGAAGAAGATACAATATTACACTGTCTGGAATCGTTTGAAGAAAACCAAGCGCACACCATCTCTCCCATGTTTATTTTGGATGCGAATATTAGTTGAACTATTCGCATCAACTTATGATTAACTTGTTAAAAGATTGTTATGAGCTTAAGAGTTTACGTAAGAAAATAACTGAGTCTGAACTTTACATACCGAGTTTTATTAGATTTATGGAACTAAATGAGCATTTTTTTTATTTAGCAGAGCTCGAAACGAGACGAACTCGAGCTCGACTCATCTAGAATCCTATGCGTATATGTAGAAATGTTACGTTTAACAATGTTCAATAAAATAGTAAATTTAAAATTTAAAGATAGGAATATGCTATTTTAACGGCAAATTTCTATTAATTACTATCATCTATGAGACTTAAACCCAAGACCTCCCCTCCTAAAAGAGATAGGAATATGTTATCTAGCTAATAGTAATTAAGTCCCGCCCATGGCTTTATAGCCTAGTGGCATCTTGGTGTTGGGATAAGACTTTGGGACCAATAGGTCCTGGGTTCGATTCCCACAAGGGGGTTTTCCCATATTTATTGGGTTTTCTCCTAAATTGGTGTATAGGCATTATGCCTAGTGGAGATGGATATGACCGGGTGGTTCCACTGGTGGCACGATGATACTCCAGTGGTCTGTCAGTGATCCAAATTTGTCGTTCAAAAAAAAAAAATAGTAATTAAGTCCCCGTTTGGTAGCCTCATAACCACACGATTAAGAGGTAATGTTCGAATCGTTCAGACATTAGGGTGTTTGTTTCCATCTCTTGACCATTAGGTTACCTCTTAATATCCTCTTAGGGGCTGTTTGGTAGCCTCTTAATGACTATTTAGATGCTATCTCTTAATGGTTTAAAACCTCTGAATGAATAAGAGGTAACCTCAAGTCTGAATGGTTAAGATGTAACCTCTGAATGGTAAATCATCACACGTCACATTCTTCTACCTTCTCATTGGTAAAATTCTTAATGGTTCCAATAAGAGGTAGTCTCTTAATGACCATTCAGAGGCTACCAAACAGCCCCTTAGTCGGTCAGATTTCAACACCCATCTGAATGAGAAAAGCGTCCCTTTTACCTCTACCCTAAACATACAGACGCTACATCTCTTCCATCTGACATCTAAGGTTTTGCTCAAACAAGAATCAAGAACATCAATCATCAACAACCAAGGTATGAAATCGACATCTTTTCTTCTCTTTTTCTTCCAGCCATTCAGGAAATTAGGGTCTTTTTTGTTTCTGCTTTTTATTCGATGTTGTGTTCATGGCCTAGATACTTCAATTTTGTTTCTTGCTCTCCCGTATTCAGACAGAACCGGGTTTGATTTTGAATTCCTTTGTTGTATAAATCATTGATTATTGCGATTTGTTGGTTCAGTTCTGTTTAAACATAAAGGAAAACATGAAAACATACCTTTGATTTCATCAGCACAGGCTAGCAGAGAATCCAGATGGAGACGCAGCAATGAGGTTTGACATGATTGTCATCTTGGTCTGGTTCCTCCTTAGGGTGCAATCTAATGATGGTGGCTAAGAAACCGAATAAGGGAATCGGCTATGGAGATGGAGGTCGATTGATGTTATGTGTTATTAGGGTTTGTCTAATTGTGTAACTGAGTAACCCTTTAACCTCCACATAATTCTCCTTATATAAGCACCCAGGAGGAAACCTAATTAGTTAATAAGGGTAATATGGTCCATCAACAATTACCAATTAATTATTTAATAGGTTATTATATATTTTGATCTATATTATGTAAATGATTATAATGGCTATAGATTAAATATTAATACGGAATATATTTAATCTTACATTCTCCCACTTAGCCGAGTAATCATTTACTATGAGTATTAGATAAGCCTGACCAGGAGTTAACACTCATTTTAGCCTTAAACAAGTACTATAGCAGAAAAATACAGCCGTTGAATCATTATGCGACTCTGGACCCCCATTAATCATACTATAGCCTTAATTTAAAACCTAATCGTTATGATCAAAATACGCATAAGCCCTTTGTTTGATTTGTAACTATATTTGTCTATATGCCATTATGCTAGCTTGACATATTCTTAGAGACATACAAAATCAAACTGATGAGGAAAATTAACTAATACTTAGTCATTCATAGTACGATATGCAGTTGCGCATGGCTATCAATTAATACCCATCTCTGAGCTCTCTTAATAAGACTTATGGGTAATAGCCCTTCAGTTATAGGATCCTTAAGCATATCATGAATGTATTCGATACAAAACTTAGTTTCCTCAATTCGTTCATAACGAATAATTAATTGCGTATCGAAATTTAATGCAGCACCTCTCGAACTGTTACTGTTCAAGGAGTCATGGTAGCTGACTTTATCACACTAATTCTTCAAAACATTAATTATATGGAGTTAATAAACTTATAAGTCCACCGATAAATTTCCAACAACATTTAGTGACTATATTATGTCGTTATAACTTAGGTTGTTAATATCAGTGCATTATGACTCCTCCATGAGATAGGTTTTGTCAGCTAACATAAGGATATACCCAAAATTACATTTTGTCATCTTTGAATATCTCAAAGTTAGAGTAATAAACCGGTTTTAATTCTCACTTCTTCTTTAAGGTATAGTCTCCCGTTTCCTTTTAAAGATATTGCAATACTTCATTAGATGCTTCACATTAATCTAGACATATCTAGTGTGTTGCAATGTGAGTAATATCTAAACGACTATAGACTTGAACTTACATAAGGCTTCTGATTAATGAAGCGTAAAAATAATCTCATTTACCATATTATCCTCTGAAGGAGAGCAGTATTGATTGTTACATATGTAAGGACCCATTTAATGTTAAACTTATGGAACTGAACTAATGTCCCACCGGGTCTATCTCGGTATGTTATGATATCTATTACGTAAGAGATATCTCTGAGATATATTATATCAAAGTTTGTGTTAACAATGCTTTGACTTATGTAACATATACTTGTCAAAAGAATGTCATCTATATAGACAAGTTTATCTTAGTTGCTCCCACTCATTTTGAGGTAGGTACATTAATCCACTTGATTCTTGATGAAAATAATTACGTTAGCTTTTCATCACATTATGATGTTTGCATTAACCCATACATGGATATTATTTGCTTACAAATAAAGTGTTCTTTAACCTTCAGTTTGAAACTTTAGGTTGTTATCTAATGAACATGTAAATATGCTAGCCATTTGTTAGGGAAAATTGTTTTTAATGTTCATCTAATGTAGCTTTAAACTATTATAAGCTACTAGAACAGTGATGATCTTCAAAGAAATCTTCTATAAGATATGTAATAAAGATTCTTTAATAATTTATCTCTTCCTAAGTACAACCTTTGACAATCAATCATGCTTTTGAGTGCCTTAACGCTTATATTAGGATTTGGTTTAGTTATGAACACTCTTAGGTAATTCAATCAAATCCCAATCGTTATACAAACACATAAAATCAGTTTTACTAGAAAACTGTTTTATTCCATTCAGAAGATTAATTGACGCTAATGGCTTAATTTAAAGAGATATGATCAGTAAACTTTTCCAAAATCCATTTCAACTTCAATTAGGGAGGTTATGTAATCATCAAAGTTAGTAGGTTTTTAAACCTAGATGACCTCCTAAGTTGATTATTGGGTTTATTAGAAGTTTCAGTTTTATGGATTAGCTCTTGGTTAAGTTGCTATCATTTTCAGGATTCTAAGTTTGTAAGAGTTGGTGCAGTATGGTGTACAAGAGGTGTAATCGGAGTTAAATTCGGAGTGAAATTTAATGACACTCTTCCCCCCGCCTCTTGTATTCCTTGCAAATCATGATAAGGACTTTGACTGCTCCCACTGACCATAGAAATATTTAGGAACTCAGCATGCTTAGGGTCAATATTTAACGACCAACAAATTCTAATAGAGAAACAAGTTAATGACGTCAGTCGTTGTAGTTTCTCTTGTTGAGGATTATGTTAGTTTATGTAAGAAATCTAAGTGCGCCCACAATTAGGCAACAATGAAACTTTTGTAAGAGTAGCATTAGATTTAAGGAGATAAGTTATGATAGAACAGTGTCATAATGGAGCAGTGTCTTGTACAAGAGGTGTAAATTGAGGTAATATAAAGTTTTCACTCCCCCACCTCTTGCAACTATTGCAAGTTATTTTTAAGACACTTAATGCTCTGATACCACATGTTGGTTCAGTTCTGTTTAAACATAAAGGAAAACATGAAAACATACCTTTGATTTCATCAGCACAGGCTAGCAGAGAATCCAGATGGAGACGCAGCAATGAGGTTTGACATGATTGTCATCTTGGTCTGGTTCCTCCTTAGGGTGCAATCTAATGATGGTGGCTAAGAAACCGAATAAGGGAATCGGCTATGGAGATGGAGGTCGATTGATGTTATGTGTTATTAGGGTTTGTCTAATTGTGTAACTGAGTAACCCTTTAACCTCCACATAATTCTCCTTATATAAGCACCCAGGAGGAAACCTAATTAGTTAATAAGGGTAATATGGTCCATCAACAATTACCAACTAATTATTTAATAGGTTATTATATATTTTGATCTATATTATGTAAATGATTATAATGGCTATAGATTAAATATTAATACGGAATATATTTAATCTTACACGATTATCATGCTTGTTAAGGTGACTAATGGATACTTGTATTAGGGATTGTTTTAATGTGAATTCAAGTTTCATTAAAAAATAGTGATCGTTTTGAAAAAAAAGCTTGTTTAAAAGAGGCAATCTATACAACAATGCACTGCAAATTCACATGTATGTTAAGGTTCTTGTTATGTTAGGTTCAAAGGCTTATATACAAGTGTACATGTGAGTGTGTAACTTATAATTTACTTGAACTTTTTGTATAACTAGGGTACTAAATACCTTATAAATGATTGTATATTTACTTTTTTGTTGAATTGTTTAAAGAAATGGAGCAAAAAAAGGTTAGGATTAATTGGCAACGAGAAGGTGTCGACAAAACCAAGGGCGTAGCTTTGTGGGGGCGGGAGGGGGCGGCCGACCCCCGAACATTTCACTCAGTAATGGAGAGTATGTAGTTTTCGTATAGAAATTTTTTGGTATATACGTTTTTGACCCCCCGGTTTTATAGAAATTTTTGGTATATACGTCTTCAACCCTTGGTCGGAAATCTGAAGCTTCGCCACTAGACAAAACATTTCTAGAATCATGTGTTCATGAAATGGCACTTCATGGATGTGAAGGCAGGAGTTTAAAACCAATTTCATGGAGGAATATTGCTGAATAATTGAAAACGCAACATCAATTTATAGTGGATAAAAAACAAATGAAGAATCGATATGATCATCTGAAATCAAAGTATGCAACTTTGTCAAAGCTTAGGAAAAAAAACTTGAAATGTTTATAACACTGTAACAAACAGTTTTCACTTATCGGAAGAGGAATGGCAACTTGAGATAAAGGTAATTTATATATACACACATATAACAATTATTAGTATATTTAAAAATCTTATAATATTTTATTTTTTTACATATGGTCCAACAAATTCGTAGAAGTTTTGAGAAGAACGTCACTTGATTATCCCGACTTGTGTGTTCAACTATTTGAAGGAACTACTTCAAATGGCCTTGATAGTTGGGGGCATCTTTTACACTTCCTCGTCCTACACCGAAAGTGTGTGATCAAGACGGTTGAAGGATATTGATGGCACTCAAATGTTACTTGTGCTTAGTGAAGAGTCTTCTGGTCATTCTAAAATTAAAAGAAAATCATCGACTCAAGGTGTTAGTGTGACTCACCGGTTTGGTCTAAAGAGGGAAAATGAAAGGAAACAGTGAATTCAATGCTCATAGAAGTTGGGCAGAATATTAACAAGGTGGCAGAGATGAAATATTTATGCATCTATTTTGGATGATGGGTTTATGTATGTTTTGGATGATATATTTATGGATATATTTGGATGATATGTTTATGTATGTTTTGATTGATATATTTATTGATATCTTTTGGTTGATATGTTTTTGTATGTTTGATGATGGGTTTTTGGATGTTTGATAATTTTTATGACTGGTAGCCTATGGACTCGGATTAGGAGATTATAGTTTTTATTTTCCTTGGTTAATATTGGTTACAATTAGCCTCTAGAGATAAGAGATTTGAATTCGGCATTGACCGGTCATGAATACACACAAGAGTTGTTGCATGGCCCTTCTACGCAATGTCATGAGATGATGTGCAACATTTTGTATTTTCATACTTTCTATTTTTAGAAAATTGTAATCGTATCCAATTTCAATCCTTGTAATCCGAGACTTTTTATCACAATGGAAATACATTTTATATCAAACTTGTTTGATCATGCTTATGCAATACAACGATCGAGATACATGTTTTATACACATCATACGACTTACATACATGATTATACGACATATACATACTTGTGCATGCCTTGAAACATCTAAAACAAGCTTAACATTTCATGTTCTGCATAACATAACCAAACAATCAAACTCGGGACAAACAAGCATACACCGAGTCTACACTACCTTGGAAGTATTATGGATGCACGATTATACGTTCCACGCACTTGTACATACATTAAATACCTAAAATCATGCTTAACTACGAGGTTTCAACTTAAAATTGCACTCAAAACAAGTCTAGGGGCTAAAAGTGAAGAAAACTCAACAAGTTTGGGAAACTCGCCCTCACATCACGCGAGAGCCTAAGGGTTCCCTTGTCGCATCACACGACAACCCCAATTTCACAGCAGGTTTTGTTTCAGATCTGGATTTCACTTGTTTCAAACTTTTCTCAACGACTAACCAACAATCCTCAACTATAAAACCAAGCTTCCCACCACTCCATTTAACTTTCCACACTTTCAATTCGCTCTCAAGCTCTCTCAAGACTCCAATCTTGCAACTTTGGGCAAAATAGTTCCAAGTGCAAAAAGTGAGTTTCAACTCACTTTCTTCATCTCTTCTTCAAAAATTCTTGTTACTCATTCTTCGGATAACCTCTAGGAGTGCTACCACAAGTTTACCATGGTAAACCAAGCTAGTACATCACCATTTTGAGGTCCAAAGTTTGGTTTATTTTCTGTTTTGTTTGAACTTTTTCAAACAATGTTCGTCCTACTTCATCACATGGAACATCTTCAAGTTGCCAACAAATCCATTGGTTGGATAGGTTTGGATTGATGTTTGTTCCATAAATGTTAGTCATATTAGTTTACTTTCTATCAAATCTAAGCCACCAAGTAATTTTCAAGCAAAGAAAGTGAACAAACTACACCAAGTCTCCAATCATAATCATGTTTGGAAGCACTCGTCTAGCTGAACTCACTTGGCTAGTTGGTGAATTAGATGAGTTATTTACATTCTTATACTAGTACTCTGACCTTCCGGATTATCCATGTGATGATTTTGTGCAACGGTATACTAAGGGGTTAAAGGATTTAGCCTACCGTTCATGACTATCTATGACTTGGACATATATATGTGTGTGTGTGTGTGTAATATCTAAGCCGAAACCAAACCATGATACCAACCAAAATAATGGTTGAATATTATGTGTTAAGGTGGATATCATCTTAGTTTTAGATTCCTCAAATTTAGACTTCTAATGGGTGATTTAGTGCCCATGAAAAACACAACTAAACATAGTGTCTAAATGAGTGTCTAGACAAAGATATACTTTTGGTATACTTTCATGCTTATAATTCCCTGAATCTATTCCATCATCAAACTCCCATAAACTCACACACCTTTGTTTATCCTTTTAAGATAACTTGGTGAATTCCATCCTTCCGAAATCAACTAACTCACTCTTTGTGAATTTGGCTTCGCAAACCGTGAGTATACTTTACCCACTTTACTTTTAATCCACTTTGGGTTGCAACATGTATGATTATTAAACTCACAAACACGCAAAATCAATCTTATGCAAACATTCAATCCGTTAAACATGCTACTTGTTATGCTTTATGTTTATACATGCTATGATACTTTTATGCATACTGTTTTTCATTAACTTTGCAAGCATACTTTAATATGTATAGCGCTATAGGGGTAGCACACCGCACGTTTTGGGGTCATTGTTAAGTATTTAATCAATATGGTCTTAATTACTTCGGTGATAAAATTACGCTAGTGGACACTTTGGTTTGACCTATAGTTTATGCAATCTAGTATGATATATAACGTATTGTACAAATTGCCATGTTGGATTTGATACATTTATATATATATATACTATATAGACCAAACTTGTATGCTCACCGACCCTCTTTGTGTTGACGGATACTTAAATACATGTTGCAGGAAATGTATGATGACGCTCAAGAAATCAACTTAGGATGAACTAAAAACACACCCAATATTTTGTTTATGTATTTTCTTTCATGTTAATCGTGTTATTCCAAGTTGTTGTATTTTCTTTCTAAACAATGTATCTTTCAAGTTATGAATGAAATGAAAATATTGATTATTTAATTATTGGCACAAATTAGCATGTTATGACGTTTTGAGCAATCTCGTTTGTCTCACTCTGATGTTTCCACCATCGGTTGGGGTGTGACATGATGCGTGTCTCACGTGATGCATATCTACTATTGTGCCATCACTTTAAACAAAAAAAATGGTTGTAGAGTAGTAGGTCAATAACATTTGAAGAAAAGATGGTTATGTTTTTAATTATTATAGAACTTAATGAACATTGTTGAATGGTTAAACGAAGGTTTCAACACTCATCAGAAACCATTCATGGATATTTTCATGAGGTCCTAAATGCAATGATGAATTTCACAAGAGAAGCTAGGGGCGTTTTTGTAATGGAATTGGAAACGAAAATGGAAAAGGAATCTGAATGGAATCTTTTTGAAAATTTTAAACGTGTTTGGTTGGTAAATTAATGAATGGAATTGAATGTTGAAAAACGAAAATGACAAAAGCAACCCCCTCGGAACTTAAGGAAAAATCTGCTATTGACTGTCATCAATTGTACTTTGTATTCATCCCTAAATTCATATACAAATGTAAATATGCCATCGTTGTTTTGATAAAATCGCTATTTTGATTTCGATCCTATTTTTGAATTCGTTTAGTTTTTTGAAATGAAAGCCTAGAGACTCTTTGTTCTCGATTTTACTTTCAAACTATGGAAGACGTTGATCACTATTTTGATTTTTGTTTGGTAAAGTAATTCACAGTTTTTTTTTAAATTCAATGCCTGGAAGTCGTTAGATTATGTTTTTTATTTCTGTTATTTATTTCAATTTTTGGAAAATGTTTTTGGTTTATCCTCCCCGTGAAACATACGGACAAAGAAATTCATTTTAATAAAAAAAGAGTTAAATGCTTGGTTGGTCCCTATGGTTTGCGAAAATTGCAGACTTGATCCCAATGGTTCACTAATTACAGAGTTGGTCCTAATAGTTGTAATTTTCGCACTCGGGTGGTCCTTATCACAAACATTTGTTAAATATCTCAGTTAAGTTGATGTTAAATGACCAAATTACCCTCAACAATTAAAAAAATTGCACAACCTGATATAAACAAAATACAACAATCATCAATTTTTTTTTTGTAGATAAACGATTTAACAAATTCAACAAAACATCATCAACAAACTAGAGTTATAAGATCACATCCTTCACAATCAAAGATGGTATACCACACGAAGCATCAAATTTCATCTGGTTATGCTTAGCTTAAACCACATGTTTCAGCAATTGTTTAATTGAAGTAAGTAAAACGTGTTTTAACATAATATCTAAACTTTATGATCCAATAGCTAGGGTTTACCACAATTAAATATCGAAACAATGGAAACATAAATTAGGCATTTAATCTGTAGATCAACTTTGCTTAGCAGATAGATCATTCAACAAATTCACCAAAACAACATCAACAAACTAGAACTAGAAGATCAGATCCGCCACAATCAACAACGGAATACAAACGAAGTTCAATTTTCTTCCTTAAATATTCATCCCTGTTGCAAGTTTCACAGTTCTGGATGTATTCACCATCGCACGTGGCGGAGGAGGTGGTGGCGGTGGCCGTTTCGTCGGAGGAAATGATGGTTCTCGATCCTTACACTTCGTTCTTGTTGATCCGTACAGAAAATTTTCATTCATCTTGTAGAATTCGCCGGAAAATGTTGAGTGATTTCACTAATTTGAACTGGTGACGATGGTTTACGAGTGTTGATATATTCTGATGTCTATGACGTTGGTTTCGAAGGGTAGTGGTTGTGGCTGGTGCGGTGGTTATCGGCGGGTAAAGCAGAAGGGGCGACAGTGGTGTTAGTAGCAGCTGTAGTGGTAGGGTTTTTGTGAGGGTGGGAGAGAGAGAGAGGAGGAAGAAGATAGTTTTATTTATTTTAATTTCTCAAGGGTAATCTAGTCATTTCACATACATTTAACTGAGAAATTTAACAGAGGTTAGTGATAAGGACCACCCGAGTGCAAAAAGTACAACTATTAGGACCAACTCTGTAATTAGTGAACCATTAGAACCAAGTCTGCAATTTTCGCAAACCACAGGGACCAACCAGACATTTAACTCTAAAAAAACATTTGATTGTGATAACAATTATCAATCGTTTGCCTATGAAAAACCTTTTCTGATTAAGAAAGAAGGTGATCAAATTGGTTTTAAGGATAATATTGTCATTAGTCTAACATTCCATTAGAATGAAAGCTTTCCTTGGGTTGGATGATTGGATGAAGGATTCTTGAAATCCGTTAAGGGAATTGGGTGGAATTTTTCCATTCCAATTTCTAACCAAACACGGATTTGGACAAATTCAATTCCAATTCCAATTCCATGGAATTTCACAAACTAAACAGGCCTTTATAGTTCCAACATCTTCTAATATAATCGCAAATATTTCAAAACGACATAGAAAGCTAAAACAAATATTTCCTGGAGCATTAGGTGTGTTAGATGGAACTCTTGTACATGTAGTGATACTGGCTGATCAACAAACTCGCTACAGGGGAAGAGGAAAAGGTGAATGCTATCAAAATGTGTTAGGAATTTGTAATTTTGATATGATATTTATGTTCCTATGGGCTGGATGGGAGGGCACTGCAGATGATTCACGTGTTTTGAAAGAGGTTTCTTTTATTCAGACTTCCGTATTTCCTTTCCTGTAAGACCCTTGTTATACTACTAGATTTAATAACATAAAACCTTGCAATTCAAGCCAAATTTGGAGTTTTACAAAAAAAAACTTACAAGACTTGAAAGTTTTAACTAAACACAACATTCACATATTGATCCTACAAAACCATATTCAAGACAGGACTACAATTGTTTACATAGTTTTAAAACAAAAGATCAAGTGCGGAAGCGTTAGTTTGAGTGTTCGGTTCTTCTTGATTCGCTTGACCGCCATCCGTAAGATCCACCTTGTTACCTATGGTCAAAATCTTTAAAATATTAGATCCGACACAGTTATATATCACATAAATATAAAATCCGACATCAAAATCTAAATAACAAAATAATAATTTGTTTTCAGGTTTCACCGTAACTTACGGTGTGACCGTAAGTTACGGTGGATTCTGGAAGTCTCTGGTCACCGTAAACCAGAAGAAGGCTACCGTAAACACATGAACCCTACCATAAGTTATGGTACTACCGTAACTTACGGTAGTAGCTGGAAATTCATCCCTTGTTTGTTTTGTTTATTGTACACAAAACTCAACCCACAGATTTCACTTTTCTAACAACCTATACATTAAATTCTCGTAATTCTAACATGCTATATATTAACCTATATCAAAGATCAAACCGTTATAATCCGGAGCATTACCATGCCTTGCTTGATTATTCGACTCGTTTGGCTTTTCTACGAATTTCCTTCCATATGACGACTACCAACGAGTTCTAAACAACTTTTGTCCAATTAATTAGTATAGCGACATCACCGCTTTTATTTATAGCAACCTTTATTCCAAATTTCCACTATGCGTATTACAATAATCAAAATCTACTAAATCTAACAAATCAAGTTACATACCTTAGCGCACGCCCTTCAACCGCGAATCACCACCGGCTTGTCCACTCGACGTTCCGGTATCTTGTCCTATAGAGTTCAATTCAAGACATGTTTAGAACTCTCTTTAGACCTCACTTCGCATATTATACCGAAACATCATAATTATGCGTTAAAGCTTTAAATTTCTATTTTTAAGCCTTCTTTGAGGCATTTCTACAAACACTATGAGGGCAGAATTTCTACATCATTTGCATTTAAGTTCATAGTTTGCTAGTTAGTTAACTTAACATCTATAAAGCCCTCATATAGCATTTTAATCACCATACCTTTCTGAAATCGCTTTTCTATAATCAATTTACACTAGGATAATCATCTAAACCCTAATGTTCATCATTATCTTGTAAAACCCACAACCCACCTTCAAGGTGTTTATGGAACTTTCTGAATTTGGTCATGATTTTACATGTTGTTGGCTAGGTTTCACTTCTAAACACCATATCAATTCTAATCTAACCATATAACACACATGCAACATCAAATTTTCAGATTTCCCAAATCATGAGAATTTCAAGTTGAGAGATTTCATTAGGTTTTACATACCTTACAATCCTCTTAAGATGAGGATCATGATTCTAAGCTTGATTTTCGATTTTGACTTGGATTAATCCTTCAATTTGCAAGATTGATGAAGTTTTTAGGGTTTTGGAAGATCTCCTGGTCGCCCTCTCTCTCTGTTCGATCGATGCCCACCCACACAAGGGTGAACTTTGTGTTTTGTTATTAATTTAGTACTAAACTTTCAGATTTTTGACTAGTTTAGTCCCTCAACTTATCATTTAGCTTTAAGTTAAAGTGTTTTAACTTTAGAGTAAGTTATTTCAAGGTTATCAACTAACTGGGTTATAGTTTCCTAGTTAGTTAACTCTTGTTAAATTAACATTACATATTAAACGCAAAGTTTTATATTTCTGGGGTGTTACAAGTCCACCCCCCTTAAATAGGGTTTCGTCCCCGAAACCGAAGTACGTACCAAATAATGTAGGGTAGAGCCGACGCATCTCTTCCTCGGTCTCCCACGTGGTGTCCGAGCCTTTTCTATGCTCCCATTTGACTTTGACTTGATCGATTTGTCTATTTCGTAAGTGTTTGACCTTTCGATCTAAAATCTCCAACGGTCTCACAACATAATTCAGACTATTATCCACTTCAATATCATCATAATGGATATAGGTTGTTTCGTCCGCTAGGCACTTTCTTAATTGTGACACGTGAAACGTGCCATGAATCCCACTTAGTTCTTCCGGTAGCTCAAGGCGGTAAGCTACCTTGCCAACTCTTCCGATAATTTTAAATGGCCCAATAAACCTTGGGCTTAGCTTTCCCCTTTTTCTGAATCTAATAACGCCCTTCCATGGGGAAACTTTTAGCATGACCATGTCACCAACTTGGAATTCGATTGGCCTTTTCCTCTTATCAGCATACGCCTTTTGCCTGTCTTGAGCCGCTTTCAAGTGTGCTCGAACTATATCAATCTTTTCATTCGTGGCTCGTACTATATCTTGGTGGGCGAGTTCACGTGGTCCCACTTCACCCCAACATAGCGGGGTTCGACACTTCCTACCGTAAAGCATTTCGTATGGTGCCATCTTAATACTAGATTGGTAACTGTTGTTATACGAAAACTCGACTAACGGTAGGTGAACATCCCAACTTCCTCCAAAGTCGATTATACACGCCCGAAGCATGTCCCCCAATGTTTGTATCGTTCTTTCACTCTGTCCATCCGTTTGGGGATGGTACGCAGTGCTAATGAACAATTTGGTTCCCATTTGCTCTTGGAAATCTCGCCAGAAATTTGAAGTAAACCGGGTATCCCTATCAGACACAATGGATACCGGCACCCCATGACGTGCTATTATTTCATTCGTGTAAACCTCTGACATCTTTTCTGACGTAAAAGTCTCACGAATCGGAATGAAGTGAGCACTTTTCGTCAATCTATCCACCACTACCCATATGGCATCGAAACCACGATTCGTTTTAGGCAACTTGGTCAGTAGGTCCATTGTGATATGTTCCCATTTCCAAACCGGAATATCTAGCGGTTGGAGTTTGCCGTATGGTTTCTGATGCTCTGCCTTGACTTGTAAACATGTCAAGCATTTTTCCACATACTTTGCCACATCCCTCTTCATTCCGGGCCACCAATAATTTTGTTTCAAATCATTGTACATCTTGGTCGCACCCGGATGAATTGAATAACGGGATTTATGAGCTTCATTAAGTACAAGCGCCTTCACTCCACAGGTATGTGGGACCCATATCCTTCCGGATCGAGTCTTTAACCCGTGATCCCCATCCGACAAGTCTTTCAATTGACCGATTATTCTTTCTTTCTTCCAATTCTCTTCTTTCATTGCTTTGAATTGCGCCTCTCGAATACGTTCAAGTATACCTGAGGTCACCACGAGTTGCATCGATCTTACTCGTATTGGGACATAGTCCGCTTTTCTGCTTAGAGCATCCGCCACCACATTAGCCTTTCCGGGGTGATAATGTATTTCACAATCGTAGTCTTTCACCGTTTCTAGCCATCGCCTTTGTCGCATATTTAGCTCCTTTTGATCGAAGAAGTATTTCAAGCTCTTGTGGTCGGTGAATATGGTGCACTTTACCCCATACAAGTAATGCCTCCATATTTTTAAGGCAAATACCACCGCAGCCAACTCGAGATCGTGCGTGGGATATTTCTTCTCATGTATCTTCAATTGTCTCGAGGCATAGGCTATTACCTTGCCCCGTTGCATCAGCACACAACCGAGTCCCGATAGTGAAGCATCCGAATAAACCACCATGTCTTCGACTCCGTCCGGCAATGTCAGTACCGGAGCTTGAGTTAGCTTTTCTTTTAGCGTTTGAAACGCTTTTTCTTGATCGATTCCCCAAATAAACTTTGCTTTCTTTTGGGTTAGCTTTGTTAGCGGTGACGCAATCTTGGAGAAATCTTGAATGAATCTCCTATAGTACCCCGCAAGCCCCAAAAGCTTCTAATTTCTGAAGGGTTCTTCGGGGGATTCCATTTTGACACAGCCTCTATCTTTGACGGATCCACCAATACTCCGTCGGCATTTATGACATGGCCTAAAAATTGAACCTCTCGTAACCAAAAGGCACATTTAGAGAATTTTGCATATAACTTCTCTCGCCTAAGTGTCTCTAACACTTCTTGTAAGTGGAGTGCGTGTTCAGCTTCACTTTTCGAGTACACCAAGATATCATCGATAAATACGATGACCGACTTATCCAACATTGGCTTGCAAACCCGGTTCATGAGGTCCATGAAAGCCGCGGGTGCGTTTGTTAGCCCAAATGACATCACGAGGAATTCGTAATGTCCGTATCTCGTGCGGAAAGCCGTCTTCGGCACATCTTCTTCTTTGACCTTTAGTTGGTGATACCCCGACCTAAGGTCAATTTTTGAAAACCAGTTCGCGCCTTGTAGTTGGTCGAATAAGTCATCTATTCTTGGGAGAGGGTATCGGTTCTTTACCGTGAGTTTGTTTAACTCCCGGTAATCGATACACATGCGCATGCTCCCATCTTTCTTTCTTACGAACAACACCGGTGCACCCCAAGGAGACACACTCGGCCTTATGAATCCCTTGTCAAGCAGGTCTTGAATTTGGGACATCAACTCTTGTAATTCTGAGGGTGCAAGTCGGTACGGGGCTTTTGCTACGGGTTTCGCGCCCGGAATCAATTCGATCCCGAACTCTATTTCCCGTTCAGGCGGTATCCCCGGTAAATCTTCCGGAAAAACATCTTCATAATCTCGTACTACCGGTACATCTCCAATCTTTCGTGATTCTTTTTCGGGCTCATTAGCGTATATCATGAATGCCTTGCATCCTCGCTTCATTAGCTTGTGAGCTTTCAACATTGAGCATACTATGGGGTTGCCTCCTTTTTCGCCATAAATGGTGACGTGTTTCCCGCTCGGAGATGTTAGTTTTATCTCTTTACGGAAGCACACGACCTTTGCATGGTGTCGAGATAGCCAATCCATCCCAACGACTACTTGAAATTCTCCCATCGACATCGGGATTAGATTTATCAAATATTCTTCATCGTCGATGCTCAGTTTACAATTTTCACATACATCACAAACAATAAAGCTCTTGTTATTACCTATCTCTACTTCTAAAGGCACAGGTAATTTTGTTAGAACAAATGAAGGATGTCGAATAAGTCCATATGAAACAAAGGATTTATTCGCACCCGTATCAAATAACACGTGTGCAGGAATTGAATTTACAGCAAATATACCTGAGACCACGTCAGGTTCAACCTTTGCTTCTGCGGCGGTTAGTTGAAAAGATCTTGCCTTTGCTTTCGGGGCTTCGCCTTTCGGTTCCTGCCCATCATTCTTTCAAACCAGCTCCGGGCATTCCGACTTCTTGTGACCCGTTCGATAACAGTTGTAACAAACCGTCACTTTCTCCGGGCATGATATAGCCATATGTCCCGTTTTCTTGCATATGGGACAAGGCTTATCCTTGTAACGGCATTCGCCTTTATGACCCTTCCCGCAGATTCTGCAACTTGGTGACCCGCCTTTCGTATCAGATTTCTTTGCGCTTTCGTTTGTTCGTGCCTTCTTAGTAGGGATTGGATTCGCATCTTGTGCCCTTCGTTCACCCCGTTCTATACTCTTTTTCAGTTCGATCTCCCTTTCCCGAGCAGCATTGACAATCTCGGTAAGGGTCTCATATTTTGAAGGGGTTATGAACTCTCTATACTCCGCACTTAGCATGTTATGGTAGTAATAGACCTTTTGTTCTTCATTTGTCACCAAATCATCACAGAACTTTATCTTGTCCATAAACATCCCCGTGATCTTGTCTATGGATTCACCCTTGTGTCTGAGTTGCATGAACTCTTCCTTGATTCTATTTATGACCGCTTTGGGACTATGGTGTTTAAGAAACAGCGTCTTAAACTCCTCCCATGTCATGGCCTTAGCCGCTTCACTTCCAATCTCCTTCTTTTTGTTATCCCACCAGTCTTTCGCTTGACCTCTTAATTGACCCGTACCATAAGCTACGTAGTCATTTTCATCACAATGAGTTCTCTCGAATACTCCTTCGATATCACTTAGCCATCGTTGGCACACAATTGGATCAACCTCCCCATTATATATTGGTGGTTTACAGGCCATGAATTCCTTGTATGAACAAGGCTTTCGTCTACCATGCTTTTCCTTTGCTACATTTGAATCATCTTCCAGTTTCTTGATTCTATCTTCTACTATTGATAAAATTGTGTTTTGAATTTTATCAATAAAGCCCGACAAACTGTTTTCGATCGCCTTTCCAACCTCTTCGGCAATCACTTCCCTCACTTGTTCGGTGACTCTTGGCACCGCATCATCGTTACCTTTATCAGCCATCTCTATTTCTGAAATGTTTACATAAGTTGTTAAACATTCCATTTATAACACATGCTTTACTTGTTTTGATTTCATCAAGTTCATAACTTGATTTAATCATTCTTGTTTCAATTCAATCAAGTTCATAACTTGATTTAATTATTCTTGTTTCAATTCAATCAAGTTCATAAGTTGATTTAATTATTCTTGTTTCAATTCAATCAAGTTCATAACTTGATTTAATTATTCTTGTTTCATGCATTTCTTGTATTTGAGTGAGCTTACACACTCTTTTCATGCATATTTGTTCATGATTTATTTCTATATTCTCTAATTTCTACTTAAACGATTAACTCTTACCGGATGCTTGATCAAGCTTGAACCGAACACTTCTTGACAACCTGGAGCTCTGATTACCAACTTGTAAGACCCTTGTTATACTACTAGATTTAATAACATAAAACCTTGCAATTCATGCCAAATTTGGAGTTTTACAAAAAAAAAACTTACAAGACTTGAAAGTTTTAACTAAACACAACATTCACATATTGATCCTACAAAACCATATTCAAGACAGGACTACAATTGTTTACATAGTTTTAAAACAAAAGATCAAGTGCGGAAGCGTTAGTTTGAGTGTTCGGTTCTTCTTGATTCGCTTGACCGCCATCCGTAAGATCCACCTTGTTACCTATGGTCAAAATCTTTAAAATATTAGATCCGACACAGTTATATATCACATAAATATAAAATCCGACATCAAAATCTAAATAACAAAATAATAATTTGTTTTCAGGTTTCACCGTAACTTACGGTGTGACCGTAAGTTACGGTGGATTCTGGAAGTCTCTGGTCACCGTAAACCAGAAGAAGGCTACCGTAAACTTGTAAGTTTTAACTAAACACAACATTCACATATTGATCCTACAAAACCATATTCAAGACAGGACTACAATTGTTTACATAGTTTTAAAACAAAAGATCAAGTGCGGAAGCGTTAGTTTGAGTGTTCGGTTCTTCTTGATTCGCTTGACCGCCATCCGTAAGATCCACCTTGTTACCTATGGTCAAAATCTTTAAAATATTAGATCCGACACAGTTATATATCACATAAATATAAAATCCGACATCAAAATCTAAATAACAAAATAATAATTTGTTTTCAGGTTTCACCGTAACTTACGGTGTGACCGTAAGTTACGGTGGATTCTGGAAGTCTCTGGTCACCGTAAACCAGAAGAAGGCTACCGTAAACACATGAACCCTACCGTAAGTTACGGTACTACCGTAACTTACGGTAGTAGCTGGAAATTCATCCCTTGTTTGTTTTGTTTATTGTACACAAAACTCAACCCACGGATTTCACTTTTCAAACAACCTATACATTAAATTCTCGTAATTCTAACATGCTATATATTAACCTATATAAAAGATCAAACCGTTATAATCCGGAGCATTACCATGCCTTGCTTGATTATTCGACTCGTTTGGCTTTTCTACGAAATTCCTTCCTTATGACGACTACCAACGAGTTCTAAACAACTTTTGTCCAATTAATCAGTATAGCGACATCACCGCTTTTATTCATAGCAACCTTTATTCCAAATTTCCACTATGCGTATTACAATAATCAAAATCTACTAAATGTAACAAATCAAGTTACATATCTTAGCGCACGCCCTTCAACCGCGAATGACCACCGGCTTGTCCACTCGACGTTCCGGTATCTTGTCCTATAGAGTTCAATTCAAGACATGTTTAGAACTCTCTTTAGACCTCACTTCGCATATTATACCGAAACATCATAATTATGCGTTAAAGCTTTAAATTTCTATTTTTAAGCCTTCTTTGAGGCATTTCTACAAACACTATGAGGGCAGAATTTCTACATCATTTGCATTTAAGTTCATAGTTTGCTAGTTAGTTAACTTAACATCTATAAAGCCCTCATATAGCATTTTAATCACCATACCTTTCTGAAATCGCTTTTCTATAATCAATTTACACTAGGATAATCATCTAAACCCTAATGTTCATCATTATCTTGTAAAACCCACAACCCACCTTCAAGGTGTTTATGGAACTTTCTGAATTTGGTCATGATTTTACATGTTGTTGGCTAGGTTTCACTTCTAAACACCATATCAATTCTAATCTAACCATATAACACACATGCAACATCAAATTTTCAGATTTCCCAAATCATGAGAATTTCAAGTTGAGAGATTTCATTAGGTTTTACATACCTTACAATCCTCTTAAGATGAGGATCATGATTCTAAGCTTGATTTTCGATTTTAACTTGGATTAATCCTTCAATTTGCAAGATTGATGAAGTTTTTAGGGTTTTGGAAGATCTCCTGGTCGCCCTCTCTCTCTCTGTTCGATCGATGCCTACCCACACAAGGGTGAACTTTGTGTTTTGTTATTAATTTAGTACTAAACTTTCAGATTTTTGACTAGTTTAGTCCCTCAACTTATCATTTAGCTTTAAGTTAAAGTGTTTTAACTTTAGAGTAAGTTATTTCAAGGTTATCAACTAAATGGGTTATAGTTTCCTAGTTAGTTAACTCTTGTTAAATTAACATTACATATTAAACGCAAAGTTTTATATTTTTGGGGTGTTACATTTCCCACCTCCAGGTTTTTAATCATTTCTTAACTTTGATTATTAAATATATTATTTAGTCTTTTATGTAATAGTTTTAATACTAATCTCTACAGGAAAATATTACCTTTGCGAAGCTGCTTACACCAACAATTGTGGGTTTATGACTCCCTATCGTAATACGAGGTAATAGTTAGCTGATTTTCGACGACAACACACGTTGAATAAGGAAGAAAGATTCAACCATGCTTATGCATAACTCAGAAATGTTATTGAGTGCTCATATGGTGTTTTGAAGGCAAGATTCCCAATCGTAAAACAGATGGCCCCATTTTCGTTTCCAATACATAGAGACATAGTAATTGCTTGTTTTGTCATCCATAACTTTATAAGGAATGGAATATACATGATCAATTATTTATGGCATACGATGAGAACACTATGTTAACTAAAATACAAGGTGAAGAAAGTGATAGCCAGTTCGTTCACGACATGGAATGGAGTTCACAAGGCATTGAGCATTGAGTATATGGCTACTTTGCGTGACGAGATAGCCACTAAACTAATGTCCATGATTAAAATGAAAATTGTACGCAAAGTATTAATTTCTATTTGGATCTTAGTATGTTTTTATGAATTTTGAAGGAATTACGTGTAATTTGGTTTTACTATGACGTTTTGTATTTTTATTTAATAACTATTCATCATTCAGTATAGTTCATACCAAATAGATACATTTCATTCAACTACAAATGGTTCAGATGGGTAAAATAATCATTATGTACAGTCATTCAGACATCTAACCAAACAACACTTTACTTGTTCAACACTTCTGATTCAAACTCTCTTAACTAATCAAACCTCTTACTGGTTTAGTAGTTATTAATGTAGATATTACCAAACGGCCCCTAAGTATGTTTAGTTTATTAAAAGAATAATTCAAGTTTCAATATTGTTGGTGAAGTTTTTCGTAAGACCGTGGAGTATGTTGGGGCGTGGTGCGACACGTGGACTATGGGACACCCAAGACCAAAAGCCAATTTCAAAGGGGTATGGTGGGGCGTGGGTTGGGTGGCGTGGGAAAAAAGCCATTTTCAAATGGCTAGTGCTCTTGGCCAATGAGGTTCCGTCATGTCATGTGGTAGCCCCGCCCCACGCCCGGCCTTAAACTCCCGCCCAAGGGGCCACGCCCAAACCCAAGCCCATCCGGGATGGTGACTTGGGCGTTTCTCTCCAACCCACGCCCCAACCCTGCCCCATACCCCATAGTCTAAATGGTTACTACATGTGTTTTCAAAGTTTTCCTTAAATGGTTATTAAATAGTACCTAACTTACTGATTTCCAAACTATAAATTAGAAACATGTATTTGCTTTATGTACTTGTAACATGTGCATTGGGAGTTTTTTAATTTTTTTTTTTGCATTTTTCACTTTCAATCAAATTGTTTTTATCTTTTATATTTTAACCCCTTTGGCTTTTTTAAATTTAACCCAAAGCTTTTCAACTTTTCAATTTAACCCCGATACTTTTTTATTTCCAACTTTGGTCTCCCTATACTTTTCATCTTTCGCAAGTTTTCGTTTTACGTTTCGTTCTAAATTTTGCGAGTCAACACGCAACAACATGCGTGTGAGGTTCAACGTTTTTTCGCCTTATTTTTCCGGTTTGATTAGCAAGTCGCAACGCATCTATTTTTCTCCGTCTGACAAGTTCGTCGCAGCGCACGGATCCTAGATCGACTTAGTTATTCTTTTCTACGTTTTATGTTTTGTCTAATTGTTTCGCATTAACACGCCACAACGGGCGTGCGTGGTTTAACGATTTTACGTATGTTTTTTGTTCGGTGTTATGTTTTACTTTTTTATTTAATTTATTTTTACAAGCTCTTCTGATGTTGGTGTTCACTGGCAGCGGTTTGGCATTAGTGCTATTTGGCACAATTTTACGAACGTATTAACCTATTAAGTTTGTTACTAATAATTTGTTGAGTTTACCATTCTACCTCATTTACTTAAGAAAAACAATTTTTTCACGTGTATACTTTTATGTACGTACCAGTATAAATTCGATTTGCTCTATCTGTCGACATAAACTTTTTCTGGAAACGAGTTAGGTCAAATATAATATATTTTCGTTTAAAAAACATTTTTACGTGCAAATTTTTATGTACGTTTCGATATATATTTGAGTTGGTGTATGTTTCGACGTAAACTTTTTAGGAAACGAGTCTGGTGATATTTTGTAAATTTTGTTTCAAACCGAGTGGAGTCAAATTGTGGTTTCTTTTTTCCATTTTTTCAAAAGCTCTAATTCATCTCTTTTGATTATACGTGCCAACTTTTCCATTATACCCGTTACATTTTCTATGTATGACTCGGATCACATATAGTACGTTATGATTGTACGGTATAAATTTGATTTACTTTATGTTTGATCCAATTGCAATGCTTTTATAGGTTACATTGAGTTCAATCAGATACGTCGAAATGTGTGTTTTCATATGGTTAATGCATCACATAACGTTTGGACTAATCTATTCGATGTTTCCGATGTACCGCGCCGCAACGCGCGCGAGTGTTACTGCTAGTTGATCAATCTTTTCAAAGTTAACTTAAACTAACATGTGAAAATGATGATTAAATAGTACGTTTTTTTAACTTTTATAATTGTTTCATTTTAGTATTTTAGAATTTTCACAACAATTAAAAGGTTCAGAAAAAATCAAGTGTTTTTTTATAGTTAAATTACACAACTTAATACTAAAACTTAATATTTCTTCATTTTATCTTCTAAAAATTTATGGTAAGACCATCCACGTTAAGAAGAAGTAAAGATTAAAAAAAACATACTTAATCAGCTACCGGATCATACAAATATTTATTCTTCAAAACAATCATGACTCAGCCAATAAGAAAACCTAAAATCATCAATAAACAGTGAAAAATCATCTCCATAATTTTATAAACACTCATTTCTCCATATATAATATATAATGATTAAAAAGTACAATGTGCCCACTCCAATCCGTTTTTCCCGTTCTAGGCCAAGAACTACAACTATGGGTGCAAACGAGCCGAGCTACTCGAGCTCGGCTCAAAAAAAAGCTCGAACGAGCCGAGCTTAAACGAGCTCGAGCCTAAAAACAAGCTCATCTAGTAAACGAGGCCGAGCCCGAGCTTCGCTTATCGAGGCCGAGCCCGAGCTTCGCTTATCGAGCCCGAGCCGGCTTGCGAGCCTAAACGAGCTTTGTGTTTATATATTTTTTATTAATATATTAAACATATATTATTTATATAATAATAATAATTACCATTTATATAAATATAAAAAATAACTAAATTATATGTATAATAATAATTATAATTAATATAAATTAACTAATAAATACTAAACGAGTCGAGCCCGAGCTTGAAAAATTACCTTCGAGCCGAGCTCGAGCTTTAGAAATAAAGCTCGAATCGAGCCGAGCTCGAGCTTTCATATGTTAAACGAGCTTGAGCTCGAGCTTTCATATGTTAACGAGCTCGAGCCTGGTCGAGCTCGGTCTTGGCTCGGTTCGTTTGCACCCCTAACTACAACACAGCCAAACCGAATTCCGTAATAGTAAAACCCGACGATGTCAAGTTTTTAAAGGCTAAAAACAAAAGAAAAAAAATCCTATTATGGATAGTTTTTCAATTAAAAGTTAACAAACCTATGTTAAAACTACTTATTAATATTTTTTATTACTAAAGTCCTATATTATATAAAAATACAATACGTCTCTCAAAGTGGATTGATTTATAATATAATAATCAAACTACATTTAAACTAAACTAGGGTAATATACATAAATGCTATTCTATTTTCATACAACAACTATACATACAACAATTACTAGTTCAAAAACTAGCCATTGACCCGAAGGTCCACATGCGGTCATGCCCCATGCCGCTTTCCATCACGATCCATGCTTTATTTCCCACCATGTGGTTCCGCCAGCCCCACCCTTTCACATCTTCTGGGCCCACAACCTTACAACCGTCCGATCTCATCATGGTCAAACCTCAAGTCAAATACATTTTTCTTAATTTTTTGAGTAAACTGCAAAAATAGTCCCTGAGATTTAGTTATTTATTTCATTTCAAAACTCAAAACTTTTAAATCTAGGTCTGTGTGGTTTTTTTGTTGTCATTTTCATCAAAAATCAAAATCTGATCAGATTTTTCAGTTAACATCCAGTTTTTTTGTTCTCCTCTCTGTTAATGAAGGGCAAAATGGTCTTTTAACGTTTTATTATAATTATAACTAATTACAAAATCTAACCATTTTGCCCTCATTAAAATGGATGAAAAAGAAGAAAAAAAAAACTGGATGTTAACTGAAAAATCTGACCAGATTTTGAGATTTTGCTTTCGAATGGAAATAGCAACAAAAATTGAAGCCATATGAACCCACATTCAAAAGATTTGAGTTTTGAACTAAAGTGACAAAACTGACCAAACCACAAGAACCATTTTGACAGTTTACTCTAATTTTTTACGCCTAATAACCACACCTTTGTATATTTGAACCCGGGTCATTTTCAACAATCATCATACTACTAGACCACTAGATCATGTATTAAGTCAGATACACTTGACACTGTATAACGGTTCCACCCACCTTAAACCCCGGAACGACCGTAAAACCCACTTCCGGCGACGCACTCCCCGCCTCTTCATTCACACTCTCCATAAACACCTCCGTAAACCGACTCCCTTCCCTCACCCGAAAAACCGACGGCACGTTCGAATTAAACGCGTTCGCTAAACAATGCAGGAGCCAAACCCGCCTCGCCACGTCCGCAAACGCCGAAAAGAAGTTCGTTTCCGGAAACTTTCCATCGGACACAAGATTTCTTTGATTTAAATTGCCAAAAAGAGAGAATTCCATAACGGGATGAACAAGTTTCGAATACTTCAACCAACAAAATCTCGCAAACGTCGAATTCGGTTTCCATGTAATGTAGTCTTGAGCTTTTAGCGATTTCAATTCGATAAAACTATCGTAGAAAAACCGAGGAGACAGTGAACCTGAACCGGACTCAAACCCATTGTTTGTGATCGAAAAACCCGAATCATTAAACCCGTCGAACATCACTCGACAAACAAACGACTCGAATGCGAAAAACTGTTGAGACACGTCCCGAAAACACACATGCGGTTGGATCGAACTCGCGGCCGCATTTAAATCCCAGGTGGCATCTTCCATTGCATCCATCAAAAACTTCACAAAACTCCTAACCGATTTGACTGTTTGGTGAAGTGACAACAAGAAACTGTTTACTGTTATTGACGAGAAACTGATCTTCATCTTCTCGTTAAATGAGCATGAGTTTGAGTTTAATCTCCGTTGGATCATCTTGTTATCTTTGTTTTTGTCGTTTAGTTTCTCTTTCAAGAAGATGATTTCAGAGTCTTTTAACTTGTTCTGGCTGTTAAGATTTTTGAGGGTTATGTCATACATTTGTAGAAGATTCTTTTGCTCTTGAATTTCTGCTAACAGTTGAGTGGTTTCAGGGGAGTTGACGTCATCATCGTCAAGATGGTTTTTGAGGAACAGTTGTTTGTATTCCGACAGTCTTTTGAGTTCAGAGACCAAGATCTGATCAGCATGTTGTATTGCCTCAGGGTTGTACGGAGATTGAGCAACTTGTAGTTGTGCATATGCAGCTTTGACTGATGAAATAGTGGCAAACAGTTTGGCAATAAAAGCATCCATTGTTGGTTGCTTCTTGCTGTTGTTATGAAGCTTTTGATCATGTTGGTGAATATGGGGTTTGACTTTTTGAGTTGACTTTGGTTTTTGAATGTGTAACACTTTGGCAAATGTTGTTGAGAATCTGGTTTTGGTTGGGGTGAGAGTGTGTTGAGTGAGTGAATCCATCTGAGATGAGAATAGAAATGGTTAAGTGTTGTTATTGTTGAGAGAATAGAGATAGTGAGGGAAGTTAGATTGGCAAAGGGAGTGTAATGATTTGTGTGATATGAATAACGTTTTAAAGAGAAAAAGGGGAAATAGAGGTGTTGATAAAGACTACAACAATGATGATAAAGCCATAAAGGGGTCGAGGGTATTTAAGGAATTTGTTTTATATAAAAGAAAATAATTGTCATGAATTAAAAAAGCAAGAAAAAAGTTATATGAATGCATAGAAAATTGTATAAAGTGATCGTATACTTGTTTTTTTTTAAGAAATTAAAGAAAAAGAGAGAATATGAAGATAATCTATGTTTAAAATGTGTAGTTTAACATCATATATCATAAACTCTCGTATCAACCGGTATTGTTTATCCACTACTTGTAATCTAGTGGTAAGGTGACTTGAGTTTTTCAATGGAGATCCAAGTTCAATCCCCAGTTGTGTCACTTTGGTGGATAAGACAATGATAGATAAAGTCTAGCCTCTTTGCAGAGGTGTCAGGTTCTATCCTGAGCCCACTCGGGTTTTCGTTACACCGTGTATTACGCTAGAGAGTTGTGCTCTTGTGGTGTCACAACGACTGTCAAGCGACAGCCGGCGGTATGGTTTCCCAGGGGAATGCCGAAGCTAAACTCTGAAGCCAGCGTGGGCTCGGTTAAGACAACATAGTCTGGCGGCCGGAGTGGGGCAACATAACTCTTCAATTTAATGAGTGCGGTAACCTAATAAAAAAAATCGCGTTTCCAAAAAAAACCGATATCATTTGTTATACCCATCAGTGTTTTGTTACTTGATAGAGTTTCAGAAGATCACATGTTCTTGGATTCTCTATCAAACAATATACAGAACTGCTTTATACAAAAAGTTTTTGGGTAAAAAATGGATATTTAAAATTTCTACACTGGTTTGTATAAAAAGTTTTTAGGTGAAGGATATGGATATTTAAAATTACATAATAAGACTCTTTAGCGGGGCGTGAAAGACACACCACCTTATCGTTTTCACGCCTTCCACACCATTACACCATCACCAAACCGGGGCGCCATTCACCCTTTCGCCAACAAAGCCAAAGGAACAGTAGTGAGGAGTGTGAGATGCGGTCCAAACCCAATCAACCAATAACATATTTTTTTTATTTAATTTTTAATTAAAATCACTACACCCTTGTAAAAATGTGACTTAGCGTCTAGACGACACCGATGTATCAATTTTAAAAATCATTTTAGTTAAAATCAGGGTACATAATCTAATACTAGACATCTTATACCAATAAATATTACTGATGGTTGAATTACCACAATGAGTATTGAGCACCACCTCATCATCATCATACTCTCAGTGTATCCTACCAACAGCAAAGTTAAGGTAGGGTCTGAGGAGCGTGAGATGTAGACAACTTTACCTCTACCGCATAAGAATAGAGAGACTGCTTCCAGTGAGACCCTCAGCTCGATAGTTGTTTTGCATCAAGCCTTGGACATAAGACACATAATACTCAGCAATTGAGACAAATGCTGATTAGTGCATGTACCCCTTGTCTTTCGGCTATAAACGCCACCATATGATTCATGATTAACCACCATCTCTTTTAACGTTATTTTTAAGAAATTAGTAAAATAACGTTAAAATTAATGCACTTTCATTTTTGCCTCCGAGCGCCAACACATATATAATTTGCACCACTTAAATGCACTTAAAAAATAACCATTTTATTATTTTCATCATGGCATTGTAGTAAAAACAAATTCACTCAAAAGTCAAAACAACCAGAGGTAAAAAGAAAGGTAAAAACAGAAAGAAGACAAACGTGGTAGAGCCCACATGCAAATACAGTAATATGCATGATTCATGGCCCAGATTATACATGAACGGGGCCCTTTATTATCATGGATCCAGAAGGAGCCCCTCACTGCACTATTAATAAGTCCAAATTACAAAAAGGCAACAGTATAAAAAAACAGTCAGGTATGTCAGGCACCGATCACGTGCCGAGTCATGACTCACCATTCACCTCTTATTTTTTAATTTTTTTAAAAGATGTGAATTATTCGTGAATGTTGGAAGGTCTAGTATACGCTGTCTTGACCGGGTCTACGCCAAAAAGCCCTCTCGCACAATAGATCTCCAATTTAAACCCCTCAATGAGAACCCAGACTCGAAATTAAGACCTGAAGGGGAAAACTCACCCGAACCCACCATAAATAGAACTTAAATACCTGTGGTCACCACTAGAGCAAAAGTGGTGGTTATTTATTTTTTTTTAAAGGTGTGAATTATTCGTGAATGTCGAGAGGTCTAGCATACGCTGTCTTAACCGGATCCGCACTAAAGAGTCTCCTCGCATAACATATCCTCAATTTAAACCCGTCAATGAAAAACCTCTATTACATTGGCGCAAACTTAAGAGTCAGAGGAGAAAACTCACCAGACCTCCTATAAATGAAACTTAAATACTTATGAGCATTAGTGATGGTTACTATTCCTAACATGTGGTCACTTTGCAAGCATAATAAACACGCACACCGACTTATTCAGAGTATTTAAGGTAGCAACCAGATTCGTCTACTTGCAGGTGCACATTAAATATATATGTTGTATAAATTTGTCTCCTCTATTGATAACCTAAATTACGTCAATTTTAAAAAAAAAAAGATTAGCAAAACAATTCCAGTTAAAACACCTTTTTGTGTGTAATTGTGAAATTGCTATATTGAATGTGATTACCGTTTTGCAACGAGGGTTGTAAACAATCAAACGTTTGGCGAATAGTTCGTAAACTTTTTGGCAGAAAGTTCGTTTATGTTCGTCCGTTTATTAAACAAACGAACACAAACAGGAATTTTCGTTCGTTTAGTTAAAGGAACGAACATGAACATAGGTCGTGTTCGTTCATTTATGTCTGTGAATATTCAGTGACGTGTTTATTTGTGTTCGATAGTTGATTAGTGTTTTTAGATTTTATATTTTACTTAAATATTTCAAAACTTCAACAAATAAAATATTTAATAAGTGTTAGTGTATCATATATTATGTTCATGAACACTTGTTTGTGTTCATTTGTTTACTTTTGTGTTCATAAACAATAGTTTGTGTTTATCAACGTTTGTTTTCGTTCGTTCCTAAAGTTAACAAACGAACATAAACATAAAATCTTGTTCGGTAACTGTTCATGAACAGTTCGTGAACACATGTATTTCTTAACAAACAAACATGAACAATGTCTTGTTCGTTCGGTTCGTTATAGCCCTAATCCTAACTATATTTACACAATACTAACGCTAACTATATTTACCTAGTAGAGTTAAATGCCATTTTAGGCCCTATGGTTTGAACCGTTTTTCCAGTTTAGTTTAAAAGTTTCATTTTTTGCATGTGGGTCCAAAAAGGTTTCACCGTTGCCATTTAGTCCGCTGGGTTACTTCATCCATTTTTTCTGTTAACGAGAAGGGCTATTCGATCATTTTTTATGACCGAATTGCCCTTCTAGTTAACAAAATTACATATAAAATGACCGAACTGTCCTTTTCGTTAACATAAAAAATAGATGAAGTTAACCTAAAATGAAAACTTTAGACTAAACTGACAAAATGACCCAAATCAGAGGGACTAAAATGGCATTTAACTCTACATAATATCATCTCTAACTAACCATAATTTATTAATACATTGTGTCTAATAGTTGTTAGGTGAATACAGTATAATTAATTAGGTATGGAAGAATATAGTGTATAAATTAAGTGAATAAACTATTAATAAGATTGGAGAGAAATCGACATGAAAAATCCGGATGAATCGAATATATACTTACCGAATCAGTAGAAGGAAGCTTCGCGCGTGTGTGAATGTTAGAGAGTTGATACCTAATTCAACATTTGTTTGATCTTCATGTTTACAGAGAGTTTTGAGGTCATTAATGGCAGAAAAATAGGAGGTAAATGGTAAAATATTGGGGTTTAGAAGACGACGAGTTGCTCAAAAAAGCGGAGACATTAGGTTTAGTGTGTTCTTTTTTTATTTTACTCTTTTGCCCTTATTCGATATTGATTTTTTTAGACTAAAGGGTATGGGGGCCGGCTAGGACCGTCGCCGGTCCCCCACACCGCCCCCCTTAGCCCCGGCTCGGCCCATTCGACTCCCCCACGCCGATTCAGACGAGGCCCCACTTCATTATACTAGCCGTTGCAAACGGCAATTTAAAAAAAAAATTCATTTTTCAATTTAAATACCCAATATCTCAACCATTTTTATACATTTCTATCATTTCTATTCCCATTCTTCTCCAATTCTCTTCCTTTTCTATAAAAAACACTCCATATTTTTTATACCTTTTTCTCTAAATCATGCATCCTTTCAACCCAAACAACCCCAACCCAAACCAACCTAACTTTTTTTTCCACTCCCGCTTACACTCCGAAAATGGATCATTCGTGGGGTGCTCCGCAATTTCCTTTTTCGGGTTTCCAACAAACACCCAACGCATTCTCACAAATGTCTCAAGTTCAACAACTCCAACAATACCAAGCGCTACAACAAATCATGCAACGCAACTCGTTTGAACAACTCCAATCGCAACCGCCAACTTCCCAACCGGTTAACCTTGACGATGATGATGAAGAAGTCGTCCCCGAATCGCCACCGCAAGAGCTCAAGCGAAAAAAAAACAAGGGGAAGGGGAAGAAGGTTGAAAACGTACCCGAAACCGCGCCAAAAAGCGGTTCGAGAAAACCGGGGAGACCTTGGACGAAAGTAGAGGAGGAGGCGCTAGCAATTGCGTTTACTAAGTCCTCGACTAACCCGATAGTCGGTATGAACCAAAGTTTAAATTTTTAATTTAAATTTTAAAAGTTTTAAATTTTTTATTTTTACTAATGCATTATTTTTTAAAATTTAGGAAACAATCAAACGGGTGATAGTTTTTGGAAGAAGGCAACGGCTAAATTTCATGAGATTATGGAGCATAGCTCGGATCGTGATTTAGAAGCCGTCTCGGGCAAGTGGCGTAAAATGAGCAAGATCACCAATAACTTTAACGCAATTTATAACCAAATTTACATGAATCCTCCTAGCGGGAGTAACGAGACGGACATTATTAACCTTGCTATCGCCAAGTGGGACTCTCAAAATGCAAAGCCTTTCCCGCACTTCCGAGCATGGAACGTAGTAAGGAAACAACAAAAATGGACGCCGATTCCAAATGAGGTAGCAACCGCCAAACGGACTAAAACTTCCGAGTCCGGAAGTTATAGTGCGGGAGGCTCCACCGGTCGTTGTCAAATCAACATAAACGATGACCCGGAAGATGACGAGGACGTGATGCCCATTCACGAGGCGGAACGTCCCCCCGGGAGGGACAAAGCAAAAAAAGAGGCGGCCGGAAAGCGCAAAGGGGCCGGCTCGAGTGGAGGGGGCGGCTCGGGTGGAGGGGGCGGCTCGAAGGCATCGGCGAAAATGGACGAGTTGATAGACGAATTCCGTTCGTTCAAACAGTTCGCGGCCGAAAAATACACTCACAAGAAAACCGTGTCGGCCGACCAAGCTCGAGCGGAGGATTTTAGGATTATGAGGTTGGATCTCGACTCGGTTCCGGAGGAGGAACGAGTGGTTTATCGGAGGATGAAGGAAGAAGTGATGAAAAAATGGTCGTCGTAGGTTGTTTTTTTATTTTTAGGAAATGTACTTTTTTATTTTTATTTTTCGGTAAATTTTTTTTTAGGAAATTTAATTTTTTTTTTATGTTATGAAATGAAATTATTTATGTTGTTTTATGTTGTATTTTTTAATTTTTATAAAGTTTTTATTAAGTTAATAAATTAAAACTAAGAAAATTATAAAATAATGAGGTGGGGCCCCATCCCCCACGAGCCTCCATCCCCCTCAAATATGATGGAGGCTCATCCCCCACGAGCCGCCTACGTGGAGGCTCAACTCCTCCAAGCCCATCCTCTCCATACCCTTTAGTCTTAGGGGTAGTAAAATATTTTGTGTGGTAATTTCCAAGCTTTTGTGCCAAAAAATCAGGATATTGTCTGGTGTTTTGCCTTTGCACAATATATTGTTACCAATAATAATTGCAATTTCTCCCATTGTTATTATACTTATTTATTTACGAATTCTACGATGTGAGATTTTAGATTTTCATTTTTTGATTTATAGGTTTTAGATTTTGGATCTTTTTGTTTATTATCATTGTGTATTTTCTATGTTTGCGTCATTATGTCTTTTTTTGCGACTCATTGTGTCTTTTTTCATCAACACTGTGTTATATTTTTCGGCACTGTGTTATATTTTGCTCGATATTGTGTTATCTCGTGCGATCCATTGTGTCTTTGTACACTTCTTGTTTTTAGGAGTCTTTGTAGAACAACTTAACCTTACACTTAGGTGCTGTTTGTTTTTTCTGCGGGAAAATGTCTGCAGTCTGCGGACCACATCTGCAGGCATCTGTAGGAGAAGAGGTGGACCAAATGTCTGCAGTCTGCAAGGAGAAGAGGGTTTGTTTTTTTATACAAAAAGATCTTCACACACACTTCACACACAACACCACAGATCTCTCTCTCTCTCCTCCCTCTGCCTTCATCTACCACCACCACCGTCACCACTACACCACCGTAACCACCGTCACCACTACACCACCGTCACCTCTTCCACCGTCCACCTGCCACCACCACAACCAACAACCACCACCGCCTTACACCACCACCAACAACCACCACCGCAAACCCTAGCCGTTAACCACCACCGCAAACCCTAGCCGTTAACCACAACCAACAACCACCACCGATTTGGGGGGTTTTGCTTCTATGGTGGCGGAGATGGATGCAGATGAAGATGAAGATGCTGGTGGCGGATGAAGATGATGGTGGCGGAGATCTTTGGGGGTTTTGTTTGCAGATGAAGATGAAGATGATGGCGGAGATGTTTGGGGGTTTTGTTTGCAGATAAAGATGAAGATGATGGTGGCGGAGATGTGGTGGTGGTGTCGGAGGTGGAGGTGGTGGCAGAGATGTGGGGGTGGATGTGGTGGCGGAGATGTGGTGGTGGAGGTGGTGGCGGGGATGCAGAGGTGAGAAGAGAGAAGAGGTCTGTGGAGGGTGTCTGTGTTTTGAAGGTGAGAAGAGGTTTGCAGACATATGGACAGGTCTTCGTGGGGAAGAGGTGGGGAAGAGGTGGGGAAGACCTTTTTGGTGAGAAGTGCTTCCGGAAAACAAACAAGCTGCAAACATCAAACGTTTGCGCACGTCAACACGACGCAGACATAAGTGGCCAGAAGCACTTCTGGCCAAAAAACAAACACCACCTTATTGTCCTCTTGTTTATTTGCTTGAGAGACCGAGCATGAAAAAACGATACACTATATATGTCCTGGTGATTTGGAAGACTCGGGCATGGAAAACTACACTTTGAAATTTCCCGGTGTTTTATTGATATGGGGAGCCAAAAGTCATGAGGCTTGAATGACAGAGTAAATTGCTTACTATGGTAATTAAACCCAATAATGACCAAATTGGTTATAAGGAATACATATAACATGTTATAGTTGTACATGTGAGGTTTTATTATAATCGTTAAAATGATTATTTGAATGGTCATGTACAAGGCTGGTCCAGTAGTGTATTGATCCAAGGCTAGCGCTTAGGGCCTCCAAAATTTTAGAGCCTCCATTGGACAAGTAATTTTTATATAGTGTGTATAACATTATTAATTTGATTGTATTGACATATACGATTGATCTAGTTTACTGGTAATTCGTTTGTTTTTTCTAGGTAGATAGTTGAGTTTGAGTCCCGGCAATGTAACTTTCAACATTGTTTGTTTTTTATTTTTATTTTTTTACGAGAGATGCCCCTCCTAGGACCTAGGCCTAAAATATGGTTTCATGTTTGGGACAAATTTCTAAGGTTAATAGTTTTGGTTCATGTTGATGAGGCTCTATCTGGATTATTTTTTGTTTCATAATTTGAGTTTATCTTTTAAACATAGTGACTATTTATAAGTATTGGATGTGGAATCTAATGTTTGAGTAGCTCCACAAAATACTTACTCAATCAGGTATTTCTTTTCATATGTTTTTATTTGTTAAACTTGTTTGGTTTAGTTGGCATCATCAATTCAATAGTTGTGTTCTGTTTTTTTGGTTTATCAAAATTTTGGGGTGAAGTTCATTATCTTTATTTGTCATCAAATAGTCGTTAGTCACAATCAATAATTCAAAATGGAATTGGCTCACTTCGAAACAAGATTAATTGCATCATTTTTGATGACCCAATTTAACAAATCGGTATTTTTGCCCCACTAATAAGGAGTCTCAAATCTGTTTTCAATAACCTATTTTTAACTTATTAAGATATCAATCTAGTAAGACATAGATAAGTTGTTATTACGCTTGTGAGTAGAGTAATATTTTTTCTTTAGAGGGCCCCAATTTTAAAATTCGCTTAGGGCCTCCAAAAAGCTTGGGCCGGTCGTGTAAGTTTTGTTATGCATCTTTACTCGATTTAAGTGTATAGGTGACGAGTGTATACTTTAGACATCATAAATTAGTCGATCAATATCAAAATTGTGATTAGAAGTATGATAAGAAAAGTGTATAAAAGAATATGTAAGTATGCCATTAATGATATTAACGGTAGATATTTTTGTATAAAAGGTTAAAAGTATGGTTAACGTGGTGCTACTCAATAATTATAAATCACATAGAGTGGATCCAATAAACCCACAAAGATTCTTTATGGATAAGAACATATTTTAACCTTTATGCAACAATCCATTTAGTTAGACTGTCCACTCCCATATCCCTTTCGTTAAACATACAACATCCCATGAGACATTTGCTTTACATGTTACATTTTGCTTTGACACCTAAGATCACACTTGTAATCTTTTCAATATCTTGCTATAGAAGTTGGAATGTGTCAACAATGGTATAACAGATACAATCGATAACCAGAAAACCTCAAGAACAATGACTATAACAATCGCAAGATCCGATTACAGCAAACAACGAACATATGAAACAAGTCGCAACTAACTCTCGATTCTCACACAATGAGATTATTAACATAATAATCTTCACTACTAACACTGAATCTCAAAATCCTCATCTACTGATTCACGGCGAATCAGAGAAGATCTATGAAAAACCCTAAATGTTTTGAAGAGAGAAACTTGAGAGTACAAATGAAAAAAATATCTGGATAACTAAATGAAGATACTGGAACCTCCTTTTATAATATCCATCCATCGAGTTGTTGGGTTGTTGCAACAACTTACTTGTTTAACCGAACCAATCAACAGCTCCAAGCCCAGTCTAGTCAGCCCAAGCTAAGTCCAGTCCGCTCCAAGCCCAGTCCAGCAACCATTTAAGTATGAATATGCAACAATAAGAAACACATGTTAAACATATTATTTTGATATTAAACTGAAAAATAAAAATAACGTACATATTAAACTTTTAACACCCCCCCTCAGTTTAATATCCAAAAGGATCAAACATGTTTATGTCACAACATAATTCGTTGTGTTGTTGAATTAACAGACCTTTAATTAAAAGATCAGCCAGCTGATTTTTAGATTCAATTCCCAAAGTTTCCAAAACACCCTTCGAAATTAAATCTCTTAAAAAGAAAAGATCAATCTCAAAATGCTTAGTCCTGTCATGGAAAACAGGATTGGCCGCAATTGATATAGCAGCAGAACTATCACAATGCAAAGATATTGGTAATTCTGCGACTACTCCCAATTCATTCAGCACATTTTTCAGCCAAATTATTTCACACGCACAATCACGCATCGATCTATATTCTGCCTCAGCAGACGATCTTGAAACAGTAGCCTGCTTCTTACTTTTCCAGGAAACCAAACTGTTTCCCAGAAACACAAAAAACCCAGTTACAGACTTCCTTGATACTTGGCACTTAGCCCAATCAGAGTCTGCATAACCTATTAACTTAAACTCAGGTCCTTTACTAAACAAAATACCCTTTCCAGGGGACAATTTCAAATATCTAAGTAACATGAATGTTATTTTAAAATGACCTTGAGACGGGCAATGCATGAACTGGCTAAGGAAATGCACAGTGTATGATATATCAGGTCTGGTATGAGCAACATAGATTAGCTTGCCTACCAATTTTTGATAACCTGTAATGTTATCTAAAATATCACCATTTTCTTTACACAAATTCGACACAACATGATTTTGCTCAATCGGATTACCTACCGGTTTGCATCCACTCATACCATACTTAGCAAGTAATTCTAAGCAATACTTTCGTTGTGAAAGACAAATACATTTATCTACCTTAACAACTTCCATGCCAAGAAAATATTTTAATTCACCCAGATCTTTAATTAAAATTTTTGATCTGAGACTTGTTTTAACAGCTTGTATTTCATCAACGTTATTCCCAGTAATAACTATATCATCAACATACATAAGCAAATAAACTGTTACACTTTCAGTTTTCTTGTAGAACAACGAGTAGTCACATTTACTTTGACTAACCTAGATCAAATAAAACATTTACTAACTTCTCGTTCCACATTCTGGGAGCCTGTTTAAGGCCATACAACGACTTTTTTAATTTACACACTCTATGCTCATCTTTGGAATAATAACCATCAGGTAAAGACATGTACACATCTTCATACAAGTTTCCATATAAGAATGAATTGTTCACATCTAGCTGATATAGATTCCAATTATTCTCAATAGCAATAGCAAGTATACATCTTATAGTAACAAGTTTAACAACAGGAGAAAACGTCTCATCAAAATCAACACCATGCTTTTGACTATAGCCTTTAGCTACTAACCTAGCCTTAAACCTTTCGACCTCCCCTGTTGATTTGTACTTTATTTTATAAACCCACTTACACCCAACTACACTTCTACCTTGAGGCAATTCAACCAGATCCTAAGTGTCGTTACGATGAAGAGCTTCAATTTCTTCGTTCATCGCAGACACCTAATTTGGATCCTTAGAAGCCTCAAAGAAGGTTTTTGGTTCATGGCTTTTATCAAACACGGACGTAAAACACCTATGTTCCAAAGACAAATTAGAGTAATTAACTACTCATTCTAGACCATACTTAACCTTACCTTCAACTACAAAATCATTAAGACTCCTAGGTAGTGTAGAACTTCTGGTAGACCTCCTGAGTTGGTTTTGGTCACCTACCTCTTCACTACGATTACCCTCAGAAATATTTTGTTCTTCAGGTATAGGCATCACAAGTACATCCATACTGGTGACATGTTCCCTCATACTGGACTGCTCACCTGAAGCCCTGTCCTCAGTATCAGTATCCTTATCATCTAAACTGGGTGATTCCTGTGTTCCTATATCTCTAGATTCCTTTCCTTCATCATCGGGTTTATTAAGTTGTTGCGCTTCTGTGTTTTCATATGTGTCAAAAAAATTCAAATTATTTACATCACAAAACAAATTATCATTAACTTGTTCTAAACTGGTTTTATCTTTAAAAGGGAAAACAGTTTCAAAAAATTTAACATCTCTAGAAAAGAACACAGTTTTACTATCTAAACTGTACATTTTATAACCTTTCTTTTCATTTGAATGCCCAATAAAAACACATTTCTCAGCACGACTGCTGAGTTTATTAGTTTCACTTAACACAGCAGAAAAACACAAACACCCAAACAACTTTAAGTGATTTAGGAAAGGTTTAAACCCATAAACCAACTCATAAGGAGTTCTACCGCTTAACACCGAAGAAGGAGTCCTATTGATCAAATAAGCAGCAGTTAATATACATTCTGACCAAAAACTAATAGGTAAACAACTTTGAAATAACAAAGCCCTAGCAACATTCAATAAATGTCTATGCTTCCTCTCAACTATCCCATTCTGCTGCGGGGTGTATGTACAAGACGTTTGATGAACTATACCATTTTGTTTACAAAACAAACTCATACGATTATTAACAAATTCAGTTCCGTTATCACTCCTAAAACACTTTATATTTCTTTTAAACTGAGTTTTAATCGAACTTACAAAGTCAATAACATTTTCATAAACCTCATGTTTAGTTTTCATTAAACACACCCACACAACCCTTGAGTAATCTTCTACAATAGTCAAGAAGAATTTATATCCTTCTCTACTAGCAACCTTATAGGGACCCCATACATCCAAGTGTACAAGATCTCCTAACTCACTAGTTCTATGATTACTCAAAGGGAAAGGTTCCCTGTGTTGTTTGGCCCTTTGGCAAACTTCACAAGGAAGAGAAGGATCAGAACTTCCTAAATTCAATTTGTTAAACACTTTAATAGCATGATCAGAAGGGTGACCTAACCTAGCATGCCACAAACTAGTATGACTACTAGAACTACAGCACACCTTATCAGACATGAAAGAACTTCCACAGAAATACAGCCCATCCAACTGGCTACCAGTCACCAGGACTCTCTTGGTTGACAAATCCTGAAGATAACATTTATTTTCATCAAACATAACTAACATTTTGTTATCTCTAGCCAGTTTGTGAACTGAAATAAGATTTATGTTATACTCAGGAACAACAAAGACATCCTTTAAAACAACACCATTAACAAGCTTTACAGAACCAACTTTAGTCACTAAAGCATTTGTGCCATTAGGACGTTTTACAGTTATTTTGAATTCATAAACGTCTATAAAATCAATTAAACAATTTTCATCTTTTATCATGTGTTGGTTTGCACCCGAATCAACAATCCAACCCATATTCAGTTCACACTTGGACTTACTATTAAAACAAAACACGGGTTTAGAAAACAAACTAGCACAAAACAGACTACCTGAAACATTACAATTCTGAGGAGATCCACTAGGCTTATCTCCTAACAAACTAAGAAGTCTTGCTATTTGATCACTAGTCAGAGAATTAACAGAATTATTAGATGACTCAACAGAACTACTATTACTTGCAACTGCTTTCTTGCCTTGATTGTTTCTTGGAGGTTTCATCCAAGATGGATAACCGATAATTTCAAAACATTTATCCACATAATGACCTATCTTATTACAGTGAGAACATTTCAAGTTCTGATTTGAAGCCTTATTAGTTTTCTTAAACTCAGTAGGTTGTTTTACTTTAGAAACAAAAACCATGGTCTGTCATTTTTTAGCACTATTACTAGAATTTCTATGGGATTCTTCCCTAGAAACAATAGCAAATGCCTCCTTTACAGTAGGCAAAGTTTCTTTCATTAACATATTTGTTCTAACACTTTGATAAACCCCATCAAGACCCATTAAAAACTGCATTAGCTTAATCATATGATTAAAATTATTGAAATCTTTTGCAACATCACAAGAATAAGTAGGCAGTTGCAAGATTTGATCTAATTGTCTCCACATAACATTCAATTTATGATAATAATCAGAAACACTTAAATCATTTTGAGTAAAACCATTAATTTTCTGATATAGATCAAACACAACTGACCCATCTATTTTGTTATAAGTTTCTTTTAAGTCTGTCCACACATCACTAGCAAGTTTAGAAAAAAACTTGTCCCATATACAATTCCTCACTAATAGAGTTTAATATCCAAGTAAGCAATATAGAATTGCATATGTCCCATTGTCTGGCTAATATATCATTATTCTCAGATTTTATACACGTTTTATCAATAAAACCCCACTTATTTTTAACCTGTAATGCTAACTGCATTGCATTAGACCATACAGTGTAATTTTCAGATGCTTTTAGTTTCACAGTCACAATAGTCAAATTACTAGAGTCCGACGGATGCAAGTACAACGGATCACTTGCATCCAGTTTACTTACTAAGGTTTCAGGAGGTGGGTCACTAGTACCAAGTCCACTTCCTGTTGTAATCACAGGACCATCAACCATACTTGAACAATAAAACTAACTCACAACAATAACACTGAAAAAACACAATAACAAACAAAAAGCTAGCCAAGACAGAGGATCAGATCAGTGGTTCGTCACTCAAGGTGCCACCGCAAACCGTGTCAAGGAAGCCACCTAGATATACTAACACAGATAACACAACAGGTAAACAGCAGAAAATAACAACACAAAACACAGACACGAGTATCACAGACAAACAATACCAGGATACAACAAGTAGCACAGAATATAACAAACAGCAAAAAAATGCCTAAATGCAACAGGATGTACCCTTCTTGTGTCCCAATCAATCAAACCGGTCCAACTACCCCGGCAACAAGAATGCCTAAATGCAGAAAACGAAAAAAACAGAATTATAACAAGGAAAGATCTCACCAAGAAGATGAACCCAAGTCAGGGTCCCTCCAAATCTGATTAGGGTTTTACAATCTTCAAGGATTGAACCCTAATCAGAGCGGCAGCTTCCAATACTTCTTTCCAAGCAGTTACAGCACACAGGTCCGATTTGGCAAACAATAAAGTTCACCAAAACTCAGATCGATTCACAAACCCTAGACTTAGGGTTTCTGCAACTCGAACGACACAAATTCCGAGACAGAAACTCTTCAAGATCCAGAAAGAATACACAGTGGAACAATGATCGGAACGAAGATTGAAACCCAAATATCACTGACAAACTCCCAAGAGCAATCAAGGCTCTGATACCATGTCAACAATGGTATAACAGATACAATCGATAACCAGAAAACCTCAAGAACAATGACTATAACAATCGCAAGATCCGATTACAGCAAACAACGAACAGATGATACAAGTCGCAACTAACTCTCGATTCTCACACAATGAGATTATTAACACAATAATCTTCACTACTAACACTGAATCTCAAAATCCTCATCTACTGATTCACGGTGAATCAGAGAAGATCTATGAAAAACCCTAAGTGTTTTGAAGAGAGAAACTTGAGAGTACAAATGAAAAAAATATCTGGATAACTAAATGAAGATACTGGAACCTCCTTTTATAATATCCATCCATCGAGTTGTTGGGTTGTTGCAACAACTTACTTGTTTAACCGAACCAATCAACAGCTCCAAGCCCAGTCCAGTCAGCCCAAGCTAAGTCCAGTCCGCTCCAAGCCCAGTGTCCAGTCCAGCAACCATTTAAGTATGAATATGCAACAATAAGAAACACATGTTAAACATATTATTTTGATATTAAACTGAAAAATAAAAATAACGTACATATTAAACTTTTAATAACAGAATGACAATATTGAATCCTATAGACATGCACACAAGAGATGTCGTTCTTTGAGTTTATTAATTGATCGTTTACACTTTCCAAAAGTTTATTAGGATCTTTTTCGTTAACGGTTTCAAATGTGTTGTCATTAATATGAGCCAACGGTTTCGAATGAGTCCACCATCAGTGACCGACTCAGGATTTTCTTTCCAATGGGGTCCATTTTTTCAGTTTTCAAAATTTTCATAACAAAACGTTAAAATTTTCGGGTCAGTCCTCGTTCGGGTCGGGTCAGAGCGAGGTTTGAACTAGATTTAAAAAAAAACGAGCTATACAAGTACTGAACCCATGACCTCTTGTTGGTAAAAAAAGAGGCATTTACCACTATACCAGCTTTCTTTCTCTTTATATGGTGTCCACCTAATTCTATTTATGGGGTCCTTATATAATTTATCATACCGAATCTACTAATTTTATTAAAAACATTGGAGTTCGGGGACCCCGACCCACTCTATGTGGGTCCGCCCCTGTCCACCATGGATGATATAACCATAAAAATCAAAGAAAAAAACTAAAACAATAATTGTTTTTGCTATATTGCACATCTATGGTCGTGAAATATTCAAACAAAACTCATTTTATGCTTTAGTTATCATATTCACTTGGAACTTGCAACATTTGAGATACATTTTGGGTGGGTATCGAGTATTATTTTTTTAAAAGTATTTGTATTATGCATCTTTCGTCCTTTAGCATTAACAAGGTTAAAATTTTTCAGTTAAATCTATTCACTTAAGGGCAGTTTAGTCTTTTTACTTAGTTATTTATAATATAAATAAAATAAAATCAAATCAAATATAAATACATTTTTCTCTTTTACTCTTTCTCTCTCGCACACACACTTTGAACACTATCTCTCTCCCTCTAAACAAACAACAGCATCACCAACAAACCCACCACCACCCATCACCACCACCATCACTAGATATAAAGCCTGTCACCAACAACCCACCACCAGATCTGAAGCTTGCCCGTGTTTTAACTACCACCACCACCGCCGTCACCTCCTGCCAATTCCTGCAACTGGTCGCCGTTTCTTTATAGGTTTCTTGGGCAACCACACAGTCATCATCAAACTCAACTAAAGCAGACGACTTTGCCGCCAATTTCTTCATGGGTTTCTTGGGCAAAACTTCACCAACCAAGACCACTTCATCGGAATCATCGCCTCCATCATCGTACCCACAGTCATCTGGATTAACCTCGTAAAGAATATCCGATATCCAGTTATAATCATCGTTGCCGTTATAATCATCGCTGCCAATCATCGTACCCACATTCGGATCCATGATGATTGTGCATCTAAAGGTTATAAGGGGATTATGGTTGGTATAAAGGTGTGATTTTTATGTGGGTTTTGGTTGTGGTGCATGTCTGGTGATGATCAGACTAAAAGGGTTGATTCTTATGGTGAAAACACTTAAGAAAGATTGATGAGATTTGGGATGAGAAGAAACCCTAGAGGTTGAGAAAGGTGAGAAGTGAAATTGCAGAAGAAATTTGGGGTTTCACTTTAATTTGGGTGTAGAGTCAGGCAGCGTCATAGCATCTTTCCTTACATATTTTGTGATCTTATTTTCTTTTAGTTATTTTTATTATTGCCCATGGCTTTATAGCCTAGTGGCATCTTTGGGTGGGATAAGACTTTGGGACCAATAGGTTCTGGGTTGGATTCCCACAAGGGGGTTTTCCCATATTTATTAGGTTTCCTCTTGAATTAGTGTATAGACTTTATGCCTAGTGGAGATGGATATGATCGGGTGGTTTCGCTGGTAGCACGATGATACTCCAGTTATCCGTCAGTGATCCAAATTTGCCGTTAAAAAAAAGTTATTTTTATTATAAATAACTAAGTAAAAAGACTAAACTGCCGTTAAGTGAATAAACTTAACTGAAAATTTTAACCTTGTTAGTGCTAAAGGACGAAAGATGTAATGAGTTTTCCAAATAAAGGATTGTAACAGTAATTATTGAAGTTAAAGGCTATCTATTGCAACCCGCTAGAAACATAAAGGACGAAAACTGTAATTTACCCAAGAAAATAAAAACCCAAAATAATTTGGTGTTTGTCATAGCTTTTTCTTAAAGGCTAACTTCGTAAAAAACCGCGCCCAAAACCGGGCAAAAACGAAACAAGAGACTTACATCAACATATAAATTTACATCTGATATGCTTACATATTTCAGTTATCAAATTCCCTGTATTTTTAGTTGTTCGGATATGATTTTTCCAGGTTTTCGGTACTGATTTGGCTAATATGTGAATTTGAAGGAATCGGTGAAAAACCAGTCAAGTTTATGGAGAAAATGGAAAACCCGGAAGAAGATACAAGACAGGGAAGTGAAGCATCAAGGAAACCAAGGAAAAAAAACAAAATTCTGATTTTCTGGATGCCTTACGAACCGTAAGGGGGAGTGGATACGGTCCGTAAGGGACCCCAGATGTCACACCCCAACCGATGACGGAAACATCGGGGCGCGACACTGAGCGAAACAGATTGTCCAGGAGAAATCCATAACAACTAATTTTACCAAATATTTAAGTTACGTCCCATACCATAACATACTCAGCAAATCAGTTAATACAGACATAGTATCTCACAGACAAATAAATTGTTTCGACAACTCATATTTCAAAGAAAATAAATTGTCTTTGTTTCTAGACTCTCAACCCTACTTGATTCCACGAACAGCAAGCAAAGCATCCTAAGCATTTAAGCACCTGTCACATACGTTAAAAATAGAGGTCAATACACATAGTGTAAAGGTGAGCATACAAGTTTGATATAGCATAATAGAGTTCGGAATAGTTTACGCATAACCAGCATGTAACATGGATAATGTGAAGGCAAGTAGGTTATCGACAGAGAAATATGCACAGACGTGACTGCGAGTTGTAGAATGCGCAACACATATCCCCACTGGGACACGTGAAGTAAAGCCCTTAGCAACCCCTGTCCACGACAGGTGCTGAGTCCAAACTATAGTACTATCGTTGCTAAGGTGTCAGGCAACAATCATTGTGTTAACATAACATACAAGCATTCATCGAATAACACGTAGCATGCAATAACGGTCAGCGTATAAATAGTGTTTGCGTTGTGTGATTGATGTGATTTGAATATAGATAACGTACGTAACACCCAAAAGTGTTTAAAGCAAAAAGTGATCGAGTATACTCACAGATTGTGTTTAACAAGTAAACACTCTCTTGGATTGAAGGGAGCGCTGAGTGAGATTAGCCTGAACAGTTAACGATAGCATAAATGATAAGCGGCGCGTAAAACGGTGCAACGTACCAAGTGTCAGATGGTAATCCGATCGGATGGCCATTCGATTGGATTGACATCTTGTTTGGTAAGGATGTGTTTGTGTATAATGGCTTTGAAGTTTTGTTGTAGCATTTTGAAAATAGAGAAGTATCTCTACCCTTCAGGTCGATCTATCGGACGGTCGTTCAATCGGATAACAATCCGATTGGTAGGACACTTAGTGAGAACAAGTTCACAGCAGGATTGTCACTCGATCGGATTGGGTGGCAATCCGTTGATTATGGGACATATTGAAAATTGTTTAAGTGTTGAAGTTCCAAATGTCACATGGTCGGATGGTCATTCGATCGGATGGCAATCCGATCGGACGACAATCCGTTCGACGTTCAAACCTTTGAAAATTGAGTAAAGGTTTAAGTCGAGGAACCAAGTGTAAGCCGATCGGATGGCAATCCGATCGGACGGCAATCCGTCCCAACGACCTGATCGTTCTTGGCACTTGATTATCTTGAAAGTTTTGCAGTTTTGATCGAGACGGCATGATGACGTGCTAAACAACAGAAACCCCATCTTGAACCAAGTGGCCCGATTGAATAGGAATCACCCTAGTCCGACCAGTTACAAGTTCGAGGCGGTTTTTCATGTTTAACCCGAAATCGGTAGTCTTTTTGATAAAAACCAGATCTTGAGCCAATACATCACTAAGAAAGAGTAGAAGATCAGATGTTAGGATCGGAGGCTCTCATGATTGTGTTTGTTTGTATTGATTTGAACAATGAAATGAATATGAAATAATGTAAAGTGCAGCGGAAATGGAAACAAACTTTATAAACACAATCAAAAGGGAGAGTAGTTCTGATAAACACATGCTTTTCATTAGGTCGAAAGATTACAAATTAAATCAAAAGATTACAATGCATGCTTACAACAAAACTCCCCCTTAGCCTGATGCTCCCTGGTTGATCGCACAAGATGAAAGGATTGGAGGAGATAGACTCACTCAGTCAATCAAATGTAACAGTACAGGACACTGTTCCATTTATAGGCAAATCAAACCACTGAAGCATCTAAGCTGACGTCACCATGAAAGTGACATCTAACAACCTTTAACCACTGTTCTTATACAAACACTGCTAACTTAACCACTAATTCTATACAATACAAGTGACACACTAACTACTGCTTTCTCCTTCCATCAGCACTGATGTTTGACTATCAGTGCTTTCCTCAAAGTTGATCAGTCCTTGAGTGGGCAGTCCTTCAGTCTACAACAGTTCTTAGATAGCATCAGTAGATTGAACCAGCAGTGTTTCATTCTTAAGAGTCTTCAGGGCTTTATCAGCAGTTTGAAGGACAGCAGCTGTTGTATACGGATAGTGGATAGAGGATATCAGATGTTATAAGCACTTTCAAGGGGAAAGCCTAGTGTAAACTACTGCTTATGATGAATCCACTGTTGTGAACCAGTTTTGGCTTTTATTATCTGTTCCTCTGATAGGGTTCAATCCCAACATCAGCACAAGCTCCGATTCTATCAGTTTTGAGTGCATTGAGTGTAAAAGAGTTGAAAGAAAGTTAGAAAACCATCTTTCAATCCTTTTAACCATGAATATGTGTAGATCTATGCGAAATCATTGTTTAATCTTGTGGAAATCATTCAGATCTGAGTTGTTCTTGGTGGAATGAGGCCAAAGCTTGAAGTTCATAAGAACTCCATGATGACATCACCCTAGAACACCCCAAATCCACTGATTTCACAGTTAAAAGTTAAGATTCAATGGTGAAAATGATGAAGAAGTGCGTGTAGATCATAGAAGTACAAGATTTAGGTCGAAAACTTACAAGATTTCACAGTCACTTGTGGGAGTGTACTCTCAGTGATAGGTGATTGAGAGGAACTGGTTTGTGTCTGAGCTATAGCAACTGCATGCAAAAGGGTATTTTGGATTGTGGTAATGTGAGGGGTGAAGATATGGGTGTTGAAAGAGACATGTCCTTGGGATCAGGACTGAGGAAGATGGATCCAATTAGATCCAGAGCTTCATAATGTGGGGTCCCTGTGCTTACAACCTGATCCTTTTGTGAGGATGCAGGAGGAGTTTGAGGCAAGGGTGGAGATCTTTCTTCCATCTGCTGTGAGGAATTAGCAGCAATGGTTTTTGGTGACATTTGTGTGGTCACTGGCAGTGGCTCTGGGATCTCATCTTCCAGAGTTGCCTTTTTAGTGGGTTTGGGGGGCTTTTTGTATGATTTCTTTTTAGGCTTTTTGGTGATGGCAGGTGTGGGTTTCATAGCAGTGGGTGTGCTGCCATGATCACCTGGAGCAGTGGGCTCAGCAGCAGATACCTGAGGAGCAGTGGTAGCTGCTAAAGTCTGCTTAGGTACCTCTGCTTGTGTTTTTGCAGGTGTTAACATTCTAGTAAATGTTTCAGATGTTAAACCATGTATTTGAAAAGATTCACCTTGGATGAGCAAATTTTCATTTTCCTTTCCAAATTTTGTTTAAGATAGTAACTTAAGAACCTTGGAAAAAGTAGAAATGATTTGCTATCAACATTTTTTACTAAATCATCAAAGATCTCCTGGGAATAGTTAAAATTTTCATTATGTAAAATAGCGAATTCCAGGTTTTGGATCTTTAATGGTATTTCATTAAAAGCAGTTGTTTTATTTGAGACACACATCAAAAGGGTATGGAATAAAAACCTTGGTACAGAAGGGAAGAAACCTTTTTGTAAGGTGTCCCTTTTTATTTCCGCACCATACCCTCTTTCAAGGAAATCAATTTTTAACTCGTTTTTAGGAAAAGAAGTTTTACCTTCTTGATCATCGAGTGCAAAGACTTCCGAAATAGATTGTGGAGTGATTTGAATCTCTTTGCCCTTTATGGAAGAATTAATGGCTATAACTGTTTCACCTTGATACTCAAGTGTGGCATTTTTTCCAGAATTCTCTCTGGGTTTGTTCGTAAATAGGAGCATCAGCAGTCAACAAAGTTTTGTACTTTGAAGCTGCAAGAGTGTCAATGATGGAATCGAAGGTTTTGGTGGTGGTGGGTTTTGTGAGTAGACCCAAGTAGTTGTGAGGTGCTTTGTATGGTATTTCAATGGGTTCAGCGACCTTTTGAGCAACCTTTTTGGAAGATGAGGATGATTTTGATTTTGATTTTGTCATTTTGATGAAGAAGAACGAAGAATGATTTGAGACGGAAGATTGGAAACTGCTTTGAGAGAAGAATTTTAGAATTCAATTCGACAGTGTAAAACCCTGTTTGGGGGTTTTGATCAGGGTTTTATTTAGGGAAAAAGTGAATGCTGATGTGGCAGCGGTTACAAAGATCTGATGGCTAAGAACTGACCACGTGCCAACCTCTGATGAAAAGATGAATAATGGAGGACAGTTGTTTAGGGAACCACTGATGAAGCAAATATAAGTGGTTGCAACGGTCAAAGTAAAGACAGTGAGTGATTTTAACTATCAGTGGATAGCTTCATCAGTGGATAAAACACTGATTTTAAACAACAGTGATTACCATAAAAATGAGAGAACAGGGATTGACTTTCAGCAGTGGACAGCATTAACCAAAGCAGATGTTTGAACCAAAAAGACTTATTACAAATTTGAGGCTGCAGATGTGAATCATCTGAGCTAACAACTGTTGGTGACTTTAATGATCCAACAACTGTTTGAAAAGGAATGTAGAAGAATGGATAAAGATGATATCACACAATATTGATATTTATCCATTTTTGATGGAGTTTTATCAACAGTGGTTAGGGATAATGCAATGATAGGGTAACCTGAAGGCTATTATGTCAGCAACTGTTAGTGCAACAGTGGGTAAACTTTTGACAAATGTTTTGAACATCTGCTGCTATGATGAAAGGAATGATTTTGTCTTGTGAAACCACAATATCATGTTCAACATCTGTTGATGGTGATTATGAAATATCTGCAAGATTGCTATTTTCAATAAAATACATTTTAGATGCAAATTGTTCAAGTTTAACATGTCAGCAGCTTTTATGGGAATTGGCATTCAAGGTTTTGCCACAGGTCAATTACAAGTTTTGAAGCTTTTATAGATTATTGACAGTGGTTTAGTAGCCCATATGATGGAAACCTCTTTACTAAGACTACTCATTTTGTGTCATAATATTTGAATTAGATCATGAGTACCCAAGTATTTCAAGGTCATTTAGCAATCAATCTTTGACCTGTGTTAAAAACAAACTTGAGTTTGACATGACCTTGACACTTGTACCATTTCCTTTTGATCCATTTTCAAGGATAATATCACCAAAAAAATGATGGTTCTTCATCCTGACAGATGTTTGAAACTTTTGCTATCAAAAACAAGTAAAAGTACAAAATATATCACTCTTAAGGAAAAATAAAGAATAATATATCCTGCTTTATTTGAGAAAAACCTTTTCAAGAAAAATAATTAAAGGTTTTTCTGAAAACAGCATAAAAAAGGATCTGGTATATTTTCCAATTAAACTCATAATCACATCACTCTCAAGTTTTATGAAAATGGTCAGTGGTTTGAAATACATTGTAATAACCACTGTTTGAGACCATTTTCTTGTTTAATTGATTGCAAAAGTGAGGATACATGTTCACATGTGTTTTTGAAAGTTATGTTCTAAACTTTGTTACCATGTGATGATTCTGAAAAACTTGTCTAGTCCTCTTGTAAGTTTATTTACTGGAGATACTATTGTTACCTGAACTTCCCTGAACCAATGAATGCACACAGTTGCTTGATAACCATTGTTAACCCAATTTTGGACTCTTAAGAGTTTTTATATTTATACTCTTTTCTTTTGACTTCAAAAGTTTTGAGATAAACACACCTTTGGGTTTTTGTGATTTTTCTTCTTCCCTTTTTACCCTTCCCATTCATAAGTACTGAAATACTCACTGGGAAGTTTTTTATTGAAGGAATACTTATTCCAGAATCATTTTGCAGTAATGTTTTGAGAGATCTGGTTATATTTGTACATGCTTATATCAAATCTCACATTACATATGATTTGGACTACTTTAACACCTGATTTTCTTAATGTATTTTTAACAAAGTTGATTTGGTCCTTTTGAGGATTCTCAACCTGTTTTTCAACACACAAGATCTAATAACTAAAGTTTTAATTTCCCTCTTTTTATGTTAACAAAAACACTAATGTTATTTAATCAAACATAGGTTTTTGTTGACCTAAGGTACACACCTTAGCAGCAAACATGATGGAAACAGCACGAACTTCATAACAACAATTGAAATCAATTTTGTAAGTAAAATAATTATACCATAAGTATCAGACACATTTTCAGATCTGAAAACTATAGGTGGTTTATGCATGACATCACTTGTTATGTGAAGTTTGTGTGTCTTATGACATCTTGGTTGTTTTACAGAGTTTTTGAATAACAACTTTAAACGTGATCACTCGTTACTCTGTTTTTCAACTAAAAACGATCAACCTTAGCATCAACGAATTTTGAGCTGAACTGTTATGTCAAATTGATTGTTAGATCGAATTTGACTGTCCAGGCTCTGATACCAATTGTTAGGATCGGAGGCTCTCATGATTATGTTTGTTTGTATTGATTTGAACAATGAAATGAATATGAAATAATGTAAAGTGCAGCGGAAATGGAAACAAACTTTATAAACACAATCAAAAGGGATAGTAGTTCTGATAAACACATGCTTTTCATTAGGTCGAAAGATTACAAATCAAATCAAAAGATTACAATGCATGCTTACAACAAAACTCCCCCTCAGCCTGATGCTCCCTGGTTGATCGCACAAGATGAAAGGATTGGAGGAGATAGACTCACTCAGTCAATCAAATGTAACAGTACAGGACACTGTTCCATTTATAGGCAAATCAAACCACTGAAGCATCTAAGCTGACGTCACCATGAAAGTGACATCTAATAACCTTTAACCACTGTTCTTATACAAACACTGCTAACTTAACCACTAATTCTATACAATACAAGTGACACACTAACTACTGCTTTCTCCTTCCATCAGCACTGATGTTTGACTATCAGTGCTTTCCTCAAAGTTGATCAGTCCTTGAGTGGGCAGTCCTTCAGTCTACAATAGTACTTAGATAGCATCAGTAGATTGAACCAGCAGTGTTTCATTCTTAACAGTCTTTAGGGCTTCATCAGCAGTTTGAAGGACAACAGCTGTTGTATACGGACAGTGGATAGAGGACATCAGATGTTATAAGCACTTTCAAGGGGAAAGCCTGGTGTAAACTACTGCTTATGATGAATCCACTGTCGTGAACCAGTTTTGGCTTTTATTATCTGTTCCTTTGATATGGTTCAATCCCAACATCAGAACAAGCTCCGATTCTATCAGTTTTGAGTGCATTGAGTGTAAAAGAGTTGAAAGAAAGTTAGAAAACCATCTTTCAATCCTTTTAACCATGAATATGTGTAGATCTATGCGAAATCATTGTTTAATCTTGTGGAAATCATTCAGATCTGAGTTGTTCTTGGTGGAATGAGGCCAAAGCTTGAAGTTCATAAGAACTCCATGATGACATCACCCTAGAACACCCCAAATCCACTGATTTCACAGTTAAAAGTTAAGATTCAATGGTGAAAATGATGAAGAAGTGCGTGTAGATCATAGAAGTACAAGATTTAGGTCGAAAACTTACAAGAATCGTGAGAAATCGAGAGAAATGAGTGCTTGAGCGAGCTGGTCGAGTGGAGGAGCTGTCACTTCACAAATGATGTGACAGGAGGGTATTTATAGGGTTTCGAAAATAGGAAAGTGCACTTGGATCGGATGACAACTTGATCGGATGGCAACTTGATCGGATGGCAATCCGATCGGATGACAACTTGATCGGATGGCCACTCGATCGGGTGGCCACTCGATCCTGGTGTCCGGCGTGTGGAGCTTCGTCGTTTCGATTCTCGTGTTGAGCGTTACGATGCATTTCGAGCGATCGATGTGATAGATTAATAATAAACACACAAATACTATATCTAACATACAATCACTATCAATAACCTGCGTTTAGCGTTCGCGATTCGATTGTGATAGAGTTGCGATTGCGTTTCAATTGATCACCACAAACATAAACATAAATAAACACGCACAAGTAACACATAATTAGCACACACACATAAGACAATATCCAGAACGCATAATTCGAGTTGCGATTGCGATGCGATAAGCGATTAAGCGATAAACATGCGATAAATAGCGATTAAACCTCGATTAATAACAAGTACTCCACATAATACAACTAATGCGATAAAATAAATAGATTATCTACAAGTCAAAGAAGTCAAAACATGAGTTGAGCAAGGAGTGACAGATCGCAATCAGCAATCTTTCTTCCTTTGACTTCAATCTTGACTTTGACTTTGACTTTCGAAACACGGGGTGTTACACCAGATCTTTATTTTAAATATAATAACCTTACGGACCGTAAGGCATTAGTGGATACGGTCCGTAAATGAGTCGGTTTGCAAAAGAAAAAACATAAAAACCCTACAGACGTAAGGTTTGAAGATAACTAGCAACTTAGACGACTTTGGGAAGCTTTGCGGTGATTTGGGAGCACTTGAAGCAGAATTGAAGGCAAGGAAACATCGGGATCGAGTTTGGAGCGCCTTGGGTTTGATTACACCTTGTTCTTTCGTATCTTTCGCTTTAGAAACATGTTTTGCTTTGAACTCAGATATGATTATGTTATGTTTATGATAATTATGAGTAGCTAAACGTTAAAACTACTTAGGTTGAGATGATCTAGACGTTTTGTGATGATGTTTTGACTCGGTTTTGATTTATTTATGCGATTTACATGATTTCTTCATTGTTGATCTTTATATTGCATGTGAACGTTAGCTGTGTTGATTATTGATTTCACCGGTTTAGGCATATAGAAATATTACATAGATCTAAAGGTTAGTTTAAATCGTTAGTTCTAGGGTTTCCGGTTTACATCTTATTTTAGAAATAATTCAATTTAATCAAGAAGTTAAAATCAACTAATTGACACGTGCATTCTAACCTAATAATTCGAGAGGAGAGTTAGGTTTGCTAGGTTATTAGGTAGCTGTTGTTGGGTAGATTGGGTGACTGATAGCTCGGATCCATCTATTTCTTCGCGTATAAGGTTTCCTAGGATTTCATCTATGGAAGTCTTATCTGCTTCATAAATTGAGGACCTTGACACCTTAGTTGTCACATATCTGATATTTGTGGGATTTGGTATCGATAGGTCGAGTCGGTCCATCTTAGCCCTTCGCATTTGCCCACTTTCTTGCATGGTTAATCATCTCTAGCGGGAGGTTTATTGGGTAGATTAGGGTATTCAATCTATAACCACGATCATGATATCATTGCTTGAGTCTAGGGATTCGACACCTAGGTAGTTCATTCTCATCATATTTGATCTTAGATTTACGTTTTCGAGTTTGTTTGCTTGCCTGAGTTCAGTCTGTTGTTCTAAGTTGTTTGCTTGAAATCACATTTTTCCACTTTCATAATTAATCTATTTAATTACGTTTAGTAGAAATTTACAAAACTCATCATTAAAATTAACTAGGTTTTTGTTAGAGGTTTAGTTTGAGAGCTTGCCCATAGTATCCACGGATTGATATTCGGTCTTGCCATCTACACTACACTGCGACCGGTGCACTTGCCAATTGTGTGTGGTTTAGTTAGCGAATCCATTTTTACCAATTGTGGTGATTTAAATCATTTCAAGCGAAACTGCCCCAAGCTTGCCAATGCTAATGGACAAGTGTTCAACGTCAATGAGGCTCAAGCTAATGATCAAGCCCTTATGATCATTAGAACCTCTATATTTTCTGTTACATTTCGAAAACAATGTAAATTTGAAGAAGTTTATCTTTATCCATGTTATTCATTTTCCAAATTTCAAACTCTAATGTGATTACACTATGTGTGACTACAATTACATGCTTGTTTTGAGGATTCCGTTCTTTAGGAACTAAATCTTATAACTTAGCATAATATAACTGCACTCTGGTACATTCGTACGAACGTGGTAACACGATCGATACGAATACTATGAATAAGTTAATACTGTTTTATGATCATAACATTACATGCATGATTTGTTTATCTAATATGTATAGTACATGATTATAAATACAATTTACTTCGTATGTTGATTTAACATACTTAGTGCCCTAATTTTCAAATGCATTTTGATTAGTGTGTTAACTTAGCATACCTAGCGCATGATTTGAAAATATTTTCCTCGATATGCTTTATATTTTGATGACAATGCATGATTTGTATATGTTGCATTTTACCTGTTTGGTTAAGTATGAAACATATATAAATATTTGTACTAGAATAAAATACCTACTACTAAATTTGTTGTATGCAAAATAAGTAGTGTTATCATTGCTAGTATAAAATACGATTCGATTTGACAGATATTATGTTGTGATGATGTTTATTTGATTTAGACGATAGTTCGACCTTATTATTTGTTACCCTCGCTTAACAAGAGGAGCTATGTGGACCATGCGACGAAACGAGTAATTATGGGTGCACACTTAATTATGAGATTCGTCGCATGAGAATCATAGTAAGCCTTGTTAAGTATGGTGGCATAAAATCTAGAGTGATTAAGGTAACGGGAGAAGTATGATGCGATAAGAACACGGTGGATACGCCGATGGTACTTCCTATATATAATTGTTCTTATTGTGTTATTCTTCAGAACGTTACTAAGATCACTTGGTGATTTTATGTTATCTTGGACCATTATGTGATTATGTGATTATGTGATTAAGTGTTATTGTGTGGTTATTTCCGATGGACAACAACGAGTACATTCATTAACTCAAATCGAGCAGACCGGGAGTATAATATGGTGTTAAAGGTGACGATCTTGATGCCATAGGTATGTTGACCCGTCTCCTATGCATGGGATGCTCATGGTGCATTGGATGTACCTCGTGGGACGTTAGAAACCGTGTACGTGTAGGGCTTGAATGTACACCCCTTTGTTTGCTAGGGATTACACTAGGAGCTTAGTATAACATAGTGCCATACTTAAATGATTTTTGAACACTAGTCGACTTTCACAAGTTTCAAAGGGTGGAATACCTTAAGATACTTTGAATATCCCAAATCACATTTTGAATCCCCTGAAATTTCCAACACCAAATGATGCTCCGCATCTTTGGGATCTAGCAATCTGCTTATCCATCAGTTGTTTCAATTCCACTCTACGGTCTCCTTCGAATAAATTTCGTGACGAAATTTCCTGAAGTAGGGGAGACTGTGACACTTATGCTCCGTAAACACACACGATGTAGGACAAAATCTTTTATCAAAGAAACAATGTGTTTTGGTCTAAAATTTGTTTATTTGTGTTTTACAATTTAACATTTTTATTCTAGTTCGTTTTCAAGCTTTAAATCGCTTTCTTGAAAGTTATACGCGAACTGATGCCTAAACGTAATCAGTTTAATGCGGCAAACACTCCGGAATAGTGACATAGGCTTAACATACCTTAAATAACTTTTATGTAACTTAGAAATAGGTTTTGAAAGCTTTGGTGTGTCAAAAACAAGTTTATTCACTCTTAGGACTTTTTGCGTCAAACTGTGAAAGTCTGCTGATTCGTTTAGTAACGAACATTTCGGAACTTGATCATAAGCTAAATGTACCCTAAATATCCTTTACATAGCTTAGAAATAGGCTTTGAGGGGTTCGTTATGCGAAAATATGCGTATTTGATCAATAGGGACTAAAAGCGTCAAAAAGTGCATAAGTTTGCATTTACGTGCATATCTTACGTTCTGAATATATCCGGACATCCAAAAATTTTTGTAATCATTAAAATAATTTATTTTAGTGTTTGGAATGTTAGAATTTCACTCGTCGCGTAATTTGGATCGATTTCGCGTTCGTTACGACTCCCGTCGTAATTAACCGAACAACGCGATCGTACGACCAAACGAACCGACATCCGAGATTTTTTTGGGCATGTTTCATGTTCCCTATGCTTTAACATCCTTGTAGAGCCTTGAAAATGGGTTGACAGGGTTTAAACGCATCAAAAATGGCCTAAACGAGTTGCAGGGACCAAAACTGTCAATTTTCAAAAGATCTGGTAGCTGGCATGTGGTGGCGCTGCGCCACCACTATATGGTTTTGCCGTGGCGCGACGTCACGGCCTCATCTGGGCAGAAACTTCATTTTGACAACCAGGTTGAACTTGGGGTTCTTTTGTGTAACTTTTCTCAATTCCGTGTGATGGTTTTGGGCACCCCTATTATTCCAAAACCACGTGCCTTACATGTATGGTTGAGATTGAAGCTCGTAAATCGAGGAATGATCCTAACGGTTTTCCAATTTTTATAAATACCCACATTGAATTCTTTCATTCCCAACATTTGAATCTCAATCTCCTTCTCTAAATTGAAGCTCTCCTTGTGAAGCTTCATACCTGAAAAGTTTTGAGTTCAAATCTTCCTTGCTTGGACCCTTTTTAAGTTTCTTTCATGCTTGTTATCGTTTTTCAAGCGTGAAAGTCAAACAGTGTTTGACTTTCTGCTTTGACCAGTCTTTGGTCAACACGAGGTTCGTTTGAACTTCGCAACGTGAGCGTAATCACGATGGTTATAGTACCTTGTGACTATACCTACTGATTACCACGTTGATTAGGTGTAGTGACGAGTCATAGTTTCGGTCAAAATACGCGTCTATGCGTATTTTCCAACCAAACTATTCTTGGGTATCAAAACCGTTTGTTTTGATATCAAACTTGTTTTCTAACTTCGTTAAACATGTTTTAATTTGTTTAGCTCGTCACTTTTAGTTTAGTGCTTGTTTTGCTTGTTTAGGCTCGTAAGATAAGCGGTCTAAACAACCGCTTAGACTTCCGAACCTGACCCGTTTGGTCGATCTTTAGGATCCGACCAAACATGTATTGTGACCATAGTTGTATAGGGAATAACCTTCCAAGGTTATACCTTATGGTCACTTCGTTTAGTTAGTCGTATGATAGGTAGTTTATATGCCTTAGGAAAATGACCAAAATGCCCTTTTTACGCATAAATTCATTTTAAGCATATGTAACCAATATTTTGACATCTAAACTGATTATATAACATAATTAGATATGTTAAGGCATATAATACTTGTCATAGGACTAGTTAGGCGTCTCGAACGCGCTTTCGCTCGAACGACGCGTTAAAGTGGCGTAAGCTACCTTAATGGGTCGTAATGGGTCGTAAGCACTTAGGATAGGTTCCAACTTAGAATATAGGCTTTGTTAAACCATATCACATGAGTTCCAATACTCATTCGGTTTACAAGACCTCATTCTACCCGATCTTCCGATTTAGGTGTCGATTCACTAACATAGTATAAGTTACCCTGGGAACCGCTTCAACACTTGAACTCTTGGTCTTTTGAGCTTTGTTATACCCTTTGAACCGGAACTGTATGCAATGCCAGCCGAGTACATAGTTCCCCTCTTTTACCGTTTTTCAAATGTTTTGGGGGTGATTCATATGTGTAATCGATTTGTTTTCAAAATGTATGGCATATATGTGTTCACTAAATGCTTTTATGTGTATTATTCCGATTATGCAAATGCGATGTTTATGTGAATCCTTAAGTGATCTACCTATCTACATAGTTAGATTCATATAGGATATTTGAAGTACTGTCTTAGATCTTCCTATCTTCATAGTAAGGTTTTTAAGAAGTACTTTACAACTCGATGGTTGGTTTTGTGTAGATGGTTGGTGATTCAGGTAACGAAACTAGATAATACAATAAGCACATGGTGGATACACCGCTGGTACTTCCTATATATAAGTGTGCTTATTGTATTACCCTTCGTGGCGTTATCCCGAATCACCATTAGGATTTAGGATTGTTTTGATTCAATGTAACAGAAACCGAATCCTTATAGCATCTATCTATCTTCATGGATTGATTCTCGTAGGATGTTTAGAGTACTAATATTGGAGTCCTTGATTGGATTCATTGTGTGCTTTAATGCGTGTGTGAGTAGACAATGTAACAGAAACCGAATCCTTATAGCATCTATCTATCTTCATAGGTTGATTCTTGTAGGATGTTTAAAGTACTGATATTGGAGTCCTTGATTGGATTCATTGTGTGCTTTAATGCATGTTTACGAGTTGGTACAAGTTGACGATTTATGTGTTATGTGGTAGTTGTGATTTAGATAACGAAACGGGTATAACAAAATAAGAACATGGTGGATACGCCGCTGGTACTTCCTATATATAAGTGTTCTTATTTTATTATTCTTGTAGCGTTATCTGGATCACTTTAGGATTTTGTGTATGATTGTTTCAATGTTCAATTATCCAAATCTTTGTAGAATCTTCCATATCTCTTTATGTTGGACTCTTAGAAAGATATCTGAAGTATTATCATGACTCATTGATTTGATTTATATAATACTTACAGAAGTTTTGATTTATTTCAAAACAGTTATTATTAATCCTCGATTGGATTTCTAATAACATATTAACGAGTTTTTACGATGATTTAAACAAGATTTCAATGTAAGGCATAAAAATGACTTAGTAATAATCAGATTGCCATATACGAACCTATTTTGTCACGAGTTTTCACAATTAAGATTATGTATTGCAAATGCTAAATTTTCGCCATTCTTTGGCTTCAAGATTTATTTTCAATTGACAGTTCTCGTAGCTGTTAAAGTATTGCAATACCAAATGTTTTGCCATTTACTTAGCTAATAAAACCTATGTATTCGCCGGCATTTTTATGCTGACTGTTTTTCGCATATGTTTCAGGTTTTCGACTGTTTCAAGCATGCAACGCATAGGACTGCATTCGGGCCTTAGACTTCTAAAACAAAAGAACAATTACATGTATTCTTTGTTTGTAAAATGATGTTAATGATATTGAAACAATTTAGTACCAGTAGTTGTGAGCAATTTGTAACGTGACTCCCCGATATTTCCGCCGCGTGTTGTTGTATTACGCGATTGGGGTGTTACAGATTGGTATCAGAGCACTGGTTATAGGGAATTAGGTTATTAGCATGCCTTAAACCTAGTCTATAACCTTCCAAGGATCCAAACGTGAGTAGACTTAGGAACTCTTTCCTAAATTCTCATCCTTATTCGTGCCACAACTGCTCTATGATTTATGAATCATCTAACCTTAGATGATTTATCCTGGACCTTAGGCTTCATGCCTTAGGGTATCCCTTAAAATGTTTTCTTAAAACATTTTCATTGAAATATTTTTTCTAAATGTTTTCTTAAATGTTTTTATCAAAATATTTCGCAAACATGTTTTTATCTCAAACGATTTGTATCAAAAGATTTCTCAAATGGTTTTCTCAAACGTTTTTCATCGGAATCTTGGGTTTTAATAATGTGAACACAAGCAATCTGGAAGGGTGGATGCCTGTACCCCGAGTTTTCTATCTAAGGCTAGAGTGTTCGTACAAATCCGCATTATCGGACCAGTCACTCTTACCTGGGAACTCTTAGGGTGAGTGTCCACTTATAGGCTAAAGCATGTCTTCGTGAAGCATTATAAAGACCTATCCATCTTGACCCTACCGAATGATTTCTAAACTACCTGTGTAACCCTACTCATTCATATTACCCTCGGTAATATGTTTGCTCTTCACGACAATCGAAACAACTTTCCTTTCCCAGTACTATTTCATCATATTACCTTCGGTGATATGTTTGATTCAATACAGTTGAAATGAATCTCATTTAATTTCACAAAACTACGAGATCCTATTTCATTTTTCAAAACACTACCCTTGTCTTTCAAAATTTCAAATTCTTACCATTTGGATGAGAATTTTTAAAATTTCAAACACAAAGTTTCTTTGTTTTAAAAATTTTAATTCAAAACATTTTTGTTTTAAAAACAATAAATTTTTAACAGGTAAAGAATTTTATAATACAAACCATTAACTCGGTTTGTATTCTCTCATCCAAAAATATTACAAAAGTCTATTTCTCAAACAATTCTTATTTCAAAACAAAATCCACAACACTGTATGATCTAAATACAAAAAAAAGAGACTTATAAACAAGATTTGACTAAATCAAAGTAAACGCTAAATTTACTAAGTACAAGAAACGAAACGCCAAAACTATTAATGAGAATTCGAAAAGAACAAAGGCCGAATCTTCTAAAAATTCTAGGAAGCGCAAGACTTCAAAGAGTTTTGCAATTCCTGCACCTGTTCTACTAAATTCAGTACCCTTTAAAGGAGTTTATCATGGAAAGCAACCTCGGTGCAACCATTGCGATTATCATCATGCAACAAATTCTCCTTGTCGCGAGTGTACAATCTGTGGTCTAATTGGACATCTAGCTTCAACCTGTCGTATCCAGAGTCGAGCAACCCTTACTCAGACTCGCCCAAGAGCATGTTTCAATTGTGGTGCTTTAAATCATTTCAAGCGAAACTGCCCCAAGCTTTCCAATGCTAATGGACAAGTGTTCAACGTCAATGAGGCTCAAGCTAATGATCAAGCCCTTATGATCATTAGAACCTCTATATTTTCTGTTAAATTTCGAAAACAATGTAAATTTCAAGAAGTTTATCTTTATCCATGTTATTCATTTTCCAAATTTCAAACTCTAATGTGATTACACTATGTGTGACTACAATTACATACTGGTTTTGAGGATTCCGTTCTTTAGGAACTAAATCTTATAACTTAGCATAATATAACTGTACTCTGGTACATTCGTACGAACGTGGTAACACGATCGATACGAATACTATGAATAAGTTAATACTGTTTTATGATCATAACATTACATGCATGATTTGTTTATCTAATATGTATAATACATGATTATAAATACAATTTACTTCGTATGTTGATTTAACGTACTTAGTGCCCTAATTTTCAAATGCATTTTGATTAATGTGTTAACTTAGCATACCTAGCGCATGATTTGAAAATATTTTCCTCGATATGCTTATATTATGATGACAATGCATGATTTGTATATGTTGCATTTTACCTGTTTGGTTAAGTATGAAACATATATAAATATTTGTGGGACAAGTGTTCGACATCGACTTTCCTTCTGCTATCCTTGATGGTTTCGATGCAGTAGTTGTGTAAGCTGGTCGTCTAGATATCGCGTAGATATACCCTGTGGGAGGAAAATTTTGCGTCGTTTTATACTCTGAAGTGTCAGAGTGGTTAAAGGTTAGCATCATATCAGTAATGGAATCCTAGAGGTGTCTACGGAGGGATTATCTCGCTATGCTAGCACTCGTCACTGACGTTGAGGCTAAGGAAAAGAGGATCGAGGATCCATCAATTGTTCGTGACTTCTCTCAGTGTGCTACTCGAGGGTTTTTTTTCAGGTTTACTTCCACAGCTGATTAGATAGAATCTCAGTCTAATCTCACGTCGGAGACAGCCTGGAATACTCGTGCTCCTTACCATCTTGCACCAGGAGGGTTGCAAGAACTGTCAAATCAACTACGGGAACCGTTAGACAGGAGTTTTGTCGGACCTGGACCCCAGCTATATCCGCGAGGATAAGCTTTTCGTTGGACATATGTACTGATTATCGAGAACTCCGAAAGATGTCAGTCGGACACCATTACCCATTACCTCACACTGACGACTCACCTGACCAGCCGCAAGGGTCAATCATCTACTCGGAAACCGACTTGAGATCGGGCAATCATCGGATGGAAGTCCAGGAGAAGGATGTTCCTAAGATGACATTCCAAACGCGGTACGGCTTTTACAATCTCCTGTGCACCAAAAGCTTTATGGACCCCATGAATCGTAAGTGTAAACTTCATCTCGTCAAACTGTCAACTGTGTTTATTGATGACGCTTGGAATCACTTCCAGGAGAAAGGAACACCATGAGCAGCTCGTAGTTTATCATGGGGCTCCTAGGAGAGGAGCGACTCCATGCGAAGTTTACCTAAGTGTGACTTCAGGGTTTGGGAGGTACGTATTTTTGGTTGTGTAATCAACGAAGTGGGAATACACGTGGATCTCACTAAGATCCACTTCATCTGAAACTGATCGACACCAAAGAGTCCTTCGGGGATAAAGCAATTTCTTGGTTTCGCTAGAGGCTATCGTAGATTCATCATGGGATTTTCGAGGATCGCGCAACTTTAATCACTTTGGCGCAGCAGGGTGCTGAGTATTCGTGGGAGACAAAGCAGGAGAACGTTTTCTCAGCTTTTGAAATCCCAACTCTGCAATGCACTGAGCATTGCCTTTACCCGAGGGTGCGGGTGATCTAGTGGTATACCATGATGATTCGAATCAGAGTCCCAGTTACACGTCGATACAACACGAGAAAGTGATGGCTTACAAGAAGAGTTGCACGGATCACAACCTGCGCTGGAAACCATGGTCTTTGGATTTAAGTTGGAGGCATTACTTGGACGATACCAGATGCGCTACATAGACCGATCACAAGGGCCTCCCATGTACCTTGGCTTTGAAAGAGCTAAATCAGTTAATGGCATCGCTGGAGGGAACTTTTGGATGACTACAACTATGAAACTTGAACGTGCTCGAGCTTTGCAGCTCACCATCGACCCTAACTTATCTGATCCGACTCGCCCTGTTCAAACTGGAGAACTGAAGGAAGAAGATTTTCAAGTTGAATCCATGCGGGGCATGGAGAAACAACCTTTGACAGATCGGATGATATTCGCTACCTCAAGGAGCGAATGGGGATCTAATTATACGAAAACTTTTGGGAACTTGTGTTTAACCGCCTGGGTTTTGACGAGAGATATTGGGATCTAGAAATCTTGCACTAGTGATCGGGCATGAAGGCCCACCTGGCAATGTTTGTGACTAATGTTTGACTTGTGGGAGAGTCAAGGTGAGTATCAGCAACGTTTTGGGAACAAACTACCACGGATTTTGTCACTGGACTACCTGGAACTCAGAACGGAAATAACTTCATTTGGGTGCTCGTTGATTGTTGCATGTAATCGGTACACTTTCTCGCAAACAAGGAAGATTGTCAAGTCTTCGCATCCCTTAAATAACTAATTGTGATGGGCGGTTTTAGGCACGAGGTGCCAACTTCTCTTACCTCTGATTTTGATCTATACCTGTTTACGTTAGACATTACACAACACTCTTGGTTCCCGTTTGGACATGAGCATTACTTATCACCATAGGGCAAATGGTCGGAGTAAACGAAACCCCCCTGACACTCAAAGACATGTTGTGAGCATGTGTTGGATTGACTTGGTGAAAATTGGAAGGACACATACCTTTGGCTGAGTTCTACAGCGGCAGTTACCATTCTGGTATTCAGACAGCTCTGTTTGAGGTATTGCATGGATAGTGTCACCAACCTCTTTATTGGATTAAGGTGGTTGACAACGCAATCGCAGGTCCACGACTTATACTTGAAACTCTTGGGAAGATTGCTTGGATCGGAAATCGTCTGGCGGCAACGAGTGACCGTCAGGAAAGCTGATAGGCTTAGGAAATACAGGAGGATCGTTGTAAGCCATCGTATCATGTTGAAAGTCTCACCCTGGGAAGGTATGGTACGCTTGGGAAGCGTTGCGAGCTTAACCTACATCACTTTGAGCCATACAACACTATGGGAAGAATAGATAGCATGACTTACAAACTCGGGATACCTGACGAATTGGGTAACGTGCACAATGCCATTTAAGTCTCGAATTTAAGGCAGTGTTTGTCCGATGGAACGTTTGTGATTTCTTTGTTATTTAAACGCAATGATCAAAGGAAGCTTTGGTGTCCTCAACTTATTTAAACGGTGGAATCAACTTCTGACATCATTGGCGAATTTCGGGACGAAATTCCCTTTCAAGTTGGGGATGATGTGGCACCCGACTGACTTCGCGATCCTGTTTCTACAATTTGGTTCACGTTGTGTCTGCGTAGCTATCTGGATGATTAGTGATTGTGTGTAATGCTTGATTATTATGTGTGTAGTGTTGCATATAGTTTAATTTGAGTTTCTATCGCTTCACTCCTCTGTATTGCTTGTCAAATTTCGGGACAAAATTTCTTTCAAGTTGGGGATGATGTGACAACCCGAACCTCTAAGGTTGGTGCCGTTTGATCTCGTAGTTGTAACCTCTCATAAATTTCTTTCTTCCACACTCTTGTTGTATCAAACTTTTATTATAACATGTTGCTTTGATTAATTTATATAGTGTGAATCTAATTGGTTATAGTTAAGTGTATGGTTTGGGCCGCGAGTATCATCACAGCCCATACACATACATCAGGCCGAACCCCTTTATAGGTTATACGTACATGTAGGGTTGGGGGATCTTGTATGCGTATTATTTGTGGTTTGGAAATCCTATAGATCGAGAACCCTAGTGCACCCCATTCGAAGTTACGTACACGAATCTTGTTGCTTGTTCCATACTCGATCGGTATAACCTATCTTCTGGTTAGTATAATCTTACTTCCTTATGATTTAGATTCTCTTATCATGTCTAGTTGCATTAATACATGACTATTATTATTGGATTATGTGTGTTCATGTGGCTATGTGGGTTATTTGTTTGCTTGATACTCGATGTTATGTCGTGATGATAGGTCCTCGATGAATACAAGATTCATGTAATGTTAACTGATTGCGTAGGGTGTGTAGGGATTACTAGGATTCATCTTGATAGTTGACTGATTACTCGATGATAATTCTTGATTACAGACTATATTTGTATCATAATATATGATGAACATATGATTTCAGTTTCCTGTCAATTGTTCATAATCACTGGTAGATTGTTATGATTTGATAAGGAAGTCACTATGGCATAAACTAATAAACAGATTATCGAAATGAATTTTGTGGTGATTAACATGAATGTATTAATGCTCATTGTTGTGTGTTCGACGATTCTATGCTAACTGTTGTTGACAATTCATGTTCATGCAAATTAGAAGAAAAGTTGAATTGTGTTAGGTTTGCATAACAAAGAAAGTTGCTGACAAAGATTAATGTTAAGTTAACCTAGTTGAATGTGGCACATGATTTCTGAACCGACATAATGATTAGGATATGTGAGGATAAGTGGTCTGACAAACTTGATAACTTTGAATGAAAGTGGCGGCCATGTGTGGGTCTTGATCTAATCAAACTTTAAGGTTATTCTAATAAGGTGGTCATTGATGGTCTAGGGAATAATGAGTATTAATTATTGCTATGATAGTTGTAGGGATTGAATGTCCAAATATATGCAAATAGTTGCTGTATGTTTAGAAGTTAACAAAACAATATATGTAATATTCATTGCACGTGATATGTAAATTGATTGGTTCATAAAGTGATTATTATAGATTGATGAAGTGATTGCATATGTCGATCAGCCCATGTATGGTGGGCCGATGGCTTGAGATTTATATATTCTATTGTGTAAAGACCTGAAAAATTAAGTGTAGTAAACACATGATACTTGGGTTTAAGTATAATACATGATTACCTGAAACTGTGTGTTACTTGACTGTTCTGAGTTAGTAAATTAAACAATACATCAAGTTTCTTTTTTTTCGACATCACACAACACGTCACCAACTAGACTGTTTAATACTGTGCACCAAATTTGTTAACTTGATTGCGTTAAACTTTATTGTTTGGACACTAGGGTAAAACAGAACCCTACTCGTATACTCATTTACATGACATTATATTTTAGGTCGCGTGTAACGGGCCTAACCATTAACTAACATTAGAAGTATATTATCATACCGAGCAAACAAAGGTGAGTTCACTACACTAGAGCATGCGTCCCGGTGGTTGGGACAGTCAGTGAGTATCCCGGGGAGGGATAAGTCTTTTGGGTAAAACTGGGATGCTGGATAATAATCTCACCCTATCATTCTTAAGTCCCATCTTTTGTGTTACCGGAGAGGTAACGGGTATTAGTTGGTTGCGCTACTTAGGTTTGGCACCCTCACCCCGTACCGGAGAGGACGGGTGTGAACTAATGACCTAGTCATGCCCAGTGTTTTGATATGAGCACTGGGGAACGGGCAAAACTTACATCAGGAGCCGTCTTGTTCAGTATCGAGATATTATCAACATTACTTTCGAATTTGTTAACAAACTGGATTAAACACTTGGTAACTAACGTTTTCGAAAAAGCTGTGAACTCACCAGCGTTGTCTGATACACTTGTTACATGCCCGCAGGTCATTAGGTACTTTGATGGGAACTTGCTGTCTGGAGTAGCTGGAGTGGTCATGGGTCGACTGGAGGGATTCATGTGATTGATTATTGCTATTATACATTGGTTTTGAACAATTTAACATTGGTTTACTATTTGCTTCCGCTGAACATGTTGGTTTTCATTTAAACTCGTTATTGGTATTTTTCATTAATAATTAAGGATTTCATTTTGAAACTTGTATGGGTTCAATGTGATTAGTGGCTCGTTATTGGTACGTCACACGCCTAACAGGGACATTCCCTAGGTGGTATTTTGGGGGTGTGACATATGAGATTCGACGCATGAGAATCATAGTAAGCCTTGTTAAGTATGGTGGCATAAAATCTAGAGTGATTAAGGTAACGGGAGAAGTATGATGCGATAAGAACACGGTGGATACGCCGATGGTACTTCCTATATATAAGTGTTCTTATTGTGTTATTCTTCAGAACGTTACTAAGATCACTTGGTGATTTTATGTTGTATTGGACCATTATGTGATTATGTGTTTAAGTGTTATTGTGTGGTTATTTCCGATGGACAACAGCGAGTACATTCATTAACTCAAATCGAGCCGACCGGGAGTATAATATGGTGTTAAAGGTGACGATCTTGATGCCATATGTATGTTGACCCGCCTCCTATGCATGGGATGCTCATGGTGCATTAGATGTACCTCGTGGGATGTTAGAAACCGTGTGCGTGTAGGGCTTGAATGTACACCCCTTTGTTTGCTAGGGATTACACTAGGAGCTTAGTATAACATAGTGCCATACTTAAATGATTTTTGAACACTAGTCGACTTTCACAAGTTTCAAAGGGTGGAATACCTTAAGATACTTTGAATATCCTAAATCACATTTTGAATCCCCTGAAATTTCCAACACCAAATGATGCTCCGCATCTATGGGAAGCAATCTGCTTATCCATCAGTTGTTTCAATTCCACTCTACGGTCTCCTTCAAATAAATTTCGGGATGAAATTTCCTGAAGTAGGGGAGACTGTGACACTTGTGCTCCGTAAACACACACGATGTAGGACTAAATCTTTTATCAAAGAAACAATGTGTTTTGGTCTCAAAATTTGTTTATTTGTGTTTTACAATTTCACATTTTTATTCTAGTTCGTTTTCAAGCTTTAAATCGCTTTCTTGAAAGTTATACGCGAACTGATGCGTAAACGTAATCGGTTTAATGCGGCAAACACTCCGGAACAGTGACATAGGCTTAACATACCTTAAATAACTTTTATGTAACTTAGAAATAGGTTTTGAAAGCTTTGGTGTGTCAAAAACAATTTTATTCACTCTTAGGGACTTTTTGCGTCAAACTGCAAAAGTCTGCTGATTCGTTTAGTAACGAACATTCTGGAACTTGATCATAAGCTAAACGTACCCTAAATATCCTTTACATAGCTTAGAAATAGGCTTTGAGGGGTTCGTTATGCAAAAATATGCTTATTTGATCAATAGGAAAGCGTCAAAAAGTGCATAAGTTTGCATTTACGCGCATATCTTACGTTCTGAATATATCCGGACATCCAAAAAATTTTGTAATCGTTAAAATAATTTATTTTAGTGTTTGGAATGTTACAATTTCACTCGTCGCGTAATTTGGATCGATTTCGCGTTTGTTACGACTCCCGTCGTAATTAACCGAACAACGCGATCGTACGACCAAACGAACCGACATTAGATATTTTTTTGAGCATGTTTCATGTTCCCTATGCTTTAACATCCTTGTAGAGCCTTGAAAATGGGTTAACGGGGTTTAAATGCATCAAAAATGGCCAAAAGGAGTTGCAGGGACCAAAACTGTCAATTTTCAAAAGTTTCTGGTAGCTAGCATGTGGTGGCGCTGCGCCACCACTATATGGTTTTGCCGGGGCGCGACGCCACGGCCTCATCTGGGTAGAAACTTCATTTTGACAACTAGGTTGAACTTGGGGGTCTTTTGTGTAACTTTTCTCAATACCGTGTGATGGTTTTGGGCACCCGTAGTATTCCAAAACCATGTGCCTTACATGTATGGTTGAGATTGAAGCTCGTAAATCGAGGAACGATCCTAACGGTTGTCCAATTTCTATAAATACCCACCTTGAATTCTTTCATTCCCGACATTTGAATCTCAATCTCCTTCTCTAAGTTGAAGCTCTCCTTGTGAAGCTTCATACCTGAGAAGTTTTGAGTTCAAATCTTCCTTGCTTAGACCCTTTGTAAATTTCTTTCATGCTTGTTATCGTTTTTCAAGCGTGAAAGTCAAACAGTGTTTGACTTTCTGCTTTGACCAGTCTTTGGTCAATACGAGGTTCGTTTGAACTTTGCAACGTGAGCGTAATCACGATGGTTATAGTCCCTTGTGACTATACCTACTGATTACCACGTTGATTAGGTGTAGTGACGAGTCATAGTTTCGGTCAAAATACACGTATATGCGTATTTTGCAACCAAACTATTCTTGGGTATCAAAACCGTTTGTTTTGATATCAAACTTGTTTTCTAACTTCGTTAAACATGTTTTAACATGTTTAGCTCGTGACTTTTAGTTTAGTGCTTATTAAGGCTCGTAAGATAAGCGGTCTAAACAACCGCTTAGACTTCCGAACCCGACCCGTTTGGTCGATCTTTAGGATCTGACCAAACATGTATTGTGACCATAGTTGTATAGGGAATAACCTTCCGAGGTTATACCTTATGGTCACTTCGTTTAGTTAGTCGTATGATAGGTAGTTTATATGCCTTAGGAAAATGACCAAAATGCCCTTTTCGCGCATATATTCATTTTAACCATATGTAACCAATATTTTGACATCTAAACTGATTATATAACATAATTAGATATGTTAAGGCATATAATACTTGTCATTGGACTAGTTAGGCGTCTCGAACGACGCGTTAAAGTGGCGTAAGCTACCTTAATGGTCGTAAGCACTTAGGATAGGTTCTGAATTAGAATGTAGGCTTTGTTAAACCATATCACATGAGTTCCAATACTCATTCGGTTTACAAGACCTCATTCTACCCGATCTTCCGATTTAGGTGTCGATTCACTAACATAGTATCAGTTTCCCTAGGAACCGCTTCAACACTTGAACTCTTGGTCTTTTGAGCTTTGTTATACCCTTTGAACCGGAACTGTATGCAATCCCAGGCGAGTACATAGTTCCCCTCTTTTACCGTCTTCAAATGTTTTGGGGTGATTCATATGTGTAATCGATTTGTTTTCAAAATGTATGGCATATATGTGTTCACTAAGTGCTTTTATGTGTATTATTCCGATTATGCAAATGCGATGTTTATCTGAATCCTTAAGTGATCTACCTATCTTCATTGTTAGATTCATATAGGATATTTGAAGTACAGTCTTAGATCTTCCTATCTTCATAGTAAGGTTTTTAAGAAGTACTTTACAACTCGATGGTTGGTTTTGTGTAGATGGTTGGTGATTCAGGTAACGAAACTAGATAATACAATAAGCACATGGTGGATACGCCGCTGATACTTCCTATATATAAGTGTGCTTATTGTATTACCCTTCGTGGCGTTATCCTGAATCACCATTAGGATTTAGGATTGTTTTGATTCAATGTAATAGAAACCGAATCCTTATAGCATCTATCTACCTTCATGGATTGATTCTTGTAGGATGTTTAGAGTACTAATATTGGAGTCCTTGATTGGATTCATTGTGTGCTTTAATGCGTATGTGAGTAGACAATGTAACAGAAACCGAATCCTTATAGCATCTATTTATCTTCATAGGTTGATTCTTGTAGGATGTTTAAAGTACTGATATTGGAGTCCTTGATTGGATTCATTGTGTGCTTTAATGCGTGTTTACGAGTTGGTACAAGTTGACGATTTATGTGTTATGTGGTAGTTGTGATTTAGATAACGAAATGGGTATAATAAAATAAGAACATGGTGGATACGCCGCTGGTACTTCCTATATATAAGTGTTCTTATTTTATTATTCTTGTAGCGTTATCTGGATCACTTTAGGATTTTGTGTATGATTGTTTCAGTGTTCAATTATCCAAATCTTTGTAGAATCTTCCATATCTCTATATGTTGGACTCTTAGAAAGATATCTGAAGTATTATCATGACTCATTGATTTGATTTATATAATACTTACAGAAGTTTTGATTTATTTCAAAACAGTTATTATTAATCATCGATTGGATTTCTAATAACATATTAACGAGTTTTTACGATGATTTAAACAAGATTTCAAAGTAAGGCATAAAAATGACTTAGTAACAATCATATTGCCATATACAAACCTATTTTGTCACGAGTTTTCACAATTAAGATTATGTATTGCAAATGCTAAATTTTCGCCATTCTTTGGCTTCAAGATTAATTTTCAATTGACAGTTCTCGTAGCTGTTAAAGTATTGCAATACCAAATGTTTTGCCATTTACTTGGCTAATAAAACCTATGTATTCACCAGTATTTTTATGCTGACTGTTTTTCGCATATGTTTCAGGTTTTCTACCGTTTCAAGCATGCAACGCATAGGACTGCATTCGGGCCTTAGACTTCTAAAACAAAAGAACAATTACATGTATTCTTTGTTTGTAAAACGATGTTAATGATATTGAAACAATTTAGTACCAGTAGTTGTGAGCAATTTGTAACGTGACTCCCCGATACTTCCGCCGCGTGTTGTTGTATTACGCGATTGGGGTGTTACACATAGCTATACTCTCCCATTTCCACATAGGGATCTCGGGTTGGACGAGTAAGCCAGAGGGTCTTTGATGCTCGGCCTTGACTTTCGAACAAGTCAGGCACTTCGAAAAATAGAGTGCGATATCTTTCTTAATGCCCGACCACCAGTACTTGTAGCGAAGGTCCTGGTACATTTTATCGACTACGGGATGAATAGAATATCGAGACTTGTGGGCTTTGTCGATCAGAATCTGTCGTAAATCGGTCCGCTTAGGGATCCAAATTCAGTCCAGATAATGGAATATCCCATTCGACTTATTCACTAACTGGGCTCCATCGTTGAGAATCCTTTCCTTCTTCAAGGTGCGCTCGGTGAAAAAGCATGTTTGGCTTCGCGGATGAGAGTTTCGAGATGATGTTGGGCGTGAATATTACGAACGCTATGTAAATAGCTTCGTCGGCTTAAAGCATCGGCAACGACATATGCTTTGCCAGGATGATACCGAATCTCACAGTCGTAATCGTTGAGAAGTTCTACCCATCGGCGTTGACGCATATTCAGTTCTCTTTGGTTGATAATATGTTGTAGGCTCCTATGGTCGGTGAAGACCGTACACTTGGTACCATAAAGGTAGTGTCGCCAAATCTTCAACGCAAAAACAACTTCGCCTAGCTCGAGGTCGTGGGTTGTATAGTTCTTCTCATGGATCTTTAGCTGACGAGACACGTAAGCGATAACCTTGTCCCGTTGCATGAGAACGCAACCAAGACCAAGGTTCGAGGCATCACAATAGACAACGAAATCATCGTTTCCGTCGGGTAAAGCAAGGACGGGCGCATTGCAAAGCATGTGCTTGAGGGTTTGAAATGCAGTCTCTTGTCTGGTTCCCCAGACAAAAGGCTTGTCTTTATGCGTGAGAGAAGTAAGCGGCACAGCGATTTTAGAGAATCCTTCGATAAATCGATGATAATAGCCCGCTAGTCCGAGAAAAGAACGGACTTCAGACGGGTTCTTAGGTGTAACCCAACTCTTAACAGCTTCGATCTTCGCGGGGTCGACATGAATACCTTGACTATTGACAATATGACCGAGGAATTGAACCTCCTCTAGCCAAAATTCACACTTGGAGAACTTGGCATAGAGTCGATTCCCTTGGAGTAACTCGAGAAAAAAACGTAGATGCTGCGCGTGTTCGGTTTTCGACTTGGAATAGATCAGGATATCATCGATGAACACGATGACGAAGCGGTCAAGAAATAGTTTACCCACACGATTCATCAGATCCATGAAAACCGCGGGTGCGTTGGTTAAACCAAAAGGCATAACAACGAACTCATAGTGGCTGTATCGAGTGCGAAAGGCGGTTTTGGGTATATCTTCCTCTTGAATACGTAACTGGTGATAATCTGAAGGGTAGATCGATCTTCGAAAAACATGAGGCACCTTGCAACTGATCAAACAAATCATCGATTCGAGGCAGGGGATAGCGATTCTTGATTGTCAGCTTATTCAACTCCCTATAGTCGATGCACATCCGAAACGACCCATCCTTCTTTTTGACGAAAAGGACTGGTGTGCCCCAAGGAGAGGTTCTAGGTCGAATGAAGCCTTTATCAAGCAATTCCTGGAGCTGACTCGAGAGTTCGCGCATTTCGGACGGAGCGAGGCGATAAGGAGCTTTAGCAACAGGGTTTGCTCCAGGAATGAGGTCGATACGAAAGTCGATATCACGACTCGGAGGTAAGCCGGGTAACTCATCAGGGAATATGTTAGGAAATTCACAAACAACGGGAACATCGCTTACTCTAGGTTTACCTTTCTTTTCCTTCTCCGCTACTACAATGTTAGCCAAGAAAGCTCTGTATTTCTTGCAGAGATACTTGCTAGCTTGGACATACGACATGAGCTTGAGACCTTTCGAAGGAGTTTCACCATAAACACACAATAGATCACCATTAGCGAGCGAGAAGCGAATCATCTTATCAAAACACACAACTTCAGCATGATTCTCATGAAGAAAATCCATGCCTACTATGACGTCAAAACTACCGAGCTGCATCGGAATAAGGTCAATAGGAAAGATGTGATTGTTGAGTTCGAGATTACAATCACGAAGAACAGAATTGACAACGACGGTTCTTCCGGTGGCAACTTCAACATCGAATGACGAGGGGAGATGGGCGCGCTTACGATTAAGGAGCTTTTCGAATTCCAATGACACAAAACAGTTATCGGCTCCAGTATCAAACAAACACGAAGCATAAATACCATTCACGAGGAACGTACCATTAACCACATTGTTGTCGGCTTGAGCTTGGCGGACATTGATGTTGAAAGTGCGTCCGCGGGCTGCTTGCTGCTGCTGCTGTTGTTGCTGCTGCGGCTCTTGCTTCACCACTTGATTCGGGCACATGTTCGCGAAGTGGTTGGGATCACCACACGCGAAGCAAGCTCTATCATGGACCGCAGGTGCAGGAGCCGCTTGTTGGCCTTGAGGAGCAAGAAGTAGAGCTTGATGAGCAGGTGCTGGACCTTGAGCTGGAGCTGTAGCATGACGTGGACCAGTACGGCAGTTGGCAGTGAAGTGGCCGTACATGTTGCAATGCACACAATATCTGCAGGCGATTCCCACCGGGTGATGATAGGTACATGTTGGACAAGCCGGGTGAGGACCAGTATATGCACGCTTGGCCGGCGGTGCATAGGTAACTGGTGCCACGGCTTGGCGGTGATGAGGCTGCTACGGAGCTGGTATAGCTTGGAGCGGGGCAGCAGTGGTGGCAGCGCAATTTTTGCTACTGTTGTTGTTGTTGTTGTTGTTCCTCTTGCGACGGGAGGACTTTGAAGATTGCGGAGCGGCGGCGGTTTCAGCGGTTGCTGTGGTGGTAACTTTATGCAGATTCTTCAAGGCTTTGTCCCAAACACCAACCTTGACTCGCTTATCATTGATCTCGACACTGAGTAGAAAAGTTTCCTCAATGGTCATCGTCTTTGCAGCTTGAACGAAATCAGCCACAGAATCCGGAAGAGCACGGATGTATTTCTTGATGGTGATTTCGGGTGTAGTAACTTGGCTCGGACAGATTATACTCAACTGCTTGAAGCGAGCAGTCAAACCAGCGTTGTCTCCATCTTTCTGCTTGATATGCCAAAATTCATCCTCCAGCTTTTGGCGCTCGTGGGGAGGGTAGAACTCTTGCATCATAACGTCCTTCAACTCATCCCACGTCAGCCCGTATGCTGCGTCATTTCCGCGTTTGTTTCTCTCGGTCGTCCACCAGTCTAAAGCACGGGACTGGAAGACGCCAGTTGCGTTCAGAGTACGAAGATTGTCAGGACAGCCACTCTGGCGCAGGGTAACCTCGATCGAATCAAACCATTGGAACATAGCCGTTGGACCATCTTCGCCGGTAAATTCTTTCGAACCGCAAGCTTTGAACTGCTTGAAGCTAAAAGCAGATTTTGGCGAATCTGTTCGGGATTCTTCAGACGACTTGCTAGCATTTTCATTCAGCTCGCTAACAATTTGTGGGATGACTTTTGCTATCTGATTAGCGACCAGAGAGGCGATGCATTTGTCATCATGATTGCGGCGAGCAGCACGAGAGTGAAATGATCCAAATGACGACATTGTCTACAATAGACAGAGCCATAGGATTCAAAACGCTATGTAATCGAATCTCACCTCACACGTACTAATACTAAAGCTCAGGAACACGAATAATCACATAAACACATAGACACATAAGCACATAATCACGTAGGAGCACGTAAGCACGTAAAGCACAGAAACACAAGAGGCAGTCAGAATACAGAAACCTATCATTCAAACTTCGTGCGTTCGAGAATAGCGATTGCGATTAGCGAGTACACAGTGAGTAGTATAGCATAAGCGAGTAACATAGCATGCGAGCATCCATAAGTAGCAATGATTTGTTAGCGTATTGAGATAGATGTGCAGTGCGATTTGTGTGTGTTGATCAAAGCGAACAGCGGAAAGCGTATAAATCACCAAAATCGAAACATATAAACACGTAAAATCCACATAAAACACAAAATTCCACATAAATCGGAAAATATCAGAGTCAGCAATTGCGGCTCAGAATAAAAAACACATAAAATCAGCGATTGCGAGCTTGAAATCGGATATAGATTGTCTAAGGCTTGAAAGACATTGACTACCCAAAGTGATTCGACTATTCTCAAGGACCATTGGTACACACTTTTGGCTTTCGGGACTGTGCTCTCGCCTTGACTTGGGCGATCGGTACGCATCCTTCGAGTTACAGTGTGACTTCAAGTCGTTGGAGTCTGTCGAGACTTTGGTGAGAGTTTTGTAAAACCAAAATATGAGCGGAACAAGTCGTCAAGGTTCGGGTTTCACCCCTATCTTAACAACTTCGTTCCCGTGTGATACGAATAGAGAGGAAAAGTTGCGTTGAAGTACGGATTTCACTCCTGCTTCAACGCAAATTCTCCTGTTTGTAGATAAAAATTGCGAGTCGAACAAGCGATTTAATCGAGAGTTTTTGGTTTTCACACCTAATCTCAATCTAATCACTAGCTCATTTATGAAAATAGTGCAGTGCGACTACCTTAGGAAAGGTAGTGTGATAGTATAGCGTGAGTGCGAGTAGATTGAGAAATAGCAATAAGCTTGTATGGAACCCCTAACGGGTCTGCACAAGTCGGTCTGTTGGTACTTAGACTATAGACTAGGTCGTTTCTAAGACATCGACCCAGACTAGGTCGAGTCTTGCCTAATTCCTTATAGTTATGGCTCTGATACCAATCTGTCACACCCCAACCGATGACGGAAACATCGGGGCGCGGCACTGAGCGAAACAGATTGTCCAGGAGAAATCAATAACAACTAATTTTACCAAATATTTAAGTTACGTCCCATACCATAACATACTCAGCATATCAGTTAATACAGATATAGTATCTCACAGACAAATAAATTGTTTCGACAACTCAGATTTCAAATAAAATAAATTGTCTTTGTTTCTAGACTCTCAACCCTACTTGATTCCACTAAGAGCAAGCAAAGCATCCTAAGCATTTAAACACCTGCCACATATGTTAAAAATAGAGGTTAATACACATAGTGTAAAGGTGAGCATACAAGTTTGATATAGCATAATAGAGTTCGGAATAGTTTACGCATAACCAGCATGTAACATGGATAATGTGAAGGCAAGTAGGTTATCGACAGAGAAATATGCACAGACGTGACTGCGAGTTGTAGAATGCACAACACATATCCCCACTAGGACACGTGAAGTAAAGCCCTTAACAACCCCTGTCCACGACAGGTGCTGAGTCCAAACTATAGTACTATCGTTGCTAAGGTGTCAGGCAACAATCACTGTGTTAACATAAAATACAAGCATTCATCGAATAACACGTAGCATGCAATAACGGTCAGCGTATAAATAGTGTTTGCGTTGTGTGATTGATGTGATTTGAATATAGATAACGTATGTAACACCCAAAAGTGCGTAAAGCAAAAAAGGGATCGAGTATACTCACAGATTGTTTTTAATAAGTAAACACACTCTTGGATTGAAGGGAGCGCTGAGTGAGATTAGCCTGAACAGTTAACGATAGCATAAACGATAAGCGGCGCGTAAAATGGTGCAACGTACCAAGTGTCGGATGGTAATCCGATCGGATGGCAATCCGATCGGATGGCTAGTCGATCGGATGTCAATCTGTTCGGATGGTCATCCGATCGGATGGCTATTCGATTGGATTGACATCTTGTTTGGAAAGGATGTGTTTGTGTATGATGGCTTTGAAGTTTTGTTGTAGCATTTTGAAAACAGAGAAGTATCTCTACCCTTCAGGTCGATCGATCGGACGGTCGTTCGATCGGGTAACAATCCGATTGGTAGGACACTTAGTGAGAACAAGTTCACAGCAGGATTGTCACTCGATCGGATTGCAATCCGATCGGGTGGCAATCCGTTGATTATGGGACATATTGAAAATTGTTTAAGTGTTGAAGTTCCAAATGTCACATGGTCGGATGGTCGTTCGATCGGATGGCAACCCGATTGGACGGCAATCCATTCGACGTTCAAACCTTTGAAAATTGAGTAAAGGTTTAAGTCGTGGAACCAAGTGTAAGCCGATCGGATGGCTGTCCGATCAGACGACAATCCGTCCCAATGACCTGATCGTTCTTGGCACTTGATTATCTTGAAAGTTTTGCACTTTTGATCGAGACGGCATGATGACGTGCTAAACAATAGAAACCCCATCTTGAACCAAGTGGCCCGATCGAACAGGAATCACCCTAGTCCGACCAGTTACCGGTTCGAGGCGGTTTTTCATGTTTAACCCGAAATCGGTAGTCTCTTTGATAGAAACCAGATCTTGAGCCAATACATCACTAAGAAAGAGTAGAAGATCAGAACAAGCTCCGATTCTACGGTTTTGAGTGCATTGAGTGTAAAAGAGTTGAAAGAAAGTTAGAAAACCATCTTTCAATCCTTTTAACCATGAATATGTGTAGATCTATGCGAAATCATTGTTTAACCTGGTGGAAATCATTCAGATTTGAGTTGTTCTTGGTGGAATGAGGCCAAAGCTTGAAGTTCATAAGAACTCCATGATGACATCACCCTAGAACACCCCAAATCCACTGATTTCACGGTTAAAAGTTAAGATTCAAAGGTGAAAATGATGAAGAAGTGCGTGTAGATCATAGAAGTACAAGATTTAGGTCGAAAACTTACAAGAATCGCGAGAAATCGAGAGAAATGAGTGCTTGAGCGAGCTGGTCGAGTGGAGGAGCTGTCACATCACAAATGATGTGACATGAGGGTATTTATAGGGTTTCAAAAAGAGGAAAATGCACTTGGATCAGATTGGTCACCGATCGGATGACAACTCGATCGGATGGCAACTCGATCGGATGGCAATCCGATCGGATGGCCACTCGATCGGGTGGCCACTCGATCCTGGTGTCCGGCGTGTTGAGCTTCGTCGTTTCGATTCGCGTGTTGAGCTTCGTCGTTTCGATTCGCGTGTTGAGCGTTGCGATGCGTTTCGAGCGAGCGATGCGATAGATTAATAATAAACACACAAATACTATATCTAAGATACAATCACTATCAATAACCTGCGTTTAGCGTTCGCGACTCGATTGTGATAGAGTTGCGATTGTGTTTCGATTGATCACCACAAACATAAACATAAATAAACACGCACAAGTAACACATAATTAGCACACACACATAAAACAATATCCAGAACGCATAATTCGAGTTGCGAATGCGATTGCGATGCGATAAGCGATTAAGCGATAAATAGCGATTAAACCTCGATTAATAATAAGTACTCCACATAATACAACTAATGCGATAAAATAAATAGATTATCTACAAGTCAAAGAAGTCAAAACATGAGTTGAGCAAGGAGTGACAGATCGCAATCAGCAATCTTTTCTTCCTTTGACTTCAATCTTGACTTTGACTTTGACTTTCGAAACACGGGGTGTTACACCAGATCTTTATTTTAAATATAATAACCTTACGGACCGTAAGGCATTAGTGGATACGGTCCGTAAGTGAGTCGGTTTGCGAAAGAAAAAACATAAAAACCCTACAGCCGTAGGGTTTGAAGATAACTAGCAACTTAGACGACTTCGGGAAGCTTTGCAGCGATTTCGGAGCACTTGAAGCAGAATTGTAGGCAAGGAAACATCGGGATCGAGTTTGGAGCGCCTAGGGTTTGATTACACCTTGTTCTTTCGTATCTTTCGCTTTAGAAACATCTTTTGCTTTGAACTCAAATATGATTATGTTATGTTTATGATAATTATGAGTAGCTAAACGTTAAAACTACTTAGGTTGAGATGATCTAGACGTTTTGTGATGATGTTTTGACTCGGTTTTGATTTATTTATGCGATTTACATGATTTCTTCGTTGTTGATCTTTATATTGCATGTGAACGTTAGCTGTGTTGATTATTGATTTCATCAGTTTAGGCATATAGAAATATTACATAGATCTAAAAGTTAGTTTAAATCGTTAGTTCTAGGGTTTCCGGTTTACATCTTATTTTAGAAATAATTCAATTTAATCAAGAAGTTAAAATCAACTAATTGACACGTGCATTCTAACCTAATAATTCGAGAGGAGAGTTAGGTTTGCTACGTTATTAGGTAGCTGTTGTTGGGTAGATTGGGTGACTGATAGCTCGAATCCATCTATTTCTTCGCGTATAAGGTTTCCTAGGATTTCATCTATGGAAGTCTTATCTGCTTCATAAATTGAGGACCTTGACACCTTAGTTGTCACATATCTGATATTTGTGGGATTTGGTATCGATAGGTCGATTCGGTCCATCTTAGCACTTCGCATTTGCCCACTTTCTTGCATGGTTAATCATCTCTAGCGGGAGGTTTATTGGGTAGATTAGGGTATTCAATCTATAACCACGATCATGATATCATTGCTTGAGTCTAGGGATTCGACACCTAGGTAGTTCATTCTCATCATATTTGATCTTAGATTTACATTTTCGAGTTTGTTTGCTTGCCTGAGTTCAGTCTGCTATTCTGAGTTGTTTGCTTGAATCACATTTTTCCACTTTCATAATTAATCTATTTAATTACGTTTAGTAGAAATTTACAAAACTCATCATTAAAATTAACTAGGTTTTTGTTAGAGGTTTAGTTTGAGAGCTTGCCCATAGTATCCACGTATTGATATTCGGTCTTGCCATCTACACTACACTGCGACCGGTGCACTTGCCAATTGTGTGTGGTTTAGTTAGCGAATCCATTTTTAAAACTTGGATGAAATTAATATACACACTTTTCATACATCAACATCATCTAATCCCAAGAAATCGACTATTCGTGGATCTATTCTTGTACCGTAAGAATCCCAACGACTTAATATTTACAACTTTATCTTGAATCTTAACCCCTTTGTACTCAAACCTCTTCAAGTTCCTTGCATTCAGGCACCAACAAGTAACTAGAATGGTCCCATGCGTGAAAATTCTGACCTCTTCATCACCCCCTATGTCACACCCCGATTTCCACGTGTCACCGGTGGGCCCGGTGGGGGAGTATCGTGACGTGGTTGGCAACATAATAGTCAAACAACACAATATATATGAATGCACAGCGGAAGCAAAAGATAATATATTACAATCCGAATATAAAGTAATATTCAAGTATTACAACGGAAGGTAAAGGATCCACAGGCGGATCTTAAAACATATCATTTGTTCAACAGACTTTAGACGCCTAGAACTTTCAAGATTCCTTATTAGCGCCCTGAGCTTCCAACCAATTTCGTACAGTACCTGTCACTTAACCTTTTTGGAAAATACGTCAGTTTTCACTGGTAAATACACTCAACTGACTCATTTGAAAAGAGTTTAAGAAAATTGATTTGGATGCACGTGGCACAAAATATCTTTTGTAATTTGATTAAAATGCACAGAGGCAAAATTAACCTTTTATACTTGGGAAAATTATTTGTATATAATCTTGTATACAATTTTACTTATTTGTCGTCCGTTAGGGCCGGTTTGTAGGGCCGGTCTAGATTAACTAACACGCCACAGGTATAATGCCCACGGGCTATCATCCTCTAAGTGGATTACCAGTTCCGGTATAATGCCCACAAGGATGATACCTCGGAGTGGATTACCAGTTTTTACATAATGCAGCTGTCAGGTGTATGCCTACACCCCGTGCTTAGGTCGTGGCCATTTCGTAAAATGATGCCAAGGATATCCGGGACATGGTCATTTAACCCCCAAGGGCCATACATCAAATAATACAGAATAAAACGAGTTATGTAATACATTAATCACAATCCGATTTAAATGTCTACATACCCGACCAAGCGGTACTTTTATAGTACCGTATCCCAAGCCCGTATAGGGAAAATAAGTTAAGAGTATTTACCTGAGCTAGCTCCTGTCTTATATAGCAAGAATCTAATAACTCAGCCGTAGTCACTTAAGTAAGCGTAGGTACAATTTACCGGAAAGCTCTAGTCTGGAATGATGGTATAAACAATTAATTAGAATGCTAACGGGTCTTTAATTAAGCCTAAGCTTAGACCGGTTAGTCTTAAGGGAATATACGGTTCTTACGCACGATTAAGCGAAGACCGGAATAGAATGTGATTTAGACCCGACAAGTTTGGAGACTTGTATAATATGGGTAAACTCAACACATTCTGGATTTTGAGATAAAACCGATAAGGTTTGACCCGTTTCGGCTAATTTATGTAAACTTGTTACATAAACCGAACCGATCGCGTAATAAGCGTAACGGGTAACCGAATGGATCACGAACAGGTTTCCTAAGTTAATATGCCTTAAATATGCTGTGGTATCAGTAGGATACCTTCCATTATGCCCAAAACGAGTTTAATCTCAATTTAAGCCCCGTAGGGGTATTTTGGTCATTTACCTAAGGCATATATACTACCTGTCATACAACTACTTAAACGATGTGACCATAGGGTATAACCTCGGAAGGTTATTCCCTACCTACTATGGTCACCTAATGTATTTGGTCGGATCCTAATGATCGACCAAATGGGTCGGGTTCGAGGTATAAGCGATTCATCAGATCGCTTACCCTACGACCCTAGACAACGTGGTAATCAGTAGGCATAGTCCCAAGGGACTATAACCAACGTGATTACACTCACGTTGCGAAGTTCAAAAGAACTTCGCATTGACCATTATTGGTCAACGCTGAAAGTCAAACAAAGTTTGACTTTCTGACTCGAAAAGCAATAAAATAAGGAAAAGAACGAAAGAATACTTACGAAGGGTCCCCGAATGCTAATCCCGATCCAAGAACTCAGGTATGAAACAATGGTTTCAACTTAGAGCTCTCAAATCAGAATTCTAGTGCTTTAAAACAATGAAAGGCATGGGGTATTTATAGGAATACCCGAACCGTTAAGATCGTTTCATGGAAAATGTGCCTTAATCCCATCCGTACATGTGTTGCAAAGTTATGGTGTTTAGGTGTTTAAATTCCATCCATACATGTGTTGCAAAGTCATGGTGCCTAAATTCCATCCTTATCCGCTGACTAAGCATGTTAGAATGTGTGGTTGTGAATTAAACAACGGCTAATACATCGAATCTGGTCCCGAAAGTGCAAAACTGATCCAAATGACGTGACGAATGGATTTTTCTTAAGGCGAACACTAAAATATAATGTAGTCATGCTTACATAAATTTTTGGATGTCCGGATGTATTCAGAACGTAAGTTATGCGCGAAAATGCAAACTTGTGCACTTTTTGACGCTTTTAGTCCCTGCTCCTTCTACACTTGATCTTAACATGCTTTCTAGCACTTCGAGCCCTCTAACTTGACTTTTATGGGCCTTAAGACATAACCATACTTTTTTAAGTCCTTGGGTAACTTTATGGTTACCCGAAAAGTCATAAATTTCAACGTTGACGCTTTTAACCCCTCGCACACGAATTTGATCATAACTTTCTCATACGATAACGAAACTTTATGAAATTTTAATCGTGCATTCTAGTGAGCATAATTTACATTTACAAAGCTTCGGGTTTGTCAAAAGGTCACTCAGAGGTATATCTTTAACATGTTGACACATTTAACCCCTGTAGTTTGTAATCTCTCACTTTTAGCTTCGTATGATCCATGATTCATTCGTTTGAAGGTATGAACATTGTGTAGGGTTAATGTTCATTATATTTATTCATAGTTGACACTTAGAATCCGTATAAACACATACTTTCCATGTTTGTCAACTTTAGTCCTTCTAGAACATTATTTCACATGTTCAAACATATGACACGTGTCAACACATTATAGGACGTGAATTTTCGAGGTGTTACATCCTCACCCCCTTAAAATAAATCTCGGCCCGAGATTTACCGAAATAAAGGAAGTATTCTCTGCCTAATAATGGCAACTTACATATGATTAGGAAGTTGTATGATCTTATTTGTTGTTTCCTGGGCAACGTTCAGATCCTTATAATTGGACTTACCAATCTATTGTCCTAACAATAAACGTTTAACATGCCATTTATACAAGGTCTCCAAGGAGCCACCTTGATACTTATATGGAAGTTATTATAGGAAAGCTTATCTTAAGGTGAGGTGATTATTCCAACCATTGCTCCAAATTAATTCTTACGGAATAGCTAATCTTTACAGTTAGTCGAACAATTCGACGATTTTGGGCAGCTGATGGCGATTCTTAATCGTCGCCTAATTAGGGTTGCGGTGAACAATGCCTTAGCAAAATGAACCGTCTTTCAAAATTTCCTATACCGAATTCTCAGGATATTGAGTTAGGCTATGGATCTCCTATCTTAAAATTTACTTAATCAGGTTTTCAGTTATTCCATAATCAACATGGAGTTCTTACAACACTCTAACCCAAAGTGGGATGTAAATCTTAACTCCACCTGTCTCTAGGGAGGTAAACAGGGTAAACTTAGGAGAAGATAATCTAAGTACAAGGAGGTTGCAGAGATTTTTATATCTCAGGCTCCAGTTCACTCATCGCTGCTTGTGTCGAATAAGTGACACATTTATGTTACTAGTCCACGAATTCCTTAATCGGGAATATTTACTTGGACAATTATATTATGGATATCTTCTTTGAATACCATTAGTTGACTTTAATACAATATGACCATTGGGATATCTCAGGGGTTCCATGCATTAAACCTCCATGCTGATCAGACATGGAAATAATCTATGGGACACACTAGGATACGCCAATCCTCATATGACACTTTTATCAAACATAGTTTGGCATTCGCAGGCGATAGAAAACAAAGTGAAGATAATAAAATAGAATTTTATATATTGTCGTACTCTTTCTGAGGAAGAGTACTCCAGATTCTTATGGAAGAATTATCTTCTAGGATGGGAGTCCTAGGCTATAACTGTCATCGTCTTGAAAGGCGATTCTCTTGACAGAAAGGTAAACCAATTAACATCACTAAGGGATGTCTATATATAATTATCGTATCTAATGATATTAGTCATGATCACATCGATCATATTGACTATTAGGTTTGGGTATAATCCCACCATTTTGAATAGGGGATTATAAGGACCATAATGTTTGTGTCTCTTATGGACAATTTATTATAGCCCGTAGGCAATTCCCTTCGAAGGGATATCTATGGTATGATTATCTTTTCAGATGATATTTAGTCGAGATCGTATGGACCCTACCGACTATTATGCTTGGACGTATTCCAACATCTTTAGACAGGGTCAAAGACCACCACTGTCGTTGTCTTATCGGACAACAAATTTAGCCCGTAGGCACTCCATTACTCACGGATGTTTATAACATGATCATCTTATAAGATGATATAAGCCATGATTTCTAGATCATAAGGCAAATTAGGAATTTAAAGATTGCCAATATAGGGATGACTGTTGTGATTTTATCGAATCACATTTGTCAGGAGTGCTAACACGTTTGTATATGTTAACAAGGATCTAAATCCCTTGAGTAGGTTTCACCATCTTGGCCGCGTAGGCTAGGTTTCACCTTTAAGATTCCCTTTTTAAAATGCATACTGATAGGGAAGGAAGGATATTTATTTCATTCAGGATTTTTATCATAAATCCTAATTCATAAGTTAATAATAGCACAAATGGCCTAGTCGCGTAGACAAGTTAAATTTATAAGCCATGATTTCAGAGAATCGCGGCATTAAGGTTTGAATCAAAGTTCATCACCTTTTCCTGACAGGGAGCTATAGACTACCGCTGTCTTTAGTCTCAGAGGACATTAACTATAGCCCGTAGGCACCTCCCTTCTAAGGGACGTTTATTACGGAATTGCCCCTTAGGGAAATTCATTAACCATGGTAAGCAGAGACCATATTTGGTTAATTTATTAATCATATAGATTTAGGATTTCTATTATAGTTTATCCTAATTAACAGTTTTATTAGTGGCACTCAATGGCCTGGTCACATGGACAATTATAAATTATAAGCTTATGATTTCAGAGAATCAAAGCATGAAAGTATGCTGGCACAAATGGCCTGGTCATAAAGGACAATTTTTAAATTATAAGCCATGATTTCAGAGAATCAAGGTCTTTAAGTATATTAGCACAACTGGCTTAGTCACAAGGACATATATAATTTACAAGCTATGATTTCAGAGAATCAAAGCATTTGAGGTTTGAACCTAGTTCATTACCTTTATCTGACAGGGAGTCATAGCTACCACTGTATTTTGGCTCATGTAGAAATGAGCAAGGCCCGTAGGCACTATATCACCACGTATGGTTAAAATATGATCATCTTAATTGATGACGTAAACCCAGGATTCAGGGATCATTAAACTGGGTTAGGGATCTTTTGAAGAATCCTATATAAAAATGACGTGTGTGATTTTAAATGAATCACATCTGCCAGGAGTGTTAACATGTTTTAAGATGTTAACAGGGAATTGAATCTTTTTAAATAGGTCTTACCATCTTGGCCTGGTCTTATAATTGACCCGAGGCTAGGTTTCACACTTAAGATTCTTAATTTATAATCAACGCAGAACAAATTTAAATTGAGGTGTAAATATGGATCTGAATCTAAATTGCGGAACTGCCATCTTGGCCGGTCTTAATATGACCCGAAGCTAGGTCTTGCCCTTTTAGATTTCGCCATTTTATTATAATGGTAGATCTTGCAAAAAGGAAATAATATTTTTCCATTTATTTAATATTTCTTATTTAGAATGAAAGTTTAAACTTGATCATTCCATTATATGAAAATAAAAGTATAAAGTTGCCCTAAGCGGGACTTAAAAGGAATAATGTGTCCTCGGAGGGACTGAAAGATAATTATGTCCTTATAAGGACTATTAAGGAAACGATTTTCGGCAAAGGAGTTTCTTCTTCATTCAATTCCTGAATGCTTTCTCCTTGGTTGCACGTCTCATCTTGGTCGCTGTACGAAGCTCAGCATTTCAAGGCTCCGGGTGTGGAGAACTCCTATTACGGCTTCTTTGCTTGGCGACGTATCCAATAAAAATTTGGAAGTAAAATTTCAAGATTAGGATTGAGAATATTCCTAAGTTAAGTCTAGACTCAGAAGTTTAGATTGTGCAATTGTGTAACTGAGATTAAACACAAAAGGCTAGTGTTTAATTCACTCAGTGTTGGCTCTGATACCAACCTGTCACACCCCGATTTCCACGTGTCACCGGTGGGCCCGGTGGGGGAGTATCGTGACGTGGTTGGCAACATAATAGTCAAACAACACAATATATATGAATGCACAGCGGAAGCAAAAGATAATATATTACAATCCGAATATAAAGTAATATTCAAGTATTACAACGGAAGGTAAAGGATCCACAGGCGGATCTTAAAACATATCATTTGTTCAACAGACTTTAGACGCCTAGAACTTTCAAGATTCCTTATTAGCGCCCTGAGCTTCCAACCAATTTCGTACAGTACCTGTCACTTAATCTTTTTGGAAAATACGTCAGTTTTCACTGGTAAATACACTCAACTGACTCATTTGAAAAGAGTTTAAGAAAATTGATTTGGATGCACGTGGCACAAAATATCTTTTGTAATTTGATTAAAATGCACAGAGGCAAAATTAACCTTTTATACTTGGGAAAATTATTTGTATATAATCTTGTATACAATTTTACTTATTTGTCGTCCGTTAGGGCCGGTTTGTAGGGCCGGTCTAGATTAACTAACACGCCACAGGTATAATGCCCACGGGCTATCATCCTCTAAGTGGATTACCAGTTCCGGTATAATGCCCACAAGGATGATACCTCGGAGTGGATTACCAGTTTTTACATAATGCAGCTGTCAGGTGTATGCCTACACCCCGTGCTTAGGTCGTGGCCATTTCGTAAAATGATGCCAAGGATATCCGGGACATGGTCATTTAACCCCCAAGGGCCATACATCAAATAATACAGAATAAAACGAGTTATGTAATACATTAATCACAATCCGATTTAAATGTATACATACCCGACCAAGCGGTACTTTTATAGTACCGTATCCCAAGCCCGTATAGGGAAAATAAGTTAAGAGTATTTACCTGAGCTAGCTCCTGTCTTATATAGCAAGAATCTAATAACTCAGCCGTAGTCACTTAAGTAAGCGTAGGTACAATTTACCGGAAAGCTCTAGTCTGGAATGATGGTATAAACAATTAATTAGAATGCTAACGGGTCTTTAATTAAGCCTAAGCTTAGACCGGTTAGTCTTAAGGGAATATACGGTTCTTACGCACGATTAAGCGAAGACCGGAATAGAATGTGATTTAGACCCGACAAGTTTGGAGACTTGTATAATATGGGTAAACTCAACACATTCTGGATTTTGAGATAAAACCGATAAGGTTTGACCCGTTTCGGCTAATTTATGTAAACTTGTTACATAAACCGAACCGATCGCGTAATAAGCGTAACGGGTAACCGAATGGATCACGAACAGGTTTCCTAAGTTAATATGCCTTAAATATGCTGTGGTATCAGTAGGATACCTTCCATTATGCCCAAAACGAGTTTAATCTCAATTTAAGCCCCGTAGGGGTATTTTGGTCATTTACCTAAGGCATATATACTACCTGTCATACAACTACTTAAACGATGTGACCATAGGGTATAACCTCGGAAGGTTATTCCCTACCTACTATGGTCACCTAATGTATTTGGTCGGATCCTAATGATCGACCAAATGGGTCGGGTTCGAGGTATAAGCGATTCATCAGATCGCTTACCCTACGACCCTAGACAACGTGGTAATCAGTAGGCATAGTCCCAAGGGACTATAACCAACGTGATTACACTCACGTTGCGAAGTTCAAAAGAACTTCGCATTGACCATTATTGGTCAACGCTGAAAGTCAAACAAAGTTTGACTTTCTGACTCGAAAAGCAATAAAATAAGGAAAAGAACGAAAGAATACTTACGAAGGGTCCCCGAATGCTAATCCCGATCCAAGAACTCAGGTATGAAACAATGGTTTCAACTTAGAGCTCTCAAATCAGAATTCTAGTGCTTTAAAACAATGAAAGGCATGGGGTATTTATAGGAATACCCGAACCGTTAAGATCGTTTCATGGAAAATGTGCCTTAATCCCATCCGTACATGTGTTGCAAAGTTATGGTGTTTAGGTGTTTAAATTCCATCCATACATGTGTTGCAAAGTCATGGTGCCTAAATTCCATCCTTATCCGCTGACTAAGCATGTTAGAATGTGTGGTTGTGAATTAAACAACGGCTAATACATCGAATCTGGTCCCGAAAGTGCAAAACTGATCCAAATGACGTGACGAATGGATTTTTCTTAAGGCGAACACTAAAATATAATGTAGTCATGCTTACATAAATTTTTGGATGTCCGGATGTATTCAGAACGTAAGTTATGCGCGAAAATGCAAACTTGTGCACTTTTTGACGCTTTTAGTCCCTGCTCCTTCTACACTTGATCTTAACATGCTTTCTAGCACTTCGAGCCCTCTAACTTGACTTTTATGGGCCTTAAGACATAACCATACTTTGTTAAGTCCTTGGGTAACTTTATGGTTACCCGAAAAGTCATAAATTTCAACGTTGACGCTTTTAACCCCTCGCACACGAATTTGATCATAACTTTCTCATACGATAACGAAACTTTATGAAATTTTAATCGTGCATTCTAGTGAGCATAATTTACATTTACAAAGCTTCGGGTTTGTCAAAAGGTCACTCAGAGGTATATCTTTAACATGTTGACACATTTAACCCCTGTAGTTTGTAATCTCTCACTTTTAGCTTCGTATGATCCATGATTCATTCGTTTGAAGGTATGAACATTGTGTAGGGTTAATGTTCATTATATTTATTCATAGTTGACACTTAGAATCCGTATAAACACATACTTTCCATGTTTGTCAACTTTAGTCCTTCTAGAACATTATTTCACATGTTCAAACATATGACACGTGTCAACACATTATAGGACGTGAATTTTCGAGGTGTTACACCCTACAAGCAAATGCATCTCTAAAAGGTCCCTAACCGAGAAGGATAACCACAATATGACACTAAGATTTAATGTGTTGCCAAATAACTGACGACAATGCAAGAAGTGAGAAAGTGTCTCGTCGTCTTTGTTCAACCTCGCACATGACACCTTTAAATCGCCAACATTTATATTCTCCTAGTATGAGCCGCAAGGGACGTGATACGATCTGACTCCACCCTCCAAGCAAAGATATTGTTGTTTTGGGGCACCCATTTACACCATTTCATAACATATCTATCACAGAGTCTATCTCACCCATAAGCAACTGTTTCATAGGACTCACCGTAAACTTCATGGACTTGTGTCCTAATCAAACCCACCTGTCTTTAGCATTCTAAAGAGTGACACATTCCAACATACGAATAAGTGTATTCCATTCCTCCAGCTTGGTTCAATGCTTGGGGATTGTCTCTATTATTGTTGAATCATTGTAAGGTTCTCTTGCATACTCACTATAACTAGGGGCTCCACTCATGTTTTTCATAAAAAAACTCTTATATAAAATAAAAAATTCCAACAAATTCCCATGACCATGTTGAGTAGACCTCCTCGACCCTCTGCTTCCCCTTTGACACATGTTGTATTCAAATTCATGGCTGTTTTTGTTAGGTTTGTTACCAGTGGTTGAGTAGTAACTTGTTGGTGCCATCAAACACTTTTTAAGTGGTGAGTTTGTTTGTTCTACATTTCTTTTTGAATCATCTCTAACTTTGACCCACATCTTTATGCATAGACTGCTTCAAGAGTTTGTGAAAAAGAAAGGAAGTCAACTGGAAATTATTTATATATTCTTTGTCTGGATGGTTATCAAAGGCATTAGGCGTACACAAGGTGCATAGCCCTCGCCTGAGGCCTAGGGGCAAAAAAGCAAGGGCTTATTATGTTAATTAGAATAATACTATTCTTCAAATAAAAAAACAAAAGCTATTATATAAAATATAATATCATCTAATTAGTACCAAAACTTCTAAAATAGTGAAGATTTAAATGTAATTCCAAAACTTAAAAGTTATAAACTTGATAAAAATCTGGATGAAAGTTGATTCATTTGGTATTGTGAAAGCTTTTATTGTGGAACAGATCAGTAATTTCGCAATAAATAATAATAAAAAAGTTTGTACTTAGTGCGCCTAATAAAGCGAGCGCCTAGGAACCAGAAGCTTAATTAATGTGTCTCGCTTAAAAAATATGCCTAGACACATAAAGCGAGGGCTTTTAATAACTATGGTTTTTAGATTGACAATTCAAATCATCTATACTACATACAAGTTCAATAATCATCTACTATGGTTTTAATAACTATATTTTCTCTTTAACAACTGTTCAAACTTAATGTAACTATAACTAATATATAAATGTTTACATGAAAAATAGTAGAACTCTAAACACAAATTCCTAATATTAATGATATAATTATATCTAGCTTGGATTTTTCGGTAGGCTAGTGGTAGGAGGCTTGGTTTCTCGCAAAGACCCAAGTTCGATCTTCACTTGTGATTAAGGCAATAAATGATTTGAGCTAGGCCTTGTGCAAGGTTGTCAATTTGAATTCTGAGCCCATCCGGGTTTTCGTCTCACCGTGTGTTACGTCAGAGAGTTCTGCTCTTCTGGTGGCACAACGATTTCCAAGTGGCAGCCGGCGGTATGGTTTCTCGTGGGAACGCCCACGCCAAACTCTGAAACCAACATGTCCCCGGTTAAGACAACATAGTCTGGCCGGAGTGGAGCAACAGGTTCTCCAATCCGGGGATTGCGGTGGCCTAATAGCCATTCCACAAAATCTCTTGTACAATATTTGGTTTAATTGATTGTAGTTGGTACTCCATGTTTCTGGTTATTTACTTTTGACCGCTTTTTCTCCCGGTTTTGTGGGGTTTGAAATTCATTTGTAAAATGGAATGCAGAGGGAGCACATGTAAAAAACTTAAGCAGAGGACAAAGTTGTCCAAAGTGGAAGCCTTAAAGATTACTTCATAGTTCATGTAAACTTATAAAAGAGACGAATAAGTTCTTGAAGTGTCGGAAAAGACAAAAGTGCCCTTTTGTTGATCTATCAAAATCTATGTAAAATAAGTGGGGGTGTTTATATCATTTCTTGAAGTTTTGAAGACATAAATTGATTATGTTTTCTCTAACTTTTCGGTCATATTTTGATAATTAAAAGAAATAAGACTCATTTGGTACCTTTTGTGTTGGTGTTACTAGAAATCTTTAACTACCCTTGAAGAAAAAAAATATATATATAAGTGTGTGCACGCGTATCTATCCGTGCGTTCATACTTAACTGAATTTAAGTAGAGAATTGTATAATGCACTTAGACCTTGTGTAATGTGGCGCGACCTCACGGCAAATCCAAGCATGGCGCCACCATAGCGCCGCCAACACCACTACAGTGGGCGTATGGGGGGGATTTTTCCATCTCCTGTGACCATCTTCGCGGTGTCATCCTCTGCACAATCTTTCCCCCCACTCACACACATATATATACATACATACATATGTATGTATAATTGAAGGGGTTATATTGTTGGAAATTTTAGTGAAAATGAGTTTTTCACTAAATATTTTGGACATCAATAATATTTATATATGTGTTGTATAAATAATTATTTATGGTTTGTGTTCAAACTATGTCCAAATAGAGCTAAGATGAATGAGATATCGAAGGTTGAAGTTGTATGTTTGGAACAAACAAAGATGAATAAAATGGATTAGTTTTGTCAACTTGTCCCACATAGGTGGGATGACAAAACTTAAAGTGGTTTATAAGGAGGAGCACTCCTTGTACTCGTGCACATATGCGCGCGTGCCGTGGGCTATAGGCCCTATGTAGTAAGCTTTGAACTTCGCACACCGCCTTTGTATTTTTGTCCATGAGCGCGTGGTCAGATACATGGCGGGTCCGCTTATGGCACACCCTTGGGTGGCGTAGGCAGATGCCTTGGCATGGCGCATGTCGATGCGACGCGAGTTCCTTGGGCGAATGGCGCACGTCATTGGCTATGGCAAAGACTGCAAGTGGTGCGCGAGTTTGGATGGCACATGACCAGGTGGCGTCCTGGTATGTGTAGTGGCATCTGTATGGCGTGCATATGGCATGGCGTGAGATCCTTGAAGCGTGGCGTGTAGACTGGCAGGCCAGTTCAAGCGTGCGTAGGTGTGCAGTAGTAACTAGGCGCACTGGTCTGGGTGTCGCATGCATAGCGCAGGTTCTAAGTGACCTACGGCTTGCATAAGCGTGGATCCGACTGTATAGTGCGCAGTGCGCTTGGGCGCTGGTCACGATCAGTCAACCTAGTCTCCGTCAGTTACGAGATCGTCATGAAGTGATATGACAGTTACGTTGACCACTTCAACTCCATTTTAATGTGATTAAAACCTCTTTATGGTCTTGTAGTTACAAGATTAATTATCTTGGTTAATATAGTATTAACTAAAAGATTAAATGGGTTTTAATTATGTGTAGACTCCATTGTGTATAAGTATAGGAACACGGTTCATTCTGATAGATTGAATAGATATATTATACACACATGAAGGTCGTCTTTGTTGGATAAAACTTAGAGAAATGTGTTCTCTAAATTATTCTTTTACACTTCTAAATATTTCCTATTTTATGAACACCATCATACCCGGTGTTATCTCGGGCGCGAGAGCTATCTCCGGCAGTACACATACTGTTCCGGTTGTTGTACCCTGGGAGACAGACCGTCTGAGAGGAGGCGCGGAATCTGTTTTAAGGGAAGCGTGTTGAACACGTGCCTCAACCAAAAACCGTCAACAATTTTGCTTGTCTTGCAGCGGAGTTTCTATCTCGTAGATGCGGTTGAAGTTTTCAAAGACGCTTGCTTGAATCAAGATTGGTACAATTATAGTGTATTTTAAATTCGTTTATTTAGTTTTTGTAACCGGTATTGTACTAGTCGAATTTCTCACAAATAACGAGAGTCTCGTTATTATATATTTTGTAATATATTTTAATAAAACATGAACCTAGTTCCTACAATCTTAAAACAGACTTTCGTGAAGATTGTTGCTACAATCTGAAATCCCTTGTCTACGAGGATTTAGGTTCACGAAAGTTAAAATATTTAATGAGATTTTTGTTAAAATCTTGAAAATATTTTTTGGGAAATATTTATTTAGTACAATGAGTCGGATTAATTTTATGATTGGAGTACAGTCTTTAATCCGAATACCGGGTTGCAAAACGATTTTTTGATTCAAGTTTTGGAGTTCATGGGTTTCTTGTTCATGTTTAGATAAAACCGAACCATATACAAAATAATATGTATTTCAATAGGTTTTGAAATACTAAATTTTCTAATGAGCGTATTAGAAAACTTTATTTTGTAACCCCTTGCAAATTAAATGTTTGTAACGTTTAATTTATGTTTATTAAGCTTTTAGTAACCATAATTGATATATTAATGTTGGTTTTAAAAGTCTTAAATTTTTATATTTTCTAATTAGCATTTTAGAAAGTAATTATTTTATAAAATAACTAGTTTTAATATTTTCTAACGAGCGTGTTAGAAACGTTGTTGAAAGAATAACAAGATTAAAACTTTTTATATCTCTAACGAGCGTGTTAGAATTTTATAGAATAATAAGTTTTAATATGGTCCTTTATATCTAATGAGCGTGTTAGATACGATGATTGTGTAAAACTAACTTGTTAAAAGACGATTAGATTTTCTAACGAGCGTGCTAGAAAATATACGTTTAGATTTTCTAACGAGCGTGTTAGAAAATATTATTATTTCAAATAATTACCGACGAGCGTGTTGGAGACAATTATTTTGGATAATAAACATTGTAACGGTTTCGTCTAAACTATTAAATTTCTAACGAGCGAGTTAGAAACGGATTTTATTCCACATACGTTTAAACGAATTTTATTTGTTTATTTCTAATGAGCGTATTAGAAATAGTTTATATTTTTTTATAAACTTCGAAACAAATTTTGTAATCGATTATTTCTAACGAGCGTGTTAGAAATGATTTAAAGAGTTTGATAGTTGTTTATTTTCTAACGAGCGTGTTAGAAACGATTTAACGACTTTATCATTTGTTTATTTCTAACAAGCAGGTTAGAAAACGTTTATTTTATATAAACCAAAAACGGATTTTGGCAATAAATAATCGTCTAATTTTCTAATGGGCGTATTAGAATTAGTTTATCTTATAACCAACTAATTTAACGATTTGCAATCGTTAATTTCTAACGAGCGGATTAGAACCAGGTTAACTATGATAAACTATTTAAGATGATTTGTAATCGTTTATATATATTTTCTAACGAGAGTGTTAGAAAAGGTTTATGTCTATTTCTAACAAGCGTGTTAGAAAACGTTCATTTAAACCAAAAGTGAATAAATGTATTCGTTTTATTTCTAACGAGCGCGTTAGAAGCGGTTTACTTTATAATACCGAATATTTTGAATGTTTGTTAAACATTTAAATTCTAATTAGCATATTAGAATTGGTTTTCATACAAACCACTCATTTTAACGATTGATAATCGTTATTATCTAACAGCGGTTAGAAATGGGTTGAATATGATAAACCATTTATTAAAACGATGTGTATTCGTTTTATTTTCAAACGAGCGAGTTTGAAATTGTTTTATTTATTAAACTATTATAAGGTTTATTGTTTTGATTTATAATCAAAACATAAATATATAGTTTAATATTAAAACACTTGCAAAAACGAGAAATGTTTTGAACGAATAAAACATGTCTTTGCGAAGTATAAGTGATTCGATACTTACACGAGAAGTATAACGTCTTGAACCATATAATAGTCTTGGAGAGATTACTTTGTGAAAAACAACTCGATGTTGTTATAGACATAATAAGTTGCTTAACTACTTGCGAGTAGTTAATTGTAAACAACTTTATACTTTGGACAACTTGTGATTATTCAAGTTTAGAGTTCCAAGATGAGGGAGTACCTCAAAACATGACACTGAACGAAATAATTGCGTTTCTTTCGGTAAAAAGTGTTGAAGATAATAACACTTTGGCTTTTGATGTTTAGATATCATTGGTGTATCCGTTATTTTGGACTACTAATAAGTTGTCAAAAGGATACACATTTTGATACAAAGTGTAAAAAAATAAATAAATAAATAAATAAATTACACAAACACAACGAGCGGGTTGTGATCATGACTTATGCAATAAGTCACAAATCAAACATCAAATGCATAATGGCGTCGTGATAAATGTGGTGTATGGTTTGAGATGAAATGCACGAAAACGAGATATGTCATCTAAGTTGAGAGGATCAACATGGAAATGCACATGTAAGTTTTCAAAGAATATAACATATGAAAGAAATATATGTTATTATTGTAAATGTTTTTAATAAATTTGGCAAATTTATTAATGGAAATTTACAATAGTGATGGACTTGTAGATGCTTCTACCACCATCAATGTTGTTTAAACTATGTGGAGGCTTGGTCCTCAATTTGGGAGAGTATCCCAATACATGGTATTAATGAAACAACAATGTGAATGTATATATCACTATAGGCATACGTGAATGCTTTGTTGTTGAGAGTCAATCTAATTGGCTATATCTCAAGACTCAAGTGATTTTATACAAAGATCTTTCATCAAAGTGACTTGGATTAAGACTTATGTTAAAGTCTTTAGGAAGTCAATGGTGAAGCCTTGGAGATAAAAAGGCAAACGAGTTATGATCCTAATGGATGAAGTTAACTATGGTTTTGAGGCCTTCCTAAAAACCGATGGTTTTGGAATGGTGAAATAAAATTTCATTATTGTGTCTAAACTAAGAAACGAATGTTCAAAAGAGATAGTGCGTTATCTCTTAAGGCTGTGAAGAATCAGAATGATGCATCTTCTGTTCACATGCTAGAGTATTGTGGTCTAAAGCATGCTAGACTAATACTTGTTAATTTATATGCTCGACGGAGATTAAATTAACTTTAAACATTCAAAATATGTGATGACACAAGAATGAATTTTGTGCTAAACAAAACTATAAATATAACTTCATTAAAATGCAAGCAATGTGGGGGGAGGATGCCATTTAAGTAACAAACCCTTTAGGGTGTGTGGAAATGGTAGTTGAGAAGTTTTCTCAAACTTGAAATGAAAGGGAGAACCTTTCATCACCCCATTTGGATGTTATCCAATTACACTTAAATGTAGGGGTGACTTGCATTTGAATGTGGAAATGGGAGTTGAGAAGTTTTCTCAAACTCGAAATGAAAGGGAGAACCTTTCATCGCCCCATTTGGATGCTATCCAATTACACTTAAATGTGGGGGTGACTTGCATATATTGCAAACGCTTGACCAAGTGGAGTACACAATGGTTATATGGAGTCAATCGAGTAGATTGGACTCGAATGCCAATTGGTTAGATTCAAAATCTAGTAAGATGTCAGTCATGACACACCAAAGGCGTGGTGAAAACGTGTCTAGCCATGAATTGAGTTTCATGTCATTCTAAGACAAGGTACATAACTGGATCCAGGTTGAGATCACGAGTTATAGGTCTTATGAATTGACTAAAAGGCAAAGTGACTAGCGAGTCAAGAACACGTTAGAACAACTGATCGCTATTTAAATTATCGTTGGTAACTTAGCAAAGTCAAAGATAATTTTGGATCCAACAACCAGTGGGTTGATAAGAGATCAAGTTGTGGAATGGGACTAAAGCCATGGAAAAAGGGACATGAGGGAAACCTAACCTAGTTGACTGGAGATCCCAAGATCTAGGTTCAATAGGCCAACTTAATCATGAACCGAAGGGTAGTCACTGTGGGGGTGTAGCTAATATATATGTTTATATATAAGCTAGTTTATATGTTTCATATATCCCCCTAAAACTATAAAAGGGTGTTTAAATACGTCCTAGTCCATTCCTATAATATTCAGTGACATTGTTGTGAGGTTAAGCATAATATGTGGTTTTATGTAAACCATAATGCTTTTAATGATTTAAAGGGAAATCACCTATGTTGGAGAGAAGTGTGGTCGCTTCGAATGGAATTAGGGCATAATTCCTAGAGCTCCCGCAGAACCAGGAAAGTGCTCCATGACCATTATAGGACACGATAGTGAGGGGATGGCCCGGCTAGGGAAAGTATTGTGTGAATGTATATTGTCGTTTACACAAATGGGGGGTTGTTCAAGGACATCACGTCTACAAAACCCTAGTAGACTAAGTATGCTTCACAAAGGAAGGTTCAAAGGCAAAACCTACCTATCCTGCAATACTCGACTGTCGAGTTTTCATCGGGAAATTTTGTGTGTTTTAATCGATCTCCATTCATGTGGGGGATTGTTGGAAATTTTAGTGAAAATGAGTTTTTCACTAAATATTTTGGACATCAATAATATTTATATATGTGTTGTATAAATAATTATTTATGGTTTGTGTTCAAACTATGTCCAAATAGAGCTAAGATGAATGAGATATCGAAGGTTGAAGTTGTATGTTTGGAACAAACAAAGATGAATAAAATGGATTAGTTTTGTCAACTTGTCCCACATAGGTGGGATGACAAAACTTAAAGTGGTTTATAAGGAGGAGCACTCCTTGTACTCGTGCACATATGCGCGCGTGCCGTGGGCTATAGGCCCTATGTAGTAAGCTTTGAACTTCGCACACCGCCTTTGTATTTTTGTCCATGAGCGCGTGGTCAGATACATGGCGGGTCCGCTTATGGCACACCCTTGGGTGGCGTAGGCAGATGCCTTGGCATGGCGCATGTCGATGCGACGCGAGTTCCTTGGGCGAATGGCGCACGTCATTGGCTATGGCAAAGACTGCAAGTGGTGCGCGAGTTTGGATGGCACATGACCAGGTGGCGTCCTGGTATGTGTAGTGGCATCTGTATGGCGTGCATATGGCATGGCGTGAGATCCTTGAAGCGTGGCGTGTAGACTGGCAGGCCAGTTCAAGCGTGCGTAGGTGTGCAGTAGTAACTAGGCGCACTGGTCTGGGTGTCGCACGCATAGCGCAGGTTCTAAGCGACCTACGGCTTGCATAAGCGTGGATCCGACTGTATAGTGCGTAGTGCGCTTGGGCGCTGGTCACGATCAGTCAACCTAGTCTCCGTCAGTTACGAGATCGTCATGAAGTGATATGACAGTTACGTTGACCACTTCAACTCCATTTTAATGTGATTAAAACCTCTTTATGGTCTTGTAGTTACAAGATTAATTATCTTGGTTAATATAGTATTAACTAAAAGATTAAATGGGTTTTAATTATGTGTAGACTCCATTGTGTATAAGTATAGGAACACGGTTCATTCTGATAGATTGAATAGATATATTATACACACATGAAGGTCGTCTTTGTTGGATAAAACTTAGAGAAATGTGTTCTCTAAATTATTCTTTTACACTTCTAAATATTTCCTATTTTATGAACACCATCATACCCGGTGTTATCTCGGGCGCGAGAGCTATCTCCGGCAGTACACATACTGTTCCGGTTGTTGTACCCTGGGAGACAGACCGTCTGAGAGGAGGCGCGGAATCTGTTTTAAGGGAAGCGTGTTGAACACGTGCCTCAACCAAAAACCGTCAACAATTTTGCTTGTCTTGCAGCGGAGTTTCTATCTCGTAGATGCGGTTGAAGTTTTCAAAGACGCTTGCTTGAATCAAGATTGGTACAATTATAGTGTATTTTAAATTCGTTTATTTAGTTTTTGTAACCGGTATTGTACTAGTCGAATTTCCCACAAATAACGAGAGTCTCGTTATTATATATTTTAATAAAACGTGAACCTAGTTCCTACATATATAACCTCCTTACCACTACATCCTCTTGTAATATAAAGCCCTTTTCTTACACATTTCGCCACTTGTCGCATAACGCCCCCAGAGGGGCTTTATGACTAAAGATAGCTTTATAAGTAGTGTTTGACATATGTAATAGGAGTTAAAAAGAGAGTGGAATAAGTGGATATACATATATCACATTAAAGTATAAAGTACAAAATTTCTTTTATTGATTGTTTATACAAGGTGGTTTGGAGGATGATGAGAAAAATATTCCAGAGATGTTGTCATTATACTTGTTTTGTCTTGTTTTATATGTCATGATTCATGTCTACTTCCCAAGTTGCACCATATGGAGATTCATTTCTGTATGCATTTTACATGATATGGATATCATGTTGTGATAGAATACTATGCTAGTGGTATACAAAAAGAACATTACATGATTAGAAATTTTTAAATGAATATTATTATTATCATAGATGTATGGGAAGGAATACCAATGAGAACACATTATAATCAACCAATTGAGATATACATTTTCTCTAGAAGCGGCGATAAATTGGCGATTCTGACCCATAAGTGAATGTGTCAATCGAGTTATGTTATATCTCGAACAAGTAAGCAGATAATTTTAGCTACAAAGGAAACAGGTCAAAAGTTTTCAAAAGTGTAATGCGTAATTACACATGCAACCTCATTAATTCATCTATTAAAAAAATATTAGAGTTAAATGCTTGGTTGGTCCCTGTGGTTTACGAAAATTGCAGACTTGGTCCTAATGGTTTACTAATTACACGCTTGGTCCCAAAAGTTGTCAAAAATGAACTCGGTTGGTCCTTATCACTAACATTTGTTAAGTTTTCCAGTTAAGTCCATGTTAAATGACCAAAATACCCTTTCTTATTAACAAAACCCACATCCACCTGCTTTCTCAATGCCACCTGCTTTCTCAAACATCTACAGGTGTATTCCTTTACTCCTCCAAAATCACTTGATGATCAAAAACATATAACCCCCAACATCCGATCGCAACATTCTGACAACACCAAAAGGCAAAAGAAGCCTCTCTACCGTCCTCCCTCTTCTCTCGACAGGTCCGGCCAAAACCCATAAAGTCCGATCTGATTTTCCGGCGCGGTGGGGGTGGTGCGGTGGGAGTGGTGCGGTGGTGGGGATGATTGGAGGTCACAGTGGAGATGAGGCGAACCAGTGGAGGTGGTACGGTGGGTATTTTTAGAAATCCCCTGTATTGTACTGATTTTCCGGCGCGGTGGAGGTGGTACAGTGGTGGGGATGATGGAGGCGAACCCAATTCGCCCTTCAATTCTTCCAATTTATCATTTTTTTCTTAACTTTGAAAACAGAGCAAGTGTGAGTATTTTTACAAATCCCCTGTTTATTTTATCCATTTCAATTTGTTTTCATAATGGAAAATTAGTACAATACAGTTGATGCAAGACCCAACATGCTGAAAATTAGAGAGAGAGAGCGCAGAGACCTGGGGGTGGGTTGGTGACGAAGATGATGATGGTGATGAAGATGACGGAGAAGGTGGAGGGTGCTTGAAGGTGACGATGAAGGTGGTGGGTTGAAGGTGACAGTAGTGGTGGTGGGTTGACGGTGGAGGAGGTGGTGGTGGTGGGTGGGTAGTGAAAGGAGGAAGAAGATGAGGGTATTTTGGTCATTTAACATGGACTTAACTGAGAAATTTAACTGATGTTAGGGCTGGGGACCAACCGAGTTCATTTTTGACAAGTTTTGGGACCACGCGTGTAATTAGTAAACCGCTAGGACCAAGTCTGCAATTTTTGAAAACCACAGGGACCAACCAAGCATTTAACTCAAAATATTATCTTATAACTGCAATAACTAGCATTTGTAATCATATTTAACACATTAATTACTTATTTAACATAGTCAAACCAAACAAACTTAATCCAAGTTTATTTTATTATTTTCCATAGAATTCTTTGAAATCATCACAAAAATATCCCTAAAAACTAATCAGAAGCCTGAAAAACTTCAATTAAAAAGTGAACCAGGCTTGAAAAACTAGTTGAAACAAACTGATATAACAATAAGAGTAAACTGCCATAATGGTCTCTGAGGTTTGGTCACTTTAGTCTAAAACTCAAACCTTTTGAATCTTGGTCCCTGTGGTTTCAATTTTGTTGCCATTTTCATCCAAAAGCAAAATCTGTTCAGATTTTTCAGTTAACATCCATTTTTTTTGTCTTTTTCCTCCCTTTTAATGAAGGACAAAATGGTCTTTTAACGTTTTATTATAACAAATAAAAAAAATCTGACTATCTTGCCCTTCATTAAAGGGAGGAAAAGCACAAAAGAAATTGGATGTTAACTGAAAAATCAGCCCAGATTTTGCTTTTGGATAAAAATGACAACAAAATTGAAACCACAAGGTCTCAGATTCAAAAGATTTGAGTTTTGGATTAAAATGACAAAAGTAACTAAACCTCAGGGACCATTTTGGAAGTTTACTATAACAATAAACTAGGCTATATATGTTTTGTGCTTCTTGTTCTTTCAACTTAGCTGTATCAAGTTTGTTGGCTCACTCAATACATATCTTGGTATTTTATATTTGGTACCTGCAAATATTATAAAATATAATGTGAGTGGAGTCTGAAGATAGTGGGGTTGTACAGTACAAACTAATGATGCATATGGTTGATTACCTGTTTCATCATAACAAACTGTCATATCAGGCTTATGAACAATGACCCCTGCACTGTCCAAAATTGTTTGAGCAAGCTCTATATCAGCTTCTTCAGCTGCTGCATGTATTGCATCCCATATTTCTTTTTGCATAATTCAAATAAACACTTATTAGTTAAAAAAAATGCAAATTTGCAATCTGTCTATTTGGATAGACGCGATTGGATTCTTATTACTTGATTATTATAGGGTCGAAATAATCAGTTTCGTAAGTGTAAGTTAGGGTAGGGGCTCGTTTAACTTACGAGAGCTGAGCACAAGTTTGAGCTTGGACTAATTATTTAAAAAGCTTTTTTAGGCTCGTGCTCTCGTTTAAGCTCGGCTTTATTCAAGTTTTTAGCGAACCGACCTCAAGTGCTCATGAGCGGCTCGGCTCGTTTACGCACTAGTGAAAGTAAGCAATCCCAAACTTATTTTTATAAACCTTTTTTAACTCTTAAATAATTAAAAGTTGACAAATACCCAAATAGTTATCTACTTATAATAATACAACTGGAGAACTACCATCTTATGCTGTTCTTTTTTATATAACCTTATCTGAATCTAACCATTTCACATCACGTGATCACTTTCACAATGCAATGCAATCCAAAACACACTTATTATAAAAAAGAAATTGTGAATAATAAATATACTAATTGTAATATGATTACAATTTACAAATGTATATTATAACAATGATAAATGTAATTTATATTTGGTCGTAATAAATTGAATAGGTTTTATATATTTGAACTTTAAACACGTCTCAGATTACTTTAACCTGATTTGCTTTTTTTTTTTTGGCTTCTATATGTTTTCTTTTAGTTGAATCTTCACTTAATTAACCTTATAAAATAATATCATAACACGAATCAACCCATTCAAAACAAATTTATCAGAATCGTCGAAAGATAAATCATAAGAAGGCCGCGTTTTTACAATCTTACCTTTCTTGCCACCATGGTGAGGAGCCGAATCCCAAAACTCATCACGCATCTGAACCAACTGACTCCACGTAACAGGCCGTGGGAACTCCCACGGCTTCGGCTTTCTTAACTTTTTCGTAGTTCCTATCACCAAAAAAAAAATGAACAAATGTTACATCCTACTTTTGGGACGTAACGTATGATGAACCGTGAATCAAGAAAAAGATCGTAAACTTACGGTCTCGCTTATTTAGTGACGAACCGGAGCAACCCATTTTTGGTATCTTCAATCAGCTCAGGTAGAAGCTGAAATGGTATCATATGATCATATTCAAGTCAAATAAAATAATTTCCAGAAAGATATAAATAAGAGTGGTTGGGGCAGATTCACTACTCTTTTCTCGTGATCAAAAGTTTCACTTTTAACCATTCAGATTCACGTGATTATCAACAACTAGTTTTGATTACATACGAACCACAGCCAGCCAATCCAAGGTACAAGTTTTAAATGCATCGGTTAGTCAACTGTACAAACACTCAAAGCCACAAGTCAACAACCCATATGAAACAAATATCTCAATACTTATGTTTAGACCTTGTTTGATAATGTTTTGATAATGTATTACAAATAATACAAAAGGTTCTTTTACAACTTTTAAGTGTAACGATATGAATCGCCAAACTTGTTTCTCATATAGCTAAACTTAGGGTCGTTGTAGTTGACCGGTTTTAAGTCAACGGGCTTTTGCTCTCCATGCACCGCTTCGCTTCGTTTCTCTTTAACCCGATGTTTCGTTCTTTCTTTTTGGCTTTTGGACCGAACATGAGTAACCTCACCATTAGCTCCATAAAACTCAGCGTACTCTTCTCGTTTAGAAACTCTATGCTTGTTTGGATCTTTTACGCTAGACGATCTGAGCTTAACGGGCTTTGTTGTTTCGGCGTATTTTTCATTCGGGTTGTGGGCGTGACGGGTTTCGGAAAGTGGCGTTGGAGTTCTGTGTTTTTGGGCTAATGCAGGCTGATGAACGGGCTCGTCTTCAGGCATTACGAGACGGTCTTTTAACGGAGTGAGGCCTTGTTTTTTGAACGGGTTGAAAGAAACAAAAATGTTACCGAATCCTTCGAGAACGAGTTTCGATAAATCCAAAACGAGCTGACTAAAAGATGGCCATCCTGCTTCTTGTTCTTCTTTAACGGTTTCGACAGTTTGAGTTTTAGTCAACGTTTCCTTGTTTGGTCTTTTAGTATCACTCTCCACCTTATCCTGCCATTATAATTAAAAAAATTTCAAGATTTATATTGTTTAATAATCGCGAAAATAGCATGGGCAAATAATACCGTAGCTTAGGGATGGGATCGGTACAGTACCCGTACCCATACCCCTACCGAAAATATTGGTACCGAATTTGAACAAAACTAGGTAACGAATATTTTGGTACGGTAGGGTACCCGTTTTGGTACCACTTTGTTTTTATTTTACTTTTTGAGCACTCATACGGGTAACAAATAGGTAAAATTATTATGAGTACCAATACCAACGGGTACCAAATAGATAAAATTGGTACGAGTACCAATAAGATGATATGGCCACTAAATATGTAAAATCAATACGAGTACCGTAAAAACTATATTACGAACTAAATCATAATATAAAAAAAACTCCTTAAATTCTATATAAAATTCGTGCCAGTACCATTTTTTACCCGTACCCGTACACGTACCAATACCGAAAGTACGGAATACCGAAATCAATAAAACTAGGTACGGATACATGTACCGACTACCGAATACCCAAAATCGGTACAGATACGGGTATTTGGGAAAAAATTCTCATCCTACCGTAGCTGGGTCAAAAGAGGCTTACTGGTTTCGTGAAATATGATGAACCGTATCCTTGTTGAAGCACGCATACGAGGTATCCTATCAAGATGGCACCGATTACCAAAACGAGATCTGGCAAGTGCGTAAAATGTAAGTTTAGATAGTCCAAAAGGCGAAAAATCATGATTAAGACACTATAACAAGTATCATGTTTAAGGTTAAATTATACTTTAATCACATTGAACGGTGTTCAAACCTATGGAAGAAACAGAGCTATCATGAAAATCGCAATCTTCCTGATTGAGAGATATTTGTCTAAGAGCAGCGTTTCCTCGATCAACAACTAGTAACGAACATGTCGGTCTCACATAAATCACATCAAAATCAGACGAAAACTGTGCATCCTCACTCGGGCCATCCCTGTACCCCGCTACACTTGATTTGCCTCCTGCAATTGTCGTCACACCTGCACATTAACTCGTTCTTCATAATCTTTTTATTCATTTGAACATAAATGTTGTTTCAAGAGAAAAACCTGATTCACCGATCTTTCTGATGGCAAGATTTGTGGTGTCGGCGACATATACGTTTCCTTTATCATCCATAGTAACCCCTTTTGGATGATCGAAACGAGCGTCGTTCGGTTTTCCATCTACATGCCCCGTGTAACCCTGGAATGATCCTGCAATTAATCTTGCCCTACTGTCTGTATTGACAATAAATCAAGACAAAATTATAAATATGTAGGTTTTGTATTTCAAATTCCTGAATAGCTTTTTGAATCGTGTTTAGTTTCAAAATCAAATTAAAGTATTTCGTGTGTATATGAAATCAATAATCGGATACGACATAAAGTCTTCAACAAGATGTTTATATCTTTGGAAGTCAAAAGAAGCTTACATTGAGACAACGGTGGAGTGATCCGAACAATGTTGCTATTAACAGAATCAACTGCAAACAGCTCACCATCTTGCGACACTCGAATGGAATAGGGTATAACCCCTAACTGATTCCCTTCCACAACTGTTTCCACTAAATAACCATCTTCAAACTGAAGAATATTCCCACCATCTGTTTCACCAAATTAAATATATAAAATCTATGACAAGGTTTAAAAGAAGGAAACGAGTTTCGAGGCGTTTTCCCTTATCCTCACGAGGCGTAAGTCTCGAGGCAAACCGAGGCGTAAGGCCGAGGCGGATTAATAAATAAATATAAAAATTATATATATTATAAAAATAATAATACTAATTTCATCATCAGACTCATCACAATCATCAAAAACACACATAAAAAAAACACGAAATGCTTAAAATTGACACAAAAAGTCAAAAACATCAAAAACAACTATAAAAATCCCCTGAGGCGCAGCCTTTCTTAGCGCCTCAGCCCCTCTGAGGCACATATACAATAAAAACCCCATGAGGCGGGCCTCAGACTCGTTTTTTGGCACCTTGAGGCAAGCGTTTTTTTTAAACCATGATCTATGAATATAGTTTTTAAAACAAACACTTAGTTTTACTATTAAAAAAGGGCTCGCTTGTTGCCCGTTTGTCTTCTATCTCGATGTATTAGACTTCTTCTATTGATAATCAAAGAAAGAAAATAAATAATAGGAGCAAAGCAATGGTACATCTTTTCACTACTATACCTAAATCATCAAAAACTTAACCTACTTGTATTAAAATAAATCAATTAAAACAAGCATTAGGAAAATCTAGGGTTCTTAAGCAGCAATTTAGCAGCATAAACAGTAGAATAAAGAAAACCTAGATATAAGAGGTACCTGATAATGATGATTTTGAGGAAGATCTAGCTGTCCACTTGAGAATTGAAGATAATTGCTTAATCACCGGAGCTGATTAAACACGATTAAATCATTATAAGTGTGTGTATACATACATACATATATATATATAGAGAGAGAGTGTGTGTGTGTGTACCGGCAGGGGCGGCATGAGCTTGAAAGTGGAAGATGTAAAGGGAGATGATGGTTGAGAAGATGAGATAAACGAGTGGAGCACTCATATTCCGGCAATGGAGGATGATTGTTGAGGTTGAAGCCCCAAATCGAGTTGAGCTCTGTTCAGTGTTACGAGTAACTTTACACTTCTCGAGGCTATGGACTACTTTCCCTCTTAACTTTTACTTTTTTTTTCGTTTTTTGACTCTTTTTTTCACAACCTTTTATTGGAGTGTATTAAAAGAAGCTCAAAAAAAAAAAAAAAAAAGATGCATTTATTTTTCTTTTTGGTAGATTTTATTATACATGTGGATGTATTTTAGGATATGTTTGGAGTAACTTTTGTAATCACAAGTTCATTCATACATGAGAACAAGTAAAAGTAGATGTGTAGCGGGTAGGATGGATGAAGAGGTATGGTTTTAAATTCTAGGTAAGGTTTTACAAATTATTCGCACAGAGGATCATACTCAAACTTAAATAACAACATTGAGCTACTTATACAGTTATTGCGCGCACGTTATCTAAGCGCACGCAACAGTGACAGCTAGCACAGATACAGATAGTATAAATGGCAGGAGCCTGCAGTCAATCGGTGTGCGCCAGGCTCTATCCATACAATTCCCACGATGGTCAATCGTGTAGAGGACAAGAGGTACGTAAGGATGGTGATGTATAGCCAATTAGCGTGCTCCATGATCTCCACTCACAGTTGATGACAGATTCGACAACAAGTACACTCGGCAGGCCACGTAACACCAATCATCGTGCGCCAACGTCCCTCTACCTTTGCACACACTATATGTCGTGTCAGAGGGGACCAACCGGATATTCCTTGTTGGCGACATCTGGCACAAGACTCATCAGCCCATCTCCTTCTCCACATTCTTCGGCTATAAATACCAGCCTTCAACCAAAGGTTAAAGATCGATTCTCTGACTCTCTCACAATTAACACACACTCGTTTACTCTCTTTAAACGAATACTTATTCTCACATCAGATGATGGTTAAAAGGAGAACCCCTCCACATCTCCTCCTTGTAACGAGTTTCACGGTGTTCTTGTTTTGCAGGTCTATTCATGTAACAAGTCCAGTCATTGATGAAGAAAAGATTAAAGGTTAACCATCTTGTCGAGGCCATTCTACCCATAAGACTAAACCCTACTGTTTAGACTTAGTGTTTCTTCAATGGAGGTAACAAAGATGATGATACTAAGGTAGATGTGCAGACATATTAGGTTGGACGAGATAGAAAATGAAAAAAAAAAGATTATGGACAAATAGTATAACAGATAAGATAGGGGAGGGGAGGTTGAAATGGTTTGGGCATGTCATGAGGAGACAAATGACAAACATGGTTATAAGCATGGAGACTCTTACTATGAAGGGGAACTTGTTCTTGAAGAACATAGTACAGATAATCAAAATGTGGCCTTGACCGAAATACACGAAAGAGAAATCGTGTTGGTTAAATCGCGCGAAGAAAGAACTCCGTCTTATATCACGGTTAATCATGATGAAAAATCAAAAGGGATTAGAAAAGATGAGGTTCAACAAGCCAACGAGGTTGATGTCAAAGTTTGCATGGTTTCATGTAACGATCAGTTGATCCACAGGAAAGAGTTGAGATTGAGAGGGAACATGCATCAAGCATATAAAGAGAGTTGTTATGGGTGGTTTTCTACTCATATATCCTGAATAATATTTTGACTGTGTTTCTTTTGTTGTGACTAGGATACCGGATCAGGATATTGGTAACATCCTGATGCAATATCCTGGTAGTAACTAATTAACTCACGTGCAGATTAAATGGTGCAAGTCTCTAACGTTCAAGTGGACTTCTTCTCCGCAAGACTCGGGCAAATCTGTTAGATTATGGACGTTGAAGCTGGAAGACGTGGACTACAACGTTCACATAAGGAATATTCGTTAAATCCCGGAATAATAGGATAGTTAGTTAGTTTCTTTTACTATAAAAAGGATTGATCGAATCAGATTAGAACACACAATCTCTCGTACACTCTTTCTCTCTAGCTGCAAACACTCACAACACACTTACACTTGTATCGAAATCACATTGTAACACTTAGTTGATCCGCATCATATCCTGCACTGTATCCTGATATTTAAAGCAATAAGAAGAACAAGGCAGCTGTGATTGTCAGCTCCCGAGGTTTTATGCCGGCAATCTAGATTGATCAAGGGCTTTCCTCGTACATCCTGTGTCACCCTTTACATTTTTGTTCATTGTTTGATTGTAGATACAGCTCGATATCCTGAGCCGTATCCTGAAAACTGTTTTTACAAACAACTTAATCAGCATATTTCCAATACACATTCTTAGCACACTACCTCACTTAACTAATTTGATCACTTAATTGCTTCGGTAATTTTTGACCAAAACAATTTAGCGCCCACCGTGGGGCAAGTGGTGCTATTTCTACTAAAAGCTTTTGCAAAATCATTACTTGGTTTTCTATTTTCAAAACTTTTTGCTACACTATTTTCAATGGCCTCGAGTTCAAACATGAGCTCTTCCACCGTGTCTGCTACAACCTCTGCAACAATTGGTTCGGTGCTTCCACCACCTCCTCCGAGAACGCAAGCCTCTTCACTGCCTCAGGATGTTATCCCCGCTCGCAACATTCAGGGATCTGCTCCTGTTTTGGCCTCTAATGAAGAAATTCTAACGTTGTTTGGTAGTGTACAGGAACAGATGAGGCAACAGCAGGAGACCAACCAAATGCTGATGAGAAAGATACAACTCTTGAAATCCAGCTCAAGCAGGCCCGCTGAGGATACTGTCACCCCCTTGCAACCCAAAGCTTTGAACTTCAGTTCTGAAGTGTTTACTGAAGATAACAGGGGGAATATTGTGCCTAGCCATTCTCAGAATCATACTCCTGAGTAGGGGTGTAAATAAGCCTAGAGGCTCGAGAGCTACTCGTGATCGGCTCGGTTAAAAGCTCGAACGAGCCGAGCCTTAACGAGCCCGAGCCCGAGCCCGAGCTCAAGCCTGAAATAGAGCTCGTTTTGTTATCGAGCCCGAGCTCGAGCCTGAAATACAAAGCTTGTTTAGGCTCGCGAGCCTAAACGAGCCCATACAAAATTTTAATTTTTTTATATATAATATATTAATAATGATGATAACATTGAAGAGCCGAGCTCGAGCCGAGCTTTGCCTTGTTTAAGCGATGTTGAAGTGAGCTCGAGTCGAGCTTTTAGCTCATTTAAGGTTGTTCTCAAAATAGTTCGATCCGATTCGAGCCGAGCTCGAGCTTTGGGTTTTACTAGCGAGCCGAGCTCGAGCTCAAAGAAATAGGCTCGAACCGAGCCGAGCTCGAGCTTCATAAAAACCTAACGAGCCGAGCTCGAGCCTGGTCGAGCTCGGGTTCGGCTCGGCTCGTTTACACCCCTACTCCTGAGATACCCTCTTCGGTCAGGGTGTCAACTGTGAGAAGTTCAGGATATGCTTCAGGATATGGCCAGAATCCTCAGACTGGTAACGTGTCAAATAATAATAATACTCTTGCTACTAACGGTATTGGATATTTGCAGGATGCAGGTATGACATCAGCATTTTCTAGGGAGCTTTAGAAATTGAAGGACATGATATCCAGTGTACCTGGGGTGGTCCAGCCAATTCCAGAAGTGTCCCAAGACAGCCACAGGATATCCCGGTTTGCATATCCTATTTGTGATGCTGAAATCCCAAAAAGATTTCAAACCCCCCAACATGAAGCTCTATGACGGAACTACGGATCCTGAAGAGCATATTGCTCAATATAGGGAAAGGATGGCAATTAATCCTATTCCCCCAGATCTCAAGGAAGCTTGCCTCTGCAAGGGTTTTGGTTCTACCTTAACAGGATCAGCCTTAAAATGGCTCTTAAACGTTCCTCCACATTCAACTACATCATTTGCCCATTTAGTGAATTTATTTAATAGTCAATTTTCTTGCAGTCGGAGTTTCGAAAAGCTAACCAGTGATCTCTACGGGATAACTCAAGGACCTCAGGAATCCTTGAGAGATTATATGAACAAGTTTAGCAGGGAATCTCTAGACATCCCACACCTTGATGTTGCAATAGCTGTGCAAGCATTCAAAATGGGTTTGCAAAAGGATTCCCAATTTTACCAGGATCTTGTAATGAATCCCTGCAGGAACCTGGATGAAGCTCAGAACAGGGCTTTAAGATATATTCAGCTGGAAGATGACAAGAAGATGCACGAGAGGATGAATTCATCTTCATCCTACGAATCAACCAACAGGAAGTCAGAATCCTCGTACAAGCCATACCGCTCTAAGCCATATGGCAGAAATGACAGCAAGAAAGTGAATGCTGTTGAAGAAGAGGATCCTGAGGAGTATCCCGAGTTATCAGAATATTGTTTTTCTGTCAATATACCTGAACTGATGTATGCTATGCAGGGTTTAGGAGACAAAGCAAGGTGGCCTAGGAAGAACCAACAGAAAGCTGATTGGAAGGATAAATCCAAGTGGTGTGCCTTCCATGAGGATTTCGGACATGTTACCGAGGATTGCATTGCTCTGAGGAAAGAAATAAGCTATCTCCTGAGCAAAGGATATCTGAAGGATCTCCTGGGAAGAAAGAAGAATAAGGGTCAGGATACTGAGAAGGATCCTGAACGAGCAGCATCACCTCCTGCAGATGCCAAGATAATTAACTTTATTTCAGGAGGATCCGACATTTGTGGGACATCATATTCTGCAGCAAAAAGATATGCAAAGGAAGCCAAGGCAGAGAAGGGAGATAAACCAACCAGGATGTCAACCCTCACAACCGATAAGTGATCACGTTCGATAGTGATGACAGGGATACTGTCCAGGATCCTCACCATGATGCTTTGGTAATAACTTTATATGTTGCTAACCATTTTGTGCGCGGGATACTGGTGGATAACGGCAGCTCCTTCAATATAATCCAGCTGAAAACATTGAAGAGGATGAATGTATCCTCGATGGATATTACTTCGAAATCCACTGTGCTCGTTGGGTTCAGTGGAGAAGCCAGGAGTACCGTGGGAGAGATAAAGTTGCCAGTATATGTTGAAGGGGTCAACTCAATGCAACGCTTTTGTGTGATGGACTCCTTATCCTGCTATAATATTATATTGGGTAGGCCGTGGATCCATGATATGAAAGTTGTGCGATCAACCTATCATCAATGCATCAAGATCCCTACTCCTTGGGGGGTAGTCAAGGTGGATAGTGATCAACAGGAGGCAAAAGAGTGTTACTCATCCTCGATGAAATCCTCAACCAAGCCTATTGTAGCATAGCAATTAAAGATGCGAGCCCAGGATATCGTGGAGGCTTCCGAGCAGGATGTAAAGAAAATTATCCTGGATCAGGATAATCCAGATATCTCAGTGCTCGTAGGAACCAATATCCCTCAGGATATTGAAAATCAATTGACTAACTTTTTGAAATGCAGGATGCCAACATTCGCGTGGAAACACGAGGATATGACAGGTATTTCCAAGGATATTATAACTCACAAACTCGGAATTGATAGGTCTTTCAAGCCTGTCCAACAGAAACGAAGGAAGTTTGCTCCAGAACAGAACATTATCATTCAGGAAGAAGTTGAAAGATTATTAAAGAGCAAGATGATTAGGGAAGTGAAATTTCCCAAATGGTTAGCAAATGTAGTTGTGGTGCAAAAGAAAAACGGGAAATAGAGAGTTTGTGTAGATTACACAGACTTAAACAAAGCATGTCCCAAAGACCCATTTTCTCTACCTCATATTGATTCAATGGTGGATGCTACTGCCGGCCATGAGATGTTAACCTTCATGGATGCATCCTCAGGATTCCAGCAGATCCAAATGGAACCTTCAGACCAGGATGATACTGCTTTCATGACACCAACAGGTATTTATTGTTATCCTGCTATGCCTTTTGGTTTAAAAAATGCAGGTGCAACGTACCAAAGATTGGTGAACATGATGTTTAAAGACAGGCTGGGGGACACCATGGAGGTGTACATCGATGACAAGGTAGTGAAATCTAAGAAGGCTGAGGATCACCTCCAGGATATTAAGGGAGCATTTGATATCCTGGACCAATACAACATGAAACTAAATCCTGCCAAATGCCATTTTGGAGTGGAAACAGGAAAGTTTCTAGGATACATGGTAACCAAAAGGGGCATAGAAGCAAGCTCGGAGCAGATTAAAGCGGACATCAAGTCACCTTCAAATATGAAAGATGTTCAAAGATTAACAGGGCAAGTAGCAGCATTAAAAAGATTTATATCAAGATCCTCGGAAAAATGCAAGGAATTTTATGATATCCTGAAGAAGAATAAGAAATTCGAATGGGGAGAGAAGCATGAAGAAGCCTTGCAGGATTTGAAGCAGTATCTTTCAACCGCACCTCTATTAATGAAGCCCGAGGATGGTGAACCATTATCCCTGCATCTTGCAGTATCAGGGAATGCGGTAAGTGCTGTCCTGGTAAAGGATCACGAAGGTCAGCAGTATCCTGTCTATTATGTTAGCAAAAGTTTATTAGATGCTGAAACTAGATATTCTCATTTAGAAAAATTGATATTGGCCTTAGTAATGGCGTCAACAAAGCTTAGAAACTATTTTGAGACACATAGGATACATGTTAAAACTAATTATCCTGTTAAGAATGTGCTTAGGAAACCTGAGATGTCAGGCAGGATGGCTAAGTGGTCAGTAAAATTAAGCGCCTATGATCTAGTATATGAACCTAGAAATGCCATAAAGTCTCAGGCTCTAGCTGACTTTGTGGCTGATTTCAGTAGTGATATTCAAAATGAAGTAGACCTAGAAGTACAACAACTAGGAGAAACCTCAGAATCCTGGACATTATATACTGATGGTGCATCTAATGTTAGAGGTGTAGGATTGGGTATACTACTAAAATCGCCACAGGGGGACATATTACCCCAGGATGTTAGGTGTGAATTTCCTGCTACTAATAATGAGGCAGAATATGAAGCCTTGATTGCAGGATTAGAATTGGCCAGGAATATGAGAATAAGAGTTTACAAGTATTTGTTGATTCCTTGTTAATTACTAATCATTTTAATGGAACCTATGCAGTTAAAGGTGAGAAGTTAATCGAATATCTCGAAATTCTCAAAAAATTAGCTGGGTATTTCGATGTTTTTACACTTGAACAGGTACCAAGAGAGGATAATGCTGAAGCGGATGCCTTGGCAAATCTAGGATCATCAGTCAGGATACCGGAGGGAACCCAAATACCAATATTACATCTCCTGTATCCTGCGACAGATCTTCTCAAATCTCAGGATAAGGAAGTAGTAAGTATCCAGGATCCTGATGATGAGTATCCTGAGGAGGATCCTAAGTCCTGGATGGCTCCGATCATGAGATATCTCAAGGAAGGACACGTCCCAAAGGATGAGAATCCTAAGGCCTTTAGAATGAAGGTATCACGATTCACTATTATAAATAATATTTTGTACAAGAAATCTCTTGCAGGACCATAGCTGAGGTGCTTGGAGGATCCCGAAACTAAAGAAGTACTCCAGGATATGCACGAAGGGGATTGTGGTAACCATACTGGGGGCAGATCATTATTCTCAAAGGTATTGAGAACAGGATACTATTGGCCAACGATGAGGAAAGATGTTGCGGAATATGCTCGAAGATGTGATGCATGTCAAAGGCACAGTAATATATTACATCAGCCTGCTGAACCACTGTATCCTATTGCTTCCCCTTGGCCATTTATGAAGTGGGGAATGGATATAGTAGGAAAATTGCCTAAAGCTCCAGGAGGAAAAGTCTTTATGCTGGCAATGACTGGTTATTTTTCTAAATGGGTTGAAGCTGAAGCATTTGTTCAAGTTAGAGACCAAGAAGTAGTATCCTTCATAAAAAGGAACATCCTGACCAGGTTTGGGGTACCAGCTGAGATAATTTGTGACAATGGTTCTCAATTTATAAGTAAAAGGACTACTGACTTTTGCAAGAGTTGGGGAATCAAAATGATCACGTCTACTCCGGTACATCCTCAAGCAAATGGACAAGCAGAATCCTCGAACAAGATAATTGTCAACAATCTGAAGAAAAGACTTGGAGCTAAGAAAGGAAGATGGGCAGAAGAATTACCCTTTGTTTTGTGGGCTGATAGGACGACGGTAAAAAGTGCAACTGGCCAAACTCCATTCTCTCTAGTATTTGGAGCAGAAGCAGTCATCCCGACAGAAATGGTGATACCTACAGCAAGATCCAGTCTCAAGGATCCTGAGAAGAATCCTGAAGCCCCATGTCAGGAATTGGACACTGTTGATGAAATAAGAGATGCAGCAAAGCTGAGGATGGCAGCATATCAACAGAGGATATCTAGAGCATATAACAAAAATATAAGGACTAGAAGGTTTCAGGTTGGAGATTGGGTATTAAGAAAGGCTTTTCAGAATACTTCTAATCCTGCTGATGGAAAGTTAGCTCCTTAGTGGGAAGGACCCTATGAGGTTGAATCAGAATCTGGGAAAGGAGCATACCGACTCAATAATATGGAAGGGGATATGCTACCAAGATCCTGGAATGCTGTACACCTAAAGCTCTATTTGTCACACCTCGATTTCCATGTGTCACCGGTGGGCCCGGTGGGGGAGTATCGTGACGTGGTTGGCAACATAATAGTCAAACAACACAATATTTAAATGCACAGCGGAAGCAAAGTATAGATTTGATTCAACCAAACAATATTGTAATATTAAGTATCACAAGTAGTCGAATATAAATCCACAGGTAGATCAAAATAAAAGGAAACAATGTTCAACAGTCTATGACATCCAAGCTTGCGAGACTTATTGTGGATGCTAGGAGAAAAGCCAGCCTATTACGCATAGTACCTGCTGTTAGGGGTGGATTTATAAATGACCCGTGATCCTCAGTTATTATCCTCTTTAGTGATCCTTACTTCTGTGACAGATAGTGATCCTCAGAAGAGCTTCAGGATCAGGATCATGGATCACCTTAAGGATCCTCATACTAACAATTGTTCACTTGTGTTTCGTATTGTTTTGCAGGAGTAACAAGTCGGACTTAGTCTTGGCGACATTCCTGGGGAATATTCCCAGACTATCCCGCACGTGCTTGGCCAAAAGTGGACGTTATGGAGAACGTGGGAGCTTGGCACAAAAGTCGGATAGTTAGTTAGTGTAGTTAACTTCTATTTTAAAAGGGGTAACGAGCTAGAATTAGAACACTTGGTCATTTTTCCAGTTACACACACTCGTACAAACGCTCATACCAGCTCTCGTTCAAACACTTAGCAGTTTCATACACATTTTACACGTTACATTCTAGTGATCCTTGTACCTAGCTCGTTACTATCCGAAGTTGTAAACACTTATTGATTTATTTGAACTTGGTGATCGGTAGTTTCCATCACCCGGGGTTTTTTGTGCCGGAGATCAACTCTTGATCAAGGGCTTTTTCCCCGTATAAACCCTTGTGTCGTTTGTGCAATTTACATTGAAGTGATCCTTATCATTGTTCAATATTTCAAGTATCACACCCTGTAACTAAGAGTTTGGTTACATTATCCTTATCAGATTTTTGACCAAAACAGTTTGGCGCCCACCGTAGGGCAATTGGTGCTTCGTCCTTAGAAAATTTCGCATTTCTGTGCTTGTTTCAGTTCACTACGACCGAGCAAATGGCTTCCTCAGCGAAGAATGCTTCAAATTTGATGCCCTCATTCACTTCTTCTCAAGGCGTTCCCCCTTTGCCTCCACCACCTTCTGGATCCCAGAAGAATGCTGAGAATGCTGCGAAGAAACCAACTCCCATTTTCTCAAAACCTCCAACTTCTTCTGCTTCTTACACTCCCACTACTAGTGACATGTTTACTTTGATTTTGCAGATGAAGGATCAGATACGGCAACAGGATAAGACCAATGAGAGGATTCTCAAAGAAATCGGAGATCTCAAGAAACAAAAGACAACGGCAGAGGATCATTCCCTACTGCTGCCGAAATCCTTGAATTTTGATACTCCGGTGATTACTTCTCATCCATCAGTGGTTCCAGACGTTCAATATGTGGGTGGACCAAAAGGAGTGCACTACGGAACAACAACAATGACTCAGGCATCAGGTTCATATTTCCAGCCAGCGGGATCCTATCCTCATCATATGGGGTCCCTCACGAATTCAGGAGGATATTCAGGAATGCAGCAGGTTCAAGGATCCTCCTTTGTTCCAGGATCATCCCAGGTTCAAGGATCCTCCTTTGTTCCAGGATCATCCCAGGTTCAAGGATCCTCCTTTGTTCCAGGATCATCCCAAGTTCAAGGATCCTCCTTCGTTCCAGGATCGTCCCAGTTTCAGGGATCCTTCCAGATGCCAGGATCCTTGAGGAGTTTGCAAACAGGAAGTTCAGATGTCCATCAGGGAGATTTTATTCCAATGCAGACCAATGCTTCTACTGGTCCCTCGATCATTCCAGAGTCTCAACAATATGGATTAACATCCAATCTTCCTAATCTGAATCCAATGGGAGGTAACACTTTTAATAATTCTTATACTACTAACCATGGTCTTATGCAGGATCCAGGTATCAATCATGCTATGGCCAGAGAATTGCAAAAGCTAAAGGATATGATATCAAGTGTTCCAGGAGTGGTCAAACCTATCCCAGAGATTGCAGATGGGAGCCACAAGATATCTCGTTTTGCACCACCAATCTGTGATGCTGAGATACCCAAGAGGTTCCATGTGCCAACAATGAAGCTGTATGATGGTTCGACAGATCCTGAGGAACACATAGCACAATACAGGGAGAGGATGGAGATCAATCCAATTCCAGAAAGGTTAAAGGAAGCATGCCTCTGCAAGGGATTCGGATCCACTCTTACTGGATCAGCTCTCAAATGGCTGCTAAGTCTTCCTCCCTATTCTATTACCTCATTTGCTAACCTAGTTAACTTGTTTAATAATCAGTTTTCTTGTAGTAGAAAATTTGAACGATTAACTAGTGATCTATATAGGATAACCCAGGGTCATAATGAATCATTAAGGGATTACATTACCAAATTCAGTAAAGAATCCTTAGACATTCCCAACTTAGATATAGCCACGGCTGTTGAGGCCTTTAAAATGGGATTACTTAGGGATTCGTCTTTCTATGATGATCTTGTTATGACACCATGCAGGAACTTAGATGAGGTAAGAACCCGAGCACTTAGGTTCATTCGGCTAGAGGATGACAAGAGGATCCAGGAGAGGTTAGCAGGATCCTCAAAGCAGGATAAGCAAGGATCCTCATTCAAGAACAGCAAGTTCAGATCCTACAACAGATCTGATAACCAGAACGTGCATTCTGTTGATCAAGAAGAGGATGATGAGGATTATCCTCCAATTTCTGAATATTGTTTTTGTGTTGATAACAATGAACTAATCCTTGCTATGCAGAACCTAGGTGATAAAGCTAGATGGCCGAGAAAAAATGATAGGCCAGCTGCAACTAAGGATAAATCAAAGTGGTGTGCATACCATGAAGATTTTGGGCATCTCACAGAAGAATGCATTGCACTAAGAAAGGAAATTGGATACTTGTTGAGCAAGGGGCATCTAAAAGAATTGTTGGGAAGAAAAAAGTCAAGGACTCAGGATCCTGAAAGGATCCCTGAGAAGGCTCCAGCCCCTCCAGCAGATGCACAAGTGATAAACTTTATTTATGGAGGATCAGACATTTGCGGCACATCCTTCTCAGCGGCTAAAAGGCATGCAAAGGAAACTAAAATGGATAATGGAGAAAGACCAGTTCGAACATCAAGTGTCTCCGAAGGAAAAGTCATAACCTTTGATGAGGATGATCGTGTTGATATCCAGGATCCTCATCACGATGGTTTAGTTATTACTCTTTTCATATCTAACCATTTTGTCCGCAGGATCCTTATAGACGGAGGAAGTTCAGTGAACATTATCCAGCTTGATGTTCTAAAGAAGATGGGTATTCCTGAATCAGATATCATACCAAGATCCTCCGTGCTCGTGGGATTTAGTGGCGAAACTAAGAATACCCTGGGGGACATTAAACTCCCAATATACATCGAAGGCCTACATTCTTACCAAAAGTTTTGTGTTATTGACTGTTTATCTTGTTGTAATGTGATCCTTGGCAGGCCCTGGATACACGATATGAAGGCAGTCCCATCTACTTACCATCAATGTGTGAAGCTCCCTAGTCCTTGGGGAATAGTCAAGATTGATAGTGATCAGCAGGAGGCTAAGAACTGCTACACTTCATCAATGAAACCAACATCAAAGTCTAGGGAGCAATAGCAATCAAAGTATCCTCCGAGGGACGTCTTGGAGGCAACAGAACAGGATATAGTGGAAATCCTTATGGATCCTAGTGATCCTGAATCTATAGTCTATATTGGATCAGGGATCCTTGGCGAAATGAAAGAAGACCTCGTATCCTTCCTCAAAAGGAGAAAGACTACCTTTTCATGGAAACACGAAGATATGACTGGTATATCCAAAGATGTAATCACTCACAAACTCGGCATTGACAGGTCCTTCAAACCAATCCATCAAAGGAGAAGAAAGTTTGCACCGGAAAGGAATGCCATTATCCAGGAAGAGGTAGAGAAATTGCTTCGGGCAGGTATGATTAGGGAGGTCAAGTATCCAAGATGGTTGGACAATGTGGTTGTTGTTCAAAAGAAAAACGGAAAGTGGAGGGTATGTGTCGATTTTACCGATTTAAATAAGGCATGTCCCAAGGATCCTTTCCCTTTACCCCACATTGACTCCATGGTGGATGCAACTGCGGGTCATGAACTGGTAACTTTTATGGATGCTTCATCTGGATTTCAACAAATCCAAATGGAACCATCCGATCAAGAGGATACAGCCTTCATGACTCCAACTGGTATATATTGCTATATTGCTATGCCGTTCGGACTAAGAAATGCAGGTGCAACATATCAAAGGCTGGTGAATATGATGTTCAAGGATCAAATCGGACAAACTATGGAGGTTTACATAGATGATATGGTGGTAAAATCCATAAAAGCTGAGGATCACCTAAAGGACTTGGAGGAAGCATTTGATATCCTAGACAAATATAATATGAAGCTTAATCCTTCAAAATGTCACTTTGGTGTTAAAGCAGGTAAATTCTTAGGATACATGGTGACCAAGAGAGGCATTGAAGCTAGCCCGGAACAAATCAAAGCCTTAGTGAATATCAAATCCCCGGCCAATGCTAAGGATGTCCAAAGGTTAACAGGCAGGATTGCAGCTTTGAACAGATTCATATCCAAATCCTCAGAGAAGTGCAAAGAATTCTATGATATCCTAAGGAAGAACAAGAAATTTGAGTGGACTGAAAAGCATGAAAATGCTTTAAAAGCTCTCAAAGATTACCTATCCTCAGCCCCATCCTTGATGAAACCAGAAAAAGGCGATGTGCTATCCTTATATCTTGCAGTATCCTCAAAAGCAGTAAGTGCGGTCCTTGTTAAGGATCATGAAGGTACACAACATCCTGTCTATTATGTAAGTAAAAGTTTACTTGATGCCGAATCCAGGTATTCACACCTTGAAAAGCTTATCCTTGCATTAATTATGGCATTTACTAAATTGAGACATTACTTTGAAACCCATGTTATTGTTGTTAAAACTAATTTCCCAATTAAGAATGTCCTCAGGAAACCAGAGATGTCAGGAAGGATGGCTAAGTGGGCAGTGAAGCTGAGTGCATATGATATAAGATATGAGCCTAGGACAGCCATCAAATCCTAAGCATTAGCTGACTTTGTGGCTGATTTCAGTAGTGATTTACAAAAAGAAGCTGAGTTAGAAGTCCAGCAGCTAGAGGAGACCAAGGATCCTTGGATACTCCACACTGATGGATCCTCAAATGTCAAAGGCACAGAGCTTGGAATACTAACTAAATCGCCACAGGGGGACATAATACCCCACTCTATAGCCTGTGAGTTCCAAACCACTAACAATGAGGCTGAATATGAAGCCTTAATTGCTGGTTTGCAAATTGCTAAGCATATGGGAATCAGGTATCTTGAGGTACATGTAGATTCTTTGTTAATTACAAACCACTTTAATGAATCCTACGCTGTTAAAGGTGAAAAGCTAACAAAATATTTAGAGATAGTCAAGAATTTGGCACTCTCTTTTGTTTCCTTTAGTTTCACACAGGTACCAAGGGAAGAAAACACAGAAGCTGATGCATTGGCCAACTTAGGATCATCCTTGAAGATCCCGGAGGATATCAAGATCCCTATTATCCATATCCTGGCCCCGGCTATCGAGGATCATGCGGCTATGGAGATAGGAAATGATTCTGCAATTATCCCTAGTGAGGATACTCAATCCCATTCAGGATCAGGATCATGGATCTCACCAATTATGAGATACTTACAACATGGAGAGATCCCTACAGGAGAAAACCCTAGGGCTTTCAAAATTAAGGTATCTCAATTCACAATTTTAAATCGTATGTTGTATAGACGATCTCTTGCAGGACCATACTTGAGATGCATTGAGGATCCTGAAATCCAAGAAGTTTTAAAAGACTTCCATGAAGGAGATTGTGGAAACCACACTGGGGGCAGGGCATTATTCTCAAGAATCCTGAGGACAGGATACTATTGGCCAACCATGAAGAGAGATGCTATGGAGTATGCTAAAAGATGTGATCCTTGTTAGAGGCATAGCAATATCCTTCATCAACCAGCTGAATTATTGCATCCTATATCCTCCTCTTGGCCGTTTATGAGATGGGGTATGGATATAGTTGGTAAGCTCCCTAAGGCACCTGGTGGAAAAGTATTCATGCTTGCTATGACTGATTACTTCTCCAAGTGGATAGAGGCTGAAGCTTTTGCCCAAGTCAGAGAAAAGGAAGTTATATCCTTCATTAAAAGAAATATTATAACTAGATTTGGAATTCCTTCTGAGATTATATGTGATAATGGTTCCCAATTTATTGGGGGCAGAACCACTAACTTTTGTGACAGCTGGGGGATTAAGATGATAACATCAACACCAGTCCACCCACAAGCTAATGGTCAGGCAGAATCATCCAACAAGATCATTATCAACAATTTGAAGAAGAAGCTTGGATCCAAGAAAGGGAAATGGGCAGAAGAACTACCCTATGTGCTTTGGGCTGATAGGACAACCCCTAAGAATGCTACTGGTCAAACGCCATTCTCTTTGGTATTTGGGGCAGAATCAGTAATCCCAACAGAAATGGTGGTTCCAACTGCAAGAACAAGTACCCGTGATCCTGAGGAGAATGATGAGAACTTGGCTCAAGACCTGGATACTATTGAAGAAATCAGAGATATGGCTAGGATAAGGATGGCCAGTTATCAGCAAAGAATGGCTGGTGCTTACAACAAAAATGTCAGGATCAGGAGGTTTCAAGTTGGAAATATGGTATTAAGGAAAGCATTTCAGAATACCACCAATCCTGCTGATGGAAAATTGGCTCCAAAATGGGAAGGCCCTTATTTGATTGAAGCTGAAGCAGGAAAGGGGGCATATAGATTGCTAACCATGGAAGGTGATTTGCTACCAAGGGCTTGGAATGCTGTCCACTTGAAGAAATATTTCATGTGAGCAGGATCCTCATGACACAGATGATCCTCAAAGGATCCTCAAAGTATCGGTGATCCTTACTTAGGTAATATCCTAAACTTGAACTATTTCATTTCTTTATTTTCTCATATAAGGATAAGGATCATGTATCCTTTATCCATCTCTCACGTAAGTTTAAGTTTTGAAAGTTCAGGTATCCTTTGCATAACATTGGTTATCTGCAGAAGCAATCCGTTCCTTGGGTTTAACCCCAGTTATCCTTGGGCTTGACCCCAGTTCCGCCTGTAGCGCATGATGATCCTGGTATAGTTCAAGGCAGTGGGACCAGTACTCGTTTTAGGGGCTGATAATTCCATTGTACTGGCTATGCCTAGGATCCTACGTATAATGGTAGACGTACCATACATCCGTTCACAAGGTTTCTAACGTTTTCACGTTAGCTAAGGTTTCTAACGTTTTCACGTTAGCTAAGGTTTTGACATTTTCATGCCACTAAGTTTGGATAGTCGCCAGTTAGGGCCATACTCCAGTTTACATACGATCCTTGGGCTTGTCCCCAGTTATCCTTGGGCTTGTCCCTAGTTATCCTTGGGCTTGTCCCCAGTTATCCTTGGGCTTGTCCCCAGTTGCTAACTCTTATCTTATATTGGCTTAGTCCCAAGTTATGCTCTATTTCAGGTTCTTGAAGATAGGCAACTAGGGATCCTTGATCCTTACTTTATTCTAAGGTTTATCTTATAGTTATCCTTATTATGGTTAGGATCCTAACTTGGATCCTCAGGTATGATCCTTAACTATTTTTTTTATTCTATTCATTATTTATTTGAATAACCCTTATACTTGACAACTGAACTTGTGATTCTTAAACCATATCACTTTCTAGAACTTATCGATTATGGGATGTATGATCCTTGATCATATCCTAAACTTTTTGATATCTTTTTAAGGCTTGATAAGTATAAACAGAATGAACATTATAGCAGTTGGAAAGTAAGATATTAAAAAGGATAACAACACAAGATAAGCGACAAAAGGTTAAGATTTTATTTATTAACAAAAGACTAACCCTTAAAAGGTTGTCAAAATTACCTACTCGAGCATCTACCAGCAAAACGTGGCCCGTCCGCTGGGGTAGGTAAAGGGTGTCCATGATAATAAGTTCAAAAGTAGTGCAGGAATATAAAGGCGGCAGGATCACAATGGCTTCATCCCCCAAACAGAGGATCCCTCCACCAATTGCAATCCTGTCTATTGTTTAAAGGATCATACATGATCCTTAATCCTAAAAAAATATTGTTTAGTACAGACCATCATTGTTTAAAACATCACAACCACAAAAAACTACTACTAGATTTAAAAAATTGGGCTCCGGCTACGTCTAGAAATGTCCATAATCGCCCAATCAAGCAGCCTAAACCTTTGCTGCATCACCACCTCCGGCTCCACTTGCTTCACCAGCTTCACCCTTGCTTCCAGCCTCGATTGTCAGGATCTCTTCAGCCTCCTCTTCATCACCCAATTCAGCCAGCCTTGCCTTCCATTCTTCAATTTCCCAGTTTCTTTTGTCGAAGGCAGGATCCTGAGCTTCCAAGGCCATTTGCAGCTTGGTTTTGTACATTGCTATGGCGGCGGAGACTTTGGCATCATTTGTGATCTCCTGCCTTTCATAGTCAAAATTAACCAGCACCTTGGCTATCTCCTGTTTGGTATCCTGGAGTTCCTTCCGAAGGTCAGCAAGTGCAAGATCCTTGAGCACGACAACCTGTTGGAGGTCAGCAATCTTTTTGTCCAGCTCCTCGACATTCCCCACATAATCCTCAATCTCAGCAAATTTCTGCAAAAGAAAAAGATAAAGCAGTTCAAGATCAGGTGATCCTCTTACAAGTAGGATACCAAGGCAGAGTTGGTGATCCTTACATCATTGAAGTACTCGAGGAATTGGTGGCGGATTAGGGGCAGACCCTGCAAATCCTCAGCCTCGGAGGCCTTTCTCTTCTTGATTCCCTTTCCTTTGAGGGGTGCCTTGGGGATTGAGGCTGTCGGGCTGGCAGGAACCTTTCTTTTAGAGGATTTGACAGTGGTGAGATCGGTGACACTGAACCTTGAAGCAGCTTTGGTAGATTTTCCAGCACCTACACAACCAAAACAAGATAAGTATCTTCACTTAACTTATATTTCACTATTTATATAAATTTTAAAACAAAGATACTTACTTGACATCGTAACAGAGCCTGAGGATACCTCCTGAGAGTCTTGGGTTGTTGTCTTGAAAGTTCTAGTTTCAGGATCGAGTTTCCAGAAAGCAGCAAGCCTTTCCCTGGTTGCGGGTGTTGTGAGGAGATGTGAAACAGAGATAGCTGCATGACACAAGACAAAAAGGGTTAGTGATCCTATTACAAAAACAAGACTACCTGGTGATCCTTCTCAGGATCCTCTGTCCTACCATTGGTGGACCACTCCCTTGGTAAATGCTTTCCATCTGAAATGGTGTCCCTTCTTACAAAGAAGAAGCGACGTTTCCAATCTTTGTCATTCTTGGTGACTTTAAGAAGGGGATGTTCTGCACCGGGTTTTCGTTTGAACAAATAACGATGGGAACCAAAGGTAGTAAGATCATACAGTTCCGCCAATTCCGACATTCCTAAATCAACGCCCTCCTGCTCAATGATCCTCTCTAGGGTATACAAAACCCTCCAAATCATCGGCATGGCTTGGATATAAGAAATGACGGTAAGGGAAAAGAAGGATTGTGTGAATTCTGTGAAAGGATAGGTGTACCCTATGGCAAATGGAGTAACTGGAAAGGCAACCCATGTTTCTGAAACATAGTCGCTCAGGACAGTAGGATCGAAGGGTTTGAAAAAGGCATTCGCCGGAAAACGGTGACGGATGTTATCTACTTGTGCATCATTAAAGCAACACCTCTCGTTCACTGAGTCTTTGATGATCTTTTGACTCCTCAAAGGGCTATCCTTTTTGTGATCCTTGCCCGGTGAGCTTCGGAGCAACATTCTCAAAGCGGTGGTGATAAAGAAAGAAAAACAGAGTAAGAAAGGGAGAAAGAGGAGAAAGAAATACCTGGTTGATCGTCGACTGAGAATTTAAAGGGAGTTTCTTTCGAATTTGAATGCATATTGATCCTATCTATATCTCTATTTATAATTATGATTCTGCAGGGTAGTCACTTCTGTGATGTCATGATCGCAACGGCTAGTTCTATTTTAACGGCTATATATCTGTTAGTTAGTTGCGGATAAGATCAAGAAAATATAACTCACATATTTACAATTTAACTCCTTATATTTTGGGGGCAATTGTTAGGGGTGGATTTCTAAATGACCCGTGATCCTCAGTTATTATCCTCTTTAGTGATCCTTACTTCTGTGACAGATAGTGATCCTCAGAAGAGCTTCGGGATCAGGATCAGGATCATGGATCACCTTAAGGATCCTCATACTAACAATTGTTCACTTGTGTTTCGTATTGTTTTGCAGGAGTAACAAGTCGGACTTAGTCTTGGCGACATTCCTGGGGAATATTCCCAGACTATCCCGCACGTGCTTGGCCAAAAGTGGACGTTATGGAGAACGTGGGAGCTTGGCACAAAAGTCGGATAGTTAGTTAGTGTAGTTAACTTCTATTTTAAAAGGGGTAACGAGCTAGAATTAGAACACTTGGTCATTTTTCCAGTTACACACACTCGTACAAACGCTCATACCAGCTCTCGTTCAAACACTTAGCAGTTTCATACACATTTTACACGTTACATTCTAGTGATCCTTGTACCTAGCTCGTTACTATCCGAAGTTGTAAACACTTATTGATTTATTTGAACTTGGTGATCGGTAGTTTCCATCACCCGGGGTTTTTTGTGCCGGAGATCAACTCTTGATCAAGGGCTTTTTCCCCGTATAAACCCTTGTGTCATTTGTGCAATTTACATTGAAGTGATCCTTATCATTGTTCAATATTTCAAGCATCACACCCCGTAACTACGAGTTTAGTTACATTATCCTTATCAGATTTTTGACCAAAACACCTGCACTTAACCTTTTTGAGAAAATACGTCAGTTTACACTGGTAAATACAATCAACCGACTCATTTTGAAAAGAGTTTACGAAAATGCATTTAAGGCACAAGGCACAAATAATATTTTATAACTTGGGATAATTATTAGAATATAATTCTTGTAAAGGATTTACATGTTTCTTATGCGTTCAGTAGCCCGGATCGAGCCGGGTTAAAGATCAATAGACACACCACATTATGTATATGAGACACTGACAGGTGTACGCCTACACCTGTGTGCTAAGGTCGTGGCCATTTCCTAAAATGATGCCAGGGATATCCGGGACATGGTCATTAACCCCCCAAAGGCTTTAAGCAAACAAAACAATTTAAACGAGACATCTCAATACTTTAACCATCATACAATTAAAGATTCAATGCCCGACCAAGCGGTATTTTATATACCGTACCCCAAGCCCGTATAGGGAAATAAGTTAAAAGTATTTACCTGAGCAAGTATAAATCAAAATCAGCGAGTGCAAGTATCTTTTACCGGGTCTCCTATTCTGGAACGAAGGTTTATAACAACCTATTAGAATCCTAACGGGTCTTTAGTTAAGCTTAAGCTTAGACCGGTTAGTTTTAAAGATACGGTTCGTACGCACGATTAAGCGAAGACCGGATAGAATGTGATTTAGACCCAACAAGTTTGAAGACTTGCTTAATATGGGTATATTATACACATTCTAGATTTTGAGATAAAACCGATAAGGTTTGACCCGTTTCGGCTAATTTATGTAAACTAGTTACATAAACCGTACTGAACGCGTATGAAGCGTAACGGGTAACCATAAGAGTCCTAAACAGGTTTCCTAAGTTAACATGCCTTAAATATGTTGTGATATCAGTAGGATATCTCCCATTATGCCCATAACGAGTTTAATCTCATATTAAGCCCCGTAGGGGTATTTTGGTCATTTTAAATATTATAAAAGGGATTAATTTATCTTCTGTGATCCGGGTCTGAAAAAATCAGTAAAATAGCTTATTTTAACAGGTTATAACATTTTGTTATAAGTCTTATATGCCAAAATAATTTTAAACCCAAACTATGCGTATAATACGCGTATAAAGCCATTTTAAGCGACGTACGGTTTAAAATAGGATTCTGGGTTTCCTGATCAGTTAAACAGGTTCAAAACACTACATTTATTATTTGAAATCAGTAACAATTGGATTGGTGTCAAAAGGATTTGTAAAACTCATTTTATGGTAAAAAAGGGCATATTCGGTAATTACCGAATTAAGGCACTAATCCTAGCTTATGATCAGTTTAAAAATATTAAAAATCTTCAAAACTCCCAAAATATTATATTACATCAGTGGGTAAAAGGTTTGGTGTCAAAAATTGGGTTTAGATAGGCTTTATGCTAATGACACCATTTAATTACTAAGAAGCGTTCTAATTACGTCATTAAGCATAACTCCTAATCTAGACCTCCAACTGATGTGAAAATTTAGGGACATGTTTTATAATCAGTGACAAAGATTATTGTACTTTCATATTTCCAAAATTCTCGTTGTATGGTCATAAGGGCATTATGGTCAATATTTAAGCACTTAACGGAAACGTCGGACAATTAAGGATTTAAGTGGTATAAACGCAGAGGGTTATACACACATGTAACTAGGTTCTAATGGAACTTTAAGGCATGTCTAAACCTACCAAAACCGGGTCAGAATCGAGGTCAAAGCAAAAGTCAAACTTTTGCGTCTTTCGGTTCCGAATCGGTTCAAATCAGAAAGTTGTCGAATCAAACAAGCTTAGACAAGTCCGTACACTTATTACCAAGTTATATGAATGATAAAACAGGTTACACGCCTTCTATATCATTAATTACGCGTTTAATCAAAGTTTAGCATTTCTGTTGACTTTTTCGGACAATGTTTGACTCGACAAACGACCTAGTTAGGATTGGAATCAGTGGGTACCCTTATAAGGGTTTAATACCCATATAATTACCTACTTAACGGTACTTTTAAATCGAGATAAGACTGAGCCAAATATAAATAATCTCGAACTCAAACCGTAGTTACGACGGTTTGACTTTTAGCTAAATAACTAAGCTAAACTCAAAACAAGAAGGTTAAACATACTTACACTTGTCTAATGATGATTAGGAAGGTCTTGTATCAGCTCTTGTGCTCCTCAAAATGACCAGAAGTTGAAGTGTGGTTGCATGTTGCAACATAAGCCTTTTATAGTGACTTTGATCATCCTAGATTGTTGCCAAATGGGTCTACAATTGATCATGGATGTATACATGTGTCCTCTATAGTCTAAATACCAGTATAGGAGCCCATGGTATCATAACAAGTCACTTGGAGTCGGTTAAATGGCTGAAAATAGGCAGCTGTGATGTTTCTGTCGCTGGTAGCTGTCACGCGGCCCGCGTAAAGGTCTTAAGGACCTTACGCGGCCCGCCTTAGACCTCGGATCAGGTTAAAATGTTTCCTTTTATTGCATTTCAGTCCCCGATCCTTCTAAACATCGCTTTCTCATTGTTTCTTGCATTTTGAGGCTTTAATAATAAAATATAGGGGCTTCAAGACTTATACCCACTTTGCAAGTCCTCGGGTAACTTTGTGATCACCCGAAAAGCCCTGATTTTTAATGTTGACGATTCTAACCCTCACACACGAATTTTATCATAACTTTCTCATACGGTAACGAAACTTGGTGAAATTTTTATGGTGCACTCTAGTGAGCATAATTAATCGTTACAAGGCTTCGGGTTTGCTAAAAGGTCACCGATGTGCGATAAAGTGTCGTATATTTTAGGTATATATTTTAAGCCCTTTTTAACACTTATTTTAGCCAAGTTTTAAATTTATAAAACACGATATTTCACTAACACTAAACACACATATGGGCAAGTGCACCCATCGTTGAGTGTAGTATAGCGTTGGTAAGATACCGAGGTCGTCCAAGGACACAAGAGCTTTTAGTACCGGTTTATCCTCAACGTCTAACCAAAATAAAAAGTTGGAAAAATGTTTTAAACTAAGAAAAATAAAAACTAACTAAAATGCTGAAAATAAAAATAAAATAAAAACAGATAGACAAGATGAATCACTTGGTTCCGACTCGTATCTAGTATAACCTTTGATTATTTCCGCACTTTTGCACATAATTAAGAGATTATCTTAGTTATTGTAGTAGGCCCCTCTTTTGAAGGTGACGTTACCCTCACCCCAGTAGTTTGAGTCAGCAGGGATACAATCCTAAAGGGGTGGATTATTGGAAGATAATGAATTAAGTTATTAATGCAGTATTGTGGTAGGCCCCGCTTTTGGCGGTGACGTTACCCTCAACTAAGTAGTCTGAGTCAGCAGGGATACAGTCCTAAATAGCCGGGTTATAGTATTAATAGTAGTTAACTTATGAGGGGATCAAAGAGTTTGGACCCCCGCCATCCAATACCGTGAAGTATTGAAGGAGGTCCTACTAAATTTGACCCAGGTCCATTGCAGGACCTCTAAACGCTGAACAATGGCAAGACCTTTACCAAACCGTTCCCTTAACCCCCTACCAGGTAGCCAACATACCTCCATATAGACCGTGGAGATATGAATGGTGAAAATCCTTTATTTTATATAGACAGTAAAATAATGCCAAGACACCACGGACAAACGATAAGGAAAGATCACCTTCAACATAAGTAACTAGTTATTAAAGTCATTAATACAAAACCAAATAAAAAGTGCAAAAGATTAGAAATAAAAAGTATTATACTAGACACTTTGTCTTCACCAAGTGATGTAAGAGACTTAGGCAAACATGGCCTTGATTGTCAAGAACTCTTACGATCAATCTTGGATCCCGAGACGACTCACACACTCTATGATGGACAATGGATGATGGTGGTGGATGATGGTGTTGTGATGGTGGTGGGTGGTGGATGAAGTGTGAGAGAGGTGGTGTGCCAAGGGATGAGTTGCAATGAAACCAAGCACTCCTATTTATAGGCTGAACAGAGGCCTGGGCACGGCCCCGTGTCCGCTGGGCACGGCCCCGTGCCTGTCTGACACTCTCTCTCTTCATTAATTGTAATTCGCAATTACAATTAATGCGCCTGCAGTACTTTCGGCACGCCCCCCGTGTCCGCTGAGCACGGCCCGTGGTGGGCAATAGAAGCTTCTATAGGTTTGTCTTTTCTGCTGCTTCTTGGGCACGACCCCGTGCTGGCTGAGCACGGGGCGTGTTCAGCCTTCTGTTTTCTCTATTTTGCTTTGGAAGGTGCCGTTGAGGGTTCGGGCAATCCACTAATGTTCCTTTTCTTGTATTTATGTTGGATTTAGCTGTCTTTTTGCTTCTTTTGCGTTTTTGAGCTCATTTAATCCTGAAAATACAAAAGGAAGACAAAAACACTCTTTTTCCAATATTAGTACTAAAAAAGGGTTAGTTTTATGCCTCATTTGATGTAATTTATATGTTGCATTTTACACACATCAGTCACTCAGAGGTATATCTTAACATGTTGACACATTTAACCCCTGTAGTTTGTAATCTCTCACTTTCTTTCCCAATTCGCTTCGTATGATCCATGATCTATTCGTTTAAGGTTATAAACATCATGTAGGACTATTGTAAAGTATATTTATTCGTTGTTGACATTTTGAACCCTTTTATTTACATAGTTTCATTGTTTGTCAACTTTAGTCCTCCAAGAACATTCTTTCACACGTTCAAACCTATGACACGTGTCAACACATTATAGGACGTAAATTTTCGAGGTGTTACATCCTCACCCCCTTAAAAGAAATCTCGACCTCGAGATTTACTGAAACAGATAAGGGTACCTTTCTTTCATCGTGGACTCAACCTCCCACGTATACTCGGGACCTCTACGGGCATCCCATTTGACCTTTACAATCGGTACATGCTTCCTTCGAAGCTTCTTAACCTGTCGATCCTCGATCGACAATGGTTTTTCCACAAATTTCAAGCTTTCATCTATATGCACATCTGAATGTGGTATGACCAGTGATTCATCAGCGAAACACTTTTTCAGATTGCAGATGTGAAATACATTGTGAATTCCACTGAGCTCTTCTGGTAAGTTTAGCTTATAGGCAACTGACCCGACACGTTCGATAACCTCGAAAGGTCCTATGTATCTCGGGCTTAGCTTGCCTTTCTTACCAAACCGCATCACTCCCTTCCAGGGTGATACTTTAAGCAAAACTTTATCACCTACCTCAAAGTTAAAAGCTTTACGCTTTGGATCAGCGTAACTCTTCTGCCTATCTCGGGCAGCTTTGAGACGGTCACGAATCTGGACAATCTTGTCCGTCGTTTCAAACACTATCTCTGGTCCCGATAATTGGACATCTCCAACTTCCGCCCAACAAACGGGCGTTCTACACTTTCTACCGTATAAGGCCTCGAAAGGCGCAGCCTTAATGCTGGTGTGGTAGCTATTGTTGTAGGAGAATTCGATTAGTGGTAGGTGGTTATCCCAACTACCACCCAAATCAATCACACATGCACGAAGCATGTCTTCCAACGTTTGAATAGTACGCTCACTCTGACCGTCTGTCTGTGGATGGTAAGCCGTACTAAAATTCAAACGCGTGCCCAAAGATTGTTGGAAGCTTTTCCAAAAATGTGACGTGTATCTAGTATCTCGGTCAGAGATAATAGACACAGGTATGCCATGTAAGGCTACAATCTTATCCACGTATAACTAGGCTAACATGTCGGAGCTATAAGTCTCCTTGATGGGTAAGAAATGAGCTGACTTAGTCAGTCTATCAACGATCACCCATATAGTATCATTGCCTTTCCTTGTCTTAGGTAACTTGGTAATAAAATCCATAGTTACCATTTCCTATTTCCAGGTGGGAAGTTCAGGCTGTTGTAGCAAACCTGACGGTTTCTGATGCTCGGCTTTGACTTGCGCACATGTCAAGCATTTAGCTACATAGGTGGCTACAGACTTCTTCAAGCCTATCCACCAATAATTTGCCCTTAGATCCTGGTACATCTTATCAGCTCCAGGATGAACGGAGTATTTGGAACTATGGGCTTCCTGGAGGATAACATCTCGAAGTCCTCCATAAATTGGAACCCATATTCGTCCATTCAATCTTAGTATTCCGTCCTTGCTAAGTGTTAACTGCTCCTCAGTTACCCCTAGCTTTTCGTTAGGATAGTTAGCTTCCAACACAGCTTCCTTCTGTGCAGCTAACAACCTTTCAATCAAATTATTCTTTATTTCCATGCGCTTGGCATTGATTCGGATGGGTTTCACCCTTTCCTTCCTACTCAAGGCATCGGCGACTACATTTGCCTTGCCGGGATGGTATCTTATTTCACAATCGTAATCATTAAGAGTTTCCATCCAACGGCGTTGCCTCATGTTCAAGTCCTTCTGATTGAACAGATGTTGAAGGCTCTTGTGATCAGAATAGATCACACATTTGATTCCATATAAGTAGTGCCTCCAAAGTTTTAGGGCGAATACAACGGCACCCAACTCCAAGTCATGGGTGGTGTAATTCTTTTCGTGCACCTTTAACTGGCGTGAAGCATATGCAATGACTTTGCCTTTCTGCATAAGCACACATCCCATCCCGGTGTGTGATGCATCACAATAAACTACAAACTCCTCTGTTCCATCAGGCAATGTCAGTACTGGAGCATTGCTCAACTTTTGTTTCAGAATATCGAAGGATTCCTGCTGCTTAGGACCCCAGGCAAACTTAATCTTCTTACGCGTCAGCGAAGTCAGGGGTGCAGCAATCCTTGAGAAGTTTTCAATGAATCGCCTATAGTATCCTGCCAAACCTAGGAAGCTACGAATTTCTGTAGGCGTCTTTGGCTCATGCCAATTCATGACAGCTTCAACTTTAGCGGGATCTACTTGGATACCACGCTCACTAACAACATGTCCAAGAAATTGGCCTGCTCGTAGCCAGAATTCACACTTCGAGAACTTGGCATAGAGCTTTTCTTTATGAAGTAGTTCCAAAATGCAGTGAAGATGCTTCTCGTGGTCAGCTTGGTTCTTCGAGTAGATAAGGATATCATCGATGAAAACGATGACGAATTTATCTAAGTGCGGCTTGCAAACGCGATTCATGAGATCCATGAATGCGGCCGGTGCATTAGTGAGCCCAAAAGGCATCACTAGGAACTCGTAATGACCATAACGAGTCCTAAATGCAGTCTTGTGTACGTCTTCATCTCTAACCTTTAGTTGGTGATAGCCTGACCTTAAGTCAATCTTAGAGAAGAAACTTGCCCCTTGCAGTTGATCGAACAGATCGTCGATTCTGGGTAAAGGATACCTATTCTTGATAGTGACCTTATTAAGCTCACGGTAGTCGATGCACAGACGCATCGATCCATCCTTTTTCTTGACAAATAAAACTGGTGCTCCCCAAGGAGACGAACTAGGTTTGATGAAACCTTTGGCTAGCAATTCATCTAGCTGCGTCCTCAATTCCTTCATCTCTGTTGGTGCCAACCTATAAGGCGCCCTTGCAACTGGTGCTGATCCAGGAATAATGTCAATTCTGAATTCTACGTGCCTATCTGGTGGCAAACCAGGTAGTTCTTCCGGAAAAACTTCAGGGTATTCAGAAATGACGGGGATATCCCCAATCTTGGGCTTCGGCTCATCAATAATCACTTGTGCCATGTAGATGACACAACCCTTCTTCAAACACTTAGAGTCCTTGAGCATAGACATTTTCTCAGGCAGCCCATACTGGGTATCTCCCTGGATAGTAAGTGATTCACCAGACGGAGTCTTGATCATCACTTGCTTCTTATTGCAGACAATCTGGGCCTGGTTATGAGATAACCAGTCCATACCCAAAACTATGTCGAAACCGGCTAGTTTCAAAGGAAGTAGGGACAAAGGAAAAGAGTGGTTCTTAATGGATATGAAACATCCATCTAATAAGGTTGAGGCGGTTTCTAAAGTGCCATCTGCTAGTTCCACCTCATACTTCACAATTAAGGTCTTAACAGGTAATTTCAACAATTCACAAAACTTATTATCTACGAACGACTTATCAGCGCCTGAATCAAATAACACTCTCGCATAAACATCATTTACGAGAAAGGTACCTGTTATCACATTATCGTCCTTGACGGCTTCTTTAGCATCCATCCTGAAGACCCTAGCATTGGTCTTCTTAGCCTCATCAGGCTTCTTGGCGTATTTTGGGCAATTGGTCTTGATGTGTCCCTTTTCATTGCAACCGTAGCAGGTCGCATCCTTCATCTTTTTGCAATCCAAGGTCTTGTGTTTCTTGGACTTGCACAACCCACATGCAAAAGCTTTTGATTGTGAATTCGAATTCGATTCATACCTGCACTTCCCAAAGTGCTGTCTCTTGCAGATTTTACATCTGGGTTTTTCACCCGACTGCTGACCATCCTTCCTAAATCCTGACCCCTTCTTGTGGTCATTGTTTCCCTTCTGCTTCTTGTCTGAACGTCGTGAGTTGTCATCCTCACGCTTCCTCTTTTCGGTATCGGTGTTCCTCTGCGATTTCAGCCTGACCGCATCCAAGGTAAGAGACAATGATATGTCCGCTACTGACCGAAAAGTAGCTGGTTTGGAGGCCTTTACACTTGCCTTGATCTCCGGGGCCAAACCCCCAATGAATCGGGCTATACGTTTGGGTTCCGGAGTTACCAAATATTTGAACCAATCTTGACAAAGTGTTGAAACTGGTAAGGTAGGCCTGATAGTCTAGGTTTCTCATGACCAGCGACAAGAAGTCAGCTTCAATTTTCTCCACCTCATGTTGAGGGCAGTAGTTTTCCTTGATCAGCGCCATGAACTGTTCCCAGGTCATATTGTACAACGGGACTTTCCCCGTAGCTTGGATCAAAGATCTCCACCAAGCTAATGCTTCTCCCTTAAAAGACTGAGACACAAATTTCACAATATCCCTATTATTGCAACCACTGATGTCCACAACCGTATCCATCTCGTCCAACCAAGTCATGCAATCTACTGCTCCTTTTTCCCCAGTGAAATCCCTGGGTTTGCACGATACGAAGTACTTATAGGAGCAACCCTTATTACGGGGTTCTTGATTCTGTACGACTCTTTGGGATGGAGCACTCCTCTGGTTTGATGAGTGGTGAGAATTACTGTTGTGGGCAGTGTGGGTCCTGGAGGGTGTTCTAGAGTGTGGTGCAGATTGGGTCCTTGCATGGGTACCACTTGATTCATGGAGCTGTCTATCCATAGCTCGATTAACGGCATTATCTATCATTGCCTGTAATTCTGCACCCGCTACATTTACTCGGGCATTATCCAGCTCTCCCCGAGGGTGACTATTAATCTCGTTTAAGTCGGCCATGTTGCTTGAACTGTTACATATTGACAATAATTTATCGGTGAGTTTATTATAGAATTGTCTTTTATGGCAATTTTATTAACCGTGGTAAACATAGACCATATATGGTTAATTTATTACTCGCATTTATTTAGGATTTCTAATATAATTGATCCTAATTATAAAACAATAACAGTTTTATTAGCACATAAGGCCTAGTCACAGGGACAAATTAAATCATAAGCTATGATTTCAGAGAATCAAGGCTTTTAAAGTTTGAACATAGTTCATTACTTTTATCAGACAGGGTCACAGACTATTACTGTCTTTTGTCTCATATGAAAATGAGAAGGGCCCGTAGGCATTCTATTACCAATGGATGGTAAAAAGAACTGATCATATTTATTGATGATTTAACCCATGATTCAGAGATCATTTAGTTGGGTTAGGAATCCTTGAAAAGATCCTTATATTATAATAACATGTGTGATTTTAACGAATCATGTCTGCTGGGAGTGTTAACATGTTTTCAGATGTTAACTGGGATTTGAACCTTTTTAATGGGTTTTACCATCTTGGCCAGGTCTTAAAATGACATGCAGGCTAGGTTATACCTTTAAGATTCTTAATTAAAAATTAAAATAGGCAGATAGATTTTTAAAAGGAATGATTCCGATTTATTTATTTCATATTTAGTTTAATTATGCATAACATAGCAAAGATGAAATTTATAAACTTACATTCCATTAAAACTTAAAAGTAGTACACTTTGCCCTAAACGGGACTTTTCATATAAACACTTGCCCTCGCAGGAGCTATACTAATAATACTAGTCCTCGCAGGGACTGTTACAAAAACAAGTGTCCACGCAGGGACTAACAGAGACAAGTCCACGTAGGGACTAAGTACAAAGATAGATGTCCACGCAGGGACTACATACACACATAAATAAGTGTCCTCGCAGGGACTACATACATACATAAAGAAATGTCCACACAGGGACTTGATTTAAACTAGGCAATACAATAATACATATTGGGATTTAACGATCCCGTTTCTTCTTTCCTTTCAGCAAACTTGCTAAGCCACTCATGAATCCCTGATTCTTCCTACGTTCCCTCTGTAAATCTCTCTCAACTTTTCCCAGTCTTTCACGGAGATCCTCCTGCTCTGGTGGAGAAAACCGTGGTGGCTGGTGCTGTAGTGGTGGCTGCGCAGGTGCTTGATATCCACGAGCTGGATGTCCCATTCCCCAAGGGGTTCCATAAGGTCCTTCTAGGTGAAAGGCATTGTAGTTTGATGCCACTTGGTAAGGATCCTCAGCATAGATATAGTTATGGTATGCTGGCGGTCCGAATGAGTTGTAAGCTGCTGGAGCAGTATAAGCAGGGATAGGGTTGCCAAAACCCGATGGTGACGGTGCAATAGGTGTCGAATTCACCTCTGATACTGGAACTGAAGGTCCATCCTCCTGTGGCTCTTCATATAGTGGCGGGTAGTGGCTGCCACTAGAGTGTTGAGGGGTGCTGAAATGAAAATCCCCTGCTCGTGCTGTCATCCGCGCGCCAGTCCTCCTACGTCTTGGTGGTGCTGGAGGCGCTAGATTAACTGGCGGCGGTGGAGGCGGTGGCGTGACTGCCTCGAAACGTGGATCCCCAGAGGGATCTTGATGCTACTGTTGCGGCTGCTGGTGAGGCGATGAATGGTAAGATGGCGTAAAGTACCACTCACACCGTTCGAACCGTGCCTGATGACTATCCGGACCTTGGTATGGTGTTCCGTGAAAAGACGAACCATCAGAGATTTCAACAGGATGGTTCGGGGTTCCGGTTGCAGGCTCGACAGGATCTGTGTCCTTGTCCATGTCCATCGCTTGATCACCTGAAAAATGATCCTCCGGTCCTAGTGGGTTAAAACCCCCTTGTTCTGGTAGGTAGTCCGCCAGGTTAAACTGGCCCCGAAAGACAGGAGTAGGGTCGTCGAAGGAACGGTGCGATGATGATCGTTGTAGCGGTATGTATGAAGGTTGCGGGTTGTGGGGCTCATTCTCGGAATGAGGCCCGTAGGAGTGATGATATGGAGGCGTTGAGTTATACGACGTCGATCGTCTGGAAGGCTCCTCATAAATCCTCCACGGTTCTTGCGGATCTGCACTCCTTGTAGAAGAAGGAGTTCACCGGCGCGAAGGCCCGGCCTCGTGGTCATTAGGGGCGCTGATTGGCCCTTTTCCTCGATCTCCTCGTCTGAATCTTGGCGGCATTGCTAAACCTTTTGGATTATTCCTATGTTCTTTGTCTAGAGTCGAAGATTTAGGAATGTGCATTTGTGTAACTGAGATTAAACACAAAAGGCTAGTGTTTAATTCACTCAGTGTTGGCTCTGATACCAACCTGTCACACCCCGATTTCCACGTGTCACCGGTGGGCCCGGTGGGGGAGTATCGTGACGTGGTTGGCAACATAATAGTCAAACAACACAATATTTAAATGCACAGCGGAAGCAAAGTATAGATTTAATTCAACCAAACAATATTGTAATATTAAGTATCACAAGTAGTCGAATATAAATCCACAGGTAGATCAAAATAAAAGGAAACAATGTTCAACAGTCTATGACATCCAAGCTTGCGAGACTTATTGTGGATGCTAGGAGAAAAGCCAGCCTATTACGCGTAGTACCTGCACTTAACCTTTTTGAGAAAATACGTCAGTTTACACTGGTAAATACAATCAACCGACTCATTTTGAAAAGAGTTTAAGAAAATGCATTTAAGGCACAAGGCACAAATAATATTTTATAACTTGGGATAATTATTTGAATATAATTCTTGTAAAGGATTTACATGTTTCTTATGCGTTCAGTAGCCCAGATCGAGCCGGGTTAAAGATCAATAGACACACCACATTATGTATATGAGACACTGACAGGTGTACGCCTACACCTGTGTGCTAAGGTCGTGGCCATTTCGTAAAATGATGCCAGGGATATCCGGGACATGGTCATTAACCCCCTAAAGGCTTTAAGCAAACAAAACAATTTAAACGAGACATCTCAATACTTTAACCATCATACAATTAAAGATTCAATGCCCGACCAAGCGGTATTTTATATACCGTACCCCAAGCCCGTATAGGGAAATAAGTTAAAAGTATTTACCTGAGCAAGTATAAATCAAAATCAGCGAGTGCAAGTATCATTTACCGGGTCTCCTATTCTGGAACGAAGGTTTATAACAACCTATTAGAATCCTAACGGGTCTTTAGTTAAGCTTAAGCTTAGACCGGTTAGTTTTAAAGATACGGTTCGTACGCACGATTAAGCGAAGACCGGATAGAATGTGATTTAGACCCGACAAGTTTGAAGACTTGCTTAATATGGGTATATTATACACATTCTGGATTTTGAGATAAAACCGATAAGGTTTGACCCGTTTCGGCTAATTTATATAAACTAGTTACATAAACCGTACCGAACGCGTATGAAGCGTAACGGGTAACCATAAGAGTCCTAAACAGGTTTCCTAAGTTAACATGCCTTAAATATGTTGTGATATCAGTAGGATATCTCCCATTATGCTCATAACGAGTTTAATCTCATATTAAGCCTCGTAGGGGTATTTTGGTCATTTTAAAGATTATAAAAGGGATTAATTTATCTTCTGTGATCCGGGTCTGAATAAATCAGTAAAATAGCTTATTTTAACAGGTTATAACATTTTGTTATAAGTCTTATATGCCAAAATAATTTTAAACCCAAACTATGCGTATAATACGCGTATAAAGCCGTTTTAAGCGACGTACGGTTTAAAATAGGATTATGGGTTTTCTGATCAGTTAAACAGGTTCAAAACACTACATTTATTATTTGAAATCAGTAGCAATTGGATTGGTGTCAAAAGGATTTGTAAAACTCATTTTATGGTAAAAAATGGCATATTCGGTAATTACCGAATTAAGGCACTAATCCTAGCTTATGATCAGTTTAAAAATAATTAAAAATCTTCAAAAATCCCAAAATATTATATTACATCGGTGGGTAAAAGGTTAGGTGTCAAAAATTGGGTTTAGATAGGCTTTACGCTAATGACGCCATTTAATTACTAAGAAGCGTTCTAATTACGTCATTAAGCATAACTCCTAATCTAGACCTCCAACTGATGTGAAAATTTAGGGACATGTTTTATAATCAGTGACAAAGATTATTGTACTTTCATATTTCCAAAATTCTCGTTGTATGGTCATAAGGGCATTATGGTCAATATTTAAGCACTTAACGGAAACGTCGGACAATTAAGGATTTAAGTGGTATAAACGCAGAGGGTTATACACACATGTAACTAGGTCCTAATGGAACTTTAAGGCATGTCTAAACCTACCAAAACCGGGTCAGAATCGAGGTCAAAGCAAAAGTCAAACTTTTGCGTCTTTCGGTTCCAAATCGGTTCAAATCAGAAAGTTGTCGAATCAAACAAGCTTAGACAAGTCCGTACACTTATTACCAAGTTATATGAATGATAAAACAGGTTACACGCCTTCTATATCATTAATTACGCGTTTAATCAAAGTTTAGCATTTCTGTTGACTTTTTCGGACAACGTTTGACTCGACAAACGACCTAGTTAGGATTGGAATCAGTGGGTACACTTATAAGGGTTTAATACCCATATAATTACCTACTTAACGGTACTTTTAAATCGAGATAAGACTGAGCCAAATATAAATAATCTCGAACTCAAACCGTAGTTACGATGGTTTGACTTTTAGCTAAATAACTAAGCTAAACTCAAAACAAGAAGGTTAAACATACTTACACTTGTCTAATGATGATTAGGAAGGTCTTGTATCAGCTCTTGTGCTCCTCAAAATGACCAGAAGTTGAAGTGTGGTTGCATGTTGCAACATAAGCCTTTTATAGTGACTTTGATCATCCTAGATTGTTGCCAAATGGGTCTACAATTGATCATGGATGTATACATGTGTCCTCTATAGTCTAAATACCAGTATAGGAGCCCATGGTATCATAACAAGTCACTTGGAGTCGGTTAACTGGCTGAAAACAGGCAGCTGTGATGTTTCTGTCGCTGGTAGCTGTCACGCGGCCCGCGTAAAGGTCTTAAGGACCTTACGCAGCCCGCCTTAGACCTCGGATCAGGTTAAAATGTTTCCTTTTATTGCATTTCAGTCCCCGGTCCTTCTAAACATCGCTTTCTCATTGTTTCTTGCATTTTGAGGCTTTAATAATAACATATAGGGGCTTCAATACTTATACCCACTTTGTCAAGTCCTCGGGTAACTTTGTGATCACCCGAAAAGCCCTGATTTTTAATGTTGACGATTCTAACCCTCACACACGAATTTTATCATAACTTTCTCATACGGTAACGAAACTTGGTGAAATTTTTATGGTGCACTCTAGTGAGCATAATTAATCATTACAAGGCTTCGGGTTTGCTAAAAGGTCACTCAGAGGTATATCTTAACATGTTGACACATTTAACCCCTGTAGTTTGTAATCTCTCACTTTCTTTCCCAATTCGCTTCGTATGATCCATGATCCATTCGTTTAAGGTTATAAACATCATGTAGGACTATTGTAAAGTATATTTATTCGTTTTTGACATTTTGAACCCTTTTATTTACATAGTTTCATTGTTTGTCAACTTTAGTCCTTCAAGAACATTCTTTCACACGTTCAAACCTATGACACGTGTCAACACATTATAGGACGTAAATTTTCGAGGTGTTACACTATTTCAAGTGAGTTTAGAGTTTAATTTCTAACTCAGGATGGTATGAATTCTATCTCTTTTAATATATTTGATATTATTTATTCTTTTGAACCCAATACTGACTTAAGCATCGGAGGGGTGTTAGCCAGGCTAACACCCACCTTAGTTAACAGTTGTCTTGCAGTATATGCTTCGGGATATAGCTCCAGGATACATACTCAGGATACTTTGAATGACTAGAGGATTGGCCCCCTCTCTCACGTTTAAGGGATCCTGATCCCTTCACGGGTTTAAAAGTATTCACCTTTCTCCCGAATTGGGTTTAAACACTCCGCCTGGAGCGCAAGTTATCCAGGAATAGTTCAAGATAGCGGGACCATTCCATGTAAAAGTGGCTGACAATTTCGTTATTATTGGCTATATCCTGGATCCTAAAGGTATATGAGGATTGATCACCCTCTCTCATGAAAGGGTATTTTCATACTCTCTAAGGTTTAAAGGTTTTCACCTTTCTAAGTCTTGGAGTTTATACACTCCCGCCTGTAGCGCATGAAAGTTTGGGATTTTCCCCAGAATACTTATGGGTTTATCCCAGAACACTAAGGATTTATCTCCAGTACATTTCAGGGTTTATCCCCTGTAATACGAAAATTATTCAAACGGTTGCAATTGATATTTCTAAGTGTTCAAAGACATAATGCACAGGGACATTCTTACTGAAGCAATTGTACAAAGCTCAAAGGATCAAGCTTGGACCTAGTACACTAAGTGTCCCAGACTGGGGACATCTTCGTTGGAAAGGTTGTAAAAGGATTAAAGTTTGAGAATAGGGTTGCACTCTAATTCTGGTATGATCTTTCCTTTAAAAACCTTATCTAAATCCTTTAAGTTTTAACGCTTGTCATTATGCTGATTAGGATATGTTCTCAGGATATACTTTCAAAATATATTCTTAGAATATGTTTCAGGATATTTGGTTGGAATGTTTGGGACTTGATACTTGGATTTAAAATTAAAATTGTATTCATGTCAAACATCTATTATCAAAACAAGCTTTATAAAATAAAAGTGAACTATCCTTTTTCTTTGGAAACTTTATCTGAATCGTTTGAAAAACCCTATTCGATGCAAAAACTTAATAGAATATTTGCATCAAGATATTTTCACAATATTTGGATAAGACATTTGAAATATTGCACTAAGTTTAGAACATTGAAATTCAAACTAAGCAATGCATATTAAGAATTGAAATAAGACAATGATAGATAAGGTCAAAAGAAGGTTATATTATTAACATAGCAAAAGTTGTGCTTTTGGTTTCATCTCAAATTGAGATCCATCCACCAAAAGCACGATTAGTTTCTAACCATATTTACATAACGGTTGAAGGTTTCATCTCAAACCGAGACCCATCCACCTCCAACTGTTATATTTTTCAAAATAAACCATACTGATTGATGACCAAGGGCTTCATCCTAAAACTCAGGACCCATCCACCTTTGGCCATCATATTGTTTTAAGTGCAGGAAATGTAAATTGTTCGAGTGCAGGAAAAGTAAATTGTTCAGGGATTACAAACCATAACCATCAAACTTAAAAAAAAGTGGGCTCCGGCCTAGGCACAAATATCCATCATCGCCCACTTCGCTGCTTTTAAGGGGCAGCACCCTCTTCCACCATGGCTTCATCGGCAGCATTCTCTCCAGCATCCTTTCCAACATCCTCTTCGGTATTCGTCCTAGCATCGCCACCAGCATCCTTCAAAGCACCAGCATCATCCACCACCATAGCAGACTCCTCCGCAGCAGACTTCATAGGAGGCTCCACGGGATTACCACCAAGATCTTTCAGCTTCACCTCCCAAGCCTTGATGTTCCATGAAGGACATTCGAAGCCCGGAGCCATAGCCTCATAGGCCATTTTCAGTCTAGCCTGGAGGAGGGAGATGACAACAGAATTCTTGAGGCTTTCACGATATGAAGCCATATCCTGCTCGTGTTGAACTTGGGCAGCATCGGACTTGGCTTGGGCCTCGTGGGTGATCTTCTGGATGGTAGACTGGTGCTCTTGGGTCATTGCCTTGTATTTGGCTTCATAGTCCTTTGATTTGGCGGTGGCAATTGCTGCTTGGTCCGCAATGGTGGCTTCAGCCTTTTTCAGCTTACTCTCTAGCATCATGTTTAGACCAGATGCGTCTTCATAGAGGAACACTAGGCGTTCAAGACCCTGCAAAACGAGGAAACAGGTATTAACCTTTATTGACATTTATAACCAGCATATGGTGCAAAATGTAGGTCAAGGATACGAACCTGGTTAAGGAAGCCGGTCATGAATTTGCTGGACTCTGTAAACCCATAGTTCTCGAATGGGAACACGTGGGGGGTAGCAGGGTAGTCTGCTTCCTTCCTCTTACGGGAGCTGGAGGCTCGAGTCCTGGATGCTGGGGGAGCCTTGGGTGCAGTAGCAGTTTTCGAACCGGTAGGCTTTGGCGTGGCAGCTGGCTTAGGATTGGTTTCTTGCTTAACAGGCGCAAGGCTAGAGTAACTGTCCAACTCATCAAGCTGGAAACCTTCAAGATTGACAACCTACACTATAAAAAGGGAAAAATATTTAACTCTTAACACTCATATTCTGTAATTAGTCTAATCATATACTTACAAGACATTTATGAACTTGATTTTTTACTTGAGCTGATGAGAGACAGTGAGAAGGTTCTTTCACTGTCAGGAAGTCGATAGATCTCTTTGATCCTGAGCTTCGATTCTGCGCTTGGAGGGGCTAGATCCCTGAAATTTGTTGCACAAGAAATAAAGATGCCAGTCAAGGATATAGTTTTAAGATATATTTGGGGATATACCTAAAACCCTAAATCCTACCCGAAGTCAACCATCTAACTGGCAGGTCAAAACCCTTGTCGATAGAATCCCTTTTTTACGAAAAAGAACTTTCGTTGCCACTGATCTTCATTCTTAGTGGCCTTGAGGATTAGGGGGTTCTTAGAGGTGGATAATAGAAGAAAGCGGCTATTACCATGGGATCTCAATCGATATGCTATGGGGAGATCTTCGACGCACAGATCAGGGAAATGACGAGATTTAATTTGGTTTAACACCATTAAAACTCGCCACACCATTGGCATGGTCTGAGCATAACTGAGGCCAGTAAGTTCGAAAAAACGGGAGATGAAGGGTGGAAAAGGATATCGGAGTCCCAAGGAGAAAGGATAAGCTAAATAGCACACCCACTCATTTGATATCGCGTCTGATCGGACCTCCCGATCAAAAGGACGAATGATCACTCCGGCAGGAAAGGCACCAGAATCTTTCAAGGCGGCAATGTCGGCGTTGTTGAAGGTGCAAATCTCCTTTTCCGGTTCTCGAAGAAGGTTTTGACTTTCGAGGGTTGGGGCTGGCTCGTTTGAACGTGATCTTGTTCGTGAGGCCATGAAAGGTTTCAACCAGGAAACAAGAAATTTAAGCAAAGAAAAACAAAGAAGAGGAAGAGAGAAGGAAAATACCTGAGAAATTGCTTGAAATGTGATGATCATAATGCAGAATAAGTCGGCTAAATAGAGGCTGGATATAGGGGCAAAGAATAAATATCGCATGGGAAGTTGCACAATGTCACCTCAATCGTCACTTCACTTTAATTGCCTCGATTTACGAGATAAGCTTTAAAATATATCCGTTGGAATTGGTATACCAACATATATATTTTGGGGACAATTGTTATGGGTGGTTTTCTACTCATATATCCTGAATAATATTCTGACTATGTTTCTTTTGTTGTGACCAGGATACCGGACCAGGATATTGGTAACATCCTGATGCAATATCCTGGTAGTAACTAATTAACTCACGTGCAGATTAAATGGTGCAAGTCTCTAACGTTCAAGTGGACTTTTCTCCGCAAGACTCGGGCAAATCTGTTAGATTATGGACGTTGAAGCCGGAAGACGTGGACTACAACGTTCACATAAGGAATATTCGTTAAATCCCGGAATAATAGGATAGTTAGTTAGTTTCTTTTACTATAAAAAGGATTGATCGGATCAGATTAGAACACACAATCTCTCGTACACTCTTTCTCTCTAGCTGCAAATACTCACAACACACTTACACTTGTATCGAAATCACATTGTAACACTTAGTTAATCCACATCATATCCTGCACTGTATCCTGATATTTGAAGCAATAAGAAGAACATGGCAGCTGCGATTGTCAGCTTCCGAGGTTTTATGCCGGCGATCTAGATTGATCAAGGGCTTTCCTCGTACATCATGTGTCACCCTTTACATTTTTGCTCATTGTTTGATTGTAGATACAGCTCGATATCCTGAGCCGTATCCTGAAAACTGTTTTTACAAACAACTTAATCAGCATATTTCCAATACACATTCTTAGCACACTACCTCACTTAACTAATTTGATCACTTAATTGCTTCGGTAATTTTTGACCAAAACAAGAGTGTCGTTGGAAAAGTAAATAAATAGAGAGGGGTAGGTAGTAGATCATTTGAAGCCAGGTGCATGTAAAGCTCCTGATAATTTTTGAAACCAAGCGCGTGGAGCTTTCTTTAGTCCATACGGCGACTTATGTTGGAGGCAAAGATGATGCGATTTATGGGGATCAATGAAACCCATGGGGGTTGACTTAAGTACATGGTTTCATGCAAATTAACATGTAAAAAAAAACGTTTTGCACATCAAAATGATGAAAATCCATTTTCGTATGACAAGTGATCGATAAATACTATAATTTGCTGATGGTTTTCTTAGTCGAATAGTCGCGAGGTCATGGTTTAGACATTGTGATGGAATATGTCCTATGCCACATCTATTGCATGTAGGGGTGTGAATTTCTAACACGAAACGAACTTAACATGATGTCACAAGTTTAGGTTTTGTCTAATAGGGTAAGGGTTAATTTCAAGTTGAACACGCGAACCCGTTCAGCTAAAGGGGTCGGATTCGTGTCGAACCTGGCAGGCTGACCAGTTTAACCCATTTATATTATATTTTAATTTTTCAAAATGTGAGTTTTATGTCATAAGTTAAATTGGTCGTGTATTTTATGTAATAATTATTATGATTAAAATAGAATTTGACATAAGATTTTATAATTAAAATGTGATTGTTTTATAATTATTAAAGTATGATGTGCATATGCACGTCTGACGTGTGTAGAGTGTGGTATAATTTTAGTATATTTTTAGCACTTTTTACTCGTTGTCAAGCTTCAAATTTATAGAACACGATACAATACAATCACTCTCTACAACTCGTTAGGGCAAGTGCACCCATCTTTGGCGTAGTATAGTGATGGTAAGATACCGAGGTCGTCGAAGGACACAAGAGCTTTTACTACTGGAATATCGTCGACGTCTAATCTAACCAAAAATTTGAGAAAATTTATTAGTAAGTTTAAAAAGATGAAAGAGAAATAAAAATAAAATAAAATGTTAGTGAAAACAATAGACAAGATAGAATCACTTGGTTCCGACTCCTCCTTTACGTATCCTTTGATGATTTCCGCACTTTGGGCTTTTTAAGAGATTATCTTAGTTATTGTGGCATGTCCTTCTTTTGGAGGCAACGCTACCATCATCCATATTGGTCTGAGTCGCAGGGATACAGTACCGCGAGACCGGATTATTGAAAGATAATTAAGTAAGTTATTAATGCAAAATCTGGCATGTCCCTCGTTTAGAGGCAACGCTACCCTCGGCCATATTGGTCTTAGTTAGTAGGGATACAGTCCCGCAAGGCTGGGTTAAATTTTTGATAGTAGTTTATTTATAAGGGATTCAAGTCGTTCTTACTTCCCCCGATTTGATGTTCTCTGCCTCAAGAGAAGTCCTAATAAGCTTGAATCAAGTCCTCGCAGGATCTATACACTTAACAAGACAAAAACTTTACCCAAACCACCCTTCTAACCCCCTTCCAGGCAGCTAACATGCTTTATATAGACCGTAAAAACACGAATGAGTGAATCAACGAAACATGAAGAAATGAGAGGGTAAAGTTCACTTCCAATATAAAAAAACTAGTTATTAAAGTCATTAATACAAACCCAAACAAAAAGTAGCCAAAGCTTGGAAATCAAAAGTAATACATAAAAGATTTGTCTTCACCAAGTGATGTAAGAGATTAGCCAAACATGGCCTTTGTTTGACAAAAACTCTTGCGATCAATCTTGGATCCCGAGACTACTACACACACTCTAAAGGTGAACAAATATAGTGAATGATGGTGTTGGAGTGGTGGTAAAGTGGTGGTAAGTGGGAAAGAGGGCTGCCAAGGGATGGGTTGGAAGTGAACAAAGCCCCTCTGTTTATAACTGAATTCAGTCCATTCACACGAACACGTGTTCATGGGGCACGACCCCGTGTCCCTTCTTTCTCTATCTTCATTTAATGCCCAGTGTCAGATTGTATGCACACACGGTCCCGTGTGACAGTAGGCACGGCCCCACGATCAACTTTGTGGGGTCCATTGGGAGATTCTTTATATTTGGGAGTTAACCACGGCCCGTGTCCTTGGGACACGACCCCGTGTCTCCGGTTTGCTTTGTTTTGTCTTGATCTGCATGGCCTTGAGCACATTCTGTGGTTGAGCACGACCCTGTGCTTGTCTTCTATATTGTTGTTTTGGTCTTGGGGTGTAGCTTGGATGGTAGGCATGGTGCGTCAACTCCTCTTTCTTTTATTCATGTTGGTTTTTGCTATTAATTTGTTCCTTTTGTACGTTTAAGCTCAATTAGTCCTGAAAATCAAAAGTATACAAAGAAGCACACTTTTTCCAACATTAGTACATAAAAAGGGTTGATTTATCCCTTGGTTGATATAATTATAATGTTGCGTTTTGTGCATATCAAATACCCCCACACTTGAATCTTTGCTTGTCCTCAGGCAAAACTCTTTAATATTGCTTACACACCAAAATAGAAGAGGTAGAGAAGAAGTTTTGGGTCTTGCTTAGAGTGACGGGTATCTAAGTTCTTTTTATTTTGTTTTTATTTCATTTACAATCTTATTCGACATGATTTATTTAAAACACTTTTTAAGAAAAACATTTTTAGGCATAACATGCCTCTTAAAATCCCGTTAAGCTATATACAATTTCACACATCTCACAAGTGGTCACTCAACACTCGGCCGAAGATGTATAAGTGAAACACTCGGTCCCGGTGTGGAACTTACTCCTACCATAGGCTTGACAAGTAATCAAACCTCCTCCTTTTTGACATAATCTTTGTAAATATCAAAAGGACTTTTAAAATGTAGGTCTTGGCTAAGGGTAGAGATTTTTGTTGGGAAAGTGGCAAAAAGTGTAAAAATGTCTGTTTTCTTTTGAAAAAATTATTTATTTGTGACTTTGCTACAAACAATACAATCTATAAACTATAAACAAGATTTTTGGGACTTGCTTAACTATTTTAAGCAACTAAGGATTTTTTTATAGAGTAAATATACACAAGATAACTAAGTCACTTTTTTACATTTTTCAAAAGAACCGAATTTTTACTAAAATAAGGGGTGTAAAAGTAAAAAAGGTTTATGGGTGATGGGTAGTTGTTGCAAAATGTATTTTGTGGGTTTTGAAACGAAAAGCTTAGGCTCAAAGGGGTTAACTAGGGGATTTTTTTTGGTTTTGGTGGGGAGAAAAAAAATAATAAGGTTTAAATGAAAAGGGTTATAGTCCTAATGCATCAATCATTTACTTACTTGGATTAGTCGGTAAGGACCGGGAATGCATTGTCTTGGCAAGTTCTAGATTCGTAAGAACCATACGAGCTATCACACAAGAAATGAAAAATGAGCATTTAATAAAGATATGGTATTGTATGCTTGGTACAGGCTCGGAACTCACTATTTGTGAAAAAATGGTTAAAAAGTGTGAAAATGTATATACAATCAAATTTTAAAAGGATTGTCATGCCTTTTATAAATGTTCCTTAAATGGTTCTTTTTATCATGGCGCTATCGGTTGTAAATTAGTAAAAACAATATTTTTATAACTTTGATTTTCCAACTTAAACTAAGACAAGATAAAGAAAATAAAATAAAATAAAGTTTTGAAAAGATTTGGGGTGTTTAGCGGATCCAAATTGAGTTTTGTGTAAGGCTTGTTTAAGACAAAAGATTCAAGGTCCCCCCTTCCACTCAAATTACACATTGTCCGCAAAAATAGTTTTCAATTCGTTTAGTTTGTTTTAAAAAATTATCAAAAACGCCAAAAAAGATTTTCCTTTAAAAGGACTCCCATTTTGAACTGTCAGGTTGTTTTTTTTGCATGATAAGATGAAATATTCGTTTATCTTAAATGTGAAAAAGACTAATGGTTTTTCAAGATACTTGCTTGGTCTTCTAAACAGATTGAGGTAGTTATTAAAATGAAGTGCAGAACTCAAGTGAAGTTCGGTTTGAGAGTGGAGTGCAGAATGTGTGAAGATGCATGGTAGGATCCTTCTACTACATTGCAAAGAGATATGGAAGAGTTGTAGATAGTTTGTTTAATTAGATTGCTAGCTCACTGAACTACAATGAATAAACATTTGTGGAGATCGGAAGCATCAGCTATGGGGGAGTCTGTTGATGTCAGAAACTATGTGTAGCTGAAGCTATCCAAAGACCAAAAGACCACAAGATGTTTGAAGACAAAGTTACACTATGAAGCTATTGTCAGGGGGGGGGGTCTATTGGTGCATTTTCTGTTACAACGGCTTCATAGTTAAATTTTTTAGTCTTTGGATATTTTTGTATTAGGCTTAGCATTATTGGTTAGTGAGTTTATAATTGTAATGGACTTAGAGAATGGCCTAGTGCAGTTAGAAACCTAGTTCACAAACATGTGGTATATAAACATGTTTTGTGATTAGGATTAAATAGGGAACCAGGGAGTTAGTGATTCAATTACACAGAGAGTGACTATGAGATTGAGCGAGAAATCTACAGAGAGAGGCTGGGAGATTTCTGTGTCTTAAATTGATTGTAAACACTTGTGTTGGATAATCAATAGAAGACGGTTTGAAAGTGATTGTTCGTGTCCTTCATCTGAATAACTTGTTTCTGTGTTCGTGTGATATATCAAGGGGATTCAGCACCCTTGATTGATTGTCAATCTCGTATCGGTCCACGTGTGATAGGGACCTACAAAGTTTACAAGTGTAAGGCTTTAAAAACGCACGAATATAATAAACGAAAGGTTAAAAAAATATCAAATTTTGAATAAACAAACGGTCCAAAGAAATGAAAGAGTTGAAAAAAAACCATTTTAAAAAAAAAGTTTGAAAAATGAACGATCTTGTGCAAACTTTTTACTAGAAGGTTTCATCATTTTTTCAAATCTAACATTTCTTTTGTTTTTTATACACGTCGTTTTGTAAAATTTAAAAATTGAACGACTTAGAAAAGTGAGTTGTTTAAAAATGTTTAAAAAACAACCGATTTTAAAAAGAATGGTATAAAATGAAGTGTTTAAAAAACTTTAAAAGACAAATGACTTTAAAATGAACTATTTTAAAAAACAAACGGTTTAAAAAGAAAGAAAATTAAAAATGATAGACGATTTAAACAAAATGTTAAAAATACAAATTATTTTTTAGAGAAAACTTCCGTTTTGCTCCCTGTGGTTTGGTCGTTTTAACGGTTTTGCCCCAATAGTTTAAAAATGGCCAGTTTCCTCCCTGATCTCTCTATCTTTTCACCATTTTGCTCCCCGCCTCTAACTCCATCTAAAACGTCTGTTAGTTTTGTGGGTATTTTGGTAATTTAATATATATATATATATATATATATATATATGATTTTTTTTAATATTATTGAAGCTAATAATGACTCTCTCTCTCTCTCTCTCTCTCTCTCATCTCACCCTCATTCCCCCTTCCTTCCCCTTCATCTCTCCTCAGTCAAAATTATTTAAACCTACACAAACTCTTATTACATATTTACATACAGACATAAACGAGCCACCACCATGAAACCGGCCCACCACCATCACACCTAACCCGTCACCATGACACCACCACCAACATCATTTCATCTTCGTCTGAAACCTAACCCCGAAATCTTCATCAAACCCTAGTCATGGATGTTGAGGTTTCATCTTCGAGAAAGGACAATGATGGTGGATCCAGACCGGCTAAACTAATCGTGATGGTGAAAGGTGAACCTTTGTTGGTAGCGGTGACTAGGGTTACAAAGAGATGTTGATAACAATTTCTAGATCTAGGGTTTCGAACTAAGGTTCATCTCTCCGGTGACAAGAATAAACAAAACGGAGGATGGCCATGGTGGTTCGCGGTGGTCAACAATAGCAACAGAGGGATTGAAACCCTAGATCGTTGGCCAAACTTTTTAAACTATTGGACTTCGTCATGGCTCCACAACAGAAGGTAGAGATTTGGAGGTGATTCCAGTGGTTTTTGGGGCTGAATGGATGATTTCTCGTGGTGGTGGTGCTTGTCCGCGGCGACACTTGTAGAAGAGGATGGCGAACAGGTTGAATATAGTTAAACAAACAGATCTGGTCCATCAATATGATGGTTGAAAGATTTGCTATGTATGTGGTTTGGGTGGCTCCGGTGATTTGGAAGGGCAGGTGGTGGTGGTGTGGTGGCGTGTGTGGGTGTTTGTGTTTGAGAGAGAGATAATGTAAAATAATAAAGAACTGATATTTATTTTATGTTTATGTAAAATAAACAAATTTAATGTTTATTTAGGTAAAAAGACTCAAATGCCCATACTGTTATTTATTAAATTACCAAGAAACCCACAAAACTAACAGACGTTTTAGATGGAGTTAGAGGCGGGGATCAAAATGGTGAAAAGTTAGAGAGATCAGGGAGGAAACTGGCCATTTTAAAACTATTGGGGCAAAACCGTTAAAACGACCAAACCACAGGGAGCAAAACAGAAGTTTACTCTATTTTTTAAAATGGCTTTTATACAAACAAACGGTTAATGAAAATACATATTTAATTATGTATTTAAATCGTATTTTGTTAAATAATAATCATGAAAATAACAAAATAAAAAAACTTAAGGAATTGCATTAACAATCTCTTACGTATTAAAAGAACTTTGTAATTATCAAAAACGGCCCTAAGGTATATAATGACCTAATTACCCTTACACTTAACTGCCAAAAGTAACAAAGTTAGTGTCAGGGGCCAAAACTGTTATAAAATGCAACCTCGGGCTGTTATGTTAAAAGATTTCTTTTTGAGTTGAAATGGTTAAACTGGCTAAACCACATGGACCAAATTAGTAACTTACTCTTATATAAAAAAGGTATATAATGTCGAATTCGTATGTTTGGTCCAAAAATACAAATTTGAATTCGACTCGGATGTTGACTTCATTCAAAATTTTGTTCGAATTCGGTATAATTTGAATTAATCAACATTGCTATTAATAACTTAAGCCAAAAAGAAGTTATTAACCATAAACTAGTCTTTTTTTAGGTCGTGCGTTGCGACGAAACTGAACAAATAATAATGTAAAACAAACGTGATTTGGAAATAAAGCATGTTGTTTAGAAAGCCAAACCATTAGAAACAGTTTAATTTATCATCGAATCGTTTTATGATACCAAATTAATACTTTATTTAGAGTACAACTTCGTTTTTAACAAAACTTATAACAGAATGATGTGGAAAAAATTAAGCACAACTACGTACTTAAGTTTTCAGAAAAAAGTTATAAACATAAATTATTAAAGAATTATCAAATTTATCGATAAATTAATATATGTTCTAAAAAAAAGAAAAACAGAATTATTAAAAAAATGGTATAGGAAATATATGCTTTTAAAAAAAGGGAAAAAATTTAAAATATGTTATTAAAAGTAGATATAATAATAAACTATTACAATATATTAAATAAAAGAAAAACAAAAAACTATATATTGTTATAGAAATAAAGTTACTATTCATCATCCTTTGTCAACAAATACCAAATAAATACTTTATTTAGAGTACAACTTCGTTTTTAACAAAACTTATAACGGAATGTCGGGGAAGATTCAAGCACAACTACGTATTTAAGTTTTTAGAAAAAAGTTATAAACGTAAATTATTAAAAAATATCAAATTAATCGATAAATTAACAAATGTTCTAAAAAAGAAAAAAAGAATTATTAAAAAAATGGTATAGGAAATATATGGTTTTAAAAAAGGAAAAAAAAATTAAAGATATGTTAATAAAAGTAAATATAATAATAAACTATTATAATATATTAAATAAAAGAAAAAAACTATATATTATTATAAAAATTAGGATTGCGACCCGCCGCACGGGATTATTTAGTTATAAATAAGTCGCTCTAGGACCCGCACGTTATGTTAAACCTGTCAAACGGGGAAAAAATAGACGATGTAAAAACGTTCATCTACATGCACGTTGCGTCGTGTTAACTCGCAAAATTTAGAACGAAACATAAAAACGTTAAACCAAAGACGCACGTTGCGATGTGTTAAGTCACAAAATTTAGAACCAAGCATAAAGTGAAAAGTTTGCGGAAAATGAAAACTATAAAGGATCAAAGTTGAAAGTAAAAAAAGTTATGAGGATAGACTGCAAAAGATAAAAAGTTTTGGGTTAAAAGTAGAAAAACAGATAGTTTTGGGTTAAAAGTAATTTATGAAATACTTTTGTGTGAAAAGTAAAAAAAATCATTATTTTTTTGGAAAACCCCCCAAAGCCAACATTACGACAACCATATGCATAACCATTTTTTCTTTGAAAACCCCTCAAAGCACACCTCGCGTTGCAGCGGGGCGTAAAATGGTGTCAAATAGTACTAATGTCACACAACCGTCATCGACCACCAACATTGACTCGACCTAGGATATGCGTGTTGCGACAAATCTGTCAAACATGGGAAAATAGAGGTAAAAACGTTGAACCGCACATGCACGTTGCGTCGTATTAACTCGAAAAATTTAGAACTATACGTAAAACGAAAATTTGCGAAAATGAAAACTATAAGTGACAAAAGTGTGAAGTTAAATTGCAAATAATGAAAATTTTTGAGTTAAAGTTAAAAAACAAATTATGTAGGGTTAAAATTGAAAAAGGTAAAAACCTTTGGGTTAAAAGTAAAAAATCAAGTTTTTTTTTTTGAAAAATGGCCAAAGTACAATGTACAACTCATGATGCACATATAACTTGCTAATTTATATATGGAATAATAAAGTTACTATTCATCGTCCTTGGTCAACAATATTTACTAGGTTCGTTGACGTCGCGCGTTGTGGCGAAACGAAGCAAATGACAATGTAAAACAAACGTTATTTGAAATTGAAGCATGTTGTTTAGAAAGGAAAACCGTCAGAATCGATTTAGTTTATCATCATACTGTTTTACGACACCAAATAAATACTTTATTTTGAATACAATTTCCTTTTAACAAAACTTATACTGGAATTTAGAGGGAAATAATTAAACATAACTCGTACCTAAATTTTTAGAAAAAAATTAACAAACGTAAATTATTAGAGAAATTTGAAATTAATTGATAATGAAAATATGATTAAAAAAGAAAATAAATTACTAAAAGCAAAGTATAAAAGATAAAAGAAATATAGTTTTAAAAAAAGTAAAATAAAACAAAAGATATGTTAAAACTTAAAAGTAAATATAATAATAAACTATTATAATATTAAGGGTAAACTGTCAAAATGGTTCATGAGATTTGGTCACTTTTGCCACTTTAGTCCAAAACACAAACCTTTTGAATCTTGTCCCTGTGAATTTAATTTTGTTGCCATTTTCATGCAAAATCAAAATCTGTTCAAATTTTTTAGTTAACATCCAGTTTTTTTTTTGTCTCCCCCCCCCCCTTTAGTGAAGGGTAAAATGGTCTATTAAAGTTTTATTATAACAAATTAAAAAAAATTCTGACCATTTTGCCCCTTCATTAAAAAGGAGGAAAAAGACAAAAAAAGAGTTGAATGTTAACTGGAAAATCTGACCAGATTTTGGTTTTGGATGAAAATGGCAAGAAAATTGAAACCGCAAGAATCCAGATTCAAATGGTTTAAGTTTTGGACTAAAATGACAAAAGTGACCAAAACTCATCGGCCATTTTGACAGTTTACTCTAATATTAAATACTAAAATATTAAAAAACTATATATTATTAAAAAATGAAATAATTGTTTATGGTCTTAGAAAAAATTAACAAACATAAGTTATTAAAGAAATATCAAACTAATGAAAATCGAAAGTATGATTTAAAGAGAAAAAATAAATAATAAATGAAAAATAAAATATGGTTTTACAAAAGGAAAATAATAATACAAAATTATGTTAAAATTAAAAGTGAATATACTATTATAATATTAAATACTAGAATATGAAAAAGCTATATACTATTATAATAATAAAGTTACTATTTATGAAAAAATAAATTAAAAAAATAAATAATAAATGGAAAAGAAAATATGGTTTTGCAAAATAAAATAATAATATAAAAATAAGTTAAAATAAAAGTGAATATACTATTATAATATTAAATAATAAAAAACCTATTTATTATTATAAAAATAAAGTTACTATTCACAAGCCTTTGTCAACAATATATATAACTAGTTTTCAATGCGCCGAAACCGAACAAATGATAATGTAAAACAAACGTGATTTGAAAATAAAGTGTGTTGTTTAGAAAGTCAAACCATTAGAACGATTGAGCAAATGATAATGTAAAATAAACGCGATTTAGTTTATCATCGTACCGTTTTATGATACAAAATAAATACTTTATTTTGAGTACAACTTCGGTTTTAATAAAACTTATAACGGAATGTCAGGAAAAGAAATCAAGCACAACTACGTACTTAAGTATTTAGAAAAAAGGTATAAACGTAAATTATTAAAAAGTATCAAATTAATCGATAAATTAATATATGTTCAAAAAAGATAAAAAAAAATTATTAGAAAAAGGTAAAGGAAATATATGTTTAAAAAAAAAAGAAAAATATGTTATTAAAAGTAAATAAAATAATAAACTATTTTAATATATTAAATAATGAAATAATAAAAAAACTATATATTATTATAAAAATAAAGTTACTATTTACCATCCTCGTCAACAATATATATATAATATATAATCGTTCTTATATAATAAATAAAGTACCTAAAATGAAAACAACTAAATAGCAACTTTGTGTCTTACTAAAGTGAGAATCATTTGCGTAAAATTATAAAAGGAAAGGAGAATTCAAGTAGATAATAAAATAATAAAAAACTATATATTGTTATAAAAATAAAGTTACTATTCATCATCTCCTGTCTACAATATATACTAGCATTTTTATATCGCGCGTTGTGGCGAAACCGAACAAATGATAATGTAAAACAACCGTGATTTTAAAATAAAGCATGTTGTTTAGAAAGTCAAACCATTAGAACGATTTAATTTATCATCGTACCGTGTTTTATGATACCAAAAAAATACTTTATCTTGAGTATAACCTTGTTTTAACAAAACTTATTACGTAATGTCAGGGAAAGAAATCAAGCACAACTACGTACTTAAGTTAAAAAATTATAAACGTAACTTATTAAAGAAGTATCAAATTAATCGATAAATTAATATATGTTAAAAAATAAAAATAAAGAATTATTAAAAAAAGGTAAAGGAAATAGATGTTTAAAAAAAAGAAAAATATGTTATTAAAAGTAATTATAATAATAAACTATTATAATATATTAAATGATAAAATAATAAAAATCTATATATTATTATAAAAATAAAATTACTATTTATCGTCCCTCGAAATCAATATATATATATAATATAATATAATATAATATAATACAATATTTTCTTCAAAAGTTTTGGGGAGGAATACGAATTGATTTTTGCAATTTGATTTTTTGTTTATAAATTAATATCATTATACTTGATAAAACATATGATTAAAATATAGTATTTACAATTACAACCCTTAACTTTCTAAAAACTTTGTAATCTAGTTTTACATATTTATTTTATATATGTGTTGGTATAAATTCAAAGTGAATTACGTTTAGACGTAAATTTTTCTACGTAATAATTTGGGTCAAATATAATATGTTCTTATTCTTATTATTATTATTATTATTAACGTTTTGACGTAAAATTTATTTTTTCCATAAACAAGTTGGGTCTAATATAACACGTTTTTATAAATTCGAGCCAGTTTATATTTTGACACCACCGCAACGCATTATAACTATTTTCTTACGTTCTTATTTTTATGCATGTGCTGGTATAAATTCAAGTTTGTTTACGATTTGACGTAAATTTTCTTCGGAAATATGTTGGGGCAAATATAATCCGTTTTCTTACTTATTTTATGTACGTTTTCAGTTGATCTACGTTTTGAAGTAAATTACAATTAGTAAATTATGTGAATAGTGCTTTAATCATATTGGCTATTTTTTGTTTCTTTCTTGATTTTTTTGGACTTTATTATTTTTATTTATTTTACTTTTCTTTATGTTTAGTGTTTTAGTTTAGGTTTCCTTTTTCATTAAAATTATACTTATGATAACGTTTACGTTTTCATTTACAATTAATTTAAAATCAGTCTGTCCTGCTATCCAATTTCAATTTATTTTTATGGTTTTCGCTCGATGTAAAACATGTGTCGATATTCTTTTAAACATATTTATTTCGATTATTGTACTGAACCAAAATAGATATCGAATGAAACCCCGCAACATAGTGCGGCTAATCTTACTAGTTTAATATACTAAAAAGGAATAATGGATTTTAATAATCCCAACTATTGCCCATTGGCCGACAACGGTCCCAACTTCAAAAATTCCAACCGGCGATCCCATCTTTTCACATATTGGCCTTCAATGGACCCTGACTAATAGAACGCTAGCGTCGTTAGTCTCCGGTCGCCGAAAAAACGATTTTAGCCGGAAAACTCCATTTTTACCTGAAAACTCAACCTTTTCATCTCAAGCCTCTTTGTAACCTTATTACGCGCCTTTAGAAACCTTTTCTAATAAAAATCAATTATTAAGGTCGCTGCAAACTCTTTTTTTTTTTTTTTTTGCCGGAAAACCTTTTTTTGGCTGTAAAACTCAACTTTTTAGCCGGAAAACTCAAATTTTTCATCCCAAACCTGTTTGTAACCATAGATCGGACCTTTAGGAACCTTATTCCGACCAAAAACGTTTTTCTGGCGACCAGAGACTCACTGCGTTAGGGTTCTGTTAGTTAGGGTCCATTAAATACTAATATGTGAAAAGATAGGACGCCAGAGGGAATTTTTAAAGTTTGGACCGTTGCTGGCCAACAGACAATAGTTTGGATTATTAAAATCCATTATTCCTACTAAAAATTACACAAATATATATCATCCTACCAATAGATATATTTTTTTATTCTAATAAAACACAACATGGATGTGGGTAGAGACCCACACGTAAATCTTTACAAACATACGTGTGTTATGCTATGAAATATTGACTATAAATAGAGCTATATCTCCACTAAGGCATTATATTTTTATCATTTCAATGACTCGTGATACAATGGCAAATGTTAAAGAATCTCATGTTATCATATTATTTATCAGTTTTCTTGTGCTTTTGATGTCTTTTCAGTATAAGTTCTGTTGTTCCAACCATTCTATTATGTCCCAATTCAGAAAAAAAAAACATCTTTATCAATATTTAATTTTTGAAGTTTCAGGTGCAAAAAATGAACATACAGATGTGAGTCCCTTAGCAGAATATTCAATAAAGGACTGTGAGAAAGAAGGTTGTGTTTACGATGACGTTGATAATCATTTGTGTTGGTGCGGTATTACCCAGTTTGTCGAACCTAAAACCTTTAAACTTTCAAATGACCTAAGGGTGGTATTTATAGGTCCACCATCTTCATTTCGAAATTCCAACCTACAGTGGTCAGTCACTTGCAAACGCACAAAGTCAAACGAAAAACCCTTTCGTTTTACCACTTCAAACGTAAATTATTAAAGAAGTATCAAATTAATGATAAATTAATATATGTTCAAAAAAGAAAAAAAAAACAATTATTAAAAACAGTAAAGGAAATATATGTTTCAAAAAAAATATGTTATTAAAAGTAAATATAATAATAAACTATTATAATATATTAAATAATAAAATAAAAAAAACTATATATTATTATAAAAATAAAGTTACTACTCACCATCCCTCATCAACAATATATATATATATATATATAATATAATATAATCGTTATTATATAATTAATAAAGTACCTAAAATGAAAACAACTAAATAACAACTTTGTGTCTTACAAAAGTGAGAATCATTTGCGTAAAATTATAAAAGGAAAGGACAATTCAAGTAAATAATAAAATAATAAAAAACTATATATTGTTATAAAAATAAAGTTACTATTTATCATCTCTCGTCAACAATATATATAATATAATAATTGAACGTTCACTTTTTCATTCTTCTCCTGAAAACGCATGTAAAGCAAATTCATACATTTTTTTTGCTATACACAATACTCTACAAATACTAATGAAGTTACAAATATTGTTTAGGTTAAATGGTTAATTTGAATTGTTTGTTGTTGGGTCGAAAATCACAAACTCCAGTTCAATTTAAAAGCGAATATGTAATTTTGTTCGGATACTAACCAGATTCGAAATTCAAAAACCTATTTTCAAATTCGGGTTAAATAGAATTTCATATTTTTTCCAGTTCAATTCAGTAGTGAACAACCTACACCAAAACTGTAACACCCGCATCACAGGATAAGCTCTAGGGAGTGTTACGCATCGGATATACAGAACCCATAGTAACCAGAGAATTCACAGCGGAAATTTCGAACTTTTATTTAAACATTAAAAAGTATTATGCATATCTCATATTACACAATCATCTTAACTATAATAGCGATCTAAATCTTCAACAGTCCTCTAAACCTCTGTCTCTTTAAATCTCATCATCCTCGATTCCTGCAATCACATGGCACCTAGGATGTGTGCCCGAAAAATATTTGCGACTCAGTATAAACTGGCGAGTTCATGAACATAAATGATTTTATTCAAAACACATATTTATCGACTATAACATCAATCAGATATAATCGTGGCAAACAGATAAGAACATAGTAAGCAGAGTGTGTTCAGATAACCAGGCTATGTATATAAACTCTACTGGCTAAATTAGATACATACAATCAGCCCTCAATCATTGCCAAATATCACAGATGTTATACATAGTCGATTCCATAGTTATTATCAATGAGACAGAACATCACATCCCGTTTTAGAAACGATTCGGAGGAACTCACCTTGCTATCTTATAGTTCTTGTGCCTTCAGATAATTAAGCTTCTTGTAATTCTATAGTCCTGGTTCTAAGCTTTCTAAGCATCTAATTTAACAGAGTACACTACGCATAAGTGTAAAAACCGATCAACTTTAACGACAATTACGAGATCAAAACCACAACATAGATAAAAAAGTATAGCCTTATTCAGGCAACACTTAATCATTCGTTGATTGGTTTCAAATTGATCGGACATGTATCATACCAGTGATCATGGTTTCGTACACTTTTACGTAGCAGGGATTAGGGTTTAGGGACTTGGGAATTATAACGACAGAACGGGAGAACAACTAAAATAGTCCAGAGCTCATTCCTTTTATAGTCGATCCTTGACCTCATAGCGTAGCGCGACCAGCTTTTGCCAATTCCGTAGCGTAGCGCGACGTGTTAGGCAAGGCATAGGTTGCGACGTGTCCACCTAGGACTGCCACGTGTCACCACCTCGTGACACATGTCCCCCACCGCCTTTTTCATCCAATCAAGCGTTTTTCCCGATTTTCGTGCTGATACTTATCGCGTATGTTCGGGTCTTGATCCTAAATGGTTCGGTTTATAATTGCGAGTTTAGTAAAGGTACTTTTGTGCGGGTTGATTCATGAACCGTCAAGTTTTTCTTAACCGCTAAGTTCTCTTGTGCACTTGGGGTTTTGATTACGGTTTTATTCGGGACATATTGGATTGGGATATTTACATATATCCCCTTACTAAGTGTTCTTATTACATATTTACCCGATCCTTTAAATTAATTACACATTTCACCTTTTCTTATAAAATTACCCAATTCACAACTCTTTTTTAAAAAACATTAACGTTCAGTTTGTTTCCTTCCAGAAATGCCTGTTGGATTTCCTCCATCCCTAGCAACATCGTTCCACTTGCAAGCAACCCTAAGGCGATGGTGAATAAATAGTTGAGTTTGGTGTAAAAATGGTTACCTTGTTCAGCGTACAACAAATCTTCTTTTTGGAGTGTAGCAGAAAAGGTTCGGTGGTGAGGAGTGGTCACCGATGTTCGATGATATCAAGTCTTCAACAAAAACTTTTCAGTTAATAAAATAACTATATTAGATTAGTTGAGTTTAATCTTTTTGTTTCTTTGTATATTGTTTTTTAATCTTTTTTATTCAAGTCTTCGTAACAACAGATCTTCTTGTTTCTTTATGTTGTCCATACAACTACTTTCTGCTTTTTCCTATTTTAATCTGCATATTGTTGTTCATACAGGTTCTTGATATGCCAATGAAATTGTTTAACATGCTTTTTTATGGTTAATATTTTATTTTATTTTATGAATTTTATATGAGGGGCTGAGGGTTAAATAAAACCAAAACCAAAATCAAACTGTTAGTAACGGTTCGGTGTGGTTTGGTTTTAAAGTTCAACGGTTCAGTTTTGATTATTAATAATAAAAAACCGTTACTAATATCAAAGAGTTTGTAGTTGTTAATCATATCTATTGGGACAAATCTACCCGCAACAAGATATCACCAGAATTAGTTTATGGAGATTCAAATGTAATTGATGGTATTAGTTTGGAGAAATATGTAAATAGATTTAATAAGTTTACTAAGGGTAAAATAGTAAATCAATTAGAGTAATTTTAATGAAATGGGTATATATGTAATATTTTTTAATGAAATGGGTAATTGTGTAATATATATGGTTTAGAAAGGGAAAATATGTAATTGATTTTAAAGGTTGGATAAAAATGTAATAAATGATCTTAGGAAGGGGATATATGCAAATGACCCTATTGGATTTTATTGACTAGAAGACTTGGGTTGTTACAAAAACTCTATGAATTGCAAATGTAAATGGGCTGCATATCTTTCAACAGATATTAATGTTTGAAAGTATTTGGATTCACTCTTATAACAAGAGAGTGTTGAATACTGTTGATGTTCTGAGGGAATTTCGATTTTTCCCAACTGTTCTTCTTTTGGTTAGAATAACTGGTGGGTCGTTTACTTAGGTTTGTTATTCTATTTGGGCCTGGTCCAATTTGGCCCAACAAACAGTAAGTAACCATATTTCTTGTATGGTTTTTCAGGCAAAAAGAACACCAAATATTTGAGTAAAAGCTATCAAAAGATTTATAGTAGCAATCCTTAAAAAAACAAAAAAGTTGATTTGAAGCTATTGTAGCTAACCCAATGATAAACAAACTAGCAAGCTACTTTATAACACTTCTAAACTAATATATTGAGAGAATGTGAGATGATTTGTATTTCTCTTAATGATTCAATACAACTCATCACTTATTTATATTAGTTTCTTTTTAGCGGCAGAATTATATTACAAACGGCTAGTCAATAGCTAGCATTGAAAACAAAACACTACACAAACCTTTCACTTGTCTTTTATTACCTTTATACAAAATTTATAAACCTTTTAATCTCTATAATGGTATGTTAATATGAAAGACCTTTATGATGAACTTTAATCACATATGTTTTTTTTACATTTTCTAATCTCAATTTTTAAAACAACTACAAACATGCAAAGATAGCCGTGACATCATATTTTACTTATCATTCAAAAACACTTAGGCTGGTGGGTATGGGGTGCGTCCTCGGGTCGGCTTGGCCCATCACAGGCCGGCACCACCGCCCCAGCTCGTCGCGTCTCTTCCGTCACCTCACCAACAATGGTTATGAGCCCATTTAAAAATAAAGTCGTTACAAACGGCTAGTTTTTATTAAAAAAATAAATTAAATTATAACACTATATATACATTATTTCATACCCATAATTTTTACATCAACTCATCCAAACTCTCTCAATTTCTTGTAAAAGTACTCTCCAACATTTAAAAAGCCATGGACCCATAAAACCCAAATCCAAACCTGTTCTCGGCCGCGGCTACAATCCACCACTCGATGGAATTGGTCGCCATCCCAATTTTCTTTTTCGGGTTTCCAACAATCCCCCAATGCTTTCACCCAATCGAGGAGGAGGCATTGGCTAAGACGTGGGTTGCTACGTCAAAATGCCCAATCATTGGTAAATAGTATTAGGAATATATATATATTAGATGTAAAAAATATATATTCTAATATTTATTACATTTATAAAATGTAGGTAACAACCAAGCCGGAGAAAGTTTTTGGAAGGAAGTAGTTGAAATATTCCATTCGATTATGGAGCAAGGTCCGCATCGGGAGCTCGATTCCATCTTTTCCAAGTTTCGGAAGATAAATACTATGGTCCAAAAGTTTTGTGGTTTTATAACAATTTGTATGTAGATCGTCCAAGTGGGTGGAACGACGATGACATTTTCTGAAAGGCGATGCGTAAATTCGAAGATCAGTATAGGCATCCTTTCCCACACGTCCGGGCGTGGGATGTTTTGAGGAAATCTAGCAAGTGGGCGCCGGTTCCAAACGAGGTTGAAACTGCTAAACGGTCTAAAACTTCGGATTCTAAAAGTTATAGTGTGGGAGGCTCGGACGACCATTGTCAAACAAATATCAACGGCAAGTCGGAATTTGACGATGATATAAATGAAATTCCAGAGGCGCAACGTCCCATAGGGAGGGACAAAGCCAAAAGGGAGACGACCGTAAAAAAACAAGCTGCGTCAGGGAACAGTTAGAAAATGGAAGATTTAATGGCCCAACTCAAAGCATTCACCGGAATTTTACTATTTTTTTTAATTTTAAGCAATATTATGTTTTATTAAGTTGACTTTTTTTTAAGTTTAGGTTCAATTTTTTAGGTTTAGGTTTTTTTAATGAAATGTAAATTATATTATTAATTTTAATATTTAACTTAATTTTACGTATATACATGTTGAATATTAATTAACAAAAAATAAATAAATAAAGGGAAGGCTCATCACCCACATCCCAAACTTATTACTTGGGTGAGATTATGGCATCCCGATAACGTGACCGTTTACGTAGTGGTCCATCAATAAGTAAGGGATATTCACTGTTTTTAGATTTTTCATGATCAAATTGTTTTTTTATACCAAATCAAATTATTTATAGAAAAAATAGTTAACTCTTTATAATAAACAAATGATTTGTTAGTAAAATAATTTAGATAAAATAAGTTTTTTTTTTATAAAAATACTCTAAAAAATATATAAATCAGTGACTTTAAATTAAAACATTCCCAACATCCATTGGTGAGATGTGGGCTGCAAACGAACCAAACGTTCGGCGAACAGTTCGTGAACTGTTCGGCGGGAAGTTCGTTTGTGTTCGTTCGTTTAATAAACAAACGAACACGAACAAGAAATTTCGTTCGTTTAGTTAAATGAACAAATATGGACAAAGGTCTTGTTCGTTTGTTTATGTTCGTAAATGTTCGGTAACGTGTTCGTTTGTGTTTGTTACTTCATTAGTGTGTTTAGTTTTTATATTTAATTAAATACTTCAAAATCCTGACAAATTAAATATCTAATAAGTGTCGGTGTATTATATATTTTGTTTATGAATGATTGTTTGTGTTCGTTTGTTTCCATTTGTGTTCATGAACATTAGTTTGTGCTCATTTGTGTTCGTTAAGTTCGTTGCCTAAAATTAACAAACAAACACAAACGAACAGGAACAAATTCATTTCCTTAACAAATGAACACGAACATAAAATCTCGTTCGATAAGTGTTCGTGAACGGTTCGCGAACACATATATTTCTTAACAAACGAACACGAACAATGTCTTGTTTGTGTTTATTTAGTTCGTTTGCAGCCCTAGTGAGATGAGTGCCAAATTAAATCAAAGTAGGTTTATACCTGACCTGACCATGTAAACAAGAATTTTTTTGCAGCCCATGCTGGGCAGTTTACACTTTTGTCCTTGCACTCATCACTTGTGCTATTTAATTTTTTAACGGCAAGGAACGACACCGGGTGCTGTGGCAAAGGTCGATTACTCGATCGCCGCCAGCCCCTTGGCTCTCCTAGATACGCGGAAACCCAACTTCCATCAGCCTGAAGTCACGCCAATGGAATAATCGGTAAAACATCGCCTCTCATCCAAGACGAACCGGCGCCACCCGTATTCGCCCTTCACCTGGATACCGCAAAAAATAATGGGAATAGTGGGAGTCGAACCTGGGTCACAAGAAACACCAAGTTTTTTCCCAACCACTCCACCACTACCTCATTCGCCCCTTGTGCTATTTAGTTTGTCAAAATTTCTGACATGGCTCCTTTTTGTTGCAGACTATTTCTCACCAAGGGCGTAGCTTTGTGGGGGCAGGAAGGGGTGGCCGACCCCCGAACTTTTTGCTCAGTAGTGGGGGGTATGTAGTTTTCGTATATAAATTTTTTGGTATATACGTTTTTTACCCCCGGTTTTATAGAAATTTTTGGTATATACGTTTTCGACTCCCCGGTCGAAAATCTCAAGCTTCGCCACTGTTTCTCACCTTCGTTGATGGTGCAGCTACCATATACGCTTAATACATCGATTGTAGCATTCGGGTGAAATCTTATTCTTATTGTGTTAAAAATGAGTTTTTTACAACAATTTGTTGCTTGTTTCTACAATATCTAGTCATATTGACCAGTGGCATATCTGAGAATTAATGTACTCTGTTCGAGGTTAAAAAATGTGCCCTTGTATCTTAACGATAAACAAGGTATTTACGAAAATGACAAAATCGTATTATTCGATAAACAATGCGTAACATCCGCCCAAAACGGATTTCCGATACCCATCCATTTTGAAAACCGGATCCTAAATGAACTTTTTTATTTATATTAGTTTTTTCATGTTTAAAATATTAATTTTATAAATGAAACTTGTTAGTCCCGTTAATAATTACAAAAGAAATAACTAACCTAGTTATAAATTTTAGATTAAACTAATTTCCTAATTGAAGGGACTGATTTGGTAATTCTTTAGAACTTTTAAGTGCAGGGACCAGTTGTGCAATTATTGGAAACTGTTAAATGAAACTCAATAAAAAAGAAGGGAACCAAGGGACTCGAACCCAGGTCTTACCGGACCCAAAGAAGTAAACAAAACACGCGCGACACTACACCAAAGATCATTTTATGTATATTGTTTGATTCGATTTCTATTTATTAACATATATATCAGTTAAAAAAGACACGTGCCCCTCGAAATCACGGGCCCTGTGCGGAAGTCCTCCCCGCACACCCTCATAGCCGCCCCTGATATTGACCACAAATCAATTGCAAAAATAATCATTGCTAGAACTTGATCAAGACTCATAAAAAATTAAACAATAATTTAGATATTTGACAAATAATCAAACAACTTTACTGTCGGTTGCTCAATAATCTATTATCTATTATATATAATAAATGAAAGTGATTTGGGCCACGTGTCACTTAATTAGGGCATCGTTTTCCCCCTTTCCCGCCCAACAGTAACCACTGCCCTTTATTCTCATATTTTCACAAACCCTATTTCATTCTTCTCCTTCACCTTTCCATACAAGATCCCCTTTCTCTCTGATGTTCATCCTTCTCCTTCTTCACATTTCCATCTCTTCAACAACGTCCTGCAAATGTTACTTCTATTGGATACATCTGCGTTTGAAACCCTAAATCATGTACCGTCGAGTAGTTGAAGAACAGAATATTCATGTAAGATCTATTTTTTCATTCGGAAATTTTATTTCGTTTTATCTATTTTCTCATACTGAACACGATGAACCCTTTTGTACCCTCATAAGAAGAAGCAGATCTCCTAGGGTTTCTTATCGTACTCGATGAACCCTTTTGTACAAGCTCCTGTTAATCAGTGACACTGGTATGTTGTAATAATGTTTTTATTAGTGTATATATATGAAATATATGAATAACTCTATTTGTAGCTTTTGATTTTGTCTTTCCTTTGTTATTGTTTATTCAGATGCTTGCTTTGTTGTATCATGTGATTACGAGTAGACTGATTTTGATATGTTTGTAGTTTATGTCCTTTGTTGGTGCATATGTCTGTCGACTTCGTCTTGCATCGAGTCTTATATTAGAATTGTTAGATCAGGGCACGTTTTACAAGAGAATAGGATTTATGTGTTAAAGGGGTAATTTCGCTTGAAAGTGGCAAGTGCACTTTCAAACGAAATTAACATGGTTAATTCCGCTTGAAATGGCCAGTGCCACTTTCAAGCGAAATCAGCAGCCTATAAATACCCCTCAAACGAAATCATTTGTAACTTTCATGTTTCCGGTACCGAAGTGCTGCCGACGTGTCTACTGATCTGTAATCGTGTTATAATCAATATACAAGACATTTAGAAGTGAATCAAGTTATTTTACAAATCAATTCATTTGTTTCCGCCTCTTGAATTGACTAGAACTCTTCTAATTGACTCGTTTGGGTCACAGAAAGATCCTACAAGTGGTATCAGAGCTCAGGAGGAAGAGTTCTTGCCGAAACAGCCATAATTTCTGATTTCTACACCTTCTTTTTCAAAATTAACAAAATTTCACGGTTAAAATGGATTGAATTTCATACATTGTGTGCGTAATTGTGTTTTAACAAATCCTTGAAAGAATTGGACCTTAATTCAGCTTAAAATTGATAAAAATCGTAATTTCGCTTGAAAAACAGATCGGACATGATGACGTCAGCAACATTTCACACGGAATTAGCACTTGATTCCGCTTGAAATCGCTATTCCGTTTGAAAAGTTCACCTAATTCCGCTCTAAATTACCTAATTCCGCTTCAGGGTGTGATTCCGTTTGAATTGTTCCACACGAAATTAGTTAATTCCGCTCCAAAGTGTAATCTCGTTTGAAAGTGTGTTGTCTCAAACGAAATCAGGTATTCCGTTTGAGGTGATTCCGTTTGAGAGGTGATTCCGTGTGAAGAGGTTGATTCCGCATCAAGTGTTGATTCCATTTGAAACTGTATTCCGTTTGAAAACTGAGTTTTTGAAATTTGTGTTTGTGAAACTATTTGACTAATCATGGAAGAAGAATTTTACAATGCGTTTGCTACACCAGTTGCACCAGTAACAGCTGCTGAAACATTGTACAGTGAGAATGAAACGGGAACTCATCAAAAACCGCCAAAGCTTATGTACATTGAAGATTTTAAAGGATGGCAGAATCGATTTGAGAATTGGGTGCAAGCTTATAAATTTGACGCATGGTGTTCATTGGAAAAAGATTACGAAAAACCGAAAAATGAATGTGCGATTGAAAAAGCATTTTGTGACTTTTCAGAGAATGATAAATTGAAATATACAAGTGAAAAAATGATGATCAGTATTCTTCAACAAGCGATTAAAGAAGATATCTTTGTGTTACTTCAACATGATGGTACTGCTAGATCAATTTGGACGGCATTAATTCAAAAGTTTAAAGGAAATGCATATATGATCAAGAATAAAAAGGCTTTACTAAATAAATCATTTGATATGTTTGTAGCTTTCGAAGGAGAATCAACAAAAACAACAATTGATAGATATTGTCATCTTGTTTTAGAAATGGGAAGATTGGAAATAAAGAAAGATGACGTAGAATGGGTTGATAAACTAGCTGATGCATTACCACAACAGAAATGGGGAACTTATTTGTTGATCTTAAAGCTCATGAGAAAGTCTGAAAATATGAATCTGGCACAGTTTATTCAGAAGATTGAAGAGCACGAGTTGGATATTCAGAAAACAACAATTATGAAGAATTCAAATGCTCAACAAGATGTCAGTTTATACTACAGAGGAAATAAATTTGAAGCTACTCCCAGCCCAAAGATCCAAACTGGTTTCAGTACTGATAGTTCATCCAGAACTAAGAGTAGTAATATGACACAGAGTGGTGGTTCTTCGTCTTCATATTCCAGCTTTGATCCAAACTACACAACACCAAATCCTCAACAACAAAATTCAATAAACCTTCAATGCAATGTCACTTTGAATATTCAAAATGGTCAAAATCTGTCTCCGGAAATAGCAAAACAACACATGGTATCACTCGTTGCCATGTTAGAATCATATGAAAGCTTGATTGGTGGAAAAATTGGAAATCCGATGCTTACAAAAGAATATTATGACCAAATTGATGCAGAGGAACTTGAGTTGATGGATGTCAAGTGGTGTATGGCTAGTGCTATTAGAAGGGCAGAAAAATTTCAACAAATCACAGGTAGAGATGAGTTTTTGGGATTGGCTAATTCTACATTAGGATTTGACAAGTCAAAAGTTACCTGTTTTCGTTGCAAAGGAAAAGGACACTTTAAACGAGAGTGTAAAAATCAAGAAGCAACAAGAGGATCAGAAAAGAACGATTATTATCAGAAATCCATTTTTCATCAGATTGATCAGCAACCACAAACGGCACATGCACGTGCTATTGAAGATAAAAAGAAAGCTTGTCTTGTTAATCAAGATGATGAAAAAGTTGCAGAGGGGTTTAGCTGGGATAAATACATTCCACCGGGTTCAGGATTTGTTGCTCAAATTTTGGAAGCAGAATCAATCAAATCTCAATAAAAAAGAATACCTATTTTTCCGGAATTAGGAAATGATGCGGACACAGATGATGAAGAAGAGTATATTAATAAAGCTAGAAAAGGTTTGGATACTTATAGTTTTTATTTGTTCTTTGCAGATAAGATTGAGATGCTAAATGAGAAAAAGGCTGCTAGATTGAAGAGAGAGTTGGAAGCAAAAATAATTGCTGAAGAAAAAGAAAAACTAGAAGCCGAGAAAACTGAAGTTGCAAAAATTTCAACAGAGAAAACTGGAGTTGAAGAAAGTTCAACAAAGAAAGTTGAAGATGAAGATCGTGAGATAAAAACTGAAGGTGATGAAGAAAAAGTAGTTGAAAAGATTGTTGAAGTAGAAAAGATAATTGAGAAAATTGTTGAAGTTGAAAAGGTGATCGAGGTTGAAAAGATAGTTGAAGTCATTAAACCTTGTCTAAAATGTTTGGAGTCTTGCAAACATTGTGAGGAGAAAGACAAGAAAATTTGTGAACTTGAAGAGATGAAAGAGAATTTATTGTCTGATGTAAAGTATGTGAAGGAATCATATGATATCCTGAACAACACAGTAAATGGTTTGAAAAAGACAAATTCAGAAATTGAAGCTGCTATGACAAAGATGAACTCAACATTAATGACAAAGCAGAAGGTCATTAATGAGTACATTGAAGATTGTGCAAAGTTGAAGAAAGATTTGGAACTTGAAAAGATTGAAAGTGAAAGAATCAAAAGGTTACTGTTGAGTTATACAACATGTGATTATTTGATTGATCAAGTTTATCCTACTGTTGCAGGTCTTGAAGCTTTCAGAGATAAAGAGACGGAAGAAACAGATGCGGGTAAGAAACAAAGTGTTAAGTATAACAAGTGTTCGTCTCCAATCTATGAGAGTTATTCCCCCAGGAATCCTATCGAGGAGCGTTTAAAAAAGGCAATCAACATCAAGTTAAAGTCTGAAACCATTGATGAGTTACCAGATAATATTGATGTCACATTCACAGCGTCTGACACTGATCATGAGTCTGAATTGTTAAAGAAAGTGGTCGATCAGGTGTTGGATATGGATGAAGAGTCAAAACCGGAGTCTATATCTGAAAGTCCGAGTTCGTCAGAAAAGAGTCTGAGTTCACCGGTTAAAAGGGTTTACAATAAAGAATTCCTGTTATCAAAATCTAATTTGAATGACGAACCAATCAAAGTGGCATATACTTTGAATGATTCAGAAAAATTATATTCTGATGAGGAATTTCCAATAAGAGGTGTTAAACTAGAAATGATAAAAAAGATTTTCAAACTAATAGAAATTAATATTTCTGAAATAAAAGATGAAAATCTTTCTAAAAAACCAAGACCTTACACCTCAAGAGTTCAACAACGCTTAAACAAGAAAAAGGGTTACAGTTCTGGTTCAGGTTATCAAAAGAAACCAAACCATAACAGTAATTTCAAAAAGAAAGGATTAGGTTTTAGTTCTTCAGAAAACTATAAAAATGAGAAAAATTATAAACCAAAAACAAAATTTGTTGCAGGAGGAAGTTCTGAAGAAGAGCAGAAGAAACCATTCTAGAAACAGTCAAATCAAGAGTTTCTTGCTGAAATAAAGAAGAATGTGAAGAAATTTGCTCCGAGAGTTGACAGAAGAACGTGTTTCAAATGTCACAAGATTGGACACATTGCTTGGAACTGTCAACAGTCCAACAACACAAAACAGGGAGTTTCTTTTAACTCAAAATTGAAAGAAAAACATATTGATGAAAAGAAACAGCCAACAAATTTTGAAGTTGGTGAAACTTCAAAACGTTTTTACAAAAGAAGAGTTGATGAAAACAAACAAAGATGGGTTGTAAAATCTGAGAGTAGTTCTGACAATGAATCTGATTCCATAAAATCAGAGGAGTCATTTGTTGGGAAAGAGAATGAGAATTCCGTTCCTGAGATGAACGATGAAATCTTTCCTAAATTGTCAAAAGAAAATTTGAAGTTAAAGGTTGGTAAAACTGAGATTTCAGGTCAATTCTTCCCTGGTAAAGGAGAATTTGATGCTGAAAAGGCTTTCAATGGGAAAGTCAAACACATCTTTGGGAAGATGGTTGATGGGAAGGTTAAAAGTGCCAAAGAATTTTATCAATCGAAAAGATGGTGGGATAGATGTGTACCAAAATCACCCAAAGCTGGTCAGGCTTGGGTGACAGGATTTTCAAACTAAAAACCTGACTTGCCGGAGCTCCCTAGTTGGTAATCGTGGAGCAGGAATCGGCATCATTCTTGAATATGTTTGGTTGGTAAATCTACAGGTGGTATCTTTATATTGTTATATTTTGTTTTACAAATGGTATGGTTGGTGAGTGAATCTACAAGTGGTTGAAGAAGGTTTTCACTTTCAAGTGGTAAATCAAGGACATTAAATTGTACTTGCTTTTCCTACAAGTGGTATTTTGGAAAACAATGTGATAAACCCCTAATTTACAAGTGGTAAAATCAATTAAACTAATTTTCCGGAAAAACCATTTAATTAAAAGAAACTTAAGTGTTTTGAAATCACAATGGGAAAATGTTTTGTTGTGAGGGGGAGTTCTGATTGTTTATGCCAAGTGGATGGCGATCTGAAGTGATTCGATATCAGTTGTTACTTTACTTGTACAATTTGTTTTTCAAATTTCCTTAAATGATTTTGAATTTTAGGGGGAGTAAGAATTTCAGAGAAAATCCAAAAACATTAGAAAATTTGAAAAAAAGGCAAAAACATGATAAAATCAAAAATGAGTTTTGTTGTAAAAAATAGGAAATGATAGTACATCAGTGGACTATCACAACATGCTAAAGAATTGGAAAGTCAAATGTGATAAACGGTCTCACTGATGATGTGTCAGTAGGTTTTTGCACATTTAGTAGATTGTGACGAGATATAAACCTAAATTTCAAACTTGCTTATATCGTGGGTAACATCTCTCGGATATATGGGTAACCCCCGAAATCTTGTTTGAATGACCCCTCTTTCTGAGATACTAGATCTTTATGCGTAGTGATATCTGGGGTATTATCTCGGGACTTCTGATTTTGCGGAAGCAATGGCCTAGTCCCCGTATAATACTTTACGCTTGCTTGAAATATAAGCCTGCCCTCAGCATAAAAAATGATGAAACATTGAAAAATGCTAATCATGTGCTGTTGTAAAAAAAGATCCTCTAAAGGGGACCCACCAAAAGTCGAAGCCGTCATCTCTCTGCTGAACGGAAGTTCTGACCTGAGCTCTCACGGCCCTCGCATATAACCCTTTACAGATATCATCTAGGTATACTCACCTGTAAGACTGAATATTGGGATCTGGATACGGGAGTATATTCTGAGGTGGGACACGCGAATAAGTTTAAGTCTCTAAAACATTAATCTCGTATCTCGAAACAATTGAACTTTGTGTGAGAATTTAAGTGGATCAGTATACTGACAATCTAAGTGAATTGTTTAGAACTTAAAATGTTTAAAGCTTAACGGTGTTGGTGATTTGTCTAAAAAACTGATATGATCCTCTTACATAAACTCACAAAAATATTGGTTTGTAAATATTTTTTATTGCATTTCATTTTATATAAAAAATCCATAAAGATTTTAGTGTGTTTTAGCATAAATTTTTGAAAATACAAAAAGATTTTTGACAACTGATGTTGAAAAGCTGATTTTCAAAATTCCGAGTGCTATACATGACGAACAGGTTTGGGAGTGTGTGGTTAGAAAAATGATATACATACAAGTGGTCATCAGAAATTAACAATGTTATATCATTAATTGATGTTTTGATCTGAATTAATAAAGTGATTAGCAGAATTTAAATTTTGTCATATTTTAAATTTGTGAAATTTATTTTTGGGTAGAGATTTGTGCAGGAATCAGTAGAGCCAGGAATTGGTTCTGATCCTGTGGGAAGGAATGTGAGCCAGATTGTAACACCCTTAAATTTATACTTGAATTAATTACTAATTTATACCAAAAGATAATATCTTAACATAAGTTTCAAAATGTATCATATACCTTAGTCATCAAATGACTAGGTTAGAACATACAAAAGTTGTTTGAAAATTTATTTACAACCCTATTACAAACATTTAATAAGTTTAACACATAGCGGAAGCTTCAAAATTCGTGTTCGGTTCTTCAACATAGCTTGTCCACCATCCGTAAGATCCACCTAATCACCTAGGGTCAAAACCATTAAGAACATTAGTTTTGACTTCATTGCATAGGACTTAGCATATGATTAAAACATCAATTTTAAAATAAATAAAATAAAAAAAATAAATTTTCTGTTCCACCGTAAATTACGACATCACCGTAATTTACGGTGAGTCTTGAGACTTCTTGGTGCACCGTAAATCAGGAACTTTGCACCGTAAACAATTCTCATTCACCGTAAATTACGGTACTACCGTAATTTACGGTAGTACCTGGGATTCCATGTTTTACTTTGTTTAGTCTTTACATCAAGACCCCAATCCTCGAAATTCAGTTTTCTTCTATGATACTAAACAATAAAAAAATCTTGTAGTTCTGATATGTTATATAACATCCAAATCAACAATCAACCTAACATAATCTAGAACACTAGTCATGCCTTGCTTAATTATTCGACCCGTTCGGCTTGTCTATGGAATTTCTTCCTTTTTGACAACTACCAACGAGTTCAATCCATCTTTCGACCAAATATTCAATATAGCAATATCATAGCTTTAATTCATAACAACTTGTATCTTATAATTCGATTTAACCAAATACAATGATCTAATTTTTACTTAATGTAACGGGTCAAGTTACATACTTGCATATCTAAACAACATTATCAACCAACAATTCTATTTAACTATTTTGACCCGTTTGTTTGTTGAGTGAGTTACACCACTTCATTGACATACCAAACGCCATCATTTTCTCCATATCAATATAGAACATAAATACGACTAGGTTTATCTATATTTGTAACGAGACACAAGTCACGTACCTTTAGAGCACACCCTTCAAACGCGTATCCGCTCCGGCTTGTCCGCTTGACGATCCGGATTCTTTGCCTAAAGAGTTCAATTCACATTCAACTTAGAACTCTTTTCATAATCGTTAACGCATAATTCTCTATAATAATTCAAATCTGCGTTTTCATCTGATTTTTAACATTTTAATCCCCACTTAGGCATTTTAACAAACACCTTGCGGGTCAGATTTTTACATCATCAAAACCGAGTTCATGACTTATAATAATCATCTAAATCAACTTCAATTAGTCACATTTACACATGTTTTAACTTTCAATTTCAGAAGGTACCTCATAAAACTCAGATTACACTAGAACAAGGATCATGATCTTAGTGTTTACCAAATTTCTACAACTTATTAATCACCTACAATGGTGATTATGAACCCTACAAGTATCATGCAAGATTTTGACAAGAATTCATCTAGGGTTTATCCCTAAACATCATACTTTTTCTGAAATCACCTTCTATGATCGAATTACACTAGAAAAATCTTTCTAAACCCTAGTGTTCATCATTATCTTGTAAAATCCACAACCCACCTTCAAGGTGTTCATGGAATTTCCTGAATTTGAACATGATTTCACATGTAGTTGTCTAGGTTTCACTTCTAGACACTATATCATCCCTAATCTAACCAAATAACACACATGCAACATCTAATTTCAGATTTTCCAAAATCATGAGATTTTCAAGTTTAGAGATTTCATCAGATTTTACATACCTTTTAATCCTCTTGCGATGAGGATCACGATTCTAAGCTCAGATTTCGTTTTTGATCGGATTTGGACCTTCAATTTGGTTGTTTTGTGAATGTTAGGGTTTTGGAGAGCTTTGGTCGCCCCATTCCCTCCTGCCTGGTCGATCTCTCACACATCAGTGTGTTTGAGATTTTATTTCTTTTGTTTTATTAAATTTAGTTTCAATTTAGGCACATTAGGTCCCTTGTCTTTTGTTTTTAATTTGTTTTTAATCTCTAAGTTTCTCATAGGTCATTAACTAACTTGGTTAGGGTCATTTACTAGTTAGTTTATTTTATTTAATTTATTTGCACCCAAATTGCAAATTTATAAATTTCACATTTTCGGGATGTTACAAGTCCACCCCCCTTAAAAAGGGTTTCGTCCCCGAAACCAAAGTACGTACCAAATAGTGTAGGGTAGAGACGTCACATCTCTTCTTCGGACTCCCATGTAATGTCCGAACCCTTTCTATGTTCCCATTTGATCTTCACTTGATCAATTTGTTTGTTTTGCAATTGCTTCTAGCATTCCATCACCACTTTTCTTATCCTATAATCTCCCACCACAACTGTATTTATGGTGGGTTTAATGCGGTGATCTATATAAACCAAATTTTTACCTCTCGAATCATTATTTTACAGCAAAGCTCAAATAGTGCCATTTGACTAATATAATACCTCTTTCAGCTTCTATACTTATTCTCAGTATTTACCTAATCATAAAACTCGTTTCCAAACAACCTTTTAAAGGTTGTTTGTTCGAATTAGCTAACAAGGGCGTTTTGGTCCCTTTTAGTCTTTCAATTACGACAAGGTCTTTTGAAAGCAAGTTTGACCCATAATTGTTCTTTCGAGTTATGATCTTGTTTGAAAAGTCATCATGCTTTTCGAAACGCCACGACCCTCTTTTTGAAACATTCGTTTTACCCATTTAAGTAACCCATTGTCTATCTAAGGCTTCATTTAATGCTCATTGAACCTCACGTTCTAAATGAGTAATTACTCTATTACACATACCTGGCTCGGGTCAATGTATTGACCTGTTTTAATGCCTTGCTATAATATTCGTTAAATAATAGCGATGCAAATATCATTTCTACATTTATTCCTGAAATCATATAACTCGACAAGAATCATTAGTCGCTATTATCAAAAGGTGGTATCTTCACCTTTGGACCTGTTTGGTCTAAATGACCGATTTTATTAGCGAGATGACATGTATTTTCATCTCGACTATATGACTCGCTCCGATTTACATCGTGCGGTCGTTTTACTTATAATTCGTTTCTTAACACTTTTCGGCCTATTAAGGCTTACTTCATAAGTGTCTTTTAAAGCCAATAGTTATGGTCGACACGTGACCAATTTTACCATTTTACCCTTATCGTTTGTTTTGGTTTACCCTATAAGGTAATCATTTAAGAGTTCATTTTCCATTTGTCATAAAATGATCGAATTACCGATTTAACTCCTTTTAAACCCTCCACATGGTTTCTTGTCATGCTCAACTATCTTGTTTCGTATGCCTACACGCCGAAACATCATACCTCAACTATGTATTTATCTTAATTGTAACTAATACGATAGAGAATATTTTAAAATATAAGACTAGTGTAAGCCATACTTACTTGACACTAGTTTTATATTAACAAGCGCTCTACCTAGGCCACAGTGTTATTTAGGCTATAACTTGTTTTATTGCCTAAACTAATTGGTCACCATTTTACCTCATACCTCGTCGTTCGGGTATGCGATATTGCCGTCATCTGCCCGTTTTGCATGTTTATACTACCATATCTAGTCATTCACACTATAACGTGATTACATTCTATATTACTTTTGTGTCCGTGATCACATCACGCCATGTCTAGTTTTACCTTGACCTTAGTCTAAGGCTGCACTCATTTTCTTTCGAATTATCTTTCCGACTCTATGACTTCCTATGTGTCCTTCGCGTCGGTTTATTTTTACTCATGCCGTTATTTGGTTTACGCCTCTATTTCCTTTCAACTCGTTACCGGGTTCTTTATCTTAATGTTTTTAACGCTCCCGTTTTATTGATCTGCGTTTTCCTTTCTATACTCTTTTACTTCATAACACATAGATTCAGCAATATTTCGCACTTTCATTATTCGAGTTGCGCTTACTTGGAATATCAAGTATTATACGTATTTGATCCGAACATCACCTTTTTTTTTTTTTTTTTTAGCGACCCTTAGGTCTGTTTCTTTTTACTAATGTCCCGAAGGCCCATTTCTTAAGTCTTATTTGGTAAAACCATTACTGTGGTTATACGGCTTTTGGGGTTTACCCTTTCTCATTCTAATACCTTCATAACATTTATTTACTAGCCTTTTATATAATCACTTCCATCACTGTGATCATCGTTGTTCCTCATAAGGATTTGATTAATAATATGTTACTTGGATGGTTACCCATACCCAAGTTTCTAAGTATGCATTTAACGATACTTCCTTATTCGTAGTGGCGAATAATATGTATCGTTTATTTGATTTTCCTTGAGGATATTTTCCGCCCAAGTCTTGACTTCTCATTCTTATCCTCGGTCCAACTGTAACTGTAACAAAATTAATTCGTTTAATTTTATTATTCCTTATTGTTGCATGAAATTTATCCATATCGTTTGTTGATGTAAATAATGCTTCTACACATTTTATTTAGTTTGGCCAAGTCTATAACCTTGCCCTCGCTATTTATTATTATTGCAATTTCCGGGTTCGAGTGTGGATGCACTCCTTCCCGTTGCAATATCTATCGAGATTACTTTCACCTTTGAAATGTACAGTTTCAGCACCTCTTATAAACAATTAGATTTTTTTTATTACTACCTATTTCTTATTTCTCAAAGCATAGGTAAATTTCGTTAACGCGAATGTAGGATGTTGAATAAATCGATGTAAAACAACGATTTATTTGCACTCATAATAATTAAAAATTCATACTGAAATTTAATCTACAAGAGTGTACCTGAAACGACATCAGGTTCAGCTTTAGCCTCCGTGGCTGTTATATAAAACAACTTTGTCCTTGATTTCTGGGCATCAGACCTTGTGTCGGCTGTGTCCTTGGTTCTGAGCCTCTCTGGACAATTAGGCTTTTTATGTCTTGGCTTACCACATGTGCCCTTGTGAATTTTTCCACAAACTCTGCACTGATGTAACACACTTTTTGTAACCCCCTTCCTGGGAGCTTTATTATACTTGAACTTCTTTACGGCTCTTGGATTCATATCCAACACCCTCCTTTCTTCTATTTCTTGTAGTATGCTGTCTTTCAATTCAACCATCATATCGTTCACCACCAGCACGATTGTGGTTTGTAATCTATCAATATACTGTGATAGACTATTTTCTAGAGCTTTTCCGACCGTCTCGGAAATCTTAGCTTTCATTTGTTCAGTCAATTGAGATGTCGAATCATCTCCAGTTACTCCAGACATTTCTTTAACTGAAACATCCATCACGATTTATCAATAATTATTTCATTCGTTTCCATCTTATTATACGGAAATTTATATTATTCTCACTCAGTCATGAATAATGTGTTATTATATTTCGGTTTGGTCAAGTGTATATCTTGCCTTACCTTTCTTACTTAGTGTATTTTCCCGGGTTCGAGCGTATTTATACACCCCCCATATCTTTACGTCATCTTGAAACTGAAATGTTTACACTAATTGTTAAACATTTCATCTATGACATATGCGTCATTTATTTTGATCTAGCCAGCTCACCACTTGCTTAAACCATTCATGTTTAGTGCACTTTTCTGGGTTTGAGTGTGTAAACACGCACTTCCCGTGCATATCAAATCAAATTTCCTTTTTCTAGTATTCTAGTAATTCTATTAAAGCAATTAATTCTTACCGGATGTCATGAAACTGAAATGTTTACATCGATTGTTAAACATCTCATTTATAACACATGCTTTACTTGTTTTGATTCAGTCAAGTTCATAACTTGATTCAATCGTTCTTGTTTTGATTCGATCAAGTTCACAACTTGATTCCATCGTTCTTGTTTTGATTCGATCAAGTTCACAACTTGATTCCATTATTCTTGTTTTGATTCGATCAAGTTCACAACTTGATTCCATCATTCTTGTTTTGATTCGATCAAGTTCACAACTTGATTCCATCATTCTTGTTTCATGCATTTCTTATATTTGAGTGAGCTTACACACTCTTTTCATGCACATTTGTTCATGATTTATTTCTATATTCTCTAATTTCTACTTAAACTATTGACTCTTACCGGATGCTTGATCAAGCTTGAACCGAACACTTGTTAACAACCTTGAGCTCTGATTACCAACTTGTAACACCCTTAAATTTATACTTGAATTAATTACTAATTTATACCAAAAGATAATATCTTAACATAAGCTTCAAAATGTATCATATACCTTAGTCATCAAATGACTAGGTTAGAACATACAAAAGTTGTTTGAAAATTTATTTACAACCCTATTACAAACATTTAATAAGTTTAACACATAGCGGACACTTCAAAATTCATGTTCGGTTCTTCAACATAGCTTGTCCACCATCCGTAAGATCCACCTAATCACCTAGGGTCAAAACCATTAAGAACATTAGTTTTGACTTCATTGCATAGGACTTAGCATATGATTAAAACATCAATTTTAAAATAAATAAAATAAAAAAAATAAATTTTCTGTTCCACCGTAAATTACGACATCACCGTAATTTACGGTGAGTCTTGAGACTTCTTGGTGCACCGTAAATCAGGAACTTTGCACCGTAAACAATTCTCATTCACCGTAAATTACGGTACTACCGTAATTTACGGTAGTACCTGGGATTCCATGTTTTACTTTGTTTAGTCTTTACATCAAGACCCCAATCCTCGAAATTCAGTTTTCTTCTATGATACTAAACAATAAAAAAAATCTTGTAGTTCTGATATGTTATATAACATCCAAATCAACAATCAACCTAACATAATCTAGAACACTAGTCATGCCTTGCTTAATTATTCGACCCGTTCGGCTTGTCTATGGAATTTCTTCCTTTTTGACAACTACCAACGAGTTCAATCCATCTTTCGACCAAATATTCAATATAGCAATATCATAGCTTTAATTCATAACAACTTGTATCTTATAATTCGATTTAACCAAATACAATGATCTAATTTTTACTTAATGTAACGGGTCAAGTTACATACTTGCATATCTAAACAACATTATCAACCAACAATTCTATTTAACTATTTTGACCCGTTTGTTTGTTGAGTGAGTTACACCACTTCATTGACATACCAAACGCCATCATTTTCTCCATATCAATATAGAACATAAATACGACTAGGTTTATCTATATTTGTAACGAGACACAAGTCACGTACCTTTAGAGCACACCCTTCAAACGCGTATCCGCTCCGGCTTGTCCGCTTGACGATCCGGATTCTTTGCCTAAAGAGTTCAATTCACATTCAACTTAGAACTCTTTTCATAATCGTTAACGCATAATTCTCTATAATAATTCAAATCTGCGTTTTCATCTGATTTTTAACATTTTAATCCCCACTTAGGCATTTTAACAAACACCTTGCGGGTCAGATTTTTACATCATCAAAACCGAGTTCATGACTTATAATAATCATCTAAATCAACTTCAATTAGTCACATTTACACATGTTTTAACTTTCAATTTCAGAAGGTACCTCATAAAACTCAGATTACACTAGAACAAGGATCATGATCTTAGTGTTTACCAAATTTCTACAACTTATTAATCACCTACAATGGTGATTATGAACCCTACAAGTATCATGCAAGATTTTGACAAGAATTCATCTAGGGTTTATCCCTAAACATCATACTTTTTCTGAAATCACCTTCTATGATCGAATTACACTAGAAAAATCTTTCTAAACCCTAGTGTTCATCATTATCTTGTAAAATCCACAACCCACCTTCAAGGTGTTCATGGAATTTCCTGAATTTGAACATGATTTCACATGTAGTTGTCTAGGTTTCACTTCTAGACACTATATCATCCCTAATCTAACCAAATAACACACATGCAACATCTAATTTCAGATTTTCCAAAATCATGAGATTTTCAAGTTTAGAGATTTCATCAGATTTTACATACCTTTTAATCCTCTTGCGATGAGGATCACGATTCTAAGCTCAGATTTCGTTTTTGATCGGATTTGGACCTTCAATTTGGTTGTTTTGTGAATGTTAGGGTTTTGGAGAGCTTTGGTCGCCCCCTTCCCTCCTGCCTGGTCGATCTCTCACACATCAGTGTGTTTGAGATTTTATTTCTTTTGTTTTATTAAATTTAGTTTCAATTTAGGCACATTAGGTCCCTTGTCTTTTGTTTTTAATTTGTTTTTAATCTCTAAGTTTCTCATAGGTCATTAACTAACTTGGTTAGGGTCATTTACTAGTTAGTTTATTTTATTTAATTTATTTGCACCCAAATTGCAAATTTATAAATTTCACATTTTCGGGATGTTACACAGATCATGGTCTAGAACCTATGAAAGCCCGACTACGATCCCAGCACTCTTCGAGGGGGAATCTGTTGATGTAGAGATTGCAGAATCAAGAGATCTGATCAAGAGAAGATAGAGTCAGGTTGAGATTCTGGGCAAAAGAGAAGTTTGAGGATGCTTTCACTGTCAAATACTTTGAAAGAGCCCGAAGACTGATAAAGACTGAAGACGTTGAAGACTCGACATTTAAGACTCGTCAACATCCGAGGGGGAGTCTGTTGGTGCATACGTCTGTCGACTTCGTCTTGTATCGAGTCTTATATTAGAATTGTTAGATCAGGGCACGTTTTACGAGAGAATAGGATTTATGTGTTAAAGGGGTAATTTCACTTGAAAGTGGCAAGTGCACTTTCAAACGAAATTAACGTGGTTAATTCCGCTTGAAATGGCCAGTGCCACTTTTAAGCGAAATCAGCAGCCTATAAATACCCCTCAAACGAAATCATTTGTAACTTTCATGTTTCCGGTACTGAAGTGCTGCTGACGTGTCTACTGATCTGTAATCGTGTAATAATCAATATACAAGACATTTAGAAGTGAATCAAGCTGTTTTACAAATCAATTCATCTGTTTCCGCCTCTTGAATTGACTAGAACTCTTCTGATTGACTCGTTTGGGTCACAGAACGATCCTACATCCTTCACAAGCTGTTTTGTTGATTTATTCACCCATGTTAGTAATTTTTGATGCTCCTATTTTCTTGATCCTCTGTTTTTATTTCAACTTTCATACTATTATTCTAGCAATCCAAGCAGAATATATAGATTTTATGCTTATTTTTTATTATTATTATTTTATAGAGTTTGTCGATTAGAAGCAACCTCTGCCGGACTTTTATTGACGTGATGGAAATGTGAAAGAGAAGGAGAAGGATGGTAAATTCATTGTTGGATTGTTTATGTAGTTAACTAAATTGAGTAGCTTAACTACTTAATTACAGAGAAGTTTTTGAGATTGTTTTTACACTTTATTATTTTTGTAGCAAGTTGTACTTCATTTGTTCATGTGGCAACTTTATATTTGCAGGCTTTTGAATTAAGGTTGGTTGTTACTTAATTTGGGTTTGCTTTAATGATTTTCAGCTTCATGAAGTCATTGTTTAGAAACTGATTTTGTTTTCAGGTCTGTTGATAGGTGATACCAGCCCAAAAGTTTAGGCTTCATCCCTTTTTGTTATTCGGTATGGTACTCATTTACAGTCCCACTTTCAATGAGGTTGTGTTAGTCATGTATTTGATTTTTGCCCTTTTCTTTACAATTGAAGTTGTGGAGAGACGAATTAAGATGGTGGAGCGGAAGACAATCTCAGATGAGTATAGGAATTTTAGTGCATGATTGAGATCATTTGGACCCATGTACTGTAAGTCATTGAATGTTTTAAACTTACAATCAGTTTTACTTTGTTTTTTATGAAGGTGCTGTTGTCATGGACATCAAAGTGATTGCACAACACCAAGGTAACCTCAATTGGTCTGATTTATTTTTTGGTATTAGTAACCTTTTGATTTACCGTTTATTGATGCATTGATTCATTTGTAATCGCTTGCAGATCACCCATCATCTCAATTTGAGCAATTAAACGGAGTTTTCTTAATCAGCACCGTAAGTTTCCTTCACTAATCTATGCATTGTTAATTCCACATGTTTTTTTTATTCTTAATCGAGGAATCTGTTTCAGGTGCACTTTTTGCTGTTAGTTCCACGTGTTTTTTTCAGATTAATTGTTTTGATGAAAAGGGAAATCGTTCGAGATGTTTGATCCAAGAACCGAATAAAACATAGTGGATATTGCTGAAGGAGATAAAGATGATGTTGATTTGGCTGTTGAAGCTGCACGTTGATCCACAATAAGCACTGCCCAGCAAAGTTTCCTACAATGACAGTGGTTATAACAAGTTAATAAGGCAAAACTCTGATCTGCCTAACAACTGTTGGATATAACGACGGTTGTACACAAAGACTGATGAACATCATCCACTGTTGAAGACCAAACCACTGATGAAGACCAAAGTCCTGTTGAAGACAAGCACTGATGAACCAAAGGCCTGATCAACCAAAGGTGAACCACTGTCCAACAACAACAGTGGTTCAACGTCAACATTAGTTATTCTACCTTTGTTTATGTTAACAGTGTTTATATGTAACAGTGTTTTTCACATCAGTTTTTATAGTCTGTTAGGTTGTTAGATGTCATTACCTCAGTGTTTTATATGTAACAATTTTTATGACATCAGTGTTTATATGTAACAGTTTTATCACAACAGTGTTTATATGTAACAGTATTTATCACATCACTTCAGTGGTTTGATCTGTACTATAAATTGAACATTTGTTTCATCTTTATACTAATAAATAAAAATCAAGTACACTTGGATGATTATTAAGTTCCTCATTTTGATTGTTTGGGTATAGTATTCTTGAAATTGGTCTTTTTTTTTTTGCAAACAGATGTTTATGGGCAAACATTTGTTTAAGCTCAAACATTTGTTTAAGGCCAAACATCTGTTTATGGCCAAACTTCTGTTTATGGGCAAACATCTGTTTAAGGTCAAACTTCTATTTAAGTCCAGACAACTAATATATAAGGCAAAACATCTGTTTAAAATCCTGTTACAACCACTGTATTGGTTCAAACATTTGATTGTTAAAAGTTATCCACTGCTGAAATACAACCTCTGTTTCTTCAATCTTCGTGTTGACCACTGACTGACCAAACATCAGTGTTTCAAAAACTGTTGGGTATCCACTGATAGGAAAAAATAGCCACTGCTCACTTTTTTATTGTTGACATCCACTGATATTGACCATCAGCGGTTTCCCTAAAAAACAACCACTGCTCACATTTTTATTGTTGATGGTGTTAATTAGTGATAGATTGAAATTATCAAATGAAAACTAGAATTACAATGAAATTACCATTTTACCTAATCGTTACATTCCAATGAGATAAGAGTTCCTCCAACATTGTTTTCATGATAAAATTTAAATTTAATTAAAAAAAAATTCTTGATGACTATTTGTTGCAAATCAAATCAGTAATTAATGCTAATTTCTTGAGCTTTGGACATTTAAAATATGCAAAATGTGAATTTCAAATTGACAGTTATTATCTCTTAATTAAAGTTAAAATAAAAATTAGAAAAGTCAACATGACAATTGCTTTCAAATCAAATCAGTAATTACTAATAATATCAGTAATTTTGAAATTCAAAATATGCAAAATGGTAATTTAAAATTGACGTTCTCTCTCTTTTTTTCCTACTTTGCATATCATTTCTAATATTTAATTACTTTTATAAAGCGGGATATAAGGATATACACTACTTACCTTTCAAATTACATTTGCCACTGCATTCAATTAAAATTTTGAATGGAGAATCGGTAAGCTTGAATTCCAACCTGGATATTTTTTTAAGAACATCCATGCTTATTGTATTATCATATTACGTTTAGCAATAGATATATTTTGCTTATTCTTTTTTTTTTTATGTACAGTCTTCAAATGGAGGTTGCAAAGGTTAGCATGCTTAACGATCTTAATACATTCTCAAACAACTATTCGATTAGAGTGAAGATTGTTAGCATGTCGAAGAAGATGATGAATGAAAACAAAAATGAAATATATCGTTTTGATATGATCTTCATGGATGAGATGGTATCGTATATATTTGTCTTATAATTATTTTGGACATATGAATACCCAAATGTTATATAACACGTTTTTTATTTAATCGGATGTTTCATATTCTTAGGGAACTATGATACAAGCCAGCTGTCTGCATAAGATGCTAGGAAAATTCAAAGACTTCCTTCAGTTGGATGAATGTCTTTTTATCACCAAACCGTCTCTTGCTGCTAATAAGTCCTCTGCGAAGTATACCAAGAGAAATGACAAAATATCACTGTATTTCTATACTTCTGTTGAGAAATGCCTTGACTGGTCTGGACCGAAATACCGTTTTAATTTTGTTAACCTCAAAGATGTTGTTCAAAATAAAATTGAAGTTAATACAGTTATTGGTATGTAAATCACTACATGATATATATGTACTGTTTTGTCTTATTGTTTTTTTTTCATGTTATCGCTTCTTAATGCTGTTTTCTTTTAACAATATATTTTTGTTTATAGATTGGATTGGTTATGTGGAAGTATGTTTCAATCTAGAGGATACATCAAAGAAGGATGGAGCAAGGGCAAGAGACTTAATCTTAGAGTTGAAGACCTTGAGTGAGTTCTTTTTATTAAGTTGTTGCATTTTGACGTTTAAAGCATTACAAGGTTGCTTGATGTTATTATGTTTTATGTTAATATTTTAGAGGTCAAAAGTGTCCGGTTACTTTGTGGGATGCTTTTGCTATTGATATGTTTGCTTACATGAATGATAAGAAATGAGAGAAATATGTTGTTATCCTTTGTCATTTTGGTATGGTCAACCTTTACAAAGGTAATTTAAACTTAATTAGTTTAATTTTTTTTATTTAGTAATTTATATTTATATTTATATTTATTTATATGTTTTAAATTTGACACTGTTTATATTGATCTACATTTGGTTTTATTTTTAAATTCAGGCAAGCGTGGAGTTGCAAACGGGTTTGAGCTTAGCAGACTTTTTATCGACACTGACATTGAAGATATATCCTCTTTTAGGAAGAGGTATAGTTAGTAATATGCATATAAACATTAAACAGTATTATTTTGTACCTACATTTACTTTTTACGTTTTAATTTGATCACATGAATCTGTTTAGGTATGTAGAGAAAATTTCTTCTTCATCTTCATCAAATGAGCATGTTGGTTCAAATGTTATCTCAAGTGTTGAAGATGAGTTTCTTAATAACCCTGATTTCATGCTTATTGGTTTCCTTGGAACCATATCAACGGTGTGTATTTTCTTATAAGTACTTAATATGCTGAGTTTTTTTATAGTCTTTTCTAAGTATTATTATTTTTGTTTGATATTGATAGACAAAGAAGGTTTTGGTTCTTGACACAATCACAGGTATATGCACTGATAAACTTTGGTATTACAATGGTTGTAACCACTGTAAGTTGAGTGTGGAGGAAAGATGTGTAACGAAAGAAAATGTGGATGGTTCATTTGATGTTGATCATGCAAAATCTTTGGTGTGTACAAATGATAAATGTAAAGGAGTCGACATCTATTCTATTCCGCGGTTTGAGATTACAATTTTATTTCCTTATACTAAATACTAATATGAACCACACTTTTGTTATTAGTAATACTAATGTTTTTATTTTTTTTTTAACTTTGATAGCTTCACGATACCTATTAGGGTGCAAGACTCTTCCGGTACTGTGTCTTTGACACTGTTTGATTTCGAAGCTTACAAGATTCTTAAGAAAACTGCCAAAGAGTTACTTGCAATCTAAGATCAGGTAACAAATACATGCATTCAGTTATTTGGCCATGTAGTAAATATAATTATAAATTAATTTTTATAAAATTGTAGGTTCTCAATTATGGAATCATTGTGCTCATTGTAATTTATATTAATTTTTATAAAATCATAGGTTGTTAATTCTGGAGAGATACCGAACCCATATCCTGAGATTTTTGACACGTTGATCGGAAAGAGGTATGCGTTCATCATAAATGTTAAAGACTATAACATTGAGCATCAGGTTGAAAACTATGGTATTTCAATGGCCACTAACGATGATGAGATCCTTGCCGCGCTCTGCGCCAAATTCAATATTAACCAGGTTTAAATCTTCATTATGTCATTCTTTTCATTTCATACTCATATCGTTTTGAAATAGATTTATACCATTGTGTGTATTTTATGTTACTGTGTATTATGTACTTAAAGCATGAGCAGTCCGAATCGTTGGATGTTCCAGATTCCTGCAGTTTGTCTACTCCTGTTGACCTTATGAAGGTAATATAAGAATTTGGTTATTTGTACTAAGTTTTTTGAAACGTTAATAGTTATTGTCTTTTTATATCAGGATGAGATATCATGCAGCGGTGACAATGTTACACCTGCATCCAAAGCACTCGTAGGAAATAAGAATCCATCTTCTGATGAAACAAAACGTAATATTCGTGAAGTGTGCGACATAGATGATGCATTAGGTTGCTCCTCGACAAAGCGCCGCATGAGTGATGAACTGTGTCAGGATGAAGATGCTGGTGTTTCGACGCTTTTGATTCCCAAGATTGAGAAATAGTTTTCTCTGTATTTTCAAATACATTTACGTGTTGATTTCATATGTTGTTGCCACGTTGAACTTATGGTTTTCGTTTTGTTGGTTTTGGGTGTTTGGTGTTGTTATGTTTTGGACTGATTGTGTGGTTTTGAATTCCTGAAAACTTATCTGCTTATTATACTGTTATGTTCTAATATTATAATGAGTATGACCTTTCTTTGCATATTATAATGTATATGTTAAATAAATATTGAGATGTTCAATATTCAATATTTATGTTTAAAACTTATGTGTACGAATAGGAGCAACAATTTATAATATATATTGTATAAACCCAAATAACAATTTTTTTATCTACCAACATTTGTAATCTTTAAGCAATTTTAATCTTGTTATCTTATCTCATAATTTATATAGGATTATCAGTGGATGTGGTTGTTCTTTATTGGTTTTTACCGTTATCCCTGCCCACTAAGGTTTAATAAGTATCCGTCATATATGACAGTTTATAAAAAATATTTAATTTGTGTCTGTTTCTCCCATTAATTTATTTAAGTAATCTCATTCAATAGCTTATTTATATACTTCAAATTTTGTCAAAGTAATTCAAAGTAGGGTGTTTAGAAAAACCGTAACCAAGTAAGAAGCGTAAACGCAAACCCATTTTATTTGGTTTTTTGTTCGGTTTATGGATCCACGTTTTATTTTATTTGTTTTGTTTGGTTTATTTGGATAAGTGAATAAAAAAACCGTTTAACTTAATTATTTATTAAATAAAGATAATAATATTTTATTTTAAAAATCATATACAAATAAACCATAAACCTAACCGATGAACACCCGATTTACATTCCACAAAGATTACAAAATTTGTTGTTAAGTTTTTTATCAATGTAATAGGTTGCTAGAAATAATTAATTCAATAATTTTGAAACAATTCTATTTTGCTTTTCATGAAATGATTTTTAATTACAAAATGATAAAATGGAATATTATAATTTATTGAGGATATGTTAATCCCTAGGTATGACATATTGTAATTCAAAATTTAAAAACCACTATTTGGTTCTATTTTTTTAATGTTCCTGATCTTTTACTCTTTCTTCTTTTGAATCCTTCTCCTTCTCTCATGTATGCAATGTCAAAGAATTCACGTTCATCTTCTACAGCTGCTAATTCATCTCAACGAAATTTACACAGTAAGTGAAATTATAACTTCTTAACTCATCATTTCCCAAATCAAAATCAACTTTCAGATTGAAATCATAATTCTACTTGGTTTTTTTGTAGGTCCTCTTATGAGAACTCCTCTTTCAGATATCACAAATGGTAATAGCTATTGAATTTGATTATAAGTATACTTTTTTCCGTTTTATGTTTCCAAGTGGACTGATTCTTGTGTTTCGTACATATTATACTTTCTCTGTTATTTAGTTACTTCACCGAATGAAAGGCGTAAGCTTTGAAAATTAAAACTTGATAATAAGAAATCAAAGAATTCATCGTCATCAATAACGAATGTTCGTAACATCTTTTCTGACAATGCAAATTTGCTGGAATGTTCTGATACTACGGATCAACATATGTACTCCATTGCATGTCGAGCAGTTAGAAATGCTACTGGTTCTTTAATTTCAACTATACCAGGTTTGTATTTTGTTTCTTTATTATTTCTTTTGATAAATACATTATTAAACAACATACCGGTACTAACATGTATGTTTTAATATTGAATGTTCATATAACGACATAAACATAGGTACACCTCTAGATAGTAACCGTTGATATTCCATTACTTCTAGCATCATTAGCAGTAACAATCAGCTGATATTGGTAGTACCTCTATCCTTACACGGCTGTCTTCTGGTAAACATAACCTCGAGCGCAAGAAACGTGATAATACTCCTGTACCTATGCTGACTTTGGATTCAGATGAAGACGATCTGTTTTTGTGCACTGATGAAGATCCTTATAAAGAGATATCTAAAGGTTTTAATCTATTTTACTGTTTTAGGACATTTGTTGTGTTCCACCTGTAATATAACTATCAATCATTTTTGAACAGATTATTTGGACCATGGTGACCAACTGCTTACATGTCAGGTTTGTAGTGCAAAGTTATGGACACCAGAAGGTGGAAAAGGTCGTTTAAATATAAATAAGCTAAGTTATAGTATGTGTTGTGGGTATGGTAAAGTTCAGCTACGACCTTTAAAGGATGTACATCCGTCTTATCAAAATTTGTTTTCTTCCTCAAATGCAAAAAGCAAGTTCTTCCTGAAGAACATAAGACGATACAACTCTATGTTCTCTTTTACATCTGTGGGTGGAAAGGTTGATTCTAATATCAACAAGGGCAATGCTCCATTTATATATCGTATCAGTGGCCAAAACTATCATTGCATGGGGAGTCTCAAACCTCCAGATGGAAATGAAGCTAATTTTTGTCAGCTATACATACATGATACCGAAAATGAAATAACAAACAGACAGGCATTATTCAGGTACGAGTGATTTCTAAGTTCCATTTTTATTCTATTAAAGAACAACTAGAAATTGAAGCATTTGTAGTTCACTATCAGTTGTTAAGTACCATCACTTAATCCTTAATCACTGATTCTCTATCCACTGATTACTACAACAGCAGTTGTTAACCATTAGTAGTTCATTATCAGTTGTTAAGTACCATCAGTGTTTTAATCATTAGCAGTGCTTACGAGGTTTCCATCAGCTGTTTGACTTAATAGTAGTTTGCTTTATTCATTCTAAATTCATCAGTGGTTGTAGGTAAACAGAAATGTTACTTTTTCTCAACATACTCTAAAAGTTTTGGGCTGGTATCAGCAGTTATTAACAACTGCTCTTCCTTAACAATTAATTATTAATCACTGATTCTCTATCCACTGCTTATTACAATAGCAGTTGTTAACCATATGTAGTTCACTATCAGTTGTTAAGTACCATCAGTGTTTTAATCACTAGCAATGCTTACAAGGTTTCCATCAGTTGTTTGACTTAGTACTAAACAGTAGTTTGGTTTATTCAATCTAAACTCATCAGTGGTTGTAGGTAAACTGAAATCTTACTTTTTCTCAACATATTCTATAAGTTTTTATAAAACGAGATACTATTATAGTTATGTTATGTTAATGTTTTGTTGTTTTTTTTTTCTTTTAATAGCAAAGGAACCAAACCTTCATCGCCTACTGATAAAGAACTTGATGTTGAAATGATAGAGTATTTGAGGGCTTTATTAGATTCACAAAATATGTTGGTTAAGACATATAGGATGGTCAGAGACCATTTTCACCAATCTCCAGAGGCCAACCTTAGTCTGCGACTTATTTATAGAAGAGAAAAAGACGGCAGGACATATAACTTACCCACTACATCTGAAGTTGCTACTTAGGTTGTCGGAGACATAGATAAAGCTATATACCATCGTGATATTGTTGTCGAGACTCAGTCGGGAATGCTGCAGCGTATTAGCGAATTACACCCATCGTATCTTGCTCTGCAATATCCGTTACTTTTCCCATATGGTGATGATGGTTATAGAGTTGATATTCCTCATAGAGATTTTATGTCCACACAAAAGAAAATAAAACCAAAGTGCACAATGAGAGAATTTTTTTCATATAGGATCCAAGATAGAACTTATGGATTTTGCTTAATTTTAAATGGGCGAAGGTTGTTACAACAGTTTTTGGTTGATGCGTACACAATGATTGAGAGCGAAAGACTAAAGTACATATGTAGGCAACAAGCGAACCTTCGCTCTGAAACATTTGAGAATCTTCAAAAGTATAAATCTAAAGGTAAGGATGTTTAACAGATACTGGAAAGCCTATTATACTTCCTTCTTCATTTACTGGTGGTGCAAGATTCATGCAACAAAATTACCTCGATGCAATGGCCTTATGTAAGTGGTATGGGTACCTTGATTTCTTCATAACTCTAACGTGTAATCCTAAGTGGCCTGAAGTAAAAAGACTTCTAAAAGATTCAACCATCAAAGCCGAAGACAGGCCTGACATATTGTGTCAATTGTTTAAAATGAAGCTTGATTTCTTACTCAAAGATTTGAAGGATTCTAAGTATTTCGGTGAGATTAACGCTGGTCTGTTATTTCGTTTTCACATCTTATGTCGTAACCCCCGATCCCTTATCTGTCCCGGAAACGGGCGGACGCGAGCTCAGTGACGGTGGTATCAGGTTAGTTAATTTGGCAGCGGAAATCTCATCAGGACCGTAGTTAGGAAATGTTTATCAGAGTAAAACCACCTTCTTTTATATTAATAATCACATGGGTAAAACCCAAGTTTCTTATTACAATACATTCATAGGGATAAACCCTATTTTATTGAATTTAAAACATCATCTTTTAGGTAACTTTTATAGTCACATTTTTCCCAAGCCTTCAGTGCTTTCCAGCTGGCTTTTTTTTCTAATTGGCTGTCACATTTTGTTACCTGAAACATGTTTTAAAAACAATTGTCAGTGGGAAATACTGGTGAGTGAATCCCAGTTTAATCAAGAAACATTTTATCAATTAAAACAGTATTGAGAGCGATCACATTGTTTATTTCTACACAATTACTCATTCAGTACTGTCAATCCTGACTTGTGGGTCATATTACACATTGGCTAACTCTTCGTCCAATGGTAACGTACTGTCATCCCCGACTTACTACTTTACAGAGTAGTAAATTTTGTATACAAAACCCCAACATACCGGCAGTAATTGAAGAACTACAAAGACTCAATCACCGCTTAATCGCATTGTAAAACATTTAAGGTTTTGTAAAATATTACAAAAAGGTTTACAAAAAAAGGATAAACTCACATTGCTATCTTAGACTTCGCGTAAGGGTTTCCTGGATATAATCTATAATTTATACAAATGTACATTGGTTAGTATCATAACCCTTTGAAAATATTAATGATACCCTCCCCGAGACGGCATTCCAACAACTACGTCGGGCAGAACCACGACAGTTGTTACGGAACCCTAAATCAATCGGGCAACGTATCTACTATGAAACCGGGGTTATAATACTTACAACGGAGCAGAACCTTGCTAATTAGGGGGGTATAATACCCGCGTATTATAACTCTACTACAGAATTTCGAGATTGAGAATGAAATTGTGAGCGAGTTCGACTGAGATCTGATGCCATCTATTTATAGTTGCTGAACTCGACTTTCAGGCGGCCCGCGTAAGGGTAGGCAAAGCCTTACGTGGCCCGCGTCAACATCGGGTCAACGTATAGCTTAGCTGGGTCAGCATGTAGGTCCGCCACGATGTCGACACGTGTCAGCTCAGGGCTGCGCCACCATTCATGACTCCCGCGGCCCGCGTAAGATTGAGGTGGGTTCTACGCGGCCCGCCTCAACCTAAGTTTCATATTTTTATTTTATTTTTAATATTATTTAATACATTTTGGGCTCGGCTTTCACATACGGGGTGTATTTAAAGACATAGAGGGTATTTTTAAAATATACAAAGGTGAGAGTATCGATTTTACCAAGGGTTGTTACATTCTCCCCACCTTATTTTAGAGCTCGTCCTCGAGATCTACTGGAACAAATGCGGATATTTCCTTTGCATTTCAGATTCAAGTTCCCATGTGTACTCAGGTCCTCTTTTGAAGTCCCACTTCACTTTGACTAGAACTAGTCTTTTATGTTTGAGATTCTTGACTTTCCTGTCTTGAATTTCTAGAGGCCTTTCTACAAACTTGAGTTGTTCATTTACCTCTATATCCTTAAGAGGTACTATTAGTGATTCATCAGCTAAACACTTTTTGAGATTAGATACATGAAATACATCATGTATTCCTGCCATTTCCTCTGGCAGTTGTAGTTGATAAGCTACAGGTCCTATTCTTTTAATAATTTCAAAAGGTCCAACATACCTGGGACTTAGTTTTCCTCGTTTGATGAATCTTACTACTCCTTTCCAAGGCGAGACTTTCAATAATACTTTATCTCCTACTTTAAATTCCAATGGTTTGCGTCGATTATCAGCATAGCTCTTCTGTCGATCACGTGCTGTTTTCAGTCGTTCATTGACTTGAATAATCTTATCAGTTGTTTCTTGCACTATCTCAGGTCCAGATAGTTGCTTCTCCGCAATTTCTGCCCAACAGAATGGGGTTCGGCATTTTCGTCCATAAAGTGCTTCGAATAGTGCAGCATTGATACTTGTGTGATAACTATTATTATAAGAAAATTCTATTAAAGGTAAGTGGTCGTCCCAATTACCTCCGAAATCAATTACACAAGCTCTAAGCATGTCCTCCATTGTTTGAATTGTCCTTTCGCTTTGTCCATCCGTTTGAGGATGATAAGCTGTGCTCAATTTTAACTTGGTTCCCATTGCCTTTTGGAAACTTGACCAAAAATGTGAGGTAAATCGGCTATCCCTATCAGAAATAATTGATAAAGGAATGGCATGTAAAGAAACAATTTCATTTACATACAATTTAGCTAATTGTTCCATACTGAAAGTTTCTTTCATTGGTAAGAAATGAGATGACTTGGTTAGTCTATCTACAATCACCCAGATTGTATCATTTCCTTTCTTTGTTTTGGGTAATTTAGTAACAAAATCCATTGTTATCAATTCCCACTTCCACACTGGCATTTCTAACTGTTGTAGCAATCCTGAGGGTTTCTGGTGTTCAGCTTTAACTTGTGAACATGTTAAACATTTAGAAACATAAGCTGCTATGTCCTTTTTCATTCCTATCCACCAGAAATTTTTCCTTAAATCCTGGTACATTTTATCATTTCCTGGATGCATCGTATATTTAGATTTATGGGCTTCTTCTAAAATACGATAACGTTGGTTTCCTAATTTAGGTATCCACATTCTCTTTTCATGAAATCTCCAAATTCCATCAGTTCCTTGTTCTAATTCTTTTAGCATACCTTTTAATTTTTCAGTATCATCCTTGATTACTTATTCTTGTGCTTCTCTTATCTGATCATTTAAATCTACTTGTAGATTTAATTTAAGGGAACGTACTCTTTTTGGCTTTTCATGATATTTTCGGCTTAAAGCATCTGCTACTACGTTTGCTTTTCCTTCATGATACTGAATATCACAATCATAATCACTAAGCATTTCCATCCAGCGTCTTTGTCTCATATTCAACTCCTTTTGCTTGAAAATATACCTTAAACTCTTATGATCAGTGAATATGGTAAACTTACTACCATAAAGGTAATGTCTCCAAATTTTAAGAGCAAAAATTATAGCTCCTAACTCTAAATCATGGGTTGAATAATTTTCTTCATGATTCTTAAGTTGTCTAGATGCGTAAGCTATAACCTTTTGTCGTTGCATCAATACACATCCATAACCTAATTTAGAAGCGTCACAATAAACAACAAAGTCTTTAGCTCCTTCTAGTAATCCTAGTATGGGTGTATGGGTCAATTTATGCTTAAGGATTTTAAAGGCTTCTTCTTGTTTTATTCCCCATTCAAACTTAACAGATTTACAGGTCAACTTAGTTAAAGGAATGGCTATTCTAGAAAACTCTTGAATAAATCTTCTATAATAACCGGCCAATCCTAAGAAACTTCTAACCTCGGTTGGTGACTCAGGGGTTTTCCATTTAATAATCGCCTTGATTTTTGTGGGATCTACATGAATTCCTTCATGATTGACTAGGTGTCCGAGAAATTGTACCTGTTCTAACCAAAACTCGCACTTTGAAAACTTAGCATAAAGTTTTTCTTTTCTTAATAGACTCAAAAGTGCGTGCAAATGCTTTGCATGATCCTCTTTACTCTTAGAGTAAATTAGAATATCATCTATAAAGACAATTATGAATTTATCCAAATATGGCTTACAAATTCGGTTCATCATATCCATAAATGCTGCTGGGGCATTGGTTAAACCAAATGGCATGACAGTAAATTCATAATGACCATACCTTGTTCTAAATGCGGTTTTAGGAATGTCCTCTTCCTGTACCTTTAATTGATGAGATCCTGACCTTAAATCAATTTTAGAAAAAAATCGAGCTCCTTGCAGTTGATCAAACAAATCATCGATTCTCGGTAATGGGTACCGATTCTTAATCGTGACTTTGTTTAATTCACGGTAATCAATGCACAGGCGCATCGATCCGTCCTTCTTTTTAACAAATAAGATGGGTGCTCCCCATGGCGATGAGTTTGGCTGTATAAATCCTTTTTCTAACAATTCATCTAATTGTTTCTTCAGCTCCTGCATTTCGACGGGTGCCAAACGGTAAGGTGCTTTGGCAATTGGTGTTGTTCCTGGCAATTGGTGTTGTTCCTGGCAGTAGATGGATTCTGAATTCAACTTCTCTGTCTGGCGGTAGTCTTGGTAATTCTTCTGGAAATACTTCTGAAAACTGGGACACTACTGGAATGTCTTTTAGTTCTTTTCCTTTAGTGTTAGTGATTATGGAAATCATATACACTATAGAACCTTTCGTTATATAGCTTGCAGTTTTCATCACAGATATGAATTTTGTAATTCTAGATGGTTTATCTCCTTTAATTTTGATCGTTTTACCTTTTGGTGAATTTACTTGGATTGACTTTTGATCACATAAAATACTAGCTTTATTGGCTATTAACCAATCCATTCCTAAAACAACATCGAATCCTGCCAGATTCATGGGATATAGGTTTGCTATAAATTTCTGATTTAAAATTTCAATTCTTGCCTCCTGCAAGATTTCAGAAATTCTAACTGTTTCTCCATTAGCTGTCTCTACTAAGCATTCTAGTGGTAGTTTAGTTAATGATTGATTTAGAAATTTGCAAAATGATGTATTAATAAAACTTTGGTTTGCACCAGATTCAAATAATACTTTAGCAAAGACATCATTAACTAAAAACGTACCAGCTATGACATCTGGAATCATCTTGGCTTCATCTGCAGTTAGAACAAATGCTCTAGCATTTTTTGTATTCTTGTTGTTTGTAGCTGGAGCTAATTTTGGGCAATTATGCTTGATATGACCTTGTTCTCCGTAGTTGTAACATATCTTGTTGTTAGCTTTCTTCCTGCAGTCTTCTTCCTTGTGTCCCGAAATTTTGCAAAAGTTACAGTATATGGAGCATCTTCCTGAATGCTTTCTTTTGCAATGCCTACAGTAGGGTACAGAGGTAGAACCTACATTTCTCCCACGGTTAGAATTTACAGAATGAAATTCTTGAGTCAACTTCTGGGTTAGGTTCCTCCTTTGATCCTCTTCTCGGGTACGGACTAATTCATCAGTCAAGGTATTGGCTAGTTCTACAGCTTCTTCTATGGTTTGAGGTCTAGCTGCCTTGACTACGTGTCTTATTTCCCCAATTAATCCCCAAATATAACGGGAGATTAACACTGGTTCTGGTGAAGCAAGAGTTGGCACTATTCTAGCATATTCGAAGAATATTTTAGTGTATCCCTTACTATCCACACCAGTCATTCTAAGGTTTAGGAATTTGTTTGCTATCTGTTCCTTCTCATTAGGTGGGCAAAATTTCCTTTCTACCTTGTTCTTAAATTCTTCCCATTCCATATTATAGGTTCTATCACTTCCTCTTGTTTGGAGGATAGTGTTCCACCATTCTAGTGCTGAATTTTTAAACAAATTGGAAGCAAACAGTATCTTATCTTCTTCAGCACACTTGCTTATTCTTAAGACTGCCTCAATTTTCTCTATCCAGCGTAGGGGTGCAATGGCCCCTTCATTGCCCGAGAATTCCATTGGTTTACAAGACCTGAATTCTTTATAAGAACAACCGTAAGACACGGTTCTTCTTCTTTTAGGAATGGGCATTTGAAGTACAGGTCCATTGTTCACGCTGTGTTCTGGTTCAATGGGTCGCTTACTGCTATGCTTACTTTTATTATTCGCTTCTTGAATAGTTTGAATAATAAATGGCATTGCATCTATGATTCCTTATGCCACTATATGTTGAACAACACTATTATCCATTTGATTTCCATTGTTATTGATGCTTGGATTCTCATTAACCACGTTAATGTTACTCTGGTTATCATTATTCATATTTCCTTGATTTCCTTCATCGGCCATTTGAATTTTAAACATTTATCCCATATTAATATCACAAGATAATATTCAATATAATTAATCATATGACGCGCAATCTAGCCAAAAACGTCGATCATTGCGACTTTTACTCTATTTTCATATACTATTATGCATCTATTACATTCTAGTACTGAAATAAAATTACAATACCAACAGAATAGAATTATACTAATAGTAATATGCATCCGTACACACATATTTTATTATTATTATTATTATTATTATTACTATTACCAACTTTTCTATCACATCACGGATATGGATTTCTCCAAAAATCCATATTGCGCTCATCGTATTTCCATACGAGACGCTCTCCCACCTGTCTCATTCTCTCACTGCTTTCTAAAATCTCTTCTCCAAAAGTCCTAAGTTCTTGCACGTTTTCTGCACTCATTGGGGGTGCAGGTTCTAGGACTGGGTTCGGAATCTGGGGTGCGGGTTCCTGATATGGGGGTGAAAGTGCCTGAAATCGGTAAGGATCTTCTAAGATTTCCCTAATATATTCATCGTGGTAATAGGGATCTAAAGGGTCCATACCTGGGTAGGCTCCTATATTCTGTGTGGGGGTGTCTTCATATATCGGGTAACGTTGCACAAAGTCCCTATTGTCGTCCCACCAGGGGTCGTAATTTGGGTCTAGAGGGTTTGGTGCAGGTACCCTAGGGATTTCTTCTGGGTTAAAGTCATGCATCTCCACTTGGTTTTTAGGGTTTTCTATCTCCATGGGTTGTTCTGGGATTTGTGGTTGTGGGGCTACTAGTGGTTCCAGACTCGGGTCAGCAGCAGTTGTGGCTAGGATATGGAAATTGGCTAGGCTTCTATTAAGCATATCTTGTGTATAGGCATCAGTTTTTCGCTTAGCAGCCACTAAAACTCTTTGCTGTTGCAACTTTCGCATTCTTTTCCTACGAGCAAAGGCTTCCTTACTGAACCATCCTCTCTTTTTATTAGGAAATGTCTCCTCCGACTGAGCTCTAAAGGCAAATATTCATTCTTCCTGATCAACAGAATACCCAGAAAGGGCAGGCTGTGATGAAGTACCTTCGCTCCTAGGTGAATCAGACAACTGATGACTCATGTCTGAGGGTCCTTGATCACTCATACAGTAAAGTAACAAATAGTCAAATAACACATAACAAATAAATACAGTTATGCATGTATTTTCATAATTTATTTCCTAACACAAAGTTTACATTTTAAGTGTCAGCAGAACACTTCTTTGGCTTAGACCAGTGGCTAGGCTCTGATACCACCTCCTGTCGCAACCCCCGATCCCTTATCTGTCCCAGGAACGGGCGGACGCGAGCTAAGTGACGGTGGTATCAGGTTAGTTAATTTGGCAGCGGAAATCTCATCAGGACCGTAGTTAGGAAATGTTTATCAAAGTAAAACCACCTTCTTTTATATTAATAATCACATGGGTAAAACCCAAGTTTCTTATTACAATACATTGATAGGGATAAACCCTATTTTATTGAATTTAAAACATCATCTTTTAGGTAACTTTTATAGCCACATTTTTCCCAAGCCTTCAGTGCTTTCCAGCTGGCTTTTTTTCTCTAATTGGCTGTCACATTTTGTTACCTGAAACATGTTTTAAAAACAATTGTCAGTGGGAAATACGGGTGAGTGAATCCCAGTTTAATCAAGAAACATTTTATCAATTAAAACAGTATTGAGAGCGATCACACTGTTTATTTCTATACAATTACTCATTCAGTACTGTCAATCCTGACTTGTGGGTCATATTACACATTGGCTAACTCGTCGTCCAATGGTAACGTACTGTCATCCCCGACTTACTACTTTACAGAGTAGTAAATTTTGTATACAAAACCCCAACATACCGGCAGTAATTGAAGAACTACAAAGACTCAATCACCGCTTAATCGCATTGTAAAACATTTAAGGTTTGGTAAAATATTACAAAAAGGTTTACAAAAAGAGGATAAACTCACATTGCTATCTTAGACTTCGCGTAAGGGTTTCCTGGATATAATCTATAATTTATACAAATGTACATTGGTTAGTATCATAACCCTTTGAAAATATTAATGATACCCTCCCTGAGACGGCATTCCAACAACAACGTCGGGCAGAACCACGACAGTTGTTACGGGACCCTAAATCAATCGGGCAGCGTATCTACTATGAAACCGGGGTTATAATACTTACAACGGAGCAGAACCTTGCTAATTAGGGGGTATAGTACCCGCGTATTATAACTCTCCTACTGAATTTCGAGATTGAGAATGAAATTGTGAGCGAGTTCGACTGAGATCTGATGCCATCTATTTATAGTTGCTGAACTCGACTTTCAGGCGGCCCGCGTAAGGGTAGGCAAAGCCTTACGAGGCCCGCATCAACATCGGGTCAACGTATAGCTTAGCTGGGACAGCATGTAGGTCTTCCACGATGTCGACTCGTGTCAGCTCAGGGCTGCGCCACCATTCATGACTCCCGCGGCCCGCGTAAGATTGAGGTGGGTTCTACGCGACCCGCCTCAACCTAAGTTTCAGATTTTTATTTTATTTTTAATATTATTTAATACATTTCGGGCTCGGCTTTCACATACGGGGTGTATTTAAAGACATATGAGGGTATTTTTAAAATATACAAAGGTGAGAGTATCGATTTTACCAAGGGTTGTTACATCTTATCCTCTAATATATATTTTGTAATCAAGGTTATCAACTACTAAATCTATTTATTTTTCCTTTTTATTTAGTTGTTTATACAGTAGAATTTCAAAAGCGTGGTCTTCCTCATGCACATATATGCTTATTCATGAAGGTCGATCACAAACTTCCAACCATAGATCACATAGATCCATTTATTTCTGCTGAGATTCCCGATAAAAAAGAAGATCCTGAACTTTATTCTCTTGTGACTGATTATATGATTCATGGTCCGTGTGGGAATGTTAATTTGAATTGTCCTTGCATGGTTGATAAAAGATGTTCAAAAAACTTTCCGAAGAAATTCACACCACATACAACTATTGATTCAAGTGGTTTTCCTGTATACAGAAGAAGAGATTCAGGTCATACAGTTATAAAATTTGGTGTTAGATTAGAAAACAGAAATGTTGTTCCTTATAACAAAAGGCTTTTGAAAAGATATCAAGCACACATTAATGTTGAATGGTGTAATCAAGTCGGTTCAGTGAAATATTTGTTCAAGTACATTAACAAAGGCCCTGATATGGCTACTGCGTTAGTTTCTGGTGATACAAATTCAACCATCAAGGAAAAGCCAAAAGACGAGATCAAGGAGTATTATGATTGTAGATATATTTCAGCGTGTGGGGCATCCTGGAGAATATTCTCTAATGAGGTTCATTATAGGTATCCTGCTGTTATGAGGCTTCCCTTTCATTTTTCGGGCCAACAGAATGTTGTGTATGGTGCGGATGACGATATTGATAATGTTTTAATCAAGCCTTCTGTTGCTTCTTCAATATTTGTGCAATGAATGAAGTTGAACGAGACAAATGAAGATGCTAGAAAGCTGACTTATGTTGAGTTTCCTTCCAAATTTGTTTGGATACTTAAAGATAGATGTTGGCAGGTACGTAAGTCATACCAGTGTGTTGGCCGGATTCATTATGTATCTCCTGCATTGGGCGAACCTTATTTTTTGAGGATACTACTCAATAAAGTTAAAGGGCCTAGATCATTCGAGGAGATACGTACAGTTAACGGTCAATTATTCCCGACTTTTATAGATGCTTGCTATGCGATGGGACTCTTAGATGATGACAATGAATACGTTGAGGCCATTAAAGAAGCAAGTTTTGAAGGACATGCTGGGTATCTTCGAGCGTTATTTGCTACCCTGCTATTGTCAAATACTCTTTCACGGCCATAATTTGTTTGGGAGAACACGTGGAAATACTTAGCTGATGATATTGTTTATAGTCGTAAAAAAGAAACAAATATTTCAGGTTCTGATCTATCTTTTTTATTTCACATACTACATTTTGAATTTTTAATTAATAATGTTAATTTTTGACTAAATTACAAGTTTTGTCCTTTATGTATGTCCCAAATTGCAGGCGCTGTCCTTTAAACCAAAACTTGACAGGCGGTGTCCTTTGTGTTTTCAAAATCTTGCACGTTTTGTCCTTTAGGCCAAACTCAGTTAGATTTGTTAGTTAAATCTGGTATCAAGGGGCTATTTTGTAAAAAAAATTTATTCAGGGACTAAATTGTACAAAACTTATTATTATTATAAACCCTGCTCTCTTCACATCTCTCTCTTTTCTCTCTTTATCTCTCTCTCAGCCAACATCCACCACAGACACCACCACCACCTCAGGCGACCCCCTCTCTCTTCAGTCGCCATCGTCCACCACAGACCACCACCACCTCCGGCGATCCTTTATCTCTATTAGCCCCCATTTCTCTCTCTCGTATTCTGACGATGAAGGCAACAAATAGAGGTGAGATGGTTCACAAAAACAACAATGGTTTGAGTGGAGTTGGTGGAATACGAACCAACATCAGATTCCGACAAGATATTCAAGGTATGGTGATGAAGGATTCAGAGTTTTACAGATCGATTACAAGGCCTAGGATTTCAATGGTAAACAGAACGACCAACAACGGTCGTCTCTCTGGTAAGAGAACCCTAGCCCCTTTATCATTTCCTCTCTTTTTCCCTCTCTAAAACCAGTCACCGGAGATGATAATGTTGACTGAGATGATGATGACGATGGAGAATGGCAGTGGTCGAGATGGGAAGATGAGGACAGCAGGTGGAGATTTGGTTGAGACGGTGGTGGGAGCCGACAGCAGATGCGGCGCACAGGAATGACAGTGGCGGACCGCCGGAACTCCAGTTCACGGTCTTGACAGTGGCAGCAGACATTTAAAAGCGTATATCCATCATTAAGCGTCTGCATTTTGTAAGAAAAATGTATGTTTTTATGTGTTTGATGATATTCTTGTAACAAGCTGTTTGATTAGATCTGAACATACGTCTGTTGATTAATTAGAATTGAGATTTTTTATATAAGTCGTGGTGGTGATTTGAGGGTGGTGATTTGGGGTTTTTTTTATGAATGATGGTTGAAGAGACGAATTGAAGAGATGATCTTGGATTAGTGGGGTTGTTGTGGATATAAATGGGAAATTAAAGAGTATTTAACATGTGAAGTCGAATGCTTATCTGGACTTTTTTTCCGTCAAACACTTTCGGTAGTGGTGGTGGTGGTGGTGGCGGCGGTGGAGGGTGATGGTGATGAAGGGTGGTGGTGATGGTGGTTAGTAATTTACTCAATAATATTAATAATAATAATATTAATAATAATAATAATAAGTTTTGTACAATTTAGTCCCTGAATAATTTTTTTTTACAAAATAGCCCCTTGATACCAGATTTAACTAACAAATCTAACTGAGTTTGGCCTAAAGGACAAAACGTGCAAGATTTTGAAAACACAAAGGACACCGCCTGTCAAGTTTTGGTTTAAAGGACAGCGCCTGCAATTTGGGACATACATAAAGGACAAAACTTGTAATTTAGTCTTAATTTTTTGATTTGTTAGGTTTAGTGCTTCCTGAATATCAGATTAAGAACCTTACTTTGTTGAAAATTGAAAACTATTTAATTTCCAATGGTTCATCATTACGAAGGTTTGTCACTATGCCATACCCTAATGACGATTCCTTACGTGATGCTTCTAATCGTCTGATCAATGAAGAGCTGTCACATGACCTAGATGAAGTACAAGCTGAGTTTAACAGGTTGCATCAATCTCTTACAGATGAACAACGAGCGGTTTTTGACGAAATAATGGAAGCAGTTGTAAGCCGTAAAGGAGGCCTTTTTTTGTCTATGGTTACGGTGGAACTGGAAAAACCAATGTTTTCAGAACCGGATCGGACATCAAATCGGACGCCTTACCGGTTCACTGGTTGGACCGGTCGAACCGGTTGGACCGGATTTAAGAACCGGACATCAAAAATATTATATATGTTTAAAAAATTATAGAAGTTAATATTTTATGTTGTAATCTAATTCTACACATATTAATTAATATATAGTCAGTAACGTGAATTAATATTTGTTATGGAAAATGATTAGTTTTCCAAGATTAGATGAGGAATTTAATATGCTATAAGCTTGATTTCTAAGGGTTTTATTTAAACTATGGTTTAACCCTAATATAAATACCACTTTTAGAGAGATGCTCTATAGGTTATAGCCGCTCTCTCATCTTTATCTTCTCTGCAATTCATCTTCATTATATGTAATGTGCAAAGCTTGGGTTTTTGAAGAGAAAACTTCGATTTTTTCTATTCAACTACTGCATTCCTGTCCTTCTTTCATTAATAAAATTTAGGGGATTCTTCTTCAGTTTCAATTACTGGTCGCTGTGCAGTAGGGTTTTGTGTTTTAGGGGGAAAAGGAGAAAAAAACCAACAAAAAAGCAAAAAGCAGGTTGAACCGCCCGAACCGGTTGAACTGGGTAACGGAGATCGAATCGAACCGGGAGATTTTTTAACAGTTGCTGAAAACAGCCAAACCGGTTCGGATGATGTAGCGAACCCCGGTTGGACCGGTTGAACCGGTCGGTCTGAACCGGTTACGAAAACCATGGGAAAAACCTTTTTATGGAAGACTTTGGCTTCAGCTGTTCGATGTAGAAATGGAATAGTTTTAAATGTGGCTTCAAGTGGTATTGCTTCGTTATTACTTTCCCGTGGAAGGACAGCTCATTCTCGGTTCCATATCCCCATTAATCTAACAGAAGATTCAATGTGCAATATTAAGCCAAATAGTGATATTGCCAGATTTTTAAAGGAAACCCAATTAATCATATGGGACGAAGCACCGATGGTACACAAACATGCCTTTGAAGCTTTAGATAGGACGATGACCGACGTATTTTCGGAAGGTAGGAGTATTCGTTCGGATATTCCTTTTGGAGGTAAAGTTATTGTATTTGGTGGTGACTTTAGAAAAATCCTACCTGTTATTCCTAATGGTACTAGACAAGAAATTGTTAGTGCATGTTTAAGCTCTTCATACATATGGTCAAAATGCAGACTGTTACGGCTGGCTAAAAACATGCGTCTAACTATTGGAGCTGAAAGTTCAAATATGCAGTCTATCAGAGAATTTGCAAAATGGCTTATTGATATGGGTGAAGGAAACGTTGGAGATGATAATGATGGTGACGCCATTATAGAGATACCAGATGATCTACTAATCACCGATATTTGTGACCCGATACAAAGTTTAATTGACTTTGTATATCCTTCAATTATTGAACAATTTAGGATTCCTGGATTTTTTCGGAGCGAGCAATTCTAGCACCCAAAAATGAGGTAGTTCATGAAATTAATGATCGATTGCTTTCGTTATTTCCTGGTGATGCGAAAGAGTATTTGAGTTCTGATAGTATATGTCAAACTGAACAAATTCTTGATTCTTTTCAAGAAAGCTTATACTCAACAGAAAATTTGAATGCTCTTAAGATTTCTGGCTTGCCTAATCACATATTAGTTCTTAAAGTTGGTGTTCGTGTGATGCTTCTTCGAAACATTGATCAATAGAAAGGGTTATGTAACGGTACAAGGCTTCAAATTACTTTTCTTGGTAAACGAGTTATAGAAGCTGAAGTAATATCTGGTGGTAACATTGGCACGAGAGTTTTTATTCCAAGGATTAATATGATCCCGTCTGACAAAAAAAATACCTTTTCAATTTCAACGAAGACAATTTCCTTTATCAGTTTGTTTTGCCATGACAATTAACAAGAGTCAAGGACAATCGTTATCAAAGGTTGGTCTTTATTTGAAAGATCTTGTCTTCACTCATGGTCAGTTGTACGTTGCATTATCAAGGGTTAAGACCAGAGAAGGCGTTAAAATACTAATATTCGACGCTGATGGAAAACCAACAAATAAGACTTCTAATGTTGTTTACAAAGAAGTTTTTACTAGCTTTTAATCATTGTTTTTCTGAGTTTTAACTTCCACCGTTCTAAGTATAGTTGTATATATATTTTCTTAATTACTATTTTGTTTAAATTGTATTTGGTTTAAACTTTATAAACTCTATTGTGTTTTGCATCTCAGAACAATGTGTGATAAATTTATTCATAAGTAATTTACAACGCAGACAATTCTGAAGACCCCCGTGTTCACTATCAATATGGAAGAAAATTATACCGGATTTGGACTGCATAAGAGGCTACGAACTGATCAATTTCAAACCTACACCAGCCATAAAACTGTTTCACCAAAGTCAAACCACTGTTTGACCAAAGTCAAACCACTGTTTGACCAAAGTCAAACCACTGTTTGACCAATGTCAAACCACTGTTTGACCAATGTCAAACAACTGTTTGCAAAAAAATATGATTCTTAGTGGTTTGAAAGTCTGTTTTACAAAAGTTAAAAAGACTGTTTGAGCAATGTTAAAACGCTGTTTGACCAAAGTCTGTTTGACCAAAGTCAAACTACTTATGTTAAAAGCTAATTATAATAGATAAAACACTGTTTGAGCAATGTTAAAACGTTGTTTGATCAAAGTCTGTTTGATCAAAGTCAAACTACTTATGTTAAAAGCTAATTATAATAGATAAAACTAGATTTTCACCCGGCATTGCTTCCCGAGCTCATGAAACTTACTTATGTTAAAAGCTAATTATGATTAATACATGATTTAAAGCATAGAAAAAATATGATATGTTAATGGCCTTGCTATAAGAAAAATTATTTTTCTTTGTTAATTTGAATACCAAATCAATTCAACTAATCATCCACTTTGCTCTTGTATCTCAATGTAAATGTAAATAACAAATTCAATAAGGGGTGTATGTGTAAATATTTTTCATCAGTTGAAAATATGGGAAGACAAAAACACAACCGTCATTATTTCTTCAGCATTATTACACATCAAACATCTATCATCTCTTCTTTCAAAAATCTCTTCTTCCCAGTCATTTTCTAGGGTTTCAACTTTCTTATTCTCCGTCTTCTACACTTCAATAACCTGAGGTTTTATTATTTTTTCTTCAGCAACTGGTATGTACATTCCTATTGTAATGAACTTTATATTGTTTAACCGATCTTAATTCAAATCATATCTTGCTACAAATACGATTTTAAACGTTTATTGCTATACATTCAAGAAGGGTTTAGTTAGGTGTTTGAATCATTTGTTGAGAACATGTTAAAATAGTTATTATTTGCAAAAAAATTTTAACTCATACTCTGTTTCTATGATTAATTTCAGTAGATACTCTATTAATACAAAAGGTTAATGTTCATCTTCGAAGCCAACTTTTTAATTACAATCTTTTAACATCTTTACTGATTCAGGTTTTATGATGTATACTACATCTGTCAAGTTTCTTGATAAAGCAGAATCTTTGAAACTGGTATGACATGTTTTTACATACATAATTTATTTTTATTGAGATGTATATTTAACAGTTCTTATGGTTTATATTTTCTTACACTACTTAAAAATTATATACAGGATGTAGCTATAGCCTTTGCTAATCAAAAGTGGGGAGATTTTTGGCAAAAAAAATAAGTTGCGAATCTATCATGAGTCTGGTAAAAAAATGGGTTGTGAGGGTCAGAACAGAAAATTCAACGCCAATAATAACTGACGGTTGGGACAATGTTGTTAAAGATCTCAATCTGCCGAGTGATACTTTGTTGGTTTTCAAACCGTTAGGTGATTTTGGGCTTGAATTTTCATGTTTTGTTGATGGCATGTATGGTGAATCTTATTTCACGTTTAATCGTTATGCAAGATTTGGTTTTACAGTATGAGTATTGATCTTAACTTGAATTCTTTTGCATCTTTAACGTGTCAACACTTATTCTCATAAGTTACATACTTCACGTATAGTATTTATTATTTTTAATTTTATGCAGGTAATCGAAGACTGCTTCATTAAACAATTTTACGTAAACAGCCCACCAAGTGGCAAATTTCAAATCTGTTATAAGGGTTCCTATGGAATGTTGAGGCGTCTAAGGTTGATACCAACTTTGTATTTGCTAGAGGATGGCCGGAAATGTGTAACGATGTTGGGATACTGGAGGATGATTTGCTTGTGTTTAGCAGAATTGATGATGTTGTTTTTGAGGTAGTAGTTTATAGAGATGAGACTGAGATTTGCTTTTTGAAGAAACCTGAATCTGACGATGATAGTGTACTTAAGATATCGAAGGCTGATTATGTTGAGAATGCATTCAAGGTACGTAAGTATTTAGCATTAGAAGTAAAAGTTTTATTTTTTTAGCATTATATTAATTATTTCATTAATGTTGACCAGGACATCTATGAGGATGAAGAAGTTGTGTCTGTAGGTGAAGGTAGAACCGTTACTCAGGTACTTACTAAATTATTAAAATTATTTATTTTTAATTTAACACATATAAGAATTTAATGTTTTTACAACTATTAGTAATGCTGTTTACTGATGTTATATTTATCCAATAATGTATTATTTAGAAGAAGTTACCAACCAATGCCGAATGCACGTCGAAGAGACGCATGTCTTCACGATTGAACAAAACCCAAGATGTAAGTTTACCATCTTAAAGATTGTTATATTACTATTGTTATTAAAGTTACTCTATGACAACAGGTTAAGAAGAAATGTAAAGTTACTTCTGAGAGAAAGGAGATGGTCAAGAATATGACTAAGGGAAATGTTGCCTTACTTGTCGACACAAGTGATCATATTGGATGTTCTTCATCTGCTCATAAAGTTAAGGTATCTATACTTGCCAGTTAATTAGTATATGTTATATGAACTGTTTTTTTTTTTTGTGCATATATTCAACATTCCTTTAATTCACATGTATATGTTTACTTTTTCATCAAGGGGAAGAGAGCCGCCAACGTTCAGAAAAAGCTTAACCGTAGAAATAAGATTGCAAAGGCTGCAAAAAAACATTCCGGACATCTTCTCGACCCTGAGTTCTTTCATTTTGATCGCAAATGAGACTATAGGCCGGTATACCATTTTTTATAACAAACTAATGATTTATGTTTATATGTCTGACTATTATTTTTTCCACACAATACATGTAGCGTCTTCCCACTGAAGTTGCCAGACGAGCATGTCTTTCTCTTGATCTTCATGCTTTGAAAGTTCATAACATGGTTGGAGTTGTGGAGGTTTATGATGTTAAGTCGGAGTTAAATGAATTGAACCCACGTTATGCGTTGGACGGTTAGTGAAAGTATATGACTGACAATAACTTGAGGTTTGGTGATATGTTGCACTTCACATATGTGTCTTCGCAACAGAAGATCGTATTAAATCAAGTTACGTCAGTTTAACAAAGACATTTAAGTATGTTCTGATATCAGATACTATAACTATGAATTTTTTGATGGTGATGTTGTATTTTTTTTTAAATTATTAACTTGATGGTTTGTTGCTATGTATGGATAACATGATAAAACAATGTTATTAGCACTTTATGTTTTATATATAGATGATATGATGTTTCTTTTTGCTAATAGTAACTGCAATTAGTAGAAAATTGGTTTATTAATTGCAAATGTGACATTCTTCTGTATTTATGGGTTTATGAATTCAGAATAATAGATGGATATATATGATGTATTTGGCATGATGATGTTGGGTTTCATGTTGTAAAAACCGGGGAATTGTCAGATAATAGATTGCTTTGCCCGATTAGATTATGTGTTAAATTATAGTTCTTTAAGTCATTGTTTCATTTTCTTGAATTCTATGTAATTTTGTAAAGAAGTACAATAACAAACAGTGGTTTGAACATCTGTTTGCATTTTGGTCAATAGTTAATGGAAACCCATGTTAGGTTGAACAGTGTTTTGAAGAGTAAAACAGTGTGAGAAGACAGTAGATCTTATTAAGTTAAACATTTGTTCAGGCTTAAACAGATGTTTGGCCTTTAACAGATATTTGGCCTTTTATATCAGAGGTTTGGACTTAAACAGTTGTTTGACCTTAAACAGATGTTTGGCCATAAACAGATGTTTGACCTTAAACAGATGTTTTGCCATAAACAGATGTTTCGCCTTCTATATCAGATATTTGGACTTAAACAGATGTTTGACCTTAAACAAATGTTTGGCCATAAACAGATGTTTGGCCTTAAACCAAACATCTGTTTAAGGTCAACATCTGTTTGACTATTGGTCAACATCTGATTGACTTTTGGTCAACATCTGTTTGAATTTTGGTCAACATCTTATTTTGTAAAGAAGTACAAAAACAAACATTTTTATAAAATCCAAAATCACCCTATCATGTAAGTGCATTGAAGTAAAAGTGGAAATTATATTATTCATATGGTCTTGTTGTGCTTTTGTTTGACCTCTAATATGGGTTCATGATCTAATCAGGTGATTTGAAGACATTGTTGTTGAATCGAATGAGATGGTTGATGTAATGTGGTCGTATTAATAACAAATAGTAATTAAAGGAAACCCAATTAATCATATGGGACGAAGCACCGATGGTACACAAACATGCCTTTGAAGCTTTAGATAGGACGATGACCGACGTATTTTCGGAAGGTAGGAGTATTCGTTCGGATATTCCTTTTGGAGGTAAAGTTATTGTATTTGGTGGTGACTTTAGAAAAATCCTACCTGTTATTCCTAATGGGACTAGACAAGAAATTGTTAGTGCATGTTTAAGCTCTTCATACATATGGTCAAAATGCAGACTGTTACGGCTGGCTAAAAACATGCGTCTAACTATTGGAGCTGAAAGTTCAAATATGCAGTCTATCAGAGAATTTGCAAAATGGCTTATTGATATTGGTGAAGGAAACGTTGGAGATGATAATGATGGTGACGCCATTATAGAGATACCAGATGATCTACTAATCACCGATATTTGTGACCCGATACAAAGTTTAATTGACTTTGTATATCCTTCAATTATTGAACAATTTAGGATTCCTGGATTTTTTCGGAGAGAGCAATTCTAGCACCCAAAAATGAGGTAGTTCATGAAATTAATGATCGATTGCTTTCGTTATTTCCTGGTGATGCGAAAGAGTATCTGAGTTCTGATAGTATATGTCAAACTGAACAAATTCTTGATTCTTTTCAAGAAAGCTTATACTCAACAGAAAATTTGAATGCTCTTAAGATTTCTGGCTTGCCTAATCACATATTAGTTCTTAAAGTTGGTGTTCGTGTGATGCTTCTTCGAAACATTGATCAATAGAAAGGGTTATGTAACGGTACAAGGCTTCAAATTACTTTTCTTGGTAAACGAGTTATAGAAGCTGAAGTAATATCTGGTGGTAACATTGGCACGAGAGTTTTTATTCCAAGGATTAATATGATCCCGTCTGACAAAAAAAATACCTTTTCAATTTCAACGAAGACAATTTCCTTTATCAGTTTGTTTTGCCATGACAATTAACAAGAGTCAAGGACAATCGTTATCAAAGGTTGGTCTTTATTTGAAAGATATTGTCTTCACTCATGGTCAGTTGTGCGTTGCATTATCAAGGGTTAAGACCAGAGAAGGCGTTAAAATACTAATATTCGACGCTGATGGAAAACCAACAAATAAGACTTCTAATGTTGTTTACAAAGAAGTTTTTACTAGCTTGTAATCATTGTTTTTCTGAGTTTTAACTTCCACCGTTCTAAGTATAGTTGTATATATATTTTCTTAATTACTATTTTGTTTAAATTTTATTTGGTTTAAACTTTATAAACTCTATTGTGTTTTGCATCTCAGAACAATGTGTGATAAATTTATTCATAAGTAATTTACAACGCAGACAATTCTGAAGACCCCCGTGTTCACTATCAATATGGAAGAAAATTATACCGGATTTGGACTGCATAAGAGGCTACGAACTGATCAATTTCAAACCTACACCAGCCATAAAACTGTTTCACCAAAGTCAAACCACTGTTTGACCAATGTCAAACAACTATTTGCAAAAAAATATGATTCTTAGTGGTTTGAAAGTCTGTTTTACCAAAGTTAAAAAGACTGTTTGAGCAATGTTAAAACGCTGTTTGACCAAAGTCTGTTTGACCAAAGTCAAACTACTTATGTTAAAAGCTAATTATAATAGATAAAACACTGTTTGAGCAATGTTAAAACGTTGTTTGATCAAAGTCTGTTTGATCAAAGTCAAACTACTTATGTTAAAAGCTAATTATAATAGATAAAACTAGATTTTCACCCGGCATTGCTTCCCGAGCTCATGAAACTTACTTATGTTAAAAGCTAATTATGATTAATACATGATTTAAAGCATAGAAAAAATATGATATGTTAATGGCCTTGCTATAAGAAAAATTATTTTTCTTTGTTAATTTGAATACCAAATCAATTCAACTAATAATCCACTTTGCTCTTGTATCTCAATGTAAATGTAAATAACAAATTCAATAAGGGGTGTATGTGTAAATATTTTTCATCAGTTGAAAATATGGGAAGACAAAAACACAACCGTCATTATTTCTTCAGCATTATTACACATCAAACATCTATCATCTCTTCTTTCAAAAATCTCTTCTTCCCAGTCATTTTCTAGGGTTTCAACTTTCTTATTCTCCGTCTTCTACACTTCAATCACCTGAGGTTTTATTGTTTTTTCTTCAGCAACTGGTATGTACATTCCTATTGTAATGAACTTTATATTGTTTAACCGATCTTAATTCAAATCATATCTTGCTACAAATACGATTTTGAACGTTTATTGCTATACATTCAAGAAGGGTTTAGTTAGGTGTTTGAATCATTTGTTGAGAACATGTTAAAATAGTTATTATTTGCAGAAAATTTTTAACTCATACTCTGTTTCTATGATTAATTTCAGTAGATACTCTGTTAATACAAAAAGTTAATGTTCATCTTCGAAGCCAACTTTTTAATTACAATCTTTCAACATCTTTACTGATTCAGGTTTTATGATGTATACTACATCTGTCAAGTTTCTTGATAAACCAGAATCTTTGAAACTGGTATGACATGTTTTTACATACATAATTTATTTTTATTGAGATGTATATTTAACAGTTCTTATGGTTTATATTTTCTTACACTACTTAAAAATTATATACAGGATGTAGCTATAGCCTTTGCTAATCAAAAGTGGGGAGATTTTTGGCAAAAAAATAAGTTGCGAATCTATCATGAGTCTGGTAAAAAAATGGGTTGTGAGGGTCAGAACAGAAAATTCAACGCCAATAATAACTGACGGTTGGGACAGTGTTGTTAAAGATCTCAATCTGCCGAGTGATACTTTGTTGGTTTTCAAACCGTTAGGTGATTTTGGGCTTGAATTTTCATGTTTTGTTGATGGCATGCGTGGTGAATCTTATTTCACGTTTAATCGTTATGCAAGATTTGGTTTTACAGTATGAGTATTGATCTTAACTTGAATTCTTTTGCATCTTTAACGTGTCAACACTTATTCTCATAAGTTACAAACTTCACGTATAGTATTCATTATTTTTAATTTTATGCAGGTAATCGAAGACTGCTTCATTAAACAATTTTACGTAAACAGCCCACCAAGTGGCAAATTTCAAATCTGTTATAAGGGTTCCTATGGAATGTTGAGGCGTCTAAGGTTGATACCAACTTTGTATTTGCTAGAGGATGGCCGGAAATGTGTAACGATGTTGGGATACTGGAGGATGATTTGCTTGTGTGTAGCAGAATTGATGATGTTGTTTTTGAGGTAGTAGTTTATAGAGATGAGACTGAGATTTGCTTTTTGAAGAAACCTGAATCTGACGATGATAGTGTACTTAAGATATCGAAGGCTGATTATGTTGAGAATGCATTCAAGGTACGTAAGTATTTAGCATTAGAAGTAAAAGTTTTAATTTTTTAGCATTATATTAATTATTTCATTAATGTTGACCAGGACATCTATGAGGATGAAGAAGTTGTGTCTGTAGGTGAAGGTAGAACCGTTACTCAGGTACTTACTAAATTATTAAAATTATTTATTTTTAATTTAACACATATAAGAATTTAATGTTTTTACAACTATTAGTAATGTTCTTTACTGATGTTATATTTATCCAATAATGTATTATTTAGAAGAAGTTACCAACCAATGTCGAATGCACGTCGAAGAGACGCATGTCTTCACGATTGAACAAAACCCAAGATGTAAGTTTACCATCTTAAAGATTGTTATATTACTATTGTTATTAAAGTTACTCTATAACAACAGGTTAAGAAGAAATGTAAAGTTACTTCTGAGAGAAAGGAGATGGTCAAGAATATGACTAAGGGAAATGTTGCCTTACTTGTCGACACAAGTGATCATATTGGATGTTCTTCATCTGCTCATAAAGTTAAGGTATCTATACTTGCCAGTTAATTAGTTTATGTTATATGAACTGTTTTTTTTGTGCATATATTCAACATTCCTTTAATTCACATGTATATGTTTACTTTTTCATCAAGGGGAAGAGAGCCGCCAACGTTCAGAAAAAGCTTAACCGTAGAAATAAGATTGCAAAGGCTGCAAAAAAACATTCCGGACATCTTCTCGACCCTGAGTTCTTTCATTTTGATCGCAAATGAGACTATAGGCCGGTATACCATTTTTTATAACAAACTAATGATTTATGTTTATTTGTCTGACTATTATTTTTTTCCACACAATACATGTAGCGTCTTCCCGCTGAAGTTGCCAGACGAGCATGTCTTTCTCTTGATCTTCATGCTTTGAAAGTTCATAACATGGTTGGAGTTGTGGAGGTTTATGATGTTAAGTCGGAGTTAAATGAATTGAACCCACGTTATGCGTTGGACGGTTGGCGAAAGTTTATGACTGACAATAACTTGAGGTTTGGTGATATGTTGCACTTCACATATGTGTCTTCGCAACAGAAGATCGTATTAAATCAAGTTACGTCAGTTTAACAAAGACATTTAAGTATGTTCTGATATCAGATACTATAACTATGAATTTTTTGATGGTGATGTTGTATTTTTTTTTAAATTATTAACTTGATGGTTTGTTGCTATGTATGGATAACATGATAAAACAATGTTATTAGCACTTTATGTTTTATATATAGATGATATGATGTTTCTTTTTGCTAATAGTAACTGCAATTAGTAGAAAATTGGTTTATTAATTGCAAATGTGACATTCTTCTGTATTTATGGGTTTATGAATTCAGAATAATGGATGGATATATATGATGTATTTGGCATGATGATGTTGGGTTTCATGTTGTAAAAACCGGGGAATTGTCAGATAATAGATTGCTTTGCCCGATTAGATTATGTGTTAAATTATAGTTCTTTAAGTCATTGTTTCATTTTCTTGAATTCTATGTAATTTTGTAAAGAAGTACAATAACAAACAGTGGTTTGAACATCTGTTTGCATTTTGGTCAATAGTTAATGGAAACCCATGTTAGGTTGAACAGTGTTTTGAAGAGTAAAACAGTGTGAGAAGACAGTAGATCTTATTAAGTTAAACATTTGTTCAGGCTTAAACAGATGTTTGGCCTTTAACAGATATTTGGCCTTTTATATCAGAGGTTTGGACTTAAACAGTTGTTTGACCTTAAACAGATGTTTGGCCATAAACAGATGTTTGACCTTAAACAGATGTTTTACCATAAACAGATGTTTCGCCTTCTATATCAGATATTTGGACTTAAACAGATGTTTGACCTTAAACAAATGTTTGGCCATAAACAGATGTTTGGCCTTAAATCAAACATCTGTTTAAGGTCAACATCTGTTTGACTATTGGTCAACATCTGATTGACTTTTGATCAACATCTGTTTGAATTTTGGTCAACATCTTATTTTGTAAAGAAGTACAAAAACAAACATTTTTATAAAATCCAAAATCACCCTATCATGTAAGTGCATTGAAGTAAAAGTGGAAATGATATTATTCATGTGGTCCTGTTGTGCTTTTGTTTGACCTCTAATATGGGTTCATGATCTAATCAGGTGATTTGAAGACATTGTTGTTGAATCGAATGAGATGGTTGATGTAATGTGGTCGTATTAATAACAAATAGTAATTAATATAACTAAGTTTCCCGAGCCCGGGAAGCAATCCCGGGTAAAAACCTAGTATATCATATAATCACGATCAATTCTATATAAACAATAATAATAAGCCATAAAAGAAAAAAAAAACAAATCAAAAAGTGACACGTGGCTGGGTACTATTCATAGCCATTTCTATTTAATAGATTTATTTATTATTATTATTATTATTTAGTAGTTAATAGTTAATTAGTTAATAGTTAATAATTAATTAATAATTAATAATAACAATAATAATAATAATAATAATAGTTATTATTATTATTATTATTATATTTTTTTAAAAGGGTGAACAGTGTCTATTCAATATATTAAAAAATTATAAGGGTGAACAGTGTCTATTCAAATTTACAGATATATAATAACATTTTCTTTTTTTTTTTCCACTTAGAACCAACTCCAACCACTTTTCATAAAATAAAAGCCCTACTCATATAAAACTAGGGCTGAGCACTTTACAATTCTGAACCGTCAGAACCGGGGAACCAAACTAGAACCGCCAGACCCGAACAGTATTGATGTATTTCGGGTTCGGTTTTGGTTCTTAAGTTTGGGAGAAAACGGTTCTCGGTTCGGTTCCGGTTATAACCGACGGTTCCATTTAAAGAACCGCTAGAACCGGTTTGGGTTTAAACTTTAAATATTTTAGAGTAAACTGCAATTTTACACCCTGAGGTTAGGGGTGATTGGCACTCCTACCCCCCCTAAGGAAATAATTGCAAAATTACACCCCACTGTTTGACCTTATTTCGCACTTTTACCCCCCGCCGTCTAATTGAGTAACCAGTCAACATAATAACCTAACGGTCAAAGGGTATAAATGTCATTTTGCTCTTATGTCAAGCTTATTTGTTACAACACCCCCTATAAGAATCATACCACCGCATAATTACCCCCCAACCTTCCCACCATCGACCTTACCTTCTTCTCCGGCGATCCGTGTCCCTCCGGCGACGACGACGGCGACATCTACTCTTCCGATCATTCTGCTCCTCGTCCGATCGTTCTTCTCCTCGTCGGATCACAACAACCACAGCCGCTAGCTTCATTCTCAGTGGAAATGCCGGTCTTTTGGATAATTCGCTATATCATCCGCCACACCAAAGGTATAATCGGCCAATGTTAGTTAATCAGTGTCAGATTTAGTCATTATCATGTTATAAAACAGGGTTTAGGGTCTGATTTGGTTCACTGTTGGTTTTTGCTACAGTTGACCTGACGATGAGCTTATCAAGCTCATCTTTGGTGCTCCACCTGGTGGTCTCCGTGTTTGGGAGGCCTGTCCTCAACTTCCATCTACCACCGGAGAGTTGAGCGGATGGATGTTATTTAGCTTATGTGTAATATGTAGGTTAACTTAACTTAATCGAACCTTTTGTGTAATATGTAGGTTAACCTAACTTAACTTATTTAGCTTGTTTGATTGTATGCATTTGCAGCCTGTTTTGATTGTATGATTGTATGCATTTGCAGTTGAACAGAGTTTGGGCATAAGTTGATTGTATGCATTTGCAGGGTGTGCTTAATCATTTGCAGCTTGTTTGATTGTATGCATTTGCAGCCTATTTTGATTGTATGATTGTATGCATTTGTAGTTGAACAGCTTCTATTAGCACAAGGCATTTGCAGTTGATTGTATGATTGTATGCATTTGTACCAAATCAGGTCTGCATTAGCACATCAGCTTCTGTTAAACCCATGGATGCATTAACACATCAGCTTATGTGTAATATGCATTTGCAGTTGAACAGAGTTTGGTACAATTTTTATACATGATCAACCAGAGTTTGGGCATAAGTTGATTGTATGTGTAATGGCCATTGTCACAAGATTGGTGAAAGATAGAGCAGTGGTTATATTCAGCAAGAGTTGTTGCTGTATATGCCACAACATTAAGACGCTAATATTTGGGGCAAACCCAACTGTTTATGAGCTTGATGAACGCCCAGATGGTCAGCAAATTGAGCAGGAACTCATAGCCTTAGGGTGTAAGCCAAGTGTCCCAGCTGTTTTTATAGGACAGGAGCTCGTTGGTGGATCCAATGAGATCATGAGTCTGCATCTCAAAGGAATGCTGGTCCTTCAGTTGTATGCAATGAGTCCTTCAGTTTGGGCATAATCATGTATACACTCATTATGTTGACCTGGTTGATCATGTATACACTCATTAAAATGACCTAGTTGATCATGTATACACTCATGTGCATACACTTATGGTCACAGTTTGGGCTTAATCAGATTCTGGATACACTCATGTGCATACACTTATGATCATGTATACACTCATGTGCATACACTCATGTGTAGGTCCCTCGGAGGTTGAGGTTAAACCTTATCCTTGTTATGTTTAACACACTAGCAAGTGCGGAATCCAAGCTAGAATGCAAATCGGTAGTTTATATGAGAACACAAGCTACAAAGAGAAAGGTAGACACACGATATATCAAAGTTTTCTCTTGTATTTCAGTGGACACGGTTACAGCCCTTGACCAAACTGAAAATGCTCTCTACCAGACTGAGTTCACTCCTGTCTCACACACACACTTCTGTCTCCCTCTCTACAATGAAGTGAACACATTACATGGATATATATATCCATCACAGCTTGTCTGGTCGAAGGATCAGATAGACTGATCGAAGGATCATCTATCGATCAGAAGCCTATCGAAGGATCCACATATACCTCGAAGGATGATATCCTTCGAGGTCCATCTATATCCATCGAAGGTTTATCCTTCGAGCTCATCGAAGGATATAACCAATCCTTCGATTACTCATCCTTCGACACAACATCTTACAAACAAAGTGCTAACTGTTTTGCCAAGTCAAACCAGGAGGATGGTTGACTTGGTCAAACTTACATCGAGCACACATAATAACAAACCTAAGACGTAACTCAGACTAACACAAGACATCGTTTTGTATCATGACAGAATACAGACAAAGTACAGACACAAGTGCACCAACAAACTCCCCCTTGGCTGTAGCTTTGTCTCGATCTTCGTGTCTTCAAGTCTTTGACGTCCTTTCAAGTCTTCAATGTCGGAGGATCTTTAAAGTCTTCACGTCTTGAAAGCAGAAAGTGTACCAACAAACTCCTCGTTTCATGTAGGAAGTGTGTTGACAAACTCCCCCTTAACATAAGCTCCCCCTTGAGTTATGCTCGTGAATGTCTTGATCTTTACAACTTGAGATCCTTGTGGTGTTGATGATGGCCAGCAGCAACTCGATCATCTTCGTCATTTGAGTGCCTTCACGTCGTGTCTTCATTCCAAAGCTTGTCATCAACCATGTTCTCCTTGCCTTTAGAATCTGCACATGCAAGAAATCTAAACGCGTAATGAGAACAACTGCTTGGAATATAGTAACATAAACAAATGACACACACATGACCATTTTTCAATCAAACACCGTCCGACAATTTGAAAGTTTAACGAATTTATCAATTTCAGGTTTTTAACTTTCAAAACTTGCAAATTTTGACCGTTTATGAAGATTTAGTCGATTTTGGTTTTCAATCAGGTTTCAGGTAACGAAGACTCGAGCTCCAACATCGTACGATCGAAAATAAAATAGAAATAAAATCTTTTTGGCTTTTAGAAAGTTAATATTAAAACACACCTAAAATCTTTTTGGTATTTTTGAATATTTCAAATGTAAAGACTGAAAGCAGTAAATAAATATATACAAAGATGCAGAAACTGAAAGCATTAAATAAATATTTACAGACATTCTTTTTGCGAGTTTCGAGGGTAAGAGAATCATATCAGTGTACGGTCATGCCAAAACGCTCTTGTTGTTCTTTTAGTTAACATTAAGATAAGCATCCTATAACGATTATCGGTATTGTTGTCCACATAAGCTCAACTTATCAGATGTAATCATGTTTAGGAGATACGTTAAGATATGATTTATACTTACCGACCGGTGTTCATCCACATCACGACACATTCCCGTATCAAGGTATGCACGAGAGTTCATCTTACCGGTGAGTATACCGATTATCATCTGTTTGACCGTATATGATGTGAGATTCTCACTTATTTTGATTTGAAAACAAGCCCTATGTGATATAATCACTTATTGATGAGGAACTTGATTTTCAGATGCATGAAGGGCACAAGAGCAAGTCCGTGAACAGGTCAGTACTTCCGTACAGCAGAGAGACGAACTTGACTCCCGGATAAATGTGATATTTTATCACTTATTTGTTTGGACATGTGATTGTTTATCACTTATTGAGGTCATACGCAATATGTACACGTATGTATGGTATCATGGAAGATCTAGACTTGCGTCCCCGTTATTTTTCGGTAAAAGATACAACCATGATACCCAGATGATAAGCAGCATAAAGACCGAATATCTCAGAACCTCGGCAATCTCTCAAACGAAATTTCGGTACTAAGACCATATGCCAATGAATGGTTCCCACCTGGTCTTCAGTCGATTTAAGTTTATATCACCCTGCACATTTTAAAATGATTGTGAGCCTACCGATACATCTTATATAGAGCTGCTTATCATTTTTCATTTAAGGTTTAAAGAGGTTTAGACAGACCACTGATGTACTATCATTTTCTCTTTTGCTCGCCAGGAAACTCATTTTTGTTTTTCTATTGTTTTTGTGTTTTTAAAATTTTTCAATGTTTTTGGATTTTTCGAATTTTACTCCCCCTAAAATCAATAAACTAAGATAAATTTAAAACACAAAGGTATTTACAAAAATGATTTTCCGATGTTGGTTTTACTCTTGCTTGACCTTAATGCCATTTACCAATAATAAATAGTCAAATCTTGATTTATCAAATGCTTTGGTAAAAAGGTCGGCACGTTGGTCATCGGTGTGGACCATGACAACATCGATGAGTTTCATATTGAAACAATCACGTGTGAAGTGATATTCGAGATCAACGTGTCTGGTCAAAGAGTGCTGTATGAGATGATAATAATTCATAAAGCAGCTTAAATATCGACAAGTATAGGAGAGATTAGAAGTTCAAAACCGTATCCTGCAACTGCTTCGTGCATTGCCAGGAATCTGAGCGCTCTCCCAAACTGGATATCCACCCGGTGTGGATTTCAAAGTCGATTTTGTAGCTACTGAAATCCCTTCACAGCAAACAGATCAAAAACCTCTGGGTCCGGCTGGTCTTCCACATTGTACCAGCGAAGGTCTTTGTCTTCCTCCTTGAGAAGTAGTGTGCGGTTGTTCAATCCATGCCAAGGCATCCGCACACCCGGTGTGGTTTGATCAACAAACACATTCTCTTCAATCACACCGCGGAGAAAAGTACCCTACACGTTCATCTTGTTGACTTTGAACTTCTTGTGGAAGCAAAATCCATGAACCTTAAAAAGGTTTAGACATGCTGCAGTCGCGTACTTTTCATTTGAGGTTAAACCTTGATACCACGTTCATCTTGTTGACTTTGAACTTCTTGTGTTCTCATATAAACTACCGGTTTGCATTCTAGATCTGATACCACTTGTAGGTCCCTCGGAGGTTGAGGTTAAACCTTATCCTTGTTATGTTTAACACACTAGCAAGTGCGGAATCCAAGCTAGAATGCAAACCGGTAGTTTATATGAGAACACAAGCTACAAAGAGAAAGGTAGACACACGATATATCAAAGTTTTCTCTTGTATTTCAGTGGACACGGTTACAGCCCTTGACCAAACTGAAAATGCTCTCTACCAGACTGAGTTCACTCCTGTCTCACACACACACTTTTGTCTCCCTCTCTACAATGAAGTGAACACATTACATGGATATATATATCCATCACAGCTTGTCTGGTCGAAGGATCAGATAGACTGATCGAAGGATCATCTATCGATCAGAAGCCTATCGAAGGATCCACATATACCTCGAAGGATGATATCCTTCGAGGTCCATCTATATCCATCGAAGGTTTATCCTTCGAGCTCATCGAAGGATATAACCAATCCTTCGATTACTCATCCTTCGACACAACATCTTACAAACAAAGTGCTAACTGTTTTGCCAAGTCAAACCAGGAGGATGGTTGACTTGGTCAAACTTACATCGAGCACACATAATAACAAACCTAAGACGTAACTCAGACTAACACAAGACATCGTTTTGTATCATGACAGAATACAGACAAAGTACAGACACAAGTGCACCAACATCATGTGCATACACTTATGGCTTAATCACATTAGCAGCACACTTATGTGCTCCAAATTGTGCAGCACACTCAACAGTGGCTTAATCAGATTCTGGATGTATACACTTATGTACTGCAATTATGATTCTGGATGTATACACTCATTATGTTGACATTGCAGGTATGATTGTATGCATTCCCACTGGTTGAACAGGTAATTGCTTGTTGGTGTGAACACCTTATAGAAATAGGTATGATTGTTACGTTTCAGATTTTTAACAGGTATGATTGTTACATTTCAGGTATTTGCTTGTTAGGTTTTAGATCAAATAACAGCTATTTGATTTTGGGGGGAAGGGTTTTGTAAATTTCAGGGGGTAATGTTGTGTGTTATCACAAAGTACAGGGGGTAATAGAAAAGGACAAATTAGTAATTTACCAGTGGGGGGTAATTGTGCGACTTAACAGAAATGTTGGGGGGTAAAATGGAAGGGTAATATAGTCATTTCAACTTAGACTTAACAGTTCTGTTACTCAATTAGACGGCGGGGGGTAAAAGTGCGAAATAAGGTCAAACAGTGGGGTGTAATTTTGCAATTATTTCCTTAGGGGGGGTAGGAGTGCCAATCACCCCTAACCTCAGGGTGTAAAATTGCAGTTTACTCAATATTATATTTCAAAACCCTATTAGTTTATTTAAACTTTAAATATTATATCTAAAAAATGTTTATAGTATTAAAGAATACAAGAATAGTTTTGACATAATGTATGAATGAAGTTTTTGCGATGGTTAACTAAAAAGCTTTTTAATTAACTTTTGTTTTTTATATTTTATACTTAAGTTTCATGGTTTAAAACATTTTATTATTGCTAGCTTTATTTTGATTGGTTTGAATTTTAGATGTTGCAACTTTTAGTTATGTGTTTTAAACGGTTAATTGTTTTAATTATTTTTATTTTGTTATTAATTTTAGGATTTAATTGACAACCGATTCCGGCAGGAACCGTTTACGCGAGAACCGTTTAACCCGGTTCCAAACCGAACTAGAACCGTTAGAATACGGTTCGGTTCCGGTTCTTATATTTAGTATTAAACGGTTCTGGTTCGGTCCCAGTTTGGCTCGGTCCGGTTCGGTTCTGAACCATTGCACAGTCCTATATAAAACCATCACTAGTGCTCTAGTGGTGGCCACATGTATTTAAGTTCCACCTATGGTGGGTCCAGGTGAGTTTTCTCCTTCAGGACTCAAGTTCGAGTCTAAGGGGCTGTTTGTTTACCTCTTAATGAGGCTCTTAATGGTTCAGACCTCTTACTGGTTCAGCACTTAATGGTTCAGACTGTTTGTTTCACGAGCAGATGTCTGAATGGTTCAGACATTTGCCTCTGAATGGTTAAGATTTATACAGAGTCTGAATGGTTAAGACCTCTAATATGAATTAGTCAGACATTTGCCTCTATATGATTAAGAATTATACAGGCCTTTAATGGTTCAGACATCTTACTGGTTCAACACTTAATAGTTCAGACCTCTTACTGGTTCAGCACTTAACCATTCAGATGTTGCCAAACAGCCCCTAAGTGACAGGGGTTTCTCCGTGCGTAGAAACTCGCGAATAATTTACACATTTCAAAAAAATAATTAAAGGTTAGATGTGAGTGCTCTAAGTTGTTGAGGATGGATACATTTAGACTCACCCTTTGAAAAACTCACTAAAAACCATGTATAGATCAACCCTGTTAAAAAGTAAAAAAAAAAAACATTTCGCCCGGCCCATAATCTCCTAACAATTTTAGTTGTAAAGATATATATCCTCACTTTACAGTTTACACTCTGCTACCTTTGACTTTTGTCTCTTTTAACTATTCAAAGTTATGATTTATTGACTTTTCATCCACTTAGTTATTTATATTTTCTGGATTCAAGTTATGGTTTATTGACTTTTTAACCACTTAGTTATTTATACTTTCGGATAATAACCTTTCAATTATATTACCAGGGTGGTATAAATTAAAAATAATACTTTGATTAATATATGAAGAACATTTTAAACGGTTATCATTATACCAAAATGCTAAGGTTTTAGGCAAATCTTATAAAGTATTTGTAATGTGTAAATAAATGGTATACAAATGTTAACTAATAAGTAAATTCTATAAAACAGATAGATAATACACAATCATTATATATCTTTTTGGTTTACGAAAAAGTTAATGGGTTCATTATGAAATAGATATTGTTTTTATATTGCGCTTAATTGTTTTTATATGCAAAAAAGTTTTTATCATTTTGGTTTACGAAAAAGTTAATGGGTTCATTATGAAATGGAATATTGTATTTTGATAATCTCAACTATTCGTCATTGGCCGTCGACCCTGACTAACAAAACCCTAAAGCCGTTAGTCTCCGGTCGCCGGAAACCCGTTTTTTGCTAGTAAAAGGTTTCTAAAGGGCTGATCTAAGGTTACAAAGAGGTTTGGGATGAGGATGTTAAGTTTTCCGGCCAAAAAGTTGAGTTTTCCAGTCAAAAATAAGTTTTCCGGCGAAAAAAAAAGAGTTTTCCGACGAATTCAATAATTGGGGCTTTTACTAGAAAAAGATTACTAAAGGTCCGTAATAAGGTTACAAACAGGTTTGAGACGAAGATGTTGAGTTTTCCGGACAAAAATGAGTTTTTCGGCCAAAATCGTTTTTCCGGCGACCGGAGATTAACGGCGTTAAGGCTCTGTCAGTTAGAGTCCATTGGAGGCCAATATGTTAATAGTTGGGACTGCCAATGGTTATTTTTGAAGTTAGGACTGTTGGCGGCCAACGACGAATAGTTGGGATTATTAAAATCCAATATTCCTTGTGAAATGGATATTGTTTTTAATTTGAGCTTAATTGTTTTTATATACAAATAAGTTTTTTTATCACAATAAAATTTTATTAAATATACGGATTAGTTTATGTTAAATGATTTTTTTTATAGAAGAATATACGAATGTGTGGTGTGAACAACCACATAAATCGAATTTCTGATATGACAACCTACGACATTGTGCTAATACCAAATTCACAAAATCATATTAGAAGTTTAACTTACAATCCTATTGAAAAGAATGAAACTTATTAGTGCTCCATCTTGTCGGGAAATAAGTTTACATGCTTATATTTTTCTCCTATAAAATTCCCTCCTTGAACAAAGTTATCATATAATATTAAAGCATATCAATTTCACATTTGACTGTCTCGATTTTAATGGATATATTACAAAATTATATTATAAACTAGGATTGTGACCCGTCGCATGAGATTCTTTAGTTATAACTAAGTCAATCTTGGACCTGCACGTTATGTTAAACCTGTCAAACGGGGAAAAAATAGACGATGTAAAAACGTTCACCCACACACGCACGTTGCGTCGTGTTAACTCGCAAAATTTAGAACGAAACGTAAAAACGTTAAACCAAAGACGCACGTTGCGATGTGTTAAGTCACAAAATTTAGAACCAAGCATAAAGCGAAAAATTTGCGGAAAATGAAAACTATAAAGGACCAAAGTTGAAAGTAAAAAAAGTTATGAGAATAAATTGCAAAAGATAAAAAGTTTTGGGTTAAAAGTAAAAAAAAAAACAAATAGTTTTGAGTTAAAAATAATTTATGAAATACTTTTGGGTGAAAAGTAAAAAAAATTATTTTTTTTGGAAAACCCCCAAAGCCAACATTACGACAACCATATGCATAACAATTTTTTCTTTGAAAACCCCCCAAAGCACACCCCGTGTTGCGGCGGGGCGTAAAACAGTGTCAAATAGTACTAATGTCACACAACCGTCATTGACCACCAACACTGACTCGACCTAGGATATGCGTGTTGCGACGAACCTGTCAAACATGGAAAAAAAGAGGTAAAAACGTTGAACCACACATGCACGTTGCGTCGTATTAACTCGAAAAATTTAGAACTATACGTAAAACGAAAATTTGCGAAAGATGAAAAGTATAAGTGACAAAAGTTGTGAAGTTAAAATGCAAATAATGAAAAGTTTTGGGTTAAAGTTAAAAAAACAAATTATGTAGGGTTAAAATTATAAAAGGTAAAAACCTTAAGGTTAAAAGTAAAAAATAAATTTTTTTTTTTTTTTGAAAAACACCCAAAACACAATGTACAAGTAATGATACACAAAAAAGTTGCAAAGTTATATATGAAATAATAATAAAAGCATTTCTATCCAAATCAGTCGAGACATGGGATTTAGAATTGCTGCATATCTGATTTCTGAGTTTTTGTTTCCTATGCCTATACAACTTAAGGATTCTCCCCTTAAATCGAATTTAAATATCGAGTTCATCGGTGAATACGGATTTTTCAGAATTCAGACATGTCTAGCGATATGGTATTCAATTATTTTAATCGAGAGAAAAGAGTAATATAATCTAATATTAATTTGGCTTTTAACTCTCATCTAAATATCTAATCAACCCTTAGGCTGGGGTGTGGCTTAAAGCCTCTAGGGGCTTTATAGTGCCACGACAGAGCCACGTATGCACCACATAAGTGAGAGGCTTTATCGTTAACTAGCACGGTATGGTTTAAAGCTCCATACTAAACAAAATACAAAAAACAAAAATAAAAAGAAAAAAAATTGATTGGCTGAAAACAATGGGTCCCACCTGTAGTTGCAATTAGCGCTCGTTACTGGGCTGGCGTAGAATCGATGGCGCCCCCCTGTGACGAGCAGGGGGTGGGTAGGGGGCGCTAAAAGTGATAATGTGACCAGGGGCGGTATACCACACCACTCAGAACAAGAACATTGAGAATTACGTAATTGTGATAAGATACTACAAAGATGTATTCCGTAGGTCATGAAAACTATGTTACAAAACATATATAACCAAATTGGCAGCTTGTTTGTATTTTTTTCTTTCTAACATATACTTCTCATATTATATACTTATGTGTATTAATCCTGTGTTTTATGATAAATAAATATTATAGTAAACTAACAAATAGTCAAATAACACATAACAATAAAATACAAATATGCACGTATTTTCGTAATAAATTTCCTAACACTTTGAATAATCTTTTGGTGTCTATTCTTCAAAGCTTGTAAATGTATATGTTGGAAATAGTCATATATAATAATATAAAATGCAAAATTCTTTTTTCTTTTAACGGGCTTCATTGACATGCTTGTTTTCTTTTTGGTTTTTATGGTAAAGTCGGTCAAAAATTTCTGCATAAATTAATTTTTTTTCAGTTTTTCTTATTCTTTTTCGTGTTGCAAATATTCAAAATGGTCAAAGGCAAATACTTTATGTTTTATGGTGTTTATACTTTGTTCTTTATATTTCCTTTTTTTCCTTCTTTACATTTCTTTTTCAAAAGACATCACATGCCTTTTTTTCCTTTACTTTTGTATTGTATTCTTCATATTTATCCGTTATTTATATTGATATAAAATCATAAATATACTTATGTATATTTATAGATTACTCTATTCATTTATTTTTATTCGAATAAAGTCCAGAAAACTTGTTAAGTTACATCAAAACAGAAGGTAGGCGGGCAACAAGCTGCGCCGCCAATCCTTTCTGAATACGAATCCAATATAATTTCAAAGTTGTTAAGAGTTAGTTCTGAATATATAAAACTGACCCTTTTTATACTTTCAAATCTTAGAAGAAATCCACAAACGTGACAAAATTATGCATACCTAATATTAATTTTTCTAATTTTAACTTTTAAAAAGTATAGGAAAAAATAACGTGCCGGGGAATTTTAACAGTCCATTTGCTAGTATTTATTTATATAAAACAGAAAAAGATTTTTATTATATAATTTCAAAAACAATCCGACCTGCCGGATTCGAACCAGCGACCTAAGGATAGCCATGATCACACTACAGTCCTCCGCTCTACCAACTGAGCTAAGGTCGGTTGATGTTGGTTTTGTTTTGTTTAATTTTATATTTAGCTGTCAATAAGTCAGCAAAGGCTTGATAGATCACACACATTTAAATTATAATGCCTGTATATAAGTTTTATACTCATGAAACAACATTTAGAAGTAGCAATCCTGAAAGAAAATGAAAATCATTATAAGCAGCCCCAGGCCCTGCCGGTTTTTTTCTCATAGTGATAAGTTTTACCGAAAATTTCCGGAAAAAAAAAATTTGTAGTGTAAAGATTGGTTTTTTAATAGCCCGGCCCCATCAATTTGGATTTTAAGAGTTTGGCCCCCGTTGAATTTTTGTTCAAGCTCCGCCAGCCACTGATAGAATGAATAAATTAAACATGGTTACACTAAAAATTACGAACCCAAATGATAAAGTTACAAGATCAAGGGTGGGTTGCTGATCTTAAAGAGACGGTTTAGAGGAGATTTAAAGTTTAGGGAGTATACAGTTAATAATAATAGTCATGGGCAGAGGATAATGGAGGCACTGTGAGGTGCCCGACCCCTATCAAATTTTCGCGCGTAATGTTAATTACTTAATTTACCAAAAAATTCCGAAACTTAATTTAAATATCATTTGAATTCAATCATATATACAATCATGACAATCACTTGCTGATTTAACACCATAAAAGGGGTCATTTTACTTCCATATTCAAGATTCAAACACAGGGGTTGGATCATAGTTCCAAAAAACAGTCATGTATAATAGAATTTCTTAGATATTAGGATTGTTGCATTACTCAATCAATAAGTTTATGGTTAAATAAAAACAGTCATGTATCATCAAGTAATTTGGTTCTTAGGATTGTTGCATTAGTAAGTCAATCAATTTATGAACAAAACAATCATTTGTAATGCTAAAAACTTAATTTAAATATCATTTGAATTCAATCATGAATATATAGTAACTGATTGCATATTTAAGTAAAACCGATGAGAGAACCAATATTGGCAAAGATAGCAAAGACATTGACACCAACTTTAGTAACCACTTTAATTCATGGGCGTTGATGACCGGGGTAGCCCAAGACTAAATAAAATGACTAAATATGTAAACGCTCAAAGGGTTAAATGGTTCAATGGTTGAAAAGCTGAGGAGATGAAGTAAAGCAATACAGGAACAGTAAATAAGTCACATCTCCGGACAGCTCCACCAACTCGCCAGCCGCAAAAGCATCGCAGGTCTGAAGAGCACACGCTATTATCCAGGGGTCAAAAGACTTTAACCCCCGAAAGGGCAAGCCCCTCACTGCAAGCAAGGTCACTAGTCAAATGCATTCTTCTTTGGGGGATGTCTTCTCCTATAATTTGACACTTCATTTACTTCAGGAAACATTCCTGGCGAGCCCTGATTCTCGCAATCTCTGGTCATTCATCTCGAGTACTTGCTTCAGGCGAGTCACTCTCTCTTTCATATCCAACACACACATTCTATTTGCTCCTTCATCCGAATCTGAACACATTTCAGAGGAGGGTCCTTAGCAAATAACAAAAATAAACTAGTGAACCTCCTTCCACGTCTTGCAAACGTGGGGGGACCCCACGACCTGCGTTAGGCAAAGCTGAACCCTTCAACCCTTTTGCCTAACCGGTCCAGCTACTACCGTTGGTCTATTATTTGTTGCATCAACAAGTTGGCGCCCACCGTGGGGCTACGTCACTTGAAATTACAATGTCAGAAAGTGGATCCCCGGGAGAAGTGAATCAGGTCCCAAACGCCTCCACCCTGGGTACTAGCCAAGCTCACGTGGCTATACCAACTTCTTTTTCAACTCCGGGAAGCACTCCCGAGTTTCTCACTTTCAACACCCCAACTCCGTCCAGATCTGGAGTCCCTTCCCCCAATGTTGGTGTTTCCGACACCCCAACAGGTGTTGAGCTCACCCCTGAGGGGGTTGCTAACAATTTCATTGAGTTGAGATCTCTCCTCAACCAATATGTAAGTAGGGAAAGGGAAAAAGGAGTGAGGATTCGTCTAGATTATGATGAGGCTGAACCAACGTTATCTCCCGGACCTCCTGTCCCTCCTTTTGCATCTAGGGAGGAGGCTGGTCCCAGTAATCCTCCAAATCCTAACCCATATCTGTACGTGAGACCAAATCCTACAACGCATCCTCTCTTTTCATCTCAACCGGCTACTAGTGGTGCTCCTCTGGGCCATGAGCTAACCCTTGACCAGCTCCTACAGTCCCCAGTAACAAGCTTTCCAGCATCTACAACAACCTCGTGGGAGCAAGCTCTGTCCGTGCTCCCTTTGGCACGAAGTGCTGTTATGAGCACTCCCCTTGGAGTAAGCCGCTCAGTTGCACCTGGAAGCCTTCAAGGCTTCAACCTCATGCCCTCAATGATGACCCAGATGATGGCCAACTTCCCGTGGCAACACTTTATTAATCAGGTGCTAGCCACTCAGGGAAACAGTAGCGATGGCAATAACACGAGTGTTCGAACTGAAGAAGACTTGGCCAAACCTTACAAGCCAAGTAACCTCTCATGCTTTTCACAGCAAATAGCCGATTATGATTTTCAAACGAATATCAAGATGCCATCCCACATTAGAACGTATGATGGGACCGAAGATCCTGAGGATCACCTTCAGATCTTCACCGACGCAGCAAGGATTGAGAAATGGTCAAACGCTGAATGTTGCCTAATGTTCATGCAAACCCTTGTTGGATCAGCAAGGATCTGGTTCAACGACTTACCTGCTCGAAGCATTCGAAGCTTCGATGACCTCAGCAAGGGTTTTCTGGCCAACTTCTCCCAACAAAGGCGATATGTCAAAGATGCAACCGTGATCTTTCAAATAAAACAGCGTGACGATGAAAGTCTCCGCGAGTTCATTGAACGATACAAGAAGGAAGGTCTCACATATGTAGGGGCAGATGAGAAAATGAGGGTAGCCGGCTTCATGAATGCTATCACCTAAAAATATCTCACAAGAGATTTCAATAAATCCCTATCCAAGACCTTGGAGGAAGCTCTAGAAAGGGCAGAAGCCCATATCCGGGGAGAGGAGGCAGTTGATATCAAAGAACAAAGGAAAAGAGGGTCCAGTTGGCGGGGCAGCAGCCCAGCCAGAAAAAGAGGGAACTTTAACTCCTATGATAGACGTCAAAAGGGTTCAGACCATCGAAGGCCCGAAGGTCGGAACCCCCCAACCAGAGAGAAAGGCATGAGTTTCACACCCCTCACAAAGACTCCTTAGGAAATCCTTGCCACTGAAGAAGTTAAACAGAACTTTAGGCCTCCCAGGCCTCTCCCCAAAAGCAGAAAAAATGAGAACTCCACACAATATTGTGAGTTTCATGAAGAAAAAGGTCACCACACCAATGATTGCTTCCAGCTCAAGAAAAGAATTGAAGAAGCTGTTAAGTCCGGAGAACTCGCTCATTTGGTAAGGGGAGTCCGGGACAAAATGGCTGAAGGAAAAGGCAAGGAAGTCAATATGGTGGATTTTGATGGAAGGGTTCCTCATAAAAGACAGCGGTTGGAAGCTTGGGAGCTTCAGTGTGTCTGCTTCCCCCCAACAGAGAAAGACCCTCTCTCTAGCCCTCTTGTGGTAGAAGCTACTGTGGGAACGTTGCAAACATATGGGGCATACATAGACACTGGGACAGCCACTGAAATTATGTTCGAGAAATTCTTCAACCGCTTGAGTAATGAAGAACGTTCAAGGCTTCAACCCTCTGGAACCTCCATAAAAGGTATCGCCGATATACCCCTCAAGCCTTTAGGGCAACTGACACTTAATGTTCGTTTCAGCGAAGGTCAGAAGGAAAGAATCCAACCACTCACCTTTGTGGTTATTAACATACCTTCTAATTATGATGTGATCATTGGAAGACCAGGGCAATGTGCATTCTACATGGCTGTGTCTGTTGGCCATGGCACAGTCAAATTTCCCACCGAGAGGGGGATAGCAACCCTTCAACCCTCTCAAGAGGCCTGCCTGGTTGAGGGTGAAAGTTCCAGAAGTGAAGAAGACAAGCAAAGGCTAATCATAAATCCTAAGTACCCTGAACAGAGAATAAGTCAATCCAAGCCTTTCACAAGAAACCCTTTCGTATCTCGAAAGCTGCTAACACATTACAGCGATGTCTTCGCTTGGTGTCCAGAAGATATGACAGGGATCCCTCGGAACATTGCTGAGCATGAGTTAAGAATACCACCGGATGTCAAGCCTGTGGTCCAAAAGAAAAGAAGCCTAGCACCCGAGAGAAGTCTGGCAGCCTGCCAAGAGGTTGAAAAGCTTGTGTCGGCCGGCATTCTCCGAGAAGTCAAGTACCAATCATGGGTTGCAAACCCGGTTATGGTCAAGAAACCCGACAACTCTTGGAGGATGTGCATAGATTTCAAGGATCTTAACAAGGCTTGTCCTAAGGATTGCTATCCACTACCGGAAATTGATCTCAAGGTTGACTCCCTCACCGGTTACTCGTTCAAATGCTTTCTTGATGCATACAAAGGTTACTACCAAATCCTCATGAAGGAAGAGGATGAGGAAAAAACAGCCTTTCACACGGACAAAGGGATCTTTTGTTATCAAAAGATGCCTTTTGGCCTCAAAAATGCCGGTGCAACCTACCAACGACTCGTTGACAAATCCTTTGCAAGCCAAATCGGTAAAAACATGGAGGCATATGTCGATGACTTGGTGATCAAAAGCAAGACGGAATATCAAATGCTTGACGACATTCAATAAACTTTCAATAATCTCAGAAAGGTTAACATGAAACTCAACCCTGAAAAATGCTCATTTGGGTTTGAGGAAGGAAAGTTCTTGGGCCATATTGTGGGGAAACAAAGCATCAAGGCTAACCCAAACAAAGTAAAAGCTGTCCTTGAAACCAAACCACCAAAAACCAATAAGGAGGTTGAAAGCTTAAACGGGAAGCTTGCAGCCTTGAAGCGTTTTACCTCCAAGTTGGCCGAAAGATCTCTGCCTTTCTACAAAACGCTCAAGAACTGCTCAAATAAGAAGGATTTCAAATGGACTGAGGAAGCTGAAGAAGTTTTCAACCAGATGAAGCAACATCTAGCTTCCCTACCAGATATTGCGGCACCCGAAACTGGGGAGTTAATATCGGTGTACCTCTCAGTTCCTGACGAGGCCATCAGTGCAGTCCTCACCATTGAGCGAGACAAGGCCCAGGTACCCGTTTATTTTTTCAGAAAAACTTTAAAACTGGCTGAAACGAAATATCCTCCCCTTGAAAAACTTTCCCTAGCCCTAGTTCAATGTAACACCTCGAAAATTCACGTCCCATAATGTGTTGACACGTGTCATAAAGTTTGAACGTGTGAAAGAATGTTATAAAAGGACTAAAGTTAACAAACATGGAAAGTATGTGATTATACGGATTCTAAGTGTCAACAGTGAATAAATATACTTCATAATAACCCTACATGATGTTCATAACATCAAACGAATACATTATGGATCATACGTAGCTAAAAGTGAGAGATTACAAACTACAGGGGTCAAATGTGTCAACATGTTAAAGATATACCTCTGAGTGATCTTTTGACAAACCCGAAGCTTTGTAAATATAAATTATGCTCACTAGAATGCACGATTAAAATTTCATAAAGTTTCGTTATCGTATGAGAAAGTTATGATCAAATTCGTGTGCGAGGGGTTAAAGTGTTAACGTTGAAAGTTAAGGCTTTTCGGGTTAACCGGAAGTGTCCAGGGACTTGGCAAAGTGGGTATAAGTCCTAAAGCCCTTGATGGTAATTAGAAGGGGGTCAAAATGCAATAAAAAGCTTGTTTGCCCTTTCAAATAAACCAAAGGCCAAGTTACAAATTAAATAAAAAATAAAATTCTGAATTTTAGACTCAAGCGGCCCGCTTGAGTTTCTGATAAATGGGAGGCGGGCCGCGTGGAGGCCCCAGATGCAGAAAGACGGGTTAATTGGCTGTTCAGCCTTGGAAACGACCTTAAAATGATTTTTCTCATCATGGGCACCCCCTAAGTGACTCCTAAACACTTAGGGACATGTGTTGGTGATTTGTGGTCCATGGTAGACTTGTGTGTCAACAAGTTATGGTGAATTGATCACTATATAAAGCCATGAAGATGCAACATTGTTCTTCACACCTTCAATTGCATATCTGATCAATCCTGGAGCTCTCAAGCAGGTCCAACTGATCTTAAGTCGTGCATAGGACTATTGTAAGTCTGCTAGTTCTTATTTAGTTGAGTTTAGCTTGGTTAATTAGCTAAAAGTCAAACCGTCGTAATTACGGTTTGACTTCGAGATTAGTCAATAATGACTCAGTCATATCTCGAATTAAAAGTAGTTATAGATTGGTATTTATGTGGGTAATAAAACCTCAAAAGGGTTTCCCCTGATCACCACTCTAACCAGGTCAAAAGTCGGGTCAAACTTTTAAGTAAAAAGTCAACAGGATGCTTAAAATGTCACTTATGCATAATTAGCTATCTAGAACATATATAACCTGTTTGGTCATTGTTATAACTTAGTAATAAGTGTAAGAACATGTCCGAACATGTCCAACCCGACTATTTCCTGTTTAGACCCGGTTCGGAACCGAAAGTCACATAGTTTGACTTTCACTTTGACTTTCAGTTCTGACCCGTTTAGGTATGTTTTAGAAATGCCTCAGAGCTTAAATTGGATTAGGATACATGTTAGAACAACCATCTGTGATTATACACCTTGGTTCCCTAGTTATCCAATTAATATGCATATTTCCGTTAATTGCTCATATGTTGACCGTTATGCCCTTATTACCTTAGAACGTGATTTATGAAAATGTAAAAGTGTAGAAACCTTAATTACTGATATGTAAACTTGCATGCAAAGTTTGACATCAGTTTGACTTGTAGATAAAGAGTTATGCTCAATATCGCAAATTTAAAGTTTATGTTAATTAAACGGCATAATTGGCGTATAGCCTAGTTAAGCCTACTTTTTGGTATCAAACTTAATACCCACTGATGTAATATATTATTTTGGGATTTTTAAAGTTTTTTTAATTAATTTTAGGCTGAGCATAACTAGTAGTCGTAGGCTTAATCCGGTAATTGTCGGTTTTGCCCTTACGGGCCATAAAATGAGTTTTTCTTATCTAAACGACTCCAAACCTTTTGCTACCGATCACATATGATAAATAAATTATTTTAAGCCTTCTGGAAATATAAAAATATCAGATTTAAGTATCAAACCCGGAAATGGCCTTTAATCGCCATAATTAGCGTTTTTAACGCATAGTATGTCTTAAAATCATATTGGACATACCCGGGTTGATACCTACTGATATATGAGGCAAATTATGATATTTTAACAGTAAGCAAAGGTTGATAAACTCAGACTTCAGTTTTGAGCTTTTCGGCTTATGTGAAATTACCAAAATGGCCCTTCGGTGCATAGTTTGGTTATAAGTGATAAATTTCACATATATGCTTTAGCCTACAGTTATAACTCATCAAATTGAGTATGTTTGCTGTTTACTTTTAACTTATTTTCCCTATACGGGCTTGGGTTACGGTATATAGCATACCGCTTGATCGGGCATCAAATCTCCACGCTTAGTGGGTAGTTGAATAATTTGATCGGCTCGTTTAAACAGTCTTGTTTACTTTACAGCCTTTGGGGGGTTAATGACCATGTCTCGGATATCCTTGGCATTATCTTACGAGATGGCCACGACCTGAGCACGGGGTGTAGGCGTACACCTGTCGTGTATAACTCAATTATGTGGTGTGTCTATTGATCTTTAACCCGGACTAGATCCGGGCTACTGAACGCATAAGTAACATGTAATTCGTTCACAAGATTATAATATTAAATAATTCTCCCAAGTTAAAAAGATTAATTTTGCCTCTGTGCATTTTAATCAAATTATAAAAGATATTTTGTGCCACGTGCATCCAAATCAATTTTCTTAAAACCATTTTCAAAATGAGTCAGTTGAATGTATTTACCAGTGTAAACTGACGTATTTTCCAAAAAGGCTAAATGCAGGTACTATACGAAATTGGTTGGATATTTCTCCTTAGCATCAGTAGAAGTCTCGCAAGCTTAAGATGCCTAAAAGTCTGTTGAACTATTGTTTCCATTTTATGTTCGATCCTTCTGTGGATAAACTTCCGAGTATTGTGACAATTGATATTACAATATTAATTCGGTTGTATTATATCTTTTAAATTGCTTCCGCTGTGCATTATTATATTGTGTTGTTTGACTATTACGTTGCCAACCACGTCACGATACTCCCCCACCGGGCCCACCGGTGACACGTGGAAATCGGGGTGTGACATTCAAACAGCTAGAAGGCTTCGAAGGTATTTCCAAGCACACCCTATACAAGTGGTCACCGACCAACCTATTAAGAGTGTGCTTGAAAAACTTGAAAACTCGGGACGATTAGCCAAATGGGCCATATAACTAGGTGAGCATAACATCACCTATGTCCCAAGAAAAGCTATCAAGGCCCAAGTCTTGGCTGATTTCATTGTGGAAGTCCCAAACCAAGCAATCACTGAAGTAAACACTACCACCACTGAACCTTCCAACCTTGAAGCCTGGAAGCTTTTTACCGACGGGGCTTCAAGCGTTGAGGGGTCAGGGGCTGGGCTAATTTTGATCAACCCAGAAGGGTTGGAATTCACATATGCTCTCCGTTTTGATTTTCAGACCACCAATAACGAAGCTGAATACGAGGCACTAATAGCTGGCTTAAGGCTGGCAAAAGAAATGAAGGTTGAAAAGCTTGAAGTATTCACAGATTTGTTGTTGGTCTCAAGCCAAGTAAATGATAGCTACATAGCTAAAGAGCCCAACATGAAAAAATACAGAGAAAAATCCAAGGAGCTGATGAGTAAAAAGGCTGATGCCCTAAGTAAGCTTGCATCTCTCACTTTCGCCCACCTTACCAAGAAGGTGCTGGTAGAAGTGTTGAAGGCTCCATCAATTGATGAATTGGAAGTTCAAGATGTAGCTACCGAGGAAGATCCAAACTGGATGACTCCCATAAAAAAGTTCCTTAAAAATGGTGAACTACCCAATGATCAAGTAGAAGCTGAAAGGGTTAAAATCAAAGCAAGGCAGTACGTACTACAAGGAGAAACCCTTTACAAAAAGGGTTACCTTGCCCCCTTGCTAAGATGTGTTGGTCCTGAGCAAAGTAAGTATTTGATCAAAGAAATTCACGAAGGCATATGCGGAGCTCATTTTGGAGCTAGGTCGGTGGTTGCAAAGCTCATGAACCTTGGGTATTTCTGGCCCTCAATGCATCGTGATACAGCTGAACAGTTAAGGAAATGTGATGCTTGCCAGATTCATGCACCAATCCCAAAAAGTCCCAAGCATGACTTGGTCCCGATAACCTCGGCATGGCTATTCCATAAATGGGGAATGGACATTGTTGGTCCATTTCCCCCAAGCAAAGGAGGGGTAAAATTCTTGCTAGTGGCATTAGATTATTTCACCAAGTGGCCCGAGGTCAAACCACTTGCTAAGATCACGGGAAAACAAGTCATTGACTTTGTTTGGGAGAACATCATTTGCCGTTATGGATTGCCGGGAGTACTTGTCACTGATAACGGAAGGCAATTTGCTGAGAAGCCTTTCGGCGTTTGGTGCAAGGAATACAAAATCGACCAGGTTTTTAGCTTAGTGGCTTATCCGCAATCAAACGGTCAGGTTGAAAGGACGAATAGAAGCATAGTAGATGGTATCAAGACAAGACTGGGAAGATACGAAAGCAACTGGCTTGAAGAATTGCCTAGGTTCTATGGGCAATCAGAACAATCGAAAAAACAAGCCATAAGAAAACACCCTATAGCTTGGTATTTGGATCCGAGGCTGTGATCCCCGCTGAAATAGGAGTTGTAACCCAACGAATCGTCAACATGGATCTCGAAACAAACCAAAAAGAGACCATGTTGAATTTACAACTCCTAGAGGAAGCACGAGATCAAGCTGCAATTCAAGAGGCCAAATACAAGCAGCAAATGGAAGCCTACTACAACAAGAGAGTCAAGAACGAACGTTTCAAGCCAGGAGACCTGGTCCTCAGAAACAATGAAGCTAGCAAAAGAGAAAATCAAGGAAAGCTTGGCCCGAAATGGGAAGGTCCATACACCATCCTTGAAGCACACAAGGGCGGATCATACAAGCTAGCAGATTCAGAAGGCAAAAGGCTTCCAAGGCATTGGAATGGTAAAACCCTGAAAAGGTTTCATGTTTAGACAGGAAAGATTGGTTTGTATCAAAATGTATTTCGAGAACAGCACTATGAGTACCTTTTGTAAAAAGCAAGTATTGCTTGAATGAATGAAGTTGTTTTATCAAACTTGTCTTTCTATACTAAAATCAGGTTGAGAACCTAGCAAAAAACTCCATGGCAGGGGCCATGTAAGGGGATGAGCTCCCAGGCCACATCGCTCAATAGGTTCAAGGGTTGAATGAGCCAATATAAGGGGTGAGTTCCTAAATCAATACAACTCCATGAGACTTGTTAAGAAAAAATAAAATTGTCTCATAGACGGGTTTGAACAGCCTACATCAAATGTTCCCTAAGCCTTAAAAATATAATCAACAAACAGGCTTATAAAGTCAAGTGAAAAACAAAGAAATGATAAAAAAGATAGGTGCTATGTCTTCTTGTTAAAAATACCAAGGCTAAGTGACTGCAGCACTGAACCCTTTAAGGTATAAAAAACATAAGGGCAGCACAAACTCGACAAAGACAAAGTTACAAAAAGACAAAGAAAATCTAAAAGAACAATACAACTTAGACAAAAAAAATTATAAAGATACAAACCAAGTCAGATCACAAAACTAAGAAGCCTTCAAGGCTTCAAGCCACCCGGGTAACAACTCGAAACCTCAAAGGCTTCAACCTACTAACAGACATCCAAAAGGCTTGGAAGGTTAAAGCCAAACAAACTGCCTTAACGAAACAGGCACAAGTATAAAAACATAACACAAAGAAAATAGTTAAACATCATACCATATCAAAGAAAGCCCTAAAAGACTTTCAAACACAAGTTAAGGCAAGTCCTAGTAACTTGCAAGTTTAACTATTGTTCAAACGGCCATACAGGCCTTAAACACAACCAACAGGAACCTTAAAGGTTCCTGAAAACCTAATATTGTTCAAGTTAACATTACAAACCATAAATTGTTTTTAGTGCTAAGAAAGCTACGAATTAAGCATCAGCAGAGGACTTGGAAACCCCAGAACCTTCACCTTTGGCCTTTTTTGTTTTCTTCAGCTTCTTAGCCTTCACACCTCCATCACCACCTACCACTGAAGCCTCCAAGCTTGCATCTTTTGGAGCATCCGGTTGACCTGAAAGGGTGTCATCACTATCTCCCGAGTAGGATCTCTTCCTTGAAAGAGAACCCAAGATCTCAGCACAGACCTTTTCATTAAGGCCTTCCGGTTTTAAGTCCTGCAACACAGTAAGAGGCTTACCAAAACAAGCAGAAACTTGGTGGATATAAGGGTAGGTTAGTCTCTCCATTTGCTCAACGGAGCCTTTAAAAACATCGGAAGCATCAGAACGAAACAGGGGAGATTGTTCCAAAGGATGACCGGATTCATGAAGCTTATAACCAGCAATGAGGCCTTGGTGTTTCCCCAGGTTGAGCAGCTTAGTATAAACTTCACCAAGGGCAGAGTTGAACTCCTTGGAATGTAGAAGGTAAGTAACAACCTGCTGGAAACCTTGCTAAATTAACCACTGATTGTCAGCGGTAGAACGAGCAACTGAAGCTTTCAACCCCTCCTTCTCCTTACCAAAAGCCTGCTGTTGAACAAACAAAGCTTCCCAGTCAGCCTTAAGCTTCAATCGATCAGCCTCAAAGCTCTTCTTCAAGTTACTCATCTCAATCTCATGCACCTTAGTAAGCTCACTAACCTTTTTGTCCCACGCCTCTTCCTTCTCAGCAAAACCAGCTATCTCCTTTTTCATCGCAGCCATGGAAGATTTCATTTTATCCTTCTTCTTAGAAAATTCTTCATATTCCTGCATCCTTTGATGAAAACGAGCAATCCCTTGAGGAAGCATAGAAGCAAGGTTGCAAGTGCTCAAAATCATGCGGGACAACATCAAGTCGTCATCCATCCCAGCAATGGTCTTATGAACTGAAGGAGGAGCAATGTGACTCAGAGCATCTTCACAAACAGCAGCATCCTTAAAGCTGTCATCATTTTTCACCGACCAATTAGGCACATAAACACCTTCCGGATACAACCCATCAACGTCCCTGCTTGAAGAACCCTGAACAGGGGTAGCAACAACCTTTCTACCTGAAACCTTCTTACCATGAACAACCAATTCCTTCTCCTTCTCAGCACCCACCTCACCACCTTGATCTTCCGAAGCTTCGATATCATCACTCAAATCCACTGGTTCAGTAGAAGTGGATTGAGGACCAGCCTTCAACAAACGACGGGAAGATCGACGGGTTGAAGACTTGGGAGCATGGGACTTAGAGAAACCTTTGACATTGGAAGTGCTAATATACCCCGTGCCCTCAAACCTTTGCTCAGCAGTCCTAACCACAACATTTTCACCAGGAACAGACGGAACATCCCCAAACACAACATCAGAAGTGTCGTCACTCTTAATGAAATCCAGAGCAGACATGACTGCAAATAAAAAATAAAAACACATAAGGCACAAGTCAAGAAAAATGCAAAGAGGGCAAAAAAGGAAAATGCATACCCATGTCACTTCTCATTAGAACCGGATCCCGATCGGCATTTCCCCAGATTTTACTAACCCCTAAAAGAACTAGTAAATGTTCAGGAAAGGGACGAAGCCTCGAAGGGCATTCCCGGATGGCTTTAAGGAAAACATCATTCAACTCAGATTCAGAGGGCTCCGGATCATTAAGAACAGCATCCGGGTGCCTCCACACCATTTTAAATGGGACAATAGAATCGGAAACCCAGAAAAAGCGATCCTTCCAAGTCCCAAGCGTTGTAACCATAGATGAAATAAGGCATGAATCAACCTTGGATGTTTCAAAAGTGAACCAATCGCCATTTTTGGCCAGACGAAAAAACCGGCGAAAAAGCAATAGTGAGGGATCATACCCAAGGGCACGGCACAAAACCTCAAAATGTAAAACCCTAGCCATGCCCTTCGGATGAACTTGCCCAAAGGAAACCCGATAATATTCTAACAAATTCAAAACAAAGAGGGAAAAGGGATAACGAAGATTCGAGAACTCAAAGTGACGGCAATAAAGAGCAATCGAACCAGGGGTTGGTTTATTAACAGGAACATCACAAGCAGGAGCAGTCGGATTAAACTTTTCATCAATACCATATTCCACACAAAATGATTCTACCTCTTCTTGTGTTAATCGGGAAAAGGATTTTGCTAAATCCTTACGAGCACCCATTTTTGCAAGAAAATATGAAGAATATAAGGAAAATGCAAAGGAAACCGAAACTAACCTTGAAAGAGGAAAGAAATTGCAGGAGAAGAACTTAATGGAATTATGTAGAAAGTGAATGAGAAATGCAAATATAAAAGAAAATAACCTAAAATAGGGGTAATAATGGCAAACAGTAACTTCTGCAAAACCGCCACCCTATGAACTGCCATACATCAATCAAATCGGTTGTCAGTTATTTAAAATTCAAATATTAACTGCCTACAACCTTTCAAGCCTTCAAGCATCGAACCCTTGAAACCTTTAGGCAATAAAATACATGTATAAAAGTCAGAAGTCTTTGAGCTCATTCCCCAAAAACCTCTGACTTGGGGGGTTGATGACGGGGGTAGCCCAAGACTAAATAAAATGACTAAATATGTAAACGCTCAAAGGGTTAAATGGTTCAATGGTGGAAAAGCTGAGGAGATGAAGTAAAGCAATACGGGAACAGTAAATAAGTCACATCTCCGAACAGCTCCACCAACTCGCCAGCCGCAAAAGCATCGCAGGTCTGCAGAGCACACGCTATTATCCAGGGGTCAAAAGACTTTAACCCCCGAAAGGGCAAGCCCCTCACTGCAAGCAAGGTCACTAGTCAAATGGATTCTTCTTTGGGGGATGTCTTCTCCTATAAATTGACACTTCATTTACTTTAGGAGACATTCCTGGCCAGCCCTGATTCTCGCAATCTCTGGTCATTCATCTCGAGTACTTGCTTCAGGCGAGTCACTCTCTCTTTCATATCCAACAAACACATTCTATTTTCTCTTTCATCCGAATCTGAACACATTTCAGAGGAGGGTCCTTAGCAAATAACAAAAATAAACTAGTGAACCTCCTTCCACGTCTTGCAAACGTGGGGGGACCCCACGACCTGCGTTAGGCAAAGTTGAACCCTTCAACCCTTTTGCCTAACCGGTCCAGCTACTTGCGTTGGTCTATTATTTGTTGCATCAACAGGCGTTAACCCACTACAGGTAGCCAAAATAATGGATTGATGAAAGAACCAACATTGGCAAATTTAGCAACTACATTGACACCGACTTTGATTAATAAACCAACATGGACTTTAATAACCACTTTAAGGTGGATCATGATTACTTGTTATGAAACTAAATCGATGTGCTTAGGGTGTCCGGGGCGTACAGCGGGGACCCCATCGGTGACCACCTTCCCTGATCGGGAACACCGCCGCCATCGGTGCGGGGACCCGATTCGGGGGGTGGTTTCGGCACATGTCCACCGCTTTGAATTGGGCACGATAATTGAGGAACGGCTCTATTTGAACGGTCATAAACAAAAAAAAATTCATTTTTATACAAATATAAATAACCACACCCACTTATTTACACTCTCATCAAACCACACCACAACTTTACTTATTTTTTATACTCTCAAACCACACCCACTTCAAAAAAAATTTATATTCTCAAACCACACCCACTTCTCAAACCGAGCAATGGAGAACCAACCCCGCGAAGCCAAGAAAAAAACTAAGGGACGAGGCAAGCAACCGTCTCGTGGTGGTTCGAGCGGTGCAAGTGCACAATCACAACCCCCTTTCGGATATACTCCACAACCCCCGTTTTTTTCCAACAACCTTCACACCCCTCCTTTTACAACACCCAAGCAACCAACCTTCAACCCAATTTCGGCTATGGTTTTCAAAATTTGTTATCAATGGATGCTCCTCCTCACTCCCCCGCCTTCGACCCATATGGTTTTCGTTCCCCACAAGTTCCATCGGTCCAAGAAAATGTTGAACGTCCTCTACCTGTTTGGGACGACGAGGACGATGAGGTAGTGCCCGAAACTCAAAATTTGGGCGACGAGGACGATGAATATAATGTGGATGCAGATTTGGGCAACGAAGAAGATGACGCTCGGGATAAAAAGGAAAAAATGACGAGCGAAAAATGGACAAAGGCCCAAGAAGAGGCGTTGGCGAAGGCGTGGGTACATTGCTCTACCAACAAAAAGAAGGGCAATCAACAAAACCGCGATAGTTTTTGGCGTGATATTTTAAATCATTTTAACGCCACCGTCGGCGGAAGTAACCGGACCGTGCATCAAGTACGGTCTAAATGGGGCCCGATGCAGACGTAAATAAACTTTTTCAACGGCCTATACCAACAAGCGGTAAAAATTATATTTTTTTAACATTGTATATTTTTTTAATTTTCTTTACTAAGTTCATATTTTTTTTAACACTTATTATTTTATAATATGTAGGATCGCACACGAGGAAGCGGAGTCAAGGATCTCGACGTGATGAAAGTCGCTTTAAGAGAATTTAAAGATAGATTTCCGAACGGTTTTCAACATGTCGAGGCGTGGGAGGTCGTTCGAAAACACGACAAATGGGCCCAAGTCCCATTGTTGGGTGAGGAAGGGGAATGTTCGGGACATAAAAGAAAGCCCGTTGAGGTGGACCCTTCCATGCCCGATATGAACGAAGACCCCTCGCCACAAAGAGCACAACGGCGAGACAAGCGTCAAGCGTCAAGCGACATCGTCCGAGGGAAGCTCGGCCGAGTTGGCGGCACAATTCAAAGAGTACACCGCCATGAAAGAAAAGAAAAACGCGATTGAATTGGAGGCGGTTGAATTGAGGAAGAAAAGAGAGGCGCAGGCTCTCGAGCTCATATCGGAACAACGCGAGACGATGAAAAACTACAATTACGATCGAGATATGGAAACATTCATCAAGCCGCACGACGATGCTTCGCCAAGTATGTTGCCGTTCATCCTCGCCCCGAAAACGCGACATTGCTAACAAGTACGGGTGGCCGTGCGATTTCTAAAATTATTATTTTCTAGTTTTAATGTAATTTTTATTTTCTAGTTTGAATGTAATTTTAATTTTCTAGTTTGAATTTAATTTTTATTTTCTACTTTGAAATGTCTTTTGTTAAATTTTATTTAATTTTTATTAATATTTTTTTATAAACATGCATAATTAAAAAAAAAAAAAAATACCAAGTCCCCTAATAGGGGAGTGCCGCCATCAAAATGGGGTGTTAGGGGAGTTTAAGAGGGGAGTTGACGTGGCACTAGCTGGTTGGTGGTGCGTAAGAGAGGGGACTCCCCTCTTAGGGGAGTGCCCCTCTCACCCTTAGTTATCAATGAATCCATCATAATCACCTATAAATAATCGATTGTTGAGAAACAAATTTTAATGTTTAGGATAAACTATAGTTGTTAACTATCTCTTTTTAACATTTTTATGTTTAGGATTAACTATAGTTGTTAAATATCTCTTTTGGACATTTTTATGTTGTTAACAAAACATATACGGTTAACCTAGTGTCAAATTGGGGCCCGGGACTTGAATGCTTGATGGGCTAAGCCTCCTTGTGGAAACTATCATGTTGATGTCAGAGATGTTCATATAGTCAAGCATCACGCAGGTGGCTGTGCTTTATTTCCTCCAAAGTCGTACAATGCACACTATCTTATCACCCAAATGACCTTTAAACGTGGCAAATGAATATGGATAAGTGGTAGGGGAATTGGGTTCTTCAATGCCAATTGAGACCCAAGTTACATCCTCACTTGTGTCACTCACTTTGGTGGATTAGACAATGATAGATAGAGTCTAGCCTCCTTGCAAAGGTGGCAGTCTCTATCCTGAGCCTACCCGGGTTTTCGTCCTACCGTGTGTTACGTCAGAAAGTTCTACTTTTGTGGGGGCATAACGATTGTCAAGTGGCAACCGGTGGTATGGTTTCCTGGGGGGAACGCCCAAGCCAAACTCTGAAGCTAGCTTGGGCCCGTTTAAGACAACATAGTTTTGCCCGAGTGAGGCAACGAGACTCTCTAATTTGAGGAGTGCGGTATCCTAATACAAAAAAAGTCGCCGTTCCCAAAAAAAAAAAAAAAAAAAAGAAACATTCGAGACGGGTAACATGAAAAGTAATAAAGTATATGATCAGGTATGAGATAGATTAGTATTATAAAAAGTTTCCACGTATGAAAAATATATGGTAATAGATGATAGCTAACCTGATTACCCAATACAACATACGCCGTATGTGTATGATTTTTGTTTGAAGTAGATCGCAAATAGTATTATTATTATTATTTTTTTAACTTCAAGTCTCTATATCATTAAAAACCCAAAGTAACAAATTACAAACAAGTGGTAGGTAAACGGGCAACAAGCTGCGCCGCAACCCCCTTTTGAATTGCAAAACCAATCCTACTAAAGACGAAACTTTTTATAATAAACAGTCTATAATTTTGTAATCTACCGACTTTTTAGTTTTTTTATATCACTAATTGGATTAAAATCCTGTTTATTACATGAGTTGAATAAATATAATATTATATACTAAGTAATAAAAAAGTTACATATTAAAAAAACTCGTTTATTGCAAGAGTTGAATAAACACGTGTAATAAATGAGTTGAAAAAATATAATGTAAATGGTTTAAGCATGCATTAGTCATCAAGATATGTTTTTGAAAAAAAAAAAGATCTTTGATACACTATTTACGTATTATAACATTTTTTTTATTTATTATTAGCTTAGAAAACTTGTGTATTACACTGGTTATAACATTTTACATTGTTTTATACTGAACGAAATCCACTATCGGGTAGAATTCACAAAATATCCTGGAATGCATACCCTAAGGGGAAGTTCAATTTCATTGACAAGGTTAACTCGAGCATTTTTTCAGTCATTATATTGAACGAAATGTTGTGGAAATTAGTTATTAAGTTGATAATGAAGCTATATTTGTCTATAGAGTGTCGGGAGAGGATATGGATTTTGGGCTAAGACCATTGTTAAATGATAGGCATGTTGTGGATTTTATTAAGCTAACTGAAATTGCTAAACTTATTGATGTGTATGTAGAACATATTAGACCTGAATTTGAAGAATTGCAGTTAAAAAACAATGCACAAAATGAGTGGAATGAAAATGAGAGCAATGCATCTGATGAAGAATTTGATGGGCATGACATTGATTCTGAACATGGTGATAGTGGTGGATCTAATGATAACATATATAAATCTAAGTTAGGTGATGATGAACAAAATGATAAAAGTGATATAGGAAAAGGCTCTAATGTAGAAAGGGTTCTAAAGTAGGAAGGGCTTCTAATGTAGTTGAGGAGTCTAAGGGCTTAGAGTATGAGGGATCTGATGAAGATTCAGACTACATTGTAGATGTAGATAACATAGTTGTTAAGGGTAAATTGGTAAATTGCAAGTCAACTGCCTGGTCAACTGGTTGGTATTCGTTTATAATGTTTTCTTTCTTTTAATAAGTTTACAATAGTTGAGGGGCTGATTGTGTCAAGTGCAGAAACTTTGGGTTAATCTTGTAATTAGATTGTTAACAATTGTTAACTGTGAGAAGTTGTTAAATAGGGGATTAGGTCACAAGTGCAGTGAGTCTTTTTCTTTCTCATTGTTCATTACAATCTTGTAATCGTTGATAGTGTTTCAATAAAGAAGTAATCGGTGGTTTTTGGTGTGATTTTGTTCTTAATTTCTCTGGTGTTCTTCAACAATTGGTATCAGAGCCTGCGTTTGGCTCCGATTCAGAGAAATTAGGGTTCAATTCAAGCAAATTGTGAATTGAAAGGAGTCGCCATGGTGTCCACTAAGTTCGAATTGGAGAAATTCGACGGGAAGAACGATTTTGGGTTGTGGAGAGTGAAGATGAGGGCATTATTGGTTCATCAGGGGATCGTAGATGCTCTGGCTGGTGAAGCAAAGTTACCAGAGGGTTTAACCGATAAAGAAAAGAAGGATATTCTTGAGAAGGCTCATAGTGCCATCATTTTGAGTCTGGGAGATCGGGTGTTGCGAGAAGTGTCAAAAGAAACTTCTGCTGCGGGAATTTGGGCTAAGCTGGAAAGCCTGTATATGACAAAGTCTCTTGCAAACTGTCTCTATCTCAAGAAGAGGTTGTACACCTTCCAGTTGACTTCAGGTAAAAGTTTAGAGGATCATACTGATGAATTTAATAAGGTGATCTTGGATTTAGAAAATATTGATGTGTCCATTGATGATGAAGATAAGGCTATAATCTTTTTAGCATCACTCCCCCAGTCATTTGAGCATTTTGTTGATACTCTTATGTATGGGAGGGATTCATTATCAATGGAAGAAGTCTTGGCTGCTTTAAATTCTAAAGAACTTAAGAAGAGAAGTGATGCTAAGGAGGAAATAGGTGAGGGTCTGGTTGTAAGGGGAAGGCCAGAACAGAAGTCTTTCAGGGGAAAGACTACACCTAGGTCTAAGTCCAAGTTTAAAAGAAAATGCTATATTTGTAATTCAGAAAAGCATTTTAAAAGAGATTGTCCAGATAGATTCAAGAAGAAGAAGTATGATTCAGGGTCTAAGAGTCAACATGGGGGGTCACCAGATAGTTTAAATGATGGGTATGAAAGTGCTGATGTACTAGTTGTGTATAAGGGAACTCAAGATGACAACTGGATTCTAGACTCAGGAGGTTCTTATCATATGACTCCTCATAAGGAGTATTTTCAAGACATTGAAATGCAAGATATGGGAACTGTGAAACTGGGAGATGACAGACCATGTAAAGTACAAGGGCAGGGCACTGTTGTTATCAAACTTGAAAATGGCACTGAGTTGAAACTTGTTAATGTTAGGTTCATCCCTGAACTAACAAGAAACATTATTTCACTTGGCATTTTTGAGAAGGAAGGGTGCAGTGTGAACCTAAAGAATGGGAAGGCCAAGATAATAAAAGGATCAATGGTTATTTTTACTGGCACAAGAAGAGGGAACAATATCTATATGCTGGATGGTAAGGTGTCACAAGGTGTAAATTGCTCTGTTGAAAGGCCCAAGATAAGTGATGCAGTTCTCTGGCATAGAAGACTTGGTCATATAAGTGATCAAGGGCTGAATGAACTCAAGAAACAAGAAGTTCTTGGCAACTTTGATGGAAGAGAAGCAGGTTTCTGTGAGCATTGCATTCTTGGCAAATCTCACAGAGTAAGATTTAGTAAGGGAATTCACTCAACCAAAGGTATATTAGATTATGTTCATGCTGATTTGTGGGGGCCTGCAAGAACCATGTCTTTAGGGGGTGCTTTGTATTTTTTGTCTATAGTTGATGACTTTTCAAGAAGGGTTTGGGTGTATGTTTTGAAAGGAAAACATGAGGCTTTTGAAAGATTTAAAGATTGGAAGATTTTGGTAGAAACTTTGGGTTAATCTTGTAATTAGATTGTTAACAGTTGTTAACTGTGAGAAGTTGTTAAATAGGGGATTAGGTCACAAGTGCAGTGAGTCTTTTTCTTTCTCATTGTTCATTACAATCTTGTAATCGTTGATAGTGTTTCAATAAAGAAGTAATCGGTGGTTTTTGGTGTGATTTTGTTCTTAATTTCTCTGGTGTTCTTCAACAATTGGTAGAAACTCAAACAGAAAGAAAGGTGAAGAAGCTGAGAACAGATAATGGTCTGGAATTTTGTAATGATCATTTTGACCAGTTTTGCAGAAAATATGGTATTGCCAGGCACAGAACAGTCCCAGGAACTCCTCAGCAGAATGGATTGGTGGAAAGGATGAATAGGACACTGCTGAACAAAGTAAGATGTATGTTACTTAGTTCAGGCATGCCTAAAAGGTTCTGGGCTGAAGCTGTTACTACAGCAGCCTATCTTGTGAACAGATCACCATCAACTGCCATAGGTCTTAAAACACCTATGGAAATGTGGTCAGGTAAAAAGGAGGAGTATGATAACCTAAGGGTGTTTGGTACATTGGCTTATGCTCATGTGAAACAGGGCAAGCTGGAACCAAGGGCAGTGAGAGGCATCATTCTTGGGTATCCAGAGGGTGTAAAGGGCCATAAATTGTGGAGAGTAGATGATGGTTCTCCAAAGGTGTTTAATAGCAGAGATGTAGTGGCATTTAGAGAAGATGTATACTACAAAGATGTTATGGGAGGCAGTGTTGAAGATGAGTCAGTGTTTAGCAATAAGGAGGATGTTCAGATAGAGGTGGAGTCTGACAGTATGAAGAATTCAGCTGAAGAAGAAATGCCTGAAAGTTCAAGTCAGGGTCAATCTCCTGGTTATAGCATTGCTAAAGAAAGACCAAGAAGGCAAATAAAACCTCCTTTAAGGTTCAGAGATGAAGAAGATATCTCTGCTTATGTCTTTATGGCTGCAGAGCTGGAAGATAGTACTGAACCTTTGACCTATAATAAAGCTATTGGATCTGATGATAGTGAAAGATGGTAAGTAGCAATGCAAGAAGAAATGGATTCACTGCATAAGAATCAGACTTGGGTACTTGTTGATAAACCCAAGGGTCAGAAAATAGTCACTTGTAAATGGATCTTCAAATTGAAAGAAGGTATACCAGGGGTTGAAGGGCCTAGATACAAAGCCAGGCTAGTGGCTAAGGGGTTCACTCAAAGGGCAGGGATAGACTATAATGAGGTATTTTCTCCTGTGGTTAAACATTCTTCAATAAGGGTAATATTGTCATTAACTGCTGTCATGGGAATGGAACTGGAACAACTTGATGTGAAGACAGCCTTTTTGCATGGTAATCTTGATGAAGAAATCCTAATGAGTCAACCTCAAGGTTTTGTTAAGAATGGAGAAGAAGATAAGGTATGTTTGCTGAAAAGATCACTGTATGGACTGAAACAGTCTCCAAGACAGTGGTACAAAAGATTTGATGAATATATGGTCTCTCATTCTTTCAAAAGAAGTAGCTATGATGCATGTGTGTATTTCAAAGAGTATTGCCCTGGAAAATATGTATACCTGCTGTTATATGTTGATGATATGCTAGTGGCTTGTCAAGATTCTGAGGAGATAAGGAACACAAAAGATCTGTTGATGGCAGAATTTGATATGAAAGAGCTTGGTGAAGCTAAGAAGATCTTAGGTATGGAGATTACTAGAGATAAAGAAAGGGGTATTCTCAGGCTGACACAAAGTTCTTATATCAGAAAAGTGTTGAATAACTTTGGTATGATGAGCTGCAAACCAGTGAGTATTCCTTTTGCAAATCATTTCAAGTTATCTGCTCAAAACTGTCCTAAAGATGAGGAAGAGTACAAACAGATGGAGAAGTGTCCCTATGCAAATGCAGTGGGGAGTTTGATGTACCTTATGGTATGTACCAGGCCAGATATTGGTTATGGGGCCAGTGTTGTTTCCAGGTATCTTGCTAATCCTGGAAAGCTACATTGGGAAGCCGTGAAGTGGCTGATGAGATATTTGAAAGGGTCTCAAGAAGTGGGATTAACATTTAAAAGTAAATCAGAGGGTGATAACTTGATTTTGGGATATGTTGATTCAGACTTTGCAAAGGATAAAGACAGGGGTAGATCAATTACTGGATATGGTTTTAAAGTGAAGGGTAATTTGGTCAGTTGGAAAGCTTCGCTTCAGCATGTGGTAGCCCTGTCAAGCACTGAAGCTGAATACATAGCTTTAACTGAAGCTGTTAAAGAAGCAATATGGCTGAAAGGTTTTGTAGCTGAGTTGGGAGCTGTTTTTGATAAGACAGTGGTTGTGTGTGACAATCAAGGAGCAGTGCAACTATCAAAGAACAGTGTTTACCATGAACGTACCAAGCATATTAATGTTAGGCTGCATTTCATCAGGGATGTTGTGAATTCTAAAGAGGTGAAGATTGAACAGATTGGGACTGATGATAACGCTGCTGATATGTTTACAAAGCCTATGCCAGGTGTGAAGTTTTCAAAGTGTTTGGAAATGTTTGGTGTTGGTTGATTCAGGGTTGAAGTGTTTGATTTGCAATTTAAGGTGGAGATTGTTAAGGGTAAATTGCAAGTCAACTGCCTGGTCAACTGGTTGGTATTCGTTTATAATGTTTTCTTTCTTTTAATAAGTTTACAATAGTTGAGGGGCTGATTGTGTCAAGTGCAGAAACTTTGGGTTAATCTTGTAATTAGATTGTTAACAGTTGTTAACTGTGAGAAGTTGTTAAATAGGGGATTAGGTCACAAGTGCAGTGAGTCTTTTTCTTTCTCATTGTTCATTACAATCTTGTAATCGTTGATAGTGTTTCAATAAAGAAGTAATCGGTGGTTTTTGGTGTGATTTTGTTCTTAATTTCTCTGGTGTTCTTCAACAATAGTTGAGGTATAGGATGTTGATATGGATTAGTTGAGAGCAACAATAGACTTTGATATAAGTGATGATGGAGAAGAGTTAGACAATGAAGGTGAAGAATATGAGGAGGTTGAGATTGACTTAGACAACTTTGATATTTTGAGTGATTAATACCTAATGAAAAAGATTGTGGTGATGAAAAAGATTATTGCTAAGTGTCATGGCCCTTTAACACTTGCTGTTACCAGGATATTTGATGAAATCAAGATTGAGGCCTCATAGTATCATATGGTTTGGTGGAAAAAAATATCAAGTTAGTTATGGCTTTGATCAAAGGGCTGTAATTCTTGGAGAATGGACCTGCACATGTAGGAAATGTGACCTTACTGGTATGCCTTGCAAGCATATAGTGGCTGCAATATTTAATTGTGCTCTACATGGAGGGGATGAGGCCATACCAGAGAAGTGGGTTGATCAAGCATATTGGCTTGACACATGGAGGAAAATGCATGAATGTACCATTAGACCAATCAATGGTATGGATGAGTGGCCAACTTCTAGATACCCTACCACATTGACTCCTCCTAAGCATCACAACCAGATAGGCAGACCTAAAAAAAAAGAGGAAGAAATCTACAGATGAATTAGCCCAAACCCAAGATAATGAGACCCCATTCCAGATACTGGGAAGATGACAAGAAAGGGGAATACAGTTACATGTGACATCTGCAAGGGGAAATGGCATAACAAGAGAACATGCAAAAAAGAGGCAAAAAAAAAATCAGGATGAAGGTGGAACACAAGATAGTGGTAGCCAAGCATGTGCAAGTCAAGATGTTGCTTAGAGCATTCACAATCAAATCTCTTACTCCATCTCTATAATTACACTAAAAAACATGACATTTTCTCTCTCCTTTTCAATTAAATAATATTTTTTAAACTTCTATCATTACCTTTACTCTCTCCTCCACAGATAACCACTTTCAGAAACTATTTAAAAAATATAGAGGTGTGCTATATCTCCTCCAAATTTAGTGATGGACAATTACTTTTTATGTTTTTCTCTCTTCTCCACTCACAACAATCTACAACCACTCTTACAAATATGGAGGTTATTGTCACAACCCTCGACCCCACCCTGGGAGCGGGAGCCGTGAACCAGTCAGATGGTATCGGTGTTTATTAAATACGCAGCGGAAAATTTTCATCAGTATCGTAGTTAGTAAATAAATTTCAGAGTTTCAAAACACCAAACTTTTACAATAAACAAATGGGATAAAACACATGTTTCATTCATAATGTCTTTATAGGGATAAACCCTAATTGCTGAAAACATAACTTTTATTTAGATAACTTTATAGCCACTTTCATTAAGTCTTCAGTGCTCCGTAGCTGGCTTCTTATAGCTCCGCATTAAGTTACCTGAAACGCGTTTTAAAAATATTTTATCAGCAAGAAATACTGGCGAGTACATTCCAATTTATAAAACATTAGTTGTTATAACATTATAGTATTAAGGGCGATTGCAATGTTTATATCTACCAAATTACTCATTCAGTACTTGTCACTCGACCGGATATGTGACTATAGTCATATCACACATTGGCTAACCTGTTGTCCAATGGTGACGCTTATCAAGTAGTGTATACAAAACCCCATAATACCGGCAGCAATTGTAGAATACAAAGACTTAATCACTGTAATTATAACTAATAAACATTTAAGGTTTGATAAAACATTTTGAAATACCGACTCACAAACTGTGAGAAAAAGAGAATGGACTCACAAACGGTGAGAAAAGAGAATGAACTCACATTGTAGACTTAGGTATTTCTACGGGCTTCCTGGTAATATTTCTTGATTATTTCCTTCAGTTTCTAGTAAAAACATACAATTCACATGTGTTAGTAAGATAACCCAAATCACATTAGCCATACAACACGAGACAGAACCCCAACGAACTTAGTCAGACAGAGGCTCGACATGCGTTACGGGGCCCTAGATCAATCAGGTAGGGTAACGAATTAGTGATCGGGGTTAAAATACTTACAACGAGGCAGAGATTCGTATTTTAGGGGTATAATACCGAACTATTATTGGCTATAATATAGACTGGAAGAGAGAAAGAAGATTGAACGAGATTGAAATGTAGACCGAGGCTCCTTATATAGGTTTTAGGGTTAGTGAGTCACGAATATAGGTTCGACGCGTGTGGGACACGTGGCACAAAGTGTAGCCGGCAAGTAAAGGTGGGTCGCGCCCCGCGGCCGACACCCTTACCCTGTCGCGGCCCGCGAGAAACCAAAAAATAAAATAATTTTATTTGTTATTTAATAAAATTAGGGTTACACGGGTCCGGTTTTTCGTATTGTAACACCTCGTAAAAATGTGTCCATTTATGTAAAGGCACGTGTCCTAAACTCTAAATATGTAAAAGTTTGAGTTTGAAGGACTAAAGTTGACAAACGATGAAACTATGTATGCAAAGGGACTAAAAGTGTCATTATGCCAAACTTTTGGCTCTGAATGACCACACACGATAAATATATTCTTAATTGGGTAAATTATCGGACAAATGAAGCCATTTGTGAAAGTAAACAAAGGTTTACAAGATATAGGGGTTAATCGTGTCAACATGTTAATTCTTACCTCTGAGTGACCTTTTAACGAACCCGGGGCTTCGTAATGTTCGATTATACTCCCAAGAATAAGTAATAACAATTTCATGAGATTTTGAGATCGTTATGTATTATATACGTAAGTTTCCAAGAATAAGGGTTAAAAGTGTCAACGAGCAGAAACTAGTGTTTTCGGTGGTCGTTCAACGAAACCGGACCTAACGGGGTTTGGTTGTACTCCCAAGATCCTCTACAAACTAACTACAAGGACCATTTGTGCCTAAAATGAAAGTTACATAAGTTATAAAGGACCAAGGACTGAAACTGCTAAACCTGAAACATTTTTAACCTGAAAAGAGGAGTGTCGCGGGGCGCGTAGACCTGCCCATGTATCCTACGCGGCCCGCGAGAGAAGGCCCAACGCAGAAAAACACTGCTAGCTGCAAGTTTCTGCATGTAACCGACTTAAAACACCTGAAACTCGATACCAGGAGCTTGTTGATGGTTTAATTTTACCACTAGGACACCTATGATGATCCTAAACACCTCCTTAACACCTGTGATGATCTTAAATCATCATCTCCAACTATAAATAGGCCTCATTGTTGCACCATTTCACTTGCACATATCAATTTCACTCTTCTCCTCTCTATTGTTGGGATTCCTGACCATAAGGAAGCTCATTCTAGTTGAAAAGATTAAACTAGGACCCTTTGTAAGTGTCTTAGCCCCCTCTTTAGTTCAGTTTTGCTATTTAAAACTGAAAAGTCAAAGTTGCCGCAAAACGGATTTAACTTTCAGTTTAGACCTAAACGGTCCAGCCATTGTTCGAGGCGAATGTGGCTACGTGATTGTAATTAGGTAGGTGTTAATCCCTCAAAAGGGCACCTCCAAATTACCACGTTTACTTAGTTAATTGTCGGGTCAAAGTAGTTAATTAAAAAGTCAAAACTAGTCAAATTTTTAATAAAAATATAATCTGATAATACAGAAGGTATAAACCATATTTTATCACTTAAATAACTTAGTAATTATTATTAGAACATGTCTAAGCATGTTCAACCCGACAATTCTGAGTTTAGGGTCGGTTCGCAACCGAAAGTGGCAAAAGTTTGACTTTCTCTTTGACTTTCAGTTCTGACTCGATTGAGCTTAATTCCTCTATGTTTTTAGCTTCCATTAGGACCATGTTATGTTGTAATATATCCCTCTGAGGTTATATTACCTGGCCATTAATATTCTGAATTATATGCTAGTTCCGTTATTATGCTTATAATTGACCATTATAGCCTTATAGTCAAAAATTGAGATTTTTGAAGATATGATCATACAAATAGGTTAAGTACTGATATATAAACATGTCAAAATTATATTGACATAATTTTCTGGTCTCAAATTAAAGATATGCAAGATATCGTAAAATTTAACTTTTTATTAATTAAACTACGCTTTTGCGCATAAATCATGTTTAGACCCAAATTTTGGCACCAAACTCATTACCTACTGTTATGACATTATTTTTAGGGATTTTTGGAATATTGGGTCAGATGATAAACTGACCATATCATTGAGTTCTTGTATAAATTCGATAAATGATGATAATGCCCTTTTTGTTAATAAAATGAGTTTTACATATGATTAACATGCCAAATATTTTCCTACTGATTTTATATGAAAAATAAAATATTGTAAACATTCAAGACTGATCAAAATCTCAGAATCACATAAACATTTCAAATATCGTCAATTATCGATTTTTACGCTAATTAGGTGCATAGTATGGTTTAAAACCATATTTAACACCTAAGACTTGTTACCTACTGAAATTATAAATAAATTTTAGTATTTTTACAGTAAGTATAAGTTATGAACTCAGACTTCCAATTAAGTCCTTAAAAACATATGTGAAATGACCAAAATACCCTTTCGGGGCATAGTTTGGCAAAAAATGATAAACTGTATCCTACTGTTTTAACATCATAAAATAAATATTTTTACTGAATGTTTTAGACCAGAATATCAGTTTACTTTAAAACCTCTTTTATAAATATTAAAATGACCAAAATGCCCTTACGGGACTTAATTTGGTTTTAAATACTTTTTGGGCATATATGTTAACATCCTACTGATGTATTAACATATTTTAAGCATAATAACATATGAGACTTATATATGGTTCATTTGGTTACCCGTTATGCATTTATACGTTCGGTACGGTTTATGTAACTAGTTTACATGAATTAGCCGAAATGGGTTTAACCTTATCATTTTTACTTCAAAATCCAGAATATGTTTAGTTTACCCATATTATACAAGTATCCAAACTTGTCGGGTCTAAATCACATTCTATTCCGGTCTCCGCTTAATCTAGCGTTTAGAACAGTTAAGTATCTTTCAAACTAACCGGTCCAAGTCTTTGACTTAAATAAAGACCCGTTAGTATCCTAATAGGTTAATAAACCTTCCATACAGATTGAGTAGCTTCGGTAGAAGGTATTTACATAAGGCTTTAGGAAACATACGGCTGAGTTACATCTTTACACATCTAGCTCAGGTAAATACTTTTAACTTATTTTCCCTTATACGGGCTTGGGATACGGTATAATATAATACCGCTTGGTCGGGTATGGAATCATTTAATCGGATTGTGATTAATAATTTGTATAACCCATTTTAATCTATTTTGTTTGATAACATAAACATTGGGGGTTAATACGGCCGTGTCCTGGATATCCTCGACTAATTTCATTTGAAAATGACCACAACCTATGCACGGGGTGTAGGCACACACCTGACAGATGCAAATGCTAAATAACCCACATGTTGGGGATAACTCCTTTGTGGGTTTTATAGTGGTGAGTCGGTTAATCATGACCGGCTTCCAAACCGGCCCCATATGTATGACAAACATGTAAATCTGTATACAAGATTTTAATAAAAATTGTCCCAAGTTATAAATGGTTTTGTGCCTTGTGCACCTAAATCAATTTTCATAAACTCTTTTCAAATGAGTCGGTTAATTGTATTTACCAGTGAAAACTGATGTATTTTCCAAAGACTGAGTGACAGACACCTCTCGAAATTAGGCTGGAGCTACTTGGTGTCAAATAAGAGGATCTTGCAAATCCTTAGATGCCTGAAGTCTATTATTTCAGTTTCTTGTATTTTGTTTTTATGATCCGCATGTGGATCTCTATTACAACCAGTCTGTATATTCTTTTATTTCGGACACTCGGACATTATGGTTTGTAATAGTAATTATCTACCAAGCCTTCCGCTGTGCTATAATATTGTGTTAATTGACTATGATGATATCAACTACGTCACGATACTCCCCACCGATAATATGTGGAAATATCGGGGTGTGACACGTATACGGAGTGTTATAGGATGTTTTCGAGGGTTGTTATAGTTACACTCACATACATATAGAGGGGCTATTGTGAATGCTAATGTTTGGTAATTTAGGTACATTTCTCACACATTTTAGCCAACCAAAATAACTAGATTTCACATTAACCATTAATTGCTAAGATAATACAACATGAAAAAACCAAACTAAGACACAAAACAAACTTCAGTCTACGTCTTAGTTCTGCAACCCTCCTGTTCTCCAATGCCATTCTTCTTACATGATCTGCAAGCCTACTTTTCCGTCTGTAAGCCTTCTGTTCTCAGCTCCCATTGTTTCTTCATGTCTATTGTTGGAGTTCAACAACCCTCTAATGATTCCAGCACATCTTTGACACAATTCAGCCTCAGCCCAAACAACAAATCCACAACTCTTTCCATATTATCAACAAATTACATAAATATCACACAAATGCATGTTTTAACTATGATGCTGGAAAACAAGAAATTAGCTCTCTGTTGTTGCAATAAAAACGTCGCCCATGGTTTAAAGAAGTCCACGACGTTCGAATTACAATGGGAGAACAACAATGGCATTGTATCATTGCAATCAGTTATGAAGGTTGGAGAAAATGATTATTCGAACCATAGAGATTTGGCAATTAGGGTTTCTACTCGTTTATTTATATAGGGGTAAAGGGGGAGTAAAATGAGAGGGGAAAACTGAAGGTTTAATTAAAATAATAACGGATATGATAAAAATGCCCCTCACAAACAACAATTATTGGATCGGGTTAAATCAGTTAGACTGAAATGACAATTTTAAAACCTTTTGGACCCATAGACGATAAATGAAATCTTTGAACTAAAGTAATAAAATAGCCCAAAACACTAGAACTAAAAAGACATTTTACTCTAAAAAGTATTTAGTTAACATTTATTTTAGAGTAAACTGCCATTTTGGTCCCTGTGGTTTGGGCACTTTTGCCATTTTAGTTCAAATCTTAAATTTTTTAAATCTGGGTCCTGTGGTTTCACTTTTATTGTCATTTTGGTCAAAAATTCAAAAACTCTTATTTTTTACTGTTCCAACATGCCTATTTTGTCTTTTTGTGCAGGGGTATTTTTGTCCAAGTGCTTTTTATTTAACATTTTGTTAATTATAAAACTATATTAAATACCCTTATTAATTATCGTTTCCCCATTTACATCATCTTCAACCCCCAAATCTGAAACTCAGTCTCTCTCTCCCCTCTCTCTCTCTCTCTAAACTCACTAGCCTTAACATCCATCATCTAACACAGTATCATCTCCGTTAATCACGCCTCTAAACAAAAGACCCAAATGGATCGGAACCGGACGGAGAGTCCGGTGTACACCTGGCAGTGGAGCTGTTCATCTTCTTCGGCGATGTCACTGGTGAACAGTTAGAGAGAGAGAGAGAAATAAAAGGTTTCGTTTCGCCGGTGAACAGTTAGAGAGAGAAACGAAGGGTTTCGCTTGTACCGAAATCACCCACCACCACCGTCTCCCCTCCACCACGGTACACCTACCACCACTGTCTCCCCTCCACCACGGTACACCCACCACCGTTCACCCTCCACCACCGTACACCCGCCACCACGTACACCCTCAATACCACAACCTCTACCCTCAGCCAGCATTGAAGCCCTAGTACGCCGCCTATATCCTCGGATCTAGTATCAGAAACCGCATCAATCCACCTAAAAACGCACAGGTAGTTGTCGTCATCTAACGAACCCTTATTTTCACATCGAAACCCATTCAATCCCTGTTTTCTCAGCCAAATAAACCTCCATCGCCGATAAAACCCTGATTGCTGATAAAACCCCCAGTAGCAGATCTGTTTGTTATCGAAAATTGAAGGATTGCAGGTCTGAGATCTTTGCGATTGAACATTCAGAGATGAAGTTGTTGTTGCAGGATAGTAGTTGCAGATAGAGAGAGAGAGAGAGAGAGAGAGAGAGAGAGAGAGAGGAGAGAGAGGAAGGTCTGGGATCTTTGTGATTGAACATTTAGAGATTGAAGGATTGCAGTTTTATATATTTATTTTTAATTAATAATTAGTTATAATAAAAGTATAATGACCAAAATGCCTCTGAAGAAAAGGACAAAACAATCAGCTTTCAATAGTCAAAATAGGGGGATTTTGGATTTTGCACTAAAATGACAATAAAAGTTAAACCACAGGGACCCAGATTTAAAAAGTTTAAGATTTGGATTAAAATGACAAAAGTGTCCAAACCACAGAAACCAAAATGGTAGTTTACTCTTTATTTTAATAAATTTAAGATCAACATCTTCATTTTACTGTGAAAAAAATTGTAGGTTAAGAGTATAATTAAAGGGTGTGTGCACTAGCTAATTAAAAAAAGTAATTTTAAACACAACTGGTTTTAACTACTGGTGATTAAATTTTCAGGCATACAAGTACATATATAGACATACATTACATTGCATAAATAATGTTTGTGCATGTGTGTATATACATACATACACACACACATGTTATACATTTGTTCAATCCACCATAAATGGATATGGATATATAATATACAAATTTGTCAATATCTTTATACAACTTTATGTGGTGGGTCATATGATAATTAGCATCCAAAGCACTTTTATGCAGCAAACAGCTCTAGGGGTGAGTGTCATTCATTCCACAGTCCACACTCTTTTACAACAAGCCAGTGGCAGGAGCGTAATAACCCAGCAACCTTTCACACAGCTTACATGTCACACTCCAAACTCAACCTTAACCTCCCCTCTACACAGATTTCACTTATAATCTCTTCACTTCAATTCCTCTCTCAAACTCCATCCATCTTCTCCGGCTATCCTCTTGTTCGTCGCCTCCATTAACCGTCAAGTAATTCCTCCTAACACTTAACTTTTGTTCTTCAACTCATAATTGATTGCCAAAACCAATGTTTTAAAAGCCGGTTCAACCTGGCCGGTTGTACCGGTTGAACTGTCTCATAGAACCAGCTGAACTGCTAGATATATCGTTTCTGAGCCAAATCCGGTACGATAAAAACCAGATTTTAAAACATTGGCAATAACACTTTATCAAGTACTTTTTGTTGAAATTAGCCTGCATTTATGATGATAAAGTTACAAAAACAAAAGAAGCTATTCATTATCTCGTCTCATATCGAAACTGCTTTTTCAGACAGTGAAACGTGATTTCCGCACCTGTATTGTTGATATATATATGTAAAGTTCGCACACTCATGTATATGTATATGTATTATTGTTGTGTGTATCTAGAGAAGGAGGATGACGTCAGGAACGAGGATGCCGACGTGGAAGGAGCGAGAGAACAACAAGAGGAGAGAGAGGAGGAGGAGAGCCATCGCTGCGAAGATATTCACCGGTTTGAGGATGTACGGTAACTACAAACTGCCGAAACATTGTGATAATAATGAAGTACTCAAAGCACTCGCTGATGAGGCCGGTTGGACCGTTGAACCGGACGGCACTACTTATCGTAAGGTATGAGTATGACTCTCCGTTAATTGTGCTCGTAATCACAATGTTTTAAAATCCTGTTTTTATACCGTATCAGATTTGAATCAGAAACGATTTAACTTGGTGTATCGGGCGGTTTAACCGATAAAACCAGCCGGTTTATGTTACAAACAATCGTTGTTTTCACATTTCACACAACTATGATTGTTCATAATTTCAGAACAAAAGAGGTAATAGTAATAGATCGAACACAATCTCATAACCCTATATGGTGGCGCATTTTAGCAGGTCGTCGTCCGTTTGTCTGTTAAAGTGTCAGGAGGTACAATGGGCACCGTGTGGTCACGATCTGCCGATCGATTCGAGTGTAATAATATGCTGACGTGTGTAGGCTCTGTTTTCCTGCGCATTTTAGCAAACGTTTGTTTTGCATGTAGTCAAAATTAGGTCATTTGTTTACCGAAACTCGTCGAGATCAAACAGTTTTGATGATTTAAATACTTTATAGAAGTTGATTTCTCTAGAAATTTAACAAATGAGATGATAAATCGTACAGAATCACATAATCCTTACGGATGTTCATTCAACGGCGAATACGTGACGGTGGTGTATTTTAGCAGGCCGACGTCGGTTCGCCTGTTAAAGTGTCAGGAGGTACAGTTTTGACGAAGTCGTTGGACACTGCGCACCGTGTGGTCTCGATCTGCCGATCAATTGGTGGCGCGTTTAGCAATATGCTGACGTATGCAGGCTCTGTCTTCCCTGCGCATTTTAGCATGGTCCAGAGACGGTTAGGCTTAGATCATAAAGTTGTTTTATTTCTGATTCTTACCACTCTCCGGCGTAGATTAGATCCGGTGGAGATTTTCTAAAGACTTCGGGTCGGGTGCCGTTTTTTATATTTGTTTTCTTTCGTGTTAAAAAGATTCCCCGTGGTGAGAAAACATAGAAAGACGATAGTACCCTTTCAGAAGTTATAGGGTGTAAACGAGCCGGGTCGAGCCCAAGCTCGGCTCGTCATGTTTTTATGAAGCTCGAGCTTGGCTCGGATCGAGTCTACTTGTTTGAGCTCGAGCTCGGCTCGCGAGTAAAAACCAAAGCTCGAGCTCGGCTCGTAATGTTTTTATAAAGCTCGAGCTCGGCTCGGATCGAGCCTACTTGTTTGAGCTCGAGCTCGGCTCGCGAGTAAAAACCAAAGCTCGAGCTCGGCTCGTAATGTTTTTATAAAGCTCGAGCTCGGCTCGGATCGAGCCTACTTGTTTGAGCTCGAGCTCGGCTCGCGAGTAAAAATCAAAGCTCGAGCTCGGCTCGCGAGTAAAAACCAAAGCTCGAGCTCGGCTCGTAATCTTTTTATGAAGCTCGAGCTCGGCTCGGATCGAGCCTACTTGTTTGAGCTCGAGCTCGGCTCGCGAGTAAAAACCAAAGCTCGAGCTCGATTTTGAAAACAACCTCAAACGAGCTAAAAACTTGGCTAGAGTTCGCTTCAATATCGCTTGAACGAGCTAAAGCTCGGGTAGAGTTCGGCAGCTTTGGCTCGCCAATGTTATCATCATTATTAATATATTATATAAAAAATAAATAAATTTTTGTTTGGGCTCGTTTAGGCTCGCGAGCCTAAACGAGCTTTATGTTCCAAACTCGAGCTCGGGCTCGACAACTAAACGAGCTCTAATTCAGGCTCGGGCTCGTTAAAGCGCGGCTCGTTCGAGCTTTTAACCGAGCCAATAACGAGTAGCTTTCGAGCCTCTGAGCTTGTTTATACCCCTACTAGCAACATCTGATTTCATTTAACCTTAGGGATATTTTTATAATTTCCTAATTCGGTTGTCACTGTTACAAAAATAATTTTGGTATTATAAAATAAAATGGATAAGCTACAAGGCAACTTCTTTTTGTGGGTCTTTTGCTTTAATTTTTCACACAGGTCCTTTTTCAGTAGGCATGTGTACAAAAACTGTAAATAATTGAATTCATAAATGGTCATTTCTTCTGCCACACCTTAAAATTTCAAATCCAAAATAGTAGTGTTTGTTCATTATTATTGTACATTGTTTATTTTATTATTAAAATACTGTTTCTTCATTATCATTATATACCAAGCGAGTTATTAAATGACAAAAATGTAATCTTTTAAAAAGTAGAAGTGTTATATATGATGAGAAGTTTTTTGGTTTTAATGTGGTATTATTGATTTGATAGGAAAAGTTTTCATACTTTAGGGTGTCATCCGATAGTGGTAGTGTTTGTACTCACTCTTGAAGTCCAAAACCAATCAATGGCTATTTTCATGTTTCTACTTTCACATAATAACTCATGTTCATCTTGAAGAGTAATAAACATTTGATTATCTTTGTGATGTTATGCACGAACGTCACACATCCTACATCTATCTTAGGGGCTGTTTGTTTAGCTCTTAATGAGCTCTTGATGGTTTAAGCCTCTTACTGGTTCAGTACTTAATGGTTCAGACTGTTTGTTTCGCGAGCAGATGTCTCAATTGTTCAGACATTTGTTTCTGAATAGTTAAGCATTATACCGAGTTTGAATGATTAAGAACTCTTATTTGAATTTGTCAGACATTTCCTATTTGCCTCTGAATGCTTAAGCATTATATTGGTTCTTAATAGTTCAAACCTCTTACTGGTTCAGCACTTACCCATTCAGAAGCTGTCAAACAGCCCCTTTGTCGATTTTGTGGGTGGAAATTTAGGGGTGAAAAATGTGTTGGTTGCTGGGTTGAAAGATTTCAGGTTTACAAGCTGAATAGGTACCCAACCGATGTATCTATCGTGCCAAAGATATCAACCTAACACACACGCGCGCACACACACACTTATAATCATGTCATGTTTAGGGTCGACCGATTTAATGTTCGTCTGCGAGTATGAGTAATACCTATTCACTTGGTAACATAACAGTTTATGTAAGCTAGTACTCATATTATTACAAAAATTGTATCATTGTAAATTTGTAATATAATTTTGAGTTATACTAAGATGTTGTAGTCATCAAGTAATCATTTTGTGCTTTTTACGATGTAATTCTTTTAGCTAGTTTATAATATTATTTTATCTGCTCGTTAAAAAATAAAATATAATCTACCTCTTAATCTTATTTTAACATCTCTAGGGATGCAAGCCTATGGAGCGGATGGAAATTGGTGGATCTGCATCAGTAAGCCCATGCTCATCTTACCAGCCCAGCCCATATGCTTCCTATCACCCAAGCCCACCGTCATCTTCAATTGCAAGCCCATCCTCATCCTCTTACGTACCCAACACCCACCCAGATTCACTCATCCCATGGCTCAAGAACCTTTCTTCTTCATCCTCATCATCGCACTCTGCCAAACTTCCTCATCTTTACATCCACACCGGGTCCATTAGCGCGCCCGTGACCCCACCCATGAGCTCCCCAACGGCTCGATCACCTACCCGAATCAAAACCAACACTCTTTGGGGAGCACCCGCTTCCGAATGGTTCACTGGCATTCGTCCCACGTCTCCAACTTTCAGCCTTGTGGCAGCAAACCCGTTTGGGTTCAAGAATACGGGCTTGTCTCATGGTGGCTCACGCATGTGGACACCTGGTCAAAGTGGGACGTGTTCTCCTGCAATTCCTGCGGGCTTTGATAACAACGCGGATATTCCAATGGCAGAAGTGGTTACCGATGACTTTGCATTCGGTAAAGTGAAGCCTTGGGAAGGAGAAAGGATTCACGAGGTTTGCGGGTCTGATGATCTCGAGCTTACTCTTGGAAATTCAAAAACTAGGTATGTTGTAACATAAGTAACATTCAATTTGTCAATATACATATATGCATCTGAAAATTTTCTTGTACAGGTAAAGTGCAACCTGGAGGCCTCATGAAGGATGTAGAATGGATCAATGCAAGTTTGTGAAATTGTTCCTTTCTTTAAGTTTCTTTGTTAAAGTATGTTTGCCCATAGCACACTATTATAATCCATGCATGTATAATCAAATTAAGTCAGGAAAATGGGTTCGGACCAAAATGAGTTCAGGTAGGAACAAGCCGTTCTTAAAGAGTATCATTTTGTGTAGGTTTAAAATGGGTCTTGACAAAATACGTTCGCCTTCAAATGTGTCATTTTGGAAGAAAAAAAAACCCTGTCAAAACCGGTCACCCACTATATTTGCTTTTACAGCGGCTAGTAGCAATGTAGGGCCGCAATGGAGGTGACAGCGGCTGTGGTGCATACAATAGTGATTCGTAATTGCTCCCGTACTCAAATCCATTTAATACACTTAATTGAAATTATATTCATAACAAAAGAACAAATTAGTTCTACAAAACAACACACTTTTAATTGTTCACGTGTAGTTATAACTTATATAAATACATACAACAAATGATCCAAACTATCATACACCTTATCGATTGATTCAAATACCAACATCCTAAAGATCAGGGAGAAGCTTCATTTCCGAAGAACTTTCCTTGCTGTCATCGTTGTAGATTGACGAATCTACCCATGTACCATCATTGGAGAAGCTCGTTGGCCCTAGACTGTCGGCTGAAATGGTGGAGACTTGTGTTTGACTGTCATGTGGTATCAAGTCGAAGGCTTTGAACCTCATGTCTGGGTCCCCTGGACCTTGTTTGACGACCATTGGGGGCTGAACCGCCATTTTGCCTTCCAACATCTTGACCACGGTTGACATGGGTGGCCTTAGTGTTGGAGATGGATTTGTGCATAGAAGAGCCAAGTTAAGCATCCTCAATGCCTCTTTCTTTGAGTAATTTTCAAGACTAGGATCCACTAGTTCCAAAAGATTCCCTTGCTCATGTAGCACATATGCCTTCACAAAGGAAAATGGAAATGATTAGCTCTTGTTTTTATCTAAAAAAACAATGTTTTGAAACCGGGTCGGTCATCGAGCCAGTCACACTGCTAGTTTATTGGTTGGAATCAGAAGACGTAATAAATAATTTAAAAGAATGTATATTGTTTTTTAAGAAGGAAAAACACAAAATAATCAAGAGATTTTTAGGAAATAGTCTTTAAAGTCTAATGTTCTCTAGTATACATTCAAAACAATAAATTAAATAAATATGTGTATGCAAGATCCCAAATTCAAATCTTACAATCTTAAGAAGATATTTTCGCTAAAAAAACTATTTTTATTCGAATTTGGTCCAAGCACTGAACCATTTCGTTGCAGATTCAACCGCTCCAAACCATGCTAGCTAATGTCAAAATATTTAAGCACTAATCGCTAAAATGTCAAAGTGTTGAAAGTTATATAAGTCGTTTGAAAATATGTAACGGCTTGAAAGACTGAATTTACCCAGTCAAGAAGGTACACGAAATCTTCCTTTGGCCTATAGTTTGTATTGCTTTTCCCGCTAACAATCTCCAATGCAACAACTCCAAAGCTGTAAATATCTGCTTTATCCGTCAAGTACCCTCTCATTGCATATTCTGGAGCCATATACCCTCTACACATATCCACCAACAAACATCTCCACCTTAGAATAATTCTACCAAATCATGTAAAATGTGAATAAAAGAAAGAATAAAAACACACACATTGTTCCGGCAATTCGTGTGCTGATATGAGTGTTCTCTTCTTCATCCAGTTTTGCTAAACCAAAATCTGATATTTTTGCATTAAGATCCTTGTCAAGAAGCACATTGGTGGCTTTTATGTCTCTATGAACTATTTTTAATCTCGATTCTTCATGGAGATAAGCTAAGCCGCGTGCTACTCCAATACATATCTTTTTTCTAGTGGTCCAGTCCAAATTAAGTTTCTGGTCCTCATGACCTATATAAAATAACATTTTGAACTTGAGCGGTTTTTATATTAAAAAAACTCATAACCTACTATATCTATCCCTTAATTTGTCTTTTCATTGAATATGTATAAAATCGAGGAGTATCAGGGTAGTGTTGTATATATTTACCGAAAAGGGCGCGAGCAAGACTGTTATTTTCCAAGTATTCATATACCAGTAATAATTCTTTTCCTTCAATACAGCATCCAAAAAGTTTTACAAGATTTGGATGTTGTAAAGCGGATATCATGCCTATTTCAGTGATAAATTCACGGGTCCCTTGTTTTGATCTGGCGGACAATTGCTTAACAGCAATCTCAGAACCATCTGTCAGTACACCCTGAAAATAAACGTAAAAAAACGTTGATATAATCACCTTAAATATACATGTAAATAAAAACAATGTTGAGTTATATTTTTTCACCTTGTAAACTGGTCCAAAGCCCCCTTCGCCAATCTTATTAGCAGGATCAAAGTTATGAGTTGCACTTTTGATCTGTCGTAGACTAAAATGCCACGTTTGCAATTCAAGTGCACGAAGCTCTGTGAAAAAAACATAATGGTTTTAGCTAAAGGGGTAATTAGCAATATCGAAAACAGTACTAGAGCTTGTGGTGACAACTTCGACCCGATTACTAATGAATGTGCATATTTGGGTTATGTTTGAGAAATTATAAAAATCCCCAAAAGTCTTAACTTTTCTCCATGCATTCTCCTAATTTGTTTTTATTCAAAAACTTTGAGTGTTACTATATATAGTTTTTTCATAATTATCACATTAGTTATTTACTGAAAAATATAAAAGATGGACAAAATAGTGTTTACAGATCAATTCAACCTGACCGGGCCTGTTTCACCCACAAATCTTCTCTAACAAAAAGCATATTTACAACCACAAACTTTATATATTGGTCATACCTTTATCTTCTTTATCTCCACCTAAATAACCTTTCTTCCAAAGTATGCCTAAAACTATCCCAACAAATGCGCACGAACCAATCACAATTCCAGCTATAGCTCCACCAGAGAGTCCGGATCCTGTGCTAACGTCAAAGTCTGCACAAGGATAATAAGTAGGTTACACTTGCTCTTAAAAGTAAGAATACAAAATCAAAAGAAATAAACTATAATAACATGAAAGGTGTTTTGTTTAATAAAAATTCCTTGTCAGCATCAACATACATGTGGATAATGAAAGATTGTACTAACTTGGTGTTATTGCGATAGCGGATAAAAGAGGCCCGTATACACCTCTATTTGGAACCGCAGTAGTCCCCTTTCCTGCCCAGTACAAGTGGATCTCCAGGGTGGTACCATTAACCGTAACATTATCAAAATCTATGAAAGTACCCCTTTGGACACCATTTGCTTCTTCCACAATGTTGAAGTTTTCCCTTTGCCGAACTCCCTATGCGAAAAAAGCCAAATCAAACTTGTAACTAATTCTCCAACTGAAAGTAGCAATTTCAACCCATTTGGCTAAAAGTGATTCAATCTTTAGAAAAAAAATACAGTTTTGCCACTTCGAAAACATAGAGTTTACTAAACAAAGCTGACATGTCACTTACTTGGACGGATATATCAAAATAGCGTCTTCCAAGACTACTATAAGTCGTGTCATTAGTAAAACTTATTTCAGCAAAGTGAAGCCTCACTTTATAACTCCCCTGCCGCAAACACAGTGCATAGTACCTTAGCGAAGTGGGAGAAAAACGAGCTCTGCGATATATATCACCACCTGTCACATTTGTTGAGCCGGCAATAAATGGAGCATTGTCTTTGTCGAAGAAGCCACCATTTGTGCTGTAAGCCCATCTCTCTGGAACATAGTAAAAGTAAGATTGTTCGTCCGTTAAATCTTCTTCATATTCGTTTCCATCAAAGTTTGTTCCGGTTCCACCACAATTAATAAATAAAGAATGACCTGCAATGTATTGCATTTGTCAATATGTAGTGATGAATATAACAAAGAAACAAACAATACAGTTATGATAATAATACAATCTGTGTTACGTATATAGCACTCTTACGGTTGGGGTTACTGCTGCAAGTATGTTGGTCATTCAAACACCAAGCATATCTATAAAATTAAGTCAAGTTAGGTAACATCACTATTTACGTACAATACAAAAGTGCGTGTGTCTATAGGTTGGTGATGGGACATACTCGTTGCTCGTGGCTGAAGGTGAAAGGGCTGAAACTAAATTCCTGTGGTAAATGTACCCAACGATAAGCGAAAATATAGAGTAACGTTTGCATATCTAGTAAGTTATAGGATAAAAAACTTACAAACTAGATGACTGACAGTTCTTTTGTTGAGACCGTGTAAAGTTGTTGTAAGACAAGTCGCTACAATAAAAACCACGTAAGTGATATAAATCACTAGTCTCTACAATATCGCCACAAAGAACGAAAACATATAACATAATTATAATATATAATAGACCAGGGGAATCACTAACATCTTTTCTTTGTTTGAAAATACCCAAGCGGGTATCTCTCCGGATAGCGAGTTGTTATTCAAAAACCTACATCCATGGAGTCATAGACAACATGTTACCTTAAACTATACAGAAAAAAATGTCAAAATAAACATGAAATTTAGGTGTAAAATATTTCTAATTAGTTGCATACAAGGCATCAAAGCGTATCGTCTGAAATGAATCGGGTATTTGACCGCTCAGAGTGTTGAAGCTCAAGTCACTGTAAAATGAAATATTTTGGATTAAGTAAAGATAATTAACACACGCATTTACGTAATTTAACAAAATATATGCTTACATAAGCTTCAAATTGCTCAGGTCTCCAATATATTCCGGTATTGAACCAGTAAGTAAACAGTTTCTCAGGGTCCTGCAGTAAAATCAAGTTAATTAACATATTAATTCATTCTTTTGTCATGCACCAGTCAATCAACTTACAATCTATTCATCTGTGTCATGGCTTGTAGATTAGGAAACCTTGAATTTGTTGTTCCTGTCAAATCACTTATCCTCCTAACAAACGTAGAATATATGAGAACTCAAAAACAAAAGTGAAAACAAACTGGAGGCTTAATAATGTGCTCACAATCCCTTCAACTTTGTCAAGAGAGATATTGAAGGAGGAATCGGTCCCGCCATTGAAGTTCCTTGCAAATCACTGCATAGTAAATTATATATGATGAATATATTGGTATTTAGACTATGATGCATACTCGACACCCCTAAAGGTCTATTCGAGACGCAAGAAGGGACCAGGTGGGTCCAAGTCTAACATCAATTCCATGAAGTTGCTTCAGGTCATTTTCGGATATGATTTTGACCCATTTAATGCGAGAGAAGGGGAATAGTTGTGGTTGAAGGGAAGCTAATTGGATGGAAGTTAAAAGGATGAAAGTTACTCCTATTTAAGTCTTTTTGCATTACATATTTGATCAGTCATTTGCTGTTTTTCTTTGTCTTGTTAATTTCTAATAAACCTCTTGTATTGGAGATTGCCTATCTCAAATCAGGCCTTTACCTTTTGAATTCACATTAGATTTCACCCTAAAAACTCTTAGTATCTATCATTTGGTTCCATTGCCGGGAAGTCGAAGAAGCAAAGATGGTGCAGACCCGGAATAACCCCGACGACGGCTCCAATCCACCCGACCCAGTCGCTGCCCAGTTAGCTGCAATTGCTGCTAAACTCGAGTCGATGGAATCCTTAAAGGAGGACATAGCCATATTGAAATAGCAGTCAGCAGTCCGAGAAAAATCCATTGGATTCAAAAGCAAGTTTGACAAAGGAGATTCAAGTAATTCTCGCTTCAACTGCACACCTTATCACAAGATCGAATTCCCAGCCTTCAGCGGAGGTGACCCTAGAGGATGGATATTAAAAGCAGAGAAGTATTTTCGGTTTTATAACACCCTGATGAAGAGAAGGTTGATGTTGCAGCGATCCATCTTGAGGGGGATGCTTTGGATCTCTATTCATGGTTGTCTACCGAACAAGAGATAATCTATTGGGATGAATTAACTCTTGCCTTACACAAGCATTTCGGACCATCGGAATTCCAAAACCCGGATGAGTATCTTTGCAGCATAAAACAAACCAGTACTGTCCACGAGTACAGACAAGAGTTCACTCGAAGATCCGTTAGGGTTACAAATTAGCCCAACCATTGTTTATTAGGGGTCTTCCTTAATGGGCTTAAAGAAGAATCGAAAGCTGATGTTCGTATCCATAAACCTCATACCGTTTACAAGGCTATGAGCCTAGCCCTTGAATTTGAATCCTAACACAACCTTATCCGTCAAGACACGAAAACCTCCTTCCCATCGCCCAAACCTGAGTCCAAACCATTGGCCTCTACCGCACAACCGTTCACCAATCAACCCAAATATGACAAAAACACCTGCTCCTATCACTGATTCTTAAAAACAAGCCCACTTTCTCCGTGGTGAATGTTTCCGTTGCGGAGATAAGTATGGTCCCGGTCATCGCTGTAAAACCGGCACTCTCAAGTCATTAGAAGCCGACAAGTTTTATAAGGAACAGTCGGTTAACGATACTTGTGAACTTGAGCAGATTCAGTAGGGTGCTGTAAGATCAGCCTGAATGCAATTTTAGGTAACTCAAAGCCGATCACTATGAAAGTTTATGGTATGCTAAGTTCAACTGAGATACTCATTCTGATTGACGGGTGATCGACTCATAATTTTATTTCAGATGTTTTGGTGAATGAGTTGAAATTGGCCACCCAACTCGTGACATCGTTTAGAGTTCAAATCGGGAATGGGGACATTATACGGTGTAGCCGAGTGTGTTAGGGCCTTCTGTTATAGGTTTCTGATCTCAAAATTGTTCAAGATTTCTATCTGGTTTCCATTGGAGGAGCTGATCTAATCTTGGGTATTCAGTGGCTAGCTACGTTAAATACGGTTCAGCTAACTGGAAGGATACGTTCACGATTTTCACATTAGACGAAAAAAATATAAACTGTAGGGGGTTGATTCTGGTCCAAGAAAATCCACTGAATTTCAACAAATTAGTCTCAAATCGGAAACTGCAGCTCCTATTCCCAACATGTTACAACCTCTCATCACCTCCTTTGCACCTTTATTCCAAGAACCTTCAACCTCACCCCCATTTAGAAAACACTATCATTCAATTCCCTTTATCCTAGACGCTACACCACCAAACATCCGCCCCTACCGTCACCTTCATGCTAAAAAAACAGAAATAGAACGACAAGTGGAAGCCCTCTTAGCTGCTGATTTTATACAGCCGAGTACGAGTCTGTTTTCAAGCTTGGTATTGTTGGTAAAAAAAAGGATGATACATGGCGTATGTGTGTCAATTACCGGGCCCTCAACAAGATTACTATAGCCGACAAATACCCTATACCCAACATCGATGAGCTGCTAGATGGCCACAGTCTTTTCAAAAATAGACTTGTGTTCCGGGTATTACCAAATCCGAGTCAATCCCTCCGACATTGTGAAGACGGCTTTTCGTACTCATTCTGGTCACTACTAGTTTAAGGTAATGCCTTCCGGGCTTACTATGCCCCGTCTACTTTCCAAGCAGCCATGAATGACCTGTTTCGGCCCTATTTGCGCAGATTTGTGTTGATGTTTTTTAAGGATATTCTTGTCTATAGCCCAACAATGGACCAACACTTATTACATTTGAAAACAACCTTGGAATTACTTACTTCCCACCGGTTTTTTGCCAAAATTACCAAGGGTTGTTTCGGACAAAATCAGGTCCTATTTCTGGGCCATATTAATTCAGCTGCAGGAGTGGAGGTTGACCAAGACAAGGTCGCATCAGTTAAATCTTGGCCCTTACTAACCAATGCACGAAAAGTACGAGGGTTTTTGGGCTTAACTGGTTATTATCGTCGGTTTTTTCGACATTATGGACTCATCGCTCGACCTCTCACCGTTCTCACAAAAGAAGATGGGTTCAAATGGACTGAAAAGGCTACTTTGGCTTTTAATAAACTGAAACATGCACTAATTACTGCACCCGTTTTGCAACTACCAGATTTCTTAAAAACATTCACTGTTGAATGTGATGTTTCTTCTGATGGATTGGGGGGTAATTTTAATAAAGGAAGATCATCCAATTGCTTATTTCAGCAAGGGATTATCACCAAATAACCGGTTAAAATCTGCCTATGATCGGGAAGACTCGCCTTGGTTTCAGCAGTCCAAAATTGGAGTCATTACTTGCTTGGCCGACATTTCTTTATCCGCACAGACCATTACACTCTCAAATTTTTATTAAAACAACGGGTAACCACTACTGAACAGAAAAGGTTGTTATTAAAGCTTATGCCATACGATTTTTCAAATTTTTTTAGGTCTGGAAAAGAGAATTGTGGGGCTGATATCCTCTCTCGCCGACCCTCAACAGCGTTATTATATACGTTGATACTGCACTGTTGTGTTACTTTAACTGAGATTGAAGAAGGGCTACGTTCTGACCCATTTACCAAAGATATCATCTAGCAATTGCAGCAGAACCCGGAATCCCTCCCTCCCTATTCTCTAACGGGCCAGGATGATGAATAAGGGCACAATTTATATGCCGGTTGACTCAACCCTTCGTCACAACATCTTACAAGAAGCCTATGGCACTCTTGTGGTAGGCCACGGTGGGTTTCTTAAGACCTACAAACGTGTGACTGCTCAGTTTTATTGGCCCAGTATGAAACAGGATGTTCGGGAATTTGTACAAAATTGCCTCACTTGTCAACAACAAAAATATGAAGCTCTTTCTCCTGCTAGTCTTCTCCAACCTCTACCGATCCCTAATCAGATTTGGGAAGATATATCCTTGGATTTTATCGTAGGTTTACCCCCATCTAATCGGTTTGATACTATCTTTGTCGTGGTTGACAGGTTAAGCAAATACTCTCATTTCTTGCCATTAGCTCACCGGTTTACAGCCAAAGAAGTTGCTGCTTTGTTTTGTAAGGAGATTGTGAGATTACAAGGGTATCCGCGTTCAATCGTTTCTGACCGAGATGTCATTTTTCAAGCATTTTTTTGACAAGAATTGTTCAGATTGGGTCAGACCTCCTTTCAGATGAGTACTAGTTACCATCCACAAACGGACGGTCAAACCGAGGTGGTCAACCGTTGCCTTGAGGCATACCTTAGATGTTTTGCTCATGAGCAAGCTAACAAATGGAGTACCTCCTTACCTTGGATAGAATATTCCTACAATACCGGTTTTCACACTTCTATCCGTACTACACTATTCAACGTTGTTTATGGCCGGATCCCCCACCTTTACACCCGTATGTAATCGGGGATACAAACAATGCAGAATTGGAAACACAATTGGTCACACATGATGACATGCTCCAGATTCTTCGAGCCAATCTTAAGAAAGGTCAAGATCGCATGAAAGCCCAAGTCGATTTAAAGCGCCGAGAGTTATCATTTGAACCGGGCGATATTGTTTTTCTTCGCATCCAACCGTATCGCCAGAAAAGCTTAGCTAAGAAACATTTTGAAAAACTCTCGTTTTTTTGTCCCTATCGGGTGCTCCAGAAGATAGGTGCGGTCGCTTATGAGTTGGAATTACCACCGGGTTCTCGCATTCATCCGGTCTTTCATGTTTCAATGCTAAAACCGGCCCGGGGCCAGGTTCCTTCGACTCCCGTTACCCCTTTACTAATCACCAGGGATTGGGAACTTGATTTGACGCCACACCAGGTCTTAGCTCATCGATGGGTTCCCTCCCCTCACAATCCTACTTTGGAACTGCTAATTTCCTGGAATGATCGACCCACTAAGGAGGCTACATGGGAAGACTATGATCTTTTAGTTGCCCAATTTCCAGATTTCCGACTTGAGGACAAATTGTTTTACCGGGAGGGAAGTATTGATGCATACCCGACACCCCTCAAGGTCTATTCGAGACTAAGAAGGGAGCAGGTGGGTCCAAGTCTAACATCAATTCCATGGAGCTGCTTCAGGTCATTTTCAGATATGGTTTTGACCCATTTAAGGCGAGAGAAGGGGAATAGTTGTGGTTGAAGGGAAGCTAAATGGATGGAAGTTAAAAGGATGAAAGTTACTGCTATTTGAGTCTTTTTGCATTATATATTTGATCAGTCCTTTGTTGTTTTTCTCTGTCTTGTTAATTTTCTAAGGCTCTCAGTATCCACACATCCCCCATTTTTATTAGCACATCCCTAACCCTACTGGAAGCGTATTGGGCTATATGGTTCCTCTGAGCCCAAGCGTATTGATCTATACGCTTCCTATTGGACAACTTTTCAGGTGCTTTTCAGCCAATGATTAGGGACCAGAGGAAGTGTATTGCCCTATACGACCCTAGAAGAATTTTCTTTTTCCAGCACATATTGCTCTTAGCAAACTTTATTTTTTTTTAATTTGTGTTAGTTTTTTTGTTATAAAATAATGATGGTTTTTTGTTATAAATTTTTTGTAAACAACATAGTTAAATTAAGCAATCAAAACAAACTAAACATATAAACATTATAACTTACCAAAACAAACATATCCTAATTAAACAGAAAATTAAATCGTTCATACACCAAAACATAAGATTTATAAATTTAATTGGTCCACCAACCAAAACCCTATGGGAAGCGTATTGCTGAATACACTTCCCGGTAACTGTAAAGGAACCGTATTGGCCAATACGCCTCCTGTTGCACTCAGTTTTCAAAACTTTTCAGTACTTTTCAGGTCTGAACTCTCTGCACTTCCTGCATGGCAGAGAGCATCAGGTTTCAGCAAGCGAATGGGAAGCGTATTGGCCTATACGGTTCCTATTGGTTTAGCATTTATTGAATGGGAAGCGTATTGGCCGATACGGTTCCTATTGGTTTAGCATTTATTGCTTTTAAACCTATAGGAAGCGTATTGTGCTATACACTTCATATTGAGGGATGTACACTAATTTTTGGGGGGTGTCTAGATACCATGACCCTTTTCTAATAAACCTCTTGTATTGGAGATTGCCTATCTTGAATCAGGCCTTTACCTTTTGAATTCACAACAGATTTCACCCTAAAAACTCTTAGTATCTATCAGATTATTTTACATAAGAAGGCAAAATAACACTCACAGTCTCGTGAGGTTTATCCAGTTTCCGATAAAATCAGGTATTCTCCCGGATAATGAACTTCCGTCTATCCTACTGCAAGAAGAATACATATGTTTCAACGTTTATTGAATCATAATTCACTTGTTGGTTAAAAGAAACATGACATGACTTACAAGTCTTCCAAATTGGTCAGGTTGCCATATGATTCTGGTATGGTTCCTGTAAAGTTATTGGCAGAAGCAACGCTGCAAGAAATATTATACATAATATAGATTTTATCAATGAACAAAGAATGAATTATATTTAGAATACGCCAAGTAATCATACAATCTTCTTAAGCGGGACAAACGGCCAAGACTTTTGGGAAGTGGTCCTCCAAGCAAATTGTCTTCTAAAACACTATTGTACAGGTCAAAAATGTAAATAAGCAATGAAAGGTCAAAATGTATATAGAGTTTCCATGTAAGGATCTTTACTTACAGCTCCTCAAGTGTAGAAATGTCACCTATTTCTTCAGGTATGGTCCCACTGATTCGGTTCCCCAAGAAACTCCTGTGGAAAATAAAGCGTAATAGTGAACTCACAGAGTTCGAGTGAAAGAAGGTAAAATCTGAAGCAGGTAAGTGATATAGTAACTCTTACAAAATGCTAACACGGAGCTGACTGAAACGGGACGGAATAGTGCCATTTATATAGTTGACAGACAGATCTCTGTGTAAAACACAACACAAAACTTTTATTCATTTAAGATAAAATGAATATTTACCATCTACACAATGCGGTTTATTAGTGAATAGAGTATATTGTTTACTACTTCCAGAATAATGAAAGCTTGATGATCCACTTACATTTCTGTCAGATAAGGGAGATTAACTAATTCTTCAGGTAGAACTCCTGCCAAATTGAGTCCTTTTAGTTGGCTGCAATTTAAGCGCACATATGGAAATATATAAATACCGATTAGCGCTAAAGTGGACAGGTAGCCTTCTAATAATGGACATTAAACATTGGCTTAAAAGTGGTTCCTTTAGTTCCTAATTAACCAGTGGTTTCCATTTGAACTAATCCCACAATTCCATTATATATAAAGACATGAAAATTCATACATTGTTGATATGTGGCAAACAGTGGCGGTACAGTTGCAAGTTACATTGCTGCCATATCTGTCAGAAAGGGATACTGTGTTATTAAGCCCAAAACCTCTGCTGCATGAATCACTTGCAACATTCCAATTGCTATATTGTAGTTTTGAGGCTATCAACTTCATAGCTTCAACTGTTACAAACAGAAAAAATATATATGAATTGGCATAAAAAAATATAATAATATTGGTCATTCTAATACCAATCAGATAAAAGAAGTCCAAGATATAATTTTCAAAGGTAAAGAAGAAGTTAAGGTGATATGAATTATGATATACCATATTACCATTCAAATATTTATCTTAAGAAGTCCATTGGTTCAACAAGGTAAAATTTAAAAGAAAATTTATATGGAGAAATTAAGAAAAATGTGACCGAGTTCGGCCATGAGAGATATAGAATTTGAAGACCTTTACAATGGGTGGTGTATGTAAGTTGTTTGTTGAGTGAAATCATAATCTCCTTCACATCCTATAAGTATTAGGGTTCATTATGTAATTAGTTAATAGTTAGTTTTATTAGAATTAGATTAGTGATAGAAGTGCGGGGACTAGATGTGACAAGTTGAAACTTAATAACCTACATGTTTTTGGATCGACACATCCAAGGGACGCATCCCTTCTCTAATCGACATCAGGAAACAAGAAGAAACAGGGACGCAACTATTCAAGGAGACATACCTCTTCAATTCGATTGAGAGCCACAAGATCAAAGGACACGACTCTTCATCAAAAGACACAACTGTTCAGACACACCTCTTCGATTAGTATAAATAGGGTTAGATATTTCTATTGTAAATATACTCATTTATTCACTTGTACACATTCACAGTTTCTATTTATTCAATCAAGGTTAGTTTATGTTTATTCGTTCATTGCGATATTCATTGTTCTTTAAGATTCTGGGCAATAGTGGTATCAGAGCCTAGGGCTCAAATTCGTTTCGGAAAACAATCATCAGGCGGGTGGTTGAATTCCCTAACAATTCTGATCACGCAGGAGGCGTCGATTAGGTTGTTTTTTGTTAAGTCTTAACACCAATCGCATCAAGCGGGTACGATTGCTGTTCGTTCATTTATCGGTCATCAGGAGGGTGTTCGATTTTTTATCTGATCATCACTGAGGGTGTTCAGATTCTGAGTTTTTGTTAATTCAAATCACGGCAAGAGGCTACGATTCGGGTTAAGAAGACGGAAGCAAATCTGAGAAGTTTGTATTCCGAATTGAAGAAGCAATCGCAAATCTGAGAAGTTTGGGTTGTTTGAAATTTGCAAAAGACACAAAATCTGAGAAGTTTTGTGATATCAAAGCATCAAGAGGGTGTTCGGTTGAGAAGTTTAGTCGCAAATCAAGCGGGTTTGGGGCTGATTTTTTGGTACGTGTTTAGAGAATCACGAATCAAGCAGGAAGAAGCAAAAAAAAAAAAAAAAAAAAAAAACGCAGCCAAGAGGGTTGTTAAGAAAGTCAGAAAACTGTGCGGAGAATCACGATAAGAGAAGTCGGTCGGTTCGCAAAATTCCAGGTTCTACGTTCTATTTTTCTGGAATTTATATAAGATTTAGAAATTGGTTTGATTCCGTTAGAAAGTTAGTGTAAATTTTTCGAATCATAGACTTCGGTTTTAGAAGAAAAACAAAGTTTAGAAAGTGAAAATTGTTGGAAAAGAAATTATGGCGGATTCAGGAGGAGCCTCTCCGTCAAACGCGGTAGTGATTAAAGAGGGTAGTTCGTTCTCCCAGTTTCAGTGTCCTATCTTAAAGTCTACAAACTATACGGTATGGGCAATCCGTATCAAAACCATACTTAGGGCAAACGGATTATGGGAAATGATAGAACCAAAGGAAAATACGCAAGTGGATGAAAAGAAAAACATGACGGCAACTGCGTATCTATTTCAAGCACTACCGGAAGATATGATAATACAAGTTGCAAGTTGCAAGAATGCAAAATAAATTTGGGATGCATTAAAGACTAGGCACGTCGGTGCAGATCGAGTGCAAAAGGCACGTCTTCAAACGCTCAAAACAGAGTTTGAGATGTTAAAAATGAAGGAGGAAGACACTATCGATTCGTTCACTGCAAGACTAAATAGCATTGTCACGAGGGCAAGTGATCTTGGATCAACTTTTGATCAACCGACTTTAGTACGGAAACTTCTAAGTTCTGTACCAAAAAGGTTCGTTCAAATTGTTGCAACCATTGAACAATTCGCTGATTTAGAAACAACGACGCTAGACGAGACAATTGGAAGGTTGAAAGCCTATGAAGAAAGGACCGGTTTGGTGGATGAAAACCCGGCATATAATCAAGAGAAACTTATGTATGCGCGACGCGACAAGAACTATACTCGTGGAAGGCGTTTTGGGAACAATGGACAAGGAAGGTTCAACTCATCGCAAGGCAAGTGGCGTGATGGAAAGTTCAAACAACAAGAAGAAAAAGATGATGAAGATTCATCACATGATGCTTACAAGAGTAGAAGCAACCAAAGGAAGTTTGGGAAGGATTTAAGCAAGATTAAATGCTATAATTGCCAAAAGTTTGGTCATTATGCCCCACATTGTCCTGAATCAAATCAAAAAGAAGAAGAATCAAATCTCGTGCAGGAAGACGAGGAACCAACTCTCCTAATGGCAATCAAAGAAGACTGCAAGGATCTTCAACAACAAGCTCGAGATAAAAACGGAGAAGCACATGATGGCAAGCAAGACATGGAGAAAGATCAAGGTGCAACTTAAGGATGTTCGAGATTAGGGGGGGGGGGGGGGGTGAATGAAATCATAATCTCCTTCACATCCTATAAGTATTAGGGTTCATTATGTAATTAGTTAATAGTTAGTTTTATTAGAATTAGATTAGTGATAGAAGTGCGGGGACTAGATGTGACAAGTTGAAACTTAATAACCTACATGTTTTTGGATCGACACATCCAAGGGACGCATCCCTTCTCTAATCGACATCAGGAAACAAGAAGAAACAGGGACGCAACTATTCAAGGAGACATACCTTTTCAATTCGATTGAGAGCCACAAGATCAAAGGACACGACTCTTCATCAAAAGACACAACGGTTCAGACACACCTCTTCGATTAGTATAAATAGGGTTAGATATTTCTATTGTAAATATACTCATTTATTCACTTGTACACATTCACAGTTTCTATTTATTCAATCAAGGTTAGTTTATGTTTATTCGTTCCTTGTGATATTCATTGTTCTTTAAGATTCTGGGCAACATTGAGAAGTAGAGAATAGGATGTTGAGGTTTTTTATCTGGTTTATATGGAGAAATAAAAATATAAAAAAAGTTATGTTACCTATTTTGCCTTTATAAAAATGTTTGTTATCTTATAAATTATTTCTACGTGGAGCCGCTTGTGAACTACTCAAGATCAACTTGCTAAAAACTCGAATCGAGCCGAGCTTAAACAAACTCGAGCCCAAGCTGCTGCTCCTAGCTACCACTCCTCCTCCTACTACAACCCTCCCCTCCCCTCCAACACCACTACTACTACTATTATGTAAAATAAGAGTAGTTTTACGCAGTCGGTCCCTATTGTTTGTTTTTTAAAACCTATGCGTAAAATTTTTACGTGGATTTAATAGAAAAAGTAAACCCTGTTAGAGTCGTGGGCTTTAAATGCAAGAAAGAAGACCTTGTTGACTGCTAATATATAAAAAAGCACAAGACCATAATTTGGCTCCCAACCACAGGACCAACCGTGTAATTTACTCTTTAGATTATTATGAATATGGTAGCACCATGCTAGATTATTACGAAAATGCAAAAAATCCAAATTTTACGCTTCCATCAATATATTACACTTTAGATCTGTAGAGTAACAAGGATCAATATCTTCAAAACTTTTGTCACACTTAAATATATTGAACTTGATCAATAATCTAACATTATTTGTTGTTGGAGTAAAACAAATAGAATCACTAGTCAAAACATGTGTAATTTTCTGGTTGGAGTAAAACGAATAGATCTATCAGTAATAAAAACATGTGTAATTTTCTGGAGTAGCATGTTCTTTATCTTATTATACATTTTTTTTTAATACTAGTGGACATATTATTGAATATTTCATATTGTTATCTTGTACAGTGTACAAGTAGCTCCAAAAATATAGGTTTTTAGTTCATAATATCAGATCTCATAATAGGTTTTATGAGTTTATCATCATTGATAAGCAAATTCGTTTGAACAATCAGAATATTCTGATTAAAAAAAGAGCAATAAAATCAAACTAAGAAGCACTACATATACCTTCTTGATCAGGTAAAAGTTGAGCAACGGATCTAATATCACTGAGACTCGTCGTAAAAAACAGCAGAAGCATGAACAACTTCAGTTCCGGCATCATCCATTGAGGCGACTCCATATCGCGACTTCCGTTCGTCGAATTAACGCTAAGATTACAGCTCCTGGAAGGTGTCTTATGTGTGAGAGATAGATGAATATCTGGAAGAAACTACCGGGAAGACGATGGGAATTGCAATTGAGTGTGTTAGTTGTTGAGAGAGGGAACAAAGTATGAATCCAAAATGAAAAGTTGTTGGTAACGAAATTTCTATATCAATACTTTATATAATAAAAGAAACTAATAAAACGACTCTTGTCATTATTCTAGACTATCATTAATTATAGATAATTATTATTTAATTTAAATAGTTAAATTTAATATATGTTTCAAACATTTAAGAAATTACGGATAAAGTTTCATAAAATATTAAATTTTAAAGTTATATAATTTAATAATTACCGGTAATTTATACTTATCTGATTAATTTAAATTTAAATATTATTTTGTAGCTATAAGTTTATCTATTTGGCTAATTGTTATATGCCTAATCTGGACATTTCAACATTTTTTAGAACTAATAAATTAAGACCATTATAATTTAAATAAAACTTGGGTTATTAAATGTATGTTCACATGACTGTTAATACTCGTGAGAAAGTCGATGATAAAGGTGGTTTTCTAATCGATGGTTCAAATGCTTTCATATTTGTAAATTTGACAAACATCACACATTTTGATCATACATGACACAAAATTTTGTTTGGATATCAGAAATACGTCTTAAAAATATCGTTTTCTAATTGTTAAATGTTCGTTATTAACTATTTGATTTTTTATTTACTTAACCCGTGTAATACACGGGGTTATAACCTAGTTTCTGATAAATAAGAGTAGGTAAACAGGTTCAATTTAGCTTTTAGAGTAAACTGCAAAATGGTATTTAAGGTTTGATCACTTTTGTCATTTTAGTCAAAAACTCAAACCTTTTGAATCTGGGTCCATGTGGTTTCAATTTTGTTGCCATTTTCATCCAAAAGCAAAATCAGGTCATATTTTTCAGTTAAGATACAATTTTTTTTTTGTCTTTTTCCTCACTTTTGCCACTTGTCCAAAACTCAAACCTTATGAATTTGGGTCCTTAGGCAGTGGGGTATGGTGGGGCTTGGGTTGGGACATTTGTTGACACGTGGAATGGGAGCCCCCCACCGCCTGGTTACGTGTCCGCGGGGGTATGGCAGGGTGTGGGTTGGGTGCACCACGTGGCAGAATATTAAAAAAATTACAAAAAATTTATAAAAATCACACAACATTTATAAAAAAAAAAACCTACAACTTCATTAAAATTTTAAAAATTACATAATCCTAAAAATTACATAATTTCTAAAAATTACAAAATAACAAACCTAGAGCGTTAAATAAATTTCAAAAAGGTCGATCTTGTCGAACGCCTTTTTTACCTTGCCTCGAAACTCTATGTTCGCCACCACCACCCGGTCCTCGTGGCTTAACTTGCCGCTCCAAACGGCTTCGTAGTAAGCCTTGAAACGCTCGAGCTTGGGCTGTAGCTCGCGCCATTTATGTTGGCACGCATTGAGGTTGTGGCGGTCGTTACCGACGTTATGTCGGTAGGCTGCGAATGTTTCCGACCAATATTTTGTTTGGCCCGGTGGCCGCCCCTTCATAGCGTCAACGACGCTTGTGACGAGAGCCAATTCTTCTTCATGGGTCAAGGATGCCATAGCGGGTTCGTGGGATGGGGGGGGGGGACCAGTGGGTTAGCGGGTTCGAGAGAAGTGGGTAGCCGGTGGGGTTGGGTTCGTGGGATGGGGGGACCAGTGGGTTGGGGGTTACAATATATAGGTGTTGTTGGGAGACCCGGGTGGCGGTTTGGTTTTCCCCAAACCGTTTGAATTTAAAATTCAAAATTTGAAAAGTCCGCTATGACGTGGCGGGGTGAGCGAATAGGAGGCAACCAGCTAGCATGGCCATACCGCCCCACGCCCGGCTTGAAAGCCAAGCCCCAAGGGCCACGCCCCAACCCAAGCCCCATACCCCATGGCCTTATGGTTTCAATTTTGTTGTCATTCTCATCCAAAAGCAAAATCAGATCATATTTTTCAGTTAACATCTAGTTTTTTTTTGTATTTTTCCTCCCTTTTAACGAAGGGCAAAATGGTCAAATTTTTTAATTTATTATAATAAAATGTTAAAAGACCATTTTGCCCTTCCATTAAAGGGAGTAAAAAGACAAAAAAAAACTGGATATTAACAGAAAAATCTGAATAGATTTTGATTTTGGATAACAATGACAACAAAATTGAAACCACAGAGATCCATATTCAAAAGGTTTGAGTTTTGGACTAAAGTAGCAAAAATGACTAAACCATAGGGACCATTTTGGCAGTTTACTCTAGCTTTTACCATGTATGATATTTCTGACGGCCACACACTATTAGGGGTGTGCAAATCACGGTTTAGTTCGGTTTTTAGCCTTAATTGTAACAATAATAAAAAGTTTTTGTTATATGATTTTCTTTAACCATAACCATAATAACCGAACTTTGGTTGTGATTAATTGATTATAAAGTTCGACGGCCACACACTGTTAGGGGTGTGCAATTTACGGTTTAGTTCGGTTTTTAGCCTTAATTGTAACCATAATAAAAAGTTTTTTTTTATGGGATTTTCTTTAACCATAACTATAATAACCGAACTTTGGTTGTGATTATTGATTATAAAGTTCGGTTATGTGGTTAATAAAAAAAATACTATTGTGTCTCATGTTTCCATTTTGAATAGTTTACACTAAAGTTTTTTTCAAACTGAATCTGACATAGGTTTGAACCAAGCTAGCTTTATATCAATTTTTAGAATCAAGATTCAACAAAGTTATATCTCTAAATTATACCAGTTTTAACTAAATAAATGATATCTGATTGAAGACACGTATAATACACCTATCTACATATATCCATCTCGACATAATCATGTCTTAATTTCGTTCGCTTTGGTTCGGTTAACGTTCAGTTATGAGACACTCTTAACCATAATCATGATCGATTTATCAATTAATTAAATAACCTTGATCATAAGTGTTAGTTAATTCAATTCAGTGACAATCTAGTTTGATAAAATTGATTTAGTTGCTCGTCTACCTGCTATCCTTATGTAGAAAAGTTTATGGGAGGCGAGCATCATGGGATCAATGGAGGGAATGTGGTGTTACTTGGGGATTTCAATGCAGTAAGATCACCCGAAGAAAGAATGAATACAGAATTTGTGCCAAGCTGTGCGGAAGCCTTCAACAATTTCATTGAAGACAATGGGTTGCTAGAGTACTCGATGGGTGGTCGCAAGTTCACTAGAGTGTCAGAAACCGGGGACAAGCTGAGCAAAATAGATCATTTTTGGTGCGCCAAAGCTTTTGGAACAAGTGGCCCGACGCTTCGGTTACGACCTTGGCAAGAGGCGAATCGTGTCACACCCCCAAAATCCACCATGCGGAGTATCACCGCTTGGAGGCGTGACATGACCAGGATCGAGCCACCAATCACATTGAACAACGTAATTAAGTAAATTGTTAGGATCGGAGGCTCTCATGATTGTGTTTGTTTGTATGTTTTGAACAATTCGTGAATATGAAAATGTAAAGTGCAGCGGAAATGAAAACAAACTTTGTAAACACAATCAAAGGAGAAAGTAGTTTGACAAACAATTGCTTCTCATAGAGTCGAATGATTTACAAATCAAAGCAAAAGATTACAGATAAGCTTACAAACTATACTCCCCCTCAGCCTAATGCCCCAAGGTTGGTTGCACACAAGATGAAAGGATTAGACATGAGGAGAAGATCCCACTCAGTCAATCAAATGTAACAGTACAGGGTACTGTTACATTTATAGGCAAACCAAACCACTGAGGTATCTCAGCTGACGTCACCATGAAAGCGACGTCTAACAGCCTAACAACCTGTATCTACTGTCCTTACACAAACACTGATGTCTAACAACTGATTGTAAATAAAATACAAAACATGAGGAAACAACTGCTTCTCGTTCCACTGTTGTAGCCTAAGCACTGATGCTCAACAACAACATCAGTGCTTTCTTCAAAGGTGATCAGTCCTTGAATGAGCAGTGTTTGTGTCTTCAGCAGCACTTAAGAGACAGCAGTAGATAGAGCACCAGAGTTTGTCTTTAGTAGTCTTTAGGATTACATCAGCAGTTGAAAAGGGCATCAGCAGTTGATTATGAGCAGCAAATAGAGACCATCAGATGTTATAACTCACTTTCAAGGGGAGAGCAAAGTGTAAACTACTGTATATTTGTGAATCCTCTGTTGTGACCTGGTTTTGGCTTTACATTATCTGTTCCTCTGGTAGGGTTCAATCCCAACAATCTCCCCCTGGAACAGATAATGCCAAAACCTTTCATTATTCTGGACCTTTATTACTCATCACGAGTGCCTTAGCTTGTTCTTTGAATTCAACTTCAAATTCCTTTGCACTCTGGTCATCCTCATCCCTACACAGTGAAAGCCCAAGGAGATCCTGCAAATCTTGAACACTAAGGCCTAGTGCTTCTTTCCTTGATATGTGCTTCACATCGCCATTGACTCTGACCAAGGTCAATACGTGAGTCTTTTGATTGGACACCCACTTTAGTATTTTTAAGCCAAGTGGGTTTCTTGGGAGAGATTTATTTGACGATGAGTTGAGGGATAATGGCCTTGAAAACAACTGCAGACTTTCAGACATTCTTTTGAAAGCTTCTTCAAAGACTTTGTCAACTGCAGCTATATCTTCTGCAGTATCTTGTTCAATGAGTTCTTGTTTTTCAGCTTCTGTCTTGTCTTTAGCAGTGTTTGGAGATGCAGTTTTGTTTAATGCCTTAAAAAGGCTTTGAAGCTTTGTTGAAGTTTCTTCTTTTAGACCCATTTTCGTGATGGTATCTTTGAAGTACTCTGCTTCTTTTTCTATTACCTCTTCTTCAGTCAACTGTTCTCCCTCTTCTTGATTTGTTACAAAAGTAGACCGGAACAGTGTCTCGAGGTTTCCCATCTTCTGTTCAAGCTTCATCATTTGTTCTTTCTTCTTAGAAGTGCCTGAAACAGTTATCTTTCTTTTCTTCAGCCTTTCATAGGCTTCATCAGTCTGCTGTTTAGACCATTTTGATATGGCTTCAGCAGTATCCATTTTCGCATCCACCAGCTCCCTTTTCTTTCTTTTATATTCAGCAGTTAAGTCAGCAATGAGCTTTTCATATTTTCTCCAGTTAGGAGCATTCTTCTTTTTCGTAGGATCATTCTTAATCTTTTCAATCCTTTCTGCCTCACGCTTAAGAGCTGCTACTGGCCATTCTCTGAACTGTTGTTCTTCAGCAGGATAGAATTTCTCTTTCATGATGTAGGCTAGACATTGTTTTCTTAATTCTTTCTTTTGATCAGCCTTTTCTTTGTTTAGGTCTTGTGCAAACCCTTCTATCTGCTTTACTTTTGTGAAGTAGAACTCCAGTCTTTTAGCAATGTCATCTTCGCTTAACTCTTCTTTTTCACTATCAACCTTGGCTTTTACTTTGGCCTGCTTTACCTTGAGTTTGAGGTAATCATCCATATCCTCTGGTGGCATGTAGCCTATGAGTGAGGAAAACCTTCTTTTTGAAGGATCTTCTTCTGTATAAAATTGCCTCATCTCATTTTTGATAGCTTCAAGTTCTAGTGGATGTTGTGCAGCATTAGGATCATGTATACCCTCATCGACATGTATTGGCTTTCTTATTCTGTTGAAGAGCTTTGGCTGTGAAGTAGAAAAGGAGAGAGCAGTGGTGGATGACTGACTCACAGCTGTTGAAACAACTGGTGTCTCAACATCTGTTGTCATTACAACTGCTGATATGTCAGCAGTTGTCTTCTGCTTTTGAGCAGGGGATGGAAGTGGTGATGTTGGTGGTGATGGTGGTGAATCATCATCTGATATAAGATTTCTTCTCCTTTTTAATGAAGAAGAAGCAGATGATGTTTTGGGTGGGTCAGTGGTGGTAGATTGGATAGCAGTGGTTTGTGGCAGTGATTGACTGACAGTGGTTGAGACAACTTGTGTTTCAATAACTGATGTCATTACAACAGATGTTGTAACATCTGTTGTCTTCTGTTTTAATACAGGAGGCAGTGGTGATGGTGTGATTGTAGATGATGATGGTGGAGTAGTAGTTGTGGTGTTGTGTGGTAGAGTGGTGTGTGTTGAAGATGTTGATGACATGGCAGCTGTTTGGCTACTGACAGCAGTTTTTGTAACTGCTGCTGCAGCAATTTTTGTAACTGCTGCTGTATCAGCTGTTTGGCTAACAGGTTTTGAGACCTGCTTTTCTTTTGCTTTTTCAGGCTCAATATGGAGGCCATGTTCTATTCCCCTCCTATTCAAATTTCCCAACAGCTTGTTATTCTCCCCCTTTTTGGCATTATCTGAAGGGGGATTTACAAGAAATGGTATGGAAGAAGGAACTTTGCCAGAAGCATTTTGAATGCTAGCCTTTATAGCCTTGATATCTGCTTGAGTGTCTTTAAATCTTGATTCAACCATGTTGGTCAGCATTTGTACTTGAATAGCATGCTTTTTATCAGCCATTTGTTGCTGTGCTTCAAGCATGGGTTGAAATATATTCCATAGCTCATTTGCAGCAAATGCCTGTTGTGCAGGTGCTTGAGCAGGAACAGCAGATTGTGATGGGGCAGCAGTGGATTGTGCTTTTTGAGCTTTTAAAATGTCTTGCACCATCTCCTTTATTTCAGCAACTGATTCTTCAAGTTTGTCAACTCTGCCCGTCAATTCCTGATATCTTGAATCATCACCTACTTTAGTAGGATCATCTGAATCCCCACCAGTAGTGGTTATATCAATGTTTGACTTAGGAACTGAGTCCCAAAAGTCACCCATTGATGCCCCTTGTTCTTGGTACTGGGGACTTCTTTCTTCAGCACTTGATAAACCTTTTATGGTGCCAGTGGTTAGATCCAACTCACTGGTGGTTATCGAGGTTGCCATGGAAGAAATTGCCTTCAAGGGAGTCTGATTTATGAAACAACTGGCCAACTGGAGACCTGTTGGTCCACCAGTTGTAGTTGCTGCTCCGCTTGAACAACCACCGAGAGTTACTTGTAACTCAGGGGGTGTAACCTCCTCAATTGTTGCTGGGATAGCAGAAGTAGTAGCATCAGACCCAGTCACTTGTGGAAGTATGCTCTCAGTGATAGGTGTTAGAGAGGAACTGGTTTGTGTCTGAGCTATATCAGCTGCATGCAACAAAGGTAGCATGGTTTGTGGTAATATGATTGGTGAGGGGATGGGAGTTGAAAGAGACATGTCCTTGGGATCAGGACTGAGGAAGATGGATCCAAGTGGATTCAGAGCTTCATAGTGTGGTGTCCCTGTGCTTACAACCTGATCCTTTTGTGAGGATGCAGGAGGAGTTTTAGGCATGGGTTGAGATCTTTCTTCCAACTGCTGTGAGGAAGTAGCAGCAGTGGTTTGTGGTGACTTTTGTGTTGTCACAGGCATTTCCTCTGGGATCTCATCTTCCAGAGTTGCCTTTGTTTTGGGTTTGGTGGGTTTTCTGGATATTTTCTTTTTGGTCTTTTTAGTGGTGGCAGGTGTGGGTTTCAAAGCAGTGGGAGTGCTGCTATGATCACCTGGAGCAGTGGGCTCAGCAGCTGATACCTGAGGAGCAGTTGTAACCGCTAAAGTCTGCTCAGGTACCCCTGCTTTTGTTTTTATTGGTGCCATCATCCTTGAAAATGTTTCTTTTGTTATGCTTTTTATTTGACAATGAACACCTTTTTTGAGCAAATTTACATCTTTCTTTTCAAATTTTTGTTCAAAATAATAACTCAAAAATCTTGGAAAAAGTAAAAATGCTTTACTTTCAACGTTTTTCACCATGTTATTGAAAATCTCCTGGGAGTAGTTATAGTTTTTATTATTCAAAATAGCGTAACCCAGGCTTTGAATTTTCAGTGGTATTTCGTTGAAAGATGTTGTTTTATTTGAATCACACATCAAGAGTGTGTGAAATAAAAACCTGGGTGCAGATGGAAAATAACCCTTTTGTAGGGTATCTACCTTTGGTTCTTCTGCATAACCCCTTTTCAGAAAATCAGCTTTTAACTCGTTTTTGTCAACAGAGGTTTTACCATTCTGATCGTCGAGTATGAAGACTTCTGATATCGATTTTGGTGTGACTTTGATCGCTTTTCCCTGTATCGAGGAGTTAATGGCTATGACTTTTCCGTCTTGTTTTTCAAGCGACGCCTTTTTCCAAAACTCTCTCTGGGTTTGCAGATAGATAGGAGCATTTGCTGTCAACAAAGTTTTGTACTTTGATGCAGATAATGCATCAATGATGGTGTCAAAAGTGTGATTATCAGTAGGTTTTGTGAATAAACCTAGATAGTTATGAGATTGTTTGAATGGTATTTCGATGGGTTCTTCGGTCGTTTGAGCGACATCAGTTGAAGGTGGTGGTGATGTAGGTTTTGATTTTGATTTTCCTTTTGACTTCGTCATTTTGATGAAGAAGAATCGGAGAATGAGTTTGAGGGTTTTGAGAAGAAGGGTTGAAAACTGTTATGAGAAGAGAATTTTTGGAATTTAATTCGACAGTGTAAAACCCTGTTTGGGGTTTAGGGCAGGGTTTTATTTAAAAATAATCGCTGATGTGGTAGAGGTTATTACGATCTAAGGGCTAAAAACTGACCACGTGTTAAACACTGATGGAGTGGATGAAGTATGGAGAACAGTTGTTTTAAGAGCCACTGACGTATCAAGCATCAGTGATTACAACGGTAAAAATCTTGGGCAGTGGATGATTTTTACTATCAGTAGATAGCATATCAGTGGATAAGACACTGATTTTGAGCATCAGTGCTTACAAGAAAATGAGGGATCAGTGGTTAACTTTCAGCAGTGGACAGTGTTTAGAGGTCAGACGTTGGAATAAAACAGTGGTTAGGGTAAATGGTGCAAAACTGAAGAACAGGTGTTTCAGCAACAGTTTTGAGAATTTTCATTCAAGGTTTTGCCACATGTCAATTTTGAAAGACAGTAGTTTAGCACCCCAATTTATGAAAAACTTTTTACTAAGGCAACTCATTTTTGTTTAATATTCAATTAACACATGAGTACCATAGTAATTTAATCACAGTTTGCAATCATCCTTTGAAAAACATTTAGGAGCAAACCTGAGTATGACATGACCATGACTTATGTACCATTTCCTTTTGACCCATTTCTGGGGACACAAATACCATGCAAAAATAAGGTATTACATCCTGAATATTATATCCTGATTATTCGAGAAAATCCTTTGAACACAAAAAAAAATGGTTAAAGGATTTTCTAAAAATAGTATCAAAAAGATCTGGTATAATTTCAATAGAGAAAATAATCACATCACTCACAGGTTTTTGAAAAATGGTCAGTAGTTTGTCAGCAGTAGTAGAAAACTTTTGGAATACATTTTGACCACTGTTTGGTACCATTTTCTTTGTCAGTTGATTGCAAACCTGAGGACACATGGATATGTTTTTAAACATTTGTCTAGTCCTCTTTGGAGTTCATTTACTAGCATAAAAACCTTTTCTGAACAGATGAATGCACATAGTTGCTTAATGACCATTATTACCCCAAGCTTTGACTCTTAAGTGTTTTACGTTTATACTCTTTTCTTTTGACTTCAAGAATTTTGAGATAAACACACTTCGGAGTTTTTGTGAATTTTCTTAATGTATTTTAACATAGTTGATTTTGTCCTTTTGAGGAACTCAACCTGTTTCCAATACATAAGATTTAAATGGCTAAAGTTTTAATTCCCCTCTTTTTAGATTACCAAAAACACTAATGTTTCATGAACATAGGTTTTTGTTAATCTGAGGTTCATACTTTAGCATTTTAATAAAGGACATCACAATTTTCATATGACATTTGTTTGTATGAAATTTGTGTGTCATATGACATCTTGGTTGACTTACAGAGTTTTTGAATAACCATTTTGAACATGATTTACACAGTACTCTGTTTTTCAACTAAATACAACCAACCTTAGTATCAATGAATTTTGAGCCGAACTGTTATGTCAAATTGATTGTTAGATCGAATTTAACTGTCCGGGCTCTGATACCAATTGTTAGGATCGGAGGCTCTCATGATTGTGTTTGTTTGTATGTTTTGAACAATTCGTGAATATGAAAATGTAAAGTGCAGCGGAAATGAAAACAAACTTTGTAAACACAATCAAAGGAGAAAGTAGTTTGACAAACAATTGCTTCTCATAGAGTCGAATGATTTACAAATCAAAGCAAAAGATTACAGATAAGCTTACAAACTATACTCCCCCTCAGCCTAATGCCCCAAGGTTGGTTGCACACAAGATGAAAGGATTAGACATGAGGAGAAGATCCCACTCAGTCAATCAAATGTAACAGTACAGGGTACTGTTACATTTATAGGCAAACCAAACCACTGAGGTATCTCAGCTGACGTCACCATGAAAGCGACGTCTAACAGCCTAACAACCTGTATCTACTGTCCTTACACAAACATTGATGTCTAACAACTGATTGTAAATAAAATACAAAACATGAGGAAACAACTGCTTCTCGTTCCACTGTTGTAGCCTAAGCACTGATGCTCAACAACAACATCAGTGCTTTCTTCAAAGGTGATCAATCCTTGAATGAGTAGTGTTTGTGTCTTCCGCAGCACTTAAGAGACATCAGTAGATAGAGCACCAGAGTTTGTCTTTAGCAGTCTTTAGGATTACATCAGCAGTTGAAAAGGGCATCAGCAGTTGATTATGAGCAGCAAATAGAGACCATCAGATGTTATAACTCACTTTCAAGGGGAGAGCAAAGTGTAAACTACTGTATATTTGTGAATCCTCTGTTGTGACCTGGTTTTGGCTTTACATTATCTGTTCCTCTGGTAGGGTTCAATCCCAACATAAATAAACCAACCACAATACAATTGGTGACCAAAAGACAGTAACCGACTTTAAGTTAACAGCGGAAACATAAAACGTAGGTCCAAAACATAAGTTCATAGTTCATAAGTTTAACGACCAAACATAAGTTCCATAAGTTCATAAAGTTTATTTATTAGGCACGGGACATAACAGTCCATATTCCACAACGACCTCCTCCTCGCGCAAGCTCCATAAGTACCTAACGACCTGCAAGGCATGTAACAACAAATCAACAACAAAGTTGAGCGAGTTCACAGTAGGTGTTCGTTATAAAGTAGTTTTTCAAAAACTATGAGTTTGTTGCAATTGCAGGTTAAATCAACTTTATTTATTTTTTTCCAAACCATAAATGGTGGGGGCTACCCCATGTTGTAAACCACTAGACTAGATGTATATATATATATATATATATATATATATATATATATATGTGTGTGTGTGTGTGTGTGTCCTTCCCAATCCGAGGACAGAGGTACATATTAAATATGTAGGTTTAGCGCTAGTGTCCTTCCCAATCCGAGGACAGTGGTACGTAGTGAATACGTAGGTTTAGCGCTGGTGCCCTTCCCAATCCCAGGACAGTGGTACGTAGTGAGTACGTAGGTTTAGCGCTGGCATCCTTCCCAATCCGAGGACGGAGGTACGTATAAGAATACGTAGGTTTAGCGCTGGCGTCCTTCCCAATCCGAGGACGGAGGTAAGTAGTCTAGTAGTGGTGAAAGTACAAGTTCCGTCTTAGCTATTTAATCCCATTTCCAACCACCGGGAATCCCATGCCTTAGTAAGGGTGTGAACTCACCTCGGTTGCTCGGTTTGACTCTCAAAAATAGCTAACAGTCAAGGTCGGTCAATCACGTCCTAGTATGATTACCACTTAGTTTATTAGTGACTTCAAATAGAGCACAAAGTTCCTACACGTATCTATCACATAACATGCATCACTTTAACGGTTCATGCCCATATAAACTTCCCATCCATTCCCCACTCATAAACAAACATAAGATATTGCACATAACACATATAACATGTTAGATCATTCTCAGATAACCTACCCGACATTTAGACACACAAATCACTACTTATGTCGTTTCAGCTTTAATCTTCAAAACCGGGCTGTTTTCGGGGATTTTAATAAAATAGTTAACTTATTCCAAAAAATCCCAAATTTTTACAGAAAGTCTTAAACAATCCAAATATTATTGTGTAAAAATCTCGGGATCCAATTCATCACCAATATTTTATAAGAAATCATTTTCCGGACTGAAGTCAGATTCATCTTCTTCTGACTGCAGTCTACGGAATAATTTATTTAAAATTCCTCGTAAGTCCGATTTAAGAAATTCCAGTGGGAGAATTACAAATACATCAGTGGTCATCTACAGAACAAATTTCATGAGCTAATTCTACACAGAACTCAAGTTACGACTAAAAACATTTCGCCCATTTACTGCAGTAAAAACTCAGCTTTAGTTGCTGTTACAAAAAGGGTCTTTAAAAATAGTAAACGAAGTCCAAAAATTATGATTCCAGTGCCATTAGAACCGTATTTCATAATACATAAACCTAGACTTCAAAAAATGTATTTTTCATTTTATTAAGGTCCGGTTATAGCCAACCGAAGTTGGCTGTAATCACCAAACAACTTTCTGTTTTCAGTTCCCTATTCTCTAACGCATGTTCGATTGATTCCGTTAACATGTTTAGTGATCAACAACGACCTTTAACATCAATATTAGCAAGTAAATCATCAAGTAATCAACAATATGTTCACTACAACATTTCATCATGTAAATCTTCATGTAACTTTTATGTTCATCTTCTTGTTTAAACCCTTTTAGTGTTCTTGTAACATTCATCATACTACAACTTTTAATCATGAAACAAGATGAACAAAGGTGACATAAGGAACTTACTACTAGCACAAGGCTAGGGAAGAATCTAGTGAAGAAGATGATGAGAAAGAAATCATGAAGAAGCAAGAACAAGGCTCCTTTTGAAGCTCTTCAAGTTGCAAGCTCCTATAACCCTTCTTCTACACTTGAATGAGACATGTAGAATGGATGAAGATGGTGGTTTAGGGGTGGTGATGGTGGCGGTATTGGGGTGGAGCCGAAAGAGAGAGAGAGAGATGAGAGTGAGAGAGTGAAATCTATGAAATGATGAAATATCTATGAGCCATGCTTTATAAAGATCATTCACAATATTATGACCAACTCAACAAGTAAGATCCATATAAAATATTGAAGAAAAATCTTAGCAAATATTGTGGTGATTTGGTGGGTCCACTTGGGATCGAATTCGGTTAGGGGGGGGGGGGTTAATGTAAAATTTTGATGGTAATTGGTAATGGATAGTTAGGTTTCAAGTATAAACCTATATGTGTTGGTTAGTTGGTTTTTAGGGGGTGTTATGGTGTACGGGGATCATGACTAGCCAAAAATAATAAAACAATGTATTTGACAAAAATTTAGTGTCCCGGGTAATGTCCGGTTGTTCGGTTAAATACCGTTTCGTTAAAGTGTTTAATTATTCCGTAAGGTGTCTTATATATATATTTTTGTAACATTTTTAATTCTCAACCCTCAGGAAAGCATACCGGACTATTTAGTAACTTTTCTGTATACTACTAGTATGTTAACACGCACATGTAAGTATAACACAGTAATCAGAGAGCAGTTAAATGATTCAGCACAGTCATCAAGCACTTTAATTATCATTAATAAATTGTACGGATACATGGAATCACGAGGGTTGTCACAAATCGGATCATAGCCCAAGAATCCTCTCAACTAAGGTACACAACTTTGGACATTCCTCTTTTCATTTTTACAATCATGGATTGGGCTGGAAGGTTTTGATCAATATGTACTCAATGCTTTAAACTCTCACATGTCGAGTGGTTGCCCGTATAATGTCCTAGCAGCAAAATTAAAATCGGTTAAAAACGTGATCAAGACTTGGTGGGAGGTGGAAAGGGATAAGGGGAAGGTAATAAAAAATGATCTTATCAAGAAACTAGACTTCATAGATAAAGCAATGGAAGAAAGAATTTTAGGCGAGCTAGAAAAAGCATCTTGGTTTGAAACCAAACGTCTTTTGGGTGAAATAAATTCCGCATTAGCCAATGATCTTAAACAAAAATCACGAAGTAAGTGGGCGGTGGAGAGGGATGGGAACACGTCCTTTTTTCATTGGATGGTAAACCAAAATATTATTAGAAACAGAATAAATGGGATTATGGCTAACGGGGCATGGGTAACGGATCCAACAAAAAAAAACACGAGGCGAGAACATTTTTTGCTTATAAATTTAGGCAGCCAAGGCAACGTAGACCGGTTTTTGTGTCCAAACTTGAAACAGTTATCCAGAAATGACGCAAATAGTCTAGTGGCACAATTCTCTATGCAAGAGATAAAGGAAGCGGTATGGGATTGTGGAAGTGATAATGCCCCGGGTCCAGACGGTTACAACTTTGCTTTTATCAAACATTTTTGGGATGCGCTCACAGAGGACATCTTCAATATCATCCAAATTCCACTCGGACGGAGAGATTAGCCGCGGATGCAGCTCTTCTTTCTTAACTCTAATTCCGAAAGGTACATATCCCATTCCTTTCAATGAATTTCGCCCAGTTAGTCTCATTGGGTGCATATCGAAAATAATCTCGAAAATACTTGCAAATCGAGTAAAAAAAGTGGCGGGGTCGGTTGTTTCCGAATATCAATCCGGTTTCCTATCAAGCTGAAATATTTTAGATGGACCGCTAATTTTAAATGAATTAATGTCTTGGCTAATGAAGGTAAAAAAGAAGCTTTCATTTTTAAAATAGACATCGAGAAAGCCTATGACACAACAAGCTGGGATTTCATTGATTCGGTATTAGAACAAATGGGATTTCCTAGGGTATGGAGAATGTGGATGAGGGGGGTTCTAAAATCTTCAAGAGCGTCTATCTTAATAAATGGTTCAGCTTGAGTTCCAATGTTAATGTTACTGGGGGTACGACAAAAAGACCCGTTGTTTCCCTTTCTTTTTATAATGGCAATGGAGGCGATCTCGTGTTTTATAGAAAAAGCTTCAGATGTGGGTTTAATTAGGGGGATTCGACTACTAAATAACGGCCCATCAATCGCGCACTTGATGTACGCGGATGATGTGGTATTTATGGGTGAATGGAGGAAAATAATATCCGAAATATAATATGGTTAATGAGATGCTTTTATCGTGTTTCTAGTTTAAAAATAAGTCATCAAAAATCAAGTCTATTTGGTATTGGGGTGGGGAGCAATATTGTGGAAAGTGAGGGTAACATAATAAACTGCAAGATAGGAGAGTTCCCTTGCAAATATTTGGGCTTGTTAGTAGGGGTAAATGTAAAAACCCGACTTTTTAGAAAGTCAAAGTCAAAGTCAGGTTGTCATTCAGATCTGACATTTCTTGCTTAATTATTGTCTTGTACTCTCGTAATTCGATAATCAATATACTAGTTAACGCTACTTTAGTTTACGATTTATTATGTGAAGTAACAATGCGATAAACACAATTAAACACTATTATTTCTAAACGCTATCACATCGCTATCACATCGCAACTCGAATCGCAGTTACTGGTTTTGTCCTATGTGTGTGTTATTATGTGCTTTACTTGTGTATGACTTGTATATGTTTAAAGGTGTTATTCGTAAACGCAATCGCAACTCTATCGCAACGCAAACGCTACACGCAAATTTACTTACTTTTATGCTGTTATGTGTTAGTTATGTTATTTGTGTAACTATTGTTTAATACTATCGCATCGCTTACTCGCAACTCGCTTAAACGCAACGCAACGCTCAACGCACGAAACGGAAGTTAGAAAACTAACCCGCGCGAGCCAATCGATCGAACGACCATTCGATCGAATGGACATCCGACTGGATGACCATCCGATCGAACGGCCGTCCGACCCACGTAACTTTACACCGCCTTTCACCCCTTCACCTATAAATACCCCTCCTGTCACATCTATTGTTCATTGATGTGACATCTCCGTCCGACCCACGCACTCTCAAGCTCTTTTCTCTCGATTCCTCGAGATTCTTGTAAGTTTTCTTCCTAAATCTTGTACTTCCATCTTCATTACACACTTTCTCATCATCTTCTCCATCGAATCACTACTTTTCACGGTGAAATCATCTAATTTGGACTGTTCTAAGGTGATGTCATCACGAGTTCTTATGAATACTGAAGTGTGACCTCATCTTATCAAGAACGGTTCGGATCTAAAGGATTTCCACATGTTTTTACACAGATTTCATCAAGATCTAAACACTTTTCATTGTTTTCAAACTTTTCTTCAACATTCTTCACTTTTTACTCAAAACCGTTAGAATCTGGACTCGTTCGGGCTCCCTACCCATTCTCCAATAGAGAACCGGTCCGAGAATAGATTTCTATCGAAGAGACGACCGATTCACGGGTTGAATATGAAACTCCGTCAAGAACAGTTGAGCCTGATCGAACGGGGTGATTCCCGTCCGATCGAACGAGTTGGACTTGATGTGATTGCCGTTGTTTAACACGTCGTCATGCCGTCTTCGTCAAACTGCAAACTTTCTAACTTAATTGATTTTTTTACAAAGTTTCCAAACAAACTGGTTGCTCAATCGAATAGCCATCCGATCGGACGACCATCCGATCGAATGACTATTCGACCAGGTGACTTGCCTTGTAAATTCCACACTTAACCAATTTTGCAAAACTTCAAAGAATATCAACTTTTCAATCGAATAGTCATCCGATCGAACGGCCATCCGTCCGAATGACTATTTGATCGAATGACTTTATTTATAATACAACGAAAACTTCAAAAGTTCAAACATTTCACAAGCACACTCCTTCAGTCGAATGACCATCCGATCGAATGACTTTATTTATATTACAACGAAAACTTCAAAAGTTCAAACATTTCACAAGCACACTCCTTCAGTCGAATGACCAACCGACCGAATGGTCATCCATCCGGATGACCATCCATCGAATCACCATCCGATCACTCATCTCACCGAACACACTGTTACACGCTGTTCAACGCTTATGTTATCGTTCTGTGATCAGGCTAATCTCCCACGCGCTCCCTTAAATCCAAGATCGTGTTTATTTGCTAAACACAGACAGTGAGTATACTCGATCCCTTTTTGCTTAACGCACTTTTGGGTCTTACATACGTTACTTATATCAAATCACATCGACACACAATGCAAACACTTTTTATACGCTAATCGCTCTCGCATGTTATATGTGTTTTTGATGAATGTTTGTATGTTATGTTTACCTAGTGATTGTTGCCTGACACCTTAGCAACGATAGTACTATAGTTTGGACTCAGCACCTGTCGTGGACAGGGTTTGTTAAGGGTTTTACTTCACATGGTCACAGTGGTGATAATGTGTTGCGCATTCTACAACTCGCAGTCATGTCTGTGCATATTTCATTGTCGATAGCTTACTTGTTTTACATTTCTACGTGTTATATGCTGGTTATGCGTAAATCGCTTTCGCTATACTATATGCTATTAAACTTGTGTACTCACCTTTACACTATGTGTATTGACTTTATTTTAACGTATGTGACAGGTGTTTAGGATGTTATGCGATGCTTTGCTTAATGAACGAAGTAGGTGGTCTAGAAACGTCATTCAATAAAATTTGAGTTGTCGGAACAATTATTTGTCTTTGAGAACAATGTTTGTAATAACTATTTATGCTTTATATGTTTATGGTATAGGACATGAACGTTAAATATAATGTCACTAATAGTGTTATGGATTCTCTTGGACAATCTGTTTCGCTCAGTGCCTCACCCCGATGTTTCCGTCATCGGTTGGGGTGTGAAAGTAAGCATGAACCAAATCCGACACTGGAAGGGGGGGGGGGGTGATTGAGTGCTTTAAATCTAGACTTTTGAAATGGAAGGTTAGGACATTATCCATTGAGGGCAGAATAACGTTGCTAAAATCCGTATTAGATAGACTACCTTTATAGTTTTTTTTTCTCATTATATAAAGCCCTTAAAGTAATTTTAAACATGCTTGAGGCTTTAAGAAAACGGTTTTTTAGGGGGGGGGGGTAATGAAGAAAAGGCAAAAACTAGTTGGGTTTGTTAGGAACGAGTAATCCGACCTATTTATAAGGGGGGGGGGGGCTTGGATTGGGTTCTCTAAAAGACATGAATATAATAGGGTGTTTGGGATTCCTTATTGACTTCTCCTTCTCAAAAGTCCTTATCAAAAGCAATAAGTAAGAATTCCTTACTTATTCATTTCTCCTTCTTGAAGGCAAAAGAAAACATAAAAGTCCTTTTCAAAGGTGTTTGGGATTCCTTTTAGGCTGATAAGTCCTTCTCAAAATGGTGTTTGGGATTCCTTTTAACTTTTAATAAGTTAATAAGTCAAAATTTGCTCCAAAAGTCCTTTTGAGAAGGAATCCCAAACACCCACTAAGTTTGTAAATAACGTGGTGGTGGAGGTATAAACAAGAAAAAAATAGTTTGTGGAAAAAAGTAATTGCAGCAATACATCATCAAGAAGGGGCATGGTCTTTCCTACCAATTAAAGAAGCATAATTGGGGTATAGAGTGGCATAAACAAGCCGGTAAAGGAAATGATGGAACAAAATGTGAATGTGAATACATTAATAAAAGGAACAGTTGGAGATGGTGAGGAAGTAAGGTTTTGGATTGATTGGTGGCATGGGGATTGTGCACTCAAGGATACTTTCCCAGCCTTATTCAATCTGGAAAACCAAAAGAGCGTAACGGTTTGGATGAGAGTGGAAAATTGGGATTGGAGAAGAGAAGTGAGCAGCACAAGGGAGCAAGATGAATGGTTCAAAATTCAACAAATAATGAATGGATTAACAACTTCGACAACACAGGATAAATGAGAGTGGATCGTGAACATCGGGGGCGAATTCTCAGTCGCTTCATGCTGAGAACTCCTTGTGAGACATGCGGTCCCATTCTTTCCATACGAATGGATTAAAGCGGTACCAAAAAAAGTGAATGTGTTTATTTGGAGAGCCGAACAAAACCGCCTTGCTACATTAAAGGGTCTTCAAAAAAGAAATATGCTCCATGGATCGGCTACTTGTCGATTGTGTGGGGAGACCGATGAAGACGCAAACCATCTTTTCGTGTCTTGTTACATTGCTACGGTCATATGGCAAACGGTCAGTACGTGGTGTAACATACCTCATATCTATGCTTTTGAAGTGAGGGACCTGCTCAAGACCCATAAAAGTTTGCATTTGTCCGAACACAAAAAAAAAACTTGTGCAAACAATTGTGGTAACATGTTGGGTGATTTGGAAAGCTCGCAATGAGGTCATCTTCGCCGAAAAGAGAATAAATGCGGACGGGATATTTGGAGAAATACAATCGTTGGCCTTCATATGGATTAAACATAGATCAAAGATCGCGCTTACGGACTGAGAGAGTTGGGTGAATTTTAATTTTAATTTATAGACGTAATGTAAGAAACTATATCGGGTGTTTTATCAATGGTGATGGCTCTATGTTGCTAAAACCTCACTGGTAACATTCGCCTATAAGTTTTTGGTGATGAATAAAAGTAATTTGCACCAATGGGGTGGTGGTCAATTGGCAAAGCCAAAGCCTTTAAACACTTTGGGAGATGAGGAGGTCTTGGGTTCAAGTCCCACAAACAGAAGGGAATAAAAGAAATTTTTCGTTAAAAAAAAGTAATTTGCCGATAAAAAAGAAGTGTTATGTAGTGTTTGGTATGTAGGAATGAGAGATGGAATGAAATGAACTATTACGAGGGATTGAAAAAAAGTGTGTTTGGTTGGTGAACGTAATGGAATCACCCATTACATAAGTCATTCCATTCCATCAAATTCATTACAACCACTCCCCCTGTTTTTTTTTTCATTCCATTCTCTCTCTCAGCCTACGTCACAAACACCGCCCATCACCTCCACCATTTGCCGCCACCACCACCACCACCACCTGCCGTCGTCACCACCCGCCACCAACCTTCGCCGACCACCACCATCGTCCTCCGCTGCTCGCCGCCACCGCTGCCCGCCACCACCGCCATCGACTACCATCGCTGCCACCCGCCATCGTAAACCACCGCCACCCTGACCACTACCGCCACCCTCCGCCGACTACCACCACCATCCTCCGCTGCCACCACCTGCTACCGTCGACTACCACTACCCACCGTCGTTGTCGCCACCACCATCGACCACCATCGCCGCCACGACCGACCACCGCAACCCCGACCACTACCGCCATCCTCTGCGGCCACCTCTCGCTACCGTCGACCACCACCACCCACCGTCTTCGTCACCACCACCAACCACCGCCTGACACTACCGCCACCCTCCGCCCACCACCACCACCATCCTCCGCGGTCACCACCCGCTACCGTCGACCACCACCACCCATCGTCGTCGCCACCACCATCGGCGCCACTTGCCACCGCAGACCACCGCCAACCCCGACTATCAGTGCCTCCACCGCTAACAACCGTCACCCACCGACCCTCGCCACCCACCACCACTACCATCGCCACCTATCGCTGCCACCGCTACTAGCCACCACCACCCATCGTCGATTTAATTCATTCCTCTTTTCTTACCTATTAAACAACATAAGGTAATGATTTATTCCTTTCATGCATGGTAACCAAACAAGACTATAGAATGTAATGTTCAATTCCATTCCTTTGTTCATTCCGTTACCTCGTCTATTTCATTCTCTCATCTATTTTATTACACCATACCAAACAGATCCTTGAAGTTTAGGTTTGCTCAACTCTACTCCACTCCACAAAAGCCACCGTTTTTGAACGTTGACTATGATTGTAATTAAACTCTTACTGGGATGCGTAAATCAAGAAAAATGAGCTTTCACACATGATTGTTTCATTGTCGTCTTATAATTATGTTAAATTAACAATGTAATTAAAGTCTTATTATATTGTTTAAATTAAAAGTAGTCCATTCGTTGTCGTCTTCTAATTATGCAATGAATTTAAATTTTAATTTTACGTTTTAATTTGTGTTCATGGACTCCAGTTGTGCTTTTGAGTGACGATCCACTTCAACAGGCTTAACCTTGTCTCGGTACCGTTTTAGTCGTGTATACAAAAATAAAGAAATCTTTGGAGAAATACAATTGTTGGCCTTTATATGGATTAAAGATAGATCAAAGATCGTACTTACGAATAGGAAAAGTTGGGTGAATTTTAATTTTAATTTATAGATGTAATGTAAGAAACTATACCGGGTGTTTTATCAATGGTGATGGTTATATGTTGCTAAAACCTCACTTGTAACATTTGTCTGTAAGTTTTTTGGTGATGAATAAAAGTAATTTTCCGATAAAAAAAAATGTTAACGTTTAGGTTTGCTGAAATCTACTTTTTTTTTAACGGCTAACAAATCAATCCCGAGCACTCTCAGGGCACCCACTAGACAAACGGAATACTCCGAGAGTAACCCGAGTCGTCCACCACAAATTCCGGGGAAAACCCTGTAATCCACCCGCCCGTAGGCACGACGGTAAATTACCGGTAAAACTCGTTTGGCCCAAGGATCGAACTCAGGTTCCCCTGGGTCTTCTATCACTGCCCACCAATGCCTTACTCCTTTTTTGCACCAAATGAGAATTGAACTTGAGTCTTTAAAGAAGAACACAAGTTCTACTACCATTTTAGCTAGAGGTCGTTGGCTAAACTCTACTCTACTCCACACAAGCCAATCAAGAAAAATGAGCTTTCACACATGGTTGTGTCATTGTCGTCTTATAATTATGCACAAGCCAATCAAGAAAAATGAGCTTTCACACATGGTTGTGTCATTGTCGTCTTATAATTATGTTAAACTAGGATTGCGACCCGCCGCAATGCGGCGGGGATTCTTTAGTTATAACTAAGTTAATCTAGTATCCGCACGTTATATTAAACCTATCAAATGGGAAAAAACAGACGATGTAAAAACGTTCACCCACACACGCACGTTGCGTCATGTTAGCTCGCAAAATTTAGAACGAAACGTAAAAACGTTAAACCAAAGACGCACGTTGCGATGTGTTAAGCCACAAAATTGAGAACCAATCATAAAGCGAAAAATTTGCGGAAAATGAAAACTATAAAGGAACAAAGTTGAAAGTAATAAAAGTTAAAGATGATAGATTGCAAAAGATAAAATGTTTTGGGTTAAAAGTAGAAAACAAATAGTTTTGGGTTAAAAGTAAAATATGAAATACTTTTGGGTGAATAGTAAAAAAAATCAATTTTTTTTTGAAAACCCTCAAAGCCAACGTTACAAAAACCATATGCATAACCATTTTTTCTTTGAAAACCCCCCAAAGCACACCCCGTATTGCGGCGGGGTGTCAAATAGTACTAATGTCACACAACCGTCATCGACCACCAACACTGACTCGACCTAGGATATGCGTGTTGCGACGAACCTGTCAAACATGGAAAAATAGAGGTAAAAACATTGAACCACACATGCACGTTGCGTCGTATTAAGTCGAAAAATTTAGAACTATACGTAAAACGAAAATTTGCGAAAGATGAAAAGTATAAGTGACAAAAGTTGCGAAGTTAAATTGCAAATAATGAAAAGTTATGTGTTAAAGTTAAAAAACAAATTATGTAGGGTTAAAATTGAAAAAGATAAAACCTTTGGGTTAAAAGTAAAAAAAATCAATTTTTTTTTTTTGAAAAACTCACAAAGCACAATGTACAAGTTACACAAAAAAACTTGCAAACTTATATATGGAATAATTAACAATGTAATTAAAGTCTTATATATTGTTTAAATTAAAAATAGTCGATTCGTTGTCGTCTTCTACTTATGCTATGTATCTTAATTTTAATTTTAGGTTATAATTTGTGTTCATGGACTCCAGTTGTTCTTCTATTAGAGTTCTTGTAAATACTTTGATTTCTACAACCATATTCACTGAGTCGCAAAAGTTAAGCGGTGAATTCGAAAAAGTAATTTTTTTTTTTTGAAACGGCTAAATTTGCACACCACATGGATTGAACCATTGACCTTTTGCTATCCTAAACTTTATATAACATTCCAAAACTATTGGGCTATTCCCAAATAGATACATGAAAAATTACTAAAGGTATTACATGTGGTGATATATTTCCTCTAAAGTTTATGGATTTTACATTACAAAATCTTTAACAAAAGGAAACACAATGATTATGTTTGTACAAAACTTAGCCACTATTGCGTAGAATAAATATTTACATATGGACACAAAAGTCTACTAGTTTTACATCAGTAACTACCAACGTGAGGTAGCTCATCTAGTTTAAAACCTCTGAATGAATAAGAGGTAACCTCAAGTCTGAATGGTTAAGAGGTAACCTCTAAATGGTAAATCATCATATGTCAAATTCTTCTATCTTCTCATTGGTAAATTCTTAATGGTTCCATTAAGAGATAGCCTCTTAATGACCATTCAGAGGCTACCAAACAGCCCCTTAGACTAACCACCAATAAATAGTTAACACAAATTAACCATAATATGCACAAATAACGTGTCATAATTTGCTTCATTGATGTAATCTTGATACATGTGGAATCTTTTATTGATTACGAAGTTAACCATAATATGTTTTCTTTCTCAATATGTTAAGTTAAAAAGGCTATATAGCCTGAATGTTTCACATTTAGAACAATTAGGGCTACAGAATTGATATCGAAGTATGCTTTTTTTTTTGAACAACAAAGTTTTTTTTTCCGCTAAATATTACATCCCTCAGAGCATTCACATCCATCGCATCAAATTCTATATGTTGTGTTTTTAAAATATAAAGAGTATAAAAAGTGGTTATGAGTGGAGGAGAGAGAAAATGTCACTGTTTATCTGTATATTTGGAGAAACACTGTTCACCCCCCTATAATTTTTTAATATATTGTGGGTGGAGAATAGAGAAAAATGTAATGATAAAGGTATAAAAAATATTATTTAATTGATAATGAGAGAGTAAATGTAGTGTTTTTTAGTGTAATTTATGGTGAAAATATGGTGGGATGGATGTGAATGCTCTCAAGAACTGAACCTTGGTAATTCCTCTTAACCACTAGACCAAAGCCTAAGTACGAAGTATGATTGAAGGGACTCTGAATATCGTCGAGGATTTGGAAAAGTCTTCAAATGCATGTCAATGATCAATATTCATGCACGGAAGAAACCTGAAGGATGGTACTCTAGACGGCATTAAACATTTATGTCAATGGAATCGTTCACCTTTTTGTTGAGCAAATTCTTTTGAATTTCTTTTGTTTTTCGTCGTGTGTATAAGAAAAATGAGTCAATCTTCAAGTAAAAAAGAATAGCTATCCAATAATAGAGGTGAATCAAGTCGGGTTACACATTGATAGGTTTTGGTTTATGTTCGGGTCAACCTTTATATTGTTTATTTGTATATAGAATTAACTAGTATTAAGCACCCCTCGCGTTGCGGTGGGGGCGAGCACTAATGCCACACTACTGCCAGCGACCACCGACACTGAAGTTAGGGCGTATTAATGCAAAAAAATTAAACCGAAACATAAAACATAGAATAAAATAACTAAGTTGATCTAGGACTCGCGCGTTACGATGAACCCTCGTCTATTTTATCCAGTTTGATAGGTTCATCGTAATCTATATATATATTATATATCATTACCACTATACAAACCATAATGCATATATTACAACAACCATTGCATCAATATGTTGCAGATTATATTTATATAAGATTTTGGCTAAACTAATTAGATTATTATAAATAATAATAATTTACAAATAAAACAACACAAATTTAAATGGATCAAACTGATTGAACATGGTAAGATAATGAAACCATTATTTGATTAGGGCACAACCACTTAAGCACAATTTACAACCATACATGCATATAAAACAGATTGAATTTGGTAAGGTAACCAAACTATTATTTAATTAAGGTACAACAACTTAAGCACAATTTACAACCAAACATGCATACAAATTATTTGATTAAGGTACAAACATTTAAGCATAATTTACAACTAAAGATGCATATTATATGTTTAAGGTACAAACATTTAAGCATAATTTACAACTAAAGATGCATAAACATGTTACAATTTAATAGTATATAAATATAAACTAGTATTAAACCCTCGCGTTGTGGCAGGAGACATAAAACCGTGCCAAGTTGCATTAATGCTTTACTCATGCTAACGATCACCAACACCGGAAAAAATGTAAAACAAAATAAATAAAGAATGGAATGTAACACCGGGCGAAACGCAGACGTAAAATCATTGAACCACACACGCGAAGAAATTAGACCGAAACATAAAACATAGAAAAGAATAACTAAGTCGATATAGGACGTGTGAGTTGCGACGAACCTGTTAAACGGGAAAAAATAGACGTGAAAAGATTGAACCACATACACATGTTGTGCCATGTATGGAAACAAATAAAATTTCAAAAAGATAAATCAATATGTATTACAAAAATACATACATGAAGAATAAATCATTGTGTATTACAAAAATACATACATGATTTAAGTAACTAATAATATTAAAACAAAGAAATCATAAAATAAATAATAATATAAATAAACATAACAATAAAATATAATGACCATGGATCCACAACTATTTTTAAAAAAAAAACTCACCAAGCATTTGATACAATATATTTATGCTCACAAAGGTTACAAATTGATAGTATGGAAATATGCTTGGTGACTTGAAAACAATTTAAACAACTAATTACTTCGACTTAAACCCCCACTTGTGGTGGAGTGGTGGAAAGAACTTTGGGTTTCCTTGGAGACCCGGGTTTGATCCCCACCTGCTGCATTTGGGGGACGTCCCAATGATAGATCGTTTCCTTCCGAGGTATGGAGCGGTCTTGAGGGCAACCCGGTTTTACCCAACTGTTACCCCAGCAACATGTGTGGGGGCAGCATGGTTTCCAGGCGGAAGTCAGCTCACGCGCCGGCCGGGGCCCGATCGAACATCGCGTCCGGAGATGCGGGGTTGACGGGGAATGTCTTAGACATGTCCCCGAAGACCAATTGGTCTTGTACAGAAAGTCTCCTTCAAAAAAAAATTACTTCGACTTAAATTAAACTTTTGTAATTGATGTGTTTTAATTGTTTTTGTTTCTCTATCTCTTATTCTCAAATAAAAAAACCTATTCAATATATTTAGCTTTAAGATTAGAAGAATCATATGAATATTGTATGAAAATGGATACTTAGGCTGTAGGGTACGTAGGGTGTCGCGCCACATTAGCATCACCTAGGTGTCACCTTATATGAGAGGCTTTAAAGTCTTTTTTTTTAACATCCTTGCAATGGTTTAAAAACTCTTTTAAACAATATAAAAAAGAAAAAGGAAATAAAAAAGAAGGAAATCTGATTGGTGTAAAAAGATCTGATTGGTGTAAAAGGAATGAGTCCTACATGCATACTTAATAGCGCTCGTTAATGTGCTGGCAGAGACTCAATTTTGCTGATTTGGCTAGAGACGATATACCACACCCCTGACCTTACGATGGATGTACAAGTTGTTGAAAACTAAAAGTTGAGAACTATTTTAAGATAGAAAATAAATTTCATTTTTAGAAACTAATAGTTAGAGTTGAACATTAAATATAAACGATATATGAAGTTCTCCTTTAAAAAAAAAATATATATATAAACGATATTAAACTTTTAAATTTAATACTTTGAGTAAATTATAAGTTTTTTCCTTTATGTTTACATCAAATTGCATGCGCTATCCTTTTGACCAAAAGTTTGCAGGCGGTGTCCTTAACCTTTCAAAATCTTAGGACAAACCTGGTTAGAAATCTCAGTTAAAAACTGTCATATGCAATGCACATAAGGGTAAAATGGTAATTACCCTCTCAATCCTTACACTTTCCCTTCTTCTTTAATGATTTAAACCTGCAACAAAACCAAAATCACCTTACACGGATTTCATAACATCACACAATTTCAAAATCGTCAATAAACAGCCTCCACAACATCACACCTCTGAATTCCACCTCTACCCAATTTATCAGCAAACCCAATTTCACAACAACGCTATTCAGATTTTGGAACCACAATATGCAAGTTTTTTATTTTGATTTAATCGATTCGTTAATTCCAAAACAATTTCTTCACTATAGTAGCCGCTAAACAACAATAAACCCTTCTTTTTTTTTTATATCGATTAGATTCAAATAACAATTCAACTCAGCAACTAATAACCTGTAGACTATGATCTAAACTTCGGTTATCATATTACAATCTAATATCTTTCTTCTCCAATCTATACGAACTCTTACCCTTCACTTAACAACAACTATTCTTCTTTGAAAAACCTTCAATTATTTTTGTTCGTAAACCAACAACTAACCTTTTTCAACAAATCAACAATATCAAACTGAAAATCTACATTTTTTGTCATCTTCGTTCAAATAGCAACAAACAATAACGACATATTTGCACATTTTCATTTTCAGAAACAACAATATGCTACAACTAAACTTCGATCTCTACAAAGACGGAGTGGTCGCTAGAAATACGAAGTGGTCACCAGAGCTTTCTCTCTCTACAAACAGCTCTGATTCTCTCTCTAAGTTTCAGATTTGTTTCTGAATAATGCTCTATGTTACGAGCTTGATTCAGATTTTGATTGGTGAAGGACATTGTATGTGATACAAAGATGAACTGAGGGGTTGTGATGTTATGAAATCCGTGTAAGGGGATTTTGGTTTTGTTGCAGGTTTAAATCATTGAATAAGAAGGGAAAGTGTAAGGGTTAAAAGGGAAAGTGTAAGGGTTAAAAGGGAAATTACCATTTTACCCTCATGTGCATTGCACATGACAGTTTTTAACTGAGATTTCTAACCAAGTTTGGCCTAAATGACAAAATGTACAAGATTTTGAAAGGTTAAGGACACCGTCTGTAAACTTTTGGCCAAAAGGACAGCGCCTGCAATTTGATGTAAACATAAAAGACAAAACTTGTAATTTAGTCTAATACTTTATAATTTTTTTAAAACAAATGTTTCTTCTACACCATTACACCAATTATTTAAATTATCTCCTTTGTCCAGGTAAGAACATATAACCTTCTCTATAACCTCTCTAAAATCTAAATAAGAATTCTAAAAAACTCTTCATGTCAACCCATTTATGAAATGGGTCATGTTCGGGTTAACTTATTTATTGAACGGGTCTTTTTACGTGGAATTTTTATATAAAAAGATTATATTAGCCTACCCAAAATCAAATTATTTTGTGTTGTTTTAAGAATTGTTACCCTTACTATATAGTATAAAACACAGGTGTAGAAACACGGACTCACCGCTGGAGTGATTTGAACTACTTTCTTTAAGATACCGAGAACCACACCTTATTTTTCTAGTCAAATCCAGATCTCTAAAGAAGAAAAGAGAAAAGTGGGGGATGTAGAGATGGACGTTAGAGGAAGAACCCTCTATTTCCAGCTACAAAAATTGTGTTTTACCCCATGTCTCCTCCAATAATGAGGTGAAGACCTCCTTATATAGGAGACATGAGCAACTCTAACCTCAATGGGCCAGGCCTAGTTAGGGGTAATCTCTACAAGCCCGCAACCTAGTGTAGTGTAAACTACATTGCACTGGGCTTCACGGGTTAGTATACAATAATAAATAACATAATAAAATGCGATAACGGAAAGGACTGACCGTTTGAGTCAGGTCCAATACCATACCTCTACAAGTCCCTCAGTCTAGTGTTGCTCCTGTGTACAACCGCTGAGAGGAGCAATAGACTTATTAGGAGTGCTTGGAAGTGAAAATTATTAATTCTAGGCTTACCTATCGCCGGGGCACGAGAACTTTGTTGGCCACGCTTGTTGCGTCTGTTTTCAACTGTGAGTGAAGATCACGAAGCAGTGAAAGGTGCATGATTGTTTATCGTGGTAATTGGCTAGGCGGAGCCTGACTACTGCCTTTGTACTGGCGCACTCTCATGAGCTGTCAAGGTTGCGCGTATGCGTATATGTCCTGCGCATGGAACTTGGAACATGCTGAGTGTTTTGGCCGTTGAGTGTGGGTGTGGCATGCGCACGTATGGCTTGCACGACATTTAGGACCATACCCTTTCAAGTCCACCCAGTCCGGTGTTATGATTGAAAATAATGATATTGGACTTGGATAAATCCGAATATAGAAAAGAGATTACTTTTAGAAAATGATCTAAACGATGTTCAAACCATTGAAAGGGCTGATGTCTATGCATTGACGATCCCTGCCACGCATCCATGTCACCAGGTGTATCATCGTTGCAGTAATGTCCAGTCGCTAGTGGTTGTAAATGCAGATGTGGATGCTGTACCACCTCAAGCGAATGTAGAACCGCTGGTGGTTGCACAAGTCGTTGTTATTGATGATCCGGTTTTGGCAATCATTGTTGCAGCCAGAAAGGATATATGTAAATGTATTATTGTTGTGTGTATCTAGAGGAAGAGGATGACGTCAGGAACGAGGATGCCGACGTGGAAGGAGCAAGAGAACAACAAAAGGAGAGAGAGGAGGAGGAGAGCCATCGCTGCGAAGATATTCACCGGCTTGAGGATGTACGGTAACTACAAACTGCCGAAACATTGTGATAATAATGAAGTACTCAAAGCACTCGCTGATGAGGCCGGTTGGACCGTTGAACCGGACAACACTACTTATCGTAAGGTATGAGTATGACTCTCCGTTAATTGTGCTCGTAATCACAATGTTTTAAAATCCTGTTTTTATACCGTATCAGTTTTGAATCAGAAACGATTTAACATGGTGTATCGGATGGTTTAACCGATAAAACCAGCGGTTTATGTTACAAACAATCGTTGTTTTTCACATTTCACACAACTTTGATTGTTCATAATTTCATAACAAAAGAGGTAATAGTAATAGATCGAACAGAATCACATAACCCTAGATGGTGGCGCATTTTAGCAGGTCGTCGTCCGTTTGTCTGTTAAAGTGTCAGGAGGTACAATGCGCATCGTGTGGTCACGATCTGCCGATCGATTCGAGTGTAATAATATGCTGACGTGTGTAGGCTCTGTTTTCCTGCGCATTTTAGCAAACGTTTGTTTTGCATGTAATCAAAATTAGGTCATTTGTTTACAGAAATTCGTCGAGAAATTCGTTGATTTCTCTAGAAATTTAACAAAAGAGATGATAAATTGTACAAAATCACATAATCCTAACTTACGGATGTTCGTTCAACGGCAAGTACGTGACGGTGGCGTATTTTAGCAGGTCGACGTCGGTTCACCTGTTAAAGTGTCAGGAGGTACAGTTTTGACGAAGTCGTTGGACACTGCGCACCGTGTGGTCTCGATCTGCCGATCAATTGGTGGCGCGTTTAGCAATATGCTGACATATGCAGGCTATGTCTTCCCTGCGCATTTTAGCATGGTCCAGAGACGGTTAGGCTTAGATCATAAAGTTGTTTTATTTCTGATTCTTACCACTCTCCGGCGTAGATTAAATCTGGTGGAGATTTTCTAAAGACTTCGGGTCGGGTGCCGTTTTTTATATTTGTTTTCTTTCGTGTTAAAAAGATTCCCCGTGGTGAGAAAACCTAGAAAGACGATAGTACCCTTTCAGAAGTTTTACCAACATCTGTTTGTTTGCCTCTTAATTAGGCTTTTAATGTTTCAGACCTCTTACTGGTTCAGCACTTAATGATTCAGACTGTTTGTTTCACGAGTAGATGTCTGAATGGTTCAAACATTTGTCTCTAAATGGTTAAGATTTATACAGAGTCTGAATGGTTAAGATTTATACAGAGTCTGAATGGTTAAGATCTCTAATATGAATTTATCAGACATTTGCCTCTGAACGGTTAAGCATTATATAGGCTCTTAATGGTTCAGACCTTTTACTGGTTCAGCACTTAACCATTCAGATGTTGCCAAACAGAATGCTTCAGACTGTTTGTTTCACGAGCAGATGTCTGAATGGTTCAGACATTTGCCTCTGAATGGTTAAGATTTATACAGAGTCTGAATGATTAAGGCCTCTAATATGAATTTGTCAGACATCTGTCTCTGAACGGTTAAGTATTATACAGGCTCTTAATGGTTCAGAGCTCTTACTGGTTCAACACTTAATGGTTCAGAGCTCTTACTGGTTCAACACTTAACCATTTAGATGATGCCAAACAGTCCCTTAGATTTAACTATAGGGATATTTTTGGCATTTGTTAATTCGGTTGTCACTGTTATAAAAATAATTTTGGTAAATGTAAATTAAAATAAAATGGATAAGCTACAGGGCAACTTCTTTTTGTGGGTCTTTTGCTTTAATTTTTCACACAGGTCCTTTTTCAGTAGGGATGTGTACAAAAAAAAAATGTAAATAATTGAATTCATAAATGGTCATTTCTTCTGCCACACCTTAAAATTTCAAATCCAAAATAGTGTTTCTTCATTATTATTGTACATTTGTTCATTTTATTATTAAGATACTGTTTCTTCATTATATACCATGCGAGTTATTAAATGACAAAATGTAATCTTTTATAAAGTAGAAGTGTTATATATGATGAGAAGTTTTTTGGTTTTAATGTGGTATTATTGATTTGATAGGAAAAGTTTTCATACTTTAGGGTGGCATTCGACAGTGGTGGTGTTTGTACTCACTCTTGAAGTCCAAAACCAATCAATGGCTATTTTCATGTTTCTACTTTCACAGAATAATTCAAGTTCATCTTGAAGAGTAATAAACCTTTGATTATCTTTTTGACGTTATGCCAATTGCGTAGCACGAACGTCACACATCCTACATCTATCGATCTAGAAACCACATAGTAACATATCTTAGGGGCTGTTTGTTTTAGCTCTTAATGAGCTCTTGATAGTTTAGACCTCTTACTGGTTAAGTACTTAAATGTTCAGACTGTTTGTTTCGCGAGCAAATGTTTGAATGGTTCAGACATTTGACTCTGAATGGTTAAGAACTCTTATCTGAATTGGTAAGACATTTGCTATTTACCTCTGAATGCTTAAGCATTATATTGGTCCTTAATGGTTCAAACCTCTTACTGGTTCAGCACTTACCTATTCAGAAGTTATCAAACAGCCCCCTTTGTCGATTTTGTGGGTGGAAATTTAGGGGTGAAAAATGTGTCGGTTGCTGGGTTGAAAGATTTCAGGTTTACAAGCTGAATAGGTGAACCCGTACCCAACCCATGTATCTATCGTATCAAAGATATCAACCTAACACACACGTACACACACTTATAATCATGTCATGTTTAGGGTTGACCGATTTGATGTTCGTCTGCGAATATGAGTAATACCTATTCACTTGGTAACCTAACAATCTATGTAAGCTAGTACTCATATTATTACAAAAATTGTATCATTGTAAATTTGTAATATAATTTTGAGTTATACTAAGATGTTGTAGTCATCAAGTAATCATTTTGTGCTTTTTACGATGTAAGGGGCTGTTTGTTTACCTCTTAATGAGGCTCTTAATGGTTCAGACCTCTTACTGGTTCAGCACTTAATGGTTCAGATTGTTGTTTCACGAGCAGATGTCTGAATGGTTCAGACAATTGTCTCTGAATGGTTAAGCATTATATTGAGTCTGAATGGTTAAGACTTCTAATCTGAATTGGTCAGACGATTGCCTCTGAACGGTTAAGCTTTAATGGTTCAGATCTCTTACTGGTTCAGACTTCTTACTTATTTTAGCTAGTTTATAATAATATTATTTTATCTGCTCGTTAAAAAATAAAACATATTTTAACATCTCTAGGGATGCAAGCCTATGGAGCGGATGGAAATTGGTGGATCTGCATCAGTAAGCCCATGCTCATCTTACCAGCCCAGCCCATATGCTTCCTATCACCCAAGCCCACCGTCATCTTCAATTGCAAGCCCATCCTCATCCTCTTACGTACCCAACACCCACCCAGATTCACTCATCCCATGGCTCAAGAACCTTTCTTCTTCATCCTCATCATCACACTCAGCCAAACTTCCTCATCTTTACATCCACACCGGGTCCATTAGCGCGCCCGTGACCCCACCCATGAGCTCCCCAACGGCTCGATCACCTACCCGAGTCAAAACCAACACTCTTTGGGGAGCACCCGCTTCCGAATGGTTCACTGGCATTCGTCCCACGTCTCCAACTTTCAGCCTTGTGGCAGCGAACCCATTCGGGTTCAAGGATACGGGCTTGTCTCATGGTGGCTCACGAATGTGGACACCTGGTCAAAGTGGGACGTGTTCTCCTGCAATTCCTGCGGGCTTTGATAACAACGCGGATATTCCAATGGCAGAAGTGGTTACCGGTGACTTTGCATTCGGTAAAGTGAAGCCTTGGGAAGGAGAAAGGATTCACGAGGTTTGCGGGTCTGATGATCTTGAGCTTACTCTTGGAAATTCAAAAACTAGGTATGTTGTAACATAAGTAACATTCAATTTGTCAATATACATATATGCATCTGAAAATTTTCTTGTACAGGTAAAGTGCAACCTGGAGGCCTCATGAAGGATGTAGAATGGATCAATGCAAGTTTGTGAAATTGTTCCTTTCTTTAAGTTTCTTTGTTGAAGTATGTTTGCCCATAGCACACTATTATAATCCATGCATGTATAATCAAATTAAGTCAGGAAAATGGGTTCGGACCAAAATGAGTTCAGGTAGGAACAAGCCGTTCTTAAAGAGTATCATTTTGTGTAGGTTTAAAATGGGTCTTGACAAAATACGTTCGCCTTCAAATGTGTCATTTTGGAAGAAAAAAAAACCCTGTCAAAACCGGTCACCCACTATATTTGCTTTTACAGCGGCTAGTAGCAATGTAGGGCCGCAATGGTGGTGAAGCGGCTGTGGTGCATACAATAGTGATTCGTAATTGCTCTCGTACTCAAATCCATTTAATACACTTAATTGAAATTATATTCATAACAAAAGAACAAATTAGTTCTACAAAACAACACACTTTTAATTGTTCACGTGTAGTTATAACTTATATAAATACATACAACAAATGATCCAAACTATCATACACCTTATCGATTGATTCAAATACCAACATCCTAAAGATCAGGGAGAAGCTTCATTTCCGAAGAACTTTCCTTGCTGTCATCGTTGTAGATTGACGAATCTACCCATGTACCATCATTGGAGAAGCTCGTTGGCCCTAGACTGTCGGCTGAAATGGTGGAGACTTGTGTTTGACTGTCATGTGGTATCAAGTCGAAGGCTTTGAACCTCATGTCTGGGTCCCCTGGACCTTGTTTGACGACCATTGGGGGCTGAACCGCCATTTTGCCTTCCAACATCTTGACCACGGTTGACATGGGTGGCCTTAGTGTTGGAGATGGATTTGTGCATAGAAGAGCCAAGTTAAGCATCCTCAATGCCTCTTTCTTTGAGTAATTTTCAAGACTAGGATCCACTAGTTCCAAAAGATTCCCTTGCTCATGTAGCACATATGCCTTCACAAAGGAAAATGGAAATGATTAGCTCTTGTTTTTATCTAAAAAAACAATGTTTTGAAACCGGGTCGGTCATCGAACCTGTCACACTACTAGTTTATTGGTTGGAATAAGAAGACGTAATAAAATAATTTAAAAGAATGTATATTGTTTTTTAAGACGGAAAAACACAAAATAATCAAGAGAATTTTAGGAAATCGTCTTTAGAGTGTATTGTTATCTTGTTTATATTCAAAACAATAAAAGAAAATATCTTTTTTTAACAAGGAATTGAAAAACACAAAATATTCAAGAGAATTTTAGGAAAGAGTATTATATTTAGGAAACAAATAAATGTACAACAACAAAATCTTCGGTTGGCAAACGCTTTGATATGTGTATGAAAGATCCCAACTTCAAATCTTACGATCTTAAAAAGCTATTTTCGCTAAAAAAAACTTTTTTTATTCGAATTTGGTTCAAGCACTGAACCACTTCGTTGCAGATTCAACCGCTCCAAACCATGTCAAAATATTTAAGTGCTAAAATGTCAAAGTGTTGAAAGTTGGATGGTTTTAACCATTATTAACCAGTTATAAAAGTTTTTTGAAAATATGTAACGGCTTGAAAGACTGAATTTACCCAGTCGAGAAGGTACACAAAATCTTCCTTTGGCCTGTAGCTTGTATTGCTTTTCCCGCTAACAATCTCCAATGCAACAACTCCAAAGCTGTAAATATCTGCTTTATCCGTCAAGTACCCTCTCATTGCATATTCTGGAGCCATATACCCTCTACAAATATCCACCAACAAACATCTCCACCTTAGAATAATTCTACCAAATCATGTAAAATGCGAATAAAAGAAAGAATAAAAACACACACATTGTTCCGGCAATTCGTGTGCTGATATGGGTATTCTCTTCTTCATCCAATTTTGCTAAACCAAAATCTGATATTTTTGCATTAAGATCCTTGTCAAGAAGCACATTGGTGGCTTTTATGTCTCTATGAACTATTTTTAATCTTGATTCTTCATGGAGATAAGCTAAGCCCCGTGCTACGCCAATACATATCTTCTTTCTAGTGGTCCAGTCCAAATTAAGTTTCTGGTCCTGGTGACCTATATATAATAACATTTTGAACTTGAGAGCGGTTTTTATATTAAAAAAAACTCATGGTAGTGTTGTATATATTTACCGAAAAGGGCGCGAGCAAGACTGTTATTTTCCAAGTATTCATATACCAGTAACAATTCTTTTCCTTCAATACAACATCCAAAAAGTTTTACAAGATTTGGATGTTGTAAAGCGGATATCATGCCTATTTCAGTGATAAATTCACGGTTCCCTTGTTTTGATCTGGCGGACAATTGCTTAACAGCAATCTCAGAACCATCTGAGAGTACACCCTGAAAATAAAGGGAGAAAACTTTGATATGATCACCTTAAATATACAAGTAAACTATAAAACAATGTTGAGTTATATTTTTTCACCTTGTAAACTGGTCCAAAGCCCCCTTCGCCAATCTTATTAGCAGGATCAAAGTTATGAGTTGCACTTTTGATCTGTCGTAGACTAAAATGCCACGTTTGCAATTCAAGTGCACGAAGCTCTGTGAAAAAATATAATGGTTTTAGCTAAAGGGGTAATTAGCAATATCGAAAGCAGTACTAGAGCTAGAGGTGACAACTTCGACCCATTACTAATGAATGTGCATATTTGGGGTATGTTTGAAAAAATATAAACATCCCCAAAAGTCTAAACTTTTCTCCATGCATTTTCCTAATCTGTTTTTATTCAAAAATTTTCATTGTTACTATAAATAGTTTTTTCATGATTAACACATTAGTTATTTACTAAAAAATATAAAAGATGGACAAAATAGTGTTTACAGGTCAATCCAACCTGACCAGGCCTGTTTCAACCCGACCCCTTTGACATGTTACCATACCCACTAATCTTGTCATCTCTAACAAAAAGCTTACTTACAACCACAAACTTTATATATTGCTCATACCTTTATCTTCTTTATCTCCACCTAAATAACCTTTCTTCCAAAGTATGCCTAAAACTATCCCAACAAATGCGCACGAACCAATCACAATTCCAGCTATAGCTCCACCAGAGAGTCCGGATCCTGTACTAACGTCAAAGTCTGCACAAGGAGAATAAGTAGGTTACACTTGCTCTTAAAAGTAAGAATACAAAATGAAAAGAAATAAACTATAATAACATGAAAGGTGTTTTGTTTAATAAAAATTCCTTGTCAGCATCAACATACATGTGGACAATGAAAGATTGTACTAACTTGGTGTTATTGCGATAGCGGATAAAAGAGGCCCATATACACCTCTATTTGGAACCGCAGTAGTCCCCTTTCCTGCCCAGTACAAGTGGATATCCAGGGTGGTACCATTAACCGTAACATTATCAAAATCTATGAAAGTACCCCTTTGGACACCATTTGCTTCTTCCACAATGTTGAAGTTTTCCCTTTGCCGAACTCCCTATGCGAAAAAAGCCAAATCAAACTTGTAACTAATTCTCCAATTGAAAGTAGCAATTTCAATCCATTTGGCTAAAAGTGATTCAATCTTTAGAAAAAAAATACAGTTTTGCCACTTCGAAAACATACGATTTACTAAACAAAGCAGACATGTCACTTACTTGGATGGATATATCAAAATAGCGTCTTCCAAGACTACTATAAGTCGTGTCATTAGTAAAACTTATTTCAGCAAAGTGAAGCCTCACTTTATAACTCCCCTGCCGCAAACACAGTGCATAGTACCTTAGCGAAGTGGGAGAAAAACGAGCTGTGCGATATATATCACCACCTGTCACATTTGTTGAGCGGGCAACAAATGGAGCATTATCTTTGTCGAAGAAGCCACCATTTGTGCTGTAAGCCCATCTCTCCGGAACATAGTAAAAGTAAGATTGTAAGTCCGTTAAATCTTCTTCATATTCGTTTCCATCAAAGTTTGTTGTGGTTCCACCACAATTAATAAATAAAGAATGACCTACAATGTATTGCATTTGTCAATATGTAGTGATGAATATAACAAAGAAACAAACAATACAGTTACGATAATAATACAATCTGTGTTACGTATATAGCACTCTTACGGTTGGGGTTACTGCTGCAAGTATGTTGGTCATTCAAACACCAAGCATATCTATAAAATTAAGTCAAGTTAGGTCACATATATTTACGTACAATACAAAAGTGCGTGTGTGTATAGGTTGGCGATGGGACATACTCGTTGCTCGTGGCTGAAGGTGAAAGGGCTGAAACTAAATTCCTGTGGTAAATGTACCCAACGATAAGCGAAAATATAAAGTAATGTTTGCATATCTAGTAAGTTATAGGATAAAAAACTTACAAGCTAGATGACTGACAGTTCTTTTGTTGAGACCGTGTAAAGTTGTTGTAAGACAAGTCGCTACAATAAAAAAACATGGAAGTGATATGAATCACAATTCTATACAATACCGCCACAAAGACCGAAAACATATAACATAATTATAATATATAATATTTAAGGCGAATCACTAACATCTTTTCTTTGCTTGAAAATACCCAAGCGGGTATCTCTCCGGATAGCGAGTTGTTATTCAAAAACCTACATCCATGGAGTCATAGACAACATGTTACCTCAAACTATACAGAAAAAATGTCAAAATAAACATGAAATTTAGGTGTAAAATATTTCTAATTAGTTGCATACAAGGAGTCAAAGCGTATCCTCTGAAATGAAGTGGGTATTTGACCGCTCAGAGTGTTGAAGCTGAAGTCACTATACAATGAAATATTTTGGATCAAGTAAAGATAATTAACACACGCATTTACGTAATTTAACAAAATATATACTTACATAAGCTTCAAATTGCTCGTGTCTCCTATATCTTCCGGTATTGAACCAGTAAGTAAACAGTTTCTCAGGGTCCTGCAGTAAAATCAAGTTAATTAACTTATTAATTCATTCTTTTGTCATGCACACAATCAATCAACTTACAATCTATTCATCTGTGTCATAGCTTGCAGATTAGGAAACCTTGAACTTGTTGTTCCTGTCAAATCACTTATCCTCCTAACAAACATAGAATATATGAGAGAACTCGAAAAACAAAAGGGAAAAAAAGAAAAAGTGAAAACAAACTGGAGGCTTAAAATGTGCTCACAATCCCTTCAACTTTGTCAAGAGAGATATTGAAGGAGGAATTGGTCCCGTCATTGAAGTTCCTTGCAAATCACTGCACAGTAAATTATATATGATGAATATATTGGTATTTAGACTATTTTACATAAGAAAGCAAAATAACACTCACAGTCTCGTGAGGTTTGTCCAGTTTCCAATAAAAGCAGGTATGCTACCTGATAATGAACTTCCGTCTATCCTACTGCAAGAAGAATACATATGTTTCAAAATTTATTGAATCATAATTCACTTGTTGGTTAAAAGAAACATGACATGACTTACAAGTCTTCTAAATTGGTCAGGTTGCCATATGATTCTGGTATGGTTCCTGTAAAGTTATTCGCAGAAGCAACGCTGCAAGAAATATTATACATAATATGCATTTATCAATGGACAAAGAATGAATTATATTTAGAATACGTCAAGTAATCATACAATCTTCTCAAGCGGGACAAACGGCCAAGACTTTGGGGAAGTGGTCCTCCAAGCAAATTGTCTTCTAAAACACTTTTGTACAGGTCAAAAATGTAAATAAGCAATGAAAGATCAAAATGTATATAGAGTTTCCATGTAAGGGTCTTTACTTACAGCGCCTCAAGTGTAGAAATGTCACCTATTTCTTCAGGTATGGTCCCACTGATTCGGTTCCCCAAGAAACTCCTGTGGAAAATAAAGCGTAATAGTGAACTCACAGAGTTCGAGTGAAAGAAGGTAAAATCTGAAGCAGGTAAGTGATATAGTAACTCTTACAAAATGCTAACACGGAGCTGACTGAAACGGGACGGAATAGTGCCATTTATATAGTTGACAGACAGATCTCTGTGTAAAACACAACACAAAACTTATATTCATTTAAGATAAAATGAATATTTACCATCTACACAATGCGGTTTATTAGTGAATAGAGTATATTGTTTACTACTTCCAGCATAATGAAAGCTTGATGATCCACTTACATTTCTGTCAGATAAGTGAGATTAACAAATTCTTCAGGTAGAACTCCTTGCAAATTGAGTCCTCTTAGTTGGCTGCAATTTAAGCGCACATATGGAAATATATAAACACCGATTAGCGCTAAAGTGGACAGGTAGCCTTCTAATAATGGACATTAAACATTGGCTTAAAAGTGGTTCCTTTAGTTCCTAATTAACCAGTGGTTTCCATTTAAACTAATCCCACAATTCCATTATATATAAAGACATGAAAATTCATACATTCTTGATATGTGGCAAACCGTGGCGGTACAGTTGCAAGTTACATTGCTGCCATATTCCATAACGCCTGGGCTATAAACGGATACTGTGTTATTAAGCCCAAAACCTCTGCTGCATGAATCACTAGCAACATTCCAATTGCTATATTGTAGTTTTGAGGCTATTAACTTCATAGCTTCAACTGTTACGAACAGAAAAAGAAATATATATGAATTGGCATAAAAAGATATAATAATATTGGTCATTCTTATATCAATCAGATAAAAGAAGTCCAGGATATAATTTTCAAAGGTAAAGAAGAAGTTAAGGTGATATGGATTATGATATACCATATTACCATTCAAATATTTATATTAAGAAGTCCATTGATTCAACAACAAGGTAAAATTTAAAAGAAAATTTATATATATATATATTTTTTTTAAATAAAATTAGCATTTTTATTTCATCACAATCGTCAGGGCAAATTACATAAGGATAACAGGTAGACGAGCAACAAACTGCGCCGCCATCCCTTTCTGAATAAAAAAAATTTATATTGAGAATAAAAAAATGTGACCGAGTTAGTGGTTCGGCCATACGAGATATAGAACCAATAGCGGCGACAACATGGCAATAGCGTCCCAGCAATACCGGCGACGCAATACCGGCGACGTGTCGTCGCTAATACCAAATAGCGGCGACAAAATGCACCTATAGCGGCGACAGCTGTCGCCGCTAAAGGTACCCCTTTCTTGTAGTGGTTCGGCCATACGAGATATAGAATTTGAAGACCTTTACAGTGGGTGGTGTGTGTAAGTTGTTTGTTGAGAAGTAGAGAATAGGATGTTGAGCTTTTGTATGTGGTTTATATGGAGAAATAAAAAAAAATATGTTACCTATTTTGCCTTTATAAAAATGTTTGTTATCTTATAAATTATTTCTACGTGGGGCGCTTGTGAACTACTCGAGATTAGCTTTCTAAAACTCGAATCGAGCAGAGCTTAAACAAGCTCGAGCGCTGCTGCTCCTAGCTACCACTCCTCCTCCTGCTACGAAGGGGGGCCTCGCCCCGGGAAGAAAAAGAAAATAAATAAAAGAAAAGAAAAGAATCTGGATCACTTTGCAATAGGATAATGGCTAGGAGAAATTGAAAGGCATTATGGCATTAAGATTTCCAAGGTTTAGCCATTTTAGTTCTTAAAAAGAAACAATTCGAGAAATTTCTAAACTCGCGAATTTATCGACATCAAGTTTGTAAAAAAAAAAACCAAATTCTTTCATTGATTGGAAACCGTTGGGCCTACGCATAAAGTCTAAGGATTCTCCCATAAAGTCAACACCCTCCCCCCACCACTACTACTATTATGTAAAATAAGAGTAATTTTACGCGGTCAGTCCCTATTGTTTGTTTTTTAAGACCTATGCGTAAAATGGTAATTTTACATGAATTTAATAAAAAAAGTAAACCCCGGCTTTAAATGCAAGAAAGAAGACCTTGTTGACTGCTAATATATAAAAAAGCACAAGCCCATAATTTGGCTCCCAAACCACATGACCAACCGTGTAATTTACTCTTCATATTATTATTGTTGGAGTAAAACAAATAGAATCACTAGTCAAAACATGTGTAATTTTCTGATTGGAGTAAAACGAATAGATCTATCACTAATCAAAACATGAGGAATTTTCTGGGGTAGCATGTTCTTTATCTTATTATACATTATTTTGATACTAGTGGACATATTATTGAATATTTCATATTGTTATCTTGTACATTGTACAAGTAGCTCCAAAAATATAGGTTAAAGTTCATAATATCAGATCACATAATATATATTATGAGTTTATCATCATTGATAAGCAAATTCGTTTGAGCAATCAGAGTCTGATTAAAAAAGAGCAATAAAATCAAACTAATAAGCACTATATATATATATATATATATATACCTTCTTGATCAGGTAAAAGTTGAGCAACGGATCTAATATCACGGAGACTCGTCGCAAAAAACAACAGAAGCATGAACAACTTCAGTTCCGGCATCATCCATTGAGACGACTCCATATCGCGACTTCTGTTCGTCGACGATTACAGCTCCTGGAGGGTGTCTGTATGTGTGAGAGATAGATGAATAGCCGGAAGAAACTACCGGGAAGACAAAGGGGATTGCAGTTGAGTGTGTTAGTTGTAGAGAGAGGGAACAAAGTATGAATCCAAAATGAAAAGTTGTTGGTAATGAAATTTATGATAAATAAGAGTAGGAAAACAAGTTCATTTTAGCTTTTAGAGTAAACTGACTAAATGGTCCCTGAGGTTTGGTCATTTTTGCTACTTTAGTCCAAAACTCAAACCTTTTGAATCTGGATCCCTGCTGTTTCAATTTTGTTGCCATTTTCATACAAAAGCAAAATTAATTCATATTTTTCGGTTAACATTTTTCCTCCCTTTCAATGAAGGGCAAAATGGTCAGGTTTTTTAATTTATTATAATAAAGCGTTAAAAAGACCATTTTGCCCTTCCATAAAAGGAAAGAAAAAGACAAAAAAAACTAGATATTAACTGAAAAATCTGACCAGATTTTGATTTTGGATGAAAATGACAACAAAATTGAAACCACATGGACCCAAATTCAAAAGGTTTGAGTTTTGGACTAAAGTGCTAAAAATAACCAAACCTCAGGGACCATTTTAACAATTTACTCTAGCTTTTACCATGTAAGATATTTATGACGGCCACACATTGTTAGGGGTGTGCACAGGGGCGCAGCTTCCTTGCCCCCCCACTCCGAACTTTTCGAGGCGTAGTCTTATGAACAGTACCTTCGTATAGAAATTTTTAGGTATATACGTTTTTGCCCCCACGGAATTGGGAAAAATCGACCCCCAAGCTTCGCCAATGGGTGTGCAAATCACAGTTTAACTTCTGTTTTGTTCAATAACTTGATGGTCGTACTGGAACCTTTCTAAGCTTTCCGCAAAATATACTGCGGCTAGTTCTTCTAGTTCGGTTTTTAGCCTTAGTTGTAACCATAATAAAAAGCTTTTGTTATGGGATTTTCTTTAACCATAACCAACCGAACTTTGGTTGTGATTAATTGATTATAAAGTTCGGTTATGTGGTTAATAAAAACAAATACTATTGTGTCTCATGTTTCCATTTTGAATAGTTTACACTAAAGTATTTTCAAACTGAATAAGACATAGGTTTGAACCAAGCTAGCTTTATATCAATTTTTAGAATCAAGATTCAACAAAGTTATATCTCTAAATTATATCAGTTTGAACTAAATAAATGATATCTGATTGAAGACACGTATAATACACATATGTACATATATATTCATCTCGACATAAGCAAGTCTTTGTTTCATTCGCTTCGGTTCGGTTAACGTTCAGTTATGGGACAGTCTTAACCATGATCTATTTTATCAATTAATTAAATAACCTTAATCATAAGTGTTAGTTAATTCAATTCAGTGACAATCTAGTTTGATAAAACTGATTTAGTCGATTCAATTACAGAGGAAGGTGTATAATATGTGCCCTAATGAAGCTGTGCAGAAGCCTTCAACAATTTCATTGAAGACAATGGGTTGCTAGAGTACTCGATGGGTGGTCTCAAGTTCACTAGAGTGTCAGACACCGGGGACAAGCTGAGCAAAATAGATCGATTTTTGGTGTGCCAAAGCTTTTGGAACAAGTGGCCCGACGCTTCGGTTACGGCCTTGGCAAGAGGCGAATCGGATCATAGCCCAATAATCCTCTCAACTAAGGTACACAACTTTGAACATTCCTCTTTTCGTTTTTACAATTCATGGATTGGGCGGGAAGGTTTTGATCAATTGGTACTCAATGCTTTAAACTCTCACGTGTCGAGTGGTTGCTCGGATAAGGTCCTAGCAGCAAAATTAAAATCGGTTAAAAACGCGATCAAGACTTGGTGGGAGGTGGAAGGGGATAAGGGGAAGGTAATAAAAAATGATGTTATCAAGAAACTAGACGTCATAGATAAAGCAATGGAAGAAAGAATTTTAGGCGAGTTAGAAAAGCATCTTGGATTGAAACCAAACGTCTTTTGGGTGAAATAAATTCCGCTTTAGCCAATGATCTTAAACAAAAATCACGAACTAAGTGGGCGGTGGAGGGGGATGGGAACAAGTCATTTTTTCGCGGGATGGTAAACCAAAATATTATTAGAAACAGAATAAATGGGACTATGGTTAACGGGGCATGGGTAATGGATCCAACAAAAATAAAACACGAGTCGAGAAAATTTTTTTGCTTATAAATTTAGGGAGCCAAGGCCACGTAGACCAGATTTTGTGTCCAACTTGAAACAATTATCGAGAAATGAAGCAAATAGTCTAGTGGCACAACCAAAATATTATTAGAAACAGAATAAATGGGACTATGGTTAACGGGGCATGGGTAATGGATCCAACAAAAATAAAACACGAGTCGAGAAAATTTTTTTGCTTATAAATTTAGGGAGCCAAGGCCACGTAGACCAGATTTTGTGTCCAACTTGAAACAGTTATCGAGAAATGAAGCAAATAGTCTAGTGGCACAATTATCGATGCAAGAGATAAAGGAAGCTGTATGGGATTGTGGAAGCGATAAGGCCCCAGGTCCAGACGGTTTCAACTTTGCTTTTATCAAACATTTTGGGATGCGCTCAAGGAGGACATCTTTAATATCATGAGCAAATTCCACTCGGGCGGAGAGATCAGCCGCGGATGCAACTATTCTTTATTAACTCTAATTCCGAAAGGTACATATCCCAGTACTTTCAATGAATTTCGCCCAATTAGTCTCATTGGGTGCATATCGAAAATAATCTCGAAAATACTTGCAAATCGGGTCAAAAAAGTGGCGGGGTCGGTTGTTTCCGAATATCAATCAGGTTTCCCATCGAGCAGAAATATTTTAGATGGACCGCTAATTTTAAATGAATTAATTTCTTGCTTTCATTTTTAAAATAGACATCGAGAAATCCTATGACACAATAAGCTGGGATTTCATTGATTCGGTATTACAACAAATGGGATTTCCTAGGGTACGGAGAATGTGGGTGAGGGGGGGTTCTAAAATCTTCAAGAGAGTCTATCTTAATAGATGGTTCAACTTGAGTTCCAATGTTACTGGGGGTATAACAAGGAGACCCGTTGACTCCCTTTCTTTTTATAATGACAATGGAGGCGCTCTCGTGTTTTATAGAAAAAGCTTCAGATGTGGGTTTAATTAGGGGGATTAGACTACTAAATAACGACCCATCAATCGCGCACTTGATGTACGCGGATTATGTGGTATTTATGGGTGAATGGGGGAAAATAATATCCGAAATATAATACGGTTAATGAGATGCTTTTATCGTGTTTCGAGTTTAAAACTAAGTCATCAAAAATCAAGACTATTTGGTATATGGGTGGGTAGGGGTGCAAACGAGCCGAGCGGCTCGCGAGCTAGAGATCGGCTCGAGAAAAAGCTCGAAACGAGCCGAGCCTTATCGAGCCCGAGCCGAGCTTGAGCCTAAAATAAAGCTCGTTTGTTTATCGAGCCCGAGCTCGAGCCTCGCATGTGAAGCTCATTAGGCTCGTTGAGCCTTATCGAACCTTAGTGTAAACGAGCCGAGTCGAGCCGAGCTTATTCAAACTTGTTTACAATCCGACCGCGAACCTAAAAATTAGCTTATTTAGTAAACGAGCCCGAGCTTCACTTATCGAGCTCGCGAGCCTAAAAAGTCTATTATTTATATTATTTTTATTTAATATATTAGTTAATAGATAATAAACGAGCCGAGCCTGAGCCGAGTTCGAGCTTGAAAAAATACAAACGAGCCGAGCTCAAGCCTTGAAAACAAAGTTCGAATCGAGCCGAGCTCGAGCCCGAGCTCACATAAGTTAATCGAGCTCGAGCCTGGTCAAGCTCGGGCTCGGCTCGGCTCGTTTGCACTCAAAGATACTTTCCCAGCCTTATTCAATCTGGAAAACTAAAAGAGCGCAACGGTTCGGATGAGAGTGGAAAATTGGGACTGGAGAAGAGAAGTGAGCAGCACAAGGGAGCACGATGAATAATAGAATATTTCATAGAATATACTTTTTATAAATTAGGAGATAATCATGCAGTTAATATTGTAATTATCTATTCCCTAAAATAGGGAGATTGTATTGTGTATATATTGTTGAGATCAATGAAAGAATAGGCAAGCATTGAACCATATCATTCTTACATGGTATCAACTATCAAACCCCTAACCTAATCCCTTCTCCTTCCTATCTGCCGTCACATTCCCTCCCCATATTCGATTTTTTTTCTCTGTTGAATATGTCTTCCTCACATGTACACCCTGCTGTCACTGTTACCAACATCAAGAATGCCATTCCACTTATACTCGATATGCAAACAGGACATTACAATACCTGGGCCGAGTTATCCCTACATTGTCGTGCACACGACGTTCACGATCACCTCCTCCCACGTGAAACATCATCATCCGATTCTACCACCAACAAAGACAAAGAAACCCCCAAACCCACCTATACCAAATCATGGGAACGTATCGACGCCATTGTTCTACAATGGATTTACGGTACCATCTCCAACGACCTACTACACACCGTTATGAAACCCAAAACCTCAGCCTACGATGCTTGGTGCACCATTAAAAACCTTTTTCTTGACAACCAAGCCTCTTGTACCATACACCTACAAAATAAATTCGCCAACACCCGTCTTGGAACAATTTACCGACATGTCCTCATATTGCCAAGCCATGAAACTAATCTATGACCAACTCACTAGCCTCGGCTCTAACACAACCGAAAACCAATTGGTCCTACAAATCCTAGTCGGCTTGAACGATCAATACGAAAGTATCTCCCTCATTCTCCAACAAACCCAACCACTACCCAACTTCTACAACACCCGTTCTCGCCTTTGTCAGGTAGAAGATCATAAAAACACACAAGCCAAAATTTCTGCCCAAGCCGCCGGCACTGCCTTGAACACCACTACCGACCACCCAAACCGACCACCTCCACAAAACCGATACTCCTCCGACATTCGCTCACGTAACCGTGGACGTGGTCGCGGTCGGCAGAATTATAACCGAGGTTGAGGAAACACAAACTACAACCAAAACCAATCCTATGACCCACCCTATTCTTGGCCCGCTCCACCTCAACACCCATGGGCTTCCTGTCCTAACTACCCACCCTGCCCATACCCGTCCAGCCCATCCCCATCAGCGCTGGCCCAGCAACACAACTCAGGCCCAGGCATCTTGGGCCCGCGTCCCTCCTCTAGCAACTCGGCCCAATTATATGCAGCCTCCTACTCGCCAACCGACATTGCTCAAGCCCTCTACAACTTGGCTATTCATCAGAACGACCTTTCATGGACCATGGATACATGTGCTTCAGGTACAATATCTCCTCAACCGGATAAGTTTCGCTCTATTTTTAAATCTGGCATTATTCGAAATATTATTGTTGGAAATGGCAACACTATTCTAGTACTAGGACAGGGAGATATCACTCTCCCACCACCTTTCCCTCCATTTAAACTTAAAAACGTACTGTTTGCCCCAAACATTGTTAAAAATCTTATATCAGTTCATCGTTTTACAACTGATAACCAATTATCTATTGAATTTGACCCATATGGTTTTACTGTGAAGGACTTTCGGACCAAGAAACCTATCCTACGGTGCAATAGCTCGGGGGGACCTCTACACGCTCAGCCCATCCAACATCATTAACCTTCAGTCTGCGTCCACTTTTGCAGCTATATCTCAGGACACTTGGCATCAAAGACTCGGCCACCTTGGCCCAGCCATTTTACAAACTTTAAAAACTTCTGAATTTATTAAGTGTGGTTCTTTGCATAATAAAGTTTGTTCATCATGTATTTTTGGCAAACATGTTCGTTTTCCTTTTGCTAAATCAATTACAAGTACTTCTATGCCATTTGATCTTGTTCACAGTGATGTCTGGACCTCTCCAATTATCAGCAATGGCGGCCACCGCTATTACGTATTATTTTTGGACGATTATACCAAATTTTTGTGGACCTACCCCATCTTTCACAAATCTGATGTGTTTTTCCATGTTTACAAAATTTACCACCTTTATCCTCACGCAATTTGGTCGCAAAATTAAACAATTACAATGCGATAATGGCAGTGAATATGCAAATCACCAATTCCACCAATTTTGTGACCAAAATGGCATGCATTTCCGATTCTCTTGTCCTCACACCTCCTCACAAAACGGAAAATCCGAAAGAAAAATACGTACGATAAATAATCTCATGTGCACCATACTTGCCCACTCATCGATGCCAACCACTTATTGGCATCACGCCCTTGAAACCGCAACCTACCTAATAAACATTATACCCAGGAAAACTCACCAATTTCACACCCCAACCCAACAACTCTACCATTGTCTACCTTCCTATGATCACCTACGGGTGTTCGGCTGCCTCTGTTACCCACTAATCCCACACACAACCATCCATAAACTTGAATTTCGGTCCACACCGTGTGTTTTTCTAGGATACCCAACTAATCACCGAGGATACAAATGCTTAGATCTTCAAACTAAAAAGATCATCATCAACCGACATGTCTTGTTTGATGAAACCATTTTCCCATTTTCCAACAAAACAAAACATACCCCTACTGATTACTCCTTCCTTGATAACCCCATCCACCCATACCATCGAATCCCACCCACACCTATCCACAAATCCACGGCCCCCCACACAAACGTCACCCAAACTCCCACCAGCCCACATCCGGCCCAACATACTACCCAACAACAACCGACCCACCTTCATTCCCCATTACCTACCCCAGCCCACCAAATCAACCAACCCATTGCCACATCTCCTTCCCAATCCGGCCCGACCACCCTATCCAGCCCGACCACACCGCCCGACAACAGCCCATGCCCAATACCCCAACCTCCACCGCCTCCACCCACGCGTACTATACGCGCCCGAGCTATGTCCGGCATAACCAAACCCAAGCAAATTTTCAACCTTCACACCTCCACTGTTTCACCCATACCCGAAAATCCCAAAGATGCCCTGTCCAATCCGGATTGGTATACTGCCATGACTAACGAGTTTAATGCCTTAATTAAAAACAAGACTTGGAAACTTGTCCCGAGACAACCTCATATGCATGTTATATGTAGTATGTGGCTTTTTCGTAAAAAATACAGGTCCGATGGCAGCTTGGAACGTTACAAGGCTCGGTTGGTATGTGATGGGCGTAATCAGGAAATAGGAGTTGATTGTGGGGAAACATTTAGTCCGGTGGTCAAACCGGCCATCATTCGGACCGTTCTATCTCTTGCGTTATCACAGTCATGGCCTATTCATCAGTTGGACGTGACAAACTGTAACAACCCGCTTTTTTAGAAAGTCAAAGTACAAGTCATAGTCAAAGTCAAAGGAAGAAAAGATTGCTAATTGCGATCTGTCACTCCTTGCTTACCTATTGATTGTACGTTAATGACTTGTAATCGAATCTTTTATTAAATCGCTTTAGTTATATAATGTGGAGTATCTATTAGTAATCGAGGTTTAATTGCATATTTATCGCAAATCGACTTATCGCTAATTGCTATCGCATTCGCAACTCGAATTATGTGTTCTGGATATTGTTTTATGTGTGTGTGCTATTATGTGTTACTTGTGTATGTTATGTTTATGTTGAGGTGATTAATCGCAATCACAATTCTATCGCATCGCAATCTAATCACAAACGCTAAACGCAAGTTATTTATAGTGATTGTATGTTAGATATAGTAGTTAGGTTATTTTTGTGACTATTGGGTAATTCAATCGCATCGCTCACTCGAATCGCATCGCAACGCTCAACACGCGAATCGAAACGACAAAACTCAACGCGACGGACACCTGGATCGAATGGCCAACCGATCGAACCGCCATCCAATCGGTGGCCAATCCGATACTTATGCACTTTCCTCTTTTGGAAACCCTATAAATACCCTCTTGTCACATCATTTGTGATGTGACAGCCCTCTCACTCGACCAGCTCGCTCAAGCCCTCTTTTCTCCTGATTTCTCGCGATTCTTGTAAGTTTTCAACTCAAATCTTGTACTTCTATGATCTACACACGCATCTTCATCATTTTCACCTTTGAATCTCAACTTTTAACCATGAAACCACCGGATTTGAGGTGTTTTAGGGTGACGTCATCATGGAGTTATTATGAACTTCAAGATTTGGCTTCATTCCACCAAGAACAACTCAGATCTGAAGGATTTCCACATGATTTCACAACGATTTTGTATAGATCTAAACATTTTCAAGGTTGAAAGGATTGAAATATGGTTTTCCAACTTTCTTTCAACTCTTTTACACTCAATGCACTCAAAACCGGTAGAACCGGAGCTCGTTCTGATCTTTTACTCTTTCTTAGTGTTGAGTTGGTTCAAGATCTGGTTACTATCAAGGAGACAACCGATTTCGGGTTAAACAAGAACAACCGTCACAAACCAGTAAACTGATCGGATTTGGGTGATTCCTGTTCGATCGGACGACTTGGGGCTTAACGAGGTTCTGTTATCTAGTATGTTATCAAACCGTCTCGAACAAACCACAAACTTTCAAAATAATCAAGTTCAAAAAGATTGGATTCGTTGGGACGGATTGCCGTCCGATCAGATTGCCATCAGATCGAACCGCAATCCTATCCGATTGCACTTGAGGTTCAACACTTAAACAATTTTCAGCATGTTCAATACATAGGTTAGTTCCAACAGATTGTTAGTCGATCGGATTGCTATCCGATCGAGTGACCGTCCTGCTGTGAACTTGTTCTCAAATGAGAATCCTCGCCAATCGGATCGCCATCCGATCGAACGACCTGAAAGGTAGAGATACTTCTCTGTTTTCAAAATGCTACAACAAAAACTTCAAAGCCATCATACACAAACACATCCTTACCAAACGAATGTCAATCCGACCGAATGGCCATCCGATCGGATGACCATCCGATCGGATTGCCATTCGACACTTGGTCACTTTCACCGTTTTACGCACCGCTCTTCGCTTTTGCTATCGTTAACTGTTCAGGCTAATCACACTAGCGCTCCCTTCAATCCATTACCATCGATGTGAGTATACTTGATCCCCTTTTGCTTTATGCACTTTTAGGTATTACATACATTACTTATTCAAAATCACATCAATCACACAACGCAAACATTATTTATACGCTGACCGCTATTGCATGTTACTTGTTACTCGATGAATGCTTGTATGTTATGTTAACACAGTGATTGTTGCATGACGTCTAAGCAACGATAGTACTATTTGTTTGGACTCAGTACCTGTCGTGGATAGGGGATGTTAAGGTTACCTCTCACATGTCATGGTGGTGATATGTGTTGCGCATTCTACAACTCACAGTCTAGTTTGTGCATATTTCATTGTCGATAACCTACTAGCTTCGCATTATACATGTAACATGTTGGTTATGCGTAAACGATTTTGAACTCTACTATTACTATTAAACTTTTATGCTCACCTTTACACTATGTGTATTGACCTCTATTTTAACGTATGTGACAGGTGTTTGATAGCTTAGGATGCTTGCTTGCTGTTCGATGGAATCGAGCTTAGGAGAGTCTAGAAACCAACAAAGACAATTTACTTTTATTTAAATTTGAGTTGTCGGAACATGTTATTCGTCTTTGAGATATCGCTGTCTGTAATAACGTACTTGCTTAATAGGTTATGGTATGGGACATAATATTAACTATTCGGTAAAGTAGTTGTTATGGAATTTCTCTTGGACAATCTGTTTCGCTCTGTGCCGCGCCCCGATCTTTCCGCTATCAGTTGGGGTGTGACAGATTGGTATCAGAGCTATAATTACAGGGAATTAGGCGAGACTCGACCTAGTCCGGGCCGATGTCTTAGAAACGACCTAGTCTATAGTCTAAGTACCGATAGACTGATTTGTGCATGCCCGGTATGGGTTTTCTACTCGCTTACTCGCTGTACACTACAATTTTGCGCGAACATCGCATACTACAGTTCCGCGCAAGATCAGCCTTTCCAAAGGCTGATTACTCACACAAACAGATGATCTGGTTAAGATTAGGTGTGAAAACCGTAAACTCTCGACCAGATCACTCGTTCGAATTGCTATTTTTACTATTAACAAGAGAAATTGCGTTGAAGTAGGAGTGAAATCGATACTTCGACACAATTCTCCTCATCTATCTCGTGATTCTATCATACCAACAGGGATGTAGTCGCTAAGTTAGGGGTGAAACCCGAACCTTGATGACTCGTTCTGCTCTATACTTGTGGTTTTGCAAAACTCTCACCAAAGTCTCGACGGACTCCAACGACTTGGGTCACACTGTAACTGGAAGGATGCGTGCCGATCGCCCAAATTGAGGCGAGAGCACAGTCCAGAAGGCAAAAGTGTGTGCCTAAGGTCCTTGTGAATAGTCGAATCACTTTGGGTGGTCAATGTCTATCTAGCCAAGACGATCTATCTCCGATTTTATGTGTTTCGATTCTGGAGTCCGCTGCGGCTAACTCTGTGATTTGTCGCTTATATGATCAACTTTATGTGAAATTTATGTGATTTATATGGTGATTTGTTAGCGTTTTGAGATAAACAGTACGGTGGTACTGATGGTTTCGATTTCCACGTTTCTCGCTCCGCCAAAACACACACAATTCACACCACATTAACAAATCGCGTGCTAAACTACTCGCTATGCTACTCGCTGATCGCAATCGCTATACTTAAACATTATACGTGATGTGAAGGATAAGTGAATACGTGCAACATATGTGCTTAGGATAGTTTATGTGTTTACGTGCTTATGTGTTTATGTGTCTATGTGTATATGTTCTTGTGTGATTCCGTGTTTATGTGACTACGTGTTCCTGAGCTCTATGGTGAATCGCTAGACTATGCTACGATTAATCAAAATTGAGTTTGAGTCCTATGGCGATGTCTGATGCAGACAATGTCATCGTTTGGATCATTCCACTCGCGCGCTGCTCGCCGAAACCATGATGACAAACGCATCGCCGCTCTCGTCTCTAAGCAAATGGCGAAAGTCATCCCACATATCGTCAGTGAACTGAACGAGAATGCAAGGAAGTCCTCGGAAGAGTCCAGGACTGATGCTCCTATGGCTGCTTTGAGCTTCAAGCAGTTCAAAGCCTGCGGACCAAAGGAATTCACCGGAGAAGATGGTCCTACGGCCATGTTTCAGTGGTTTGATTCTATCGAAGTCACCTTGCGCCAGAGTGGCTGTCCAGAGAACCTACGCACCATCAATGCTACCGGCGTCTTCCAATCCCGCGCTCTTGATTGGTGGACGGCCGAGAGGAACAAACGAGGAAACGATGCAGCTTTCGGATTGTCTTGGGATGAGTTGAAGAACATAGTGATTCAAGAGTTCTATCCTCCCCATGAATTCCAAAAGCTTGAGGATGAATTCTGGCACATAAAGTAGGATGGTGGAGATAACGCTGGTTTGACTGCTCGCTTCAAGCAGTTGAGTATTATTTGTCCCGGTTAGGTTACTACCCCAGATATCACAATCAAGAAGTATATCCGTGCTCTTCCAGACTGCGTCGCAGATTTTGTTCAGGCTGCAAAGACAACAACGATCGAGGAAACCTACCTGCTCGCTGCAGAGATCAACGATAAGAGAGTCAGCGCGGGTTATTTCAACAAAACCTCCAAGAATCTGCATCAAGTCACAGCCGCTGCCACCGCTGAAACCACTGCCGCACCACAGTCATCAAAGCTCTCGAGACGCAAGAGGAAGAACAACAGCAGTTCCAGCAACAAGAACTCTGCGATCGCTATAGCCCCGCTCCAAATAGTACCAGCACCACCGCAACCTCAACACCGCCAAGTAGCGGCGCCTGTGGTCAATGCACCGCCTGCCAAGCGTGCATACACTGGACCACACCCGCTTTGCCCTACTTGTACTTATCATCACCCGGTGGGTATCGCATGCCGATTCTGTGTTCATTGCAATATGTACGGCCACTTTACCGCCAACTGCCGTACAGGTCCACGTCAAACCCCAGCTCCCGCACAAAGTCAAGCTCCTGCTCAACAAGTTCTACTTCCTGCTCCTCAAGGCCATCAAGCAGCTCCTTCACCCGCGGCTCATGCTAGAGCTTGCTTTGCGTGTGGTGATCCCAACCACTTCGCAAACATGTGCCCAAATTGAGTGGTGAAGCAAGAGCCACAACAGCAGCAGCCCCAGCAGTAGCCTCAGCAACAACAACAACAGCCAGCAGCCCGCGGGCGTGCTTTCAACATCAACACCCGTCAGGCTCAACCGGACAACAATGTGGTCAATGGTATGTTTCTTGTGAATGGTATATATGCTTCGTGTTTGTTTGATACTGGAGCAGATAACTGTTTTGTATCATTTGAATTCGAAAAGCTCCTTAATCGTAGGCGCGCTCATCTCCCCTCGACGTTTGATGTTGAAGTTTCCACCGGAAGAACCGTCGCAGTAAATTCTGTTCTACGTGATTGTACGCTTGGACTCAACAATCACGTTTTCCCTATCCATCTTATCCCGATGCAGCTCGGTAGTTTTGATATCATAGTAGGTATGGATTTTTTTCGTGAAAATCATGCTGAAGTTGTTTGCTTCGATAAGATGATTCCTTTCTCGCTCGCTAATGGTGATCAACTTTGTGTGTATGGCAAAACTCCTACAAAAGGGCTAAAACTCATGTCATGTGTCCAAGCCATCAAGTATCTTCGCAAGGAATACAGTGCTTTCTTGGCTAACATTATAGTAACGGAGAAGGAAAAGAAAGAAAACTCAGGAGTAAAAGATGTCCTCGTTGTTTGCGAATTCCCCAACGTTTTCCCCGATGATTTACCCAGATTACCTCCCGCTCGTGATATCGATTTCCGAATCGACCTCATTCCTGGAGCAAACCCTGTTGCTAAAGCGCCTTATCGTCTCGCTCATTCCGAAATGCGTGAACTCTAGAGTCAGCTCCAAGAACTACTTGATAAAGGCTTTATTCGCCCTATCACCTCTCCATGGGGCGCACCTGTCCTTTTTGTTAAAAAGAAGGATGGATCGTTCCGAATGTGCATCAACTATAGGGAGTTGAATAAGCTGACTATCAAGAATCGCTATCCCTTGCCTCAAATCGATGATTTTTTTGATCAGTTACAAGGTGCTACGTGTTTCTCGAAGATCGATTTACGCTCAGGCTATCACTAGTTACGCATTCAAGAGGATGATATTCCCAAAACCGCTTTTTGAACCCGCTATGGTCATTACGAGTTTGTCGTCATGCCTTTTGGTTTGACCAATGCTCCCGCAGTCTTCATGGATCTAATGAATCACGTGTGCAAACCCTTTCTTGACCGCTTTGTCATCGTGTTCATCGACGATATCCTGATCTATTCCAAGTCAAAAGCCGAACACTCACAACATCTACGTTTGGTTCTTGAGTTACTCCAGGGAAACCGTCTCTACGCCAAGTTCTCCAAGTGTAAATTTTGGTTGAAGGAGGTTCAATTCTTGGGTCACATTGTCAATAGTCAAGGTATTCATGTCGATCCCACGAAGATCGAAGCTGTTAAGAGTTGGGTTACACCAAAGAACCTGTCTGAAGTCCGCTCTTTTCTCGGACTGGCAGGCTATTATCGCCGATTTATCGAAGGTTTTTCTAAGATCGTTGTGCGGCTTACCTCGCTTACGCATAAGGATAAACCTTTTGTTTGGGGAACTAAACAAGAGGAAGCCTTTCAAACTCTCAAATCTATGCTTTGCAATGCCCTCGTGCTCTCACTACCCGACGGAAACGACGACTTTATAGTTTCTGTGATGCCTCAAACCTTGGTCTTGGTTGTATTCTTATGCAACGAGATAAGGTTATCGCGTACGCCTTTCGACAGTTCAAGATCCACGAGAAGAACTACACCACACACGACCTCGAGCTTGGCGCAGTTGTTTTTGCGTTAAAGATTTGGCGACACTACCTTTACGGTACCAAGTGTACGATCTTCACCGATCATAGGAGCCTACAACATATCTTTGACCAGAAAGAACTGAATATGCGTCAACGCCGGTGGGTAGAACTGCTCAACGATTACGACTGTGAGATTCGTTACCATCCAAGCAAAGCAAATGTTGTTGCCGATGCTCTCAGCCGACGAAGCTATTTACATAGCGTTCGTAATATCCAAGCCCTGCATCATCTCGAAACTCTTATCCGTGACGCTCAACATGCTTGTTTTACCGAACGAACTTTGAAGAAGGAAAAGATTCTAAACGATGGCGCCCAACTTGAGAATAAATCGAATGGTATCTTTCATTATTTGGACCGAATTTGGACTCCCAAGCGTACGAATTTGCGACAACTTCTGATGGACGAAGCCCACAAATCTCGGTATTCTATTCATCCCGGTGCTGACAAGATGTACCAAGACATGCGCTACAAGTACTGGTGGCCGCGCATGAAAAAGGATATCGCCCTATATGTTTCAAAGTGTCTGACTTGTTCCAAGGTCAAGGCTGAGCAACAAAGACCCTCTGGCTTACTCGTACAACCCGAGATCCCGATGTGGAAATGGGAGAGTATAGCTATGGACTTTATAACGAAACTTCCGCGCACGACATCGGGCCACGACATCATCTGGGTTGTTGTTGACCGTTTGACTAAATCTGCCCATTTCCTGCCGATACGAGAAGACTTTAAGGTAGAAAAATTAGCCCGAATCTACACCGACGAAATCATTTGTCGACACGGGATGCCTCGTGACATCATCTCTGACCGCGATGGTCGGTTTACCTCGCGTCTTTGGGAAACGTTTCAATCTGCTCTCGGTACAACTCTTAATCTAAGTACCGCTTTCCATCCCCAAACTGATGGTCATACTGAAAGAACGATTCGCACCCTTGAAGACATGCTTCGCTCGTGTGCATAGATTTTGGTGGTAATTGGGACGCGCACTTACCTTTGGTCGAATTCTCGTACAATAACAATTATCATTCTAGCATACAAATGGCACCATTTGAGGCATTATACGGAAGGAAATGTCGATCACCTATTGTATGGCACGAGATCGGAGACGCGCAAGTCACCTGTCCTGAGCTGTTGCAAGAAACGACTAAGAAAATCCTCCAAATTTGAGATAATCTATTGAAAGCTAGAAGCCGACAGAAAAGTTACGCTGATAGACGCCACAAGCCCCTTGAATTTGACGTTGGCGATCACGTACTCCTAAAGGTTGCACCTTGGAAGAGAGTGATCAGATTCGGCAAGAAAGGAAAGCTCGCGCCTCGATATGTTGGACCCTTTAAAATTCTGGAAAGGATTGGAAAAGTGGCCTACAGACTCGAACTACCGGAGGAACTTAGTAACGTCCACCCGACTATCCAGGTTTCGAACCTCAGAAAGTGCTTGGCCGACCAGGAATTACATGTCCCTCTTGAAGATTTACAAGTGGATGAAACATTACACTTCGTGGAAAATCCTTTCGAGATCATGGGACGAGAAACCAAGGTGCTCAGACGCTCCTGCATTTCCATTGTGAAGATTTGCTGGGAAGGCAAACGAGGCGCCGAGTTCACCTGGGAACTCGAAAGTGACATGAAGGCGAAGTACCCACAACTGTTTGTTACGCCTACATCTTAAATTTCAGGACGAAATATCCTAAAGTAGGGGAGGCTGTAACAACCCGCTTTTTTGGAAAGTCAAAGTACAAGTCAAAGTCAAAGTCAAAGGAAGAAAAGATTGCTAATTGCGATCTGTCACTCCTTGCTTAACTATTGATTGTACATTAATGACTTGTAATCGAATCTTTTATTAAATTGCTTTAGTTGTATTATGTGGAGTATCTACTAGTAATCGAGGTTTAATCGCATATTTATCGCTAATCGCTATCGCATTCGAACTCGAATTATGTGTTCTGGATATTGTTTTACGTGTGTGTGCAATTATGTGTTACTTGTGCATGTTGTGTTTATGTTGAGGTGATTAATCGCAATCGCATTTACAATTCTATCGCATCGCAATCTAATCGCAAACGCTAAACGCAAGTTATTTATAGTGATTGTATGTTAGATATAGTAGTTAGGTTATTTGTGTGACTATTGGGTGATACTATTGCATCGCTCACTCGAATCGCATCGCAACGCTCAACACGCCAATCAAAACGACAAAACTCAGTGCGCCTGACATCTGGATCGAATGGCCAACCGATCGAGTGGCCATCCGATCGGATTGCCATCCGATCGAACCGCCATCCGATCGGTGGCCAATCCGACACTTATGCACTTTCCTATTTTGGAAACCCTATAAATACCCTCCTGTCACATCATTTGTGATGTGACAGCCCTCTCACTCGACCAGCTCGCTCAAGCCCTCTTTTCTCCTGATTTCTCACGATTCTTGTAAGTTTTCAACTCAAATCTTGTACTTCTATGATCTACACACGCATCTTCATCATTTTCACCTTTGAATCTCAACTTTTAACCATGAAACCACCGGATTTGAGGTGTTTTAGGGGACGTCATCATGGAGTTCTTATGAACTTCAAGATTTGGATTCATTCCACTAAGAACAACTCAGATCTGAAGGATTTCCAGATGATTTCACAACGATTTTGTATAGATCTAAATATTTTCAAGGTTGAAAGGATTGAAAGATGGTTTTCCAACTTTCTTTCAACTCTTTTACACTCAATGCACTCAAAACCGGTAGAACCGGAGCTCGTTCTGATCTTCTACTCTTTCTTAGTGTTGAGTTAGTTCAAGACCTGGTTACTATCAAGGAGACAACCGATTTCGGGTTAAACAAGAACAACCAACACGAACCAGTAAACTGATCGGATTTAGGTGATTCCTGTTCGATCGGATGACTTGGGGCTTGACGAGGTTCTATTTTCTAGTACGTTATCAAACCGTCTCGAACAAACCACAAACTTTCAAAATAATCAAGTTCAAAACGATTGGATTCGTTGGGACGGATTGCCGTCCGATCGGATTGCCATCCGATCGAACCGCAATCTGATCGGATTGCACTTGAGGTTCAACACTTAAACAATTTTCAGCATGTTCAATACATAGGTTAGTTCCAACGGATTGTTATCCGATCAGATTGCTATCTGATCGAGTGACCGTCCTGCTGTGAACTTGTTCTCAAATGAGAAGCCTCGCCAATCGGATCGCTATCCGATCGAACGACCGTTCGATCGAACGACCTGAAAGGTAGAGATACTTCTCTGTTTTCAAAATGCTACAACAAAAACTTCAAAGCCATCATACACAAACACATCCTTACCAAACGAATGTCAATCCGACCGAATGGCCATCCGATCGGATTACCATTCGACACTTGGTCACTTTCACCGTTTTACGCACCGCTCTTCGCTTATGCTATCGTTAACTGTTCAGGCTAATCACACTAGCGCTCCCTTCAATCCATTACCATCGATGTGAGTATACTCCATCCCTTTTTGCTTTATGCACTTTTGGGTGTTACATACGTTACTTATTCTAAATCACATCAATCACACAACTCAAACACTATTTATACGCTGACCGCTAATGCATGTTACTTGTTACTCGATGAATGCTTGTATGTTATGTTAACACAGTGATTGTTGCCTGACGCCTTAGCAACGATAGTACTATTTGTTTAGACTCAGCACCTATCGTGGACATGGGTTGTTAAGGTTACCTCTCACATGTCATGGTGGTGATATGTGTTGCGCATTCTACAACTCGCAGTCTAGTCTGTGCATATTTCATTTTCGATAACCTACTAGCTTCGCATTATACATGTTACATGCTGGTTATGCATAAACGATTTCGAACTCTACTATTAAACTTGTATGCTCACCTTTACACTCTGTGTATTGACCTCTATTTTAACGTATGTGATAGGTGTTTGATATCTTAGGATGCTTGCTTGCTGTTCGATGGAATCGAGCTTAGGAGAGTCTAGAAAGCAACAAAGACAATTTACTTTTATTTAAATCTGAGTTGTCGGAACATATTATTCGTCTTTGAGATATCGCTGTCTGTAATAACTTACTTGCTTAATAGGTTATGGTATGGGACATAATATTAACTATTCGGTAAAGTAGCTGTTATGGAATTTCTCTTGGACAATCTGTTTCGCTCAGTGCCGCGCCCTGATGTTTCCGCCATCGGTTGGGGTGTGACACAAACGCCTTTCTTCATGGGAAACTAACTGAAACAGTATACATGTACCAACCAATGGGATTTCTCCACAGGGATTTCCCAGACCATGTTTACCTCCTCCAAAAATCACTTTATGGTCTGAAACAGGCACCACGTGCATGGTACCAGCGTTTTACGGATTTTGTCCTCTCCATTGGGTTTCTCCAGAGTCGACGTGATAATTCTCTTTTTACATATCACCACGGGGGTGATAGTGTTTACCTACTTATTTATGTAGACGACATCATTCTCACCACTTCTTCTGACAAGCTTCAGTTACAACTCATATCCAGTCTTGCGGCTGAGTTTGCAATGAAAGATCTTGGGACTCTAAGCTATTTTCTGGGAATTAGTGTCTCTCGCACTGGAAACTCCATGTTCTTATCCCAACATTCTTATGCACTAGATATTATCAATCGCGCAGGTATGACATCCTGTAATCCCTGTGCAACACCAGTCGACACAAAAACGAAGCTCAGTAGCACGTCTGGTGTCGCTTTTGATAACCCAACCCTATACCGCAGCTTAGCAGGTGCTTTTCAGTATCTTACCTTTACCAAACCAGATATCACCTATGCGGTTCAGCAAATATGTATACATATGCATGCACCAACAATTGATCATTGGACTGCCCTAAAACGTATTATAAGATACATTCAAGGCACCTCCACCTTCGGACTCACTCTCTCCCCAGGCATGACCACTATTCGAGCATACACCGACGCTGATTGGGCTGGATGCCAGGATACTCGTCGTTTTACGTCTGGTTACTGTGTCTACATGGGACAAAACCTGTTATCTTGGTCCTCCAAACGACAATCCGCCATCTCCAGGTCCTGTGCCGAAGCTGAGTATCGCGCTGTTGCCAACGTTGTTGCTGAGGTATGCTGGATTCGAAACCTGCTTCTTGAACTGCGGCACCCTATCAAAACGGCCACTCTAGTCTATTGTGATAATATTAGTGCCATTTATCTTTCGGGCAATCCAGTTCAGCATCAGATGACCAAACATATAGAGTTGGACATTCACTTTGTTCGGGAACATGTCCAACGTGGTACCATTCGCATTCTTCATACGCCTACACGGTTTCAAATTGCAGTTCAAAATTCAACAAATGATGAATGGGTTAACAACTTCGACAACACAGGATAAATGGGAGTGGATCGTGAACATCAGGGGTGAATTATTAGTTGCTTCATGCCAAGAACTCCTTGTGAGACATGCGGTCCCATTCTTTCCATACGAATGGATTAAAACGGTACCAAAAAAGTGAATGTGTTTGCTTGGAGAGCCGAACAAGACCGCCGTGCTACATTAAAGGGTCTTCAAAAAAGAAATATGCTCCATGGATCGACTACTTTTCGATTGTGTGGGGAGACCGATGAAGACACGAACCATCTTTTCGTGTCTTGTTACATTGCTAAGGTCATATGGCAAAAGGTTAGTACGTGATGTAACATACCTCCTATCTATGCTGTTGAAGTGAGGGACCTGCCCAAGACCCATAAAAGTTTGCATTTGTCCGAACACAAAAAAAAGACTTGTGCAAACAATTGTGGTAACATGTTGGGTGATTTGGAAAGCTCGCAATGAGGTCATCTTCGCCAGAAATAGAATAAACGCGAATGGGATAGTTGGTGAAATACAATCGTTGGCCTTCATTTGGATTAAACATAGATCAAATATCGAGCTTACGGACTGGGAGAGTTGGGTGAATTTTAATTTTAATTTATAGATGTAATGTAAGAAACTATACCGGGTGTTTTATCAATGGTGATGGCTATATGTTGCTAAAACCTCACTGGTAACGTCCGCTTGTAAGTTTTTGGTGATGAATAAAAGTAATTTGCACAAATGGGGTGGTGGTCCATTGGCAAAGACAACCTTTAAACACTTTGGGAGATAGAGAGGTATTGAGTTTAAGTCACACAAACAAGAATAAAAGAAATTTGCGGATAAAAAAGAAGTGTTAAAAGTTTAGGTTTGCTCAACTCTACTCCACACAAGCCACCGTTTTTGAACGTTGACTATTAACGAAATATAGGATTGTAATTAAAGTCTTACTCTGATGTGTAAATCAAGAAAAATGAGCTTTCACACATGATTGTTTCATTGTCGTCTTATAATTCTCCTGTCTGTTAATAATACAACTTTATGAATAGTCATTGAGGGCATTCTCCTGTTTATTAATAATAGAACTCTATGAATAGTCATCTCCTTTTTTTTTTTTTTTTTGAAAGAGGGCGATTTATTAGAAACATTACTCAAGCAAGTTGCTCAAGTGGTACAGAACAGTAAAGGAAAAAAAAAAACATGAAAGGTACATGCAGAGCTAAGTCAAAAACAATGCAGCCAAACACAAAAAAGTGCAATATTTGTCACCATGCCACCTTAAAATTGCACCAGGTCTTCCATTCCAGCTTGCAGTTTCTTTGCTCTTGAGTTAATCCAAATGAATGATAGTGCCTTGATCTCTCCAAATGAATAGTCATCTCCTATCTATTAATAATAGAACTCTATGAATAGTCATTGAGGGCATTTAGGTAATTATGTTAAATTAACATTAACAATGTAGTTAAAGTCTTATTATATTGTTTAAATTAAAAGTAGTTGATTCCAGTAGCGGACCCAGGATTTTTTCCCTGGGGGTGCGGAAATCTTTTAAAGATTTTAGACCCCTAGCTATATAAAAAAATCGGTTCATAGCGGGCCGGGTCATGTAAAACAAGTAAACACAAACAAACAAAGTTTCATAGCGGGTCGAATCAGATCGGGTCGGGTCCATTTCAATTTTCAAACAATCAAACCCTAGTTCCTAACTTCCTATCACATTAACAAACAAAAACGCATCAACATTCAAATCATCCCTACTTCTATTTCTCTTAATCATTAAATAAAAGAATAAAAAAAACTTATCTAAAACATACATTGGTCTTTATTTAAAAGAATCCGACGAAAAAAAGTGGCTCAACCCCTTTCCTCTTGAGAAATCGCGACATAACTTCCCTACTCATTGATTTTTCCTAATCCTATCACATACAAAATAAACAAGGATCTTCAAGTGTTCAACCATAGCACATGTTCCTTAATTTTCAATTTAAAACTTTGAATTTCAAGCCCTAGTATTGTTATTTACCAACCAACAATCATATAATCAACAAAACCACCAACGATTTGGGTTTTTTTTTATTACGTGGACTGATTTTGTTTAACAAAACTAGTAGTTGGAATGGGGCTTGAATGAGTATTAAGTTATTGGGCATGATGGATTGAATTTAAGTTTTATTAAAGGGGTTAGTGGGCTAACTTGTTTACATAATTTAATCGGGTTTCAATCTGTGTTCACAATTTTTTTTATACAAATTCCTAACATTTTTTTCTAAGGGGTGCGGACAAAAATTTCCAAGGGGTGCGGTCAGGATTTTTCATGAAAAATACCACAAATTTTTTTTTTCAAGGGGTGCGGCCGCCCACCCATTACATAAAGTAGGTCCGCCCATGGTCGATTCGTTGTCGTCTTCTAATCATGCTATGAATTTAAATTTTAATTTTAGGTTATAATTTGTTATTTGTGTTCATGGACTCCAGTTGTGCTTGAGTGGCGATCCACTCCAACATGCTTAACCTTGTCTCCGTACCATTTTAGTAGTGTATACAAAAAATAAAGAAATCTTTGGAGAAATACAATCGTTGGCCTTCATATGAATTAAACAGATCAAAGATTGCACTTACGGACAAGGAGAGTTGGGTGAATTTTAATTTTAATTTTAATTTATAGATGTAATGTAAGAGACTATACCGGGTGTTTTATCAATGGTGATGGCTATATGTTGCTAAAACCTCACTGGTAACATTCGTCTGTAAGTTTTTTGGTGATGAATAAAAGTAATTTTCCGATAAAAAAAGTGTTAGAGTTTAGGTTTGCTGAACTCTACTTTTTTTTTGAACGGCCAACAAATCAATACCGAGCACTCTCAGGGCACCCACTGGACAAACGGAGTACTCCGAGAGTAACCCGAGTTGTCCACCACAAATTCCGGGGAAAATCCTGTAATCCACCCGCCCGTAGGCACGATGGTAAATTACCGGTAAAACCCGTTTGGCTCAAGGATCGAACCCAGGTTCCCCTGGGTCTTCTATCACTGCCCACAGTGCCTCACTCCTTTTTTGCACCAAATGAGAATAGAACTTGAGTCTTCAATGAACACATGTTCTACTACCACTTGAGCTAAAGGTCATTGGCTGAACTCTACTCTACTCCACACAAGCCAATCAAGAAAAATGAGCTTTCACACATGGCTGTGTCATTGTCGTCTTATAATTATGTTAATTTAACAATGTAATTAAAGTCTTATTATACTGTTTAAATTAAAAATAGTCGATTCGTTGTCGTCTTCTAATTATGCTATGTTCATGGACTCCAGTTCTTCTTCTATTAGAGTTCTTGTAAATACTTTGATTTCTACAACCATATTCACTGAGTCGCAAAAGTTAAGCGATGAATTCGAAAAAGCGAATAATGTTTTTGAAACGGCTAAATTTGCACACCACAGGGATTGAACCACTGACCTTCTAGTATCCTAAACTTCATATAACTTTTCAAAACCATTGGGCTATTCCCAAGTGGATACAAGAATAATTACTAAAGGTATTACATGTGTTGATATATTTCCTCTAAAATTTATGGATTTTACGTTACAAAATCTTTAACGAAAAGAAACACAATGATTATATTTGTACAAAACTTAGCCACTTTTGCGTAGAATAAATATTTAAATATAGACACAAAAGTCTACTACTTTTACGTCGGTAACCACAAATGTGAGATATCTCACTTGGTAGAGACGCATGCCTCTTAAAGATGAGATCTCAGGCTTAAACCTGAGTAAGAAAAGAATTCTTATAATATCTGGTGTAAAGGTAAAGTAGAGTAATACTTACCGTTCAAAAAAAAGTTAGACTAACCACCAATAAATAGTCAACACAAACTAACCATAATATGCACCAATAACGTGTCATAATTTGCTTCATTGATGTAATCTTGATACATGTGGAGTCTTTTATTGATTACGAAGTTAACCATAATACGTTTTCTTTGTTAATACGTAAAGTAAAAAAGGCTATAATATAGCCTGAATGTTTGACATTAAGACTATGGGATGTGGAGGGGCTTAGGTTGGGGGCATTGCTCGACATATGGCGAATGTGGGATCAACAAGCTTATGATGAAAAATGAGGGGTGTAGTGTGGCGTGGCTTAGCTTGGCGTGACCAGCCATGTGAATTTTTTTTTTAATTAAAGTAGTCAACCAAAGCCAGCCATATTGGACCAGCCAAACAAAGTCAGCCAAGTCACCCTGCACCCGCCCCCTCGCCCCACGCCAGGCTGAATACCCACGCCAAAGGGGCAACACCATGCCCAACGCTTGCCTAGGGTGGAGCAACCGGCGTTGAACCCAAACCGCAGCCCCAATCCACGCCCCACACTCCACAGTCTAAGCACAATTAGGGCTACAAAATTGATATCGATGTATGATTATTTTTTTTAAACAACAAAGTTGTTTCCCCCTAAATATTACATCTCTCAAGAATTGAACTTTGGTAATTCCTCTTAATCACTAGGCCAAAGCCTAAGTACGAAGTATGAATAATAATAATCAATAGACAATAGTTATATAAAAACTCAGGAAGATCCTTTAAATCCGACTGTTGAAGGGACTCTGAATATCGTCGAGGATTTGGAAAAGTCTTCAAATGCATGTCAATGATCAATATTCATGCACGGAAGAAACATGAAGGATGGTAGTCTAAAAGGCATTAAACATTTATGTCAATGGAATCGTTAACCTTTTTGTTGAGCAAATTCTTTCTCATGAATTTCTTTTGTTTTCGTCAAAAAGAAAAGGTAGTAAAATAAAGTGTGCTTCTATAAGAAAAAAAAAGTAAATTACAAGTTTTTGTCCTTTATGTTTACATTAAATTGCAGACGCTATCCATTTGGCTAAAAGTTCACAGGGTGTCCTTAACCTTTCAAAATTTTGCACGTTTTGTCCTTTAGGCCAAACCTGGTTAGAAATCCCAGTTAAAACTGTCATGTGCAATGCACATGAGGTTAAAATGGTAATTTCCCTCTCAATTCTTTCTATTCCAAGATACGGATCTGATATGTAAATTCTGAGTTTGCTCAATAATTCCCATCGTCATAGCCATGTTAATTCGGACAACAATAAGAGCAACAACAACAACATTATCATCAATCATCACCCAATCCCATAAAAGAAAAGAGTTTGTTTAATCAAACATATCGTGTGATGAAATCATGGGCTCTTATTTAATCGGTTGATCAAATGGCAAGAGATCAACAACTCTCTCACCTGAGCCTCATTCATCTATGCAATTTCACTCTCAACTTACTCATCATACTACAAATCCAACCATAGACAAATTTATTGTCACACCCCAACCGATGGCGAAAACATCGGAGCGAGACGAACGAGATTGCTCAAAGACTTCATAAGATTATGTGACAATAATTAAGTTCAAAACCGATTTCATTCATAACCAAAAATTGTCAAGTACATTACAATAAATTCAAATACAACATTGAAAGAGACAAGTACAACAATTCAACATAACAAAATAAGCAAATCTAGTATTTTGAGCGTGTTTCTAAGTCGTCCTACTAGATTCGTCATGAGCATCATCATCAACCTGTAACATGTTAAAAATAATGGTTCAACGCAAAAGCATTGGCGAGTACACAAGTTTGTAAATACATAGCATAAGTATAAAAAGAATTACTCGAATCCACATGGCAAATTTGTATACAAGGTTATCTAGCATGCAATACTAAGTGTCAAACCCGAGTGTCCACGAGAATTATGAGCGTCCCTCGCACAAAAGTGAACGAGACCATTTATGTATAATAAGCTTAACAAAATCCCGACGGGCGGCGTGCTACTCCTATAGCGCTATTTATGTTAAGTTGCGCTAGCTAAGTTAATGACAGGAAGCGTGTATGTATCTAGCATGAACCGAAGCATAACATTAAGCATGTATAACGGATTGAGAGTTTAAAGTACGTTACAACCCAAAGTGTGTAAAAAGAAAATGGGTCAAGTGTACTCACGGTTTTGCAACTTGTTAATTCCGTGAAGAGTTGATTGTTTGAGGATGGAACACTGAGTTCTCCTACACGAGGAAACATATGTGTGAGAGTATTCGGATGAGAACGGAGGATTCGGATTCGGGATTTATAGTACAAAAAAGTATGTATATGAGAAAATAATCATCTTGACTTAAACACTCGTTTTTGACACTATGCGTCCCGTATGGGTTGATGTGATTTCATAGGTTAAGATACCAATTAGAATCGTAACGAGAGATTTAAGTCTTAGATAATATAACTTATTACCATGACAAATAATCATTTGATTATTGTCAAGGGGTTTCTTATGCATATATTTAATATATTATATATAGTATGTAGTATGTCCAACGTGTTTATCATGAAATATCATAGAAGTCATGCATGGAGGTAGGATGATGACCTTCCTTTAACCTCTTTCGTAAGATTCACCAATGCATAAGTTGTCACAAGGACAATTCGGATGGTTATGAATGAAGTGGAAAGGAAATGTACATACTTCTCAAGGGGGAAATCATCAAGTGAGGTGGTGGATTGAAAATAGGATAGCCAAGGCTTCCAAGTAATAACACTCATACCAAAGCACAAGTCTTGTTACAAGAACAAGCTTGGTTGCTTCCAACACTTGCAGGTCAAAGGGCCTTACAAAACAGAAAGTTTGGAGGCAATTAACACCTCCGAATTCATGTGAAACAACCTTGGTTAGAGTCACTAATCATGGACTTGATTAATGGCATAAGAGCACATGTTTTTTTGAGGAAAACACAAGTTTAAAGAAATTTTATAAAGATATATTCCAAAACAGAAAGTTTGGACCTCAAAATGGTGATGTTCCACCTTGGTTTTCCATAGAAAACCTGTGGAAACACTCCTACAGGTGTTCCAAACTTTGTAGATGAAGAAGTAGTGAAGAAAATGGAAGAAAAGTGAGTATGAACTCACTTATGTAACTTGTATGAATATGTCTTGAAGCTGATTATAATATGAGAATTTGTTGCTATTTGAGAGTGTTTTAGTGAGGATTGAAGTGTTTGTAAAGTGGTAAAAGAGTGGGGAAGAGGTGGGTTTTATAGTTGAGGTTTAGAGTTAGTTAGGTGAGTCTTAATTGCAAGAAACACACTTAGAAAACACAAAAATGACCAATCCATGAGTTGGTTGAAACATTCTGCGGATTAGAGGGGGTGGCGGGGCGCGACCGAGAACCCATGTCTCCGCCGCGCGGCGCGACGGGCTTGATTCCGAAATTTTGTTTACTTTTTGGCAATTTCAGTCCCTTATGTTTATGTATTTAATGTTTTAAAGGTATAAAGTGCATTATAGTGTGGTTTTAAGTATACAAACATATAATTAAGTATAATATAAGTATGTGAATCATGAATAAGTATCGTGAATGTTCAATGACGTATAAATACGAATGAAAGGCATATAAGTTGCGTATGTATGATGCGTATTTGCAAGTTTAACACGTGTTTACAAGAATTACGAATAAAGTATCACATGTATAATGAATTTCAATGTATCACATGTATAATGAATTTCAACGTATTGTCATATATGCGTTTCACCATATTTTGCTGTTTAAATGCGATGGTAAATTGTGTTTACAAATGTTTATATGAACATTTGCTGAAATAAGAGAGTGTTTTATAACGCATGTGGCGTTAATGAACACTTTGAACAACAGGGTGTTCTATCAGCACACGACATGAATGAACACTTGTTTAAATAACCAAATATACTTCATGTCGCGCATTGGCGTGTGGAATATTTGCTTAATTTTGAACAAGTGATTTTCTCTATCGCGCTATGGCGTGCGAGACACTTGCTTAAGATAGTAAAGTGTTTTATACGCATTTGGCATGAATGAAAACTTTACTTATCACGTATTTTTCCCATCACACGTGGTGTGTGGAATACATGTTTAAATAAGTACTTTCCCTGCCGAGCCCGACCATGTGGAATACTTGTTTGAATTACCAAGTATTGTAGGGAGCATGTTTGTTTGAACCGCCTCGTGCGAATAATCCATGTCACCTAAGACGTTTGGGTTTATATATCCGAATAAGCGTTTTTCCTGCCGCATAGCGTGTGGAATATTTATTCGAATCATCAAATTAGTTTTGCCGTGCATTTGTTGCAACCATGAAATATCATTTGTCATATCACGTGCTATGTGAGAAGCATACATATCCTATTGGCACGGTTCATAGCCAACTTAAGGTGTAGCGCATAGCTATATAAGATGTGTCGTGCACAACCAAGTAAAATTTGATGCGAATAGCCAAATGACCATATGGTGTGTAGTTGTATAAAGATCAAGCCCATAGGCTAGTGTAGTGTAAACTACATTGCGCTGAGCTTCACTGGTTAGTATACACTAATAAATAACATAATAAAATGCAATAACGGAAATGACGGAGTGAGTCGGTCCAATACCATACCTCTACAACAGGGTTTTTAACGATGGAAAGATCTATCGGAAGTCGCTCAGTGAAAGTGGGAATCATCAGAAAACATGGCATGAGTAAAGAATTTACCAGTGAAAGAAGAATCATCAGAAAACATGGCACGAGTAAAGAATTTACTGATAAGTTAGCACTTATGGACCATCAAAAAATCATATTTTTTATCTTTACTAAAAACATAAATGTATTACAATTGGTGAAAATAAAAATATATAACAATATATGTAGAAACAAAAATTACAAATATTTTAACTATATGTGCCAAGGAAAACTATATTATCTTATTTTCACCGACCTAGGAGTTAACAAGATATTGTTTTTTGCAAAAAAGAGAATCTTAGTTAATAAACATGATTTTTTAGAAGGTGAAGAATCTCGTGTTTAAAAGGAGTAATCCGGTTTTTAGACCATGCGTAGTCGTTGTAAAATTGGGCGTTTTTTTATGAAGCACGCCCAAACACGCCCGACGTCGGCCCCCTGGGGCGTTTTTGATCAAATTTTTTGAAAAGCGTTGTTTTAATAACGCTCGAGCCCGGCACAAATTTCGAAACATTACCGTTGAGGACATGATTAATTGGTGGGTTTTGGTTGGAGTAATGATTGACGAGACATTATTGGGCATTATCACTACTACGCCCCTTTGTGAAAAACGCCCCTTTTACTGACTAGGATTACACGTGGCGGACAACGCTCATGGATGGGACATTATTTGTTGTTACCACTACGCATGGTATGTATGAAATTTTGAATGTGATTTGGTGAGTGTTTTGAAACTAGATTACGTCTTATTCTATTATTTCCCATCAGTCCATCAGACGTAACAAGCAAGCAAGGATTGATGCATGCATTATTATCACTTTTTCTCTTTTCACATTTGAATGCTTTGACTACTTTTAGGAAATTGCATCTTCAATTTACCAATACTTCTATTAAAGCATTCCTAATAATTAAATTCTAAAATACACGTGGATGATGTGAATATGGGATCTGGTAGAGAATTTATAAAGGAGGTTTTTTTGAACATATTACACATGCCTACATCTAGGGCTATAAATAAATTAAATAAACACAAATAACGCCTTATTCGTATTTGTTCTTTAAGGATATAATGTGTTCAAAATGGTTTATGAACACTTACCGAATAAGATTTTATGTTCGTGTTCGTTTATTAAGAAAAGGAACGTGTTCACGAACGGTTCGTGAACACAAACATGGTTAAGATTCACGAAGACGACAATGGCTAGAGGTGATGGTGAGAGGGAGCATCACTAGACCTTGAATGCCTAATCGTTGAACGAAGGTTGATAGTGTTTTTTGATGTGAATAATGAGAAGGAAAGTGAAACGGTGCATAAATAAGGTGGAGACAGAGTTTTCTATTTTATTGGTTTGGGTAATGAAATCAATAAGAATTAGAGAATATAAAAATTTAGATAAAACAAATAAATGCTAAAAAATCTTTAATGAACAACGTAAACAAACGAATATGAACGAATGTTAACGAACACATTATCCAACGCTCACGAACGCAATTGAACAAACCAGGCATCTATTCGTGTTCGTTCATTTAACTAACCGAACAAATTTTCTTGTTCATTTCGTTCATTAATCAAACGAACGAATGTCAACGAACTTCCTACAGAACGGTTCACGAACTACTCGTTGAACGTTTGATTCATTTACAACGCTATCTACATCTACATATAGTAGCGAAGTTGAATGTTTAAAAATAAAATACAAAAATTTAAAACAAAAAAAAAGGCTACGGCCAATGAGGAAGTGCTAGATAGCTGGCTGACACTATTCCCGGCCCTAGTCTTTAGTAGATTGACTAAACATGTGTACTAACAAAGTTAAAGCACAAGACTAAACACACATTTACACAAACTTAACAAAAAAAAGAAAGTTTTGTAGAAATAGAGGGACTAAAGACGTATATTTGCGAAGTTGAATGTTTAAAAGTAAATACAATATACTAATTAAAAAAAAAGCAAAATATTTAAAACAAAAAAAAGGCCACAACCAATGAGGAAGTCTTAGGCAGCTGGCTGGCACTATTTCAGCCCATGGCCTTTAGTAGAGGGACTAAACATGTAAACTATCAAAGTTAAAGCACAAGACTAAACATGCATTTACATAAACTTAACCAAAAAAAAGAAAGCGTACTAGGAATAGAGGGGCTAAAGGCGTATATTAGTGAAGTTAAAGTTTTAAAAGTAAAATACCAAATAACTAAAAAAATGGCCACGACCAATGGAAATGTGCCAGTCCTTGCCATATATATATACGTATATATATAGGGTTCATGCAAGAACCACCCGTATTGCGAGAACCAATGTGAACAAGCAGCAATTTTGTAAATACCAAACAACTTTTAAAATAAGCGCTTAATTGATTCCCTTACTATCGGACTTCAAGCACAAATTAAATTGCATTTAATAAAAACTTTCATGTCCACTCTCTGAACTCTGATTACATCCAAATCTCTCAACATTTCACAACCTGATTCTCTCAACAATTCGTCGATTACAATCGATTACATCATCGTCCTGAATACATCATCACTTCACCATCATTAGTTCACCATATCGAAGCATCTGGATAGAGATTTTATCTCAGATTTGAGATTTTACCAGCTAATATTTCATATTTTGTCATATAATCGAGGTTAGTTCCCAAAATTCGTCCAAAATTAGTCGTATAATCTATATTAGGAACATAATCATCGATCATACACTCTTCATCCATTCGTAATTAGGGCAACGTGTTTATAAGCAATATGGATTTTTAATCCGTTCATAATTAGGGCAACGTGATTATAAGATGATTCAATAAGCGTGTCACTACGACGGTATCGCCGGGAATCAATCGCCGTCGGAATCGTTGACGGATTTGTAACATAGATACTGTCATATAAATCGAGACACCGTTTGCAAGTTTATACAATTCGTTTATACTGTTATACGATAAATAGTTTGTCGTTTGTACTTTTATATGATTGATAATTTGTCAATTCAAACTTCGTTTTGTATTGTGTGATATATAGTTATGCACATGTGCATAGATTAATAAGTCAATCTGCACCTGTGCATATTGTGCAATAACATGTGAATAAGGTTGTTAATGTTGATGCACAAGCCATTGTATAAGGTATTTAGTTGTATTTTGGTGTGATGTATAGTTATACACATGTGTATTTAATGTTTGATTATGTTAATAAGGTAGTGTTATGTGATATATAGATATGCACATGTGCATAGCTTAACAAAATATGTTAATATGCACATGTGCATAATTTGTCATAATAGGTTAGTAAGGTATTTATTGTTTACCCACATATTCATTGTAGATCATCAATGGAAAAAAAATCGAAAAAAGTAACGTTTGTATTAAAGTTAAGGGATGAAGGGTCATCAAGAATGTCGGACACAACATGGAAGACTAATATGCGAATGTTGAACAAAAATGTTAGAAGCTGTTGATTATTTAGTATTAGGTTAACAAGGTCATTTATGATGGTGCACATATGTATAGTTATGCACATGTGCATATTTTACCATAATAGATTTGTTAATGATTAATGTTATATATGGTTAGTGATAATACGAATTTTGATTTGGTACAGGCTAAGGTTTATTATTGAAGCATGCCTGTTGATAAGGTAAGTCATTATCACACCCCCAAATTCCACAAGCGGAGTATCACCGCAGGGAGCGTGACTGACCAGGATCCAGCCACCAATCATATTGAACAATATAAATTAAGTAAATAAAAGTCCAAACCAAAAAATATAATTGGTGTCAAAACATTTCAACAAAGTTTAAGTTATCAGCGGAAGCATAAAGTTCAAAACCCAAAACATAAGTTTAAAAGTTAATAAGTTTAACATGGAACTCAGCAGTCCATGTCCCACAACGACCTCGTCCTCCTGTGCAAGCTCCATCAAAACACCTAGCGACCTGCAAGGCATATAGTAACGAATCAACAACAAAGTTGAGCGAGTTCACACTTGGTTGTCCATTTTAGTGTTGTTCCAAAAACCATAAGTTGTTTCAAAAACCACGAGTTTAATCAGTTCCTTGTTTCCCAAACCATAACCAGTGGGGGCTTCCCCATGTAATCCACTAGACCCGTTACTATATCGACTACTGACTGTAGTTATGTTTATGTGCCATGCGTCAATGTCTATCATCATTGAAAAAGTGCCTAGATCCATTAGTCCACTCCCGTCCACTACGGCACGGTGTGAGGCTTGTCAAACCTAATAGTGCTATTTAACTAATGACTCGTTCGCCATTGGCCCGACGATTAAGTCGATATAAAAATGAGGGACTTAATGATAGAGTTTTGTCTAGTGTCAATGTTGTCACCCTTTAGTTAAGAGGGTGGGAGTACGTGTCAAGAAGAACACGCAGGTTTCAATGTTGTCACCTTTCAACAAAGAGGGTGGGAGTACGTATTCTACCCAAGGAGAATACGCAGGTTTCCTTATTAATCGTTAACCCATTCCCAAACCACCGGGAATCCCATGCCTTGTAGAAAGTGTGAACTCACCTTAGGTTAGCTCGACAGGTAAGCAAAAAGGTCACTTGAGCTATTTGTGGTCAACCACGCCCTAACATGGTTACCATACAAGTCAGGTCTAGGTTCAAGTAGTGCACATAAGTTTACACATGAACTGATCATGACATTGACGTGATGTCGTGGTCACAATCAAATTTAATCCAATTACTACTAAATAGATAGTGGCAAGTGGGTATCGAACACAGGGAGTTTGTGGAATATGTGTTATTTGAAGATTCTCTAAGTTAACTAAATTAAACTAATTGCAATGAAAGTAAGATTCAAGAGTTGGTTTGGTTGATTAAGTTTTAAAAACTAAGAATTCTATTCTAATTGCAAAATAAAAGTTTGGTTTGTAAACAATTTAAAGACAAATGGCCATCTTTAGTTTCCGGTTTGCTTCGACGTTTATGCTATCATTCCACTAGAAAGAACTACATAGACATAGTTCATGTGTAATTACTTGTTGTGATAAAAGGGAACTAAGTACTCAGATTCCTAGAACGTGAGGTTGTTACCCGATGACCAATTAACCCTTACCCAATCCTAATTCTACCCATGATATCTCGATTGCCAACGGCACCAAGAACGTATGGTTTCAAACTAGATTAACATAAGAATCAATAATTTACAAACAATAAATCACACACCATAACAAACAAATCATAAAGACAAAGTTTGTTATTCTAGAAATAAGGAAACCAAGCATAAAGTCTTACATAACCTTCAACCAAAGATAGTCATCAAGAGTTTAGCCACTCATGGCTTGAACAAACATCATCACAAAAGTTTCAATGTTCATATGGATTCAAAACACTAACAATGATTAGAGAATGTCTTCAAGCTCCAAGCAACACCAAAATTCGTCTCCAATAAGTGTGTAACCGAATGGGATTGATTAGAGGTGAAAAGACACCATAAATCCGCATTAAAAGGTGGAAGTTACACATTTACGCAGGTCAGCGCCGTAAGCTACGATGGCCACCGTAGCTTACGGTGGCTTGGAATGGCTTACGGTGGCTTTAAACTGTCATACGGTGACAAAAAGTAACAGTCAGCGCCGTAATACGGCAGGCTTCAACATGAAAACTTGTTTTCAGCATAACTTTTTCGTTTCAACTCCGTTTTCTTCACCGTTTTCGCCTACGTTCTCATAATTTCATCCTCTATCATGCTATCCTCTTAATTCTTCAATTCCAAAAATTTATTTTTTCATTTATTCTCCGTGTTCCTTCCATTTTAAGCTCCCGTTTGTACATGAAACACAAACAACCGTAGTTATCTAATTCTAGACGACTACCCGATTAAATGTAGGATTTTATTATCATTTATACCACTTAAGGGTTGTCCTACGGACTACCCGTTAGGCATACACATAGAACATGTTAACTGTATCAGACAAGTACACATAAAGCCTAAACTTGTGCGATTCAGATGATTGGGCTGGTGAGCTTGTGCGAGCCTAATTATCTTATGCGACTCAGCAGGTTGAGCCCAATAGATGCCCGACCCAACATGTTAACCTTGTGCTATCCACAACATGTTGTGCGATCCAAACATGCCCCGGCCCATTAGCATGCAACCTAACATCTTGTGCGGCCCAAATAACATTAACAGTTTTATATTTGTGCGGCCCAACATCTTGTGCGATCAGCACAACCTTCTGAGATCCACAACATGTTGTGCGATTGAGTTTAAAGATGTTATACGATGTGCTTTAACAGTTGTACTTTATGAAATTCCTAACTTGTGCGATCGAGCTTGTACGACTGCCCTTGTGCGATTGGGGGACTTGTGCGATTAGTTATATATTTCCTTAAATCATGCAATCAGTTTCGTTAATTCCATTTAATTTGCAAGACCAATTTAACAGTTTCCAACTTTGTGTTAATCGATCATATTAAAGGATTTTTCCATTCATTCTCATGAACCCTAATTAACAATTAATCATAATCAACAACCTATCAATTCAATGACTTTGAGCACTAACATGCAATCATAAATTCATCAATCAACATTCAATCAAAACAGTTTAGTTCTTTGATTCGTATGAACCCTAATCATTAACTAAAACATGTCTAGCAATTAATCATATGATTATCATGTAAACCCGATTTCAGCATATATCATCCACTCGATTTCAAACCATGCTCGACCGTGTTATTCATCAAAGCCCTAGTTCATAAATCACATCTCATAATCTTGCTTATCGATCCTAACAGTTGAATCATCATACAATCGTTCATCAAGGTTTCACTAACATGCATTCCTATTATCCATTATGCAAAGAAACACAACCATTATGTTATCAATCATCACAATCAATATTACAGCACACTACAATGATGGAACACTAACCGGAGTATCAAATGGATGGTTTGAGCGAGATACAGGAGCTTCGAATGGTGGGGCTACCGTCGGACTTCGAAGGAGAGGATGATAGTGTTTAAGGTTTGTGTGTGTTGTGTATTTTGCAAATAATGAGGAATATATAGCTTCCCTTAAGAGTTATGCGTATAAGGGAGTGGGTCGAACCCATACATGGGCTGCCCTTTGATCTCGAATACAAGAAGTGTGGGCTGAGAGTGGTGTGCGACAAAAGACAAGTGTGCGGCCCAAAAGGGCTTGTGCGATTGGACTAGTGTTGTGCCATTGAAATTTATTATACACTTATACTTATAACCCAATCACACCTAACATGTAACATTCAACTCACAATCATTCCATCAACATATCAATTAATCACTGAATGTTCATATTGGCTACGTCAAATACAAAGAAAGGTTCTGAAATGCGAGTTGTCACATCATCCCCAAGTTGAAAGAAATTTCATCCCAAAATTTAGCATGTAGTTACTGAGGAAGCTAGTTAGGTTGCGTGGTTTCCTGGTTTTCCTGGGGTGTCACATCATCCCCCCGTTGGTTTGGAATTTCGTCCCGAAATTCCGCAGTAGCTTCAGCCTCAACAGTGGACTCTCCTTTCTTAAACAACTGGGGATACTTGCGTTTCATTTGGTCTTCTCATTCTCAAGTGAACTCTGGGCCACAATGGGAGTTCCAACGAACTCGAACAATGGGTATCCTGGTACGTTTGAGAACCTTAACTTCTCGGTCCATGATTTCCACCGGTTCCTCAACAAACCGCAACTGGTCGTCGATAGTGAGTTCCTTGAAAGGAACTATGAGGGTCTCATCTGATAGACACTTCTTCAGATTTGACACATGGAATACGTTGTGAACTCCACTGAGTTCTTCGGGTAGATTCAATCTATACGCCACTTTACCAATTTGTCAGTGATTTCGAAAGGTCCAACATAACGTGGATTTAGCTTGCCCCGCTTACCAAAGCGAACCACACCTTTCCAAGGTGAGACTTTAAGTAGCACTCGATCCCCAACCTAGAACTCAAGTGGTTTCCTGCGCTTATCAGCGTGGCTTTTCTGACGGTCACGAGCTGCCGCCATTCGTTTTCGTATTTGGGCAATCTTTTCCGTCGTGTCGAAGATGAGTTCTGAGTGATTTGGCTGTCACCAACTTCTGCCCAGCATAAGGGTGATCAACATTTCTGTCCATACAAAGCCTCGAACGGAGCAGCCTGGATGCTAGTGTGGTAACTATTATTATACGAAAAATCCACCAAAGGTAGATGCCTTTCCCAACCGTTACCAAAGTCGATTACACATGCTTGAAGCATGTCTTCAAGAGTTTGGATGGTGCGTTCAGTCTGCCCATCCGTCTATGGATGATATGTTGTGCTCATGTCTAGACGTGAGCCAAAGGATTTGTGCATCTCCTGCCACAAATCAGATGTAAAACGTGGATCTCGATCAGAAATGAAGGAAGTTGGCACCCCGTGCCTCGAGATTATTTCCTTCAGGTAGATGTCTGCTAGAGTAGAGAACTTATCCGTTTCTTTGATAGCCAAGAAGTGTGCAGAATTTGTCAGTCGATCCACTATCACCCAAATGGTATCGTTTCCTCGTTGAGATCTAGGTAAGCCAGTAATTAAGTCCATGGAAATTTGCTCCCATTTCCATGTGGGGATCTCTGGTTGTTGAAGTAGGCCTGATGGCTTCTGGTATTCAACCTTGACCCTAGCACATGTCAAATATTTACTAACATAGGTCGCTATGTTAGCTTTCATGTGGGGCCACCAGTACAGAGTTTTGAGGTCTTGGTACATCTTGTCAGAACCAGGATGCACCGAGTAGCGAGATTTGTGTGCTTCGTCCATCATGAGTTCTCGTAAGTTTCCAAAGGATGGAACCCAAACACATTCCATGAAATAATAAATGACATCTCCCTTACGCTCGAGTTTCTTTTCCATGCCCCACAGGGACTCCACCTTGATGTTCTATTCCTTCAATGCTTCGACCTGAGCATCACGAATTTGAGTGGGAAGACTTGTGTGAATAGTAAGCTGCAACGCACGTACACGCTTAGGTTTGGTTTCCTTACGACTGAGGGCGTTGGCCACCTGGATGGTACTTGATTGCGCATTCGTAGTCGTTAAGGAGTTCGACCCATCGACACTGTCGCATGTTCAACTCCTTCTTATCGAAGATATGGTGGAGACTCTTGTGATCGGTGTAAATGGTGCACTTGGTACCGTACAAGTAATGTCTCCATATCTTAAGCGCAAACACCACCGCTCCCAACTCTAAGTCGTGAGTAGTGTAATTCTTTTCATGAACCTTAAGTTGGCGTGATGTGTAAGCAATGACTTTCTCACGTTGCATCAACACGCAGCCAAGTCCTTGGATTGACGCGTCACAATAAACCACAAAATCGTCTGTGCCTTCAGGTAATGAGAGAATAGGTGCGCTACAAAGCTTCGACTTTAGCTGCTAAAATGCGGATTCCTGAGTATCACCCCAACGGTAGGTGACACTCTTCTGAGTAAGAGTAGTAAGAGGCTGCGCAATCTTCGAGAAATCCTTGATAAACCTTCTATAGTGACCTGCCAAACCCAAGAATTGGCGGATTTCAGTTGGAGTTCGATGTCACGGCCCCCGACCCACCCTGGACGGAATCGGAAGCCGCGAACAGCCCAGTGGTACCGGTGATTATTTTGAAAAATATTGCAGCGGAAATTTCATCAGGACCGTGAGTTAGGAAAAATATCAGAGTTTAGAAAACACCGGATTTTATTTATTAAATAGATGGGATAAACCCATGTTTTAAAATGGTAGCTTTAATAAGGATAAATTTGATTACATAAAACAATATTTCTTAATTTGATTTAATTAATAAAATAAGCCACTTCTTGAAGCCTTTCAGTGCCGTATTCATCTCTTACTCCAATCTACTGTAATTACCTGAAACATGTTTGAAAAAGGTTTTGTCAGCGGAAAATACTGAGTGAATCATTCATTTTGCTAAAACGACTCGTTTGTTATAATTCACAGTATTAAGAGAGATTACAATGTTTATTTCAACCAAATACCCACAGTACTTGTCATCGACTCGTTTCGGTGACTGTGGTCATATTACTATTGAGTCCGTTCACCCAATAATAACGAGTATCATTAATTAGGTTCGCCCACCTAAAGTGATAAAAACAGTAATGTGCACAATACCCCACATACCGGCTGTAATTTGGTGACTACATAAACTTAATCACTGTAATTATAATCTTGAAAATAAACATACTTTTTGATAAACAGATTTGATAAAAAGAGAATGACTCACTTTATAAGCATGCAGGATTGAGTTAACAAGCTTCTTGATTTTACTTCTTCCGATAATTAAGCATGCACTTTATTATTCTGGATCTTCTGATGATTTAATAGTTTGTTTGATTGTAAGTGTGTAGTTGGGAGTATTCTTGTTAGTTAAACACATAGTTTAACATAATGGAATACGTATTTGTGTAAAACCCAAATCAAACCTTAACGGTAGTCACGAGATTCGAACCTTAACGAATTTCACAAAGTATAGTCTTATTCAGACAGTACTTTGGTATCCATTTAATGAACTCACAAAGTATAGTACTTTGGATTCCGTTTAACGAAATTCACAAAGCACAACACTTCGACATTCGTTAGATGGTTCCTGAATCGATCGGACAGGACATCGCTTTGGTGATTATTGGTTAGAACACCAACGTATAGAGAGAAGAATAGAAGAAATGAACAAAGGAAAATGAATCCTAAGCTTCCTATTTATAGGTAGATTTATTCCTTAGCTAGGAAGTTTCCTTAACCATTAAGTTTCCTTAACTATTAAGTTTCATTAACTATTAAGTTTCTTTAATTATTAAGTTTCCTTAACTATTAAGTTTGCTTATCCATTTAACTAAATAACTTACTTAGCTTAATTAATCTTGCTTAGCTTAATTAATCTTAATTAATCTTGATTAACTTAATTAATCTTGATTAATTAATCATACTTAACTTAATTAATAGATTAATTAATCTACTCAGCTAACTTAGCTGCTAAGTTTATTTAACTATTAAGTTTACTTAGCTATTAAGTACTTTAGCAGCTCCTTGCTTACGAGTTCTGATTTCTAGATACAATGGAACTCGTATTAATGTATTAACTCAATTCAACTTTAACGATAATTACGAGATAAAACCCTCACAACGAATGACAAAGTGTAATCACTTAAACATCCATCGGATTCACAACGAATGACAGAGTATTCCCCGAGTTCGGGTGGTACTTAAACATCCTGTCGGAATCACGACTAATGACAAAGGATAGCACTTAAACATCCCGTCGGATAGTTTCAGTCGATCGGAGATTGAATCGTAGCAGCGATTAGAGTTATTACCCTAATAACGAGCAGAGTTTCGGGGTTTTAGGGCGTTGATAGAAAGAAACGGAGATACAAAGAGTAGGACGACGTTTTAGACCGTCGAACTGAGCAAATAGTTCAGGCCCCAAGCCCGTGCATTTATACCCAAAATTTGAGCCGCCCGCGAGTCGCGGAGGGATCCTCTCCCCCTGTCGCGTATCGCGGGGCGTGCCCCTATGGCCTAGGGTAGCCTCGTTACTAGCATAGCCTGGGTGAGTCGACGTACGAACGAATTTCTATTTTGACAACGTATTTCGAAGATAAATATCAATTAGGGTTTAACCCCCTTTGAGTTTTAGGGGCCCTGATCCGGATTTTGAATGTTCTGAAAATTTTAGGGTTTATGCAGAATTACTTGGGTGTCTCAATTAGGGTTTCCTTTTTATACAATTAACATAATAAGTATTAATTTTAGTGAGAGTCGTTACATCCTCCCCACCTTAATAAAATCTCGTCCTCGAGATTTGGACTATGATATTTTCTTGGGGTTATGTTACTTCTTTTAATTAATAGAAACAATGTATCGTGGGATGGAATCAAAAGATATTTGAGGGGTATAAATTTTGAAAATAAAAATGATTTATAGAAACAATTGGATTCAATATCCGAAATGAACTTACTTTGATCAATTGAGAGAGATTCCGAATTGATAAATATCTATTTGTGAATGGAAGTATGGAAAATGATTTGTTAATGATTATCCGAAAATCAATATCGTTTACTTAAATGGTACTGGACAATAGAATTTAGTGTATCGTAATCTGAGTACATAATTGTACCAAGAATATGACAAATCAAACGAATGACGTATGAATAGGGTTTATTATTAGCACAGGCTACAAATGTATATGTATACTGCAAGGTATTGTTATGATTGAAAGAACTTAATAATAAATTTACCGTTTTCGAAATTAACTGAGAGTTTCAAGGAAGCGAATCTAGATATTTCAAAAGATGAGACATTCCGATGAAATGATATAGTTTCCAAGGTGATTATGTTCAAGCCAAAAGATATATGATCAATAGATATTTAAAATGAATGTGAAGGGTTTTTAGAATTAATAAAATTCTTTGTCAAAAGAAAGCTTACTTTGATTGACAACTGAGGAAGACTTAGAATTGACAGGTTCCAAATGAAATAAAAGCATGAAAAATGATTTGTCAAATATTAAATTATGATATAAGAAAATCAAAGTGTTGAGATGAGTGAATTGCAAAGACACACTAAAAGACAATAGAGTTAGTGTATCATTGTTTAGAGTTCCAATTTGTTTTAATTGTGAAACAATATGATAGTATACTATTAGTAACCATATTTTTCATACTATGTCCTAGAGATTGAAATATAATAAGAACAAGTTGTTTTGACATGACCAACCATTATATTATATTTGTAAAACAAATGTAATATAGATTATTTGTTACGTATTTTTACTATATGTAAATGGTCACCACTTTTAAATAAATGTTATTTTAGTATTTTACTATACTATGTAAAATAACTTATATTTACTGTAAAACACCGTAATGAAGTTATTATATTACAAAATATTTTAGTATTATTATTTTGTAAAAGAAATCATTATTATTTATAAAGTTAAATGAAAATTAAAGGTGTAACAATATTTATTGTACAAAATATTTGTAAAAATACTTTTGTACATATATAACACTTAATGGGTCGAGTCTATTTGATTAATTATTTTTATTTTGAAATCATATAATGTTGTGAATGTATTTACAAATATTTGTAAATAAGTGAAAACGAGGACTATTCTTATATAGTACAATGTTTCCCTAACCCAACGTAGTTGATGACTACCATATTATTCTTATATGGTCATTTTCTTTACAAAACATGTAATAGACAATTATTTATATAATTTTATTCGTCCCTCTAATTCTTGTATTGTTTTATGAAAATATGTCTTCTCCTTTCAGTACAAAGTATATATATTTTTATATATATAAAATATTTTTACATATAATTAAAATTTAATAAGTATGATGACTTAATTTATATATATATTAACTAGTCATTATCCTGGTTGGATATTGGTTAGTGCTGCCTTGTTTAAGCATAGGTGATTAGTCCATGCCTAACTAAGGCTAGGCTATTCAATACCTGCCCCTGACAATAACCCTAGTACTTAAAAATAATATTAACACTTCTTGTTATTAATTTATTATTAATAATAAAACTAATATTAATTATCAATAATACATAACTGAACGTAAACTTAAATGAGAGTATACTTCAACATAAATTATATATATATATATAAATATAAATTCTTTACCTTAATGGTTTAATAAGAATATAGTAATACTATTTTGTAATCCCTTATGTAAATTTCCATATATAATTAATTAAATCCGTATATGATATATATATATAAACGAGATTAGTGTAAACTTTAAATTTTGTGAAAACGTCAGTATAAGGTGATCATGATCAAAGAAATGATTCAATGAAGTCGAAGACTAAACAAGCCTATTATGGTTTAAAACAAATGAAGTGCTTGTTGGGACTATTTTGAATATGATAGCTTCCATCCATCATATGGGATTTTGAAATGAATATGTAATGTGAGCAAGTCAAATAATTTGAACTTGATTAAAACAAGTTTTAATAAGAAAGTTCGGACATGGTCAAAATAGAAAATATGTATGTCAAAGAAAATTAAATTTTTCAAGAAATTCATTGACTCGATATCAAGGAATCTTCGTTTTGCAATAATGTAGTTCACAGTGCAAAAAGCAGAATGATATTTTAGTTTGGATAAAATAACAAATCGGAATAAAGCCCTCCAGTGGTCTTCATAATTTAAATGAACCACATGCGCAACAAATAGAGCATGTGTAACGTGTGAATTTACCAGGAAATGAAATAGATCAATATTCGCTACTATGAAAGAAATCCTCATGGTATGATAACCTTTAGGGGAAGTAGAAACCCGAAAGTCAACTCTTTATATGCAGAAGTCAGAATTTTAACGAAAGAAATTTAAGAACTTTATCTAGAATTTCGTGTGATAACTGTTGTTAAGTGACATTCCCAAGGAATGTCGAATAAAATGAAATAGGGAATTTGCAAAGGTATGTGACTCCTTTTGCAGTGATAATAATTATGAATCTGATTAGACTGTACACTGATGATTGTGAAATCTTGTTACAACGCACCTTAGCAAGATTCATGTTGTTTATAGGATCGCGTGGCAAAGTACTTCTTTTTGATTAGTAGTTCTTCTACTGACGGAATTATATTGGTGTCATCGTGCCCAATTTATATTTTCCAAAGGTCTTGCCTTAGAAGTCGTGTGTGATATACTTCAACGTCTGTGGACGTATAATTTAAGTTTCATATGTTTTCTTGTGCACTAGCACAACTTTACTTGCTTCGTACTTGCGTTAATAGTTTATGGTAACGCATTCGGTAATTATTATACTTGTGATGGTATCCCAACTTAAAGGGTTTCCATTGTTTATATTGTCGCACGAGTTACGAGGTATACGATCAAAATGAAATAATATTTGATATCGGAAAAGAGATTCCTGATAAAGAAATCTAGACACATATGCTTGTGCTTTATTCCAAATTGTCAATACTTATGGTTTTTGGATTTCCTTATAGATATACTTATCTATATAATCACATATTTCACATGCTGTATTATACATACCCTTAATAAGATCATGTATTTAACAGATTCATATTTCCAAAGCAATTCAGATATCAGATCATGATACTATTTAGGGAAATCTTATCACTTGCTGACATATTATATACCTTCTTACCTGGTTCTCGCCGGAGAGGTAACTTTAGTATATCCGGACAAACTGGAGAGTATGCTACATCATACCCAGTCTTGCCGGAGAAAATTTTCTATTTCCCATAAATAGTATCTTTTAAAAAAAATGCTTATCTTATTAGGGCTTTTATTCAGACTTAAGGAAATTTGTATTTCCATAACATATCTTATTATTATATTGATCACTAGACGATTCCTGTGACAGTGTTAATTTACTATTGATCATTCTTTCAACTAGTGACTCAGGTCATATTACTATATTACTGTTGATCATTCTTTCAACTAGTAATTGTGGTCATATCACTGTTGATCATTCTTTCAACTAGTAATTCTAATCATAACACTGTTGATCATTCTCTCAACTAGTGCTTTCGGTCATGTCACTGTTGATCATTCTCTCAACTAGTGTAGTGACTCTGGACTTAGTTGTCCCGTGACATTACTTTATCAAATATATTACTTATGGCACACCAAAATCCATCATATTTATTTACACAAGTACTTAGCTTATCGTGAAGCTAATACTAAGGCATCTTTTCTTAAATTCAAGTCTAAATGCTATCCTGTGTGCTACCAGTTAACAGCAATCTCCTAACTCTTTTATACAAACTTAGGTATTATTATCACAACACCTATAGGCTTAAAGCAGTGGCTCTGATACCACCTTCTGTCACGGCCCCCGACCCACCCTGGACGGAATCGGAAGCCGCGAACAGCCCAGTGGTACCGGTGATTATTTTGAAAAATATTGCAGCGGAAATTTCATCAGGACCGTGAGTTAGGAAAAATATCAGAGTTTAGAAAACACCGGATTTTATTTATTAAATAGATGGGATAAACCCATGTTTTAAAATGGTAGCTTTAATAAGGATAAATTTGATTACATAAAACAATATTTCTTAATTTGATTTAATTAATAAAATAAGCCACTTCTTGAAGCCTTTCAGTGCCGTATTCATCTCTTACTCCAATCTACTGTAATTACCTGAAACATGTTTGAAAAAGGTTTTGTCAGCGGAAAATACTAAGTGAATCATTCATTTTGCTAAAACGACTCGTTTGTTATAATTCACAGTATTAAGAGAGATTACAATGTTTATTTCAACCAAATACCCACAGTACTTGTCATCGACTCGTTTCGGTGACTGTGGTCATATTACTATTGAGTCCGTTCACCCAATAATAACGAGTATCATTAATTAGGTTCGCCCACCTAAAGTGATAAAAACAGTAATGTGCACAATACCCCACATACCGGCTGTAATTTGGTGACTACATAAACTTAATCACTGTAATTATAATCTTGAAAATAAACATACTTTTTGATAAACAGATTTGATAAAAAGAGAATGACTCACTTTATAAGCATGCAGGATTGAGTTAACAAGCTTCTTGATTTTACTTCTTCCGATAATTAAGCATGCACTTTATTATTCTGGATCTTCTGATGATTTAATAGTTTGTTTGATTGTAAGTGTGTAGTTGGGAGTATTCTTGTTAGTTAAACACATAGTTTAACATAATGGAATACGTATTTGTGTAAAACCCAAATCAAACCTTAACGGTAGTCACGAGATTCGAACCTTAACGAATTTCACAAAGTATAGTCTTATTCAGACAGTACTTTGGTATCCATTTAATGAACTCACAAAGTATAGTACTTTGGATTCCGTTTAACGAAATTCACAAAGCACAACACTTCGACATTCGTTAGATGGTTCCTGAATCGATCGGACAGGACATCGCTTTGGTGATTATTGGTTAGAACACCAACGTATAGAGAGAAGAATAGAAGAAATGAACAAAGGAAAATGAATCCTAAGCTTCCTATTTATAGGTAGATTTATTCCTTAGCTAGGAAGTTTCCTTAACCATTAAGTTTCCTTAACTATTAAGTTTCATTAACTATTAAGTTTCTTTAATTATTAAGTTTCCTTAACTATTAAGTTTGCTTATCCATTTAACTAAATAACTTACTTAGCTTAATTAATCTTGCTTAGCTTAATTAATCTTAATTAATCTTGATTAACTTAATTAATCTTGATTAATTAATCATACTTAACTTAATTAATAGATTAATTAATCTACTCAGCTAACTTAGCTGCTAAGTTTATTTAACTATTAAGTTTACTTAGCTATTAAGTACTTTAGCAGCTCCTTGCTTACGAGTTCTGATTTCTAGATACAATGGAACTCGTATTAATGTATTAACTCAATTCAACTTTAACGATAATTACGAGATAAAACCCTCACAACGAATGACAAAGTGTAATCACTTAAACATCCATCGGATTCACAACGAATGACAGAGTATTCCCCGAGTTCGGGTGGTACTTAAACATCCTGTCGGAATCACGACTAATGACAAAGGATAGCACTTAAACATCCCGTCGGATAGTTTCAGTCGATCGGAGATTGAATCGTAGCAGCGATTAGAGTTATTACCCTAATAACGAGCAGAGTTTCGGGGTTTTAGGGCGTTGATAGAAAGAAACGGAGATACAAAGAGTAGGACGACGTTTTAGACCGTCGAACTGAGCAAATAGTTCAGGCCCCAAGCCCGTGCATTTATACCCAAAATTTGAGCCGCCCGCGAGTCGCGGAGGGATCCTCTCCCCCTGTCGCGTATCGCGGGGCGTGCCCCTATGGCCTAGGGTAGCCTCGTTACTAGCATAGCCTGGGTGAGTCGACGTACGAACGAATTTCTATTTTGACAACGTATTTCGAAGATAAATATCAATTAGGGTTTAACCCCCTTTGAGTTTTAGGGGCCCTGATCCGGATTTTGAATGTTCTGAAAATTTTAGGGTTTATGCAGAATTACTTGGGTGTCTCAATTAGGGTTTCCTTTTTATACAATTAACATAATAAGTATTAATTTTAGTGAGAGTCGTTACATTCGAGGTGCAGGCCAATTCCTGATTGAGTCAACCTTGGATGGATCAACGTGAATCCCATCCTTATTAACCATGTGGCCTAAGAAATGGACTTCATGAAGCCAAAAGTCACATTTCAAGAACTTAGCATAAAGATGTTCGGTTCGAAGAAGTTCCAAAAGAGTCGCAGTTGATGTTCGTGTTCCTCCTGACTCTTGGAATAGATCAGTATGTCGTCGATGAATACAATAACAAACTTATCCAAGTAAGGTTTGCACACTCGGTTCATGAGATCCATGAAGACCACAAGTGCGTTTGTCAACCCGAAAGGCATTACCAGGAACTCGTAGTGTCCGTAACGAGTCCTGAATGTTGTCTTGGAGATGTCCTCGTCTTGGAATCTCAGTTGATGATAGCCCGATCTCAGGTCAATCTTTGAGTAGAAGCTCGACCATTGCAACTGGTCGAACAGGTCATCTATACGAGGAAGAGGATAACGATTCTTCTAGGTCACCTTGTTGAGTTCGCGATAGTCTATACACATTCGAAAGGTACCGTCTTTCTTCTTCACAAACAAGACTGGAGCTCCCCAGGGCGAAGAGCTAGGACGAATGAAACCCTTGTCCAAGAGTTCTTGCAGTTGCGCTGACAGTTCTTCCAATTCTGATGGGGCTAAACGATAAGGTGCACGAGCTATAGGTGCTGCTCCAGGAGCTAGCTTGATTTGAAACTCGACTTGACGATGGGGCGGAAGACTAGGTAGTTCTTCAGGGAATACCTCAGGGAAGTCGCGTACTACTGGAATATCTTCAACCTTCTTCTCTTTCGTTGAGGTGTTAGTAACGAGGGCTAGAATAGCAGCGTGGCCCTTTCGCAAACACTTCTGGGACTTAAGGAAAGAGATGATGCCCACTACAGCACCACTCTTGTCACCACGAATAACGAGAGGTTCACCGCTTGCACGAGGGATGCGGACAATTTTCTCCTTGCAGAGTATTTCCGCTCGATGTTAGGATAACCAGTCCATCCCAATGACAACGTCGAAGCTACCAAGTACGATAGGGATAAGATCGATAGAGAAGATATGACTAGCTAGAACGAGATTACAACCCTTAACTATGTGTGTGGCCTCGAGGTTTTTACCGTTTTCTAGTTCTACAACATGCTTGGTGTTCAAGGGAATTGGGGTACGCTTAAGCATCTGATTAATTTTAAGGACACGTAAGTAGTATCGGCACCCGAATCGAATAAAACAGAAACAAAGAAATCATCCAGCAGGAACTTACCCGTCACAACATTGGGATCGTTCCTTGCATCACCCTGACCAATCACGAATGCACGTCCTTTAGCACCATTGCCATCATTGTTATCCCTGTTGTTGTTCCCATTCCCCTGGTTGTTGTTGTTGTTGTTCTAATTCTGGTTCAACTGGGGCTGTCTCTTTTAAAGTGACCCTCAACACCACATTGGAAACATCCTTTGTTGTTACCCTGATGTTGCTGTTGCTGCTGGCGCTGATTCTGTGGAGTCTGCTGCTGCTGCTGTCGCCTCTGATTCACAGGATAAGGGCTCCTGCAATCTTTTGCTGCGTGGCCTGGTTTGTTGCATCTCTGACAGTTGTTCTTGCTACACTGCCCGCTGTGGTGCATATTGCATCGATTGCACCTAGGGTGGTTTCCCTTGTACCCACTCTGACCTTGATTACCAGAAGATTGTTGACTAGGGCTCTTGTAGTCGTCAGTCCTTCGCTGCTGAGACTGAGACTGAACAGAACTTGAACCCTTGCTTGAGTTTCCATCCCACTTGCGTTTGTTATCGCTCAGAGCATCAGAAGTAGTGGTAGCACTGAGATGCTTTGGCAGTCTGTTCTGCTCGACTGCCTGATCGGTGAGGCGGTGAGATAGTCGTATAACCCGCTGAATTGTAGGGAGGTTAGCTGAGGTCACCATGCTCTGATTTTCTGGCACCAAACCTTTGATGTAAAGCTCGATACGTTTGTAGGGAGGATCCACCATGTTGGGACACAAAGCAGCTAGTTCATTCGATCTTTTGGTATACGCTTCGATTTCAGACCCCGTCACCTTCAAATTGTAAAACTCCACTTCCAGCTTGTGAATGTCATCACGATGACAATACTCTTCTTTGATCAGATCCTTAAAGTCATTCCATCGGGTGGCATTAGCAGCTGCCAACCCTAGCATTTGCACCTGTGCGTTCCACCAAGTTAATGCACCACCTTCAAGAGTTCCCGTAGCAAACTTCACCCTACTGGCAATAGGGCATTCACACATCTCTAAAATAGATTTGATTTTCTCGAACCAGTGGAGGAGACCTACAGCTCCTTCAGTGCCGTCAAAGGTACTTGGTTGATAGCCCATGAAGGTCTTGAACGTACACACTCGAGGCTGAGCTTTCTGACCTGTTGCGCGAGAAAGAAAGGATAAGGTTAAGCACGAGAGTAGGTTCACGAGAGTAGGATCTAAACATCCTAGGATAGGTCGAAATAGCAGGCTATACCTCCTGCTTGAGCTGCTACGAGAGCCTAAGCAACTCGTTCGTTGATTAAAGCCGTCACCTGGGCTTGAGTCAAGTTCAGGCGTCCACTCATGATCTTCACAACGAAAGAAACTCAAGTAAGAATGGTAACGTAGAGGTGTGGAAGATATGAGATGACAGAAGAGAGTAAGCACACAAGGTTTCGAGCAAACAAATGCATGTCAAGAAGGTACATTACAGCTAATGGCAACATGCTACTACGTTGACTAAGCATACCATAATCAAAGCAATATTTAAGCTAAGAGGCAGGCAATACAAGCACAAACCATATTACCTATAGTGTTGAGTCTTGCACGTGGAGCGAAACGTCGTTGTGGATCGTTGAGCACTGAACAGGTTATAGTCTGGTTTTTGTCAAAAAGCTTTTCCCTTTTTAAAACCAAGTTCACTTTAACCAATGGCTCTAATACCAATCTGTCACACCCCCAAATTCCACAAGCGGAGTATCACCGCAGGGAGCGTGACTGACCAGGATCTAGCCACCAATCATATTGAACAATATAAATCAAGTAAATAAAAGTCCAAACCAAACAATACAATTGGTGTCAAAACATTTCAACAAAGTTTAAGTTATAAGCGAAAGCATAAAGTTCAAAAACCAAAACATAAGTTTAAAAGTTCATAAGTTTAACATGGAACTCAACAGTCCTTGTCCCACAACGACTTCGTCCTCCTGTGCAAGCTCCATCTAAACACCTAGCGACCTGCAAGGCATATAGTAACGAATCAACAACAAAGTTGAGCAAGTTCACAGTTGGTTGTCCATTTTAGTGTTGTTCCAAAAACCATAAGTTGTTTCGAAAACCACGAGTTTAATCAGTTCCTTGTTTCCCAAACCATAACCAGTGGGGGCTTCCCCATGTAATCTACTAGACCCATTACCATATCGACTACTGACTGTAGTTATGTTTATATGCCCTGCGTCAATGTCTATCATAATTGACAAAGTGCCCAGATCCATTAGTCCACTCCCGTCCTCTGCGGCACGGTGTGAGGCTTGTCAAACCTAATAGCGCTATTTAACTAATTACCCGTTCGCCATTGGCCCGGTGATTAAGTCGATATAAAAATGAGGGACTTAATGATAGAGTTTTGTCTAGTGTCAATGTTGTCACCCTTCAGTTAAGAGGGTGGGAGTACGTGTCAAGAAGAACACGCAGGTTTCAATGTTGTCACCCTTCAACAAAGAGGGTGGGAGTACGTATTCTACCGAAGGCGAATACGCAGGTTTCCTTATTAATCGTTAACCCATTCCCAAACCACCGGGAATCCCATGCCTTGTAGAAAGTGTGAACTCACCTTAGGTTAGCTCGGCAGGTAAGCAAAAAGGTCACTTAAGCTATTTGTGGTCAACTATGTCCTAACATGGTTACCATACAAGTCAGGTCTAAGTTCAAGTAGTGCACGTAAGTTTACACATGAACTAACAAGTTACGAACACATAACGATCATGGCATACACATAGAACATGTTAACTGTATCAGACAAGTACACATAAAGCCCAAACTTGTGCGATTCAGATGATTGGGCTGGTAAGCTTGTGCGAGCCCAATTATCTTGTGCGACTCAGCAGGTTGAGCTAAATAGATGCCCGGCCCAACATGTTGTGCGATCAGCACAACCTTGTGCGATCCACAACATGTTGTGCGATCCAAACATGCCTCGGCCCATTAGCATGCAACCTAACATCTTGTGCGGCCCAAATAACATTAACAGTTTTATATTTGTGCGGCCCAACATCTTGTGTGATCAGCACAACCTTGTGCGATCCACAACATGTTGTGCGATTGAGTTTAAAGAGGTTATACGATGTGCTTTAACAGTTGTACTTTATGAAATTCCTAACTTGTGCGATCGAGCTTGTGCAACTGCCCAGGTGCATTTGGGGGACTTCTGTGATTAGTTATATATTTCCTTAAATCATGCAATCAGTTTCATTAATTCTATTTAATTTGCAAGACCAATTTAACAGTTTCCAACTTTGTGTTAATCGATCAAATCAAAGGATTTTTCCATTCATTCTCATGAACCCTAATTAACAATTAATCATAATCAACAACCTATCAATTCAATGACTTTGAGCACTAACATGCAATCATAAATTCATCAATCAACATTCAATCAAAATAGTTTAGTTCTTTGATTCGTATGAACCCTAAGCATTAACTAAAACATGTCTAGCAATTAATCATATGATCATCATGTAAACCCGATTTCGGCATATATCATTCACTCGATTTCAAACCATGCTCGACCGTGTTATTCATCAAAGCCCTAGTTCATAAATCACATCTCATAATCTTGCTTACCGATCCTAACAGTTGAATCATCACACAATCGTTCATCAAGGTTTCACTAACATGTATTCCTATAATTCATTATGCAAAGACACACAACCATTATGTTATCAATCATCACAATCAATATTATAGCACACTACAATGATGGAACACTAACCGGAGTATCAAATGGATGGTTTGAGCGAGATACAAGAGCTTCGAATGGTGGGGCTGCCGTCGGACTTCGAAGGAGAGGATGAGAGTGTATAGGGTTTGTGTGCGTTGTGTATTTTGCAAATAATGAGGAATATACACCTTCCCTTAAGAGTTGTGCGTATAAGGGAGTGGGCCGAATCCATACATGGGCTGCCCTTTGATCTCGAATACAAGAAGTGTGGGCCGAGAGTGGTGTGCGACAAAAGACAAGTGTGCGGCCCAAAAGGGCTTGTGCGATTGGACTAGTGTTGTGCCATTGAGATTTATTATACACTTATACTTATAACACAATCACACCTAACATGTAACATTCAACTCACAATCATTCCATCAACATATTAATTAATCACATAATGTTCATACTGGCTACGTCAAGTACAAAGAAAGGTTCTGAAATGCACGTTGTCACAGTCATGTTAATGCACATGTGTATAGTTATGCACATATGCATGTTTTGCTAGATTAAGTTAATAAGGGTAGGCATATGGATGCAAAGGTGCATAGTTATGTGCATCTGCATACTTTGACATAATGGGTTAATAAGGTCATTCATGCTAATGTACATGTGCATAATTTGCCAGAATATGCTAATAAGGTCGTTTATGTTGATGAACATGCGCATAACGTATATGGTGATGACAAAGTTAATGTTAATGCACATATTCATTGATAACTTATGTTTATTGATCCAAATTTTTTTATTTTATTTTGTTTTGTTTATTATTGTAGATCAACAATGGAAAAAAATTGAAGAAAGTAACTTTTTTTAAACCAATGGATGTAAGGTCAAATAAAATGTCGGATGGAATGCAATATGATTATGCGACGGATGGAATGGAATATGATTAAGCGATGGTTAAACAAAAATGTAGAAAATATTGATTAATGTTTGATGATCCAGTTGGGAGTTTATGCATATGTGCATCCCTTTATTAATTCCATGTTAAATGTTATCATTTATGTAAACACATTAAATATATCGTGCAGGTGCGTAAGAAGAAATAAACACAAAAAGGCGAGCAAGTAAGCGAACTCGTGATGAAACATCAAAAAAAGGGAGGTGACGGAGTACGTGCGGTAAAGAACAGAAGTTGGCAAGATCAATGGTAACGGCGATGGTTGATACTGATGACCATATAGTTGTATTCGTATTCAACATAGGGTATCCAATATAGCGTGTCATTAGGTGTAGAATGTACAACAGTTGTAATTGTTCATGTAGTGTAGAATGTACAACACTTGTAATTGTTCATGTATACATAAAAAGTAAAACATATAACACTCTAATTAATAAGGTATATGGCGTGTGTATGCACTTGTTCAACATTTATCCGATGATGATTACGGGGCGTTGGTAATGTGATGCACATGTGCATAACATTATGTACTGATGGTTAACAGTTTATTTGTGATGATCATGGATTGTTAGCAACATAATGCAAATGTGCATGATTATGTAATATTTGAAAATAAAAGTAATGATTGTAAAAAATAAAAGTTATTTGTTTAATGTTTATTAGTGATGGGTATTGGGAGTTAATAATGTGATGCACATGTGCATAATTATGTACTGTTGGTTAACAGTTTATTTTTGTGATGATTACGGATGGTTGGCAACATAATGCACATGTGTAGGATTACGTGATGTATGAAAATATAAGTAACTTATGTAATAAACCAATTGTTTGTTTAATGTTTAATGATAAAAAGGGTTAATAATTAAATATGGATTATGGGGTATTGGCAAAATAATGCACATGTGCATTATTATGGTATGATTGTAAATAAATGTGATTTACATGATGAGAGAATAATGAAGCATGTATGAGTAAACTATGAAACACACTTTAAGGATATAATAATGAATCGTGTGAGTGTAAATTACGAAACACGTATAAATGAATAATGCCTTTAATCTCAAAACATATGAATTGCAATTGTTGTTAATCTAAATTTGTAGATGTTGTTGCGGTTGATGTTGAGATGGTATCACATGAGATTGAGTGTTCAGAAACGATGGCATTGTTTGCTTATACACAAGGGTCAAAAACTCAAACCAACCATCGATGACTGAGACCACTCACAGGGTGAAAATGACCTGCATGTCCACAAGTTGTTTTTGCATCTTTTTAGAAGATATTCAATACATCCAGGTTATGAATTATAACTAAAAAAAGATACATACACTCATAAATATTTTCAAGTCTCTCCCAGTAGTCATTTCCCTTAAGTATAAGTAAGCCTGATTGATCCGATCCATCACAAGGAGAGCAATAACATCACAAATTTCTTGGGACAATGTAATGTCAGGAAACTTTGGAGGAGACCTATCAAAATTAAAGGTAAATCAAGCAAGAATATTGAAATTTTAATTTGGCAGTAAACAATTGGTTAGCTTGGATATGGAGTTATAGATACAAAGGTAATCAACTCACCTGTTAATAAAAGAAGACAAATTGGTCCACAAGAACAATATGGCCAGAGTAAGTATTAGAAAGTGGCACAAAAATGGAAGAAGATGGTAGCCTATCCTCTCAAACAGAAGCCATATGAAAGTTGCAGAGACAAAAATGGAAGAAGATGCAATAGCTGTATCAACTGAGTATGTTGCTGATGGATTTACGGTCAAAGTTGATGGGTTCATCGTTGGAGGAGGAGTAGTCGATGTGGTTATCGTCGGATGAGAAGTTTTCGTAGTGGTGGTTAGGTGATGTTAACGTCGATTATGTAGACGTGAATGCACCATGAAAACCCCCGTGAACGCCGCCGGTGAATGTCGTCGTGAATGTTGGTCAGACCATATTAGGGTTCATAAGAGAGAACAGTGGTTGTGTGCGCTTGTTATATTAAATATGATATATTTACAAGATTGCCACATGTTCACATTGGTTCTCGCGGTTCTCGCAATAAATGGTGGTTTCTAATGAATCGTTATCCTATATATATAGGGGTGGGTTAAAATGAAAACCACCCTTAGTTGCAAAAACCGTAGTAACCACTTTTCCACCATTGATCTTTTGATATGGATGGTTGAGATTAAAAGTGATTAAAACAAATATTTAATTCTTTTTGTCTTATTATATTTTTAATATTTTATTGTTATACTAGTAATTTGGTCAATTTGCTATTTTTTGTCTTATTTGGTTATTAATATTTTAATACTTTACAAATCAGATTTTTTTTTATTTTTAAAAAATGTTTTTGTCTTATTTGGTTATTAATATTTAACAAATCAGATTTTTTTACAAAAAAAAACAATTTTTTATAGATTTTTTTACAAAGCAGATTTTTAGGCCCCGGTTAAGCTTTTTTACCCCCCGGTTTTAAACATTTTTACGCCCCGATTTTAAACTTTTTTACTATCCGATTTCGGGTTTACGAAATTTTTTTATGGCAAAAAATTATTACAACAAACATTTTTTTACGACAAAATTTTTTTTACAACAAAATTTTTTTTATGGCAAAAATTTTTTATTTCAAAATTTTTACGACAAACATTTTTTTTGACAAAAAAATTTTTACGGCAAAAATTTTTTTATGACACATTTTTTACGGCAAAAATTTTTTTACGACAAAAATAATTTTACGGCAAATTTTTTTTTACGGCGAACATTTATTTACGACAAAAATTTATTTACGGCAAAAATTTATTTACGACAAACATTTTTTTATGACAAAAAATTTTTTACGAAATTTTGTCTACGACAAATTTTTTTTAACGCCAAACATTTTTTTACGCCATTTTTTGCGCCAACATAACTATCAAAACTCAAAACCCGACCTGGTTTCGGGTTTACGAAATTTCAGAATCTTAACAAAATGAACTCAACCAAAATCACGACTCATATATGTCTCAAATAAGTTGATACTTACCATCATCCATGACTGAAAAAAATTGTGGATCTTGAAAAAAACAAGGTTTGGCTCAAAGTTTCAAGAAAATCATGGCTGCAAAGTGGGGTTGTAGGTCAAAAACCTACCCTCCGCCATCGTCATCAATTGTCAGAAAAAATGTTTCGAACTATCACTCCAACTCAACTCACTCTAAGGTTCAAATCTAAAACACTACAGTAAACAAACAACTAAACACAATCAACTATCAAGATAAAAAAACAACCATCAATCCAAAGATTCAATAAAAGGAACTCACTTTATGCAAAAAAAAAAAAAAAACTATACAAAATCAAGATAAAAAACAAACCGGAGACCCAGCAGCACCACACCAATCAATGGCCATAAAATCAATGGCCAATAATTATGTATGTACAGTTATCGTGGTACCGCAGGCAACACCGGAGCCACTGGGCATGAAACAAAGACCACCGGCACGACCGGGACCACTGACACCACCGACATCATCCACCTCTGCAACCTCTCTCTCTCTACTGTCTCTCTTTCTCTCTTTTCTAAACTTTATGTCACCACATTACACCAAATTGGGGTTCAGTTTTGTAAAAAAAAAAGCCAAATAAATGCAAAAAAAAACCCCACCTTTTTTAGAACCTTCCTCTTCAAGATCAAGAACGGCCATAAAACTCCAAACCGGACTCTTCCTCTGAGCAAAAGAGAGAGAGAGAGAGAGAACTGGTTTTCGAGAGACGAAAGAGAGAGAGAGAAAGATCGGATTTCGCCATGCACCACCATACCGGCCGCCATGGTCATCGCCGTCGAAGGCCGTAGATGCGTCGCTGCCCCTGCCGAAGGCCGCAGATGCGGCTGCCAACACCCTCACGCCGCCATGGTCATCGTTGTGCACCACCATGTCGGCCACTGCCATCTTCCTTCTGGCTCTCTCTCCCTCTCTCTAACTATATATGTGCAGATGTTGTGAATGAAAAGAAAAGGGGGATATGGTTAGAATGTGTACAAAGGAGAGAGATATGATTTTCAAGATCTGAGAGAGAGAGAGAGAAAACAGACTTTGAGTGATAGAGAGAGGAAAAGAGATATTCTTTTATACACCTCGAAAATGGATATGTCAGTTTTGTTAATTTACCAAAATACCCCTCCATTATAATCACATATTTAATGTGGTGTCCATTTTTGATTTGTTAATATTGGTTCTCACGGTTCTCACAACTGGGGTGGTTTTCATTTGAACCGATCCTTATATATATATATATATAATGTAAGTATATATAGAAAACCCACTTTTATTTAGAAAACTTGGGAAACTCTAACCTCCCGATTTTTTTTTTTAAATTTACACATGTTATATACATGTTTTTAAGGGTTTTGGGCAAAAAAAAATCAAAAAATCGCTGAGTAGATATTTAAAAAAAAAAATAAACAAGTTTTGGTGTAACACATGTTACAAATATGTCAGATGAATGTAACATATGTTACACCAAAACTTGTTTATTTTTTTTTGAAATATCTACTCGGCGCTTTTTTGATTTTTTTTTGCCCAAAACCCTTAAAAACATGTATATAACATGTATAAATTTTTTCAAAAAAAAAAAACATCGGGAGCTTTGAGTTTCCCGGGTTTTCTAAATTAAAGTGGGGTTTCTATACATCCTTCCCCTATATATATATATAGAGGGGACCGCTAAACTGAAAACCACCTCCGGTTGTAAGAACCATGAGAACTTTTTGATCCGGGGCGAGTTGGACCAATTTTTTTTTTCATAAACGTAGATGCGTGTATTATAAACACATTTGTAAAAAAAATTCAAAAAAAAATGTCGTGTGTGTAGTTTTGAGCACCACAAGTTTGTGTTTACGGATACCGTAAATTTTACATAAAATTTACGGTACCTGTAAACACAAACTTGTGGTGCTCAAAACTACACACACGACATTTTTTTTTTAATTTTTTTACAAATGTGTTTATAATACACGCATCTACGTTTATGAATTTTTTTTTGTCCAACTCGCCCCGTACGGTGTAGTTCTCATGATTCTTACAACTGGAGGTGGTTTTCATTTTAGCGGTCCCATATATATATATATATATATATATATATATATATAGGGGGCCGCTAGAATGAGAACCACCACGAGTTGTAAGAACCATGAGAACCGCGCCCCGCGGGTGGCCGTCGGCGACGAAATTTTTTTTACACCTAGATCCGTATATTTTAGGGGGGGTGTAAAATTTTCGGTTCAAACGGCGCGCCCGAGGGGGTAGTTTTTTACGCCCAAAGTTTGGGTTTTTTTAATTTTTTTAATTTTTCTTTTTTTTTTACCAAACTTTGGGCGTAAAAAACTACCCCCTCGGGCGCGCCGTTTGAACCGAAAATTTTACACCCCCCCTAAAATATACGGATCTAGGTGTAAAAAAAATTTCGTCGCCGACGGCCACCCGCGGGGCGCGGTTCTCATGGTTCTTACAACTCGTGGTGGTTCTCATTCTAGCCATCCCCTATATATATATATATATATATATAGAAACAGGATCAGGAGAGAACGCCTCAAAGTGTGAGAACGGTGAGAACGATTCTCAGCCACAAGATCTTAGTGGTTTGTGGCTTGTGGCTGAGATTGATGCGGTGACATTTTTTTAAATAATAGGGGTCTTGGAACTACCAGGAGGGGTAAAATAGGAAGATCCAATCAAAGGTGCACATGCTAATCACATGTCATTTTCCCCTATCATATTTAAACGACAATAACTTTTTTAAACGTGATTATTTTTCGAAAAAAATTACACCATAAAACTCAACGTTTTTTTATCTTTCCAATGAGTATATTATTGATATACTTTTCGAAAAAAAAATTAACTGGGTTTTATGGCGTTTTTCTGAACTGGATGTGTTTTATGGCGTTTTACACTATGTATTTTCATGGCGTTTTTCTGAACTATGTGTTTTTATGGCGTTTTAACTAGGTATTTTTATGGCGTTTTTCTGAACTGAGTGTTTATGGCGTTTTCAACTGAGTTTTTCATGGCGTTTTTCTGAACTGTGTGTTTTACAGTGTTTTTACTGTACAAATTATGATTTTTCTGAGCTCAAAAAATATTAATTTAGGCTGATGGCTCAAAAAATGGGTTTTTTGAGCTGATGTAAATTATAGCTCAAAAAATAGCTTTTTTTTTGTTATGGCGTTTTAACTGGGAGCTCTGTGTGTCTTCATTGGAGTATGAATTCTTTTATTTCCAATCACATCCCCCAAAGATGCGTGTATGATGAAACTAGTGTTCACACTTGTTCACACTATAAGTTACACTTTGGACCCTGAAAATATAACTTTTTTTGTTATGGCGTTTTAACTAGTATGAATTCTTTTATTTCCAATCACTGTATGATGAAACTAATTAAATAATTGTGTTCACACTTGTTTACACTTGTTCACACTATAAGTTACACTTTGGACCCTGAAAATATAGTTTTTTTTGTTATGCCGTTTTAACTAGGAGCTGTCTAAAAAAATGGTTTTTTGAGCTGTTGTAAATTATAGCTAAAAAATAGCTTTTGAGTGTTTTATGGCGTTCAAAAAAATGGTTTTTTTGAGCTGTTGTAAACTATAGATTAAAAAAATAGCTTTTGAGTGTTTGGCATTTTTCTAAATTGGGTGTTTTTATGGCGTTTTATTTGAACACCCAGTTCATGTTCATGTGAGTGAGTTTTTTTGACAATATTACCCCTTATTGTAATTTAACATCAATGCCACATGTCACCATCAAAATCGTTCTCACCGTTCTCACACTTTTCACCGTTCTCTCTAAATCTTGATCCTATATATATATATATATATATATTTATATGTTCAACATAATATAAGTTTAGTTTTTAATTTGCGTATACGGACTCCAATTGTGCTTGAGTTGCGATTAGGGCTGTAAACGAACCGAACGTTCAGCGAACAGTTCGTGAACCGTTCGGCGGGAAGTTCGTTTATGTTCGTTCGTTTAATAAATGAACGAACATGAACAAGAAATTTCGTTCGATTAGTTAAATGAACGAACATGAACAGAGGTCTCGTTCGTTCGATTGTGTTCGTGAACGTTCGGTAAGGTGTTCGTGAACGTGTTCGTGAACATTCGTTGACTTGCGTTCGTTTATGTTCGTATGTTTGTGTTTTAATTGAAGATCTTTGTACTTTCTTATATTTTATATGTACTTTTTATATTATTAAACTTTTATTTATTTTATTACCCTAACAGTTAAACTAGGAAACCCACTTTCACCTTGTTTATGCATCATTTCCCTTTCATTTCTCATTATTTACATTGGCGAATACGATCGACCTCCGTTCCACTATAAGGGATTCAAGTTCGAGTGCTACTCTCTGGGCCATCTATCTTTATCCTTCGTTGCGTTCGCCAAATTTATTTGTGTTCGTTGTTCGTGAACCGTTCGCGAACACGCTCATTTCCTTAATGAACGAACACGAACATAAAATCTTGTTCGGTAAGTGTTCATGAACCGTTCGTGAACACATTTATTTCCTTAACGAACGAACACGAACAATGCCCTGTTCGTGTTCGTTCGGTTCGTTTACAGCCCTAGTTGCGATCCGCTCCGGTTAAGTAGAACCTTGCCAACTAGTTTAATACCCGTCCGTTGGACGGCTTACGCTAACAACGTAACAAACAAAGATAATGTATATTGAGGGTGTTCAGTAACGCTTCTCCTTTTCTTCTTTTCCATATCCTTTTTTGAAAAGGTTGCAACCATCTAACTTTTCATTTTATTCTTTTCAAACCACTAAACCTCATTCTCAAAACACATTATCCAAAAACTATAAAAATCAGTGGCGGATCTTGCCCGTTGAACGTGTCAGGGCCGAAAGACACGGGCGCTAAAAAAAGCCCGGGCAAGCCCAGGCCAAACATAGTATATATAAAAAATTTCGATCAAAATGCGGAAAATTAGCACTACGGCCGAAAAACTTGACCGGGCTGTGGCCCTGCCAGACCCCTTCTAAGAACCGCCCCTGATAAAAATGACCTAGTTGAGAACCCGTCCATAGGCCGGGTATTTTAACCGTATAATGACATGACTATATACACTAAGAAACATTCATAATGAATATGTAGAACATGATAATGCAAACAATAAAACATTCATAATGAATATATAGTATATAATAATGCAAACAATAAAACATTCATAATGAATACGTACTACATGATAATATAAAATAAAATGTAAATTTAACTCTAACCTAAGTAATTTAATTAATTTTTTTTTTTGCATTCTAAAAAAATATTATTTGTTTAAATAAGAGCTAAATTGTGTGGAATTAGGTCCGTATGGTTTTAACTATTTGAGGTCAAAATCAAAATGTTTAATACCCTGAATCCCTAGACGTTTTTTTTTTTATAATCATTTGAGTCATTTTGAGTTGACTTTTTAACCTTTTGAGTCCAATTTTTTTTAACAAAATTAGACTCAAAACCATATAAAATCAACAAAATTGAACTCAAAACATTATGAAATAAGCGGTTAGGGACTCAGGACGTTAAATATTTTGATTTTAGACTTAAGTAGTTAAAACCACTAAAATACATGCGATAAAAACTAAAAAGTATTTTACTCCAATTTAAAACTTGGTGCGTGTAGGTAGTTACATAGACCATGGGTTGCTCTTGGGTCGAATAGGAGTAAATAAACACACGAATCTTGGTAAGTCGGGTCATCCATACACAATTGAATGACAACCCATTTTAAAGTGCAGTTACTAACTTATTTTTCTCTCTCGTCGCTCTAACCTAGGGTTTCATACACTTTTCTGCCGCCGTGTAAACTCCGGCAAAAACCAAAGATCATCAAAGATCTACTCCGACGATGGTGGTTGTTCCGTGTTTGATCGGCGCTGCATGTTCTTCTTCTCTCTCACACACTCTCTCTCTGACATTTCTTCCCAAACAACTGTAGGGTTATTTCCGATGTTGGTAGGGTTTGCGGTGTCAATCGGTGCGTGGCTTGATAAACACTCAAATCATCACTCTCTGTGCGTCTTAATGTATCCAGATTTACCCTAACATCATAGAAACTCACTTCATTTTGGCCCTCGGTAAAGGTATCCATTGATTTTCCATCTGATTGCCTTATATCATTGTTGTTAGCTGTTTATTTTCATAAACTTTACTCTGGTAATTGCAGGGATATCCGTTTCTGGATCTGGTCGAACAACAGGGGACCAATCTTCGTTGTGTGATAATGTAATTTATAAGGTACCCGTTAATTTTACATCTAATTGCTACAGTTTTTAATGCAACTTGCTTACAATCTTTGGTTATCTAATTTGGTTTGTCTTATGAGAAATTAAGAACCCCTTTGGATTGCTTCCATATATTTGATATCTCTAGTGTCTTATCCATGCTGAAATCTATTTCAGTTAGTCCAAAGTAGGGATGAGCTTGGTACCGTCCGGTACCGAAACCGAAAGAACCGGTACCGAAAATCCCCAAAAGTGGGTACCGGTACCGAATATACCCGGTTCGGTACGGTTCGGTACCAGTATTTGAGGTAAAAACCGGTACCGAAAATGCTAAAAGTCGGTACCGAAAAAGTATCCGGTTCGGTAAATTCGGTACTGGTACCGGTACCGGGAACGATTTGCTCATCCCTAGACTCCAATCACATCAGGTGTTATGTGTGATAATAGTTTTAAGAAAATCTTTTTCCTTAACCCATTAAGGATTAATTATTCAGCTTATTGTAAAAAGATAGTATTACCTTTTTTGTAATCAGTCATGTTGAAAATCTTGAGCTTCGTGTACACACCCCAAAACCTTGTTGGTCAAACTTGATTAGGATTTTGCAATAGACTGATTGGCGTCACAATCCAGCCATCAGCGTGCACAGATGACCCCAAAAAAAATTAATTAGCGTGTGGTGATATGAAGAAAAAGAAAAAAAAAACAGTTGCAAAAACACATAAAACGAAATTTCTACGCATAACATAGAAACATCAAACAGTTGCATACTTCATTTTGACATCATTGCTTAAACCTGATTAGGAGGGTCAGGCGGATTGAGTAAAGAGTCAAAGGGGTAGGCTTTTGCATGTGTCAAAATTAGTTATGTTGAGTTGAGCTGAAGTACCATTTTCTCAATATATTCAAACTTACCAGCATTGTTGTCGAATATGATTACAAAAACTTAATATTTGATTAATTATGCATTAAGTTAATCAAAAGTTTCTATGCATTAAAAGCACAAATTCCTTTCGACCCGTTCGACCCATTTTCATGTTAACTTATTTCTTTGATTTTCCCCTTTTGAATTAATAAGAGTCAAAATAAAACCCACATCAGCTGTGAATGCCTGAATGGCTCAAAACTACCACTTCTAGCTTTATCATGATCATGTAACATAAAAATGAATATCATGCATAATGGTTATATGTCCTGTTGTGTGTCATGTTATTTTAGTTTAAGGATAAGCTGGGAAGGGATTCATGGCTGGAAAAGATGTTAAAGGTACTTTTCAGTAATGAACTCACTAGTCGTATCAACATGTTGTGTTTTGTAATGTTTCCACAATTCCACATAAACATCTGTAATCACCTAACTCTATACATACTTAGAATTTGAGCAGCATGAACACAAAATCTCTGAACTAAATGAGCTTATGAGCCTGCACATATCATGTTCTACAATCACAAACAATAAGTTCACTACCCATTTCATTTTCTTAGAAAGTTATATATCATAAACTACCCATATTTCAGTTCTTTTCATTTTAACTCTTAAACATAGTTGTTGAAGGCGCGAAGTGCACTCAAGGCGCAAAGGGTGAGCCTTGGGCCTTAGTGCGAGGCGCTCAAAAAGAGAGGGATTTTTTAGGCAATGCGCATAAGATAAAAATACAATCTTTAAAGGTTTCTGACATATAGGTAAACACATGCATTTTTTATTTTTAAGTGTATTGATAGTCTGACTAGTTTTTTTAGATATAACTGGGGATATGGGACATGATTCAAATAAAAAGGATTTATCCTGCCCCACTCCATGGTTTCCTAAATAATAGGCAGAATGTTTACAAAAACATGCTTACATAAAAGGGATTAGAATCATAGTTGTCAATAGCGGTTATAGCGACCGCTATAGCACGCTATGTAGCGAGGCGACCAAGTGTCATCAATTTGGGTCATTGCAACCTATAGCGTGAATAGCGACAGTTACTTTTTTTTGATGTAAATAGCAATTAGATATAGCTATAAAATAGCTGCATTTATAGGCTTTTGTTAAATATACATGTAAAATAGCTTATATACCAAGGTATTTTGATATAATACACATATAAAAATTTTCAAAATTCTTTTTCTAGTGTATCACTATTTATAAAATAGTGGTCGCAATTTGTTGATATTCGCTATGTAGCATATAGGTCCTTTGTCGCTATTCGCTATTAACAACTATGATTAGAATCTTTTAAAATCATACCAGCCTTTAATTTAGGGCCGTTAACTTCCCTTTCTATCATTGTAATAATCTTTTTAATCCTCTTATTTAGATCTAAAGATATCTATAACCTCAATATTTTGTTTTCTCTTTCAAAAACTCGATCCTAAAACTGGTTAATTACCGAAAACATGTGCATAAGTCACAAAAATATTTTACCTCACACTAAACTCATGATGCATTTGAAATTTGTATGGACTGAAATGGCAACTGTACTCAATGATTTGCACATTATCACTATTTCCCTACAATTATAAAAAAAAAAGATTAGTTAAGAAATAATAAAAACCAAAACAACTTTAGATACAAGTAATTTAACTATACCTTGGTGTCATTAGGTGTATGATCTGTTTATCAGTGGTTCACTTTTCTGGCTTGAAATTCGAATTCGTGACCTAAGAATTTAACTGTTTAACGTGTTTATTATAGGAAGCATAAACTGTAAAAAAAAAAACATAAAAAGTTTACCTTTATAACTGGTGACTACACGAAGCAAGAAATTGATTAGAGAATTATTGCTATTTGAACTGTTGCCTACACGAAGAAAGAAATTGATTGAGAATTACTGCTATTTGTTAATTGCAGATTCAATCTTATTAACATGCGCCTCTTCGACTCCAGCTGGTGCCTACACAGAAGAATACGAATTCAGAAAGTATGGTACGTATTAATCGCATATTAAAATGGAATAAAAAGAACCTTGTCTGATCTGAACTGGTCGCTTTTGATTATTTCAGAACCATTTCGAAGCTTCTGCAGTTTACTAAAATTTAGTATTTAAAAAGAAACGATAGCCAATGGAAATAAATGTGTTAACCTGCTTCATTTGCATGTTACAGTGTCCAGCAGGCTGGTCTTTGGGCATAACTGATGGCTTTGGTGGTGAGTGATCCATGCTGTGAATATTTCAGACAAAAAATGAGTGAACACGATGTAGACTGCTTCTCAAGTTCTCTTTATATAGAACACAACTGCAGCAGGTACCACCACTACCCCTTTTTTTAGGAACTGAGCAGTTAAATCCACTACCCATTTTTTTTAGGTGCTGAACTGCCAAACTGCTCAAAACTGCCAAACTGTTTGGTTCAGTTATGTAGGAACATGGACATCAGAACTGCTCAAAACTGCTGAAAAACTGCTGAAACGTGGGATAGTGCTGCTCCTGCTCAGAACTGCTCAAAACTGCTGAAAAACTGCTGAAACGTGGGATAGTGCTGCTCAGAACTGCTGAAAAACTGCTCAAACGTGGGATGGTGTTGCTCAGAACTGCTCAAAACTGCTCAAAAAGTGGTCAAACATGGGATGGTGCTGCTCAGAACTGCTCAAAACTGCTCAACAGCGGTTAAATTTAAGAGTTTATACGGCCCAGATTTAATCTCAGCCTAATCGAACGGATGATATTGATTTGAACAGTAACCGCCACTTAATGGGTTCCATATATATATATAATTAGCTACATTAGACCAGTGTTGTGCTACGTTTTCATCTACTTGTATATGAATGGCAACGGACCGAGTATGGCTAATCCTAATACTATATCAAACTAAGACTTATTGAAAATACAACCATACGAATACCGGCCTGGGGATTAAATATGGTGTAATATGGTGTATCATCTGTTTTCTAGCTACTTACTAGGTCGATCTTCATTAATATAATGAATCTTCTTTACAATAAAAAAAACCTTGTGTTCCTACATTTCTAACAGTTTGTATGCTTCATTGGTATATATTAATTTGCTGAAAAAATAAAAGACACTAGATATCTAAAACATTCTCAGAAGGAAAATCAATAGCAAATATTTGCTAAGATATAGAGTACACTTATATTTGTATTACATGATTTAAAGATATAATTGTAAAGTAGCATAACGTGCTATAATTCATCCAAAAGTACAACCATGAAGACGTTAGTTTTTCCTTGTATTCCTTAATGGCCTTACCCAACTGTCGTTTCTCATCCCTAGTCGTTCAATGAACCAATCACGATACCTTGCATATAGAAGGTTTCCAATAACGATTCCAATTATCAAACCACTTCCAACTCCCAATAGTATCACCATCCAATCAATTATGTCACTAGGCATGAGAGACTCATACTCATTGCTACTTGTTGGAGGAAGTAATACCTTTAACTTTTCACATTCCTTAGACAATGGTTTTCCACACAATCCGGGATTACCCAAGTAGGAATTGCTCTCGAATGTGTTGAACTGTTTCCCTTGTGGTATGTGCCCATCAAGGTGGTTGAAGGACACATTCAGAATAGAAAGGAAACCAAGTTGCAACAATTGTTGAGGGATTTTTCCTGATAGCTCATTTTGGAAAAGATCCAAAGATTCAAGGAATTTTAGGTTTCCCAAAGACGGCAAGATATGACCGGTAAAATGGTTGTTGGAAAGATTAAGAGATTCAAGTCCCTGAAGATCTTGGAGTGATTGTGGGATTTGCCCTTCAAAGTTGTTACATGAGAGATCGATGGCTACGAAGATGTTCAGAATTTTCTTGTACTCTAACTTGACACCTTTGGTTGTTAACGTCATCGAGTATGTAAACGGAAAACTCCCAAATGAAGTGAAAGGAATGACGGATCCCATAGCAGCTGATCTGCCTTGATAAACAGATTTCATTGCATTCCAAGTTTGGAATGACTTGTGAGGCAATTGACCACTAAAGCCGTTGTTGGAAATGTCTATGATCCGTAACTTGAGAAACAATGGGCTAACACTTGAGAGACCTTGAATTGCACCATAAAATTTATTGGACCTCAAAATAAGCACTTGTAGGTTGGGAAGAGTTCCCAACCAAAGCGGAAAAACATCTTCAAAAGAATTGGCTGCAAGAGAGAGAAACTCTAATTTGATACAATCAGCCAAAGATTTTGACACCTGACCACTAAATTGATTTTCACTCAAATCAATCCTCTTCAAAGGGCTTCCTTGCGTACATGTATTCATCATTGGCCCATGAAAACTATTTTGTTTCAGATCTAAAACCGACAGCGAATTGTATAAGTTGCCTAAACAAGAAGGAAGGGTTCCGGTCATCTTGTTAGAAGACAAATCAAAGAATTTAAGGGATTTTAGTTCACATATCCATGGTGGTATTTCTCCATTCAAATAATTGTTTGAGACATCATAAGCAACTATGGTCTGTGGAGACATTGGAAGCCTCCCTTGTAGCTTATTATATGACATGTCAAAGAATTCCAAACAAACCCATGGGAGAAACTGGGGATGCTGATCAAAGCCAGTGATGAAGTTGTTTGCCAGATCTATCACTTGTAATGTTTCTTGGCTGTTATTCCAAATCCAGTTTGGTACAAGGCCTTCAATTTCATTGTACCTAAGAACTAAGGCTTCCATTTTCGTTTGGAAGCGCAAAAAGGCTGGGAATTCCTTCAAGTTGCATGATGACAATCCTAGAACTGACAATTCTGGTAGGCTGGCATTGGTGTAGTTGATGGTGGTTACAAATGACAAGCTATTTTGATCTAAACTCAAAATTTCGAGTTTGTTGAGTCCTAAAAACGAGTCGAGTCCCACTGTGCCATTAAATTTGTTGTAACCTATGGTAAGATACTCGAGACTTTTGAATTTCAAAAAAGAGCTAAATATTTGTCCTTGCAATTGATTTATTTTAAGGTCTATCACTATTAGTTGGGTGAGGTTTGTAAATGAAGATGGGATACTACCATAAATAAAATTTTGACTCATTGAGACAATACTAAGTTTGGTTAGGTTTGCAAGATAGGGTAGGATTTCATCGTGTATGTTCATACTATCTAGATACAGTTCATTTAGATTAGTAAGTTTGCTAATCCAATTGTACATGCTTCCTATCTCAAACTTGTTATAAGCAAGATCCAAAATAGTGACTTTCGAAAGACTTACCAACGAAGGGACTAATCCGGCTAACTCATTTTCAGAAAGACCCAAGTAAGTTAGCTGTGTCAAGTTAGGGAGTGAACCTGGAATATGCCCTGAGAAATGACAACTTTGAAGGGACAAGACTTTCAGATTGTTAAGATTGCCTATGGATTTCGGTATAATCCCAGCAAAACCAGTTGAAAACAGATCTAGCTTCTCAAGTAACGAGGCGTTATGAAATTCAGGCAAGAAACCAGTGAGGTTGGAATTGTTTCCCATGCTAAGATGTTTCAACTTCGGTAGGTGAAATATTGCCGATGGAAATTCATCTTGAAGCTGACAATCTCTGAGTTCGATATGCCTCAAGGAAGAAAAATTGGCCAAGAAACGAGGAACGGAGGAACTAATGTCAACTCCAGAGAGATCGAGGAATTCCAGAGTAGTCATGTTTTTCAACAAATACTCAAGCCCAGGATTTTGAAGCTTTAGTGGATTCCTAGATAAATCTAACGAAGAGAGTAGCATTAAGTGTGAGAATTCATTTGGGATATGGCCATTGAATCCAGAGTAAGAGAGATCGAGGCTTCTTAATTGCTTTAGACGCGCAATCTCAGGCGGGATTCGAGATTCAACAAAGTTGTTCATCGAGAGATTGAGGATCTGAAGATGAGCGAGCTCGAAGAGCGTACTACTAGAGTTGATAACTCCACTGAGATTTCGTCCGCTCCAGTCAATCCCAATCACATGGCCCTTGCTACACACCACACCGTCAGACAAACAACAATCAGAGTTTGATGTATTGCTCCAAGAATCGAACTTTTGAAACCCATCAGCATCATAATTCTGATGATGAATGGTTTGTTTAAATTGAAACAAAGCTAAACACTCTTCATCATGGCTTAACAACGATGCAGTGCATGTTAGAAGGGCTAATAAGCATAAAAGAGAGAAGGGTCGCAAGACTATGAACCCCATGAAGAGAAGTAGTTTAATTTGATTGTGTGCAATGCTTCCTTATTTCATATGTTAATTTCTACCTTTATACACAAGGGAGAAAAATATTTTATTCATTCTGATTTGAAGATCTACACCAGTCAGTAAATATAAAACATTAAGTTGCATACTTCTATTGATGAATGTTTCAACGCAAGTGGGCGTCCATGTTTAGGTGAAGTATTTTTTATTATTTACTGTCATTATCATTGAGCTAGAGTTATGGACTTTATTCACGCACCGTAGATGAATATGGGTTTTAAATTTTAAACATTTCAAAAAAAAAAATAAAAAATTTAAGGGCAACGCTTACTTTACTTTGTTCACCAATAATTCTAAACTTTTTTAAGAAGTGGGCTAGCCCAACATTAGCAAAACTTTTTTAATTAATTACGTACTTTTTAATGAGTTTTGAAAATAAGATTAATTAGATGTCTACGTTCCTCAATATTTTTAATATGTAACATACTAGCAAATTAACCCGTATAACGGAAAAAAATATAAATCATAAATTAATGTTTATTATTAAAATGACTTGTTACATAAAATACTACAAGATAATGAAACAAAAAGAAAAGTTACATTTTCATTTTCATTTATTCAAATATAATTTTCTAAGTTTCTACATCTCTCTTAAGTCACTATAATCCATCTTATATACGACAATATAACAATGACACTGAAAACTAAAAGAGTAGCTGTGGTTTTGTAAAGTAACACATATAGTTCCTAACTTTTGAAAATTATACTGGTGCTCACTGTTGTTTACTTTTTGTTACTCGGATAGTTCCTGGAGTAGATATCTGTTAGTTTTCACCGTTAACTCCATGTAAAATGACCAAAATGCCCTTAGTATTAAACGAAAACACTAGATATATACCCCTACTCCATCCATCTCCTTCTTCTAAAACCCCCAAATCGTATTTCTCTCTAAACCCTCCTCTCCCTCATCTATCTATCTTCATCTGCATAATAGACACCAAGCACCATCGTGACTTCGCCACATGTCGCCGCACCAGATCAATTCGCTGATCACTCCCACAATTGTGGTCGATAGATTAAACACTACACCAGTAAAAGAAGCTCCATTGAACTCCTCATTAACAGCTTCTTCACCTTTTATGGTGGGCAACAATGGCGATTTCTCGTCAATTGTTTGGTTGTTGTTTCTTGATCTCGTTTCTTTTGCAGTTTTTCGACTTCCAATCGTCATCTTCTGATGATTATTTTTGAAACTGTCAAAAACCTAGAACTGAATCCAAAATACAAGAATTTGCTGCAGAATTGAACCCAAAATACTCAAATTAACTGCAAAATTGAATCAAAATACCCAAATTAATCAAACCCAAAATACTCAAATAAACTGCATAATTGAACCCAAAACACTCAAATTAACTGCAGAACTGAATCCAAAACAGATTAAACCCCAAAATTGAAAATGATGATAAGAAAAGTTAAAACGCACCTGATACCGTGTGAAGCGAATAACAAACATACGAAGAAGTTGAAAGTGTTATGATAAAATTTGAATTTTGGGAGGTGAGGATTTGTCTGCAATTGAGATATCAAGTGGGTTTACTATGTAGGGACGATGGAGTGATAGTGGTGGTCCGGTGGTGGTTGCCGAGATATGGTGGCCGGAGGTGAGAAAGAGGGGGAGGAGAGGGATGGCCCTACTTTTATATAATAATAATAATAATAATAATAATAATAATAATAATAATAAGAATTTAATTTAATTGTTTTGTCTTTTAGCAAGGGTAAGGGTAATTATGTCATTTCATCCTCATTTAACGGTGAAAACTAACGGACATCCACTCCAGAGACCATCCGAGTAACAAAAAGTAAACCACAGGAAGCACCGTGTAATTTCCAAAAGCCAGGGACTATTGGTGTTACTTTACAAAACCATAGGGAGTATCAGAGCATTTTACTCAAAATAAAAATAATGATGACAAGTCTGTAAATGTTTCAGGAATTAATTGTAAATTATGAGATTCTGAAAATAAATTGTAATTAAATTCTACTACGGATGTTAATAATAATAAATATTTTGATATAGACTCTATTTTAGGAAATATGGAAAATGAGACGAGATACGAACATTATTATGGTATATAAATAATTTTATATATTAAAAAAATATACCATAATAAAATTAACATGAGTTAAAAAATATGGCTAAACTTTTAAAGACTACAACTTTGAGTATCAAGAAAATCTGTTTACTTAGTGTCCGTATTTAGATATACCCAAATTAATATTTTATAATATTATATAACATCCTTGTTTAATGTTTAGCCTCATACTTAATGTAAGTCCTTAAAGCTGATTCAAAACAACTTATTCCTTGTTGTTAATACACAAACAAGTACGGAATCCAAGTTTACATACAAACCAAGCAAGAACACAATCAATACTTGAAAGATATCACTTCAAAACATTCACTTGTATTGATTTCAGTAGAGTAACATTACAATCTTCACCAAAATGCTCTCCTACTCTCTGAGTGTGATTCCGTTTATTTGTATTTGTGATTGTTTATTCTAATTGTTTAGATTGGTATACTTGGTTACGTACAATGTATAATATCACACGTTGTGAATACATCAACATAAAAAAATAATTCAGAATTACGCTACGATATGACACGATACGCTATAATACGATACTTAACGATAAAAAAATAATAAAGACGTGATACGATACGCGGAGATATGTTATAATACGATATTAAGTTAAAAATGTGATATGATACGCTACGATACGCTAATACGATACATAATAATATAAAAATAATAAAGATGTGATACGATACGCCACGATGCGCTAAAATACGATATTAAGTTAAAAATGTGATACGATACGACACGACACGATACGCTATAATATGATATTAAGTTAAAAATGTGATACGGTAGGCCAAGATACACTATAATACGATATTTAAGGATATAAAAATAATAAAGATGTGATATGATACGACACGATACGCTACAATACGATATTAAGTTAAAAATGTGATACGATAAGATACGCTATAATATGATACTTAACGATAAAAAAAATATTAAAGATGTGATACGATACGCCACGATACGCTATAATACGATATTAAGTAATGCAATCTCAATCCTCAAACAGGAACAACTAGAAATGGCCGACAATGGAGCAAGGGTATATGCATCAAAATTTACCAATGACTTGTTGACCGGTTCCAAATTTATTAATCGACCATTCTACAAGTTATTATTATTATTATTATTATTATTATTATTATATGTAATACTAATCGACCATTCAACAAGTTGTTATTATGAGTTTTTTCTTTAATGGGTATAGTTGGAAAAATTATTTATCAAAATGGGTACTTTCAAAACTATTTACCAAAATGAGTGATTTTTAAAAACACTTGTTTCTCTCTCCAAATCTAATTTAATAATTAATTATAAAATAATAATTGTTTTTAGCTTTTTTTTGTTGTTTTTTTAGTGATGTTTTTATACTCATATATGTTTGTTTTTATTTTTCTTTCTATCGTGATGAATATACATTATGTTAATAACTGTTTAATATTTTTTTAGTCCAACTCATATAATAGATTTTCAATATTTTACGTTAACTTGTTGACTTAGTAGGCTTTGGGAGTGATTTATACTCTAATAAAATAATGCAATCTCAATCCTCAAACAGGAACAACTAGAAATGGCCGACAATGGAGCAAGGGTATATGCATCAAAATTTACCAATGACTTGTTGACCGGTTCCAAATTTTTTAATCGACCATTCTACAAGTTATTATTATTATTATTATTATTATTATTATTATTATTATTATTATTATTATTATTATTATTATTATATGTAATACTAATCGACCATTCAACAAGTTGTTAGTATGAGTTTTTTCTTTAATGGGTGTAGTTGGAAAAATTATTTATCAAAATGGGTACTTTCAAAACTATTTACCAAAATGAGTGATTTTAAAAAAAAAACATGTTTTTCTCTCCAAATCTAATTTAATAATTAATTATAAAATAATTATTGTTGTTAGTTTTTTTTCCAGTGATGTTTTTATGCTCATATATGTTTCTTTTTATTTTTCTTTCTATCGTGATGAATATACATTATGTTAAAAAGTAAAATCTGATTTATTTAATTTGCCTTTTATTTTAGTAACATTAAAAACTAATTAACCCTCTCCTCTAAATATTAACTCTATGAACATGTTATTTTTTCGACATTCTGTTATTTATATTTTTGAAAACGGAGTTGCATTTAGAATAGATTTTTTTTCTTATCGGAAGATCGGTTTTGTTTGGTGTCTTTATGCATCGAACCAATGCCGACACGTTAGTAAATTAAATGGTAGTTCGGTATCACATTCTATACAACATGTTATTAACAATTTTGTATATATGAAAGTAAGTTAAACTTTAATTCATATAGGTTAATTTACAAATATTATTTTATCAACTCAAATTAGGCATCCAATAGTTAGGGCATATTTATAAATATTCAGAGTAATTTAATACATCATATTGTACTATACTACTTAATGTATTTTCATTAAAAGAAAACACATATGCAAAAGTTAAAAAAAGCATAAAAACGTTATACAAAAGAATAAAAGTAAAACCTAAGACTAATAATAACTATTATTAAAATATAGTATGAACTTTTATTTAGGTATTATTGAATTAGATTTATCCAATTAGATTTAGAGAGAGAAACAAGTTTTTTTAAAAACACTATTTTGGTAAATAGTTTTTAAAGTACCTATTTTGGTAAATAATTTTTTCAACTAAACCCATTTGGATAAAAACTCTTGTTATTATTATATGTAGTATATAGTAAAGATGAACTTGTATTATAACTAGGAGAGACACCCACGCTACGCAGTGGGGTGTCTGGTAAAAAAGGTGGTGAGCGCTTTTGTTCACCAAACCGAAACATATATGACATTACGATAAACAAAGAAGCTACATATTTTGTTTTGTGTCTAATAAAAAATGTCTTATTTCGAGTACAATTCCGTTTTTTACTAAAAATTTATATCTGAACGCTAAGAAAAAAAACTAACCGTGTATTTTTTTTTTCTAAAAAGATAACGAAAGCAAGTAGTTCGAGAAAAAGAAATTACTAAAAAATAAATGGGTTAAATATGTATATAGTTTGTAGTATAAGGGTCGAAATCCATAAAACGAATATCGCTCCCGATAACTCGATAGTAAAAAAATTATATTATTTCGAATATAACTCTATTTTTTCAAAATACTTGTATCGAAACATTGAGAAAAACAAATTGATTACAACCACATATTTAGGTTTTTTTTAAGTTCACATAAGTTACTAAATAATTACTAAACTTGAATGAGTTATCGACATGTAGTAGACATGTATTGTTTATGGTGTAAGAAGTGAATTATTTAAACTATTTATTATTTCCAAAGTTTCCATAATATAATATATATTATTTTTGTAATATGAAGTTTTTTTTATTATCAATAATAACTTTAAAATTATTTTAAATAAATACAAGGTTAAAACAGTACTAAATTTATATGTTGTGTTGGTATAATTTTGCTTATCTAGTAAATAAAAAGAAAGTCAAAGTTAGGTTAGATGTTCAATAAAGGAAAAATACATTAAAAAGAAAAGCAAATGGAAAGAGTTTAAGGAGAGCCGAATTTAGCCTGTACTGTACAGTAACCATCATGTTTACTTTCCACATAACAACCAAACTTATTATTAGCTTTCTCCCATTTATTAATTTATATATAAAAAATAGCATGCAATTAAAAAACCATTAGTGGATGCAACATATTCTTACTAATTAATAAATAAAGGTTACTGTACAACCTCTTTGAAAATTTTCCACAGAACAACCAAACTTATTATTAGCTTTCTCCCATTTATTAATTTATATATAAAAAATAGCATGCAATTAAAAAACCATTAGTGGATGCCACATATTCTTACTAATTAATAAATAAAGGTTACTGTACAACCTCTTTGAAAATGTAAGATATAGAATTAGGCTCTCACTATTCATATACTCAACGATTCTTATTTTCACATAATTAATTCTATTTGACCCGATTAGAGTTATACGGGTCACATGCATAGATGAATGATATACAAAAGCCAGAGATTAATGTTTTTTTTACGAATACGAGTTGTAAAATATTACATAGGTTGTATAGATGGTTATACGACCAATATAATGATGTACGGCCAAATGCATTTATTTGTTGAGTATTTGTTGGGATAATGAGGATTTTCGATCTCTATATGGGTCGTATAGGTATTGATTTAAGGATTTATTTATTTAATTATTTTTATGTAAAGTACTTTAATAAATTTAGAACGAAAATGTATAACGAGTTTTTATTAAGATAGGAGTTTATTAATGAAAAACGCATAAGTTTTTTTTTTAATTTATTAAAGAGTAAATTGCCAAAATCGTTCATGAGGTTTAGGCTTGTTTGCCAGTTCCATCCTAAATGACTTTTTTGTGCCAAACAGCCCTTCACCTTTGGCATTTTTTTGCCATTTTCATCCAAAACGCTAACTTAATTTACTCTTTATGTTAAGTTGAAAGATATTTGGATGAAATTGACAAATATAAAACCTTAGGGACGATTTTGGCAATTTACTCAAAACTCTTTCTAATTTATTTTATTTAATTAATTTTGTCAAATATATATAAAACAGAATATACATGCAATTCTTATTAAAAAAATAATAGTTTTGTCACCTAATTTTTATAAATTTTCATCCAAACCACTAACTAAGTTTATTTTTTCTGGTGAAGGATGATTTAAATTTTATAAATTAAGACATAAATTAATATCCAGTTTTTTTATATAGATAAGTTTTATAAAGAGAAAACGATATATAAAATAAATAACAATGGTGTGCAGCGTATAACAATCGATTACAACTTTTAGTATTTAATCAAGTGTAGAGATAGAAAAAAATTGTAAGTTGAGCACCTAAGAAATATGTTGGCATAAATTAAATATTTATCTAATTAAGATTATGAGGGTAACTAACTAATATTTATTTCGAGTGGTTTGAGTAAAGAATTTTTTGGTTCATGGCATTATACTTACTATTTGGTAGGTAATTTTAAGGTTTGGTAACGATACGTTGTTTGATAGGAGGGGTAGTGGCTTCTGATTTTTGTTACTAGCGAATTTAAAAGAGTAGAAGATGAATTCAAACTTGCTACATATGATAAGATTTGTTTATTTGACATTTTTCTATAAGGTCATTAGTATTTTAGATTTATAAAATTTAGAGGTTGAAGTAGATTTATTTTTATAAACTGATGTGTATAAAAAAATTGAAAATTAATTTTTGTCTTAGTTTATAAAATTTAAAAGATCCTTCACCTTAATAGAAAAAAAAATCGCGAGTTAGTGATTGGATGAACCTTTATAAAAATTATGTGATAAAACTATTAATTTTCTTTAAAAGAACTGCATGTATATTGTGTTTTATATATATGTCACAAAATTAATTAAATAAAAAAATTAAAAATAATTTAAGTAAATTGTTAAAATCGTCCCTGAGGTTTTATATTTGTCAGTTTCATCCAAATATACTTCAACTGAACAAAAAAAAGTAAACTAAGATAGTGGTTTGGATGAAAATGTGTAGGATCGTTTTTAGACCCAAACGAGTCGATCAGAAGAGTTTTTCTCAATACGAATGGCGGAAACAAACGTATTGAGTTCAATTCAGCAAGAATATCACTTTAAACTATCTTTTGATTGATTTGACAAAGAATTACAGCGAGTAGACACTTCGGCAGCACTTCGACTCAGTGACCGGAAAGTTACAAATGAAATCAAGACACCACTATATATAGGCTGCTAATCCCGCTTGAACCGGGTTCAAACGAAATCAGATTCAAACGGAATCAGTGATTTCGTTTGAAACTGTCTTGACACTTTCAAGCGGAATTACCAAATCTAATTTCGTTTGAAACTGTCTCTCACCCTATATTTGTCATTTTTCTCGTATAACGTGCCCTCATCTATCTAAATACAAACAAGACTCGATACAAGACGAAATCGACAGACGCATGCACCAACAAAATGGCAAAAAAAATGCTAAAGGTGAAGGGCTATTTGGCACAAAAAAAGTCATTTTTGATGAAACTGTCAAACAGACCTAAACCTTAGGGACGATTGTGACAATTTACTCTTTATTATAATACGAGTTTAGTAAAAATTTTACTTTAATGAAAAACGAATCACGAGTTTACCCGAAATAGTTGCGTTAAACGCTGAATTATTAAAATGCGAGTATGTTGCGATACCAAGTTTAACAATCAGGATATAACTAAAAGAATCTAAGGCATAAGATAAAAATTAGGATAATAGTCATCAAAGCAGAATGAGATAAATGTTTACAATAATATTAGATAACGTCTTTGTTTAATGTTTAGCCTCATACTTAAAATGATTAAAATCATGTTTAGATTTAACCATTAATGTTATTAGGAAGTTTGACAAATTTTTAAGCTGAAAATCTATTAATTAATGAGTGTGCGTGTGTGTATATATATATATATATATATATATATATATATAGGGTAATGCTCCACAATAAACCCTTTAAATTTAGAAAACTTTGGAAACCCATTACAAGGCCTACAATTTGCCACGTGTCCCAGCCATCTCCATCTTATCTTTTGCTTTTGATGGCACATTTGTAAATTCATACCCAATTCAAAAAGATCTTTGACCTTTTTTCTACTATGATCTGACAACTTTTATTGGACACTTATAATCCCAATGTATCTTTCCTCTCTCAATTTCTCTATCCTTTTCATTTACAATAAAGTCCTCCATTAAAGACCTGCATCTCTTCCTTTACCATATACTCCTTCATTTCTTCCTTTCTCCATTAATGTCCATGGAGACAAATCCACCAACGAAGGAGTTAATGTCGCCGGGTCATCTGCTCCCCAACAGGTTCATTATAAGTGACTTCCCTACTGACGAGGAATTAAATACTCATTGTCTTGCCGCTGAGGCTCCGCCGGAGACTCACGGAAACGAAGGCGTCTCCGTCAAGTGTTGAAGAAATTGAAGCTAAGCTTCGTGATGTAGATCTTCGTCGACAGGTTGTTGTTGTTGTCATATATGATTAATTCGTTTGATTATCAGGATTTTGGTTATTGTTTTGTATGTGATTTGTTTGAAATAATTTGTTGAAATTGTAAGGTATTAAGAGTTGTTAAATCTGTGAGGTTTTTTTTTTTTTTTTTTTTTTTGTTAATGTTGTGTATGATTAATTTTACTAAACATGTGATTAATTTTACTAATTTGCTGATTAGGTGTTGCTGAATTAATTGCTGAAATTGTAAGGTGTTATTGATTATATGTTAAAGAGTTTTTAGTTCTGTGTACTTTGTTAGTTGTTGTTTCAGTTGTGTAAGATTAATTTTATTAAACAGGTGTTATTGATTAATTTTATTAAACATGTGATTAGTTTTACTGATTAATTTTACATCGTCATACCCTAATACATGTTACACTTTATCCTATTAGACATAGCCATACAGTTTAAATTATTATAGTTATGACGTGTTTAACACATGCCCGATTTTTTTATTTTTAGACGTTTAATAATCGGCACATCTGTTTTTAGAAACGAAAAGCCAAGTTTGTCTTACAGCACAACCAACGTAACACGTGTTATAGTCTGAACTCCTGTTCCACAGCTAAGCCAAGTTTGTCTTACAGCACAACCAACGTAACACGTGTTATAGTCTGAACTCCTGTTTCACAGCTAAACCATAGTAACATGTTATAGAGACATGTATTAGGGTATGACGATGTATTAGAGACATGTATTAGGGTATGACGAATTAATTGCAGGTTTTTAGTTCTGTGTACTTTGTTAGTTGTTGTTTCAGTTGTGTAAGATTAATTTGCAGGTTTTTATTTTTGTGTTAAAAAGTTGTGCTTGGTTTGGTTGCTTGTTTGGGCTTTTGATCTGAATAGTAACTGTTTTTTTGTTGGTTTGGTTGTTTTGTTTGGGGTTTTTGATCTGAATAGTAACTGTTTTTGTGATGTTATTTGAGGAAAAATATTTTCTGGCTATGAATGTGTTAATATTTATGTCTGGTTAACGACTTAACGGTTATCTTATCTTTTTGTTTATTAGGACGGTGATGGATTCAAGGGAAATAAGATCCAATTCTCGGGTCAGTTGGTTTCGTCAAACGTGGATCAGATGCTCAAGGATCATGACCATGTTTATGTTGCAGCACAACACAACTAACACGTGTTATAGGTTGAACTACTCGGACATGCATGTGTTACATGTGACATGAAACCCATGTAAAACGTAACACGTGTAACGTGTGACATGAAAACACATTTTTATAACTTCCCTGGCATACGCACACCCACATGTTTACAAGACCGACCCAAACAATAAAGCAAGGGCAGCCGCTGAAAAGCTAAGGCAGCAAAGGTAGCCGCTGAAAAGCTAAGGCAGACTTTCAAAGGAAGCTCCACCATTTTCTTAGTGCTATGTATTTTCGTTTACTAGTAATATGTAATGTGAGAATCTTATTTTGTTTTGTCTAGTACATGATGTTAAAACGGTATGGACTTAACACATTCTGGAAGTCTTAACACACGTTATAAAAGAGGCTTAACACACGTTATATCAGGTATACTATGTTATTAAGTTACTATTGGAGTTTATGCATCCATTCTGGAAGTCTTAACACACGTTATAATAGAGGCTTAACACACGTTATTGATGCGTGTGAAGTGTTATATATATTAGGTGTATATTTTAAGCCCCTTTAACACTTATTTTTAGCCAAGTTTTAAATTTATAAAACACGATATTTTACTAACACTAAACACACATATGGACAAGTGCACCCATCGTGAGCGTAGTATAGTGTTGGCAAGATACCGAGGTCGTCCAAGGACACAAGAACTTTTAGTACCGGTTTATCCTCAACGTCTAATCAAAATAAAAAGTTTAGAAAAATGTTTTAAGCTAAGAAAAATAAAAACTAACTAAAATGCTGAAAATAAAAATAAAAGAAAAACAGATAGACAAGATGAATCACTTGGTTCCGACTCGTATCTAGTGTAACCTTTGATTATTTCCGCACTTTTGCACATATTTAAGAGATTATCTTAGTTATTGTAGTAGGCCCCTCTTTTGAAGGTGACGTTACCCTCACCCCAGTAGTTTGAGTCAGCAAGGATACAATCCTAAAAAGGTGGATTATTGGAAGATAATTAATTAAGTTATTAATGCAATATTATGGTAGGCCCCTCTTTTGGAGGTGACGTTACCCTCGGCTAAGTAGTCTGAGTCAGCAGGGATACAGTCCTAATTAGCCGGGTTATAGTATTAATAGTAGTTAACTTATGAGGGGATCAAAGAGTTTGGACCCCCACCATCCAATACCGTTAAGTATTGAAGGAGGTCCTACTAAATTTGACCCAGGTCCATTGCAGGACCTCTAAACGCTGAACAATGGCAAGACCTTTACCAAACCGTTCCCTTAACCCCCGACCAGGTAGCCAACATACCTCCATATAGACCGTGGAGATATGAATGGTGAAAATCTTTTATTTTATATAGACAGTAAAATAATTTCAAGACACCACGGACAAACGATAAAGAAAGATCACCTTCAACATAAGCAACTAGTTATTAAAGTCATTAATACAAAACCAAATAAAAAGTGCAAAAGATTAGAAATAAAAAGTATTACACTAGACACTTTGTCTTCACCAAGTGATGTTAGAGACTTAGGCAAACATGGCCTTGATTGTCAAGAACTCTTACGATCAATCTTGGATCCCGAGACGACTCACACACTCTACGATGGACAATGGATGATGGTGGTGGATGATGGTGTTATGGTGGTGGTGGGTGGTGGGTGAAGTGTGAGAGAGGTGGTGTGCCAAGAGATGGTTTGAGCTTGAGCCAAGCACTTCTATTTATAGGCTGAACAGAAGCTCGGGCACGGCCCCGTGTCCAGTGGGCACGGCCCCGTGTCCACATCCTTCTCTTTCTTCATTTAATGCAGCTTTGTCTTATTAGTTGACCACGCCCCCGTGTCCGCTGAGCACGACCCCGTGGTGCAGAAGAATCTTTGTACTATGTAGATTTGCTGGATTGTGCGAATCTTATAGTTGACCACGGCCCCGTGTCCGCTGAGCACGGCCCCGTGGTGGGCAATAGAAGCTTCTACCACTTTGTCTTTTCTGCTGACACTTGGGCACGCCCCCGTGCCGGCTGAGCACGGGGCGTGTTCAGTCTTCTGATCTCTTGTTTTGCTTGGGAAGATGTTGTCGTGGGGTCGGGCATGTCACGTTTTGTTCCTTTTCTTGTATTTATGTTAGATTTTGGTGTATTTTTGCTTCTTTTGTTAATTTGAGCTCATTTAATCCTGAAAATACAAAAGGAAGACAAAAGCACACTTTTTCCAACATTAGTACTAAAAAAGGGTTAGTTTTATGCCTCATTTGATGAAATTTATATGTTACATTTTGAACACATCAAATACCCCCACACTTGAATCTTTGCTTGTCCTCAAGCAAAACTCTTTAATATGTGGCTATTTACACTCCCAAATGGAATGGGTAGAAAAGAAGGTTTTGGGCTTGTCGTAGAGTGTCGGGATTTCCAAGATTCTTTATTTAATTTTATTTTTATTTATTTACAATCCTATTCGTCATGATTTATTTAAAACTCTTCATAAGTTAAATTACTTATTAAGGCATAACATGCCTTTGTAAAATTCTATTTATATACAAGTTCACATACCTCACGGGGATCACTCAACACTCGGCCGAAAATGTATTGTTGTGGATCACTCGAGAGCGGCATGGAATTTACTCCTACCATAGGCTTGCCAAGCAATCAATCCTCCTCCTTTTTAACTTATATACCTTTGTAAATATCAAGAGGACTTTGTGGGTAAATGGTTAGGCTTGGGTTAAAGGTAGGTGGTTGGGTTGGTGGTTAGTGGTTAGTAGAAAAAGGGTTAAAAAGCGTAACAAGTGTCGGTTTTCGTAAGACTTTCTATTTTCGTAACTTTTAGTTTGATGAAGCTATTATTCAAACAAAGTTATTTTTGATGAACTTGTTTGTTTATTTTCTTTTGCTTCATCATCAACACAAATGTTTTTTTTTTTTTTGAAAAGTCATATGAAGAACCGAACTTGTTACTAAAACAAATGGTTAAAAATGAAAAAGGTTTTGGTGGGTAAAAATGGTGTTTGGTTTGGGTTATGAAATGAAAAGGTTTAGGCTCAAAGTGGCTAACTAGGGGGATTTTGGGTAGGTGGTAAAAAAAAGAAAAATAATGGTGAAGAAATAAAAAGGGGTTAGTCCTAATGCCTCCATCATTTACTTACTCGGGTTTAAGTTGGTAAGGACCGGGAATGTATCGTCATGGCAAGTTCTAGAGTCATAAGAACCAAGCGGCTATTCACACAAGAAACGAAAAATGAGCAATTAGTTCTAGTGATATGTAATTGTATGCTCAATAAAGGCTCAAAACTCACTTTTGTGGGAATGGGTTTTTATGTGATCAAGTATATATATAATCAAATTTTAACTAAGCTTGTCATGCCTTTTCATAATTTTCTTATGTTGGTTCTTTTTATCACGACGCTATCGGTTGTAAATTTGTAAAAATATAACCTTTTTAAGAACTTGAATTTCCCGAGTTAAACCTAGACAAGTAAAAAAATGAAAATTTTTGAAAAAATTTGGGGTGATTAGCGGTTCTAATAGAGTTTTGTGTAAGGCTTGTATTTAGGACTTGCAAGATTCAAGGTTTTAGCATCCCCCCACACTTAAATTACACATTGTCCTCAATGTGTCCCAAAAATAAGTTTTTAGGTTGATTGAATGTGTAAAAAGGTGCAAAAAGCAAAAATTTTGTGTTACTGGTTACCTGGACACGACCCCGTGTTGAGTGAACACGACCCCGTGTTCAGGTGCCAGTAACGAAAACTTACAGAAGGTGAACACGGGGGCGTGTTGGCTGGACACGACCCCGTGTCTGTCAAGGTCTGCAGAAATAAAACAATCCGCAGGTTCAGGGGAGTGGGCACGGGGGCGTGTTGGCTGGACACGGCCCCGTGTCGACAGTCTGCAAAGTTGAAAAACAGGTTTCTTTCGTCGGTTTTCCTGTCCCGGCTTTAGTAGTACTAATGTTTAGCACTCTAAGCCTCGTATGTACCTTCTTATTCAATAGACAACATACCATACCATAGCAAACATCCTACTTTTACCAATATTCAACATCCATGTCAAAGTTAAAAGAAAAATGCAGAAAATAAAAGAAGTTAGGGAGAGTAAATTGTTCAACACTTGGCACGCAGGCCATCAATTGTTCAAGAGTGAAAAAAAAAAAGTTAACCTGGGAAGTCATCAACCAACCGCTTCCTCCTCCGCTCCTCTCGCCTACTCCATAGCATCGTCATCATCATCATCGTCATCATCCCCTCCATGGCGTGCAATGTGGTCTCGTATATATCCAACATCGTCTTGGATATCGGATATGTTTCTTTCGATAGTTCCGACCCGGTGATAGGTGTTGCTCGCCATGTTATAGGTGTTCCTGGTGCACATAAGGTTTTCCTGCAATAAATCATGCAAACTTTGAAAGTTAGGAAAACCGCCTCCCGAGGAGGATGATTGGCCTGGATCACCATGGGGTTGGTATTGGTACTGATGATGTTGCGGAGCTTGGAGGACAAGCGCTTCTTGCGGGTTCCATGCATGACCTTGCATCCTTTGAAAGCTCACCGTTCCGTCTTCCGCCTCATAAATCAGGTTCATTGAGCGGCATATGTGTATATCCACCATACCTGACCATGGGCTCCTTTCAAATGACCTAGGTATATGGGCGAAGTGCCTGAAGAGACGGTACACCCATCCTCTAAAGAAGATAGGAGTCGGTGCACTAGCAAGGCGGTTGTGATGCATGTTTCGGAGCATGAGGAACGGAACATCGAGCGGCCTGCGGTTGTGGATGCAGTGGAGGACAACCAAATCTCTTAACCCAACTACGCCACTACTGTGATGCCTTTGGCTAAGAGAGTAGCCGAGGAGCCTATGAATGTATCTGTATAGCGGATCCCTCAACTTTGTACTCTTAGTGCTGCTCGGATTGTAGTACCCTTCTCCAATCTGAGCCCAAATGGCTTGGCGTTCGTTCTCACCTATCTCTCTCATTCCTCCAGTATTTTCTTTGTTTCCTGCATCCTCTTCCGCATACAACCCTACAATCGATCCAAACTGAGCCATAGAGATCGAATACCTCGTTCCGCCACATCGGAATGCTACCCCGTCATTGTCGAACGGGTCGCACCTCGAGTGGAATGTGAAAGTGCTATAGAACTCCAAAGTGCATTCGTGGACGGAACGGAGTCGAGTTGTTAGGGCGACCCTGAGTGGTCCCGTGACAATGTTGTTGAAACGGTCAATTTGATTCACCAAGGTTAGCAAGTCCGTGCACGCTTGCCTCGGGTATCCCTCTGGCCTTGTTTGAAGTATCTCGTATCGAGCTCTAGCATCGAGTTCAGTGGCGTTGAATCTTGTGAACTTCCTAGCCATCTGAAAGAATACACCAAAAGTTAGCACGAAACAGAAATGTTTTCGGACAAAACTGCAAACAGTGGGCTGGACACGACCCTGTGTTCAGCGGACACGGCCCCGTGTCCAGGCGTCTGTTACTCAAAAATTTCATTTTTCGACCCGGTTTTGAAAACTTGAAAATTTTTGGTCCAATAGGTGCGGTTTCCCCCGAAAATGAAACCCTAAGTGCCGTTTTTCCCAAAATAGCCCGTTTACCCTATCAATTTTATCTTTTCCGGTTCAAGAACAAGGGTTCGGGGTTTTTGTGAGAAATCCGGTGAATCTGTGAACAATACAAGTGTATCTACTTCCCTTAACACTAATCTAACTAAATGCAAACAAATCTAAACAAAAATTTGAGGTTCGATCCGGATGAACATCAAGAACCCTAGATTTTTCCCCAAATTTTTGGTGTTTTAACTACATGCAAGTAACTAATCTAACTACTAAGAGTGATAGAATCATACCTTCATGTTGTTAGAGCGATAGGAGACGTTGAAATTCTGCGAAAAATCGCCTGGAACCATAGCTTTTTCGGGGAAACGGGGCGTGTGGAATGAAGTAACTGTTTTGAAAAAGGGGATTTATCCCGACTGCAGCGCGGACACGGCCTCGTGCCGAGCAAAGTTTTTTTTTTTGTGTGCTCGTGTGAGTGCCCTTGTTTCCCATAAGCTTTGGTTAGAAAACTTACCGCTTTATTTGTTGTCTCAATCGTTCGTAACTTACCAGGCATGATGTTTTATTCTTCCACCGTTTGAAGCGAGATCTCTTCTTCTTCATCCTCAATGAATCCTTGATAGAGTTTCAGCCGTTGGCCATTGACTTTAAATGGAGGCCCATTTCGAGATTTAATTTCTACTGCACCGTGTGGGAAAATATGGGTGATGGAAAAAGGTCCTGACCACCTAGACTTTAATTTACCAGGAAATAATCGAAGTCGTGAATTAAACAAAAGAACTAGATCCCCTACCTGAAATTCATTAGGTTTAGTGTGTTTGTCATGCAAATTTTTCATTCTTTCCTTATAAATTTCAGAGTTTGAGTATGCATAATTCCTAAGCTCGTCTAATTCATTTAATTGACAAAATCGATTTTTACCAGCAAATTCTAAATCTAAGTTTACATTTTTAATTGCCCAGTAGGCTTTGTGTGCAATTTCTACTGGCAAGTGACAACTTTTCCCATAGAATAGCTTATACGGGGTTGTACCTATTGTTGTTTTATAAGCAGTTCGAAAAGCCCATAAAGCATCATCTAATTTATCTGCCCATTCCTTTTTATTTAACCCTACGGTTTTTTCGAGTATTCGTTTTAAACCTCTATTAGTCACTTCGGCTTGTCCGTTTGTTTGAGGGTGATACGCTGTTAAGACCCGGTGATAGACCCCATATCTTGTTAAAAAAAATTTCGAGTTGATGGTTGCAAAAATGGGTACCTCTATCACTTATTAATGCTTTAGGTGTGCCAAAACGAGAGAATAATTTTTTCAGAAATCTTACCACAACTCTTCCATCATTTGTTGGAAGTGCCTCGGCCTCGGCCCGGGCCCATTTAGACAAATAGTCTACTGCCACAAGTATATATTTGTTTCCTTTCGATGGTGGGAAAGGTCCCATAAAGTCGAGTCCCCACACATCAAAAATTTCACAAACAAGAATGCCATTTTGTGGCATCTCGTTCTTGGAAGAAATATTACCTGTTCTTTGGCAAGCATCACATGTCTTGACAAGACTTTGGGCGTCTTTGTAAATGGTTGGCCAATAAAATCCTGAATCGAATACCTTTCGTGCGGTACTAGCGGCACCATGATGCCCTCCGTATGGACCTTCATGACAATGGCGGAGAATTCTTCGTGCTTCGCTACCATGTACGCATCGTCGGACGAGTTGGTCGGCACACATTTTGAAAAGATATGGATCTTCTCAAAAATAGTGTTTCACATTGGCAAAGAATTTTTTTTCTTTGATAATGTGACCATCCTTTTGTGACTATACCGCTAGCTAGGTAGTTAGCATAGTCGGCGTACCATGGTTCTTCCTTATATTCCATCATTTCCAGGGACTCAGTTGGAAATTTTTCGTTGATTTGCTCGTCCCTGGTTGCCTCTAAAGCTGGGTCTTCTAAGCGCGAAAGATGATCTGCTGCGGTATTTTCTGCTCCTCTTTTGTGTCTGATTTCAATGTCAAATTCTTGGAGGAGCAGAATCCACCGAATCAAACGTGGTTTTGCGTCCTGCTTTTTGAAGAGATATCGAATGGCTGCATGATCTGTATAGACTATAGTTTTAGAAAGAACAAGATAAGAACGAAATTTATCAAAAGCAAATACCACAGCTAGTAATTCTTTTTCAGTTGTTGTGTAATTTTCTTGTGCATCATTAAGTGTTTTACTAGCATAATAAATTGGGTGGAAATGCTTTTCTTGTCTTTGTCCCAAGACAGCTCCAACTGCAAAGTCACTAGCATCACACATGATTTCGAAAGGAAATTTCCAATCAGGCGCTATCATGATAGGTGCATTGACTAACATTTCCTTTAGGGTTAGAAATGCTTGATTGCAATCCTTGTCAAAGATGAAAGGGGCATCTTTTTCAAGTAATTTAGTTAGAGGCCTTGAGATTTTTGAAAAGTCTTTGATAAACCGTCTATAAAATCCGGCATGCCCTAGGAAACTTCTGATAGCTCTTACGGAGGATGGAGGTGGTAATCTAGAAATAGTATCTATTTTGGCTCGATCCACCTCCATTCCTTCGCTCGAGATCTTATGACCGAGCACTATTCCCTCCGTTACCATGAAATGGCATTTTTCCCAATTAAGGGCGAGGTTAGTTTTCTCACATCGGGATAGCATTCGTTCAAGGTTATCGAGGCATTGGTCGTATGAATCCCCAAAGATAGAAAAGTCGTCCATGAAGACTTCCATTGTCTTTTCTATCATGTCATGGAAGATAGCTACCATGCAACGTTGGAATGTTGCTGGGGCATTACATAGACCAAACGGCATGCGTCGATAAGCAAAAGTTCCATAGGGACATGTGAAAGTGGTCTTTTCTTGGTCTTCGGGTGCTATCGGGATTTGAAAGTAACCTGAAAAACCATCCAAGAAACAATAAAATTTATGACCGGATAATCTTTCTAACATTTGATCAATGAAGGGCAAAGGAAAGTGATATTTTCTTGTTGCTTCATTTAATCGTCTATAATCTATACATACTCTCCATCCTGTGACGGTTCTCGTTGGTATTAATTCATTCTTTTCGTTAGTTATTACCGTCATACCTCCTTTCTTTGGAACTACTTGGACGGGACTCACCCAAGGACTATCGGAGATAGGGTAAATAAGTCCGGCGTCAAGTAGTTTGATGACTTCATTTTTAACCACTTCTTGAACATTTGGATTCACTCGACGTTGTGGTTGTATGACCGATTTGTAGTCATCATTCATCAGAATTTTGTGTGTGCACATAGAAGGACTAATTCCTTTTATGTCTACAAGTTTCCAAGCTATTTCATTTTTATGTTTTTTCAAAAGACTAATTAATTTTTCTTTTTCTAAGCTATCTAATTTAGATGAAATAATTACAGGTAAATTACCCTCTTTGTCTAGAAAAGCATATTCCAAACCTTTTGGAAGTTCTTTGAGCTCAAGTGGTGGGTCTTTAGGAGACTCCTTATTTGGTTGCTCATTTCGATCAAGAACTTTAAAAGTTTGTTCTATGGCGACCTCTTCTTCAACAAAGTGGTCAATCTCTTCACTTGTATCGGGTGGTTCATCTTCATCTTCAATTAGGGGGTCATTATTGCCGAATGGATATTTCATTGATCGTTCGAGATCGACACTTCTTTTAAATGCCCCTAATTGAAGAGGTAGATTGTTGAACTTCCGGTTTTTCAAAGCTTCGTGTGTTTTTACAAATGGTCGTCCCAATATTAGAGGAGCGTCATCGAGGATGACGAAGTCGGTCGGGATTACCATTTGATTTGTTTGAACCAATACATCTTCAACTATACCGATTGATTTTATTACTTTCCGATTGGATAGAAAAATGGGTATTTGACGTGGAGAAAAATCACTAATACTTAATTTTTCGAAAATGTATTTAGGCATTATGTTAACACAAAGATCTTTATCGATTGTGACATTACTAATAAACGAATTTTGAAAGAAACATGGAACCGGTGTAATGTTAATTTCAAATGGGTCTTCTTTTATTAGCGAAGTTGATCATTAGTTAACTTAACACTTACCGTTTCGTCAATTTTAGTGTTAGTGTTTAACTCTTTTAAAAACTTAGCATGAGTGGGTACTAAACAATGATTTTCGAAAGAAGGTGACAAGAGGTTAATTTCTTCAAAATTAGACTCTTCTTGTAGTTTAACGTTTTCGGACTCACCTTTTTCGTTGTTTAACTCATGTGTCGGCTTTTCACTTGTTTGTTCTTCCATTTTTACATTTTCAGTTATCTCTTCCCTTTTTAATTCTTCTCTTGCGCGGGACTCCTCTTCCCTTGCGCGAGATTCTTTTATACAGCGATCGATAACTCTAATATGTTCTAATATCCTATCGGCCACTTCGGTTATAGAAAAAGAATCGGGATTTTCAAAGCTTGAATCCGGTTGTTCGTTCCTTTGTTCCTCATAATACTCATATGAAGTAGATGGTTCACACCATTGTTCTTCATTGTAAGCATATGATGGATAAGGTTCGTAATTTTGTTCTTCATAATACTCATATGAGGTGGGTTGTTCACGCCACGGTTCCTCATAGTAAGTATACGAAGGTGTTGGCTCATATCTTGGTTCCTCAAAGTATGAGTATGAAGGCTCATACCTTGGTTCTTCAAAATATGAGTATGAGGGAGGAGGTTCATACCTTTGGTCTTCATATGATGTGTATGAAGTTGATGGCTCGTACCTGGGCTCCTCATGGTAGGTGTATGAATTGGATGGTTGATATGAGCGATTATTTTGAACCGATCGTGAGTTACGACAATTAGTGCAATAATTACCCCTATAATCATCCTCCTCATAGGTGTAGTTGTAACCTCCTGAGTATTGATCCATAAGAATCACTCAGCAGACCACAACTGAGTCTCGAGATCAGAAAACAAAAATAAAAACGAAAACAGAAGCTGGACACGGCCCCGTGTTCAGGATCTGTATCTGGGCGTTTTAATTAAATTTACTGATTTCGTTGAGCACGGGGCGTGTTCAGTGAGCACGACCCGTGTTCAAGCTTCTGTTACTGGGTGTTTATGAAAAATCTGCAGCACGTGTTCAGTGAACACGGCCCCGTGTACAGGTTACTGTAAATGCAAATCTAAACTAAAATGCAGAAAAATGTGCGCGCGTTTTAAAAAGGTTTTGAAAAACTGATTAGGCCGTCGATTTTAAGCTTTCTTAAAATCCTTGTGTCCCCGGCAGCGGCGCCAAAAACTTGATGCGTGTGAAGTGTTATATATATTAGGTGTATATTTTAAGCCCCTTTAACACTTATTTTTAGCCAAGTTTTAAATTTATAAAACACGATATTTTACTAACACTAAACACACATATGGGCAAGTGCACCCATCGTGAGCGTAGTATAGTGTTGGCAAGATACCGAGGTCGTCCAAGGACACAAGAGCTTTTAGTACCGGTTTATCCTCAACGTCTAATCAAAATAAAAAGTTTAGAAAAATGTTTTAAGCTAAGAAAAATAAAAACTAACTAAAATGCTGAAAATAAAAATAAAAGAAAAACAGATAGACAAGATGAATCACTTGGTTCCGACTCGTATCTAGTGTAACCTTTGATTATTTCCGCACTTTTGCACATATTTAAGAGATTATCTTAGTTATTGTAGTAGGCCCCTCTTTTGAAGGTGACGTTACCCTCACCCCAGTAGTTTGAGTCAGCAAGGATACAATCCTAAAAGGGTGGATTATTGGAAGATAATTAATTAAGTTATTAATACAATATTATGGTAGGCCCCTCTTTTGGAGGTGACGTTACCCTCGGCTAAGTAGTCTGAGGTAGCAGGGATACAGTCCTAAATAGCCGGGTTATAGTATTAATAGTAGTTAACTTATGAGGGGATTAAAGAGTTTGGACCCCCGCCATCCAATACCGTTAAGTATTGAAGGAGGTCCTACTAAATTTGACCCAGGTCCATTGCAGGACCTCTAAACGCTGAACAATGGCAAGACCTTTACCAAACCGTTCCCTTAACCCCCGACCAGGTAGCCAACATACCTCCATATAGACCGTGGAGATATGAATGGTGAAAATCTTTTATTTTATATAGACAGTAAAATAATTTCAAGACACCACGGACAAACGATAAAGAAAGATCACCTTCAACATAAGCAACTAGTTATTAAAGTCGTTAATACAAAACCAAATAAAAAGTGCAAAAGATTAGAAATAAAAAGTATTACACTAGACACTTTGTCTTCACCAAGTGATGTAAGAGACTTAGGCAAACATGGCCTTGATTGTCAAGAACTCTTACGATCAATCTTGGATCCCGAGACGACTCACACACTCTACGATGGACAATGGATGATGGTGGTGGATGATGGTGTTATGGTGGTGGTGGGTGGTGGGCGAAGTGTGAGAGAGGTGGTGTGCCAAGGGATGGTTTGAGCTTGAGCCAAACACTTCTATTTATAGGCTGAACAGAAGCTCGGGCACGGCCCCGTGTCCAGTGGGCACGGCCCCGTGTCCACATCCTTCTCTTTCTTCATTTAATGCAGCTTTGTCTTATTAGTTGACCACGCCCCCGTGTCCGCTGAGCACGACCCCGTGGTGCAGAAGAATCTTTGTACTATGTAGATTTGCTGGATTGTGCGAATCTTATAGTTGACCACGGCCCCGTGTCCGCTGAGCACGGCCCCGTGGTGGGTAATAGAAGCTTTTACCACTTTGTCTTTTCTGCTGACACTTGGGCACGCCCCCATGCTGGCTGAGCACGGGGCGTGTTCAGTCTTCTGATCTCTTGTTTTGCTTGGGAAGATGTTGTCGTGGGGTCGGGCATGTCACGTTTTGTTCCTTTTCTTATATTTATGTTAGATTTTGATGTCTTTTTGCTTCTTTTGTTAATTTGAGCTCATTTAATCCTGAAAATACAAAAGGAAGACAAAAGCACACTTTTTCTAACATTAGTACTAAAAAAGGGTTAGTTTTATGCCTCATTTGATGAAATTTATATGTTACATTTTGAACACATCATTATACATGTCAGGTGCGTAACACATGTTACAGTATGTATATACAAATCATGGTGTTTTGGAAACCACTAGCTTATACATGACACCATGTTGGGTTAAACCAAGATTATAACAGAGGCTTAACATATGTTATCCCAGTTATACGGTGTTACAACATTAACTTGTATGTTCCATCTTAACTTGTACACGTGTTACGATCAGTATATGCACATCATGGTGTTTTGCAAACCACTTTCATATACATGAATACAAGTCGGGTTATAATGGATGCTTTACATGTTATCATATGTGTACAAGTGGGGTTACAACAAGATTACGATATTAACTAAGCTCACCATTAAACTCATCTCCCCCGTCGAATGTTTTCACCCTTTGTCATTAAGCAATTAGATGTTAAGCAATTACATGTTCCGATCAGACAAATTGTAACACATGTTAGATCAGTATATACACATCATGGTGTTTTGTAAACCACTAGCTTATACATGAATACATGTCAGGTTACAAAAAGATTATAACAGTGGCTTAACACATGTTATACATTCCAGAATGTGCAAAACAAATGACCCGTTTCATATTATATATTCCAAAATTACCGGTACATGTGTTACCATAAATGTCTCGTTTCATATTACACGTTACATACTAACTTCTACATTTATTACTTGTACAAGTTTTACGCTCAGTATCCACATTATCGGATATTATAAACATCAACAAAAATAAAATAGATATTACTTGTTTTTTTTTTAATTAACAAAAGGTTAACACACGTTATATATCATTCTAACATGGGCTTAACACATGTTATACATGAACATATGTCAGGTTACATCATGGTGTTCTGTTACAGCATGAACCAGCCACACATGTTATAAATGAACGAAGACTTCTTTCCTAAAGGATGTGACTTATTCAATGTCCCCGCATTAACGTCGCCTTCATCCATCCAGCTTGTCAATTCAATATCTTTTATGGATCTGTTTCTGTAAATCAACACACGTTATATATCATTCTAACAGGTGCTTAACACATGTTATGGGTCTGTCTCTGTAAATCAAGCAACCCAACAAAAAAACAATTATTGTTAAGATCAAAAGCCCCAAACAAGCAACCAAACCAACAAAAAAACCCGTTCAAAATCTCATCCTAAAGTTTTGGATTTATTTAAAATACAAGAACATTAACCATTACTAGAACACGCATTAACTTCGCGTACATCCATCCAGCTTCTCAATTGAATATCTTTATGGGTTTGTTTCTGTAAATCAACACACGTTATATAACATTATAGCAGGGGGCTTAACACATGTTATGGGCCTGAGTCTGTGAATCAATCAACCAAACAAAAAAACACTTACTATTCAGATCAAAAACCCAAACAAGCAACCCAAACCAACAAAAAAACAGCTACTATTAAGATCAAAAGCCCATAACAAGCAACCAAACCAACAAAAAAACCCGTTCAAAATCTCATCCTAAAGTTTTTGATTTATTTAAAATACATTAACATTAACCATGGATACCCCATTAACCATTACTAAAACACTTTAAGCACACAAAAACATATTAACAACCATTTCAACAAAAAATCAAGTGTGAAATGATATTTCAAGAACACTTACCGGATCTATACCCGTCCGATGAACACGAAGAAGATCTTCAAACCTTCTTCTCGCACACACACTCGTGCGTGTGTCTTTGTGATAAAGATTGTTGTTTCTCTATCTAAAACATCAACTTTCTCTCTCTAAAAACATTCATCTTGTCATCGCTCTTCTCTCACACACACACACTCGTGCATGTGTCTTTGTGATTTTTTCAGACCACACGATGCTGAAATTATCTTCAAATGAAGATCACCATTGAAGGATCACCATTGAATACCATGAAGCTTTCTTCTTTTCACATGATGAAGAAAGAGGAGAGAGATAATAGTTTATTGAAAGATTTGACTAGAAGAAAGAGGAGAGAGATGATGGCACAAATGGGTTTTGTCATTTCCAATGCCAAAAAGTGGGTTTTGTTATACCGAAAATGCCTTCCCAGACTTTCAAATGTGTATTATACTATTTCTTTTAATTATAATTCTTACCAAAATGATGAGAGCCATTGATCAAGTTGGATGAAAGACAATCAATGGATGAGGTTGGGTTTCCAAGGTTTTTTTTAAAAAAGATGGGGTTTCCTATAGAGCCTAACCCTATATATATATATATATATATATATATAATATTAAAATTGGAATTACAATTTTAGGAAATATGGAAGATAATGTGTGCAAGATCATTAGGGAAACATAATTATTAATTATGTGGTCATTTAGACTTAAATCCTAATATTTTCACTAAGGGGGTTGGGGCGCCCCGTGATCGGCCCCGATCACGCATGAAAAAAAAAACACCGCCGCCGCTAGTATTTATCGTGCGTTGATTTCATGACGTGTCAAACTAATCATGCATTTTAAAATTGAAAATTTGAACGTTGTGAGGAATTGACCGTTGCATATTACCGTTTTTTTACCAAATATATATACACACACAATAAAATTTTATTTACCAAACTTTCTTTCAATCCCAAAATTCTTTCTTTAAACACATTATTTCAAACACAAAAAAATACAAATATGGAAGGTTCAAGCAAAAGAGGTTCGGGTTCGAGTTCGAAGAAAAATCCCGTACGACCGAAGGTTCGAGCGAATCTTGGCGAGACGGCGCGATTTCGGTTGCAAGACGAACCCGACCAAATCCCACATTTTCAAACCCAACCTTTTCCACCCTTTGAAACCCAATAATTTCCACCCTTTCAAACCCAATCCCACCATGTCGACCCACTAGAAGATGACACCCTCATCCAACAATTCGCACGTGTGTACCGCGAACCACAACAAAATCTTGATGACGATGAAGATGATGATGACGTTCAAGAAGTAGAAGAAGACGAAGACGTTCAAGAAGTTGAAGTTGTCCCAACATCTGCTCGGAGACATGGAGGAACGAGGATGAGGTTGCCTTGGTCAAGGCCTACCTGCACACCTCCGAAAACAAGAAACATTCGAACGAGCAAAGAAAAGACTTGTTTTGGAGACGAGTCATGACTCATTTTCGCCAACTTCCCGGTTCAACAGAACGAAACATGGATCAAATGACTTCGAAGTGGGGAGATTTGAATAGGAAAATGAGTAAATTTAACGGTTGCTTCATTCAAGTGGTACGTTTTTTTTTATAAATTTAATACTGTTTTTTTAATTTTAAAAACATATAGTTGTTTTTTTTAATTTGAAAAACGTAAAACTGTTTTTATAAAAATAGAAAACTGTTTAAAAAAACAGAAAACCGGTTTTTATAAAGAGGGATTTTTACATATTCCCCCCCCTACTAAACTCTTTTATTACGTATTTCCCCAAACCATAAAAACAATTACGTATATCCCTTTTTTTTGAGAAATTACCCAATTACCCTCTTAAAACCCCATCAGCGTATATTCAAACCCTACACAACACCATCGAACAATCAGTTAAATCAGAGCTACGGTACCGATTTAATCGATCTAACAGTCGGTTAAATCACCCAATGCTCATCTATTTTGGGTTAAACAGGAGTTTTGACGTTAAAACATAGAAAATCATCAAAATAAAGGTCAATTCACAGATGGATTTTGGAATTGAAGCTGTCAATCTATTCGGAATTGAATTGCGAATAATCCTGTGAAGTTTCATCATCAAATTCACAGTAATAAAGATTCTGGATCGAAAAAACGTGATTTGGAGTGTTCTTGAGCTATTAGAAGATTTCCAATCGGATGGCAATCCGATCGGATGACCATCCGATCCATATTACCATCACATTTGAAGGATTATTGAAGATGCTTTCAATCGGATGACAGTCCGATCGGATGGCAATCCGATCGGATGACCGTCCAATCCATGATACTATGGGATATTTGAGAGAAGCTGTTGTCAATCGGATGACAACCCGATCGGATGACCATCCGATCCATGTGACCACCTTGTTCTTTATGCCCTTCAATCGAGTGGCAATCCGATCGGATGACCATCCGACACAGGCCATTCGACCAGATGATTAAAAAAAGGGCATTTTTTATCGCAACGATGCGGAGAGTCTCCAGAAAAAAATTTGGTGATTGTCAATTTTTTCGGGTTTTAAACGACCAAGCTGGGTTGTTCGGGGACACCGTCGGGGGCTTCAGTGAACATATTTGATGACGCGATCATAGATTGTGGAAATTAGTGGGGTAGTCATGATAATGGTGCATAATGTTTATCATTCAGGTTATCTGACTATTTTTGGGCCAAATCGTAAAATCCGCAAAGACGAAAAACTGACAATTGTGGCGAATATTGTGATATTCTAGTTTGGTCAGGTTTTTCGGAGAAGTGAATTGAAAACTGAATTCAGTTTGATTGGGAATTCAGTGATAGAGACGTCAGAATTTGCAAAAATGAGGGGGAATAAAAATTTCACTGTCGTATGTTGAAATTCCGGCATTTTTGAGATTCGTGACACTGTAACAGTATTCGGGTAGTTTCGACTTCAAATTGTCAGGGGGAATGTGAATCTGATCATAGGTGTAAGCTTCCGAGATCAAGATGATCCAAGGTGTTGATATTTGATCGTGGACGAAAGCATCAGAGATCTGAGAGTGATCGTGGATGATAGCTTCTGAGATCTAGATTATCCGAGGAGATGAATCTGATTGTGGACGAATGCTTCGAAGATCAGATTGCATTACCAAATGATTTGTTTTCCAATGAAGATTTGCTGATTGTGGAGAATACTGTTTACACGGATCTGTCATTCTTATGGTGCGTTAACGTGGATCACGGTAAACGGGATATCAGATCTTCAGGGGGAATCACGGATTTGAAGTTAACCAGTGGGGTGTTTGAAGTTTCTATCAATTTCCGGTTGAGTTTTTGTACATTCTTAGATCGAGCAGGCGGAATGCGAGATCGTGGTGCTTACATGTGATATCAAAAACTGAGCTCGGATGCGGTTAAAGTTGAAACAGAGAATGCTGCGTTGTTTAGTTTCAAGTTGGTGATTGCTCATAAAGGTTGCAGTTTAGCATATCAGAGGAGAGTCGTGAACTGTGCAAAAGACCTGAAGATTCATTCCAGGGGTATTTCGTGCTTTACTGTGGCAAAAGCAAACCTGAATCATCAATCAAGGGGGAATTTGGATAGTCAGATTTCAAGATACCTGATTGAAGTTGCAGAAAAGTTGAAGATTACAGAATATTCAAACACGGCTCAAGGTTCTCAAAGTTTTAAAGACGATTCGACAGTGACATCCGAGGGGGAATCTGTTAGTGCATATTTCGTACGTCTGCCACTGTGCGAATAGTTAGATAGAGCGTGTGTTGAATATTGTATAGAATAGAGAAAAGTTGGACAAGTTTTGATATTGTAAAAGCCAATCCGATCGGGTGGCAATACGATCGGATGGCAATCCGATCGGATAGCACATGTGTGAGATGTCTATAAATAGGGTTCCATTTGGATAAGCTTTTGGTTCCCAGAGGGGACATGCTGTCCAACTGGTCTCGTGGTGCTGTAAACGTTGAATAATCAAGAGAGACCAGATTGAAATTGACTGCTCGGTGTCGTATCTATCTTCTACTCCTTTCTTAGTCGTAATAATCGTACCAAACACGTCGGATCTGGACCGAAGCTCCATCTGACTCGCCGGATCCTGGAATCACATGTTCACATGAAACGACATGTTTCAATAACGAAAACAACCTTATATTGACATGTTTATAATTTTTTCAGCTTTGATACGAAAGATGATAATATGGTTGATATGGAAAATAACTCATTTACATCAATGGGTCTGCAACACAGATGACTCAAGACCACAGCGGGTCGACTTGTTTACAAGAAAAGGAAAGATGTGAAGGGTTAGGTGGTTACTTTGATGAAGATGGGTACCTGAATGGTCAACTTAGTGTGACCCGTGCGCTTGGAGACTGGCATATGAAGATGGATAATAAGTTGTTGAGTGCTGAACGAGATGTGAGACTAATGGTGTTGACCGATTATGATTATTAAGAAAGTTATAAATTTTGTAATAGGATTCGATTCACTTATAAAGAATGAATAGGAAGAAACATTATATGATTATTATGAAAGTTATAAATTTTGTTCCTACACGTTTTTTTTTATTTTTATCTCTTATTGAAGCAAAATCCGAAATCCACTGTACGATAATCGCTATACTAAGGTTTGAGAGAACTGATGAGAATCATATTATGAGATGTAATCAACTATCACAATTCAATCAAACTATCAAAATCAGGTTGTGGGGGATTGATAGAGACCTTGTATATATATATATATATATATGGAAGGTGCGAAGCGACAAACTGTTTAGAGGGGTTCATAGCAATGGCTACAAGATGTTGGAAGAAATAATCGAGACAGCCTTCTGGTGGATACATCAGAGAACTAAGTGGAAGACAATAGCATGGGATTCATGGAGAAAAAGATTTTGGGGGTATTTGTTTTGTGTAGTTCTTATTGTATGTTTTATTGGGGTGTCTTGTGTAAGTTTGTTTTTGTCCCCTGTTATATCTTGGCACTCTTAGTTACAATATGAATTGGGTAAATGTGTAATTGATTTTACATAGTAGAATGGAGAAATATGTAAATATTCATTTTATAGTTTATTAAGGGTAAAATAGTTATAAATAAGAGTCATTTTAATGAAAAGGGGAAATATGTAATATATATGGGTTAGGGAGGGGAAATATATAATTATTTTTATGGTTTGGGGAAATACGTAATAAGAGAGCTTAGGAAGGGGAAATATGTAAAAATCCCTTGTAAAAAATAGAAATCTCTTTATAAAAACAGTTTTTATAAAAAAAATAGAAAACCCGATTTTTATAAAAAAGGAAAACCGTTTTTATAAAAAGAACAGAAAACTGTTTATAAAAACAGAAAAACTATTTTTATAAAAAAATAAAAATTTTTTAATAATCTTTTTTATTTTTTTGTAGAACCGAAATCCACAAAGTGGAGCGAGCGAGGCGACTATCATGAAAACCGCCATCGATGACTATTGCTGACTATACAAAAAGAAGAGTTTTCCACACTTGGCGGCATGGGAGGTTGCGAAACATCACCAGTAGTGGGTACCGGTTGATTTGGTCGACATGGGTGGGCCGATGACTCAAAAAAAAAAGAGAAGGTCCCGAAAGATCAAGGACCTCCGAGTCGGGGAACTACACGACTTCTGAGTCGGCGAACTACACGACTTCTGAGTCGGATAACATGCTCCAACTGAATTTGATTGACGACCCCGTTGGCGAACCCAATCAACCGGTTGACGAACCCAATCAACCCGTTGACGAACCCTTTCAAGACCATATACCGACAAGGTCGCGCCGCAAGAAAAGTGGTGATTCGTCAAGTAAAGGAAAGGAATCGGTGGCAGAGTCGATCTCCGAAATCAAAGAGGCTAAATTGGTGGAAATAACCAAAGCCACTGATAGAAGAGAAAAACTTGTGGCGGCAAAACTTAAACGCGAGGAGGCGTATATTCGACACTTGAATGAAAAAGAAAAAAAATAATGATGTAAAAGTCTTGTTAGAACCGCACAACAATCTCGATGAACCGTTTAAGACGATCATAATTCAACGCAAACGCGATATATGTGAAAAGTAGGGGTGGGAGATGCCTTAGATTTTTAAGGGTTTTTTTTTTTTTTTTTTTTTTTTTTTTGCAATGTTTAGTTTTTTTAGTTTGTAATTTAGGTTTTATTTAAATGAAATTTATATTTTATAATTTTAGTGCTTTATGGTTAATTTATAATTTAAAAACAAAAAAAATTAGGTTGTGAGTGATGGAATTCCATCACAAGTGATGGGCATTTCCACTAAAAGATAACTACATGTATTATCAATTTTGCCTACTACACTATATGTATGTATTAGCCCATCAGGTAGGCAATTTATTTAACATTCGGATAAGGGTGCTCGGGGCACCGTCGGGGACTCCACGCGGGGACCATGCTTGCCGATTAGGGGGGTGCTGCCAACCAATCGGGGAGGGAAATCGGGGACCAATTTCGGTGGTGGTTCACCGTGAGCGGGGAGGGAGAGAGATGGTGGGCCCCATTTTTCCAACCAATCAAACCATTTTGTTTTTTTTTGTTTTTTTTTTTTTGAATAAAAAAACAAGGGGAGTTAAGAGGGGAGTGGCGCCATCAAATTGGGGTGTTAGGGGAGTTTAAGAGGGGAGTTGACGTGGCACACGAGGATTGGGTGTGCGTAAGAGAGGGGACTCCCCTCTTAGGGGAGTGCCCCCCTCACCCTAACTCTACATATAATTTTTTTTCTTTTATAATACATGAGAATATTCATTATTATTGGAATACTTTTATTTTGGTAACTATATCTTATGATTGATATTGAACAAAATATCAAACTTCAGGATAGATTGGCCCCACTTCCTCAACCCCACCGGCTTCCCCCTATCTCCGGTGGCCGGTGTATCCAAATTTTCCTTCCTATTCATTCTCGGCTTTTTCCTGTATAACAGCCTGTGATCGGGCGGTCTTCTCTTTGACTGTTTCGTAACGAGATTGTTAGCAGGTTACAGGTCAGTTTGTCTAGGTTTTTATTGCCCTTTTGTTTTGTTCCCTGAGCTCGTTTCCATGGACTAGATTGCTTAGTAGGTCTGTTTCGATCGTGGCTATTTTTTATAGTTAAGCTAGATTGTAACGAATCCTATTAAACTTTCTTTGTCCTGTGTTTCCGGCGAAGGGTGTTTTGGTTCCTGGTCTTATCCGAGTTTTGTGTCTGCCTTTCCCCTATTCATGTATCGTGAGGGCAGGAGAGGTCAGTTCGGTAACTTTGTGCACGGCGGGCATAAGGGTGCACGAAACATGAATTCGAAGGGTCGAGTCAAGTTCTTTAACATTCAGTTTCATCAAGAGGACGCCTGGAATACGGTGTTGAGTAAGAGGCAGGCTAGGCAGGAGAAGAGTTTCTTGAACCGGGAAATGAGGCTTCGTAACACCACCTCGTTTTTTATCTCTAACCTTCCAGATTATTGTAACAAGGACTTGTTGTGGAAAGCGTTTGGTCATTTTGACGAATTGGAAGACGTGTTTGTCCCGGCTAAAAGAGACGGGGCTGGTAACAGGTTTGGTTTTCTCAAACTCTACAAGATAAGTGACGTGAATCTTTGGTTGGAGAAGTTAAAAGAAGTCAGGTTGGAAGGAGCGATTTTAGATGTCAAGCTGGCTAAATTTAACAGAGACGGATCAAAGGTTGATAGTTTTACCCCTGGAGATAGGATCTCAGTTTTTTCTAGACTGGGGAAGGAGGTTCCGGTTAAGCAGGTTTATCGTGAGAAAGAAAAAGTGCATGAAAAGGTGGGGAACTCTCTCGATGGCAGATCGTACAGCTCCGTAGTGAAAAACCTGAACAAGACGAACATGGTGAATAGGGTGGTTATTGATTTACCCCCGATAATTACGAGACTAAAAAGAAGAGGGAGTTAAGATCCCTTGTGGGAGAAGCCAAAGATATGGACATTTTAAATAATCTGAACGATCTGTTAGAGGAAGGCTTGGAATTAAGCTACTTGGGAGGCCTTAAAGTTCTTATTTCTTTTAATAATCAAAAGGAGGCAGATGATTATCTGAGAAAAAGGTGGATATTTGGGAACAGTGGTTCTCGAGGTTATACTTATGGGAGGGTCTCCCTCCGCTTTTCGATAGAGTGGCTTGGATCAAGATCATGGGGGTACCAGCTTGTCTTTGGGATCGTCACGTCTTCAATAAAATAGGTGAAAGGTGTGGTCGTTTATTGGTGAAATCTGAAGTCTCTGCTGAAGACGGGAACCTGGCGGAGGATCGTGTTGCGGTGTTAGTCCAAACTGGGAAGAGAATTTCGGAAGAATTCAATGTTACTTGGAATGATCATAGCTTAAAGGTCTGGGTTGAAGAAATATCGGGACAATGGTGCCCGTCATTCCTTAAAAATAACGCATCGGAGGATTCTAAGGATGTAACGGAGGATAAGGAAGAGCTGACAGAGGATGACGAGGTATCGGTAAATTTTGACAGTCCGGCGGTGTCGCCGGAAGTTAGAAAGGCAACATGCAACGATTCGGAAAAGCTGAACAGTTGTTCTTTGGAAAACAAAAATACGTGCATGGGCAACTCACCAATTCCCCATGATTTTAATGATGTCCAGCATGCTCAAGAGAAAGATAACAGTGGGGACCAATTATTGACGGCTCCTTTTTTAAATGAGGGGAGAGAAACTGTGGAGTCGAATGGTCAAAATGGTGGGAGTCCAATAAAAAATTGTGAGAACTCTGGAGGTAATAACGGATCAGAGTCGGAGTCCATTAGGCCCAGCTTGATAACATTAAGGCCCAATAACAAAGTCAGACAAAAGAAAAAGGCCCATGCTTTTAAAACCCCTGACTTGAATAACGAGGCTCAAAATGTGGAAGTATCGGACTCGGATCCCTTCAATTTCGAAGAGATTTTTAGAATGGAAGACGAGGTGAACAGGGAAGCTGAGGATACTTCGAGAAGAAACAACGGGATAGAGATGGAGCGGAACAAGAAGCAGAATCTCTGTGGATTTGATGAAGAGGTTACAGAGACTATGCGATTGGGAACTTCTCTGGGCATCGAGGTAAATGGCTTTGCTAATCATGTTAGAAAAATTGTTAATGGGGAAATGGAGATAATTGGTTACCAATGAATTTTTTGTCTCTGAATATCAATGGGGTCTCCTCGGGGCTAAAAGGTCCTTGGGTTAAAAAACTGAAGAGAGAGTTAAAAGCTGATTTGATAGGGTTACAAGAAACGCATCTGTCGGGTTTAAATGAGATGGATATTCGTCGCTTCTGGGATAATTCTAATTTGAAAGTGGCTACGGTTGATTCGGTTGGGAAATCCGGAGGTTTGGCGATGTTATGGAACCCAGACTTTTTTCGGGATGATTTGATTACCTGCAATCAGCGTTTTCTGCTGGTAACGGGGGTTATTGCGGGGGTAGAGGATAAAATTAATGTGATGAATATCCATGCCCCTAACGAGGCCAGATCCAGACGGGTTCTGTGGGAGGAAATCGCTGAGCTTATCAGGCAACTGGAAGGGATGTGGATCATTTTTGGAGATTTTAACGACGTCCGATCCGAGAATGAGCGGGTAAATTCTAGATTTGACAGAGGAGCGACGGAAGCGTTTAATGATTTTATTTTCAGGTCTGGTCTTATGGAGTATTCTATGATGGGGGTATGTTTACTTTCGTTTCGGGTCACGCCGAGGTTAAAATGAGCAAATTAGACAGATTCTTAATCTGTGATAAGTTCATGAATCGTTGGCCTACGGCAACAGTTGAAGTCCATGATAGGGGGGCATCGGATCATTGGCCAATCTCGTTATGTTGCAATCCGATAGATTTTGGTCCGATTCCTTTTAAGTTCTTCAATGCTTGGGTTGAGGACCAAAGTCTGGCTATGATTGTTCAAAAAGCTGTCGCTGCTCCGCTCTTTGGTGATAATCAAGATGTGAAGCTGAACTTGATTCTAAGAAAAATCAAATTTGACATTAAGAAATGGAGAAAGGAAGTGGCTGATGCTGAAAATAACGAATTTAATTTCCTTAGGGGGACGATAGATGATATTGAGAAAAAAGCCATGATTGGTCCGATCACGGCCGTGGAGAAGAAAACTAGGATCGAGTTCAGAGCAAAGCTGGCTGATCTGGAGCAGGTCAAGTGTAAAAATCTTCAGCAGAAAGCGAGGGTAAATTGGTTAAAGTTTGGAGACGAAAATTCATCGTTTTTTCATAAAATTTTAAACGTGAATATTGCCAGCAGTAGGATAAATGGGCTTCGCTTCAATGACAGATTAGTCTCGGATCCTGTCGAATTAAAGGAGGAGGTTAGAAAGTGGTTTAAAAAACAATTTTCTGAACCAATCAGGCGAAGACCGAAATTTAATGGAGACGGGCTTCCTACGATCTCGGCTCAGAGTAGGGATATGTTGTGCGGTTCTTTTACCGAAGAGGAAGTCTTGAAAGTGATTAAATGCTGTGATGGAGGGAAGGCCCCGGGTCGGGACGGTTTTACTATGAAGTTTTATAAGGTCTATTGGAAAGATTTAAAACATTTGATTATGGGTGTTTTGAATGAGTTCCATAGTAGCGGTTCGATAAGTAAAGGTTGTAATTCATCCTTCGTGGCTCTTATTCCTAAAACAAAAGACCCTCAATTGCTGGCCAATTTCAGACCTATATCCCTAGTTGGATCGGTGTACAAAATCATTTCGAAAGTGTTAGCGAATCGGATAAAGATGATTATGGATGAGGTTATTTCTCAGACGCAGTCGGCGTTCTTAGGGGGAAGAAACATTTTGGACAGTCCGCTGATCATCAGCGAAACAGTTTCCTGGGCAAAAAAGAATAAACAAAAAGTTCTTATTTTTAAAGTTGATTTCGAGAAGGCATACGACTCCATTAACTGGAAATTCCTTTTTCAAATAATGGAATTCATGGCTTTCCCGGAGAGATGGATAAGATGGATAAAAGGGTGCCTCGCGTCTGGTATGGGCTCGGTTCTGATTAATGGATCTCCTACGGCGGAATTCAAGTATAAAAGGGGTCTAAGACAGGGAGACCCGTTATCTCCTTTTCTTTTTATAATTGCGATGGAAATTATTAATTTGTTCCTCAACAGAGCTTTGGCGTCAGGTCAGTTCAATGGGATCCATCTTCCCAACGGTGGTCCAATTATATCTCATCTCTGTTATGCGGATGATGTTCTTTTCGTCGGGGAATGGTCGGATAAAAATGTAAACACGCTAAATCGTCTGTTACGATGGCTTAATCTAGTTACTGGGCTAAAAGTAAATCGAAGGAAATGCAAATTATTTGGGTTTGGAGTGGAGGAGGACGAAAAGGTGAGATTGGCTAATGTGCTAAAATGTGAGGTGGGCACTATGCCATTCATGTATCTGGGCATTCCAATTGGGGTTAACATGAAGCGAGCTAAGTACTGGAAACAAGTTGTGGATAGGTTCCAATCGAAACTTTCAAAGTGGAAAGATAAACACTTATCTTTCGCCGGGAGAATTACTCTTGCGAAATCGGTTCTTGGAAGTCTTCCGGCATATTATTTATCTCTCTTTTCAGCTCCTAAATGCATTCTCAACAAATTTGAAAAGATTCGAAGGGACTTCATTTGGAATATCTCGGATGCGCGAAAAAGACTTAGATGGATTCGGTGGGAGTTAATGATGAAATCCAAGAAAAAAGGTGGCATAGGGATTGGAAGTATTTCGGATTTCAACTATGCTATGCTTACTAAATGGTGGTGGAGATTCAAAGCGAACCCGAATCAACTGTGGGCTAAGGTTATCTCGGCGGTTCACAATAATGGATCGATAAATCACCTTATACCGGTTAAAAAAACGATTCCCGGAGTTTGGAAAAACATCGGGAATATGGAGTCGGATCTCGCGAAGCTCGGAATTGATATTCACCAAAATCTGGTGGAAGATAACGGTATTTGGCGGTGGCGGAATGATAAGGAGAAGCAGTTTTCGGTCCATCAGGTTCGATATGATATTGAAAGCGCTAGGCTGATTCATGACGGGTCCGAACTGAAGTATGATTGGAATAGCTGGGCACCATCTAAGTGTAACTTCCTGATGTGGAGAGTCCTTTTAGGTAAGATCGCTGCCAGAGAATGTCTTCATCGAAGGGGTGTGGAGATTCCCGATATTAGCTGTCCTCGGTGTGGCCTGGACGTTGAGAGTCCGGACCACATCTTTGTTAATTGCCTATGGTCGAGGAGTATATGGTGGAACATTTTGACTTGGGTCCGGATCCGCTTCCCGAACGAGTGCGACTCGATGGCAGATCTTATGGAGTATGTTAAAGAGTGCCCAGGTGGAAAAACTTGGAAACGGTTAGTAAATACCATTGTCATAGCTACAGTTTGGCGTATCTGGAATGCAAGAAATGCAAAGGTTTTCGAAGGAAGCTTTATCCCGATTATGAAGACGGTGGAGCTCATCAAAGAAGATTCTTTTCTTTGGATTAGCTTTCGCTCGAGATGCAAGAATCCAGTTTGGGAGAAATGGGCTTCTTTTGATGTAGTCGACTTATTTTAGTTGTTTTCTTCTTGTTCTTTTGTTTTCTCGTTTGTTCTTGTTTCTCAGCTTCTTGCTGGCTCTTTATATATATATATATATATATAAAGTGTTTTTGCCGTTCAAAAAAAAAAAAAACTTTCCGTAATTATGTTTCGGGGAATTTTATCGAAGCGGTCAAATTTTACCAATTTTTTTATTTACCAAAATGGTGATCGACTTTCAACCTACATGTAGATGGTCATCCAGTTGTTAGGGTAACATCTTAGCCGACGTCTCTAACATAGACAACCACGTGGAAGGGTCTAGGGTCTGACACATTTCACAATTACGTGGTCTGTGCCAGAGAAGCCAACTAAGCCATTATGGATCTCATCCATTGATTTTAAGCATTTGGGGCTGCGACTTTATTCTTTGGAAACTATCCCTTCACTTCTGCTCAATGATCAGAGCAAGGGAATGAACCGAACGCTTTAATTGTAGTTGTAGTTATTCAGCCAGGCCTGAATTTTTTCTGTTCCTTGCTTAAGTCTCTTCTGACTCGGAATACTTTTTAATCAAAGTGGTTATTGTTTTTACCAAAACTGAATTGAAACGTCCATTGTTCTTTCAATTTTGTCCTTTGTTCTTTAGATAAGGTATTTATACGCGACAAAAGGTGCCTTCATACGTTGTGAAAACTTTGTAAGGCCGCCGATAACGCTCCACACCTAACACCGCATTGGGTAGGGCTCGAACACCAGTTTCCTCGAGTTTGATAGTTTCAAGATATGTATATTCTCAAGTTCAAATAGATAAATAGTAACATTAAAAAATCATTAGAAACTTGACACAAAACATAAAATGCTATCAAATGGATGGATACGAAGAATTAATAAATTAAAGAATAATCAAATACTTCCTTTAACAATGTTCATTTCATTTATTGATTTTTATTAAAAAAATAATAGTAAAATTCTTCATCTAACAATGCTATCAAATGGATCTATCCGAAGAATCTACGTTTACCGAAACAGTTTCGCTTGTATTAAAAAGAAATATTCATATATTTAATTATTTAATCGTTAATTCTAAATCTAAAGTGTGATAACCGTTTAACACAACCGTGAACGCTACACACCCTAAACTGTTATGCAACCGCCGCCTGACTATGCAACCCTTGGCTGCGACCTTGAAGGTTGCCGAAACCAGCTGGTCGCCGTGAAGTTTGCCATAAACCGTCGCAGCTGCTGGCACTATTGACGTTGCCCGTTATTGTTGTTGCCCTAAGTTTGTAGACGACGTAAATATTTTTGCGTCGGCCGGATGTAATTCCTTTGATGGTAAGAAGAGGGCACTATTGAAGATTTACATCATTTGTTGCTTCTATGATCAACACACAATTTTGCATGCTTGAATGAATTTGAATGGAATAAAAACATATACATTTGGGAAGAAGAAAAAAAATTCTTTAAAGACTCTAAAAAAATGATTTTGATTACATAAAATTTCTTCAAAATATCAAATTTGCCTGAATTTGAACCCACATTTGACTAACATGTTTTGAGATCTAAGAAGAAGATAATATAAATCATCATCTTGAATCCCACAAAAAGTACATCATCTAGTTGTTCAAAATACAACAAATCTCATACCTGATTTCGATTGCATCTCCTTATTTGAGTGTTCATCATAGCCATCAACAATCGTTCAAATCGCATTTTAGATCGGGGACTATAAACCCTATAAACATCGGCGTTTGTTAGAGTGTTTCGATTGGTCGATGTTGATAAAATGTTAGACCCTTACACCTTTTAACCAAAAGAGATGCAGTGGAAATACACACCTAAAAGTTTCTTTCTTTCTTAACTAATTGACATACTTGAAGGTTCCTTTATAAAGTGTCAAAAGCTTTCTTGAAAAGAATTACGACATTCATTCTTAATTAAAGTATCAAATGTAGTATATATAAATACAAACTACGTGACCACTCTCCCCGTACAACCAACCCATTACTGATTGGTAACATCATACAAAATTAAATACATATATTTAAAGACCATATAACATTCTAACTACAAAATTGAATTTCATTCGATTATCCTCTTGAATTCATTTGCTCCAAATCCGACATCAATTCCTCAAGGGCCCAACGTTCTCATACCTGCATTACATTTCTTTCTCTCTCAACGGAACACAATTAGTAGCACATAATCTCAACATGTTGAAAATTCACATCTTCGCATAAACACGTATCATTGGTTTACATTCATTCAACTACAACACGTGTATACACTTTCTTAAAACCAATTACATGCATACTAGTCCCATACATATATCACACATATAAGATCACGTTACTTACATCAACTATGATTACATATCTACAACACACATACAAGTCTCGATTGACTTATTTACATTTGATTATCATACTAATTCATGCATACAACTATCCACCTATAACATTCCTATTAACAAGTTCTATCCCTTCTTGTGTGTAATACATACTAACGTATTGTTCAACAAGATTCAAATCACACACACACACACACACACACACACACACACATATATATATATATATATATATATATAGGCTAAAGCTAGGTAGAAAACCCTCCATTTTGAGAAAACCCTAGAAAACCCAACCTCCCGACATTTTTAAAAAAAAATAACACATGTAATATACATGTTTTTAAGAGTTTTGGGCCAAAAAAAACAAAAAAGCGCTGAAGGAATGTTTAAAAAAAAAACAAATTTCAGCAAGTTTCAGCCTTTTTTGCCTAACACATGTTAGTCACCCGAAGTTTGCTGAAATTTGTTTATTTTTTTTAAAAACATCCCTTCGGCGCTTTTTTGTTTTTTTGGCCCAAAACTCTTAAAAACATGTATATTACATGTGTTATTTTTTTCAAAAAAAAAAAAATGTCGGGAGCTTTGAAAAAAATGCCGGGAGCTTTGAGTTTCCAGAGTTTTCTAAAAACATAAGGGTTTTCTATATAGCCCTCCCCTATATATATATATATGAAACCCTTGGGAGCCCAAAATCATTATTCGTATTCGTACGACATAATTAAGTGTTTACGACCTTTTTGTAGGTTATGCTACTTTCCGGAAGTTTATCGGGGCCTTTGCATAAGCCTTAGGGGATACGAAGGTTCGAGACACAATGAGATACCAAAAATCAGGATTTTTGTTTGTTGCCTGAACCCGTCATAAGCTATGGTCCACCTGCCGTAGCTTAGGGTAGGGACTTTCTGCCGAAGCAGAATCCCCCTACCGTAAGTTACGGCTAGCTGCCATAGATTATAGCCAGCTACTGCTGTTGTTTGTCTGCAACTTATTTGACCCGTTTCGAGTCCTTCTCGATTAGGCCGGCCCCGACACTTCCAAACACGCCTTTTTGTAAGTGAAGCTCTATCGGGTAACTGTGCTTTATCAGTTATGTCAAAGTCGAAAGTCAAGAGAAGTTAAGATATAGTGTATTCGGACATATATGTTAAAAGCCTAACAAATTCGGACAGTATTATGTGTTCTGTTGTCCTAATTTGTGGATATGCATGGTTAGGACTTAGGGTTTGCCCCAACCTATATATATATATGGGTGTATAGGTTAGAATTGGGCATCCATCACATTCATTCATTTGTGTGGTGATCTGCTGTGTGCAACCTCTCACAAACCCTAAGGAATTACTCAATAGTGTATGCACATTTCTAGAGAGAGTGACTATGTGTTAGTGAGAGAAAGCTTGGGTTAGATCTTTGTGATCTAAACCAACTTGTAGATGATGTATACTCTTTCAGTTTGTAATCTGTGATGACTGATTCATTAATAAAGGATTTCATCTTCTATATCTTTCTATCTTGTTTACGTTTTTGATATCTTCTATGTCTTGAATCAAGTGCAATGTTAATGTTCGTCATCGATCTGGTATTTTAACAGTGGTATCAGAGCATGGTTACCTATTCGCAATGGTCTAACCGCTTTCCGAATCACCATTGCTCTTGATTTGATGTTTGTTTCTGCCAAACATCATGGAGACATGAAGATTTTGAAGTTGTTCCTCGATTGAGATTTTTCTTATTTTCCAAGATTGTTTCAAATCTGTGTTTTGATCTGAAAATGGTACTGTCCGAACTTAATTAAGTGTTGGAAGCCTTATTGTCCGTATTTGTTAATCTGATCTTCTGGTGACTGGTGTGTATTCACACCTGTCAGGACTTGGGATTTTGTCCGCACTTAATCATAGTTTAAGTTCTGTCCGCACTTAAAGTTTTGTGGTGTTTATTGTGTACGCACATGTTTGTTCAAGTTCTGCCCGCATATAATGCATTAGAGATATCCGCACTTATAAGTCTATCTTTCATCTGTCCGCACATATCCATTCATATTCTTGTCCGCACTTAAACTTGTTTAATTCATCTTGTCCACATTTGCTACATATTGTCCGAATATAGTTTAGTCCACATTTATTCCTGTTACACCCTGACCACGTAAAACAACAAATCGTGGCGGAAACATCTGGGAGTGTCGTAACAGAATCATTGTTTCATAACACATGGATTGAAGTTTTGTTTTATTGAATAAGTGTATTACATTACATTTGAAATTAGAAACAAAACATGAACAAATTAACTTCCATTGTTATTAAGTCACTAAGGCCTCGTCCATTCCTATGTGAGCATGCACCAATATCATCATCAAACATCATCAACTATGGTACCTGAAACATATGTGAAAATACGTCAGCATAAAAATGCCGGCGAGTACATAGGTTTTATGTAAGTGTCGGATTCATGGCACGTTTACATTTTGAAATAACTCAAATAACTTTGTTAATTGATACTTAGAAAACCAAGTTTTGTAAAACGTTTATATTAAAAATTTAAATAACCAAGTCAAAGCAGATTAAATTATAATTTGTAAAACATCGATGCCATGAATCTTAACTCAAAACATTTGTTTATAAAAAAATCCAAATTGTAAATCGTTTTTGAAATAAAACTCGAATGGTTTATATTGTTAGAAAAACCTTGTAATAATACCTCGTTTTGATAACCTTGCCCAAGTGATCTAGATAACGCAACCATATATAATATGTTAAAAGCACTTATATATAGGAAGTACCAGCGGCGTATACACCATGCTTTTAACACATCACACCCGCCCCGTTACCTAATCACTTCCCTAACCCAACGGTTCAAACAGTTACAAACGGTTCACATAAATCAAACAGTTACAAACGGTTCACATAATCAAACAGTTACAAACGGTTCACATAATCAAACAGTTACAAACGGTTCACATAATCAAACAGTTACAAACGGTTCTCATAAATCAAACAGTTACGAACGGTTCACATAAATCAAATAGTAATATAAACCATAGCATTTGTTTAAAAGACTCGAAGTGACCATAAGGTATAACCTCGGTTTAGATGTCAAGTATTATATGCCTTAACACATCTAATAATGTTGCCTAATCAGTTTAGATGTCAAAATTTAGGTTACATATGCTTAAAATGAATTTATGCGTAAAATGGGCATTTTGGTCATTTTCCTAAGGCATATAAACTACCTATCATACAACTACATAAACGAAGTGACCATAAGGTATAACCTTGGAAGGTTATTCCCAATACAACTATGGTCACAATATATGCTTGGTCGGATACTAATGATCGACCAAACGGGTCGGGTTCGAAAGACTAAGCGGTTGTTTAGACCGCTTATCTCACGACCCTATATAAGCACTAACTTAAAAGTGACGAGTTAAACATGTCAAAACATGTTTAACGAAGTTAGAAAACAAGCTTGATATCAAAACAAATGGTTTTGATACCTAAGAATAGTTTGGTTGCAAAATACGCCTAAACGCGCATTTTGACCGAAACTATGACTCGTCACTACAGCTAATCAACGTGGTAATCAGTAGGTATAGTCACACGGGACTATAACCATCGTGATTACACTCACTTTGCGAAGTTCAAACGAACTTCGTGTTGACCAAAGACTGGTCAAAGCAGAAAGTCAAACACTGTTTGACATTTACGCTTAAAAACGCATAAAAGCTTGAAAGAAATTTACAAAGGGTCCAAGCTAGAAAAAACCTGATCTAAATACTCAGGTATGAAGCATAAAGCTTCAACTTAGAGCATAAAATTAGATCAAGGTGTGAGGAAAATGGAATGAGAGCTTGGGTATTTATAGATTTCGAAGAACCGTTAGGATCGTTTCTCGCATTTCGTGCTTCGATCTTGGCCCTCCACTTGGGCACATGGTTTTTCAAAACCATGAGAATATTTAAAACCATAAAATTCTAGCCCATAGAGTGCAAAACCTTGGGTAAAAACCATCAAAACCTCAAAAATGGACCAAGTTCAATGTGTCTGCCAGAAATTTCAAAAATGATCCCTGTACTTGTAAAACTTGATTTTGGCACTTTTAAGCCCCGTTAACCCCATTTCAAGGCTCTAAAATAAAGCTAAAGTATAGGGAACTTGAAATGTGATAAAAAATATCTCGGATGTCGGTTCGTTTGGTCGTACGGTTGCGTTGTTCGGTTAATTACGACGGAAATCGTAACGAACGCAAAAACGATCCAAATTACGCGACGAGTGGAATTTTATCATGCCAATCACTAAAATAAAATATTTTAATGATTACATAAATTTTTGGATGTCCGGATATATTCAGAACGTAAGATATGCGCGAAAATGCAAGCTTATGCACTTTTTGACGCTTTTAGTCCCTATTGATCAATAAAGTTTATTTTTGCGCACCAAAACACCTCAAAGACTGTTTCTAAGCTATGTAAAGTATATTTAGGGCATGTTTAACTTATGATCAAGTTCCGGAACGTTCGTTACTATACAAATCTGTATAGTTTCGCAGTTTGACGCAAATAGTCCCTACGATCGAACAAACTTGATTTCGACACACCAAACCATCCAAAACTTATTTCTAAGTTATGTAAAGGTTATTTACGGTATGTTAAGCATATATCACGGTTTTTGGAGTGTTTGTTGCATTAAACTGGTTATATTTACGCATCAGATCGCGTATAACCTTCCAGAAAACGATTTAAAGCTCGAAATCGAACATGAATTGATATGTGCACATGATACACATATTTATACAAATCCCAAGTATGAAACTCAATATTTCATTGATTTGGTATTTATTTGATGGTCGCGGAGGCACAGGTGTCACATTCTCCCATACTTTAGGAAATTTCGTCCCGAAATTTATTCGTAGGAGCCTGTCTATGACTTTGTGTTAAATAACCATCAAAGATAAGGCATAATCCTTTCATTTACTTCAACGAACATTCTTCAGAAGCGAAAATGAACAGACGGAGTCAGTTTCCTCAACGGGCATTCTTCAGAAATGGAAATGAAGGAATAACCAAAAGGATATTCATTTCCCTCAACAGACATTCTTCAGAAATGAAAATGAAAATGAACGGATAATCATTTTCTTAAACAGGTATTCTTCAGAAATGGAAATGAAGAAATAATCAAACGGATATTCATTTCCTCAACGGATACTCTTCTGAAACGAAAATGAAAATGAACGGATAATCATTTTCTTCGACGGGTATTCTTCAGAAATGGAAATAAAGGAATAATCAAACGGATATTCATTTCCTCAACGGACATTCTTCAGAAACGAAAATGAAAATGAACGGATAATCATTTTATTCGACGGGTATTCTTCAGAAATGGAAATGAAAGAATAAACAAAAGGACATTATTTCCTTCAACGGACATTCTTTAGAAACGAAAATGAACGGACGGAGTCATTTTCGACGGGTGCTTCATTAGAAACGGAAATGAATAGAATTAACTCAAAAGGATATTCATTTCCCTCAACGGACATTCTTCAGAAACGAAAATGAACGGACGGAGTCATTTTCAATGGGTGCTTCGTCAGAAATGGAAATGAATAGAATTAACTCTAGACACATGACAAAACTTGCTGTGGTTTCTGTGCACTAAATTCCATAATTATGTATGTATCCATAATTACGTAATTTCTTGCACAGTTCGCAGAGTTTGTTTTATAATGTGAAAGGGATAGAATTTGAACAAGCTTGAGACAACTTTGATTGGGTTAACACATAAACACATAAGCACATAATTATTTTCTTGGTTATTAATTTGTTATTAATTTGATGTTGATTTGAACATGGGTATTCAAGGTATACCAGGAACCCAGTCGATGGACTTCAACGTCCTCAAGAATTTATCTGAAAAGATAGGATGATCTTCCAAAAATTTGTTTTTTGATTACAAGGAATCATAACATTCGAATTAAGATACACAACAATTAAGGACTTACGGAAATACCCTTAGGTACCCTATTAAGGATTTATAGAGGCACTTTGGGTATTTGTCCAGAGTTGTAACTTGCGCCTTGTACTTCGTTTCCTTGGAAGAAACGGGTACTTAGGATTTTCGTGGAAAACGCAAGAGATCATAAAATGTAAGAATTTGGGAGTAGTATGCTCTTCAAGGAATACGATTCCTTGATTGTCGGTATTGTAGGGGTTATGTTGTTTATTCATGCAACCACAAAAATACATTGCAATGTAAATAAAAGATTTATTTATAAACAACATCAACAACTGTTTCATAGACCTTGACAACAAAAGAAAATAATACATAAGGCTTGATTAATTTCTAAATAGTGTTGTCTTTCAGTCGGTCAGATGCTCATCCCTGCGCTGGATTTGCATTAGCAAGCTTTGGGCAATTCCTTTGGAAATGGCCCATCTCGCCACAGTTGTAGCAAGACCCCGGGAGAAAATGAGCTTGAGCAGGATTTTTGCCAGCTTGATTGGATGCAGCTGCAGCTGGGCAGACTCTTGCTGTATGGCCTATAAGTCCACAAGTTTGGCATTTGCAGCACTTTACATTGGCATGATGGTGAAGGCTACATTGGTTGCACAAAGGTGCAGTTCCGTTGTATGGCTTCCTAGCAGGGGGTTGAGCTTGTTGGTTGGGGACAACTTGATCATTGTGGGCGACCACATCGAAGTTCTGAGAATCCTTTCGCTTCTTTGACTTCTTGGAGGATTCAGTCTGTTCATCATTTGGTTTCAATTCCTCGATCGGTTTCTTATCACCCTTTCAGAAAAGTTTACCTTTCCTGATCTGGGATTCAGTCAAGGTAGCGGATAGCTCAATGGCCTGCCTAACTGTAGTGGGGTTGCTACCAGTAACAATGTCTTGTACTGAGTCAGGGAGGCCCTCAATGTACTTTTCGATTGCCTTATCCAAGGGCATAACCATGTTTGGGTATAACAGACTTAATTCCTCATAACGGTCTGTGTAGGCTCGATGCTCACCGCTATCTTGCTTAAGATCGTCGAATTCCCTTTCCAATGCCCTAATCTCATCACGAGGACATAATTCCTTCATCATTAGAGCTCGAAGCTCTTCCCATGTTTGAGCCAGTGCTACCTCAGCACCCCTATCCCTCATCACACCATTCCACCATGTTAAAGCTCGTTTCTCAAAGACACTAGATGCGAATTCAACCTTTGGACACTGAACATGTCTGAAGGTGCTCTCTAGACTCTCGAACCATTGCAGAAGTGCAGTTGCTCCTTGGGACCCAGAAAACTTTGATGGCTTGGCAGAGTTGAATGTCTTGAAGTTACAGGGAGCATTATTGTTGTTGAGGGCTTGGTTACATTGAACAATGATGTTTGGGATTGTAGCAGCCATTTGCTGCGTAATGATAGCTGCCAGTTCTTCATTAGGTACCTGATTGTCACGTCATGGAGGCATTCAAAAAGAGGAAGCATGAGAGAAAACAAGTGAAACGCCATTGGGTAAGAATAGGATGTTACAAATACCGACCAAAAAGGCATGGATGATGGTCATTTGTTTGAACCACGAAACAAACAAACGACACACAAAGGCTGAATCAAAGTAATTAGGTCCTCATAATGTATCGGGAAGACATGCTTTAGCCTATAAGTGGACACTCACGCCAAGATTTCCCAGGTAAGAGTGACTGGTCCGATTATGTGGATTTGTACAAACACTCTAGCCTTAGACAGAAAACTCAGAGTATAGGCATCCACTCTTCCAGATTGCACGTGTTCACACTATAAGGCCCAAACCTTGACGAGATTTTGAAAACTTTGAAGTTTTAAAGCCTTATAATAAATCATCCTAGAACAGATGATTAGTTTTCAAAGCAGATTCGAAATTTGTGTTCTTGTTGTGGTTGTCACATAAGGATAAGTGACGGTATTGTTTTAAGATCTAAACGCAAGTAAACTCGCCTTAGGGTCCTAGGAAGGTTATAGACTAGGTCAAAGCATTACTAATAACCTAATTCCCTATAACCATGAGCTCTGATACCAACTTTTCTGTTACACCCCGACCACGTAAAACAACAAATCATGGCGGAAACGTCAGGGAGTGTCGTAACAGAATCATTGTTTCATAACACATGGATTGAGGTTTTGTTTTATTGAATTAAGTGTATTACATTACATTTGAAATTAGAAACAAAACATAAACAAATTAACTTCCATTGTTATTAAGTCACTAAGGCCTCGTCTATTCCTATATGAGCATTTACCAATATCATCATCAAACATCATCAACTATGGTACCTGAAACATATGTGAAAATACGTCAGCATAAAAATGCCGGCGAGTACATAGGTTTTATGTGAGTGTCGGATTCATGGCTCGTTTACATTTTGAAATAACTCAAATAACTTTGTTAATTGATATTTAGAAAACCAAGTTTTGTAAAACGTTTATATTAAAAATTTAAATAACCAAGTCAAAGCAGATTAAATTATAATTTGTAAAACCTCGATGCCATGAATCTTAACTCAAAACATTTGTTTATAAAAAAATCCAAATTGTAAATCGTTTTTGAAATAAAACTCGAATGGTTTATATTGTTAGAAAAACCTTGTAATAATACCTCGTTTTGATAACCTTGCCCAAGTAATCTAGATAACGCAACAATATATAATGTGTTAAAAGCACTTATATATAGGAAGTACCAGCGGCGTATCCACCATGCTTTTAACACATCACACCCGCCCCGTTACCTAATCACTTCCCTAACCCAACGGTTCTAACAGTTACAAACGGTTCACATAAATCAAACAGTTACAAACGGTTCACATAATCAAACAGTTACAAATGGTTCACATAATCAAACAGTTACAAATGGTTCACATAATCAAACAGTTACAAACGGTTCTCATAAATCAAACAGTTACGAACGGTTCACATAAATCAAATAGTAATATAAACCATAGCATTTGTTTAAAAGACTCGAAAACATTTGACACATATGAATCACCCCAAAACGGTTTAAAACGGTAAAAGAGGGGACTATGTACTCACAAAATATGTAAATTTTGAGAATATATATTGGTGATTTTTAGTTGTTTAAAAATAATATTCCGAAAAAATAATCACAAATTTAAGTATAGAATACTTAATGAATATAAGAAGATACGTGACCTCGTACGCATAAATACATACCGGAATACACCACCAATACTTGGCAAAATATTCAAGTATGAATATACACAAATAGAAGCATTCCTATGTTTGGAAGTATGTACTTCGGAATTATACAATACATAAAGGATGTAACTCAAAATATACCATTGATTCCAAAATAAGTCTTAACAAACAACCAAGACTAATAGTCGTTACACGACCTAACCGCCTAAAAAACATAGTACGTGTGTAGGTAGTGATACGACGCTCTAAGCAAACCCGGTGAAGTTTACGACGCACGAAACGCAAATTTGTGAGTTCATGTGCCCACTGTTAAACTTTTACTTGTTTTCTAAACTTGGGGAAAATACATGTACAATGGTATGTAGTACACAAAACTAAGGAATGATACATAGATCACGTGACGAATAGGGTACCATAAGCACCATTAGTCAATGTATACATTTAGACCACGGAACAGAAGGGTTAGATCTAATGGGTTTCAGGCAACCCCACTCTTGGCCTACTTCTACCAATGAGTGCTTTTGTGTCTCAGTCTATCTCAACAAAAATGCCTAGGTTTGGTGGCTTCCTATGTCGTGACATATGTTAATGTCCTCGCGAAACATTAGCGATCTCGTATTCTTTACATTTACATTAATAGCACAGATACGTTTTACAAATTACATACCATGTTTTCATTCAAGTATATAAACATTCTATTCAAAAACTGCATGAATTTACACCAACATTATGTTGACGATTTTCCAAAAACTTACATGTATTTCAGGTAACTAAAGTGGATGTACGCGCAGTCTCACTCTTGCTCTTGGATGTCGTTTGTGTTTTTAGTTACTATGTGTCAAGACTCCTATGCCCGTTTTGCTGGGTTTGGTTGTTATGTCCCATCTTATGTGGTGATATAAGGATCAAGACCTCTATGTTTGTCTTTGAATAAAGTTGTAAACTTTTAAGACAGTATTCTATCTTGTGATGTAAACTCAAAACTTAACTTATGTTTGTAACTATGTAATGTTAATGGCATTTGGAGTTATTTTATAAGCATGTAGTATGTTTACCATTCGTATGCAATGAGAACCTTTCAGGATCACACCTCGTGCTTCCGCCTTAGAAAGGGGTGTGACAGATTGGTATCAGAGCTGCGATTGTAGCGAGCCAGGATTCTATCTCGAGTCTAGTCTACAATCTTTAGGATCCTCTCACGAAAACAATTTTTCAAAAGTTTTCATTGCATAAAATGTTCCGCAACATCCACTACCTGAACTTGTTTTTCAAAGAGTCAAGTAAGGACACTATGAGACTTAGGGTGCAAAGGGGTAGCACTTAACTTCAACTAGGTACTACTTGCTTATTTGTGTGTAACTATATATATTTATATAGTAAGTAAAATCTATTAATATGTATATATATAAATTTATGGCGTAACATTTCCCTACAAGCTATCATGCCTTCCTCCATAAGTAAGGAGATATATGACGAACACGACCCCCGATGGCCATAGCTTCTGATGGTGATGAAGATTCCAGTATTCCAAGAATACCTCGCCAACGCCAACCTCGAGGATGAAGACGCTTACGACATTTCCATCCTAGAGGCAGCAACCCTAGTTTGGCCGTTATCGACAACTCTTCCGATTCTGATCTCGAGTTTGACGCTGACTCCTTCGATTTAGTGACTACTTCGTCCTTTCTAACTGCTGGATTAGGAGCTTACTCCACTGATGATGATGCCATGTTCGTTGCACCAGCTTCTCCTGTTTATGATCTTTCACCTACTGATACACCCCACCGTCTCCACCAAACCTATTAGACTTCTCAGTTCAGATACTTTTGATGGAGCAATATTTTGATATGAAGATCCCAGCTGAGTTTTGGGTACAACTTGAAGACGAGGACGCCAATGTGAAGAAAGATATTTGACTTTTATACATATTAAACTTGTACTAATGGGTGATGTAACCCTTATACAATTTGCATTCTTCGCAAACAATGATGTAACAAGTTGTCCTAATATGTATAAAACTCGATGAATATCTTATGACGCATCTGTATTTATCTGTTTATGCATGCTTGTTGATGTATAAATTGATTTATATGTTTGGTGGATTGTTTGATGTTGCTTATGTGTATACATGTTTATAAATGCATATACTACTATCTTGTATAATGATATCAAACAAATGTCTAACCCTGTTGTGTTGTGTTCTGGCAGAACATGGCACCCAGGAAAACTGTGAACACTCATGATTCTGACCAACCCCTTCCTCATCTACTGCCGAGGACTGCTGAAGAACTGAACTCCCTGCTGGAAGAAAGGATCTCCGAAGCTATCGCCCAGTACGAGGCAAACCGTACTGAAACCAATGGAGGATCAGGCGGCACTAGACGTAATGGACAAGGAGATTCATCTGCAGGAAACACAACTCAAGGTTGCACCTTCAAGCAGTTTCTCGACTGCAAGCCACTGAACTATGACAGCACTGGGGGTGCAATGGCTTTTGTACGCTGGACGGAGAAAACTGATTCCACTATCCGCATGAGCAAATGTACCGCAGACCAGCAAGTCACTTTCGTTACTGGATTATTCTTTGATGAGGCTTTGACTTGGTGGAATTTGTAAGTCCAGACTCTGGGTGATGATGTTGCGTATGGTTTGACGTGGGATGAGCTAAAAGAAAGAATAAGAGAGAAGTATTGTTCTCGTGCTGAACTCCAAAGGTTGGAGACTGAGTTTTGGAAGTCCATGGAAGGTGCGGACATTATTGGTTATACTCGAAGGTTCCACGATCTGTCAAGAGTGATCCCTTATATGGTGACTCCCGAATTTAAGCACATTGAGCGCTACATATGGGGATTGGCTCCAGAGTTTCGCAGCATGGTAACTTCAGCTAAACCCACAACGATCACTAAGGCTGTAACTCTGGTTGTCAGCCTTACTGAGGATGCTGTCCATATGAAGAAGTTATCATCGAACCCTACTGAGAAAACCGAGACGCATGCTGAGTCATCTGGTGACAAGAAGAGGAAACATACAAATCTGAATCAAGCGACCCGTAGCAACAACAAGGGTTCAAACAACAAGAAGCGTGATACCAACCCACCTAAGGAGGCGAGAACCTTCGCAGCTACAATTGATACCAGAGCTAAGAAGTATCAGGGCACTCTACCCAAATGTAACCGCTGTAACTTTCACCACGTGGGAAACTGTCACGTGGGAGATGCGAGAACTGCGGGAATTCAGGTCACCGTACCAAGGATTGTTGGGGAAAAGGTATTGGACGCCGCAATGGTAATGGTAACAGAAACAGGAATGGAAACTAAAACGGTGCGGGTAATGGAAATGGAAATGGTGCTGGTAACAGGAATGGTAACGGAAATGGGCAGAACCAAGGATGTTTAGGTTGTGGTAGCAAGGAGCATTTCAAGAAAGATTGCCCAAGGGAAAACAACGCTTAGGCTCGAGCATTTGTGATTGGAGCAAGGAACGCACGCAAGGACCCCAATGTGGTCACCTGTACGTTTTTCGTTAACAATTACTTTGCATCCATATTATTTGACACTGGTGCCGATTATAGTTTCGTGTCTGTGGAATTTAAACGTATGCTTGGAATAGAATCTAGTAGATTAGATATTCCTTATTCCATAGAACTAGCCGATAGTAAACTTGTTGAATCGTGCGAAGTTGTTAGGGGTTGTACATTAGAACTTGGTGACCAAAGGTTTAGTATCGACCTCTTACCTGTCCAATTGAGTAGCTTCGATGTGGTGGTCGGAATGGACTGGCTGTCCAAGAATAAAGCCGAAGTTGTTTGTCACGAGAAAATCATTCGCATCCCTCTTGCGAATGATGAAACTCTCATTGTGCATGGAGAGAAAAGAGCCACACCTCTGTGAATCATCAACTGTATGAAGGCGCAGAAGTGCTTAAGGAAAGGATGTGTTGCATTCTTGGCGCACGTTGTAGATAAGAAGGCTGAGGTGCCAAAACTCGAAGACATTCCTGTGGTGAAGGAATTTCCTGACGTTTTCCCTGAAGATTTACCTGGACTACCTCCACAACGACAAGTCGAATTCCATATTGACTTGGTCCCAGGATCCGCTCTTGTAGCCAAGGCACCCTATCGACTTGCGTCATCCGAGATGCAAGAATTATCTACACAACTCTAGGAGCTGTTGGATAAAGGTTTCATAAGGCCGAGCTTCTCGCCCTGGGAAGCTCCAGTTTTGTTCGTGAAGAAGAAGGATGGAACACTGCGGATGTGTATCGATTACAGAGAACTGAATAACCTCACTGTTAAGAATCAGTATCCACTACCGAGGATTGACGACTTATTCGACCAGTTGCAAGGATCGAGCTACTACTCAAAGATCGACCTTCGATCTGGTTACCATCAGTTAAGGATCCAAGAAGAGAGCATACCGACACTGCGTTCAGGACGCGTTATGGGCATTACAAGTTCCTTGTGATGCCATTTGGATTGACGAATGTGCCAGCAGTGTTTATGGATTTGATGAATCGTGTTTGCAAACCATATCTCGATAAATTTGTGATTGTATTTATCGATGATATCCTGATTTATTCACGATCGAAGGAAGAGCACGAGCAACACCTCAGGACCATTATGGAACTATTAAGGGAAGAGAAGCTTTATGCGAAGTTCTCAAAGTGTGAATTCTAGATTCGTGAAGTACAGTTCCTTGGTCATGTTGTGAACGAGAAGGGTATTCATGTAGACCCAGCCAAGATAGAAGCGATAAAGAATTGGGAAGCTCCCAAGACACCAACCAAAGTTCGACAATTTTTTGGGATTAGCGGGCCACTACCGTCGATTTATCGAGAATTTCTCCAAGATAGCTTAACCGTTGACTTCCCTTACGCAGAAGGACAAGAAGTACGACTGGGGTGATAAGCAGGAAGAAGCCTTCCAACTTCTCAAAAACAAGCTATGCGATGCACCGATACTATCCTTACCCGAAGGCATTGAAGACTTCGTGGTATACTATGACGCTTCGCGTCAAGGATTGGGTTGCGTGCTCATGCAATGGCAGAAGGTCATCGCTTACGCTTCAAGACAATTGAAAGTTCATGAAAGGAACTACACCACGCACCACCTGGAGCTAGGTGCGGTGGTATTCGCCTTGAAGATCTGGCGATATTATTTATATGGTACTCGATGTACAATCTTCACAGATCACAAAAGCTTGCAGCACATATTTGATTAGAAGGAATTAAATATGCGTTAGCGACGGTGGGTCGAGCTGCTAAATGATTATGACTGTGAAATTAAGTACCATCCTGGAAAGGCAAACGTAGTAGCAGACGCGTTAAGTAGAAAGGAAAGGGTTAAGACCATAAGGGTCTAAGCATTGGAAATGACTATTCGAACGAACCTCACTGCACGCATTCATGAATCCCAACAAGAAGCCCTTAAGAGGGAGAATCGTAGAGCTGAATATCTCCGAGGTATGGAGAAGAAATTGGTGCCAAACGAAGAGGGAACCTTATACTTTATGGGGCGTATTTGGGTTCCGCTCTATGGCGGTATTCGAGAAGTCATCTTTGACGAAGCTCATAAGTCGAGATATTCGATCCACCCAGGATGGGACAAAATGTATCAAGACTTGAAAGAATACTATTGGTGGCCAAGACTCAAAAGTGACGTCGCTGTTTATGTTGGGAAGTGCCTAACCTGTGCTAAGGTTAAGGCCGGATATCAGAAACCGTCTGGACTAGTGCAACAACCCGAGATACCCATGTGGAAGTGGGAACAAATCTCAATGGACTTCATAACAAAATTACCCAGGACCCCTAGAGGGCATGATATGATATGGGTGATAGTTTTTCGATTGACGAAGTCTGCGCATTTCCTACTAATCCGAGAGAAGGATAGCACTGGAAAGCTTGCTGTGTTGTACCTTAGAGAAATAGTGGCACGTCATGGAGTGCCTATTTTGATTATTTCAGATAGAGATGGACGATTTGTCTCAAGGATCTGGCAATCCTTCCAGGAGGCCTTTGGATCTCAGCTAGATCTAAGCACGGCCTTCCATCCGCAAACAGACGGTCAGAGCGAACGGACCATACAAACATTAGAAGACATGCTTCGCGCATGTGTTATGGACCTAGGCAGTAGCTGGGATACTCATCTACCTTTAGTTGAGTTTTCCTACAACAACAGCTACCATACAAGCATTAAAGCCGCACCGTTCGAAGCTCTATATGGCCGCAAGTGCTGCTCACCGTTATGCTGGGCAGACGCTGGAGACAAACGCATGATTGGTCCTGAACTTTTCCAAGAGACAACAGACAAGATCATTCAGATCCGAGAGCGCATTAAGGCGGCTCGTGATCACCAAAAGAGCTACGCTGATCGAAGACGAAAACCCTTAGAATTCGAGGTAGGAGACAAAGTTTTGTTGAAGGTCTCACCTTGGAAGGGTGTAGCAAGGTTTGAAAAACGTGGAAAGCTGAATACACGATACATTAGGCCATTCAAGATCTTGGAAAAGATTGGTACCGTGGCATACAAGTTAGAGTTACCGGAAGAACTTAATGGTGTACATAGCACGTTCCATGTGTCAAACCTCAAAAAGAATCCAACCTAGGAAACAGTCATCATCCCTGCGGATGAAGTGCATATCGACGACACCCTCCACTTTACTGAAGAACCCGTTGAGGTTACAGACTGGAAAGTCAACAAGACTCGGAGGAGTAATGTTAAGCTTGTCAAAGTACGTTGGAACTCTAAGCACGGACCCGAGTACACGTGGGAGTGCGAAGAACAGTTTAAAGCCAAGTACCCCCATCTATTCGTGGAAGCTCCTGCGGGAGATAACTCAGCCTGAATTTCGGGACAAAATTCTTTTAACGGGGGGAGACTGTGACAACTGGCACAAAACCGGTAATTTCTGTACTATTTTCATATTAATTATTAATTTCAATTATGTTCTTAAGTGTCAACCTTGTCTGATTACTTGCTATACATATTAATTCATGCTTGTTTTATACTTCAAATATTGCTTTATGCATTACTTTAAGCGTTGCGTCAGAAAGACTAGTAAACTCACCTGTAAGACACACTGTGTCAGCATTCTGCAGAAAACAGTCAGACAATAGAATTAGGGCCTAGGAGTAGGTCCAACATATAGAATACATTAAAACCCAAGTATGGTTAACATATAAGCTTCCCGGAAGCCAAACTATGCACTAAAAAGCACCCGTAACTCACTTTAAATGCAGAATTCAGCATAAATCAGCACCAATTCAGCTATAATCAGCTATTTAACACAATAATATCATGTAAAATTTATGTTTTATTGTCCAAAATAACTTACAAAGTGTCGGGAATTGAAACTGCCACAAAAGGTGCTTCATACTTAGTGAAACAGCGAAATTCAGCACTTTAACGAACCGTAACGAACCGAACAACCGGACAATAACCGGGATATCAAAATTTGACTAGACGTAATTTTTGTATGATATTAAACTAGTATTGATGCTAGAACACCTTAAAAATCATAAAAACCCCTAAACACACTTGAACACACTTAAACCCCTTCGTTTGCACTTTAAACCCTCAACTTCCCAAAATTTACACTTTACCCCCCCCCCTTCACCATAACCGGCCCCATGGGCCCCACATAACTATATTTACTTTGTCTAACCATGTTCCCTAACTAGATGGCATGTAAATCTTTAAAAGATCATTATGTTGGATTTTTCTTTATAAAAGACCATAAGAAGAACATATTACCCATTATCACCAACCATACCATCTTCTTCTTCCTCCTAACCTCCTAACTCATGGCTCACTTCACACACATACACACATCCATTTTCAAGCCCATATCTCACAATCTAAGGCCACTAGAAGGTGTACGGAGGCCATTTAAGAAGGTGTATGGTGCTAGAACTTAAGGACCTCTTCGTGGAGCTTTTAACCACCTATTTTCTTTATTTTTCATCATCAACATTCTTGTGCCACTTCCCTAGCCATTAGAGCTAGTAGTAAGCTTCTTGATCTTGTTTTTACTTCTAATCATAATGGTTAAAGTGTTATGTAAGTGATTAAACTCAAAGGTCACAAAGAAATAAGAAAATGATCATTAACAAAAAGCTAAAATAACATGAAATCTAAGATGATAAAGTGTATGCATGAAACTTGTTTGTGGATTTCTTGTGTTTATGATGTTGATCGTCATAATAACCTTGCTAGATGATGATTAAACACATGATCTTGCAAGTATAAGGGTGGATCTTGAAGAAAGCATAATGATCATCCTTTATGTTTCACATGAACTTGAAAATAAAAATGTTTTAGAGTATGATGATGGTTGATACATGTTAAAAGTATTCTAAATAGATGATTACAAAAATAATTTTCTCAAGAAACCAAGTTTACTTACAATATTTACAAAGTCAAGGTTTCTAAGTAAACTAATCATATTTTTAGTGTTAAATCAAGACTAGAAACATGATTGTAACAAGAGAAATACAAAGGAAATATTTTTAGAAAAATCATCTTACAAGTTGTAAATGACTAAATCTTTCAAGAATGTGATTTACAAACAAATAACCATGTTTTAAAGGGTAACTAAACATACTAAATAACATGGTAAGTTACTACAAGTGTTTACAAAAACATCAAGTTCATGATGTAGTGTAATTTACAAGATCTTGGCTTATGGTAAGTCTTGATTGAATTGTTGATGATTGATGATGATTTTAAAAGAAAATGATATGCTTTGAAAGCATGGAAACCTCCATTTTTAAGGGGAAACTATGGCAAAATTTTTGTAGAAATTAAACACTTAGAAAAATATTTTTAAACAAGTGTTTATAAGTAATGTTTGAACATGGTTTTCCTATAAAAGTTTGCCATATTTTTTATTACAAAAATTACAAACATTGGAGGTTGATTTTTGATAAATAAAAGTGACTAAGTATATATTTAGGAAAATATATTTAGTTGTCACAATATGTGTGTTACTTGTATATTATGTGTAGTAGTTATATTATTCTAGGAACTTGAAAATAATATAAAACACAAATATACCAAAATTTGGAATACAAATACTACTAAAATTACAAGAAAACACATATATGAATTATACCTGAATATCAGACAATCGGACCAACGAACTTATGGACTATAAGTATATAAAGTCCGGAAATAAATCCGTAACTTAACAAATGTAACGAACGGTATTTTTGAAACCAAGGAAATGTCAAAATGTGAGTTTTCACAAGTATTACAAAAATATACTATATTTTTGTCAAATAGAAAATGTATCATTTTGAATGGAGAAAATATATATTTTTATACAAGTTAAAAATATATTATTTTGGGTGAAAACTAGAAACATATATATTTTCTAAAGCTAATCTTAAAAATATATTATTTTTGAGATTTATATGAAAATATACTTATTTTTGCCAAATAAACTTATAGATATTTGTTTTCTATAAAAATCCTCTCAAAATATGTATATTTTGAGAATATATATTGGTGATTTTTAGTTGTCTAAAAATAATATTCCGGAAAAATAATCACAAATTTAAGTATAGAATACTTAATGAATACAAGAAGATACGTGTCCTCGTACGCATAAATACATACCGGAATACACCACCAATACTTGGCAAAATATAAAAGTATGAATATACACAAATAGAAGCATTCCTATGCTTGGAAGTATGTACTTCGGAATTATACAATACATAAAGGATGTAACTCAAAATATACCATTGATTCCAAAATAAGTCTTAACAAACAACCAAGACTAATAGTCGTTATACGACCTAACCGCCTAATAAAACATAGTACGTGTGTAGGTAGTGATACGACGCTCTAAGCAAACCCGGTGAAGTTTACGAAGCAGGAAACGCAAATTTGTGAGTTCATGTCCCCACTTTTAAACTTTTACTTGTTTTCTAAACTTGGGGAAAATACATGTACAATGGTATGTAGTACACAAAACTAAGGAATGACACATAGATCACGTGACGAATAGGGTACCATAAGCACCATTAGTCAACGTATACATTTAGACCGCGGAACAGAAGGGTTAGATCTAATGGATTTCAGGCAACCCCACTCTTGGCCTACTTCTACCAATGAGTGCTTTTGTGTCTCGGTCGATCTCGAAAAAAATGCCTAGGTTTGGTGGCTTCCTATGTCGTGACATATGTTAATGTCATCGCGAAACATTATCGATCTCGTATTCCTTACATTTACATTCATAGCACAGATATGTTTTACAAATTACATACCATGTTTTCATTCAAGTATATAAACATTCTATTAAAAAACTGCATGAATTCACACCAACATTATGTTGACGATTTTCCAAAAACTTACATGTATTTCAGGTAACTTAAGTGGATGTACGCGCAGTCTTACTCATGCTCTTGGATGTCGTTTGTGTTTTTAGTTACTATGTGTCAAGACTCCTATGCCCGTTTTGCTGGGTTTGGTTGTTATATCCCATCTTATGTGGTGATATAAGGATCAAGACCTCTATGTTTGTCTTTGAATAAAGTTGTAAACTTTTAAGACAGTATTCTATCTTGTGATGTAAACTCAAAACTTAACTTATGTTTTTAACTATGTAATGTTAATGGCATTTGGAGTTATTTTATAAGCATGTAGTATGTTTACCATTCGTATGCAATGAGAACCTTTCAGGATCACACCTCGTACTTCCGCCTTAGAAAGGGGTGTGACAATAATATGGGTGATATGGAAAATAACTCATTTACATCAATGGGTCTGCAACACAGATGACTCGACACCACAGCGGGTCGACTTGTTTACAAGAAAAGGAAAGATGTGAAGGGTTAGGTGGTTACTTTGATGAAGATGGGTACCTGAATGGTCAACTTAGTGTGACCCGTGCGCTTGGAGACTGGCACATGAAGAAGGATAATAAGTTGTTGAGTGCTGAACGAGATGTGAGATAAATGGTGTTGACCGATAATGATTATTAAGAAAGTTATAAATTTTGTAATAGGATTCGATTCACTTATAAAGAATGAATAGGAAGAACCATTATATGATTATTATGAAAGTTATAAATTTTGTTCCTACACGTTTTTTTATTTTTATCTCTTATTGAAGCAAAATCCGAAATCCACTGTACGAAAATCGCTATACTAAGGTTTGAGAGAACCGATGAGAATCATATTATGAGATGTAATCAACTATCACAATTCAATCAAACTATCAAAATCAAGTTGTGGGGGATTGATAGAGACATTGTATATATATATATATGGAAGGTGCGAAGCAACAAACTGTTTAGAGGGGTTCATAGCAATGGCTACAAGATGCTGGAAGAAATAACCGAGACAGCCTTCTGGTGGATACATCAGAGAACTAAGTGGAAGACAATAGCATGGGATTCTTGGAGGAAAGATTTTGGGGGTATTTGTTTTGTGTAGTTCTTATTGTATGTTTTATTGGGGTGTCTTGTGTAAGTTTGTTTTTGTCCTCTGTTGTATCTTGGCACTCTTAGTTACTATATGAATTGGGTAAATGTGTAATTGATTTTACATATTAGAATGGAAAAATATGTAAATATTCATTTAATAGTTCATTAAGGGTAAAATAGTCATAAATAAGAGTCATTTTAATGAATAGGGGAAATATGTAATATATATGGGTTAGGGAGGGGAAATATATAATTATTTTTATGGTTTGGGGAAATACGTAATAGAGAGCATAGGAAGGGAAAATATGTAAAAATCCCTTGTAAAAAAATAGAAATTTTTTTATAAAAACTGTTTTATAAAAAAATAGAAAACCCGATTTTTATAAAAAAGGAAAACCGTTTTTATAAAAAAACAGAAAATTGTTTATAAAAACAGAAAAACTATTTTTATAAAAAAATAAAAGTTGTTTAATAATCTTTTTTATTTTTTTGTAGAACCGAAATCCACAAGTGGAGCGAGCGAGGCGACTATCATGAAAACCGCCATCGATGACTATTGCCGACTAAAATCTTGGACATTACAAAATTCCACCTTCATCGACCCTCAAGAGCCACTTTTCTCCGGCTCCACCGGATTATTAAAAGACCAAGATGAAGAGCCCCAAAATGACAACATATAAAGTTCCAGTGAGATTGTTTAATATAAATTAACGAGTTGACGCCAACTCATGCGTTGCAGCGGGACGTTAATTATGAATGCGTTTAGTTTCACTACATAAGATTCAAAAATAGAAGTTATTTGAAATTCGTACGGTTTACATTTAACCACAATGCTGCCAAGGCAGAACATGTTAATTAATTGTGAAATGGTCGCGTCTCATTTGCTCAAGTTGCTAATTGTATATATATAATTGATGCTACCTGCGCATTGTGGCGAAAAATGCAATGTTATTTAATGCACTTACCAAGTATTTTAAGGGTGAAGAAAAGATTATAAAAGCTCAAGTAAAATATATACTTTGTGTCATAGTATCTAAAAAGATAACTACATGTATTATCAATTTTGCCTACTATACACTATATGTATGTATTAGCCCATCGGGTAGCCAATTTATTTAACATTCGGATAACTCTACATATAATTTTTTTTCTTTTATTGTAATACATGAGGATATTCATTATTATTGGAATGCTTTTATATTGGCAACTATATCTTATGATTTATATTGAACAAAACATCAAACTTCAGGATAGATTTTCTATGTTTCAAATAACTTCAAAATATAATCAACTTTCCCTAATTATGTTTCGGGGAATTTTATCGAAGCGGTCAAATTTTACCAATTTTTTTATTTACCAAAATGGTGATTGACTTTCAACCTACATGTAGATGGTCAGCTAGTTGTTAGGATAACATCTTAGCCGACGTCTCTAACATAGACAACCACGTGGAAGGGTCTAGGGTCTGACACATTTCACAATTACGTGGTCTGTGCCAGAGAAGCCAACTAAGCCATTATGGATCTCATCCATTGATTTTAAGCATTTGGGGCTGTGACTTTCTTTGGAAACTATCCCTTCACTTCTGCTCAATGATCAGAGCAAGGGAACGAACCGAACGCTTTAACTGTAGTTGTAGTTATTCAGCCAGGCCTGAATTTTTTCTGTTCCTTGCTTAAGTCTCTTCTGACCCGGAATACCTTTTAATCAAAGTGGTTATTGTTTTTACCAAAACTGAATTGAAACGTCCATTGTTCTTTCAATTTTGTCCTTTGTTCTTTAGATAAGGTATTTATACGCGACAAAAGGTGCCTTCATACGTTGTGAAAACTTTGTAAGGCCGCCGATAACGCTCCACATCTAACACCGCTTTGGGTAGGGCTCGAACACCAGTTTCCTCGAGGTTTGATAGTTTCAAGATATGTATATTCTCAAGTTCAAATAGATAAATAGTAACATTAAAAAATCATTAGAAACTTGACACACAACATAAAATGCTATCAAATGGATGCATACGAAGAATTAATAAATTAAAGAATAATCAAATACTTCCTTTAACAATGTTCATTTCATTTATTGATTTTTATTAAAAAAATAATAGTAAAATTCTTCATCTAACAATGCTATCAAATGGATCTATACGAAGAATCAACGTTTACCGAAACAGTTTCGCTTGCATTAAAAAGAAATATTCATATATTTAATTATTTAATCGTTAATTCTAAATCTAAAGTGTGATAACCGTTTAACACAACCGTGAACGCTACACACCCTAAACTGCTATGCAACCGCCGCCTGACTATGCAACCCTTGGCTGGCACCTTGAAGGTTGCCGAAACCAGCTGGTCGCCGTGAAGTTTGCCATAAACCGTCGCAGCTGCTGGCACTATTGACGTTGCCTATTATTGTTGTCGCCCTAAGTTCGTTGACGACGTAAATATTTTTGCGTCCGCCGGATGTAATTCCTTCGATGGTAAGAAGAGGACACTATTGAAGAATTACATCATTTGTTGCTTCTATGATCAACACACAATTTTGCATGCTTGAATGAATATGAATGGAATAAAAACATATACATTTGGGAAGAAGAAAACAAATTTCTTTAAAGACTCTAAAAAAAAGATTTTGATTACATAAAATTTCTTCAAAATATCAAATTTGCCTGAATTTGAACCCACATTTGACTAACATGTTTTGAGATCTAAGAAGAAGATAATATAAATCATCATCTTTAATCCCACAAAAAGTACATCATCTAGTTGTTCAAAATAAAACAAATCTCATATCTGATTTCGATTGCATCTCCTTATTTGAGTGTTCGTCATAGCCATCAACAATCGTTCAAATCGCATTTTAGATCGGGGACTATAAACCCTATAAACATCGACGTTTGTTAGAGTGTTTCGATTGGTCGATGTTCATAAAATGTTAGACCCTAACACCTTTTAACCAAAAGAGATACAGTGGAAATACACACCTAAAAGTTTCTTTCTTTCTTAACTATTTGACATACTTGAAGGTTCATTTATAAAGTGTCAAAAGCTTTCTTGAAAAGAATTACGACATTCATTCTTAATTAAAGTATCAAATGTAATATATATAAATACAAACTACGTGACCACTCTCCCCGTACAATCCATGCTAATTGACTCGATCTACACCCGCTTGTCCATGATGGTGATAGAGAAAGTCTGTGCAAATTGTACGGTCACCATATACAACCAACCCATTACTGATTGGTAACATCGTACAAAATTAAATACATATATTTAAAGACCATATAACATTCTAACTACATAATTGAATTTCATTCGATTATCCTCTTGAATTCATTTGCTCCAAATCCGACATCAATTTCTCAAGGGCCCAACGTTCTCATACTTGCATTACATTTCTTTCTCTCTCAACGGAACACAATTAGTAGCACATAATCTCAACATATTGAAAATTCACATCTTCGCATAAACACGTATCGTTGGTTTACATTCATTCAACTACAACACGTGTATACACTTTCTTAAAACCAATTACATGCATACTAGTCACATACATATATCACACATATAAGATCACGTTACTTACATCAACTATGATTACATATCTACAACACACATACAAGTCTCGATTGACTTATTTACATTTGATTATCATACTAATTCATGCATATAACTATCCACCTATAACATTCCTATGAACAAGTTCTATCCTTTCATGTGTGTAATACATACTAACGCATTGTTTAACAAGATTCAAATCACACACACACACACACACACACACATATATATATATATATGAAACCCTTGGGAACCCAAAATCATTATTCGTATTCATACGACATAATTAAGTGTTTACGACCTTTTGTAGGTTATGCTACTTTTTGGAAGTTTATCGGGGCCTTTGCATAAGCCTTAGGGGATACGAAGGTTCGAGACGCAATGAGATACCAAAAATCAGGATTTTTGTTTGTTGCCTGAACCCGTCGTAAGCTATGGTCCACCTGCCGTAGCTTAGCGTAGGGACTTTTTGCCGGAGCAGAATCCCCCTACCGTAAGTTACGGCTAGCTGCCATAGCTTATAGCCAGCTACTGCTGTTGTTTGTCTGCAACTTATTTGACCCGTTTCGAGTCCTGCTCGATTAGGCCGGCCCCGACACTTCCAAACACGCCTTTTTTGTAAGTGAAGCTCTCGTCGGGTAACTGTGCTTTATCAGTTCTGGTCAAAGTCCAAAGTCAAGAGAAGTCAAGATATAGTGTATTCGGACATATATGTTAAAAGCCTAACAAATTCGGGCAGTATTATGTGTTATGTTGTCCTAATTTGTGGATATGCATGGTTAGGACTTAGGGTTTGCCCCAACCTATATATATATGGGTGTATAGGTTAGAATTAGGCATCCATCACATTCATTCATCTGTGTGGTGAGAGAAAGTGTGTGCACATTTCTAGAGAGAGAGTGACTATGTGTTAGTGAGAGAAAGCTCGGGTTAGATCTTTGTGATCTAAACCAGCTTGTAGATGATGTATACTCTTTCAGTTTGTAATCTGTGATGACTGATTCATTAATAAAGGATTTCATCTTCTACATCTTTCTATCTTGTTTATGTTTTTGATATCTCTATGTCTTGAATCAAGTGCAATGTTGATGTTCGTCATCGATCTGGTATTTTAACAGTGGTATCAGAGCATGGTTACCTATTCGCAATGGTCTAACCGCCTTCCGAATCACCATTGCTCTTGATTTGATGTTTGTTTCTGCCAAACATCATGGAGACATGAAGATTTTGAAGTTGTTCCTCGATTGAGAATTTTCTTATTTTCCAAGATTGTTTCAAATCTGTGTTTTGATCTGAAAAAGGTACTGTCCGAACTTAATTAAGTGTTGGAAGACTTATTGTCCGTATTTGTTAATCTGATCTTCTTGTGACTAGTGTGTATTCACACTTGTCAGGACTTGGGATTTTGTCCGCACTTAATCATAGTTCAAGTTCTGTCCGCACTTAAAGTTTTGTGGTGTTTATTGTGTCCGCACATGTTTGTTCAAGTTCTGCCCGCATATAATGCATTAGAGATATCCGCACTTATAAGTCTATCTTTCATCTGTCCGCACATATCCATTCATATTCTTGTCCGCACTTAAACTTGTTTCATTCATCTTGTCCACATTTGCTACATATTGTCCGAATATAGTTTAGTCCGCATTTATTCCTTTCTTCATTAGTCCGCACTTACCAAGTTTTGTCCGCACTTATACTCCACTTATCTGTCCGAACTTATTCAAAGACTAAGTGTTCACACTTATCTGTTTCATTATCCGCACTTATCTGTTATTGTTGTCCGCACTTATTGTGTAAAGAGTGTGTCCGCATTTATCAATATAACATTTGAAATTATTGTCCACATTTATCAGTATAACATTTGAAATTATTGTTCGCACTTATTAAGTTTTGTCTGGTCCGCGCTTAGTGATTTGAGTTTTTGTCCGCAGTTATCAGACCTTGTCATCTTCTATTTGTCAGAATTTAAGCTTGTTCTTGTTCTTTTGTCCGAATTTAAACATGTGTCAGCACTTAAAATCTGTTCTATCCAAACTTATGTAATCAGTTCTTATATCTCTTGTCCGCACTTGTTGAGATCTATTCTTGTCCGGATTTAGGGTTTCTATCAGAACTTAGTTGTTCTTTGTCCGCATTTAACTTCCGTTGTCCGTATTTGTTCAGTTAATTTGTCAGAACTTGTGTTTCGAATCTGAATTTGTTGATTTTTACTTGTAAAGTCCGAATTTATGGGTTATATTCAGAATTTTCGAGTTATATTCGGTTTCTAGATTCTCGGTGCACGGATTTGGTCCGTTCTAGAGTTTTCGGACAATTTAGGACTTTATCGGGCATGTGAAAAGATTCGAAGGTGATGTGGCTTGGACATTGACATTTTACAAAGAAATTGGGAGAGTAAAAATTCCTATTTTCTTTGTTAATCTAAAGCTTGAGCATAAAAAGACTCGTGTGTGCTTGAGTTTTGTCAAGGATGTTTGTGTTTTCAATCAAGTATGGGCGTGATGAAGTTGGATTCTCGGTTGACGACTAGTTAAAGATTCAGCCTTATTAGTTACTGTTTAGAGTAGAGATGATTAGTTTCTTGGTCCGCTTCCAAGACGGTTGCTGGTCTGTTCTCGGAATAATGTGGTGCTTCATGATAAGGGGAAGATCGAAGATGAAATCCATCGGGGATTCAGTGGATTCGTGAAATAGGAGATTGATTCATGAAGATTCGTGACAAGATGAGATCATACATGAAGGGTTGCAGATTTTGATAAAGATGGTGGACACACTTTTACAAAGTTCAGTTTGTTATTAACTTATCGAACTGAACTTCATGTCTTTGTAATGTTTGAAGTGTTCAAGGTTGGGGATTGGAAATCCAATGTCTCTTTCAGCTGCCCGTTAGGTTTGAAGATTATGGTTTCGAGCGATATTCTTACATTTGGTTGTAGGTTGGTTGGCGTTAACTTGATTAGGGAGTAGTTTGATGGGGGGGGGGGGGATCTACAGTGTTTGATGTTGGATGCTTCAGGTTTCACAAAGCGGCCATTTAAGTGATTGTTAGCAAGTCTTTCGTTAGAAGGCTTGAAGGTCGCTATGCTCTGCCAGAAAGATAAAGTCTCAGTCAAAGTAGAAAGCAGGCATGACATCATCAGTCAAGGGGGAGTCTCTAGGCACAGTATCCGATGATTGAAGATTATCGATGCCAGACAGAACTGCTAGAACCAGTTAAGGGGGAGTCTGTAAGTGTAGCTCTCATCAGGTAACTGTGCTTTATCAGTTCTGGTCATGGTCCAAAGTCAAGATACAGTGTATTCGGACATATATGTTAAAAGCCTAACAAATTCGGACAATATTATGTGTTATGTTGTCCGAATTTGTTGATATGCATGGTCAGGACTTGGGTTTTCCCCAGCCTATATATATGGGTGTATAGGTTAGAATTGGGCATCCATCACATTCATTCATCTGTGTTGTGATCTGCTATGTGCAACCTCTCACAAACCCAAAGGAATTCCTCAATAGTGTTTGCACATTTCTAGAGAGAGAGAGTGACTATGTGTTAGTGAGAGAAAGCTCGATTTAGATCATTGTGATCTAAACCAGCTTGTAGACGATGTATACTCTTTCGGTTTGTAATCTGTGATGACTGATTCATTAATAAAGGGTTTCATCTTTTATATCTTTCTATCTTGTTTATGTTTTTGATATCTTCTATGTCTTGAATCAAGTGCAATGTTGATGTTCGTCATCGATCCGGTGTTTTAATAGATAATAAGGCTTCTAAAAGTTAATTAAGTTTGGACAATACCTTTTTCAGATCAAAACACATATCTGAAACAATCTTGGAAAACAAGAAAAATCTCAGTCGACGAACAACTTCAAAATCACCAAATTTTCTGCAGAATCTTCACGTCTCCATGATGTTCTGTTAAAACACCGGATCGATGGCGAACATCAACATTGCACTTGATTCTAGACATAGAAGATATCAAAAACATAAACATGATAGAAATATTTAGAAGATGAAACCCTTTATTAATGAATCACTCATCACAAATTACAAACCGAAAGAGTATACATCATCTACAAGCTGGTTTAGATCACAAAGATCTAAACCAAGCTTTCTTTCACTAACATATAGTCACTCTCTCTTTAGAAATGTGCAAACACTATTGAGGAATTCCTTAGGTGTGTGAGAGGTTGCACACAACAGATCACCACACAGATGAATGAATGTGATGGATGCCCAATTCTAACCTATACACCCATATATATATAGGCTGGGGCAAACCCTAAGTCCTAACCATGCATATCCACAAATTCGAACAACATAACACATAATACTGTCCGAATTTGTTTGGCTTTTAACATATATGGCCGAATACACTGTATCTTGACTTCTCTTGACTTTGGACTTTGACCATAACTAATAAAGAACAGTTACCCGACGAGAGCTGCACTTACAGACTCCCCCTTAACTGTTGCTATCAGTTCTGTCTGGCATCGATAATCTTCAGTCACCGGATACCGCGCTTACAGACTCCCCCTTGACTGATGATGTCATGCCTGCTTACTACTTTGGCTGAGACTTGATCTTTCTGGCAGAGCACAACGATCTTTAACCCTTCTAACGAAAGACTTGCTGACGATAACTTAAATGGCCGCTTTGTGAAACCTGAAGCATGCAACATCAAACACTGTTGTCAGGTACGTTTGAAGATTATGGTTTCGAGTGATATTCTTACATCTAGTTGTAGGTTGGTTTGCGTTAATTTGATTCGGGAGTAGTTAGAGGGGGATGATCTACAGTGTTTGATGTTGGATGCTCCAGGTTTCACAAAGCGGCCATTTACGTGATCATCAGCAAGTCTTTCGTTAGAAGGGTTGAAGATCGATGTGCTCTACCGGAAAAATCAAGTCTCAGCCAAAGTAGAAAGCAAGCATGACATCATCAGTCAAGGGGGAGTCTCTAGGCGCAGTATCCGATGATTGAAGATTATCGATGCCAGACAGAACTGCTAGCAACAGTTAAGGGGGAGTCTGTAAGTGTAGCTCTCATCAGGTAACTGTGCTTTATCAGTTCTGGTCATGGTCCAAAGTCAAGATACAGTGTATTCGGACATATATGTTAAAAGCCTATCAGTTCTGGTCATGGTCCAAAGTCTGATGACTGAAGATTATCGATGCCAGAAAGAACTGATAGCAACAGTTAAGGGGGAGTCTGTAAGTGCAACTCTCGTCGGGTAACTTTGCTTTACCAGTTCTGGTCAAAGTCCAAAGTCAAGAGAAGTCAAGATGCAGTGTATTCGAACATATATGTAATAACCTGCTTATCGCTCTCGTTACGCCTAGCACCCGAGATTCGGATCATAACGTAAACTATGACGCTTACAACGCTATCTCGCATAACTTCGCACACGCTATATCACAACGCATACGCTTATAATGCTAACGCATACACTATTACGCTATTCGCTATCGCTCAACGCAAACTCGAAACGCAGTTACTTATGCCATGACCTATTAAATTACCTTATATTATTAGTATATATATAAATATCTTGGTATTTAAAACATGTTGAAATGTGCACTCGCGGGAACGCGCAATTCGACTTATCGCACTGAAACGCAACGTAACACGACACTACTTATCTCGCTTAAACGCTTACAGTATCCACAATGGTTAACGCAACAAAACACACCAAATGAATCGGAAGTTGGAAAACCAACACAACCGTCTGAATGGACATCCGTTCGGATGACCATCCGCCCAGATGACCATCCATCCGGATGGCCATTCGATTGGCTAGAGCCATCCGACACTGCCCTCTCGCACCGACTTAAACCCTCGCCTTCCCCTATAAATAGGGCCATTGTGTCTCATTTCAACACTTTGGTTCTCTCATCCGCCACCAAGCTCTTAGTCGCGAATCAAGACTAATTTGTAAGCTTTTCTCCTCAAATCTTGTACAATCTTCATCTCTAATCACTTCTACACCATCTTATTCATCAAAATCATACACAAACACTAACTTTTCTCTGAAATCCCTGATTTGGACCGCTTGAAGGTGTTTTCCACTCGTTTTGCTTATGCAACTTGTTGTGGAACATCATTTACTCACGATTTATTCCAGATCTGAAAGGATTTCACACTTTTTAACTTAAACACAACAAGATTACAACACTTTTTCATCTGTTTTCAACTTTTCTTCACTTTTCTATACAAAACCGATGGAGTCTGGACTCAATCTGACTCTCTACTCGTTCCTTAGTCGAGAACCGGCTTGAAAACGGATTTCCACCAATGAGATGGACCGACTCTCGGGTCAAACATGAATTGCCATCAGGAACAGTGAGTATGATCGAATGGGCTGAGACCATTCGACCGAATGAGCTGGACTTGGTATGTTTCCGTTGTTGATACGACGTCACGCTGTCTCCGTTAAACTTCAAACTCTTACTTGGAAAATTTTACAAAAACTTCAAACTGCAGATCGGCACTCGAATGGCCATCCGCTCGGAAGGCCATCCGACCGGATGACCATCCGTTGGGATGACCTGTCCCTTATAATATCCAATGATTTAAATGTTTTAACAAACAAACACATCTCATTCGAATGGCTATCCATTCGAATGGCCATCCGCGCAGATGGTCATCCGTCCGGATGACCATCCGCTCGGATGGGTTGTCCCCATTCGCCCGGATCGCCATTCGAACACCTTTACCATCCGACACTCTGTTACGCACTGTTCAACACTCTGTTCAATGACTTATGGTACTGTCCCATACACAGGCTAACCCAAGCGATCCCCTCAATCCAATCCATATTGTGTTTACTAGTTAAACACCAATGTGAGTATACTTGACCCCTTTTTAACGCTTTAAACACACTCTTGGGGTGTAACATACGCCTATATCGAAAACACACTTATCAAAACGTAACACACAATCTAAACTATTATCACATGCGAATGACTGACGTACATATTTACACGTGATGCTTGATACATATGTGCTAGGACACTTACTCGTGATGTTCCAACTTAACTAGTATAGTACTATAGTTAGACTCACACCCGACGGGGTCTAGTTGAGACAAACTCGCACTCGCAAACGCACTTCGCAGTCATCTCGGGACTTAGCTGGTAGTTTCTGTCTTGTAGCGTATATGTTGTGTATCATGTTTATGTATCTGGAAATTCGAAACACTTATATCTACTTTATACTATATTAAACCTGTATACTCGCCAATACATATTTGTATTGACATTATTTTAACGTATGGGTTAAACGCAGATTATCTCGAATCAAGATAGGGCTACCATAGAAACTCACCTAAAATCTAGGTTGTCGGATTTGTATTGTTCGAGAGACATGAAATATGTACCACTTTATGTGAAATATTTGTTTATTAGTATGGGATAATGAACTTGTTAAATATTGTCGCTAAATTAGTTGTTATGGATTCTTTTCACACCCCCAAAATACCACATGCGGAAACCCCCGCGAGGCGTGTGACGTACCAGGATCTAGCCACTAATTACATTGAACTCATAACAAGTTTTCAAATAAAAGCTTTCATTTATTAAGATAAATTGTTACAAAACATTAAGTGTAATTCATTGTATACAGCGGAAGCATAAATCATTTGTTTAAGGGTTTCGTAAACCACATGTAGAAAACCGTTAGACTTGTCTTGCGATTCCATGTATCTCGACCCATGACCACTCCCGCATCCCAGACAACAAGTTCCAAATAATATAAACCTATAGACCTGCAAGCATGCAGACAAGTGTGTCAGACGACGCTGGTGAGTTCAAAGTTTTGTTAACGTGTTTAGTTACCAGTTACCATATTAAAACGTTTCACAGATTCAATGATTTGATTTGATGTTGTTATTAACTCGATTACCGCAAATGGCTACAAGATGTGTTTACCCAACCCCAATGCCTCTATCAAAGCATTGGTCAAGTGGTCAAGGTAATTAGTTCACGCCCGTCCTCCTCGGTACGGTGTGAGAGTGCCAAACCTAATAGCGCTATCAACTAATAACCTCGTTGCCTCCCCGGCAACTATCGGTAGATGTAAGGGGTCTTATATGATAGAAACTGAGTATAATAACAAACATCCCAATAACCTGACATTCCTCCCCGGAAAGTTACCCGATATCCCTCATCGGGATGCATACTTGGAAAAGAGCAGTGAACTCACCTTAGATTTGTTCGGTATGTTACGTTACATTACCCGTTCCCAGTTGGTCAACCAAACCCTACCGTGGTTACCAATGACAGTCAGTTTCACAGTTATGTAAATCACAAACCCTAGGTACACATTGCACAAGTAGCAACAAGTATAGCACGTATTATCACATAAGTCGTAGTAAGTATTCTGCCTTACGCATATTCACATTACAAGTTCATATCATACGTGCTTGTTTCATTTTATCACTTAGTAACTAATTTGTCATTCACATGAGAATACGGCCCAACCAGTTAATATATAACTCAAGTGCTACCCATTCATACTACCCGGCCCAATTATATCAAGCCCAAATACAATTATGCGATTCATGGGTGGGCTGCCAAGCAGGACTGGCCCAGAACAATCTATGCGGCCCACTTCCCCAACTGCACAACTTGTGCGATCTCCCCTAGTCCAACTGTTTCCGTTATTTATTTATGCAACCACAATCTCACAATTAATTCCTTTAATTTCGTAGCATCAGTTATTATATTATTCCCAAACTTCCATCAATTGCCAATTCACAATTATTCAATAATTGAGAATTCCTTAACAATATTATTGATCAGCATGGATCCTAATAATTCTCAATAGAATCAAAGCACCTTTAAGATCTATTAGCACTCAATCCACATTCTAACAGTTTCGAGATCATGATCATCATAATTACCATATTCCTCATGCATTCATATTTTCAAGCAATAACAAGTTATTAGTTAACAATAACAACTACATTAACATCCGGACCGAGTATCAATCACATTATCAAGTAACGATCATGATTTCACAAATTTGTGGCTCACTAGCGACCCCTAATCATTACCGAATCATTAGCGTATTAATCGAATCGGATCAACACAATAAACTGGATGACAAAACTGTTTCGTTAATTATTCATCATTATCATCGTTCATATTTAATCTGATCGGTTATCACCATAACCATCACAATGATTCATAAACACAAAATCCTAATTCTATCACAATGATTCATAAACACAAAATCCTAATTCTTCGTCATTACGGTCGGTTATGAACATCAACACACTTAAGTCTAGAAATCACATTGTTACAAAGGATCAACTATATCATATCATCGCGCAAGCATGCACATAATCATAAAACCATAACTTAATTATATCCAATATACTAGCACATAACCACAGTAAGCAAATGAGATAGATCACTAAATACGGAATCGTACCGATCGAAGGAGAGTGCGATGTTGATTTAAATGAGATGGATGAGATTTCACGATGGGGCTTCAAGCTAATGAACTGTCGTCAAAATCAAGAGGGGTTAGAGTTGGTTTATGGGTTTGCTTAAATAAGAGGATCACACTGATAAGGAGGTGTACCCGTGTTTAACCGAGTGGGCCAGGCCCACCTAAAATTCGCCGGCATTTGGGCCGCGCACCTTTCTGGGCTGAAGCCCATGTTCGACGAAACACCAAGCGCATGACGAAACTTCATAGTGTTTCGTCAAGTGAGAGTGATGGCGAGAATCCCAAGTTTCGTCAAATATTTTGTCGGATCCCTTTAATACTCATTGGACCGAGATCTAATATAAATATCAAATATTGGGCGTCATAACTTCAGCACATTGCTTTGCAAAAAAATATCAAAATGGAATCAAACTTCACGTGAGGAGGGCTGACTCTTTGATCTTGTGCAACATGTGATTCATATTAAATTGTGTAGGTTATGTCGGATAGAGTAGACAATTAATGGACCTCTACAACTGTTGCATTAAATGAACGCACATGGGCTGATTCAACTAAACAACAAATACCGTTCATTGTTTGGGCCGACAACCTTGTATAGAGTGCACTACTATTGGACCTCAAACAACCCATCAACTTCCTATAACATTCAACACACATAAATGAACTTGCATGAAACAATTAAAGTTGTCGGATGAGTTATGCTAATGGATCGAAATTTCGGGTTGTCACATCATCCCCAACTTGAAAGAAATTTTGTCCCGAAATTTGATAAGTAATCCAAGAGCGGCGAAGTGTCAGATCAGGATTACCGTGGATTTTCCTCGGGTACCACAATTCTCTTGAGCAATCTGCTTCGCCTAGTGCCGCGCCCCGATTATTTCGCCATCGGTTGGGGTGTGACAATAAATGTTTAAAGCCTAACAAATTCGGACAGTATTATGTGTTATGTGGTACGAATTTGTGGATATGCATGGTCAGGACTTAGGGTTTACTCCAGACTATATATATGGGTGTATAGGTTAGAATTGGACATCCATCACATTCATTCATCTGTGGGCATCCTTGTCACACCCCGACCACGTAAAACAACAAAACGTGGCAGAAACGCCGGGGAATGTTGTAACAGAATCATTGTTTCATAACCATGGATTAAACAATTTCATTTTATTTAATTAAATGTATTACATTACATTGGAATTAGAAACAAAACATGAACAAATAGACTTTTATTGTTATTAAGTCGCTAAGGCCTCGTCCGTTCCTATGTGAGCATGCATCAATATCATCATCAAATATTATCAACTATGGTACCTGAAACACATGTGAAAATACATCAGCATAAAAATGCCGGCGAGTACATAGGTTTTATGTGAGTGTCAGATTCATGGCTCGTTCTACATGTTGCAATACTTATTTAAAAACCTTATTTTGAAAAGTGTAGTATTGCGACATAATTAACCAACTCAAATCAAGTTGGATATGATTTATAAAATCTCGTATCCATGATTCTTAACTCCAAAACATTTTGTTTTATTAAATCAAATCGTAAAACATCTCGTAGAAACTCGTTAATAAGACTCGTATGGTTTATATTATTCAGAAAACATAATTGTGTGACATTGTTTCAAAATCGTTTACCCAAGTGATCAAGATAACGCAACGATATATAATGTGTTAAAAGCACTTATATATAGGAAGTACCAGCGGCGTATCCACCATGCTTTTAACACATTACACCCGCCCCTTTACCTAATCACTTCCCTAACCCAATGGTTCAAATAGTTACAAATGGTTCACATAAATCAAATGGTTACGAACGGTTCACATAAATCCAACGATTACAAATGGTTCACATACATCCAATGATTACAAATGGTTCACATACATCCAATGATTACAAATGGTTCAAAATGTAAAACAATTGTGCTAGCATGTTAAGTGAGCATACATAGCAAAACATAATGAAATCATGTACTAATAGTGTACTAATGAACATAGCAAGTATATGATATGAAAACATGGAAAACACGAAAGTAACAAGTAGGCACATGTGTTTCACCCCAAAACGTTTGAAAAACAGTAAAAGAGAGGACTATGTACTCACAAAAGGTGCAGGAATGGAAATCTAGATCCAACTTGCTCAGGTATGGGGTGCTAAGCCCCAACTTAGAGAAAATAGATCAGATTATGTGAGTTGCAACAATGAGGAGCATGGGTATTTATAGGATTTCTAGGACCGTTAGGATCGTTCCTCGAAAACCGAGCTTAAATCTGGACCGTACACATGCACCCATGGTTTTGCAAAACCATGGGCACCTTAAAAATAGCCCATAGTAAGTTATAAACCATGTGAAAATGAGGGGAACAGCTGGAACAAGCTGAAAATTAGATTTTCCATTTTCGTCCCTTCCTAAGATAACTATGGCAGATTGTCAATTTTGGTCCCTGAATGTGCAAAACATGGTTTTTGATGCATTTCTGACACGTTTAAGCCCCCTTAATCCCATTTCAAGGCTCTAAAATGAAGTTAAAGTATAGGGAACATGAAACATGCTCAAAAATATCTCGAATGTCGGTTCGTTTGACCGTACGGTTGCGTTATTTGGTTAATTACGACGAAACAAGAACGAACGTGAAAAACGGTCCAAATTACGCGACGAATGGATTTTTATCAAGACAATCACTAAAATAAAATATTTTAATGATTACATAAATTTTTGGATGTCCGGATGTATTCAGAATGTAATATATGCGCGAAAATGCAAACTTATACACTTTTTGACGCTTTTATTCCCTATTGATCAAGAAAGTTTATTTTTGCGCACCAAACACCTCAAAGCCTATTTCTAAGCTATGTAAAGGATATTTAGGGAATATTTAACTTATGATCAAGTTCCGGAATGTTCATTACAGTACAAATTGGCATACTTTCACAGTTTCTCGAAATTAGTCCCTGTAAGCGAATAAACTTGATTTCGCCACACCAAACCCTCCAAAACTTATTTCTAAGTTATGTAAAGGTTATTTAAGGTATGTTAATCCTATTTCACTATTCCAGGGTGTTCATTGAATTAAACTGGTTATATTTACGCATCAGTGCGCGTATAACCTTCCAGAAAGCGATTTAAAGCTTGAAATCGAACATGAATTGATATGTGCAAACAATACACGTATTTTTACAAATCCCAAGTATGAAAAACAATATTTCATAAATTTGGTAATTTTTTGATGGTCGCAGAGGCACAGGTGTCACAGTCTCCCCTACTTTAGGAAATTTCGTCCCGAAATTTATTCGTAGGAGTCTGTCTGTGACGCTGTGTTAAATAATTGCCTTTCATGGAATCTATGGTGTTTATCTATTTGCGTAGAATAACCCATCAAAGAATATGCAAGGCATAATCCTATCATTTCTCTCAACGGACAATCTTTAAAAATGAAAATGAAGGAAAAATCAAGGATATTCATTTCCCTCGATGGATATTCTTCAGAAACGAAAATGAACGGAATGAGTCATTTTCCTCAATGGGTATTCTTCAGAAACGAAAATGAATGAATAATCAAGAATATTCATTTCCCTCGATGGATATTCTTCAGAAACGAAAATGAACGGAATGAGTCATTTTCCTCAATGGGTATTCTTCAGAAACGAAAATGAACGAATAATCAAGAATATTCATTTCCCTCGATGGATATTCTTCAGAAACGAAAATGAACGGAATGAGTCATTTTCCTCAATGGGTATTCTTCAGAAACGGAAATGAAGGAAAAATCAAGAATATTTATTTCCCTCGATGGATATTCTTCAGAAACGAAAATGAACGGAACGAGTCATTTTCCTCAATGGGTATTCTTCAGAAACGGAAATGAAGGAAAAATCAAGAATATTCATTTCCCTCGATGGATGTTCTTCAGAAACGAAAATGAACGGAATGAGTCATTTTCCTCAATGGGTATTCTTCAGAAACGGAAATGAAGGAAAAAGAAAAATCAGGGATATTCATTTCCCTCGATGGATATTCTTCAGAAACGAAAATCAATGGAATGAGTCATTTTCCTCAATGGGTATTCTTCAGAAATGGAAATGAACTGAGTCAACTCTAGACACATGACAAAACTTGTTGTGGTTTCTGTGCACTGAATTCCATAATTATGTATGCATCCATAATTACGTAATTCCTTGCACAGTCCGCACAGTTTGTTTTGTAATGTGAAGGGGAAGAAAATCAACCCTGTGATGAGTGTGACTAGACTATCATAGGGTCCTTTTAATTAGATCGATAAATGTAACACCACAGAAAAACGTGTCCAATTATATATAGACACGTGTCATAAACTCCAAAGGTGTGAAAGATTTCATTTGAAAAGCCAAAGTTGTCAAATAACGGAACTATGAAACCACAGGGACTAAAAGTGTCAACATGCCAAACTTGTGCCTCTGAATGACCTAACACGATGAATATATTCTTGAATGAGTGATTAATTGGATGTGAGAAGCCGTATACAAAAATAATCGGAAGATTATTATATTACAAGGGTTAAACGTGTCAACATGTCAATCCTGACCTTTGAGTGACCTTTTAACGAAACCGAGGCTTCGAAATATTCAAATATGCTCTTAAGAATAAGTGGTATAAATTTCATGTGGTTTCGATATCATTAAGCGTGATTTCAAGACTTTGGGCCAAAAGTGTAAACTTGACGAAACTTGCTTCCATAGTGATATTTAACGAACCCGAGCCTAACGGAGTTTGTTTATATATCCTTGGGCCCCAAGAAAATAATTACAAGGGTCTCCTTTGCCAAAAACCATGTTAAAAAGGGTTAAAAACGCCAAGGGACTGATTCTGCCAGCTTTGAAACTTGTTTTGCCAGTAAGCCAGTCCCAGGCGGCCCGCATGAAGATAAGCAAAACCTAAAGTTGGCCGCGTGAGGTCCCCAGTGTCAGAAAATGATCTGCAGCTACGGGTTTGCCAGTTCCACCGCCTTAATCTAGATTGTATCGACCTAGGGAGCTGTAAGTCGGTTTAAATGAATAGCTAGGACACTTGGGTCGATCTTGGAGCATCATATTACACCTGGAAGTAATCTAGCTTCAAGAATTTGACTATATAAAGGAGCTAGTTCATGTGTTCATAACACACATTTGCAACATTTCATTTTGGGGCTTGCTCTGGAGCTTCCAGCAGATTGAAGAGGATAATCAAGTGTAGAAAAGTTTGCTAGGACCTTAAGTAAGCTTCTGATTACTTGTTTAGTTGTCTAATTTAGCTTAATTACTCTTAAGTCAAACTTAGCGTAAAATTAGTTTGACTTTCGTTTTAATTACATGTGGCTTAACCACTGATCAAATTGAAAGTGGTTTTAAGATCACAATAGTGTAGGTGATTAACCCTTAAAAGGGCATCTCCTAATTATCTCGTTTGACTGGTCAATTGTCGGGTCAAAGTAGTTTGACAAAAAGTCAAACTGGGCAGAATGTGTAAATATGATTAAAATTAATAAACCAAAGGTTCTAAATTATATTTTAACATTCTAATAACTTGGTAATTAATAGTAAAGCATGTTTTATCAGTCCTAACCCGACAATTACTAGTCAAAGGTCAATTATTAACCGAAAGTCACAAAAGCTTGACTTTTGCTTTGACTTTCAATTCTGACCCGTTTAAGCTTAATGCATCCATGTTTTAAGCTTCCATTAGGACCACATTACTTAGTAGTATAATCCCCTGGAATTATATTACATAGTACCTAATGGTTTGAATTATATGCACTTTATCGTAATTATGCTTAATAATGCCATAAACGCCCTTTTCACTTACAACTGAGATTTTTAACAATGTGATTGGATTAAAACCTTTGCTACTGATATTTAGACATGTCCTAAAGATTTGATACCAATTGGAGGTCTAAAATGGGAGTTATGCTCAATAACGTAATTAAGGGACTTTTTAGTAATTAAATGGCGTAATTAGTATAAAGCCCATCTAAACCCGATTTTTGACACCAAACTTCATACCTACTGATGTAAAATAATATTTTGGGAATTTTAAGGATTTTTAATTATTTTTAGATTGAGCATAACATAGAATTATAGCTTAATTTCGGTAAATGCCGGTTTTACCCTTTTCATGCATAAAATGAGTTCTACATATCTTTTTAGTACCAAACCTTTTGCTACTGATTTCTTATAATAAATAAAGTATTTTGAGCTTTTTAAACTGATTAAAAACTTAGATTTACAATATTAACCCGAATACCCCTTTAAACCGCCTTTTAAGCGTTTTTAGTACATAGTATGGGTCAAAACTATATTGAACATATAAAACTCATTACCTACTGATGTTTTAAGTTAATTTATATAATTATACAGTAAGTTAAAGTTTCTAAACTCAGAAGTCTATTTTTGACCTTTAAAGCATACGTAAAATTTCCAAAATGCCCCTACGGGACATAGTTTGGATATATGAGATAATTTTCACATATATAAACTATCCTACTGTTATAACATATAAAAATACATATTTTTACTAATCTAATCAGGTCTGAAACTCAGTTGCATAATTAAACTCTTTTATGGGCATTAAAATTACCAAAATGCCCTTATGGGACTTATTTTGGTTTAAATAAAATTTTGGGCATATATGTTAATATCTTACTGATGTATTAACATATTTTAAGCATAATAATGATTAAGACCTGTATATAATTTATTTGGTTACCCGTTACGCATTTTACGCGTTCGGATCGGCTTATGTGACTAGTTTACATAGAATAGTCGAAACGGGTCAAACCTTTTCATTTAATCCTCAATTTCCAGAATGTGTTTAGTTTACCCATATTATACAAGTATCCAAGCTTTTCGGGTCTAAATCTCATTCTATTCCGTTCTCCGCTTAATCTAGCGTTTAGAACCGTAAGGTTTCTTTCTAGCTAGCCGGTCTAAGTCCTTGACTAAATAAAGACCCGTTAGCATCCTAATAGGTTAATAAACCTTCTATACAAATTAAATAGCTTCCGGTAGAAGGTGCCTTCGAAAAGCTTTAAGATTTTTACTGCTAGCATCAGGTAAATACTTTTAACTTATTTTCCCTATACGGGCTTGGGATATGGTATTATAATAATACCACTTGGTCGGGTATGAAATCATTTAATAGGATTGTGATTAATAAATTACATAACCCGTTTTAATCTGTCTTGTTTGAAAACATAAGCATTGGGGGTTAACGACCGTGTCCTGGATATCCTCAGCTTATTTATTTAAAAATGGCCACGACCAATGCACGGGGTGTAGGCATACACCTGACAGATGCAAATGCTAAAATATAAACCTACATGTTGGGGATAACTCCTTTGTGGGTTCTACAAGTGGTGAGTCGGTTAATCACGACCGGCTTCCAACCGGCCCCAATTGTATGACAAACATATAAATCTGTATACAAGATTATATTTAAATAATTGTCCCAAGTTATAAAAGATTTTGTGCCACGTGCATTCAACCCAATTTTCAAACCTTTTCAAAAGAGTCAGTTAATTGTATTTACCAGTGTAAACTGACGTATTTTCTTAAAGACTGATTTGACAGGTACCTCTCGAAATAGGCTGGAGCTATAGGGTGTCTTTTGAGGATCTTGCAAGTCCATAAGATGCCTGCAGTCTGTCTTTTGTTTTCTTTTGTATTTGTTTATGATCCGCCTGTGGATCTTATTACATTCCAGTCTGTACTTTCATATACTCGAACACTCAGACAATATGGTTTGTAATAGTTTATTCACCCAGACTTCCGCTGTGCTATTATATTGTGTATATTGACTATGATGATATCAACTACGTCACAATACTCCCCGCCGGGCCCACCGGACATATGTGGAAATATCGAGGTGTGACAGGTTGGTATCAGAGCCAACATTGAGTGAATTAAACACTAGCCTTTTGTGTTTAATCTCAATGACACAATAAGCACATTCCTTAGACTCTCGAGTCTAGGCAAATGACCTAGGATTTTACTCTTAACCTTCCTTTTATTGCTTTATTATATCTACTTGTTTTAACAGGAAAATGCCGCCAAGACTAAGGGGACGAGGCAAGGGACCTATGCGTGGAGGACCCTCTAGTAGCTCCGGACCTTCTCACAGGCGCACTCCATCCGATTCGCTTACCGGTTCAGACTCCAAAGATAATTGGAGCCATAACCCTGAACCAGCGAGACATTCTGTCTCGTTGGGATCCTCACCATCAGACCCTCCTTACTTTGGAATGCCCAATCTGAACAAACCTCATCATTCTCCTCTATCATTAGGAAACCATCAATCCAACCAATCATACCATTCTTACCAATCACAACCTTTTCACCAATCAGATTCCACTTACTCACCTTCACAATTCAATCCTAACGCTTACATTAATGACTTCTTAGGCTATAACCCTTTAGGACCTGAGGATCATTTTTCACAAGAGATGGAGATGGATGACGACCTAGACCCGGATCTGCAAACTGGTACACCAGGGCACCCGATTAGTATCTCTAGCGGATCTCCATTTGTGGGGTCACCGTACAATGGACCTGACTCGTTCCAGGAGAAGATGGGCCAGTATGACTGGTATTACACACCTTCATACCATAGCTCACCTAGCCAGCCACCCTTGGATGAACCACAGCTTAGGGCTGTTACCCCACCACCCTTGCCAGTTGAGGATCCACCTCAACAACCTCCCGCACCGCCAAGGCGAGGGAGAAATGCTAGGATGTCGGTTCGTGGGGGACCAAGGTTTTCATCTCCACGTGGCTCAAGCTCGTATCCTGCTATCCCAGAAAACCCTCAGTTGGGTGAGTCGTCACGTACGGTAACGGAAGATAACCTTCTGCCAGTTTCACACGCACCACTTCAACCACCGTCAGGTTTCGACAACCCTATCCCGACCTACCCAGGATCATCTGGGTATAACCCGTCTGGATACCCATCCGACTATGGGACTCAGGATCCGTATCTTTCAGCTACCCAATACTATCAACATTACCCTTCTTCCTACCCACCACACTATCCTACTGGATACCCACCGCAGGATTCTCAATACCCGCCATACCATCAACCTCCTCCGTATCAGCAGCAGCAAACTCAGGAGATTTTAGAGAGGTTGGAGAGGGTTGAACATAAGACTCATGAAAATAAGAAAAAACACAACGGTTTTGTTAAGGGCCTTATGAACCTTCTCAAGGGAAAGAAGAAATAGGGTGATGTTGGGTTGTGTTGTTTTTATTATTAAGTAATAAAGTCCCTGCGTGGACGTTTATTTCGTTTTCATGTATCAAGTCCCTGCGCGGACTTATTTCCGTTTCAGTATGCCCCTGCATGGGTAGTGTTTTTCAGTATGCCCCTGCGTGGGCAATGTTTTTCAATAAACCCCTGTGAGGGTAATTTGTGTTGTTTTCCCAAAGTCCCTTTTCGGGCAACATTGTAACCATACCATGGTTTTAATGCAGTTATTTTGGTTTCAATATATTATGCCATACTACTTTATTTGAAATTTTATTTAATTCGTCTAAGAAACTCTTAGAGGTATAACCTAGCCAAGATAGTAAATGGCTATGATGGTGTAACCTTTTTAAGATATGACTCCCTGTTAACATCTGGAAACATGTTAACAATCCTGCATTGTGCGGTACGAGAAATCACACAATTCTCCTAAAATTTGGATTTTTCCATGTCACTATTATTATTTAGCCTATATGATCATCATGAATCATGGCTAATAAACATCTATAAGATGTATACACCACACATCCATTAGAGATGTATGCATATAAGCAAAGGTGTAATGAAGACAATGAAAGTTCTATTTGTGAATTTCTTGTCAAAAAGGCGATGAACTTTGTTCGACCCTTAAATAATCATTGATCCAGGGGATCTTTGGTTATAGTAAATCGTCTGTGTGACAAGCTTTTCTAAGCTATTTAAATGTCCCTTAAGACGAACTTTGTATAATATGAATATCTCTATGATTTTAATGGTTTATATGGTTTAATAATACCATGACCATCTACTCATCAATATGATGATCTAATATGTAAATTAAATATATCATCTATGTTTGATATAGTACTCAGAAATGGCTGGCTCGGACGAAGCAAGCAGTCATCCTTCAGAAGGCGACAAAACCAGAATTAATATCACTGGTGCTGATCTGCAGGCAATGATCACCGCAGCAGTTTCTCAAGAGGTGGATGCTAAGTTTAAAGAGCCTAGTATCGTTAGGTCTCAAACTCATTCGAAATCCCATTCTCAACCCCACTCTAATAAGAAAAGTGAGTCTCAGCACTCATCTAACCAGGGTGATAAACCCAAGAAGCAATTAATCCTCAAGCCAACTTCTAGGTACGCCAAAGGTTGTTCCTACAAGTATTTTGTCTCTTGTAAGCCCCGGGATTTCACTGGGGAAAAGGGAGCAATAGATTGCATGAAATGGTTAGATGAGATGGAAACGGTAATAGACATAAACGGTTGTGCTAAGGAGGATGTGGTTATGTTTGTATCACAATCTTTCAAGGGTGATGCCCTCACATGGTGGAAAGCCTTAGTACAGTCTACTGGGAAGGTTCACTTGTATAATCTTTCATGGGAGAAGTTTGTAGATCTTGTAATGGACACTTACTGCCCTCAACACGAAGTTGAGAGGATAGAATCAGATTTCCTCACCTTAGTAATGAAGGATCTAGATTGTAGGTCCTATGTGACTAGTTTCAACTCTATGTCAAGGTTGGTACCATACTTAGTCACTCCAGAACCCAAACGCATCGCGCGTTTTATTGGTGGCTTGGCCCCTGAAGTGAAGGGAAATGTTAGGGCTTCAAAGCCAGCCACCTATAGATCCGCTGTGGATCTATCCTTATCCCTCACTTTGGATATTGTGAGGAGTAGGGCGAAAAAGGCGAATGATGAGGGAAAGAGGAAACGAGAGGAAGACAAGTCTCCTCAGTCGAACAAAAAGGGCAAAGGGAACTCTAGTTCCAAAAAGGGGCAGTCGAGTGACAAGCCTAGATGTAAGACTTGTAGCAAAAGGCATTTCGGGAAATGCAATCAAGATCCACAAGCTAAACCTTGTGGGATCTGCAAAAAGAAAGGGCACAAGTCTGTTGAGTGCCGAAATATAAAGGATGCAACCTGCTACGGTTGTAATGAAAAGGGGCACATCAAAATCAATTGCCCCTAGAATGAAAAGAAGACCGAGGAAGCAAAGAAAAACAATGCAAGAGTTTTTCAGTTGCAAGCAAAGGAAGCAGTGAATGACGAGAATGTCATAACAGGTACCTTCCTCGTAAATAATAATTATGCTAGAGTCTTATTTGATTCCGGTGCTGATAAGTCTTTTGTAGACCATAAATTTTGTAAGTCATTGAATCTGCCTATTAAGACTCTAGAGATAAAATACGAGGTAGAACTTGCTGATGGTACCTTAGAAACAGTTTCCACTCTTCTTAATGGATATTCCATATCCATTAAGAATCACTCTATCCCGCTATCTCTCTTGCCAATGAAATTGGCTGGGTTTGATATAGTTTTAGGCATGGATTGGTTGTCACATAACCAAGCCCAAATTGCCTGTGATAAAAAGCTAGTCGTTATCAAAACCTCTTCTGGTGAATCGGTCACCATTCAGGGAGATACTCAATATGGATTGCCTAGCAATATGTCTATTCTTAAGTTAGCGCAGTGTATGAAAAGTGGACGTGTCATTTACATGGCGCAAATGACTGTGAATGAACCTAAGCCTAAAATTGAAGACATTCCGATTATCTCTGAATACCCTGATGTCTTTCCTGACGAATTACGGATTACCTCCTGAGAGGCAAGTAGAGTTCAGGATAGACATTATACCAGGATCAGCACCTATAGCACGAGCTCCTTATCGCCTAGCGCCTACGGAAATGAAAGAGCTCAGAACTCAATTGGATGAATTGTTGGAGAAAGGTTTCATACAACCTAGTTCTTCCCCTTGGGGAGCTCCAATATTGTTTGTGAAAAAGAAGGACGGATCAATGCGCTTATGCATTGATTATCGGGAATTAAATAAGGTAACGATCAAGAATCGTTATCCTTTACCCAGGATCGATGACTTATTTGATCAGCTTCAAGGAGCGAGCTTCTTTTCTAAGATTGATTTAAGATCTGGGTATCATCAACTCAAGGTTAGAACCGAAGACGTGCATAAGACAGCTTTCAGAACGAGATATGGACATTTTGAGTTTTTAGTGATGCCTTTCGGGCTCACTAATGCTCCAGCAGCATTCATGGACCTCATGAATAGAGTCTGCAAGCCATATTTAGATAAATTTGTCATTGTCTTCATCGATGACATACTTATCTACTCTTGTAATCAAATAGATCACGAGAAGCATCTTCGATGCATTCTAGGATTACTTCGACAGGAGAAATTATATGCAAAATTCTCTAAGTGCGAGTTTTGGCTTCGCGAAGTCCAATTTCTTGGACATGTCGTCAATAAGCAGGGCATTCAAGTAGATCCCGCTAAGATAGAAGCCGTAATGAATTGGGAAGCACCCAAGACTCCAACCGAAATACGTAGCTTTCTGGGTTTAGCTGGGTATTATAGAAAATTCATTGAGAACTTCTCAAGAATAGCAGCACCATTAACTTCTTTGACCCGTAAGAAAGTTAAGTTTGATTGGGGTCCGAAACAACAAGAATCCTTTGAGATTCTGAAGAAGAAATTGAGCAATGCTCCGGTACTAACTTTACCTGATGGAATTGAAGACTTTGTCGTATACTGTGATGCTTCACACACCGGTATGGGTTGTGTGCTCATGCAGCGAGGCAAGGTGATTGCCTATGCATCACGACAACTAAAAGTGCATGAGAAAAATTACACCACCCACGATTTGGAGTTGGGTGCCGTTGTATTCGCACTTAAGTTGTGGAGACATTATTTATATGGAACTAAATGTGTGATATTTTCTGATCACAAAAGTCTCCAACATTTGTTCAATAAAAAAGAACTCAATATGAGACAACGTCGTTGGATGGAAACCTTAAACGACTATGATTGCGAGATTCGCTACCATCCTGGTAAAGCGAATGTGGTCGCGGATGCTCTAAGCCGAAAGGAAAGAGTTAAGCCAATTAGGATCAATGCCAAGAGCATTGAGTTGAAGAATAGTCTGAATGAAAGACTATTAGTTGCACAGAAGGATGCCGTTTTGGAAGATAACCTCCCAAATGAAAATTTAGGTAAAATTTTCGACCAGTTAACACCTGGGAAGGATGGAATCCTTAGGATGAATGAAAGAATTTGGGTTCCTATTCATGGAGGACTTCGAGAGGTAATCCTCTAGGAAGCCCACAATTCCAAATACTCAGTTCACCCGGGTGGTGACAAGATGTATCATGATTTAAAGGCTAATTATTGGTGGATAGGTTTAAAGAAATCTATTGCTACCTATGTAGCTAAGTGCCTGACTTGTGCTCAGATTAAAGCTGAACATCAAAAGCCATCTGGTCTGCTTCAACAACCAGAACTTCCCACATGGAAATGGGAAATGGTGACTATGGACTTTATAACCAAGTTACCCAAGACAAGGCACGGAAATGACACAATATGGGTTATTGTGGATAGACTGACTAAGTCAGCACATTTCTTACCCATTAAGGAGACTCATAGCTCCGATAAATTAGCCCAGTTGTATGTAGACAAGATTGTGGCTCTACATGGCGTACCGGTGGCTATTATCTCGGATAGAGATACTAGATACACCTCTCATTTTTGGAAAAGTTTCCAACAATCTTTGGGCACACGTTTGAACTTTAGCACCGCCTACCATCCTCAGACAGATGGACAGAGCGAGCGTACGATTCAAACATTGGAAGACATGCTGCGAGCATGTGTCATTGATTTAGGAGGTAGTTGGGATGATCATCTACCCTTAATCGAGTTCTCCTATAATAATAGCTACCATACCAGCATTCAGGCTGCACCTTTTGAGGCATTGTATGGTAGGAGATGCAGAACGCCTGTTTGTTGGGCAGAAGTAGGAGAAGCTCAGTTGTCAGGACCTGAGATAGTCCTTGAAACAACGGACAAGATTGTCCAGATTCGTGATCGCTTAAAAGCTGCCAGGGATAGGCAGAAAAGCTATGCTAATGGGAAGCGAAGGTCTCTAAAATTTGAAATAGGCGATAAAGTTTTACTGAAAGTATCACCCTGGAAAGGTGTGATGCATTTTGGTAAAAAGGGTAAGTTGAGCCCTAGGTATATTGGACCATTCGAGATTATCGAATGTGTCGGTAGTGTAGCTTATAAGCTGAACTTGCCGGAGGAGCTAAGTGGGATTCATAATGTGTTTCACATTTGTAATCTCAAGAAATGCCTAGCCGATGAATCTCTAACAATGTCTCATAAGGACGTGCAAATTGATGAAAGTTTGAGATTTGTTGAAAAACCTATATCGATCGAGGATCGACAGGTTAAAAGGCTTCGAAGAAAGCAAGTACCTATAGTAAAGGTCAAATGGGAAGCCCGTAGGGGTCCCGAGTATACATGGGAAGTCGAGTCCACTATGAAGCAGAAATACCCTTACTTATTTCAGTAAATCTCGGGGTCGAGATTTCTTTTAAGGGGGTGAGGATGTAACACCACGGAAAAACGTGTCCAATTATATATAGACACGTGTCATAAACTCCAAAGGTGTGAAAGATTTCATTTGAAAAGCCAAAGTTGTCAAATAACGGAACTATGAAACCACAGGGACTAAAAGTGTCAACATGCCAAACTTGTGCCTCTGAATGACCTAACACGATGAATATATTCTTGAATGAGTGATTAATTGGATGTGAGAAGCCGTATACAAAAATAATCGGAAGATTATTATATTACAAGGGTTAAACGTGTCAACATGTCAATCCTGACCTCTGAGTGACCTTTTAACGAAACCGAGGCTTCGAAATATTCAAATATGCTCTTAAGAATAAGTGGTATAAATTTCATGTGGTTTCGATATCATTAAGCGTGATTTCAAGACTTTGGGCCAAAAGTGTAAACTTGACGAAACTTGCTTCCATAGTGATATTTAACGAACCCGAGCCTAACGGAGTTTGTTTATATATCCTTGGGCCCCAAGAAAATAATTACAAGGGTCTCCTTTGCCAAAAACCATGTTAAAAAGGGTTAAAAACGCCAAGGGACTGATTCTGCCAGCTTTGAAACTTGTTTTGCCAGTAAGCCAGTCCCAGGCGGCCCGCATGAAGATAAGCAAAACCTAAAGCTGGCCGCGTGAGGTCCCCAGTGTCAGAAAATGACCTGCAGCTACGGGTTTGCCAGTTCCACCACCTTAATCTAGATTGTATCGACCTAGGGAGCTGTAAGTCGGTTTAAATGAATAGCTAGGACACTTGGGTCGATCTTGGAGCATCATATTACACCTGGAAGTAATCTAGCTTCAAGAATTTGACTATATAAAGGAGCTAGTTCATGTGTTCATAACACACATTTGCAACATTTCATTTTGGGGCTTGCTCTGGAGCTTCCAGCAGATTGAAGAGGATAATCAAGTGTAGAAAAGTTTGCTAGGACCTTAAGTAAGCTTCTGATTACTTGTTTAGTTGTCTAATTTAGCTTAATTACTCTTAAGTCAAACTTAGCATAAAATTAGTTTGACTTTCGTTTTAATTACATGTGGCTTAACCACTGATCAAATTGAAAGTGGTTTTAAGATCACATTAGTGTAGGTGACTAACCCTTAAAAGGGCATCTCCTAATTATCTCGTTTGACTGGTCAATTGTCGGGTCAAAGTAGTTTGACAAAAAGTCAAACTGGGCAGAATGTGTAAATATGATTAAAATTAATAAACCAAAGGTTCTAAATTATATTTTAACATTCTAATAACTTGGTAATTAATAGTAAAGCATGTTTTATCAGTCCTAACCCGACAATTACTAGTCAAAGGTCAATTATTAACCGAAAGTCACAAAAGCTTGACCTTTGCTTTGACTTTCAATTCTGACCCGTTTAAGCTTAATGCATCCATGTTTTAAGCTTCCATTAGGACCACATTACTTAGTAGTATAATCCCCTGGAATTATATTACATAGTACCTAATGGTTTGAATTATATGCACTTTATCGTAATTATGCTTAATAATGCCATAAACGCCCTTTTCACTTACAACTGATATTTTTAACAATGTGATTGGATTAAAACCTTTGCTACTGATATTTAGACATGTCCTAAAGATTTGATACCAATTGGAGGTCTAAAATGGGAGTTATGCTCAATAACGTAATTAAGGGACTTTTTAGTAATTAAATGGCGTAATTAGTATAAAGCCCATCTAAACCCGATTTTTGACACCAAACTTCATACCTACTGATGTAAAATAATATTTTGGGAATTTTAAGGATTTTTAATTATTTTTAGATTGAGCATAACATAGAATTATAGCTTAATTTCGGTAAATGCCGGTTTTACCCTTTTCATGCATAAAATGAGTTCTACATATCTTTTTAGTACCAAACCTTTTGCTACTGATTTCTTATAATAAATAAAGTATTTTGAGCTTTTTAAACTGATTAAAAACTTAGATTTACAATATTAACCCGAATACCCCTTTAAACCGCCTTTTAAGCGTTTTTAGTACATAGTATGGGTCAAAACTATATTGAACATATAAAACTCATTACCTACTGATGTTTTAACTTAATTTATATAATTATATAGTAAGTTAAAGTTTCTAAACTCAGAAGTCTATTTTTGACCTTTAAAGCATACGTAAAATTTCCAAAATGCCCCTACGGGACATAGTTTGGATATATGAGATAATTTTCACATATATAAACTATCCTACTGTTATAACATATAAAAATACATATTTTTACTAATCTAATCAGGTCTGAAACTCAGTTGCATAATTAAACTCTTTTATGGGCATTAAAATTACCAAAATGCCCTTATGGGACTTATTTTGGTTTAAATAAAATTTTGGGCATATATGTTAATATCTTACTGATGTATTAACATATTTTAAGCATAATAATGATTAAGACCTGTATATAATTTATTTGGTTACCCGTTACGCATTTTACGCGTTCGGATCGGCTTATGTGACTAGTTTACATAGAATAGTCGAAACGGGTCAAACCTTTTCATTTAATCCTCAATTTCCAGAATGTGTTTAGTTTACCCATATTATACAAGTATCCAAGCTTGTCGGGTCTAAATCTCATTATATTCCGTTCTCCGCTTAATCTAGCGTTTAGAACCGTAACGTTTCTTTCTAGCTAGCCGGTCTAAGTCCTTGACTAAAGTAAAGACCCGTTAGCATCCTAATAGGTTAATAAACCTTCTATACAGATTAAATAGCTTCCGGTAGAAGGTGCCTTCGAAAAGCTTTAAGATTTTTACTGCTAGCATCAGGTAAATACTTTTAACTTATTTTCCCTATACGGGCTTGGGATATAGTATTATAATAATACCACTTGGTCGGGTATGAAATCATTTAATCGGATTGTGATTAATAAATTACATAACCCGTTTTAATCTGTTTTGTTTGATAACATAAGCATTGGGGGTTAACGACCGTGTCCTGGATATCCTCGGCTCATTTATTTAAAAATGGCCACGACCTATGCACGGGGTGTAGGCATACACCTGACAGATGCAAATGCTAAAATATAAACCCACATGTTGGGGATAACTCCTTTGTGGGTTCTACAAGTGGTGAGTCGGTTAATCACGACCGGCTTCCAACCGGCCCCAATTGTATGACAAACATATAAATCTGTATACAAGATTATATTTAAATAATTGTCCCAAGTTATAAAAGATTTTGTGCCACGTGCATTCAACCCAATTTTCAAACCTTTTCAAAAGAGTCAGTTAATTGTATTTACCAGTGTAAACTGACGTATTTTCTTAAAGACTAATTTGACAGGTACCTCTCGTAATAGGCTGGAGCTATAGGGTGTCTTTAGAGGATCTTGCAAGTCCATAAGATGCCTGCAGTCTGTCTTTTGTTTTCTTTTGTATTTGTTTATGATCCGCCTGTGGATCTTATTACATTCCAGTCTGTACTTTCATATACTCGAACACTCAGACAATATGGTTTGTAATAGTTTATTCACCCAGACTTCCGCTGTGCTATTATATTGTGTATATTGACTATGATGATATCAACTACGTCACAATACTCCCCGCCGGGCCCACCGGACATATGTGGAAATATCGGGGTGTGACAATAAATGAACTCTTTAATTAGACCACCAAGGAGTCTTTTCAGCTATATCATCACATGATATTCCTAACCAGATTTTTGGATCAATCTGTTTAACTAGACCACTCAAGGGGTCTAATTATGGAATAGTACATTATAATCCAAGGGTCTTTACTATTACGTAGAAGCCCATTAAGGATTTAAGGTAGTACCTTTGGATATCCTACTATGAATCCCTTATACGAAGATATGGAAGATTCTACGAGGATTTGGATAGCAAAAACTTGGATCACACAAAAACATAAAAGGGAACACATAAGCACATAATCACATAATTGTTTAATTCGACCTTTAATTTGTTATCTTTGGACACGGATATTTAAGGCACACCAGGTATCCAATCCGTGGATTTCATTTGGCACTTTAATCATTTTCAAGAATCTATCTATGAAGATAGAATGATCTTCCAAAAATTCGATTTTGTTTTCAAAGAAACGTAATATTCGAATTAAGGTACACAACAATTTTAGGATTTACGGAAATACCCTTAGGTACCCTATTAAGGATTTATAGTGGTACTTTGGGTATTCGTCCAGAGTTGTAGCTTGCGCCTTGTACTTCGTTTCTTTGGAAGAAACGGGTACTTAGGATTTTCGTGGAAAACGCAGGAGATCATAAAATGGAAGAATTTTGGGGGTAGTCTGTTCTTCAAGGAATACGATTCCCTGATTGTCGGTATTGTAGGGGATATGTTGTTTATACATGCAACCACATAAATACTTTGCAATGTAAATAAAAGATTTATTTATAAACAACGATAACAACTGTTTCATGGACCTTGACAACAAAAGAAAGAAATACATAAGACGTGATTATTTCTAAACGGTGTTGTCTTCTAGTCGGTCAGATGCTCATCCCTGTGCTGGATTTGCATTAGCAAGCTTTGGGCAATTTCTTCGGAAATGACCCATCTCGCCACAGTTGTAGCAAGAACCTGGTGGAAAATGAGCTTGAGCAGGATTGTTGTCAACTTGATTTGGTGCAACTTCAGCTCGGCAAACTCTTGCTGTGTGACCTATAAGTCCACAAATTTGGCATTTGCGGCACTTCACACTAGCATGATGATGAAGGTTACATTGGTTGCACAAGGGTGCAGTTCCGCTGTATGGCTTCCTAGCAGGGGGTTGAGCTGGTTGGTTGGGGGCGGCATGATCATTGTGAGCAACCACGGCGAAGTTCTGGGAAGCTTTTCGCTTCCTTGACTTCTTGGAGGATTCAGTCTGCTCATCTTTGGGTTTCGATTCCTCGATTGGTTTCTTATCACCTTTTCGGAAAAGTTTACCTTTCCTGATTTGAGATTCAGTCAAGGTAGCAGATAGCTCAATGGCCTGCCTAACCGTAGTGGGGTTACTACCAGTCACAATGTCTTGTACTGGGTCAGGGAGGCCATCAATGTACTTTTCGATTGCCTTATCCAAAGGCGTAACCATATTCGGGTATAACAGACTTAACTCCTCATAACGATCCGTGTAGGCTCGATGCTCACCTCTATCTTGCTTAAGATCGTCGAATTCCCTTTCCAAGGCCCTGATCTCGTGACGAGGACAGAATTCCTTCATCATCAGAGCTCGAAGCTCTTCCCACGTTTGAGCCAGTGCCACATCGGCACCCCTATCTCTCATCACACCATTACACCATGTCAAATCTCGTTTCTCAAAGACACTAGATGCGAATTCTACCTTTCGCTCATTTGGGCATTGAACATGCCTGAAGGTGCTCTCTAGACTCTCGAACCATTGCAGAAGTGCGGTCGCTCCTTGAGAGCCAGAAAACTTTGATGGCTTAGCCGAGTTGAACGTCTTAAAGTTGCAGGGGGCATTATTGTTGTTGAGAACTTGGTTAAATTGAGCAACGATGTTCGGGATTGCAGCAGTCATTTGCTGCGTAATGACAGCTGCCAGCTCTTCAATAGGTACCTGATTTTCGCGTCGTGGAGGCATTCTAAAAAGGGGAAACAAGAGAGAAAACAAATGAAATGGCATTGGGTAAGATTAGGATGTTACAATTACCGACCAAAAATCATGGGTGACGGTCATTTGTTTGAACCACGAAGCAAACAAGCGACACACAAAGGCTGAATCAAAGTAAATAGGTCCTCATAATGTATCGCGAAGACATGCTCGCCTATAAGTGGACACTCACCCCAAGAGTTCCCAGGTAAGAGTGACTGGTCCGATACTGCGGATTTGTACGAACACTCTACCCTTAGACAGAAAGCTCAGGGTACAGGCATCCACCCTTCCAGTTTGCACGTGTTCACATTATTTATCCCCAAACTTTGACGAGAGTTTGAAAACTTTTGAAGGTTCAAAACCTTATAATAAATCATCCTAGAACAGATGATTAGTTTTCGAAGCAGATTCGAAATTTGTGTTCTTATTGTGGTTGTTGCCTAAAGATAGGCAACGGTATTATTTTATCACTAAACGCAAGTAAACTCGCGTTAGGGTCCTAGGAAGGTTATAAACTAGGTCAAAGTATTACTAATAACCTAATTCCCTATAACCATGACCTCTGATACCAACTTTTCTGTCACACCCCGACCACGTAAAACAACAAAACGTGGCGGAAACGTCGGGGGGTGTTGTAACAGAATCATTGTTTCACAACCATGGATTAAACAATTTCGTTTTATTTAATTAAAAGTATTACATTACATTGGAATTAGAAACAAAACATGAACAAATAGACTTTTATTGTTATTAAGTCGCTAAGGCCTCATCCGTTCCTATGTGAGCATGCATCAATATCATCATCAAATATCATCAACTATGATACCAGAAACACATGTGAAAATACGTCAGCATAAAAATGCCGGCGAGTACATAGGTTTTATGTAAGTGTCAGATTCATGGCTCGTTCTACATGTTGCAATACTTATTTAAAACCTTATTTTGAAAAGTGTAGTATTGCGACATAATTAACCAACTCAAATCAAGTTGGATATGATTTATAATATCTCGTAGCCATGATTCTTAACTCCAAAACATTTTGTTTTATTAAATCAAATCGTAAAACATCTCGTAGAAACTCGTTAATAAGACTCGTATGGTTTATATTATTCAGAAAAAATAATTGTGTGACATTGTTTCAAAATCGTTTACCCAAGTGATCAAGATAACGCAACGATATATAATGTGTTAAAAGCACTTATATATAGGAAGTACCAGCGGCGTATCCCAATGGTTGAAACAGTTACAAATGGTTCACATAAATCAAATGGTTACGAACGGTTCACATAAATCCAACGATTACAAATGGTTCACATACATCCAATGATTACAAATGGTTCACATACATCCAACGATTACAAATGGTTCAAAACGTAAAACAATTGTGCTAGCATGTTAAGTGAACGTACATAGCAGAACATAATGAAATCATGTACTAATAGTGTACTAATGAACATAGCAAGTATATGATATGAAAACATGGAAAACACGAAAGTAACAAGTAGGCACATGTGTTTCACCCTAAAACGTTTGAAAAACAGTAAAAGAGGGGACTATGTACTCACTTGAGGATGCTTAGAAGTCTTGAATAACAACCAAGCAAAGCTAGAGGGATCACGGAATCAAACGGCACCTAATATAGGTAATTATGTAAATAAACGGACCTAAATCGGAAGATCGGGTAGAATGAGATTTCATAAACCAAATGAGTATAGGAACTCATGTAATATGGTTTAACAAGGCCTACATTCTAAAACGAAACCTATCCTAAGTGCTTACGACCCATTACGACCCGTTTAGGTAGCTTACGCTACTTTAACGCGTCATTCGCGTAAAACGCGTTCGGACCGCCTAACAAGTCCTATGACAAGTAATATATTCCTTAACATGTCTAATAATGTTTCCTAATCAGTTTAGATGTCAAAATTTAGGTTACATATGCTTAAAATGAATTTATGCGCAAAAAGGGCATTTTGGTAATTTTCCTAAGGCATATAAACTACCTATCATACAACTAACTAAACGTAGTGACCATAAGGTATAACCTCGGAAGGTTATTCCCTATTCAACTATGGTCTCCTAATGTGTTTGGTCGAATCCTAATGATCGACCAAACGGGTCAGGTTCGAAAGTCTAAGCGGTTGTTTAGACCGCTTACCTTACGACCCTATATAAGCACTAAACCTAAAGTGACGAGCTAAACATGTTATAACATGTTTAACGAAGTTTGAAAATAGGTTTGATGTCAAAACAAACGGTTTTGATACCCAAGAGTAGTTTCTTTACAAAATACGCAAGAATACGCATTTTGGCCGAAACTACGACTCGTCACTATGCCTAAATAACGTGGTAATCAGTAGGTATAGTCATAAGAGACTAAAACCATCATGATTACGCTCACATTATGAAGTTAAAATGAACTTCGTGTTGACCATAAATTGGTCAATGCAGAAAGTCAAACAAAGTTTGACTTTCATGCTAAAAACACGTAAAAGAACGAAAGAGGACTTACAAAAGGTCCAAGAATGGAAATCTAGATCCAACTTGCTCAGGTATGAGGTGCTAAGCCCCAACTTAGAGCAAATAGATCAGATTATGTGAGTTGCAACAATGAGGAGCATGGGTATTTATAGGATTTCTAGGACCGTTAGGATCGTTCCTCGAAAACCGAGTTTAAATCTGGACCGTCCACATGCACCCATGGTTTTGCAAAACCATGGGCACCTTAAAAATAGCCCATAGTAAGTTATAAACCATGTTCAAATGAGGGGAACAGCTGGAACAAGCTGAAAATCAGATTTTCCATTTTGGTCCCTTCCTAAGATAACTATGGCAGATTGTCAATTTTGGTCCCTGAATGTGCAAAACATGGTTTTTTATGCATTTTTGACACGTTTAAGCCCCGTTAATCCCACTTCATGGCTCTAAAATGAAGTTAAAGTATAGGGAACATGAAACATGCTAAAAAATATCTCGGATGTCGGTTCGTTTGACCGTACGGTTGCGTTATTCGGTTAATTACGACGAAACAGGAACGAACGCGAAAAACGGTCCAAATTACGCGACGAATGGATTTTATCAAGCCAATCACTAAAATAAAATATTTTAATGATTACATAAATTTTTGGATGTCCGGATGTATTCAGAACGTAAGATATGCGCGAAAATGCAAACTTATGCACTTTTTGACGCTTTTAGTCCCTATTGATTAAGAAAGTTTATTTTTGCGCACCAAACACCTCAAAGCCTATTTCTAAGCTATATAAAGGATATTTAGGGCATATTTAACTTATGATCAAGTTCCAGAATGTTCGTTACAGTACAAATCGGCATACTTTCACAGTTTGTCGAAATTAGTCCCTGTAAGAGCATAAACTTGATTTTGCCACACCAAACCCTCCAAAACTTATTTCTAAGTTATGTAAAGGTTATTTAAGGTATGTTAAGCCTATTTCACTATTCCGGAGTGTTCTTTGCATTAAACTGGTTATATTTACGAATCAGTGCGCGTATAACCTTCCAGAAAGCGATTTAAAGCTTGAAATCGAACATGAATTGATATGTGCAAAAAATACACGTATTTTTACAAATCCCAAGTATGAAACACAATATTTCACAAATTTGGTATTTGTTTGATAGTCGCAGAGGCACAGGTGCCACAGTCCTCTCACAAACCCAAAGGAATTCTTCAATAGTGTGTGCACATTTGTGTTAGTGAGAGAAAGCTCGGTTTAGATCTTTGTGATATAAACCAACTTGTAGATGATGTATACTCTTTCGGTTTCTAATCTGTGATAACTGATTCATTAATAAAGGGTTTCATCCGTCACACCCGCTCGTAGCGGAAGCACGAGGTGTGATCTGATTGGTTCTCATTGCATAAATCAATATAAGTGAACATACTAAATGAATAAAGCATTCTCCAACGCCGTTGCCATAATTGTTTCAAAAGTACACAACACAAGTTAAGTGTATCGGTTACAAACCATTAACTGAAAATAAATTGTCATTATTTCATACATCAAAATGAAAGTTTTAACTACTAAGGTTTTGACCATTATATCACCTCAAGGAGGCGGTGTCTAACAGGAAAACCCTTCAAAAGGTGGCATGGAGTCTTGATACTTTTTTTCTTTAATAAAATTCCAGACATGGTCCACTAATTCCCTGAAATACAAGTTAAGTTCAAAACATCAACAAAAGTTGGCGAGTTCATGCAGTTTAGTTGTATAAGATGTATCTGTAAAATGTGAGTTGTATAAAATGTATCTGTAAAATGTGAGTTGTATAAGATGAATACCAGCATGTAAAGATGTAGTATGTAAAGCGTCAATGAAATCGTTGATCGTTAATGTTTTGCAAGGACATTAATATGTGTGACGAAATATGAAGCAATCCAAACCTAGACGATTTTGTGCCGACTACCATCGACTGGCACACAAACGCACTCTTCTGTATGGGTCCACGACCAAGAGTGGGGCTCGCCAAAACCCATTAGATCTAACCCCTTGTACCTAGGTCCAAACTGGGTTAATGGTGCTTAGTTGTATAACCCTATTCGCACATGATCTATGGTGTTTCATTCCTTGACTTATCATACTATTGAACATGTATTTTCCCCGATAGTTGTAAAGTTGTAAAGCATTTAAAATGAAGAGGGGACATGAACTCATAGAATTGCGTCCGTAAACTGTATGTAACTGTAATCTCACGTGCGGTTGTCTTGGATTGTATCACGACCTACAAGCATCCTAGATTTGTTATACACTTCGGTCTTTGTAATGACTCATGTACAAGTCTTTTATCTTGAATATGTATTAAGACTTGTATGTATTTGTTATTCAGTGAATTGTGTATGAATGTGTCTCGTATGGGTAAACTGTATGTGTATGAATGTGTCTCGTATATGGACATACTTGTATTATGAATACTTGTATACATAACTATGTATCTTTGATTAAGTACCATACTCGTTATAATTGTATTTTCACCAAGTGTTGGTGATGTAAGTGAATATATAGTTGTACGTATAGGAACACGTATGTCTTTGCTTTCATTATACATGATCTTGTATTCTTAAAATATATATCATATATTTTAAGATATATTCCTTATGAATATATAATCCATGCTTGGTAAATGGTATGGAAATCATCTTAAAAATAATCTATTTTTAAGACTAATTCTAGAAATATATATTTTTTGTCTTTCACCAAAATAATACATTTTAGATGTTATGAAATATATATATATATATATATATATATATATATATCTTTATACACTTCAAAAATAATACCTTTTTAAGATAAACCGATATGTAATATATTTTGTATACTTGTAAAATATATATGGTTACTTGTTCGGTTTTGAAAATTTAGTTTACCAAGCTTTGATATATTATATATTGTAGTCCGAAATACTTATATAGTCCTTTTATTTTTCCATATGTCCGATTTGTCCATAAGTTGTATCCGGTGTCTGAATCGTCCGTAATTTGTATTCAAGGTGTGTTTATATGTATTCTTGTAAGTCTTTAGTTGTAATGTGTCTTGTGTTTATTTGTATCAATGTATTCAAGTTTCTAACTTTCACATATATAACTAATACAATCAAATAACACATAGCACATAAGTTGTTAAGATCACTAAATATATATTTTCTCAAAAATATATATTTATATCATTTTTTTCTTTTATAAAAACCATTCTTTCAAATCTTGTATTCTTGTAAAGACTTTGTCAAAAATGATAGTTTTTCTAACATATGATTCTCAAGAAAAATTGGCCATAGTTCCTTTGAAATATGAACTTTGCCATGTTTAGTAAAACATATCTTTTTCTTTTCAAATCACCAACAATTTACTCCTATCATTTCTAAACAAAAACATATGAGATTTATAACATATTCTCTACAAGATGAACTCATAATCATGTAGGGTTTTGGTATGATCTTCACATATGTTTGTTTGTTCAAAAATCATACTTTACTTCTAGTTTTGTCAAACTTTTATACAAAACCCATCTTGTATGTTACTTTTATAAATCTTGCAAAACGCATTATTTTTAGTGAAAAACTTTATATACCTTAACAATATCAAGTATTATGATCATCCATTAAACATCGTGTTTAACATAACCCTTTTAACACTTTCATGTACACTTGTTAGATCATGTTTTTAAACATCATCTAACAAGTTTTTCAAATGATATTCATTATAACTAGATCAAATAAGCAAGTAATAAGCTTTAAATCACAACATAAACAATCTTATATATTATGATTTTTAGTTTGATTTCATGTATTTTCATCTTATTTTTGTATGATTGTTTTATTTATAACTTGTTCATTAACCAGTATATACATAAAAAGGTATGAAAAGGAGATTAGAAGGCTCATTTCTAGCTCTTATGGCTAGTGATGATCTTGATGAAAATAGAAAGCAAAGAAGATGAAGATTTGATGGATGAAAGCTCTTGGATGGATGAAATTGCTTGCTTCAACTTGTGATTGCCTTAGATCTTCTCATGTCCCATGAAAATGCTTCTTGATCATCAAGAAAGTGGCTTAAAAATGAAGGTGGTTGAAGGGTGTTCTTGGCCGAAAATGGTAAGGATGATGAGAGAGTTTGTGCGTGAAAATTGTCACACCCCAACCGATGGCGGAATCATCGGGGCATGGCACTGAGCGAAACAGATTGTCCAGAAGTTTCCATAACAACTATCATTACCATTCAATTAAATAATACGTCCCATACCGTATCTCAAATAGTTAAATAATTATTACAGACAAGCATCAAGACAAATATCCTGTTCCGACAACTCAGATTTAAACATAACTAATTTATTCGTGGGTTTCTAGGACTCTAGTTCCTAGCTTCGATTTCATCACAGCACAAAGAGCAAACAAGCAACCTAAGCACCTGTCACATACGTTAAAATAAAGTCAATACATAAAATGTAAAGGTGAGCATACAAGTTTGATAATAGCATATAGAGTTCGAATTCATTTACGCATAACCAGCACGTATACATAGTGAAATGAAGCACGTTAGTTATCGACATAGATCCATCGATACCAATGACTGTGGGTTGACTGCCCGAGGCAGTTCGCAATACATGATTACCACTGTAATCCATGCAAGTAAAAGATCCTTAACAACCCCCGTGTGAACGGGTGCTGAGTCCAAACTATAGTACTATCGTTGCTAAGGCAGGTAGACAGCATTCCATGTGTAAACATAACAACAAGCATTCATAAGCCACGTATAACATGCATAAATGGTTTAGCGTTAAAATAGCTTGAGTAGTGTGATAGTGGTAGTTTGAATATTCGTAACGTATGTAACAACCCAAAAGTGCTAAAGCAAAAAAGGGTTCGAGTATACTCACAACGATTATGGATTGAAGGGAGCGCTTTTCAGCGAGTACGGTTAGCCTGAATAGATTCGATAACGTAACGATAAGTGGCGCATAAAACAGTACAAAGTGAGAGTGGGTAGGATAACTGATCGTGCGGATCAACTATCCGTGGGAGGAAGTTATCCGTGCGGATGGTGATCCGTGCGGGTGGTGATCCGTGCGGATGGTAATCCGTGCGGATTAGTCGTTCGTGCGGATTGTTTATCCGTACGGACAAGTTGTTCGTGCGGATAAACGTTCAAGTGGATTGTTTCTTCCTAAGTTAAGGATGTGTTTGTGTATGATGGCTTGTGCTTTGGAGTTTTCGTTGCATCATTTAGAAAACACCTAAGTACCTCTACCCTTCAAGCCGGTCGCGCGGACAACAATCCGTCCGGATGGCAGTCCGTGCGGACAACGTCTTTAAGGCTGAGTCACTAAATAGATTAGGTAATCTGCCCGGATGGTAATCCGTGCGGATGGTGACAATCCGTCCGGATAGCTTACTCGTGCGGACAGTGGCAATCCGTCCGGATAGTCTGTCCGTACGGGCAACCTGTCCGTGCGGATGAACATGTTGGAATTTGTTGTAAGGCCTTAGTATCTCATGATCCGAAGAGTAATCCATTCAGAGGTCGTCCGTCCGGATTGCTCATTCGTCGATACTCAAACCTTGTTTGGAAAGTGGGTCCCAAGGGTAGCTCGTCCGGATGACAATCCGTCCGTATAGCCTGTCCGTGCGGACAGCTTGTCCGTGCGGACACCTGGTCCGTGCGTACAGTCCCTGGTCTGATTGTTCCGTTCGTCTACTCTTGGTTTCTGTTGTCGTTTATCGAGACGTTCTGATTGCGTGGTAACCACTTGGAGTTGTTTTCTCACCCGCACGACTAGACCGGTCAGGAACCACCCTAACTTGGCCTGTCGGCGACTCAGAACGGTCCAGTTGACCCCGAAATCAGGTGTCTGGTGGGTAGAATCCAGATCTAGGACTAGTGCATCACTATTAACGAGTAGAACACTAGAACCGATCAGATTCGTACCGATTTTAAGGGTAAAAGAAGGAGAGAACTTAGGTTTATTCCTCTCAACTCTTTTATCCTTAGAAAAGTTTAGATTTAGGTGAAGTTGTTGTGAAATCTTATGGAAATCGTTCAGATCTGAGTTATTCTTGGTGGAATGAGGTCAAGCTTGAAGTTCGTAAGAACTTCATGATGACGTCACCCGAGGATACCTCAAATCTTGATGATTTCATGGTTAAAAGTTGAGATTTGAAAGATGAAAAGGTGTAGAAGTGTGTAGTGATCAAGAATGTACAAGAATTAGTGCAAGATCTTACCTGGATTGAGAGAAATCTGAGAAAAAGTGAAGAATGCGTGCGGTTCGGACGTCACTTGCCAAAAGTGGAAAAGTTGGAGAGTGACCCGTGTATTTATAGGGTGCTAAAAGGGGAAAGGGTGAGCCGTGCGGATGGCACGTAACCCGGATAGGCTATCCGTCCGGAATGGTCATCCGTGCGGATTGACCATCCGTTCGGATGTCGCCTGATTTGGTGCGTTCGGTGCAACGACGCTTCAGCTTCGGTTTTCGAGCGATTCGATAGGGTTTCCTAGTCAAATTACTTTCAGTCCCAACTACTTCTTATATGGTTCGACTCGGAATTCGGGTTCGGGTTCGTTTACATTCGAGTTAGACTTCGAGTTCGATTGAGTTCGCTTGATTATCACAACATAACATAAAATGAACATGCACAGGTAACACGTAAGGCACACACACACGTATAAACAACAAGTAAAGTACACCGTTCGAGTTGCGGTTCGATGTCGATTCGATTAGTATAGTTTGATTATTAGTCGATTAACTTTATCGCATTGTTACTTCCTATCGTTCACAGTCGTGAGTCGATTGGAATACGGTTAATATGAGTCGATTATTGCAATGTACGACACTTACTCCACATAATACAATTAAAATAAAAACATTTCTACGATTCAAGTCGCGCGAAATCGGTCGTTGACTTTTTACCTTGACTTTGACTTTCACTCGTGAAAACACGGGGTGTTACAGCCTCCCCGTGTTTAGGGAATTTCGTCCCGAAATTAAGCTGAAAGCCGTAACTAACCGTGGATCACATGTGAGAGTCCTTCGTTTGGACCACTGAGAATCGTCAGATAAATCGACTTTTACAGATGAAAATCGCTGATTTTTGGATATGTTATGCGAAATTGTTTGATCTAAAAGCCTATAAAGTTTCAGATCTTAATTCGAAGCCGTTTGTGAGAAATTTGAATTTTGTTAGAAAAATGTTGAATGTTGCTGCTGATGTTCACCGTACGGATGGCAATCCGTGCGGATAACATATCCGTATTGACTTGTGGTTTAGCCTATTCGCACGGATATTTGTTGGCTCGGAGACGTGCGGAATCCGTGAACGTGTGTGACTAATCATAATCGTAACGGAGTCAAAACCGATCCTACAAGTGGTATCTGAGCAGGTGATCGATCGTGATGATTAAACACAGTCAGATTTGACCAATTTCTTCATCTTTCATATTCATCATGTTTTTCTCTGAAAATCGCAAAATTAGACAACTTTTTTTTTTTTTACGGATAAAATTGCTAAAACTCGGATATGTTGTGCGAAAACACCTGATCTATAAGTCTACAAATTTCTTAATTAAACAACTGTGGATATCTTGCCTTCATGTCACTTTCAAGTTCCCAAGTGAACTCCGCGCCTCGTTTGCCTTCCCACCGGACCTTCACAATAGGAATGCGTGAGCGCCTGAGTTCTTTGGTTTGGCGATCCATGATTTCGACAGGCTTCTCCACGAAGTGTAATGTTTCGTTCACTTGTAGATCGTCCAAAGGAACATGTAAGTCGTGGTCGGCGATGCACTTTCGGAGGTTTGACACATGGAAAGTCGGGTGGACATTGCTAAGTTCCTCTGGTAATTCGAGTCTGTAGGCGACTTTTCCGATCCTTTCCAGAATCTTAAAAGGTCCCACATATCGAGGCGCGAGTTTTCCCTTTTTGCCGAATCGGACTACACCCTTCCAAGGTGATACCTTTAGGAGTACGTAGTCCCCAACGCCATATTCACGGGGCTTGCGCTTTTTATCGGCGTAAACTTTCTGTCGATCCCGAGCTTTCGCGAGGTTGTCTCGAATTTGGAAAATTTTGTCTGTCGTCTCTTGTAGCAGCTCCGGACCGGTTAGTTGCGAGTGACCGATCTCGTGCCACACAATAGGCGATCGACATCTTCTTCCGTATAAGGCCTCGAAAGGCGCCATCTGGATGCTAGCCTGGTAGCTGTTGTTATACGAGAATTCGACTAACGGAAGGTGTCTATCCCAATTACCACTGAAGTCTAGAACACACGAACGGAGCATGTCTTCAAGAGTACGAATCGTTCTTTCAGTCTGACCGTCGGTTTGTGGGTGGAACGCAGTACTTAGATTAAGCGTTGTACCGAGTGCCGTTTGGAATGTTTCCCACAATCGTGAAGTAAACCGAGCATAACGATCAGAGATGATGTCACGAGGCGTCCCATGTCGACAAATGATCTCGTCGGTGTAGATTTGGGCTAATCGTTCTACCTTGTAGTCTTCTCGTATTGGCAGAAAGTGAGCTGATTTAGTCAAACAGTCAATAACAACCCAAATGCTGTCGTGACCTGATGACGTGGTTGGAAGCTTGGTTACGAAATCCATAGCTATGCTCTCCCACTTCCACATGGGAATTGGTGGTTGTTCGAGCAAGCCAGAGGGTCTTTGATGTTCTGCCTTGATTCTAGCACAGGTTAGGCATTTTCCGACGTAGAGAGCGATATCCCGTTTCATACCCGGCCACCAGTACCTATAGCGAAGATCATGGTACATTTTGTCAGCACCGGGATGGATAGAGTATCGGGATTTGTGGGCTTCATCCATGATAATCTGTCGCAGGTTGGTTCGCTTGGGAATCCAAATTCGGTCTAAGAAGTGGAATATCCCATTTGATTTGCTTACTAGTTGGGCTCCATCGTGGTAGATCCTTTCTTTCTTCAAGGTGCGTTCGTTGAAACATGCATGTTGTGCGTCGCGGATGAGAGCTTCGAGGTTGTGCTGGGCATGAACATTACGAGCGCTAAGCAGATAGCTCCGTCTGCTAAGTGCGTCGGCAACAACATTTGCCTTGCCTGGGTGATAACGAATCTCACAGTCGTAATCGTTGAGAAGTTCTACCCATCGGCGTTGACGCATATTTAGTTCCCTCTGATTAAAGATGTGTTGTAGGCTCTTATGATCGGTGAAGATCGTACACCTTGTACCATACAGGTAGTGTCGCCAAATCTTTAATGCAAAAACAACTGCGCCTAGCTCGAGATCATGGGTTGTATAGTTCTTCTCGTGGACTTTGAGCTGACGAGATGCGTAAGCTATGACCTTGTCTCGTTGCATGAGGACACAACCGAGACCAAGGTTGGAAGCATCACAGTAGACAATGAAATTATCGTTACCGTCGGGTAGTGTGAGAACAGGAGCATTGCAAAGCATGTGTTTGAGGGTTCGAAAGGCAGACTCTTGTTTGGTCCCCCAGACAAAAGGCTGGTCCTTATGCGTGAGAGAGATAAGTGGTACAGCAATCTTCGAGAATCCTTCGATAAATCATCGATAATAGCCCGCTAGTCCGAGAAAAGAACGGACTTCAGACGGATTCTTAGGCGTAACCCAGCTCTTAACAGCTTCTATCTTCGCAGGATCGACGTGAATACCCTGACTATTTACGATGTGACCCAGAAACTGAACCTCCCCCAACCAAAATTCGCACTTGGAGAATTTGGCGTAGAGTTGGTTCCCCTGGAGTAACTCGAGAACCAAACGTAGATGTTGCGCGTGCTCGGCTCTCGTTTTGGAATAGATCAAGACATCGTCGATGAACACGATGACGAAACGGTCAAGATATGGTTTACACACTCGATTCATCAGATCCATGAAGACTGCTGGTGCGTTTGTTAGGCCAAAAGGCATGACGACGAATTCATAATGGCCGTAACGAGTACGAAACGCGGTTTTGGGTATATCCTCCTCCTGTATACGCAACTGATGATATCCGGAACGTAGATCGATCTTCGAGAAGCACGTAGCGCCTTGTAGTTGGTCAAACAAATCGTCGATTCGAGGCAGGGGATAGCGGTTCTTGACAGTTAACTTATTCAATTCCCGGTAGTCGATGCACATCCGGAACGACCCGTCCTTCTTTTTGACGAAAAGGACTGGTGCCCCCAAGGAGAGGTGCTCGGGCGAATAAAGCCTTTCTCAAGTAATTCCTGGAGTTGGGTTGAGAGTTCGCGCATTTCGGACGGCGCGAGTCGGTAAGGAGCTCTGGCAATAGGATTAGCTCCAGGAATGAGATCAATGCGAAAATCAATATCGCGTTTTGGAGGTAGTCCGGGAAGGTCCTCTGGAAAGACTTGAGGAAATTCTCGAACCACAGGAACATCTTTTACTTCCTTCTTCTCTTTCTTTTCCTTCTCCGCTGCTACGACGTTAGCCAAGAAAGCCCTGTATTCCTTGCGGAGATACTTGCTAGCTTGTAGGCATGACATAAGCTTGAGACCCTTCGAAGTAGTATCACCATAAACGCGCAATGAGTCACCATTTGCGAGCAAGAAACGAATCATCTTATCGAAGCACACAACTTCGGCATGGTTTTCGCGAAGAAAGTCCATGCCTACTATGACGTCGAAACTTCCGAGTTGCATCGGAATGAGGTCGATTGAGAAGACGTGATTGTTGAGCTCGAGAGTGCAATCATGAATAACAGAGTTTACAGCGACGGTTCTTCCGGTAGCGACTTCAACATCGAATGCGGAGGAGAGTCGGGAACGTTTACGACTAAGGAGTTTCTCAAATTCGAATGACACAAAGCAATTATCGGCTCCAGTATCAAACAAACATGAAGCATAAATACCATTCACAAGGAACGTACCATTGACCACGTTGTTGTCGGCCTGGGCTTGACGCACATTGAGATTGAAAGTTCTGGCGCGTGCGGCCTGTTGTTGCTGCTGTGGTTGCTGCTGTTGCGGTTCTTGTTTCACTACCCTGTTCGGGCACATGTTGGCGAAATGATTCGGGTCGCCACACGTTAAGCATGCTCTGGCTTTGACTGCGGTGCCGGAGGAGCTTGTTGACCATGTGGGGCAGCGAGTAGAGCTTGATTGGCAGGAGCTTGGCGAATACGGCAGTTGGCAGTAAAGTGGCCGTAGACATTGCAATGAGCACAGAAGCGGCATTGAATAGCTGTCGGGTGATGATAGGTGCAAGTAGGGCAGAGCGTGTGTGGTCCAGTATATGCACGCTTTGCAGGCGGTGCATTGGCCACAGGCGCCGCTACTTGACGCTGTTGGGCAGGTACAGCTTGGGTCGGTGCAGCAGTAATCGCACAGTTCTTGTTGGTGGAGCTGTTCTTTCTCTTGTTCTTTCTCTTGTTGCTTGACGAAGTGGTTTCAGCAGTTGGTGCAGCAGTGGTGGCTTGATGCAGATGCTTGGAGGTCTTATCCCACACCCCAGCCTTAACCCTTTTGTCATTGATTTCAGCGGCCAACAGATAGGTTTCCTCGATCGTGGTAGTCTTAGCCGCTTGCACGAAATCAGCAACGCAGTCGGGCAAAGCTCGGATGTACTTCTTGATGGTCATCTCGGGAGTCTTGACCTGGTCGGGACAGATAATGCTGAGCCGTTTGAAGCGAGCAGTAAGACCAGCATTGTCTCCATCCTTCTGGTGTATGTGCCAAAATTCATCTTCAAGCTTTTGACGCTCGTGATGAGGGCAGAATTCCTCTAGCATGACTTTCTTGAGCTCGTCCCACGACAAACCGTAAGCCGCATCATTCCCTCGCTTGTTCCTCTCGGCCGTCCACCAGTCTAGAGCACGGGACTGGAAGACGCTGGTAGCGTTCAGAGTTCGAAGGTCATCAGGGCAACCGCTCTGTCGTAGAGTAACCTCGATAGAGTCAAACCAGTGAAATAATGCAGTCGGACCTCCTTCGCCAGTGAATTCTTTCGGCCCACATGACTTGAATTGTTTGAAACTGAAAGGTCTTGCGATAGCTTTAGGACCTTCAGTCCTCGATTCCTCGGATGATTTGCTGGCGTTCTCGTAGGCATTGCTCACAGCTTTTGCCACACTTTTCGCGATAATAGAGGCAAGACGTCTGTCCCTCTTTTCCTGACGAGAGAGCGTATGACGAGATCCAGACGACATTGTCTGCAATAGACATCGCCACGGAACTCAACACATGTATTCGAATCTCACCTCACACGTCTACTACTTACTAAAGCTCAGTAACACGTACTATGTAAACGCATATAGTCACAAAATCACAGAATTGCACGAAATCACATAAGCACGTAGAGCACATAATCACAGTATTCCTAAATATGTAAGCACAATAGCAAAACACACGTACGCTCCTAGTCACTAAGGTGTATACGAGCATACCAAGCATTCTGAATGCCTCTATTGTCGATTTGCTAGCGATGAGTTGTGTGGGTTTTGTGTTTTAGCAGAAGCAATAGTGTTGGGTCGAAACCTATAGTACCTCAAAACGCAAATAAATAAGCAGAAAACACATAAAATCTTCATAAGAGTTGATAAATCAAGGGCAGATTGCCCGTGGCTAGTAGACTTCGACTAACCAAAGTGGCTCGACTATTCGCAAGGATCCTGTGTGCACAATTACCTCCAGGACTATGCCTTTGCCTCGATTCTTGGGCGTTGGCGCAATTCCCATTGGTTATATTGTGTCTTTAGATCGTTGGAGTCCATTGAAACTTTGGTGGGAGTTTTTGTATAAAAGCAGGACGAGTCGTCAAGGTTAGGGTTTCACCCCTATCTTGCAACTTCTGTCCCTGTTTTTGATAAAATTTGAGGAGATTATTCATCAAAATATGGATTTCACTCCTAATTTGGTATGATTCTCCTCGTTTGTAGCTAAAATGCAAGCTGATTAGGCAACTTTAGTCGAGAGTTTGCGGTTTTCACACCTATTCTCGGCCTCATTACCTACTCGTAACTTGAAAATTCGAGTGTAGTGGTAGAAAAGTGTGAGTGATAGTGGCGAGTTTACGCATACGCGTGAGTTGGTCTGTTGGTTCTTAACTACAGACTAGGTCTCTAAGACTTCGACCCGGACTAGGTCGAGTCTTGCCTAATTCCCTATAGTTATGGCTCTGATACCAATCTGTCACACCCCAACCGATGGCGGAATCATCGGGGCATGGCACTGAGCGAAACAGATTGTCCAGAAGTTTCCATAACAACTATCATTACCATTCAATTAAATAATACGTCCCATACCGTATCTCAAATAGTTAAATAATTATTACAGACAAGCATCAAGACAAATATCCTGTTCCGACAACTCAGATTTAAACATAACTAATTTATTCGTGGGTTTCTAGGACTCCAGTTCCTAGCTTTGATTTCATCACAGCACAAAGAGCAAACAAGCAACCTAAGCACCTGTCACATACGTTAAAATAAAGTCAATACATAAAATGTAAAGGTGGGCATACAAGTTTGATAATAGCATATAGATTTCGAATTCGTTTACGCATAACCAGCACGTACACATAGTGAAATGAAGCACGTTAGTTATCGACATAGATCCATCGATACCAATGACTGCGGGTTGACTGCCCGAGGCAGTTCGCAATACATGATTACCACTGTAATCCATGCAAGTAAAAGATCCTTAACAACCCCCGTGTGAACGGGTGCTGAGTCCAAACTATAGTACTATCATTGCTAAGGCAGGTAGACAACATTCCATGTGTAAACATAACAACAAGCATTCATAAGCCACGTATAACATGCATAAATGGTTTAGCGTTAAAATAGCTTGAGTAGTGTGATAGTTGTAGTTTGAATATTCGTAACGTATGTAACAACCCAAAAGTGCTAAAGCAAAAAAGGGTTCGAGTATACTCACAGCGATTATGGATTGAAGGGAGCGCTTTTCAGCGAGTACGGTTAGCCTGAATAGATTCGATAACGTAACGATAAGTGGCGCGTAAAACAGTACAAAGTGAGAGTGGGTAGGATAACTGATCGTGCGGATCAACTATCCGTGGGAGGAAGTTATCCGTGCGGATGGTGATCCGTGCGGGTGGTGATCCGTGCGGATGGTAATCTGTGCGGATTAGTCGTTCGTGCGGATTGTTTATCCGTACGGACAAGTTGTTCGTGCGGATAAACGTTCAAGTGGATTGTTTCTTCCTAAGTTAAGGATGTGTTTGTGTATGATGGCTTGTGCTTTGGAGTTTTCGTTGCATCATTTAGAAAACACCTAAGTACCTCTACCCTTCAAGCCGGTCGCGCGGACAACAATCCGTCCGGATGGCAGTCCGTGCGGACAACGTCTTTAAGGCTGAGTCACTAAATAGATTAGGTAATCCGCCCGGATGGTAATCCGTGCGGATGGTGACAATCCGTCCGGATAGCTTACTCGTGCGGACAGTGGCAATCCGTCCGGATAGTCTGTCCGTACGGGCAACCTGTCCGTGCGGATGAACATGTTGGAATTTGTTTTAAGGCCTTAGTATCTCATGATCCGAAGAGTAATCCATTCAGAGGTCGTCCGTCCAAATTGCTCATTCGTCGATACTCAAACCTTGTTTGGAAAGTGGGTCCCAAGGGTAGCTCGTCCGGGTGACAATCCATCCATATAGCCTGTCCGTGCGGACAGCTTGTCCGTGCGGACAGCTGGTCCGTGCGTACAGTCCCTGGTCTGATTGTTCCGTTCGTCTACTCTTGGTTTCTGTTGTCGTTTATCGAGACGTTCTGATTGCGTGGTAACCACTTGGAGTTGTTTTCTCACCCGCACGACTAGACCGGTCAGGAACCACCCTAACTTGGCCTGTCGGCGACTCAGAACGGTCCGGTTGACCCCGAAATCAGGTGTCTGGTGGGTAGAATCCAGATCTAGGACTAGTGCATCACTATTAACGAGTAGAACACTAGAACCGATCAGATTCGTACCGATTTTAAGGGTAAAAGAAGGAGAGAACTTAGGTTTATTCCTCTCAACTCTTTTATCCTTAGAAAAGTTTAGATTTAGGTGAAGTTGTTGTGAAATCTTATGGAAATCGTTCAGATCTGAGTTATTCTTGGTGCAATGAGGTCAAGCTTGAAGTTCGTAAGAACTTCATGATGACGTCACCCGAGGATACCTCAAATCTTGATGATTTCATGGTTAAAAGTTGAGATTTGAAAGATGAAAAGGTGTAGAAGTGTGTAGTGATCAAGAATGTACAAGAATTAGTGCAAGATCTTACCTGGATTGAGAGAAATCTGAGAAAAAGTGAAGAATGCGTGCAGTTCGGACGTCACTTGCCAAAAGTGGAAAAGTTGGAGAGTGACCCGTGTATTTATAGGGTGCTAAAAGGGGAAAGGGTGAGCCGTGCGGATGGCACGTAACCCGGATAGGCTATCTGTCCGGATTGGTCATCCGTGCGGATTGGCAATCCGTGCGGATTGACCATTCGTTCGGATATCGCCTGATTTGGTGCGTTCGGTGCGACGACGCTTCAGCTTCGGTTTTCGAGCGATTCGATAGGGTTTCCTACTCAAATTACTTTCAGTCCCAACTACTTCTTATATGGTTCGACTCGGAATTCGGGTTCGGGTTCGTTTACATTCGAGTTAGACTTCGAGTTCGATTGAGTTCGCTTGATTATCACAACATAACATAACATAAAATGAACATGCACAGGTAACACGTAAGGCACACACACACGTATAAACAACAAGTAAAGTACACCGTTCGAGTTGCGGTTCGATGTCGATTCGATTAGTATAGTTTGATTATTAGTCGATTAACTTTATCGCATTGTTACTTCCTATCGTTCACAGTCGTGAGTCGATTGGAATACGGTTAATATGAGTCGATTATTGCAATGTACGACACTTACTCCACATAATACAATTAAAATAAAAACATTTCTACGATTCAAGTCACGCGAAATCGGTCGTTGACTTTTTACCTTGACTTTGACTTTCACTCGTGAAAACACGGGGTGTTACAAAAATAAGGTGTAAATTTGGGATGAAATGTTCTAGAATTACTAAGCTCTCATGTTGTTAACCATTCACCAGCTAACCACTTGCAAGAATAAGTAAATATCTAGATATTTAGTCAAGTGGCCATAAGGGGTGGGCCCCACATTAGGGGCTGCCCATGTATGGGGGGTGGGGGTCTTGTGTTGTTAATTGTTTTACTTTGTTTCAAGTGTTAGGATTTGTAGAAAAAGGTTTAGAAAGTTTAGATGTTTAGGTGTTTCAAGTGTTTTAAAATGTTAAGTGATCATAACTAGCCTTAAATGTCATAAATAATGTTAGGCAGTTACTAAAAAAAGTTTAGATAATGTTCAGATATTCGTTTGGCGTTGGTTCCGTTAGTCGTTAATTGAATGCTTAGCTTGTGTAAGATGCAGGGATTGATATAGTTATTGGTTTAAATGATACCCCAAGGTATTCTCATATGAATTCTAAGTTAAACAACACTTTTACATATTGCATAAAAGTTATAATGCTGATTTCTGCTGAATATTTGTAGAAAGTGCTGAATTTTGTGACTTATAGTGCTTTTCTGGCAGTTTTTAGTGTTGTCGGACTTCAGGAAGGTATTAAACCAAACTCTTGCATTCCCAATTAGGGTTTAATGTATATTTGATATTGGACTTTCTTCTAAGTCCTAAAGATGTCATTAAGATGGTTTCTGCGGATCGTGCGTTTCTATCAGCACAATAGTCTACTAGGTACTATACTAGTTGTTTCGATGCATTCTTCAAACTGTTTCAGATGTAACCAATAAAACTGAATAATGTGCATCATAAATATGTATTCCATGAGTATTCTAAGTGTATGTCATGAAATCATGCAGTTCGGATGTTCAAAACACATAGTTATATAGTTTAAATGATTAGTTTAATTGTACGAAAATTACCAGAAAGTGGCAGTTTTCACATTCTCCCCCTGTTATAGAGAATTTCGTCACGAAATTCAAGCTGAGTCATCCTTTGCAGGAATCTTTGCCAATAGGTGAGGATATTTGGCTTTGATTTGATCTTCACGTTCCCAAGTATACTCGGGTCCGTGTCGAGAGTTCCAACGAACTTTTACTAATTTGATACGACTCCTCCGTGTTTTCTGGATCTTCCAGTCCGTGACCTCAACAGGTTCTTCAGTGAGTTGGAGTTTGTCGTCAATGTGAACCTCATCTGCAGGGATGATAACCGTTTCTTGCGTTGGACTCTTTTTAAGATTCGACACATGAAACGTGTCGTGCACACCAGTATGTTCGTCTAGTAACTTCAGCTTGTAAGCACTGGTGCCAATATTTTCTAGGATTTGAAATAGCCCAATATATCGAGGGTTAAACTTTCCACGCTTACCGAACCTGGCTACGCCCTTCCAAGGTGAGACTTTCAACAAGACTTTGTCTCTGACATCGAAATATAATGGCTTCCATCTCTTGTCTGCGCAGCTCTTTTGTCGATTGCGAGCCGCCTTGATACGCTCTCTGATCTGAAAGATTTTATCCGTAGTATCTTCGATTAATTCCGGACCAATTAACTGTTTATCGCCTGCATCCGCCCAACATAGCGGAGAGCGACACTTTCGACCATAAAGAGCTTCGAACGGTGCAGCTTGTATACTTGTATGGTAGCTGTTATTGTAGGAAAACTCGACCAATGGTAAATGAGTATCCCAATTGCCGCCCAAATCCATAACACACGCACGAAGCATATCTTCGAGTGTTTGGATTGTCCGTTCGCTATGGCCGTCAGTTGGTGGATGAAAGGCCGTGCATAGGTTTAACTGAGATCCAAAGGCCTGTTGGAATGACTTTCAAATTCTTGAAATAAAGCGACCATCTCGGTCTGAGATGATTGAAATAGGCACTCCATGACGAGCCACTATTTCTTTGAGATAGAGTTCCGCTAGCTTCTCTGTGCTATCCTCTCCCGAATCGGCAAGAAGTGTGCGGACTTTGTCAATCTATCGACGATTACCCATATCATGTCGTTGACTCTTGAGGTCCTGGGTAATTTCATAATGAAGTCCATCGATATTTGTTCCCATTTCTAAACGGGAATCTCGGGTTGTTGTAGTAAACCCGAGGGTTTCTGATATTCTGCCTTGACCTTCGCGCAGGTCAATCATTTTCCGACATAAGTCGCGGTATCCTTTTTGAGGTTAGGCCACCAATAGTACTCTTTCAAGTCTTGGTACATTTTATCTGCTCCAGGATGGATCGAGTACTTAGACCTATGAGCTCCCTTAAAAATAAGATCTCAAAGGCCTCCAAAGAGTGGAACCCAAATTCTACCCACAAAGTTTAAAGTTCCATCTTCTTTTGGCACTAACTATTTTTCCATGCCTCGAAGTGTTTCTGCTCGAATATGATCTTCCTTGAGCGCTTATTGTTGTGCATTATAAATTCGTGTGGTAAGATCCGTGTGAATCTTCATCTCTAATGCTCGAACTCTCAAAGTTCTAACTCGTTCCTTGCGGCTCAAGGCGTCTGCTACAACATTCGCCTTGCCCGGATGGTACTTTATTTCATAATTATAGTCGTTCAACAATTCAACCCAACGTCGTTGAGGCATATTTAATTCTTTTTGATTGAATATCGGTTGAAGACTTTTATGATCTGTGAAAATTGTACATTGAGTACCATATAAATAATGTCGCCATATTTTCAAAGCAAATACCACCGCGCCTAACTCGAGGTCGTGAGTGGTTTAGTTCTTTTCGTGAACTTTTAGTTGACGCAACACGTACGCGATAACGTTTTCCCCGTTGCATAAGTACGCAACCCAATCCTTGATGCGAAGCATCGCAGAAAACTACAAAGTCATCGGTACCATCGGGTAGTGATAAGATTGGTGCATCGCACAAATTATCCTTGAGAAGTTGAAATGATTCTTCTTGATTTTCGATTGGGGCAAATTTATTGTCTTTTTGTGTGAGGGAGGTTAGCGGTTGAGAAATCTTAGAAAAATTCTCAATAAATCTTCGATAATATCCCGCTAATCCCAAAAAATTGTCGGACTTCAGTTGGAGACTTGGGCGCTTCCCAATTCTTAATTGCGTCAATCTTGGATGGGTCTACTTGAATGTCTTTCTCATTCACTACATGCTCGAGAAATTGTACCTCGCGAATCCAAAATTCGCACTTGGAAAATTTCGCTTATAGTTTCTCATTCTTTAGTAGCTCCAAAATGGTTCTCATGTGTTGTTCTTGTTCATCTGTCGATTGTGAGTATATCAATATGTCGTTAATGAACATTATGACAAATTTGTCAAGATACGGTTTGCACACGCGATTCATTAAATCCGTAAAGACCGCTAGTGCATTCGTTAAACTAAAAGGCATAACAAGAAACTAGTAATGACCATAACGAGTTCGAAAAGCCGTTTTCGGTATGCTTTCCTCTTGAATTCGTATCTAGTGATACTCAGATCGTAAGTCTATCTTGGAGTAGAAGCTAGAACTTTGAAATTGATCGAATAAGTCATTAATCCTCGGTTGTGGATACTGATTTTTTTGATGGTGAGTTTATTCAACTCTATGTACTCCATAGACATTCTGAACGATCCGTCCTTCTTTTCCACTGATAGGACTGGAGCTCCCCAAGGTGAGTAGCTTGGTCTAGTGAATCCTTTATCCAACAACTCTTGAAGTTGTGTGGGTAACTCTTGCATTTCAGAAGGTGCTAATCGATATGGAGATTTGGCTATGGGTGCGGTTCCCGGTACCAAGTCGATATGAAACTCGACTTGTCGATATGGTTATAGTCACGGCCAGTCTTCAGGAAAGACTTCAGGAAACTCTTTTACCACTGGAATATCTGTCAGCTCTGGCCCAACGGCCTTCTTGTCGACAACATGTTCCAGAAAGGCAATACAACCTTTCCGTAAGCACTTTTGTGCCTTCATGCAATTAATGATCCGCAATGGTGTGTCGTACTTCTCTCCATGAATAACAAGTATCTCTTTGTTCAGTAGTGGTAGGCGAATTATCTTCTCATAAAAAACGACTTCGGCTCGGTTATCAGATAGTCAATCCCTGCCAACCACTACGTCGAAACCACCCAACTGAACAGGTAAGAGATCGATATTGAATTTCCACTCACCAATTTCTAATGAACATCCTATAACAACTTCCCCTGACTCGACTAGTTTATCGTATGCCAATTCTATAGAATGAGGGGACGTCTAGCTTACTTGACTCAAGGCCAAGTACATTTTGAATTCTATGTGGCGAGGACTTCACTGTATAGTTTTAGGAGCCCTATGTTTAAATGTAGGACAACCCAATCCCTATGTTTAGATGTAGAATAATCCAGTCCCTAATTGTAGGTAGGACAATCTTGTCACTAGCCATGAAACTCATGCATGTGAAATGTTGAGATGAAGCTAAAATCGGCACCAGTATCAAATAACATGGATGTGAAATGTTGGTTGATAGGCAATGTTTCGGGTAACTGCTGTTTGAGTGATCGAGGTAGGGTGGGATGATGCGGTCATGCCTCGGATCTCAGAGGCTAAATCCCAAATGTAGCACTCAATGCGTTTGAATTCAAGTGTTACCCAATATGGAACAACCCTTGAGTGATCGTGAAATCCTCGAGTATAACCAACAACATTTGCTCTAGTCATGATTGAGTTCTAGAATTTTGTTTCCAACCTTTGAATTTAAATCAGCGAGCAATACTCTTCTTGCATAAGGTCCTTGATTTCTTCCCCTGATAACCACTTCATAGTATCACTTCCTAGCGTTTGTACTTGGAGATTCTACCAAGTTAATGCTGCATTCAGTTGGAGACTCTTCATTTACTTAATTGTTTACTCAGGAGTACGTTTATTAGTACGACTAACTGACGCCATTGTCTTTATTTAGCGGACAGAACCTACCGCCCCTCTCGTATTAACGAGATCTTGCAGCTTACAGTCCAGAAAAGCCTTAAAATTAAGACCTTGTGTGATCGCATCTTCTGGTGTGGCATTGCCACTCGTTCCCGATCCATCGAGATTTGAACCACTTGAACTACCAGAACCACCAGTACCGTCACTAGTGTCGTCTTGATCAACCTCATGTTGTGCAATTTCTGCACCCTCGTGTTGTTCCATAAGAATTTTAGTTTAGCTTATCAGTAACTTTTTGGCCGTAGACTTTCTTTTCAGCGCCATGTTACTTTTGACACTTAGTATCAAATAATCTAGACTTATATTTGGACATGTATAGTCTACCATGCGCTTAAGAATTAAGAATGCAATCGGTCATGGAAACCTTGAGATCGTATTGTTCATATATGTTTGAATAGGTGATAATGCGGGTAACCGAAACCAAAATGTGCAGTGCCAATTGCGTATATTGGTAATATGTCTAAGTGGAAAACGAAATAATTCGTTGAGGAGGGGAAACCAACCAGTGGCCTCCATCCATATATGTAACACCTGTGCCTCCACGGCCATCAAACAAATACCGAACCAATGAAATATTATATTTCATACTTGGGATTTGTAAAAATATGTGTATCATTTGCACATATCAATTGTTGTTCAATTCCAAACTCTAAATCGCTTTCTGGAAGGTTATACGCGCACCGATGCGTAGATATAACCAGTTTAATGCAACGAACACTCCTGAATAGTGACATAGGCTTAACATACCTTAAATAACCTTTACATAACTTAGAAATAAGTTTTGAAGGCTTTGGTATGGCAAAAACAAGCTAAATTGCTTACAGGGACTAAACTTGACAAACTGTGAAAGTATGCCAATTTGAACTGTAACAGACATTCCGGAACATGACCATAAGTTAAACATACCATAAATATCCTTTACATAGCTTAGAAATAGGCTTTGAGGGGTTAGGTATGCTAAAATAAACTTTTGGGTCATTCAGGGACTAAAAGTGTCAAAAAGTGCACAAGTTTGCACTTTCGCGCATAACTTACGTTCTGAATACACCCGGACATCCAAAAATTTATGAAAGCGTGACTACATTATATTTTAGTGTTCGCCTTAAGAAAAATCCATGCGTCGCGTCATTTGGATCGTTTTTCGCGCTTATGCGCATTCCGCCGTAATTAAGCGAACATCGCGTTCGTACGGCCAAACGAACCAACCTCCGGCATATTTTTGAGCATGTTTTGAGTTCCCTATACTTTAACTTCATTTTAGAGCCTTGAAATGAGGTTAACGGGGTTCAAACGCATCAAAAATCGCTTAAACGGGCTGCAGGGACCATTTCTGCCAATTTTGAAAGTTTGCTGAAACAAGGGGGCAGTGGCGTAGCGCCACTGCATGGAGCCTTACCAGTCGCGCTACGCGACTGCCTATTCTGGGCAGAAACATGCAGAAACTCAGTTTTTCGCATTCGGGACCAGATTCGACGTATTAACAGCTGTTCTCCACTCCTTAATCCCTTGCCACATGTTGATACCCTATGGTGAGTGGCCAATTTAGTCACCATAACATCTCGACAAGTGTACGGGTGAGATCTAGGCACGTTTTCCATGAAACGATCTTAACGGTTCGGGTATTCCTATAAATACCCCATACCCCCCATTGCTAAAATCACAAGAATTCTGATTTTGAGAGCTCTAAGTTGAAACCATTGTTTCATACCTGAGTTCTTGGATCGGGATTAGCATTCGGGGACCCTTCGTAAGTATTCTTTCGTTCTTTTCCTTATTTTACTGCTTTTCGAGTCAGAAAGTCAAACTTTGTTTGACTTTCAGCGTTGACCAGTAATGGTCAATGCGAAGTTCGTTTGAGCTTCGCAACGTGAGTGTAATCACGTTGGTCATAGTCCCTTGGGACTATGCCCACTGATTACCACGTTGTCTAGGGTCGTAGGGTAAGCGATCTAATAAATCGCTTATACCTCGAACCCGACCCAGTTTGGTCGATCATTAGGATCCGACCAAACACATTAGGTGACCATAGTAGGTAGGGAATAACCTTCCGAGGTTATACCCTATGGTCACATCGTTTAAGTAGTTGTATGATAGGTAGTTTATATGCCTTAGGTAAATTACCAGAATACCCTTTTCATGTATAATTGGTAATTAAGCATATGTAACCTAACCTTTTGTCACATAACTGATTATGTAACATGTTTAGGCATATAACACTTGTCATAGGACTAGTTAGGCGGTCCGAACGCGTTTCACGCGAACGACGCGTTAAAGTAGCATAAGCTACCTAAACGGCTCGTAATGGGTCGAAATCACTCAGGTTAAGTTTCATTTAGTATGTAGGCTTTGTTAAACCAAATGACACGAGTCTCTACACTCGTTTGGTTTACAAACCCTAATGCTACCCAATCTTCCGATTTAGGTCCGGTTATTAACATAGTTATCTATATAAGGTGCCGTTTGATATCCGCGATCTCTAGCATTGTTTGGTTGTTACTCAAGGACTTCTGAGCAATCTCAAGTGAGTACATAGACCCCTCTTTTACTGTTTTCCAAACTGTTTTGGGGTGAAACACATGTGCCTACTTGTTACTTTCGTGCTTTCCTGTTTTCACATCATATACTTGCTATGTTCATTAGTACATTGATAGTACATGATTTCATGGTGTTCTATGCTTTGTATGATGACTTTGCATACTTAGTACATTGTTTTACATGACTTTTCTACTTTGTATGATGACTTTGCATACTTAGTACATTGTTTTATACTGCATCTCTGTTGCATATGTTCCAGTAACATATGGACACATTGTTTTACAGCTCTACCCTGTATGTTTACTCTAGCATACTAGGTACATTATCTTCATAAAACATGCTTACATTTTGGTATGACATTTGGTTTGTTTAAACTATACTATACATTCATTAACACCGATCATGCCGTTCGTTAGTAGGTAGTGGTACCATAGGACTTGACAAATCCCGTTCCGGACATCCCAGGGAAAGGGGATGAAAGGAATGACCGAATCCGAATACATATTCTCTTGATAACTCACTTTTACATAGTTATCCGTCTGTCTCAAGGCTTGGATGTATGAATTTTCACAATACCGCATAAATGTTCATATTCAGTATAGCATGCATATATCTTACAAAACATAACTTTGATTTAAACCAAGTTTTACTTCAATACTTTGTTTTGTACATTTTTACTTATGGTTTAAGTAGTCTAAATTTTACTTACCATACATATCATCTTGGTTATACATTACTTGACTACTTTTGGACTATAGACATTTGACATGGATATTTGACATAGACATTTGACATGGATATTTGACATAGACATTTGACATGGATATCTGACATAGACATTTGACATGTATATTTGACATAGACATTTTGACATGATTTACATCTTGACATAAACACTTTGACATATTATTCAATACATTTGACAATTCGTTTAAACATAGACTTTTTACATTGGTTTGGTTTGATTAAGTGATTAAGTAACGATGCGTGTGTGATATGATACAAGCATGGTGGATACGCCGCTGGTACTTCCTATATATAAGTGTTTGTATGATATCACATATTGTAGCGTTATTTGAATCATTTCAGTTTGAGATATATAACATTTATTACAAATATCATACTTTTCACAAGACATTGATTTACAAACAACTTATCCAATACAAACTCACTTTTACATGGTTATTCATTTAACCATACATTATTTCTTATTTATACATATCATCTGAACTCATTATTTTTCAAATGATTTATAAAGACGAAGCAAACTAAAAAGGTTCATGACTAAACATTTTCTTAAACATAAGTCATGAATCTCATTTTCACAAAACCTATGTATCTCACAGGCATTTTTATGCTGACGTACCTATTTTCACATGTGTTTTTCAGGAGCTATTGCATAAGATGATCAAGATACACATAGGCAGACTTGGGCTTTAGTGACAATAAAAGATGCAAGACTAGTTAATTATGTTGTATTTCCTTGTTTGTTATGACATTGTAACACTTTTAATCAATAAAACGAAACTTTAACTTCCATGGTTGTGAAACATTAATTCTGTTACAACACTCCCCGATGTTTCCGCCACGTTTTGTATGTTCTACGTGGTCGGGGTGTGACAATATAGTATGCATTCCATACTTCATAGGCTTTGATCATCCAAAGTAGAGAAATTCCTTTGTCGTACTTGTCCATGTGACGAATATGGTAATAGTGCTTGAGCTTCACGAGCTCCAACGAGATCATTAAAATATCCATAGATGTCGAATAGAATGCAAGGAGGGATTTGTAGCATGGCTCATGCCATACTATTCCATGGGACAAGACAAATGTCAAGCGACGGAATTTATTGTATCCATTTCCAATAAATAAGATAAGGTGTCATAGACACCAAGGAACCAACTCATGTACAAGAATTCTAGAATGTTGAGGAAAAATCCTCCATGAGTGGCTAACAAGTTTTGTTTGTTTAGATGACTAGTCTCGAACAACTCGTGTTATAGATCGAATGTTAGACGCGAACAAATACGTGTGGTCTTCCTGTATTGTAGGGTGTTATAATAACCATCTCGGTTAGTGTTCTACTGGATAGAAACTTGAACAAGTTAAGGATTTAGAATAGATAGTGATCACTAGCTCAACCCGCAGAGTCCACCAGAATTCCCATGCACTACAAGTTGTTATTACGTGGGCCCCCGTAATAATAAATTGCCTTGCATGGTCACCCTAGCATTCTCTCGTTCACGACAGACGATCTTTCAATGAGGGGACACTACTGCCTATGTTTAACACAGGAGGGAAACTTCATGATAGTTCATGTGTCAACGTCCGTTGTCATTACTCGCGGAATGGCACGACGTTAGATGAAATAGAAATAGAGAGAATTTGTAAAAATAATAACGGGAGGGACACCTTCAAGATGAGTACTTCATCTTCCTTGTCTGGAATAGAGTGTCATCAATCATGATTCGTATGAGCCACAAAGACCTCGTCCCTCTAATGGAGTTGTTGTCCATGGCTACCACCTCCACCTCATCGTCACTACTGAAGTCAAGCATCTTAGCATTCTCGAGAAAGCAACCATCTTCCACGGGGTCAACGCTTTATGGTCTCACTTTAGGAACCACGTTCGCCATAAGCTCCACAATAGACGTGGGGTCGATATTCTCATCGTGCGAGTTAAGAATAATTGTAGAATTCGAATTCGAAGGCATTTCGTTGTTGTCAAAATATTCCGTACAACACATATATAAATAATTTATATATATAATCATATAAAATCCTATCTAACAAGGATTTCTATCTTGTATAAGCTGAACTTGTAAACTGTTTATAATGCGTAAAATGATAATGTAATGTGTTGTATGCACATAGTCTGTTAATGTAACCTGTCTATTTCTCATAGACTTCACCCATGGAAATGTCCTTGCTTGATTTATATGAGATGAATTCTTGTTGTAGTGGACCATGAAAAATGTTTATGCAATGAAAACCTCTTGTTCTTTGTATAAATTGTTTTCGTGAGAGGTCCCTAGTGATTGTAGACTAGACTCGAGAAAGAATCCTGGTTCACTACAATCGATGCTCTGATACCAAACTGTCACACCCGCTCGTAGCGGAAGTGCGAGGTGTGATCTGATTGGTTCTCATTGCATAAATCAATATAAGTGAACATACTAAATGAATAAAACATGCTCTAATGCCATTGCTATAATTGTTTCAAAAGTACACAACACGGGTTGAGTGTATCGGTTACAAACCATTAATTGAAAATAAATTGCCATTGCTTCACACATGTAACACCCCGAAAAATATAAAATCCTTTATTATAAATATGTTGTCAGTAAATAAACAAGATGAACTAACTAGGAATAGAAAAATAACCTAGTTAGAGGAAAAAGTCTTGTAATAACATGCTAGTGGGTTAAAACACCTTACATAAAAACTTAAAGATAATTGAGGGACCAAAGGGGTTAAAACTAAAGCTAAGTTTATTAAAAACAAAGTTTTAAACACCAAACACACACAATTGTGTGTGTCTGGTCGATCAAACACAGGGGGCGACAAGAGCTCACCTCCAAAACCCTAGTTCTTGCAAATTAGCCAAATTGAAGGATTAAATCAGTTCCAAAACGAAATCAGAGCATAGTGTAGTGATCTCCTCAGCGAAGGGATCATAAGGTATGAAAAGTTTATAGAAAATCTCCATCTAAATTTCTGGATGAACTTAGGAAATTCGAAATTTATTGTTGCATGATTGTTGTATGGTTGAAATCGGAATGATATGGTGTCTAGGGATAAACCCTAGAGAATCATTTGTTGAAATCATACTTATTTCTTGTGAATTCATAATCACCATTGTAGGTGATTAATGGGTTTTGTAGAAACATGATAACCACTAGGATTATGATTGTTGTTCTAGTGTAATCTGAATTCTATGAAGTAATTTCTGATTTGTTGATGTTAAAATTGATGTGAATTTGCCTAAATGATGTTAATCTTGGCCAAATGACAAGTATTGAAGTTGATTATAAATTGTGAGAAATTATGCCCTTGAGGTGTTTGTAAAAATGCCTAAAAGAAGGCTTAAAACTGGAAATTTGAGTTAAAATGCATGTTTGTAAAATTATGGCGAACTATGCGTTATAAGTAAGAAAAGAGTTCTAAATGGTTTGTGGTTGAACTCTATAGGAAAGGAAACCGGAGCGTCAAGTGGACAAGCCGGTGGTGACGCGCGTTTGAAGGGTGTGCTTTGAAGGTATGTAACTTGTTTCGTTACATTATGTAAATTTGACATTGTAAACATTCATAGTTGTGTTTTAGAATAAAGATTTGTATTAGTTGAAGTGACAATGTTCACTACTTGATTGAATGAGTTAAAATTTAGATTAGAAAGCATTTGGTGGTCATTAGAAATGGAGGATCCCATAAATGAGCCAAACGGGTCGAATAATTGTTTAGTAAGTACTAAAAAAATGTGTTTTGAATACCTTTTGGCGATAATAGATCACAAAAGCATGAAACCATAGAATTGGTGATGAAATGACGGTGATCGTAAGCCCCGGATGTAGGGTAAATGCGCCTTGAGGTTATAAACATTGGTAGTAGAATTGGTGCAAACTTGGTAGGTTTGAATAAACATATTGGTGATTTTAGTTTTTCGGTCCGTAAACTAAGTTTTGGGTAAAATAAATGTAATATATACGTCGGTAATTAAATTACAGTCGTGTAGGAAAAAGAATCGCCTAAAACGGACCTTTGGATCAAAAGTTATGAGCATTTGAAGTTTAATTTGTGAAAAACGGAGCTGGGCAGGAAATGCAGGTCTCAAACATGCACCTGCTGGAAAACAGGGTCCCCCGCGGCACGCGACAAGAACCATTCAACCTGGCGTGACACCCGTGAGCCCTCGCGGCACGCAAAAGAATGAAAGGAGTCTGTCGCGTGGCGCGACAGACTAAATCCTGAATTTTTATTTTATAGCAAACGAAACCAAAAACTTACCTAAAGTTGCTGGAGATTCCCTGGAGACGTACTTCGTAAGAAGACAAAGAGAAAGCCAAAAAGAAAGGGTGCGGGCTAAGTTTTTTAATGCCCCCACCGACCAAAAAAGTACAAGCCAATAAATAAATGGTCCACCCTCAATGTCTAGAAATCTTACAAATTAACCATATATAAAGAACTTAATCACACCTCAAGGGATTAAAGCCTATAGGGCGGATAGACATTCGTGGAGTTTCATCAGTAAGCTCATGCTCATCTTACCAACCTAGCCCATATGCTTCCAATCACCCATGGCCACCTTCGTACTCTTACCCAACACCCACCCAGATTCACTCATCCCATGACTTAAGAACCTTTCTTCTTCATCCTCATCATCACATTATGCCAAAACTTTATATGGGGAGCACCCGTTTCCTAATGGTCCATTAGCGTTCGTCCCACATCTCAACTTTTAGCCCTGTGACAGGGAACCCATTGTTTAAGGAAACAGGCTTGTCAGCTCACAAATGTAGACACCTGGTCAAAGCGGGATCCGTTCTCTTTGCATCGGGTAAAGTGAACCTTTGGGAAGGAGAAAGGATTCAAGAGGTTTGCGGGTCTGATGATCTTGAGCTTACTCTTATAAAATTTGCCATTAAACATGCATGCATCTAAATTGTTGGGGATCGATACCAGTCAAACATGAACACAATCACAACACATAACTCACACACACACTCTATTTAGAACACAAAGATTTATAGTGGTTCGGTCTGATTCTGACCTACATCCACTCTCGGTAACTAGGAGTATTTGTTATTAAGCTTGGTACAATTTTACACATACATAACAATCTCATATATATAAGATTGAGGAAAGAGAAGAATGTTCCAAAACATGATCCGTAAAAATTGGGTTTCAGAGAAGATTGGATCATCTCAGCCCTTTATCTTCTAATCCTGTTTAACATCAGAAAGGATTTTCTGATGTCCACTTGCTCAAGTGGATTCACACTCAACAATCTCCCACTTGAAGCCACGGAATAATGTTCACCTGTGCATCAGTATCTCTCTAAAAAACTTTAATCTTAACACATTCCTAGTTAGTCGGCCTTCTCTTCAGTTATCCTGAAGGCCAGTTGTGTGACACCCGGCTTTTCAGGCCGTACCACACAATTATAGCACGTGTTGTAAATAGGTAACATGACTATAATTGACTGATTATGATGTTTACATGTGATATTTAGTGTATTGGTAAAATTAAACTTTGATAAAAATTATGTTGGCAACGGTAAGATAAACGCTTATCGCGTAACGATTAAAATGCGAAACGAACGTCGGTGATCAACCGGACAGTGTTAAAATCCTAAAAATAGTCTATTATGATTAAAATAATACTTTTAATCCTATTTGTGAGGAAAAATAAATTAAAACGTTAAGAAACTCTATTTTTCGAGTTTAAGCGCGTACCGCGCGATGCAGCGCGTGTACCGACAAAATACTGTCAACACAGCCCGTCAAGACGACTGAAAATCATTTTAGCAATAATTTGATAAGTTTATTCTTATAGAATGACAAAAATAAAGAAAAACACTTAAATTCCTATTTTGCGATTTTTAACGTATACCGCGCAGCACAGCGCGCATACTGCCAAATACCAACAACATGGCCAGTCGAGGCAACTAGTAATTATTTCAATAATAATTTAAAGTGATTATTTTTATTAGGGCTGTAAACGAACCAAACGTTCGGCGAACAGTTCGTGAACCGTTCGGCGGGAAGTTCGTTTGTGTTCGTTCGTTTATTAAACAAACAAACACGAACAAGAAATTTCGTTCGTTTAGTTAAATGAACAAACACGAACAGAGGTGGTGTTCATTCGTTTATGTTCGTGAACATTCGGTAACGTGTTCACTTGTGTTCGATAGTTCATTAGTGTTTTTAGTTTTTATATTTATTTAAATATACCAAAATTCTGACAAATTAAATATCTAATAAGTGTCAGTGTATTATATATTCTGTTCATGAACGATTATTTGTGTTCATTTGTTTCCATTTGTGTTCATGAACATTAGTTTGTGCTCATTTGTGTACGTCAACGTCCGTTGCCTAAAATTAACAAAGAAACGCAAACGAACACGAACAAGTTCATTTCCTTAACAAACGAACACAAACATATAATCTCGTTCGATAAGTGTTCATGAACGGTTCGCGAACACGTATATTTTTTAACAAACGAACACGAACAAGTTCTTGTTCGTGTTCGTTCGGTTCGTTTACAGCCTTTTATAGAATGATAAAAATAATTTAAAACACACTAAAACAGGATTAAAACGCTAGATAAAATACCCGGTAATCAGTAAAATACCTGTTTTTGAGCTAATATACATATAATATATGTATGTATAGATGGAGTGTGAGAGGAGAATGAAAGGTGGCGGCCCTATGGCAGCCCACCTCCTTCAAATTTAGCCAATCTTGTGCCAAGTGTTTCCTTGGAAATGAAACTCATCATTTAAAAACATTCTTTCATGCATAACACTTCACATTTCAAGATCAAAAAATTCTCTCTCTCTCTCTCTCTTCTTGAACACCTACGGCCGAACACCCCCATAAACACTTCCAATTCATTTTTAAAATAAATCATGAAGAATCAAGGCCTTTACATGGTGATTTGAAGCTCATAAGGAGGTTTGGAGGTGATTTCAAGTTATTCAAGCAAGAACAAGTCTCATATCACCATCTTTTCTCAAAAACCCACTTTGAAAACTTGAAGGTATAAAATATTTCTTTAAACATTGTTCTTGATTCATATTGATAATAAAATTAGTAAGAAGTTTCTCTTGATTCTTGAAATCTAAACATAAACTTGAAACTAACAAACAAAAGAGTTTTGAATAAAATAAAAATGAGTGTGTGCATGTGTGTATATATGGCCGAAAATGATGTTGTGTATGTGTATATTGCATTTCAAATTTTTGATGAGAGATTTCTTGATTACTTGATTTCTTGAAAAATAGGATGATTAAAGTAAGTGTTAGTTGTAAAATAAGAGGGTTCTAAGGTGATTAGAGATTTGAAAGTGGTATATTAAAAAGTGAAATTTTGGAAGTATATGTGTGTATATGTAAATCTGTAGATATGTATGTATATGTGTATACATGTGTGTTAAAGTTGATGTGTAATCATAAAAGTGAAAGATTTAAGTATGAATGAACATGGATGATTGAAGGATCTAAGGTGTTGTGTATGATATTTGAAAGAATAAGATGTTAGTGAGATTTTGATGCATTAAGTTCATATTTGATGATAAAATTTATGATATGAGCATACTAGATGCATATACTTAGACATGCATAATGATATATGATCTTAAAAAGATGATTTGAATGTGATTAAGTAAAAATTGGTTATGAGCAGATTATAAACCTTAAAATAAAGTTATTTTGAAGTGTTTAATGATATATATAACTTTGTCATAATGTTTGCTAGCTTTGTATGTGGTACTTGTTGCATTAAAAGTTGTAAAATACGTGAAATCGCATGATTTATGTGACTTATATAAAAACTGCACTAATCAGATTATAACCACCATATTAATCAGTAAATAACATGTATTGTGTTAAAATATTAAATCATTTCGAGTTGGGATGGTTACGGTAACGTTTAACGCAAAACTATGCGTTAAAACGGTCAAAAAATCGGCTTTTCGGGTGATTTTTATAAAAATGATTTAGATCAGTAAATAAAATAAACTGATTTTTTAGTTTAAAAACAAGTATTTTAACTAATTTTAAGTTTACTTGGTGTTTGGATGGTCATACGTGACTTCCGACGTCCGAAGACGTTACCGAATCACTAAAATTCGCATTTTTCGATGAACATTAGTATGGGTAAATTTTGAGTGAACCTTGTGTAATAAAATGTGTTAAGTGATTCAAACATGTAAATGTGATAATATGTTAAGTGTAACTTGATAGTAGGAAATTTAGACTATGCATGTATACTTGTGCATTTTGTGCGGTAGAAACGGTAAAATTGCGCTAAATAAGTAATTTGTTTGTCGAGCATGAAATTTGGTACATATGAGATGTTTTATGTATTTGCTTTAAAAATGACAAAATAGATAAGTTAGTAATATTTTGAGTGTTCGGTGGTAAATTCTATGAATGTTATGTGTATATATTACGACGCGCAAATCGTAGATATATTACGTATAAATGGGAAAGATAATGGATTTACACAATAATGGTCACCAATAAAATCGTTCAAATCGCAAAATTTTATATAAATATATATGGACTCATATATTAACACGCCAACATAATCAAAAATGACAACTTTTCGAGAAAATCTCAAAGTTATGTGATAATTCTAAGAAACGGAGAAACTTAGGACTTTTGTGTTGAATATGTATATTGATTTAGAATTGTTCCTATATTAGGACTATTTAATAATCAATCTCTGGGATTGCGGTATTAAAATACGCACCCAAAGGTGAGTGTCACTAAACCCCTCCTTTTACTGTTTTATATATATTTTGGGGGTGGAACACGTTGTTAAAAGGGTTTAATAATGTTTTCGAAATAAAACATACCTTTTAATATAAAATATATATATTTTCGCTGAAAATATATGAATTTGATAAGTCATACGTTTCGAAGTAAAACGATTTTGAAGAATGAATATGACGAGTGCGGTATTTCTTAAGTGAAACGAGACCGTACGAAATGGGAATGAATTCCGGACTAAGTCTCAACATTTGAGTGACAAGGGAATTCGTAAGTCGTAGTATATTAAATTGTCATATTAGTAGGATATTTATATTGTACGTGAGGCAGACATCATATTGTTCTTCGAGAAAGAACCAAGCGCCCATGATGTCGTTTAATCAGTTAAGTATGGTACGCGAGGAATTGTTGGTAGATCTATCGGGTTGACAACCCCGTCGTGACCGGTCGCCCCGTGTCAATGTCAAACGACGAATTAAGATTTTGTTTATTGTCTAGCATTGATTATCCCTGCATGGTTAATATATAGTTCGTATCGTCTAGCTAACATACGGGTCTGAAAGTTGACAATAGAATTTAATATACAAAACCTGGGCAGTACTGCAATCGTCGGAGTAATGAACCGACGGATGCCCATTGATTTTATTAAGGAAGTAAAATGGACTTTCTAAAAATTTCCTGAATTGTTTTTAAATAAACACCTAATTAGAAAGTTTTCCTTGGAATAAAATTTGGTAGTAAACGAATAAGTGAACTCACCTTCCTTTGTGTTGACACTTGATTTTAACGTGTTCTACAGGTACATGAAATCGGCTTCGGGAAATCATGGCGTATCTCGTGTTTGAATGATGCATGTCATTTGTTTGAAAATGTTGGACAACTTTTAAACTTTCTGGGACTTTTGTAATAAGATCCGCGAGGATCACAGACATCTTAACTATGTAATTGTGTCGTGACTTAAAACGTAATGTTTAATAACTTATGTTTAAAATAAACCAATATGTCCAACAATAAAATGCATCGCTCGACAAGATATAAATGGGCACCAACTTCCGTCTCCACTACGTTTAAATATTCCGATGCGACGTTTTTGGGGTGTGACGGAAGTTGGTAACAGAGCCATTGGTTGTTAGCGAACTAGATGTTTTCACGGAAAACACTAGACTTCAACCAAAGAATTTTGAAATATAAAGTCCAGAATTCTCGAAGCCGAGATTTTAAATCAGCATAGAAAATATTTTATCATGTGTGAAAACCATTATGTGTTTTATGTGTATACGTGATTTTCTGTTTGTTTAACTTTATTTGTTATTGTGTATGTTGATCACACACTTACTTGTACGGTTATATGTGTGTCACAGATGTCGCACGAACACGAGGTCATCGAGATCCACGACTCAGGTTACGAGCCAGATTTCGAGACTTCACCCAGACCTACGCTGCCAGAGAAACCTATCACGGCTCCACAGAAGATTGGTACTACCGAGCTTACCTCATCTTTCCACGTCAATCCTGCTGCTTTTGCCAGTCAGGGAGACCCCCGATGCGCTTTCACTAGTAACGGGTGGATAGATGATGATGATGTACCTCTCTCTATTCATGAGACGGGACGATCATCTGGCACTGTACCAGTTATCGATGACGTGATCAAGAGTGATTCTACTGTCAAAGGATCTACTAGTATTGCACCAGTGGTGGACGCCACTATCATCACGGCTTGACCTTTTGAGCCATCAGTCGTCCCACCTGCTGCTGTGATCGAATCTGCTACTGAGATCCCTCCGCATGTTTTGTCTGAGTCTTCCTTGCCTGTTATAGAGTCGCGCACCTCTCCGACGCCGCTGTTAGTTTATTATCGTCGTAGGAAGAGAATTAGGCCCGCTGAAGATAGGGTAGATCGATATTGCCATTGTGATCGACAGCTCGCCGCATTGCGCAAAGACCTAGACCTAGCCAAAGGAAAGGCGAAGTACCTTAAAGGACAGATGGACGATCATGAGGAGTTGAAGGTTATAGACGACATCGCGAGAGATGAGATGCATTGGAGGGTGGTAGACTTGGAGAAGCTTGTCCAGGAGATGTTAGAGTCTCTAGGTTTGAGGCGTTGATGATGGTCGTTTACTTGTTTGTCCGTTACGTTGTTTGATGGGCTGTACTGTTAGACATTTCCTTTTGATGTTCTTTGTGTTTGTGGCCCGCGTGCCAGTTTCGTTTTTTAATATTATTTTGGAATTTCATATGAACTTGTTTATGGGTGTCGATGTAGGCATACCAAGAATAGTCCTTTGAACTGAAAATGAGTTTAAATAATTTCTATAATAAATATCAATGGCGTACTTTTGGTTTTAAATTTTTCTCATTAATATGTGGATATTTTACATGCGCAATGTTTGGTCCACTAATGATTGAATTATTTTTGGTTATCGTCTTATGTGGATACTATTGTTATGATAATAGAAACGATGAAATGCCACCAAAAGCAAGACAGGGTACCAGATTACCCACCACGCTGGAAGAGTTGTCTCAACTCATAGCCCCACACGTAAATACTGCCATGGAACAGCTCAACACTAATGATGGTTAGGGACGTGGACGTGGTGCTTGTGGACAAGGTTTTGGTGAGGCACATAATGGAAATCCTCCAGGTAAAACGTGATCGGAAAGTTTTAGCAGTTCATGTGTTATGTTATCATTGGAATGAATTCCTAATCTCTCTTAACATTATTGAGCAGTGCACGGATGTACATATAAAACATTCCAGGACTGTAACCCATGATCATTTATCGATGCTGAAGGACCCTTAGATATCACCCGATGGATTGAGAAGATGGAATCTGTCATGGCAATCAATGGTTGTGCTTCTGATCAATGAATGAGATATGCCTCTTGCTTATTTCTTGATGAAGCACTGTCCTGGTGGAATCCGCAACTTCAAATTTTGGGTAAAGACGCTGCCTATGGTCTGACCTGGAATGAACTTAAGGAGATGCTCCTGAAAGAATACTGCCCACGCAGTGAAATTCAGAGAACCGAGACAGACTTCTGGAATCTAACCATGGAAGGCCTGGATGTCAGAACTTACACTTCTCATTTTAACGATTTGGCGAGGTTAGTTCCACGAATGGTTACTCCTGAATCTGAAAAGGTAGAAAGGTATATTTGGGGATTGTCGCCACCAATTCGCAGTATGGTTGCATCCACGAAACCCACCACCTTTCTAGAGGCTACTATAGTGGCAAACACTTTAGCCGATGACGCCGCACGCAAAGGTAGTCTTGATCAAAAGGAGGAAACCGGGAAGTCATCGGGCAAGGCCAAATCAGACGCAAAATTTGAACTGTCAGGGCATTCTAAGACTAAGACAGGAGTTACGAAGAAGCGCAAACCCGAGAACTCCAAGAAGACTCCCGAAGTTGGAAGTAGGAAGAAACGCAACTTGGAGAAAGCAAGCGTAACAAACCCTAAAGGGTCGGGGAAGGGTAAGGATGGCGATGGACAGGAAAGGTGCACCAGATGTAGCCAAACCAGACATGTGACTTCCCAGTGTTACGCTAAGAGGGCATTGGATGGAGCTGCGCTTAAAGGATGCTTTACATGCGGTGAACAAGGACACTACAAGAGGGAATGCCTGAAATCGAAAGGACAGAATGTCAATAGTAATTCCGATTAAGCAAGTGCCAGAAAGACAAGTGAGAGCCATGCTACTGTTACCGGTATATTTCAAATCAAAAGCCAATCTATGTTCATACTTATAATACTAAAGCTGACTGAGTTTCGTTCGAGAAACTATGAACCATTGTTGTGTTCACCTATAGGTAAGCCAAGTATAAAGTGTCCGATAGAACTAATAGTTGGTAAATTGATAGAAACTAGCGAGGTTGTTCGTAGTTATAGTAATTGGATAGGCGATTGTAGTTCTAGAGATTGGAGTCCTATCAGTGGAGCTGAGAAGCTTTGACGAAAATGCAAGAATGAATTCACCTTCCGGGGAAGAAGTAGGGACTATCGCTCGAAGAAGCTAGTTAGAATCTTTCGTCCTGATGACAATGGAAAGGCGGAAGTTGTTCGTGAGAATTAATAAAGCCGAGTGTTGAAGTGTTGATAGTCGAGAGTGGTCAGTATTGTGAGGATGCTGAGTTGTTGAGAAAGGTCTATCCAGCGTCTGCAGTAAACGTGATGGATGCGAAAACCGAATGTAGGAACGTCGGAGAGAGTTCTATCCAACGCAACTATCCAGAAGTCTTCCTAAAAAGACTTACCTGGATCTTCCCTGCGAGATGAATCTAACCTCGAATCGATCTAACTCACGGTGTTGCGCCCAATTGCACAATCTTCATACAGAGTAAGCACTGCCTGAAATGATGGAAATGATGAGATAGTTTTCAGAGCTTATGGACAAGGAATTCATTCTATCAAGTTTATCGCCATGAGATGCATCTGCCTTGGTGAAACCTTGATTTGAATCTCCTTGATGTATAGTTACGAATGTTGGACCCTGGAAAGGGAGGAGAGTGTTGAGATGAGAGTTTAAGAATCGAGAACGTGTGTAATATAGACCTACAAGGATTCATTGGAAGAATCCAAGTTTCTCACAGAAACTATGAGACTATATTCAATAGATTTGTTTTATTATTTTAATTAGTGCGAAAACAAAACCTGTGAAGTAAAAATTTCGGGGACGAAATTTCCTAAACAAGGGGAGACTGTGACACCTGGCTTTTCAGGCCGTACCACACAATTATAGCACGTGTTGTGAATAGGTAACAGGACTATATTTGACTGATTATGATGTTTACATGTGAGATTTAGTGTATTGGTAAAATTAAACTTTGATAAAATTATGTTGGCAACGGTAAGATAAACGCTTATCGCGTAACGATTAAAATGCGAAACGAACGTCGGTGATCATCCAGACAGTGTTAAAATCCTAAAAATAGTCTATTATGATTAAAATAATACTTTTAATCCTATTTGTGAGGAAAAATAAATTAAAACGTTAAGAAACTCTATTTTTCGAGTTTAAGCGCGTACCGCGCGATGCAGCGCGTGTACCGACAACACAGCCCGTCAAGACGACTGAAAATCATTTTAGCAATAATTTGATAAGTTTATTCTTATAGAATGACAAAAATAAATAAAAACACTTAAATTCCTATTTTGCGATTTTTAACGTATACCGCGCAGCACAGCGCGCATACTGCCAAATACCAACAACATGGCCAGTCGAGGCAACTGGTAATTATTTCAATAATAATTTAAAGTGATTATTTTTATAAAATGATAAAAATAATTTAAAACACACTAAAACGGGATTAAAACGCTAGATAAAATACCCGGTAATCAGTAAAATACCTGTTTTTTAGCTAATATACATATAATATATGTATATATAGGTGGAGTGTGAGAGGAGAATGAAATGTGGCGGCCCTATGGCAGCCCACCTCCTTCAAATTTAGCCAATCTTGTGCCAAGTGTTTCCTTGGAAATGAAACTCATCATTTAAAAACATTCTTTCATGCATAACACTTCACATTTCAAGATCAAAAACGTATCTCCCTCTCTTCTTGAACAACTACGGCCGAACACCCCCATAAACACTTCCAATTCATTTTTAAAATCAAATCATGAAGAATCAAGGCCTTTACATGGTGATTTGAAGCTCATAAGGAGGTTTGGAGGTGATTTCAAGTTGATTCAAGCAAGAACAAGTCTCATATCACCATCTTTTCTCAAAAACCCACTTTGAAAATAATGAAGGTATAAAATATTTATTTAAACATTGTTCTTGATTCATATTGATAATAAAATTAGTAAGAAGTTTCTCTTGATTCTTGAAATCTAAACATAAACTTGAAACTAACAAACAAAAGAGTTTTGAATAAAATAAAAATGAGTGTGTGCATGTATGTATATATGGCCGAAAATGATGTTGTGTATGTGTATATTATATTTCAAATTTTTGATGAAAGATTTCTTGATTACTTGATTTCTTGAAAAATAGGATGATTAAAGTAAGTGTTAGTTGTAAAATAAGAGGGTTCTAAGGTGATTAGAGATTTGAAAGTGGTATATTAAAAATTGAAATTTTGGAAGTATATGTGTGTATATGTAAATCCGTATATATGTATGTATATGTGTATACATGTGTGTTAAAGTTGATGTGTAATCATAAAAGTGAAAGATTTAAGTATGAATGAACATGGATGATTGAAGGATCTAAGGTGTTGTGTATGATATTTGAAAGAATAAGATGTTAGTGAGATTTTGATGCATTAATATCATATTAGATGATAAAATTTATGATATGAGCATACTAGATGCATATACTTAGACATGTATAATGATATATGATCTTAAAAAGATGATTTGAATGTGATTAAGTAAAAATCGGTTATGAGCAGATTATAAACCTTAAAATAAAGTTATTTTGAAGTGTTTAATGATATATAACTTTGTCATAATGTTTGCTAGCTTTGTATGTGGTACTTGGTGCATTAAAAGTTGTAAAACACGTGAAATCGCATGATTTATGTGACTTATATAAAAACTGCACTAATCTGATTATAACCATCATATTAATCAGTAAATAACATGTATTGTGTTAAAATATCAAATCATTTCGAGTTGGGATGGTTACGGTAACGTTTAACGCAAAACTATGCGTTAAAACGGTCAAAAATCGGCTTTTCGGGTGATTTTTATAAAACTGATTTAGATCAGTAAATAAACTGATGTTTTTAGTTTAAAAACAAGTATTTTAACTAATTTTAAGTTTACTTGGTGTTTGGATGGTCATACGTGACTTCCGACGCCCGAAGACGTTACCGAATCACTAAAATACGCATTTTTCGATGAACATTAGTATGGGTAAATTTTGAGTGAACCTTGTGTAATAAAATGTGTTAAGTGATTTAAACATGTAAATGTGATAATATGTTAAGTGTAACTTGATAGTAGGAAATTTAGACTATGCATGTACACTTGTGCATTTTGTGCGGTAGAAACGGTAAAATTGCGCTAAATAAGTAATTTGTTTGTCGAGCATGAAATTTGGTACATATGGGATGTTTTATGTATATTTGCTTTAAAAATGACAAAATAGATAAGTTAGTAATATTTTGAGTGTTCGGTGGTAAATTCTAGGAATGTTATGTGTATATATTACGACGCGCAAATCGTAGATATATTACGTATAAATGGGAAAGATAATGGATTTACACAATAATGGTCACCAATAAAATCGTTCAAATCGAAAAATTTTATATAAATATATATATGGACTCATATATTAACACGCCAGCATAATAAAAAATGACAACTTTTCGAGAAAATCTGAAAGTTATGTGATAATTCTAAGAAACGGAGAAACTTAGGACTTTTGTGTTGAATACGTATATTGATTTAGAATTGTTCCTATATTAAGACTATTTAATAATCAATCTCTGGGATTGCGGTATTAAAATACGCACCCAAAGGTGAGTGTCACTAAACCCCTCTTTTTACTGTTTTATATATATTTTGGGGGTGGAACACATTGTTAAAATGGTTTAATAATGTTTTCGAAATAAAACATACCTTTTAATATAAAATATATATATATATATATTCGCTGAAAATATATGAATTTGATAAGTCATACATTTCGAAGTAAAACGATTTTGAAGAATGAATATGACGAGTGCTGTATTTCTTAAATGAAACGAGACCGTACGAAATGGGAATGAATTCCGGACTAAGTCTCAACATTTGTGTGACAAGGGAATTCGTAAGTCGTAGTATATTAAATTGTCATATTAGTAGGATATATATATTGTACGTGAGGCAGACATCATATTGTTCTTCGAGAAAGAACCCTACGCCCATGATGTCGTTTAATCAGTTAAGTATGGTACGCGAGGAATTGTTGGTAGATCTATCGGGTTGACAACCCCGTCGTGATCGGTCACCCCGTGTCAATGTCAAACGACGAATTAAGATTCTGTTTATTGTCTAGCATTGATTATCCCTGCATGGTTAATTTATAGTTCGTATCGTCTAGCTAACATACGAGTCTGAGTGTTGACACTAGAATTTAATATACAAAACCTGGGCAATACTGCAATCGTCGGAGTAATGAACCGACGAATGCCCATGGATTTTATTAAGGAAGTAAAATGGACTTTCTAAAAATTTCCTGAATTCTTTTTAAATAAACACCTAATTAGAAAGTTTTCCTTGGAATAAAATTTGTTAGTAAACGAATAAGTGAACTCACCTTTCTTTGTGTTGACACTTGATTTTAACGTGTTCTACAGGTACATGAAATCGGCTTCGGGAAATCATGGTGTATCTTGTATTTGAATGATACATGTCGTTTGTTTCAAAATGTTGACAACTTTTAAACTTTCTGGGACTTTTGTAATAAGATCCGCGAGGATCAAAGACATCTTAACTATGTAATTGTGTCGTGACTTAAAACGTAATGTTTAATAACTTATGTTTAAAATAAACCAATATGTCCAACAATAAAATGCATCGCTCGACAAGATATAAATGGGCACCAACTTCCGTCTCCACTACGTTTAAATATTCCGCTGCGACGTTTTTGGGGAGTGACAAGTTGAAGCTATGCAAAGCTTCAACTTCTCTAAGGTGACAACCTTAGTCAACATATCAGATGGATTTTCACTTCCTTTGATCTTCTTCAACTTCAGAGTGCCTTCACTAACTTGCTCTCTGATGAAGTGATATCTCAGCTGTATGTGCTTTGTCTTCGAATGGAAGACAGGATTCTTTGCAAGATGAATTGCACTTTGATTGTCACAAAACAGTGCACGATCAACTTGTTCCTTGCCGAGCTCTTTGAGAAAATTCTTCAACCATATAAGCTCTTTGCTTGCTTCAGCAACTGCCATATACTCTGCTTCTGTGGTTGAAAGGGCAACACTTTTCTGCAGTCTGGACATCCAGCTTACCGCAGTGCCTCCCACTGTAAAGACATATCCGGTGGTGCTTTTGTATGATTCTTTACAACCACCAAGGTCAGCATCTGCAAAACCCTTCAGAATAACATATTTCCCCTTAAACTGTAATGCCACTTTTGAAGTCCCCTTCAAATATCTTAGCAGCCATTTAACTGCTTCCCAATGTCCTCTCCCTGGATTGGACATAAACCGACTAACAACTCCCACTGCATGAGATATATCTGGTCTCGTGCATACCATTGCATACATGAGGCTACCAACTGCCGATGCATACGGAACTTTGCCATTTCTGCTTTGTCTTCATCTGATCTGGGTGACTGAACTTTAGAAAGCTTAAAGTGACTTCCCAAAGGTGAGCTTCGAATCTTCGCATCTTTAAGGCTGAATCTTTCTAACACTTTCTCAATGTACTTCTCTTGAAAGAGTGTCAAAGAATCATCTTCTTTGTTTCTGAAAATACTCATCCCGAGTATTTGGTTTGCAGCTCCCAAGTCTTTCATCTCAAAATCTTCAGACATCTGCTTCTTTAGCTTCTTGATCTCTGTCATGTCTGAACCTGCAATCAACATATCATCCACATATAGTAATAGAATGAAAGAAGAACCCTTAAACCTCTTGATGTAACAACAATGGTCATTGTCTCATCTCTTGTATCTGACTCTTCCCATGAAGTTATCAAACTTCAAATACCATTGTCTGGGCGCTTGTTTCAGACCATACAAACTCTTCTTCAACTTACACACCAAGTTTTCTTTGCCTTTAACCTGAAAACCTTCTGGTTGTGTCATGTAGATGTCTTCTTCTAGGTCACCATGTAGAAAAACTGTCTTGACATCTAGCTGCTCTAGATGCAAGCCTTCTGCTGCTACAATACTGAGAACAAGTCTGATGGTAGTCATTTTCACCACTGGAGAAAATATTTCATTGAAATCAATTCCCTCTTTCTGGTGAAATCCCTTGACCACTAATCTTGCTTTGTACCATTTGGTACCTTCATGTTCATCTTTGACCCTGAAAACCCACTTGTTCTGAAGAGCCTTCTTCCCAGCTGGAAGCTTTGTTAAGTGCCAGGTCTTGTTCTTCTCAAGCGACTTCATCTCATCTTTCATTGCTAACTCCCACTGCAATGAATGTTTCAACCCCATGGCTTCTGAGTAACACTGGGGTTCACCATTTTCTGTCAAAAGTATGTAATTGACAGATGGTGAATATATGTCTGGTGGTCTAACGACTCTGGAGGATCTTCTTGGTTGAAACTGAGGAGTTTCTGGGGATTCTGGAATTTGAGGAACGACCTCTTCTTCTTCTTCTTCTTCTACATAATCATTACTTGAATCATCCCCTGAGCTCCCACTGTCGATTGACTCATTCCCATTTTCTGGAATGTCGACTGAAGCTTCTTTTCTTGTTTCACCACTTTCAAATTCAACATAGTCTTTCTGAACATCTGGTCCTTTAGTGTTTCTGTCTTTGTACAATTCGTTTTCATTGAAGACGACATTCTTGCTTCTGATTACTTTTCTGCCTTCATTATCCCAAAGCTTGTAACCCATTTGTTCTGACCCATAACCAATGAATGTGCACTTCTTGGATTTTGAGTCTAACTTATCCCTGTCACCAGCTTCTAACAAATCGTAAGCACTACAACCAAAGACTCGTAAGTGTTCGAGACTTACCTCCTTTCCTTGCCACATTTCTTCAGGCAACTTGAAATCTAAGGGACCGGTTGGTGAACGGTTGATCAAGTAGGCTGCAGTGCTAACTGCATCGGCCCAGAATGTCTTAGGCATCCCGGCATTTAGCCTCATGCTTCTAGCCCTCTCATTTAGAGTTCTATTCATTCTCTCAGCTACACCATTCTGCTGAGGAGTTCCGGGAACTATCCTGATCATCTTTATCCCTTCCTTGGCGCAATAGTTAGTGAACTGCTTGCATATGTATTCACCACCATTATCAGACTTCAAGCACTTTACCTTCAAGTTAGTTTCATTTTCAACAGTAGATTTCCATATCTTAAAAGCATCAAATACGACATATTTATGCTTAAGAAAATATACCCATACCTTGCGTGTTGAATCATCGATGAAAGTAACATAATATCTTGAGCCACCTAGAGATAAAACTGAGGTTGGTCCATATACATCCGAGTGAACAAGCTCTAACTTCTGAGCTTTCGGTGTTCTACCTGTCTTCATAAAAGTAACCCTCTTTTGTTTTTCAAGAACACAAGGTTCACAAAATTCAGTTTCCACTTTCTTCAAGTCTGGAAACTTACCTTTCTGAGCCAACATCTTCAATCCCTTCTCGCTCATGTGTCCGAGTCGGTTGTGCCATAAATTTGATGGACTCAGACTGGTGGTCATTGCATGAACACCTTCAGCAGAAACTTCTGCCATGTATAGAGTACCTTGCTTCTTTCCTTTGGCAATCACTAAATTTCCTTTGATCACTTTCCATTGTCCACCCCCAATGTGAACATTAAACCCTTCATCATCCAGTTTACCAACTGAAATCAACTTTCTCCTCAAATTAGGAATAACCCTGACATTTTTCAATGTCCATATATTTCCTAATGAGGTCTTCAAGTCTACATCTCCAATACCTGTGATATCAAGCATTTGATCATCTGCTAAACGAACTTTACCAAAGTTACTTGTTCGTAGATTCTTGACCATATCTGGGCATGAGATAGCATGGAAAGAAGCACCTGAATCCATAATCCAAGATTCAACTGAATCTTCAACAGAACAGATGATAACATCACCTAATTCTTTTGAGGATACACTGTTTACTTCTTTCTTTGCAGTGGGTTTTGTACATTGGCTTCTATAGTGACCTTTTTCTTTGCAATTCCAACATTCAACGTCTTTTCTGTTCTTTGACGGTCCCCTTCTTCTGGACTTGGACCTGCCTCGATTATGTCCTCTTTCGTTTCTTCTTCCTTTACTTTCTGTATGAAATAAAGAACTAGAATTAGAAGTCTCACCATTGCTTCTCCGTCTGATATCTTCGTTTACTATCAAGTCACCATTGATGTAACACCTGTGCCTCCATGGCCATCAAACAAATACCGAACCAATGAAATATTATATTTCATACTTGGGGATTTGTAAAAATGTGTGTATCATTTACACATATCAATTCTTGTTCTATTTCAAACTCTAAATCGCTTTCTGGAAGGTTATACGCGCACCGATGCGTAAATATAACCAGTTTAATGCAACGAACACTCCGGAATAGTGAAATAGGCTTAACATACCTTAAATAACCTTTACATAACTTAGAAATAAGTTTTGGAAGGTTTGGTATGCCGAAAACAAGTTAACTCGCTTACAGGGACTAAATATGACAAACTGCAAAAGTATGCCAATTTGAACTGTAACAGACATTCCGGAACATGACCATAAGTTAAACATACCATAAATATCCTTTACATAGCTTAGAAATAGGCTTTGAGGGGTTCGGTGTGCTAAAATAAACTTTTGTGTCATTCAGGGACTAAAAGTGTCAAAAAGTGCACAAGTTTGCATTTTCGCGCATAACTTACGTTCTGAATACATCTGGACATCCAAAAATTTATGTAAGCATTACTACATTATATTTTAGTGTTCGCCTTAAGAAAAATCCATTCGTCGCGTCATTTGGATCGTTTTTCGCGCTTATGCGCATTCCGTCGTAATTAAGCGAACATCGCGATCGTACGACCAAACGAACCGACATCCGAGATATTTTTGAGCATGTTTTGAGTTCCCTATACTTTAACTTCATTTTAGAGCCTTGAAATGAGGTTAACGGGGTTCAAACGCATCGAAAATCGCTTAAACGGGCTGCAGGGACCATTTCTGCCAATTTTGAAAGTTGCTGAAACAAGGGGGGCAGTGGCGTAGCGCCACTGCATGTGGCCTTACCAGTCGCGCTACGCGACTGCCTATTCTGGGCAGAAACATGCAGAAAACTCATTTTTCGCATTTTCGGGACCAGATTCGATGTATCGACAGCTGTTTACAGCTGTTTTGCACTCCCAAATCCTTTGCCACATATTGATAGCCTATGGTTAGTGCCAATTTAGTCACCATAACCTTCCGACACTTGTACGGACATGATTAAGGCACGAGTTCCGAGAAACGATCTTAACGGTTACCCGAAATCTATAAATACCCCACCCCCTTTACTTCATTTCTCACAAATCTGATCATTTGGGCTCTAAGTTGGAACCTTCGTTTCATACCTGAGCTATTTTGATCTGGGTTAGCATTCGGGGACCCTTCGTAAGTATTCTTTCGTTCTTTTCCTTATTTTATTGCTTTTCGAGTCCGAAAGTCAAACTTTGTTTGACTTTCAGCGTTGACCAGTAATGTTCAATGCGAAGTTCGTTTGAACTTCGCAACGTGATTGTAATCACGATGGTCATAGTCCCTTGGGATTATGCCTACTGATTACCACGTTGTTTAGGGTCGTAGGGTAAGCGATCTAATAAATCGCTTATACCTTCGAACTCGACCCAGTTTGGTCGATCATTAGGATCCGACCAAATACATTAGGTGACCCTAGTATAGGGCATAACCTTCCGAGGTTATACCCTATGGTCACATCGTTTAAGTAGTTGTATGATAGGTAGTTTATATGCCTTAGGTAAATTACCATAATACCCTTTTCATGTATAATTGGTAACTAAGCATATGTAACCTAAACCTTTGTCATATAACTGATTATGTAACATGTTTAGGCATATAACACTTGTCATAGGACTAGTTAGACGGTCCGAACGCGTTTCACGCGCACGACGCGTTAAAGTAGCATATGTTACCTTAATGGGTCGCGATGGGTCGAAAGCACTTAGGTTTGGTTTCATTGTAGTATGTAGGCCTTGTTAAACCATATCATATGAGTTCCAATACTCATTTGGTTTACCAAGCCTCATCCTATCCGATCTCCCGATTTAAGTCCGGTTTATTTATATAGTTTTAGATTGCCGACTGATTCCGTGCTCCCTCTAGCTTTATTTGGTTGTTGTTCAAGACCTCCAAGCATTCTCAGGCGAGTACATTATTCCCCTCTTTTACTGTTTTCAACTGTTTTGGGGTGACTCATATGTGCTAAATGTTTTCGATGTTATAACGATGGTTTCAAAAACGATTAAGACGATTTATACAAAACTAATAACGATTTCATAAAGTGAACAAACTTGTTGGTTGTAGTTACATAACAAATGACATTCATTAGCAATGATCAAGCCGACCAGTATTAGGTTATGGTACCATAGGATCTGACAAATCCCGTTATTTACTACACCCGTGGTTATGTGTGGGTATGGTAGGTAGCGACTGAATCTGTAATTGTTAACTTACCCTATGGAGGTTTGTTAATACGAAAACGAGAAGCGACAAAAACGAGAAGCGACGAGAGTCACGAAGGTTTGAATGTTATTAGCGAGACGATCATATAAGTAGTTTCACGACCTAAAACGAATTAAACGATTTACGATTGGTTTTCACACGATGTTTTAACGATTGGGTTTCACACGATGTTTTAACGATTGGGTTTCACACGATGTTTTAACGATTGGGTTTCACACAATGTTTTAACGATTGGGTAAACATTTGTACATGATTTACATTTGATCATGCATTTACACGAAACATAGTATTGGTTTAAACCAAGTTTTACTTCAATACTTTGTTTTGTGCGTTTCACCTATGGTTTAGTTGATGCATTTCACTAGCCATACATATTATTTTGGTTATACATATTACATGATTTACATTTGGGCATGAACATCACTTTGGTGGTTTGGTTTGGATTAAGTGATTAAGTAACAATGCGTGTGGAATATGATACAAGCATGGTGGATACGCCGCTGGTACTTCCTATATATAAGTGTTTGTATGGTATTACATATTGTAGCGTTATTTGAATCATTTCAGTTTGAGACATAGAACATTTTATACAAGTAACATACTTTTCACAAGACATTTATTTACAAACAACTTATCTTATACAAACTCATTTTACATGGTTATTCATTTAATCATGCATTATTCTCTTATTATACATATCACCTGAACTTATTATTTTTCAAATGATTTACAAAGACAAAGCAAATTACAAGGTTCATGACTAAACATTTTCTTAAAAACAAAAGTCATGAATCTTATTTTCACAAAACCTATGTACTCGCCAGCATTTCTTTGCTGACCTCGTTTTCACATATGTTTCAGGTATTGTAGGATGATATCGATTGATAAGATGCATGCTCACATAGGACTGGACAAGGCCTTAGTGACTCAATAACAATGATAGACTATGTTTAAATAGTGTATTTAGATTTCCAGACGATGTAATTACTCAATGTTTAATAAAACGAAACACTTTTGATATCCATGGTTATGAAACATTAATTCTGTTGCAACACGCCCCGATGTTTCCGCCGTGATTTGTTGTTTTACGCGGTCGGAGTGTGACAGAAAAGATGGTATCAGAGCCAATGGTTATAGGGAATTAGGTTATTAGTAATTAGTAATGCTTTGACCTAGTCTATAACCTTCTTAGGACCCTAACGCGAGTTTACTTGCGTTTAGTCATAAAACAATACCGTCACCTATCCTTAGGCGACGACCACAACAAGAACATAAATTTCAAAACCGCTTTGAAAACTAATCATCTGTTCTAGGATGATTGATTACTAGGTTTTGAACCCTCTATTGTAAGGTTTTGAACTCTCTATTATATGGTTTTGAACCTCTTTGAGTTTTCAAAACTTCGTCAAGGTTTTGGGTTTTAAATAATGTGAACACGTGCAAACTGGAAGGGTGACTGCCTGTATTCTGGGTTTTCTGTCTAGGCAAGCACTTCGTATACATCTCATCAGACGCGAGACCAGTTGTGCTTACCTGGGAATTCTTGGGATGAGTGTTCACTTATAGGCGAGCATGTATTCGCAATACATTATTTTTGACCCATTTACTTTGATCAGTCACCGTCTCATTTGTTTGCCTTAGGTAACAAACAAATGATCGCAATCTTCATGCGTTATCATTCTGTTTTGATTGTCCAATAATCTTTCACCTGTTTCTCCCTATGCCTTTCTTTTTCTTCAAGAATGTCTCTTCATCACGATGACGCCCAGATATCTGAGCAAGCAGCCAAAATTCGCTCAGCGAATAGGCGAAGTAGTCCTGAAGACTGTTGAATTAGCTACTGCCATGTATCATCTCCAGGATGAAGCCACTCAAGAGTCACCAAGACAGGCAGGACCTAGTCAGGCGACAACACCATCAGCCAATAAACCAATCGAGGAATCAAAGACCATGGATGAACGATCCCCTAAGAAGTCAAAGAAGCGAAAGGCTTCTCAGAACTTCGCCATGGTCGCTCACAATGGTAAAGCAGTCCCCAACCAACCAGCTCAACCCCTTGCTAGGTGTGTATGGCTTTTCCTATGATACCTACATCAAGGAACTATGTACCTTACAAACTACTCTTGTGATTTCTCTCTTTCAAATGATTGCTCATGATTCCCTCGAAAATTTTAAGTACTCGTTTCACTCTAAGAAACAAAGTACAGAAAATTAAGTGACATTATGAGTAATCGTGCTTTTCGCACATCTGTGCCTTTAAATCCTTGGTTAGATAACTAAGGGTATTTTCAAATCTCATACCCATTCCGTTTTGATTTTTTTTTCAACATATACAGTACAAGTATTTCAAAACAATATTCATGATCTCAAAACATTTCATATAGTTTGAAAACAATTTTTCTAGATGCATTGTCTATGTTATTTCAAAAACATTGGCCATGTTATCAAAACCAACCTTTCTAATTTCAAAATATTTCATATAGTCTGAAGACAATATTAACACAATACATTTTCTGATCAAGTGCATGATTTCGAAAAACATCATTCATGTCTTTCAAAAACCTTATACATAATTTCAAAATTCACCTCGCATGATTTTAAAACATTTTTGTAAATATATCTACCTAATACACCTACTTTATGATTTCAAAAAGTATTATATATAGGGGAAAGTGAATACGGTGCTGTCACACACCTAAGCTTAGGTGCAAAACCTCTCAAAACTACGTCGTTTTGATTAAAAACCCTAAAATAAAAACTATATACACATTTTACTCCTTCCTTTGTCCATTCAATTAACCAGTGTTCTATCTTTCAATTCACAAAATCGATCTGAAGAGTGCCTCTTTCTTTGATGCATCACACACTTATCTTTCTTACTCGATGTCAATTCAATCACCACATGCATACCATCGGATAAAAACATATTAGATTTGGAATTGCATTATAACTATTATAAATACTTTATTTAAATCATTATGTGAGGATTAGCTTTGCGATGATCCATCTACTGGTACTGATCTACAAGATTGAATTTAATAGTAGATTCGTAAATTGAAATAGAGCTATTAAATCATCGATAGAAAAAATCATTCCTATAGCGAAATCGAGAACGACGGAGTTTTGGCTAAGATTGAGTGAGAATAATTGATAAAAATACAAACGATTTAATTTTGTAGTGTTCTGCATCAAAGAAAGAGCAACCATTTAGATTGATCTCGTGAAAAAATGAAACAACGGCTACAGCAATCGAAAAGGTTTAGTAAAAAAGTGTGTTTTGTTTTAATTTTTATTGATCTTAATCAAAACGACGTAGTTTTGAGGGTTTTCGCACCTAAGCTTAGGTGTGTGACAGCACCGTATTCACTTTTCCCTTATATATAAGGTTTCAAAAACGTTAAACACATTTTTCTTAAAAGAACCCCCTGCATAGTTTTCAAAAATATTTTCCTCATACATTGACTTAACCTTCAAAATTCTGCTTCATATGTCGCCTTGACATATCAAGCATCTCAACTTCATAAGCATTTTACATCATGTTTTGACCTAAGCACATCCAGTGCAAGGTTTCAAAACATCTTCAACTTCTAAAAATTCATATGGGATCTTTTTATCTTTAGAATTAGATCCTTGTGGATGATTATCATTCAAATCAGAATCCTTAATCGGATTCCTTATGTACCTTAATTCGAACACTTCGGTTCCTAATAATCGAAATCGAATTTTCTTTTTGAATCTTTCTATCTTTATAGTTGGATTCTTGATAACGTTTAAAGTACCAAATGAAATCCACGGAATGGATTCCTAGTGTGCTTTAAATGCATGTACGCAATTTACAAGACAAATTAACGAACAATTTTGTGGTTATATGATATGTGTTTATGTGTTCTCCTCTATGATTTTTGTGTTTTTATATACTCTGGATATTCGTTATCCAAATCCTCGTAGAATCTTTCATATCTTCATATGATGGATTCGTAGTAGGATATTCAAAAGGTACTACCTTAAATCCTTAATGGGCTTCTATGTAATAGTTAAGACCCTTGGGTTATATAGTACCATTCCATGATTCGATGAGAGACCCTTAAGTGGTCTAGTCTAAAAGATTGATTCACAATTTGGTTAAAGAACGACATCTAGTGATGTAGCTGGACAGACTCCTTGATAGTCTATTTAGATCAATTAATGATTTAATTAAAAGGACTCTATGGCGGTCTAGTCACACTCATTACAGGATTGTTCATTTGGTTTTTCCCCTGCACATTTTAAAATAGACTGTGTGGACTATGCAAGGAATTGTCTAATTATGGACGCGTACATAATTATGAAATTTAGTGCACAGAAACCCAGTAAGGTTTATTATGTGTAAGAACCCATAGTGACAACAATAACAAAATGAGGACGATGTAATGGAGGTATGGTGGACGCACCAATGACGCTTCATATACTTGTATATAAGTATCCCTCTTACATTGCAATCATGATGTTATTAAAGTTACTAGAAGTTCAGAACCCAAACCAAGGTTGTTCGATCTTTTCAATTTCATGTTCTCAAGCTCCCACAAGTTTCCTCTAAATAAATTTCGGGACGAAATTTCCTAAAGTAGGGGAGACTGTAACACCTGTGCCTCCACGGCCATCAAACAAATACCGAACCAATGAAATATTATATTTCATACTTGGGGATTTGTAAAAATGTGTGTATCATTTACACATATCAATTCTTGTTCTATTTCAAACTCTAAATCGCTTTCTGGAAGGTTATACGCGCACCGATGCGTAAATATAACCAGTTTAATGCAACGAACACTCCGGAATAGTGAAATAGGCTTAACATACCTTAAATAACCTTTACATAACTTAGAAATAAGTTTTGGAAGGTTTGGTATGCCGAAAACAAGTTAACTCGCTTACAGGGACTAAATATGACAAACTGCGAAAGTATGCCAATTTGAACTGTAACAGACATTCCGGAACATGACCATAAGTTAAACATACCATAAATATCCTTTACATAGCTTAGAAATAGGCTTTGAGGGGTTCGGTGTGCTAAAATAAACTTTTGTGTCATTCAGGGACTAAAAGTGTCAAAAAGTGCACAAGTTTGCATTTTCGCGCATAACTTACGTTCTGAATACATCTGGACATCCAAAAATTTATGTAAGCATGACTACATTATATTTTAGTGTTCGCCTTAAGAAAAATCCATTCGTCGCGTCATTTGGATCGTTTTTCGCGCTTATGCGCATTCCGTCGTAATTAAGCGAACATCGCGATCGTACGACCAAACGAACCGACATCCGAGATATTTTTGAGCATGTTTTGAGTTCCCTATACTTTAACTTCATTTTAGAGCCTTGAAATGAGGTTAACGGGGTTCAAACGCATCGAAAATCGCTTAAACGGGCTGCAGGGACCATTTCTGCCAATTTTGAAAGTTGCTGAAACAAGGGGGGCAGTGGCGTAGCGCCACTGCATGTGGCCTTACCAGTCGCGCTACGCGACTGCCTATTCTGGGCAGAAACATGCAGAAAACGCATTTTTCGCATTTCGGGACCAGATTCGATGTATCGACAGCTGTTTACAGCTGTTTTGCACTCCCAAATCCTTTGCCACATGTTGATAGCCTATGGTTAGTGCCAATTTAGTCACCATAACCTTCCGACACTTGTACGGACATGATTAAGGCACGAGTTCCGAGAAACGATCTTAACGGTTACCCGAAATCTATAAATACCCCACCCCCTTTACTTCATTTCTCACAAATCTGATCATTTGGGCTCTAAGTTGGAACCTTCATTTCATACCTGAGCTATTTTGATCTGGGTTAGCATTCGGGGACCCTTCGTAAGTATTCTTTCGTTCTTTTCCTTATTTTATTGCTTTTCGAGTCCGAAAGTCAAACTTTGTTTGACTTTCAGCGTTGACCAGTAATGGTCAATGCGAAGTTCGTTTGAACTTCGCAACGTGATTGTAATCACGATGGTCATAGTCCCTTGGGATTATGCCTACTGATTACCACGTTGTTTAGGGTCGTAGGGTAAGCGATCTAATAAATCGCTTATACCTTCGAACTCGACCCAGTTTGGTCGATCATTAGGATCCGACCAAATACATTAGGTGACCCTAGTATAGGGCATAACCTTCCGAGGTTATACCCTATGGTCACATCGTTTAAGTAGTTGTATGATAGATAGTTTATATGCCTTAGGTAAATTACCGTAATACCCTTTTCATGTATAATTGGTAACTAAGCATATGTAACCTAAACCTTTGTCATATAACTGATTATGTAACATGTTTAGGCATATAACACTTGTCATAGGACTAGTTAGACGGTCCGAACGCGTTTCACGCGCACGACGCGTTAAAGTAGCATATGTTACCTTAATGGGTCGCGATGGGTCGAAAGCACTTAGGTTTGGTTTCATTGTAGTATGTAGGCCTTGTTAAACCATATCATATGAGTTCCAATACTCATTTGGTTTACCAAGCCTCATCCTATCCGATCTCCCGATTTAAGTCCGGTTTATTTATATAGTTTTAGATTGCCGACTGATTCCGTGCTCCCTCTAGCTTTATTTGGTTGTTGTTCAAGACCTCCAAGCATTCTCAGGCGAGTACATTATTCCCCTCTTTTACTGTTTTCAACTGTTTTGGGGTGACTCATATGTGCTAAATGTTTTCGATGTTATAACGATGGTTTCAAAAACGATTAAGACGATTTATACAAAACTAATAACGATTTCATAAAGTGAACAAACTTGTTGGTTGTAGTTACATAACAAATGACATTCATTAGCAATGATCAAGCCGACCAGTATTAGGTTATGGTACCATAGGATCTGACAAATCCCGTTATTTACTACACCCGTGGTTATGTGTGGGTATGGTAGGTAGCGACTGAATCTGTAATTGTTAACTTACCCTATGGAGGTTTGTTAATACGAAAACGAGAAGCGACGAAAACGAGAAGCGACGAGAGTCACGAAGGTTTGAATGTTATTAGCGAGACGATCATATAAGTAGTTTCACGACCTAAAACGAATTAAACGATTTACGATTGGTTTTCACACGATGTTTTAACGATTGGGTTTCACACGATGTTTTAACGATTGGGTTTCACACGATGTTTTAACGATTGGGTTTCACACGATGTTTTAACGATTGGGTAAACATTTGTACATGATTTACATTTGATCATGCATTTACACGAAACATAGTATTGGTTTAAACCAAGTTTTACTTCAATACTTTGTTTTGTGCGTTTCACCTATGGTTTAGTTGATGCATTTCACTAGCCATACATATTATTTTGGTTATACATATTACATGATTTACATTTGGGCATGAACATCACTTTGGTGGTTTGGTTTGGATTAAGTGATTAAGTAACAATGCGTGTGGAATATGATACAAGCATGGTGGATACGCCGCTGGTACTTCCTATATATAAGTGTTTGTATGGTATTACATATTGTAGCGTTATTTGAATCATTTCAGTTTGAGACATAGAACATTTTATACAAGTAACATACTTTTCACAAGACATTTATTTACAAACAACTTATCTTATACAAACTCATTTTACATGGTTATTCATTTAATCATGCATTATTCTCTTATTATACATATCACCTGAACTTATTATTTTTCAAATGATTTACAAAGACAAAGCAAATTACAAGGTTCATGACTAAACATTTTCTTAAAAACAAAAGTCATGAATCTTATTTTCACAAAACCTATGTACTCGCCAGCATTTCTTTGCTGACCTCGTTTTCACATATGTTTCAGGTATTGTAGGATGATATCGATTGATAAGATGCATGCTCACATAGGACTGGACAAGGCCTTAGTGACTCAATAACAATGATAGACTATGTTTAAATAGTGTATTTAGATTTCCAGACGATGTAATTACTCAATGTTTAATAAAACGAAACACTTTTGATATCCATGGTTATGAAACATTAATTCTGTTGCAACACGCCCCGATGTTTCCGCCGCGATTTGTTGTTTTACGCGGTCGGGGTGTGACAATTGAAAGTGAGTTTGGTAGTGCCGGATACACTAACAAACAGCTATGACTGTGTCTGACCAACTGTTGGGCAACGATGATAAAAGGAGTAGTGCTTGCACTTCATCTTCAAACTTTATTTCAACTGAGGCTAAATGAGAGATAATCGAGTTAAACTCATTAATGTGAGTGGTGACCGACATGCCTTCCTTCATCTTGGTGTTAACCAATTGTCGGATGAGGAATACTTTGTTTGAAGCGGATGGTTTTTCATACATGTTGGACAAAGCTTTCAATACACCATATGTGGTTGTTTCATTCACAATGCTGTAAGCAACACTCTTTGCCAAAGAAAGCCTAACCACACCCAAAGCTTGTCTATCTAATAACTTCCATTCTTCATCATACATGTCATCTGGTTGTTCACCCGACATAGGCAAATGCAAACTTTTCTGATACAATAAATCTTCAATTTGCATTTTCCAAAATCCGTAATCACTTCCATCGAACTTATCAATCTTGATTTTACTATCTTCTGCTATTTAAAAAAAATTACCAAATTACTACTAACCAAACGGGTTTGTATTGCTAAGTGGTAATTTATACGAGCGAAAGCAATAATCAGAAACAAATAACTTATTTGTTTCAAGCTTTAATGGCAAGGGACAAGTACTGATGGATAATGAGATCTTGTTCAAAGTTGAGGGACCTTTTTGATAAAATTGAGAACTTCAATTTTCATCAGAAATAAAGGTTGAGGGGCTTTTCTAATAAATTGAGAACTTTAATTTCTCCACCACCAGAAATAAAAGATGAGGGGCCTTTCTAATTAAATTGAAAACTTCAATTCTCCACCAGAAATAAAACACGTTTGTCTTCTTCTTCTTCTTCCTACGCACAGAACAAAGAAAAAACTTTTTTTTCCTTCTGAAATCCAGCGAACCCTAAGCAAAATCGAAACCCTAGACCTTCGATTTTGAAATCCTAGATGCGATATTCGGCAACAATGGTCTCTAATTTGAAACCCTAGGCGGCGGCTCGTAGCGGGAAGATGACCGGCGGTTCTGACGGTTGTGGCGACGGTTCTGATGACATTGTAGGCGGTTCTGATGGGAACCCGGCGGTGTGGGCGGCAGCGGCTTCTAACAGAAAATGGCTGACGTGAACAATCCGGTAGAAACTGATGCAAATCGGAACCCTAGTTCAGATTTCTGCACCTTCAGGTATCTTCTTCTTCTACACATTCGTTTCTGTTCGGTTCAACAACACGAGCCTGAGCTCTGATAGTTGTTGGGGATCGATACGAGTCAAACACGAACACAATCACAACACAGAACTCACACACACACTCTATTTAGAACACAAAGATTTATAGTGGTTCGGTCTGATCCAGACCTACATCCACTCTCGGTAACTAGGAGTATTTGTTATTAAGCTTGGTACAATTTTACAGATACATAACAATCTCATATATATAAGATTGAGGAAAGAGAAGAATGTCCCAAAACATGATCCGTAAAAATTGGGTTTCAGAGAAGATTGGATCATCTCAGCCCTTTATCTTCTTATCCTGTTTTACATTAGAAAGGATTTTCTGATGTCCAATGGATCAATGCAAGTTTGTGAAACTGGTATTCTTTGTTCAGTCATGTTTCCTCAAATCACACTATTATAATCCACGCATGTATAATCAAGTTAAGCCTGGAAATAGGTTCTTACCAAAATGAGTTTAGGCCAAAATGAATCGTTTTAAATAAATATTGTATTTGGTATGTTTGAAACGGGCCCTGACAATGAGTTTGCCTTCAAATGTGTCGATCTAGAAAGAAAAAAAAACACTATCAAAATTGGTCACCTGCTGACGGTGGATGGCAGTGGTGGTAATGAATACATTAGTGAGTCATAATTGTTTTTGAACAGTGAGAATCTTTGAACTTGTTGTAAGAGAGATCTCACACCCTCCTAAACAGAGGGCCCTAACCCTACTCTGGCCAGACTATGTTGTCTTAACCGGGTCCACGCTAGCGTCAGAGTCTGGCTAACGACGTTCCCCGACAAACCATACCACCACTACGTCAAAAACCACCTACGGCCACACATATGGCCAAATCGTCCGGCCACACTTTTGATTAAATGTGTGGCCAAAGGTCATTTTTAACATTTGAAAAACTTTCATCCCACTTACCGCCACACATTTTACGTAATCATGTGGCCATTATATAACAACTCAAAACTTTTAGCCACACTTTAAGAAAAAGTTGTGACGTTTACTAGTCACACTAAAAAAAGTGTGGCCAAATGTGATCTACGACCACGGTAATTGTTTTATGTGACCATAAACACATGTTTTTGAAACCGTCAGCCACATTTTAAGAAAAAAACTGTGACATTTATTAGTCACACAGGAAATGTGCGGCCACACGTGATCGACGGCCATGGTATTTTTTGATGATGTGGCTAAAAGCATATATTTGGGAAAAACTAAGACGTTTAGTAGCCACACTAAAAAAATGTGGCCAAATATGATCTACGGCCACAATATTTGTGTGATGGTGTGGCTAAAAGGTAATACATATGGCCACATATACTATTTTGTGTGACCAAAGGTTATCCAATAGTCACACTTAAAATTACAAGATTTATGTGGCTTTACATAAACATTCGTCACACCATTGTTATATAGTATATTTTTGCATAACAAAATGATAGCTAATGTCATGGAGAATATATCTGACCAAAGATTAGTTAATTACATAACAATTAGCCTCACCATTGGCACTTTATTTTTGTTTTGTGTGACTGAATGAATGATAGCAAAAGCCATAAATAAAAAAATTTGTGTGACCAAATACCATACAATAGCCACACTTATCATCTCGTGTTTGGTTCCAATTCGAGAAGATCGATTATGTGAATCCCTTTTATTATCTATGTGATTAGCGTTAGCTTCTCAAACGTGTTTGTGTTATTTTATGTTCCCTCCGTACCAGAGATGAGCTAGGTTTCCGAATTGTTCGATTATAACTTATAAGAGTTTTAGATCTGCAGAGTTGAGTTCGAGTGAAGCAGATTTGAGATTTGGTTCTAATTGCAGGCTATGGGGATTGGAATTTTCGGTGATCCCGCCTCATATTGCGACCGGAAAAGGTAAACCCTGGTTTCTTATTCATCTTTCAGTTCATATCATATGCTTTGATTGAACTCCGGTCTAGGGTTTCGTATTGGATGAATTCAAACATATTGAATTATCAGGTGGTTGAATATGGGTTCTCTTAATGAAAGCAAATAAATTCTTAGTTTTCAGAATTAAACTCCAATCTAGGGTTTTGTATTGGGGGAATTCAAACATGTTGAAATCTTCAGCCAAATCAATGTATATGGTTTTTGGATCCTTTGTGCTTGATCTTTGTATTTTATTCACAATTATGTTGGCGGCATCTGGTTTTGTTAATTGCTTACTGGACAATGGACATTATACTTACCAAGGAGACTGTAAATGATTTTTTAAGTGGTTGAATCGTTTCAACAGACTCTTCTTTTTTGTTATTTTATCCAAAAATAATGATTCATGAACTTGCTTAGTTTCATGAATGCTCCTTGATGTGAGCCATAGCCTACATGCTGTAAGACTACTTTGTGTTTGTTCTATTTTACTACTAGTGGGAATGTCCGCGCGTTGCCGCGGGTGACCCGACTCATGTCCGATTCAATTATGCATTGGAGCGCGTTAACGCATTACATGATCAAATCGTCTAATGTGTACTATTAGGTGGCAGCTATCAAGAACTTTGGGAGGTGTTGCTTCCCACCGTGAAAAAATGTTTACAACGCCCTTGACCGGCTCCAGTTAGCTAGCTGATAAAGTTCAAGTCTCGAGCCCACACTCGGCTGTAGTATTTGCAACTTCTTACCCACCGTCTGCGGGCACGTTTAAGGAATCGCTTATGCCCTACATGAAACTGTTGCTCTTTTCTTGCTTATGTTAGTGATCCTGATCAAATCAGAAAACTAATCTACACCATGACAACATGGAGGCCCGAACGAAGCAGCTGCAACGGTTTATACAACATTAACTTTTTAAAGTCAAATAAGACATTTGTATAATACTAATCTGCAACATTTATATTTATATAATACTAATTTGCTACAGTTCTACGCATTAAGTGTTTGTACAGCATGCATAATCTATTGTATTCCTGGCATATTCTCAAAGTATCTGACGTTTTCCGTGATGGTCATGTGGGTTTTTCATGGCAGCCGGTAATGCTTTTTAAAGGTTTTCATGATTGGGTAACACATTTAACTCTATTATGACTGGGCCCTCTTTTGTGATAATGAATTACACTGGTGACATGCCTGCCTTTGGTTCTCAGTTTTTCTATAATGGTCATGTGGCTTATTTTAGCAAGGCAACTGGCATTTGACATGATGGTCAAGTGACTTTTAGATGGCAACTGTTAAAGCTTTCAAAGGTCTGGAGTATTGGCTGTCCCAGTTGACCCGTTTATATATGGGCCTTTTGTATTGTATGACTCATTTTCAGGGGTCGTGATGTTTGCTTGGGTCCTCTATACTATGAAATTCACAATTTTTGAACTGGCTTTCAACCCTTCAGCCTACTGCTAGAACCAGCGGTCATGCACAATTGGTGTTTGCTGAAAGTCACAAACTGAACTTTCAACCTGATAATGCTGTAAGGCATTGCATACCATGGAATGCTAGTCAATTATTTAGTGTGTTTGAAGATGTTAACTCTTCTTACATGCAAAATGAAGTTGTTCATAGACTCCTTCATATATGTGACTGGTGTATCGTAATGTTTTTCATGGTTTGTGTAAAAATTTTAGGTTCGTGTTAGGTTCAACCCGTCATCTCTCAGTTAGAACATTTCTGGGTTAGTGCATGATGTTTTTAGGATTAAAAAAATTATTGATGTTCGGCTTTAAAATTAATAGGAATTCTTGAAACTGATAATAGTGATGTGGGGAATGGTAGCAGCTGGTGATGTGCAACTGTAACAAATCAATGTCCTACAAAATTTTCAGTTTTGGATAACAAATGATGTTCGTTACATTTGCACTACAAATGATGGCATTTTACTCTTAAAAGAATAACTATTCTTATTTTATTCGGTTTCGGAAACGGGTCAAATGGGTTGGTGCCAAAACTTAACTTTTTAAGTTGTAGTATAACTAGGTAGGCAGGTTTATCATAACTTACAAATTTTACATATGATCAAAACCATGGGTGGACCTACATTGATTGGTACGGATTCATGCAAACCCACGCCATTTTAAAATTTTAAGAGAGATTATGTATATGTATATAAGAGCTTGTTTGACTCAAAGACTCAACCTGTGATGTTGACTTCTTTGAATTATGAAGTCAACACTTGTTCAATTATGAATTTAATATGGTGATAAAAGGTTACTGGAGATTTGATAAAATTTGTCACAGTTATGGGCATAAGTTTAGAACCATAGTTTTTTTTGTCTTTACATGTTATATATATAACTAATAATGTCGTCTGACTTGTTAAACAATTTTTCTAACGGGCACAATATTGTTAGAACCAAGTGCATGTTATGAAGCTTTGAGTCAACTAAAATAATGAAATACCTATAAAAATCAGGATTATGTTAATAATCCCAAATACTAACACTGGCTCACATAAGTAGTTATTTACGAAATCTGATGCAAAAAGTGTCAAGCCCGGTTGATAAGCACACACTCTTCTAAATAGTAGATTAGAGTTCGATCCTTGATTTCACATGCAGTTTTTTTAATTATTTAACAGAAAGCCCATATATTAATATTAATTATTATTTTTAATTAAAATAAGGGTCAATTAAAAGAAAAAATATATAATATTAAAAGGTGGGAAGGGAGAGGATTTGGGTTCAAGTCCCACAGACGAAGGGGATTAAAAGAAATTAGCCGTTAAAAAAGGGACCATTAAAAATAGTGTTGGCGCAACCTAGGTTGCAACTAAGATTTAGGATAGTGGTTATTTTTTATTTTCTATTTCTTTCGTTTTCAAACAATTAACTATAGATTTTGTCTAATAACTTATAATCTTCATGTTTAAAAAAAATATAAAAGCACAATATTGTTTGCTTTTTTTTCTATGAACAATCTAATGTAAATTTTACTAAAAATTGTTTTTTTTTTAATCTTCTAATACAACTCTTCAATCATGCATTTATGCATTTTATTAAATATGTTTGACAAATGTAAACAATATAAAAATTTTAATAACTTTTATATTATAAAGTAATTTAAAATCAAATAGTTTTTTGAGTTAATTGCCATTTTCGCCCCTGAGGTTTGGGCACATTTGCCATTTTCGTCCAAAATGAAGGTTTTGTACCATTTTGCCCACCACGTTTGTAACTTTTTGCCATTTTCATCCAAATACCTAACCAATTTACTTAATATCTTATTATGGGTTATTTTTAACCTAACCAAGTTAGTTTATACCTTATTATGGGGTATTTTTGAAATTTATCAATTATAAGGGGGTAATTTATAAATTATCTTCTAGTTATCAACAAAAATAGATACAAATTTCCTATTTTTTTTACCTTCTCTCTCTGTTTCTGTTTACGTTTTCCATTGCTTTCACACCCCAAGACAACTTCCTCATCAACTGCGGTTCAAACACTAACGCCATGGTCTCCGGCAGACAGTTCGTGGCTGATTCTGTTAAACCCGGGTATGGTTTTCTATCTCCAGAAAAATCAATCACTCTCTCAAACCCGAACCCGAATTCTCCCAAACTTTACACCACTGCCAGAGTTTTCACTACTGTTTCCAGTTACGGTTTTGAGATCAATAAAACCGGAACCCATTTGGTACGTCTCCATTTTTCTCCTTTTAACAATTTGAATTACAACTTGAGCAATTCAAATTTCAGTGTTTTAGTAAATGGGGTTTTAATTTTACCCAATTTTCTAGCTGAGGTCACTGTTGTTAAGGAGTTTATACTCATGGTGGATAGAACTCATCTTGATATAACGTTTGATCCTTTGGGGAATAATGGGGTTGCGTTTGTTAATGCTATTGAGGTATTTTCTGCTCCTGTTGATCTTATTGTTGATGGTGGAGCAAAGTCTGTTGGTGTGAGTGGAATTCAAGAATTTAAAAATTTATCATCTCATATTTTAGAAACTGTTTATAGAATCAATATAGGAGGGTCAAAGTTGACACCTTTTAATGATACCCTTTGGAGGAATTGGGTTCCTGATGAAGAGTTTTTAGATATAAAATCATCTGCAAAAACTGTTGCCACCACACAGCTCCCAAATTATCAAAATGGTGGTGCTTCAAAAGAGATTGCTCCTGATAATGTTTATATGACTGCTCAAGAAATGAATAGGGGAGTTTAACTATAAATACTGCTCAAGAAATGAAGATAATTTATAAATTACCCCCTTATAATTGATAAATTTCAAAAATACCCCATAATAAGGTATAAACTAACTTGGTTAGGTTAAAAATAACCCATAATAAGATATAAAGTAACTTTGTTAGGTATTTGGATGAAAATGGCAAAAAGTTACAAACGTGGGGGGCAAAATGGTACAAAACCTTCATTTTGGACGAAAATGGCAAATGTGCCCAAACCTCAGGGGCGAAAATGGCAATTAACTCTAGTTTTTTTGTTATTTATAGAAAAACTCAATAAACCAAAACCATAAATCATATTTATTTGGTAAAAAAAATAGTTTAGATTGGTTGATGGCCAACTAGGCTCAATAAATTTCAATTTTGGTTGAGGAGGCTTAATGATTGTCAATTAGGCCTAATGATGGTAAACTAGGCCCAATGAAGTCCAATTAGGGTTAAAAAGGCTTAATGATGGTCAACTAGGCTTACTGAAAATCAATTAGGGTTAACGAGGCTCAATGATGGTCTATTAGGTCCAACGATGGTCAATTAGAACTAAGGATAGAGATTTAGGCCCAATGAAGGTCTGTTAGGTTTGTTGAGTTCAATGAGTGTCATTTTGGCCCAATGACGGTCAATTAGACCCAACGATGGTCAACTAGGTTCAATGAAGGTCAATTAGGGTTGTTGAAGGTTCAATGAAGGTCAATTAGGAGTGATGGCCAATTAAGCCCAATAGTGATTAAATAGACCCAAATGATGATCATGTAGGCCCAATGATGGTCAATTAGGGGTTTTGAGCTCAATGATGATCAATTAGGGCTCCATAAGGCTCGGCTCGTTTTGAGCTTTTTCTCGAGCTGATCTCAAGCATATCTCAAAATACACTATTTAAAAAATATATACATAAAATCTTACTATAAAATTCATATATCTTAACGAACTATACTAGGCCTTAATGGGTCACAATGGACAATAGTAGATCATTGTTGTCTTGAAGAACTATATTGGGCCTTAATGGATCACAAATAATAGATTAAATATGTCTTAATGGATCATATTGGGTCTTAATGGATCACAATGGACAACATTATATCATACATGTCTTAATGGATTATATTGGGGCTTAATGGATCACAATGGACAACATTATATCATACATGTCTTAATGGATTATATTGGGTCTTAATGGATCACAATGGACCACAGTAGATCGTACATGTCTTATTTGACCATATTGGGCCTTAATTGATCAAAATATCTAATAGTAGATCATGTATGTCTTATTGGACCCCATTGGGCCTTAATAGTCCATCAATAGTTTTCATGCCATACGTATTTATTTTTTGAAAGCTCCAGTCTCTACTTATATATATGTTGTCATTTATGGTGATGAACCAAACTACCATACAAAAAACATTGGTACTTGCATTTGTTTTTCTCAACGTTCCTACCGGTATCGTGACGAAGCGAACCTATTTCAAATGAATAACATCAGCACTACTATCGCTAAAATCGTTTTTTAGTTGCTACCATTTATAACTGGTTTAAATTTAGTAAAGAATGGAGTTGTATACGCATATGTATTCGTTTTTATCCTTTGGCCATTATTCTAAATGCTCTTATCGTACCAGTAACATAATGAACCATACCGATGTTGGGTGAAAAACCATCACAAAGCGTAAAAAATAGGGTTGTCCAAAAAGTTTGGTTTATAATCAAGCCGAACCCGAGCTTACCTTGACTCGACTCGACTCGACTCGGCTCATGAACACCCTACTAAAAAACCCATAGTTTATTAAAAATTTTAAAAATAGATTACATCTTTTAAACATTTTCACACCTAAAAAATTCCCCGGCAACTCAATTTCTCTTCCAATTTCATACTCCCCCTAAAATTTTTCGCTTGTATTCCTCTCCCTCCATTTTCTTCCCTAAATGGATTTCATCTCACCTGGATCCACTCATTCTCTTCACACACCTCTTCAACTCAAAACCCTAGCTCCAGATCCATAATAACAAAGCAAATACATATCTCAAAGCTTCGACCTGAACTACCATTTAAAACCCGATCTGCTACACGTGAGTTTTGGCCAAAACGAGGTCTTCGATTGCAAAAATAGACTTAGGGTTCCGACTAGAGAGATTAAAAGTAAGGAGCGATGGTGGAGTAAATGCGCAGAAGTCGAAGACGTGAGAGGAATCTGGAAAAAGCTTAAGCTTCTTCCAAAGGAAATGCGTAGAACCCTAGTTTTTCTTTCTCTTTCTAATTCGTTCTGATTTTACCCTCACAATCTGATTGATTGATATGCGTATAGGTAGTCAACTTGAAGCCAACAAGAAAGCTATGAAGAGCCAGGTTAGTTCTGATTTATCCACAACTGTTTCAATCTGTTTAGGGTTTAATGTTTTAGGAGATTTGTTTCTGAATCAAATGGAGTGTTTGTTTCTGATAGTATGTATGTTGATTTGGTAGTTTTTACTATCAGATAATAATAATAGGGCAGTGGATATGATTTTTGAGGTCGTGTTATGTGCAAATGTTTTTTAACTATTATAATTGTGGTTTTTTCGAGTCTTAATAATAAGATGGAATGAAGGTAAAGCTTCTTCCTGATTCTAGTCTTGAAGTTTGTATAATTTGGAATAATATGTTTTAAAGAAAACTTTGTAGTTATTAGATTTAATAGATCTTGGACATCCATTTTAATGGTGGGTGACTAAATAAAAGGGGAGGTTGGGGTGATTCATTTCATAGACTTATACTTGTTTATGCATCCATTTTTTGGGATCGAAGCACCGAATCAGTTTCAGCGGGTTAGTAGGTATCATATTTGGGTAATGAAATAATTGTAATAAACTTTTAATGAATTCAGTTTCAGTAGGTGAGGTACGGATGATTCTCTAAGTTGTTTCTATCACACTCCCTAACCACTACAGCTGCTAGTCACCATCACTTCGAGTGACTACCATCACACCACAGGCAAGTTCCAATTCAGCCGTCACATTGCATGTCGAATCGATTTAGTGTATTTCTCGCTTGAGCTTGATTAGGGATTTGATAGATATTCTTATTTGCACTCTCAAATTCGTGTGTTTATTTGGTGTTTTGCACCCAACCTATCTGATGAAATATTCATTGTGTTATGATTCTTCACTGTAATATGTTCAAACTTGTTCGATATTTAACAGTAATCTGTTCAAACTCGTTGATAATTGCGCAATTGTTTGATAATTTTAGCAGTTGGTCAATAATCTTGCTTGTATCATCTTATTATGACCTAATCTAATGAATTCGAATAGTTTTCAGAGATGCTTTAATTTGCACAATCATTGGTAGTGATATATATTATCCTTCTTCCAGTTGTGAAGGAAGTCCTGCAGGTCTTCGTTCTGTAGTGAAATAATTTGGTGCTGGTGGGAATGGGCAAGTGGATTGGGTAATGAATCATTATGAATTTGGTTCTTTCATGGTTTAAAAAAAATGTTCGAGGCATCTGTTTTGAGGTGGCGCCTCGGTGGTCAATTTTATACGCACGCCTCATTTGGTCTTAGGCGGTCGTATCTGGTAGAGGCGTCTGTATTAACAGTTAGGGTTTCTTAGTTTGGAGACGAACGATTAGGTTTTTACTTTTTAGATGTAAAACACGCATGCTCCGTTGGTGATGTGACTTTTTATAAAAGTGGGCTCTTTCTTAAAACTTGGGCTCATTCCTAAAACTTGGGCTCTCCTAAAAATAAAGACATTTTAACTTAGCTCAATGAATTCTTTAAGAATTTATTGGAATTTAGAAGTATTATTTTATTTTTGTATAAGATATTTAATTTTTAATACTATTTTTTAATTCCGCCTCTATCTTACGCCTCGGTTCGCCTCGAGGCTTATGCCTTGTGAGGCGAAGGGAAAATGCCTAGATACTCGATTCCCTTTTTTTAAACCTTGGGTTTTGATTTGATGATGCTATGTTGATGTTTTATCTTCAGTCCAGTGAACATTTAGGTGATATGGCTGAAGCAATTGATTTGACTGGAGATGGAGGTGTTTTGAAGACGGTTGTGAAGAGTGCTAAACCTGATCCAATTGCTCCTTCAAAGAGCCTTCCTTTTGTTGATGGTAATATTATTTAACACTTCTAGACTAAAATTGCTTGCTAGTGTGGCTCTGATTCTAGTTTCACTGTCTTGAATTGGTGCTACTATCCAATACTACTAAAATATGTGTATGTTACTACTAAAATATGTGTATGTTGCTGCTCATATACCATGCTCTTGGGTTATATATATGTCAAACATGTTACGCCACATTAGAGTTGAATTCTTATTGTTTAGGTGATAGACACAACACTGTCATGTGTTTATTTGTATCACACACACACACACACACACACATATATATATATATATATATATATATATATATATATATATATATATATAGGGTAAGGTTCATGCGAGAACCACCTTTATTGCGAGAACCGCGAGAACCAATGTAAACACACCCTAAAATAGCTAAAAAACCTAACCCCCCCCCCCCCCCCCACAAGCTAAAATGCTAAAAACTAAACCCCCAAAAAACCTAAAAAAATCTTTAAAAAATCTAAAAAACACACAATTTTTTTTTAATATTTTTTTATAAAAAAAATCGCTACTTTTAATCCTTCTCCTATATATATATATATATATATATATATATATATATATAGGATAAGGATCCGTTAGGAACCACCCTTTATTGCGAGAACCAGTATGAACACATGGCATTTTTGTAATTAAAGTGAAATTCCATCTAACAGGGTTTACATCTTCCATCTTCGTTCTGTTCATATAGTTAGGGTTTGCATCCTCATTCAAATCATCGTTCACTGCTACCACTCCCCTTACAACCGCCGCCGCCGTCGACACATCACCTCTACCACCACCGCGACACCACCGCACCACCACCGTGATAACTCCTTCGCTGACAACTCCTCCGACGACAACTCATCCAGTGACATTCATACATCTGCTCATAAGTCACCACTGCAATAACTAATTCAGATCGTCCTTCTACGATTACTCGGTTGAATACATCATTTATCCGGTAATCACAACAAATTACATACTTTTTTATTACATCCATTATGTTACCAATTTCTATGTTGTTACCAATTCCCACTGTAAGTGTCCTTATACGATTACTCAGTCCGATTATATTGCTATTTTTCATCTACTTACAAATAAACATGATTTCACTTGTAACCCCTTTGTGATGCATATGGCATCTTCTGATTCATCACATATATACCCTCCTCGTCAGTCTATTGGGTTCACAGTTCAAGCGGCTAGAAAAGTCCTAGAAGAAGCTTGTTTTGGGTCGGATTTAAGGTGTCCGAGTGGCTTAACTGGGTCCCTATTAAAGTTAATGGTTTCATATAGAGAGTGCTGCAGAATCGGGTTCCGGTTGGGGAAAATCTGCGTGCGAGAGGGGTTTGTCCTATTATTGGTTGCTGCATAAAGTGTGCGGGGGTTTCGGAGTCGGTCACACATGTTTTTATTGAGTTCCCGGTAGCCAAGGTAGTGTGGATGAAGATCTTTGTTTGGTGTAACTGGGACCTTACAGGCCTCTCATCTCATCCCTGGAGCAGCTTGTTTAGGAGTATACGCGACTAGATTCTTATGTCAATAGTACATTGCTTTTGGGTATAATTTACTCCACTTTATGGGTAATTTGGAAGGATAGTAACAACAGACTCTTTAAGGGGGGCAAGCGTTCTTTGGAGTCGGCTTCCGAGGATGTTATTAACCTCTCGTTCGGATGGGTAAAATATTGTTTGAAGTTCTGTGTTGATAGCTGGGAAGGCTGGGTTAATTTGTTTTTTGTTTGTTATTTTATGTTTTGTATGACTGTGTATGTGCAGAGTATGTTCTGCACTTTTTTGTCTTGTTTAGATTTTTACCCCTTGTTGCTGTTCTACCAGCTAATCGCTGGTATTTCTTTTGTGATATGAGAAGTTTTGCTGCTGTTCAAAAAAAAAATAGCATTTGCTTGATTACTCTATGTTCCTGTATCATTGTTTATTTAACATTGTTCATTTTTTTGTTTATCTGATTGATCAATACAACGATCATGCACATGTGCATTATGTTGATAACACCCATACTCATCACCGATCGTGCACATGTGCATTATGTTGATAACACCCATACTCGTCATCCGTAAACTGTTAACCATCATTAACATGAACATGCACATGTGCATCACGTTAACAACACCCCATAATCATAATTGATCATACTGTTAACCATTAATACATTACCGTGCACATGCGCATCACATTGCCAACACCCTTTAATCATCTCCCTATAATCAGATGTTAACCATCAGCACATTTCCCATGCACATGTGCATCGTAACGGTAACACCCTATAATTATCACTCTAATACCCTATAATTATCACTGATAAACTGTTGACCCACTATAATCATCACTGATAAACTGTTGACCCACTATAAACATCACCGATAAACTGTTGACCATGTATACATGGTTGACCGATAAATTGTTGACCATGTATACATCGTTGACCGTTTAAACATTGTGCGTACACATTCCATATGTTTTATTAATTATGATATTTATATCATCTTTTTATTCATTTTATTTTTTGTTTATATATAGGAACAATCCTACTTTGAGCATTGTATACACCGGTACATATTTTGTTCAAAAGAATGGTACATATTATGTTCAAAAGAAGGACAACAAAAAAATACATGAACTACTTATAAATTGATTATCACTTGTTTTTTTGTTTACATTCCTTGTTTAGACTTATTTTTTATCTACTTAGCGTTGTAGTATTCACTGTTGTATTCATGACCAATTAACATAAATTACCAACATGTTCACTGTTTCAACATCATGCACATGTGCATTACCCAACGCGTGCATTTTCAACATTGAAACCATACCATCTAAACTTATCGATGCACGGTTTTTAATGCCATTATATTTTAACTACATGTACTCCATTTTCAACCTACCTATTATACATTGCAACGTATACATTATGCACATATGCATTCCCACCATATAATATGTCAAACAACATTATACATTACCACCTCTACGTTATACACATGTGCAATGCCAACATAAACTATGCCACTCATCATATCACATCAATAGGTAGCTGTGCATTTCCAACATATACTATACCTACACCATACAACATTGTAAACTACATATCCTATACCAAACACCATCATACACTACCACTATGCATAATAATATATAAATATGTACATGTGCATTGGCAACATAATCATTTATGTCACAATAATAAACACTTGTGTATTTCTAACATATACTATACTAACCACCATATAACATTTGAAAACATTATAAACTGATTATAATCATCCGGAAACACATCATATATCACCACTATGCATACTAATTCACCTTATGCACATGTGCATTTCCAACATATACTATACCATATTACATCAAATTACTAAATTAACGATCGTATAGTTGTCATCGTCCAATAAAAAATATAAATTATCAATAAAAAGATAACTAACATATAAACAACCATACAAAAACAACCATAATTTTCAATATAACACGTTCTATGCAACTTTCTTTCATTAATGGTGGAAGTTTTCCACCGTCTCGTCGCCCTTGTCAACCATCACATCGTGCTTTTTACTTGTCCTATTCCTTGTATTTCTTTCTCCTGCAATAACTGCACATGACATCAGACAACATCGTTCAACATGAAAGTAATATACTACCAACTGCATCATCGACTAATAACCAAGCTTTTTTGGCTTTTCGTTTAACACTTTTGTATTCACCTTCCTTATCATCTGGCAGTTTTATTGCCCCTTCGTCATTCTCTCTCAACACAAATGTTATTTTCTTCGCTTTTTTTCGTTTTTTACCTACAGTAATAATTGAAACATAATATAACCAAAATGCAATTTCAATTAGTATGTGCATTAAACACCTTTTTTCATTACCGTAAACGATATGGATTTGTGCATCTATATGCACTTTGTGCATCAATATGCACATGTGCATCACATGTCATTGTCATTATGCACTTGTGAATCAATATGCACATGTGCATCACGTATTCTTATATTATTTAAAATCAATCCATATGTAAAGTTCACTGTTATGTGCTCAAATTCAATACGCACATATGCATCACTTTAAACAACAACATCAACAGAATCTAATTACACAAAATCATAAACACGTATATTAAACAAAACTGCTCATGTTCGCTATGCACATGTGCATCACGTGAAACAATAACATCATCATATTCTAATAACACAAAATCACAATAACCCCATCATATCCTAATTACAAAAAATCACGTATCTTACATAAAACTGCCCAAGTTCACTATGCACGTGTGCATTACCTAAAACAACAACACCAGCGTATACTAATTACACAAAATCATCTAAACATATCCTAAACAAATATGCTCAAATTCACCATGCACATGAATGATATTATTAACTTTATTTGCTCAAATTCGCTATGACACACTCATTTAATCATCTATTCTTATAATCACGTTGCCCTAATTACGAACGGATTAAAAATCCACAATGCTTATAATCACGTTGCCCTAATCATGAATGGATGAAGAATGCACGATCGATGATTAAGTTCATAATATATATTATACGACTAATTTTGGACGAACTTTGGGAACTAACCTCGATTATATGACTATATACTGGTAAAATCTTAGATCTGAGATAAAATCTAAATCCAGATGCTTCAATATCCCGAACTGATGATGGTGAAGTGATGATGTATTCGAGACGATGATGTAATCGATCAACTGTTGAATATTGTTGAGAGATTCAGGGACGGACTGTTGAGAATTGTTGAGAGATTCAGGTTGAAGGTTGAGAAAATGTTGAGAGATCTGGATCTAATCAGAGGTTAGAGAGAGTGGACGTGAAAGTTTGTATTAAATGTAATTTAATTTGTGCTTGAAGTCCAATATTTTAAAAGTTGTTTGGTATTTACAAAATTGCCCCTTGTTCACATTGGTTCTCGCGGTTCTCGCATGAACCCTACCCTATATATATATATTAAGATTAGGAAAATGGGATCTTATGGGGTGTGTGGACTGTTGGACAGTGCATTATGAAGGGAGTCTGGTTGAAACAGGTGAAGTTTTTGATACTACACATGAGGACAATACAATTTTCACATTTGAACTTGGCAAGGCCGCAAGGGCCCTGTGATTAAGGCATGGGATGTTGCATTGAGAACAATGAAGGTTGGCCCATTTTTTACCTAGTAACACATGTTTCAAATCCTCTTCACATCTTAGTATCCAAAACTGACCAACGAACTTCACTTTGGCGACCTCAACATCAACCAATAAAGCTGGTAAATATCTCCTGATATTTTTCTTATTCCTCGGTTTCAAAACTTTTAAAGTTATCAGTTAAAATTTTGCGACTTGGTTTTATAGTATATTTGAAGATTTTTATTATCAACAATCATACACTTTGGTTGACTTGTGGTTACTTTGCATTATGGTCGTTAGATGTGTATACAAAAGCTTCAGTTCAGTAAATGCTCTTTATTCCTTGTACGTTGAGCTGCTGCCAATAAGAATTGCTTCTGGTATGTTAACTTCTAATTTAAAAACCGAGCCAAGCCGAGTTCAAGCTAATTAATTTTCAGCTCGGTTATGTGAATTTGAGCCTAGCTCTAGCTGACTCTGACTCGGCTCGGTTCAGCTCAGGAACAACCCTGTCTACATGGCGCCTTCTTATTGGATTATACTTGGGTGTAATCATTTGTAATGGTCAAATGCTTATTTTTTTAGAAGTTGATCAAATGTGTATTCAAGTAAAAGTGGTCATTATATACATACATTGTTTAAATTCATTTTGATTTATCACTCGAAATTAAAACTACTCCATTTTTACATTTAATATTTACGAGTTCATAATCTTAATTTTTAGGTTAGGGAGGTTGCCAAAATAACTTGCAAGTCAGATTATGCCTATGGTAGTGTTGGTTCTCCGCTAGAGATTCCACCAGAGTAATTACCTCGTAGCTTATCGTGTCTAATATTTTGCAATTGTTGTTAACTAGAGGTAGCTAGTTTTGATTATCAGCACAGTTGACTATATTATTATTGATGGACTTCAAAATGTGCAGTACAACTCTTATGTTTGAGGTGGAGCTAGTAGCTTACAAGCCAAGAAAAGGTTATACTAGCGCCTCAGATGAAAGGGCTAGACTAGAGTAAGTTATTTATCTAACTTCATACACTTGAACTTATAGTTGCATGCTCAAATGGATCATGTTTAATAACTAGTGAGCTGAAGAGGCAAATGGAAATGGTTGTTGCACATAATGAAGAAGAGAAAAAGAAGTGTGAAGAAGCAAAGACAGCAGCTGCTGCTTGTATTCAAGCATTGAGTATATGGACTCCAAGAAAACAATCTAGAAATATCTCTTAACTTTTGTGTACATTTGTTTCCCTTTGCAATTTTTATGGATAGACTTTGATTAGAAGTTTTTCTTTAATTATTAGTATTTAAACTGAAAACCTATGTATAGATTTTAAACTATTATTGTTAATATCATTTGGTTTATAGACTATGGGGCTGTTTGGCAACATCTGAACCAATAAGTGCTGAATGAATAAGAGGTCTGAATGGTTAAGAGGCTCTGAACCAGTAAGTACTGAACCAGTAAAGTGTTGTTTGGTTGCACATCTGAATGACTCTGTAAAATGACGTTTTTACCCGTCTGAACTACTTAGCAACATAGCAGCATACATACTTCAACATAGATATACATACAGAATTCAACATAGATATACCTTCATGACAAATTCAAACTCAACATAGCAACATAGCAACATAGCAACATACAGAATTCAAAATCAGAATTCAAGCTCAACAACATAAGAACAGATACAAATTCAGAATGTGTAAATCTGACCTAATCGATTGTAGAGGAGGGCGGCGACGTCTGTGGAGGTGCGGCTGTGGAGGTGTGGAGGGGAGGTGGCCAGCGACGTCTGTGGATGTGCGGCTGTGGAGGAAGCCGGCGATTGTGGAGGTGTGGAGGGGAGGTGGCCGGAGATCGACGTGTGGTGGAGGAGAGGAAGGGATGCAGCGACGTGAAGGAGAGGAAGGGTGGAGAGATGGAGGGATAAACTTTCATTCAGCTCTGAATGGTTTTTAGGGCACAAGGGTAAACTTTCATTCAGATGTGAGAAAGTGCTGAATCATTCAGTCTGAATGGTTTTTATTCAGATGATATTTTTTGGTGAACCAAACATGCAAGGTCTGACCGATTCAGAGGCCAAGCCTCTGAATGAAGCCATTAAGAGGCAACCAAACACCCCCTATCTTTTGTTTATTCAGTTTTTATTTTACAAAAAAAAAACTGAAAATAAAATAAATAATTACATGAAAATGGCCACATAGAACCATACTAAATATGTGTGACCAAAGGTTAAACAATAGCTACACTTAAAATTACAAAATCATGTGGCTTTACATAACTATTAGCCACTCCACTGTCACTTTGTTTTTTGTTTGTGTGACAAAGTGATAGTAAACGTCATGGGAAAAAAGTTATGTGTGACTGAAGGTGAGACAATAGCCACACCATAATCACTTTGTTTCTTGTTTGTGTGACTAAATGATATCAAACGTCATGGGAAAAAAGTTATGTGTGACTAAAGGTTATACATTAGCCACACTTAATAAAAAAAATCATGTGGCTTTATATATCTTTTAGCCACACCATCGTTTTTTTGTCTTTTTTATGTGACGGAATGAGAGCATACGTAATGGGCAAAATGAATATATGTGACCAAAGGTTAGATAATAGCTACATCGAAAATTATAAAGTTTCATGTGACTTTACATAATCATTAGCCACATTATTGTTACTTTGTTTTTATGTGACAGGTTGATAGCAAACGTCATGAGAAAAGTAAATTATATGTGACCAAAGGTTAGCCATTAGCCACACTTAAAAACACAAAACATCATGTGGCTTTACATAAACATTAGCCACACTATGGTCATTTTTTTGTGGGAAGAAATGATAGCAAATGTCATATGGAAAAAAAGAATGTGTGACCAAAGGTTAAACAATAGTCACGTTTAAAATTACAAAACTTTATGTGTGACTAAAGGTTAGACAATAGCCACATTTCAAATTACAAAGTTGTTTTGTGTGTATAGAAATAGTTTTTAGCCACACTTACAATAAACTTATGTGACCAAATAATAAAACAGCCACACTTACATTGAGTTTATGTGGTCGTTGCTACCATTTAGTCACACTTAATGGATCAAATGCTTGATTACAACAACTCTTTTTGCCACATTTTTTTTAAATTGATGTGGCTAAAATAAACTTTTATGTGACTATATAATAGAAACAAATACACTTACAATAAATTCATGTGGCTATTGCTACCCTTTAGTCACACTTATTCTAAAGAATATCTTATTCCAACAAGAAATAGTGGTACCCTTTAGCCACACTTTTCAGTTGCTACAGCCACTAAACATGAATGTGACTGTATGATACCTACGATGACTCGACCTTTGGTCACACTTGAGCTGGAAAAAAAAGTGTGGCGAAAGGTGTATAGTCACACTTTCTTTATGTGGCCGTAAGCCTTTTTTGACGTAGTGCACCCACTGCCACTGGCAGGGGCTGGCGCTGCCACAAGAGAGAATCTCTTTGTCATAACGCACGGTGGACAACCCGGGGTGCTTTGGGCTCGAACTCTTGACCTAGGGTCTGGGAGAATTAGCATTCATTGCCTTAATCCACCAAATATGACACTAGTGTGGATTGAACTTGGGTCTACAGTCTCCAAGGAGAACCCAAGTCTTTCCGTCCACTAGACCACAAGTGATGAATCATAATTGGTTTTGTAATTCATAATCGAGTTCATGATTTCAGGTGTAAATTAAATTATACATTTTTAGGCAACCAAGTAAAACATCTACCACACTTTCTAAAATTATTTGCGTAACAAAGGAGCAAAATTTTACATAAATACATACCAATCATTCATCTATGTCTATAAACTATATTATAAAATTTATTACAAATGAACAAAAACCATTGATTCAAATGTCACATCATAATGATCGGGAATAAAAATCGGGAAGAAGCTTCTTTTCTGAAGAAGAACTTTCCTGGCTCTCATCCATGTAAGTTGACGAATTTACCCAAGGAGGCCCTAGACTGTCGGCTGAGATAGTGGTTGCTTGTGTTTGACTGTCATGTGATATCAAATCAAAGGCTTTGAATCTCATGTCTGGGTCCCCTGGACCTCGTTTGACGACCATTGGGGGCTGAACCGGCATTTTACCTTCCAACATTTTGACCACGGATGACATGGGTGGCCTTAGGGTGGGAGATGCATTTGTGCATAGAAGAGCCAAGTTAAGCATCCTCATTGCTTCTTCTTTTGAGTATTTTCCTAGACTAGGGTCCACTAACTCCAAGAGATTACCTTGCTCTTGCAGCACACATGCCTTTGCAAATGAAAATGATAATCATTAGCTCTTGTTTTTATCTCAAACATATCAAATCGGATAGACATGGTTTCAACATGTTACTCAACCCACATGAAACAAAATACGGTTTGAAAGATTAAATTTACCCAGTCGAGGAGGTAGACAAACTCTTCCTTTGAACTGTAATTTGTATTGCTTTTCCCGCTGACAATCTCTAACGCAACCACTCCGAAGCTATAAACATCAGCTTTATCCGTCAAGTACCCTCTCATTGCATATTCTGGAGCCATATACCCTCTACAAATATGCACCAACAAATATCTCCGCATTTGTATAATTCTACCAAATCGTGTAACATGTAAAAAAACAACAAAAAATAGAATGTGAAACTCGCATTGTTCCGGCGATTCGTGTGCTGATATGAGTATTCTCTTCTTCATCCAACTTTGCTAAACCAAAATCTGATATTTTAGCATTAAGATCCTTGTCAAGAAGCACATTAGTGGCTTTTATATCTCTATGAACTATTTTTAATCTCGATTCCTCATGGAGATAAGCTAAGCCCCGTGCTATTCCCACACATATCTTCTTTCTTGTGGGCCAGTCCAAATTAAGTTTCTGGTCCTCACGACCTACATAAAATATCATATTAAAACTTAGAGCGGTTTTTTAGAATAAAAAAAACATGTATATACAGGAATATCAGAAAACTGAAGTATTTACCGAATAGGGCGCGTGCAAGGCTGTTATTTTCCAAGTATTCATACACCAGTAATAGTTCTTTTCCTTCAATGCAACATCCAAAAAGTTTCACAAGATTTGGATGTTGTAAAGCGGATATCATGCCTATTTCAGTGACAAATTCACGGTTTCCCTGTTTCGATCTGGAAGATAAATGCTTAACAGCAATCTCAGAACCATCTGTGAGTACACCCTGAAAATAAACGAAAAAACTTTGATATAATCATTTAAATATACTAGCAAATAAAAAAACCATGTGGAGTTGTATTTTTTTCACCATGTACTCTGGTCCAAAGCCTCCTTCACCAATCTTATTAGCAGAATCAAAGTTATGAGTTGCACTTTTGATTTGTCGTAAACTAAAATAACCCGTTTGTAATTCAAGTGCGCGAAGCTCTGTGAATAAGATAACAGTTTTAGCTTAATGGGTAACAGCAATTTCAGAAACAATATTAGAGCTAGTGGTGACAACAACAACCCGAATGAGCCGATTTGGGCTCTATATTTCAGAAAGAAAAAGGTTAGAAAGAGGTAACGGGTCAAACGGGCTAAAAGTCGCCCATAGTCTAATTTTATTCCACATATCCTCTGCAACTATTTTATTCAAAGGTGTAGATTATTATTTTAATAATATTGTTTTTTCATAATTTACACGTTAGTTATTTATTTAAAGAAATGGACAAAATAGTGGTTAGGGGTAATTAAATCAAATCTGACCCGGCCCGATTTAACCTAAACCCATGTGACATACACTATCTTTATATATTGTTCTTACCTTTATCTTCTTTATCTCCACCTAAATAACCTTTCTTCCAAAGTATGGCTAACACTAGCACAACAAATGCGCACGAACCGATCACAATTCCAGCTATAGCTCCACCAGAGAGTCCTGATCCTGTACTGACGTCAAAGTCTGCAAAAGGCGAATAAGTAGGTTACACTTGCTCTTAAAGTAAGAATACAAAATAAAAGCAAATAAACTAATAATAACTTGAAAGGTAATAAAAATCCCATGTGACATGATCAGTAAATTGAAAGATTGCACTAACTTGGTGTTATTGCGATAGCGGATAGAAGAGGCCCGTATACACCTCTTTGTGGAATCGCATTAGTCCCCTTCCCTGCCCAGTACAAGTGGATCTCCAGGGTCGTTCCATTAACCATAACATTATCGAAATCTATGAAAGTACCCTTGCCAACACCGTTAGCTCTTTCCACAATGTTGAAGTTTTTCCTTTGTAGAACTCCCTATGTGAAAAGCCAAATTATATTTGTAATTAATCTCCAATTAAAGTTGGTAATTTTATTCCATTTGCTTCAACCTGATTTCACTTACTTGGATGGATATATCAAAAAAGCGTCTTCCAAGACTACTAAAAGTCGTGTCATTAGTAAAACTTATTTCAGCAAAGTGAAGCCTCACTTTATAACTCCCCTGCAGCAAACACAGTGCATAGTACCTTAGTGAAGTGGGAGAAAAACGAGCGGTGCGATATATATCACCACCTGTCGCATTTGATTCAGGGGATTTAAATGGAGCTTTCTCTTCGCCCATGAAAACACCATTCGTGCTGTAAGCCCATCTCTTATCCGGATTATAGTTAAAGTAAGATTGTTCGTCATTTGAATCTTGTAAATATTCGTTACCATCAACGACTGTACTAGGTCCACCACAATTAATGTATAATGAATGAACTGCAATGTATTGCATTTGTGATTATGTTAGTGATGAATATAACAAAAAATGGAGGTGAAAATTGCAAAGCATTGTTTTTATTCTAGATTTATCAAAACAAGAAATTTCGCTAGAAACCGAACGGTCAAAAGTTATCAAAAAGGTTTAGAGAACTACTGTAATAATACAATCTGTTATTTTTTACCTAATAATACAATCTGTGATTCATATATAACACATTAACTATTTACAAAAAAAAAAAAAAAAAAAGGGGGACATGCACGCCAACCTGACCCGACCTGCTTTGGGCAACTTAAGTGGTTGCCTAACCCACCCATTTTTCCACCGCCAAAGAAAAGAAGAGAAAGGAAAAGCTTATTTAATCTTACGGTTGGGTTTACTGCTGCAAGTAAGTTGGTCTTTCAAACACCAAGCATATCTATAAGTTTAAATCAAGTTAGGTCACATTATAATATATAATACAAAAGTGTGTGTGTGTATAGGTGGTGATGGGACATACTCGTTGCTTGTGGCCGAAGGTGAAAGGGCTGAAACTAAATTCCTGTGGTAAAGGTACCCGATGAATCAGTGATAAGCGAAAATACAAAGTAATGTTTGTATATCTAGCATATAATTGGTTACAAAACTTACAAACTAGATGAGTAACAGTTCTTTTCTTGAGACTGGTTAAAGTTGTTGTAAGACAAGTCGCTACAATATAAAAAAGTGATATGAATCATAAGTCTCTACATTACTGTCACACAGACTGAAAACATATAACATAATTATAAATTTATAATGATTAAGAGGAATCACTAACATCTTTTCTTTTTTCAAAAATACCCAAGCAGGTATCTCTCCGGATAGCGAGTTGTTATTTAAAAACCTACGTCCATGGAGTCATACACAACATTTTATCTCAAATTATGAAACAAAGTCAAAATAAATAGGAAATTTAGGTGTAATATATTTCTAATTAGTTGCATACAAAAAATTTAATGGTAATGTAAGAAACGATTTCGGTATTGGACCGCTCAGATTGTTGAAGCTCAAGTCTCTGCAAAAATGAATTATTTTGGATAAAATTAAAGATAATCAACACGTTATTAGATATCTAACCAAACAAAAGAAAATACTTACATAAGCTTGAGTTCGCTCGGCTCTCCTATGTCTTCAGGTATTGAGCCATTAAGTAAACAGTTTCTCAGGATCCTGCAGAAAAATTATGTTAATTAACTCATTAATTCATTATTTTGTCTTGCACTCAATCAATCAACTCACAATCTAGTCATCTGTGTCATAGCTTCCAGATTAGGAAAACTTGAACTTGATGTTCCAGCCAAATCAGTTATCCTCCTGACAAATGTAAGGAATATATAAGAACTCAAAAACAAAATGAAAAAAAAAAATAATGAGAAAACAAAATGGAGGCTTAATAATGTGCTCACAATTCCTTCAACTTTGTCAATAGAGATATTGAAGAGGGAATTGGTCCCTCCATTGATGTTCCTTGCAAATCACTGCACAATAATTATATATGATCAATATTCTAGAAGTTGGACTATTCAAAAACCGAAAGCAAAATAAGACTCACAGTCTCATGAGGTTTGTCCAGTTTCCGATAAAATCAGGAATTCTCCCGGATAATGAACTGCCGTCTATCCTACTGCAAGAAAAATACAAAAGCTTCAAAATTTTGATAAATGTTTATTGAATCACTAATTCACTCTTTTGGTTAAATGAAACGAAAATGACTTACAAGTCTTCTAAATTGGTCAGGTTGCCATATGACTCAGGTATGGTTCCTGTAAAGTTATTTGCAGAAGCAAGGCTGCAAGAAAAATGATAAGTAAATTAATTTATCATTGAACCAAAGATAAATTATACTTGGAACATGGTCAAGTAATCATACAATCTTCTCAAGCGGGGCAAACGGCCAAGACTTTGAGGAAGTGGCCTTTCAAGCAAATTGTTTTCTAAGACTCTGTTGTACAGATCAAAAATGTAAATAAGCAATCAAAGGTCAAAATTGTATATAGTGTAGCCATGTAAGGGTCTTCACTTACAGCTCCTCAAGTGTAGAAATATCACCCATTTCTTCAGGTATAGACCCACTGATTCGGTTCCCTATTATTTTCCTGTGGATAATAAAGTATCAAGAGGCAATTCTCAGAGTTTGAGTAAAGAAGGGAAATATTGAAGCAAATAAATGGTGTAGTAACTCTTACAAAATGCTAACGCGAAGCTGACTGAAACGGGTCGGAATAGTGCCATTTATATAGTTGCGAGATAGATCACTGTGTAGTAAACAACACAAAACGTGTATTAATATTAGATTAAATTGAATATTTACAATATACACAATACGGTTTATTAGCGAAGTGAGTATATTGTTTACTACTTCCAGCATAATGAAAGCTTGATGATCCACTTACATTTCTGTCAGATAAGTGAGATTAACAAACTCTTCAGGTAGAACTCCTGCCAAATTGAGTCCTCTTAGTTGGCTGCAATTTAAGAACACGTGTGGAAATACATCCAAAACACCGATTAGCGCTAAAGTGGACTTTGAGCCTTCTAATAATAGACATGAAACAATATATAACTGACATGGATAACATTTTATGGAAAAATAAATTAGCAAACAAAGTACATCTGATGGTCAAATGATAACAATCAAATAAAGATATGTAGATTCATACATTGTTGATATGTGGCAAACAGTGGCGGTACAGTTGCAAGTTACATTGCTGCCAAAGTCCATAAGCCCATCCTCATCAAAGGTAACTGTGTTATTAAGCCCAAAACCTCTGCTGCATGAATCACTAGCAACATTCCAATTGCTATATTGTAGTTTTGAGGCTATCATCCTCATAGCTTCAACTGTTACAAACAGAAAAAGAAATATATATGAATTGGCATATATTATAAAAGGCATTGTTTAGGTTATATTTGTGTAAAAAACAGTGTTTATTACAATTTTTTTATAAATTACTATTATGTTTTTTTTGTCTAAGGGGTCAATTGAAATTTCCAAGGAGTGCGGGTGAAAAATTCCATCAGTCTAGATTTTATCGAAAAATTAACACTAAAAAATATTTTTTCAAGGGGTGTGGCCGCCCACCCACAAATGTGGGTAGGTCCGCCCGTGCAAGATATAACCCTTGAATGTAAAGAAGAAGCTAAGGTGATATAATATCTCATTGAAATATGTATTATTATTTTTTTAGTGAACTTTCTAAGACATTTTAGCTTGATTATTTTGTAATTATGATGTTTGGAGAAAAGTGTTAAACCTGACCTCACGTGTCAGGGACCAAGAACAAACACTACACGTGAGGATTTCCGTTTGTGCCATTTTCGATGGGCATCTAAGTGAAGGGACGAATCTAGGCTTTAATCCCGAGTTTGAACCTGACGGGAGGGAAGGGTTTACGGATTCCATCCGGTTCCCGCACATAGGGGGTACGGTCTCACGGCGGTCGAGGAGTCGACCTTGAACATATCCCCGAGCATGATGGATTTACATGTGAGTTTCTATACCGTTAAAGTCAAGAAATTCAATTTAAAGAAAAGATTATAGTTCGCCTTCATCAATATATTTTAAGAAAAATTAAAAAAAATAGACAATATTGACCATGACTTTTCAAAATAGACTTACTTTTTAACTTTCGAAAGTGTTTACACCAATCGAAAATCCACACCCATGTCTCAGTTGTACTTTTTGGCACAAATTCATGTTTAATGAAGAAATATCTTCAAGCCTTTGTCACACTTAATTTTTTTTGAACTTGATCAATGATTAAACATTATTTGTTTATTGAAGCATTTTTTAGTAGTAGAAAGAAACAAATCAATGATCAAAACTTCTGTAACTTTCTGGAGTATCATGTTCCCTATCTTATTATACATTTAACTGACAATAGTAATCAAATAGCTAGTATAATTGATTAATTTCCGTATTGTATTCTAGTTTAAAAAAATCTGGGTGAAGAGACGAATCTGTGCTTTAATCCCGGGTTTGAACCTGACGGGAGGGAACGGTTTACGGATTCCATTCGATTCCCGCACATAAGGGGTACGGTCTCACGGCGGTCGAGGAGTCAACCTTGAACACTGACTTTACTAACCGATATTTTTAAACCGATATTTGACCACTGACTTTACTAACCGATATTTTTAAACCCACATGTCCATCGAAATTTGATCTTATGCCACTTAAATAAACACTGTACAAGTCGCACCAAAAATATCGGTTATGTGACCACTGACTTCCAAAGTTAAAAAAATCACATAGGCTTCATCATAACTAATAAAAAAACGAGAAAAAGCAATAAAATCAAATTGATAAGTTATGTACCTTCTTCAGCAGGTAAAAGTTGAGCAACGGATCTAATATCACTGAGACTCATCGATACAAACAAAATAAGCACCAACAACTTGAATTCCGGCATCGTCCGTCGTGACGACTCCATAATGCAACTTCCGTTCGTCAAATTAAAGCTTCGATTGTATGCGTTTCAGTGTGCTTGTGTTTGATATAATTGTTTGAACCGTCTGGGCCAATAGACGCCCATTGCAGTTGAGTTTGTTAGTTATAGAGAGACCAAAAATGTAAATGAAGTTGTTGGTAACGAAGTTTCTGACGGACGTTAAATACGAATCGGCGAACACGTTCATTAAGCTTCCACCGTGTATGATATTTCCTATGGCCCCTACATAAACGACTCTTTTGAACTTTGATTTTTCAACCAAATTAAATAAAGTAATTAGAGTCTTATTGTAATTGTTTAAATTAAAAAAAAATATATATTAAAAATGAACTCTCACACATGGTTGCTTCCTTGCACTTGTAAAATTAGTTTTGTTTTTCAATTTTGGTTTGCGCTCACCATTTCAAAAGCTAGTATTGTGCCTACGTTTTCATCCACGTGTGTCTTTAGTATTTTTAAAATATATTGAAGAACAGTACTATCAAGCTCAATAATCTCATCTCATATCATCAACTAAAAACAATACAATACAATCCTCTCTCAATATATACAAGGAGAATGGAAACAAACTATAACTGTCTAAAACAAATTGTATAACTAACTACAAACAAGATAACTAACTGCTCCTGTAATATACACTCTAATATGCCCCCTCAAGCTGAACGGGGAGCATCCACGTGAAGCTTGGACCTCAGACTGTCGAAACGAACACCAGACAATCCTTTGGTCAAAATATCTGCAATCTGAAACGTAGTGGGAACATACCGAACATGTAAAGTACCACCAAAACCATGTCCCGAATAAAATGCAAGTCAATCTCCAAGTGTTTGGTGAGCTGATGAAACACTGGGTTGACTGCAAGATATGTAGCTCCAATATTGTCACACCAAAGAGACGATGGACAAGTCATCGTGATATGTAACTCATGTAGTATAGATGTAATCCATCGTAACTCAGCAGCTGTATGAGCAAGAGCTCGATACTCAGCCTCAGTACTCGACCTAGCAACTGTATGTTGTTTCTTGGAACTCCAACTGATGAGGTTGGGCCCAAGAAAAACACAATAACATGTGGTAGAACGTCGATCATCAGGACACCCAGCCCAGTCAGCATCACTATAAGCATGTAAATCAACACAAGTAGACCGACGTATACACAACCCATGAGAAATGGTACCCTTAAGATACCGCAAAATCCGTTTGACAGCGACCCAGTGTCGATCAGTAGGTGTCTTAAGAAACTGTGACACCTTACTGACCGCATAAGCAATCTCTGGTCGTGTCAACACAAGATACTGTAATGCACCGACAGTGCTCCGATACATAGTAGGATCAGACAAAGGATCACCAGTGTGCCGAGAAAGCTGTCTACCAGAAGAGACATGTGTAGATAATGGACGACAATCGGCAAGACCCGTGCGCTGTAACAAATCAAGTAAGTAGCGCTGCTGTGATAAATGTAAAACATCCTCAGAAAATGTGGCCTGAATACCCAGAAAATATGATAATTGTCCCAAATCCTTGAGCGTAAACTGAGAGTGCAAGCGCCCAATCAAACCAGTAACAAAATCAGATGAGCTCCTAGTAATAATGATGTCATCAACATAGATCAAGACATAACAGAGTATCGAATCTCGACTGTAAACAAAGAGAGATACATCTGAAAGACACTGGGTAAAACCATCAGCAAGTAGAGCGGTGGATAGCTTGGAAAACCAAGCTCTAGGAGCCTGCTTTAGGCCATAAAGAGCCTTCTGCAGGCGACAAACATAATGTGGTCTAGATGAGTCAACAAAGCCTGGGGGCTGGGTCATATACATAGTCTCAGAAAGATCCCCATGTAATAACGCATTGTTGACATCAACCTGACGAATAGACCACCCTCGAGAGAAAGCGACTGAAAGAACTAGACGAATAGTAGTAGGTTTGACCACAGGACTAAAAGTCTCAGTGTAGTCAATACCCTCAGTCTGATGAAAGCCCTTGGCAACAAGCCGGGCTTTATAACAACTCACTGATCCATCAGGATTATGTTTAATCCTGTAAACCCACTTACAACCAACAATGTTGGCGTCAGTGGGAGCCTGAACCAGACGCCAAGTCTGGTTGGCATGGAGAGCATCAATCTCAGTGCGCATCGCATCCCACCAAACAGAATACTGCTGAGCCTGTCGAAATGTGGAAGGCTCAGTGGTGGGAGTAGTAGAGACATGAAAAAGAACATGATCAGGAAACTGACGCGGCTGCCGTGTATGATCACGAGATCGTGTAAGCATCGGGTGAGTCGGAACAAGAGTAGTAGTAGTGGTAGTGGTAGTGGTAGTGGTAGTGGTAGTGGTAGTAGGAGGAGGAGGAGGAGGATGAGGACAAGGAGGAAAAGAAGGTGAAGTAATATCAGGAGAGTGAATATCATGAGAAGATGAGGAAGGAATAATAGGAGAAGATGAAGTAGAAAGAGAAGAAACAGAAGTAGAAAGCGAAGGAGGAGGAATGGAGAAAGGAATAGAATCTGAAGAAGTTGTGGGAGTAGTAGTACTCCCGGAATGTCAAAAATCGTGTGACAACCCTCAAAATCCCATGTATTCCGTACAAATTATTAATGATAATTAAAGTGTCTGACGACTGTGTGGAATTACTTAACTGCTTTCTGATATCTGTGTTATGCTTACACGTATTTGTTAATATGCTAAGGAATATGCTAGGAATATGCTAAGGAATATGCTAAGGAATATGCTAAGGAATATGCTAAGGAATATGCTTAGGAATATGCTAAGGAATATGCTAGGAATATGCTAGGAATATGCTAGGAATATGCTAAGGAATATGCTAAGGAATATGCTAAGGAATATGCTAGGAATATGCTAGGAATATGCTTGGAATATGCTAGGAATATGCTATATGGAAGATCTTATAAATACCACCATTCCACCAAGCTCTATCTTCTCTCCCTCTCCTTTCCCTTGTTCGGCAGCCACCTTCCACCATACTACCACCATCATCAAGCTCTTTTTCAATCATTCCTCATACATACAAAGGTGTAAGAGGTCCAACAACGAAGCTCGGTGCTCTCGGAAGTGGAAGGACCTCCTCCATTCGCTATTAACCACCACATTTCTTCACTCGAACTTCCCTAGCCTTGAGCTAGTGGTAAGAACATAGATCCGTTCATTCTTTATGTTATTTTAGTGGTTAATAGATGTTAGAATGATAAAAAGTTAAGAAACTTTAAAGCTCATGAACAAGTCTTGAACATAATGTGTTAAGGTGTGGATAAAGAGAAGTTATGTGTGTAAATCATGTAGATCTTGTGTTGTTATGATTATTGGTTGATTATCTGATGTTTTGCTGATTGATATTGATGTTTAATGTTGTTGTGATTAATAAACTTGTTAACGGAATCGATCGAACATGATTTAGAAGGTTAAACACTGAAAGACAGAATCTGTCCCGGTTTTACAGCCAACTTCAGTTGGCTGTAAACAGGGCATAAATTCAACGAAAAACCGATATTTTGAATCTAAAATATGTTATTATGAAATACGGTTCTAATGGCACCGGAATCGTAATTTTTGGACTTCGTTTACTATTTTTAAAGTGTTAATTTGCAACAGCAACTTAAGCTGAATTTTGACAGCAATAAATGGGTGTCATACTTTCAGTCATAACCTGAGTTTTGTGATCAATCGGACCATGAAAATTTTACGGTAGATAACAACCTATGTATTTGTAATTACCCCACTGGAATTTCGTAAATCGGACACTCGATGAATTTTTAATAAATTGTTTCGTGGACTGTGGTCAGAAATACATAAATCTGAGTTCAGTCCCGAATATGAATTTTTATAAAATGTGGGTAATGAACCGGACCCCGATATTTTTACACAATAAAATATGGAATGTTTATGACATTCTATAAAAATTTGGGAATTTTTGAAATAATCTAACTATTTTATTTAAATGTCCGAAAACAGCCGGTTTTGAGTATTAATGCTGAATTGACATAAGTTATGACTTGCGTGTCTAAATGTCGAGTATGCTATCTGTGAATGATTTGACATGTTATATATGTTATGTGCATTATCGTATGTTTGATTTTGAGTGGGGAATGGACGGGAAACTTAGATGGGCATAAACCGTTACAGTGATGCATGTTGTGTGATACATACGTGTAGGAACTTTGTGTTCTATTTGAAAGCCACTAAATGACTAACTGGTAAATCATACTAGGACGTGATTGACCGACCTTGACCGTTAGCTATATTTGAGAATCTAACCGAGCAAACCGAGGTGAGTTCACACTTTCTACAAGGCATGGGATTCCCGGTGGTTTGGGAATGGGTTAAAGAATTTAAAACTAAATCTACATATCCTCCTTGGGTAGGATATGTACGGCCATCCTCCATAGATTGGATGCCATTATTAAACCTACGAATTCTCCTAGTGCAGAATACGTACGTTGTGGTCCTCCTGGTGCGGGACAACAACCTTAAAACTAGCTAGACAAAACTCTATCATGAAGTCCCTCAATTTATATCGACTTAATCGCCGAGGCCAATGGCGAGCGGGTCATTAGTTAATAGCGCTATTAGGTTTAACAAACCTCACACCGTGCCGGTAGGACGGGCGTGTACTAATTGACTATGGCAGATTGTCAGTGATGATAGACACTGATATAGGGCACAACTTATTTGCGTAGCAGTCGATATCATACCGTCTAGTAGTTCAAACGGGGAAAACCCCCCACTGATCATGGTTGTGGATTGGGTAAAGAAAAAGTAAATGGTTAAACATACTTTCAACTACGGGGTAACCCCCACGGCAAATAAGCCAACGAAAGTCAAACCACGTTTTTCAGAAACAACTTAAAACTAAACAACCAAACGTGAACTCACTCAACTTTGTTGTTGACTAGTTGTTACATGCCTTACAGGTCGCTAAATGCTTGGAGCTTGCACGGGGAAGGAGTCGTTGTGGTGTACGGACGGTTATGTCCAGTGTTTAATATTTAAAACATTATGAACTTACTAAACTTGTGTTTTGAAACTTTAACCTATGAACTATGGACTTATGCTTTTGAACTCACGTTTATGCTTCCGCTGTTTAAACCAAACAAGGTTAACTAGCTTTGGTCACCAATCGTATTATGTTTGGTTTTATTTACTTAATTGAGTTGTTCAATATGATTGGTGGCTCGATCCTGGTCATGTCACGCCTCCAAGCGGTGATACTCCGCATGGTGGATTTTGGGGGTGTGACAAATCGACTCATGGAATCGAACATGTCGAGAAGTATACGTACGACACGTATGAGGATCATAACAAAGATAACCAAAATGAGATGGAGTATAGCCAACAAAGAGACAAGGAGTAGACTTGGGTGAAAGTTTATCCGCTCGAGTATCACCTAGAAACGGATAACACAAACACTCAAAAGTACGAAGAAGAGAGTAATCGGGACGAGATCCAAAAAGAACCTCATTAGGAGATGAGTGATGAAGAACCGGTGATGGTAACCGGTTAATAAGGAAGGCAGCAGTGGCATATTCATCATACCATAATTTCTTTGGTAACCGAGCATGAAACAATAAAGCTCGAGCTACCTCAGAAAGATGGCGGCTTTTCCGCTCAGCAACCCCATTTTGTTGGGGAGTATAGGGACATGAAATGCGATAAACGATGCCAGAATCTGAAAGAAAACGAGCCATAGATCCACGAATGAGCTCAGGAGCACCATCACACTGAAGGTGTTTGATGGTACAGGAGAAGAGGTTCTCAACAAGCGGTTTGAAATGCCGAAAGCAATCAACCGCTCGAGAACGACAAGTCAAAGGATACATCCATGTAAATCGACTAAAATCATCAATGAAAGTAATAAAATATCGGTATCCATCTCTAGACATCACTGGCGAGGCACCCCAAATATCACAATGTACAATATGTAAAGGGAAAGTAGAATGGGATACAACTGATGTAAAAGGCAATCTAGTCAATTTTGCAACACTACAAGCAGTAGAATGTGTGTGTGTGGTTTTGTTTGTCAGATGTAAAAACGAACATCTGGACAAAACATCATCAGATGGATGACCCAATCGAGAATGCCAAGTCTCACGAGAAACAGAAGTGAAAGCAGCAAGTGAATATAACTGATGCGGACTGCCACGCGTGTGATGAAGGAGCTGTCCATCAAGAGTTTGTATAGACAGTCCAAGGTATGAGAAAATAACAGCTATAGGATGATCAATCACTAACTGTGTTATCGATAAGAGGTTCTTGGCTAAGCCAGGAACCACAAGCACATGTCTAAGAGTAAGAGTACGATCGGATAAATGAAGCAAAGCAGTACCAATATGAGAAATAGTAAGAGCCATACCATTGCCTACAACAACTCGCTCAGAACCAGTGTAGGGAACAGCATCAAATACAATAGAAGAATCAGCAGTCATATGCGCAGTGGCACCAGAATCGGGTATCCAAGAATCCACGCGCTCGCAAATGCTAGACAAATCCGCCAAAAGCCCGAACGGAGGTACTAGACCCAATATTCTGTTGACTTGGCCCATATGACTCAAAATGTAGCCCACTCGAATAACCAGCCCACTGAGCAAAATTCGACAGTTCAAATTTATTATCAAAGAAAACAGGCCCACTTGAGTTATGTGATGAAGATTGAAGCCCAGGTGAACATGGTTGATTAAACACAGAAGTTGGGCCTGGCCCTAAAAGTCCTTGTTGACTGCTGGAACCTTTTTCACCAAAAATTCTCTGATCAGGAGCTTCAACAGGATTTCCCCCAAAATGAGAAACCCTATTTCTACAATACTCAGCAATCATCCCTGAATGGTTACCTCGTTGACCTTGAAAACCACCACGTTGACTATTGTAACCAGCACGCGAACCTGAACAGCCACCACGCTGATTTGCAAATACTTGTTGATGAAACAGATCTACAATTCTCTGCCACAGATCTGAAGAAGAAACGGTACCTCTTGCAATGTGTATGAGTGATGGTGATAGGTTTTCTGTGATGAAAGCACTCACATATGCATCAGCTCTTTCCCAAGCAGCTCTCGCATCAAGATCAACTGGTGGCGTATGATTCTGGTTCAAAAACTGAAGGAATCCAAGCGTTTTTGAAATTGTAAGTGTCTGATGTTGCCAATTCAAGAAGTTCGTGTCATCGAGTTTGATCAACATTAGATTTGTAATGTTCGGAAAATTATTGCTCGAATTTGAAAAGGTTTCACTCATTGTAGATGTTGGAGATGACTGAGTAGCCATGAATTTGAGATTTGAGAGATGAAGAATGAAATCTGAGAAGGATGATATGAGATGAAGAATGAAGAAAAAGGAAAAGAACATATTGAAAGAGAGAAGAATCTAAGAGATTGAAGCAGATTCACCGGAAATTCACCGGAGAAGATGACCGGTGATACAGCAGTTACCGGAATTCAGATCGGATAGGTAACAACTTTTGCCTTAGAGCATAGCTCTGATACCATGAAGAACAGTATCAAGCTCAATAATCTCATCTCATATCATCAACTAAAAACAATACAATACAATCCTCTCTCAATATATATAGAGGAGAATGGAAACAAACTATAACTGTCTAAAACAAACTGTATAACTAACTACAAACAAGATAACTAACTGCTCCTGTAATATACACTCTAATATATATGTTATTAGTTTGTCTTTATTTTACTAACATCTCTATCTAGATCTACTACTACATGATAGGTATTTATCACTAATTTTTTGTACACTTATACTGTTGTATATTTAGTGACAGGCCTGTCGCTAAAGTTGCAACACAATATGCCCACGACCGGATATTTGTCACAAATACAACCCTTCTCAAATTCCCAATTTTTGTCACAAATTTATCGGTGATTCCTTTTGGTGGCAAATGTTGCTAAGTTTGTCACTGATTAGCATTATTGTAGTTTGATACTTGATTATTATGGTATCGAATTGTTGTAAACATGTCCTGTTTAATCAGATAAGAACTCGTTGCACTTATTTTGTCATGTTTGTTGGAATTTGTCTCACAATTAAAATGTTTGTTCATACATATGTGCGCAAATGTTACGCAGTATATTTTGGTTACACTACTACAAAAAATACCATTTGTGACTGTCAAAATGGTCGCAAAACGGTCACAAATGCCCTTTTGCGACTGCTTTGCGACCGATTTCGGTGGTTGGGTTTACATTGGTCGGTAAATATTTTAGCGACCATCTTTTGCGACCGAAATATTGTTGCAACCGATTTTGCAACCATAGTTTTTGTTGCAAATTTAGCTACCGATTTTGCAACCGAATCATCTTGCGACGGACTTTGTGACCGAATCGTTAACGACCAAGATTACAACCGCATTTTTTGCAACAGATTTTGCGACCAAACTGTTAACGACCGCAATCTTGACCGAAACTTTTTGCAAGCATTTTTGCGACCGAACTGTTGAGCGTAAGAAATTGCAACAGAATCTTTTTACAACCAATTTTGTGACCGCAGTGTCTACAATCAAATTTGCAATCAATTTTGTGACCACCATTTCAATCACAATAAATGTGTAAAATTAAAACAATATTGAAATTCCAAAACCCAATCAAATAATTCTATACATTCTTCACAATGTTCTTATTTTAGTAATACCAAAACATTCAAAGCTTGATATGATAAAGGTATCCAAAGATAGATACGGTAATAATTATCCAAAGGTAGGTAAGATAACAAATATCTGAAGCAAAAAAAAATTACATGCTTGAGTAGTTAGAGAAAAAAATATACTTTAAGTGTTTTCCTCTTTCATTTTGTCAATTTGCAACCCTTCTTTCCTCAACAGCTCCATCATTATGAGTTTCTAAAATATTTCTTTTTGTTCACTAGCCCTTTCGATTCTTTCTCTTGTCGAAGTTATGCTGTTTTTGCATTCAGCGTTGTACCTATAATATAACACATTAAAAGCAAATAACTGATTATGACCCATTAGAATCAAAGCAATATATATAAAATACTGGCCGAGTTACATCAATATCGCAGGTAAGCGAGCAACAAGCTACGCCGCTACCCCTTTCTGAATAGCCAACCCTTGCCTATTAAAGACAAACCTCTGCCCCCTGTTGATGAGCAACTGTTGTCGACAACCTTTTGGACCCTAGTTAACAAACGAATAGCTTCTGGAGCTAGGGAGCCAAAGGTGTCGAAGGCGAAGGGGACAAATGCATGTTGGTTATCAGCACATGCTTTAGCGTGTTTATCCACCTTTTTAGATTCCGCTTTCTTTATAGTTTGTCCTGCTACAAACCCGTTTTCCCTTAAACCAGCTAGGGGGGAGACTCCTGTGAGATCCACACAAGCATGTTTCCCTCCCGCCCAACCAAAGACGAGCAGATCCGCTGGTCTCAATGTAGATCTCCCTTCCATGGGATCTGTAAGGAAATTCACAGGGGCCTCCTTCTTGGCAGAAATCCCCGCTCTCCTCAAGATGTCCCCCAAAACATCTCTCACCCAGTCGTGCCGATATTTGAAACCAGGGAGCTCCTTACAATGAATAGCATGCTCCCCGTATTTATCCATGCAGGCTTTACGGCAAATTGGGCAGGTTTCGTCTTCTGAATACATAGGGATCATCAGCCGGTATTTGAGGATAGCCCTATACTCAACAGCCGACAAGCATTGCCCCAGCCCCTCGATCGGGATAATAGTCAAAAAATCTTGCGCATGGGGGCCCTTCAAGCACTCAATCACCGCCTTCTGCGGGGGGGGGGGGGGGAGGGGGGAGGGGGGCAAATCGAATGCTTCTCCCAGACTCCGAGCGATTTTGTCAAATAGGGCATTCGCCAAAGTTTTTTGTGGCTTTCGGGGGGGGGGGGTGTCCATATTAGAGAAACCGCCAATATTAAAGTCTGGAAGAGAGATATTTAAGTATTCAAGGGCCTGTTGGTAATCTACGTCAAGCTTAACAACCCCACTGTTCCGAAGGATATGGTCTTGCAATACACACGACTGAGCTCTAGACGCCACAAAAGCATAAACTCCAACATCCCGAGCTGAGAGAAGGCCCAAACCACCCAGACGCATCGGCAAAGATGCCAATCGCCACTGAAGGTCATCGAAGTAGGACCCCCCGCAAACAACAATGTCTTCGATAGCCTCTCGAAGACCATCATCAAAACAGAATACCGCATTGGCCATCAAGTGGGGTTGGCAAGTCCGCAGCCCAAACAGTAACTTCGATACCCCCATGCATGACCTTAAAAGAAGAAGCTCGCATTGGGGGTCCTAGAGGCAGGGCAAGAGTTTCATAAGGTCAACCGCTGTCAATGTCCGCCGCTCTGCTAATTCCCCGATAAAAACAGAATCTCGGCTAACCGCCCCCAAGGAGCTTAACCCCCCTCTCAGGTCTACCTATCCCTCGCGGGAAAAGGTCGTCCTGAACTTTGAGACCGTCACACGATGGCCAGTACACTTCCGTTTTCTTAATATTGAGATGGAGCCCTAGGGATGGTCCTTCCGTGTTGATGTCCAAGTCTTTAGCAACTTCCATTGCATTACCTATAATCGTGCCATCATCCAAATACCAAGCATGAAATGGGAGGTTACAGTGCTCCTGGACACGGAGAATAAGTGGGTGTAAGGCTAGAGCAAAGAGAAGGGGCCCCAAGGGATCTCCTTGTTGCACTCCAGTGGTGGCCCCAATACAATCGCTGCCAACATACAACCTAGCGGGTTGGGCGTACAGGAACTGGACCCACCGATAGATAGATGGACAACGTTGGTGGACCTGATGGAGGAACACTGAGCGGTCAACCATGTTGAAAGCATTGGTGAAGTCTACCGTGAGCAAGGCCATGGACCCATCTTCATGAAAAGAGTTCAGGAACCTGTTCGCACTGTTCGCACTGTGAAGCACCGCCTCCGCCCCATTTGGTGTACCAACCCCGAATTGAAAATCCCCCAAATACTGGGCCATGTCCTTCCCAACATTCTTCATAGCCACCTTAGAGACCATCTTACGCCAGATGCCCCCCACGGCGATAGGCCTAATACCATTATCAGGTTTCAATAAGGGGGTGAGGGGGGCTGAGGCCACAAACTCGGCCAACACCTTAGGGCACAGCCCCTCAAGCCATAGGTTGACAACTCCAGTAATGGCTGTGAGCAGACCCGAGGAACACTGAACCCTCACAACCAATAGCGTCAAAAAAAAAAAAAAAAAAAAAAAAACCCTTAGAAAAAATAATCACCAAATATAGACATAAACTCCCAATATGATCCACTACGACCAGCAGTGATATAATAAAACCAAATAAAATCATTTTATACTCATCATGACCTATTAATAAAAGAAATTACAACTTATTTATACATGTGTTAACCCATTACCACTTTATATCTTGCATGTAAATCGACCAATATTGTCATATAGCTCAAGACACATGAGATTTACGGGACTGTAACATATTTTCCATAGTTGGTCTTTCAAGCAAAAAGATTCATGAATCATGATAATGAGGATATAATGTTTACTGGAAAAAAATACTTACGTGATGTAGATTAACTAGGCTATAAAGCCATGGACATTTCCCTCATTAAGTAATATATTTATTTTATTTATTTTTTTAATATAAAAATTTATATACTATTAAAATTTAACCAAACAAATTACACCAAGATAGCCGGTAGGCGGGCAACAAGCTGCGCCGCTACTCCCTTTTGAATAGCGAAACCTAACCTAGTAAAAACGAAACCCCGATCTCTAGGAGACGAAATGTTGCTGTGAACAACCCGTTGGACCCGTTCAAGAAATCTGATGGCTTCTGGGGCTAGCGAGCCTAAGGTATCAAAGGCAAAAGGGATAAAGAAATGTTGATTATCCTCGCAGGCTTTTGCATGTTTGTCCATTTTCTTCGCTGCCGCCCTTGCAATCGCCTGACCCGGGACAAAACCTGTATCCCGAAAGCCTACAAGGGGGGAAACCCCGGTAAGATCAACACAAGCGTGTTTACCTGCATCCCACCCGAAAACTAAAACGTCCGCGGGGCGCAATGTGGATCTTCCTTCCCTCGGATCTGTCAAAAAGTTTACGGGGGCTTCTTTCTTCACCGAGATCCCCGCCCGTTTGAGGATGTCCCCCAAGACATACCGCACCCAATCGTGCCTATACTTAAAACCCGGCAGTTCTTTACAGTGCAGAGCATGCTCCCCAAATTGGTCTAAGCAAGCTTTCCGGCAAATCGGGCATTGCTCATCATCAGGGAACATAGGAATCATGAGCCGATATTTTAAGATAGCACGGTATTCAACGGCTGACATCTTTTGGCCTAAGCCCTCGATGGGGATGACCGAAAGAAAATCTTGGGCGTGGGGGCCCCGCAAACATTCTAGGACGGTGTTCTGACGAGGGGTCGTACAGAAATCTGATCCAATATTCTGAGCGATACGACAAAACAGAGCACTCGCCAAAGTCTTCTGGGTCTTCGGTGGGGCGGTGTCCCTGTTCGCGAAACCGCCAATATCCAAATCCGGGAGGTGTCTATGCAACTCCCCCAGAGCCATGTCATAATCCCCATCCATTCCAACAACCCCACTCTCGCGCAAGATGTGATCTTGCAGCCCCCACGATTGAGCTCGCGAGGCAAAAAAACCGTAAATGGAGACATTCATAGCCGATAGGAGCCCCAGCCCCCCCATCTTGCAGGCTAGAGAAGCAACCCGCCACTGAAAGTCTCCAAAAAATGGACCCCCACACACCACAATGTCCTCTATAGCCCCCCGCAGCCCTTTATCGAATAAGGATACCGCCTCCTTTACAAACACAGGTTGACAAGTTCGCAGACCAAAAAGGAGCTTGGCGACACCCATGCAAGAGCGCAGCAGGAGAAGCTCACTTTGCGGGTCTCGGAGTTGCGAAAGGCTACTCATAAGGCCCATTGCCCGGGAAGCTCGCCGCGCAGCCAAAGCACTAATGAAACTGGGGTCCCGGCTCACAGCTCCCCCAAGGAGTCTCACGCCCCTCGTTGGTCTTCCAATCTCCTTCGGGAATAAACTAGCCTCCAATTTTTCCCCATTGCAAGACGGCCAATATACCTCTGTTTTTTTTATATTAAGCCGGAGCCCCAAAGGTGGCCCCTCAGATTGAATGATAGCCAGAGCCTTTGCTACCTCAAATGTTTTCCCCATAATAGTTCCATCATCCAAATACCACGCGTGGAAGGGGAGGGTGCAACTGTCTCGTATACGTTGTGTGAGGGGGTGCAAGACAAGGGCGAACAATAGAGGCCCCAACGGATCCCCCTGCTGGACCCCCGTGGACGACCCAATACAGTCATTACCCACATAAAGCCTAGCGGTTTGCCCATAAAGAAAATGTACCCACGGAAATATAGATGGGCATCGAATCCCAACCTCCCGCAGAAGAGCTGTGCGATCCACTAGGTTGAAAGCATTGGAGAAGTCAACGGTAAGCATGGCGAAGGCCCCATCATCGTGAAAGGCGTTAAGGAACCTGTTCGCGCTATGGAGGATAGCTTCAGCCCCATCTGGTGTCCCAACCCCGAATTGATGATCCCCCAGGTACCTAACCATCTCTTTCCCTACCTTTTTCATCGCTATCTTGGAGACCAGCCTACGCCAAAGGGCCCCGACCGCAATAGGGCGGATCCCCCCATCAGGTTTCAGCAAGGGGGTCAGAGGAGCGGAGGCAACGAACTCAGCAAGAGACCTGGGGCATAACCCCCCCCCCCCCCAAGAAGACATTGACTACCCCGGTGATGGCTAAGACTAAACCCGAGGAAGTTGAGGACCCCTCTCCACAAAAGCTATGCAGTAAGTGTTGCGCCCTGAGCCCATCTCTCCCGCACGAAGTTCCTTTGGGGAATGACTTAATGCACCCCAAAACGCACTCCGCATCAACAGTTAAGGGTGCCTGAGGGATTATGTCTGCCGGCACAACCGGAGGGGGCGTAACCGGGTGTTTCTCCGCGAGGGCCTCCATAGTGGAGGGCCCAAAGGGGGCAACGCCAGAAGAGGACAACACCTTGACCGCAGCTGTGAAATGACCATCTGCCAGTTTACGAAGGCACTGCTTAACATTGGTTCGGCCCTCCCGACCTTTGGGAAACGGGTCGGACCCATTCACCGCCCCTTTCTCCCTTACATCCTGAAAGAGGGAAGCAACTAGCTCGCTAATCCCTTCCCCGTCTTTCCAGACAGAAAGAGCCCGTTGGATGCTAAAGCACTGTAACGTTTTCCTGTTCCCGGACCGACGTTCCTGCCTATTGGCAGGGCGCACAACTTTTAAAGTACAGCGAGGCAACAAGAGTAGCTTAATCCAATATTCAACCGACCCAGGGGTAACAAAAACCTTCCGCATAGCCGATGTTAAAGCTTGCGCGAACGCCATTCGACAACTAGGAGGAATGCTCTTGACTGTCGTGATGGGAAGAGAAAAAACCCGCTCCAAAAGGGAGCCATCCACACCGACAGAGGCAATGCCTTCCCCTGAAGCCCCCCTCCCGAAACTTGTGGTTTGGGAATCCCCACAATAAAGTCCTCGGCCCCCCTCGAGCTAGGGACGAATTTAACAAGGTCATCAACATGATGACACCCCCGGCTAAGAGCATGCACAACCATGCACTCCCAGCACAGCCAGTTGTTAAGCGTTTTCAAAGTTTCTCCCACGTCCTCATATAAGTCGGGATCCTTAGCAATCGCATCCCGTAAAGTATCTTTCCTGTTATCGGACTTGAGGTTGTCCCGTTGGAAGTGAGAGAGCAGTCTCGCGTATCCTTTGGACCCTACAAAACCATCTTTGCAAGAGTGGTAATTCCTGAAGGGGCAAGGCCTAACACCCCCAGGGCCTCCCCCCTGCACAACACCGTCCATCATACACCTAAGAACAAAAACCCAACTCGAGAGAAGTAGGGGGATGCGCCAAAAACAAAAACTCCCTACCAGGGAGGAAGGAGGGGGAGCAACCACGAGTTGCCTGCCCCCCTTACAACAGTCAAGTAGTAGTATTCACATCCCTCAGAAGTAGCTACTGTGAAGAGCCGAGCAAATCAGCACAAAGCTATTAGGGTTTTACACTAGACTTCACCAAAGGCGTGTAGTTTCTAATTGATGTTAAAAGGGTCATGCTATTAACACACGGCCAAAATTATTTTCACACCTCAAAGCGCCGCGCTTTGGCCATAGCGCGGCGCTATGATCGACAAAAGTGCTTCGATTGACGTTTGAGACATTCCCTACTGTTTGACAGACATAAAGCTGATTGACATGTTTTGTCGTTAACCCTAAGCGCCGCGCTTTGGCCATAGCGCGGCGCTTCGACCCAAATTTTCACTTTAAAAAGCAAACTACTGATTGAGGTTCTTCTTCATAGCTCGGTCTTCTTCTTCTTCACGTTGTTTACAAACATACGTGGGTATTCGAGTGTTTTGTTGTTTGTTGTTTACAAAAAACGATGTCGTGGTTAAACAACTATATTTTCGGTCAATATTCTGACGAGACAGTTGTTCCTGATTCTTACGAGGGGACCGCTATTTCTGACTCGTATGAGAAACCGGTCTCGTCCAACTTGAGGGAGGCAGAGGTTGTATCTGGCATTCGTTATCGTGATAACACGGTGACGCTGGATTTGAATACCCCTGTGGAGGACCCTTACGCACAACAAGGTTATTCGAATTTCGGTTACGGTGGCGAGTACAGCTTTGTACAGCAGGAGTGTGGTCCAAACGACATATACGGTTGTCAACAGAGCTTACAAGGTTATTCGAATTTCGGTTACGGTGGGGAGCACAACTTTGAACATCAAGTATATTCGGACCTCGGTGACGATGGTGAGCCGGGGGATGTGTCTGTTGACGAGGAAGGCTGTTACCCGGTAACGTTTTCGTTTGATACGACACAGACCTTTTTGTCACGTAAAGAGTTGGTGCGTTGGGTACAAGACACGGCAAAAGACAACGGTTACCTCATTGTGACTAAGAGGTCGAATAAAAGAGGAGAGAATTACAAGATTTGGTTTCAATGTACTTTTGGTGGGGAGCATAAGAGTATAGCTACACAGAGGAAAACGGGTAGCAAGAAAATAGGCTGCCCGTTCGAGATGATCGGGTTTTCGGAATCATCCGGAAGTGTTTGGAGGATCGAGGTGACGAAGGCGAAGCATAACCACACTCCTATTGAACACTTAGAGGGTCACGCGTATGCGAGAAGGCTTTCTTCGGAGGATACAAAACTGGTTAAGGAGCTGGCAGAGCAAGACATTCCCAACCAAAGTATCTGGCGAACGCTGACAAAAAACAATCCGGCTAGAAAGCTTATTCCGAAAGATATACACAACGCTGTTCAGAAGATCAACGCCGAAAAAAATGTCGGTAAGTCTCCGATGCAAAAACTTGAAAGCATTCTTCTCGAAAAAAATTACACTTATTACATGCGCACGAATGAGATATCAAACGAAGTTGAAGATGTCTTCTTTGTTCACGAAAGATCATTCAATATGTGGTGTGCCTTCCCGCATGTGCTAATGATTGACGCCACCTACAAAACGAACATGTACAACCTGCCATTTGTTCAGGTCGTAGGCATGACGTCGACAAACAAATCGTTTACGGCTGCTTGTGCGGTAATTTCCGCTGAGAAGTCAGAGAACTACCTATGGGTGTTGCAGAGGATCAAGTCTATGCTGGTAGGATGTATGGAACCGCGCGTGATTTTAACAGACAGGGATTTTGCGCTAATGAACGCGTGTGAACAAGTTTTTCCAAAAGCGCATAAGTATCTTTGTCGGTTCCATATTCAACAAAATATTAATAAGAACAGCAAGAAGAAATTCTCTGACAAGGATTGGAAAGAATTCGTACGTAGTTTTTGGTTATTGTGCGAGTCTGCGACCGAGGAAATATACAGGTATAACTTGGAAAACCTTGAAGCACAGCTGAAAGAAGATGACCGTGAACGTAGGTATTTCTTACATAATTATGTTCAAATTTTATATAATAACAAAAACTGACTATTTACGTTTTTTTTAATTTTAGAGGTTTTTGATTATATGAAGAAATCCTGGTTGGATCCGTACCGTGAAAAGTTTGTATCATGCTGGATTAACAAAACTATCAACTTTCACCAAACTACGACCAACAGGGTTGAGGGCATGCATGCAACACTAAAAAGTCACTTTCCAAGTCATCGCAACACACTGGATAAACTTGTACTGTATGTTGATCATGTTGTTGATAGACAATACACCAAGATTAGTAGTAGCTTTGAAACAAGCCTCCGAAAAGTGATGACGCACCACAAGAAGCAGCCCATGCTTGCATATATTCTCAGAAAGGTTTCAATATATGCGATTGAGCTTTTGAGTAGGGAACTAAAACGTAAGGAAGACGGGTTGAGAGCCTACGGTGCAAGCTGTGGTTGCCAACTTTTTACCAGCTGTGGTTTGCCATGTGCCTGTCGTTTGGAAAAGTTGGAAAATAAAGGTAATTAATATCTTTGACCTTTCTCGTTATGATTTTGCCACCTAATTTGTTTTCATCCACAGGTCAGCAACTCCGGATCACACACATAGACGTGTTCTGGAAGACGCTTAACTTCAAGCCTGCAAAGAAAAACATAGAGGATATCGATGTAGACGCGGAATTTGAAAAATTGAAACAAAAGATCGATCCAACACCCCCTCAGGTGAAAAGGAGCTTCTTTGAAAAGTTTCAGCAAATCCTCAATCCAGGGAACAATAACAAAAAACCTCCTGCTGTTCTGAAGAAAACTCGTGGTCGCCCAACATTGAAAACACAGGAAGAAAGAAAGGTTGAAGCCGCTAGAAAAAGCGCGTACATTCCGTCGGGAGAAACTTGGGTCGAGGCCTCAGACGATCTTCCCCGTCACAGCTCGTACATATCACCGTCACAGCCTCAGACGATCAACCTACACCCTGATTTCCCGATGATCAAGCTCGGTCCTAAGACGGATATAGCGATCCGCAACTACGCATCTCAGATTCCCGAAGTGATCCATCCATACATCGTTAGAATAAAGGACGTGAAACCAGATAGTCATTGTGGGTTTCGATCGGTGGCTGTTGGGTTAGGAGTGAAACAAAATTCATATTTGATGATCCGGAAACAACTTATAAAGGAGTTACGTACGAAAGAATCGCTTTGGAGGCAGTTTTACGATCCGGAAAACATAGGACATTATGATGCGCTGTTTAGACGGATCGATTTCAAGGGGGTGGGACGAGAAGATATCGAAAATTACATGACGATGCCTGAGACGGGGTTTCTTATTGCCCAACGATACGGTGTGATTGTTCACACCTTCGACATGCGTGGGAGCTGTACAATTTTCCCTCTGCTGGGCGGGCCAAACGAAGCTGAGGAACCTCACCAGGTGGTTGCGGTTGTGTTCGTTGGCCATGGGCATTTCATACATGTAGAGCTTGGAGGTTGTTATCCAATGCCTCCCCCAAACCCACTCTGGACAGCACACAGAACAGAGCGCGCAGCAGCCTGGCATACATTATACAGGGATCAGATCAACACGTACGAAATGCTTACGTATCGTGCCCCTGACCTTAATGTAACCCCATATGTTCACGATGTATGTTAAATGTGTTTAATAATAATCACGTTTGTGTTTGTTCAATATATGCGTTACATCACGTTAAAAACCGAATGTCACCGACACGACCCAAAATGACAATATACATCATAATACTACAATTAATTACAATATACATCATAATACTACAATTAATGAAAAAATACGTCATGTTCATGTACGGTAGGCGGCTGATACACATAACACCTCTCACAGGAGTACTTGTGCTTTCAAACCAAAATGATACGATATAACGGAATAAGACATCACACGTAACCGATTTGATCCGGAACTTGCAGTATAGTTCATATATAATAAAAAATGATGTATAATGGAAAAAACGTAAAATTTAGACGGTTATCGACGCGTTTGTGAATTAAAAACAATTTAAAAAAATAAAAAAAGGCCTTAAACGCCCCGCTATGACCAAAACTAAGCGCTTTGCCCTTGAAGCGCCCCGCTATGGCCAAAGCGGGGCGCTTTGGTCCCTCGTTATACCTGAAGCGGGGCAGCTTCTCCCCCACTTCAACACAAAACACACACAAAAGGTGCGATTTACACACACTTGAGCCGGATCATCAACGTTTTCAAGCTTTCAACCGCTAAAAGGTACGATCTAACTTCATTTATTGTTTTGGTTCAAGTTACGTGTTTCAGTTTGTTTGAATTTTGTTTGATTTGGGCGGTATGATCGATCAGCTGGGGCTGTTCTTCAAAACGAAGAACTAAAGCGCCGTGCCGAGGCCAAAGCGCGGCGCTTTGGTTCATTTTAATTTTTTTTTAATTTAATATTATTTGTTTTTTATTTTATATTTAATATTATTTGTTTATTATTTATATTTTATAAATAATATTATTTGTTTATTATTTTATATTTAATATTATTTGTTTATTATTTATATTTAATATTATTTGTTTATTTCAACGTGCAGGGATGGATTCCTCCGATGACGAGATTGAGCATATGGAGGCTGAGGGAGAGGTGGGAGATGAGGGAGAGCAGGAAGAGCCGACATGTCCGTACCTGCAGTTTCCGCCGGGGTCACGGGCGAGGGGGAGATGCGCGAGGTTGCGCGCCATCCCCATTGGGGAGCATGTAGGGATAGACTGGGGCCTGCTGGAGACCGTGGGAGAGGCCGCGCGGGCGCGTGAGATAGTGGGACTAGATACTCCTTGGTCGCGCCTATTTGAGTTAGCGATGGAGGACTCGTACCCTGAGCTTACGTGGGAGTTTCTTTCCACGTTTACATACGCGCCGCATCCGGCGGATTACGTGGAGGACCCGGATTTTCCAGTTCACGAGGTTACATTCCGTCTCGCCGGTCAGGAGTTTCAGATGAGTGTGCGGCAGTTTGTTGTCCATACAGGTTTGTTTAAATAATATTATTTATTATTTTATATTTAATATCATTTGTTTATTTAATGTTATTTGTTTATTTAATGTTATTTGTTTATTTAATATTATTTGTTTATTATTATTATTTGTTTATTTAATGTTATTTGTTTATTTAATATTATTTGTTTATTTAATATTATTTGTTTATACAGGTTTGTACACAGAGGCCGAGCTTGATACTGATTTATATACGCAGGCGGTTAGGATGATGGACAGGCAGACGCTTATCAGTTTCTGGAGGTCCATTTCCAGGGTTCCCTTTGGGAAATCCTGGCAAAAGGCCACCACCATTAGAGACCCCTTGTTCCGATACCTGCAGCATGTTATCGCGGCAACTATCGTGCCGCGGGGTGCCAGCAGGGAGAAGGTCAACCTCGGTGACCTTTTCTTTCTATACTGCCTACTGCGCCGCCAGCCCTGCGATCTAGCAGCCTGCCTGGCAGATTACTTTGCCACAGCATACCACCGGCAGCTCCGCGGGTGGGTGCACACTGGCTCATTCATCACCGCCATCGCACGCTCGCTCGGGCTCGTGCCCGAGCATGATCCGGAGTTGTCCGATCCGGTCCCGTCTACCAGGTTGGGCCGCGCGTCAGTATCTGCCATGCAGATTACCCGTACCTTTGATGTTGGTATGAGGTTTCGGGGACGTGACGGGCTGATTTGGCAGCCGGAGCCGGTGCCGGAGGTCATCCCGGTTGTTATTGAGGTGAGGCCTGGAGTGTTGGCCCCTCCTGATGTTCAGGCGGCCGCTCGGCAGGCTCAGCTACAGGCTCTGGGACTCGATCAGTTCTCGGGCCAGCCTCAGGCTGAGGCTGAGGCTCAGGCTCAGGCTCAGGCTCAGGCTCAGGCTCAGGCTCAGCCTCAGGCTCAGCCTGTATTAGAGGATCCGGCTCAGGAGGAACATATCGAGGAGATCCCGGTACCACCAGTTCAGCCAGCTCCTGAGCCGCCACAGTACCCGCAGCACGTTTACGCTGACCTGCCTCCGGTAGCGCGTGAGGTGGCTCGGGACTTCGACCGGCGCCTCAGACGCCAGGCCGCACGCCAGGACTGGATCATCGAGACGCTCGTTTCTCTACGAGCGCTCGCTGGGTTGCCTCCACTTCCCCTCCCACCGTCCCCACCGCACGAGGATTAGTACCTTAGTTTGTTTGTATAGTGTTTTGTTATGTATTATATAGTCAGTTGTACCTTTTTGTTTTGTATGTACAAACTGATATATATATATATATTGCAGTTAATCTTCTATTTACATCACGTTGGTTTTGGATTGTTTACGTTTAATTCTTTTGGCTTTCTGTACAATTTATTTAACGTGTTCGTTTAATTTAACAAAATAAACTAGGTTAACAGTTTATAAAGACGCACTTATATTATATACGTTCTATAAAAATAATGACGTAAAAAACGTAATTATAAAACAACGTATTATAAAAGTCAAATACAATTTTTTCCTCCAAAAAACACTACCAAACTAACCCACATCCCACCTATTTCAAAAAATAAACAACATCAATTGTCTTGCATTTGTATTGGATTCATGAATTGTCGAATGAGTTATTAAACTTGACTTTGTGAAATGAATATGTGCAATTATGCCTTGCTATAGGTTAGGATTTACATTTTCTTGGTAACGAACTGTAGTGCGGTTTGTTCTCTATGACGTTGATAGCTCTTGGCACCTAAGCCACGTATTACTAAATCCGTTAATAATCAAATGCAACTAAATTAAGTCTAACGTGTAGAAACCCTAGGTCTTGCAGTTGTCGAACCAGGTGTGACCCTTATTTCTAACTTATTAGTTTTACTCATTCTAATTAGTCGTTTTTAATAATTTTTCTAAACAAACGAAAAATAAAATTAGCGAGCATCATAATTATTTTGTATATTTTTTTTGTAAATAGTTTAGACAATCGAACAACTAGTGTGATACTAACCACATGCTCTTCGTGGATACCATACCCAACTTACCCTAGCTACCTAGGTTAATTTGGGTTTCTGACTGATTGGGACCACACGGTCACGTCAAAATGGCGCCGTTGCCGGGGAGCTAGTGCGCTTAGTATTTCATTGCTTGTTCGATTTTAGTTTAGTTTTTCTTTCTTGTATTTTTGTGATTTTACTTTGGGTGGTCGAGCTTGTTTGTGCAGGTACATGTTTTGCAGGTACCATCTTTCAATATGAATTGGGTAGATAATGATCCGTGTGAGTGTTGCGAAAGAGGAGAGCATTATTTAGAGGATTGCTCTGTTTTCTACGAAAATGTTCAATCCTACAAGGATCGGGAAGACTACCTCAGCGGATTGTATGAATATAGGAGGGCGGATTATGAAGATTTCTATGGTCCATCCTCACATTATCCATACGCTAGACCACCACCACCACCAACTTATCAAGACTACTACTATTCGGAGATTGATTACCATTATGAGCAAGAGTGGGGTTACAACCACTATGAACCCGACTTGCCACATTTCCCAAGTTACCAGGAGGAGTATGATGAATATTATCATGACTCCCCTCAGCCGACATACGAGAAGCCTCAAGATTCATTACACTCTAAGCTCGATGCAATCATGGACATGATGATAGAAATGAAAAAGAAAGACGAACTGAGGGACAAATCATTTGAGGCTTTGGTTATTCAGGTTGGTCAACTAACCGAGGAAATAGCCCAAATTAAACACGAGCGGGAGGTTTTGGCTAATGGTACAATGGTGGATGGTGATGTGGTGGAAGAGGTTACGGGACTTCCGGAGCAAGAAACTGAATGTTAGAACCGAGCGGAAGACATAACACTGCAAGACGGGTCAGAGCCAAAATAAGCCCAAGTTCATATCCATCCTTCTTCCATACTTATCACTCCAACCAACAAAGTTGGGGATGCGGGTTCGGGTATTAGGATTCGAAGGGTGGCGTTGCAAGATATTGGCCAATTTATTAAGAAACGACCCCAAAGTTGTACTGTACGCATGCCGCGTAAAAGAAAAAGAGAATGTATCCGGCATGCCAACTACCGAGTATATGTTGGAAACTCGGTAGGCAAATGCTCACTTCGACCACCATGAGAGACAAATCAGGTATGATTGTTGTAGAGTTTGTACTAGTATTTGTTTATTTTATTTTCTTAGTTAAATGAACGTTGTGGGTGTGTTCCCTACGAGACCTACTCGTCATAGGCAAACAAATTAGAAGCCGATTGAGAAGTTAAAATGCGAGGTCACAAAGGCTTAAGAAGAGGTGATGATCGCGAACGCCATCGCTTTATTTAGAGTAAAGAGCAATTCAAGCTTTAAACGTGAAACGACTTTGACGGCTGTGGGGTGAGGAATTCAATCATACAGGAATTGAAGGAAATTAGTACCGGATAAAGTCTTTTTAATCTGGTCCATCGATCTTGAATTCAGGTTTGCTGGGTAAGCAACTCTTATACATGTTTCATCATTTATTTTCGGGTTTGCCGGGTAAGCAACTCTTATACATGTTTCATCATTTAATTATTTTTCTTAAACAAGACATGGATTTAATCTATTTTTCATTGGCAAAAAAAAAAAATCAACAAAAAGGACTTCAAAATATACAGTGCATTCTTGTGTTGCGATGCCGCCAATTCTTCTTTGTGGTCAAAAGATGCGTCGGTTATTTATTCGGTTGTGTCTCAAGTTAGTTTTTGTAGGGTACAATGGGGTACGTCGGTTAAAAATATAAGAAATCAACCGTTGCCTTTTGGATTGAATAAAATAAAGAAAAACATTTATGTGTGTTGGGATGCCGCCAATTCTTCTTTGTGGTCAAAAGATGCGTCGGTTATTTATTCGGTTGTGTCTCAAGTTAGTTTTTGTAGGGATATATAATTACCTCTCTCGTACAATATAAATCAAACCAAGACTTAAACAACCTTCAACAGAATTCTAGGAATTATTTCATATTTTGTAATTTGCTTTTTTAGTCACTAAATAACAAACCTTGTTGAATTTTGTTGGTCAAGAAGACATCAACAACCAGAAGCTTATTCTAGAGATGCACTACATGTATTTTTTAATAAAGGGAATAAATCATTTTCAAACTATATATGTTTTAAATATGAAGGTTACAAGAATTTACAGAAAATGAGAAGCAAATTGGATATCTCAAGTGATAATGAAACATCAGAAGAGAATGTGTTGAGATGATAATGAGTTACACGTAATAGAATTGAATCATACCCAGAAGTTGTAAAGTTGTAAGCGGGATGCCATTGGTCTGCCACAAAACCATACCCTAGCTTTACTTAAATGATTTATCTTCTTGTGATAAAACCATACACACGAAGTTACAATACACCTGTCACATCTGGTCATTGTGGCATTACAAAATAGATCTTTCAAGGAAAAAATAAACACATCGACTGATCTTCCAGATTACTAGTTGAACACTTACCGAATACTAATCATGTTGAATAACAAGCACCTCAAAATCAGAGCCAAAAAATATCAAAATCCTAGCAACACCTGCAATTACAATACATTGAGAAGAAAACGACGTCTTTCACAGCCAACGATCGTATACATATTTGATTATCAGACTATAATGAGAAAAAAAAATGAAAATCGAACTAAAACGTTAAAATTGTACACTATCAAATCATAATTCACCAAATAATAACCATCATTTTCGAAAAGGAAACAGGAATAAGATTCAAATTAAATTTTCAAATTATAGCAGATCAATAACATAATAACGTGTGGTAAGCCTGCCCGGCCATTATCACCCAATTAAAATCAAAGTTACGGCTACGTTAGCGGGAGTCTTCGGAGTGGTGACCGGAAGGGATTACCAAAATGAATAAAGATGAGCCGAATGGGGAGGTGATAACAAAGCCTCCTAGAACCATAAAACATCAGAAGATGTAGTGAATTAGTTATATATGCCTTGATCCATTTTGATCATAAACCAACGCCCCTTTTGATATTGCTAAACAAGATTAAGATTAGTACTAGGGCTGTAAACGAACCGAACGTTCAGCGAACCGTTCGTGAACCGTTCGGCGGGAAGTTCGTTTATGTTCGTTCGTTTAGTAAATGAACGAACACGAACAAGAAATTTCGTTCGTTAAGTTAAACGAACGAACATGAACAGAGGTTGCGTTCGTTCGTTTATGTTCGTGAACGTTCGGTAATGTGTTCGTTTATGTTCGTGAGCGTTCGGTAAGAAGTTCATTTATGTTTGCTTGTTAATATTTATTTGTGTTAGTTCATTAAAGGTTTTTATATGTTGTATTTCGTTTCATTATTTCAAGTTTTTAAAATTTTGAAACCCTAGTTATCTTATATGCCTCTTACAACATCCCTCATTTCACCATTTTAATTTTAGCTTGTGTTAAGGCTTAACAAACTCTTAATTTTGTGTTTATCATGTTTTTGATAATCACGCCAACTCTGTTCGGAAAATTATGTTAAGTGTTTATTTATTTTTTGTGGATTCTTCATAATGTTTGTGATGAAAATGCAGATTTTATTCTAAAATGAATATTGTGTTTTTGTGTTCATTTATGTTCATGAACATTTGTTATAGTTCATTAGCATATGGTAAGTGTTCGTGAACAGTTCATGAACATGTTCATTTCCTTAATGAACGAACACGAACAAGAAATCTCATTCGGTAAGCGTTCGTGAACAGTTCATGAACAAGCTTGTTCCTTAACGAACGAACACGAACATGGCCTTGTTCGTGTTCGTTCGGTTCGTTTACAGCCCTAATTAGTACGGTCTCAATTTAAGAAATTGGCGGATATTTTGGGGCAAGATTTGAATGCGGGTGAAATTTTGGAGGGGAACAAAATTTGGTGTGGGGTCGTGGGTAGTGCCGTAGTGGATATTTATTGGAGGGATATAAAATTAGAATGAAATTTTGTTTAATTTTATTTAGGGTTACAGTTTTTTATATATAATATATATAAACTTGCCAAGTTAAATCAAAATAGAAGGTAACAAGCTACACCGCTATCCTTTTTTGAATTGCAAACCCTAACCTACCAAAGACAAAACTCTGCCCCTTGGGGCTGAACAATTGTTGTGGATGACCCGTTGCACCCTGGTCAGGAAGTGGATAGCTTCTGGCGCTAGTGATCAAAAAGTATCAAAAACAAGTTACAATACGTTTATAAAAATATATGTTTTATAGCATAAATAAAATAACTTGCATGAAATACAAGACTATATTATCTATATAGATATAAAATATATGTAAAAGAAATTAGCAGTTAAGAAAAGCAAGAAAAACAGTTAGGGATGCAAACTCGTGGGCTACTCGAGCTCGGCTCGAATAAAAACTCGAGATGAGCTGAGCTTAAACGAGCTCAAGCATGAGCCTAAAAAACAAGCTCGTTTAATAAACGAGTCCAAGACTGAGCTTCGCTTATCGAGTTCAAACCTAGCTTGTGCACACCTCAAAAACTATACTTCGATCTCTTGATATTAGTAAGGGTGTAAACAAGCCAATCAACTCGCGAGCTACTTGAGTTCGGCTCAAAAAAACCTCAAAACGAGTTGAGCTTAAACGAGCTCAAGCCCGAGCTTCACTTATCAAACTCGAGTTAGATCGCGGGCCTAAATAAGGCTATTACTTATTTAAGTTTTATTTAATATTATAAATATAAAATATATTTATAAAACAACAATAAAAAACTAAATAATAAATACATTTACATATAATAATAATAAACGAACCAAGCCTAAGTCGAACGCGATTATAAAAACAAAGCTTGAACCGAGCCGAGGCCGAGCTCAAGCTCACATAAGTTAAACAAGCTCGAGGTGATGCGTGGTCTAATATCGGTGTTCTAGTATGTTTAAGTTTATGTTTTTACATAGCTTTTAGTTTCGAATAGCCTACTTTTAATTGGAATTGTGTTTTGCTGGTGTAACGGAGTTTAAGGAGCTATTTGGAAGGTATACGGAGCACCAGGAGCGAAAGGGATCAACCGGAAAGGCGATATACGAGAAAACAGGAAAATGTGCCCTACAGGGGGTGTCGGCGACGCCCCATGGCCGTCGGCGACGCACCGGCATCGATGGAATTCGTGTAGGCAGAGAAACAAGGCGTTAGCAACAACTTGAACTTTCCACACCGCGTCGGCGATGCCAGGGGGCGTCGGCGACGCCTGCTATTGTAATAACCCGCACGTTCGTGCATTGTTACTACTCGTTACACTCGTTACGCCTAGCACCAGAGATTCGGAACATAATGTAACTATATCGCTTACAACGCTATTTCGCAATCTTTTCGTATATTACGCATACTTTATCGTTATAACACATCACAGCGCATACATTAACTCTCACGATGACGTCGAGTGAGGACTTAAACTACTCTCCTCGATAGCCGTGATGCGACGTAACGCAGTGAGCGTAGTTATTTTAGTAGGCCCCTCTTTTGGAGGTGACGTTACCCTTTCTTAAGCCCTTTTACACTTTCTTTAGACAAGTTTTAAATTTATAAAACACGATATTTACTAACACTAAACACACATATGGGCAAGTGCACCCATCGTGAGCGTAGTATAGTGTTGGTAAGATACCGAGGTCGTCCTAGGACACAAGAGCTTTTAGTACCGGTTTATCCTCAACGTCTAATCAAATCAAAAAGTTAGAAAAATATTTTAAACTAGAAAAATAAAAACTAACTAAAATGCTGAAAATAAAAATAAAAGAAAAACAGATAGACAAGATGAATCACTTGGTTCCGACTCGTGTATAGTGTAACTGTCACACCCCGACCACGTATAGCATACAAAACGTGGCGGAAAACGTCGGGGAGTGTTGTAACAGAATTAATTGTTTCATAACCATGGCATACAAAGTTGTATTTTATTTATCAACATAAGAGTTACATTGTTTTAAACAGGAATCAAAGAGTTTAGAACATAATTAAACAAAGTCTATCTTTATTTTAAGTCTCTAAGGCACAGGTCCGCCCTAGTGTCACGATCATCATCCTACGCAAAAGCTCCTGAAAACACATGTGAAAATAGGTACGTCAGCATAAAAATGCCTGTGAGATACATAGGATTTGTGAAAATAGGGTTCATGACTTGTAAGTTTAAGAAAATGTTGTTTAGTAAAAGTCAGTCACGAACCTTGTAAATTGTTTTGTTTTGTAAGTCATTTAAAAGCGATAAGATCAATTGATATATATAAATAAAAGAATAATGTATGGTTAAATGAATAACTAAGTAAAATGAGTTGTATAAAATAATCCGTATTGTAAACCAAAGTCTTGTGAAAACATGTTACTTGTGTATAATGTATAAGTCCAAAATGAATGATTTAAATAACGCTATGATATGTAATATAATACAAACACTTTTATATAGGAAGTACAAGCGGCGTATCCACCATGCTTGTATCATATTACTCACATCTCGTTACTTAAGTCACTTAAACCAACCAACAATGTAATAAGTCTATGTTTAAACCAATTGTCAAAAAGTCCTTGTATAAACCATGTCAAATGTTGATAGTCCAAAAGTAGTCAAGTAATGTGTAACAAATGTTATGTAACAAATGTTATGTATCACCCAGGAAGGGAGTGATGAGATTTGGTAAGAAAGGCAAGTTAAGCCCGAGATACATAGGACCTTTCGAGGTTATCGACGTGTCGGGTCAGTTGCCTATAAGTTAAACTTACCGGAAGAGCTCAGTGGAATTCACAATGTGTTCCACATCTGCAATCTGAAAAAGTGCTTCGCTGATGAATCACTGGTTATACCACATACAGATGTGCATATAGATGAGAGCTTAAAATTTGTGGAAAAACCTTTGTCGATTGAGGATCGACAGGTAAAGAAGCTTCGAAGGAAGCATGTACCTATCGTAAAGGTCAAATGGGATGCCCGTAGAGGTCCCGAATTCACGTGGGAAGTTGAATCCACGATGAAAGAAAAATACCCTTATTTATTTCAGTAAATCTCGGGTCGAGATTTATTTTAAGGGGGTGAGGATGTAACACCTCGAAAATTCACGTCCTATAATGTGTAGACACGTGTCATATGTTTGAACGTGTGAAAGAATGTTATAAAAGGACTAAAGTTGACAAACATGGAAAGTATGTGAATATACGAGTTCTGAATATCAACAGTGAATAAACATACTTCATAATAACCCTACATGATGTTCATATCATTAAACGAATAAATCATGGATCATACGAAGCAAAAAGTGAGAGATTACAAACTACAGGGGTTAAATGTGTCAACATGTTTAAGTTATACCTCTGAGTGACCTTTTGACAAACCCGAAGCTTTGTAACTGATAATTATGCTCATTAGAATGCGCGATATAAATTTCATAAAGTTTCGATATTGTATGAGAAAGTTATGATCAAATTCGTGTGCGAGGGGTTAAAGCGTTAACGTTGAAAGTTATGACTTTTTGGGTTAACCGGAAGTGTCCAGGGACTTGACAAAGTGGGTACAAGTCTTAAAGCCCTTGTAGGTAAATGCTAAGGGGTCAAATTGCAATATATAAGCTTAGTTGACCTTTCGTGAAGCCAAGGGACAAGTTGCAAAAACAAGAAAATGGAAAATCTGTTTTTAAGGCCCATGCGGGCCGCATAAAGTCTGGTTAAGCTTTACGCAGGCCGCGTCAGTTGCCCAGTATCAGAATCTCCAAACAGCAGCCTGTATACGCGAAAACTCGACCCAAAACGGATGTTTCACTTCATGTGCGACCCCTAAGTGCCTCCTAGAACCTTAGGGACATGTGTTGGTGATTTGTGGTCAATGGTAGACTTGTGTGTCAACAAGTTATGGTGATTTGATCACTATATAAAGCCATGAAGTTGCAACATTGTTCTTCACACCTTCATCTGCATTTTGGATCATTTCTGGAGCTCAAGGCCTCTCTCAAGTGATCACTAATCAAGCTTAGGACTTCAGTAAGTTTGCTAATCCTTTCTTAAATAAGTTTTAGCTTAGTTTTAGCTTAAAAGTCAAACCGTCGTAATTAACGGTTGACTTTAAGATTAATCACTAATGGTCCAGTGATTAGTCGAATCAAAAGTAGTTATAAGTTGGTAATTATGTGGGTAATAAACCCTCAAAAGGGTTCCCCCTGATTCCCACTCTAACTAGGTCAAATGTCGGGTCAAACTTGTATTTAAAAAGTCAACAGAATGTGTAAATTACAATTTATGCATAATTAACAATGTAGAACACTTATAACCTGTTTGATCATTGATATAACTTGGTAATGAATGTAAGAACATGTCTAAACATGTTCAACCCGACAATTTCCTGTTTAGACCCGGTTCGGAACCGAAAGTCGCATAGTTTGACTTATACTTTGACTTTCAGTTCTGACCCGTTTTGGTATGATTTAGAAATACCTAAGAGCTTCATTTGGACCAGGTTACATGCTAGTATAACCCTCTGTGATTATACACCTCGGATCATTAGTTATCCAATTAATACGCATGATTCCGTGAATTGCTCATATATTGACCATTATGCCCTTTTCACCTTAAACCGTGATTTATGAAAATGTAAAAGTGTAGAAACCTTAAATACTGATATATAAACTTGGATACAAAATTTGACATCAGTTTGAGGTGTAGGTTAAGAGTTATGCTCGTTAGCGTAAAATTAAAGCTTTATGTTAATAAAACGGCGCAATTAGCGTATAGCCTAGTTAAACATACTTTTTGATACCAAAATTTTTACCCACTGATGTAATATATTATTTTGGGATTTTTAAATATTTTTATTAAATTTTAGGCTGAGCATAACTTATAGTCGTAGACTTAATCCGGTAATTGCCGGTTTTGCCCTTACGTGCTATAAGATGAGTTTTACTTATCTAAACGACTCCAAACCTTTTGCTACTGATCACATATGATAAATAAATTATTTTAAGCCTTCTGTCAATATAAAAAATATCAGATTTATGTATCAAACCCGGAAATGGCCTCTAATCGCCTTTTTAAGCGTTTTTAACGCATAGTATGTACTAAAACTATTTTAAACATACAAGGGTTAATACCTACTGATATTTGAGGCAAATTATAATATTTTAACAGTAGGCAAAGGTTGTTAAACTCAGACTTCAGTTTTAAGCTTTTCGGCTTATGTGAAATTACCAAAATACCCCTACGGGGCATAGTTTGCGATTAAATTCCTTTCGGGCATAATAAAAGACATCTTACTGATGCCACAACATATATGAAGCATATTAACTTAGGAAACCTGTAAATGGCTCATATGAATACCCGTTACGCCTATTACGCGTTCGGTTCGGTTTATGTAACTAGTTTACATAAACTAGCCTAAACGGGCCAAACCTTATCGGTTTTATCTCAAAATCCAGAGTGTGTATGAAACACCCATATTAAGCAAGTCTTCGAACTTGTCGGGTCTAAATCACATTCTATCCGGTCATCGCTTGATAGTGCGTACGAACCGTATCATTGAAACTAACCGGTTTAAGCTAAGGCTTAATTAAGGACCCGTTAGAAATCTAATAGGTTATTATAAACCTTCGTTCCAGATTAGGAGCCTAGTAAAAGTACTTGCATTTGCTGTATTTGATTGATACTTTGCTCAGGTAAATACTCTTAACTTATTTTCCCTATACGGGCTTGGGATACGGTTCTATAAAAGTACCGCTTGGTCGGGTATGTAGTCATTTAAATCGGATTGTGATTAATGTATTTACATAACCCGCTTTATTCTGTATTATTTGATGTATGGCCCTTGGGGGTTAAATGACCATGTCCCGGATATCCTTGGCATCATTTTACGAACTGGCCACGACCTAAGCACGGGGTGTAGGCGTACACCTGACAGATGCATTATGTAAAAACTGGTAATCCACTAAAGGAATCAACCTTGTGGGCACTATACCTGTGGCGCGTCAGTTAACTTAAACCGGCTCTTCTAACCGGTGCTAATGGACGACAAATAAGTAAAACTGTATACAAGATTATTTTAATAATTGTCCCAAGTTATAAAGATATTTTGTGCCGAAGTGCATTCAAATCAATTTACAAACTCTTTTCAAAACGAGTCAGTTGAGTTGTATTTACCAGTGTAAACTGACGTATTTTCCAAAAAGGTTAAGTGCAGGTGCTAGACGAAATAGGCTGGCTACTCCAGGCATCATTACTCAAGTCTCGCAAGCTCTAGATGTCAAAGTCTGTTGAACTATTGTTTCTATTTTAGTTTCGATCCGTCTGTGGATAAACAATCGACTATTGTGATACTTGATATTACAACATTATATTCGGTTGAATTATATCTTTAAATTTTGCTTCCGCTGTGCATTTATATAATTGTGTTGTTTGACTATTATGTTGCCAACCACGTCACGATACTCCCCACCGGGCCCACCGGTGACACGTGGAAATCGGGGTGTGACAGGTTGGTATCAGAGCCAACACTGAGTGAATTGAACACTAGTCCTTTGTGTTTAATCTCAGTTACACAGTTGCACATTCTTGAGTCTAGACAAGAACATAGGACAAATTCAAATTCGTTTTATTGTCTTTTAATTACTTCTTTTTTATTTTCCTGATTAGCCCTTGCATGGGCAAGTCATTTTTATTAGAAGTCCCGTTTAGGGCAACCATATATTTGTTTAAATTTTAAAGGAACGATTATGTTTAAAATATCATTCCTGTATTATAAGATCTACCATTATAATAAAATGACAAAATCTAAAAAGGACAAGACCTAGCTCATGTGTCATTTTAAGGCAGGGCCAAGACGGTAGTTCCCCAATTAGATTCAGATCCTTATTAACGTTTCAATTTAGAAATTGTTCTGCGTTAATTATTAAAAAGAATCTAAAGAGTAAAACCTAGCCTAAATGTCATTATGGACATGGCCAAGATGGTAAAACTTATTTAAGAGATTCAAATTTTTGTTAAACATATGAAAGCATATTAACATGCTTGACAAAGTGTGATACGATGAAAATCACATAAGTCATTTTTAATTGGGTTATTCTAAATCCCCTTATTTATATAATCATCCCTTATGGATGAAGTGCCCACGGGCTATGATTAACGTCCTCTGAGACTAAAGACAGTGGTAGCCTACAACTCCCTGTCAAGAAAAGGTAATGAACTTTGATTCAAACCTTAATGCCTTGATTCTCTGAAATCATGGCTTATAAATTAAACTTGTCTACGTGACTAGGCCTTTTGTGCTATTATTAACTTATAATTTAGGATTATGATAAAGATCCTGAACAATTCTTATATTTAACAAATTAACTAAAATGTGTATTAAAAGCATGGTTAATAAATCGTTTAAGAACGATAGTACTGTAAGGGCTTCTAAATAAACCTTGCCCTTATTTTCTTTTTGTAGCAACTACGACTACATGGCTGACTCTGACGAGATAAACACTCATCCTTTGGAAAACCGTGATGATAATGATAGGATTAATATAACCAAAGGAGAGCTTCGTTCACTGATTGATACAGCTGTATCTAAAGCTGTAGAGGAGCAATTCAGGGAGTACAGTGGAACTAATAGTAAAGCCTCATTTGTACCCCATTCTAAATATGTCCCTAAAACTCATTCAGAGCCTCATAACAAGCCGCCCTCTAAGAAAGAGGAGCCAAAGAAGGATGACGATCGTCATTCATCAAATGAACACAGTGTTCCATCCAAGAAGATAGCGTTCGATAATGAACCACGTACCAAGTCTTGTACCTATAAATACTTTGTTTCCTGTAAACCCAGAGATTTCACTGGGGAGAAAGGAGCAGTAGATTGTATGACCTGGTTGGATGAAATGGACACGGTGGTGGACATCAACGGTTGTGCTGAAAGGGATGTAGTAAAGTACGTATCCCAATCGTTCAAAGGAGAGGCACTGGCTTGGTGGAGGTCTCTCATTCAAGCTGCTGGGAAGATCCCACTTTACAACATGTCATGGGAGCAGTTTGTTACTCTCATTATGGAAAACTACTGCCCTCAACATGAGGTCGAAAGAATTGAATCTGATTTCTTATCATTGGTGATGACAAACTTAGATTGTCAAGCTTACCTCACCAGTTTCAATACCCTGTCCAGACTGGTTCCTTACCTTGTAACACCAGAGCCCAAGCGAATTGCTCACTTCATTGGGGGTTTAGCCCCAGAAATCAAAGCCAGTGTTAAGGCTTCAAGACCTGCTACATTTAGGTCAGCAGCTGATCTCTCTTTATCCCTTACTTTAGATGCGGTCAGGTTGAGATCGCTAAAGAAATCTGAAGAAAGTAAGAGTAAGCGTGAGGATGATAACTCACGAGGGTCAGAGAAGAAGCACAATGGAAACACTGATTCTAACAAGTTTGGGTCTGGAAGGAACAGTCAGCGAACAGAGGAAAAGCCAAAGTGCACGACTTGCCAGAAACGCCACTTTGGAAAGTGCAGACTAGAGTCCAATTCTAAGTCAGGAGCACCTGCGTGTGGAATATGCAAGGATAGAGAGCACAAGTCGATAGAGTGCAAGAGGATAAAAGATGCCACATGCTACAACTGCAATGAGAAAGGGCATATCAAAACCAACTGCCCTAAGTATGACAAGAAGCCTGAAGAGGTCAAGAAGACAAATGCTAGAGTCTTTCGATTGGATGCCAAAGAAGCGATTCTAGATGACAATGTGATTACAGGTACTTTCCTTGTAAATGATGTCTATGCAAGAATAATTTTTGATTCAGGCGCTGATAAGTCTTTCGTAGATCATAAATTTTGCAAATTGTTGAATTTACCTGTCAAAACCTTGAGTATAAATTATGAGGTAGAGTTAGCAGATGGCACCATAGAAACCGTCTCCACTGTGTTAGATGGATGTGTGATATCCATTAAGAACCACTCTTTTCCTCTATCTCTACTTCCTTTTAAATTGGCCGGTTTTGACATAGTCTTGGGTATGGACTGGTTATCTCACAACCAGGCACAAATCGTCTGCAACAGAAAGCAGGTGGTGATTAAGACTCCGTCTGGTGAATCACTTACCATTCGGGGAGACACCCAATATGGACTGCCTGAGCAAGTGACTATGCTCAAGGCCTCCAAATGTTTAAAGAAGGGTTGTGTCATCTACATGGCACAAGTGATTATTGATGAGCCTAAACCGAAGATAGAAGACATCCCTGTCATCTCTGAATTCCCAGAAGTTTTTTCGGAAGAACTACCTGGTTTGCCACCAGATAGGCAAGTGGAATTCAGGATTGATATCATCCCCGGAGCAGCACCAGTTGCTAGAGCACCTTATAGGTTGGCACCAACGGAGATGAAAGAATTGAGGACACAGCTAGACGGATTGCTAGCCAAGGGTTTCATTAAACCTAGTTCGTCTCCTTGGGGAGCGCCAGTCCTGTTTGTCAAGAAGAAGGATGGATCGATGCGTCTGTGCATCGATTATCGTGAGCTTAATAAGGTCACGATAAAGAATAGATATCCATTGCCCAGGATCGACGATTTGTTCGATCAATTGCAAGGGGCAAGTTATTTCTCGAAGATTGACTTGATGTCAGGCTACCATCAACTGAAGGTTAGAGATGAAGACGTACATAAAACTGCATTTATGACTCGTTATGGTCATTACGAGTTCCTAGTGATGCCTTTTGGGCTCACTAATGCACCTGCCGTGTTCATGTATCTCATGAATCGCGTTTGCAAACCGTACTTAGATAAATTAGTCATCGTTTTCATCGACGACATTCTTATCTATTCGAAGAATCAAGCTGACCATGAGAAACATCTTCGATGTATTCTTAAACTCCTGCATCAGGAGAAGCTATATGCCAAATTTTCTAAATGTGAATTCTGGCTTCGAGAAGTCCAATTCCTTGGACATGTGGTGAGTAAGCATGGTATCCAAGTGGATCCCGCTAAAGTTGAAGCTGTTATGAACTGGCAAAAGCCAAAGATGCCTACAGAGATTCGTAGCTTCCTGGGATTGGCAGGATACTACCGGCGTTTCATTGAAATTTTTTCAAGGATTGCTGCACCCCTAACTTCCTTGACTAAGAAGAAAGTAAAGTTCGTTTGGGGCCCTAAGCAGCAAGAGTCCTTTGACATCTTAAAGCAGAAGTTGAGCAACGCTCCTGTATTGACGTTACCTGATGGAATCGAAGAATTCGTAGTTTACTGCGATGCATCCCACACTGGCATGGGGTGTGTACTTATGCAAAAAGGCAAGGTTATTGCCTATGCATCACGACAGTTAAAGGTGCATGAAAAGAATTACACCACCCACGACTTGGAGTTGGGTGCCGTTGTATTCGCACTAAAACTGTGGAGGCATTATCTTTATGGAATCAAGTGTGTGATCTATTCTGATCACAAGAGCCTCCAGCATCTGTTTAATCAGAAGGAATTAAACATGAGGCAACGCCGTTGGATGGAAACTTTAAATGATTATGATTGTGAAATCAGATACCATCCCGGCAAGGCGAATGTAGTCGCCGATGCCCTGAGTCGAAAGGAGAGGGTGAAACCCATCCGAATCAATGCCAAGCGCATGGAGATAAAGAATAATTTGATTGAAAGGTTGTTAGCTGCACAGAAGGAAGCTGTGTTGGAAGCTAACTATCCTAATGAAAAGTTAGGAGTAACTGAGGAGCAGTTAACTCTTAGCAAGGACGGAATTCTAAGATTAAATGGAAGAATATGGGTTCCAATTCACGGAGGGCTTCGAGATGTCATCCTCCAGGAAGCCCATAGTTCCAAGTACTCCGTTCATCCTAGAGCTGATAAGATGTACCAGGATCTAAAGGCAAATTATTGGTGGATAGGCTTGAAAAATTCTGTAGCCACCTATGTAGCTAAATGCTTGACATGTGCGCAAGTCAAAGCCGAGCATCAAAAGCCATCAGGCTTGCTACAACAGCCTGAACTTCCTATGTGGAAGTGGGAAATGGTAACTATGGATTTTATTACCAAGTTACCTAAGACAAGAAAAGGGAATGATACAATATGGGTTATAGTTGATAGACTGACTAAGTCAGCACATTTCTTACCCATCAAGGAGACTTATAGCTCCGACATGTTAGCCCAGTTATACGTTGATAAGATTGTAGCCTTACATGGCATACCGGTGTCTATTATCTCTGACAGAGATACTAGATACACATCACATTTTTGGAAGAGTTTCCAACAATCTTTGGGCACACGTTTGAATTTTAGTACGGCTTATCATCCTCAGACTGATGGTCAGAGTGAGCGTACTATTCAAACGTTAGAAGACATGCTACGTGCATGTGCGATCGATTTGGGTGGTAGTTGGGATAAGCACCTACCCTTAGTCGAATTCTCCTACAACAATAGCTACCATACCAGCATTAAGGCTGCGCCTTTTGAGGCATTATACGGTAGAAAGTGTAGATCACCCATTTGTTGGGCAGAAGTTGGAGATGTCCAATTGTCAGGACCAGAGATAGTCTTTGAAACGACGGACAAAGTTGTCCAGATTCGTGACCGTCTCAAAGCTGCCCGAGATAGGCAGAAGAGCTACGCTGATCCAAAGCGTAAAGCTTTTAACTTCGAAGTAGGTGACAAAGTCCTACTTACAGTATCACCCTGGAAGGGAGTGATGAGATTTGGTAAGAAAGGCAAGTTAAGCCCGAGATACATAGGACCTTTCGAGGTTATCGAACGTGTCGGGTCAGTTGCCTATAAGTTAAACTTACCGGAAGAGCTCAGTGGAATTCACAATGTGTTCCATATCTGCAATCTGAAAAAGTGCTTCGCTGATGAATCACTGGTTATACCACATACAGATGTGCATATAGATGAGAGCTTAAAATTTGTGGAAAAACCTTTGTCGATTGAGGATCGACAGGTAAAGAAGCTTCGAAGGAAGCATGTACCTATCGTAAAGGTCAAAGGGGATGCCCGTAGAGGTCCCGAATTCACGTGGGAGGTTGAATACACGATGAAAGAAAAATACCCTTATTTATTTCAGTAAATCTCGGGTCGAGATTTATTTTAAGGGGGTGAGGATGTAACACCTCGAAAATTCACGTCCTATAATGTGTAGACACGTGTCATATGTTTGAACGCGTGAAAGAATGTTATAAAAGGACTAAAGTTGACAAACATGGAAAGTATGTGAATATACGAGTTCTGAATGTCAACAGTGAATAAACATACTTCATAATAACCCTACATGATGTTCATATCATCAAACGAATAAATCATGGATCATACGAAGCAAAAAGTGAGAGATTACAAACTACAGGGGTTAAATGTGTCAACATGTTTAAGTTATACCTCTGAGTGACCTTTTGACAAACCCGAAGCCTTGTAATTGATAATTATGCTCACTAGAATGCGCGATATAAATTTCATAAAGTTTCGATATCGTATGAGAAAGTTATGATCAAATTCGTGTGCGAGAGGTTAAAGCGTTAACGTTGAAAGTTATGACTTTTTGGGTTAACCGGAAGTGTCCAGGGACTTGGCAAAGTGGGTACAAGTCTTAAAGCCCTTGTAGGTAAATGCTAAGGGGTCAAATTGCAATATATAAGCTTAGTTGACCTTTCGTGAAGCCAAGGAACAAGTTGCAAAAACAAGAAAATGGAAAATCTGTTTTTAAGGCCCATATGGGCCGCGTAAAGTCTGGTTAAGCTTTACGCGGGCCGCGTCAGTTGCCCAGTATCAGAATCTCCAAACAGCAGCCTGTATACGTGAAAACTCAACCCAAAACGGATGTTTCACTTCATGTGCGACCCCTAAGTGCCTCCTAGAACCTTAGGGACATGTGTTGGTGATTTGTGGTCAATGGTAGACTTGTGTGTCAACAAGTTATGGTGATTTGATCACTATATAAAGCCATGAAGTTGCAACATTGTTCTTCACACCTTCATCTGCATTTTGGATCATTTCTGGAGCTCAAGGCCTCTCTCAAGTGATCACTAATCAAGCTTAGGACTTCAGTAAGTTTGCTAATCCTTTCTTAAATAAGTTTTAGCTTAGTTTTAGCTTAAAAGTCAAACCGTCGTAATTAACGGTTGACTTTAAGATTAATCACTAATGGTCCAGTGATTACTCGAATCAAAAGTACTTATAAGTTTGTAATTATGTGGGTAATAAACCCTCAAAAGGGTTCCCCCTGATTCCCACTCTAACTAGGTCAAATGTCGGGTCAAACTTGTATTTAAAAAGTCAACAGAATGTGTAAATTACAATTTATGCATAATTAACAATGTAGAACACTTATAACCTGTTTGATCATTGATATAACTTGGTAATGAATGTAAGAACATGTCTAAACATGTTCAACCCGACAATTTCCTGTTTAGACCCGGTTCGGAACCGAAAGTCGCATAGTTTGACTTATACTTTGACTTTCAGTTCTGACCCGTTTTGGTATGATTTAGAAATACCTAAGAGCTTCATTTGGACCAGGTTACATGCTAGTATAACCCTCTGTGATTATACACCTCGGATCATTAGTTATCCAATTAATACGTATGATTCCGTTAATTGCTCATATGTGGACCATTATGCCCTTTTCACCTTAAACCGTGATTTATGAAAATGTAAAAGTGTAGAAACCTTAAATACTGATATATAAACTTGGATACAAAATTTGACATCAGTTTGAGGTGTAGGTTAAGAGTTATGCTCGTTAGCGTAAAATTAAAGCTTTATGTTAATAAAACGGCGCAATTAGCGTATAGCCTAGTTAAACCTACTTTTTGATACCAAAATTTTTACCCACTTATGTAATATATTATTTTGGGATTTTTAAATATTTTTATTAAATTTTAGGCTGAGCATAACTTATAGTCGTAGACTTAATCCGGTAATTGTCGGTTTTGCCCTTACGGGCTATAAGATGAGTTTTACATATCTAAACGAATCCAAACCTTTTGCTACTGATCACATATGATAAATAAATTATTTTAAGCCTTCTGGAAATATAGAAAATATCAGATTTATGTATCAAACCCGGAAATGGCCTCTAATCGCCTTTTTAAGCGTTTTTAACGCATAGTATGTACTAAAACTATTTTAAACATACAAGGGTTAATACCTACTGATATTTGAGGCAAATTATAATATTTTAACAGTAGTCAAAGGTTGTTAAACTCAGACTTCAGTTTTGAGCTTTTCGGCTTATGTGAAATTACCAAAATACCCCTACGGGGCATAGTTTGCGATTAAATTCCTTTCGGGCATAATAAAAGACATCTTACTGATGCCACAACATATATGAAGCATATTAACTTATGAAACCTGTAAATGGCTCATATGAATACCCGTTACGCCTATTACGCGTTCGGTTCGGTTTATGTAACTAGTTTACATAAACTAGCCTAAACGGGCCAAACCTTATCGGTTTTATCTCAAAATCCAGAGTGTGTATGAAACACTCATATTAAGCAAATCTCCGAACTTGTCGTGTCTAAATCACATTCTATCTGGTCTTCGCTTGATAGTGCGTACGAACCGTATCATTGAAACTAACCGGTCTAAGCTAAGGCTTAATTAAGGACCCGTTAGAAATCTAATAGGTTATTATAAACCTTCGTTCCAGATTAGGAGCCCAGTAAAAGTACTTGCATTTGCTGTATTTGATTGATACTTTGCTCAGGTAAATACTCTTAACTTATTTTCCCTATACGGGCTTGGGATACGGTACTATAAAAGTACCGCTTGGTCGGGTATGTAGTCATTTAAATCGGATTGTGATTAATGTATTTACATAACCCGCTTTATTCTGTATTATTTGATGTATGGCCCTTGGGGGTTAAATGACCATGTCCCGGATATCCTTGGCATCATTTTACGAAATGGCCACGACCTAAGCACGGGGTGTAGGCGTACACCTGACAGATGCATTATGTAAAAACTGGTAATCCACTAAAGGAATCAACCTTGTGGGCACTATACCTGTGGCGCGTCAGTTAACTTAAACCGGCTCTTCTAACCGGTGCTAATGGATGGCAAATAAGTAAAATTGTATACAAGATTATTTTAATAATTGTCCCAAGTTATAAAGATATTTTGTGCCGAAGTGCATTCAAATCAATTTACAAACTCTTTTCAAAACGGGTCAGTTGAGTTGTATTTACCAGTGTAAACTGACGTATTTTCCAAAAAGGTTAAGTGCAGGTGCTAGACGAAATAGGCTGGCTACTCCAGGCATCATTACTCAAGTCTCGCAAGCTCTAGATGTCAAAGTCTGTTGAACTATTGTTTCTATTTTAGTTTCGATCCGTCTGTGGATAAACAATCGACTATTGTGATACTTGATATTACAACATTATATTCGGTTGAATTATATCTTTAAATTTTGCTTCCGCTGTGCATTTATATAATTGTGTTGTTTGACTATTATGTTGCCAACCACGTCACGATACTCCCTACCGGGCCCACCGGTGACACGTGGAAATCGGGGTGTGACAATATGGTTTAACAAAGCCTACATACTAAATGAAACCAAACATAAGTGCTTACGACCCATTACGACCCGTTTAGGTAGCTTATGCTACTTTAACGCGTCGTTCGCATGAAACGCGTTCGGACCGCCTAACTAGTCCTATGACAAGTAACATATGCCTTAACATGTCTAATATTGTAACATAATCAGTTAAGTGACGAAAGTTTAGGTTACATACTTAATTACCAATTACACATGAAAAGGGTATTTTGGTAAATTACCTAAGGCATATAAACTACCTATCATACAACTACTTAACGAAGCGACCATAAGGTATAACCTCGGAAGGTTATTCCCTATATACTATGGTCACCTAAGGTATTTGGTCGGATCCTAATGATCAACCAAATGGGTCGGGTTCGAAGGTATAAGCGATTTATTATATCGCTTACCCTTACGACCCTAGACAACGTGGTAATCAGTAGGCATAGTCCCAAGGGACTATAACCATCGTGATTACAATCACGTTGCGAAGTCCAAACGAACTTCGCATTGACCATAAACTGGTCAACGCAGAAAGTCAAACAAAGTTTGACTTTCGGACTCGAAAAGCAATAAAAGAACGAAGGAATACTTACGAAGGGTCCCCGAATGCTAATCGTGATCCAAGTAGCTCAGGTATGAAACAAAGGTTTCAACTTAGAGCTTCTCAAATCAGATTCTAGTGGGTTTTTGGAAGGAAAGGGGTTGGGTATTTATAGTGTTTCTCGAACCGTTAGGATCGTTTCTTGGAAAAGGGGGCACGATCTAAGCCGTACACTTGTCGGAATGTTGTGGTAGGTTAATTGGCCACCCACCATAAGGAATCAACAGGTGGAAAGGGGTTTGGGAGTGCACGACAGCTGGAAACAGGCTGTTCGGAAGCTTCTGATGTTCTGCAGACCCCTTACGGACCGTAAGGGTATGGCTTACGGTCCGTAAGCCAATGACTTTGCAGAAATGGCAGTTTTGGTCCCTGTAGTGTAATAAGGCCATTTCTGACGCGTTTAAGGCCCGTTAACCCCATTTCAAAGCTCTAAAATGAGGTTAAAGTATAGGGAACTTAAAATGTGCTCAAAAATATCCCGGATGTCGGTTCGTTTGGCCGTACAATCGCGATGTTCGCTTAATTACGACGGAATGCGCATAAGCGCGAAAAACGATCCAAATGACGTGACGAATGGATTTTTCTTATGCCAAACACTAAAATAAAATGTTTTAGTGCTTACATAAATTTTTGGATGTCCGGATGTATTCAGAACGTAAGTTGTGCGCCAAAATGAAAACTTGTTCACTTTTTGACACTTTTAGTCCCTGAATGACCCAAAAGTTTATTTTAGCACACCGAACCCCTCAAAGCCTATTTCTAAGCTATATAAAGGATATTTAAGGTGTATTTAACTTATGTTCATGTTCCAGAATGTTCGTTACTGTTCAAATTGGCATACTTTCGCAGTTTGTCAAGTTTAGTCCCTGTAAGCGAATTAACTTGTTTTTGCCATACCAAAGCCTTCAAAACTTATTTCTAAGTTATGTAAAGGTTATTTAAGGTATGTTAAGTATATGTTGATGTCCCAGAGTATTTGTCGCATTAAACTGGTTACGTTTACGCACCAGTTTGCATATAACTCTCCAGAAAGTGATATAGAGTTTGAAATTACATAAAAGTCAAAACATGAAAAATGTAAAACATAACCAAACAAACATTGGGATCAAATAACATTGTTTTATTGATAATAGAACTGTTCACAATGATTACAAGCACAGATGTTACAGTAACCTTTGATTATTTCCGCACTTTTGCACTATTTTAAGAGATTATCTTAGTTATTGTAGTAGGCCCCTCTTTTGGAGGTGACGTTACCCTCAACCCAGTAGTTTGAGTCAGCAAGGATACAATCCTAAAGGGTCGGATTATTGAAAGATAATTAATTAAGTTATTAATGCAAATTATGGTAGGCCCCTCTTTTGGAGGTGACGTTACCCTCGACTAAGTAGTCTTAGTCAGCAGGGATACAATCCTAAATAGCTGGGTTATAGTATTAATAGTAGTTTAACTCATGAGGGGATCAAAGAGTTTGGACCCCTGCCATCCAATACCGTTAAGTATTGAAGGAGGTCCTACTAAATTTGACCCAGGTCCCTTGCAGGATCTCTAAACGTTGAACAACGGCAAGACTCTTACCAAACCGTTCCCTTAACCCCCGACCAGGTAGCCAACATACCTCCATATAGACCGTGGAGATATGAATGGTGAAAATCTTTTATTTTATATAGACAGTAAAATAATGCCAAGACACCACGGACAAACGATAAGGAAGAAGCACCTTCAACATAAGAAACTAGTTATTAAAGTCATTAATACAAAACCAAGTAAAAAGTGCGAAAAGATTAGAAATAAAAAGTATTACACTAGACACTTGTCTTCACCAAGTGATGTAAGAGACTTAGGAAAACATGGCCTTGATTGTCAAGAACTCTTACGATCAATCTTGGATCCCGAGACGACTCACACACTCTATGATGGAAAATGGATGATGGTGGTGGATGATGGTGTTATGGTGGTGGTGGGTGGTGGGTGAAGTGTGAGAGAGGTGGTGTGCCAAGGGATGGTTTGAGCTTGAGCCAAGCACTCCTATTTATAGGCTGAACAGAAGCTCGGGCACGACACCGTGTCTAGTGGGCACGGCCCCGTGTCCACATCCTCTCTTTCTTCATTTAATGTAGCTTGTCTTTATTAGTTGACCACTCCTCCATGTCCGCTGAGCACGACCCCGTGTGCAGAAGAATCTTTGTACTATGAAGATTTGCATGGATTGTGCGAATCTTATAGTTGACCACGGCCCCGTGTCCGCTGAGCACGGCCCCGTGGTGGGCAATAGAAGCTTCTACCACTTTGTCTTTTCTGCTGACACTTGGGCACGCCCCCGTGCTGGCTGAGCACGGGGCGTGTTCAGTCTTCTGTCTTCTTGTTTTGCTTGGGAAGATGCTGTCGTGGGGTCGGGTATGTCACGTTTGTTCCTTTTCTTGTATTTATGTTAGATTTTGCTGTCTTTTTGCTTCTTTTGTTAATTTGAGCTCATTTAATCCTGAAAATACAAAAGGAAGACAAAAGCACACTTTTTCCAACATTAGTACTAAAAAAGGGTTAGTTTTATGCCATAATTGATTAAATTTATATGTTGCATTTTGCACACATCAAATACCCCCACACTTGAATCTTTGCTTGTCCTCAAGCAAAACTCTTTATAATGTGGCTTTACACTCCCAAATGGAATGGGTAGAAAGAAAGTTTTTGGGCTTGTCATAGAGTGTCGGGATTTCCAAGATTCTTTATTTAGTTTTATTTTTATTTATTTACAATCCTATTCGTCATGATTTATTTAAAACTTTTCATAAGATAAATTACTTATTAGGGCATAACATGCTTCTTTAAAATTTTCTTTATATATACAAGTTCACCTACCTCACGGGGGATCACTCAACACTCGGCCGAAGATATATTTTAGTGAATCACTCGAGAGCGGCATGGAACTTACTCCTACCATATGCTTGCCAAGCAATCAATCCTCCTCATTTTTAACTATATACCTTTGTAAATATCAAGAGGGCTTTTGGGTGAAGGGTTAGGCTTGGGTTAAAGGTAGGTGGTTGGGTTAGTGGTTAGTAGTTAGTAGAAAAGGCCGAAAAAGCGTAACAAGTATCGGTTTTCGTAAGACTTTATTTTTGTAACTTTTATTTTGATGAAGCTATTATTCAAACAAAGTTATTTTTGATGAACTTGTTTGTTTATTTCTTTTGCTTCATCATCAACATTTTTTTTTTAAAAGTCATACGAAAAACCGAGCTAGTTACTAAAACAAAGGGTTAAAAATGAAAAAGGTTTTGGTGGGTAAAAGGGTGTTTGGTTTTGGGTTAAGAAATGAAAAGGTTTAGGCTCAAAGGGGTTAACTAGGGGGATTTTGGGTAGATGGTAAAAAAAAAAATGGTGTAGAAATAAAAAGGGTTAGTCCTAATGCCTCTATCATTTACTTACTCGGGTTTAAGTTGGTAAGGACTGGGAATGTATCGTCGTGGCAAGTTCTAGAGTCGTAAGAACCAAGCGGCTATCACACAAGAAACGAAAAATGAGCATTTAATTTAAAGATATGTATTTGTATGCTCAATAAAGGCTCAAAACTCACTTTTGTGGGAATGGGTTTTTATGTGATCAAGTATATATAATCAAATTTTAACTAAGCTTGTCATGCATTTTCATAATTTTCTTATGTTGGTTCTTTTTATCACGACGCTGTCGGTTGTAAATTTGTAAAAATATAACTTTTTTAGAATTTGAAATTCCCAAGTTAAACCTAGACAAGTAAAAAAAATGAAAATTTTTGAAAAAAATTTGGGGTGATTAGCGGTTCCAATAGAGTTTTGTGTAAGGCTTGTATTTAGGACTTGCAAGATTCAAGGTTTTAGTATCCCCCCCACACTTAAATTACACATTGTCCTCAATGTGTCCCAAAAATAAGTTTTTAGGTTGATTGAATGTGTAAAAAGGTGTGAAAAAGCAAAAATTTTGTGTTACTGGGTGCTGAACACAGCCCCGTGTTGTCCGGGCACGGCCCCGTGTTCAAGTGCCAGTAACAAAATTGAATCAAGAGAAACAGAAGTCTGGACACGGGGGCGTGTTGGGTGAGCACGGCCCGTGTCCAGTTTACCTGAACTGGTTACTTTCTGCAGACTGTGCAGCACGGGGCCGTGTTGGGCGGACACGACCCGTGCCGAACTTATTGTAAACGAAGAAATTTTGTCGGATGGTCCTGTTTTCCTGCATGGTGTGCTGGTTCAAGCTTCCCTTGTATCCTTTGTCATCTCAAGTGTGTTTTATTCATTTCAACTCCATCCAAACACCAAATTAACTAAAACCATCATTCATTAAGTCATAGAGAGAATTACATAATAGTCCTAAAAATTAAAATACTAGATAGTTAGGTCAAAGAAACACAAGAAATCTAAACCAAGAAGTTCTAGCCTACTACTTATTCTATTAGCAAAAATTTCTGAAAAGGTAAATCCCTCGGTTAAATGTGGCTTGAAAAACTTCTTTCTCCGGTCATGGGTTCCTCACACGTCGGCGAGCCATTCTTCTATCTCCCTAGGGAGAAGAAAAGCGGGCTCATTGGCATTGGTTTGAGGAGGTGCAACTTCCACCGGGACTTCTTGGAGTTCTTCAAGAGGAGGTTCCGCTGGAATGTCGTCCCAACCGGTAGGATTGTGGATTCCAAGTGCTAGGTTCCAATCCTCGTGAGGGAGGATCGGTTCCATGGGAGGTGTTACAAGAATGTTTAACCTCTGGTGTAAGAGGTTTATTTCTTGAAAACTGTTTTCCAACCCCGCCGAAAGATAATTTATACGGTCTATTAGGACCTCCTCTACCGAAGTCATCTCGTCAAGGGCTTCACGTAAAGCCATCACGTATCTTACGAGAGTTTCTTCAATTGATGGCCTCCTTTCCCTTCGACTGTTTCTTGAGTGCGCAGAAGAGGTTCCACTGCTTTGGCTAGACATTCTACGAAAACAAACCAAAAATAGTTCGTTTTAATGAAACAGTATCACGGACACGGCCCCGTGCTCATTGAGCACGACCCCGTGTTGCTTCAATTGATGGCCTCATTTCCCTTCGACTGTTTCTTGAGTGCGCAGAAGAGGTTCCACTGCTTTGGCTAGACATTCTACGAAAACAAACCAAAAATAGTTCGTTTTAATGAAACAGTATCACGGACACGGCCCCGTGCTCATTGAGCACGGCCCCGTGTTCAACTTTCTGCAGTTTTTTAGAACAAGGAATCTTGGAGTTTCAAGTTATTTTCCCAACTTATGAAGCATTTTTGAACCGAAATAACTTAAAACAATGTTGTGTAACTTATTTTTAACAAGATTCCTTGAACAAAAATTTAACAAACATCACAATAAAGCTTGAAATCAAGCTTTAATGGAGGTTTTGTTGCAAGAAAGATGAAGAAGAAGGTAGTGGATAAATGAGGAAAGGACAAGATGTTTGTTAGAACCTTCTTTTAGAACATACCTAGGATGGTAAGTTGAAAATCCTTTCAAATCTCTGTCCCTGGATGGTCCAAATGTGCAGGATTCTTGGCTGCATTTATAGAAAACGACAGCATGCTGGACACGGCCCCGTGTCGGCTGGACACGACCCCGTGTGCAGGCAAGATCCTGACACGTTTTGTCCGTATTCTGACAGAAGTCAGAAAGGAATCTTTTGGTGGACACGGGGGCGTGTTGACCTGGGCACGGCCCCGTGTCGGAGGGCTGTTTATGAAGTTTGTCTATTTTTAAGGAACTTTTCCGGATCGGGCGGTTCCTTACTGGATGGAACAACCCCAAAGTGCCTATGATACCTTAGTTGATCTAGATTAAGACGAGAACGCAAGAGGTTGTCGGTGAGGGTGATTCCTATGCTATATGTAGGTGGACAAGTCCAACCCTTTTCCGGGCTCTCGTTAAAGAAGGTGTATGTCGAATCGCTCAGGTCTATGTATGCGTCGAACGAAGTCGATGGGGAGTCCTTCACGGCACAATCGACACAGGGACGACTATCGCTCAAGTCCTTACTAGAGTTAGAAGTATCGTCGGAAACAACGAAGTTGTTTGAATGCGATTCCAACACTTCCTCTTGGTTATCATTTTGAGATAAATTATTGAAATCTATCCTAAGTTCTTTTAACCAATTAAGAATTAGATTTTCTAATTGAAATAGTTCATCAAGAAGCATTTCTCCTAGAAAATCTGGTTGGGAGCATTCGAGGGAGCGATAAGGATTATTTTTACTTTCGCCCCTCTTAAGGTTACAAGGAGACGATGGGTCTATATAGTGGGGCTTAAAATTTAGAAAATAACATTCTAATTCCTCATGGGTACTACCACATAATTGACACCACGCACCATAAGAGTGCCGAAAGTAAAAAGTATCAGTATCACTCATGTATGTGTCAGAAATTACCAACCGTTGGGATCTTACGGTTCTGTTTTCAGTAACTGAATCTTGGGCACGGGGGCGTGTTGAGTGGGCACGGCCCCGTGTTCAGCTTACTGTCTGACTTAAAACAGGATTGCCAGTTCCAATGATTGGGCACGGGGCGTGTTCAGCGGGCACGGCCCGTGCTGAGTTCTGCAGAAGCTGAAAAACTAAGAAAAATCCTAAAAAAAATGAAAAATAAGAAAAAAAACGATTAGGCCGTTGATTCCTAACTTTCTTAAAATCCTTGTGTCCCTAGCAACGGCGCCAAAAACTTGATGTGCGTTAGGTGTATATGTAGGTTTAAGTATATTTTAAGCCCTTTTACACTTTCTTTAGCCAAGTTTTAAATTTATAGTGTTGGTAAGATACCGAGGTCATCCAAGGACACAATAGCTTTTAGTACCGGTTTATCCTCAACGTCTAATCAAATCAAAAAGTTAGAAAAAGATTTTAAACTAGAAAAATAAAAACTAACTAAAATGCTGAAAATAAAAATAAAAGAAAAACAGATAGACAAGATGAATCACTTGGTTCCGACTCGTGTATAGTGTAACCTTTGATTATTTCCGCACTTTTGCACTATTTTAAGAGATTATCTTAGTTATTGTAGTAGGCCCCTCTTTTGGAGGTGACGTTACCCTCAACCCAGAAGTTTGAGTCAGCAAGGATACAATCCTAAAGGGTCGGATTATTGAAAGATAATTAATTAAGTTATTAATGCAAATTATGGTAGGCCCCTCTTTTGGAGGTGACGTTACCCTCGACTAAGTAGTCTGAGTCAGTAGGGATACAGTCCTAAATAGCCGGGTTATAGTATTAATAGTAGTTTAACTTATGAGGGGATCAAAGAGTTTGGACCCCCGCCATCCAATACCGTTAAGTATTGAAGGAGGTCTTACTAAATTTGACCCAGGTCCCTTGCAGGATCTCTAAACGCTGAACAACGGCAAGACTCTTACCAAACCGTTCCCTTAACCCCCGACCAGGTAGCCAACATACCTCCATATAGACCGTGGAGATATGAATGGTGAAAATCTTTTATTTTATATAGACAGTAAAATAATGCCAAGACACCACGGACAAACGATAAGGAAGAATCACATTCAACATAGAAACTAGTTATTAAAGTCATTAATACAAAACCAAGTAAAAAGTGCGAAAAGATTAGAAATAAAAAGTATTACACTAGACACTTGTCTTCACCAAGTGATGTAAGAGACTTAGGCAAACATGGCCTTGATTGTCAAGAACTCTTACGATCAATCTTGGATCCCGAGACGACTCACACACTCTATGATGGACAATGGATGATGGTGGTGGATGATGGTGTTATGGTGGTGGTGGGTGGTGGGTGAAGTGTGAGAGAGGTGGTGTGCCAAGGGATGGTTTGAGCTTGAGCCAAGCACTCCTATTTATAGGCTGAACAGAAGCTCGGGCACGACCTCATGTCCAGTGGGCACGGCCCCGTGTCCGCTGAGCACGACCCCGTGTGCAGAAGAATCTTTGTACTATGAAGATTTGCCTGGATTATGCGAATCTTATAGTTGACCAAGGCCCCGTGTCCATTGAGCACGGCCCCGTGGTGGGCAATAGAAGCTTCTACCACTTTGTCTTTTCTGCTGACACTTGGACACGCCCCAGTGCTGGCTGAGCACGGGGCGTGTTCAGTCTTCTTGTTTTGCTTGGGAAGATGTTGTCGTGGGGTCGGGCATGTCACGTTTGTTCCTTTTCTTGTATTTATGTTAGATTTTGCTGTCTTTTTGCTTCTTTTGTTAATTTGAGCTCATTTAATCCTGAAAATACAAAAGGAAGACAAAAGCACACTTTTTCCAACATTAGTACTAAAAAGGGTTAGTTTTATGCCACAACTGATGAAAATTATATGTTGCATTTTGCACACATCACAAACTGTGAATATACGTGACTTGATTGACTATGAAACTGATTTCCTTGGTAACCACGGTAGGGTTGGTTGATTGAATTGGAACGGGTAACTTAACATACCGAGCAAAACTAAGGTGAGTTCACTCCTCTCAGTACGAGCATGCATCCGGTGGGGACAACCAAACAGGCAAAACAAATAAACAGTTTTCACAAACCCATATCTTTGCAGGGGATATGAGACAGTTTTCAGTAACAAACAGATTTTCACAAACCCATATCCTTGTAGGGGTTATGAGGTGGTTTTCAGTAAATGTTGATGTTGGATAATACACTCACTTTCTATCACTTAAGTCCCACCATACTACCGAACAAGTTGCTTGTAGGGCAACGAGGTTATTAGTTGATAGCGCTATTAGGTTTGGCACCCTCACGACGTACCTGGATAGGACAGGCGTGAACTAATAACTTTAAAATCATGACCAATGTTTGATAGAGCATTGGAGAAGGGCAAAAAGGAGTCGTCTGCGGGATCGAGTTATTATCAACATAACATAAGTCAATACTTGGTAACAAACGGTTAAACAAAATGTGAACTCGCCAGCTTTCGCTGATACACTTTTCTGCATGCTTGCAGGTCCTTAGGTACACTGTCATGGAACTTGCTGTCTGGGAAGCTGGAGTGGTCATGGGTCGTGGCATTTAGAACGCTTCTCGATGTTGCATTGTTTTGAACATTTTCATTTAAACTTAATAAACAAACTATTATGCTTTCGCTGAACATGTTGATTTTCTAAACTGGTGTTTGAATTATACTATTTTGTTTAATGGAAAGTTTTATTTTACTTATAATTCAATGTGGATAGTGGCTAGATCCTGGTACATCACACGCCTCACGGAGGTTTCTGCTTGTGGTATTTTTCGGGGTGTGACACGCGACAGACCCCTCGACTAGCCTATAAAGGGGGGGGGGGGGGTCAGGGCTTCATTTGATTCCGTTCATTTCCCGATTCTCTCTCGAACTTTCTAATAGTAGAACTTCTGCTCGGGTATAATACCCACTATTTAGCTAAGCTTTGCCTCGTTGTAAGTACTATAACCCTGCTATTTCCCTGCACGATCGATTTAGGAATCCGTAATGCAAGTCGGCTCTGCCCGACTCAGTCATTGGAATTCTGTCTCGTGTGTACACCCGATTGATTTAGAATTTCCGTAATGCATGTCGGCTCTGTCCGACTCAGTCATTGGAATTCTGTCTCGAGTTATACGGTTAAATTGAATTGGGTTATTTTACTAACATGTGTGCATTATTTGATTTATTAGATAATAACCAGGAAATTCTTAGGAAGCCTTAGTAGTATCTAAACTTGCAATGTGAGTACATCTTGCTTTTTCTCACTATTTGTGAGTACATTCTCTTTTTATAAATCTTTTTGTGAGTCAAAATGTTTACCAAAACCTCAAATGTTTTAATGTACACTTAACAGTAATTGAGTATTTGTGATTCTACAATTACTACCGGTATGTTGGGGTTTTGTATACAAAATATGGAAAAACGTTATCATTGGACAAAGAGTTAGCCAATGGATAATGTGACCCACAAGTCAGGGTTTGACAGTACTGATTGAGTAATTGATTAGATATAAACAAATGGAATTGCGGGTTGCCCTAGTTGAACATAACAACCCCTTAATCTACGTAACGAAACGGAACATAGTTGCCCATACTTTCAACAACTTACCCTTAGTTGATCATAATTGATATTGGTTCACTCTAACTAAGTAACATTGACCATCATAGACCCTAACTGAGTAAAATTAACCTTCGATATTGAAAATACTTGACCTTAATCATCCCTAATTGATCGTCATCGACCAATACAAACTACGATTAACACTAACGAACGGGCAATATTTGCCCATAAATGACACTTATTGATCAATACTAGGACTAATTGATCACTATTGCCCAATATAAACACTATGGCACCATAACTTTTTCAATTTGACCATTAGTGGCCTATAATAACCCTAATAACAGTTATTAACAATATTGTCACACCCCAACCCGTAACAGATTAGTTGACCGTGGCATGATTGATTGCTCACAGCTCATGACAAGATATTTAAAGTTTTAATATTATTATACTGTATATTAAACACATCTTCATGCTACAGTACTTGGTTTTGCGACCGATTTTGTTCCCGTCGCTGGTTTTGCGACCGATTTTGTTTCGGTCACTGGTTTTGCGACCACTTTTGTTTCGGTCGTTGGTTTTGCGACCGGTTTTGTTTTGGTCGCAAATACGGTCGCTAAATTTGCAACCATTTTTGTTGGTCGCAAATTTCGGTCGCTGTTGCCCATTTTTGTAGTAGTGTTAATATTTCTTACCTGTTGTTTCTTTGTGGTTTCTTTTATTATACAACCATGATTTTATAATCAATCATGGTTTCTTTCTTTCTTTTATTTTTTGTAGTTGCCATAGGTGAATATGTATTCACACACATAAATTTTGCAAATGCGAGGAGTATCAAAACTAGCATTAATTACCGGCCGGTAATATTTGGTTATAATGATTTATAGCAGGTCTACGGATTCATTTGGTTGCATAAGTTGTAACTGTTGTATTTTATAAAGATGATTGTATTTGATATTATATTAACTATGGTAATTTGAACAATTATATTATTTTATACAAGTTTTTTATTCTAAATTTCTAGAAATTCGAACATATTTGAAGGGGGAATATTCAAATAAAGAATGAAACATGTGTTACAACTTACAAACTAAGCACACCTTCGAATCTTCGATGACATTTCCCTAATGGGCCAACATGCAACCAAATACTAAATAATTTAAGCAAACAGTGCAATTTGAATTTATTAGTAAACACTAAACAGGAAATGCTTAAAGTTCAAAAGATTTTTCCTTTTCAAATTAGTTCCGTAACTTTTTAGCGATGGATTGGTGAAAATATCTATAGCAAAGTGTTCAATTGCAAGCAAAATCAGTTGCTAATTTGGTAGCTGAATCAAACGCAAATTCATTGGGTCTCAAACTGCTATGTTGAAAAAGATATTAGTCAGCTTTCCAGTCTTTTTTTACATGTCGCAAACTCATTTCTGATGCAAAAGACATTACTGACACTGGTTTTTTGTGACATAATTTTCCTGTCACAAACCTGTCTCAAATGAGTGTTGTCTAGCCTTTCTTTAAAGATTATGCATAAATTTTGAGTTATTAAGTATTAGAATTGTGCCCGCACGATGTAGCGGAAACACAAACATTGTCAGGGTGTGCTTTGTTCAGTTGGTTCGGTTATTATCCTCAACTAAAACCGAAGTCAATGCTTAGTCTATTTTATTAAGCAAATGGTTTATTCGGTTAGATTAATAGTTTTTGGTTTAATTCGTTTAATTTCGGTTAATAGCCAAAACCAAACACGTGCTAAAACTTACGCTTAAAAATACATCAAATTGAGGTGTAAATATATGAAATAGAAGTATGAATACATACAATGGAGATATAAATATGTTTCATATTATATATTATATGAAACACATGAACTAAAGGTATAAAAGCTAGAAATATAGGAAAATTTGAATGGTTGGTTCGGTTAAATTTGGTTAAACGATGGTACAAACAAAATCGATAATCGGACTTGGTTAATTCAGATTTTAGTTAATAGGTTTTTGATTAATTCAATTTTTGGTTGATTTGAGTTCGGTTCTGTCTGTTTTCGGTTCGGTTTCATTTGTTTTCAGTTCGGTTTCGGTTAACAATTCAGTTATTGCAACCTTTAGACATTGTTAAAAACGTAACATATCAATTTTTTTAGTTAAAAAACTATCGCAATACTATACTCTAATTAAAGAGAACAAAATACTCATTTTTGTCATGGGGGTAGTTAGTATTTTATAAGGGGATAAAGCATCACTCATAACTAATTATTTTGCTCTGACCATCGGGTTGCAAGTGCTCGATTGTCAGACGAAGAACTGCGTGTTTTAATGCATAATATTGTGTAGTTCTTTTTAGGGACCCTAACACACTTGACTATATCGCTTTGAATCAATTGGGAAACGCCACTCAAGCTCAGATATAGTATTAATTAATTAGATAGTTTAAGGAGATTTAAATTACTTGCCCATGTTAGTCCTTCGATGAGTCGTCAATTCCCCTAAGGTAGTTACTTTTATATAAACTAAGTCCTTTACACTTTGGTGTTATCTCTGCGCAAAGGCAAGAGCTTACCTAACTCGAAGTCCCATCCAAAACCTTTAAACTCAACATGTTTTGACTCTACATAGACATAGAAAACATGAATAACCCAAATTAATGACGTCGCAAGATTATGAGCTGATTTTAAGGATTAGGCAGAAAATCTAATGACCCAAGTTAATGACGACATTATGATTTCACCCACTTTCAATAAACTATTTAATTAGTTAAAGTCATTAACACACAGACACACACCTTATTCAACCATGATCTTCATTAGTTAATACAACATCAAGGGGGTAAGTTTCCCCCAAACACCCTCAAGAATCTAGCCAATAATGGACATGGAACTAGATGTTTCCAAACATGAAAAGATTATATTATTCATAAAATGTTTGATTACATTAATGATTTTTGAGTTTTTCCTAATGATTAAAATGATTAGAGATAATGGGTAGAAGAGAAGTGCGTAGTGGAGAAGATGTGAGAAAATGAGCAAGTGAAAACGTTCAGGAATGGCCTATATTTATAGGTTGGCTGGACTCAGGCATGGGGCGTGCCTGGCTAGTTAACTAGTTATCCCTGGTTCATGAGGCATGACCTGTGGTCAACTTTGTGTGTCACATGGGATCTTCCAAATGTTCTAGAAAGTCTCTTTGTCTTATATCGCCGAGGCACGGGGCATGCCTAGCTTTTCTTCTTTGTTCTTCGCTCATTGGTCTTTTGGATGTATATGGCAGTCTTCGGATCTTAGGCACGGGGTATACCTAGCAAGGTGTGGGGCGTGTTTGGAAATTTTTTTCTGTTTTATTTCATTTTTCGTTGTTGATTCACTTTTGTGTGGATGTGGCTCGGTTCAGTTCGATTCAAGCGTGATGTCGTGACATTCCTCCGTCGTGCTACTAGAAGAATGACACACGAAACACGAAGACACAAGAACGGCACGATAGAAGGATGATGACATCATCATGACATCAATATACCGTATCTCTATATCATATGTGTCTTCGAAATAGTCATACATATCGAAATAGAATTCTAGTGTATGGTTGAACTTGTATCGAAATAGGCTTTTTAGAAATAGCCTATTTCGATGTATGGAGTGTGTATTCCGATGCTTCTCTCCTATTTCGATATGTTTCGTTTATGTTTATTATGTTTCTATGTAACTCTGCTGGTAAGGGATATATATACCAGCAGAGGCTCTGTTTCAAGTACAGAGAGCACATTTCAGTGAGAGTGAGGGAAAACACTTGTATTTTGTATTGTTACTCTGCTGAAATCAATACTTGAGCTTTGAGTGTGATATCTTTCTTGTACTTGATTGTGTTCTTGCTTCGATTTTCATATAAACTTGGATTCCACACTTGTTTGTGTGTTCAACAACAAGGAATAGGCTCTCTAAGATCCTCCATAGGGACCTACAAGTGGTATCAGAGCTTTGGCTCGATTCCTTGTTGAAAATCAAGCATATTGGTGAGATTTGAGTGGTTTTTGAGTGTTCATTGAAGAGTTTTTGGACAAAAACAGAAAACCCACCTTCTTGGATGATTATTTGGACTAAAACTAACTAAAATGGTGTTATTGGTTGATAATTTTGGTTGAAAACTTGTTAAAACAATGAAAGATTATCAAAAACCTGAATTTTAGTAAGTTTTAGAGTTGGAAATTTGAATTTTCATATTTTCCAGTGACAAACTTGGCTGGAATTCTTGTCAGAATAGTACTTTCTGATGAAGGTTTGTTATTCAGCAAAAAGATTGGTGGAGCAGAAGTGTACCAGGTTGTCTCCTGCACACACAGTTTATGTCTTTCTGCTTCAGTACACGATACTCCCTCCCTATTTCGATCCACTTATATACCAAGCCTATTTCGATCCTCCTATATACCAAGCCTATTTCGATCCCACTATATTCCAACCTTATTTCAATCCCACTATATACCAAGCCTATTTCGATCCTCCTATATACCAAGCCTATTTCGATCCTAACACATAATTTCCTATTTCGTTTCCTCTGTTGTTTTGATACATATTCTATTTCGACACCCACAACTATTTCGAATACCCATTGTCATCTTGTTACCATAGTTAATTCACAATAGCTTCATTCTTTGTTTTTAGTCAAAATGATTACAAACCCTTGGGGTTGGGTTCAAGAATCAAGCACAAGTAACAATCCACCACAAAATAGTTCTGCAACATCGTGGGTTCATGTAACGTCGTCTTCCTTCTACGAACACACGGACCAGACCGATCGAACACACACACGATGTGCGGAAACCACCGCGTGCCTCGTACCGCAACGTAGAGCTCGTACAGAAGGTGTAGAAAATCAGAGAATCGTGAATACACAAAGTATGCATAATCAACAATCACACAGATTGAATAAATAACACAAAGCTAGGGTTTGTTTGCACAAGAACTTTTCTGCAAAAATATTACTGTTTCACTGAATTGTCTGAGTTTCTGTGATGTGTACAAGACACTAAGAATATATACACACCTAAGTTCGCACAACATTACAATGAAACTCTCAGTACCACTATTTAGAAATACAAGTTCGCACACTAAGTTCTTGTCACGACCCCAGACCCACCTTGGACGGAATCGGGAACCGCGAACAGCCAAGTGGTACCGGTGATTATTTTGAAAAATATTGCAGCGAAAATTTCATCAGGACCGTGAGTTAGGAAAAATATCAGAGTTTAGAAAACACCGGATTTTATTTATTAAATAGATGGGCATGTTTTACAAAGGTAGCTTTAATAAGGAATAAACCCAATTACATAAAACAATATTTCTTAACTTGATTTAATTAATAAAATAAGCCACTTCTTGAAGCCTTTTAGTGCCGTATCCATCTCTTACTCCAATCTACTGTAATTACCTGAAACGCGTTTTAAAAAGGTTTTGTCAGCAGGAAATACTGGTGAGTTCATTCATTTTGCTTAAAACGAGGCATTTGTTATAATCTACAGTATTAAGAGCGATTACAATGTTTCCATATATCAACCAACTACCCACAGTATTTGTCACTCGACCATCCATTGGTAACCTCAGAGTCCAATGGTGTCTGTGACTATGGTCATATCACCCCTTGGCTAACTCGTTGTCCAATGGTGAAGTTTATCAAGTAATGTATATAAAACCCCACATACCGGCTGTAATTTGGTGACTACAAAGACTTAATCCCTGTAATTATAACTTTGAAAGTAAACATGATTTTGAAATCAAATTTGATAAAAAGAGAATGACTCACATTATAAGCATGCAGATTTATACAGGTAGAGCTTAGCCTATTGAGTAGTCTTGTAACCTAGTGCACACGAACTCGGTAAGTAACTAATACAACATTTACGATAACTCACGAGATTAAAACCTTCACAACAAATGACAAAGTGCAATCACTTAAACATCCAACGGATTCACAACGAATGGCAGAGTATTCCCCGAGTTCGGGTGGTACTCAAACATCCTGTCGGATTCATGACTAATGACAGAGTATAGCATTTAAACATCCTGTCGGATAGTTTCAATCGATCGGATATTGAATCGTAGCAGCGATCAAGTTAATACCCGGTATCGTAGCAGCGCCTCCCTAATTTAATTGTAATTTCTACTTCAGAGCAGAATACTTTCGTTTTTGAAAGTTTTCGTCGACACAGAATGAAAGCCCCTGAGCTAGGCTATTTATAGCTGAAATTCAGGCCTGTCGCGGCCCGCCTGAACTCCTGGCCAACCTTTACGCAGCCCACGTGAAGGTCTACTTATCCGGTCGACAGGTGGATCTGGATGCTTATCCGGTCAAACTGAAGGTTGCGCGGCCCGCGTGACCTCCTGCCTATTCTTTACGCGGCCCGCGAGAAGGTGTAAAATATGATTTTCTTGATTTTTGGTATGGATTGGGGTTTCAGGGGTCCGGGTTTTTTATTTCTGGATCAATTTGGGACATTTTTTTTAATATAATTATATCATAAAGAAAAAGGGAATAAAATAGTGAGAAAAGAGAATGGATCCACTTTGTAACTTTAGGGTTCAACTAGAAAGTCTCCTGGTAGAATATTGGGTATAACTTCTGAGCTATTTAAAAATATATAATGCACTCGTGGTAAGTATAGTACCCCTAATTCAACCTTATCCTGATGTCCCGAGACAGAATCCCAACAAACTTAGTCAGGCAGAGCCTTGACATGCGTTATGGGGCTCAGATCAATCGGAAAGGGTAGCGGTGATCGAGAGTTAAAACACTTAAAACGAGCCAGAGCCTTATTATTATTTAGGTGAAAAATAAAATAAAATGAAAGATAGAGGACGGCGAGAGAGAGAGAGAGAGAGTTGTAGAAAAAATTTGTGAGCACCACTTCATATATATAGGGAACGAAACTTTGCATGGAAGGCAAAGTTTCATTCTTTGTGAAAATAATGACACGTAGAGATATGTGTAATTTAGGTGGGACACGTAGTGGTGTCAGGCATACATTTTGAATTTGTGTATGACATGACCAACTTTCTAGAATTAGTTATTATTAGTTTATTTTTATTATTTTATATTATATTTTGATTCTTCTAATATTAGCGACATACGTAGACAATTTTAATAATTGAAATGTAATTTGAGTTTTATTATTAGTTTATTATTATAATTAATTCAGCTGCTTCACTTATTTGGTGCGTATAACTTCTAAAATATGACGTTTTATAAAACAATGAATATGTCATTAGAACGAGAATATTTGTGTCTACATTTTGAACCAAGTTTCATTAAAAATAGGGTAAGTTTAAACATAATGTATTTTTATAGTTTAATTATTAAACGATTCCTAGGTCCGTCTAGGTACTTCATATTTCTTACAGTCAACTTACCCGTAAGCTACCTGCCTAATAATATAAGTTTTTATAGACTTTTATTTTATTAGAAATGTCACCCATATATAGGCCAATTAATTAATATAATATTTCAACTAACTATATAAAATAGTATTTAAAACTATTTAGGTTGAATATTTATATTAAAAATAAACTAGTTACTAGTTACTAGTGGTTAATAAATTTAACCAAACCTATAATTCTTATATAAAAATAAGAATGTTACATCCTCCCCACCTTGTTTTAAATCTCGTCCTCGAGATTTGGGTTACGATATTTCTTTTAGACTTATGTCATATTTTAGTCAATAAAAACAATATTAAGGTAGATGATACAGAATTAAAATATCAAATTTTGTGAATACGAGTCGTACCATAAGTGGGATTCAATGGTTTTACTGAATTAGTTCAAGAAATCGATGACAAATGAATGAGATGAAATGATATAATTTCCAAGGTGACTAGGTTCAAGCCAAAAGATATATGATCAATAGATATTTAAAATGAATGTGAAGGACTTTTAGAATTAATAAAATTCTTTGTCAAAAGAAAGCTTACTTTGATTGGCAACTGAGGAAGACTCAGAATCGACAGGTTCAAAACGAAATAAAAGCATGAAAATGATTTGTCAAATATTGAATTATGATATGAGAAAATCAATGTGCTGAGATGAGTGAATTGCAAGGATACACGAAAAGACAATAGAGTTAGTGTATTATTGTCTTAATACATAATTGCATTAAGACGATTTTTTTTATGATGAGTTGAAAGACAGCTGTGGTTTTGAATGATTCGAATGATTGTGAGTAGCCCAAGTTACAAGTTTATACCGATACCGCAAGGTGTCGTAATGATTTGAAATAGTTTAATAATTATGTTGTTTGAACAAATTCACCGTGTAATCAACTGAAAGCTTTTAATGAAAACTCTAGGGGTTTATGTCTCTGATCTGCATAATTCTTTTGTTGATCTTGATACATAATACTTCTATAAGTTTTTAATAGTTGTGGAATATTAAACAAGATGATCAATTACTTATAAATATAAAATGTCTTGTCCATGAATACTTAGACAGTTATTTAGATAATTTTATTCGTCCTTCTAATTCTTGTATTGTTTTATGAAAATATATCTTCTTCTTACAGTACAAAGTATATATATATATATTTATATATATATATAAATATTTTATATATATAATTAAAATTTACTAAATAAGTATGATGACTTAATTTATATACATTAACTTGTCATTATCATGGTTGGATATTGGTTAATGCTGCCTTGTTTAAGCATAGGTGATCAGTCCATGCCTAACTAAGGCTAGGCTACCCAATACCTGCCCCTGACAATAACCCTACTACCTAAAAATAATACTAATACTACTACTATTAATATATTATTACTAATAATAAAACTAATATTAATTACCGATAATAAATAACTAAACATAAACTTAAATGAGAGTATACCTCAAACATAATTTTTTATACATATATATAAAAATATAAATTCTTCACCTCAATGGTTTAACAAGATTTTTTTTAATATAGTAATACTACATTGTAAATTAGGTAATTACTTATGTAAGTTATCAGTAGTTCTCCCAATGCCGGGATTTAGTATTGTTGTTGTCGTGCCCAGTCATACTTTCCAAAGGTCTTGCCTTGAAAGTCGTGTGTGATATACTTTGACGTCTATGGTCGTATATTTTTAAGTTTCATGTGTTTTCTTGTGCACTAGCACAACTTTACTTGCTTCGTACTTGCGTATTGGAAATTCTTATACTTTTGATGGTGTATCAACTTAAAGGGTTTCCATTTTATATTGTCGCACGAGTTACGAGGTAGATGATCAAACGGAATAATGTTTGATTTCAGAATTATAGATAAGAGATTCCTGATAAAGAAATCTAGATTTATTATTGACACATATGCTTGTGCTTTATTCCTAATTGACTTTTGGAATTTCTTATAGATATACATATCTATATAATCATATATTTCACATGCTGTGATATACATACTCTCTATAAGGTCAATGTATTTATCAGATTCATATTTCCAAAAACAAGTCAGATATCAGGTCATGATACTATTTAGGGAAATCTTGTTACTTGTTTGACATATTATATACCCCGTCTGATCCGGTTCTCGCCGGAGAGGTAACCCCATTATATCCGGACAAGCTGGAGAGTCTGCTACACCATACCCAGTCTTGCCGGAGAAGAAATTTATATTTCCCAATAAATAGTATTTTTAAAAGTGCCTCTTTTATTAAGGCTTTCATCCTAAATCAAGGAAATTTGTATTCGCATAACATATCTTATTCTAGACCAAATAATATCAATAAGCAAGGATTAATAGCAATTAAGTGTTATTGCTTATTTATCGTACCTTGCAATGTTCTAATCACCATTCTTATGGCATACCAATATTCATTACATTATACTTATATAAGTAATTTATCTTGAAGCTTATATTAAGGCAAAATTCTTAAGTTCAAGTCTAAATATTATCGTGAGTGCTACTAGATAATATTAAGTTCCTAACTCTCCGTTTAAACTTAGGTATTATTACAACACCTAATTGCTTAAACAAGTGGCTTAGCTAATACTAAGGCATCTTTTCTTAAGTTCAAGTCTAAATGCTATCAGGTGTGCTACAAGTTAATAGCAATCTCCTAACTCTTTTATTTAAGATTAGGTATTATTATCACAACACTTATAGGTGGTGTTTGTTTTTTTCAAAAAGAGCTTCCTGCCTCTTCTGTCTGCACCGTGCAGACGCGGGAAGAGGTTTTGCCTCAAAAGAGTGTTTGTTTTTTTTTTTTTTTGAGAAGTGCTTTTTACCTCTCCCCAGCCTCTTCTTGGGGAAGTGATGAGAGGTAAGCTTCTCCAAGAAGAGCTTTACCTCTTCTTGGCACCACCTCCACCTCCACCCCTGCTCCGCCACCACCACCCCTGCTCCGCCACCACCACCACTGCTCCGCCACCATCATCATCATCATCATCACCACCCCTGCTCCGCCACCACCACCTCCACTCCGCCACCACCTCCGCTGCTCCACTCCGCCACAAACAAAACCCCCAAATCTTCTCCACCTCCACTCCGCCACCACCTCTGCTCCACCTCCGACATCTGCTCCACCTCCACTCCGCCACCACCTCCGACATCATCATCAACAAACAAAACCCCCAAATCAAAAACCCTAAAATCGAAAACCCCCAAATCGAAGAGAGAGAGAGAGAGATCGTAGAGAGAGAGAGAGAGATCGTAGAGAGAGAAGGGGCTGTGGTCGATCGTGGCTGTGGTGGCGGTGGCTGTGGTGCTGTGGTGACGGTCGTGGCTGTGGTGGCGGTGGTGAAGATGGTGCCGGTGGTGAAGATGGTGGCGGTGGTGAAGTGGTGGCGGTGGTGAAGATGGTGGCGGTGGTGAAGTGGTGGCGGTGGTGAAGATGGCGGTGTAGAGAGAGAGTTGAGAGAGATCTGTGTGTGTGTGTTTGTGTGTGAAGAGGTGTGAAGAGGTTTTATATAAAAAAAAACAAACCCTCTTCTCCTTGCAGACTGAAGACATTTGGTCCACCTCTTCTCCTGCAGATGCCTGCAGACGTGGCCTGCAGCAGAAGAGGTTTTCAAGAAGAAAAAACAAACAGCACCATAGTCTTAAACCAGTGGCTCTGATACCACCTTCTGTCACGACCCCAGACACACCTTGGACGGAATCGGGAGCCGCGAACAGCCAAGTGGTACCGGTGATTATTTTGAAAAATATTGCAGCGGAAATTTCATCAGGACCGTGAGTTAGGAAAAATATCAGAGTTTAGAAAAACACCGGATTTTATTTATTAAATAGATGGGATAAACCCATGTTTTACAAAGGTAGCTTTAATAAGGAATAAACCCAATTACATAAAACAATATTTCTTAACTTGATTTAATTAATAAAATAAGCCACTTCTTGAAGCCTTTTAGTGCCGTATCCATCTCTTACTCCAATCTACTGTAATTACCTGAAACACGTTTTAAAAAGGTTTTGTCAGCAGGAAATACTGGTGAGTTCATTCATTTTGCTTAAAACGAGGCATTTGTTATAATCTACAGTATTAAGAGCGATTACAATGTTTCCATATATCAACCAACTACCCACAGTATTTGTCACTCGACCATCCATTGGTAACCTCAGAGTCCAATGGTGTCTGTGACTATGGTCATATCACACCTTGGCTAACTGGTTGTCCAATGGTGAAGTTTATTAAGTAATGTATACAAAACCCCACATACCGGCTGTAATTTGGTGACTACAAAGACTTAATCCCTGTAATTATAACTTTGAAAGTAAACATGATTTTGAAATCAAATTTGATAAAAAGAGAATGACTCACATTATAAGCATGCAGATTTATACAGGCAGAGCTTAGCCTATTGAGTAGTCTTGTAACCTAGTGCACACGAACTCGGTAAGTAACTAATACAGCATTTACGATAACTCACGATATTAAAACCTTCACAACAAATGATAAAGTGCAATCACTTAAACATCCATCGGATTCACAACGAATGACAGAGTATTCCCCAACTTCGGGTGGTACTCAAACATCCTGTCGGATTCACGACTAATGACAAAGTATAGCATTTAAACATCCTGTCGGATAGTTTCAATCGATCGGATATTGAATCGTAGCAGCGATCAAGTTAATACCCAGTATCGTAGCAGTGCCTCCCTAATTTAATTGTAATTTCTACTTCAGAGCAGAATACTTTTGTTTTTGAAAGTTTTCGTCAACACGGAATGAAAGCCCCTGAGCTAGGCTATTTATAGCTGAAATTCAGGCCTGTCGCGGCCCGCGTGAAGGTCTACTTCGTAGATTAGGGCATCTGTGTCATGCGTAGGTGTGCCACGTGGTCGACACGTGGATCCGGATGCTTATCCGGTCAAACTGAAGGTTGACGCGGCCCGCGTGACCTCCTGCCTATTCTTTACACGGCCCGCGAGAAGGTGTAAAATATGATTTTCTTGATTTTTTATATGGATTGGGGTTTCAGGGGTCCGGGTTTTTTATTTCTGGATCAATTTGGGACATTTTTTTAATATAATTATATCATAAAGAAAAAGGGAATAAAATAGTGAGAAAAGAGAATGGATCCACTTTGTAACTTTAGGGTTCAACTAGAAAGTCTCCTGGTAGAATATTGGGTATAACTTCTAAGCTATTTAAAAATATATAATGCACTCGTGGTAAGTATAGTACCCCTAATTCAACCTTATCCCGATGTCCCGAGACAGAATCCCAACAAACTTAGTCAGGCAGAGCCTTGACATGCGTTATGGGGCTCAGATCAATCGGAAAGGGTAGCGGTGATCGGGAGTTAAAACACTTAAAACTAGCCAGAGCCTTATTATTATTTAGGTGAAAAATAAAATAAAATGAAAGATAGAGGATGGTGAGAGAGAGAGAGAGTTGTAGAAAAAATTTGTGAGCACCACTTCATATATATAGGGAACGAAACTTTGCATGGAAGACAAAGTTTAATTCTTTGTGAAAATAATGTGTAACACCTCGAAAATTCACGTCCTATAATGCGTTGACACGTGTCATATGTTTGAACGTGTGAAAGAAAGTTCTGAAGGGACTAAAGTTGACAAACTTGAAAAGTATATGAAAATATGAGTTCTAAATGTCAACAGTGAATAAATATATTGCACATTAACCCTACATAATGTTTATACCATCAAACGAATAAATCATGGATCATACGAAGCTAAAAGTGAGAGATTACAAACTACAGGGGTTAAATGTGTCAACATGTTTAAGTTATACCTCTGAGTGACCTTTTGACAAACCCGAAGCTTTGTAACTGTTACGTATGCTCACTAGAATGCACGATATAAATTTCATAAAGTTTCGTTATCGTATGAGAAAGTTATGATCAAATTCGTAAGCGAGGGGTTAAAGCGTTAACGTTGAAAGTTATGACTTTTCAGGTTAACCAGAAGTGTCCAGGGACTTGGAAAAGTGGGTATAAGTCCTAAAGCCCTTGTAGGTAAATAATAAGGGGTCAAATTGCAAAATATAAGCTTAGTTGACCTTTCGAGGAGCCAAGGGGCAATATGTGGAAAACAGAAAATGAAAAATCTGTTTACAGGGGTCAGGCGGGCCGCGTAAAGGTTAATGAAACCTTACGCGGACCGCGTCAGGACGTCAGATGCAGAAAATGCGAACAACTTCCTGTTTTCGCGCATATCCGACCTTTAATCGATCTTTTTGCATTGTGGGCGACCCCTAGGTACCCCCTAAGCACTAGGGACACATGTTAGTGATTTGTGGTCAGTGCTAGACTTGCTTGTCAACAAATTGTGGTGTTTAAAACACTATATAAAGGCCATGAGTTGCAACTTTGCAATCACACCTTCATCTGCATTTTTGGATCACTTCTGGAGCCAAGGACTTCTCTCAAGTGATCACATTTCGTGCATAGGACCTTGGTAAGTTTGCTAAACCTTCCTTAGTTAAGTTTTAGCTTAGTTATAGCTTAAAAGTCAAACCGTCGTAATTAACGGTTGACTTTAAGATTAATCACTAATGGTCCAGTGATTAGTCGAATCAAAAGTAGTTATAAGTTGGTAATTATGTGGGTAATAAACCCTTAAAAGGGTCCCCCCTGATTCCCACTCTAACTAGTTCAAATGTCGGGTTAAACTTGTTATTAAAAAGTCAACAGGATACTTAAATTCTAAATTATGCACAATTAGCAATGTAGAACATATACAACCTGTTTGATCATTATTATAACTTGGTAATTAGTGTAAGAACTTGTCTAAACATGTTCAACCCGACAATTTCCTGTTTAGACCCGGTTCGGAACCGAAAGACGCAAACATTTGACTTTTGCTTTGACTTCAGTTTTGACCCGTTTTGGTATGTTTTAGAAATACCTTAGAGCTTCATTTGGACCAGGTTACATTCTAATATAACCCTATGTGATTATACACCTTGGTTCATTAGTTAACCAATTAATATGCATGATTCCGTTAATTGCTCATATGTTGACCATTATGCCCTTTTCACCTTAAAACGTGATTTGTGAAAATGTAAAAGAGTAGAAACCTTAATTACTGATATATAAACTTGTATGCAAAGTTTGACATTAGTTTGAGGTGTAGATTGAGAGTTATGCTCTTTAGCGCAATTAAGAAGCTTTGTGTTAATAAAACGGCGTAATTAGCGTATAGCCTAGTTAAACATACATTTTGATACCAAATCTTTTACCGACTGATGTAATATATTATTTTGAGATTTTTGAAGATTTTTAATTAATTTTAGGCTGAGCATAACTTATAGTCGTAGGCTTAACCCGGTAATTGTCGGTTTTGCCCTTACGGGCCATAAAATGAGTTTTACATATCTAAGCGACTCCAAACCTTTTGCTACTGCTCTTAAATGATAAATAAATTATTTTAAGCCTTCTGGAATAATAAAAATATCAGTTTTATATAAAGAACCCGGAAACGGCTTCTAATCCCCCTTTTAAGCGTTTTTAACGCATAGTATGTAATAAATCTATTTTAAACATACAAGGGTTGATACCTACTGATATTAGAGGCAAATTATAATATTTTAATAGTAAGCAAAGGTTGATAAACTCAGACTTCAGTTTTGAGCTTTTCGGCTTGTGTGAAATTACCAGAATGCCCCTACGGTGCATAGTTTGGTTATAATTGATAAATTTCACATACATACTTTACCCTACTGTTATAACTCATCAAATTGAGTATGTTTGCTGATTACATCAGACCTGTAACTCAGATAAACACTTAAACTCTTTTATAAATTTGTAAATGACCAAACTACCCCTACGGGGCATAGTTTGTGTTTAAACTCGTTTTGGGCATAATGAAAGACAACTTACTGATGTCACAACATATATGAAGCATATTAACTTAGGAAACCTGTAAATGGCTCATATGTATACCCGTTACGCTTATACGCGTTCGGTTTAGTTTATGTAACTAGTTTACATAAATTAGCCTAAACGGGCCAAACCTTATCGGTTTTATCTCAAAATCCAGAATGTGTATAATATACCCATATTAGGCAAGTCTCTGAACTTGTCGGGTCTAAAACACATTCTATTCCGGTCTTCGCTTAATCATGCGTTGGAACCGTATATTTCCTTAAGACTAACCGGTCTAAGCTTAGGCTTAATTAAAGACCCGTTAGCATTCTAATTGGTTATTTATACCATCATTCCAGACTAGAGCCTTCCGGTAAATTGTACCTACGCTTACTTAAGTGAATACGGCTGAGTTATTAATTCTTGCTAATTAAGACAGGAGCTAGCTCAGGTAAATACTCTTAACTTATTTTCCCTATACGGGCTTGGGATACAACACTATAAAAGTACCGCTTGGTCAGGTGTATGTAGTCATTTAAATCGAATTGTGATTGATGTATTTACATAACCTGTTTAATATGTATTATTTGGTGTATGGATTTTGGGGGTTAATGACCATGTCCCGGATATCCTTGGCATCATTTTACGAAATGGCCACCACCTAAGCACGGGGTGTAGGCATACACCTGACAGCTGCATTATGTAAAAATTGGTAATCCACTCCGAAGTATCATCCTTGTGGGCACTATACCGGAACTGGTAATCCACTTAGAGGATGATAGCCTGTGGGCATTATACCTGTGGCGTGTCAGTTAATCTGTCCGACTCTTCTAACCGGCCCTAATGGACGACAAATAAGTAAAACTGTATACAAGATTATATACAACTAATTTTCCCAAGTATAAAAGATTAATTTTGCCTCTGTGCATTTTAATCAAATTATAAAATGATTAATTTTGCCTCTGTGCATTTTAATCAAAGTGTCAAAATATTTTGTGCCTGGTGCATCTAAATAAATTTTCTTACACTCTTTTCAAATGAGTCAGTTGAGTGTATTTACCAGTGAAAACTGACGTATTTTCAAAAGTCTAAGTGACAGGTACAAGTACGTAATAGGCTGGAAGCTGCTCAGGACGTTAATAAGGAATCTTGCAAGTTCTAGGCGTCTAAAGTCTGTTGAACAATGTTTATATTTTTAAGATCCGCCTGTGGATCCTTTACTTTCCGTTGTAATACTGGATATTACTTTATATTCGGATTGTAATATATTTACCTTTTGCTTCCGCTGTGCATTTAAATATTGTGTTGTTTGACTATGATGATATCAACCACGTCACGATGCTCCCCACCGGGCCCACCGGTGACACGTGGAAATCGGGGTGTGACATAATGACACGTAGAGATATGTGAAATTTAGGTGGGACACGTAGTGGTGTCAGGCATACATGTAACACCTCGAAAATTTACGTCCTATTATGTCTTGACACGTGTCACAGGTTTGAACGTGTGAAAGAATGTTCTTGAAGGACTAAAGTTGACAAACAGTGAAACTGTGTGCATAGAAGGGTTCAAAGTGTCAACGATGAATAAATATACTTTGCAATAACCCTACATGATGTTTATAACCTTAAACGAATAGATCATGGATCATACGAAGTGAATTGTGAAAGTAAGTGAGAGATTACAAACTACAGGGGTTAAATGTGCCAACATGTTTAAGTTATACCTCTGAGTGACCTTTTGACAAACCCGAAGCTTTGTAACGATTAATTATGCTCACTAGAATGTACCACAAAAATTTCATGAAGTTTTGTTATCGTATGAGCAAGTTGTGATAAAATTCGTGTGCAAGGGTTAGAACCGTCAACATTGAAATTTAGGGCTTTTCGGGTGATCACAAAGTTACCCGAGGACTTGACAAAGTGGGTATAAGTATTAAAGCCCCCATATATAAATTACAAAGTCTTAGCATACAAGAAACAGCTTGAAAACGATGTTTCGAGGGACCAGGGACTGAAATGCAAATAACAAAAACTTGCTGAGCTGATCTTCTTCACCCTAGCGTAGCGCTAGCTTGAAGGCTTTGGCAGTAGCGCTACGCTACTGCCTTATCTAACCAGAATGGTTTGCACAGCTGTGGGTTGATGTTTAAACCGACTTTGATCAATTTTTCTTGATACATTGGGCTGCCCTAAGGTGGTTTATAGTGTGTAGGATGCTTGTGGATGTTATTAATTCCTCCTAGACTTAGTTGTCGATCATCTAAGCTTGTTTGAAGTTGTTTAAATGACCCACATTGTGCAACATTCATCATTCATCATTCATTTCATCTTCTGGACATTTGCAAGAGCTCAAGAACTGATACAAGCATTCCATATCATCCATAAGACTTGTGTAAGTATCCTTGATCTTCTTCAATTCATTTATGCTTAGTTTATAGCCTAGGAATCAAACCGTCGTAACTACGGTTTGACTTCGCGATGAAACACAAATGGTCCAGAGTTTTGTCGAATCAAAGGTTGTTATAAGTTGGTATTTATATGGTTAATAAACCCCTAAAAGGGCACTCACTAATTCGAATCCTAACTAGGTCGTTTATCGAGTCAAACTTCTTCCGAAAAAGTCAACAGAATTGTTATGTTTGGTTTAATGCATGATTAGCGATGTAAATGGCGTATAGCCTATCTTATCATTCTTACCAACTGAAAATAAGTATAAAAACTTGTATACGCTTGCTTGATTCGACAACTTTATGGTTAGAACCGATTCGGAACCGAGATACGCAAAAGTTTGACTTTTGCTTTGACCTCAGTTCTGACCCGATTCTTATAGGTTTATACATGCCTTAAAGTTCCATTAGGACCTAGTTACATGTGTGTATAAGCCTCTGCGTTTATACCACTCGAATCCCTAATCGTCCGATGTTTCCGTTAATCGCCTAAATTTTGACCGTAATGCCCTTATGACCATAAAACGAGATTTTTGGAAATATGAAAGTGCCATAATCTTAGTTACTGATTATTATGCATGTCCCGAAAATTTCACGTTAATCGGAGGTCTAGATTAGGAGTTATGCTTAATGACGTAATTAAGAACGCTTTTATTAATTAAACGGCGTCATTAGCATAAAACCTATCTAAACCCAATTTTTGACACCAAAACTTTTACCCACTGATGTAATATAATATTTTGGGATTTTTAAAGATTTTTAATTATTTTTAAACTGGTCATAAGCTTGGATTAGCGCCTTAATTCGGTTAATACCGAATATACCCTTTTCGGCCATAAAATGAGTTTTACAAATCCTTTTGACGCCAATCCAATTGCTACTGATTTTAAATATTAAATAGAGTGTTTTGAACCTGTTTAATTGATCAGGAAACTCAGAATCGTATTTTAAACCGTACGTCGCTTAAAACGGCTTTATACGCGTATTATACGCATAGTTTGGGTTTAAAACTATTTTGACATATAAGACTTATAACCAAATGTTATAACCTGTTTAAATAAGCCATTTTACTGATGTAACCAGACCCGGTTCACAGAAACCTAATTAAATCCTTTTATAATCTTTAAAATGACCAAAATACCCCTACGGGGCTTAGTAAGAGATTAAACTCGTTATGGGCATCATGGGTGATATCCTACTGATATCACAACTTATTTAGGGCGTGTTAACTTAGGAAACCTGTTTAGGACTCTTACGGATACCCGTTACGCTTCATGCGCGTTCGGTTTGGTTTATGTAACTAGTTTACATAAATTAGCCGAAACGGGTCAAACCTTATCGGTTTTGTCTCAAAATCCAGAATGTGTATCATATACCCATATTAAGCAAGTATTCAAACTTGTCGGGTCTAAATCACATTCTATCCGGGGTTCGCTTAATCGTGCGTACGAACCGTATCTTTAAAACTAATCGGTCTAAGCGTAAGCTTAACTAAAGACCCGTTAGGATTCTAATAGGTTATTATAAACCTTCGTTCCAGAATAGGAGAACCAGTAAAAGATACTTGCACTTGCTGATTTTGAACTATACTTGCTCAGGTAAATACTTTTAACTTATTTTCCCTATACGGGCTTGGGGTACGGTATATAAAATACCGCTTGGTCCAGCATTGAATCTTTAATCGAATAGAGGTTAAATCATTGATATGCTCTGTTTTGAAATGTTTTGTTTGCTTAAAGCCTTTGGGGGGTTAATGACCATGTCCCGGATATCCCTGGCATCATCTTACGAGATGGCCACGACCTGAGCACGGGGTGTAGGCGTACACCTTTCAGTGCATAACTCAATATTGTGGTGTGTTTATTGATCTTTTACCCGGTCTACGGATCGGGCTACTGAACGCATAAGAAACATGTAATTCGTTTACAAGTTTATATATTTACATAATTATCCCAAGTTATAAAATATTATTTGTGCCTTGTGCCTTAAATGCATTTTTCTTAAACTCTTTTCAAAATGAGTCGGTTGATTGTATTTACCAGTGTAAACTGACGTATTTTTCTTAAAAAGGTTAAGTGCAGGTACTACGCGAAATAGGCTGGCTTGTCTCCTAGCATCCACATTAAGTCTCGCCAGCTTGGATGTCATAAACTGTTGAACATTTGTTTTCCTTTTTATTTGATCTACCTGTGGATTTATATTCGACTATTTGTGATACTTAATATTACAATATCGTTTGGTTGAATTAAATCTATACTTTGCTTCCGCTGTACATTTAAATATTGTGTTGTTTGACTATTATGTTGCCAACCACGTCACGATACTCCCCTACCGGGCCCACCGGTAACACGTGGAAAATTCAGGGTGTGACAGGTTGGTATCAGAGCCAACACTGAGTGAATTAAACACTAGCCTTTTGTGTTTAATCTCAGTTACACATTTGCACATTCTTAAATCTTCGAGTCTAGACAAAGAACTTAGGAATAATCCAAAATATTTTAATTTAAATTTTAAATTTAGTCCTTTATTATTTTCTTGGTGTTACCTTATTTATATTAACAGGTTAAGCAATGCCGCCAAGATTCAGAGGGCTAGGAAGAGGGCGAGTTAGCGCGCCTAACGACCATGAGGCAGGTCCTTCGCATCGACGATCTAATTCTTCTACAAGAGGTCACAATCATGACGAACCTTGGAGGGTTTATGAGGAGCTTGCCAGGCGATCCACATCACATGTTTCAACGCCTTCATATCAACACTCCTTTGGGCCTCATTCAGAGAATGAGCCCCACGACCAGCAACAGCAATCTCCGGCGCACAATTCTTTTGGCGATCCTACTCCGGTATTTCAGGGTCAGTTTAACCCAGCAGAGTATCTACCAGAGCACGTGGGCTTCGACCCGCTAGGGCCGGAGGATCACTTTTCTGGTGATCAAGATATGGACGAGGACACAGATCCCGTCGAGGCTTCAACAGGATCTAGGAACCATCCTTTTTCGATCTCTGATGGTTCATCTTACCACGGACCACCCTACGAGGGTCCGGATAGTCACATGGCGAGGTTCGAACGATGTGAGTGGTACTATACACCATCTGAACACTCATCACCTCACTAGCAGACACCACAGCAGCAAGATCCCTCTGAGGATCCCCATTTCGAGGCAGTCACGCCACCGCCTCCACCGCCGCCAGTTTATGTAGAGCCTCCAGAACCGCCGAGACGTAGGAGGACTGGCCCGCGGATGTCAGTACGACCAGTGGGAGTTCATATCACCACTCCTCAACATTCTAGCAGCAACCATTACCCGCCTACTTATGAAGTCCCACAGATGGGAGGACCTTCGGTTCCAGTTTCGGAGGTGAATTCGGTACCTATTGCACCGCCACCAACGGGTTTTGGCGAGCCCATCCCTGCATATACTGCTCCGACAGCTTACAATCCATATGGACCGCCAGCATACTCTACCTACAATTATGCAGAGGATCCTTACCACGTGGCAGCAAACTACTATGCCCAAAACCCTGAGGGACCATATGGAACCCCTTGGGGAATGGGACATCCAGCACATGGGTATCAAGTACCTACCCAGCCGCCATTTCAGCATCAGCCACCACGGGTTCCTCCTCCTGAGCAGGTGGAGCTCCGTCATAGGTTGGATCGGGTTGAGCGAGACCTCCAGAGAGAGCGTAAGAAGAACCAAGGATTCATGAGTGGTTTAGCAGATTTGCTGAAGGGGAAGAAGAAAAGGGATCGTTAAATCCCCATATATATAATGTTGTAGTTCCTTGTTTAAATCAAGTCCCTACGTGGACATTTATTTATGTGTGTATGTAGTCCCTGCGTGGACATCTACCTTTGTACCTAGTTCCTACGAGGACTTGTCTTATTAGTCCCTGAGTGGACACTTGTGTTTGTAAATAGTCCCTGTGAGGACATGTGTTATCAGTATAGCTCCTGCGTGGGCAAGTATATGTAAAAGTCCCGTTTAGGGCAAAAATGTAAAATTTGAAAATTATAATGGAATGTTAAGTTTGAAATTTTATTTCTGTCATTTATGCATTTATATATTATACATGAAATAAACAAAAATAACATTATCCTTTTTGTAAGTGATCTGCCTATTAAATCAATTAAGGATCTTAAAGGTAAAACCTAGCCTACATGTCATTATAAGACTTAGCCAAAATGGTAAGACCTGTATAAAAGATTCCAATCCTAGTTAACGTCTGAAAACATGTTAACACTCCTGGCAGATGTGATTCGTTAAAATCACACACGTCATTCTAAATAAGGATTTTTATTCCTGACCCATTATATTGATCTCTGAATCATGGGTTAAATCATTAATAAATATGATCAATTCTTTTTACCATCCATTGGTAATGGAATGCCTACGGGCCCTTCTCATTTTCATATGAGACAAAAGACAGTATTAGTCTGTGACCCTGTCTGATAAAGGTAATGAACCTTGTTCAAACCTTTATGCTTTGATTCTCTGAAATCATAGCTTATAATCTAAATTGTCCCAGTGACTAGGCCTTATGTGCTAATAAAACTGTTATTGTTTTATAATTAGGATAAATTATATTAGAAATCCTAAATTTATGTGGGTAATAAATTAACCATATTTGGTCTACGTTTACCACGGCTAATAAATTGCCATAAAAGACAATTTTATAATAAACTCACCAATAAATTGTTGTCGATATGTGACAGTTCTAGTTACATGGCAGACTCAAACGAGGTCAACAGTCACCCAGGGATAGTGAATGAAAATGCCCAAGTTAACGTAGCAGGTCCAGAGTTGCAAGTTATGATAAATAATGCGGTTAATATAGCTATGGGTAGACAGCGCCATGGATCAAGTGGTACCCATACGAGGACCCATTCTGCATCACACACTAGAACACCCTCCAGGACCCACACTGCCCACAACAGTAATTCTCACCACTCCTCGAATCAAAGGAGTAATCCATCCCAAAGAGCCCTACAGAACCAAGAACCTCGTAATAGGGGTTGCACCTATAAATACTTCGTGTCGTGCAAACCCAGAGACTTCAATGGGGAAAAAGGAGCTGTTGATTGCATGACGTGGATGGATGAAATGGATACTGTGGTGGATATTAGTGGTTGTCATAATAGGGACATTGTGAAGTTTGTCTCGCAGTCTTTCAAAGGAGAAGCCTTAGCCTGGTGGAGATCTTTGATCCAGGCCACAGGGAAAGTTCCGTTATACAACATGACATGGGAAGAGTTCATGGCACTAATCAAAGAAAATTTCTGCCCTCAACACGAGGTTGAGAGAATTGAATCTGATTTCCTAGCGCTGGTCATGAAGAACCTGGACTGTCAGGCCTACCTTACCACTTTCAATACTTTGTCAAGGTTGGTCCCTTATTTGGTGACTCCAGAGCCTAAACGTATAGCTCGTTTTATCGGGGGTTTGGAACCGGAGATCAAAGCTAGTGTAAAGGCCTCCAGACCAACCACTTTTCGGTCAGTAACGGACATATCGTTATCTCTGACCTCAGATGCTGTCAGGCTGAGGTCACTGAGGAAAACTGATACGGAGAAAAGAAAGCGTGAGGATGACAACTCACGGCGTTCAGATAAGAAGCAGAAGGGAAACAATGGCTCTAAGAAGGGGTCAGGATTTAAGAAGGATGGTCAGCAGACGGGTGAAAAACCCATGTGTAAAATTTGCAGGAAGCACCATTTTGGAAGGTGCAGACTTGACTCAAAATCCCAATACCAGCCAAGGCCTTGTGGGATTTGCAAGTCTACGGAACATAAGACCCTGGAGTGCAAGAAAATAAAGGATGCAACGTGTTATAGTTGCAATGAAAAGGGGCATATCAAATCCAACTGCCCAAAATTTACAAGGAAGAATGAAGAGGGGAAGAAGACCAATGCGAGGGTCTTCAGAATGGATGCTAAGGAAGCCATCAAGGACGATAACGTGATAACAGGTACCTTTCTCGTAAATGATGTTTATGCGAGAGTGTTATTTGATTCAGGCGCTGATAAGTCGTTTGTAGATAATAAGTTTTGTGAATTGTTGAAACTACCTGTTAGAACTTTAAGTGTGAAGTATGAGGTGGAACTAGCAGATGGCACTTTAGAAACCGCTTCAACCTTATTAGATGGATGTTTTATATCCATTAGGAATCACTCTTTTCCTTTGTCCTTACTTCCCTTTAAGTTAGCCGGCTTTGACATAGTATTGGGTATGGACTGGTTATCGCATAACCAGGCCCAGATTGTATGCAATAAGAAGCAAGTGATGATCAAGACTCCGTCTGGTGAATCACTTACTATCCAGGGAGATACCCAGTATGGGATACCCGAGAAAATGTCTATACTCAAGGATTCTAAGTGTTTAAAGAAAGGTTGTGTCATCTACATGGCGCAAGTGATTATAGAAGAGCCGAAGCCCAAGATTGGGGATATACCCGTCGTTTCTGAATACCCTGATGTTTTTCCTGAAGAACTTCCTGGTTTGCCACCAGAGAGACAAGTAGAATTCAGAATTGACATTATTCCTGGATCAGCACCGGTGGCAAGAGCACCTTATAGGTTGGCACCAACAGAGATGAAGGAATTGAGAACGCAGCTAGATGATCTGCTAGCCAAAGGTTTCATCTAACCTAGTTCGTCTCCGTGGGGAGCACCAGTTTTATTTGTCAAGAAGAAGGATGGATCGATGCGTCTGTGCATCGACTACCGCGAGCTTAATAAGGTTACCATCAAGAATAGGTATCCTTTGCCCAGAATCGACGATCTGTTCGATCAACTTCAAGGGGAAAGTTTCTTCTCGAAGATTGACTTGAGGTCAGGCTACCATCAATTGAAGGTGAGAGATGAAGACGTACACAAGACTGCATTTAGGACTCGTTATGGTCATTACGAGTTCCTAGTGATGCCTTTTGGGCTCACTAATGCACCGGCCGCATTCATGGATCTCATGAATCGCGTTTGCAAGCCGCACTTAGATAAATTCGTCATCGTTTTCATCGATGATATCCTCATCTACTCAAAGAACCAAGCTGACCACGAGAAGCATCTTCACTGCATATTGGAACTACTTCATAAAGAAAAGCTTTATGCCAAGTTCTCGAAATGTGAATTCTGGCTTCGAGCAGTCCAATTTCTTGGGCATGTTGTTAGTGAGCATGGTATCCAAGTAGATCCTCCTAAAGTTGAAGCAGTCATGAATTGGCACGAGCCAAAGACGCCTACAGAAATACGTAGCTTCCTAGGTTTGGCAGGATACTATAGGCGATTCATAGAAAACTTTTCAAGGATTGCTGCACCCCTGACTTCGCTGACACGTAAGAAGATTAAGTTTGACCGGGGTCCTAAGCAGCAGGAATCCTTCGATATTCTGAAACAAAAGTTGAGCAATGCTCCGGTACTAACATTGCCTGATGGAATAGAGGAGTTTGTAGTTTATTGTGATGCATCACACACCGGGATGGGATGTGTGCTTATGCAAAAAGGCAAAGTCATTGCCTATGCTTCACGTCAGTTAAAGGTGCACGAAAAGAATTACACCACCCACGACTTGGAGTTGGGTGCCGTTGTATTTGCACTAAAACTGTGGAGGCACTACTTATATGGAATCAAATGTGTGATCTATTCTGATCACAAGAGCCTTCAACATCTGTTCAATCAGAAGGACTTGAACATGAGGCAACGCCGTTGGATGGAAACTCTGAATGATTACGATTGTGAAATAAGATACCATCCCGGCAAAGCGAATGTAGTCGCCGATGCCTTGAGTCGGAAAGAAAGAGTGAAACCCATCCGAATCAATGCCAAGAGCATGGAATTAAAGAACAGCTTGATAGAAAGGTTGTTAGCTGCACAGAAGGAAGCTATGTTGGAAGCTAACTATCCTAACGAAAAGCTAGGAGTAACTGAGGAGCAGTTATCTCTTAGTAAGGATGGAATTCTTAGATTGAATGGACGGATATGGGTTCCAATTTATGGAGGACTCCGAGATGTTATTCTCCAGGAAGCCCACAACTCTAAATATTCTGTTCATCCTGGAGCTGATAAAATGTACCATGATCTTAGGGCAAATTATTGGTGGATAGGCTTGAAGAAGTCTGTAGCTACCTATGTAGCTAAATGCTTGACGTCTGCGCAAGTCAAGGCAGAACATCAAAAACCGTCAGGTTTACTACAACAACCTGAACTTCCTACTTGGAAGTGGGAAATGGTAACTATGGATTTTATCACCAAGTTACCTAAGACGAGGAAAGGAAATGACACCATCTGGGTGATAGTTGACCGACTGACTAAATCAGCACATTTCCTACCCATCAAGGAGACTTACAGCTCCGATATGTTAGCCCAACTGTACGTTGATAAGATTGTAGCCTTACATGGCATACCTGTAGCTATTATCTCTGACCGAGATACTAGGTACACGTCGCATTTTTGGAAAAGCTTCCAACAATCTTTGGGCACACGTTTGAACTTTAGTACGGCTTACCATCCACAGACAGACGGTCAGAGTGAGCATACTATTCAAACGTTGGAAGACATGCTACGTGCATGTGCGATCGATTTGGGAGGTAGCTGGGATAAGAACCTGCCATTGATCGAATTCTCCTACAACAATAGCTACCATACCAGCATCAAGGCTGCGCCTTTTGAGGCATTATACGGTAGAAAGTGTAGATCGCCTGTTTGTTGGGCGGAAGTTGGAGAAGTCCAGTTATCAGGACCAGAGATTGTGTTCGAAACGACGGACAAGATTGTCCAGATTCGTAACAATCTCCAAGCTGCCCGGAATAGGCAGAAGATTTACGCCGATCCAAATCGTAAAGATTTTCACTTCGAAGTAGGTGACAAAGTCCTACTTAAAGTGTCACCCTGGAAGGGAGTGATGCGATTTGGTAAGAAAGGTAAGCTAAGCCCGAGATACATAGGACCTTTCGAGGTTATCGAACGTGTCGGGTCAGTTGCCTACAAGTTAAACTTACCTGAAGAGCTCAGTAGTATACACAATGTGTTCCACATATGCAATCTGAAGAAATGTTTCGCTCACGAATCAGTGGTTATACCCTATACAGATGTGCAGATCGATGAGAGCTTGAAATTTGTGGAAAAACCTTTGTCGATCGAAGATCGACAGGTGAGGAAGCTTCGAAGGAAGCATATACCATTTGTAAAGGTCAAATGGGATGCCCGAAGAGGTCCCGAATTCACGTGGGAGGTTGAATCCACGATGAAGGAAAAGTACCCTTACTTGTTTCAGTAAATCTCGGGTCGAGATTTATTTTAAGGGGGTGAGGATGTAACACCTCGAAAATTTACGTCCTATTATGTCTTGACACGTGTCATAGGTTTGAACGTGTGAAAGAATGTTCTTGAAGGACTAAAGTTGACAAACAGTGAAACTGTGTGCATAGAAGGGTTCAAAGTGTCAACGATGAATAAATATACTTTGCAATAACCCTACATGATGTTTATAACCTTAAACGAATAGATCATGGATCATACGAAGCGAATTGTGAAAGTAAGTGAGAGATTACAAACTACAGGGGTTAAATGTGCCAACATGTTTAAGTTATACCTCTGAGTGACCTTTTGACAAACCCGAAGCTTTGTAACGATTAATTATGCTCACTAGAATGTACCACAAAAATTTCATGAAGTTTCGTTATCGTATGAGCAAGTTGTGATAAAATTCGTGTGCAAGGGTTAGAACCGTCAACATTGAAATTTAGGGCTTTTCGGGTGATCACAAAGTTACCCGAGGACTTGACAAAGTGGGTATAAGTATTAAAGCCCCCATATATAAATTACAAAGTCTTAGCATACAAGAAACAGCTTGAAAACGATGTTTCGAGGGACCAGGGACTGAAATGCAAATAACAAAAACTTGCTGAACTGATCTTCTTCACCCTAGCGTAGCGCTAGCTTGAAGGCTTTGGCAGTAGCGCTACGCTACTGCCTTATCTGACCAGAATGGTTTACACAGCTGTGGGTTGATGTTTAAACCGACTTTGATCAATTTTTCTTGATACATTGGGCTGCCCTAAGGTGGTTTATAGTGTGTAGGATGCTTGTGGATGTTATTAATTCCTCCTAGACTTAGTTGTCGATCATCTAAGCTTGTTTGAAGTTGTTTAAATGACCCACATTGTGCAACATTCATCATTCATCATTCATTTCATCTTCTGGACATTTGCAAGAGCTCAAGAACTGATACAAGCATTCCATATCATCCATAAGACTTGTGTAAGTATCCTTGATCTTCTTCAATTCATTTATGCTTAGTTTATAGCCTAGGAATCAAACCGTCGTAACTACGGTTTGACTTCGCGATGAAACACAAATGGTCCAGAGTTTTTTCGAATCAAAGGTTGTTATAAGTTGGTATTTATATGGTTAATAAACCCCTAAAAGGGCACTCACTAATTCGAATCCTAACTAGGTCGTTTATCGAGTCAAACTTCTTCCGAAAAAGTCAACAGAATTGTTATGTTTGGTTTAATGCATGATTAGCGATGTAAATGGCGTATAGCCTATCTTATCATTCTTACCAACTGAAAATAAGTATAAAAACTTGTATACGCTTGCTTGATTCGACAACTTTATGGTTAGAACCGATTCGGAACCGAGATACGCAAAAGTTTGACTTTTGCTTTGACCTCAGTTCTAACCCGATTCTTATAGGTTTAGACATGCCTTAAAGTTCCATTAGGACCTAGTTACATGTGTGTATAAGCCTCTGCGTTTATACCACTCGAATCCCTAATCGTCCGATGTTTCCGTTAATCGCCTAAATTTTGACCGTAATGCCCTTATGACCATAAAACGAGATTTTTGGAAATATGAAAGTGCCATAATCTTAGTTACTGATTATTATGCATGTCCCGAAAATTTCACGTTAATCGGAGGTCTAGATTAGGAGTTATGCTTAATGACGTAATTAAGAACGCTTTTATTAATTAAACGGCGTCATTAGCATAAAACCTATCTAAACCCAATTTTTGACACCAAACCTTTTACCCACTGATGTAATATAATATTTTGGGATTTTTAAAGATTTTTAATTATTTTTAAACTGGTCATAAGCTTGGATTAGCGCCTTAATTCGGTTAATACCGAATATACCCTTTTCGGCCATAAAATGAGTTTTACAAATCCTTTTGACGCCAATCCAATTGCTACTGATTTTAAATATTAAATAGAGTGTTTTGAACCTGTTTAATTGATCAGGAAACTCAGAATCGTATTTTAAACCGTACGTCGCTTAAAACGGCTTTATACGCATAGTTTGGGTTTAAAACTATTTTGACATATAAGACTTATAACCAAATGTTATAACCTGTTTAAATAAGCCATTTTACTGATGTAACCAGACCCGGTTCACAGAAACCTAATTAAATCCTTTTATAATCTTTAAAATGACCAAAATACCCCTACGGGGCTTAGTAAGAGATTAAACTCGTTATGGGCATCATGGGTGATATCCTACTGATATCACAACTTATTTAGGGCGTGTTAACTTAGGAAACCTGTTTAGGACTCTTACGGATACCCGTTACGCTTCATGCGCGTTCGGTTTGGTTTATGTAACTAGTTTACATAAATTAGCCGAAACGGGTCAAACCTTATCGGTTTTGTCTCAAAATCCAGAATGTGTATCATATACCCATATTAAGCAAGTATTCAAACTTGTCGGGTCTAAATCACATTCTATCCGGGGTTCGCTTAATCGTGCGTACGAACCGTATCTTTAAAACTAATCGGTCTAAGCGTAAGCTTAACTAAAGACCCGTTAGGATTCTAATAGGTTATTATAAACCTTCGTTCCAGAATAGGAGAACCAGTAAAAGATACTTGCACTTGCTGATTTTGAACTATACTTGCTCAGGTAAATACTTTTAACTTATTTTCCCTATACGGGCTTGGGGTACGGTATATAAAATACCGCTTGGTCCAGCATTGAATCTTTAATCGAATAGAGGTTAAATCATTGATATGCTCTGTTTTGAAATGTTTTGTTTGCTTAAAGCCTTTGGGGGGTTAATGACCATGTCCCGGATATCCCTGGCATCATCTTACGAGATGGCCACGACCTGAGCACGGGGTGTAGGCGTACACCTTTCAGTGCATAACTCAATATTGTGGTGTGTTTATTGATCTTTTACCCGGTCTACGGATCGGGCTACTGAACGCATAAGAAACATGTAATTCGTTTACAAGTTTATATATTTACATAATTATCCCAAGTTATAAAATATTATTTGTGCCTTGTGCCTTAAATGCATTTTTCTTAAACTCTTTTCAAAATGAGTCGGTTGATTGTATTTACCAGTGTAAACTGACGTATTTTTCTTAAAAAGGTTAAGTGCAGGTACTACGCGAAATAGGCTGGCTTGTCTCCTAGCATCCACATTAAGTCTCGCCAGCTTGGATGTCATAAACTGTTGAACATTTGTTTTCCTTTTTATTTGATCTACCTGTGGATTTATATTCGACTATTTGTGATACTTAATATTACAATATCGTTTGGTTGAATTAAATCTATACTTTGCTTCCGCTGTGCATTTAAATATTGTGTTGTTTGACTATTATGTTGCCAACCACGTCACGATACTCCCCTACCGGGCCCACCGGTAACACGTGGAAAATTCAGGGTGTGACAATACATTTTGAATTTGTGTATGACATGACCAACTTTCTAGAATTAGTTATTATTAGTTTATTTTTATTATTTTATATTATATTTTAATTCTTCTAATATTAGCGACATACGTAGACAATTTTAATAATTGAAATGTAATTTAAGTTTTATTATTAGTTTATTATTATAATTAATTCAGCTGCTTCACTTATTTGGTGCGTATAACTTCTAAAATATGACGTTTTATAAAACAATGAATATGTCATTAGAACGAGAATATTTGTGTCTACATTTTGAACCAAGTTTCATTAAAAATGGGGTAAGTTTAAATATAATGTATTTTTATAGTTTAATTATTAAACGATTCCTGGGTCCGTCTAGGTACTTCATATTTCTTACAGTCAACTTACCCGTAAGCTACCTGTCTAATAATATAAGTTTTTATAGACTTTTATTTTATTAGAAAGGTCACCCATATATAGGCCAATTAATTAATATAATATTTCAACCAACTATATAAAATAGTATTTAAAACTATTTAGGTTGAATATTTATATTAAAAATAAACTAGTTACTAGTGGTCAATAAATTTAACAAAACCTATAATTCTTATATAAAAATAGGAATGTTACAGTTCTCACCAAAACCACAAGTTCTCACCATATAAGTCCACAAGTTCTAAGGAGAGAGAAATCCACAAGTTCTCATGAGTGATAAATCCACAAGTTCTCATGAATAAGAACCCTTGTCCAAACTTGTGACACTTTCCCATAATTACCCGATTAGTCCCTCATTATTGAAACTTCAGCAGTATCCGGCATTTATCAAACTTTGGTGCACTTACAGACTCGCCCTTGTTATATGCGGGATCTGCAAATCTTCAACGAGTCTTCGAGAAGCCGTTTCCCGCATTTATCATCATGAAGTGCATTTACAATTCAATCTCTCATGCCTTCGCAATCCGCAATGATATCCACAAGTTAATGGGCATTTATGTCAAACCAAAATCATAGTATACAAAGTCTTCTCGTGAGTGAAAATGAAACTGGTAGTAACAACCGATCACCAAAACTCATGCATATAAATGATTACCCGGGTTGGAAAGGAAGATTTTATACTTATGTTCTTGGTCAAAATGCTGAATTGTGGACATGTTTTACCACTCCATACAACGAAGCCGTTGAGGAAGCCGGATCAGATCCCACTACGTTGGCCGCGATGACTGAACAGGAAAAGAAAACTTACGATCTAGAAAAGAAAACATTTGCCATTCTTACTCAAGCATTGAACAAAGACATTTATCATCAGTTTGTCTATTGTACCACCACCAAAGCCTTGTGGGATACATTAAGAGCAAGAGGAGAAGGGAATGCGGCAACTCGCAAACTTAGACATGATCTACTCAAGAAAGAATTTGATGGATTCATGTTTATGGAAAATGAGTCACTTGGAGACATGGCTTCTACGGTGGATGATTGCTTTTTGTGAAATAAATAATTGCTTATGTGATTTGTGATGAAACAACGTGATTGGCTTTTTTAATTGTACTCTCTACTCTAAAACTACTTTACTTCTAAAATCATCACACCTTCACTCAGCATGATAATTTGAACTCACAGCCACTTGGTTGATGTCCCCTTAAGGAAATCTATATTATTTATCTAACATTTCACACATGTGACTCCACCCATGAGATCCCCAATGGCTCGATCACCTAAACGAATGAAAAACAACACTATTTAGGGAGCACCCACTTCCGAATGGTACACTGGCATTTGTCCCACATCACCAAATTTAAACCTAGTAGCAACAAACTCATTTAGGTACAAAGAAACGACCATTTCCCATGGTGGCTCATGAATGTGGACACCTAGTCATAGTGGGTTATGTTCTCCGGCAATTTCTCTAGCCTTTGATACCAATGCTGACATTCTAACGGCGGGAGTGATTTCTGATGACTTTGCATTCGGTAGGGCAAAGCTTTGAGAAGGAGAAAGGATTCACGAGGTTCGCAGATATGATAATCTTCAGCTTACTCTTGGAAATTCAAAAACTAAGTATGTTATAACAAGGTTTCTTCAATAATGTAAAGCTGTCAAAAAACATGTATGCATCCGTATTTTGCTTGTTATAGGTAAATGCAATTTGTGGCCTCACGGTGGTCGAAGGATGGATCAATGCAAGTTTGTGAGATTGTTCCTTACTTGAAGTTTCTTTATTGGATTATGCTTGCCAAAATCGCACTATTATAGTTAATGCCTTTATAATCAAATTAAGCCTAGAAAACGAGCAGCTGAAATCCGGATAGGTTTAAAAAAATCTTGACAAAATGGGTTTGCCTTCAAATGTATTGTTTCAGAAAGAAAAAAGTAAAATTTGTCACCCAATATATTCGCTTTTAAAGCAGCTACTGGCAATGGATGGTGGTGGTGAAGGTGGTGTTGAGGGTGGTGAACAGTAGTGAATCATAATTTACTTTAGTACTTTAATCAATTCGTTTCTTGCCAAATGAGTCATAATCTGTTAGAATTCTGACTTAGGGTTTCGAAGAATGAAGATAAACGTTCATAAAATGAATTGATGAATTAGAAAGATCATGATACAGAGTATATATATACATGTATTAATAGCGATAACCGCTATGAATTATGTCTAATAATAATAAAACGAATAATGAAAGTTATAATATCTAGCTTATAAATGTAAATAGACACGTCTAACACCCCCTCCCGTAAGCTAGATCAATGCAGCATCATGTGCAGCAGGTTCTTAAGACGAGAGAAATCCTTCGGTTGTAGGGCCTTTGTCATAATGTCAGCCACTTGATCCTTAGTTGCACAGAAAATTACTGCCACTTCTTCCTTCTTGATTAAATCTCTGATATAGTGATACTTTACTCGTATATGCTTGCTCTTTCCATGATATACTGGGTCTTTTGCTAAGCAAATAGTAGATTTATTATCGTAAAATATAGGTATAGGGTAATCTTCTTTTCCTTGTAGTTCATCTAAGATTCCTTTTATCCACACTGCTTGACAACCGGCTAAGGTTAGAGCCATGTATTCTGCTTCTGCTTCTGTTGAGGATAACGCTACTACCTTTTGCTTCTTTGATTGCCAAGATATGGGTCTTGATCCCAAATGAAAAATATATCCGGATGTACTCTTGCTATCATCTATATTCCCTGCATAATCACTATCACTGAAGCTTGCGAGTTTTCTTTTTCCTCCTTTAGAATAAGTAATACCCTGATCCAAAGTGCCTTTGATGTATTTTAGTATGTGTTTTGCTGCTTCCCAGTGACTCTTCTTTGGACATTCCATGAATCTACTTATTTTACTTACTACAAACATAATATCTGGTCTCATGTTTGTTAAATACATCAGGCTTCCTACCAGACTTCGATACAAACCTTCATCTATGAACTCTTCAGGATCATCTTTTGACAGTTTGAGACCATATTCCATTGGTGTGGAAACCGTGTTGCACTGATCCATTCTATATTTCTCTAATAACTTCCTCATGTACTTCCTTTGAGACAAAATTATATTACCATTCTCGTAAAGTACTTCCGTACCGAGAAAGCAATGCAATCTACCCATATCAGTCATCTCAAATTCCTTTTTCATTATATCCTTGAACTCAGAAATCAGCTTCATAGAGCTACTTGCAATAATTAGATCGTCTACATATAAGCATATCACTAGTTTTCCTTCATCAGTGTCCTTAACATAGAGAGTGTGCTCATAGGTGCATTTTTTGAACTTGTGTTGCAAAAAATATGTATCTATTCTGTTGTACCATGCCCTCGGTGCCTGTTTCAAACCGTATAGTGCTCGTTTGAGGTAACATACCTTTTTCCCTTCTCCTTGTTTGATGTAACCTTGAGGTTGTTCTATGTAAACTTGTTCTTTTAATTTTCCATTTAAAAATGTTGTTTCTACATCCATCTGATGAAGGTGCCAATCATATTGTGCCGCGAGAGCTAACACTAATATAACTGTTTCAAATCGGATCACCGGTGCATATACTTCCTGATAGTCTATTCCATATTTTTGCTTGTATCCTTTTGTCACTAGTCTGGCCTTGTATTCGTCCACGTTTCCTTTTTCATCATACTTTGTTTTGTAGATCCATTTAACACCTATTGGTTTTTGGTGTTTTGGAGGATCTACAAGCTCCCAAGTTTGGTTTTTGTAAATAGATTCTATCTCTCTGTTCATTGCTTCTATCCATCTCTTATCCTTACCGGCCTCCTCATACGTCGTTGGGTCTGCACTTGTTGCATAAAGAACAAAGTTTACAACTTGATTGTCACACCCCAACCAATGGCGGAAACATCGGAGTGGGACTAGTTCGAGATTTCAAGAGACTTCATAACACTATTTGTGACAATATTTAATTCAACAGATTTCATTTCATAAGTAATTTGTCAAAACATAAAAGGAAATTCAAATAACAACATTGTTCAAAACATAACATAACAAATTTAATACAACGATTTAAACTTAAGACATCTAAATGAGTATCTAGGCATCTTTGCTATCCATTTTCATAGCATCATCAATAATCAACCTGTAACATATTTAAAATACAATTCAATGCAAAAGCAAAGGCGAGTATACAAGTTTAAGAATAAGTATAATTATAAAAGTTTAAAAACGAATCCACATGGCAACTTTGTTTATACAAGATTAACCTAACATGGCATGCAATATTTCTAGCCAATCCTCTGTTTACGCAAGAAAGTTTAGTTAATTCGACATGACCACAAGTTTAAGGGGGGCGGTGCGTTACTCCTATAGCGTTATACATGTCAAATGGAGGCTCGTGAAAGCTAATGACTAAAACATATCACATAAGTATGGTCCATGTAAGCATCAAGTATCATAACATAGTATTCATGTATAAGGATTGTTTTGTGCATTGCATAAAGAATAAGTTTAAGTGTATTTAAATAAGGTAAACATGTTACACCCCAAAAAGTGGTAAACATAAAAAGGGGGTTGTGAGTATACTCACGGTTTCTCAAAGTTGTTCCTTTGGTAATCCCCTGACGAGTTGAAGGTTGGAAACTTCAAGCCTATAAGCGGTACAATTCTACCGTATACAAAACAGTCAACCGAATCCCCGTATTTAATACAACGATTTAAACTTAAGACGACTAAATGAGTATCTAGGCATCTTTGCTATCCATTTTCATAGCATCATCAATAATCAACCTGTAACATGTTTAAAATACAATTCAATGTAAAAGCAAAGACGAGTATACAAGTTTAAGAATCAGTATAAGTATAAAAGTTTAAAAACGAATCCACATGGCAACTTTGTTTATACAAGATCAACCTAACATGGCATGCAATATTTCTAGCCAATCCTCTGTTTACGCAAGAAAGTTTAGTTAATTCGACATGACCACAAGTTTAAGGGGGCGGTGCGTTACTCCTATAGCGTTATACATGTCAAATGGAGGCTCGTGAAAGCTAATGACTAAAACATATCACATAAGTATGGTCCATGTAAGCATCAAGTATCATAACATAGTATTCATGTATAAGGATTGTTTTGTGCATTGCATAAAGACTAAGTTTAAGTGAATTTAAATAAGGTAAACATGTTACACCCCAAAAAGTGGTAAACATAAAAAAGGGGGTTGTGAGTATACTCACGGTTTCTCAAAGTTGTTCCTTTGGTAATCCCGTGACGAGTCGAAGGTTGGAAACTTCAAGCCTATAAGCGGTACAATTCTACCGTATACAAAACAGTCAACCGAATCCCCGTATTTAATACAACGATTTAAACTTAAGACATCTAGATGAGTATCTAGGCATCTTTGCTATCCATTTTCATAGCATCATCAATAATCAACCTCTAACATGTTTAAAATATAATTAAATGCAAAAGCAAATGCGAGTATACAAGTTTAAGAATAAGTATAAGTATAAAAATTTAAAAACGAATCCACATGGCAACTTTGTTTATACAAGATCAACCTAACATGGCATGCAAAATTTCTAGCCAATCCTCTGTTTACGCAAGAAAGTTTAGTTAATTCGACATGACCACAAGTTTAAGGGGGGGGGGGGGGGGCGATGTGTTACTCCTATAGCGCAACATGTCAAATGGAGGCTCGTGAAAGCTAATGACTAAAAATATCACATAAGTATGCTCCATGTAAGCATCAAGTATCATAACATAGTATTCATGTATAAGGATTGTTTTGTGCATTGCATAAAGAATAAGTTTAAGTGTATTTAAATAAGGTAAACATGTTACACCCCAAAAAGTGGTAAACATAAAAAGGGGGTTGCGAGTATACTCACGGTTTCTCAAAGGTGTTCCTTTGGTAATCCCGTGACGAGTTAAAGGTTGGAAACTTCAAGCCTATAAGCGGTACAATTCTACCGTATACAAAATAGTCAACCGAATCCCCGTTTCTGATGTGGAAGATCAGACTAAGCTGCAACCACAGAGCATACTACGAACTTTGTTGGGTGTACTGTTTTATTTAGAACTCTTCGAGTTCTCTTTCTTGCTTGGAAGATTTTATGAGAATTAGAGAGAGATGAGAATGGTTAGAACACTTAGTGTTCTTTTAGAATTCTTAGAATTAGAGAGATTGAGAGAAGATTGAGAAGATTTGGTGTGAAGAAAATGGTAGGAGAAGGTTCGTATTTATAGGTGAATGAGGTGAATGGTGATTGGTGGAGATAATTAAAATAAATAAATAGAAAAGATAAATAAAAAAATAAATGAAAAAGAAATTAATAATGGAGAATAGAGGTGGAAAAGGTGATTGAAAGAGGTGGAAAAGGTGATTGGAAAAGAAAAATGGGTATAATCCGTATGGCACTATTCACGGTCACTAGTCATCCTTTTTTTTAATACTATTGATTAAAACATGTACTTTTAACAAAAGGGACCTAAACTAGAAAAATTCTTAAAAATTATTAAAAATTCTTTTGTATAGTTTTACGCTAAAAGTTATTAGAAAAATATCTTTGTATAGTTTTTCAGTTTCTTATAAAAATCTTGTGTTTATCCATTAACAATGTGATAAAAAAAATGTATTACCATTATGATTAACGCCTCGAAAAGTAAAATACAAATATGAAAATACGAGGCGTTACAGTCTCCCCTACTTCAGGAAATTTCGTCCCGAAATTTATTCAAGAGGAAGACCTTGGAGAAAAAGCATTTTGGCTAAAAGAATGATCGTCTAAAATCGAGACTTGTATGTTTTGATACGTGTTGAAGAGTATGAAGTTTCGAGGAACGAAAAGATAGATTTGTAAAAGGGTTCGTTTGTCTAAAATGATTCGAGGCATTGAGCCTAAGTAAAACATGCATGTGTGTGTATAGATAAGCGATGTGTTAAGAATGGGGTCTCGTCGTGGATAATCGGATTTAGCAATGCGTTTGTGAGTTGTTAAAGTTTGTATCGGGTCTAAATAGGTCTGCAAAACACCGAGTTTCTCATGGCACGTTTTACGAAAGTTTGGTAACATGATGAAAACACTTATATATAGGAAGTACAAGCGGCGTATCCACCATGTTTTGACCATGTGACGTCCGTTTCGTATTCGGTGTCATGTTACGTTCTGTGTTTTATCATACACAGTAGTACACTCTATGGTTCTCATGAGCTAATCACTATATTCCCGTGTGCACCCGCGATTATTTTGATCGTCGCATGATCCGCATAGCTTGTACTAGTTGTGTATGAATCAGGGCATGCATAATTTAAAAATAGGAATGTGAACGTATAAGAATACAGTATAAGCAAGTCCATGCTTGAGTATGTATGGGACCCACGTAAGCGAATCACTCGGATTACGCTCGCGTATGGGTACGAATGAATGGATCATGAGCATAAGTATAAGTTTAAGTATGAATTTGCACGTAAGTATGAGCATAGACATAAAATGTACGAGTAGTATGAGTATATGTATAAGCATGAAACGTATGAATATAAATATAAATATAAATATAAATACGAGCATAAGTATAAAATGTATTGTTATGAGCATGAGTATGAGTGTGAGTACGAATACTAATGATTTCGTATATAGTAATAGTATTAATTGAAACATAACAATTTAAGCATGTAAAGGTGTTCAAAAGGTTGAGCATGTAAGTACGAACGATATAAGGGACATTGTCGCGATGAAATGACTAAAACGTGTATGATGATATGCATGTATAGTTGTTTAAACGAAACGTTGAGTTTATTAAATCAAATTTAGATTGAGCTTGGTTTGAAAGGTAGAATACAGTTTGCATATGTAAGATATTTTGAAGAGACGTTTTGGTAACGATCACCTAGGTAAGGGAATCACCCCTAACTCGTTGGTGAGGTCGTTTTAAGAAAAAGGGGAGTGGAGTTAATCATCAAGGTAAGAAAATCACTCCTATCTCGATGATATGTCTCCACTTATTGTTACAAGGAATATGAATTTAAATTATATGAAATCATGCATATGTGATGTGTGTAAAATGCAACATATAAATTACATCAAATGAGGCATAAAACTAACCCTTTTTTAGTACTAATGTTGGAAAAAGTGTGCTTTTGTCTTCCTTTTGTATTTTCAGGATCAAATGAGCTTAAACGAACAAAAGGAACAAATATATAGCCAAAACCAACATAAATACAAAGAAAAGGAAGAAACGTGGCATGCCCGACTCCTCGACAGCATCTCCCAAAGCAAAAGCAAAAACAAGAAGAAAGCTAAGCATGGGGCTGTGCCCAGCTGAGCATGGGGCTGTGCCCAGCTGAACACGGGGCGTGTCCAGCGAACACGGGGTGTGTCCAGCGAACACGGGGCGTGCTCAAGTGTCTGCAGAAAAGACAAAGTTGTAGAAGCTTCTATCACCCACCACGGGGGCGTGCCCAGCGGACACGGGGTCGTGGTCAACTCAAAGATTCGCATAATCTGAGCAAATCTTGATAGTACAGATACGTTTCTGCACACGGGGTCGTGCCCAGCGGACACGGGGCCGTGGTCAACTAATGCAGACAAGAGCAATTAATGGAGAAAGAGAAGAAGGGTGGACACGGGGCCGTGTCCAGGCTTCTGTTCAGCCTATAAATAGGAGTGCTTGGCTCAAGCTCAAACCATCCCTTGGCACACCACCTCTCTCACACTTCACCCACCACTATAACACCATCATCCACCACCATCATCCATTGTCCATCATAGAGTGTGTGAGTCGTCTCGGGATCCAAGATTGATTGTAAGAGTTCTTGACAATCAAGGCCATGTTTGCCTAAGTCTCTTACATCACTTGGTGAAGACAAGTGTCTAGTGTAATACTTTTTATTTTTAATCTTTTCGCACTTTTTAATTGGTTATGTATTAATGAATTTAATAACTAGTTTCTTTTGTTGAAGGTGATTCTTCCTTATCGTTTGTCCGTGGTGTCTTGGCATTATTTTACTGTCTATATAAAATAAAAGATTTTCACCATTCATATCTCCACGGTCTATATGGAGGTATGTTGGCTACCTGGTCAGGGGTTAAGGGAACGGTTTGGTAAGAGTCTTGCCGTTGTTCAGCGTTTAGAGATCCTGCAAGGGACCTGGGTCAAATTTAGTAGGACCTCCTTCAATACTTAACGGTATTGGATGGCGGGGGTCCAAACTCTTTGAACCCCTCATAAGTTAAACTACTATTAATACTATAACCCGGCTACTTAGGACTGTATCCTTGCTGACTCAGACTACTTAGCCGAGGGTAACGTCACCTTCAAAAGAGGGGCCTACCATAATTTGCATTAATAACTTAATTAATTATCTTTCAATAATCCGACCCTTTAGGATTGTATCCTTGCTGACTCAAACTACTGGGTTGAGGGTAACGTCACCTTCAAAAGAGGGGCCTACTACAATAACTAAGATAATCTCTTAAATAAGTGCAAAAGTGCGGAAATAATCAAAGGTTACACTATACACGAGTCGGAACCAAGTGATTCATCTTGTCTATCTGTTTTTATTTTTATTTTCAGCATTTTAGTTAGTTTTTATTTTTCTAGTTTAAAACCTTTTTCTAACTTTTTGATTTGATTAGACGTTGAGGATAAACCGGTACTAAAAGCTCTTGTGTCCTTGGACGACCTCGGTATCTTACCAACACTATACTACGCTCACGATGGGTGCACTTGCCCATATGTGTGTTTAGTGTTGGTAAATATCGTGTTTTATAAATTTAAAACTTGGCTAAAAAAAGTGTAAAAGGGCTTAAAACATACTTAAACTTATATATACACTTCACACGCATCAATATGTATAAGTGTATGAAAAAGATTTAGTATGATGTGTGTGTGAGAAGAAAATATCGAAAGTAATTTCGAATTTGAAACGAGAGAATTGTATCATATAAAAAAAACGATGATAGTAAAACATATGTTTGATTAAAACTTGGATTGTTCCAAAATGGAACTTTGACTAAACCGAAATAAATCAAAAGTCCTTTCGAATTAGGGAAACGTGCTTTGGCCTATAGGTATTTTGTACTCTCATCGATGATCCCCAGGTAGGCAAACTGGTCCGTTATTTGGATTTGTACGAATTGCCAGGCTAGACAGGACGTCCCGACTACCGGTACTTACCCTTCCAGTTACTACACGTTTCCATTCAATCAAAAATTTGAAACTTTGGCGAGATTGAAAATCGAGGAGTGGAACTAGTCGACAAGGTGCGGGTTTCACCCCTAACTTGGCGATTTAGTATCCTAAGTGTGGTTGGTACTCGTCGGGTCAAAAGTTAATTTCGACACTTGACGAGGGTCCACTAGAATTTGAAATTTGAATTTCTCCATCAAGGTGAGTATTTCACTCCTAACTTGACGGTGAATTTCGTGTAAAAGAAAAGTAGATGGACTGAGAATTGTTCACCAAATTGTGGGTTTCACGCCTATTTTGGTGAAGTCGTCTCGTTTGTGTATTACGAGTGTTTGGGGAATTAGAATAGTCGAGTAAAATGTATGAGGAAAAGCGTATGTTGAAAACAATCATGTCAAGAATGACACATAAAGAATGACGTATTTAAAAAAATGTTAACACGTAATAAAACATGTGTTTAACACATAAGAATAGCATGTCAAGTATGATACATAAGGATAAAAATGACATATACGTTCAAAAAGGCCCAAAGAGAATGTATAAGAAACACATAAAGTGGCATGCATGTAGTTTCAAATGTAACATAAGAATAAGGCTCTAGAACTATAGACTAGGTAAAAAGCATGGCAATTCGACCTAATTCCCTATAGTTATGGCTCTGATACCAATCTGTCACACCCCAACCAATGGCGGAAACATCGGAGTGGGACTAGTTCGAGATTGCAAGAGACTTCATAACACTATTTGTGACAATATTTAATTCAACCGATTTCATTTCATAAGTAAATTGTCAAAACATACAAGGAAATTCAAATAACAACATTGTTCAAAACATAACATAACAAATTTAATACAATGATTTAAACTTAAGACGTCTAAATGAGTATCTAGGCATCTTTGCTATCCATTTTCATAGCATCATCAATAATCAACATGTAACATGTTTAAAATACAATTCAATGCAAAAGCAAAGGCGAGTATACAAGTTTAAGAATAAGCATAAGTATAAAAGTTTAAAAACGAATCCACATGGCAACTTTGTTTATACAAGATCAACCTAACATGGCATGCAATATTTCTAGCCAATCCTCTGTTTACGCAAGAAAGTTTAGTTAATTCGACATGACCACAAGTTTAAGGGGGGCGGTGCGTTACTCCTATAGCGCTATACATGTCAAATGGAGGCTCGTGAAAGCTAATGACTAAAACATATCACATAAGTATGGTCCATGTAAGAATCAAGTATCATAACATAGTATTCATGTATAAGGATTGTTTTGTGCATTGCATAAAGAATAAATTTAAATGTATTTAAATAAGGTAAACATGTTACACCCCAAAAAGTGGTAAACATAAAAAGGGGGTTGCGAGTATACTCACGGTTTCTCAAAGTTGTTCCTTTGGTAATCCCGTGACGAGTTGAAGGTTGGAAACTTCAAGCCTATAATCGGTACAATTCTACCGTATATAAAACAGTCAACCGAATCCCCGTTTCTAATGTGGAAGATCAGACTAAGCTGTAACCACAGAGCATACTACGAACTTTGTTGGGTGTACTGTTTTATTTAGAACTCTTCGAGTTCTCTTTCTTGCTTGGAAGATTTTATGAGAATTAGAGAGAGAGGAGAATGGTTAGAACACTTAGTGTTCTTTTAGAATTCTTAGAATTAGAGAGATTGAGAGAAGATTGAGAAGATTTGGTGTGAATAAAATGGTAGGAGAAGGATGGTATTTATAGGTGAATGAGGTGAATGGTGATTGGTAGGGATAATTAAAATAAATAAATAGAAAAGATAAATAAAAAAATAAATGAAAAAGAAATTAATAATGGAGAATGGAGGTGGAAAAGGTGATTGAAAGAGGTGGAAAAGGTGATTGGAGAAGAAAAATGGGTATAATCCGTATGGCACTATTCACGGTCACTATTCATCTTTTTTTTTTTGAATACTATGGATTAAAACATGTACTTTTTACAAAAGGGACCTAAGCTAGAAAAATTATTAAAAATTATTAAAAATTCTTTTGTATAGTTTTACGCTAAAAATTATTAGAAAAATATCTTTGTATAGTTTTTCAGTTTCTTATAAAAATCTTGTGTTTATCCATTAACAATGTGATAAAAAAAATGTATTACCATTATGATTAACGCCTCGAAAAGTAAAATACAAATATGAAAATAAGAGGCGTTACATTGATTTTCATTGTATTTCTGCAGTACTTCTGCTTCGGTGAGAGCCTTCGTATCCCTGTATAAACTATCAATGCTCCTTGTGTTTATAACTTCATTCTCAGAATCTGTTGAAGATGAATCATTCTCATGTGACTGCGACTGATCTGCTTGTTGATTCTCCTCTCTGTTTCCAGATGATCCGGAGTTATCAACTATATGCTCTTGACCAGATTCTGGTTCCTCTTGATTTCCATTCACATCTGCTTCCCTTTGTGCTGGATTTGGATCCCCGTTATCGGAGATAACAAACGGAACATCTGATGCTTCCGAATCCATGACCCACCTTTTGTTTTCATCAAATATTACATCACGGCTGATGATGATTTTATTGGTTTGTAGATTATACAGTTTGTATCCTTTACTATTTTCACTGTATCCAACGAAAACCGTCTTTTCCCTTTTTTTGTTTAACTTTTCTCGATGTTGTTTAGGAACATGAGCATAAGCCAAACAGCCGCTATCTAAATACCAACAGTCATCTTTGACTGTCTCTTCTATATTGAAAATCATGAACATCGTATCATCTTGTTCATCAGTTTCATCGTCTTTATGAATCAACATATTGTCAGGTTTCTCGCTTTCATCCTTCCGCTGACAAAACTTGGCTGTGTGGCCAAGTCGTTGACAATTGTAACATCTAATCGAATTCATGTTTCGGCCCCTAACTTTACCGCGTCCTCTTCCTCCTGCATCATTTCGGGATTGTTTGAACCTGTCTTGATTAGAGTTCTGTATTTGAAATGCATGTTCTATAGGAGTGTCTTCATATCGTTTCAATCTCAATTCATGAGATTGAAGAATGCCCATTAATTCTTCGGTCAAAACATCCTCTAAATTTTTCGTTTCTTCTATAGCGATTACCACCGACTCGAAGTTTCGAGTCAAACTTCGTAGAATCTTCTCTATGATTCGCTGTTCGCTAATTTTCTCTTCATTCATTCGTAATTGATTAACAATAAGGATTGTTCTATTGAAATAATCTTCAATAGATTTTCCTTCTTTCATTTTCAGTGCATCAAATTCACATCGAAGAGTTTGGAGTTTAATTGTTTTTACCCGGTTTTCTCCTCTGTAAGATTTGTGCAGAATACTCCATGCTTCTTTTGATGATTTTGCAAGGGCTAGTATCATTTACTGATTGAAAGATGATGTGTAATGCCCGTTTGTCTTTCTTGATTGAATCTTTATAAACTGTCATCGCCTCCTTAGTGAGATTCGTTCCCAGTTCTTGAATTCCTTCATCAACAATGTTCCATAATTCTTGCGATTCGAATAAAACTTTAATCTGAATATGCTAGTGATAATAATTTTGTCCAGTAAGTTAGGGAATTCGAGTTTGAATTCCTTGTGCCTGGTTCATGTTTTGATCGAGATTTGTGATTATGGGGATTTGATCGATGTGGCTCTGATACCACTTTGTTAAAATTCTGACTCAGGGTTTCGAAGAATGAAGATAAACATTCATAAAATGAATTGATGAATTAGAAGATCATGATACAGAGTATATATATACATGTATTAATAGCGATAACCGCTATGACTTATGTCTAATAATAATAACAAAACGAATAATGAAAGTTATAATATCTAGCTTATAAATGTAAATAGACACGTCTAACATAATCATCAGGTTTAAATCAAATACTACTTTTTTTATGCAACCAATTAAAACATGTACTACACTTCTTATAGTTATGTGTATAACAAATGAGCAAAATTTTGCAAAAATACATACAAATCATTTATCTATAGTTATAAATTATAATATAGACACTTATCATAAATGAACAAAATCATCATAAACCTTACAGATTCAAAGATTGATATCATAAAGATCAAGATCAGGTAGAAGCTTCCTTTCTGAAGTACTTTCCTTGCTCTCATCGTTGTAAGGCGACGAATCAACCCATGGACCATCGGTGGAGATACTCCTAGGCTCTAAACTGTCAGCTGAGATAGTGGAGACTTGTGTTTGACTATCATGCGATGTCATGTCAAAGGCTTTGAACCTCATGTCTGGGTTCCCTGGATCTCGTTTGACGACCATTGGGGGCTGAACCGGCATTTTACCTTCCAACATTTTGACAACAGATGACATGGGCGGCCTTAGGGTGGGAGATGGATTTGTGCATAGAAGAGCTAAGTTAAGCATCCTCATTGCCTCTTCTTTTGAGTATTTTCCTAAACTAGGGTCCACTAGCTCCAAAAGATTCCCTTGCTCATGTAGCACATATGCCTTCACATATGAAAATGGTGAAAATTATTAGAGGTTCGTATCCTAAACGGGTCAAGTTAGATAAAATTTGTGTGCTTGAAAGACAACAAACACAATGAAATCATCCAAAGTATATTTTCAACAACACAATCTTGAGTATACCAAGTTATTTCTATATAAGGATTTAGATCATCATACTGTTTCTGTAACCATAATTAACACATTAACTATTTAATATAATGTTACTAATGGTAAAAACCAATCAACTTTAAACATTTGGATGGTTTAACCCTTCAAACTTTTTCAAGTGTTCATGTCTATTTTTAACTTTTTTCTACTTGTTATAATGATAAAATAGCAGAGGGATTTATAGAAACAAAAATGAAAGTCGATTAGTTATATCCAACATAACCTTATATGTATCTATATGTTTGAGCAAGTAATAAAAAAGATCCACGGTTTGATAGCTGAAGAAATATTTAGGCATTCAAAAATTGTCAAAAGGTTGGTTTGTTTTAAGTTTTTATGATTTAAAGAAGTTTCTTTAAGTTTGGCATATAAAGTGTTTGCTTGTCATATCAACCAACCCGACCCATTTCAACATGCATGTTACCTCACCAATGTATCTTGCAACCTGTAATTTAAGAAGACAAAAAACGCTTAGCAATATTGAATTTACCCAGTCAAGGAGGTAGACAAAGTCTTCCTTTGGCCTGTAGTTTGTATTGCTTTTCCCGCTAACAATCTCTAATGCGACAACTCCAAAGCTGTAAACATCTGCTTTATCTGTCAAGTACCCTCTCATAGCATATTCTGGAGCCATATACCCTCTACAAATATACACCAATAAACATCTCCATATTTATATAATTCTACCAATTCATGTAAAATGTAAAAAAAACGAAGCAGAAAAAAGAATCTGAAAACTCACATTGTTCCGGCAATTCGTGTGCTGATATGAGTATTCTCTTCTTCATCCAATTTTGCTAAACCAAAATCTGATATTTTTGCATTAAGATCCTTGTCAAGAAGCACATTGGTGGCTTTTATGTCTCTATGAACTATTTTTAATCTCGATTCCTCGTGAAGATAAGTTAAGCCCCGTGCTATCCCCACACATATCTTCTTTCTTGTTGCCCAGTCCAAATTAAGTTTCTGGTCTTGGCGACCTATAACGTATTATTATCCATTAATTATTTTCTTAAATAGATATAAAACATATGTTTGTAAACCAACCGAGTTGAGCCGTTCATAAGCTACTAGAGATCGCTTACTAAAAGCTTGAATTGAGCTAAGCTTAAACGAGCTCGAACCTAAATGAGCATGCTACTTATTTAAATATAATAATTGTTATTTAATATAATATATTATCGCATTAAAAATATTATTAATATATAATGATGATTAAAAGGTAACTACATGTGTATATAAACAAAATAATTAAATAAAGAGTAAACAACCCAAGCTCGAGCTCTCCTATGCTCATTTACATTCTTAATAAAACGATGGGATTCGGGAATATGGGGATAGTGAAGTACTTACCAAAAAGGGCACGCGCAAGACTGTTATTTTCCAAGTATTCATACACCAGTAATAATTCTTTTCCTTCAATGCAACATCCATATAGTTTTACAAGATGTGGATGCTGTAAAGCAGATATCATGCCTATTTCAGTGACAAATTCACGGTTCCCCTGTTTTGATCTGGCGGATAATTGCTTAACAGCAATCTCAGAACCATCTGAGAGTACACCCTGAAATATAGAACATATAAGACTTTGATATAATTACCTTAAATATACAAACAAACGGAAAAAAAATATTCAGAGTTAGTTTTTCACCTTGTAAACTGGTCCAAAGCCTCCTTCACCAATCTTATTAGCAGGATCAAAGTTATGAGTTGCAGTCTTGATTTGCCGGAGACTAAAATAGCCTGTTTGTAGTTCAAGTGCTCGGAGCTCTGTGACAAAAATAATGATTTTAGTTAATAAGGGGTACCACGATTTTGAAAACAACACAAACGCTAGAGGTGACAATTTCGACCCGACTAGTTATGAATGATCCGGTTTGGGTTATAATTCAGCAAAATAGTTAAAAAGGGCTAGAGGATTGAAAGTCACCAAATATCTATTTTATTCGATACATCCACCTAATATCTTTTATTCAAAGATAGAGATCATTATTGTAATAATATTGTTTTTTTCATAATACATTTTAGTCATTTACTAAATAGATGGACAAATAGTGTTTACAGGTCAATCAAACCTGAGTTAGCACATTTTAACCCCAACCTATTTGACATGTCACACCTGTCTTACATACACAATCTTTATATATTGATCTTACCTTTATCTTCTTTATCTCCACCTAAATAACCCTTTTTCCAAAGTATAGCTAAAATTAGCCCAACAAAGGCGCACGAACCAATCACAATTCCAGCTATAGCTCCTCCCGAGAGTCCTGATCCGGTACTTACGTCAAAGTCTGCATAAGTAAGATTAAGCAGGTTATACATGCTCTTAAAAGTAAGAAAACCAAATGAAAGCAAACAATATACTACAAAGTTCAAAGGTTTTTTGTTCAAATAAATCCCATGTCAGCATCAAAATGCATGACATTGCCACATCAGCACATTGAAAGATGGTACTATGTACTAACTTGGTGTTATTGCGATAGCGGATAAAAGAGGCCCGTATACGCCTCTATCTGGAATAGCAGTAGTCCCCTTCCCTGCCCAGTACAAGTGGATCTCCAGGGTCGTTCCATTAACCATAACATTATCGAAATCTATGAAAGTACCCCTGCCAACACCGTTAGCTCTTTCCACAATGTTGAAGTTTTTCCTTTGTAGAACTCCCTATGTGAAAAGCCAAAAGAAACATGTAAATTAATTTTCCAATTGAAGGCGGCAATTTCATTCCATTTAGATAAAAACAAGTTGATTCGGGTTAGCTAAAAAGAAAACGGGTAGAAAGATTCACCAAGATGAAATTCGGCCCTAAAATATACAGTCACAACAAGGTTGACATGTCACTTACTTGGATGGATATATCAAAAAAGCGTCTTCCAAGACTGCTAAAAGTCATGTCATCGGTATAACTTATTTCAGCAAAGTGAAGCCTCACTTTATAACTCCCCGACCGCAAACACAGACCATAGTACCTTAGTGAAGTGGGAGAAAAACGAGCCGTGCGATATATATCACCGCCTGTCACATTTGTTGAGCTGGCAACAAATGGGGCATTCTCATTGCCCATGAATACACCATTGGTGCTGTAAGCCCATCTCTCTGGAATATAGTAGTAGTATGATTCTTCGTCTGTTAAATCTTCTTCATATTCGTTTCCATCAAATTCTGTTCTGGTTCCACCACAATTAATAAATAAAGAATAACCTGCAATTATTGCGTTTGTGAAGATGTTAGTGATGAGTATAAAAGAATATAATAAAAGTAGAGAGATTTGTTTTGTCACTCTTACGGTTGGGGTTGCTGCTGCAAGTAAGTTGGTCATTCAAACACCAAGAATTTCTGTAAGATTTTTTGAAGTTATTAAGGTCACATCATTGGATACTATACAAATGTGTGTGTGCATATATATATATAGGTTGGTGATGGGACATACTTGTTGCTCGCCGAAGGTGAAAGGGCTGAAACTAAATTCCTGTGGTAACGGGACTGAGTGATAAGCAAAAATAGAAAGTAATATTTTGATATAGTAAGTAGTAGGATAAAACACTTACAAACTAGACGACTGACAATTCTCTTCTTGAGACCGTGTAAAATTATTGTAAGATATGTCGCTACAATTAGAAAACCAAACTGAAAAAAGTCAAACAGATCGGAAATACAAAAAAAAAAAAACTTGTAAGATAGTTACAAATTTATAATAATCAAGTGTAATATAACTAACATCTTTTCTTTGCTTGTAAATATCCAGCCAGGTATGTCTCCAGACAGCGAGTTGTTATTTAAAAATCTACATCCATAGGGTCACAGAATACAATTAGTCTCAAATTATATTGACAAATTAAAATAAACCGGAATTTAGGTGCATACAAGTTATCGATCTGTAGTGTCTGAATTGAATCAGGTATTGAGCCGGTCAAAGAGTTGAAACTCAAGTCTCTGCAATAAGAAATATTTTGGATGAACATAAAATGCTGCTGATAAAATCAAAGATAATATTGCAATAAGAAATATTTTGGATGAACATAAAATGCTGCTGATAAAATCAAAGATGATATCACAAGGTTTTCGTTATTCTACCCGTTTTTCGTTACTCTATAAACAGATAAAAAAAAAATACTTACATAAGCTTCAATTTGCTCAGTTGTCCTATGTTTTCAGGTATAGAGCCCGTAAGTAAACAATTTCTCAGGGTCCTGCAGTAAAATATTTTAAGCATATTTAATCATGTTAATTAACTCTTTATGTCATACAATTATGTAATCAACTCACAATCTATTCAATTGTGTCATAGATAGCAGATCCGGAAATCTTGAACTTGATGCTCCAGCCAGATCAGTTATTCTCCTGACAACCGTAAGTGGATATATGAATACTCAAATAAATTTAAAGAGAAAAAAAACAAAGGGGAGGCTTAATAACGCGCTTACAATTCCTTCAACTTTGTCAACCGAGATATCGTAGAAGGGATTGGTCCTTCCATTGAAGTTCCTTGCAAATCACTGCATCGTAAATTACATATAATAAATAATTTGGAAATTGAACTATTTAACAAAAGAAAGCAAAATAACACTCACAGTCTCGTGAGGTTTGTCCAGTTTCCAATAAAATCAGGTATTCTCCCGGATAATGAACTCCCGTCTATCCTACTGCAAGACGAATACAAATGGTTCAAAATTCTGATAAATATATGTTGAATCACCGATTCACTTATTGGTTAAAAGAAACAAAGCATGACTTACAAGTCTTCTAAATTGGTCAGTCTTCCATACGATTCCGGTATGGTTCCTGTAAAGTTATTTGCAGAAGCAAGGCTGCAAGAAAAATGATAAATAATAATATATTTAAAAATGAACAAAGATGGATAACATTTTTGGAACAAGTTCAAGTAATCATACAATCTTCTAAAGCGGGACGAACGACCAAGATTTCGAGGAAGTGGTCCTCCAAGCAAATTGTCTTCTATGATTCTGTTGTACAGGTCAAAAGTGTTAATAAGCTGTGAAAGGTCAATATTGTATATAGCCTGTCATGTAAGGATCGTTACTTACAGTTCTTCAAGTGTAGACATATCACCAATTTCTTCAGGTATGGGCCCACTGAGTCGGTTCCCCAAAAGACTCCTGCGTAACATTAAGTGTCAAAGAGTAAACTCACAGAGGTCTTCTGAATGAATGTCTAAAAACTGAAGCAAATAATAGCTCTTACAAAATGCTAACGCTGAGCCGACTGAAACTGGATGGAATAGTGCCATTTATATAGTTGCGGGATAGATCTCTGTGTAACAAACAACACAAAATTATACTCATAAAATTTACCATATACACACATAATGTTATATGTGGTGAAGCGATTAGATTGTTTAATACTTCCGGCATAATGAAAGTTTGACGGCCCACTTACATTTCTGTCAGATAAGTGAGATTTACAAATTCTTCAGGTAGAACTCCTGTCAAATTGAGTCCTTTTAGTTGGCTGCAATTTAAGAACACATGTGGAAAGATATCAAATGAGAGAATGTATAAATTGACATGGACACTTTTTATGAAAAAATGAATTCGCAAACCAAGTACATGAGTGAAGTTCAAATGAGAACCGTTAAATAATTAGGATCCACTTTTAGCCGTTGGATTATATTTCTATAGATAGTTGAGATCTCACTTATGGTTGTTTACTTGATAAATCGCGACCGTTCCCTCCTTTTGAACATCATGTATACCCTAATTATTTAATGATTCTCATATATATTTATCCTAAGTACATTATATGTAATGATATGCATATTCATACATTCTTGATATGTGGCAAACAGTGGGGGTACAGTTGCAAGTTACATTGCTGCCAAAGTCCATAAGCCCGTCCTCATCGAAAGTAACTGTGTTATTAAGTCCAAAACCTCTGCTGCACGAATCATTAGCAATCCTCCAATTGCTATATTGTAGTTTTGAGGCTATAGACCTCATGGCTACAACTGTTGCAAACCGAAGAAGAAAAATATTTGAATTGGCATAAAAAGATATAATATTGTTGGTCATTCGCATATCAATCATATAAAAGAAGGTCCAAGATATAATGTTCAAAGTTCAAGAACTTAAGATGATATCTAATAGACTAATACAAAAAGTTAACACAAAAGTTCATTTGTTCAAACTTGACCTCACGTGACTGGGCCAAGGAATTAACAATACACACGAGGACTCAAGTGTCAAAAGAGAAATTTAAAGAATCTAAAACTTTGCATGGTTGACCAAAATAACACCATATCCATGTGCTATTTTATATTATAATAGTAATTTTATTTATTTTAATATTTTATAATTAAATTTTGAACAACATAATTTTTCAATAACACTATTGCAACATTCTTATTTTTATCTATTTTCAATATAATTTTTCTTTCAAAACCAAGCCGGGTTGCACGATACCTACCGGGTTCGCTAGCTAAATATCTAACACCTAACTAGAAACTAGGGAACACATTTTTACCAACAAAAGATGTTCTTCCATTCATCCAGGTACCGATGATGACCCCACAAGAGAAGAAAGATCACGGGCTATCTAAAGTTTAACGCTTATCTTCTTATCAATGTCATTTTGTAACTCGTAACTTTATATTTACTACGACTACAAACAGAATTTCCTGTTTTGTGCATCTGTAGAATACCTGCTGCATCACTAGTTCATCCTAAAATGCATCTAGATGCCAGTAGTCAACTAGCCAAAGTCAACGAAACATGGTCAAAGTTCTTTAAAAAAAAAACACGCCCACATAAAGAACATGGTTTTATAAAGTCAACCATACGAAAGTCAAAATCAAGGAAAACATAACAAAACTGTAGAAGGGGTCCTACCAAAGGTGAATGGTAAAGGAAACACGTTATCTCAAACCCATAATATTGACGGCCACATTGAATATAGGGACTCAAGTTGTAATAAATTGACAAGGACCATGCATCAAGCTTTAAATATTTACAAATATCTAATAATGTTATCCAATAATAATAATATAAATAATCGTTCATACTATAGTATTAGAGCATTCTCATCCAATCCATCAAAACTTGTAAGGATGAGTTTTTATATTGTAAAGGGTATAAAAAGTGGTTGTGAGTGGAGGAGAGAGAAAATGTTACTGTTCATCTGTATATTTGGAGGGACACTGTTCACCCAGTATAATTTTTTAATATATATTGAAAGTGGTTGTGAGTGAAGGAAAGAGAAAAATGTGATGATAATATTATTTAATTGAAAAGGAGAGAGAAAAAATATTTGTTTTTAGTGGAAATATATTGATATATGAGTTGTTTTTTAGTGGAATGTATGTATAATTTGATGGATTAGATGAGAATGCTCTTAGAGACCTGTTAATAATTGTACATGCGCCTTTTTTATATTATCTAATTATAATATTGCAGTAGTTGTCATTGAAGCATTTTATTCCAAAAATACATTGATTCTTACAATCTAATGTTTATTATTTATAGGTTATCTTATGATTGTGACCCATTAATAGTTTAATATTTTGTTAGGTAGTATGATCAAGTCAAAAAACACTATTTAAAAAGAGTAGTTCGTTTTTATCAATACTTTTAAACATTTTGTGCTGATTATGCCGACGAAGCCAAATACCAATATAAGACTTGTTATTCTCAAAGAGTTAATTACTGTTTTCGTCCCTACGATTTGTCAAAAATCACTATTTCAGTCCACTAGTTTAAAAAATGCGATTTCAGTCCCTGTGGTTTCACTTTCGTAACTATTTCAGCCCCTGTGGTTTCACTTTCGTAACCATTTCAATCTATTTATTCTGTTAGTACAGGGACTGAAATGGTTACGAAAGTGAAATCACAAGGACTGAAATAACAATTTTTAAACTAATGGACTGAAATAGTGATTTTTGACAAACCACATGGACGAAAACAGTAATTAACTCATTCTCAAATTTTACAAATTTTATTTTGAGTATACTGTGATTTTCGTCCATTTGGTTTGGTATTTTTGCTAGTAACATAGTAACTTTTGGATGAGACCGGCAAAACCGACTAAATACAGGGATAAAAGTTGCAGTTGACTCTTTAATTTTCAAATTTGTCATCAAAATTTTATGTTTTCCTTTGTGAGAATCTAAATTCTCTTTAATTATAAACTAATAATGAAACATTAATCGCTATAGCAAGTGTTCAATCGAATCTTCACAATATAAAGAAAACTGAAACAATTTTGAAGGAGTCAAAGAAATAAATCAATAATAAAAACTTCTGCAACATTCTGAAGTAACATGTTCAGTATCTTATTTAAAATTTAAATGATACTAATTGTCAAAATAACTTCCGTATAGTTTCTTGTGCAATTAATTAAAATACTGTACAAATAGCTCAAAAATAGGTTATGTGGCTTCCAAAGTTGACCAGATCACAAAACTGAGTTTATCATCACTGATAATTGAGCTAAAACCAAAATCGAATAAAGTCCTGAACCGGTTCAATACCGCATAATACATGTATTAAAATTAAGCTAAATTCAAAATTGAATACAATACTTTATATGTTCGGGTTTGTACCAGTATGGAACCATACCGGTAAATACTCAAAATAAGATTTAATATATCAGGTAAATGGGCAACAAGCTACGTCACAAACTCTGTTGAATCTGATTAAAAAACGATATATGAGCAATAAGATGAGATTGAGGAGGAGTGTACCTTCTTGATCAGGTAAAAGTTGAGCTGCGGATCGAATATCACGGAGACTAATCGATACGAACAAAACGAGCATGAACAACTTGAATTCTGCCATCATTCGTCGTCGAGACGACTTTGTAATGCGACTTCTGTGCGTCAGATTAAGGCTTGGATTACAGGCTACAGCTCCTAGCGTGTGTGTGAAAGAGAGAGAGATGAATGGCCGGAAGAAACCGCCGGGAAGATGAACGGAGATTGCAGTTGAGTTTGTTAGTTGCAAAGATAGAGAGGGAATATTAAAGTATGAACTTAAAAATTGCAAGTTGTTGTTGTTAACGAATATGGGCGTTAAATACGAGTCGGCAAAGAAACTATCGCCACGTTCATGTTGCTATCACACACGGTTTATGATATTCCAGACGGACCTACCCCCCACACAAACCACCGTTTCTGACAGTTGACTTTTCAACGAAATTAACTACTGTAATTAGGACCTCACTATTCACCACCGTAAATATTTTACTCAGATGTCTGACATAATGTATATGACTCGTAGGGGTCGTATAGTAGTAAGGCCATCCGTAGTCATAAAGCCCCTTTGTGGGCGTTATGCGACACGTGGTGCGCCACGTCAGCGTGTGGGCGTTATGGGGCCTTATGCATTTAAGCCCGTAGTCATAACGGCCCTACCTCATCATTACCCAATTAATTAATAAACCCTTAAATTATACATATATATGTATGTATATATGTCTGTGTGAGTGGAGGGAAAAAAAGCAACATGCATGGCGGCGCGATATATATAACGGGAGGAGAAAATTTTTACCCCCTAACGCCCCCCGTCGCGGTGTGCGGGGCGCTATGGGGGCGCTATCTCTCTCTTGGGCGGTATATGGAGCCCCATAACAGGTAATCTAAGAGAATATCGAAGTGTATTTGGTTATGCAAGTAGACGACTAATATACATGTATACGAGCATTATATACGATACATATACATGTAGCGAGCCTTATATACAACTCATTAACATATATACGAGCCTTATATACGATCCATAAACATATACACAAGCCTTTTATACGACCAGTATATATGGATATATATATACGAGTGGTATACTTACATAACCAAATACGTACACTCTACCATTGTATATAGATGTCAAAATATAGATTTGGGGGTCTACCTTTTTTTGCCCCTTAAAATTACATTGAACTTTTTTCTTGAAAAAAAAGGAAAAACAAAAAGATATAATGTTTAAACTTAGTGATACACATCTCTGGGTTTGCCCTAGATTATCAGATTTTAAGTTTCAAAAGTGGTAGGTTTGAATCATTGAATCATGTGGTTTTTAATTTATAAAAGTTTATCATTTGGCATTGATTTTATTAAGTTCATGTAAAATACCAAAGTGCTCTTTTTAATTAATATATATTAATATATAGAGTAAACTGCTATTTTACACCCTGAGGTTAGGGGTCATTGGCATGTCTACCCTCCCTAAGGAAATAATTGCAAATTACCCCCCCCCCCCCCACTGTTAACTCTTATGTCGCATGTTTACCCCCCGGCCCAACATTCCGTTAGTCTTCCCGTTAGAGAGTGACAAAATGTCCAAATTACCCCCCAACGTATTCCTCTTCCTCATTTAAGAGGTTCTAGCCCTAATTTGTCTGTGTAAATCGCTTTCTCTCACTGTCTTCTTCAATCCACCCCCAAAATCGCTGAACATGTCTCCATCTTCTTCCTCTGTGTTGCGATCCAAGGAGACCATGAGAAAAAGTGAAGCTTCAGACATCATATGTCCTTGTGGTTCGAAAACAGTGTTCAAAGAGTCACATTCCAAAGCTAATCCTGGTCGATTGTATCTTAGATGTGTAAGTTTCTTCTGTTTAATGGTTATTGAAAATCAAGTTTCATTCTTATGTTGCTTATGATGTCCGATAACAGGTAGGAGGATGTGGCTTCCTCAGATGGGCTGATGTTGGTGAAGAACAGGGATGTCCGATTTGTCGAGAGGTAATGCCTGCTTTAATTCAAAGCATTAAAGATAAGGATGAGTTGGCTAAGTGCAAAGAACAGTTGGCTCGGTACAAGAATGGGGATGTGTTGAAACTGAAGATGTACTTTGTGATTACTTGGGTCTTGATTGTTGTATTTTTTTTGCTTAAGTAGGTTAATGTCGAGAAATTGGATTTGGTTGTGTATTTTGAGTGTAACCGTATTTGGGTTATGACTTTTGAAGTTTATGCAATGCTACTTTTCAAGTTCTTATATGTTTGTTTTGGTAGCCTGGATGTAATTCTGTAGGTATGGCTGACAAAGAGAATGTTAAAGTTGAGAATGAGAAAGATATTGCTAAGGATGAAGACGTTGTTGCAGCCGAAGAACCAGACAGTTATGTATACTTTGAAGATCAAGAGTCTGAGATACTCAGACCTTACATGGAGCAACAAACTGATTTTGAAAAGATATTCGGAGATCCGACAAAGGATTATGACCCTGAAGTGCTAGAACATGCATGGGATTACACATATTGGGATGAAGACGATGATTGGTACTTTGACCCATATGAAGGGGAGCATGGTTCTGATTCGGATTGGTCTTGTTTGGATGATTGTCACTGGAAATAAGCTAGATTTGTTCGGTTGTATGTTTGTATTTTGGACATCTTATTTGTACTAAATGTTGGTTTGTAATCGAATGACCTTCCCCCAAAAATCTGTTTGAACACATTTTTTTACTAAAGCAGCCATACTCTACCATAATAAACCAAAGCAGGCATGACATTGTATATCAAAATACTATGTAACACCCCAAATATGGGTTTAGTAATTTAAACCCGGTTAATATAGAGGAACGGATAAAAATACCGTTAGGGGTAAAAGTGAACCCGTAAATAATTATTAACTAGGAATAATTAACCTAGTTGAATATTAGTATCGTTGGTATTAAACGAAGGGTTGTAGCCTTATTTAATTAAAACGAAACATGAGGGGACCAAAGTGAACAACTTGAAAGTTTTTTTATTAAAAAGAAAACACACACATACATACACACACATCGTGTGTGTTCATCAACGAGCAGGGAAGGCTCCCATGGAGCCAAAACCCTAAACTTCACAAATTCTCCAAATTGAAAGGCTAAACGAAGTCCAAATTCACAACCGAACATGAATTAACGATCACCTTCACAAGGGGATCGTAAGGTATGTCTTCAAACTTAGATTTGATGATCTTGTTTGAAGTGGGTTATGATCAATACATGAATTTGTATGCAATTAAGCTTGTAGAGGTGTTAGAAACACCAAATAGAACTTGTGTTATGAATAATTTCAAGTAATTGGGTGAATTAGAATGAAAACCCATTGCATGAGTATGAAGATGATGATCATGATGAACTTGTAGATGTATTAGTGTGATCTAGTGATGTATAAGGTGTTATATGATAGACTTAGATAGATAAACTTGATGTGGAATTTATGATTATGAGATTTTGCTTGAATGTGATGGTCCATAAGATGAATTAGGGAAGAACATGCTTAAAGCACTTGTACATTATGCTTAAAAAGTGATACGCACACCAAGTGTTTGATGAAATGTCTAAATGACAATAATATGTGAAATTGTATGCAATTAATGGGCAAACATGTATAGAAAGTGGTATTAATGAAATTGATAGTAAACTAACATGAGGAATGTATTTTAGATATAGTTCATGTGAAGATTATGTTAGGTTGATGTTGAGTATGCTTTATGCTTGTTTAAATTGATTAATGAAAGTCATACGTGAGATATGAAACTGATATGAACGTTCATACGCACAATCATATATGCTAACAAGAATGTGAATGTAATGACATGTACGGTTAGGAGTCATGTCAACGCGGACACAAGCATGGAAGGGCAACGGGCCAAGGATAAACACGGAAGCTATGCTCGAACTCGGACGCACGAGGTAAGTGAACTCCGAACTTACTCTTTTGTTTGGTAATGTGATTATGATATATGGTAATTATTGAATGTAATATGAGAAAATATGAATTGTTGTTGTTACTAAGTTAAGTTTTAGTGGAAATGAGTCGGAAGTGGTAAAAGAAAGAGATTCGATTAAGTTTGGGTAAGAAACGGAACTTACACAATGAATTATGCATAAAGATGAATTAAGGAGTTATATATGCAGGATGTAAATTGTAGGTACGGGTGTGAATAGAAAATGAATACATACTTGAGAGAGGTATTTAATTATATGCTTGAATGAATAAGACGAGTTATGCATATTTGAGGACACGCCCATATGAAAGGGAGTTAATGATATTAACCGTTTTTCTATTGGGAATTAATGTGAAACATAGGCAGGTTAACAATGGAAGTAAAGGTTGACTCTGCAATTCGATGCGAGTGATGGAATGGATGGATGAAGGAGCTAGTATAAGAGAAAGCATGATATGTGGACGCTTTATTATGCATGTGTTAATATTTTGTATTATGTTACCGGTTACTAATGATGAGATCGAATGTGGTGACTGCAGGTTGTTCAGGATTTTGGATGTTTCACCAAGAATTGTACGCGGTCGAAGATCGAGTCAAGACATGGATTGTACGTGGGTGTGTATGTGGTCACTTAATCCGATATATGTGTGATAGTTGTCAATCAAATTTTAGAAATGGATTTATGTAATTAAGTGAAAGAAAGAATGTCATTAAGGAAATTTTAATTATGTGCTTTCCGCTGCAAATTTTGGGTTTAAACATGTTAGGGCGTAACATACTAAAGCAGCCATACTCTACCATAATAAACCAAAGCAGCCATGACATTGAACAATTGAACTAAAGCAGCCGTAGTCTAACAAAATAAACCAAAACAACCATGACATTGAACAAACATTTGTAAACCAAACATAAAGGTACAAACCAAACATTGTCTTGACAAACCTAACATTGTCTTGAACAATCAAGCAAATAAACATAGTCTAAAGTTACAAACCAAACATTGTCTTGAAGAAACTTGACAAACAAACAAACATACTCTAAACTTACAAACCATCCATCACTCATCAAGATTGTAAACTGGTGCACCTTGAGTGGCAGTGTGTGATTCCTATGAAGCAGTTGATTGTTCACCACCTTGTCCTTTGCAGCTCCTGACATTGTGACTCATGTTCCCACATTTACCACACTTGATGCTACTTCCCTTTCTGGTCATTTTACCTCCTTTGTCGAACTCCTGCTCAAGCTCTTTTTCACCAAATGCCTTCTTTCTTTTCTTCTTAGGCCTTCCAACTTGTGTATGATGCTTTGGTGGGATGAGTGTTGTTGGACACTCTGAAGGAGTCCACATCTCCGGCCCGTTGATTGGCTCTATCACATTTTGATAGACTTTCTTCCATGTTGACAGCCAATACACATCATCCACCCACTCTTCTGGTATGCCAGCATCAATGTTATCCCTTGACATATCCCATATGGCTGCAACTGCATGTTTGCAAGGCATCCCTGTCAAATCCCACTTCCTGCATGCACAAGTTTTATGTTTGACATTCACAACACACTGTGATCTCGGACCTGTTACTTGATACTTGTCTGAATCAACCATGAGAACAGACATTTCAGCAGCCTGTTTCTTGATCTCATTGAACACCTCAGTTGCATTAGGTGTCAGTGGCCCCGTACACTTTGCTTGCAATTTGTTGACATTGACTATCCTCTTGGTCATGTACTCCCGAATGAATTCTAGGCATGTGATAATCGGCTTGTCCCTTGCTCCTACGATTTGTCGTTAAAAACCTCACAAATGTTGTTCAGCAACATATCACATTTAGCTCTTCCAGAAAAATATGCTCTTGACCAAGCGGTGTATGGGATCTCATTCAGCCAGTCATACATAGCTCGTTCTGTTGTCTTAATTTCTTCCATAGCTTTGTTAAAGTATGGAATGGATGTCTTCCTTCCGGCTGACCAAAGCAAATTCTTGTAAAGATCTCCACGCCACTTGGATTTCATGTTCTCATGGATGTGCCTCAAACAAAATATGTGCTCACCATTAGGAAAAACAGCTAGCATAGCAGGAATCAGACCATGTGATACAAAATGCAATTCAATTTGCTGAATATTCATAATATTTTGCTACCAAAGTTTTTTGCAATTTATTAATCATAAGAACTTATTACCTTTTGTCTGTCACTGATGAAGGTGAAACAAGAGTCAGCCGTACACCCTAGGTCATCTCTCAACAGTTGCAAAAACCATTTCCAGGTTTGTGTTGTTTCTGCCTCAACAAGGGCATAACAAACTGGATATATGCTATTATTTCCATCAATACCAACAACACTCAAGATCTGTCATGGATATGGACCTTTCATGAAACAACCATCCACACCCAGCAATGGTCTTCCAATCATCTTAAATCCTCTCATCATAGAGGCGAAACAAAAATAAACCCTTCGAAACTGCCTTGTAGGACTAGCTTAGTTCCCACATGACTCCACATCAATTTTAATTATACTACCTGGGTTGACTTTTAGAAGTTCATCACAATATGACCTTAGCAAAGCATACTGTTCTTGGTAATCACCATAAATCTTCGTAGTTGCTATCCTCTTGGCCCTGAAGACCTTATGGAGTGATATTTCAAGTTGATGCTTCCGAAGCAGTTGGCTTTGGATTGCATGAATTGGCATGTCTGGATTGCTTTCAATCATAGGTTGAATCTCTCTGGCAATTGTGTTGATTATGAATGGTCTTCACACACCACTTATCCTTGTCCGTGTTTCTTGAGATGTGAACTGCCCAAGGACAGGTGGGCTTGATATGCCTTTTAAGGTGCTTGTATTTTTGCCCTACTTTGGTGCATTTACTATTTTGCCCCTCTTCTCCCTTTTTTTTACAGGACCAAGTAGTGGTGGATTGCTTCCAAAACATACTACCCTATACCTTAACAATTCATTTTTTTAGAATAAACACATCCCTCCTAGCCTTAAGAGCATAACTTTTCACCATCTGATTCATCGTTTTCTTGTCATCAATAAGCTGACCAACATAGAATGGCAAATTCATGTGTTAAAAATGTAACATATAAATTTCATCAAATGAGGCATAAAACTAACCCTTTTTTAGTACTAATGTTGGAAAAAGTGTGCTTTTGTCTTCCTTTTGTATTTTCAGGATTAAATGAGCTCAAATTAACAAAAGAAGCAAAAAGACATCAAAATCTAAGATAAATACAAGAAAAAGAACAAGACGTGACATGCCCGACCCCACGACAGCATCTTCCCAAGCAAAACAAGAGATCAGAAGCCTGAACACCCCCCGTGCTCAGCCAGCACGGGGGCGTGCCCAAGTGTCAGCAGAAAAGACAAAGTGGTAGAAGCTTCTATTGCCCACCACGGGGCCGTGCTCAGCGGACACGGGGCCGTGGTCAACTATAAGATTCGCACAATCCAGCAAATCTGCATAGTACAAAGATTCTTCTGCACCACGGGGTCGTGCTCAGCGGACACGGGGGCGTGGTCAACAAAAAAGACAAAACTGCATTAAATGAAGAAAGAGAAGGATGTGGACACGGGGCCGTGCCCACTGGACACGGGGCTGTGCCCGAGCTTCTGTTCAGCCTATAAATAGAAGTGCTTGGCTAAAGCTCAAACCATCCCTTGGCACACCACCTCTCTCACACTTCACTCACCACCCACCACCACCATAACACCATCATCCACCACCATCATCCATTGTCCATCGTAGAGTGTGTGAGTCGTCTCGGGATCCAAGATTGATCGTAAGAGTTCTTGACAATCAAGGCCATGTTTGCCTAAGTCTCTTACATCACTTGGTGAAGACAAAGTGTCTAGTGTAATACTTTTTATTTTTAATATTTTCGCACTTTTTATTTGGTTTCGTATTAATGACTTTAATAACTAGTTGCTTATGTTGAAGGTGATCTTTCTTTATCATTTGTCCGTGGTGTCTTGAAATTATTTTACCATCTATATAAAATAAAAGATTTTCACCATTCATATCTCCACGGTCTATATGGAGGTATATTGGCTACCTGGTCGGGGGTTAAGGGAACGGTTTGGTAAAGGTATTGCCATTGTTCAGCGTTTAGAGGTCCTGCAATGGACCTGGGTCAAATTTAGTAGGACCTCCTTCAATACTTAACGGTATTGGATGGCGGGGGTCCAAACTCTTTGACCCCCTCATAAGTTAACTACTATTAATACTATAACCCGGCTATTTAGGACTGTATCCCTGCTGACTCAGACTACTTAGTCGAGGGTAACGTCACCTCCAAAAGAAGGGCCTACCATAATTTGCATTAATAACTTAATTAATTATCTTCCAATAATCCACCCTTTTAGGATTGTATCCTTGCTGACTCAAACTACTGGGGTGAGGGTAACGTTACCTTCAAAAGAGGGGCCTACTACAATAACTAAGATAATCTCTTAAAATAGTGCAAAAGTGCGGAAATAATCAAAGGTTACACTAGATACGAGTCGGAACCAAGTGATTCATCTTGTCTATCTGTTTTTTCTTTTATTTTTATTTTCAGCATTTTAGTTAGTTTTTATTTTTCTTAATTTAAAACATTTTTCTAAACTTTTTGATTTGATTAGACGTTGAGGATAAACCGGTAGTAAAAGCTCTTGTGTCCTTGGACGACCTCGGTATCTTACCAACACTATACTACGCTCACGATGGGTGCACTTGCCCATATGTGTGTCTAGTGTTAGTAAATATCGTGTTTTATAAATTTAAAACTTGACTAAAAAGTGTTAAAGGGGCTTAAAATATACACCTAATATATATAACACTTCACACGCATCAAGTTTTTGGCGCCGTTGCCGGGGACACAATGATTTTAAGAAAGCTTAAAATCGACGGCCTAATCAGTTTTTCAAAACCTTTTTAAACGCGCACACATTTTTCTGCATTTTAGTTTAGATTTGCATTTACAGTAACCTGTACACGGGCCGTGCTGCACATTTTCATAAAAACACCCAGTAACAGAAGCTTGAACACGGGCCATGCTCACTGAGCACGCCCCGTGCTCAACGAAATCAGTAAATTTAATTAAAACGCCCAGATACAGATTCTGAACACGGGGCCGTGTCAAGCCTCTGTTTCCGTTTTTATTTTTGTTTTCTGGTCTCGTGACTTGGTTGTGGTCTGCTGAGTGATTCTTATGGATCAATACTCAGGAGGTTACAACTACACCTATGAGGAGGATGATTATAGGGGTAATTATTGCACTAATTGTCGTAACTCACGCTCGGTTCAAAATAATCGCTCACATCAACCATCCAATTCATACACCTACTATGAGGAACCCAGGTACGAGCCATCGACTTCATACACATCCTATGAAGACCAAAGGTATGAACCTCCTCCCTCATACTCATATTTTGATGAACCAAGGTATGAGCCTTCATACTCATACTTTGAGGAACCAAGATATGAGCCACCACCTTCGTATGCTTATTATGAGGAACCATGGCGTGAACAAACCACCTCATATGAGTATTATGAAGAACAAAATTATGAACCTTATCCATCATATGCTTACAATGAAGGACAATGGTGCGAACCATCTACTTCATATGAGTATTATGAGGAACAAAGGATCGAATAACCAGATTCAAGCTTAGAAAATCCCGATTCTTTTTCTATAACCGAAGTAACCGATAGGATTTTAGAACACATAAGAGTTATCGATCGCTGTATAAGAGAATCTCGCGCAAGGGAAGAGGAGTCCCGCGCAAAAGAAGAATTAAAAAAGGAAGAGATAACTGAAAGTGTAAAAATGGAAGAACAAATAAGTGAAAAACCGACACATGAGTTAAACAACGAAAAAGGTGAGTCCGACAAAGGTAAAATTCAAGAAGAGTCTAATTTTGAAGAAATTAATCTCTTGTCACCTTCTTTTGAAAATCATTGTTTAGTACCCACCCATGCTAAGTTTTTAAAAGAGTTAAACACTAACACTAAAATTGACGAAACAGTAAGTGTTAAGTTAACTAATGATCAAACTTCGCTAATAAAAGAAGACCCATTTGAAATTAACATTACACCGGTTCCATGTTTCTTTCAAAATTCGTTTATTAGTAATGTCACAATCGATAAAGATCTTTGTGTTAACATAATGCCTAACTACATTTTCGAAAAATTAAGTATTAGTGATTTTTCTCCACTTCAAATACCCATTTTTCTATCCAATCGGAAAGTAATAAAATCAATCGGTATAGTTGAGGATGTATTGGTTCAAACAAATCAAATGGTAATCCCGACCGACTTTGTCATCCTCGATGACGCTCCTCTAATGTTGGGACGACCATTTGTAAAAACTCAGGAAGCTTTGAAAAACCGGAAGTTCAACAATCTACCTCTTCAATTAGGGGCATTTAAAAGAAGTGTCGATCTCGAACGGTCAATGAAATATCCATTCGGCAATAATGACCCCCTAATTGAAGATGAAGATGAACCACCCGATACAAGTGAAGAGATTGACCACTTTGTTGAACAAGATGTCGCCATAGAACAAACTTTTAAAGTTCTTGATCGAAATGAGCAACCAAATAAGGAGTCTCCTAAAGACCCACCACTTGAGCTCAAAGAACTTCCAAAAGGTGTGGAATATGCTTTTCTAGACTAAGAGGGTAATTTACCTGTAATTATTTCATCTAAATTAGATAGCTTAGAAAAAGAAAAATTAATTAGTCTTTTGAAAAAACATAAAAATGAAATAGCTTGGAAACTTGTAGACATAAAAGGAATTAGTCCTTCTATGTGCACACACAAAATTTTGATGAATGATGACTACAAATCGGTCATACAACCACAACGTCGAGTGAATCCAAATGTTCAAGAAGTGGTTAAAAACGAGGTCATCAAGTTACTTGACGCCGGACTTATCTATCCTATCTCCGATAGTCCTTGGGTAAGTCCCGTCCAAGTAGTTCCAAAGAAAGGAGGTATGACGGTAATAACTAACGAAAAGAATGAATTAATATCAACGAGAACCGTCACAGGATGGAGAGTATGTATAGATTATAGACGATTAAATGAAGCAACAAGAAAAGATCACTTTCCTTTGCCCTTCATTGATCAAATGTTAGAAAGATTATCCGGTCATAAATTTTATTGTTTCTTGGATGGTTTTTCAGGTTACTTTCAAATCCCGATAGCACCCGAAGACCAAGAAAAGACAACTTTCACATGTCCCTATGGAACTTTTGCTTATCGACGCATGCCGTTTGGTCTATGTAATGCCCCCGCAACATTCCAACATTGCATGGTAGCCATCTTCCATGACATGATAGAAAAGACAATGGAAGTCTTCATGGACGACTTTTCTATCTTTGGGGATTCATACGACCAATGCCTCGATAACCTTGAACGAATGCTATCCCGATGTGAGGAAACTAACCTCGCCCTTAATTGGGAAAAATGCCATTTCATGGTAACGGAGGGAATAGTACTCGGTCACAAGATCTCAAGCGAAGGAATAGAGGTGGATCGAGACAAAATAGATACCATTTCTAGATTACCACCTCCATCCTCCGTAAGAGCTATCAGAAGTTTCCCAGGGCATGCCGAATTTTATATACGGTTTATCAAAGACTTTTCAAAAATCTCAAGGCCTCTAACAAAATTACTTGAAAAAGATGCCCCTTTCATCTTTGGCAAGGATTGCAATCAAGCATTTCTAACCTTAAAAGAAATGTTAGTCAATGCACCTATCATCTGTGATGCTAGTGACTTTTCAGTTGGAGCTGTCTTGGGACAAAGAAAAGAAAAGCATTTCCACCCAATTTATTATGCTAGTAAAACACTTAATGATGCACAAGAAAATTACACAACAACTGAAAAAGAATTACTAGCTGTGGTATTTGCTTTTGATAAATTTCGTTCTTATCTTGTTCTTTCTAAAACTATAGTCTATACAGATCATGCAGCCATTCGATATCTCTTCAAGAAGCAGGACGCAAAACCACGTTTGATTCGGTGGATTCTACTCCTCCAAGAATTTGACATTGAAATCAGAGACAAAAGAGGAGCAGAAAATACCGCAGCAGATCATCTTTCGCGCTTAGAAGACCCAGCTTTGGAGGCGACCAGGGACGAGCAAATCAACAAAAAATTTCCAACTGAGTCCCTGGAAATGGTGGAATACAAGGAAGAACCATGGTACGCCGACTATGCTAACTACCTAGCTAGCGGTATAGTCACAAAGGGATGGTCACATCATCAAAGAAAAAAATTCTTTGCCAATGTGAAACACTATTTTTGGGAAGATCCATATCTTTTCAAAATGTGTGCCGACCAACTCGTCCGACGATGCGTACATGGTAACGAAGCACGAAGAATTCTCCGCCATTGTCATGAAGGTCCATACGGAGGGCATCATGGTGCCGCTAGTACCGCGCGAAAGGTATTTGATTCAGGATTTTATTGGCCAACCATTTACAAAGACGCCCAAAGTCTTGTCAAGACATGTGATGCTTGCCAAAGAACAGGTAATATTTCTTCCAAAAACGAAATGCCACAAAATGACATTCTTGTTTGTGAAATTTTTTATGTATGGGGACTCGAATTTATGGGACCTTTCCCACCATCGAAAGGAAACAAATATATACTTGTGGCCGTAGACTACTTGTCTAAATGGGCTGAGGCCGAGGCACTTCCAACAAATGATGGAAGAGTTGTGGTAAGATTTCTGAAAAAATTATTCTCTCGTTTTGGCACACCTAAAGCCTTAATAAGTGATAGAGGTACCCATTTTTGCAATCATCAACTTGAAATTTTTTTAACAAGATATGGGGTCTATCACCGGGTCTCAACAGCATATCACCCTCAAACAAACGGACAAGCCGAAGTGACTAATAGAGGTTTAAAACGAATACTCGAAAAAACCGTAGGGTTAAATAAAAAGGAATGGGCAGATAAATTAGATGATGCTTTATGGGCTTTTCGAACTGCTTATAAAACAACAATAGGTACAACCCCATAAAGCTAGTCTATGGAAAAAGTTGTCACTTGCCAGTAGAAATTGCACACAAAGCCTACTATCCAATTAAAAATGTAAACTTAGATTTAGAATTTGCTGGTAAAAATCGTTTTTTTCAATTAAATGAATTAGACGAGCTTAAGAATTATGCATACTCAAACTCTGCAATTTATAAGGAAAGAATGAAAAATTTGCATGACAAACACATTACCTAATGAATTTCGGGTAGGAGATCTAGTTCTTTTGTTTAATTCACGACTTCGATTATTTCCTGGTAAATTAAAGTCTAGGTGGTCAGGACATTTTTCCATCACCCATATTTTCCCACACGGTGCAGTAGAAATTAAATCTCGAAATGGGCCGCCATTTAAAGTCAATGGCCAACGGCTGAAACTCTATCAAGGATTCATTGAGGATGAAGAAGAAGAGATCTCGCTTCAAACAATGGAAGAATAAAACATCATACCTGGTAAGTTACGAACGATTGAGATGACATCTTAAGCGGTAAGTTTTCTAACCTAAGTTTTTGGGAAACAAGGGCACTCACACGAGCACTGAAAAAAAAAATATTTAAAAAAAAAAGAAAACTTTGCTCGGCACGAGGCCGTGTCCACGCTGCAGTCGGGATAAATCCCCTTTTTCAAAATAGTTACTTCATTACACACGCCCCGTTTCCCCGAAAACGCTCTGGTTCCAGGCGATTTTTCACAAAATTTCGACGTCTCCTATCGCTCTAACAACATTAAGGTATGATTCTATCACTTCTAGTAGTTAGATTAGTTACTTGCATGTAGTTAAAACTCCAAAAATTTGGGAAGAAATCTAGGGTTCTTGAAGTTCATCCGGATTGAACCTCAAATTTTTGTTTAGATCTGTTTGCATTTAGTTAGATTAGTGCTATGGGAAGTAAATACACTTGTATTGTTCATAGATTCGTCCGATTTCGCACAAAAACCCTAAACCCTTGTTCTTGACCCGAAAAAGATAAAATTGAAGGGGTAAACGGGATATTTTGGGAAAAACGGCACTTAGGGTTTCATTTTCGGGGGAAGCCGCACCTATTGGACCAAAAATTTTCAAGTTTTCGAAACCGGGTCGAAAAATGAAATTTTTTGAGTAACAGACGCCTGGACACGGGGCCGTGTCCGCTGAACACGGGGTCGTGTCCAGCCCACTGTTTGCAGTTTTGTCCGAAAATACTTCTGTTTCGTGCTAACTTTTGGTGTATTCTTTCAGATGGCTAGGAAGTTCACAAGATTTAACGCCAATGAGCTCGATGCTAGAGCTCGATACGAGATACTTCAAACAAGGCCGGAGGAATACCCGAGGCAAGCATGCACGGAACTGTTAACTATGGTGAATCAAATCGACCGTTTCAACAACATTGTCACGGGACCACTCAGAGTCGCTCTAACAACTCAACTCCGTTCCGTCCACGAATGTACTTTGGAATTCTATAGCACCTTCACATTCAACTCAAGGTGTGACCCATTCGACAATGATGGGGTGGCATTCCGATGTGGCGGAACAAAGTACTCGATCTCTATGGCACAATTTGGGTCGATTGTCGCGTTGTATGCGGAAGAGGATGCGGGAAACGAGGAAAATACTGGAGGAATGTGAGAGATAGGTGAAAACGAATGCCAAGCCATTTGGGCTCAGATTGGTGAAGGGTACTATAATCCGAGCAGCACTAAGAGCACGAAGTTGAGGGATCCGCTATACAGATACATTCATAGGCTCCTAGGCTACTCTCTTAGCCAAAGGCATGATAGTAGTGGCGTCGTTGGGTTTAGAGATTTGGTTGTCCTCCACTGCATCCACAACCGCAGGCCGCTCGATGTTCCGTTCCTCATGCTCCGAAACATGTATCACAACCGCCTTGCTAGTGCACCGACTCCTATCTTCTTTGGGGGATGGGTGTACCGTCTCTTCAAGCACTTCGCCCACATACCTAGGTCATTTGAGAGGAGCCCATGGTCGGGTATGGTGGATATACACATATGCCGCTCAATGAACCTGATTTATGAGGCGGAAGACGGGACGGTAAGCTTTCAAAGGATGCAAGGTCATGCATGGAACCCGCAAGAAGCGCTTGTCCTCCAAGCTCCGCAACATCATCAGTACCAATACCAACCCCATGGTGATCCGGGCCAATCATCCTCCTCGGGAGGCGGTTTTCCTAACTTTCAAAGTTTGCATGATTTGTTGCAGGAAAACCTTATGTGTACCAGGAACACCTATAACATGGCAAGCAACACCTACCACCGGGTCGGAGCTATCGAAAGAAACATATCCGATATCCAAGATGATATTGGATATATTCGAGACCACATTGCACGCCATGGAGGGGATGATGATGATGATGATGACGATGACGATGCCATGGAATAGGCGGGAGGAGCGGAGGAAGAGGAGGTTGTTTGATGGTTTCCCAGGTTAACCCTTTTTTTCACTCTTGAACAATTGATGGCATGCGTGCCAAGTGTTGAACAATTTACTTTCCCTAACTTCTTTTATTTTCTGCATTTATTTTTCTTTTAACTTTGACATGGATGTTAACTTTGGTAAAAGTAGGATGTTTGCTATGTTTTGGTGGAGTGTTTATTGATTAAACAGGTACAAACGAGGCTTAAAGTACTAAGCATTAGTACTCTTAAAGCCGGGACAGGGAAAACGAAGAAAGAAACCTGTTTTCAACTTTGCAGACTGTCCACACGGGGTCGTGTCCAGCCGACACGCCCCCGTGCCCACTCCCCTGAACCTGCTGATTGTTTTATTTCTGCAGACCTTGACAGACACGGGGTCGTGTCCAACCAACACGCCCCCGTGTTCACCTTCTGTAAGTTTTCGTTACTGGCACCTGAGCACGGGGTCGTGTCCACTCAACACGGGGTCGTGCCCAGGTAACCAGTAACACAAAATTTTTGCTTTTCACACCTTTTACACATTCAATCAACCTAAAAACTTATTTTTGGGACACATTGAGGACAATGTGTAATTTAAGTGTGGGGGGGATGCTAAAACCTTGAATCTTGCAAGTCCTAAATACAAGCCTTACACAAAACTCTATTGGAATCGCTAATCACCCCAATTTTTTTCAAAAATTTTCATTTTTTTTCTTGTCTAGGTTTAACTCGGAAATTTCAAGTTCTAAAAAGGTTATATTTTTACGAATTTACAACCGATAGCATCGTGATAAAAAGAACCAACATAAGAAAATTATGAAAAGGCATGACAAGCTTAGTTAAAATTTGATTATATATACTTGATCACATAAAAACCCATTCCCACAAAAGTGAGTTTTGAGCCTTTATTGAGCATATAATTACATATCATTAGACTAAATGCTCATTTTTCGTTTCTTGTGTGAATAGCTGCTTGGTTCTTACGACTCCAGAACTTGCCATGACGATACATTCCCGGTCCTTACCGACTTAAACCCGAGTAAGTAAATGATGGAGGCATTAGGTCTAACCCTTTTTATTTCTACACCATTATTTTTCTTTTTTACCACCTACCCAAAATCCCCCTAGTTAGCCTCTTTGAGCCTAAACCTTTTCATTTCTTAACCCAAACCAAACACCCTTTTACCCACCAAAACCTTTTTATTTTTAAGCCTTTGTTTTAGTAACAAGTTCAGTTTTTCGTATGACTTTCAAAAAGAAATGTATTTTTGTTGATGATGAAGCAAAAGAAAATAAACAAACAAGTTCATCAAAAATAACTTTGTTTGAATAATAGCTTCATCAAAATAAAAGTTACAAAAATTGAAAGTTTTACGAAAACCGACACTTGTTACGCTTTTCGCCCTTTTTCTACTAACCACTAACCACCAACCCAACCACCTACCTTTAACCCAAGCCTAACTCTTCACCCACAAAGTCCTCTTGATATTTTCAAAGGTATATAAGTTAAAAAGGAGGAGGATTGATTGCTTGGCAAGCCTATGGTAGGAGTAAGTTCCATGCCGCTCTCGAGTAATCCACAAAAATACATTTTCGGACGAGTGTTGAGTGATCCCCGTGAGGTATGTGAACTTGTATATAAATAGAATTTTAAAGAGGCATGCTATGCCCTAATAAGTAATTTATCTTATGAAAAGTTTTAAATAAATCATGACGAATAGGATTGTAAATAAATAAAAATAAAATTAAATAAAGAATCTTGGAAATCCCAACACTCTACGACAAGCCCAAAAACCTTCTTCTCTACCCATTCCATTTGGGAGTGTAATAGCCACATATTAAAGAGTTTTGCTTGAGGACGAGCAAAGATTCAAGTGTGGGGGTATTTGATGTGTTAAAAATGTAACATATAAATTTCATCAAATGAGGCATAAAACTAACCCTTTTTTAGTACTAATGTTGGAAAAAGTGTGCTTTTGTCTTCCTTTTGTATTTTCAGGATTAAATGAGCTCAAATTAACAAAAGAAGCAAAAAGACATCAAAATCTAACATAAATACAAGAAAAGGAACAAGACGTGACATGCCCGACCCCACGACAGCATCTTCCCAAGCAAAACAAGAGATAAGAAGCCTGAACACGCCCCGTGCTCAGCCAGCACGGGGGCGTGCCCAAGTGTCAGCAGAAAAGACAAAGTGGTAGAAGCTTCTATTGCCCACCACGGGGCCGTGCTCAGTGGACACGGGGCCGTGGTCAACTATAAGATTCTCACAATCAAGCAAATCTGCATAGTACAAAGATTCTTCTGCACCACGGGGTCGTGCTCAGCGGACACGGGGGCGTGGTCAACTAAAAAGACAACACTGCATTAAATGAAGAAAGAGAAGGATGTGGACACGGGGCCGTGCCCACTGGACACGGGGCCGTGCCCGAGCTTCTGTTCAGCCTATAAATAGAAGTGCTTGGCTAAAGCTCAAACCATCCCTTAGCACACCACCTCTCTCACACTTCACCCACCACCCACCACCACCATAACACCATCATCCACCACCATCATCCATTGTCCATCGTAGAGTGTGTGAGTCGTCTCGGGATCCAAGATTGATCGTAAGAGTTCTTGACAATCAAGGCCATGTTTGCCTAAGTCTCTTACATCACTTGCTGACTCAGACTACTTAGTCGATGGTAATGTCACCTCCAAAAGAGGGGCCTACCATAATTTGCATTAATAACTTAATTAATTATCTTCCAATAATCCACCCTTTTAGGATTGTATCCTTGCTGACTCAAACTAATAGGGTGAGGGTAACGTCACCTTCAAAAGAGGGGCCTACTACAATAACTAAGATAATCTCTTAAAATAGTGCAAAAGTGCGGAAATAATCAAAGGTTACACTAGATACGAGTCGGAACCAAGTGATTCATCTTGTCTATCTGTTTTTTTCTTTTATTTTTATTTTCAGCATTTTAGTTAGTTTTTATTTTTCTTAATTTAAAACATTTTTCTAAAATTTTTGATTTGATTAGACGTTGAGGATAAACCGGTACTAAAAGCTCTTGTGTCCTTGGACGACCTCGGTATCTTACCAACACTATACTACGCTCACGATGGGTGCACTTGCCCATATGTGTGTCTAGTGTTAGTAAATATCGTGTTTTTTAAATTTAAAACTTGACTAAAAAGTGTTAAAGGGGCTTAAAATATACACCTAATATATATAACACTTCACACGCATCACAAATCATTTGGACCTTTTAAAGCACTCTTGTTTCTCCTCCTTATCTTCCTAGCAACCTTATCTCTAAGGCTTGAATTGTCATCAGACCTTCTTTCAAAAACCTCCAGGTCAACAGGCTGATGACCTTCTTCGCTTCTATCATCCTCATGATCCCCATCACTTGAACCATCCAGTTCTTCCCTAGTAAAGTCAACATTAGCCCTGAACCTCTGCATATCCACCTCTATTTCATAAACCAAATTATCTTCCTCAACATACTCATAATCAGGATCACTTCCGTCACTCTCTTCCTCATCTTCATTCATACTATCATTCTGAGTATATTTTGTAAATGATGCTGGAACAATTGCTTTATTAGCCCCTATAGGACCTTCACTTGTATTTTCCAATATTGTTGACCTCCGGTGTTCAACATACATATCTATCATGTGGACTCCTTGACGCACATGATCAAAGATAGGCTCTAAGTCAACATCACATTTTAAAGTCCTAAGACCAAAATCCAAGGAACAATACGGTTCCTTGTAATGAATGCAGAAAACAACCCATCATTGTATCCTAATTTCTTAACCATCGCCTCTAAAACATCAGTATTCAACACTCTAAAATCTACATGATTAATGTAGTTCATCTTCCCACCAACATATTTCCTATTTGGGTTTTATACAAAATTACCTCCATGGTGAAATTTTATGCTAAATTCAGATTGGGTTTCACCTGTAATCAAACAACAAAAACAAATTAACACAGAAATATGTTAAAATTTTACCTGATTCAAACGTTGTGAGCTTGCATGTCACTTACGGTACATTTCAGCCGGTTCTAAATACTGATCTTCAGCTCGTAACTTCCACAATCGAAGATCCATGCTCGTAACACAACTTCTAATCAGCTGTAATTGTTGAAGGATGCTTGAACGAGACTGCGGTGTTCTTCAATTTTGAGTTAGGTTAACCTCAGGGTTTCATAGTGAAGAAAAGGGGTTTTATGAGGTTGCAGGTCAGCAGGAACGCGAATTTACCTATTTGCCATTTGACCATTAACAGAAAACGCTAAAGATTAACGGAATGTTGGGCCGGGGGGTAAACATGCGACATAAGAGTTAACCGTGGGGGGGGGGTAATTTGCAATTATTTCTCTAGGGGGGTAGACATGCCAATGACCCCTAACCCCAGGGTGTAAAATTGCAGTTTACTCTAATATATATATTAATATTAGAATTGAAGTGAATAGTTATTTTAAAATTATAATAATATATACTTTTTTTAATAATTTTATTATTTAATATTATAATAATAGTTATTTTCTATACTTTTTAACTTTAATCATTTTTTTAATATCAGGGGTTGAGATAAGTTTGGTGTCAATCCGTATCGAACCAGTACTGGTATCGAAAATACCGGGACGGTCCTGTTCGGTTTCAGTATATGAAGGTAAAAACCGGAACTAATACAGAAAACGCCAAAAGTTGGTGCTGAATTGATATTGGAAATATTTTGGTTACTGTATGAACAACGGTACCATTTGCTCATCCTTGATCACGGTTACCGTACGAACAACGGTATGGTACAACTTTTTTTGTTGATTTTCTTCAACTTTTAATTTTTTTCTTTGTTCTTTTTTTAGTTTCAGGGTTAGGATGAGCTCGGTGCCAACCGATACAGAATCGGTACTGATACCGAAAATACCAGTTACGGTACCAGTATATGAAGATAAAAAACGATAGTGAACCGGTACCAGGAACCCCAAAAGTCGGTACCGAATTGGTACTTAAGATCTTTCGGTTCGGTATATGAAGATAAAAAACGGTAGCGAATCGGTACCAGGAACGCCAAAAGTCGGTATCGAATTGTTACTTAAAATCTTTCGGTTCGGCAAATTTGGTACCGGTGCCCAGAACAATTTGCTCATCTCTAACCACGGGTTTCATACGAACAACATCGTTATCGTACAACTTTTTTGGTTGATTTTCTTTCGGTTATCTTTTAGTGTTTTTTTCTACATTTTTTTATTCTTGTCAGCAGTTCCGTTCGCAACACGCTCGTAGTGATTTCAAAACACATGTAAACAGAGACTAAATAACAAAAGAAATTTGCCGCAACGCGGCGATCTTCTTTAAACCTAGTTAAAATAATACAGAAACTGCTCACATGAGTTACCTAAACACTATATATTGTATATAACTAGTTGATGCCCCGCCCGCGTTGCGGGGCGATGGCCGAATAATGAGCAAGTGTTAGGCTGCTCATTGACACGAAAAACAATGAAATCGAGTTAACCAATTAAAACAAAACACTTTTATAGTTTTGATAAAAAAAAAACTAAAACAATGGCAATATTGTAATTTTTAATTGAGGGAAAGTTGTATTTTTTGACTGGGGTAAAATCGTAATTTGCCAAAAGTTAATGTGATGGCAATACTGTAAATTTGAACCAGGGGCAAAATTGTAATTTTTCACATGGGAAAATTCGTAATTTTGAACCTGAGGTAAAAGCTTAATATAAATTTGAACTAAGGGCAAAATTGTGATTTAAAATCATAATTTTAAGCTGGAGGCAAAATCACAATTTTATTTTGAACTGGGGAAAAAACGTAATTTTGAACTGAGGACGAAATCGTAATTTTTTGCCGGGGGCAAAAACAAAATTTTATTTTGAATCGAGGGAAAAATTGTAATTTTGAGCTGCGAACAAAAGCGTAATTTTATTTTGAGTTGGTGGCAAACCCGTAATTTTAAAGAGGGGCAAAAACGTAATTTTAAAATGGATATAAAATAATAAACTGGTTGGTCCAATGGGGGAATGCCGGGCAAAATCATAATTTTGAATTGAGGGCAAAATCGTAATTTTGATACGGGGACAAAAGCGTAATTTTATTTTGAGCTAGGGGCAAAACGGTAATTTTAAAAGGAGAAAAAACGTAATTTTAAATGGATATAAAATAATAGACTAGTTGGTCAAATGGGGGAGTGCCAGGCAGCTGCCTGGCACTATTCCCCCATTTGGTAAATGTATGTATAGCTGCCTGGCACTCCCCCATTTGGTAAATGTATGTATAGTAAATTTTCTTTTTTTAAATGAGAGGTCGATGGGGTTTCTCATCGACAAACAAGCTCCTTCAACTTTCACAAATGACAATTCTACCTCTTAGATTTTCACTTCATTTTAAAAGTGTTGGTTTTTTCACTCTAGACCCTCAAACTTTTGAGATAACACACTACTAACCATCATCTTTAACACCTCATTTTATTTAAATTACTTTTACGACTTTATATCGTAAGGTGCGACACATTATTATACCTTTTTACATGTGCCTAACCACGTTAATATCTAAATTACTTTTATGACTTTACACCGTTGTCTAAATTACTTTTACAACTTTACACCACAATGACCGATCCATATTATATCTTTATCTATGTCTAATGACGTTAATGTCACGAACGTAATGTGTATAACAAAGTAAAAGAACGCAATGCTTATATTGGGTTACCCTGAGTTAGATCGGATACTTCGAAACGCACATTTTCATATGGTTAACACATCACATATGTTGCACCAACTATAAACAACTAAGGCGTCACCGCCGCAACACACAGCCTATGCCAACAATCTAATAGGTACCATTTTTGAAATTTATATAAAAAACACCTAACCCCTATCCCCACATATTGTAATACACACAGATGGCCACCATCCCTCTCATGACTTTCCGGCATTGTCACACCCCCAAGTTGCCACCTGCAGAGTTACATCGCGAGGCGTGTGATGTACCAGGATCTAGCCACTAATCACGTTGAACTAATAGTAAAATATTATTGAACGCAAATGTCTTTGTCCAACATGAATAGTATAATTTCTAAATAACATTTCAACATGACGTGTTTTTCAGCGGAAGCAATTGTAACTGTTTCAAAATAATCAAAACCAAATCATTTTAAATTGCATAATGTTAATCGTTTACATCAAGTAGCACGCCACATGATATTCCTAGCTCCCCAGACTGCAAGTTCCAAAGCATGATGTATCTAACGACCTGCAAGCATGCTGAAAAAGTGTGTCAACATAAAGTTGGCGAGTTCACAATTTTTTGCTTAACGTAAATCATGTAGCTGTTTAGTTTAAAGGCATGACACGAATAATAAACTCGGTACCGATTAACTGTTCTATTTTTTGTGCCCTCATCAATGTCTTTCAGCATTGATCAATCTGTTTAGGATCATTAGTTCACGCTCGGCTCCCAGCACGGTTTGTGGTTTATCAGGCCTAATAGCGCTATTAACTAATACCATATTGCCTCTCAGGCAACTAGCTCGGTAGTAAGTAGGGACTTTCGTGATAGAGTTTGAGTTTATTAACCAACATTGAATTTAAACTACAACATATAAAAAAGTGTTCCTCCCAGGAATAATAGTTTAAAAAGTATTCCTCCCAGGAATAGTAGTTTGTTTGTTTGTTTGCCCCCCCCCCCCCGGGGACGCATGCTTGTGAAAGAATAGTGAACTCATCTTAGTTTGCTCGGTATGTGTTACGTGCTTCTACACGTTAATTAAGTGTTAGGTCTGCTACACTCGACCTAAGGTACAGTATCATGTAAGTAAGTATGCGTGTAGGGTTTTGCAATACCCTAGGTGTCCAAACAACAGATGTTTATTGATTACTAGTTAACATGTTTAACACACAGTACGTAAAATAACAAGATTTCTCTTGTTAGTAACGTTTTAAGAACTCAGGCATCGCACAATCTACATGAACATTTGGATATATTGTTTAACAAACACACTGGGAACATGTTACTCAGACTGATCATACATATTCTGAACATCATAACAAGAAATCATATATATATATATATATATGTAGCTCAGGTATCTTTTTAAATACCCCGGACCCTTCACTACATAAACACGGAAACATACTGTCACACCCCGACCACGTAGAACATACAAAACGTGGCGGAAACGTCGGGGAGTGTTGTAACAGAATTAATTGTTTCAAATCCATGGCAATTGAAGTTTCGTTTTATTAATCAAACATGAAAGTTTACATTGTTTTAAACAAGAACCAAAGAGTACATAACATAAATTAACTAGTTCTTGTCTCGTTTTAAGTCACTAAGGCACAGGTCCGCCTAAGTATGTCTTGATAAGTCCTATGCATCATCTCCTAAAAACACATGTGAAAATAGGTACGTCAGCATAAAAATGCCTGTGAGATACATAGGTTTTGCGAAAACAGAATTCATGACTTATAAGTTTAGAAAAAGTGGTTTATCAAAAGTCAGTCATGAACCTTGTAAATTGATTTGTTTTGTAAATCGTTTGAAAAACAATAATTTCAGATGATATGTATAAATAAGAGAATAATGTATGGTTAAATGAATAACCATGTAAAATGAGTTTGTATAAGATAAGTTGTTTATAAATCAATGTCTTGTGAAAAGTATGTTATTTGTATAAAATGTTATTTGTCTCAAACTGAAATGATTCAAATAACGCTACAATATGTGATACCATACAAACACTTATATATAGGAAGTACCAGCGGCGTATCCACCATGCTTGTATCATATTACACACGCCTCGTTACTTAAATCACTTACTCAAACCAAACCATCAAGATGTAATGTTTAACAATTGTAGAAATGTTCATGTATAGTCCAATGTCTATTGTCAAATGTAAATCATGTCAACAGATACAAAAGGTTCACACGGTTCAACAGTTACAAACAGTTCATGTAATCAAATGGTTACGACGGTTCACATACTCAAATGGTTACAACAGTTCAAAATGTAATATAATGTGTTCATATGCTGGATGAGCGTATGCAACAGAAATGCAATGTAGAACAATGTACTAAGTATGCACAAAATGGACATACATAGCATGAAATGTAATGTAAAACAATGTACTAAGTATGCACACAATGGGCATACATAGCATAAAATGTATTCTAAAGTGATGTACTAAGTATGCACACAATGGGCATACATAGCATAAAATGTATTGTAAAGTGATGTACAAAGTATGCACACAATGGGCATACATAGCCTAAAATGTGTTGAAATCATGTACTTTAAATGTACTAATAAACATAGCAAGTATATGATGTGAAAACATGGAAAGCATGAAAGTAACAAGTAGGCACATGTGTTCCACCCCAAAACAGTTTGAAAACAGTAAAAGAGGGGTCTAAGTACTCACTTGAGATTGCTTAGTAATCCTTGAGTAACAACCAAACAATGCTAGAGATCACGGATATCAAACGACACCTAATATAGGTAACTATGTTAATATACCGGACCTAAATCGGAGGATTGGATAGAATGAGGGTTCGTAAACCAAACGAGTATGGAGACTCGTGTAATATGGTTTAACAAAGCCCACATACTAAAATGAAACCTAACCTAAGTGCTTACGACCCATTACGACCCGTTTAGGTAGCTTATGCTACTTTAACGCGTCGTTCGCGTGAAACGCGTTCGGAGCGCCCAACTAGTCCTACGATAAGTATAATATGCCTTAACATGTCTAATATTGTTGCCAAATCTGTTTAGATGTTAAAAGTTATGTTACATATGCTTAATTACCAATTATACATGAAAAGGGTATTTTGGTAATTTACCTAAGGCATATAAACTACCTATCATATAACTACTTAAACGAAGAGACCATAAGGTATAACCTCGGAAGGTTATTCCCTATATACTATGGTCACCTAATGTATTTGGTCGGATCTTAAAGATCGACCAAATGGGTCGGGTTCGAAGGTATAAGCGATTTATTAGATCGCTTACCCTTACGACCCTAGACAACGTGGTAATCAGTAGGCATAGTCACAAAGGACTATAACCATCGTGATTACAATCACGTTGCGAAGTTCAAACGAACTTCGCATTGACCATAAACTGGTCAACGCAGAAAGTCAAACAAAGTTTGACTTTCGGACTCGAAAAACAATAAAAGAACGAAGGAACACTTACAAAGGGTCCCCGAATGCTAATCTAGATCAAAATAGCTCAGGTATGAAACAAAGGTTTCAACTTAGAGCACATTGATCAGATTCTTGTGAGGAAAAGTGAAGGGTGGAGGTGGGTATTTATAGTTTTCAGTTCACCGTTAGGATCGTTTCTTGGAAAAGGGGGCACGATCTAAGCCGTACACTTGTCGGAATGTTGTGGTAACTCATATTGCTCCCACCACAAGAGTTTGACACTTGGCCTTGGCCTTTGGAGGGGTTAAAGGCTGTTAACAGCAGATTAAACGAGTTTCTGCATATCTGACCCCTGCTTGCGCACCGCAACACTCAGAGTGTTGAGGTGCGCAAGGACGTGCAGACCAGAATTTGAAAATTGGCATAACTGGCCCCTGTGCACGTAACGTCGTGTTTTGGCACCTCTAACACCCGTCAAACCCATTTTTAACCTTTATTAGGATGTTAAAGTATAGGGAACATGAAACATGCTCAAAAATATGCCGGATGTCAGTTCGTTTGGCCGTACGATTGCGTTGTTCGGTTAATTATGACGGAATGCGCATAAGCGCGAAAAACGATCCAAATGACGTGACGAATGGATTTTTCTTATGCCAAACACTAAAATAAAATGTTTTAGTGCTTACATAAATTTTTGGATGTCCGGATGTATTCAGAACGTAAGTTATGCACGAAAGTGCAAACTTGTGCACTTTTTGACGCTTCTAGTCCCTGAATGACCCAAAAGTTTATTTTAGCACACCGAACCCCTCAAAGCCTATTTCTAAGCTATGTAATGGATCTTTAGGGTATTTTTAACTTATGGTCATGTTCCGGAATGTTTGTTACAGTTCAAATTGGCATACTTTTGCAGTTTGTCAAGTTTAGTCCCTGTAAGCGATTTAACTTGATTTTGCCATACCAAAGCCTTCAAAACTTATTTCTAAGTTATGTAAAGGTTATTTAAGGTATGTTAAGCCTATTTCACTATTCCGGAGTGTTCGTTGCATTAAACTGGTTATATTTTCGCATCAGTGCGTGTATAACCTTCCAGAAAGCGATTTAGAGCTTGAAATCGAACAAGAATTGATATGTGCAAAAGATACACATATTTATACAGATCCCAAGTATGAAATACAATATTTCATTGGCTTGGAATTTGTTTGATGGTCGCAGTGACCCAGGTGTCACAGTCTCCCCTACTTTAGGAAATTTCGTCCCGAAATTTATTCGTAGGAGTCCATCTGTGACTTTGTGTCAACTAACCACCAGATATACAAGGCATAATCCTGTCATTTCCTTAACGGACAATCTTCAGAAATGAAACTGAACAGATGGAGTCATTTTCCTCAATGAGTATTCTTCAGAAGCGGAAATGAAGGAATAAACAAACGGGGATTCATTTCCTCAATGGGCAATCTTCAGAAACGAAAATGAACAAACGGAGTCATTTTCAACGGGTGCTTCCTCAGAAATGGAAATGAAACAGGATAGTCAAACGGATATTCATTTCCTCAACGGACAAATCTTCAGAAACGAAAATGAACAAACGGAGTCATTTTCAACGGGTGCTTCCTCAGAAACGGAAATGAAAAAAAGATAGTCAAACGGATATTCATTTCCTCAACGGAAAAATCTTCAGAAACGAAAATGAACAAACGGAGTCATTTTCAACGGGTGCTTCCTCAGAAACGGAAATGAAAAAAAAGATAAACAGGATAGTCAAACGGATATTCATTTCCTCAACGGACAAATCTTCAGAAACGAAAAATGAACAAACGGAGTCATTTTCAACGGGTTCTTCCTCAGAAACGGAAATGAAAAAAAAGATAGTCAAACGGATATTCATTTCCTCAACGGACAAATCTTCAGAAACGAAAATGAACAAACAGAGTCATTTTCAACGGGTGCTTCCTCAGAAACGGAAATGAATAGGGCTAATTCTAGACACATGACAAAACTCACTGTGGTTTCTGTGCACTAAATTCCATAATTATGTATGCATCCATAATTACGTAATTCCTTGCACAGTCCGCACAGTTTGTCTTGAAATGTTTAGGGGAAGAAAATCAAACCTGTGATGAGGGTGACTAGACTACTATAGGGTCCTTTTAATTAGATCGACAAATGATCTTTTTAATTAGGCCATCAAGGAGTCCTTTCAGCTATATCATCACATGATGTTCCTAACCAGATTTTTGGATCAATCTGTTTAACTAGACCACTAAAGGGGTCTAATTATGGAGTAGTACTTTATAACCCAAGGGACTTAACTACAACGTAGAAGTCCATTAAGGATTTTCGATAACAAAAACTTGGATTACACCAAAAACATAAAAGGGAACACATAAGCACATAATCACATAGTTGCTTAACTCAGTTATTAATTTGTTATTAACTTGTTAGTGATTGAATATGGATATTCAAGGTACACCAGGAAACCAGTCGCTGGACTTCAATGTCCTCTGGGATCTATCTGAAAAGATAGGATGATCTCCCAAAATTCGATTTTGTTTTCAAAGAAACGTAATATTCGAATCACAAAAATTTTTGGATTTACGGAAATATCCTTAAGTACCCTTATTAAGGATTTATAGTGGTACTTTAGGTATTCGTCTCGTGTTGTAACTTGCGCCTTGTACTTCGTTTCCTTAGAATAAACGGGTACTTAGGAATTTCATGGAAACGCAAGAGATCATAAGATGGAAAAATTTTGGGGGGTAGTTTGCTTTTCAAGGAATACGATTCCTTGATTGTCGGTATTGTAAGGGATATGTTGTATATACATACAACCACATAAATACATTGCAATGTATATAAGAGATTTATTTATAAACAATGATAACAACTGTTTCATGGACCATGACAACAAAAGAAAATAATACATAAGACCTGATTATTTCTAAACGATGTTGTCGGTCAGATGCTCATCCCTGTGCTGGATTTGCATTAGCAAGCTTTGGGCAATTTCTTCGGAAATGACCCATCTCACCACAGTTGAAGCAAGAACCTAGTAGAAAATGACCTTGAGCAGGATTGTTGCCAGCTTGGTTTGGTGCAGCTGCAGCTGGGCAGACTCTTGCTGTATGGCCTATAAGTCCACAAGTTTGGCATTTGCGGCACTTTACATTGGCATGATGATGGAGGCTACATTGGTTGCACAAGGGTGCAGTTCCATTGTATGGCTTCCTAGCAGGGGGTTGAGCTGGTTAGTTGGGGACGACTTGATCATTGTGAGTAACCATGGCGAAGTTCTGAGAAGCCTTTCGCTTCTTTAACTTCTTAGGGGATCCAGTCTGTTCATCCATGGTTTTGATTCCTCGATTGGGTTCGATTCCTCGACCGGATTCTTGTCACCTTTTCGAAAAAGTTTACCTTTCCTGATCTTTGATTCAGTCAAGGTTGCAGATAGCTCAATGGCCTGTCTAACTGTAGTAGGGTTGCTACCAGTCACAATGTCTTGTATTGAGTCAGGGAGACCATCAATGTATTTTTCGATTGCCTTATCCAAAGGCGTGACCATGTTTGGGCATAACAGACTTAACTCCTCATAACGGTCCGTGTAGGCTCGATGCTCACCGCTATCTTGTGTAAGATTGTCAAATTCCCATTCCAAGGCCCTGATCTCGTGACGAGGACAGAATTCCTTCATCATAAGGGCCCTAAGTTCAGCCCATGTCTGTGCTAGAGCAACTTCTGCACCACGATCTCTCATAACCCCGTTCCACCACGTAAGGGCCCTCTTCTGGAACACACTCGAAGAAAACTCGACCTTGCGATTGTCAGGACACTGCACGTGGCGGAAAGTATTCTCAATGCTCTCGAACCATTGAAGAAGCCCAGTCGCTCCCTCAGAACCACTAAACTTGAGTGGTTTAGCCAAGTTAAAACTCTTGAAATTGCATGGACCATTGTTGTTGTTGTTGGCTTGGTTCCATTGAGCAAAGAGGTTTGGGAATTGAGCAGCCATTTGCTGGGCAATGATTTATGCCAGTTCGGCAGTCGCTATCTGGTTTTCGCGTCGAGGAGGCATTCTAAAAGAGAAACAAGAAAGAAAACAAATGAAATGGCATTGGGTAAGAAAATGATGTTACAATTACCGACCATAATCATGGTTGATGGTCATTTGTTTGAACCACGAAGCAAACAAACAACACAAAGGCTGAATCAAAGCAAATAGATCCTCATAGTGTATCGCGAAGACATGCTCGCCTATAAATGGACACTCACCCCAAGAGTTCCCAGGTAAGAGTGACTGGTCCGATTATGTGGATTTGTACGAACACTCTAGCCTTAGACAGAAAACCCAGGGTATAGGCATTCACTCTTCCAGTTTGCACGTGTTCACACTATTTAGGACCCAAAACTTTGACGAGAGTTTTAAAAATTCAAAGGGTTTCAAAACCTTATAACAGAGGGTTCAAAACCTAGTAATCAATCATCCTAGAACAGATGATTAGTTTTCAAAGCGGTTTTGAAATTTATGTTCTTGTTGTGGTCGTCGCCTAAGGATAGGTGACGGTATTGTTTTATGACTAAACGCAAGTAAACTCGCGTTAGGGTCCTAGAAAGGTTATAGACTAGGTCAAAGTATTACTAATAACCTAATTCCCTATAACCATTGGCTCTGATACCATCTTTTCTGTCACACCCCGACCACGTAGAACATACAAAACGTGGCGGAAACGTCGGGGAGTGTTGTAACAGAATTAATTGTTTCAAATCCATGGCAATTGAAGTTTCGTTTTATTAATCAAACATGAAAGTTTACATTGTTTTAAACAAGAACCAAAGAGTACATAACATAAATTAACTAGTTCTTGTCTCGTTTTAAGTCACTAAGGCACAGGTCCGCCTAAGTATGTCATGATAAGTCCTATGCATCATCTCCTGAAAACACATGTGAAAATAGGTACGTCAGCATAAAAATGCCTGTGAGATACATAGGTTTTGTGAAAACAGAATTCATGACTTATAAGTTTAGAAAAAGTGGTTTATCAAAAGTCAGTCATGAACCTTGTAAATTGATTTGTTTTGTAAATCGTTTGAAAAACAATAAGTTCAGATGATATGTATAAATAAGAGAATAATGTATGGTTAAATGAATAACCATGTAAAATGAGTTTGTATAAGATAAGTTGTTTGTAAATCAATGTCTTGTGAAAAGTATGTTATTTGTATAAAATGTTATATGTCTCAAACTGAAATGATTCAAATAACGCTACAATATGTGATACCATACAAACACTTATATATAGGAAGTACCAGCGGCGTATCCACCATGCTTGTATCATATTACACATGCCTCGTTACTTAAATCACTTACTCAAACCAAACCATCAAGATGTAATGTTTAACAATTGTAGAAATGTTTATGTATAGTCCAATGTCTATTGTCAAATGTAAATCATGTCAACAGATACAAAAGGTTCACACGGTTTAACAGTTACAAATAGTTCATGTAATCAAACGGTTACGACGGTTCACATAGTCAAATGGTTACAACGGTTCAAAATGTAATATAATGTGTTCATATGTTGGATGAGCGTATGCAACAGAAATGCAATGTAGAACAATGTACTAAGTATGCACAAAATGGACATACATAGCATGAAATGTAATGTAAAACAATGTACTAAGTATGCACACAATGGGCATACATAGCATAAAATGTATTGTAAAGTGATGTACTAAGTAAGCACACAATGGGCATACATAGCCTAAAATGTGTTGAAATCATGTACTTTAAATGTACTAATAAACATAGCAAGTATATGATGTGAAAACATGGAAAGCATGAAAGTATCAAGTAGGCACATGTGTTCCACCCCAAAACAGTTTGAAAACAGTAAAAGAGGGGTCTATGTACTCACTTGAGATTGCTTAGTAATCCTTGAGTAACAACCAAACAATGCTAGAGATCACGGATATCAAACGACACCTAATATAGGTAACTATGTTAATATACCGGACCTAAATCGGAGGATTGGATAGAATGAGGGTTCGTAAACTAAACGAGTATGGAGACTCGTGTAATATGGTTTAACAAAGCCCACATACTAAAATGAAACCTAACCTAAGTGCTTACGACCCATTACGACCCGTTTAGGTAGCTTATGCTACTTTAACGCGTCGTTCGCGTGAAACGCGTTCGGAGCGCCCAACTAGTCCTACGATAAGTATAATATGCCTTAACATGTCTAATATTGTTGCCAAATCAGTTTAGATGTTAAAAGTTATGTTACATATGCTTAATTACCAATTATACATGAAAAGGGTATTTTGGTAATTTACCTAAGGCATATAAACTACCTATCATATAACTACTTAAACGAAGAGACCATAAGGTATAACCTCGGAAGGTTATTCCCTATATACTATGGTCACCTAATGTATTTGGTCGGATCTTAAAGATCGACCAAATGGGTCGGGTTCGAAGGTATAAGCGATTTATTAGATCGCTTACCCTTACGACCCTAGACAACGTGGTAATCAGTAGGCATAGTCACAAAGGACTATAACCATCGTGATTACAATCACGTTGCGAAGTTCAAACGAACTTCGCATTGACCATAAACTGGTCAACGCCGAAAGTCAAACAAAGTTTGACTTTCGGACTCGAAAAACAATAAAAGAACGAAGGAACACTTACAAAGGGTCCCTGAATGCTAATCTAGATCAAAATAGCTCAGGTATGAAACAAAGGTTTCAACTTAGAGCACATTAGATCAGATTCTTGTGAGGAAAAGTGAAGGGTGGAGGTGGGTATTTATAGTTTTCAGTTCACCGTTAGGATCGTTTCTTGGAAAAGGGGCCACGATCTAAGCCGTACACTTGTCGGAATGTTGTGGTAACTCATATTGCTCCCACCACAAGAGTTTGACACTTGGCCTTGGCCTTTGGAGGGGTTAAAGGCTGTTAACAGCAGATTAAATGAGTTTCTGCATATCTGACCCCTGCTTGCGCACCGCAACACTCAGAGTGTTGAGGTGCGCAGGACCTGCAGACCAGAATTTGAAAATTGGCAGAACAGGCCCCTGTGCACGTAACGTCGTGTTTTGGCACTTCTAACACCCGCCAAACCCATTTTTAAGCTTTATAAGGATGTTAAAGTATAAGGAACATGAAACATGCTCAAAAATATGCCGGATGTCAGTTCGTTTGGCCGTACGATTGCGTTGTTCGGTTAATTACGACGGAATGCGCATAAGCCCGAAAAACGATCCAAATGACCTGACGAATGGATTTTTCTTATGCCAAACACTAAAATAAAATGTTTTAGTGCTTACATAAATTTTTGGATGTCCGGATGTATTCAGAACGTAAGTTATGCGCGAAAGTGCAAACTTGTGCACTTTTTGACGCTTTTAGTCCCTGAATGACCCAAAAGTTTATTTTAGCACACCGAACCCCTCAAAGCCTATTTCTAAGATATGTAAAGGATCTTTAGGGTATTTTTAACTTATGGTCATGTTCCGGAATGTTTGTTACAGTTCAAATTGGCATACTTTCGCAGTTTGTCAAGTTTAGTCCCTGTAAGCGATTTAACTTGATTTTGCCATACCAAAGCCTTCAAAACTTATTTCTAAGTTATGTAAAGGTTATTTAAGGTATGTTAAGCCTATTTCACTATTCCAGAGTGTTTGTTGCATTAAACTGGTTATATTTTCGCATCAGTGCGCGTATAACCTTCCAGAAAGCGATTTAGAGCTTGAAATCGAACAAGAATTGATATGTGCAAAAGATAAACATATTTATACAGATCCCAAGTATGAAATACAATATTTCATTGGCTTGGAATTTGTTTGATGGTCGCAGTGACCTAGGTGTCACACATACAAGTAACTCTGTTCAAGTTAAGTAAATACGAACATCACCTCAAGGAACTCGGCCCAATACTAACTCACCAAAACTCGGCCCACTAAGAGATATGTTAAACTCGGACCCCTCCTGATTTCCCTCACAAATTTGGAAGCCTGAATGCAAGTCCTAACTCCCTCTATTTTGTTTGAAAATCAGACTCACAAGCCCACACTAACTTGGACAAAAACTAAATCCGGACCATGTGTAGAGATATCTTATGCATGAATGGTTAAATTCAGAGGTCCCATAAGCATTTTATAACTTTAAGTACATTATACCTTGTAAATTCGGACCATATTTTTAATAATATAGCTTAGCGCCTTTCCACTATAACATTTATAAGTCCTGAACTAGTATTACAAAAACCTTGACCCATAGGTTTCTTTCCCAAACTCGGGCAACCCATGTACTCCCATAAATTCAGACCATTACATAAAATAAGCAAACCCTGATCCCACGAGCCTAGAAAACCCGGATCGGCCCGCACTCAAACTCGGAAAATATTCACTTGCATATACTCTGGCTAGTGTTCATCCATTAAATCGGATTATAAGCATGTTATAAATATAAATTCTCACAACTGTATATACAAATACGGACTCACTTGTTCATTTATAAACTCGGACCACTTGTGGGACTATATAAACTCGGACCATTCATTAATCCGGACTTACTTTGTGACTTCACAAAGTCTGACATTTATTCCCGGACAATCAAGTGCATAGAATGAACAACATAGCAGTTTTGTTGAACCCAGATAAGATGCTCAAAGACTAAGTATGGCAAATAGATTTCAACAAGTAGGAAAATATTGTGCGGAACTAGAAATCAAACTTCCAAGAAACAACAACTTATAGAATTTTCAAGTATATTGATCACTTTTCAAAACAAAGTTATTGACTGTTACAAATAAATGCTTAAAGAATTATGTGTGAAGGGTAATGAAGTTTGTAGTGTGTGTATTAAATGCTTAGCTTAACTCATCTAACATTCGGGGACATCTCTATTTATAGAGAGTCTGGATCATGAATAAACATTTGTTTATTCATGCACTTGCTCTACACAAAGTAGCTTTTTGGCATATTCATTGAATCCGTTATTGTCAACTTGCTACTTTTCATATTGTGTCAGGTCTTATCTTCAAGACAAGTTGGTTCATTAGAAATTCTGATGACCAGCTTACCAGAATTCTGATAAAGTTGATCATCAGAAATTTAGATGATCAGACTTACCAGATTCTGATGATAAATACCAGATTTAGTTAAAGACGTGTCTTTCATTTCTTCTTGTCTTGTTATATTGTAGGCACCTTTTTATTGATCTTTCTTGACTGTGTCTTCAGCATATGATCAGGTTGATCATCTTTTTCTTCAATACTTACATAAAAGTTTTCTAACAATTTCCCCATAAGTATTGTAAGAAAAATAAACTACCTTATAATCAAGTAAACATACCTAAAAGAATTCCCAACAATGGATTCAAAATTTGCAAAGCACAAAACCTTTGTTCAAAAACATATTACAAAAAGGAAATAACATGAAATTCAAAATGTCTTTAAAACAGTTTGGCAAGCTTGTGTAGATCATCCTTCTTCAGCTTTTTCTTGTAATGTTTGCCAATGGGGAATCATCATCGAATCATAAATCCTATAACAATACGCGGGGGCGTGGGCAAGGCGGTTCAAGTTACCGAGGCAGACATCAAGACCGGGATGATGAGGACCAAGATGGAAGTGAAAGCCGAGATGGTCAAAATCATTGGTTAAAGCAGACGGGTCAAAGAAGAACCAATGATCGCCAAAGGGAAAGGAAAGATAGATCACAAGTTCAGTGTTACCATTGTGATAAATTTGGTCACTTCACGTCAGGGTGTCCAGATCGTATGAAGAAACAAGATGAAGCTAACTTAGCTAAACCGATGATTTTGATCCATCGTTGTTTATGATGAGATGTGATCAAGAGATGGTTTTTCTAAATGAAGAATGGGTGATTCCAAAGCGTTTCAGGAACAACCCAATGGAGAAAGACACTTGGTATCTCGAAACCAGAGCATCGAATCACATGACATGTAATCTAGCTTATTTCTTTGAACTTAGAGAACATGTCACGGGAAAGGTGAAATTCGGAGATGAATCTTGTATTGGCATATTGGGAATGGGATCGGTATTAGTTGAAGGGAAAACGTGGGAGAAACACATGTTAACCGATGTTTCTACATACCGAGTCGACAAAACAATATCATAAGTTTTCATCAAGCAACGGAAGGTGGATGCGACATTCACATGAAACGTGATTTGCTAACCATTAATGTTGATACAGGTAAACTTATGATGAAGGTGACGAGGAACAAGAACCGTTTGTACAAGATCAACCTCAAGATTGTAAGTCCCGGTACACAAGCTAACATGATTGGAATACAGAATTTTGTGGGTAGGGATCAACAAAGAGTTAAACTGAAAGTTGATATGCGAAGTACGAGTCATAATCTACTCAAAGATCCAAGTTTAATGAATAGATATCAGAGCAAGGGATTCAAACCTAAGGAATTACATTTCATGATCCAAGAAAGCTAGTGTTTGCTCAAGGTCGCAACCGAGTTAATGGTGATGCGAATTCTTATAACCAAAGGACGAGTCATCGAGAAAGGACGAGTCATCGAGAAAGGACTAGTCGAGTACAAGGTCGCATGAATGTTCGAGCTAGGAAGGATCTGAAAAACACAGTTAGAGATCGAGAAAACTTCCAAGAGAGTCAAGGCAATGAAGACGTGTTTGGAGTTGATGGCCTACCTATTACAAGTCCGAAATTATGGGGGTGATTATTGGTAATTTACGGACTTCAAGTCGCATGTCGGTGAACTTGAGGAACCAAATTTAACAAGAATAGGTTAAATTGGTTAACTTTCCTAATTACATTATATTTATATGAGTAAATTACAAGTTTTATTCTTTATCTATATACCAAATTGCAGGCGGTGTCCTTTGGCACAAGACTTGACGAGTTATGTACTTAATGTTTCAAAATCGTGCACGTTATATCCTTTGGCCCTAACCCAGTTTAATTTTTTGGTTAAATCAGGTCACTCAAGGGTATTTTAGTCTTTTTACATATTTATTTATTTTATTTAAAAAATAAAACAAAGTGTTTTAAAAAAATAGAGTAAATTACAAGTTTTGTCCTTTATGTTTGTACAAAATTACAGGTGGTGTCCTTTGCCTTTAAATTTGATGAGTTTTGTCCTTAACGTTTTAAAATCCTGCATGTTATGTCCTTTAGCTCTAACTCAGTCAGATTTTTTTTTTTGTTAAATATGGTAATGTGACTTGCACATGAGGGCATGTTTGTCATTTTATCTTTGAAGGGTTATTTTGCAATAAATTATTATTCAGGAACTATTTGTAAATCACTGAAAAATAAAAAAATATATATATAAAAACTCTCCCTCCTCTCTCTCTCTCTCTCTTCTCTCTCTCTCTCTCTTTCTCGCTCTCTCTTTCTCCTGTCTCTCTCATGACTTCTCCCCCATAATTAGAATGCCGCTAAGCTTTCTCCATCATATTTTATTCACACACACACCCCTTCATCAACATATAATCTTCATTCTTCCATCAGTTCTTCTACTCTCTTCTTTATTCATCAAGAACCCTCCATTTTTATCCCATAACAACCTCCAATACCCCTTCAGGTTCCAAACAAATTCAACCCATTTTCACCAAATTCACAATCTTTTTACTGAATGTGAAGTGTGTATTCCTCCAAAACCCCTATTACACACCCGTCTTTACTGGGTGTGTTTCAAGGTCATATCTTTTTCACCCATTTCATCAATTTTGACCCCTTTGAAACACCATTTAAAACCAATGTCTGCAGCCATGATTAGGGTGGTTTCCCCTAACTTTGAAGTGTGTAACCAACTGCGTTTCTTGGATGCTACAAGAACACAAAATTCATCAAACAAAAAGGGACTTTCTAGAAATGAAGTGGGTTTGAGGAGAACAAGTGTGGCTCGGAGGGTGGTGGCTAACCCATTTGGATTTGAAGAGTTGGTGTGACGGTGGGCGGTGCCGCATTTAACAGTGGTGCGGTGGTGGGCAGTGCCGGATCTAACAGTGGTATGGTGGTGGGCGGTGGTAGGTGGGCACTGGTGGGCATTGGTGATGTTGGTGCGGTGGTGGTTGGTGCAGAACAATGGTGGTGTTGGTTATGTTTAGAATGGTGGAGGGTGGTGGTTATTGGCGGCGGTTTTTGGTGGTTGTGAACAGAGGTAGAGAGAGGGGTACACATACATACACACACATATATATATATATATATATATATATATATATATACATATATATATATAGGGGATGGCTAAAATGAGAACCACCTCCAGTTGTAAGAACCATGAGAACCACTATTTGACCATTAGATCAACTTGATGGATGGATGAGATTAAAAGTATTAAAAAATAATATTAAGTATTTTTTGTCTTATTATGTTTTTAGTATTATAATCAAAAAGGGTATTTAGGTAAAAACACTATATTTTGTCTTTTTTACTTTATTGTTTTTTTATTACTTTATTGTTTTATTATATTACCTTTTATTTTTTAAACATAAGTTTTTTATTAAAAAACATTTTTAAATTCTGATTTTTTTTAAAGATTTTTTATACTTTTTACAATTTCAGTTTTACGTTAAACTTTTTACGTTTTACGTATTTTTGACGCGCCGTTTTTACGCCGGGTTTTTTCAAGCGTCGTTTTTTTTAACGCGCCGTTTTTTAACGCCGTTTTTTACGCGTCGTTTTTTACGCGCCATTTTTTAACGCCGTTTTTTACCGGCCGTTTTTTACCGGCCGTTTTTTACGCCCCGGTTTTTTACGTTTTACGCCCCGGTTTTTTACGTTTTTGACGCGCCGGGTTTTTTTCAAGCGACGTTTTTTTTACGCGCCGTATTTTAACGCCGTTTTTTACGCGTCGTTTTTTACGCGTCGTTTTTTTAACGTGACGTTTTTTACACGCCTATTTTTTAACGCCGTTTTTTACGCGTCGTTTTTTAACGCCGTTTTTTTACGTTTTACGCGCCGGTTTTTTACGTTTTACGCGCCGCTTTTTTACGTTTTACGCGCCGCTTTTTACGTTTTACGTAAACCTTTTTACGTTTTACTAAAAAAAATTTACGTTTTACGTAAACTTTTTACGTTTTACGTAGAACTTTTTACTTTTTGCGTTAAAACTTTTTACGTTTTACGTTAAAACTTTTTACGTTTTACTTTACGTTTTACGTAAAACTTTTTACGATTTACGTTTTACGTAAAACTTTTTACGTTAAAAAAGTTTACGGTTTACGTTAAAAAGTTTACGGTTTAATTTTTTTTTTTTAATTTTACGTTAAAAAGTTTTACGGTTTACGTTAAAAAGTTTGACGTTTTACGTTTGACGTAAAACTTTTTACGTTTTACGTAAAACTTTTTACGTTTTACGATCTACGTAAAAAAAGTTTACGGTAAACTTTTTACGTTTTACGTTTTTACGTTAAAAAAGTTTACGTTTTTACGTTAAAAAGTTTACGGTTTACACAATTTTTTTTTACAATAAACTTTTTTACGCAACGCGAACGCACCCAGAAAACGCAAACTCGGTAGGTGTCTCAGATAGATTGTTATCGTCATCGACTAGGGAAAAAAATATAAAAAGCCAACAACATCAAAACAAAGCGTATCTCGAAAAAAAAAGGGGGTTTGGCTCAGATTTTCCGATAATAAAAAAGGCTGCAAAATGGGGTTGCAGGTTCAAAAAACCTACCCTCCGCCGTCTTTGCCTCGCCATCGTCATCAAAATCAACGTTTTTTTTTTCATCATCGCCCCCCAAATCCAAACCGATCAAAACCCACATAATCAAAGAATTCAAAAATCAACAGAATCAAGAATTCAAAATCAACCCAATCCCAGATTCAACCGATTTTAAACATTCAAAAGGATACATGAACATCATTCAGCCCCAGAATAATCAAAACCACAGTTTTTTACAAAACCCACCAAAAATAATGAACATCATTCAACCCACTTCAACCACTGTTTTCATTCAACATACCGCCATCCGATTCAAGAACACCCAAAACCCCCACCGGTCTCCCCACAAACCATTCAACCACTGTTTTCATTCAACATACCATCATCATAAAAACCCAGATTCAAACCCAACAAAAACCCAGTTCATCAAAAAAGCACCCAGTTCATCAACAAAACCCAGATTCAAACCCAACAAAAACCCAGTAACAATAACAACCAAACAGGATGTAGATACCCAAAATCAAATCAAAGGAAAACCCATCAACAATAACAAAATGATGTACATACCCAAAATCCCAAAACATGGTGTCTGACTTCAGGTTGCTTCAGGGGTGTGGGTGACCGGTCGGAGGTCCGCCTCTGCCCAACTCCCACCAAGTCGCACAAACGACCACCACTACAACCCCCCCCCTCAATTTCTTTTCCGCAGTTGTACGCCACCACCAGACGGTGGTACCCACCACCACAACCAACCCTTCGCCACCGTCTCCGTGAAACCCACCACAACACCCCCCGTCGTCAAACATTTGATCTAATGAGAGAGGAGAGAGACATAGTAGATCTGATGAGAGATGATAGAGACAGAACATCATCTAAGACATCATCGGAAAACGGACAGGGGTATCATTGAAAACATGGGGGTTTGTGGTGGGCTTAGGGTGAAGAAGGATGGTAGTGGAGTGTGTGAGTGTTACGTCGGAGCAAGGAACAGCAGTCATATTGGTCGGAGTCCAACTCCGGCCGCCGGAAAAAGAAACGAGAGGGGGAGAGAAAGGTGTATCAGTCACCATCCGACGCACCACCGCCCCTGAATCCACCACCATCACTCACAAAACAAAAACCCCAGATTCAACAAATAAATGGAGGAGAGAGGTACTGAGATTAATAAATGCAGGAGAGATGTACTGACAACAATAAATGGAGGAGAGAGGGGTGAGAAATGAGTAAATGACCAAATTACCCTTTTGTTGGCATGTTCTGATTGGTTGAAATGGTTCTCATGGTTCTTACAACTGAGAGTGGTTCTTATTTTAACTCAATCCTATATATATATATATATATATAGAGAGAGAGAGAGAGAGAGATAAAGAGGTGAGTTCTATGTAATATACAGATACATATGTCCAGGGAGGTGAAATGACAAGAATGTCCTCATGTGCAAGGCACATGACGAGATGTAACCAAAAAATCTAACTAAGTTTGGGCTAAAGGACATAACGTGCGAGATTTTGGAACATTAAGCACATAACTTGTCAACTTTTACGCTAAAGGATACCGCCTGCAATTTTTTATATACTTAAAGGACAAAACTTGTAATTTACTCAAAAACATTAATATCCTAGAAAATTTCCTCTTCATCTACTTCATTGTTCCACCAAATTCTCTCTCCACCTAACCCTTCATCTGCAACATCAACAACAATGGCGTCACGGTGGCCAAATCCTCTTCATCTGCTTCGTTATCCGGCGACATCTGAAACATCAAACATGTGGTGAACAGTCATGAAGGCCGACGGTTGTGGATCTGAACGGGTGGGTGGTTGAAGCGGTGGTCTATGGCAGTGTTGACGGTGGTAGGGATAGTGTTGGTTTCATGGGTGTGGATGGTGGTTGACGCCGGTTCGAATTCACTGACTGGTTCTATACATGATTCATGTTCTTCGATCCTCAAGATTACTTGAACTTGTCGATCTGGCTATATTTTAACGAGAGGCAAATGGCATTTGGTAGTGGTATCATCGATTGTTTTATCTTCCTCACCAAAATAAGATGAACAATTGATTCTGAATTTTGTGTGATGTAATTGGGTTTAATGTTTAAGAGAGAGGGAGATAAAAGCGAAACTTTAATTAGATATTACATTGTGTGCTTCTGATCTTTACTGTGTGCTTCTAATCTTTAAACTATTGATTTAATCTTTATTCCGAATAATATGCACATATTTATTGAAAATTTAATTAAGAGTAAATTACAAGTTTTGTCCTTTATGTATGTCTAAAATTGCAGGCGCTGTCCTTTGTCTTTATAATTGACGAGTTTTGTCCTTAATGTTTGCAAATCTTGCACGTTATGTCCTTTAGCCCTAACCTAGTTAAATTTTTTGGTTAAATCAGATTACACAAGGGCATTTTAGTCTTTTTACCCATTTATTTAATATTATTTTAAAAAAGAAAACAGAATATTTTTAAAAATATTATTATTATTATTATTATTATTATTATAGCTTTCTCTCTCCTACTCTCTCTCTCTCTCTCTAGCACTACCACCACCATCAACCCACCGGAGCCACCACCTTCCACCACGACCACCACCACCACTGTCATCAAGATCTCCAACTACCGCACACCACCACCGCCCCGCCCCGAATCACCTCCCACAACCACCGTCGCCCCTAACCCACCTCACACAACCACCTTCGATGCCCCTAACCCACCTCCCACAACCACCACCGCCCTTTACCCACCTCCCACAACCAGTGCCGCCCCTAACCCACCTCGTTGACTTTCCAATCAAATTAAAAAAGGCAATTTTCTTATTGAGTCATTTCCAACAGATATGGAACATACAACAATCAGCTTAACAATCATTCCTTTAGAAATAGATAAACCAATTCAAAATTAGGGATTAAATGAAAACAATCAGGGAATGTATTGCTGGTGTATAAAATCAACAAGCATATTGATTCAAAACAGAGCTTCGATCTTCTATGTACAAAGGTGAAAATGTTGTCGTCGGAAACTGCAAATGTGTACCTGAACCTGAAGACAACTAGCAAATCGGAGCTCCGCATAGAGGCAAAAACGCCTTCATCAGAAACTGCATCTCCGTCGTCGGTCAGAGCCACGAGATGGAGAGCAGAGGTGACCCAATGTGTGGGTGCGTGTGTGTTTGACCGGGGAGATGAGGTGAAAGGGAAGTTAGGGGTTTTTGGTGGGTGTGCGACTGTGGAAGACCCGTCGCCGGGATTACGACCGGCACCGGCTCCGACCACCAGTAAGATGAGAGAGACGGTGTGGGTGTGCAGCTGTAATCGAAGAAGAAGGAGAAGAAGAAAGGGGGTTAGTGTGAAGTAAATATCTTTTCTGTAGTTACACAATAGTCCCTGAAGACAAATTCTTTTACACAATGGTCCCTGATGAGATGAAATGACAACAATGCCCTCATGTGCAAGGCACATGATCAGATTTAACAAAAAAAATTAACTGGGTTTGCCTTAAAGGACATAACGTGCAAGATTTGCAAACATTAAGGACAAAACTCGTCAATTTTAAAGACAAAGGACAGCGCCTGCAATTTTGGACATACATAAAGGACAAAACTTGTAATTTACTCTTTAATTAAAGAGATTAACTTACAAACAATTTGATTTTTATTGTGTTCTCTGTCATTTGCTACTGATGATGATTCGTGTTCGTGTATAGGGATGGAATTATAGCAATGGGTTTTTTTAGGCCCAGATTTGGTTCAGGAGGTTGTGGTGCTGCTGGTGGAAGAAGGTGCATATATATATATATAGAAATGGGATCAGGAGAAAACGCTCAAAAGTGTGAGAACGCATACTGGCCCAACACGTGTCATGCGGCATAGAGAAGGGCGGAGGGGTTTTTTTGTCCTTTCATCTTCTGCTTTTCTAGTTCCGCTTTTCCCAATATTGTTTTAATTTTTGGGGTTTAAGATTTTTGGCGTTAACCAAATTCAATAATTAATGGCGTTTAATGATTTCATCGTATTAACATTTTTGGCGTTTATGGCGTTTATATTCAAATCATATGCCATTGGAACCCCAGGGTGGTCAGGAATCTATCTGAATGGCGTTTTTTCAAAGCGTTTTAAACAAGATGGCCCATTGTTCTATTATTTTTTATATACATTTTGGCGCTTGTGGTAACTTGGCGTTTTACAATTGTAAGATTATATTTCAGAGCTACAGGGAAAAACAATAGAAGCGAAGAAAATAAATTAAAATTCCTAATCGTATCTCTCTTCACAATATTCACTGTCACCAGTCTCTCTCTTCTTTAATAGTACAAGAACTGTCACCATGTATATGGCGTTTTATGCAAAACTTAACAAACCCATCGGTTTGATTATTTTACCTGCTCGTCTGTTGAAGTGGCTTTTTTTGTGGATGTTTGGGTACATAGATCTATGACGTGTGGGTGGGTTTATCGCTTTTTCTTCATCATCATCTTTATCTTTATAATCATGGCACTCTTCAGTGTCATTGATCTATTTTCCTCATCCAAGCCTTATTCAAGAACAAAGAACACAAAATGACATTCGATTGTCATCAGTATCTTTTTCTTGTAGAATTGTCCATCTCATGCAACAAAAACTTTATGAGTTACTCCTCTCAACTAACAATCCATTCAGTGAAACTTCACGAAGAACAATACTGAATATCCAAGATAGCATATTAGCCATCTTTGATTTTTTTTGATTTTTTGGTGTTTTGAAGTGAGTGGTATTTAGTAGTATTTTTGGCATTTGTTTTTTTGGTTTGATTAAATGGTAGTTGCTGAGGGTTATTATTTTATAGGATTGCTTTTGGCGGCGTAGGTTAGGCGGTGCATTATTATAATAAAGTATTCGTCGTTTCAGTAACTGTTTGTAATTATTGTTTTTGATAAGCTTTTTTCTCTGAAGTCTGTAACACGTCCTGTCTTTCAAGTTTGGCGTCTTAGATTATAATATAATAAATTTTCCGTCTCTTCATTTTTTACTTTTTCGTAATTACTGTTTCTAGTTACATTTTCAAGTTTGCTTTTTATTTTTTGGGTTTTTTATAATATTTTTTCAAAGTAATTTTATTACAATTTGGGAGTTTTAGGGGGGGCGTTTTATGGCATGATAGCGTTTAAACAAGCATTTCGGCTGTTTTGCCGTTTTTATTATATATGGCGTTTTTATTATATAACAATCAACTGAAAAAGAAAATAAAAAAAATATATAAACAATTGATCTTCCAAATCTTCACTGTCACCCGTCTCTTTCTTCTTTTTTGAATCATCTTAACTGGCTGGTTCGACTTTCTTATGATTCATTTTTTTTTGAAGTAGTTTTTTTGTCGCCGTTTGGAAGAATAAAGTCTGACATCATCATCTTTTTCTTGAAGATTTGTCTATCTCATGCAGAAAAATGTTATTGATTTTAGACCCTTCAGCCAACAATCTTGAATTATTTTAACTTTTTTGGCGTTTTACCGATAAAAAGAACGCCACCAAGTAAAAGCACCTTTAAACCTCAAAATTTGATCATGTTAAAATCAATAATGTTTTGCTGTATGAGATGGACAACATTGTTAATCCTCGGTTAAGAAAGATAACTGACAAATCAATAATGTTCTAAGATTCTGGAAAGGATTGGAAAGGTGGCCTACAGACTCAAACTACCGGAGGAACTTAGTAATGTCCACCGGACTTTCCACGTTTCGAACCTCAGAAAGTGCCTGGCCGATCAGGAATTACATGTCCTTCTCGAAGATTTACAAGTGGACGAAACATTACACTTCGTGGAAAAGCCTGTCAAGATCATGAGACAAGAAACCAAGGCGCTCGGACGCTCATGCATTCCCATTGTGAAGATTCGCTGGGAAGGCAAACGCGGAGCCGAGTTTACCTGGGAACATGAAAGTGACATGAAGGCGAAGTACCTGCAACTGTTTGTTATGCCTACTTCTTAAATTTCGGGATGAAATTTCCTACAGTAGATGAGGCTGTAACAACCCGCTTTTTGGGAAGTCAAAGTACAAGTCAAAGTCAAAGTCAAAGGAAGAAAAGATTGCTAATTGCGATCTGTCACTCCTTGCTTAACTATTGATTTTACGCTAATGACTTGTAATCGAATCTTTTTATTTAATCGCTTTAGTTGTATTATGTGGAGTATCTATTAATAATCAAGGTTTAATCGATGTTTTATCACTAATCGACTTATCGCTAATCGCATCGCTATCGCATTCGCAACTCGAATTAAGTGCTCTGGATATTTTTTTACGTGTGTGTGCTATTATGTGTTACCTGTGCATGTTATGTTTATGTTGAGGTGTTTAATCGCAATCGCAATTCTATCGCATCGCAATCTAACCGCAAACGCTAAACGCAAGTTATTTATAGTGATTATATGTTAGATATAGTAGCTAGGTTATTTGTGTAACTAATGGGCAATACTATCGCATCGCTCACTCGAATCGCATCGCAACGCTCAACACGCAAAACGAAATGCCAAAACTCACCACGTCGGATACTTTGATCGAATGGCCAACCGATCGAGTGGCCATCCGATCGGATTGACATTCGATCGGATTGCCATCCGATCGAGGCGCCATCTGATTGGTGCACCATCCGACCTTGCTCCCTCCTTTCTATTTTTGGCAACCTATAAATACCTCTGCTGTCACATCACTTGTGATGTGACAGCTCTCTGACTCAACCAGCTCGCTCAAGCCCTCTTTTCTCTGGATTTCTCGCGATTCTTGTAAGTTTTCAACTCAAATCTTGTACTTCAATGATCTACACACACTACTTCATCATTTTCACCTTTGAATCTTAACTTTTAACCATGAAATCAATGGATTTGAGGTGTTTTAGGGTGATGTCATCATGGAGTTCTTGTGAACTTCAAGTTTTGGCCTCAATCTACCAAGAACAACTCAGATCTGAAGGATTTCCACATGATTTCACAACGATTTCGCATAGATCTAAACATTTTCAAAGTTAAAAAGGATTGAAAGATGGTTTCTAACTTTCTTTCAACTCTTTTACACTCAATGCACTCAAAACCGATAGAATCAGAGCTCATTCATGCCTTCTACTCTTCTCTAGTGATGTGTCGGTTTGAGATCCAAACCCTATCAACGAGACAACTGATTTCTGGTTGAACATGAAAACCACCCGTCACGAACAGTTAACTGATCGGATTGGGGTGATTCCCGTTCGATTGGATAGTCTGGGTCTGATGGAGTTTTCCATTGTTTAACACGTTATCATACCATCTCGAGCAAACCATAAAACTTTTCAAACTTAGCAAATAATCAAGTTCAATACGATCAGGTTCGTTGGGATAGATTGACGTCCGATCGAACTGCAATCCGATCGGGTTGCACTTGGTTCCACACTTATTCATTTTCCATTTTCAAGGAACAACAATTTCCAACGGACAGCTATCCGATCGATGGACCATCCTGCTGTGAACTTGTACTCACTAAGTGTCCTGCCAATCGGATCGCTATCCGATCGAACGACCGTTCGATTGATTAACCTGAAGGGTAGAGATACTTCTCTGTTTTCAAAATGCTACAACGAAAACTTCAAAGCCATCATACACAAACACATCCTTACTAAACGAATGTCAATCCGACCGCATGGCCATCCGATCGGATGACCATCCGAAAGGATTGACATCCGATCGAATGACCATCCGATCGGATTGCCATCCGATCGGATTACCGTTCAACACTTGGTTCACTTTTCACCGATTTACGCACCGCTCTTCGCTTATGCTATCGTTAACTGTTCAGGCTAATCACTCTAGTGCTCCCTTCAATCCATTTCCATCGCTGTGAGTATACCCGATCCCTTTTTGCTTTATGCACTTTTGGGTGTTACATACGTTACCTATTCTAAATCCCATCAATCACACAACGCAAACACTATTTATACGCAGACCGTTACTGCATGATACGTGTTACTCGATGAATGCTTGTATGTTATGTTAACACAGTGATTGTTGCCTGACGCCTTAGCAACGATAGTACTATTTGTTTGGACTCAGCACCTGTCGTGGGCAGGGGTTTTTAAGGTTACCTCTCACATGTCACGGTGGTGATATGTGTTGCGCAATCTACAACTCACAGTCTAGTCTGTGCACATTTCATTGTCGATAACCTACTAGCTTCACATTTTACATGATACATGTTGGTTATGCGTAAACGATTTCGAACTCTACTATTAATATCAAACTTGTATGCTCACGTTTACTCTATGTGTATTGACCTTTATTTTAACGTATGTGACAGGTGTTTGAAATGCTTAGGATGTTGTGCTCTTGCTTTTGTGGAATCAAGTAGGAGAGAGTCTAGAAACAAACAAACGATCTATATTTGAGTTGTCAAAACAGAACTAATTGTCTTTGAATTGTCTGTAATAACTATGCTACTTATTATGTCATGGTATGGGACGTGACGCTTAAATAATTGGTAATCGTAGTTGTTATGGAAACTCCTGGACATTCTGTTTCGCTCAGTGCCGCGCCCCGATGTTTCCGTCATCGGTTGGGGTGTGACAGATTGGTATCAAAGCCATAACTATAGGGATTTAGGCAAGATTCGACCTAGTCCGGGTCGATGTCCTAGAAATGACTTAGTCTATAGTTTAAGTACCAACAGACCGACTTGTGCATACCCAGTATGGGTTTTGTACGAGCTTACTCGCTATCTCTCGCTCGAACTCGCTGTACACTACACACTTGCGCGAACATCGCATACTACAGTTCCGCGCAAGATCAGCCTTTCCTAAGGCTAGTTAAACACACAAACGGCTGATCTGGTTAAGTTTAGGTGTGAAAACCACAAAACTCTCGACCAGATCACTCGTTCAAATTGCTATTTTTACCATAAAACAAGAGAATTTGCGTTGAATCAGGAGTGAAATCCATACTTTGACGCAAATCTCCTTATCTATCTCGTGATTTCATCACACAAACAGGGATGTAGTCTCTAAGCTAGAGGTGAAACCCGAACCTTGATGACTCGTTCTACTCTCTAATGTTGTTTTACAAAACTTAAACCAAAGTCTCGACGGACTCCAACGACTTGGGTCATGCTGTAACTGGAAGGATGAGTGCCGATCGCTCAAATTGAAGCGAGAGCACAGTCCCGAAGGCCAAAGCGTGCACTTAAGGTCCTTGTAAATAGTCGAATCACTTTGGGTAGTCGATGTCTATACACACCTGGGACAATCTCTCTTCGATTTTATGTGTTACGATTCTGAAATCTGCAGCCGCTAACTCTGTGATTTATCGATTTTATGTGATTATGTGTTCGATATTGGTGATTTACTCGCTTTTCGTTGTTCACTTCGATCAACACGTACCACTCGCACTACACATATACCTCAACACACTAACAAATCTCTTGTGTTATTCGCAATCACAACTCGATAATTGCAATCGCTATACTTAATCGCTACACGCTGTTGTAAAGGATAGGTGAATACGTGCAAAATATGTGTTTAGGTTAGCTTATGTGCTTATGTGTTTATGTGCTTATGTGATTCTGTGGTTATGTGCCTACGTGAAATTTGGTGAATGACTGTGTTCCTGAGCTTTATATAGAGCTGCGCGAGAGGATACTATAGACTATATTAGATTTTATCGAAGTTGTGTTTGAGTCCTATGGCGATGTCTGTTGCAGACAATGTCGTCGTTTGGATCATTCCACTCCCGAGCCGCTCACCGAAACCATGATGACAAACGCATCGCCGCTCTCGTCTCTAAGCAAATGGCGAAAGTCATCGCACAAATCGTTAGTGAACTGAATGAGAATGCCAGCAAGTCCTCGGAAGAGTCCAGGACCGATACTACTAAGGCCGCTTTTAGCTTCAAGCTGTTCAAAGCCTGTGGACCAAAAAAGTTTACCGACGAAAATGGTCCTACGGCCGTGTTTCAATGGATTGATTCTATCGAAGTCACCCTGCGCCAGAGTGGCTGTCCAGAAAACCTGCGCACCGTCAATGCTACCGGCGTCTTCCAATCCCGCGCTCTTGATTGGTGGACGACCGAGAGGAACAAACGAGGAAACGATGCAGCTTTCGGATTGTCTTGGGATGAGTTGAAGAATCTGATGATGCAAGAGTTATGTCCTCCCCATGAACTCCAAAAGCTTGAGGATGAATTCTGGCACTCTAAGCAGGATGGCGGAGATAACGCTGGTTTAACTACTCACTTCAAGCAGTTGAGTATTATCTGCCCTAGTCAGGTTACTACCCCAGATATTACAATCAAGAAGTATATCCGTGCTCTTCCAGATTGTGTCGCAGATTTTGTTCAGGCTGCAAAGACGACAACAATCGAGGAAACCTACCTGCTCGCCACTGAGATCAACGACAAGCGAGTCAGGGTGGGTTATTTTGACAAAACCGCCAAGAATCTGCATCAAGTCACAGCTGCTACCACCACTGAAACCTCTGCCGCACCACAGTCTTCAAAGCTCTCACGACGCAAGAGGAAGAACAACAGCAGTTCCAGCAACAAGAACTGTGCGATTACTGCAGCTTCGCTCCAAACAGTACCAGCCCAACCGCAACCACAACCTCAACACCGCCAAGTAGCGGCACCTCTGGTCAATGCACCGCCTGCCAAGCGTGCATACACTGGACCACACCCGCTTTGGCCTACTTGTACTTATCATCACCCGATGGGTATCGCATGTCGATTCTTTGTTCTTTGCAATATGTACAGCCACTTCACCGTAATCTGTCGTACAGGTCCACGTTAAGCCCCAGCTCCAGCTCAAGGTCAAGCTCTTGCTCAACAAGCTCTACTTCCTTCTCCTCAAGGCCAAAAAGCGGCTCCTGCACCCGCGATCCATGCTAGAGTTTGCTTTGCGTGTGGTCATCCCAACCACTTCGCAAACATGTGCCCCAATTGAGTGGTGAAGAAAGAGCCACAACAGCAGCAACCTCAGCAACAACAGCAACAGCCAGCAGCCCGCGGACGTGCATTCAACATTAACGCCCGCCAGGCTTAAGCAGACAACAATGTGGTTAATGGTACGTTCCTTGTGAATGGTATAGATGCTTCGTGTTTATATGATACTGGAGCCGATAATTGTTTCGTATCACTTGAATTCGAAAAGCTCCTTAATCGTAAGCGCGCCCATCTCCCCTCGACGTTCGATGTTGAAGTTGCCACCGGAAGAACCGTTGCTGTCAATTCTGTTCTACGTGATTGTACGCTTGAACTCAACAATCACGTCTTCCCTATAGACCTTATTCCGATGCAGCTCGGTAGTTTTGATGTCATAGTAGGCATGGATTTTCTTCGTGAAAATCGTGCTGAAGTTGTTTGCTTTGATAAGATGATTCGTTTCTCGTTCGCTAATGGTGATCTACTTTGTGTGTATGGCGAAACTCCTTCAAAAGGTCTCAAACTTATGTAATGTGTCCAAGCAAGCAAGTATCTCCGCAAAGAATACAGAGCTTTCTTGGCTAACATTGTAGTAGCGGAGAAGGAAAAGAAAGGAAATACAGGAGTGAAAGACGTTTCCGTTGTTTGTGAATTTCCTAATGTTTTTCCCGATGATTTACCTGGTTTACCTCCCACTCATGATATCGATTTCCGAATCGACCTCATTCCTGGAGCAAATCCTGTTGCTAAAGCGCCTTATTGTCTCGTTCCTTCTAAAATGCGCGAACTCTTGAGTCAGCTCCAGGAACTTCTTGATAAAGGCTTTATTCACCCCAGCACCTCTCCATGGGGCGCGCCTGTCCTTTTCGTCAAAAAGAAGGATGGATCGTTCCGGATGTGCATCGACTATAGGGATTTGAATAAGCTGACTATTAAAAATCGCTATCCCTTGCCACGAATCGATGACTTGTTTGGTCAGTTACAAGGTGTTACGTGTTTTTCTAAGATCGATCTATGCTCAGGCTATCACCAGTTACGCATTCAAGAGAAAGATATTTCTAAAAACCGCTTTTCGAACCTGCTATGGTCTTTACGAATTTTTTGTTATGCCTTTTGGTTTGACCAACGCTCCCGCAGTCTTCATGGATCTAATGAATCGCGTGTGCAAACCTTTTCTTGACCGCTTCGTCATCGTGTTCATCAATGATATCCTGATCTATTCCAAGTTAAAATCCGAACACTCGCAACATCTACGTTTGGTTCTTGAGTTACTCCATGGAAACCGTCTCTATGCCAAGTTCTCTAAGTGTGAATTTTGGCTGGAGGAGGTCTAATTCCTGGGTCACATTGTCAATAGTCAAGGTATTCACGTCAACCCCGCGAAGATCGAAGCTGTTAAGAGTTGGGTTACACCCAAGAACCCGTCTGTAGTCCGTTCTTTTCTCGGACTGGCAGGCTATTATCGCCGAATTATCGAAGGTTTCTATAAGATCGTTGTACCGCTTACCTCTCTTACGCATAAGGACAAACCTTTTGTCTGGGGAACTAAACAAGAGCCTTTCAAACTCTCAAAGCTATGCTTTGCAACGCTCCCGTGCTCTCACTGTCCGACGGAAATGACGATTTCGTAGTCTACTACGATGCCTCTAACCTTGGTCTCGGTTGTGTTCTCATGCAATGGGATAAGGTTATCGCGTACGCTTCTCGACAGCTCAAGATCCACGAGAAGAACTACACCGCACACGACCTCGAGCTTGGCATAGTTGTTTTTGCATTTAATATTTGGCGACACTAGGAGCCTACAACACATTTTTGACCAGAAAGAGCTGAATATGCGCCAACGTCGGTGGGTAGAACTCCTCAACGATTACGCCTGTGAGATCCGTTACCATCCAGGCAAAGCAAACGTCGTCGCCAATGCTCTCAGTCGACGAAGCTATCTATATAGCATTCATAATGCTCAAGCCCAGCATAATCTCGAAGCTCTTATCCGCGATGCCCAACATGCTTGTTTTACATAACAAACTTTGAAGAAGGAAAGGATTCTAAACGATGGCGCCCAATTCGAGAATAAATCGAATGGTATCTTTCATTATCTATACCGAATCTGGATTCCCAAGCTTACCAATTTGCAACAACTCCTGATGGATGAAGCCCATAAATCTCGGTATTCTATTCATCCCGGTGCTGACAAGATGTACTAGGACATGCGCTACAAGTACTGGTGGTCAGGCATGAAGAAGGATATCTCTCTTTATGTGTCAAAGTGCCTGACTTGTTCGAAGGTCACGGCTGAGCATCAAAGACCCTCTGGCTTACTCGTTCAACCCGAGATCCCAATGTGGAAATGGGAGAGTATAGCTATGGACTTCATAACGAAGCTCCCGCGCACGCAATCAATTCATGACAGCATCTAGGTTGTAGTTGACTGTTTGACTAAGTTAGCTCATTTCCTGCCGAAACGAGAAGACTTTAAGGTAGAAAATTAGCCCGAATCTACACCGATGAGATCATTTGTCGACACGGGATGCCTCGTGACATCATCTCTGACCACGATGGTCAGTTTACCTCGCGTCTTTGGGAAACGTTTCAATCTGCTCTCGGTACTACTCTTAATCTAAGTACCGCTTTCCATCCCCAAACCGACGGTCAGACTGAAAGAACGATTCGCACCCTTGAAGAAATGCTTCGCTCGTGTGTCATAGACTTCGGTGGTAATTGGGACGTGTACTTACCTTTGGTTTAATTATCGTACAATAACAGTTTTCATTCTAGCATCCAAATGGCACCATTTAAGGCATTATACAGAAGGAAATGTCGATCGCCTATTGTATGGCACGAGATCGGAGACGTGCAAATTACCGGTCCTGAGCTGTTGCAAGAAACGACTGAGAAAATCCTCCAAATTCGAGACAATCTATTGAAAGCTTGGAGTCGTCAGAAAAGTTACGCTAATAAACGCCGCAAGCCCCTTGAATTTGACGTTGGCGATCAAGTACTCCTAAAGGTTGCACCTTGGAAGGGGGTGATCAGATTCGGCAAGAAAGGCAAGCTCGCGCCTCGATATGTTGGACCCTTTAAGATTATGGAAAGGATTGGAAAGGTTCCACCTGACTTTCCACGTTTCGAACCTCAGAAAGTGCCTGGCCGATCAGGAATTACATGTCCCTCTCGAAGATTTACAAGTGGACGAAACATTACACTTCGTGGAAAAGCCTGTCGAGATCATGGGACGAGAAACCAAGGTGCTCAGACGCTCACGCATTCCCATTGTGAAGATTCGCTGGGAAGGCAAACGCGGTGCCGAGTTTACCTGGGAACTCGAAAGTGACATGAAGGTGAAGTACCCGCAACTGTTTGTTATGCCTACTTCTTAAATTTCGGGATGAAATTTCCTAAAGTAGGGGAGGCTGTAACAACCCGCTTTTTGGGAAGTCAAAGTACAAGTCAAAGTCAAAGGAAGAAAAGATTGCTAATTGCGATCTATCACTCCTAGCTTAACTATTGATTGTACGTTAATGACTTGTAATCGAATCTTTTTATTTAATCGCTTTAGTTGTAGTATGTGGAGTATCTATTAATAATCGAGGTTTAATCGATGTTTAATCACTAATAGACTTATCGCTAATCGCATCACTATCGCATTCGCAACTCGAATTAAGTGCTCTGGATATTGTTTTACATATGTGTGCTATAATGTGTTACCTGTGCATGTTATGTTTATGTTGAGGTGTTTAATCGCAATCGCAATCGTAATTCTATCGCATCGCAATCTAATCGCAAACGCTAAACGCAAGTTATTTATAGTGATTGTATGTTAGATATATCAGCTAGGTTATTTGTGTAACTAATAACCTCATCTTTTTAACCTTCTTTAGACCTTGCGCGGCCGCGCACTGGTCCTACAAAGAAAGCTTAGAAGGAAAACAGCAAGCAGCACCTGCGCGCCAAAAGGAAACTAACGAATCCTTGCGCCAATCTCCGTAAAAGATAAAGGATAAAAATCATGATAAGCACTCCCGCATAAATAATATTCAGACTTGGATATTATTCACTTCACTGATACCATACAGTAAGGAGCCATAGAGGATTACAGCTGTAATCCTCTAGAAAGCTCCATCATGCACCACCAGACGGTTATAACCGTCTGGCCACGTGTCTTCATCCCAGGCTCTCCTGAAGTCACGATGATTGCATGGAATTGAAGAGAGATCTTCACTTGCCCACTTTCCACGTGGTAATACCCCGACCATTGATCAAAGATCGTGATCCGTGTGCTCTCACAATCGTTAAGTGATTAACGGAGGGAAAAATAACCGCCTACGGAATTAACACTTTCCGTCAATATTTCATCAACAGGTTTTCCCGCCCAAACTTCGGCTATAAATAGAAGGATAATTCAGGTATAATCCTCAAGTTACATTCACTTCACTTATACTTCTTCTTCTTCTTCTTCATAAACCTGTACTTATTCTCATGCCGGAGGGTGGTCACGGAGAGAACCCCCATTCTCCCCGTGGCGAGCCTAACGGTGGTTGTTTTGCAGTTACTGTGAAGAGAAGAAAATCTGTCACCCACGAACCGAACGAGAAGAGATCAATCCTTTTATGCAGAACCTAACCCCCTGGTTTAGTTGATTCCGGTCAGCTAACCAGTGTTTCTTCATTGGCTCCCACCGATTTCTCAGTTTCATTTCATTTCTTCTCGTTTCGATTCACTTTTTTTCATTTTTCAAATGGAAGGAACTTCGACGCACCATCAAACCGGCCCTCGACCAAATTTCGCTAACAATACCCAAGTCGAAGGGATTGTAGAAGAGGCTTCGGATGACAATGAAGTGCAGTACACTGATAATCATCCGAACGACCTGTCACTCCAGGGATACAGCCTGAAATTCCTATAAGCTCAATTCTACCTCCTAGAGAAACCCCTATCTCCTGGTATCTCAGATCCCAAGGAGCAATACATGCCGTATATGCACAACTCTGTGCACAAACTGCTCCTCCTACTCAATCACGAAGGCCTGTATCTCGTACTCGAGCACCATCAGTACCTCATGCTTCCCTTCATAATGCTCCATCACGGGTTCAGGTAGAAGACACAGAAGTTTGCTCTAGATCTCCAGCGAGATATGAGTATACTCACTCTGAAAATCGAAGTAGAGAATATCATGATGAGTCCCATTCTCATCGAAGGTAGTCAGTTCACTCCAGGTTGGGCCCTCGACGGGACACCCACACCAATGAGTACGACAGAACATACCACGAAGGGGACAGTACAAGCGCGTTCAGTCGATTACAACCGAATTACAAAAACTACAAACCTCGTGCGACTTACAATCCTAAAGCAGAACTCGATTACAATTTGATTTACCGCCTGGCGAAAGCAGCAGAAAATTCCAAGTTCATCAGCAAAATCGCTTTGGCTACCTGACGGGTGGTCCGTTGGACAACCCTTAAATGGTTTAAAAAGATTAAAATTCCATGCTTTACTTGGTTATTTGCTTGAACTTAGTAACTACGAGTGTTCGTGTGTTTTGCAGGTAAATCGCTTAATTCGGTTAAATTGGAACACGTAGGTTACGGTTTGAAGAAAGACAGTGCACATTTGTATGTTGGGGGCTGACTTCTAAAAAGGCACGCACTCACATGTTGGCAGTCTAGAGAGAATATTATAATTGACATGGGTAGGCTTTTGATGGGCTTCTTGTAGATACAGCCATCATCAGCATTTATGTGAGGGTCTTGACCTTTTTGATTGGGCCGTAACACATGGGCTTCTGTGAGATGCACATGGCTTGGCCTAGAGGAGGCACATAACAGCCATCACATTAATTCTTTTGGGAGCCGTGACACAAGTCAATAAAAACATCACATCTCATTAATATAATAGACACAACATATTGGCAGCCGACAAGAGAAAGATATATTCCGCAGGCTTCGAGATTTTTGGATGGGTGTGCACATAGGATTATATCTATTGTTCATCAACATCATCACCAATCTCAATTATCACATCATCATGGAAATATACATATTAAAGAGGCAGTGCATCACGTGACATGTGAGACTTGAGAAAAGGAATTAAAGACTTAACAACAATATATTTAACATGGGCTGGGCCGACTTCTTTGATTGGGCCGTTGAGACATAAAATAAGGGAGGCGGCTTGTTGGGGAGTCTTGTACGTGAACAAGAGGTCAGACAACATTGTTTTGGGTGGGCTCCCATATTTCATCGAAAAACATTATTATCATTGGAGAATTATCGACATCAAAGGGGGCAACTTCACATCAAGACATCACATGTGAAGGCAATAAAAAATCACTCATCATCACTTTGAAACCTCATAATTACACTGGCAGGAGGTACACGTGAAGAATTTGGGGGGTCTTATTAATTTGAGGATGATCACAAATTTCAACATAACAACATCATCCAAGAGAAGTGGGCCGCACATCATGGGAGACAACTTGGATGTAGCATCACGTGGACTTCTTGTTTGGACACTAGACCTTTTGGGCCTCCATATCCAGCCAATAGAGGGGACTGTTGGATTCTTTTATTTGGGCCGTTAACAGGAAGTCAAACATCACGTGAACAAAGGCTGGGCATCAACTTCATAAAAGATATCATCATAAAGGAGAGAGCCATATTATCGTGACATCATCTACAATTATATCAAAACTCACGTGGTAAACATCAATTGGGCCGAATATAGTTGTGGACATATTGGACTTTGGTGGGCGGCACATGTTGTCAGGTGAACAAGGGTTGGTGGACATGTCAACAACATCATCTCAATAATTGGTGCGAAAATTGAGAGGGGGTCACGTGGACTTTTGTCAAACATGGGGGCAGATTTCGAGAAGTATAGCATTGGATTATAGTGGAGGGATATGTAACTTATCGAATTGAATGGTTTTTTTATGGAGTTTTAAGATGTCTCATGAGGGGTTTTTTTCGGTTACCAACCACTGACTTGTACACGATTTTGGAGAGCCTGTGGAACGAGATGGGGGAAGGGCTCGGAAGATTGGAGACTTTAACGAGTGCCATGATCAGTTAACCCTCCAGTGAACACTCCGGGTGATGATTCTTGTATTTCACTTTTAATTTAGTTATGTTTGTTTGAGAATTAGATTGTAATTAGGTGTTAACCGAATTGCATTTACATATATACAATTTGTGTGACAGACAAATCCTGGTGATAACCAGAGACGTATTTATGTTGAATCTAATTGTGCCTTTGCTGATTGAATAATTATTTATGCTTGCGGTTAATATCTCTCTGATCAATTGGTATTATGCTAGGATCTTGTATAAGTAATTGGTTTACCATTTAATCAGTGGCATCCAAATAAACAATAATTAGATTATTAAGTGTTTACAGAATCTGAATCCCGGAGTGGTCACGTTCCTATCATTGTTTTTTTCATTTTCACAATACTTATTCATAAAAATTACAAAAATATATAAACTAGCAAATTTCATAAAGTAAGTTTAGATTAATTAAACGGTATTACACTGACCACATGCTCCTCTGGATTCGATACCTGACTTACCCTGTCTATAGGTAATTTTAGGTTTTTGCATAGACCCGACGACAGTCTATCAAAATGGCGCCGTTGCCGGGGAGCTAGTGCGCTTAGTGTTATATCGTTTATTTGATTTAAAAAAAAAAGAGAAAATTTAAAATTTTCAAAACCACAAAAATATATATATATATTTTTTATTTTATTTATTTTCAATACTACTTTTAGTGTTTTCTATGTTTCAGGGCTATGGCAACATTCGAGTGTGGGGAAGATGTGCGGATATTTGTGTGAAGGTGGTGATAGGAAATTGGATCACTTACAATATATGTTGTGTCAAATTTCACCAGGTCAATGTACTCTTTCCTTAGTCTTGATATGCTCATTAGCTTTGAAATATTGGTAGTTAGTTTGTTTGCTTTTGTTTTAAAAAAAAAAAAATACAAAAAGAAACTTGGGGTTTGAGAGTATAAGCAAGTGTTGATGTTCTTGGTTAAAGCGATCTTTTCCTCAAAACCATACATTGGGACAATGTATCCCAAGTGTGGGGATGAGGGGAAAATTTTGAGGTTTTGAAAAAAAAAATTTAAATCAAGCAAAACGATGTGAGAATTTGAACACTTTGAATTAACCTCAAATGATGCACCGGCAACCCTTAATACCCTTTGTTCTTGGTGAGAGTTGAAGCCACACATGTCAATAAATAATACTTGTTTTGATGAGAGTGGCGACGGGTGGGGGTGCATTAGAACTTGTGCCTTGATACGGTTTGAGTCCTTAGTTGATGTGAATGTAAAAAGGATAAGGGCAATTAGGTAGCCTCGTCTTGGTGAGTGCGAGTGTGGGATTTGGGGGGGTTGGACCTCATTAATTATATATATGAGCATGGTTGCAAGAGGGGCGGGGGTTTGGACATTTAGTTGCCCAATTTTGTGCCTAAAAGCCTATCGTTTGTTACCCCTTAGCTAGTTTCCTAAAAATTTACCCGACTTGACCCGGTCTTATAGTGTTAGTAGTTATTTTAGTAGTGTGTAAATACGTTCGATGTTATGTTGAATGTTTAGAAAAAAAAAGTGATGAAAAAGAAAAAAAAGAAAAAAGAAAAGAAAAAAAAATGGAAAAAGCAATGAAAAAAAAAAAGTAATGTTGAGTTGTCTTGTATATAAGTTTAAGTTTGTTTGTTTGTTTATTTCATTATGTAATAAAAGACCGGGCAAGTCCTTCGCTACTTCATATATATTCCATGTCCTACCCATTTACCTAGCCTTGTTACAACCTTAAAAGCCCCTTTGTTTTGCATTCATATTTGACACTCGTAGGAGGAGGACCGATTTAGGTACAAGCCTATAGTTGTGCAGCCGCCCGTTTGCCTTTTGTGTGTCTAGCTTATCTATGCTAGTGCTTACTTGTAGCCGAGAGGAGAGATTTAGAGAGGGGTGTGTTGTTTGGGTGTTAAGAAAAGGGCTAGTAAAAGGATAACATGTTTTTGTTGATCGCGTATGTTATTGAATAATTTTGAATGGGTTGCTTTGGACAAGCAACGGGTAATTGTGGGGATGTGACGGGTGGTCCGTTGGACAACCCTTAAATGGTTTAAAAAGATTAAAATTCCATGCTTTACTTGGTTATTTGCTTGAACTTAGTAACTACGAGTGTTCGTGTGTTTTGCAGGTAAATCGCTTAATTCGGTTAAATTGGAACACGTAGGTTACGGTTTGAAGAAAGACAGTGCACATTTGTATGTTGGGGGCTGACTTCTAAAAAGGCACGCACTCACATGTTGGCAGTCTAGAGAGAATATTATAATTGACATGGGTAGGCTTTTGATGGGCTTCTTGTAGATACAGCCATCATCAGCATTTATGTGAGGGTCTTGACCTTTTTGATTGGGCCGTAACACATGGGCTTCTGTGAGATGCACATGGCTTGGCCTAGAGGAGGCACATAACAGCCATCACATTAATTCTTTTGGGAGCCGTGACACAAGTCAATAAAAACATCACATCTCATTAATATAATAGACACAACATATTGGCAGCCGACAAGAGAAAGATATATTCCGCAGGCTTCGAGATTTTTGGATGGGTGTGCACATAGGATTATATCTATTGTTCATCAACATCATCACCAATCTCAATTATCACATCATCATGGAAATATACATATTAAAGAGGCAGTGCATCACGTGACATGTGAGACTTGAGAAAAGGAATTAAAGACTTAACAACAATATATTTAACATGGGCTGGGCCGACTTCTTTGATTGGGCCGTTGAGACATAAAATAAGGGAGGCGGCACCGCCCGGCGAAAGCAGCAGAAAATTCCAAGTTCATCAGCAAAATCGCTTTGGCTACCCTAGAGAAAGCATAACTACCATCCAATGTTGGCAAGTTTAACGGCATGACAGACCCAGATGGTCATCTTCGGGTCTTCACGAGTGCAGGTTTGGTAGGAGGATGGACCCTACCAATGTGGTGCCACCGCTTCATCCAGACGCTCACAGGTGCTGCACGGTTATGGTTCGATAACCTGCCTGTTGGAAAGATAACCTCATGGGTAGACCTACGAGAGAAATTTTTAGTACACTTCAGCCAACAGAGGAGGTCTATCCGAGATACTGCAGATGTCATGAACATTTGGAGACACGACGATGAGAGCTTAGAAGATTTCATCACGCGCTATAACAAAGAAGTGCTTGAGATAGGAGATGTTCACGAGCACTTGATTATAGCACAGTTTAAATATGTCGTCCGCTGTGACGACATGATAAAGGTTTTGTCCAGAACAGAAGGGCTCCCAAAAAGCTGGGAGAAGCTAATGGCGGCAGCAAAAGTGTACGCCCAGACAGAGAAAAACCTTAGCACAAACAGACCACCACCACCGCACAGCCGCCCAACAGATATGAGCGCCAATGGGAACAAAAAGTTTAAAAAGAATTGGTGTGATTCAAATTCTGGAAATTACATGTCTGAAGATGCGCGAGCCACTATCAACAAACTCACCGCGCAAAGGGAGGCGAAGCAGGAAAACAGAGAGAGGCAGTGGACTCCTCTGACTAAAACTCCAGCAGAGGTGTTAAGCACGGAAGACTACCAGTTCAAGACGCCTCCTCCAATGAAAAATAAGCGCGGCCAAGATCCGAACTAATACTGTGACTATCATACGGATCATGGTCACACTACCAACAACTGTATCTCCTTGCGCACTGAAATTGAGAAGGCGCTCAAGAGCGGCGAGCTCACACACCTGTTGCAAAATGTGCGCAAAGAAATAAAACAAATTACTCGCGGTGAGGAGGGCCCAAATAAAAAGGCGAAGAACTAAGTAGCATTCTATAGTCTCCTCGTAGGTTGGTCAAGCTCTGTAGCTTATCAATTCATCGCAAGGACTATAGTATAAGTTAAATCTCATGTAATTATCCTAAAATAGACTTTGTACGGCCTTTGCACCCTATCCATGAATCAAAACAAAGTTTCTATTATTTCTGTGTCTGTTACAAAATGCATGCAATTCCTTTTGGAAGCGCAAAAACATTATGGTAAATATAATACAAGTCTCATGAGCGGTCAGCGATTACACACATCGCGCAAGACCTTACATTCACACATGAGATTTTTACCACCTTTATTCGCCTTACCTAATCAAAGAAATTGTACTCATGCAAAATATTGTAAGCAAAAACACATATCATACTAGTACTAGCGCACCACAAGCCTTAAAAATTATAAATATACACTGTAGTGTACTAAGCAAAGTTACTTGCGCGGCAACGCATTAACAAAACAGGGATCCACATCCCAAAACCTACAAGCCAATTGTTCATACAACCATAAAAAGAAAACCTATGCTAGGTTTTCATCTTCATTTTCTTCATCTGGGAAAATTTCTTTCAATTGAGCCACATGGTCCTCAGATTGTAGCGCTACATTGATGAGATCCATATCTGGGAGCTGTAAGTTATTAAATTCTGTCTTCGCAGCAGCAAGGGCAGCATCTGTATTAACACCATGGGTAGCGGACTTGCTTGTATCCCAGTCAACCTTCAAAGCGTTAACTACATGATGCGAGCATTCAGCATACCCTTGGGAATATCCATCATTTCGCGCAGTAACCAATAAGCGCGTAACCGTTTTGTCTAGCCCCTCAGAATTCAGAACTGATTCAGCAACCTATATAAAGAAGAAATAGCAAGTAAGGGAAAACGCAAAACAGCTCCAAAAAGTTACAAAGGAAAAACTTACGCTTGCAATTCTACGATCCTTCAGCCATAACATATCGCTCTTCAGCGGTTCAAGCTCACTCTCCGCCGTCGCCCGCGCAGTTTCAGAGATTTCTAACTTTTCTTCGGTTTCAGCAAGACGGCGGGATCCAGGTCTTTCTTGGCAGAATCAACTTCCACCTTAAGTTGTTCCTGCTCAGATAGCAAAGCAATAAGATCTTCTATCTCCTTATCTTTAAGAGCAAGGATAGCTCAGGTATGTACCTCTCATTGTTCGCTCCTTTCCCTGTGAGAACGCGCTTCATCCCGCGCAGCTTCAGTATCAGCTTTCTCCTTCTTCAATTTTTCGATCTCCGTATCTTGTTTCTTCAACTTCTCAACCTCAGCCTTGAGATTGTTGATAACATTGCGGAGACCCATCTTCTCGGCATTATCCTTCTCACAAATCTTTTTCCAGTTTTTGCGCTCCTCGGAAAGAAGGGCAGCTTCAGCTTCCGTCTTTCTCTTCCAACCCGCAACAAACCATTCTTCAGTTTTTCGATTATTCTCAAACTTGTCCTGGTCAGCCTCTAGTTTAGCCCTCAACTGGGCAACACGGTTTTCATCCTCAGTAGCTTTTTTCTTGGATGCCTTAACAGCAGCCCACTCCTTATGCATGTTATGCCACTCACGTACTATGCGGTGCGTACTGGATGTATAAGACGCAGCCTCTTCAAGATAGGCATGACACGTCAGATCATGAAGGCGCCCCTCCTGAAATTTAATCTCCCCAGGTGGAAAGGTTCCCTGTAGCCAGTCTCATCATACACGCCAGTCTGAAAAAGTGTCACCTTTCTTCAGATTCCAAACGGGGACGTGAATTTCAGAGGCGTTCTTCTCCGAATAAGTTCTATAATAATAATCCCCTAGAGTTTCATCTGGGCGGATTGGAGAATTCTTATCAGCATCAAAGAATGAACCTTGGTCCTCAGCAGAGACCTTCTCAATATTCTCAGGCAAAGAACCGGAAGCCATAGGAGGAGAGGTCGTTACAGGGATCTCTTGAGAAGATTTCCCTTTCTCCGAATCCTAAGCAACAAATTCAGGAGTTGTGGATTACCAGTGTCACACCCCAACCGATGGCGGAATCATCGGGGCATAGCACTGAGCGAAACAGATTATCCAGAAGTTTCCATAACAATTATCATTACTATTCAATTTAACCATGCCTCAATCAGTAAACAAATTATTACAGATAAAAACTAGGCAAATAATTCTGTTCCGACAACTCAGATTTAAAATAGAGCAATTGTTTATCAGCTTCTAGAGACCCTTGATCCATTTACTACAGACAACTATTTATTGGGCTCTAAAGCTTTATTCTAGCTTCAACATCCTAACATGTGTGCATCCTAAGCACCTGTCACATACGTTAAAATAAAAGTCAATAAATATAATGTAAAGGTGAGCATACAAATTTGATAATAGCATATAGAGTTCGAATTCGTTTACGCATAACCAGCACGTACACATAGAGAAATGAAGCACATTAGTTATCGACATAGATCCATCGATACCAATGACTGTGGGTTGACTGCCCGAGGCAGTTCGCAATACATGATTACCACCGTAATCCATGCAAGTAATTGTCCTTAACAACCCCCGTGTGAACGGGTGCTGAGTCCAAACTATAGTACTATCATTGCTAAGGCAGGTAGACAGCATTCCATGTGTAAACATAACAAACAAGCATCCATAAGCCACGTATAACATGCATTAACGGTTAGGGTTCAAATAGTATTGAGTAGTGTGTTTGATGTGATTTGAATAGTTGTAACGTATGTAACACACAAAAGTGCTTAAAGCAAAAAGGGATCGAGTATACTCACAGCGGTTGATGGATTGAAGGGAGCGCTTAGCGAGTAAGGTTAGCCTGAATAGATTTGATAGCATAACGATGAGTGACACGTAAAACGATACAAGTGTGAGTGGGTCGGATAGTAGTTCGATCGGATGGTAATCCGATCGGACAGCAATCCGTGCGGATAACAATTCGTTCGGATGGTCATCCGGTCGGACAGATTGTCCGGTCGGATGACTATACGAGCGGATTGTTTCTTCCTATAAGAAAGATGCGTTTGTGTATGATGGCTTGACTTTTGAAGTTTTCGTTGTAGCATTTTGAAAGCATAGAAGTATCTCTATCCATCAAGTCGGTCGATCGGGTGGTTAGTCGTGTGGATGACAATCCGTTCGGATGATCATCTGGTCGGATAGTGGTCCGGTCGGACGGCGACTTAGTGATGAGGTTACTTAGTGAGAGCAAGTTCACAACAGAAGAGTCACTCGATTGGATGTCCATTCGATCGGGTGGCAACCCGGTTAATGAACATGTTGAAAATTGCTTAAGTCTTTAAAGTCTTAGTATCTCATGATCCGAAGAGTAACCGGTCAGATGGTCGTCCGATCGGATAGCAATTCGTTCAATACTCAAACTTTAGATAAGGTTGTTTAAGTGTGGGTCCCAAAGTGTGATATGTTCGGATGGCAATCCATTCGGATGAACAATCCGCTCGGACAGCAGTCCGTTCGGACAGCGTTTCGTTCCGATTGTTCCGTTCGTCTTACACTTGGTCGTTTTGATTGTTTGTCGTTTTGTCGAGACGTTTTGACAACGTGTTAAGAAACAGAACCCTATTTCGACCCAAGTGGCCAGACCGACCAGGAATCACCCTAGTTCGGCCAGTTACCGGCTCAAGACGGTTGTTCTTGTTTAACCCGAAATCGGTGGTCTCATGCGTAGAATCTAGATCTTGGACTAGTACAACACTAAAGATGAGTAGGAGACTAGAACAGAGTCTGATTCTATCGGTTTTGAGAGTATTGTGTGTAAAAGAGTTGAAAGAAAGTTAGAAACCATCTTTCAATCCTTTCTCACCACGTTTCTGTTGAGATCTTTACAAGATCGTTGTGTGTTTGTGTGGAAATCGATTAGATCTAAGTTGTTCTTGGTGGATTGAAGTCAAAACATGAAGTTCTTCAAGAACACATGATGACGTCATCCTAGAACACCCGAAATCTAGTGATTTCACGGTTAAAAGTTAAGATTTAAAAGATAGAAAGGTGTAGGAGTACGTGTAGATCAAGAAAGTACAGGATTTAGGGCGAGATCTTACCTGGATTGAGAGAAATCGAAGAAAATGTGGGGAGCACGAATGGTTCGGTCAGAGAGTTTCCAAAAATGGAAATGATGACAATGACAAGGGTATTTATAGGATTCCAAAAGAGGAAAGGGCTATCCGATCGGATGGTTCACCGCCCAGATGACTATCCGGTCGGATGACATCTCGGTCAGATGGCACCTGACCTGTGACCAAGTGGTTATCCGGTCGGATGGCTATCCGGCCGGATGGCGCTTGGTTCAAGTGTTTGACGCGACGATTTTTGGCGTTTCGTTTTCGATTGCCAGCGGTTCGACATGATAGGGTTTCCTAGTCAAATTACTTTCAGTCCTAACTACTCATATCGAGCGCTGTCTCTTCTCCACTAATTATCATAGTTCGATTTCGATTGCGATTGAGTTCGATTGCGTTTCGAGTTTCGATTGAGTTCGATTGATTCCCACAACACATATAACTAAACATGCACAAATAACACATAAGGCACACACACACGTATAACAATATCTCAAATGCATAATTCTTGTTTTGATTCGATTCGCCGTCGATTTGATTAGCATAGCTTGATTAGTTAACTTTATCGTATTGTTACTTCCTATAGTTCACAGTCGCGAGTTGATTACATAGCGATTAACACACGTCGATTTTAGTAATTAACAACACTTACTCCAAATAATACAATTAAAATAATGAAATTACTATAAGTCAAATCCGTATAATCGGTCGTTGACTTTGACCTAGACTTTGACTTGACTTTTGAAAACACGGGGTGTTACAGCCTCCAATAGTTGAGGGAATTTCGTCCTGAAATTAAGCTGTAAGTCGTACCACACCGTGAATCACTTTGGAGCACTTTCTTTCTCTAGACTTTTTCCAAACAACTGCGGGTACTTCGCCTTCATGTCGCTTTCGAGTTCCCAAGTGAACTCTGTGCCTCGTTTGCCTTCCCATCAGACTTTCAGAATGGGAATGTGCGAGCGTCGGAGCTGCTTGGTTTGGCGATCCATGATTTCGACAGGCTTCTCCACGAAGTGCAATGTCTCGTTTATTTGGAGGTCATCGAGAGGTACAATTAAATCATGCTCAACCAGGCATTTTCGGAGGTTCGACACATGGAAAGTCGGGTGGGCGTTACTCAGTTCCTCCGGTAGTTCGAGTCTGTAGGCGACTTTTCCGATCCTTTCCAGAATCTTAAAAGGTCCAACGTATCGAGGTGCTAGTTTCCCTTTCTTGCCGAATCTGACCACACCCTTCCAAGGTGAATCCTTTAGGAGTACGTAGTCGCCAATGTCAAATTCAAGGGGCTTGCGTCGTCTATCGGCGTAACTTTTCTGTCGGTTCCGAGCTTTCACCAGATTGTCCTGGATTTGGAAAATTTTGCCTGTCGTTTCTTGCAGTAGCTCGGGACCGGTTAGTTGCGAGTGACCGATCTCGTGCCACACAATAGGCGATCGACATTTCCTCTTGTATAAAGCCTCGAATGGTGCCATTGGTATGCTGGAATGATAACTGTTGTTGTACGAGAATTCGACTAACGACAGGTATTTATCCCAATTACCACCGAAGTCTATGACACACGAACGGAGCATGTCTTCAAGAGTACGAATCGTTCTTTCAGTCTGACCGTCGGTTTGAGGGTGGAAGGCGGTACTTAGATTAAGCGATGTACCAAGGGCCTTTTGAAACGTTTCCCACAGTCGCGAGGTAAACCGAGCATCACGATCAGATATGATGTCACGAGGCATCCCATGATTACAAATGATCGCGTCAGTGTAGATTCGGGCTAATCGTTCTACCTTGTAGTCTTCTCGTATCTGCAGAAAGTGAGCTGATTTGGTCAAACGGTCAACAACAACCCATATGCTGTCGTGACCTGATGACGTGTGCGGAAGCTTCGTTATGAAATCCATAGCTATACTTTCCCACTTCCACATAGGGATAGGTGGTTGTTCGAGTAAGCCAGATGGTCTTTGATGTTCAGCCTTGACTCTTGCACAAGTTAGGCATTTTCCGACGTAAAGAGCAATATCCCTTTTCATGCCCGGCCACCAGTACTTGTAGCGAAGGTCCTGGTACATTTTGTCGGCACCGGGATGAATAGAGTACCGGGATTTATGGGCTTCGTCCATCAGAATCTGTCGCAAATTGGTCCGTTTAGGGATCCAAATTCGGTCCAGAAAGTGGAATATCCCATTGGATTTGCTCACAAGTTGGGCTCCATCGTGGTAGATTCGTTCCCTCTTTAGCATGCGTTCATTAAAACACGCATGATGAGCTTCGCGAATGAGGGCTTCGAGATCGTGTTGGGCTTGAACGTTACGATTACTAAGCAGATAACTCCGTCTGCTGAGTGCGTCGGCAACAACATTTGCTTTGCCTGGGTGATAACGGATCTCACAGTCGTAATCGTTGAGAAGTTCTACCCATCGGCGTTGACGCATATTAAGTTCCCTCTGATTAAAGATATGCTGTAGGCTCCTATGATCGGCGAGGATCGTACACTTGGTACCATACAGGTAGTGTCGCCAAATCTTTAATGCAAAAACAACCGCGCCTAGCTCGAGATCATGGGTTGTATAGTTCTTCTCGTGGATTTTGAGCTGACGAGACGCGTAAGCTATAACCTTGTTTCGTTGCATGAGGACACAACCGAGACCAAGGTTGGAAGCATCACAGTAGACAATGAAATCGTCGTTTTCGTTGGGTAGAGTGAGAACAGGAGCATTGCAAAGCTTATGCTTGAGGGTTCGAAAGGCAGACTCTTGTTCAGTTCCCCAAACAAAAGGCTTGTCTTTATGCGTGAGTGCGGTAAGCGGCACATCAATCTTCGAGAATCCTTCGATAAATCGTCGATAATAGCCCGCCAATCCGAGGAAAGAACGGACTTCCGAAGAGTTCTTGGGTGTAATCCAACTCTTGATGGCTTCAATCTTCGTGGGATCGACATGAATACCCTGACTATTGACAATGTGACCCAGAAACTGAACTTCCCCCAGCCAAAATTCGCACTTGGAGAATTTGGCATAGAGTCGATTCCACAAACGTAGATGTTGTTCGTGTTCGGCCTTCGATTTGGAATAGATCAAGACATCGTCGATGAACACGATAACGAAACGGTCGAGATATGGTTTACACACGCGATTCATAAGATTCATGAAGACCGCGGGTGCGTTGGTTAGACCAAAAGGCATAACAACGAATTTGTAATGGCCGTAACGGGTGCGAAACGCGGTTTTGGGTATATCCTCCTCTTGTATGCGCAGTTGATGATAGCCTGAACGTAGGTCAATCTTCGAGAAACACGTAGCACCTTGTAACTGATCGAACAAGTCGTCAATGCGGGGTAGGGGATAGCGGTTCTTGATAGTTAACTTATTTAATTCCCGGTAGTCGATGCACATCCTGAACGTCCCATCCTTCTTTTTGATGAAAAGGACTGGCGCACCCCATGGAGAGGTGCTCGGGCGAATGAAGCCTTTCTCAAGTAATTCCTGGAGTTGGTTTGAGAGTTCACGCATTTCGGATGGTGCGAGTCGGTAGGGAGCTTTGGCAACAGGATTGGCTCCAGGAATGAGGTCGATACGAAAGTCGATATCACGACTTGGAGGTAAACCTGGGAGATCATCAGGAAACACATGAGGGAATTCACGAACCACAGGAACGTCTTTCACTTCCTTCTTCTCTTTCTTTTCCTTCTCCGCTACTACAATGTTAGCCAAGAAAGCTCTGTATTCCTTGCGGAGATACTTGCTAGCTTGGACACACGACATGAGTTTGAGCCCTTTCGAAGCAGTTTCACCGTATACACACAATAAATCACCATTCGCGAGCGAGAATCGAATCATCTTGTTGAAGCACACAACTTCAGCATGGTTTTCGCGTAGAAAGTCCATGCCTACTATGATGTCAAAACTTCCGAGTTGCATCGGAATGAGGTCGATTGGGAAAATGTGATTGTTGAGCTCAAGAGTACAATCACGGAGGACGGAATTTACGACGACTGTTCTTCCAGTGGCGACTTCTACATCGAACATCGAAGAGAGTTTGGAGCATTTACGACTATGGAGCTTCTTGAATTCGAACAACACAAAGCAATTATCAGCTCCAGTATCAAAAAAACATGATGCATAAATACCATTCACAAGGAACGTACCATTAACCACGTTGTTGTCGGCTTGGGCTTGGCGCACGTTGATGTTGAAAGTTCGGGCACGTGCTGCTTGTTGTTGTTGCTGCTGGTGTTGCTGTTGTTGTTGCTGCTGCTGGGGCTCTTGCTTCACAACCCTATTTGGGCACATGTTGGCGAAATGGTTCGGGTCGCCACACGTGAAGCAGGCTCTGGCATTGACCGCGGGTGCCGGAGGAGCTTGTTGACCCTGAGGGACAGTGAGTAGAGCTTGATGAGCAGGAGCTTGTCGAGCACGGCAGTTGGTCGTGAAGTGGTCGTACATATTGCAATGGGCACAGAAATGACAAGCGATGGAAGTCGGGTGATGGTAGGTACAGGTAGGGCAAAGCGGATGTGGCCCAGTGTATGCACGCTTAGCAAGAGGTGCATTGGCCACAGGTGCCGCCACTTGGCGCTGTCGAGCTGGTATAGCTTGAACCGGTGCAGCAGTGATCGCACAGTTCTTGTTGCTGGAGCTGTTCTTCCTCTTGTTCTTCCTCTTGTTGCTCGATGTGGTGGGTTCAGCAGTTGGTGCGGTGGCGGTAGCTTGATGCAGATGCTTCGAAGTCTTATCCCAGACACCAGCCTTAACCCGCTTGTCATTGATTTCAGCGGCCAACAGATAAGTCTCTTCGATCGTCTTAGTCTTAGCCACTTGCACGAAATCAGCAACGCAGTCAGGCAGGGCCCGGATGTACTTCTTGATCGCCATGTCTGGAGTCTTGACTTGGTCGGGACAGATAATGCTGAGTTGTTTGAAGCGAGCAGTGAGACCAACATTGTCACCTTCCTTTTGCTGTATGTGCCAAAATTCATCTTCTAGCTTTTGACGTTCGTGAGGAGGGCAGAATTCTTCCAGCATAACTTCTTTGAGCTTGTCCCACGACAGACAGTAGGCTGCATCGTTCCCTCACTTGTTCCTCTCGGCCGTCCACCAGTCTAGTGGATGGGACTGGAAAACGCCGGTAGCATTCAGAATACGGAGGTCATCAGGGCAACCGCTCTGTCGCAGAGTAACCTCAATGGAGTCAAACCAGTGAAATAATGCAGTAGGACCTCCCTCGCCAGTGAATTCTTTTGGCCCACACGACTTGAATTGCTTGAAACTGAAGTGAGCTTTGACGGCATCTTTAGGAGTTTCGATTCTCGACTCCTCAGACGACTTGCTGACGTTCTCGTAGACATCACTTACGGCCTTTGCTACTTGTTTTGCTATGATGGCAGCAAGACATTTGTCTCTCTTTTCTTGACGAGAAAGTAAGGGATGACGGGATCCAGATGACATAGTCTGCAACAGACATCGTCACAGGACTCAACACATGTATTCGAATCTCACCTCACACGTCTACTATTTACTAAAGCTCAGGAACACGCATATTCATGTAAACACATAATCACGTAGAGCACAAAATCACACAAACACATAAGCACGTAGAGCACAAAATCACATATGCATTTAATCACTAGAGGTACATAGAGACATTTAGTACACATAGAAGCATTCTGACTGCCTCAGAATATAGAAATCTATCATTCAAAGACTGCGATTGTTCGAGAATAGCGTAGTATAAGCGTATATCGTAGCATAAAGTCGTCCATAATTCAGCGATTTGTTAACGTTTTGAGATAGTAATGCAGTGCGAGTTGTACGTGTCGATCGAAGTGAGGGCATAAATCAAAAAATTCTTCCAAAATTAAACACATAAACAGGTAAATGCACATTTTTTAACACATAAAATCGACGAATTATCAGAGTCAGCAGTTGCGGGCTTAGAATCGAAACAGGTAAAAATCGAGGGATAGATTGTCTGCGGCTAGTAGACTTCGACTACCCAAAGTGGTTCAACTATTCACAAGGACTTGTCGTTCACGTTTGGCCTTCAGGACTGTGCTTTTGCCTCGATTCTTAGGCGTTTGGCACACATCCCGTTAGTCATATCGTGACTTCAGGTCGTTGGAGTCCGTCGAGACTTTGGTGAGAGTTTTGTAAAATGTGCGGAACAAGTCGTCAAGGTTAGGGTTTCACCCCTGGCTTAACAACTTCGCCCCTGTTTTTGATAAAATAGAGGAGATTATTCATCAAAATATGGATTTCACTCCTGATTTGGTATAATTCCCCCGCTGAACAAGCGTTCCTTATTGAAAAAGAATGAGGAAATCATTGATAAGTTGATAAAACAGCATTGATCAAGCAATTTAGTCGAGAGTTTGCGGTTTTCACACCTAAATTCAACTTTATCGCCTATTTATAGTTGAAAATTCGAATGCAGTGATAGTGTAGCATAAGCGAGAATAGCGAGAAATAAGCTCGTACATAATCCCTACCGGATATGCACAAGTCGGTCTGTTGGTTCCTAACTATAGACTAGGTATCTAAGACTTCGACCCGGACTAGGTCGAGTCTTGCCTAATTCCCTATAGTTATGGCTCTGATACCAATCTGTCACAGCCCAACCGATGGTGGAATCATCGGGGCATGGCACTGAGCGAAACAGATTGTCCAGAAGTTTCCATAACAATTATCATTACTATTCAATTTAAATTAACATGTCCCATTCCAGGCCTCAAATAGTAAACAAATTATTACAGATAAAAACTAGGCAAATAATTCTGTTCCGACAACTCAGATTTAAAATAGAGCAATTGTTTATATGCTTCAAGAGACCCTTGATCCATTTACTACAGACAACTATTTGTTGGGCTCTAAAGCTTTATTCTAGCTTCAACATCCTAACATGTGTGCATCCTAAGCACCTGTCACATACGTTAAAATAAAAGTCAATACATATAATGTAAAGGTGAGCATACAAGTTTGATAATAGCATATAGAGTTCGAATTCTTTTACGCATAACCAGCATGTACACATAGAGAAATGAAGCACGTTAGTTATCGACACAGATCCATCGATACCAATGACTGCGGGTTGACTGCCCGAGGCAGTTCGCAATACATGATTACCACCGTAATCCATGCAAGTAATTGTCCTTAACAACCCCCGTGTGAACGGGTGCTGAGTCCAAACTATAGTACTATCATTGCTAAGGCAGGTAGACAACATTCCATGTGTAAACATAACAAACAAGCTTTCATAAGCCACGTATAACATGTATTAACGGTTAGCGTTCAAATAGTATTGAGTAGTGTGTTTGATGTGATTTGAATAGTTGTAACGTATGTAACTCCCGAAAGTGCTTAAAGCAAAAAAGGGATCGAGTATACTCACAACGGTTGATGGATTGAAGGGAGCGCTTAGCGAGTAAGGTTAGCCTGAATAAATATGATAGCATAACGATGAGTGACACGTAAAACGATACAAGTGTGAGTGGGTCGGATAGTAGTTCTATCGGATGGTAATCCGATCGGACAGCAATCCGTGCGGATAACAATCCGTTCGGATGGTCATCCGATCGGACAGATTGTCCGGTCGGTTGACTATTCGAGTAGATTGTTTCTTCCTATAAGAAAGATGTGTTTGTGTATGATGGCTTGACTTTTGAAGTTTTCGTTGTAGCATTTTGAAAGCATTGAAGTATCTCTATCCATCAAGTCGGTCGATCGGGTGGTTAGTCGTGCGGATGACAATCCGTTCGGATGGTCATCCGGTCGGACAGTGGTCCGGTCGGACGGCGACTTAGTGATGAGGTTACTTAGTGAGAGCAAGTTCACAACAGAAGAGTCACTCGATCGGATGTCCATTCGATCGGGTGGCAACCCTGTTAATGAACATGTTGAAAATTGCTTAAGTCTTTAAAGTCTTAGTATCTCATGATCCGAAGAGTAATCCGGTCAGATGGTCGTCCGATCGGATAGCAATTCGTTCAATACTCAAACTTTAGATAAGGTTGTTTAAGTGTGGGTCCCAAAGTGTGATCCGTTCGGATGGCAATCCGTTCGGATGAACTATCCGCTCGGACAGCAGTCCGTTCGGACAGCGTTTCGTTCCGATTGTTCCGTTCGTCTTACACTTGGTCGTTTTGATTGTTTGTCGTTTTGTCGAGACGTTTTGACAACGTGTTAAGCAACAGAACCCTGTTTCGACCCAAGTGGCCAGACCGACCAGGAATCACCCTAGTTCGGCCAGTTACCGGCTCAAGACGGTTGTTCTTGTTTAACCCGAAATCGGTGGTCTCGTGCGTAGAATCTAGAACTTGGACTAGTACAACACTAAGGATGAGTAGGAGACTAGAACAGAGTCCGATTCTATCGGTTTTGAGTGTATTGAGTGTAAAAGAGTTGAAAGAAAGTTAGAAACCATCTTTCAATCCTTTCTCACCACGTTTATGTTGAGATCTTTACAAGATCGTTGTGTGTTTGTGTGGAAATCGGTTAGATCTAAGTTGTTCTTGGTGGATTGAAGTCAAAACATGAAGTTCTTCAAGAACACATGATGACGTCATCCTAGAACACCCGAAATCTAGTGATTTCACAGTTAAAAGTTAAGATTTAAAAGATAGAAAGGTGTAGGAATGCGTGTAGATCAAGAAAGTACAAGATTTAGGGCGAGATCTTACATGGATTGAGAGAAATCGAAGAAACGTTGGGGAGCACAAATGGTTCGGTCATAGAGTTTCCAAAAAAGGAAATGATGACAATGACATGGGTATTTATAGGATTCCAAAAGAGGAAAAGGGCTATCCGATCGGATGGTTCACCGCCCGGATGACTATCCGGTCGGATGGCACCTGACCTGTGACCAAGTGGTTATCCGGTCAGATGGCTATCCGGCCGGATGGCGCTTGATTCAAGTGTTTGACGCGACGATTTTTGGCGTTTCGATTTCGATTGCGAGCGGTTCGACACGATAGGGTTTCCTAGTCAAATTACTTTCAGTCCTAACTACTCATATCGAGCGCTGTCTCTTCTCCACTAATTATCATAGTTCGATTGCGATTGAGTTCGATTGCGTTTCGAGTTTCGATTGAGTTCGATTGATTCCCACAACACATATAACTAAACATGCACAAATAACACATAAGGCACACACACACGTATAACAATATCTCAAATGCGTAATTTGGGTTTCGATTCGATTCGCCGTCGATTTGATTAGCATAGCTTGATTAGTTAACTTTATCGTATTGTTACTTCCTATAGTTCACAGTCGCGAGTTGATTAGATAGCGATTAACACACGTCGATATTAACAACACTTACTCCAAATAATACAATTAAAATAAAGAAATTACTATAAGTCAAATCCGTATAATCGGTCGTTGACTTTGACCTAGACTTTGACTCGACTTTTGAAAACACGGGGTGTTACAACCAGTTCCAATATCCACAACTTTCGGCCTGGTAACTTTCTCCGCATCAACAACACCATCAGCTGATGTTTTAACCTCAAGATTTTCTGCCCCAGAGGTTTTCTCTCCCTCATTCTCAAGAGCCTCAGTATTCTTTAATTGCTCAGCAATAGAGACGCGAGGGGAGAAGGCGGAAGCTACTCATTAATCACAGATGACTGCAACGTATGAATAGGAGATTTTTGCTTTTCTGTAAAAACAAAACATACATATTACAATCACTCAAGGCGAATTAAAGAAGAATAACGAGAAATACCTACCAAGAACAAGCTTCAAAATGAAGGCATCAAGGTTGCCTCTTCTGGTAATCTTCTTCTGAACCTTCTTGGCAGGTTGACCATCGACATCCAAACCAACTTGTTTTCTTTTTCCTGATTTTTTCCTCAGGAAGCGCTCAGGACTTGACTCTAAATCAATAGGGTCATCAGGGTTCGATGGAGGAATATCAGCAGTATCCCTGGGTTCTGGCTTAGGTCTCCTCACAACTGCAGGCGCAAGACCCTCCAAAGAATCAGATACCACCACATAATCACACCAGGAGTCAGAGGAATGGTGCATACCTTTCTTCTCTCCGCCCAGATTTTTTGTCTTAGAAGATTGAGCTTTCTCCGCGTCACATTTCTTTGATGCAGCAGTAGCAGTAGGCGCGCGTCTTTTCTTTTCAGGGCCTATGCCCAAGTTAGACAACTCACCTACTAAAAAAACGCAAAAGATTGACTCATCCGAAAGCGCAAAATCAACAGAAATACTATTGCGATAAAAAATTACCAGCACCAACAGCAGGTTGCGCGGTTAGGTCATCATCTCGGGGAAGAACAAAATTCTTCACAATTCGACGGTGTTGGGATTGAACCCTACCAAAGGAACAGATAATTAAAGCCAAAACTGGATCAGAGCAGTGGATCCAAAATAAGCAGATGTTATGTATACAAGTCTCTCCCCTTGAAAGTGGTTTCAACATCTGCTGACCTCCTATCTACTGATCGTACAAACTACTGACCTACAACTGCTGATCAAAGACTAATGAAGACTAAAGCCCTGCTGTTCAATCTACTGCTATGGGTCAAGCTCTGCTGATCATGACAAGTTCTGCTAGGTTCACATCAGTGGAAGGATGCAGCAGTAGTTTAGTTGTCTTTATGTAATGAATTGTAATAACAGTAGTTAGCACAGTAGAGGTTGTATAGATCAGATGTTAGAATTTGTTAGGAGGTTAGATGTCACTTTCATGGTGACGTCAGCTTAGATGCTTCAGTGGTTTGCTCGTGCCTATAAATAGAACAGTGCTCTGTACTGTTCTGTTAGCTCTTTCACCATCTTCTTCCTGGACGAACAAATCACTGTGAGCTCAGGCTGAGGGGGAGTTTGTTACATACTTGCAATTGTAATTGAATCTTGTAATAAATTCAAGCATTCGGTTCAATGATAAACTTGTATGTTAAAAGCAATTCTCCTATTTGATTGTGAAAAGTTTGCTTCCATTACATTCCGCTGCACTACTCATTCATAGATCATTTAAATTCAAACATAAATAACAATCAAAACCAAACTCAGATCCTAACAATTGGTATCAGAGCTTGGACAGTCAAATTTGATTTAACAATCATTTTGACATAAATAGTTTAGCTCATAATCGTTGATACTGATAGTTTGTTCGTTTTGTTGAAAAACAGAGCAAGGTTTAGTCACCATCAAAGTTGATTAATCAGTGCCTGTAAAACAACCAGGATGACGTCACAATCACAAGATGATAAGAATAACATTGGCTCTCTTTTCAAACCACCCATGCTTAAACGTAATGAATACAACATCTGGGAGAGAAGGATGGGTCACATCCTTGCTCAACAGAACACTGGATGTTGGAGGTCTGTTGTTTTTGGTCCCCATGTTCCTATGGTACCAAGTGCTGAGGATGCGAAAAAGTTCGTACCTAAACCAACTAAAAACTAAACTGAAACTGATTTTCAAAAGTTCGAACTCGATGCCAAAGCATTTAGCATCATAGCATCTGCATTACCCAATGAGATCTATGCTGGACTGTTACATTGTAACAGTGCCAAAGAGCTATGGGATGCACTAAAGGAATAGTTTGGGGGAATAGAAGAAGTTATTGAAAACAATAGGGAAATTTTGAATCAGCAGTATGAAACATTTTGTCACATCAAGGATGAATCATTGACTTAGCAGTTTGAGCGATTCAGTTGTCTCATTACTGAACTAAGGCTTGTTAAAGTAACATTTCCAAATTCAACTCAAAATAGCAGGTTCCTTAGATCACTACCAGAAAAAATGGGATATCAATGCATTTGTTACTAGAAACTCTGCTGAGTTCAAAGATCTGACCCTGACCCAACTTCATGGTAGACTCCTAACCTATGAAAGGGAGCTAAACCAGAAAAAGAAGTTGCAAGAGTCTGGCAAAGTTGCTGATGATTATTCATTCGGTAGCACATCTCTTTTTGGTCAGGAAGAATCTGGTAACAGTAGTAAGGATCAAGGTTATGATCACTTTATTGATATAACTGCTGGTGGAAATTTTAACAACCCTGATCCTCACTCTACAAATTATGCTTTTACTGCAAATTGTGAAAACCAGATGTCAGATAACTTGTGCTTTGAACTCAATGATTTGCAACACTTTGATCCCACTGACTTAGAAGAGATGAACATTTTGCATCAATTGGCATTGCTTAGTGTAAGAACAAGCAAATTCTACAAAAGAACAGGGAGAAAATTCCCAGGGTTACATGGGAATTTAAAAGTGGGGTTGGATAAGTCAAAAATCAAGTGCTATAAGTGCAATAGGCTAGGTCATTTTGCTAGGGAATGCAGGAGTCAAACCACTGGTCCAATAATAACTCATCCTAGCTCAAACCCTAGACCACAAAATCAAAGCACTGTGCACTATACCCAATATACCCCTGCATCCCATGTTAACACTGCTCACTATGCTGCAACCCCTGTGCCTGTGCATTATGTTCAAACCACTGTTCCACAAATTCAGTATGTTCAAGCCCCTGTCCCTCAGGCACAAGTGCAACCTGTTGCACCTCAACAAGCTGCTCCAACAGTGGTACAACCAGATCAACAAAGCTTTTTCACCCAAGGCTTTGTTGACTGGAGCAGCATGCCTGATGAGCTTGGTGATGAAAATTTTGCACTCTATGCTTTTAATGAACCTTCTAATGATGAATTTTGCTTGATGGCTTTAGAGTCAATACCAGAAGGGGTAGAAATTGAAGGTGAACAGCTAAGTGCTGAAACAATGGATGAAGTGGCTGAAGCAGTGGTTACTGCAGTTGCTGGTGAACTACTGCTGGGAGAAAATTCAGAAACCCTGATTGGACCACTGTCTGACCCCTGGTCCAAAGAAGAAAAGGAAGAGAAGAAACCAGGTGAGAAAGAAGTTAGAGCTGATGATGAAGATGATCATCAATGTGATTGTGCCATGATGGCTGCTGCTAAGGGAGCTTCTGCATGCTTAGATAGCCTTTGGTATGTAGATAGTGGAGGCTCCAGGCACATGACAGGATGTAAAGCCCTTCTCAAAGATTTCAAAATCCATGGAGGGGGTGATATATCCTTTGGTAATAATAGTAAAGGGAAGGTTCTGGGGTCTGGTACAGTACAGTCTGGAAATGTAAAATTTGAAAATGTCAATCTGATAGACAATCTAAAATTCAACCTCCTGAGTGTTTCACAAATGAGTGATAAGGGGTATGGGTCATTCTTCCCAAAGGAGTGTTGTAGGATTGTTGGACCAGAAATGGTTGAAAAGATTGAAGGAATAATCAATTCTGGAAAAACCAAACTTGTTGCTCAAAGAAGTGGCAATGTTTATGTGGTGGATATGTCAAAACAGAGCCCCATAATTGATGCCTGTCTATTCTCAGCTGCATCAAACAAAGAGACAGAACTATGGCACAGAAGATTGGGGCACACAAATCTCAAGACAATCACTGCCATTTCAAAACAAGGGTTAGTAAGAGGTTTACCTCAAAAACTGTTCACCTGTCCTGAGCATTGTGTTTCCTGCCTAAAAGGAAAACAACATAAAAGCTCTTACAAATCCATTGATGAGTCCAAAACAACCAAATGTTTGCAAATGCTTCATATGGATTTGTTTGGCCCAGTAAAAGTCATGAGTCTTAAGAAAAAGAGGTATTGTTTGGTTATAGTTGATGACTTTTCTAGGTTTACATGGACTTACTTTTTACACTCAAAAGATGAGACTGCAGGCATTCTGCAAGACTTTGTGAAACAGGTTGAAAAGCAATTTGACCTTCCAGTAAAAATCTTCAGAAGTGACAATGGCACAGAGTTCAGGAACAAGGAGTTGGATGATTTCTGTGTGTCAAAAGGAATTGTGAGGCAATACAGCATTCCAAGAACACCAGAACAAAATGGGGTTGTTGAAAGAAAGAACAGAACTTTGATTGAGGCTTCCAGAACCATGCTTGCTGATTCAGGTTTGCCATTAACTTTTTGGACAGAAGCAGTAAACACTGCTTGCTATGTCCAAAACAGGGTTTTAATCAACCCCAGGCATCAAAAGACTGCCTATCAATTGCTGTATAAAATAAAGCCATTGATTTCATACTTCAAAGTTTTTGGTTGCCCATGCTTCATTTTAAACTTAAAAGATTCCATTTCTAAGTTTGCAGCCAAAATTGATTGTGGATATCATCTGGGATACTCAACCACTGCTAAGGCCTACAAAGTGTTTAACACAAGGACCAAAACAGTGGAGGAGACTTTGAATGTAAAGTTCAATGAACTTTCATCAATGAAAATCCCAGCAAATCCTGCAGATTTGTTTGATCTTGATAAATTCACTTTTGAAAATACTGCTGTCAAGACTAACAGTGTAGGTCCATCAGAGGATTCAACAACAGACTATGGATATGAAATCATCATTCCTCACAAGTCTGTCAAAATGGGAAGAGCAGCAGATGTTCAAAACAACTGTCAAAGCTCAACCACTGCTACCTCAACAGTTGTTGACCAAAGTAGCCCCTTAACCACTGCTTCCACATCATCAAGCACTGTTGATAAAAGTCCCCAAACAGTGGATTAAAGTCAGCATGTGTCCACACCTTTGCCTCCTATTCCACCACCTTTTGAAGCCACTGCTGGATCATCAAAGTCACCAGCAATGGTTAGCTCAGATGATTCACATCTGCAGCCCTCCCCACTCAATGCCATTGTTCCATACCAAGGAGAGCTCATCTTCTTGAAATCTCATCCACCAGATCAAATTATTGGCAACATCAATGAAGGGGTGCTCACAAGAAGTCAATCCCAAAACATTTGTCTTTTTGCTGGTTTTCTATTACTCCATCAGCCAGTCAAGTACCAAGAGGCACTGAAAGACAACAGCCGGGTAGAAGCCATGCAAGAGGATCTCCAACAGTTTAGAAGACAACAAGTATGGGAGCTTGTTCCATTGCCAGAGGGTGTAAGTCCTATTGGCATAAAATGGGTCTTCAAAAATAAAACTGATGAAAGGGGTATTGTTGTCAAAAATAAAGCCAGGCTTGTGGTTCAAGGGTATAGACAAGAAGAGGGGATTGATTATGATGAAGCATTTGCCCCTGTTGCAAGACTTGAAGCAATCAGACTATTTCTGGCCTTTGCTGTCAACCACAACATCAAGGTGTACCAAATGGATATCAAATGTGCATTCCTCTATGGTAAGATTAAAGAAGAGGTATATGTTTGTCAACCTCCAGGTTTTGAGGATCCATTTAATCCAGATCATGTCTACAAGCTGAATAAAGCTTTGTATGGCCTGAAACAAGCACCAAGGGCCTGGTATGAAACTCTTTCCACTTTCCTACTATCCATTGGTTTCACAAGAGGTAGAATAGATAAAACACTGTTTTTAAAATGGAGAGGAAAGGAATTGATGATTGTCCAAATTTATGTGGATGACATCATCTTTGGAAGCACATGTAATAAAATGCGTGAAGAGTTTAGGCAACTCATGACAGCTGAGTTTGAAATGAGTGCAATGGGTGAACTCCAGTGCTTTCTTGGTCTTCAAATAAGGCAACTGCAAAATGACACTTTTATCCATCAAGGCAAATATGCCAAAGAACTGTTAAAGAAATTTGAGATGGATGATTGTAAGCCATGCAGTACACCCATTGCAACCAATAAAGTAGTCATATCTGATGAGAAGGATTAATTGGTTGATCAAACTTTGTACAGAAGCATGATTGGGTCTTTATTGTACCTAACTACATCCAGGCCAGGCATCATGTTTGCAACATGTGTTTGTGCTAGATCCCAATCAGCCCCTAGAAAGTCAAACCTTATTGCTGTAAAAAGGATATTCAGATACCTAAAAGGTGCTCCCACACTTGGTATCTGGTATCCAGCTGATGGTAAAATTGAGCTTTCAGGTTTCTCAGATAGTGACTTTGCTGGATGTGACAAGACAATGAAGTCCACCTCAGGAGGGTGCCAATTGCTAGGCAATTGCTTAGTGTCTTGGCAAAGTAAAAAGCAAGCAGCTGTTTCCACATCCACTGCTGAGGCAGAATACATAGCTGCTGCAAGCTGTACAACCCAACTACTCTGGCTTCAAAACCAGTTGTTGGATTTTGGTATCACTGCCTTAAAGACACCACTCATGTTGGACAGTCAGGCAGCAGAAAATATCATCAAAAATCCAGTTTCCTATTCAACCACCAAGCACATTGACATCAGACATCACTTTGTGAGGGATTGCTATGAAAAATGTTTGATTTCTCTGCACCATGTTCCAACTAAGGATCAGCTGGCAGATGTGCTAACCAAAGCATTAGACACATCCACCTTTGAAAGCTTGATCTCTAGGATTGGCATGCTAAACATGGAATAACAGGCAAAATCCTGTTTTTCTATGAATAAAAGCATTAAAATGTTTTCAGAAAATCAAAAATCCATCCTTAAAAATAGCTAAAGATGAATTTTTCATTAAATCCTTAAAAGTCTGCCATAACCACTGCTTTGTTCAGTTCAAAAGTCTGTTCTCCTTAAAAGATTGTCCACTGCTGAAAGTCAACCCATGCTCTCTCATTTCTTTGATAAGCATTGTTGTTCAAAATCAGTGTTTTATCCACTGATATGCTATCCACTGATAGTGAAAATCACCCACTGCTCTCATTGCCACAGTTATCCACTGATCTTGTTCCATCAGTGGTCTTTATAAACGAGTTGTCATTTTCTTCATCAGGGGTTGGCACGTGGACAGTACATAAGACCTTTTGTAACCGCTGCCATGTCAGCATTGACTTTTTCTCTATAAAACCCCCATTCAAAACCCCAAACAGGGTTTTACTGTCGAATTGAATTCTTAAAAATTCCTTTCTCAAAGCAGTTTTCATCACATCTTCTCAAATTTCCTCACACCCACCTTCGATCATCTTCTCCAAAATGAAAAAATCGAAGTCATCCGCAAAATCCACTTCCAAATCACCGTCAACACCCACTGAAACCCCACACAAACCTTCTCACAACATTTTGGGTCTTCTTACAAAACCCGGCACCACCGATGTGTTCGATTCCATCATTGATATCATGTCTGCATCAAAGTACAAAACTTTGCTTACAGCAGATGCTCCAATTTACCTGCAAACCCAGCGAGAGTTTTGGAAAAATTGTACCCTTGACAAACAAGGCGAAGATGTCATAGCCATTAACTCTACTCTACAGGGTAAAGCAGTCAAAATCACACCACAATCCATTTCGGAAGTCTTTGAACTCAATGATCAGGAAGGTACAAATTCTTTTTCCAAAAATGAGTTAAAAATTGATTTCCTTGAAAGAGGGTATGCTGATACAATGATGAAGAGGGATACCTTACAAAATGGTACTTCCCTCCTGCAACAAGATTTTTATGTCATACCCTGTTATTGTGTGTTTCAAATATAACCACCTCTTTTAATGAAATACCGTTAAAGATTCAAAACCTGGGGTATGCTATTCTTCAAGAAGAAAATTTCAATTATTCCCAGGAAATCTTTAATGATCTGGTTAAAATGTTGATAAAAAGTCATTCTTACTTTTTCTAAGATTTTTAAGCTATTATTTTGAAAAAGAAATTTAGTAAGGATGATGCTTTTGCAATAAAAAAAGTTGAATATTTTCAAATAAACAGCCTAACAACTGAAACTTTTACAAGAATGTCAACACCTTGCAAAACACAAGCAGAGGTGCCTGAGCAGAATTTAGCAGCTACCACTGCTCCTCAGGTATCTGCTGCTGAGCCCACTGCTCAAGGTGATCAAAGTAGCAAACCAACTGCTTTGAAACCCACACCTAAAATCACCAAAAAGCGAAAGAAAAAGAAAATTCAAAAACCCCCAAACCCATCAAAAAGGCAACTCTGGAGGATGAGATACCAGAGCAACTGCCAGTGACAACACAAAAGTCACAAGAAACCACTGCTGCTACTTCCTCACAGCAGTTGGTACAAATATCTCAACCCATAGCCGAAACTCCTCCTGTTTCTTCTCAAAAAAGAACAGGTTGTACATATAGGGACACCACAATATGATGCTCTGGAATCACTTGCTTCCATCATCCACAACCCAATGCCCGGGGCCAACTCTCTTTCTACACCCAACCTCACCTCCACAATTCCCCCACCAACTAAACTTTTGTTGGATGCTATTGATTTGAACCAGGCACAAACCAGTCCTTCTCAATCACCTATCAATGGGAATATACTTCAACAAACGACTGGGTCTGTTGTATCAATCATAGTTAACCCACCAACAAGGCCTGAGGAGGTTACACCCTTTGAGTTACAAGTAACTCTTGGTGGTAATCAAAGTGAAGCAGCCACTACAAGTGCTTAACCCACTGGTTTGCATTTGGAGAGTGGTTACATAATAAGACTTCCTTGGAGGCAATTCCTTCCATAGCACCTCTTATATCCACCGGTGAATTTGTCTTGACCACTGGAAACATCAAAAGGTTGTCAAGTGCTGAAGGAAGAAGACCCAGTACCAAGAAAAAGGGGCATCAGTGGTTAATGTTTGGATTACACTCCCTACATCAACCCCTGTTACAACCACTGATAGTGGGAAATCAGACGATCTCATTAAATTGGGTGATGATTTAAAGTACCTGGAATTGACGGAACGAGTTGAAAAACTGGATAACTCTGTTGCAGAAATCAAAGAAATGCTGCAGCAGTTGTTGACAGTACAAAAGGTACAATCCACTGTTGTTCCACCTCAAGCATCTGTTCCACCACAAGCACCTGCTGCAGATGAGATATGGAACCTATTTCAACCTTTTCTCCAACAACAAAAACAAATGGCTGATCAGCAACATGCAATACATGTACAAGAGCTGAGAAACACAATGGAGTCTAGGTTCAAGAACACACAAGCAGACATTAAGGCTATCAAGGCCCACATATTGAAAACCACTGGCACTGCTCCTCCACCTATTCTCTTCATTGATCAACTTCCTCCAGATAATGCCAAAAAGGGGGAGAAAATTAAAGAATGGAAGAAGAAGAAGAAGGGAATAGATGATGGTCTCTACATAGAGCCAGAAAAGGAGAATATGACCAAAAAGATCCCCTTGCCAGATGGTAGCAAAAAGGTTGATGTTACCCAAAATGCACTTGATGAAGTTGTAGCAAGTGTAAAAAGGGACAGAGCGGCAAAGGATATGTAACAACCCTCAGTAAATCCGACACCCTCATAATTTTTCCGACACCCTAATATATTTTAGAATATCCCAATATGTCTTTAATTACACCCCGTATGTGAAAACCGAGCCCGAAATACGTCATAGTATTTAAAATAAATTAAAAACAAGAAATAGTAAGTTGAGGCGGGCCGCATAGACCCACCCCAACTGTTGGATCGTTGTTTGACCCGATTGAGTCGATCAGAAGAGTTTTACATCCAGTTTAAAGGCGGAATCAGAGAACTAGACACAGAAACAGCTTGATAATCTAATACCTGTCACTTATATTGCATTTAACAATTAATTACAACCTTGACAGTAATCCGGCAACACTTCGTTACAGTTCTTAAGTCATGTCAAATGAAATGACAAGTACCCTATTTATACTAGTGTGATTCCACTCGAAATGACATAGTGCATTTTGGAGCGGAATCAGAACTTTCTGATTTCCCACGAAATGGCACCTTGCACTTTCGAGCGGAATCAACACTTAAGATCTGAAAAATTGTTTCTCGAACCTCGAGCACTGATAAAACTATCCTAACCTATTACATGATACAAGACGGAGTCAATAGACGTAATGCACTAACAGACTCCCCCTCGGATATTGACGAAGTCTTCAGTGAGTAATCTTCAATATGACACATCTTCAGTCTTGATCATTCTGCCTTTTCTTTCAAGTTGTAACAATGTAAGCATCCAACAATATTTCTCTTCTTCCATCAGCTTCAGGCTCCCCCTTTCGTCAAGCTTCCGTGCTTTGGGATCGACACCTAGCTTTCCATCTACAAGCTTCTCTTTGCTTCAAACTTGTCTTCAGACTCCCCCTTAGACTCTGCTCTCGGGATCGTAGTCTGGACTATTCCTGCAAACACTCAACCATTCATAAATACAATGTTTTCGTATTATCAATCAATCTTCTCTAATCCACTTCCCCTATCAACAAACTTCATTGATCTAGCAGCATTAAAGAATCCAACTCCCTCACAGTTTATCATCCAAGTCCAAATTAATGACCTTGGAGATATCACAAACTGTTTTTGAAATTTTTGATTGTAATTCAAGTTTCAAATTAATGAACTTGTTTTATTTTTAGAAACACAATCAGCTTACTTAGATTTTGAAACTCAGCATTTCAAATATCGGTTGTCAAAAATAAAGCAGAAATCAAAATCTTTTTGTATTTTCTGAAAATATAAAGCAGTAAAAAAATATGTACAAACATATTTACAGACAATATTTTGTTTGAGTATGCGTCAGAAGATCATATCAGTTTTTGACAAGTCACAAGTACCGTTGAGCTTTTTAACACTTTAAGAATTAAACAATTCACTTAGATTGTCGATATACTGATCCACTTAAATTTTCACACAAATTTCAACTGATTCAGGATACGAATTTGGTGTATTAAGAACTTAAACTCATTCATGTGTCCCACCTCTTGAATATACTCCCGTATCCAGATCCCAATATTCAGTTTTACAGGTAATTATAACACAAATGATATCTGTAAGGGGTTAATAATTTATGAAGAATCATGAGAGCTCAGGTCAGAACAACCGTTCAGCAGAGAGATCATGACTCAACTTGGGTGTGTCCCCTTTAGAGGATCTTTTTACAACAGCATTGCTAAGCAATTTTATTGTCTTATCATATATGCTGAGGGTGATGCTATGTTTCAAGCATTGCGAAAAGTATTATTCGAGGACTAGGTCAGAACTTCCATTCAGCAGAAGTCCCGAAATAATACCCCAGATATCACTGAGTATAAAAACCTAGTATATTAGAAAAAAGAACCTTTCAAACGAGATTTCAGGGGTTACCTATATATCCAAGTAGTGTTCCCCACGAAATAAGGAAGTGTATGAATTTAGGTTTATATCCCGAAAAAAGTTTACTAAATGTGTAAAAATCTACCAACACATCCACGGTGAGATCGTTTAACACATTCTGACTTTCCAATTCTTTAGCGTACTGTAACTGTCTACTGATGTACTATCATTTTCTCTTTTTACACAAAAACTCAATTTTCATTTTTTAATGTTTTTGTCTTTTTTCCAATAGGTTTTTATCATGTTTTTGTCATTTTCAAATTTTCAAATGTTTTTGGATTTTCTAACAATATTTCTCCCCCTAAAATGCAAAACCATTAAAAAAAATTGATAACACAATACTGATAGCTTTGTCTCGCCATCCATTTTCTGCATCTCATGCTCTGTTTTGCAGAAAATATAACACTTTAAGCAGAAAATATAACATACCCCCATGATTTACAACCCATTGATTTTTACAGTTTGAAAACCGTTTTTCAATCTGATGAAAGTAATCATGTTTGTTCAGCCGTGAGGGTTTCCGCATATTCAATCAACACATATTTTTGTATTTTTTTATTTTTGACAAAATTTAAAAACAAACATATTTTTGGTTTTTCAAGGTTTTCAATTTTTAGGGTCTTTTGAAATATTGTTTATTTATTTACAGAAAAACATATAAAGCCTCCTCTCGATGTGCCAGGCTGCTCCAATCTCCAATTTCACAATCTTTGAATTCCATGAGCACCTGCACAAACAAACTACTCAATTACTTGAACAATTTAGCCCAGGTCTTTTGAACCTTAGGCATTTCAACACAATAATTTTCATTCAATGCTGGAAACTCTTTGTCATTTTTCACAAAAAATTTCTCAATTTTAACTTCAACTTTCTCATCTTTTACCAATTCAACATGTTTCTTAACACTCCATGTTTGACCTTTTGGTGTTCCTCGTTTGTAAAAATGTGAATCTTTTTGAACATTTTGATTTTGAACAACAACTCTTGGTTTCCAAAACTCTTGAGGTTTTGTCATATCAACTGTTGTTTTCCAACTTTGTGTTGTTCTAAATCTGGGTGTGTGAGAATTCCAGGTCTGTTTTGAATCAAACCTGTTCTGGTTTAATTTCCAATTTTGAGTCGAAACAAACTTGTTTGTATTGTATCTCGAAGTTTGTTTTGAATCAACTCTGGTTGACCTTTGTCTCACATTCTCAGGTTTTTGTTTCTCAGCATCAATCTTCTTTTTGTCAACATCCACAGGTTTTAGATTAGGACACTTGCGTGCAAGATGTCCTTTTTTATCACATTTGAAACATGTTCTCATGGACATATCTTTGACCTGTGGTTGTTGCTTTTTCTTTTTAACAAAGAACTCATCATTAGACTGTCTCATTTTAAGTTCTTTTTCTTTTTCTAAATTGTCTCCTTGAACAAAACTCATTTTTGCTTGATAATTTGACGTCTCATTTTTGTTTCGATCTTGTTTCTTCTTATAACCCAACCCAGCCTTCATGTTCTTCTTTTTGAAACCAGGTTTGTTATACGAACCTTTATGACTCTTACCAACAAACTTTGGAATCTCAGACTTCTCAATCTCAACCATTTTGAAAACTTTATCAACCTTTTCTGAAATCACATTCTGAATCGGGAATACAACATCTAAGAACAATTTGTCCGATCCAATCATGGTATAAACCAATCCTTTTGAATCATCATTCAAATTTTTCTCGGATTTTGTGTTTTTCAGATAACCATCATGAAGATTTCCTTCATCTTCATCCTGTGATTCAGATTTACCTGTATCAACTGACTCTTCTTTCAACACACTTTCAACGACTTTACCTACCACCTCTGAATCATGAGACTCATCAGATTTGGAATAGGTTATGTCAATGTTGTCTGGCAATTGGTCTACCATGTTGAAAGCTTTTCGACCTTTTCCTCATCATAAAATGCAAATTTTCCCGGTGGTGGAACTTGATGAAACTCTGAACCAATACCTTTCTTGTTCTGCTCAGACTCACCCTCACCCGGTTTTATATTGAAAATTCGTTCAAGCACATATGACGACACGTGAAAACTCTTTAATTTGTTGTTATCCTGTTCTGAATCAGCAATCTGTCGCTTTAACTTAGCAACATCCTCAATATAGGAATTAACAACATCTTGTTTTATAGCATACATTCGTTTAAGCTCTTTGGTTGTTTCAGATAGATAATTCATTCTTGATTGAGCATATTTCATTTCATCTTTTACTTTATCATATGACTCTTTTGTAATGTGATATGATAATTTCATTGAGTCATGTTCCTTTTTCATTTCTTGACAAGCAATTTCTTTTTGTTCGCATTCATTTGTCATTTTCAAAACATTTTCTTTCAAAACTTCATTTTCTTTCTCTAATTTGTTACATTTTTCTGAAAGTTTTTCATCATTTTCTTTAAAAAACTTTTCTTTTTCTAACATCTCTTTGCATTTTTCTTTGAAAATGTTTTCTATTTTTGTGAATTCAAAATCTCTTGTTCTGAATTGCTCATCTTTTTCAGTACAAGCTCTGCACGGTTCCATGCATTTCTTGCACTGATCAATCAGTTTCAAGTTTTCAGAATCAGAATTTACCTCAGTGATTGGCACTTCGGTGTTTTCAGCAACCTCTGTCTACTCAGCAACATTCTGCTTTTCTTCAACACCGACTTCATCACCAACATTATCAGCTTCCTCATTCTCATTCTTTTCTTCTTTTTCTTCTTTCTTCACCTCTTCTTCAATCTGCTGTTCTTCAGTAACAGCTTTCTCAACCTCTTCATTCACAACAACTTCTTCACTTTTGATTTCCTTCACAGCTTCAACTTCAACAGTTTCTGCTTTAACCTCTTCAGCAGCTTTCTTCAGATTTTTCACCATTTCTTCAACATTCTTCTTCATTCTCTCCTCATCCCTTTTTCTCAGACACGATAACATAGCATATCTAATCTCCTTTTCAAATCTCTTAGCGTATGTATCATCTTTCAATACATTTCTATAGTATTCAGCTCTCAACGGGACTTTGAGAAGAACATCATCGAAGATTATGTCTTTCTTGGGAACAACCGGTTCTCCTTCTCTGTTATAGTAGCATTCTCTCTTTTTATCCCATCTTTTGCTACCGACAGCCATCTCATACTCCTCTTGCATAGCATCCATTCTGTTGTAGACCACATTTCTTTCTCTGTAGGTCTTCTCACTCAAGATCTCTTCTCGAGTTTTCTCTTTGATCTCAACTTTTTCTTCACGGATTTCAGCAGTGTCTTTGTCTTTGTTTTCATCTTGAATCTCAGCAACAAAAACAAACTTTCTTTCTTCTGTCATAGCTCTCCCATGAGCTGTTTTACGAACATTCTCTAAACGATCTTATTCTGGACAAACTGTGCTCCAGTCAAATCCTTCATCAGGATAGATTACTGCATATGCTCTTGACTTTTCTTTTGGTTTATCTTCAATCAACTTTGGCTCTTCTCTGCTTCGATGGTAGATTGCCTTTCGATAATAGTCATCGTTGAAAGGACGTTCACTTCCTTCAGCAACTTCAGAGTTTCTGCATTCTCTTTTGAAATGACCCTTTTGCCTACATCTGAAGCAAGTCACTTTGGATTTGTCAAATCCAAGCTTTGTTGATGCACCTCCAAGAGATTGTTTTCCGGTAATCTCCATATACCTCTGAGCTCTTCGAATACAACTAGCTAAACACCAACGGATGTCAATGAGCTCCATTTCTTCCGGATCAATCTGGTCGTAATCTTCTTTGGTCAATTCGGAGTTTCCAATTTTGCCAGCTACAAGACCTTCATATGATTCCAGAACAGATGCAAGGAAACTCATTTGTTGCTTAGCTGCATTTATGCTCATTGTAGGAGAATTCTTCAGTTTAAGAGCAATGTTGCACAGAATTTCTTCAGATTCATCAGAATTTGTCTTTGAAGATGAATGTATCCAGAATGATGACTTATTGACGTTGTTGGTGGTTCTTTCATCTTTTCACCACTAAATGCTGTTTTTGGTGAACCAACGCCTTTATCAGAAGGCACACTGCCTTTGTAGTACAAGCCAACGTTCTGTTGATGTGAAAAATCAGTCATCCTGTTTTGCTTTTGTAGCTCCAGATCATGACTTTCAATCTTTTCAAACAAAGCATCAAGAGTAATTGTATCATACAAAGCATCATTTTTCAAAATAAAAACAAACGTTTGCCACTGATCAGCTCGTGGTAACTCTTCAATCACTTTATCTATAAGTTCCTCTCTTGTTTTATTTATCTCTAATCTCTCCAATTCAATTTTAAGATGACAGAATCTCTCAATCATTTGTCTCACTGTCTCTCCTTTAATATTATCAAACAGATCAAATTCTTTCTTTAATAAAGCGATTTTGTTCTTTTTAATCTGTTTACCCCCCTCAGCTTTAACTCGTAAAGCTTCCCAAACAGATTTAGATGACCCGTCATGAGTTAGTAAAGCAAAAATATCATTTCTGATTGCTGACTGGATCAATGCTATCATTCTCTGTTCAGCTTCGTATTCAGCTTTATCTTCCCTGGAAAACTTCTTGAATACAAGATCTTCGCCTTTATCATCTTTTGGTTTTTCATATCCATACTCGAAGCAGAACCAGCTTTCATGAGCATACGCTTTTGCCCAGTTGATGAAACGTTCTTTCCACCAGGTATAATCTTCAATGCTTTTCAGAGTTGGTGGCTTTGAGTGAGTTCCGTAAAAGTTATCGTGCTTGATGTTCTCATTGAGCACCTTAGTGATGGTTTTTGGTGTAACATTTGCAACCTCAGACGATTTGGTTGTGAACGCGTTGAAAAACGTGTTGTAGAATTCCTCAGCCATGATGTAAACCTTGAGACATACAATCAAACAAACACAATTAGTACAAACAATATCAAATATTTTGAAAACAGATTGACACTCGATCGACGTGAAATGATTTTGACACAAAAATCCTATTTTCAAGCTGAATAAGACTTTCGAGCAAAATCACTTTTGGAGTGGAATCACAAATTTGCACTTTGGAGTGGAATCAGAAATTTGCACTTTGGAGTGGAATCAGAAGTTTGCACGTTGGAGTGGAATCAGAAGTTTGCACTTTGGAGTGGAATCAGACAACCCTTAGGAGCGGAATCAAGTAAAATGTCAATTTGAAGCGGAATCAGGATCAACTTTCAGACTTTCTGAGCGGAATCAACCAAGAGCGGAATCACTTCGGAGGTCAATTTTGTCCATTTTTAGTTCGTATTTTAACATAAAACTTTCAAGGGTTTGTCTATGTCCAATATTAAACAGTCTGTGAAAATTTGAATCAATTCGGACCGTGAAATCTTGTTCAGATTGAAAAAGAAAGTGTAGAAGTCAGAAAAATGATGATATCAAGCTAAACTCTTCTTCCTGAGCTCTGATACCACTTGTTGGATCGTTGTTTGACCCGATTGAGTCGATCAGAAGAGTTTTACATCCAGTTCAAAGGCGGAATCAGAGAACTAGACACAGAAACAGCTTGATAATCTAATATCTGTCACTTATATTGCATTTAACAACTATTACAACCTTGACAGTAATCCGGCAGCACTTCGTTACAGTTCTGAAGTCATGTCAAATGAAATGACAAGTACCCTATTTATACTAGTGCGATTCCACTCGAAATGACATAGTGCATTTTGGAGCGGAATCAGAACTTTCTGATTTCCCACGAAATGGCACCTTGCACTTTCGAGCGGAATCAGCACTTCAGATCTGAAAAACTGTTTCTCGAACCTCGAGCACTGATAAAACTATCCTAACCTATTACATGATACAAGACGGAGTCAATAGACGTAATGCACTAACACCAACATTCACGCGGGCCGTGTGAGATCATCAAACGCGGAGACACCCGGTGCTGACACGTGTCGACATCGTGGAGGACCTACATGCTGACCCAGCTAAGCTATACATTGACCCAATGTCGATGCGGGCCGCGTAAGGCTTTGCCTACCCTTACGCGGGCCGCCTTAAAGTCGAGTTCAACAACTATAAATAGATGGCATCGGATCTCAGTCGAACTCGCTCACAATTTCATTCTCAATCACAATTTCTGTAGTGAAGTTATTATACCCGGGTATTATACCCCTAATTAGGGAGGTTCTGCTCCGTTGTAAGTATTATAACCCCGATTTCATAATAGATACGCTGCCCGATTGATTTAGGGTTCCGTAACAAATGTCGTGGTTCTGCCCGACGTAGTTGTTGGAATGCCGTCTCGGGGAGGGTATCATTAATATTTTCAAAGGGTTATGATACTAACCTATGTACATTTGTAAAAATTATAGATTATTCCGAGGAAACCCTTACACGAAGTCTAAAATAGCAATGTGAGTTTATCCTCTTTTTGTTAACCATTTTGTAAATGTTTTACAAAACCTTAATTGTTTTACAATGTGATTAAGCGGTGATTGAGTCTTTGTAGTTCTTCAATTACTGCCGGTATGTTGGGGTTTTGTATACAAAATATACTAAACTGTGAGTAGTAAGTCGAGGATGACAATACGTTACCATTGGACAATGAGTTAGCCAATGTGTAATATGACCCACAAGTCAGTGGATTGATAGTACTAGATGGAGTAATTGTGTAGGAATAAACAATGTGATCGCTCTCAATACTGTTTTAATTGATAAAATGTTTCTTGATTAAACTGGGATTCACTCACCAGTATTTCCCGCTGACAAATGTTTTTAAAACATGTTTCTGGTAACAAAATGTGATAGCCAATTAGTAAAAAGCCAGCTGGAGAGCATTGAAGGCTTGGGGAAAATGTGGCTTTAAAAGTTACCTAATAAATGATGTTTTAAATTCAATAAAATAGGGATTATCCCTATAAATGTATTGTAATAAGAAACTTGGGTTTTACCCATGTGAATATTAATAATAATAGATATGGTGGTTTTACTCTGATAAACATTTCCTAACTACGGTCCTGATGTAAATTCCGCTGCCAAATTAACACAACTGATACCACCGAAAATCTGAGCTCGCGTCCGCCCGTTCCCAGGATAGATAAGGGATCGGGGGTTGCGACAGAAGGTGGTATCAGAGCCTAGCCACTAGTCTGAGCCAAAGAAGTGTTCTGCTGACACTTAAATTCTAAATTTTGTGTTAGGAAATAAATTACAGAAATACGTGCATAAGTGTATTTATTTGTTATTTGACTATTTGTTAGTTTTCAGTATGAGTGATCAAGGACCCTCAGACATGAGTCGTCAGTTGTCTGAATCACCTAAGAGTGAAGGTACCTCTTCACAGCCTGCCCTTTCTGGGTATACTGCTGATCAGGAAGAAGGGATATTTGCCTTTAAAGCTCAGTCTGAAGAGCCATTCCCTCATATGAAACGAGGATGGTTCAGTAAGGAAGCGTTTGCGCGTAGGAAAAGAATGCGAAAGTTGAAACAGCAAAGAGCCTTAGCAGCCGTTAAGCGAGAGACAGATACCCATACACAGGATATGCTTAATAGAAGCCTAGTCAATTTCCATATCCTAGCTACAACTGCTGCTGACCCAAGTCTGGAACAACTAGTAGCCCCACAACCACAAATCCCGGAACAACCCATGGAGATAGAAAACCCTGAAAACCAAGTGGAGATGCATGACTTTAACCCAGAAGAAATTCCTAGGGTACCTGCACCAAACCCCCTAGACCCAAATTACGACCCCTGGTGGGATGACAATAGGGACTTTGTGCAACGTTACCCTATCCATGAATACCTACCCATACAGAACATAGGAGCCTACCTAGGTATGGACCCTTTAGATCCCTATTACCATAATGACTATATTAGGGAGATCTTAGAAGATCCTTACCAATTTCAGGAACTTTCACCCCCATATCAGGAACCTGCACCCCAGATTCCAAACCCAGTCCTAGAACCTGCACCCCCAATGAGTGCAGAAAACGTCCAAGAACTTAGGACTTTCGGTGAGGAAATTTTAGAAAGTAGTGAGAGAATGCGTCAGGTGGGAGAGCGTCTCGTCTGGAAGTATGACGAGCGCAATATGGATTTCTGGATGAATCCATATCAGTGAATGTGAGAATGGAGAAAACGGTAGTAGTAATAATAATAATAATAATAATATAATAAAATATGTGTGTACGGATGCCTATTACTAGTAGTGTAACTTTATTTCTGTCGGTATTGTAATTTTATTTCAGTACTAGTGTGTAATAGACGCATAGTATATGGAAATAGAGTATAGTCGCAATGATCGACGCTTTTGGAAAAAATGCGTGTCATGTGATTGACAATATTAAATATTATTTTGTGATATTAATTATTGGTAAATGTTTAAAATTCAGATGGCCGACGACGGAAATCAAGAAAATCTTAATAACGATAACTAGAGTAACATTAACGTGGTTAATGAGAATCCAAGCGACAATAACCATGGAAACCAAATGGATAATAGTGTCGTTCAACACATTGTGGCACAAGGAATAATAGATGCAATGCCATTTATTATTTAAATAGTTCAAGAAACGAATAATAAAAGTAAACATAGCAGTAAGCGACCAATTGAACCAGAACACAGTGTGAACAATGGCCCTGTACTTCAAATGCCCATTCCCAAAAGAAGAAGAACCATGCCTCATGGTTGTTCTTACAAGGAATTATGGTCCTCTAAACCAATAGAATTCTCGGGCAATGAAGAACCTATTGCAGCTCTACGCTGGATAGAAAAGACTGAGGCTGTTCTGAAAATAAGTAAATGTGCGGAAGAAGACAAAATTATGTTTGCTTCCAATCTATTCAAGGATTCAGCCTTAGAATGGTGGAACACTATCCTTCAGTCTAGAGGAAGTGATAGGGTTTATAGTATGGATTGGGAAGAATTTAGGAATATGGTAGAAAGGAAATTCTGTCCTCCTAATGAAAAGGAACAGATTGCAAACAAATTCCTAAATCTTAGAATGAATGGAGTGGATAGTAAAGGGTACACTAAGTTATTCTTTGAATATGCTAGAATAGTACCAACCCTTGCATCACCAGAACCGGTATTAATCTCCCGTTATATCTTGGGATTAGTTGGAGAGATTAGACATGTAGTCCAGGCAGCTAGACCTCAAACTATAGAAGAAGCTATAGAACTAGCCAATACCTTGACAGATGAATTAATCCGTACTAGAGAAGAAGACCAGAGGAGGAACCTAACCTAAAGGCTTACCCAAGAATTCCGTTCTGGAAATTACAATCGTAGGAATCTGGGTTCTACCTCTACACCATACTGCAAGGTCTGCAAGAAAAAGCATTCGGGAAAATGCTCCACTCTCTGCAATTATTGCAAGATGCTAGGACACAAGGAAGAAAATTGCAGGAAGAAATCCTGTCACACCCCCAAAATCCACCTGCGGAGTATCACCGCTTGGAGGCGTGACTGACCAGGATCAAACCACTAATCATATTGAACAAGTAAATATTTAATGTAAAAGTCCAACCAACACGATTAATATCCAAAACAAACATAGTTAAGTTATGAGCGGAAGCATAATGTTCAAAACCAAATCCAAAGTTTAATTATCCAAATGTTTAACATGGCACACAGCTGTCCATGTCCCACAACGACTCTTCCTTGTGCAAGCTCCAGCTCAGTACCTATAGACCTGCAAAGCATGTAGTAACGAGTCAACAACTAGTTGAGTGAGTTCACGTTTGGTTGTCCAGTTTATAGTTATACCGAAAACACAGTTTGTTCTTTACCAGCTATACAGCCGTGGGGGTTACCCCATAGTTCGAAAAACGTTTATTAGTTACCCGTTCTTACGTTGGCTATTCCAGCCCGACCCTATGGCCGTGGGGGCTACCCCGTGTTTAATTCACCAGACTCGTTACCATATCGACTACTAACGTTCGTCATGTTTAAGTGCCCTAACGTCTGTGTCTATCATCACTGACGTGCCATAGTCCATTAGTCCACGCCCGTCCTCTGCGGCACGGTGTGAGGTTTGTTAAACCTAACAGCGCTATTTAACTAATGACCCGTTCGCCATTGGCCTCGGCGATTAAGTCGATATAAAAGGAGGGACTTCGTTGATAGAGTTCTAGTCTAGTATAGTTAAATCCGTCTCATACTGGACGAGGAATCTATGTTCCTGATTACGTCTCAACAGGACGAGGAATCTATATTCCTTAACCCATTCCCAACCCCTGGGAACCCCATGCTTTGTAACGAAGTGTGAACTCACCTTGGTTTGCTCGGCAGATTACACAGAAAGGTCAAGTCTATCAGCTAGTGGTCAACCACGTCCTAACATGGTTACCATACAAAGTCAGGTTTTGGTTCCAAGTAGTGCACACAAGTATCACATAGATAGCATATAAGAAACACCTACGAATCATGGCAACATGCAACATCACGTTCAACAGTTAAACATATTCCACTAGTGCGATCAAGAGATTGGGCTCGCACAAGTCTAATGGCCTTGTGCGAGTCATACGTTGAAGCCCACTAATACCCGGCCCAATAACAAGAACCCAACATATACATAGATACGGTTCAAATAACAACAACAAACAATCTTGTGCGATCCGAGTGAGCTTGTACGATTGAAGCTAGTCCAGCCCAACAAGTAGGCCCAACACATGTAAACCTACGGTCCATTAACAACAAACAACAACTATCTTGTGCGACTGGGAACTGCTTGTGCGATCAGGTCCTCTTGTGCGACCTGATCAGCTTGTGCGAATGGGCTCCTTGTGCGACCAGGAGTGTTGTGCGACCAGCTTTAGTGATCCGAATAATATGGAAATCAGTTACATAACACTTATCTTGCAAATCAATTTACAAAGTTTCCATTTATGAAATATCAATCAGCAATTCTAACAGTTTCCTACATAATTAATATTAGATCAAACAAGGGTTTTCAACATCCAAATTCATATGAACCCTAAATGATTAAGATCATAAATCATAACTTAACAATACATAAACACATTAACACGGGTCTCGATCACTAGCCTATATCCGATTATAAGATCACAGTGATTCATTTAACTCTTAATACATCACAACCGATTTCTTTCTTTCCATGAAAACATGCTAGCCGCTTAACAAGTAATCATATTCTTAGAGCAATAATATGCAATCCGATTCATATGAACAATATCTAACAAACATATGTAAGTCGATTCCATGAACACTATAATCAACCCTTCGGATTCGAATCAAATACATATCTAACCGATTACATTCATCATGCTTAATCACATACTAATCAGAACAATCATAACAATACATCAGCAATCATATCGAGCATACATAACACACATCATGAAACCATCAAACAAAAGTTAATATACTAACCGAATAGAAAAGGTATCCGAACAAGAGAATGATCCGAACCCTAAGAACTTCGATGAGGAGGATATTTGGCTGCCTTCGGTTCGTGAGAGAGAGAGAGGAGAGCTAGGGTTTGTAAGTTTGTTGTGAGATTGCAAGTAATGAGAAAACAATTCCCTAAAGATGTGTGTAAGCGAATAAGAGGAGTGGGCCGACCCTCACTTGGGCCGCCCTTGATCCGAATACAAGTTGTGGCCCGAATGGGCTTGTGCGAGTGGGTTGTGTTGTGCGTTTACATAATTCATACTCTCATATAACATATAACACAAAGTCGTATATAATCTCATTAATTCAACATATCAACTAATTATACCAAGTTCAAATACGTTACATCAAGTACGTTGATAAGTTCGGAAAATACGAGTTGTCACAAATCCAGTATTGGATTATGCTACAACTGCAGAGAAAAAGGTCATATCAGGCCAAACTGTCCGAAATTAGCTCCAGCTACAAACAACAAGAATACTAAAAATGCTAGAGCACTTTTTCTGACTGCAGATGAAGCCAAAATGATTCCAGATGTCATAGCTGGTACGTTTTTAGTTAATGATGTATTTGCTAAAGTATTATTTGACTCTGTTCCAAACCAAAGTTTTATTAATACATCATTTTGCAAAATTCTAAATCAGCCATTAACTAAACTACCACAAGAATGCTTAGTAGAGACTGCCAATGGAGAAACCGTTAGGATTTCTGAAATCTTGCAGGGAGCAAGAATAGAAATTTTAAATCAGAAGTTTGTTGCGAACCTTTATCCCATGAATCTGGCAGGATTTGATGTCGTGTTAGGAATGGATTGGTTAATAGACAATAAAGCCAGTATTTTATGTGATCAAAAGTCAATTCAAGTAAATTCACCAAAAGGTAAAACGATCACAATTAAAGGAGATAAACCAATTAGATCCACAAAATTCATCTCTGTGATGAAAACTGCAAGTTCTATAAGAAAAGGTTCTATAGTGTATTTGATTTCTATAATCACTAACACTAAAGGAAAAGAACTAAAAGACATTCCAGTAGTATCTCAGTTTTCAGATGTCTTTCCAGAAGAATTACCAGGACTACCACCCGACAGAGAAGTTGAATTCAGAATTCACGTGCTACCAGGAACAACACCAATTGCCAAAGCACCCTACCGTTTAGCACCCGCTTAAATGCAGGAACTGAAGAAACAATTAGATGAATTATTGGAAAAGGGATTCATACAGCCAAGTTCGTCGCCATGGGGAGCGCCGATACTGTTTGTTAAAAAGAAGGACGGATCAATGCGTATGTGCATTGACTACCGTGAATTAAAAAAAGTCACGATTAAGAATCGGTACCCATTACCGAGAATCGATGATCTGTTTGATCAACTACAAGGAGCTCGATTTTTCTCTAAAATCGATTTAAGGTCAGGATATCATCAGTTAAAGGTACAGGAAGAGGACATTCCTAAGACCGCTTTCAGAACAAGGTATGGCCATTATGAATTTACTGTCATGCCATTTGGTTTAACCAATGCCCCAGCTGCATTTATGGACATGATGAACCGAATATGTAAACCATATTTGGATAAATTCATAATTGTCTTTATAGATGACATTCTAATTTACTCTAAGAGTAAAGAAGATCATGCAAGACATTTGCACACACTTTTGAGTTTATTAAGAAAGGAAAAACTTTATGCTAAGTTTTCAAAGTGCGAATTTGGGTTAGAACAGGTACTATTTCTCAGACACCTAGTCGATCATGAAGGAATTCATGTAGATCCAACAAAAATCGAGGCGATTACCAAATGGAAAACCCCTGAGTCCCCAACCGAGGTTAGAAGTTTCTTAGGATTGGCCGGTTATTATAGAAGGTTTATTCAAGATTTTTCTAGAATAGCCATTCCCTTAACTAAGCTAACCTGTAAAACCATTAAGTTTGAATGAGGACCAAAACAAGAAGAAGCATTTAGAATCCTTAAGCATAGATTAACCCATACACCCATACTAGCGTTACCAGAAGGAACTGAAGACTTTGTAGTCTATTGTGACGCTTCTAAATTAGGTTATGGATGTGTATTGATGCAACGTCAAAAGGTTATAGCCTATGCATCCAGACAACTTAAGAATCATGAAGAGAATTATTCAGCCCATGATCTAGAACTAGGAGCTATAATTTTTGCTCTTAATATTTGGAGACATTACCTTTATGGTAGTAAGTTTATCATATTCACTGATCATAAGATTTTAAGGTATATTTTCAAACAAAAAGAGTTAAATATGAGGCAAAGACGTTGGATGGAATTGCTTAGTGATTATGATTGTGATATTCAGTATCATGAGGGAAAAACAAATGTAGTGGCCGATGCTTTAAGCCGAAAGTATCATGAAAAGCCAAGAAGAGTACGTTCTCTTAAATTAAATCTGTAAGTAGATTTAAATGATCAGATAACAGAAGCACAAGAATCAGTAATCAAGGAAGATACTAAAAAATTGAAAGGTATGCTGAAAGAGTTAGAACAAGGAACAGATGGAATTTGGAGATTCCATAAAAAGAGAATGTGGATACCTAAATTAGGAAACCTACGTCAATGTATATTAGAAGAAGCCCAGAAGTCTAAATACACAATGCATCCAGGAAGTGATAAAATGTACCAGGATTTAAGGAAAAATTTCTGGTGGATAGGAATGAAAAAGGACATAGCAGCCTATGTTTCTAAATGTTTAACTTGCTCACAAGTTAAAGCAGAACACCAGAAACCCTCGGGTTTGTTACAGCAATTAGAAATGCCAGTATGGAAATGGGAATTAATAACAATGGATTTTGTTACTAAATTACCCAAAACAAAGAAAGGCAATGATACAATCTGGGTGATTGTAGATAGGCTAACCAATTCAGCTCATTTCCTACCAATGAAAGAAACTTTCAGTATGGAACAATTAGCCAAATTATATGTAAATGAAATTTTTTCTTTACATGGAATTCCTTTATCAATTGTTTCTGATAGAGATAGCCGATTTACCTCTCATTTTGGTCAAGTTTCCAAAAAGCCATGGGAACCAAGTTAAAACTAAGCACAGCTTATCATCCTCAAACAGATGGACAAAGCGAAAGGACAATTCAGAAAATGGAAAACATGCTTAGAGCTTGTGTAATTGATTTCGGAGGTAATTGGGACGATCACTTACCTTTAATAGAATTTTCTTATAATAATAGTTATCACACAAGTATCAATGCTGCACCATTCGAAGCACTTTACGGACTAAAGTGCCGAACCCCAGTCTGTTGGGCAGAAATTGTGGAAAAGCAACTATCTGGACCTGAGATAGCGCTGGAAACAACTGACAAGATTATTCAAGTCAATGAACGACTGAAAGCAGCACGTGATCGACAGAAGAGTTATGCTGATAACCGACGCAAGCCATTGGAATTTCAAGTAGGAGATAAAGTATTGTTGAAAGTCTCTCCTTGGAAAGGAGTAGTAAGATTCATCAAACGGGGAAAGCTAAGTCCCAGGTATGTTGGACCTTTTAAGATTATTAAAAAAATAGGACATATAGCCTATCAGCTACAACTGCCAGAAGAAATGGCAGGAATACATGATGTATTTCATGTATCTAATCTCAAAAAGTGTTTAGCTGATGAATCGCTAATAGTACCTCTTAAGGATATAGAGGTAAATGAACAACTAAAGTTTATAGAAAGGCCTCTACAAATTGAAGACAGGAAAGTCAAGAACCTCAAGCATAAGAGACTAGTTCTGGTCAAAGTGAAATGGGAATCCAAAAGAGGACCTGAGTACACATGGGAGCTTGAATCTGAAATGAAAAAGAAATATCCGCACTTGTTCCAGTAGATCTCGAGCACGAGCTCTAAATAAGGTGGGGAGGATGTAACAACCCTCAGAAAATCTGACACCCTCATAATTTTTCCGACACCCTAATATGTTTTAGAATATCCCAATATGTCTTTAATTACACCCCGTATGTGAAAACCGAGCCCGAAATACGTCATAGTGTAACACCCTTATAATTACTACTCGAATTTAAAAGATAATCCATAATAATTTATATAGAAGATGACCCATTTAAAACATAACTTCCAAAAGTAAAGTTCAGAGGTAACAAACATTAGTCAACTACTGACTAATTTAACATTCATAAGTTGTTTAGCAATTTAGTTACATCAAAAACAACGTCTATTAGAGTTAGATAACGCGGAAGCTTTAAAAGTTGTGTTCGGTTCTTTCAAAAGCCTGCTTGACCGTCATCCGTAAGATCCACATCCTCACCTAAGGTCAAAACCACTAAAAACATTAGTTTTGACATTTATGTAATGCATAAAAACAGTTCTAACATCGAAACGTGAAAGAAAAATAAATATACAAGTTTTTCCAGGCTCTACCGTAACTTACGATGTCTACCGTAAGTTACGGTAGATGCTGATACACTATGGTCTGCCGTAAGGCAGTATAGATCTGTCGTAACTGTTTTGTTGTCTACCGTAAGTTACGGTGGGGACCGTAACTTACGGTAGCTCCTGCAACTTTACCATATTGACCATTTAGTTGATTTCACCTGAATACACATGTCGTTTTAAGTGATTCTTTTCCTATATGTCTGTAAATTCATTACGGACATACTCATTACAGCTATCATACCAAAAATTTAACTTACGGACTGAACGACTAAATGTCACTATGCATTTATTCGACCCACTCTAACTCTACCCATTTTACTACCATTTCACTAGCAAGCCTATGGCGCTTTATACCCATCTTCCAGGGCTTAGCATCACCCGCATTTCCTTACCAATCCCTTGGTTTAATGCTCTTGTGATTGTTATTGCCATTGCTAACTAATTAAAACACCAATACTACAATTTACTCTATTATTCGACCCGTTGGCTCATCTGGTGGAATTCCTCCAATATGATGACCACCAAACGGTTCCTTATCAACTCTAACCTTATTAATTGAAGTAACAATCAACACAACTTCTATTCTACAATGCGACTATGCATAGCTTAACAACAATTTATTTAATGTAACGGGTCAAGTTACATACTTACAGAATTTAATAACATTATCAACCAACAATCCTAATTAACTATTTTGACCCGTTTGTTTGTCGAGTGAACTTCGTCACTTCTATGACATACCAACTCGCAATTGACACTACATTCTCATTAACATTTCTAAGACTAATGTTTATGTATAATGTAACGAAACCTAAGTTACGTACCTTTAAAGTACACCTTTCAAGCATGTATCACCTCCGGCTTGTCCGCTTGACGTTCCGGATTCTTTGCCTAAAGAATTCAATTCACAATAAGTTTAGAACTCTTTCACAAGCTTTAACGCATAATTCTCTACAATGGTCAAATCTGCGTTTTTACTCAACTTTTAACATCTTAACACTCATTTAGGCGTTTTATCGAACACCTAGCGGGTCAGATTTCTACATGATCTAAACCGAGCTCATGACTTGAGTTTATCACCCTAATTAACTTCAATTAGACTATATACACATATTTTAACATCATCATTTCAGAAATCACTTTCTATGACCCGTGTTACACTAGAATAATCATTCTAACCCTAATGTTTACTAGTTTCCCACAAACCCATGAATCACCTTCAATGTGTTCATGAGATTTTCAGGAATTAGCCATGATTTCGCATGTTATTGTCTAGGTTTTACTCCTAGACAATATATCAACCCTATTCTACCCAAATAGCAAACATGCAACATCAATTTTTAGATTTCCCAATTTCATGAGAATTTCGAGTTGAGAGTTTTCATCAAATTTTACATACCTTGTAATCCTCTTGTGATGAGGATCAGTAATCTATGCTTGATTTCTGTTTTTGATCAGGTTTGGACCTTCAATTTGGTTGTTTTGTGGATGTTAGGGTTTGAGAGTGGGGATGTCGCCCCCTCCTGTTCTTGATCGACCAGACCCCCTCAAATGGGGTGTTTGGTTTTTGTTTTTATTAAAATTAGTAATATAAATTTCAATTTTAACATAATTGGCCCCTCCACTTTTGTTTAACATATAGTTTTGATTATTTTAACTCTATTTCAAGTTATTTCTAGACTTGTAGTTAACTAGGTTAAAATTCCTAGTTAGTAAATTCTTGTTTGTTTATACTTTATAGTTCTAATATAAAGTTTTATATTTTCAGGGTGTTACACATAGTATTTAAAATAAATTAAAAACAAGAAATAGTAAGTTGAGGCGGGCCGCGTAGACCCACCCCAACATTCATGCGGGCCGTGTGAGATCATCAAACGCGGAGACACCGGTGCTGACACGTGTCGACATCGTGGCGGACCTACATGCTGACCCAGCTAAGCTATACGTTGACCCAATGTTGACGCGGGCCGCGTAAGGCTTTGCCTACCCTTACGCTGACCGCCTTAAAGTCGAGTTCAGCAACTATAAATAAATGGCATCGGATCTCAGTCGAACTCGCTCACAATTTTATTCTCAATCACAATTTCTGTAGTGAAGTTATTATACCCGGGTATTATACCCCTAATTAGCGAGGTTCTGCTCCGTTGTAAGTATTATAACCCCGGTTTCATAATAGATACGCTGCCCGATTGATTTAGGGTTCCGTAACAACTGTCGTGGTTCTGCCTGACGTAGTTGTTGGAATGCCGTCTCGGGGAGGGTATCATTAATATTTTCAAAGGGTTATGATACTAACCTATGTACATTTGTATAAATTATAGATTATTCCCAGGAAACCCTTACGCGAAGTCTAAAATAGCAATGTGAGTTTATCCTCTTTTTGTTAACCTTTTTGTAAATGTTTTACAAAACTTTAATTGTTTTACAATGTGATTAAGCGGTGATTGAGTCTTTGTAGTTCTTCAATTACTGCCGGTATGTTGGGGTTTTGTATACAAAATATACTACACTGTGAGTAGTAAGTCGAGGATGACAATACGTTACCATTAGACAATGAGTTAGCCAATGTGTAATATGACCCACAAGTCAGTGGATTGACAGTACTAGATGGAGTAATTGTGTAGAAATAAACAATGTGATCGCTCTCAATACTGTTTTAATTGATAAAATGTTTCTTGATTAAACTGGGATTCACTCACCAGTATTTCCCGCTGACAAATGTTTTTAAAACATGTTTCTGGTAACAAAATGTGACAGCCAATTAGTAAAAAGCCAGCTGGAGAGCACTGAGGCTTGGGAAAAATGTGGCTATAAAAGTTACCTAATAAATGATATTTTAAATTCAATAAAATAGGGTTTATCCCTATAAATGTATTGTAATAAGAAACTTGGGTTTTACCCATGTGATTATTAATATTAAATATGGTGGTTTTACTCTGATAAACATTTCCTAACTACGGTCCTGATGTAAATTCCGCTGCCAAATTAACACAACTGATACCACCAAAAATCTGAGCTCGCGTCCGCCCGTTCCCGGGACAGATAAGGGATCGGGGGTTGCGACAGGATATGTCAAGGTGGAATGAGGAGAAAAGAGCTTATATGGAGCTGAATGCGCAGGGTTGTTCTGAGCCAAAGGATGTTAAAAATCCTGAGCTAAAAAGAAAGAATCCCACTAGAAAAGTGAGGGAACCCAAATCCGTACCATCCAGACTCACAAAGCATACTCCAAAACCACTGTCCAAAAGCCCCCAACATCAAACTTCCACTCAAACAGCTGTTGTAACTCCTGATGTATCAACAACTGTTGATACTTCAGTAGTTTCAACATCTGCTATCACTTCAACACACACCACTTCAACACACACCACAACCACTGCCTTACTACCACCACCATCACCACTAAAAACAATCTCACCACCATCACCTCCTGCCAAAAAGCAGAAGACACTAGATGTTACAACATCTGTTGTAATGACAGCAGTGGTTGAAACACCAGTTGTTTCAACAGCTGTTAGTCAATCACCAATCACTGCCACTCAAACTACCACCACTGATCCACACAAAACATCATCAGCCTCTCCTCAACCAAAAAGGAGAAGGCTAATCCTGAAAGATGATGACATTTCACCACCACCAACATCTTCAAAATCTCAAACACTTGTTACTATACCAAACCCTGTTCCTCTCTCATCAGCTCAAATTCAAAAGCCATTACCTCCTGCAGGTGTTCAATTCCCTCTTGAACTTATAGCAGTCAGAGAAGAAATCAAATCTTTTTATTATGAGGATGACCCTGCTAAAAGGAGTTTGCCATCAGTTGAAGGATATCCCAGGCCTAACAATATTGAAGAATATTTGAAAATCAAGGCTCAGCAAGCAGAGGATATCTCAAAAAGAAATACACAAGGGAAATCTGATAGAGAAATTCAACAGAACTATCAATACTTGCTCACACAAGTCAGATCTTTAGAGCAATTTGCAAAGAATGTGTATCAGCAGATATCAGAAAGGGCAGATGAAACCCTAAGAAAAGATTATGTTGAAAACATCATGGCCCATAAGAAATACAAAGGAGAGAGACACATGTATAAAGACTGAACCATTCCTGAGCTTGAAAGTGAAGCAGCCATGATTCAAGAAATGATCAAGAACAAGGTCAAACACACTCCTCCAGAATGGGCAAAGTTTAAAAAGAATGTTCCTGATAAAAAGGTAGAGCTGAGGAGAATGAAAGAGGAATTAGCTGCTGCTGATTACGAGTCCTTGAATCAAGTGTTGAGATGGAAAGAAGAGAAAGTCAAGGCTACCTACAAAAGTTTGGAGAAATTAAGAAAGACAGATCCTAATGCTCCACAAAAGCCTGACTATCTTGAAGTAGAGGTTTCAAAAAGAACCCCAAAGCTGCAAATCAGGAGATCCACTGCTCCAGCTAGTGCAGCCATCTTTAAAAGAAGGAAACAAAAACAGTTGGGTGCTGAAACTATCCAAGAGCTAATGGAAGGTGATGACCTTGTAAAAGAAGGCATAAAGAAAATGATTGTAGAAACTCTTGGATTGGATCAAACCGCAAGTACTGCTCAGTCAGTCAACAATAGGCCAGCTTCACCAAACACCTCATCAAATAAAAATCTCCCAAGAACCCCACCAGACTCAAAGGTACTAAAGTGAAAAACTGACAAACAGACCCATGTACTGACAGTGATCAAGTCTAGTGGAGAAGTGAAGAAAATAACAAGGGAACAAGCACTTGGCCTAAGTCTTGAATATTTGCAAGATCTCCTTGATCTTCCACTTAGCAGGGATGAAGATGACACAGATACCTTAGCCTTTGAATTACAACTCAAAGGGAAAATAAGGGAACTGTTGATGAGGCAATAAAGTTCTACAAATAATGAAGGGTTTTGGCATTATCTGTTCTAGGGGGAGATTGTTGGGATTGAACCCTACCAAAGGAACAGATAATTAAAGCCAAAACTGGATCAGAGCAGTGGATCCAAAATAAGCAGATGTTATGTATACAAGTCTCTCCCCTTGAAAGTGGTTTCAACATCTGCTGACCTCCTATCTACTTGTGACACCCTAAATTTAAATCTGACCATATAGTATATTCTAGTGCGGAAAATAGGTCCCAATTTTTTTTTTTTGTTTATATACTTAACAAATTATTGACGCATTTTCAAAATGTCGACCAACATCATGATGTGTGTTCTTGAACCACTTTGAGAACTCGATCACCAATCATCAACCAAGTAGAGAGCATTTCACAGGCCATAAACGAAGGCTTCATTAATTTCAACTCGGGATACTTAGCTCCTGCTTCACTAAATGGGGGCTCCACTTTGAACCCAAACTTTACTATTTTGGAGCTTTACCTACACGTGATCATACGAGTAAGCATTAGTATAAATCACATAAGCACACAAGATTAAAATAAGTAAAAAAAATGTGAAATGATCATGAGGAAAAACTCATGGACATAATCGGCGCCGAACCGGGTGTTCAAGGTGGCGTATGTGGCGCAGTGACACAAAACACTAATGGTGTAGCAACTTCGCCGGTGTAAGCTACGTTGTCTCAGCATAGCTTACGTTGAGTTCTGCACTTACCTGTACATACATTCTTTAAACAATCATTTTGACCCATTACCTCATTTTGCCATGCGTTTACTTGTACAAGCATATTTAAAACTTGTACGGGATATATATATAACCTTCCCTAAACATGTTATCTCGAAATTTCCGATCTATCATGATTTTCACTCTTCAATTGAATCTTCTTTTGTTGAATCCAAAATTTTCACAATAAATTAACATAGTTGGATAGTCAAACATGCGAATGCATTTTTAATTACACGTTATATTTAAAAGCCTTTCGGATAGACACTCACATGATCATCTTTACAACCATGAGACTTTTGTCTCTTAACAACATTATAATTCCATAATCTTTATAAATCTTATCAATGCATCACATTTGACACATAAACATCTATATCTTAAGTTTTGAAATACGTACCTTGATAATTATATGAAAATATGTGATTCGGTATAATTTACCGAAATAAAGTGTCTCGCTTAGTAACATGAATAATATTTCATGGTACCTGAGAACTCATTTGAAACTTTCCTTTATAATATCATGAAAACGAACAAACTTCATCATTGGCATAATGCTCAAACCTTTCATTTAATTTATCCGAGTACTGGCATCACTCTTGACATATAAGTCGTAACATAAAACAACTCAATACATTCATAACAAAGAGTCTAATTATTTGATCAGTACAATCTGATGCAACTAATCAATGTGAATTATTTATTTTCAAGTTAAATTAAGAATTAACTTACCTTTGCCCATAGGGTTCTTGTTAGTTTATCTTGGACTTTGAATCATTGACTTCCAAGCTTTAACATGCCTAGCTTGTTCAACATCAACATAAAAACCTTAGGATACATAATGTACAACATTAAAATCCATTCATTAATTACTTATCACGTACATTCTTGTATCCGCAAAATCAAACATAACCAATATACATACATATATTTACCCATTTGACCTGTTTGTACAAAACTTGGAATAATATCATGTTTGAATAGTTTCAATACTTCGAACACACTTCAATAAGTACAATAAACCATTGGGAACCAATATTCCAAGCTTGACTTAAAGGTATACCAAAATTTGTCATTGATTAAAATTTTATAAACTTTAATTTTGTGCAGCCATATAACGCGCAGCAATGTTCACCGACTGTTTTGACCCGCTTAATGATCAAATTTTCTTTTGTTCTAAAATTATGGAAAAGCTAGACTTAATAAAGTTTCCAACCCAAAAAGAATCACCTTAATTAGGCAAAAGGTTGATTTTATATAATATTTCAAAGATTGTCAAAATTCTGGATTGAAGCTGAAAATTCAGCTTATTAAAATTTCGACCCAGATCTATATTCAGCCTTTTTAATTTACGTAGTACCTCTTTTGAACATCCAATTATCATCTTGATTGTCCATGTTATTTATTAGTTATGAGCTCTAAAAATAACATGAGTATTTAGCATGGTTTATACTTCCAACGACTTTCATAATTCCATATAAACCAATTCTCTACACATAGATGTCCATATACTTTCAAGTTCACTAATTCTACTTGGTTGAAGCATTTCCACAAACAACTCATGTGCATAATTTCTAAATCATTCAGTCATCTTCGTATATGATCTTTAGTCTTTCCTTTATAAGCTAATGATGTATTTAAATAGTATAATTTACCAAATACAACTATCATTATCATATTGTGATCATAAATCACCATACTAGTCACGTATATGATCGTCTATTTCTAAAATTATCATATCATATTCTAAACTCATACAAACACATAAAAATTCTTGACATGCATCAACATGAGGGAATCATCTATGTACTTTAGAAAATCCAGCAACAATAATCTTCCAAACTACATCATTTGCAATGTAAATCTCCAAGTATTATCTCTACTTTCATTACCAAACATGAATACCCAAAATCTGGGTTTATAGGATAGAAGAATCACATACCTTGTTTCCGGTTAACTAGTAGGTGATTACTGAACTAAAATTTCTTGATTAAGCACCACAATTTCAATTTTATTGAGCCTCCCCATCGACCCCTTTTGCTTCCGTCGCCATTCTCGCACACACACATACATACGTTCCTTTTTTTTCTAGAAGATATGTGGTCTCTTTGACCATAATCTGAGTTCTTTTTACTTGATTAAAGTTTACAACTTTGACCCTTCAATTATTCAAGAGTTTGAGTTTTAAACCCCTAGTTTATGTGTTTTAGCAACCAACCTTTAACTTGATAAACTTTAAGTATCCATCCCTAATAAACCATAATTATATATACGACATTTTTATACGAACCACACACCATCAAATAAAACATTCACACACACATAGTTGAGTGTAAATTTCATTACTTTGGGATGTTACACGTTGTAAAAGCCTCTCTAAATTTATATAAGCGTAAATCCTTAAAATTTAGGATGTTACAAATCTACCCCTCTTATTTAGGTTTCGTCCTCGAAACCTTACTAATCACATCTTAGAGTATTGGGTTTTAATTCATGTTTTCTTCTTTTTTTTCTCCCATTTCATTTAAGGATGTAACCCTTTTTATATAGTCATTGACATACATAAAGGTTTGTAATCACATCATACCTTGGTTTACCACATTTTGTGGTTGTCCGATTTTTGATTCATCCTTGCAACTATGACGTATGCATGTTTAAGTGGAGAAGAAAAGACATACCTTGCTACTTGGTAAGCATATCCTAATCGCGTTCCATTCATGTCTTTTTCCTGTTTTCTATCCAAATTTCATATTTATGCGATATATACTCGTCTATCAAGTTCACAGCTTTAGCTTTATAAAAAATTTCTTCTACATATCAACATTTAAAGTTAGACTTTCAATTTTTTTTTTTTTTTTTTTTTTTGATCTTCAGATGATTTAACCAACTGAACCAGTTATCACGCAATATTAATTTTTGTCCCTCCCTGGGTTTCCGCAATTCATCAATACTACAACACATAGAATATAAGTTTAACAACAATCTAACTTGATTCAAAAATCCATCTCGTTATCATTAAGCACTAGACTTCATTCTAAGGTTGTAATGATTAACAATCTCATCATGTGATTCAGCATATAATTCTTGTCCATTAATAATTAACTCAACCATCATTGATGCATGAATTAGACATTAACCACAAACTCTTACTAACACAATAGTTTGCTAGATTTTATTTCAAGTACACTGCATAATTTGTAGTACCAACGTGATCTTATATTAGTTTAGGATCATAACATTTAGTCTTAGTTTAGAACAAGTATCAACCCATCATAAAAATTAAATTCTATTAAAGCGTTTACAAAATGGACTAGCCATTCTTTCGATTAGTTGTTTTACCCTAACCAACTTGTTAAGAGGCGTTGAGCCTTTTAGCTCAAGCCTCCCATAGTCCTTATTAACCTTTCCATTCCCTCCAACCACAACCACGATTGTGGACGGTAATAATGGACATTACCTTAGCTTCTACGACCCCATGGGTCGTTTATACTTTGGTTTTACATGTGCAATACCTTGTTTGTGGCCCTATAGACCGCAAACAACCCGTTTAGTTCACCACTCATAGTTTTCTTTAAAACCGTGAGTGGTGACTATCCTTATTCAATTCTCAACATAGTCAGTGCTCATAGTTGTTCTCACTAGGCAATACCCCCATCTCTATGACCCCGTGGGTCATTTATACTTTGGTTTTACATGCCCTTTGCACGGTTATACTTAAAGTTCAAATACTAAAGAGGTCTCTCATTCTACTTGTTGATAGTGTTTTACTGAGCATCATTTCAACTTGTTACAACTGAATAGTATACAGTGTATTACTTCAAAAATAGAGTACGGGAATCACATACCCTAATCTTGAAATTCCATAGATTTTCGCACACACCAGCAACCTTTATACAAGTAACGTATGAGGTCTATGTTGGCTTATTAGTAACAATGTAACGCCACATTCCTTGAAGCAGCGTAAAACTCGGCACCTGCCTCATATATCAAATAAGCCGCATATATATACACGAAGTGTTAAATATCGTTAACTATATGGGTCCCCTATCAACATTCTCAGCCAATTAGTAACTAAATAGTTATTAGGGATTTATGATTTTATTTACAAATGTTTATTAATTGTATGTAACTTTCAGCACCTTAACCATTTTAACTTTGTGATTTAGGTTCAATTCTTGTCATGAATCAACATAGTGCCTCATGGACAACCTACCCACCAGTGGAATACATCAATATAAAAGGTCATTTACACTTTGTAAATTACATACATCAACTTTGTGACCATTATCAAATTTAGTTATTTAACAAATTGGTATCTTAATTTAAAACCATTTGTTGCATGCAACTCTGCGATTTCCAAATTTTTTTTTTACAATTTTAATCACAATACAACTTTTGTGACTTTTTTATTTCTTACATGATCACATACAACTTTGTGAAATTTGGATCACGTAAAACTTCGTAATTTCACAACATAGTGACTTGTGATTTTTTTTTTTTTTTTGTCTCCTTAGAGACTAGAAATCCACATATGCTCAACTTCATAATTAAGACGATTATTACATAAGTGCATTCTTAAATCAATTCCAATAATTTAGTAGCACACACTTGTGAACTTAATGGAATCAGATCCATATCTTTCTACATAAATCTTTAATATATTCACATTTAGTATAGAAAGTTTCTACCATATCTACTTACTCTTTGTTACCTTATACCTGATCTTGGTTTTAAAAAGCGTGCCTTAGGCGTGCTTAAGTGTGATGCACAACAAGGCGTACACGCTCGACGCCTAGAGTATTTACAAGAAGCCCCAAAAAGGTGCGCTTTCTTGGGATTTCCTGGGCTTTTTTTTTTTTTTTTACCAAGGACCTGATTGTGGTAATCATAAGAAATCAATAGTACCATCTGTTTACTCGTCTTATGTAAGCAAGTTTTTTTTTCTTAAGTTTATGCAATACATATTTACACGTCATCAAACAAACTTTTTAGTTTATTCACAATCGAAAGGTTTTTATTTTTCCTTTATCAGTAACTTGTGAGTATGCTTCCTATTTATTCACCGCATCGAGTTATTCAATCCATTAAGCAACACACACAAGTGTACATATTTACGACCCACCTATTAACAATGTGGAAGCATATATCTTACACCTACAACTTTATAAATCTTTTAATGTAGGTACATACCTTTAAGTGGTTGCTCAATCCTCTATTAAGAGTCACGATTTGATTCATTTCCTTGATAAATGAAGCCAACCTACATTAGCTTACTTAACATAACATAACCATTATATGACAAGCGCTTTAATAACATCAACGTACCTTTGATGTCTTGATCAAATCTCGGGTTGAACACACATCTTATTTCAAGAGCACAGGGTTTAAGTCCAAGCATTTACAACAATACTTGAATCCCTTAAACCAGGGCTCTGATACCAACTTGTGACACCCTAAATTTAAATATGACCATATAGTATATTCTAGTGCGGAAAATAGGTCCCATTTTTTTTTGTTTATATACTTAACAAATTATTGACGCATTTTCAAAATGTCGACCAACATCATGATGTGTGTTCTTAAACCACTTTGAGAACTCGATCACCAATCATCAACCAAGTAGAGAGCATTTCACAGGCCATAAACGAAGGCTTCATTAATTTCAACTCGGGATACTTAGCTCCTGCTTCACTAAATGGGGGCTCCACTTTGAACCCAAACTTTACTATTTTGGAGCTTTACCTACACGTGATCATACGAGTAAGCATTAGTATAAATCACATAAGCACACAAGATTAAAATAAGTAAAAAAAATGTGAAATGATCATGAGGAAAAACTCATGGACATAATCGGCGCCGAACCGGGTGTTCAAGGTGGCGTATGTGGCGCAGTGACACAAAAGACTAATGGTGTAGCAACTTCGCCGGTGTAAGCTACGTTGTCTCAGCATAGCTTACGTTGAGTTCTGCACTTACCTGTACATACATTCTTTAAACAATCATTTTGACCCATTACCTCATTTTGCCATGTGTTTACTTGTACAAGCATATTTAAAACTTGTACGGGATATATATATAACCTTCCCTAAACATGTTATCTCGAAATTTCCGATCTATCATGATTTTCACTCTTCAATTGAATCTTCTTTTGTTGAATCCAAAATTTTCACAATAAATTAACATAGTTGGATAGTCAAACATGCGAATGCATTTTTAATTACACGTTATATTTAAAAGCCTTTGGATAGACACTCACATGATCATCTTTACAACCATGAGACTTTTGTCTCTTAACAACATTATAATTCCATAATCTTTATAAATCTTATCAATGCATCACATTTGACACATAAACATCTATATCTCAAGTTTTGAAATACGTACCTTGATAATTATATGAAAATATGTGATTCGGTATAATTTACCGAAATAAAGTGTCTCGCTTAGTAACATGAATAATATTTCATGGTACCTGAGAACTCATTTGAAACTTTCCTTTATAATATCATGAAAACGAACAAACTTCATCATTGGCATAATGCTCAAACCTTTCATTTAATTTATCCGAGTACTGGCATCACTCTTGACATATAAGTCGTAACATAAAACAACTCAATACATTCATAACAAAGAGTCTAATTATTTGATCAATACAATCTGATGCAACTAATCAATGTGAATTATTTATTTTCAAGTTAAATTAAGAATTAACTTACCTTTGCCCATAGGGTTCTTGTTAGTTTATCTTCGACTTTGAATCATTGACTTCCAAGCTTTGACATGCCTAGCTTGTTCAACATCAACATAAAAACCTTAGGATACATAATGTACAACATTAAAATCCATTCATTAATTACTTATCACGTACATTCTTGTATCCGCAAAATCAAACATAACCAATATACATACATATATTTACCCATTTGACCTGTTTGTACAAAACTTGGAATAATATCATGTTTGAATAGTTTCAATACTTCGAACACACTTCAATAGGTACAATAAACCATTGGGAACCAATATTCCAAGCTTGACTTAAAGGTATACCAAAATTTGTCATTGATTAAAATTTTATAAACTTTAATTTTGTGCAGCCATATAACGCGCAGCAATGTTCACCGACTGTTTTAACCCGCTTAATGATCAAATTTTCTTTTGTTCTAAAATTATGGAAAAGCTAGACTTAATAAAGTTTCCAACCCAAAAAGAATCACCTTAATTAGGCAAACGGTTGATTTTATATAATATTTCAAAGATTGTCAAAATTATGGATTGAAGCTGAAAATTCAGCTTATTAAAATTTCGACCCAGATCTATATTCAGCCTTTTTAATTTACGCAGTACCTCTTTTGAACATCCAATTATCATCTTGATTGTCCATGTTATTTATTAGTTATGAGCTCTAAAAATAACATGAGTATTTAGCATGGTTTATACTCCCAACGACTTTCATAATTCCATATAAACCAATTCTCTACACATAGATGTCCATATACTTTCAAGTTCACTAATTCTACTTGGTTGAAGCATTTCCACAAACAACTCATGTGCATAATTTCTAAATCATTCAGTCATCTTCGTATATGATCTTTAGTCTTTCCTTTATAAGCTAATGATGTATTTAAATAGTATAATTTACCAAATACAACTATCATTATCATATTGTGATCATAAATCACCATACTAGTCACGTATATGATCGTCTATTTCTAAAATTATCATATCATATTCTAAACTCATACAAACACATAAAAATTCTTGACATGCATCAACATGAGGGAATCATCTATGTACTTTAGAAAATCCAGCAACAATAATCTTCCAAACTACATCATTTGCAATGTAAATCTCCAAGTATTATCCCTACTTTCATTACCAAACATGAATACCCAAAATCTGGGTATATAGGATAGAAGAATCACATACCTTGTTTCCGGTTAACTAGTAGGTGATTACTGAACTAAAATTTCTTGATTAAGCACCATAATTTCAATTTTATTGAGCCTCCCCATCGACCCATTTTGCTTCCGTCGCCATTCTCGCACACACACATACATACGTTCCTTTTTTTCTAGAAGATTTGTGGTCTCTTTGACCATAATCTGAGTTCTTTTTACTTGATTAAAGTTTACAACTTTGACCCTTCAATTATTCAAGAGTTTGAGTTTTAAACCCCTAGTTTCGTATAAAAAAATGTCGTATATATAATTATGGTTTATTAGGGATGGATACTTAAAGTTTATCAAGTTAAAGGTTGGTTGCTAAAACATTCACACACACATAGTTGTGTGTAAATTTCATTACTTTGGGATGTTACACGTTGTAAAAGCCTCTCTAAATTTATATAAGCGTAAATCCTAAAAATTTAGGATGTTACACTACTGAATGTAATAGATCAGATGTTAAAAATTTAGGATGTCACACACACATAGTTTAGATGTCTTTATGTAATGAATTGTAATAACAGTAGTTAGCACAGCAGAGGTTGTATAGATCAGATGTTAGAGTTTGTTAGGAGGTTAGATGTCACTTTCATGGTGACATCAGCTTAGATGCTTCAGTGGTTTGCTCGTGCCTATAAATAGAACAGTGCTCTGTATTGTTCTATTAGCTCTTTCACCATCTTCTTCCTGCACGAACAAATCACTGTGAGCTCAGGCTGGGGGGGAGTTTGTTACATACTTGCAATTGTAATTGAATCTTGTAATAAATTCAAGCATTCGGTTCAATGATAAACTTGTATGTTAAAAGCAATTCTCCTGTTTGATTGTGAAAAGTTTGCTTCCATTACATTCCGCTGCACTACTCATTCATAGATCATTTTAATTCAAACATAAATCACAATCAAAACCAAACTCAGATCCTAACAGATGGTACCAAAGCTCTTCATCAGGTTTCTTGGGAATGGTGGCCATCTTCCCACCTTCTCTCTCCAAAGCAACAACGTATAAGGAAACAACTGCAAGAGATGAGAAGCAAAATAAAAAAAACAGACGTAAGAAAGGGAAGAACATAGGGCAAACCCCAAATCTTACTTTTATCTCCTTCCATATACACCAGCTTCTCTTCCCGATTCATCCGCCAGTTCAGGCTCATACTAGCCCCAACAAGGGCTTTCTCCGGCAAAGCAATAGACGGAACATCTTTCAAATCTTGGTACCAATTCTCATCGATGGGAGTCTGAAGAGTCTCAGTCGGGACATCCTCTTTCCCCCTAAACGTCATCCTCATTGGGATAACCCCCACTTTAATGAAGAAAAACTTTTGTTTCCAGTCATGAAACGACTTTGGGGGATGCAGTAAAATCTTCTTCGCAGACGCCCTTTGCATAAAGGAATAAAACCCCTGAGAACAATGCATTTGATGGAACACTCGAAATCGATTAACCGTCGGTTCTATGTGCATTGTTCGACACACAAATTCAAAGTGACGAACCCTAACCATGCCAATAGGGTGCATCTGGGAGATGTGGAACTGATAATACTCAAGAATTTCAAGAAAGAATTTTGTTGCAGGCAATCGAAAGTTACCTGCAGAGAAGAAGTCCCAAAACAAGGTTATGTACCCAGCTGGAGCATCCGCCGCTGTCTGACCCTCGTCAGGGTATCGGGCACCCCAACTTTATGGAAATTTGAAATTCCGAATCAAACCATCAAAAGTTGCCCTGGACCACTTCAATGGTGGAAGTTCGGCAGCCATATCGTCAGCAGAGTCTTCGTGATGATCTCCGGTTGACATAAGAAAGGAAATTGCAAATTCTTTCGACACACTGATAAGGAAAATGAAGAAAGGAAAAGGTTTTCCAAGAAAGTAATGATTAACGAAAATAGGCAATTGAGAACACTTATATACTCACCGCCATAAATAGCCTAGGTAACTGCAACAACACCTTTTCTGGGATGGCACAGTTATCCAAACGTCGGGGGCAAGTGGGAAAAGAACCACAAACGCAAATTCACACGCGCGTGTGAAACACGGTCAGTAACGTACAACTGACAATGACAGCCTGTCACACGTCAACAGTCACTACTGCACCTTTCCACATACCCAGAAGTCAAGATTTCAAAATCAAAAAATAATGAGCAAGAGTATATTCTCCCAAAAGATTCTCCACTTTCGCGTCAAAAACTCTACAGAAAAAGCATCCCTCTCTCATAGTCCAGTGCTCCACTTATTTACATAAGAGCAACACAAGACTGGGGGACTTGAAGGGGTAAGCTTTGTGAATAAGCTTTCACAACAAAATAGGTGGGAGAATTGCAATATCTATATAATGTAAATATTGCATTTGGGTATATTATGAGAATACAAAAAGTACACACACACTAGACAAAGTATTTATTTAGTATAGTTAAATGTGATTTTAGTCTTTTTTGGTTGGGATATTTTGGCAGTTTAGTCTAAATGTGTAATTTTTTTTCTGTGGGTTCAAAAAGGTTTATTGTTGTCATTTTGTTCCACTGATTTAATTTCATCCATTATTTCTGTTAACGAAAAGAGCGATTCGGTAATTTTATATGGCCAAATTGTCTTTTTAGTTAATAGAATTACATATAAAATGACCGAATTGCCCTTCTGGTTAACAAAAAAAAATGGATGAAGTTAACTTAGTGGACTAAAATGGCAACGATGAAACCTTTTTGACTCACAGTAGAAAAATGTAACATTTGGACTAAACTGGAAAAATGGACTAAATCACAAGACCTAAAATGGCATTTATCTCCATTTAGTATACAAAGTTTATACCATATTGTGAGTAATCTTTCACAATAAAGAGATTATTTATGCAATTAACTTTAATGTTTAAATTAAGAAAAACAATAACATTAACTCGTTGGCTGGATAAGAGTAATATAGCAATAAAAACACTCAAGACAATAATATACCGGGATTCTTGGTATTTAATTAATAACTAGTAATAACCACCCGCGTTACGGCGGGGCACGTATAAATTCTTTTGTAACACATCAATTGTAGCAACTCCAATTCTTCCGTAACATAGCAACTCTAATCGATTAGGCCTAGAACACACTATTTTTACATAAATCCATGCTAAGTTGCATAATTTTACAGTTTGTGTAAAAAAAAAAGTAGCGTATACATTACAAGATACATACAATAATATCCCTTCGAAGAATATTATGTTTTGTTTAATGACACAAATTTTTTACTACTGCCTTCAATACACCATGATCCAAATCTTTTTGCTATTTTGCGACATCCACGTCATTAATAAAGTTATAAAGAAAATGAATTTGAAAGGAAGTAAGAAAGGTAAAAACGAATATAAAGACATTCGAATATAGAAGTGAACAGTGAGTAAATGGGGATCAAATCTTTGTATGTATGCCGCTTGGAAAAATAGTACAATAACTTTATTCCCGACAAGTTTTTTTTTATAACTTGAAATATAATATAAAGATTTAACTTCAACAAAACCGTAAGTAGCGTCGCATCAAAATTTCTTTCGTATATTTCTAATAGTCTGAATCCATGATCTCTAAAGCGTTTCTTAATTAATTGATAAAACAAAATATAAACCCTCAACACCCTGTCCCTACTTACAACTTGAGTAGATTTTTTGTTATAAACCAAATCTTTATCATCTAAAGTACCTTTGGTTTTCTTAACTTGTTCAAGTTGCTTATTAACACAAACAAAATACAACTAATGATATAACTATAGTCACTAAAAAAATATGTATATAACCACCAACCAACACCACAACCACCACCACCCCACCCCAATCAAAACCACTAATCCATCCCCATCACCACCACCAAAAGGCAGCACCACAAAACCACCATACCAAACACTAAAATCCCATAAAAAACACCACATTTTCCGTTCCTTCAACTTGAAAGTGTATAAGATACCAAAAAAAAAAACCTCAAGAAAAAAACCCACAAAAATTTAGGATTAAAACATTTGATTAAAGAATCTAAAGGCTCAGACCAACATGACAGCCGCAAAAGCTCATGAATCCATCATTGCTTAAAAAGGATAGAAAGTATAAGCTATAATTAGGGTTCAGGTATGGTTTACCCTACGATCACCACCCTATTTGATTAATCTCAGACGAAGTTAGCATCATCGTCATGGATTTTATCTCGGAGAATCCTCAAAGCAAAAGATTCAAAGCGAGAAACAGAGAACAAATGAAGGCACCAGACGGTTTAAGCCCGCCACCGCCATAGACGGCTAGAGCCGCCAGAATCGGCGAGGCAAACGACAACCTCTTTCTCTACTTCTCACTCTAAAATCAACGCAAGTTTCTCTCTCAATATTTGTCAATCGCAGATCAATAACCACCATGGGAATGGCATGTGTGTTGCCGGACAATGAGTAGAAAAATAAACCTAGATGGTTAGAGAGATAAAGAGACAGAGGTTGAAGATGATTTAGGGTTCCTCTCTCTGAAACCAAAAGTATTTTATGAAACTCTTACGTATTACCAACAACACATACCCCAAGTATGAGTCACTAAACCCACTTAATTATAATACAAAAGTAGCACACGGATAAAAGAAAATCACCTTACAGTTTATTATGCATAAGGTACAAGCAACATTGCGTAGCAATGTATTTGTAAGCTATGGTTCAAGTAACAAAAGCACATAACATAATTTAAGCATAATTTACAACAAGTAAAGCACAAACTTGTTGCAATTTAATAATATATAAATATATAAATAATGAAATGTTTCATAGTACTCTACTTGTCGTCTTTTAATTACGCTATTTCTCTTAATCTTATTTATTTATTTTATTTTATTTTAATTTGCGTTCACCGTTTTAAGAGCTAGTCTCTGAGCTACGTTTTCATCTACTGTGTGCTTATTTTTAATTAATCACGCTATTTGTAATTTTCTAATTCCCCCTTTATTATACTTTTAATTCAAATACAATGTACACTTCATTCGCTTAAGTTTTTGTATTAGACCATGCGTAGTGGTAAGGGTGAATAATGTCCGCACTCCGCCATGTGGCAGCACAGTTAGCAATGGGCATTATTAGACGTTTTTCTAAAATAGATGTAGTGGGGATGTGAGAATTATGTTAAAAGGGTATAAACAATTAAATAAAATAAAAAAACTAACCAAAAAAAGGTATTGGTCAAACTTAAAGAAGATAGATGTGATTGGTGGTTTCAAAATTCATCTAGCGTGTGTCAAATCACGCCAGTGGTTTTTTTTTTTTTTTTACAAAAACACGCCGAAAAACACCCCAGGGGTGGGGGCTCGGCGTTGTTGAGCGTTATTGGGGGAGAAGAACGCCAGTATCCTTACCACTACGGGTGGTCTTAATAAAAAATATCTCACTCATTTATCTTTATTTCATTAACTAGTGAGGGTTACAGCGCTTTGTGACGGCACGGTATTGAACATTGAAATGTTGACAAAAAAGCACTTTTAGCAACCACATATTTGTAAATAAGGAAAATTTTATAGCGTCGTAAAAAGGGACCTAATAAGAAATATGAAAGAAAACTTTAAAAAGTCAAAAAAGTGTAAAACCATAAATAAGAAAAATACAAAAAGTTGAAGAAAAAAAACTAATGAAAGCTTTAATAATCTGCTTGAACAAAATTTTTATCGAGATATATATAAAAATATACATGTCACAATAACAAACTTGGAACTTTATGAGCATCGTATCTTGAAAATTATAAGAAAAACAAAATTTGCAAAAAGTAATTATCCTATATATAAGTTTGCAACATATTTGTGCATTGTCACTTGTAAATTATGCTTTGGGTGATTTTCAAAAAAAAAGTTAATTTTCTATTTTTAACCTAAGGGTTTTTACTTTTTACAATTTTTACCTTATATAATTTGTTTTTTTAACTTTAACCCAAAACTTTTCATTATTTGCAATTTAACTTCACAACTTTTGTCACTTATACTTTTCATCTTTCGCAAATTTTCGTTTTACGTATAGTTCTAAATTTTTCGAGTTAATACGACGCAACGTGCATGTGTGGTTCAACGTTTTTACCTCTATTTTTCCATGTTTGACAGGTTCGTCGCAACACGCGTATCCTAAGTCGAGTCAGTGTTGGTGGTCGATGACGCTTGTGTGACATTAGTACTATTTGACACCGTTTTACGCCCCGACGCAACGCGCGGTGTGTTTTGGGGGGTTTTCAAAGAAAAATGGTTATGCATATGGTTGTCGTAACGTTGGCTTTGGGGGTTTTCCAAAAAAAATGTTTTTTTTTTACTTTTCACCCAAAAGTATTTCATAAATTACTTTTAACACAAAAACTATTTGTTTTTTTACTTTTAACCCAAAACTTATTCTCTTTTGCAGTCTATCCTCATAACTTTGTTTACTTTCAACTTTGGTCCTTTATAGTTTTTATTTTCCGCAAATTTTTCTCTTTATGCTTGGTTCTAAATTTTGTGACTTAACAAATCGCAACGTGCGTCTTTGGTTTAAGGTTTTTACGTTTCGTTCTAAATTTTGCGAGTTAACACGACGCAACGTGCGTGTGTGGGTGAACGTTTTTACATCGTCTATTTTTTCCCTGTTTGACAGGTTTAAGATAACGTGCGGGTCCTATATTGACTTAGTTATAACTAAAGAATCCCCGCCGCATTGCGGCGGGTCGCAATCCTAGTTGTAACTATAATTAGTACCTACAGCAATGTGACGAGGTTTGGTATGAAAAATGACAATTTTGAAAAGACAACGCATTCAAAGTCTAATAGCTATTACAAAAGTTATAATGAAAGACTGTTAGGGATATATCACACAATCAACAAGAACAAACACACACACTCTAAATCACAAGAACAAGAACACAGGATTTATAGTGGTTCGATCAAGCTTGATCTACGTCCACTCTCCACAACTAGTTCTATCTTTGTATTAGGTGCTCAAAAGTTATAGTACATGAATGAGAAGTATTTGTAGGGGATACAATTAGGGTTGTTGACTTTAAGCTACAGTAACAAATACACCTCAGCTCTAGACAAAAACTTCACAACCCATATCAGTTGCCACAACCCAGACGAGTTATTTGGGCATCTGGGTTATCAGTTGTAGCTAAGGCATAACCCAGACGAGTTATTTGGGCATCTGGGTTATCAGTTGTAGCTAAGGCATAACCCAGACAAGTTAACTTGGTCATCTGGGTTATCAGTAGCTTGGACACACTCTAGTCAAATCTTCAACAACCCAACAATCTCCCACTTTGAGGCTTTGACGACTTCAAACTACACTCCATGCAACTTCATATTCAAAAGTACCTCTGTAACCTCTTCATCTTTACTAGTTGTGGGCGGCCTTCTCATCAGTTAACCTGAAGGCTAGTTGAAGCTATGCAAAGCTTCAACTTCTCTAAGGTGACAACCTTAGTCGACATATCAGCTGGATTCTCAGTTCCTTTGATTTTCTTTAACTTCAGAGTGCCATCATTGACTTGATCTCTGATAAAGTGATATCTCAACTGTATATGTTTCGTCTTTGAATGGAAGAAAAGGTTCTTTGCAAGGTGTATTGCACTTTGATTGTCACAGAACAGTGCACAATCAACTTGTTCCTTGCCAAGCTCTTTGAGAAAATTCTTCAACCAAATAAGCTTTTTGCTTGCTTCAGCAACTGCCATATACTCCACTTCTGTCATTGATAGGGCAACACTTTTCTGAAGTTTGGACATCCAACTTACAGCAGTGCCTCCCACTGTGAAGACATACTCTGTGGTGCTTTTGAATGACTCTTTACACCCACCAAGGTCCGCATCTGCAAAACCCTTCAGAATAACCTCTTTCCCCTTAAACTGCAATGCCACTTTGGAAGTTCCCTTTAAATATCTTAGCAGCCATTTAACTGCTTCCCAATGTTCTCTTCCCGGATTGGACATAAACCGACTAACAACTCCCACTGCATGAGCAATGTCTGGTCTCGTGCATACCATTGCATACATGAGGCTACCAACTACAGATGCATATGGAACATTAGCCATTTCTGCTTTGTCTTCATCTAATTTGGGTGACTGAACTTTAGAAAGCTTAAAGTGACTTCCCAAAGGTGTGCTTCTGATCTTGGCATCTTTAAGGCTGAATCTCTCTAACACTTTCTCAATGTACTTCTCTTGAGAGAGTGTCAAAGAACCATCTTCTTTGTTTCTGAAAATACTCATCCCGAGTATTTGGTTTGCAGCTCCCAAGTCTTTCATCTCAAATTCTTCAGACATTTGTTTCTTCAACTTCTTGATCTCTGTCATGTCTGAACCGATAATTAACATATCATCCACATAAAGTAGTAGAATGATATAAGGACCCTTAAACTTCTTGATGTAACAACAATGGTCATTGTCACATCTCTTGTAACCAACTCTTCTCATGAAGTTATCAAACTTCAAGTACCATTGTCTGGGCGCTTGTTTCAGACCATACAAACTCTTCTTCAATTTGTACACCAAGTTTTCTTTGCCTTTAACCTGAAAACCTTCTGGTTGTGTCATGTAGATGTCTTCTTCTAGGTCACCATGTAGAAAAGCTGTCTTGACATCTAGCTGCTCTAGATGCAAGCCTTCTGCTGCTACAATACTGAGAACAAGTCTGATGGTAGTCATCTTCACCACTGGAGAGAATATTTCATTGAAATCAATTCCCTCTTTCTATTGAAATCCCTTGACTACTAATCTTGCTTTGTATCGTTTGGTACCATCATGTTCATCCTTGACCCTGAAAACCCATTTGTTCTGAAGAGCCTTCTTCCCAGATGGAAGCTTTGTCAAGTGCCAGGTCTTGTTCTTCTCAAGCAACTTCATTTCATCTTTCATTGCAAGCTCCCACTGCAATGAATCTTTCAACCCTATAGCTTCAGAGTAACACTAGGGTTCACCATTTTCTGTCAAAAGTATGTAGTTGACTGATGGTGAGTACTTGTTTGGCGGTCTAGTGGCTCTAGACGACCTTCTTGGTTGAACTTGAGGTGTGTTGAAGGAGTAACTTCTTCTTCCTCCGAATCATTACTAGAATCATCCCCTAAGCTCCCACTGTCGCTTGACTCATCCCCATTTTCTGGAATGTCGACTGAAGCTTCTTTCTTGTCTCACCACTTTCGAATTCAACATATTCTTTTTGAACTTCTGGCCCTTTGGTGTTTCTGTCTTTGTAAAATTCGTTTTCATTGAAGATGACATTTTTGCTTCTGATTACTTTTCTGCCTTCATTATCCCAAAGCCTATAACCCATTTTTTCTGACCCATAACCAATGAATGTGCACTTCTTGGACTTTGAGTCTAACTTATCCCTGTCACCATCTTCTAACAAATCGTAAGCACTACAACCAAAGACTCTTAAGTGTAACACCCCAAAAATATTTAATAGCTAAGAAAAACCATACACATTAAAATAATGTGTTAACTTAATTAACATTAGGTTAATAAAGAAACTTGAGGGGCTGAATATGTAAAGTATGGAACTTGGTTTAATAAAATTAAATAAATCAAAAACACACACATTGATGTGTGCGTGAGGTGGGGTGCGACCAGGATGGGAAAAACCCATCCAAACCCTAGTTCATGTTTCTCACTACCAATTCCATCAAATTCAACCTTAAATCAAAACGATTTGATTGCATGTTGCTGAATTAGAGTCCATAACATCCTCTCTTCATAAGGTATGTTGAAAATTTGATGTATGTTTGTGTATTGAGTTCTTGATGAAATCTATGATGCATAATTTGAGTAGAAATCTGCTGAAATTATGGTAAAGATAGTGAAATCTACATGATTCTAAGCAAAATTTTGATAAATATAAGTAGAACAATTGCTATGACTAGGTATTTGGTTGAATGCACAAGTATGAATAAATGGGTTTTGATGTGTAAATCGAACTCATGAAATCTGGAAAGTTAATAATGATGTTGAACAAATAATAATCAGAAATTTGATATAAAAAGGTTATAGTAAACATGTCTAGTGGTTAGAGACTTCAATAACTTGAAGGACATGGCTAATTGTAAATTATGCACATAAAGTGTTTGACAAAATGCTTAAATGAAATGTTGATTCTAACATTTCACCAAGTAACATTGATGCGAAATTATGAATGAAATATGCACAATTGTACATATTTTGAGTATGTGAATAAGAGGCATTAATGATAAACGGGTTGTGCAATATAGGCGACTTGAAGGATAAGCCCGGAGACCAAGCCGGAGTTGATAATCGACAAAAAGGGAAGCATTAAGGTACGCGTTTTTAACGCTTAATTAATACTAGTTATATCATACCGATGTTAGATATAAATATTGTATTTTAGAATTTGGGACTCGGTATTGTTTGGTTTGCCCAAAGCAAGGACTTAATGGAAACAAACCAAACGGGTCAAATGAGGATTCATGTGCAAACCGGGTTGACGGGAGCACTAATCCGTAGAAAATAAACCCGTGGATACGGGTAATGAATTATTGAATACGCAAGCCGGTAATGGAAGCGTAAACATAAAAAGGAAATTTGATGAACCCGGGATTGGGTAAAAAGGGATGTGCATAATCCCAAGGTATATATTAGAAGTGATTAAGTTTAGATACTTAGATCACCAACGAGTCAAATACTAAAGGCGCAAACCCAGTAATGGGAGCGCGAGATAAGTTGGATAAAGAAACCGGGAATGGGTCAACATATTGTGAAAAAAATAATATACATAAATTTTAAATTTTACTGAAAATAATAAAAACACAATAAAAACATACTAACTACGATATTACGGGTAAGCCATACGGATTGGTTGGATCAAAAGAACGGTCATGGGGATGTTTCTTTTTCTTTTTTCTTAAAAAATCAGAAAACTTTGTCTAAAAATTGGAGTGGGGTAGAAGAGAATTGGTAAAAGGGTTAAATGGGGTCTCATTTATATAGGAAGTGATTAAATTTCTTTTTAATAAAAAAAAATATAGCCGTTATACCGACTATATTATACCCAACCAACTACACATCGCCACCTCACCACCTCCAATTGCCCCAAGTCAGTGAAGTACATCCCTCACCCCACGCCACTTTCAAGCCCCATAATGCGGCGGTGTTCTAGGCATGGTGGGGGTTCCACTCTCACGAGCGGGTATACCTATATAGGAGGGGTAGCACCCGCTACCCTCAACTTTTTATGACGAAGTCCAATTTTTTTATTTTTTTATATTTTGTTACCTCTGAAACAAATTTTATGTTACCCTTAAGATTATTTTACACTACCCAATTTGGGCTTTTATTGAAAGCCCAACCATAAATTTATGATCAATAAAGACCACTAGTAAATGGTTAAAACCCAACTATAACTAAAACCCAATAGCCACACAAACACAAAATATTAAAAGCCCACATGGTTGGTTAAAAGCCAACATGACTTGGGTTAATGAGTTCTTTTAAAAGTCCCTAAAATAAAGCTTATTTATTTATTTATCGAGCCCGAGCTCGAACCTTTCATGTGAAACTCATTATCCCAAGTCCAACCATCGTGTTTTTATTTTTGTTTCGTTGTACTGTATGAAAACATAATTAAAAAAATTAAACGGCTAAAAGCCTAAATATTTATTAAAAATCTAAAGTTTACATGTGGGCCTATCACCTGTGGGATGTGGCTCTTTCACTCTTTGATTTTGTTTTGAGCGGATACCACAGGTACACATCTAGGGCTATGGCTCTTCCACCCTTTGGTTTTGTTTTGAGCGGATACCACAGGTCCACATCTAGGGCCTCCACTCGTTGTTCGTTAGCCGCTCGCTCGGAAAATGCTCGAAATATGCTTGTTGAATTTTCAGCTCGGTTCGGTTTGCAAATTAGCCAAACTTAAGCAAAGGTCTGCTCGGCTCAGTTCGGCTCGAATTTTTTTTACTAATTTATTATTTATATAATTATATACACACACAAAAGAAAAGCCACAGAAAAGAAAATAATGATAATGGTTCAACCTCAAGTCCAAATGTTACTAATAATGATATGTAAGAGAATGATGATCTTGGTCCAAAAAAGATCTCTTTTGAAAGTATGAAAGTATGTAAAAATATTTCTGTCTTAACATTCTGTTTGAAAGTTACCCCTGAATTTATATTCTAGATCCACCACTAGGGCCGTAAACGAACCGAACGTTTAGCGAACAGTTCGTGAACTGTTCGGCGGGAAGTTCGTTTATGTTCATTCGTTTAATAAACGAACGAACATGAACAAGAATTTTTGTTCGATTAGTTAAATGAACGAACATGAACAGAGGTCTCGTTCGTTCGATTGTGTTCGTGAACGTTCGGTAAGGTGTTCGTGAACGTGTTCATGAACATTCGTTGATTTGCGTTCGTTTATGTTCGTATGTTTGTGTTTTAATTGAAGATCTTTGTACTTTTCATATTATTAAACTTTTATTTATTTTATTTCCCTAATAATTAAACTAGGAAAACCACTTTCACCTTGTTTATGCATCATTTCCCTTTCATTTCTCATTATTTACATCCACGAATACAATCGACCTCCGTTCGACAATAAGGGATTCAAGTTCGAGTGCTACTCTCTGGGCCATCTATCTTTTTCCTTCGTCGCGTTTGCCAAATTTATTTGTGTTCGTTTGTGTTCTTGAACCGTTCGCGAACACGCTCATTTCCTTAATGAACGAACACGAACATAAAATCTCGTTCGGTAAGTGTTCATGAACCGTTCGTGAACACGTTTATTTCCTTAACGAACGAACACGAACAAGGTCGTGTTCGTGTTCGTTCGGTTCGTTTACAGCCCTATCCACCACTGTTCACGCCTCCTCCAAGCCCCCACTCCAACTAGTCTAATGCATGCATTATTCCTTCTGTACTACTTTGTGACATGTGATGGGACCTCAGTTGAATGGAAACTGGAAAGTGCCGTAAACAAGCAAACCATTCATGCTATTCAAATGTTGCTCATAGTTCTATCCGTTGGGTTGCTCCCGTTCGGTTTTGCATCCATAAACACAACATGTCTTTCCGCTGATGAAGGTTTGTCATTTGTGTAACACCATTATCCTTGTGACGACGTGTTGAGATTGCTTATTAAAATTCTTTGTATGCTTAATATCTTTAAATATAACCTTTTTTTTTAAATCTTTCTTTGCTGAAAAAAGAAATGTTTTCTTTAAGCAGTAGTCTGATTAAGAAATCTCATGCTCTTAAAACTTCTTGTCCACTCACACACCGGTCAAGGAGTAGATATGATGATTCATGCTTTGTGTTTTTTCCAGGTGATGCACTGAATGAGATCGTAAGGAAGCTGGGTAAAGACTGGGATTTCCAAGGGCGTTTGTGTTGTGATTGGGTCGGTTCTTCTAATAACATATGAAAATATCATCCGTTGCGTCTGTGAACGAAACCCAATATGCCACGTTATTAGCATGTATTTTTTCCGTCCCCTACTCTCAACTATTGAAAAAAAAAATTATTCATCATATGATAAATTGATTTGTGTAGTCAAATTGGTATATGATTAAACAATACACAAATTTAAATTAAAGTAAAAAACTTTTTGTAAGTAATTGCCTTTCACCGTCTATTTCTAAATCACGTTCTCCATATATTTCAAGTTAACCATATATATTTCTAAATCACTTTCTCCATATATTTCTAAAATACTTGAAAATCCACATATAACGAGAAATCATATTGATTTGACTATTTTGTCAAACTAAAAAAAAAGAATCATTATGAAGAAACATATTATGACAATATTATAAACAATATGTATCAAATAAAGGTAGAAATATAGATTACATATACAGACATAAATTATTTTATAGTTTTTAACTTCGTCAATTATAGATTAATTAGTTTATTGTTACTGGTTTCAAGTAGATAATGAGTTGTCTATGATGTTGTAATCAGTGGCGGATCTAGGATTCCGACCAAGCGGGAACGTTTTATAAATAAGCGGTAACGAAATCGAAAAAACGTCAAATTTTTCCAAAATTTACACTAAAAACGTCAAAAATTTTCCGACCAAGCGGTAGCGGGCGCTCCCCCTTGCAATGAAGTAGATCCGCCCCTGGTTGTAATGTGTTTAGGTGTTTTTAGTGTGTCAATGATGTAGAGCTGACTATACACATTTTGAGGTGGTTTCAACTGTAATGTGGGTGAGGTCTCCGAATGCTTTGGCAAACCTCTCTCTGTCTTGCAGGAGCTAAAACCCCGAGGCCTCAATGAGGTTGTTTGTGCTGAAGTGTTGAAGTCCCTCTCGAAGAAACGTCCTTGTTCCGGAGATAGCTAGGAAACATGTTCTGAAGGTGGTGATGGCGCAAAGGGTTGAAGCCTTGAAGCCTTCAAGGCAACGGGTGCAGCAGGGAGGAAGAAAAGGAAGGTTAAGAAGACCCAAGAAGATGAAGGTTTGAAGAAGGATGAAGCAGCAAAGCCTACCATCTTTGATGCTGCTAAGTGAAGAAAAACTTTTATTCGTAGCTTTCTTAGCATGTTGAACAATATTATGGGTTGTATGTTTGAACATATTTTTATTTTGAGTGAACCGTTTAGGTCCCTTGGTGGTTGGAGCCTTAAAAGCTTTTAGACAATTTGTTGGTTTGATGACCTTCGTGGCCTTTATTATGTCTAACTCGTTATGTTTAACTTTGTCATCTTTTATGCTATGTTGTTCTGCTTTTCCCCTTTTGTTTTTATTATTTTTGTGTGTTGTCTTTGTTAAAGGTCGTGTATCTTTTGTTATTTATACCTTAAAGGATTTAGTGCTGCAGTCACTTTTAACAAGCAGATACAACATCTATCCAATTTATGACATTCACTTAGTGTCATTTTGGTTGGTAAGACAATGTTAAGTGTGACACCCCGTGAAAACACTTTTACTTACTAACTGGTCAGTTGTTGCACGCTAAATTTTGGGACGAAATTTCTGCTAACACGAGGATAATGTGATAATCTGCATGTTCTGCTCCGTATCGTTCCTTTATGCAATGTAATCCTACTTTTTGTTAAATGGTATTAATATAGAATGGGTCTTTTATATATATATATAGAGAAAGGTTAACATACAAAAAGCCTTATCATACATCACGTAGGAGACAATGGTAACCGTTGGATCAGGGGTATAATCACGCATGGGACCACATAATCACGCATGGGACCACATGGGACCACATAATCACGCATGGGACCACATAATCACGCATGGGACTATAATCACGCACGTTCTATGATAATAACGCACGTTATATATTTTGTCATGTATGTTAATGTAGGTTAAGCCCTGAAGTACATTATACTTTCTCTCTCTCTCTCTCTCTCTCTCTCTCTCTATATATATATATATATATATAGGGAGGGGCTCATGCAAGAACTCCATTTATTGCGAGAACCAATGTGAACACAACCTAAAATACCTAAAAATACCTAAAAAAACCTAAACCCCCCCCCCCCCCCAAAAAAAAACCTAAACCCCCTCCCCCTCCCCCACCCCCCAAAAACCTAAACCCCCCCCCCCCCAAGCTAAAATGCTAAAAACTAAACCCCCAAAAAACCTAAAAAAAATCTAAAAAAATAAAAAAAATCTAATTTTTTTTTAATATTTTTATGCTCAAATCGCTACTTTTAGTGGCAAAAAAAAATTAATTTTTTTTTCTTTTTTGCTTCAAAAAGTTGCGATTTTTATATAAATAATATTAAAAAAAATATTTGTGTGATTTTTAGCTATTTTTAGGCATTTTTTGGTTGTGTTCACATTGGTTCTCGCGGTTCTCGCAATAAGAGGTGGTTCTCGCATGATCTTCTCCATATATATAAGTTTGAAATGTTAAATTTGTGTGTGTGTTAAACGGAATTATAGTATATGCATATATATTATGGCATCTCCATATTGGGCTGCACATTTTAAATCCTTCTAATTGAATCGCACATGTGCATGGCCCAACTCAGCCCAAGATGGTCATTCAAGTTGCCCAGGTCGCACAATTGAGACTATTTGCAAAGAGGAGAGTGTGCGGCATATTCCCTGACAACTATATAAAGTCACAGCCCTCATTCAGGTACTTTTGGTTGGATCAATCAATTCCAAATCCCCAAATCACTCCTCTGCCCTCTTTCTCTCTCTCTAATCTTCCTTCCCCAGACCTGCAACACAAACAAAAATTATTTCTACACTCCGATCTACCCTCGGCAACCCCCATACCGCTCCAATCGTACCGACGTCAACCCACTCCGTTGTACGACAGCAGCTCACATAGCTCCGACTGCAACTCTGTTCTCTCGTTCACCAGAGAAGTTACGGCAGCCATCATCCTCCTCTCCCTGCTCATTCTTGAAGATCTTTCCTTTTTCTTTCACTCTTAAGCTCACACTCTTCAGGTTAGTAAGAACCTTAACACACTGTGATTTCTGATGATGTTGTATCATGCTGTGAAAAATGGTTGATGATCTCTGTTATAACATAAAATGTTGGTGAGAACAAGAGACATACTAAAACATGAATAAGAGATGATTAATGTGTTTAAGAAATGGTGTGTAAACTTTATAATCTGGGTATGGTAGACTTCTGTGTGATGTTTGAAACTTGTTTTGAATATGAATGGTAACAATGGAATCATGAAACTATTACATGAATCGGATTTATGAAATCGTTAGTCAGTAAAAGGTTCGAAAGTTATTAGTCGAAATCTGTTAAATGATGATAAATATTTCCCGTGTGAATCCGTTTCAATGCTACATGCTCGCTAACTGTTAAAATGAGAAGGATAATAATGATTTATGTTAATGCTTCTGTATGCCAATAATTTTCTGATTCACGTTGATGTTCATGATTGAAAGAGTGAAGTTGGGTTTTTTTTTCTTTGAATGTACAACTGCACATGCCCAGGGTACAACCTAGTCATGCATGTTTGGTGATATTGTTAGGATGATGTTTAGAAATAAGGATTGATTCTTAGTGTTGGTGATATTGTTAGGATGATTTGATAAGATTAATGGTTATGGGAAACCTGATGATGAAAAAGATGATACTGTTACTTGAAAGGTGTGGGTGTTCATTAAATGTACAAGTGTATATGCGTTGGGTACAATCACTTGATTGTCGCATGATTTAAAATTGCATGTTAAATGTTCGTTTGTCGTTTTCGGTTTGATTGGGAAAATGAAAGGAATGTATGATGTTGAACGACCGCACACTAGAGGTGCACAAACCGGTTAATTTTAATAACCGGTTCGATTAAGCAGTTATACCGGTTAATTTGACTTTTTGACTTTAACCGGTTAATGCTTTAACCGGTTATTACTTTAACCGGTTAACCGGTTATTTTTTTAATTGGTCCGGTTAATTACTTTAACCGGTTCGGTTAATTAACCGATTTTTTTGCCTTTTTTTGAATTTTTCGGTTAACCAGTCTATCGGTTAAAAAACCGGTTAATAACCAGTTATTATACTAAACACTTATAACCGGTTACTAACCTACGGTTAAATAACCTATTGAACCGGTTATTCCTAAATCGGTTATTAACCGGTTTCGGTTAATAACCGGTTATGGTTAATTAACCGGTTATTTTGTGCACCTCTACCGCACACTAACTTCTTGGCCCCACTCCTTCATTGAACTATTAATTAAGGATACGCGGTATGGGGTACGTCCTCAAGCCGTCGAGGACCGGCGCCGCCAGCACACCGTGTACACAGACGAGATGTTTCGCCGTCGGTTCCGCATGAGTTGTCGACTTTTTTTTACGTTTCGCAGGCGACATGGCCCAGTCTGATCCGTTTTTTACACTGCGAAACGACGCTAGAGGGCAAAGGGGTTTTAGTAATTTACAAAAATGTACGTCGGCCCTTCGCCAACTAGCATACGGTTACGCACCCGATGCATTAGACGAGTATTTAAGGATGCCCGAAAGAACCGCACGTCTATGTTTGCACAAGTTTTGCGAATGGGTTGTCAAATTATATAGCAAGAGATACCTGCGGAGACCGAACGCAAACGACGTTCAAAAATTATATCAAGCACACGAACAGAGACATGGTTTCCCAGGAATGCTCGGGAGCATTGATTGCATGCACTGGCCGTGGCAGAACTGCCCAGTTGCCTGGCAAGGTCAGTATACTAGGGGAGATCATGGACATCCGACTATTATTCTAGAGGCTGTTGCGTCACAGGATCTCTGGATCTGGCATGCTTTTTTTGGTCTACCTGGTTCGCTCAATGACCTTAACATCATATACCAGTCACAGATATTTGACGATGTAGTGGCGGGAACAGGTCCAGACACAAGTTTTACGGTTTCGGGGGTGGAATACAGCCGAGGTTACTACCTAGCAGATGGAATATACCCAACGTACTCGACAATCGTTAAAACTATTCCGCACCCGACAGACGAAAAAAGAAAAAAAATTGCGAAGTATCAAGAGGGTGTGAGAAAAGATATTGAACGGGCTTTTGGTGTTCTACAAAAAAAAGGCATATCATTGAACATCCAGCACGTTCGGCTACACCAAAGAGGTTACGACACATTATGTACGCTTGTATCATCCTTCATAACATGGTCATTGAAGACGAAGGTAGAGCGATATGCGAGTAAGACGAAAACGCGTCTACCGGAAATTCTGTTCCAGTTAGTGGGGAACAACAAGATTTGAACATGTTCGCTCTACGTAACGAGTACACACATCATAACCTACAAGCGGACTTGGTTGAGTGCATTTGGAACAACGCTCAAAACGAACCAGATGACCACATGCAGGACGAAGACTACTAGCTTTATTTAATATATTAGGATTTTTTTTAAGTTTATGTTTTTTTAGTCTATGTTTTTTTTTAAGTTTATGTTTTTTTTTAAAGTTTATGTAATGTTTTTTAATATTAATGAAAATATTTTGTGAATTTATCTGTTAAATGTTAAAAAAAGTAGAAGATTAAAAAATAAAAAATATAAAAGTGGTGGGGTAGGATCATCTAGGAGCATCCTCCCATTTCCACTAGTTTTGTGGGATGAACCATCCTTGTGAGGACTATGATATGGCGCCTACGTGGTGGATCATCCTCCAAGGGGGGATGGGCACCATACCATGTAGCCTAATAGACCATACACTTTGTCCGTCTGGTCGCACAAATTGCTGCCAACCGTACACCAATCTTAGGCATGCACACACTAATGGACTTCCTTGTTTGGGCTGCATGAATCCCATTTGGGCTGTACATGCGTGACCTGGATCGCACACCAGGTTCTAACCATACACTTGATTGGATTGTTTGAGGTTTGGGCATACACACTAGGTGGGCCGGTTGCAAGGGACAGGTCGCACACCCATGTCCTATTGGTACACTAATTAAAACATGCTTCTGAATTCATTCTAGTCGCACATTCACAACTGTTTTGTATTAGCTAACTATCATTTGTTATAAGGTTTTTCAAATTATTGTTACTTGTACAAATGCCATTATTCATATAAATAAATATGAACACCTAGTATAAATAGCCACATACGTGATTACTTGATACATGTATGAAATACGTGAGAATACATGAATTACTTATCTACAGTCCTAACGATTGGTAACCATAATAGGACGTTACCGACCAAGTTGAGGATAAACATTCAATCTACCAAGCAATCTAAGGTGAGTTCACACTACAACTAAAAGCATGCATTCCCGGTGGGTTGGGAACTTCGTATATTCTTGGTGGGATGGGAACTTCATATATTCCCGGTGGTTGGGAACTTCGTATATTCCTAGTGGTTAGGAACTTCATATATTCCAGGTGGTTTGGGAACTTCATACACTAAACGAAAATCTACCATGAAAGTCCCTTTTTCACTGATACCGATTAATCGCCGTGCGAGGCGGACGGCATACTAGTTGATAGATCTATTAGGTTTGACAAACCTCACACCGTTCCTCTGGAGGAGGACGAGCGTGAACAATCTAGGAATTTTGGTCAATGACGGTAGACATTGATCAAAGGGCGAAATAACAATTACGTCAAAGTTCCGGTACTGCACAATTTAGTGGATGGTTCATTTATACATTTAAATGGGGTAGTACCCCAATACATGTATTGATTACATGGTAACTTCATAAAACGATGTGTTGATGCACTTTGTGTGGACGCGACTCGGCTCGGTTCGACTCGGCCTTGAAGACTTGAAGACACGAAGATCGAGACAAAGCTACAGCCAAGGGGGAGTTTGTTGGTGCACTTGTGTCTGTACTTTGTCTGTATTTCGTCATGATACAAAACGATGTCTTATGTTAGTCTGGGTTACGTCTTAGTTTGTTACAATGTGCGTTCGATGTAAGTTTGACCAAGTCAACCATCCTCCTGGTTTGACTTGGCCAAACAGTTAGCACATTGGTTGTTAGTTGTGTGTGTCGAAGGATAGATCATCGAAGGATAGTTTATATCCTTCGATGATGAGCTCGAAAGATAGACCACGAAAGATAGACCACGAAGGATATCATCCTTCGTGGTGAATGTGATCTTTCGATGGGTCTTCTGGTCGACAGATGATCTTTCGATCAACCTGTCTGATCCTTCGACCAGACCTGCTGTGTCGGGTATAAATACCCATGTGTTGTGTTCTGTGCAAAAAAAGAGATGTGAGGCAAGACAAGAGAGCGAGACAGGAACACACACACACTTTGAGAGTTTATAGAATACTTCTGTAAACATTGAGCTTGTAACCGGACCCTTCATTCGTATTAATACAAGTGGTGTTAATCGGTGAATCTTGCGTGTTGTGTTTGTGCTTGTTCTCGTATAAAGTCTCGGTTGCATACTAGCTTGGATTCCGCACTTGCTAGTGTGTTAGATATAACAAGGATAAGGTTTTATCTCATCCTCGAGAGGGACCTACAAGTGGTATCAGAGCTTTGGCTCTTTTCCTTGTTAAAACCGAGGTGTTCTTGCGGTTTTTCGGGTTTTGAAAAGTTGTATTTTTCTGAAAAACTTTGTTTTATCCGGTTTAAATCTTGTTCGGAAGTTTGTAGTTTTACCGGAAAACCCTTTGTGTTCATAATATCTTCAAGTGTTCTTCAAAATTTACATCCTTTGATCTTGTTTAGTTATTTTCGAAAGTTGTTGGTGTATTGGAAAAGGGAACTGATTAAAATAATCATACAAAATCTGTTTTTGCAGAAAAGCATGGTCTGACCATACTTTCTGCCGAAAGATTTACCAACCCATCACCTTTTTCACCAACCTGTCACCCGTTGTCAACTGTGTCAGAACCGATCGAAAGATATCCTTCGAAGTCGAAAGATCATCTTTCGACCAAAGGAGGTTCGACAGATAGTCATCCTTCGAGCATCCTTCGAAGTGTGAGACTTATCTTTCGGTCCAAGGAATACTTTCGAAACATATATCTTTCGGTCTACAGTTCATTTTCGAAAGATAAGGATCCTTCGATTGGAGAATCTTTCGAAAACATTGTTCGAAACTCAACAGTGATCTTTCGAACACTGTTGATCCTTCGAACAGGTGTTGATCTTTCGATCCTTGTTTGTTTAAGTTTAACAGATTGTGCTTTTCAGGTCTTTCGATTCTTGATCCTTCGGCTGGTTGTTATCCTTCGAGATTTTAACATAGTTTGTGAAAATTAAATTTTTAAAAGGAGAAAACTTACTTTTCAAATTTTAAATCAATTTTCACTTAATATATTAATTATCATAAAATGGGAACAAACAGTCAGTGGGATCCAACCGCGTGGACTCAAATAATTTCGACTCCACAATCATCCGCTATGCAATCTACGCAATCTACGTCAGATTTCAACAAAACTGCATGGATGCAAGCTATTGCCCCACCTCAAGCTGCAATGATCACTGCAAATCAATGGGCATTGGTCACAAATCAAAACAGCAGCATTCAATCTATGATGCAGAATGACAGTGAAACTGGTACAAGCACAAAACCGCCAAAGTTAAATCACATCAATGATTGGGGATGGTGGAAAGAAAGGCTGAGAACTTATGTTCAGGGACAAGGTCAAGATCTATGGATGTGCTTCTTCACAGCTTTTGAAAATGAGTTGGAAATTGCAGGATCTAATCCACAAACTTACAGCACTTTGTCTGAAGAAGATAAAAAGAAGTTTGAGTTAGAAAAGAAAGCATTCATGATTCTCACACAAGCTCTTCATAAAGACATTTACCACCAGTTTGTTTACTGCACGACTACTAAAAGCTTGTGGGATATGCTCACATTACGGTGTGAAGGAAATGCTCAATCTAGGAAGATCAAGCAAGAATTACTGAAGAAAGAGTTTGAAGGATTCACGTGTTTGGAGAATGAGACTTTGGCAGACTTATCTACAAGGTTTCATCACTTGTTGAGTGAGATGTTTGCTTTTAAAGTCACTGCCACTCCACAAGAATTGGTGAAGAGATTCGCTGATAGCTTACCAGAAAAGTGGAGCAGTTATCTTGAAATTCTCAAAGAAAATGGTGTTTTAGAAACAATCACCGTTTATGAATTAATTCAAAGATTGGAGAATAAGGATGTAGAAGAAAAGCTGAAGGCAAAAAGAACACAAACTCCTCAAAATCCAGAAATGTACTTTGGGATTGCAGGAGGTATCAGTGGAGAAAGACCAGCTTCTCAACACGCGAAGCTTCAAACAGCTTTCGTTTCTAACACCGGACCTTCAACAACAGATCAGTTTGATCCTTCAGCCTACACGATGTTTTCAAGACCGAATGTGCAACCGACAGCTCAGCAGCAACAACCGCAACAGCAAGGGTTTTATGGAAGCTCTTCAAATTTTCAAGCCACTTCCATTCCTAACACAGTCAGATTAGACACTTCCAACTTTTCCAAAGTCAGTGTCGAAGTAGCCAAGGAGCATATGGAGATGTTGAATACCTTGGTTAGTGCTTATAGTGGATTAGTTGCAGGTCAGATTGGGAATATCAATCTAACCAATGAAGATTATCAGCAAGTGGATAAAGAAGAGTTTGAAATGATGGATATCAAATGGGCTCTTGCTAGTGCAATTCGAAGAGCTAAGGAGTTTATGGAAAGGACGGGGAGAACCAACTTGGAAAACAAGAAAGACACCAAGTATGGGTTCGACAAGCAAGCTGTCAAGTGCTTTAACTGTGGCGAACGGGGTCATTTCAAAAGGGAATGCACAAGACCAGCTCAGCATGGAAATCAAAATCCGTTCAGAAATCAAGGCAACCAGAACGGGAACAATGTTCGTACGTTGATACCTGTCAACAACCAAGGCCAAGCAGGGTCATCAAATACCAACCGGGGGCTGTTGGTTCAAATAGATGAGGGTTGTGATTGGTCACTTCAGCTTGGAGAAGGAGGAAATGGTGGAACAGCATGTTTTGCTGAAGTAGTAAAGGATTTAAAGCACGCCAGTGGTGGAGAATCTTCCACCAATGGTGTTGCATCTTCTGGAGATGAAGACAGTTCTGGTTATAGTGGAAGCTCAGATGAAGAATCCTCCACTTCAGGAAATGATCATGTGGATGAGACATCAAGTGCGTCAGTCGATGCAGATATTGATGAGCTTTTGGAAGAAGCTGCAGCAGGAACTGAAAGAAGATCTAATTTGATGGATCAAGCTGCTTACTCTTCGTCTTCTCTCCATTCAGCCTTTATGGCTAATGTCGACAGTTCATCAGGTCAGGTATGTGTCGATGAACCCACTGTAGTTAGCTGTGAAAATTGTGATAGTTTAAATGTTAAATATGCTGAACAGGAAAGTCAGATTGAAATCCTATCCAAACACAATCAAGAATTGATTGTAGATCTTTCTAAAGCAGCTGAAGCTAACGTGTTTTTAACCAGAAATGAAAAGGAATTTAAAACAACAATTGCGTCATTAAGACATGATGTTTCAGAATTACAAAAAGCTGTTTTGCGAAAACAACATGCTAACAATGATCTTATAGACACAATTGAAAAGCAGATGGTAGAATTGGCAACCGCTCGATGTGAATGTGAAACAATCAAGCAGAAATTGGAAAGTTATTCCAATTCCCGCTATGTATTGGATCACATTATTGATGTTCAAAAGAAAAAGGGGGATAAGAAGTGTATGGGATTCAAATCATGTCCTCCCCCAATGAATCACAATTACTCCAAATTGCCTGATGACGAGAATATGCCCCGTTTTGAACCTACTGTGCCACTCGGTCTAGATGACTTTGCAGCAGGCCTCGGGTTCACAACTGGTACATCATCCTCGGGTCAATCAGAATCTGAGAAAAGTGTGACAGACTCATCGTGTGTTAAGGAACAGAGTCCTCCCGTTGTTGAGGATACTGATTCTTCGGATGATGAATCTGATGTAATTGTGAACCAACAGTCTAACTCGGTTACAACAGATATTCCAATCGAGAATCACATCCTGTGTGATCCACCAGTGAAACCGAGTAAGACTGAAATGTCAAAAGAAATGGAGTCGAGTGTATCAAGTTTTGAAGGGAGTAACTTGATGTACACGCTCAAAGGAGATGACAAAATTTACTCTAACAAAGATTTTCCAATTAAAAATGTAAATCAAGATTTAATTGAGCAAATTTTTGAAGGATGCACTGATAAGTTTTTGGGGAACAAAAGTGGCAAAGTTACTGTCACTCAATGTGATCCAATTCCGTGTGAACAAATTAGAAAACAGTACGGAAACCAAAAACTACAAGTTGAGCGAAAACAACAAGTCAACTCCGGAAAAGGTAAAGTACAGGGAAAGAAGGCTCAGAACAAGAATGTTCAAGCACCTAAGGTTCAACAACAATGGGTGCAAAACAAAAGAGCTCCTGTTAAGAAAAGAGAACCGAAAGTGAACTTTGTTGGATCCACGGGTTCAGACAAACCTGAAACATTTCAAGATAAATCTAACCTTGATTTTATAAAACAAGTTAGAATTTTAAAACGAAATGATCAGAATAATTACACTCAACACACCAACGGATGTGATTTAGGTCCAAGCACGTCTAGATCACAAAGTTCATTGTCTGGTTCTCAGTCTGGTCATCAACGTGTTTCTCCGAGGTTTGTAGAGCGGAGAATGTGCTTTGAGTGTGGCACAATTGGGCATATTGTAAGATACTGCCCATACCTACAAAAGTTGAAGGCAAAAACAAGTGCTCCCCAAGAAACCAATTACCAAAAACGTTCATTTTCCCCGAAACAAGACCCACATGTCTTGAAAGAAAGGGAAAAGAAATTAAAACAAAAGAATCAAAAGGTAATTGAGAAGGCCTTAAAGTCAGAGGTCAAAGAAGATAAACCTGTTCAAGCAAAACCTAAAACTGTAAAACCAGTAAATGCTAAAACAACTAATGCAAATACTGGTAAAGAACAAACAACTTGGAAACAAAAACAGGTAATTCAGTCAGGGGGAGCACCACAGGTTCTTTTTCCTAATCATCAAGTGATTGAAATCACTTTTCTTGATGATCAAGGACGACCCAAGTCCACAAAGGCTTGGGTCCCTCTCTCCAACTAATTTTTGAGTAAGTGTGTAGGATATTCCAGGAGGAACTTTCGATAGTCGTAAGATTGTTGATAGTGGAGCATCCTTGCACAAAATAGGCAACAGAAGAAATTGCTGCCTTTGATGGAGAGGAAGAGAAAAAGGAAAAAGATAAGAAGTCAAACATTCCGATGAAGGAATGATGGTGAAAGAATGTGGTTGAATGAAATTGGAAGCTTCGACAAAATGAAAATCATTTCAAAATGTGAATGTTCAAGGCTTTGATCGGGTCCCCGGGATAGATTCAAATCAAAATGTACTCACCTGCAGCACGTCTGAAGTTCAACAATCTACAAGATGAATGTGCAGTGTACATTTCTTCGTGGTGTGATTGAAGAAAATGTGTTTGTTGAACAAACCAACCAGGTGTGCGGACGCCTTGGCATGGGTTGAACAACCGCACACTACTTCAAAAGAGAAAGACAAAGACCTTCGCTGGTGCAATGTGGACGACCAGCCGGACCCAAAGGTTTCTGATCTTGTTGCTGTGAAGGGATTTCAGTAGCTACAAAGAATCGACTTTGAAATCCACACCGGATAGATATCCAGTTTGGGAGAGCTCTCAGATTCCTTGCAATGCACGATGCAGTTGCAGGATACGGTTTTAAATTTCTAATCTCTCCTATACTTGTCGATATTTAAGCTGCTTTGTGCATTATTATCTCGTACAGCACTCTTTGGCCAGACAATGCTGTCATGGTCCGCACCGCTTACCGTCATGCCAACTGATTTTTCCAAATTTTCGCTAGATCATTTCTGATTAAAACTTAATTTTGGTAAACGACATTGAGGTAAAACATGAGTTAACCAACATCGGAAAATCATTTTTGTAAATACCTTTGTGTTTTAAATTTATTTTAGTTTGTTGATTTTAGGGGGAGTAATCCAAAATCTGAAAATCCAAAAACATCGAAAAATTTCAAAAACACAAAAACAATAGAAAAGCAAAAATGAGTTTCCTGGCGAGCAAAAGAGAATATGATAGTACATCAGTGGTCTGTCTAAACCTCTTTAAACCTTAAATGAAAAACGATAAGCAGCTCTATATAAGATGTATCGGTAGGCTCACAATCATTTTAAAGTGTGCAGGGTGATATAAACTTAAATCCGACTGAAGACTGGGTGGGAACCATTCATTGGCATATGGTCTTAGTACCGAAATTTCGTTTGAGAGATTGCCGAGGTTCTGAGATATTCGGTCTTTATGCTGCTTATCATCTGAGTATCATGGTTGTATCTTTTACCGAAAAATAACGGGGACGCAAGTCTAGATCTTCCATGATACTATACATACGTGTACATACTGCATACGACCTCAATAAGTGATAAACAATCACATGTCCAAACAAAATAAGTGATAATATATCACATTCATCCGGGAGTCAAGTTCGTCTCTCTGCTGTACGAAAGTACTGACCTGTTCACGGACTTGCTCCTGTGCCCTCATGCATCGAAAATCAAGTTCCTCATCAATAAGTGATTCTATCACATAGGGCTTGTTTTCAAATCAAAATAAGTGAGAATCTCACATCATATACGGTCAAACAGATGATAATCGGTATACTCACCGGTAAGATGAATCCTCGTGCATACCTTGATACGGGAATGTGTCGTGATGTGGATGAACACCGGTCGGTAAGTATAAATTATACCTTAACGTATCCCCTCGCCATGATTACATCTGATAAGTTGAGCTTAAGTGGACAACAATACCGATAATTGTTATAGGATGCTTATCTTAATGTTAACTAACTGAACAAAGAGAGTGTTTTTGACATGACCGTACACGGATATGATTCTCTTACCCTCGAAACTCGCAAAAAGAATGTCTGTAAATATTTATTTAATGTTTCCTGTTTATGTATCTTGGTATATATTTATTTATTGCTTTCCGTCTTTACATTTGAAAAATGAAAATTTCAAAAAGATTTTAGGTGTGTTTTAATTTAAACTTTAGAAAATCCAAAAAGATTTTGCTTCTGGTTTATTTTTGATTGACTGATGTTGGAACTCGAGTCTATCCTACCCAAAATCCTGATCGTAAGCTGGAAAACAATTGCATCTTCATAAACAGTCGAAGTTAACGAGTTTTGAAAGTTAAAGGATTAAAATGAATATTTTTCTAAACTTTCAAACTGCTGTCTGTTGGTGTTTGATTGAGATTTGATCTCATATGTGTCGTTAGTTTAAATGTTAACTATATTCCAAGCGGTTGTTCTCATTATGCGTTTAGCTTTCTTGCATGTGCAGATGCTAAAGGCGAGGAGAACATGTTCGATGAAAAGCTTTGGAATGAAGACACGAAGTGGAGGCACTCAAAGGATAAAATGATCGAGTTGCCGCTGTCCCTTCATCAACACCACAAGGATCTGAAGAATTGTCAAGTCAAAAGATTCACGAGCATGACTCAATGGAGAGTTCAATCTAAGGGGGAGTTTGTCAACACACTTTCTACATTAAACGGGGAGTTTGTTGATACACTTTCTGCTTACGACGCGTGAAGACTTTGAAGATCCTCCGACATGAAAGACATAGAAGACGAACCATCACGAGTAGCGTCCAAGGGGGAGTTTGTTGATGCACTTTGTGTGGACGCGACTCGGCTCGGTTCGACTCGGCCTTGAAGACTTGAAGACACGAAGATCGAGACAAAGCTACAGCCAAGGGGGAGTTTGTTGGTGCACTTGTGTCTGTACTTTGTCTGTATTTCGTCATGATACAAAACGATGTCTTATGTTAGTCTGGGTTACGTCTTAGTTTGTTACAATGTGCGTTCGATGTAAGTTTGACCAAGTCAACCATCCTCCTGGTTTGACTTGGCCAAACAGTTAGCACATTGGTTGTTAGTTGTGTGTGTCGAAGGATAGATCATCGAAGGATAGTTTATATCCTTCGATGATGAGCTCGAAAGATAGACCACGAAAGATAGACCACGAAGGATATCATCCTTCGTGGTGAATGTGATCTTTCGATGGGTCTTCTGGTCGACAGATGATCTTTCGATCAACCTGTCTGATCCTTCGACCAGACCTGCTGTGTCGGGTATAAATACCCATGTGTTGTGTTCTGTGCAAAAAAAAAAGAGATATGAGGCAAGACAAGAGAGCGAGACAGGAACACACACACACTTTGAGAGTTTATAGAATACTTCTGTAAACATTGAGCTTGTAACCGGACCCTTCATTCGTATTAATACAAGTGGTGTTAATCGGTGAATCTTGCGTGTTGTGTTTGTGCTTGTTCTCGTATAAAGTCTCGGTTGCATACTAGCTTGGATTCCGCACTCGCTAGTGTGTTAGATATAACAAGGATAAGGTTTTATCTCATCCTCGAGAGGGACCTACACGATGTTTTTGGTTAAAACGAGAAAAACCTTTTCGAAAACCGTGAACTCGCCAACTTTATGTTAACACACTACTGCATGCTTGCAGGTCCGTAGATGTTGCGCTGGAGTTTGCTTGGAGCGTTGTGGTGGTCGTCTAGAATCCGTTATCGGATTCCTACATTTGAACTTATGTTTTAAGCTACTTATGAACTTAATGCTTCCGCCAAACACTCGAACTTTATTTTGTTAAACTTGCTATGTTTTGGAACTTTATTCCAAACCTACTTTGTTTTAGACTTAATTGTTACGTCACTAGTCATATTGATGATGGTTCTATTTTACTTATGATAAATGTTCAATGTGATTGGTGGCTTGATCCTGGACGGTCATACGCCTCGCGGTGCTACTCCGCATGTGGAATTTGAGGTTGTGACATTAAGGCTTAAGGAACATTTGGTGTAGGCTGTTCAAACCCGTCTATGAGACATATTTTTTAAGATTTCTCTAAGTCTCATGGAGTTGTATTGATTTAGGAACTCACCCCTTATATAGGTCCATTTAACTCTTGAACCTATTGAGCGATGTGGCTTGGGAGCTCATCCCCTTACATGGCCCTTGCCATGGAGTTTCTTGCTAAGTTCTTAACCTGATTATAGGATAGAAAGACAAATTTTGATAAAAACTTCATCATTCATTCATTCCAAAGTACATCGATTACAAGGAGAATAGAACAATCTATTGGAATTCTTTCTTACACATTTTGACTAAACATGGAACCTTTTAAGGTTTTTGCCATTCCAATGGCGGGGAAGCTTTTTGCCTTGTGGATAAGACAGCTTGTATGATCCTCCCTTGTGGGCTTTAAGGATGGTGTATGGCCCTTCCCACTTAGGACCAAGCTTTCATTGGCTTTCTTTTTTGCTGGTCTCATTGTTTCGAAGCACAAGATCCCCTACCTTGAATCGTTCATGCTTCACCCGTGCATTGTAATACGATTCCATTTTTTTGCTTGTACTTTGCTTCTCTTATGGCTGCTTGGTCACGATCTTCTTCGAGGAGTTCCAAATTCAACATTGTCTCTTTCTTGTTTGACTCGTGGTCAATATTGAATGTTCGTTTTGTTGTAACTCCAATTTCAGCCAGGAACACAGCCTCTGATCCAAACACTAGGCTGTACAGTGTTTTCTTGTGGCTCGTCTTCTCAATTGTTTGAATTGCCCATAGCACATTGGGAAGTTCTTCAAGCCAGTTGTTGTCGTATCTTCCCAATCGATCTTTAATTCCTTCAACAATGCTTCGATTTTTCTTTTTAACTTGGCCATTGGACTGTGGGTAAGCAACCGAGCTGAATACTTGAGTTATTCTGAACTCCTTGTACCAGGAGCTAAAAGGCTTCTCGGCAAATTGCTTCCCATTATCCATGACTAGTATCCCTGGGAACCCAGAACGACAGATTATGCTTTCCCAAACGAAATCAATGACTTGTTTCCCCGAGATTTTTTCCAATGGTTTTACTTCTGGCCATAACGTGAGGTCGAAGTCTCCATCAAATTTAATCGAATTACTACTAATAGTTAGCGGTAAGTGGGTATCGAACACAGTGAGTTTGTGGAATTTGTGTTATCTAAATGGATTGCTAAATTGACTAAAATTAACTAAATTGCAAGAAAAGTAAATTCAGAAATTGGTTTGTTTAGTTTTAAAAACTAAAATTAGCTAATTAAATTGCAAACTAAAGATTGGTATTGTAAACAATTTAGGAACAAATGACCATCCTAGGTTTCCGGTTTCAATTGACATTCATGTTCAAATTCAACTAGAAAGAACCACATAGACATGGCTCATATGTAGTTGCTTGTTAGTGATGAAAGGGAACTAAGTACTCGGATTACAAGAATGCGAGGTTGTTACCCGATGACCAATTAATCAATATCCAACCCTAATCCCTTCCATGATATCTTGATTGCCAACGGCACCAAGAATGTATGGTTTAGACTATGATTAGAACTTAAATTAACGATTTACAAACAAACATCAACACACCTTAATAAACAAATAAGTATTGAAAGTCTATTATTCTAGAAATACGAACAAGAACACAAATGTCTTAAACAAACCTTCAACCTAGGATGATCACCATAAGTTTAGCCACTCATGACTTGGTACATCATAATCAAACAAAGATCAATGTTCATGTGAATCAAAAACACTAAACACAATGTTTAGAAATTGTTTAGAACCAAGAAGAACACCAAAATCGCCTAAGAAGTGCTCCAAATGTAAGGACCTTCAAAAATGTCCCAAAACGACCCGGAAGTGAAAACCCGGACCCCTAAAACCCTAATCCGTATCAAAAATCAAGAAAACCAGATTTCTGGTCTTCAGGCGGGCCGCGTAAAGATAAGCTTAGCCCTACGCGGGCCGCGTCAAAGCTTGGTTGACCGGATAAGCGTTCCCAGTCCACGTGTCACACACGTGGCATGCCTACCGATGACACGCTAGCCCTAGTCTACGACTAGGTGTCCCTCGCGGGCCGCGTAAGACCCATTTTTCAGCTATAAGTAGCTTGGATCATGAGCAGTTCAGTGATGTCGAAAACAACTTTCAAAAACGAAGTTATACTGTTCGAAATCACAATTTCAATTAGGGGGTGCTGCTACGATACAGTGTATTAACTCGATCGCTGCTACGATTCAATGTCCGATCGATTAAAACTATCCGATGGATGTTTAAGTGCTGCCCACATTAGGGCCATACTTTGTCATTAGTCGTAAATTCGACGGATGTTTAAGTATAGCACTTTGTCATTCGTTGTGAGGGTTTTAATCTCGTGAGTTATCGTAAATGTTGTATTAGTTACTAACCTAGTTCGTGTGTATTGTTATTTAAATTAGGTTAGAAGGCTAATCAGTATGCTAAACTCTGCCGTTTAAACTTGCAATGTGAGTCATTCTTTTTTTATCAACAGTATTTTACAATACTCCAAGCATTTTCAAAAGTTATAATTACAGGGATTAAGTCATGGTTATCTTGAATCACTGGCTAATTGGGGTATTGTGCACATTACTAATTTCTCACGGTTAGGCTAATAAATCCTAACAGTGATAATCATCACTAATTGGGTGAACGAACCCAATAGTGGTATGACCATCGTCACCAGGTGACACGGCGCCAGATAAAAATAAGATAGAAACCATTGTAATCGCTCTTATGCTGTAATTGATAACTAATGTGTCGTTTTATACACTTGAATGACTCGCCAGTATTTCCCCGCTGATAAAATATTTTTAAAACATGTTTCAGGTGACCTGCTGTAAATCAAGGAAAACGTGCTACGGAGCACTAACAAGCTTGAAGAGGTGGCTCAATAAAATGAATAAACATGTTTTGTAAAATCAGGGAATTTTCTCGTGAAATTCCCCTATTGTAAATTACGGGGCTTTTCCCAGATTATCTAATAAAATAATCAGGCATTTTCAAGTTTTAAAAGATCCTGTAAAATCTTCCGCTGTCAACTCAATTAATAAATACCACGGGATTTCTGTCCCGCGGCTCCTGGACTGGGTAAAACCGGGACGGGGGCCGTGACAGAAAAAGGTGGTATCAGAGCCACTGATTTAAACCAATTAAGTATTTAAAAATACTTAATTTTCCTAATTGCCATCCTATGATTATGTGTTTCTATCTTGACTATCTGTTAATTTACAGTATGGGTAAGCAAAGAATTTCGGACATCTATCATAAATTAGATAGTTCACCGAAAGATAAGGGAACTTCATCCCAATCAAATTCCTCAAGATACTCAGCAGATACTGAGGAAGGAATATTTGTTCGTAAGGCACAGTTTGAGAAACCACTTACCCCTAATAAAAGAAGTTGGATTATTAGAAAAAGTAAAAAAAAAAATAAAGAAATCACAACCAAAAGAAGTGATGAGTGATAAGGAAACTCCGGTAATAGGCACTAACCCACCATGGGAAGATGAATTAGACAAACAATGGGCAAATCTCTATATGTTAGCCACTACAGCAGTAAATGCTAACTTATAGTTAAATCGCCAAAACAGTACCAGCACCTATGACACCTACAAGCCAGAAACTTTAATATAATAAATAACCACTAGTATATTTCAAATTTCAGTTGTAATAAATATATAGCAATATTTCGTTTTAAGCAAATAAGTTAGATTTAAGTTTTCTAAATTGCTATTTTGTGATTTTGTGAGAATTTAAAATTTCAAAATTTTAACCTAGAATTTTGTGTGTTTCTTCATAACTGCTAAAACAGCATGAATGAATTGTCTGAAGCTCTTGAGAATCTCAATCTCTATTCTGTTAATGTGGAAGTTTCCAGAGACTTTACCGGTTATTGTGCCGACATGGAGGAACCTATGGAATTTCAAACCCAGCCACCAGAGAAACCTAAACCAAAGAAGAGAAGAAGAATTGTGGGCTGGAGGCGTGTACGCAGGAAGAAACCAGCGACACGGAAAGTCACAAAGACAGAAGATCCCAAAGGTAAAGGCAAGGAAATAGAGATTGGGGAAAGTTCCAGGCAAGGCCAGGAAATGCCACCCTGGGAAGAACTGGATCATAAACTAGCACTTAGTGACCTCATCGGACCTGCCGGTGAAAACCTTTTAAATTACCCAACGGAAGCGCAACTTCCAGTTGATCTGGAACCTGAGATCCCAGAACCTATTATCCACACCCAACCGCTACCAGCAGAGTTAGAAGAATGGTGGACCACCGACTGGCAGTTCCAGAATCTCCTAAATAACCCTGATACTTTTTCCCCCCAGTTTGACCCAGAGCCTCCACTACACCCACCTATGAGCTCTGAAAATTTGGCTGAACTCCGCCACTATGGCGAAGAGCTGATTGATGCGGGAAACCGAATTAGGGATGTGGGAGAACGAATCACCTGGAAATACGACGAGAGGGAGCGTCGTTTCTGAAAAGCCAGCTGACGGGATAGTATGTGGTTGTAGGAATGTGTGTTTAATAATAATAATATAATCATAAAAATATAATTATGTGTAATACTTAAAAATAAAACTTTTGTAAGATAACCAGTGTGTACGGATGCCTATTATAATATATAAAATATCGAACGTCGAAAGATCGACAATTTTGGCTATATGTGCTAACATGATTATGTGCAATTGTTTTGTTATATTTGGTTATTAATTATTTTATGTTAATCACTTATATAAATTAATTACCAGATGGCAAACGCTGGTAATGAACCCGTTAATGAAGTGAATCAATCTAAACAAAACAATGAAGATCAATTTATGAATAGGCAAGATATCGAGAATATCGTTGCTCAGGGAATAGCCAATGCTATTCCAGCAATACTTGCTGCTGCTCGATTACCCGGTTGAAAATTCGGGTTCATTTGATTTGTGGCGTTCCCATATCGGAAGTTGGGATGGTTTCTCAATCCCGGGTGGTAAGTGTTCGAATTCATGTCGTTATTTTTTCTTTCCCCGAACACTTCATTAACCTCCTCGGTGTACTCACTTGGTCCCGTTGGACATTGATCGGCTTTATGGCCAATTTCTCTACAATCTTCACATACCGCAAATTGGACCGCATTTACTTCCTTCTTCTTCATACGAGCCAACTCCCGTTCTAAGGTAGAAATCCTATCCTTAGAATCGAGGTCGGGAAGCGAACGGGAAATGGGATGTTTCTTTGCTCTATCGGCCGATTCCTTCTCCTTTGACCGTTTGCTCATACGCTCAAGAAATTCCCAATCGTCATCTTCATGATTACTTAAAAGAGTCCCGTTGCTTGTTGACTCGAGGCGATTCCATGTTGCATCATCCATCCCACGTACAAAGCATTTCACCAATTCCCACTTTTCTATTTGGTGATGTGGGCATTTCCGCATCAACTCTTTGAATCGAGTGAATGCTTCATGTAACGGTTCACTCGATAATTGGCGAAATGACCTTATTTCATCCCGTGCATCATCGGTCTTCGACATCGAATAGTATTCATCTAAGAAGACTTGTTGCATTTCTTCCCATGTTCGGATACTATTCGCGGGAAGTGTGAGAAACCATTGCTTTGCCTTGTCTTTCAATGAAAATTGGAACAATCGAAGTTTGACCTCCTCCAATGCAAAGTTGTGCCCACCGATTGTATTGCATAGGGATGAAAATTCAGCCAAGTGTGTGTAAGGCTCATCATTAGACCTCCCATTGAAGTGGGGAAGTATATTGATATAATGAGGCTTACAATCAAACATTCGCCTTTCACACACTATAGGAGAATCATTGTCGGTAACTACCGGTCGAAAACGGTCATTTACTCCCCGTGGAGGTTGTTGATGACGATGTGGACCGTTTACTTCTTGGTTGACCGGTCTTCGAATATCCCTTCTATCACCTCTTCGATCATCTCTTCGATCTCCACCTTGGTCCCCCATTTGATAACCTCCTCCCACGAAACGCGGAATCCGATTAGGATTACCATTGTTGTTGTTGTTGTTGTTTCGTGGTTGGCGATTATTCCCGTAACCATCATTCATCCCCACATAATTGGCATTCGGATAGCCAAACTCATCACCTTCAAATCCGGGATTATTGTAAATATTTCCCCGATTCACGTACCCCCAACCTCCGTTATTGTTGACCCGGTCATCAAAGTAGCTCCCGTCATCCGAATACTCCGTATGAATGCTTACATGCTCCGGTGATTGATAACCGGGAACACTATAAGGTTCGTCATCGGGAATGGCGTTCCTCATATCGTCTAAGTTGAACAATGGGTCTTCGTTCGCGGGATTGCCACGATACGTTTGTTGATGAAGGTTTTGTTGTTGAGGTGTTCTTTGGTTGTTGTTAGGACTTTGGTTTTGGAAAGGTGGTGTGGGTGGTCCGGTATTGATGTTACCACCCGGTTGTTCTTGAGGTATATGTTGGATATTTGGAATGGGATTGAGATTGCTTTGGTATTGAAATTGATGTGGAGTTGGGTTTTGGTTGGAGTTTTGGGTTGCCATTGAGTTGGTTTCAATGGATGGTGTATATGGTGAATTGGTGTTGGGTTGATTAGAAGCAAGTGTTGCCTCTAACCGAGTGGCTAAGTTTCTTCGAACTAAACGCTCAACCTCCGGTTCGAACACTAGTGGTGAGGTTCTCCCGGAATTCCTTGTATGCATGCACTACTTGTAAGTATCACCTACACAAATAACACACCCGCATAGCAAGAAAATAGAGAAAATAGCAAAAAGAAACAAAGCACTTTAAACTAAAAATTCTGAAAATTATAACAAAAAACTATGAAAATTATCCAAACACAAAGCGCACGAACTCCCCGGCAACGGCGCCAAAATTTGATCGGAGTGTCACGCTCCGGTCAAAGATAATTTGATCGGAGCCAAAATTGACACCTCAACTTGGATAATTAAAAGATAATTTCAAAAACTCCCCGGCAGCGGCGCCAAAATTTGATCGGAGTGTCGCGCTCCGGTCAAAGATAATATTTATATGCCCAAATTACCCTTAACAAGTAGCTAGTGGTAGCAAGGGGTCGATCCGCGAAGAGTATGTGGTTTGCGAATGGATTTACTATAACTAAAATGGTTGTCACAATTTATGAAGCTTGCTAATAAAAGTCTTGTATTTTTGTTTTTGATGAAAGATGTCTAACTTGTATGTATAATAAAAATGGTGAGATTAACCAAAAATGGTGAATTTGGCCGTCCCCGGATTCGAACCCGGGTCTAGGCTACACCCTTTCGCGCGCCTAGCCAACTTTGCTAGGTGCCTAGTGTTGTGAAAGTTCCGTTTTAGATAAATATAAGCACTTACTTGAATACAAATTCCTAGTTAACAATGGTGATAAATATGAGATTTCTAAACAATGACAAGTAAGGAATCACACCCGGTTTCGATAGTTGCTAACTTATGGTTTCTACAAGTTTAAGGCTTCAATTCAAATGCATACAATTAGCGGATTTAGTGTACCGTGACTTAGGTGCTAATAACTATCAACGCTCAATGAACGGACAAGAATACACTTTGTAATCAACACAAGTAAATCCTAACCAAGACAACGCATATTACACATAACCATTTCATAAAGTCATAACTTTCATATTCGCTCGACAGTTTATGAATTCGAAACAAATGCAAGCTATTGTCAAAGGTTTCTAAAATCATACACAAATTGTCACAAATTGAAGCAAGAACAATTCAAAACCATAAATTAAACAACTACCTACACCGGGGTGAAACCGAGATGATTAGCCACTCATGGTTGCCGGAACTTGTTCACCGGATAATTGAAACTTGCCGGAAGTCATCTTGGAGCTTGAAGAATGGAAAATGCAGAATACTTTTGAAGTAATATGAAGGTTTGTAAAATGTGATTGTGAAACTTGCAACTACGTACGGATGAATTTCTGGAATGGAACTTGGATATAGAGGTGTCTTCTTCATCTTGAATGATAAGCTTTTTATAACCATGGAGGAAGAAGGGGCATTTACTTAGCTTCCAAATCCTTGAGCATTTAATTCTTGATAGACTTTTAATCCTCTTCTCCATGTGAACTTCAATGCTAGAAGTATTTGGAGTTGATAATTTTCTCCAATTACTGCTTACACTTAATGCTCTTTGCCTTCTTTTGACTAAAAACCCGTAGTTGACCAAGAAAAACCCAATTTCATTCTTTAAACAGCATCCAAGAATAAAAAGTTCCGGAGTGGATTTGCAGCCACCGTCGCCGACGGTGGATATGACCGTCGCCGACGGTCCCTGGATTTATCAGTTTTCTGTTTTTCGCGTTTCGCGTTCCCGGTTGATCTGTTTCGCGTTCTGGTGCACCGTTCTTTGACCCGATGACTCGTAAAGCTCCCAAAAAGCTCCTTAATTTTGTCAAACCTATAAAACATACTTTAGATTAAAAGTAGGCTATCCGAATTTAAAACGTACATAAAATCATCAAGTTACACGTTTATAGGCATCAGTTTTCAACCACGCATCACCAACCATGCTCGAATCCTTTGTGATAAGAATTCCATAGAAATTCATACACCCACAGGAGAAGTAGTGACGATTACAGGAGATAAGCCACGTAAGCCCATGAAATTCATTTCGGTTATGAAAGCGGCCAGTTATTCAAGAAAGCAAGGAATAGTGTATATGATTTCGGTAATCATTAACACTAAAGATAAAGAACTTAAGGAAATTCCAGTAGTATTAGAATACCCAGAGGTATTCCTAGAAGAACTACCTGGATTACCACCTGATAGGGAAATAGAATTTAGAATTCATCTAATTCCTGGAACTACACCGATAGCTAAGGCACCTTATCGGTTAGCACCCACTGAAATGCTTGAATTAAAAAAGCAGTTAGATGAATTACTAAGCAAAGGATTTATACAACCTAGTTCATCCCCGTGGGGAGCTCCAGTGTTGTTTGTAAAGAAGAAAGATGGTTCGATGCGAATGTGTATCGATTATAGGGAATTAAATAAAGTTACAATTAAGAATCGATACCCATTACCTAGGATTGATGATCTTTTTGATCAATTGCAAGGAGCTAGATATTTTTCTAAGATAGATTTACGCTCCGGATACCATCAGTTGAAAGTACAAGAAGAAGACATACCTAAAACTGCTTTCAGAACTAGGTATGGTCACTACGAGTTTACAGTCATGCCCTTCGGACTAACAAATGCTCCAGCATCATTTATGGACAGATGAATAGAATCTGTAAACTGTACTTGGATAAATTTGCAATTGTCTTCATCGACGATATACTTATTTACTCCAAAAGTCAGGAGGAACATTGTGAGCACCTGCATGTACTCTTAACTTTGTTAAGAAAGGAGAAGCTTTACGCCTAATTCTCGAAGTGTGAATTTTGGCTACAAGAGGTACAATTTTTAGGACACATGGTGAATCACGAAGGTATTCATGTTGATCCCCCCAAGATAGAAGCAATCACCAAATGGAAGGTCCCGCAGTCAGCTATGGAAATTAGAAGTTTTATAGGGTTAGCCGGATATTATATAGGGTTTATTAAGGATTTTTCCAAGATAGCTGTACCATTAACTAAGCTAACCTGTAAAGCAGTTAAGTTTGAATGGGGACCTAAGCAAGAGGAAGCTTTTAAGATCTTAAAACAGAAATTAACAAATGCTCCAATTCTAGCTTTACCAGAAGGGACATAAGATTTTGAAGTATATTGTGATGCTTCAAAGCTAGGATTAGGATGTGTGCTTATGCAACACAAGAAGGTAATTGCGTATGCATCAAGGCAATTGAAAAAGCACGAGGAAAACTATACGACTCATGATTTAGAGTTAGGAGCCATAATTTTTGCCCTTAAGATTTGGAGACATTATCTGTACGGAAGTAAGTTTACTGTCTATACAGATCATAAAAGTTTAAGATATATATTTGGGCAAAAAGAATTAAACATGAGGCAAAGGAGATGGATGGAAATCCTAAGTGACTACGACTGTGATATTCAATATCACGAAGGAAAAGCAAACGTAGTTGCTGATGCCTTAAGTCGTAAGTATCATGAGAAACAACGACGAGTTCGTGCTCTTAGATTAAGTTTACAATTAGACTTAATGGAACAATTGAAGAACATTCAAGATACAGCAATCAAGGATGATGCTGAAGGAATGAAAGGAAGAATAAAAGAATTGGAACAAGGAAGTGATGGAATTTGGAGATTCCACAAAAGAAGAATTTGGGTACCTAAGCAGGGAGAATTAAGAAATAAGATTTTAGAGGAAGCCCATAAATCAAGGTATACCATACATACTGGTAACAATAAAATGTACCAAGATTTAAGAAATAACTTCTGGTGGATAGGAATGAAAAAGGACATAGCTAGATATGTTTCTAAGTGTCTTACTTGTTCACAAGTTAAGGCAGAACACCAGAAACCTTCAGGTTTACTACAACAATTAGAAATGCCTGTATGGAAATGGGAACTCATAACAATGGACTTTGTTACTAAGTTACCCAAAACCAGAAAGGGTAATGATGCGATTTGGGTAATTGTGGATCGATTAACCAAATCAGCTCATTTTCTACCCATGAAAGAAACCTTTAGTATGGAAAGGTTGGCAAAGTTGTATGTAGATGAAGTAGTATCCTTACATGGAGTTCCACTCTCCATTGTATCATATAGGGATAGTCGTTTTACTTCCCATTTCTGGACAAGTTTCCAAGAAGCAATAGGAACTCGACTAAATTTAAGCACTACATACCATCCTCAAACAGACGGACAGAGTGAAAGGACAGTCCAAACCCTGGAAGACATGCTTAGAGCATGTGTGATAGATTTTGGTAGGAACCGGGACAACCATTTACCCTTAATCGAATTCTCCTATAACAATAGTTATCATTCAAGCATTGAAGCTACCCCATTCGAAGCACTATACGGACGTAAATGTAGAACTCCAGTCTGCTGGGCAGAAATAGGAGAAAGTCAATTATCAGGTCCTGAAATAGTACAAGAAACTACCGACAAGATCACTCAAATCAAAGAAAGACTAAAGACGGCTCGAGATCGCCAGAAAAGTTATGTCGATAATCGACGTAATCCGTTAGAATTTCAAATCGGAGATAAGGTACTATTGAAAGTCTCTCCTTGGAAAGGAGTAGTTCGGTTCGGTAAGAAAGGAAAGCTAAGTCCGAGATACGTAGGACCATTCCCAGTAATCTAACGCATAGGACCGGTTGCCTATCGCTTACAACTACCAGAGGAGCTAGCCGGGGTACATGATGTATTTCATGTATCCAACCTCAAGAAATGTCTATCTGATGAATCTCTGGTAGTACCTCTTCAAGATGTAGAGGTAAATGAAAAGTTAAAAATTTGTTGAGAAGCCACTGCAAATAGAAGGCAGAAAGATCAAGTTTCTCAAACACAAAAGACTAGTACTGGTCAAAGTCAAATGGGATTCGAAGAGAGGACCTGAGTACACTTGGGAGCTGGAATCAGAGATGAAGCGAAAATATCCTCACTTAATTCAGTAAATCTCAAGGACGAGATTTTAAATAAGGTGATGAGGATGTAAGGACCTTCAAAAATGTCCCAAAATGACCCGGAAGTGAAAACCCAGACCCCTAAAACCCTAATCCGTATCAAAAATCAAGAAAACCAGATTTCTAGTCCTCAGGCGGGCCGCGTAAAGATAAGCTTAGCCCTACGCGGGCCGCGTCAAAGCTTGGTTGACCGGATAAGCGTTCCCGGTCCACGTGTCACACACGTGGCATGCCTACCGATGACACGCTAGCCCTAGTCTACGACTAGGTGTCCCTCGCGGGCCGCGTAAAGGTCTTGAAGGGTCTTACGTGGGCTGCGTAAGACCCATTTTTCAGCTATAAATAGCTTGGATCATGAGCAGTTCAGTGGTGTCGAAAACAACTTTCAAAAACGAAGTTATACTGTTCGAAATCACAATTTCAATTAGGGGGGTGCTGCTACGATACAGGGTATTAACTCGATCGCTGCTACGATTCAATGTCTGATCGATTGAAACTATCCGATGGATGTTTAAGTGCTGCCCACATTAGGGCCATACTTTGTCATTAGTCGTAAATTCGACGGATGTTTAAGTATAGCACTTTGTCATTCGTTGTGAGGGTTTTAATCTCGTGAGTTATCGTAAATGCTGTATTAGTTACTAACCTAGTTCATGTGCATTGTTATTTAAATTAGGTTACAAGGCTAATCAGTAGGCTAAACTCTGCCGTTTAAACTTGCAATGTGAGTAATTCTCTTTTTATCAACAGTATTTTACAATACTCCAAGTATTTTCAAAAGTTATAATTGCAGGGATTAAGTCATGGTTATCTTGAATCACTGGCTAATTGGGGTATTGTGCACATTACTAATTTCTCACGGTTAGGCTAATAAATCCTAACAGTGATAATCATCACTACTTGGGGTGAAAGAACCCAATAGTGGTATGACCATCGTCACCAGGTGACACGGCGCCAGATAAAAATAAGATAGAAGCCATTGTAATCGCTCTTATGTTGTAATTGATAACTAATGCGTCGTTTTATACACTTGAATGACTCGCCAGTATTTCCCCGCTGATAAAATATTTTTAAAACATGTTTCAGGCGACCTGCTGTAAATCAAGGAAAACGTGCTACAGAGCACTAACAAGCTTGAAGAGGTGGCTCAATAAAATGAATAAACATGTTTTGTAAAATCAGGGAATTTTCTCGTGAAATTCCTCAATTGTAAATTACGGGGCTTGTCCCAGATTATCTAATAAAATAATCGGGCATTTTCAAGTTTTAAAAGATCCTGTAAAATCTTCCCTCTGTCAACTCAATTAATAAATACCACGGGATTTCTGTCCTGCGGCTCCTGGACCGGGTAAAACCGGGACGGGGGCCGTGACACCAAAACCATCCACAATGATTAGATGATGAAAAGGCACCATAAACAACCTTAAATGAGGGAGTTATAAGTTTCACGTCAGTCTCCACCGTAAGCTACGGTAGCCACCGTAGCTTACGGTGGCTTGAAATGGCCTACGGTGGGTTTAAACTGGCTTATTGTGACAATTTTTGTCAGGGACCACCGTAGCCTACGGTGGTCACCGTAAGCTACGGTGGTTTCAGCTAAGAAATTTTGTTTTCTTCATAACTTTCTCGTTTCAACTCCGTTTTCTTCGCCGTTTTCGCCCATGTTCTCGTAATTTAATCCTATATCATGTTAGCTTTTTAATTTTTCAATTCTAATAATTGATTTTTTTCATTTATTCTCCGCCTTTCGATCTCTAATCCAGTCGCGCCTATTCGAATCTTCATTTCCACAATTTTAAGCCCCAAATGTACCTGAAACACAAGCAACCGTAGTTATCTAATTCAAGATAAATACATTGATAAATGAAGGATTAAATTATACTTTATAACCCTTAAGGGTCGTCCTACAGACTACCCGTCAGGCCACTTGGTGAAGTAATCAACGGCTACCAATAAAAACTTGACTCCTCCTTTGGCAGGTGGGAATGGACCAACAATGTCCATTCCCCATTTTTGAAATGGCTAAGCCGAGGAAATGGGAACGAGGTCGTGCTTGAGCCTTTTGGGTACCGGAGCATGTAACTGACAAGCTTCACATTTTTGTAGTTATTCGGAGGTGTCTCGATGCATGGAAGGCCAAAATTTTCCAATGTTCATCAACTTTGATACTATCGATCTTGGGCCATAGTGAGCCCCACATATTCCTTTGTGAACCTCCTGATCAGATACTGGCTTTGTTCCGGGCCAACGCATCTAAGTAGTGGTGCACGGTATCCTTTTTTGTAAAGGATATCTCCTTGTAACACATACTGCCTTAACTTGATATGAACCCTTTCGGCCTCTTTCTGATCATCTGGTAAGTCACCATTTCTTAGGAACTTGATTAGAGGGGTCATCCAGTTTGCGCCTTCCTCAGTAATCACATCTTGTACTTCATGCTCTTGAATGGATGTGGTTTTCATTACCTCGACCAACACTTTCTTGGTGAGATGGGCAAATGTAAGGGATGCAAGCTTGTTTAATGCATCGACTTTCTTGTTTTGTGACCTTAGAACCTATTTAATGGCACATGATTGAAATGTACTCATGAGTTCCTTCGCCTTTTCTTGGCATTTCTTCATGTTAGGCTCCTTAGCTATGTAACTATCATTCACCTGATTTGATACGAGCAAGGAGTCTGTGAAGACTTGAAGCTTTTGAACATCCATCTTCTTGGCTAGCTTGAGTCCAGCAATCAGTGCTTCATACTCGGCTTCATTGTTGGTTGTCTGAAATTCAAGCCGAAGAGCATATGTAAATTCTAATTCTTCGGGATTGATCAGGACTAGCGCAACCCCTGACCCTTCAAGGCTAGAGGCTCCATAGATAAAAAGCTTCCAGGTATCAGGGTCGGATGGCTCAATTGAGGTGGTATTAACTTCCGTTGTTGTTTCTTTTGGAATTTCTAGAATGAAATCAGCCAAGATTTGGGCTTTAACAGCCTTTCTAGGAACATAGGTGATGTTGTGTTCACCTAGCTCCACTGCCCATTTGGCTAATTGTCCGAAAGTTTCAGGTTTTTTAAGCACACTTTTATGGGTTGGCCAGTTACCACTTGTATTGGGTGTGCTTGAAAGTACCTTCGAAGCCTTCTGGTTGTTTTTACTAGGGCTAGAGAAAGTTTTTCCAATGGAGGATACTTGGTCTCTGCCAATTTTAGAGTTTTACTGAAGAAGTATATGGGTACCTGAGCCTTGTTACGTTCAATGGTCAGGACCGCACCGATTGCTTCCTCAGTAACTGATTCTCACAACCAGACTTGATAACTTTGGGCCTAGGCACTTCAGAACATGTAATTCATGGCTGGGAAAGCCCGGTTTTGAAGAGGTGGCAACGACTGCCACGAACTCCTTCTTTTTCAATGGAGATCCGGATGTGTATTTCATGGAAAAAATCGCTCATATCAGGAATCAGATAAAAGATTGGAGGGACGAAATTGTCAAAAAAGAAGAGGAGGAAGAGAACTTAGCCATATCGGAGGTTGAAAAACTTGAAGAATTGCTGGAAAATAGGGAGCTTTCAGAGGAGGAAGAATGGATGTTTTCAGAATGTAATAAAGTTCTTAAAGAGCTAAGTATGAAAAAGGGTGAAGATCTTAGACAGAGATCCCGTGTTAAGTGGGCCATCGATGGTGACGAAAACTCAAGATTCTTTCATGGCATTATTAATAACAGAAAGGCAAACAATTTGATTCCAGGAGTTCTTATCAATGGTAATTGGGTCACGAAGCCGATGAAAGTCAAAAAGAGATTTTTAATTTCTTTAAGAAGAGGTTTGTGGAAGAGCATCAGACTCGGCCTGCGTTGACATGTAATAATTTCAAAAAGTTAGAGGATGGTGATAGTAGAAGATTGGTAGAACCTTTCTCAAACATGGAAATAAAGGAGGTAGTTTTCGAATGTGGGGACGATCAGGACCATGGTCCGGATGGGTTTAACATGAAATTCATCAAGCATTTTTGGAGTTTATTCGAAACGGATTTTCGGAGGGTTATGGATCATTTCTACAAGGAAAGTAATAATAGTGTGGGTTGTGCTTCGTCGTTTATTACCTTAGTTCCCAAGGTCAAAGATCCGGTGAGTTGAACAATTTTCGCCCAATTAACCTTATTGGGATAATCAGTAAGATCATTTCCAAGGTCCTCGCTAACCGCCTCAAAATGTGATTGGGAATGTGATATCGGAGTCGCAATCGGCGTTTTTGAAAGGTAATCTATTCTTGACGGGCCTCTTATTATGAATGAGATCATATCTTGGTGCAAAACGAGTAAGAAAAAGGCCTTCTTTTTAAAGATCGATTTTGAGAAGGCTTACGATAACGTTAATTGATGTTTTGTGATCGATGTTGTGAGACAAATGGGGTTCCCAGATTTATGGTGCAACTGGATTTTTGGGATCCTTAAATCAGCGAGATCGTCTATCTTGGTGAACGGCTCTCCCACGTTTGAATTTTTTGTGGCAAAGGCATGAGACAAGGGGATCCCATATCTCCTTTTTTATTCTTGTTGGTTATGGAGGCTTTTTCGTATATGATGGAAAAGGCGAGCAATGAAGGAATTTCTAAAGGCATTAAAGTTAAGAAAGAGGGACATATGCTTACGCATCTCCTTTACACCGACGAAGCCATTCTCCTTGGCGAATGGCTCATCGAAAATGTTAGTAATGCAGCGAGAATTTTACGGGTCTTCTACATTTGCTTGGGTTTGAAAATTAATCTTTCTAAGTCCAATATGTTTGGTGTTGGTGTGAGTCTGTCGGAGGTGGAAGAGAAAGCTTTAAAGGTTGGGTGTAAAGCGGAGGAGCTTCCTTTCAAGAATTTAGGTATCATGGTCGGGGCGAATATGAATCGCATCAACAATTGGAAGCCGGTCTATGATGTGTTCTAAGCGCGCCTATTGAAATGGAAAGCGGACTGACTATCTATTGGAGGAAGGTTAGTTTTAATCAAAGCAGCTTTAGAGAGCCTTCCAAACTATTATTTTTCGATCTATAAAGCCCATTGTAAAGTTATAGATGATCTCAATGATTAAACGGTTCTTATGGGGGGTTCAAACGAAGCCCATAAAATGCATTGGGTTGTGTGGGAAAAAGCTTTATCTAAAGATGATGGTGGGCTCGAGATTAGTAATCTAAAGAATACCAATGTGGCTTTGCTAACCAAATGGGGATGGCGGTATAAATCGGTAGAAAATAGTTTATGTAAAAGGATTGTCATTTCTATTCATATTAGCAATCGGAATTGGTATTTCATTCCAGCTAGAAGCAATCTGGGTGGCGTGTGGAATAATATAGTAAAGGTCCTAGCTAGAACTATAATTGATCAATCTCCGCTCAGAAGTTTCTTTAAAGGAATCCCTGGAAAAGTTGATAGTATTTCTTTTTGTTTAGACCCGTGGGCTGCAAGTGAACCGTTAAAGGATATCTTCACCAGATTATTTCAGTTAGAAAAGAACAGAAGATGCAAGATAAAAGACCGAATAGAAGAAGGAACGTATCAGACCGTAAGGGTTCCAGGCTTACGGTCCATAAGCCTTTGCGTGCCCATGGTTTTTGAATTGCTTACGGTCCGTAACCGCTTGCCAGCAACAATAAAATACTTGACTTACGATTCATAAGTCTTTAAGCCTTGCGCTCCGTAATGGTCACTCAGAGGCCAAATTATTGGCATGTTGACACAAATGGTCCTTCCACATTCAATCTTCCACAAATTTACATAATTAGTCCCGCTCGTCCAAATATCTTGGCATAATTGAGAGTTGATTGGACACGTTTTGCCATATAATTCGCTACAAATTTCCGAGGTGTTACACTCGTATAGGGTCCTCAAGGGCCCTCAGATTCTTAGAGACGGCCTTGCAAATAAAGAAGTATTGATGGTGTTCTTTACCCAAAAAAAAGTATTGATGGCGTGTTAAAGTAAATTGAACGTGATATGTAGGGAAAGTTAGTATTTTATTGGGATTTGCTATATGGAAACATTAAATTACACTTATGTGGATGGCACATGGGATCATTATCGGCTAATGGATATTAAAGTTGGGTGTTAAACGTGTAACCAACTCACTTATATTTAAACTAAGTTTGCAGTTTTTCATTCCTGGTGAGGCTAACATACTATATGAACAAACCATTTGTGCAATTAACTCATTTGATTTAAATTTGAATAAATTACAAAAATCGTCCTTTATGTATGTCACTTATTGCAAACTGTGTCATTAGTCTTCAATAATTACAGAAAACGTACTTTATGTTTACAAACCCTTACACGTTATGTATTTTAGCCCTACAGTTTTTGGTGGAGATGGAGAGAGGATCGACAGTGGCGACGGTGGTTGAGGTGCGAGTGGTTGTTGCTGAGGGTGGCGATGGACGGTGGTTGAGGTGATAGTGGTGGTGGCAGATGATATAGAAGAGAGAGTTAGGTTGGGAGAGAAAGAGTCAGACAAAAGTAAGAAAGTTAGAGAGAGAAAGAAGTATATCAGTATATGTATATGACATGATACTTTGTTTTATTAATTAAAATTTTAATAAACAGGTAAAAAGACTAAAATACCATTGTGTTATCTAATTTAACCAAAAAATTGACTGAGTTAGTGTAACATTCCTATTTTTATATAAGAATTATAGGTTTGGTTAAATTTATTAACCACTAGTAACTAGTAACTAGTTTATTTTTAATATAAATATTAAACCAAATAGTTTTAAACACTATTTTATATAGTTGGTTGAAATATTATATTAATTAATTGGCCTGTATATAAGTGACCTTTCTAAATAAAATAAAAGTATATAAAAACTTATATTATTAGACGGGTAGATTACGGGTAAGTTGAAGACTAGAAATATGAAGTAATTAGACGGACCCATGAACCGTTTAATAATTAAATTATAAAAATACATTGTATTTGAACCTACTCTGTTTTTAATGAAACTTGATTCAAAATGTAGACAAAAATGTTCTCGTTCTAAAGACATATTTATTATTTTATAAAACGTTGTATTTTAAAAGTTATACGCGCCAAATAAGTTAAGCAGGTGAATTAATTATAAGAATAAAATAATAAACTAATAATAACTAAATTTAAAGAGTTAATTACTATTTCAGTCCCTGAGGTTTGTCAAAATAACGGTTTCAGTCCATTAGTTTAAAAATTGCTATTTCAGTCCATTAGTTTCATTTTCATAACCATTTCAGTCCACCAACTTAACTCCCATCCATTTATTCTGTTAACTTTGGGTGAAATGACCAAATTGCCCCTGCTAACTTAACAAATTGTAATAAAAAAATTCTAAAAAATCTAAAAATCAAAAAATTCCAAATTTTTTTTGATTTTTTGGAATTTTTTTGATTTTTAGATTTTTTTGGATTTTTTAGAATTTTTATGATTTTTAATTTTTTTTTTATTTTTAGATTTTTTTGAATTTTTTGGAATTTTTGGAATTTTTTTGATTTTTAGATTTTTTAGATTTTTTTTGGATTTTTTAGAATTTTTATGATTTTTTAAATTTTTTTTTATTTTTAGATTATTTTTGGAATTTTTTTGAATTTTTTGATTTTTAGATTTTTTAGAATTTTTTTATTACAATTTGTTAAGTTAGCAGGGGCAATTTGGTCATTTCACACAAAGTTAACAGAATAAATGGATGGGAGTTAAGTTAGTGGACTGAAATGGTTATGAAAATGAAACTAATGAACTGAAATAGCAATTTTTAAACTAATGGACTGAAACCGTTATTTTTGACAAACCTCAGGGACTGAAATAGTAATTAACTCAAATTTAAATCTAGAAAGTTGGACGTGTCATACACAAATTCGAAATGTATGCATGACACACTACGTGTCCATTAGCAGTCATTTGAAAAAGGTATACGTATAGTCTCCATCCAATATAAATAGGATACCTACAATAGCTCAATTCATTCTTTTCTTCTTCCTGTAAGTTGCCTTCCCTTTTTCTTTTGTCTATTCATAATATATATTTTTATTTATTATTATTATTTACACTATAATAATAATAAATCCCAGTCCCGTTTTAAGTATTTTAACTCCCGATCACCGCTACCCTTTCCGATTGATCTGAGCCCCATAACACATGTCAAGGCTCTGCCTGACTAAGTTCGTTGGGGTTCTGTCTCGTGACATAGGGACAAGGTTGAATTAGGGGTACTATACTTAACACGAGTACAAATATATATATATATATTTAAAATAGCTTAGAAGTTATACCTAAAATTTATATCAGGAGACTTTCTAGTTGAACCCTAAAGTTACAAAGTGGGTCCATTCTCTTTTCTCACTATTTTATTCCCTTTTTCTTTGTGATATAATTATATTCAAAAAGGTCCCAAATTGATCCGTTAGTAAAAACCCGGACCCCTGAAATCCCAATCCATATTAAAAATCAAGAAATCAAGAATTGTGGTCTTGTCGCGGGCCGCGTAAAGAATAGGCGGAAGGTCACGCGGGCCGCGACAGCTTGTAGGTCTCCGGATATACATGAAGGCCACGTGTCGTCACACGTGTCACGACCACCAGTGACTCAGCAACCTCCGATCTGATCCACACTCCCACGCGGGACGCGTAAAGGTTGGTCGGGAGTTCACGCGGGCCGCGACAGGCCTGAATTTAACCTATAAATAGCCTAGCTCAGGAGCTTTCATTCTGTGTCGAAATCAAAACTCAAAAACGTATTCCCACTGCTCAAAATCACAAATTAGCATAACGGGGTGCTGCTACGATACCAGGTATTAACTCGATCGCTGCTACGATTCAATATCCGATCGATTGAAACTATCCGACAGGATGTTTAAATGCTATACTTTGTCATTAGTCGTGAATCCGACAGGATGTTTGAGTGCCACCCAAACTCGGGGTAGACTCTGTCATTCGTTGCGAATCCGATGGATGTTTAAGTGTTGCACTTTGTCATTTGTCATGAGGGTTTTTATCTCGTGAGTTTATCGTAAAAGTTGTATTCAGTTACTTACCTAGTTTCATGTGCGTTGTTAATTAAACTAGGTATCAAGGCTAATCAATAGGTTAAGCTCTGCCTGTATAAAACTGCAATATATCAAGGCTTATCTGTAGGCTAAACTCTGCCCGTATAAATATGCATTGTGAGTCATTCTCTTTTTATCATATTACTTTCAAAATCATGTTTATTTTCAAGGTTATAATTACAGGGATTAAGTCTTTGTAATCTCCATATTACAGCCGGTATGTGGGGTTTTGTATACATTACTTGATAACCGTCACCATTGGACAACGGGTTAGCCAAGGGGTGATATGACCATAATCACAGACACCATTGGACAACGAGATAGCCAATAGGTGATCGAGTGATAAATACCGTGGGTAGTTGGTTGATATATAGAAACATTGTAATCGCTCTTAATACTGTAGATTATAACTAAAGGTTATTTTATAAAAAACCTGAATGAACTCACCAGTATTTTCTGCTAACCAAACCTTTTTAAAACGCGTTTCAGGTAATTACAGTAGATTGGAGTAAGAGTTGGATACGGCACTGAAAGGCTTCAAGAAGTGGCTTATTTTATTAAATTAAATCAAATTAAGAAATATTGGTTTATGTAATTGGGTTTATCCCTTATTAAAGCTACCTTTGTAAAACATGGGTTTATCCCATCTATTTAATAAATAAAATCCGGTGTTTTCTAAACTCTGATATTTTTCCTAACTCGCGGTCCTGATGAAATTTCCGCTGCACTACTTTTCAAAATAACCATCGGTACCACTTGGCTACTCGCGGCTCCCGATTCTGTCCAGGATGGGGTCGGGGGTCGTGACAGAAGGTGGTATCAGAGCCATTGATTTAAGCCAAGAGGTGTTGTGATAATAATACCTAAGCTTAAATAAAAAAGTTAGGAAATTACTATTAACTGGTAGCACACATGATAGCATTTAGACTTGAACTTAAGAAAAGATGCCTTAGTATAAGCTTCGAGATAAGCTAAATACTTGTATAAATAAAGTATGATGGGTTTTGGTATGCCGTAAGAATGATAACTAGAACGTGTCAAGTATAATAAATAAGCAATAAACACTTGACCACTGTTATTTCTTATTTATTAGTACTACATTGTTCTAGAATATGATCCGTCATGTGAATACTAATTTGCTTAGTCTTTGTTGAAAGTCATAATGCACTTTCCAAATCATGATTTAAGAAAAAAAATACTATTTATGGGAAATATAAAATTCCTCTCCGGCAAGACTGGGTATGGTGTAGCAAACTCTCCAGCTTGTCCGGATATACTGAGGTTACCTCTCCGGCGAGATCCGGATAAAACAGGGTATATAATATGTCAAACAAATAACAAGATTTCCCTAAATAGTATCATGATTTAATATTTGACTTGTTTTTGGAAATATGAATCTGTTAAATACATTGACTTTATGAAGGGTATGTATATTACAGCATGTGAAATATATGATTATATAGATATGTATATCTATAAGAAATTCCAAAAGTCAATTAGGAATAAAGCACAAGCATATGTGTCCATAATAAATCTAGATTCCTTTATCAAGAATCTCTTACATATATCGATATCAAACATTATTTCGTTTAATCATCTACCTCGTAACTCGTGTGACAATATAAAACAATGGAAACCCTTCAAGTTGGGACGCCATCAAAAGTATAAGAATTTCCAATGCGTTACCATAGACTATTAACGCAAGTAAGAAGCATGTAAAGTTGTGCTAGTGCACAAGAAAACACATGAAACTTAAATTATACGTCCACAGACGTCGAAGTATATCACACACGACTTTCGAAGCAAGGCCTTTGGAAAATATGATTGGGCATGACAACAACAATGCTAATCCCGGCAGTGGGAGGAAAAAAAATATTTCTTGTTAAACCATTGAGGTGAAGAATTTATATTTTTATATATATGTATAAAATTATGTTTGAGGTATACTCTCATTTAAGTTTATGTTTAGTTATTTATTATTGGTAATTAATATTAGTTTTATTATTAGTAATAATATATTAATAGTAGTAGTGTTAGTATTATTTTTAAGTACTAGGGTTATTGTCAGGGGCAGGTATTGGGTAGCCTAGCCTTAGTTAGGCATGGACTGATCACCCATGCTTAAACAAGGCAACACTAACCAATATCCAACCATGATAATGACTAGTTAATGTATATAAATTAAATCATCATACTTATTTAGTAAATTTTAATTACATGTAAAAATATTTTTATATTATATATATATATATATATACTTAGTATTGTAAGGAGAAGACATATTTTCATAAAACAATACAAGAATTAGAGGGACGAATAAAATTATCTAAATAACTGTCTAAGTATTCATGGACAAGACATTTTATACTTATAAGTAATTGTTCATCTTGTTTAATATTCCACAACTATTAAATACTTATAGAAGTATTATGTATCAAGATCGACAAAAGAGTTATGCAGATCAGAGACGTAAACCCCTAGAGTTTTCATTAAAAGCTTTCAGTTGATTACACGGTGAATTTGTTTGATCACCATAATTATTGAACTATTTCAATCATTACGACACCTTGCGATATCAGTATAAACTTATAGCTTGGGCTAATCACAATCATTCGAATCATTCAAAATCACATCTGTCTTTCAACTCATCATTTAAAAAAAATAAAAAATAATTAAATAAAAAAATAAAAAAATCGTCTTAATGCAAATATGTATTAAGACAATAATACACTAACTCTATTGTCTTTTCGTGTATCCTTGCAATTCACTCATCTCGGCACATTGATTTTCTCATATCATAATTCAATATTTGACAAATCATTTTCATGCTTTTATTTCATTTTGAACCTGTCGATTCTAAGTCTTCCCCAGTTGCCAATCAAAGTAAGCTTTCTTTTGACAAAGAATTTTATTGATTCTAAAAAGTCCTTCACATTCATTTTAAATATCTATTAATCATATATCTTTTGGTTTGAACCTAGTCACCTTGGAAATTATATCATTTCATCTCATTCGTTTGTCATCGATTTCTTGAACTAATTCAGTTGAACCATTGAATCCTACTTATTGTACAACTCGTATTCACAAAATTTGATATTTTAATTCTGTGTCATCTACCTTAATATTGTTCTTATTGACTAAAATATGACATAAGTCTAAAAGAAATATCGTAACCCAAATCTCGAGGACGAGATTTAAAACAAGGTGGGGAGGATGTAACATTCCTATTTTTATATAAGAATTATAGGTTTGGTTAAATTTATTAACCACTAGTGACTAGTAACTAGTTTATTTTTAATATAAATATTCAACCCAAATAGTTTTAAACACTATTTTATATAGTTGGTTGAAATATTATATTAATTAATTGGTCTGTATATAGGTGACCTTTCTAAATAAAATAAAAGTATATAAAAACTTATATTATTAGACGGGTAGATTACGGGTAAGTTGAAGATTAGAAATATAAAGTAATTAGACGGACCCATGAACCGTTTAATAATTAAATTATAAAAATACATTGTATTTGAACCTACTCTGTTTTTAATGAAACTTGGTTCAAAATGTAGACAAAAATGTTCTCGTTCTAAAGACATATTTATTATTTTATAAAACGTTGTATTTTAAAAGTTATACGCGCCAAATAAGTGAAGCAGGTGAATTAATTATAAGAATAAAATAATAAACTAATAATAACTAAATTTAAATCTAGAAAGTTGGACGTGTCATACACAAATTCGAAATGTATGCATGACACACTACGTGTCCATTAGCAGTCATTTGAAAAAGGTATACGTATAGTCTCCATCCAATAAAAATAGGATACCTACAAATAGCTCAATTCATTCTTTTCTTTTTCTTGTAAGTTGCCTTCCCTTTTTCTTTTGTCTATTCATAATATATATTTTTATTTATTATTATTATTTACACTATAATAATAATAAAGCCCTGTCCCGTTTTAAGTATTTTAACTCCCGATCACCGCTACCATTTCCGATTGATCTGAGCCCCATAACACATGTCAAGGCTCTGCCTGACTAAGTTCGTTGGGGTTCTGTCTCGTGATATAGGGACAAGGTTGAATTAGGGGGTACTATACTTAACACGAGTGCAAATATATATATATATTTTAAAAATAGCTTAGAAGTTATACCCAAAATTTATACCAGGAGGCTTTCTAGTTGAACCCTAAAGTTACAAAGTGGGTCCATTCTCTTTTCTCACTATTTTATTCCCTTTTTCTTTGTGATATAATTATATTTAAAAAGGTCCCAAATTGATCCGTTAATAAAAACCCGGACCCCTGAAATCCCAATCCATATCAAAAATAAAGAAATCAAGAATTGTGGTATTCTCGCGGGCCGCGTAAAGAATAGGCGGAAGGTCACGCGGGCCGCAACAGCTTGTAGGTCTCCGGATATACATGAAGGCCACGTGTCGTCACACGTGTCACAACCACCAGTGACTCAGCAACCTCCGATCTGATCCACACTCCCACGCGGGCCGTGTAAAGGTTGGCCGGGAGTTCACGCGGGCCGCGACAGGCCTGAATTTCACCTATAAATAGCCTAGCTCAGGAGCTTTCATTCTGTGTCGAAATCAAAACTCAAAAACGTATTCCCACTGCTCAAAATCACAAATTAGCATAACGGGGTGTTGCTACGATACCGGGTATTAACTCGATCACTGCTACGATTCAATATCCGATCGATTGAAACTATCCGACAGGATGTTTAAATGCTATACTTTGTCATTAGTCGTGAATCCGACAGGATGTTTGAGTGCCACCCAAACTCGGGGTAGACTCTGTCATTCGTTGCGAATCCGATGGATGTTTAAGTGTTGCACTTTGTCATTTGTCGTGAGGGTTTTTATCTCGTGAGCTTATCGTAAAAGTTGTATTCAGTTACTTACCTAGTTTCATGCGCATTGTTAATTAAACTAGGTATCAAGGCTAATCAATAGGATAAGCTCTGCCTGTATAAATCTACAATATATCAAGGCTTATCTGTAGGCTAAACTCTGCCCGTATAAATCTGCAATGCGAGTCATTCTCTTTTTATCAAATTACTTTCAAAATCATGTTTATTTTCAAGGTTATAATTACAGGGATTAAGTCTTTCGGTATGTGGGGTTTTGTATACATTACTTGATAACCGTCACCATTGGACAACGGGTTAGCCAAAGGGTGATATGACCATAATCACAGACACCATTGGACAACGAGATAGCCAATAGGTGATCGAGTGATAAATACCGTGGATAGTTGGTTGATATATAGAAACATTGTAATCGCTCTTAATACTGTAGATTATAACTAAAGGTTATTTTATAAAAACCTGAATGAACTCACCAGTATTTTCTGCTGACCAAACCTTTTTAAAACGCGTTTCAGGTAATTACAGTAGATTGGAGTAAGAGTTGGATACGGCACTGAAAGGCTTCAAGAAGTGGCTTATTTTATTAAATTAAATCAAATTAAGAAATATTGGTTTATGTAATTGGGTTTATCCCTTATGAAAGCTACCTTTGTAAAACATGTGTTTATCCCATCTATTTAATAAATAAAATCCGGTATTTTCTAAACTCTGATATTTTTCCTAACTCACGGTCCTGATGAAATTTCCGCTGCACTACTTTTCAAAATAACCACCGGTACCACTTGGCTGCTCGCGGCTCCCGATTCTGTCCAGGGTGGGGTCGGGGTGGTGACAGTTAGGGTTAAAGGATGTAACGTGCAAGGGTTTGCAAACACTGAGTATATTTTTTGTACTTTTTGAAGACAAAGGACACGGTTTGCAATAAGTGACATACATAAAGGATGATTTTTGTAATTCACTCTTTAAATTTTAACATCCATAGCATTTGAGCAATTTTTTTTTATTTTTTTATGAATCGTTTGGACATAAAGTATTGATTCTCATTATTAATTAATATCTATTAATAGCTCAACTGGAATGAACAGTTGAAGCTGCCAGCCACACACCTAAGTGGTTGGCTATGCTTTGTTGGTAACACGTGTTGATAAGAGATCCTTTCTTGTCAACACCAAAACACGTACACACAATCATCTTCTCATCTCCCCCATCACAATTTCATCTCAAAACCCTCGCACCACCCCCACCGTTCAGCACCGCTACTGGACACCTCTCAACACTCCTCTAACAGATTCTTATGTTGGAACTCACTCCGGTTCCAAATCGATAAACGAGTCGGTGAACGGGTTGCATGATTTCATGATCAGAGGATAGGCCAGATGGCACGCCGGCTTGCTTTAATCCGACAACCCCGATAAGCTTCAAGGTCGCGGGTGATGATGGTTGTTGCGTTGGAGGTGGCGATGGTGGGTAAATGATGAACAGGGTTGGAATGTTTGGTTTGCAGAAGTTGAAAAGCCTATAAAGATGGGTGAAAGAATGGTCTGTTTACCTTTCTTTTCAATTTTGTTCTTTACCGAGTACTTATATGTCCGTTTCAACTTCCCATTTCCTGTATATAAATTTGATAAAAAAATATATACATTTGATAGAAGTTTATTTTCAATATATTTTACAAATCATATTATAAATCATTACGTCAATATAAAAACATGATATTTCGTTTTGTATCCCAAACTACTAAAATTTGAAATGAAATTATGATTTGTAGTATAGAGGAAGCATGTGGTCTGTATTATTGTGTTTTTTGTATAAATTTATTTTATTAGCTGTGTTGAAGTTGTTATTTTGTGGTATAATGTTATGAGTTTGATGAATTAGAGCTTGGTTTTCTGATGGTGGTGGAAAAATTTTTGGATGTTTTGGATCGAAAGAAGAGATATATTGGCCGGCGTTGACAACAGTCAGCGTTTGCGAAACAATAGAGGCGGGTGATTTTGAACTAACTTGGTAGCTATTTCATTTTCCCTCACAAGATACTTTCATAGCTTGCTTTGTTCTTAGGCATGTTTTTTTATGAAGAGACTTTTGAGATTGTATTGAAGGGTTCTAAGTCTCTTGGTTCATCTTCACAGGTAAGTGTACACAAGAACCAAATGTAGTGCTTGTGAACATGGATACATTGAATATAAATTGTTGGTTTGTGGTACTCATGAATGCTTTTAAATGAAGGCTACACCACAAGCAAATAACTTATCAGATGAAGAGATAGTTGCTATAACAAAAAGAACTCAAGATGGTGGCACGGAGGTTGGAGGCAAAGGCTGGAAAGGGTTCTGTTACACTCTCAATGGCATAAGTCCTAACAGATTTTTATTTCTATTCGTTGCCGCATGTTTGTTTATTGAGTCTTATTCTGCTTAAGACTCAAGTGTGAGTTGCAAACCGATGTGTATTATAATGTGGTTTTGTTCTCTTAGAACTTGCAGCAGCAAACTAGATGATTATTTTGCTCAAGTAGTTGCATCTTAGCCAATATATGTTGTTATTTTTTCTTGCCTTCTCTCGCTGGACCTTTCTATTTTGGAATATGAAATCGACAGCATGAGCTTGAGAAAGTGTCGATTTTTTGTTTGTAATGCAAGAACAATATTTGCTATGCATGTTTGAAAGGACTTAAAGGGGTCCCAGATGTTATGGAATGCTCATATGTGCAATCAAATGTAACCGAACTACCATCATCTAAGGTACTTTCAATACTATTCTTTCTTACTACCCTCACCAAAGTCTCCATTTCCTTTGTTCATTGCTATACTTATGAAAGTCAATATACTCCTTTCTCACAAGTTGATCGTGCATGAATATCCATCATTGAGAATCCTGAATAGTATCTTACACCCAAATCTCTTGACCCGACAACCTGTTTATATAACCGGTTTACTCAGGTCATGTACAGATACATATCCGGTTTATGGTTCAAATTTTCGATACGACTAAGTAAACAGATCGTGTTCAGGTTTGGTTGAACCTGTCACAAATTGCCACCCCAATGTTGATGAATACTGTAATTAACTAATTATCATAAAATGATTTTCTTTTCAGCAAGCCTGTGGAACCCCGATTGGCTGTATAAGTACCTAGCTAATTCTGGCCATCATCAGAATCACCAGATCCGAGTGGCAAGAACCCTTCTAATAGCCGTGCAGGTATCACCATTGCCGAAAATGTTGTTTATAATCCTCCGGTTCTCATACCACCTAGGGTTCTGCCCTTGCTTCATGATTTAGCTCAACATATGGTGCATGCTAGTCACACTTAGCAGTCTTTAATTTTTTACAGGTAAAAAGAACTATTTTTAATGATGCTTTTTTTTAAATAGTTGTTAGTAAAGGCATTAAAATGGAAAGTCAAGTAGTTTGGGTAATAACATGTCAAATGGGTTGGGTCATGTGACACCTGTGCTCCACGACCATCAAACAAATATCCAGATCAATAAAATAATGATATTTGATCCCAATGTTTGTTTATTTATGTTTGACATTTTGCATGTTTTGATTTTTGTTCAATTTCAAACTCTACATCGTTTTCTGGATAGTTGTACGCCAACTGGTGCGTAAATTTAATCAGTTTAACGCGGCAAATACTCCGGAACATCAACATATGCTTAACACACCTTAAATAACCTTTACATAACTTAGAAATAAGTTTTGAAGGCTTTGGTATGGCAAAATCAAGTTAATTCGCTTACAAGGACTAAATTTGACAAACTGCGAAAGCATGCCTATTTGAACTGTAACAAACATTCCGGAACATGACCATAAGTTAAACATACCCTAAATATCCTTTACATAGCTTAGAAATAGGTTTTGAAGGGTTCGGTGTGCTAAAATAAACTTTTGGGTCATTCAGGGACTAAAAGCGTCAAAAAGTGCACAAGTTTGCATTTTCGCGCATAACTTACGTTCTAAATACATCCGGACATCCAAAAATTTAAGTAATCATTAAAACATTTGTTTTTAGTGATTGGCTTGTCAAAAATCCATTCGTCGCACAATTTGGACCGTTTTTGCGTCCGTTACGACTTCCGTCGTAATTAACCGAACAACACAACCGTACGGCCAAACGAACCGACATCCGACATATTTTTGAGCATATTTTAAGTTCCCCATACTTTAACTTCATATTAGGGCCTTAAAATGAGGTTAACGGGGCTTAAACGCGTCAAAACGCATCAAAAATCAAGTTCGGAGTCACAGGGGCCTGTTCTGCCATTTTTGAAACATGCTGACCTGCACAAGGCTTACGGACCGTAAGCACAAAGCCATACGGTCCGTAAGGACCCCCCAGAACATCAGAAAGTTGTTTAACAGCTGTTTACAGCTGTTAAGCACTCTTAACCCACATGCAAATGGTATTTCTGAAACTATGGGCTGGTTTTAAGGTCTCCCATGGTATTGAAATACAATGGGCACACATGGAGGGTTGAGATCGAAGCACGGGAATCGAGAAACGATCCCAACGGTTCTTGTTTTCCTATAAATACCCCCTCCATGTTGCACTTCAAACCCACTCCTTTGAATCTGAATTTGTTCTCTAAGTTGATGTGTTTATCACTTCATACCTGAGAATATTCGGATCAAAACTTCTGTTCTTGGACCCGTTGTAGGTCCACTTTCGTTCTTTTAGCGTTTTCTGCGTTGACCAGTTTATGGTCAACACGAAGTTCGGTTGAACTTCGCAACGTGAGCGTAATCACGATGGTTATAGTCCCTTGTGACTATACCTACTGATTACCACGTTATCTAGGCTCAGTGACGAGTCGTAGTTTCGGCCAAAATACGTATTCTTGCGTATTTTGTAACCAAACTACTTTTAGGTATCAAAACCGTTTGTTTTGATACCAAACTTGTTTTCTAACTTAGTTAAGCATGTTTTAACATGCTTAGCTCGTCACTTTTAGTTTAGTGCTTATATAGGGTCGTAAGGTAAGCGATCTAAACAATCGCTTATACTTTCAAACCCGACCCGTTTGGTCGATCTTTAGGATCCGACCAAACACTTTAGGTGATCATAGTTGTATAGGGAATAACCTTCCGAGGTTATACCTTATGGTCACGACGTTTAGTTAAGTTGTATGATAGGTAGTTTATATGCCTTAGGTAAATTACCAAAATGCCCTTTTTACGCCAAAGTTCATTTTAAGCATATGTAACATAATTTATGATATCTAAACTGATTTGGCAACAATATTAGACATGTTAAGGCATATTTTACTTATCATAGGACTAGTTAGGTGTTCCGAACGCGTTTTACGCGAACGACGCGTTAAAGTAGCATAAGCTACCTAAACGGGTCGCAATGGGTCGTAAGCACATAGGTTAGGTTTCATTTTAGTATGTAGGCTTTGTTAAACCATATTACATGAGTTTTCATACTCGTTTGGTTTACGAACCCTCATTCTATCCGATCCTCCGATTTAGGTCCGGTTTATTAACATAGTTACCTATATTAGGTGTCGTTGATATTCCGTGATCTCTAGCATTGCTTAGTTGTTACTCAAGGACTTCTAGGCAATCTCAAGTGAGTACATAGACCCCTCTTTTACTGTTTTTCCAAACGTTTGGGGGTGAAACACATGTGCCTACTGGTTACTTTCGTGCTTTCCTGTTTTCACATCATATACTTGCTATGCTCATTAGTACATTTATAGTACATGATTTACATTACATTGTTTCACTATGTATGTTTACTTAGCATACTGAGTACATTGTTTTACTTTACATTACTGCTATGTATGTTGACTGAGCATGCTAGCACATTGATTTACATTACATTAGTTGCATATGTTTACTCAACATATGGACACATTGTTTTACATTGCATTTTGTTGCATATGCTCATCCAGCATATGTACACATTATATTACATTTTGAACCATTTGTAACTATTTGACTATTTGAACCGTTGTAACTATTTGATTATATGAACCGTTTGTAACTGTTGAACCGTGTGAACTGTATTTGATCATACATAAACATTTCTACAATTGTTAAACATTTCATCTTGGTGGCTGTTTGGGTAAGTGATTTAAGTAACGAGGCGACGTGTAATACGATAAAAACATGGTGGATACGCCGCTGGTACTTCCTATATATAAGTGCTTTTATGGTATTACATATCGTAGCGTTATTTAAACCATTTCAGTTTAGACATATTACATCTATAATACAATCTTCACATAAACATCGTTTTACAAATATCTTAACTTATACAAACTCATTTTTACTTGGTTATTCGCTTAACCATACATTATTCTTTTATACATATATATCATTTGGTTTATTCATCACTTTTCAAATGATTTATGAAAGGAAACACTCAACAAGATTCATGGCTACTTTTTATTAAACAGTTTCTTTAAACTCAAGTCATGAATTCTATTTTCACAAAACCTATGTATCTCACAGGCATTTTTATGCTGACGTACCTATTTTCACATGTGTTTTCAGGAGCTGTTGCATAGGATGATCAAGTCAAACATAGGCGGACCCATGCCTTAGCAACTTAAAATGAAGCTAGAACTAGTTTAATTATGTCATGTACTCTTTGTTTCTTGTTTTAAGACAATGTAACTCTCTTGTTTGATAAATAAAACGTAACTTTAATTTCCATGGTTGTGAAACAATTAATTCTGTTACAACACTCCCCGACGTTTCCGCCACGTTTCGTTGTTTTACGTGGTCGGGGTGTGACAGAAAAGTTGGTATCAGAGCCAATGGTTATAGGGAATTAGGTTATTAGTAATGCTTTGACCTAGACTATAACCTTTCTAGGACCCTAACGCAAGAAGATTTGCGTTTAGATTTTTTAAAAACAAAAACCGTCACCTATCCTTAGGTGATAACCACAACGAGAACATCAATTCCGAATCCGCTTTGAAAATTAATCATCTGTTCTTGGATGATTGATTACTAGGTTTTGAACCCTCTGTTATAAGGTTTTGAACCCCTTTGAGTTTTCAAAATCTCGTCAAAGTTTTGGGTCCTAAATAGTGTGAACACGTGCAAACTGGAAGAGTGAATGCCTGTACCCTGGGTTTTCTGTCTAAGGCTAGAGTGTTTGTACAAATCCACATAATCGGACCAGTCACTCTTACCTGGGAACTCTTAGGGTGAGTGTTCACTTATAGGCGAGCATGTCTTCGCGATACATTATTTTTAACCCATTTACTTTGATTAGTCACAATGTGTCGTTTGTTTGCCTTGTGGTAACAAACAAATGACCGCCATCTTTGCTTTTGTCAAATTTTGTATCACCTCATCCTTTTCATCTAATCATCTCGCTCGTTACCTTTCATGTTTCCCCTTTTTAGAATGCCTCCTCGACGCGACAATCAGATAGCGAATGCCGAACTGGCAGAAATCATCGCGCAGCAAATGGCTGCTGCTTTCCCAAATCTTATTGCTCAACTGAACCAAGCCAACAACAACAATAATGCTCCATGCAATTTCAAGAGTTTCAATTCGGCTAAGCCACTCAAGTTTAGTGGTTCTGAAGGAGCAACTGGGCTCCTACAATGGTTCAAGAGCACTGAGAGTACATTTCGTCACGTTCAGTGTCCTGATAATCGCAAGGTCGAGTTTGCTTCCAGTGTGTTTCTGAAGAGGGCTCTTACCTGGTGGAACGGGGTGATGAGAGACCGTGGTGCTGAAGTTGCTTTAGCACAGACTTGGGCCGAGCTTAGGGCTCTTATGATGAAGGAATTCTGTCCTCGTCATGAGCTAAGGGCTCTAGAAAGGGAATTTGATGATCTTAAGCAAGATAGCGGTGCGCATCGAGCCTACACGGACCGTTATGAGGAGTTAAGTCTGTTATGCCCAAACATGGTCACACCTTTGGATAAGGCAATCGAAAAGTACATTGATGGCCTCCCTGACTCAATACAAGACATTGTGACTGGTAGCAACCCTACTACAGTTAGACAGGCCATTGAGCTAGCTGCAACCTTGACTGAATCTCAGATCAGGAAAGGTAAACTTTTTCGAAAAGGTGACAAGAAACCAATCGAGGAATCAAAGACCATGGATGAACAAACTGAATCCTCCAAGAAGTTAAAGAAGCGAAAGGCTTCTCATAACTTCGCCTTAGTTTCTCACAATGATCAAGCCATCCCCAACCAGCCAGCTCAACCCCCTGCTAGGAAGCCATACAACGGAACTGCACCCTTGTGCAATCAATGTAACCTTCATCATCATGCGGGTGTGAAGTGCCGCAAATTCCAAATTTGTGAACTTATAGGTCATACAGCAAGGGTTTGCCCAACCGCAGCTGCACCAAATCAAGTTGGCAACAACCCTGCTCAAGCTCGTTTTCCGCCGGGGTCTTGCTACAACTGTGGCGAAATGGGCCATTTTCGTAGGAATTGCCCAAGGCTTGCTAATGCAAATCCAGCGCAGGGATGAGTATCTGACCGACAGAAGACAACGCTGTTTAGAAAATAATCAAGCCTTGTGTATTATTTTCTTTTGTTGTCACAATCTATGAAACAGTTGTTGTTATTATTGTTTATAAATAAATCCTTTATTTACATTGCAATGTACAATTGTGGTTGCATGAATAAATGACATATCCCCTACGATACCAACAATCAAGGAACCGCATTCCTCCCATCTTTTGATTTCTTGCGATTTCCACGAAGAACCTAAGTACACATTTCTTCCAAAGAAACAAAGTACAAGGCATAAGTTACAACACTGGACGAATACCCAATATACCACTATAAATCCTTAATAGGGTACCTAAGGGTATTTCCGTAAGTCCTTAATTATTGTGTACCTTAATTCGAATGTTATGATTCCTGGTAATCAGAAATCGAATTTTTGGAAGATCACCCTATTTTCAGATAGATTCTTGAAGACGTTGAAGTCCATCGACTGGGTTCCTGGTGTACCTTGAATACCCATGTTCATATCGACATCAAGTTAATAACAATTAATAACAAGATGATAACAAAATTTATATCCAAGAAAACAATTATGTGCTTGTGTGTTGATGTGTTGACCTAATCATAAGTTGTCTCGACCTTGTTCAAATTCTATCCCCTTCACATTATAAAACAAACTGTGATTACTATGCAAGAAATTTCGTAATTATGGATGCATACATAATTATGGAATTTAGTGAACGGAAATCACAGCAAGTTCTGTCATGTGTCTAGAGTTAACCCTATTCATTTCCATTTCTGATGAAGCATCCGTTGAGGAAAAATGAACTAGCTATTCATTTTTCACTTTTGAAAGAATACCCGTTGAGGGAAATGAATATCCGTTTGTTTAACCCTTCATTTCCAATTCTGAAGAACACCCGTTGAGGAAAATGACTCTGTTTATTCATTTTCGTTCTGAAGAATATCCGTTGAGGGAAATGAATATCCGTTTGTTTAACCCTTCCTTTCCAATTCTGAAGAATACCCGTTGAGGAAAATGGCTTTGTTTGTTCATTTTCGTTCTGAAGAATATCCGTTGAGGGAAATGAATATCCGTTTGTTTAACCCTTCATTTCCAATTCTGAAGAATACCCGTTGAGGAAAATGACTATGTTTGTTCATTTTCGTTCTGAAGAATATCCGTTGAGGGAAATGAATATCCGTTTGTTTAACCCTTCATTTCCAATTCTGAAGAATGCCCGTTGAGGAAAATGACTCTGTTTGTTCATTTTCGTTCTGAAGAATATCCGTTGAGTGAAATGAATATCCGTTTGTTTAATCCTTCATTTCCAATTCTCAAGAATACCCGTTGAGGAAAATGACTCTGTTTGTTCATTTTCGTTCTGAAGAATATCCGTTGAGGGAAATGAATATCCGTTTGTTTAATCCTTCATTTCCAATTCTGAAGAATACCCGTTGAGGAAAATGACTCCGTTTGTTCATTTTCGTTCTGAAGAGTATCCGTCGAGGGAAATGAATATTCGTTGATTATTCCTTCATTCCCGTTTCTGACGAAGAACCCGTTGAGGAAAATGAATCATCCATTCATTTTCACTTCTGAAGAATATCCGTTGAGGGAAATGAATATCCGTTTAGTTAAATCCTTCATTTTCCATTTCCGAAGAACCCGTTGAGGAAAATGACTCCGTTCGATCATTTTCGATTCTGAAGAATATTTGTTGAGGAAAATGACAGGATTATCGTGACGTGGGCCCGGTGGGGAGTATCGTGACGTGGTTGGCAACGTAATAGTCAAACAACACAATATTAATATGCACAGCGGAAGCAATTTAAAATATGATACAACCGAATTTAATATTGTAATATCAAAGTCACAATATCCGGAAGTTTATCCACAGAACGGATCGAAATGAAATATGAAACAATAGTTCAACAGACTTCAGGCATCCTAAGCTTGCGAGACTTTTTATTGATGCTAAGGAGACAATCCAGCCCATTTCGTTTAGTACCTGCATTCAGTCTTTTTGGGAAAATACGTCAGTTTACACTGGTAAATACATTCAACTGACTCATTTTGGAAAATGATTGAAAATTGGTTTGGATGCACATGGCATAAACATTTTTATAACTTGGGAGAATTATTTAATAATATAATCTTGTGAACGAATTACATGTTACTTGTGCGTTCAGTAGCCCGGATCTTGTCCGGGTTAAAGATCAATAGACACACCACAAAATAGAGTTATACACTGACAGGTGTACGCCTACACCCCGTGCTCAGGTCGTGGCCATCTCGTGAGATGATGCCAAGGATATCCAGGACATGGTCATTAACACCCCAAAGGCTTTAAGTGAACAAGACTGTTTAAACGAGCCGGTCAAATTAGTCAACTACCCACTCAACTGTGGAGATTTGATGCTCGATCAAGCGGTATGCTATATACCGTAACCCAAGCCCGTATAGGGAAAATAAGTTAAAAGTATTTACCTGAGCAAGTATTAATCACAATAAGCAAAATGCACGTAGCTTTTACTGGTTCTCCTAATCTGGAACGAAGGTTTAATATAACCTTTTAGAATCCTAACGGGTCTTTAATTAAGCTTAAGCTTAGACCGGCTAGTTTCAAAGATACGGTTCGTACGCACGATTAAGCGAAGACCGGATAGAGTGTGATTTAGACCCGACAAGTTTGAAGACTTGTTTAATATGGGTTTATTATTCACATTCTGGATTTTGAGTTAAAACCGTTAAGGTTTGACCCGTTTCGGCTAATTTATGTAAACTTGTTACATAAACCGAACCGAACGCGTAATATGCGTAACGGGTATCCGTAAGAGCCATATACATGTTTCCTAAGTTAATATGCTTCAAATATGTTGTGACATCAGTAAGATGTCTTTTATTATGCCCGGAACGGGTTTAAACACAAACTATGCCCCGTAGGGGTAGTTTGGTCATTTTAAAGTTTGTAAAAGAGTTTAGGTGATAACCTGAGTTACAGGTCTGATGTAATCAGCAATTATACTCAATTTTATAAGTTATATCAGTAGGTTAAAGCATATATGTGAAATTTGTCAATTTTAACCAACTATGCACCGTAGGGGCATTTTGGTAATTTCACATAAGCCGAAAAGCTCAAAACCGGAGTCTGAGTTAATCAACCTTTGCTTACTGTTAAAATATCATAATTTGCCTAAAATATCAGTAGGTATCAACCCGGGTATGTTCAATATGATTTTAAAACATACTATGCGCTAAAAACGCTTAATAAGGCGATTAAAGGCCATTTCCGGGTTCGATACTTACATCTGATATTTTTATTTTTTCAGAAGGCTAAAAATAATTTATTTATCATATGTGATCAGTAGCAAAAGGTTTGGAGTCGTTTAGATATGTAAAACTCATTTTATGGCCCGTAAGGGCAAAACCGACAATTACCGGATTAAGCCTACGACTACTAGTTATGCTAAGCCTAAAATTAATTAAAAATCTTTAAAAATCCCAAAATAATATATTACATCAGTGGGTAAAAGATTTGATATCAAAAAGTAGGCTTAACTAGGCTATACGCTAATTACGCCGTTTTATTAACATAAAGCCTTAAATTTGCGATAATGAACATAACTCTTAATCTACAAGTCAAATTGATGTCAAACTTTGCATACAAGTTTATATATTAGTAACTAAAGTTTTTACACTTTTACATTTTCATAAATCACGGTTTAAGGTAATAAGGGCATAATGGTCAACATATGAACAATTAACGGAAACATGCATATTAATTGGATAACTAATGAACCAAGGTGTATAATCACAGAGGGTTGTACTAACAAGTAACCTAATCCAATTAAAGCTCTGAGGCATTTCTAAAACATGCCTAAACGGGTCAGAACTGAAAGTCAAAGTGAAAGTCAAACTATGTGACTTTCGGTTCCGTACCGGGTATTTACAGGAATTTGTCGAGTTGAACATGTTTAGACATGTTCTTACACTTATTACTAAGTTATAACAATGATCCAACAGGTTGTATATGATCTACAATGTTAATCATGCATAAATGGCATTTTAGACTTCCTGTTGACTTTTTAATTACATGTTTGACCCGACATTTGAACTAGTTAGAGTGGTGATCAGGGGAAACCCTTTTGGGGTTTTATTACCCACATAAATACCAAGCTATAACTACTTTTAATTCGAGATATGACTGAGCCATTGTTGACTAATCTCGAAGTCAAACCGTAATTACGACGGTTTGACTTTTAGCTAATTAAACAAGCTAAACTCAATTAAAGAAAGTCTAGCAGACTTACAAGAGTCCTATGCACGAGATATGATCACTTGAGGCTGCTTGATAGCTCCAGAAATGATCCACAAATGCAGATGAAGTGTGAAGAATGATTGTTGCAATTAATGGCCTTATATAGTGGATTTAGGCACAACAATTAGTTGACAACTAAGTCTAGAGCTGACCACAACCTTCCAACATGTGTCCTAGTGCTCTAGGATAGTTTAGGGGCCGCCCATAATGAAAAAATATCGTTTAAAGTTGGTTTGTGCGCCAAAAACGGCTTCTGTCCAACTTTTCTGATACTGGGCGCCTGAGGTGTAACATCTGCCAATTTTAGAGCTATAGGATTAACGACCCGCCATCTTATCTCGTGGTAATGTCATGAGCATGTTGCGTTTCTTTGGTTTGATATGTTAGACACATGCCAAATTTATTGTTTATCTTGAATCACATGCTTGCTATGAGGAATTGTTCAAAACGTATCTTATGCTATGTACGTACCAAACTTGTATACTCGCCTTTGCTTTTGCATTGAATTGTATTTTAAACATGTTACAGGTTGACGATGATGATGCTATGAAATGAAGTAGCAATGATGCCTAGATACACATATAGACGTTTAGGTTTAAATGATGTATCAACTTTTATTATGTTGTTATGTATTTCCTTTGAACTTGTTGTTATTTGAATTTCTTGTATTGTTGACAATTTACCTATGAAATGAAATCAATTTATTAAATATTGTCACAAATAGCGTTATGATGTCTCGAGCAATCTTCACACTTCGTCTCATCCCGATGTTTCCGCCATTGGTTGGGGTGTGACAGATTGGTATCAGAGCCATAACTATAGGGAATTAGGAAAGTAGGAATGCTTTTACCTAGTCTATAGTTTTAGAGCCTTATTCGTATGTTTTGTTTGAACAACTACATGATACTTTATTTGTTTCCTATTTATGCTCTTTTAAACATGTATGTCACTCATGTGTAATATTTGACATGTTATTCTTATGCATTAATGCTTGTTTTATTATGTGTTAATACTTGTATTATCATTGTTCGATTCTTTATGTGTTATTCCTGACGTATTTCTCTATGTGTTAATACTTGTTTTATCATTTCATTATTTATGTACCATTCTTTCTTATGTGTTCATACTTGTTTGTGTATTCATTTGACATACACTTCCCTCATACATTTTACCCGATATTTCTAAATTCGAAAACACTCATAATACACAAACGAGACGACTTCACTAAAATAGGCGTGAAACCCACAATTTGGTGAATGACTCTCAATCCCTCTACTTTTCTTTTCTTACACGAAATTTACCACTAAGTTAGGAGTGAAGTCCTCACCTTGATGGAGAATTTCAAAATTTCAAATTCTCGTGGACCCTCGTCAACAAGTCGAAATTAAATTTTGACCCGACGAGTACCAACCACATTTAGGGTACGAAATCGTCAAGCTAGGGGTGAAACCCGCACCTTGTCGACTAGTTCCGCTCCTTGATTTTCAAAAGTCCCGCCAAGTCTCAAATTTTCGATGGATTTGGGAACATGTAGTAACTGGAAGGGTGAGTACCGTTAGCCGAGGTACCGGCGAGAGTATTCCACCTATTAGGCCAAAGCATGTTTCTCAATTTCAAAAGATCTTTCGACTACTTTGGTTAGTCAATGTTCCGTTTGGAACCATCTAAGTTTTACACGAGTTAAGCTTTATTATTTTCGATCTTTTGTCAATTTAGAACAAAATTTTTCGAGATTTCATTTTTTTGCGCACACATCATATTCTTACTTTTCATACGATTATACATTATTAGCATGCATGACTTCACGTAATTTTATTCACACTTTTTAACAACGAGTGGAGACATATCATCAAGATAGGAGTGATTTCCTTACCTTGACGATTAACTCCGCTTCTTTTCTCATCTTACAACGACCTCACCAACGGATTTGGCGTGATTCCCTTACCTAGGTGATCGTTACCAACACTTTCTTTTAATAGACTATATTATGTAAACACGATCATGTTTATACCTAAATCATTTATCATGTATTTCAAATGCTTCATTTATTTAAACGTACCTTTTATTCTATAATCTAATTTCACATCACTCGCATACACAAAATTTTAATGTTACCAATAAACGCGTGTTCCTCGATTTTTAAAATTTCACGAAATACTACTTGTCAGCCTGGTCGGTTTAATAAATCCGTTGCCCACAAATCCACCAACCAACGTAAACATTGAAACACGCTCCTCTCACACCATTAAACTAGAGATTGTTATTCTCAATTAAGAATCAAATCAACTTTTTCGCACACACCTACAAAATATTACCAATATTATTCAATCATTTACAAAAAATTCCTTTTCAAAACCAATGAAACATTTTTCAACAATCACTAAGTTCATGTACCAAATTCCTTTTCTAAGGATCAACTTTTTCACAAGAAGTTGTAAGTTTCAAAATTTTCTAACACAAAGTTGCTTAAAATGATGCAAACTTATTAATCTCTAGAACTTTTTCAAAACCTCACTCAATACGTCAATTAAATTCAAAACACGTGGACACGGGAACTTCATAAGAACCGACAAATTTTCAACTTATGTAAACTCTTTTAAAACCGCAGTAGCATTTCCATTCCTTTACAAAGTACTTTCCACATAACCAATAGACGTTTAATACTCCCTTTACATTCACAAACTAGAGTCCGTATTTCGTGACAACTCGATCTATTTACATTCACAAACTATACACGCATATCATTTTACACGTTTTAGTCAATGTTTCACAAAAATCTCATGCGTGTCACTCATCCCCTTTTCTTTCATACTCAAAACTTTTAAACATTTACGCGCATAAACTCGTGTAGTTCGATTTATACTATAAACAAATCATTATTTTTCTACATCCATGCTTATACATTTTATGCCTCCACTTATGTTCACACTTACACATTTATGTTATACTCACGATTCAAAATTCATACGTTTTACGTTAATACATTCACTCACAATTATACACTTACGTTGTCCTTACATTTATGTCTATACTACATTCGTATTCACATTCATATTCATACGCGTTATGTTTTCATTAGCACTTACATAACTTTGTTACACTTATATTCATACACATATATTTTATTCAAACTTAACCTTCATGTTTTACACCTATATTCACATTCATATTCATATCTATGCTCATACATCTTATGTTCACACTGATACTTGTATTTATACTCATACGTCTTGTGTTTACGCTTTTACTCATGTTGTACTCGCATTTATACTCATTTTTCATACGTTTTATGCTTATACTTACCCACATACTACTTACATGTTTTATGTTTATGCTCATACATACATGCATATTCATACTTAAACTCATGATTCATACATTCGTACCCGTACGCGAGCGTAATCCGAGTGATTTGCTTACGTGGGTCCCATACATACTTAAGCATGGACTTGCTTACATACTACATTCTTACACGTACACATTCTTAATTTTTAAATTATGTATACCCTGATTCATACACGACTAGTACAAGCTATGCGGATCATGCGACGATCAAAATAATCGCGGGTGCACACGAGATTATAGTGATTGGCTCATGAGAACCATAGAGTGTACTACTGTGTATGATAAAACACAGAACGTAACATGACATCGAATACGAAACAGACGTAACATGGTCAAAACATGGTGGATACGCCGCTGGTACTTCCTGTATATAAGTGTTTTCACCATGTTACCAAACTTTCGTAAAACGTGTCATGAGAAATTTGGTGTTTTACAGACCTATTTACACCTGATACAAACTTTAACAACTCACAAACGCATTGCTAAACGCGTAATATCCGATTATCCACGACGAGACCCCATTCTTAACACATCACTTTCAATACACATGCCATTCTTATACTCGCATTTGTTTATTAGGTCAGTCGTTCACTCTTATACCTCCATTATTCCCCGTTATTCTCTGCCTTTTATACAAACCTCGTTTGCAATCATTCGGTTTAAACATTCGAACCCTAAAATGCTTTTTCTCTAAGGTCTTCCTCTTGAATAAATTTCGGGGCGAAATTTCCTAAAGTAGGGGAGACTGTAACGCCTCGTATCTTTGTATTTCTATTTTAAAAATGTTCGTATTCGTATTCTAATTTAGAAACCTTACATTCGTATTTTAATTGTAATCTCACAATTCAAGGCGTTAATCATAATAAAATTCATATTTTATACATATTTTTTATTCACACAACCAATCATTTAAATACGTATTTATACGCAAACCGACACTATTCATACGTATAAATACTTATACGTACATCCTCAATACATGAATTATACTTTTATACTTTTTATATACTCAATTACATAATATATACTTAACAAATACCAAGAAATATGCCAATCACCTTTTCCACCTCTTTTCTTCTCCAATCACTTTTTCCACCTCCTTCAATCATCTTTCCACCTCATCAATCCTCTTCCACTTTTTTAACCAATCATATTTCACCATTTTCCACCTTCTTTACCTATAAATACCAACCTCCTTCAACCATTTTCTCCACACCATTCTTCTCTCTATCTCTCTAAGTTCTCTCAACCTCTCTAAATCAAGAATTCTAAGAATTCTAAAAGAACACTAAGTGTTCTAACCATTCTCCTCTCTTCGTAGTATGCTCTGTGGTTGCAGCTTAGTCTGATCTTCCACATCAGAAACGGGGATTCATTTGACTGTTTTGTATACGGTAGAATTGTACCGCTTATAGGCTTGAAGTTCCCAACCTTCAACTCGTCACGGGATTACCAAAGGAACAACTTTGAGAAACCGTGAGTATACTCGTATTCCCCTCTTTTACTTTTACCACTTTTGGGGTGTAACATGTTTACTTATAAAAAACTTACACATGAACATTTTTCTTATGCAATGCACAAAATAATACATTATATATGAATACTTTGATACATCTTGATGCTTGTTAATACTCATATTCCTAAAAATGGAAACTTATCATCAAGATAGGGGTGATTCCCAAACCTTGATGATTAGCTCCACTCACTTTCTAACTTCACCAACGAGCTAGAGGTGATTCTCTTACCTCGGAGGTAGTTACCAACTTTTCTTCGTTCTCAATGAAATTTTATGATTGAACGTTCCTTTTCAAAAATTTTGGAATTTATTTCACGTGCATGCTAATACGTTATACTGGATTCGTGTTACTTGGGTGAAACTTTATGTGATAAACTTGTCATTAACTTCGTAAGAAGCCACACCTTAACATACTCGATGGGTTGACCTGTGTATTCACATGCCAAGGATACGTTAATCTTGTTAACTAAGTATGGCATCTGGATTGTTCTAAATTTTTATGAAAATACGTTAATCTTAGATTTCGAGGACGAAATCTCCTAAAGTAGGGGAGACTGTAACATCTGCCAATTTTAGAGCTATAGGATTAACGACCCGCCATCTTATCTCGTGGTAATGTCATGAGCATGTTGCGTTTCTTTGGTTTGATATGTTAGACACATGCAAATTTATTGTTTATCTTGAATCACATGCTTGCTATAAGGAATTGTTCAAAACGTATCTTATGCTATGTACGTACCAAACTTGTATACTCGCCTTTGCTTTTGCATTGAATTGTATTTTAAACATGTTACAGGTTGACGATGATGATGCTATGAAATGAAGTAGCAATGATGCCTAGATACACATATAGACGTTTAGGTTTAAATGATGTATCAACTTTTATTATGTTGTTATGTATTTCCTTTGAACTTGTTGTTATTTGAATTTCTTGTATTGTTGACAATTTACCTATGAAATGAAATCAATTTATTAAATATTGTCACAAATAGCGTTATGATGTCTCGAGCAATCTTCACACTTCGTCTCATCCCGATGTTTCCGCCATTGGTTGGGGTGTGACATGAGGCGGCCCGCCTCAACTTTTGTTATTGGCCACGCGGGCCTCGTGGTCCTTCTGATCAGCCAAAAACGTTTTCTTGATGTTGCATCACACCCCTTGGCCCTCTTGAAAGGTCAATTGAGCTAGAAACTTGCAATTTGATCCCTTGTAATATACCCACAAGGACTTTAGGACTTATACTCACTTTTCCAAGTCCCTGAACACTTCCGGTTAACCCGAAAAGTCTTAACTTTCGATGTTTGCACTTTAACCCCTCGCACACGAAATTGGTCATAACTTTCTCATACGATAACGAAACTTTATGAAATTTATATCGTGCTTTCTAGTGAGCATAATTAACATTTACAAAGCTTTGGGTTTGTCAAAAGTTCACTCAGAGGTATACCTTTAAACATGTTGACACATTTAACCCCTATAGTTTGTAATCTCTCACTTTTAGCTTCGTATGATCCATGATTTATTCGTTTGATGTTATAAACACTATGTAGGGTTATTATGAAGTATATTTATTCACTGTTGACATTTAGAACCCGTAAAATCACATACTTTCCATGTTTGTCAACTTTAGTCCTTTTATAACATTCTTTCACACGTTCAAACTTTTGACACGTGTCTACACATTATAGGACATGAATTTTCGAGGTGTTACATCCTCACCCCCTTAAAATAAATCTCGACCCGAGATTTACTGAAATAAGTAAGGGTACTTTTCTTTCATTGTGGATTCAACCTCCCACGTGTATTCGGGACCTCTACCGGCATCCCATTTGACCTTAACAATAGGCACATGCTTCTTTCGAAGCTTCTTAACCCGTCGATCCTCAATCGACAAAGGTTTTTCAACAAATCTTAAGCTCTCATCTATATGCACATATGTATGTGGTATAACCAGTGATTCATCAGCGAAGCATTTCTTCAGATTGCATATGTGGAACACATTGTGAATTCCACTGAGCTCTTCAGGTAAGTTTAACTTATAGGCAACTGTCCCGACACGTTCGATAACCTCGAAAGGTCCTATGTATCTTGGGCTTAGCTTGCCTTTCTTACCAAACCGCATCACTCCTTTCCAGGGTGACACTTTAAGTAGGACTTTGTCACCTACTTCGAAGTGAAAATCCTTACGCTTAGGATCAGCGTAACTCTTCTGCCTATCTCGAGCAGCTTTGAGTCGGTCACGAATCTGGACAATCTTGTCCGTCGTTTCGAACACGATCTCTGGTCCTGATAACTGGACATCTCCAACTTCCGCCCAACAAATAGGCGATCTACATTTTCTACCGTATAATGCCTCAAAAGGCACAGCCTTTATGCTGGTATGGTAGCTATTGTTGTAGGAGAATTCGATTAATGGTAGGTTCTTATCCCAGCTACCACCCAAATCGATCGCACATGCACGTAGCATGTCTTCCAACGTTTGAATAGTACGCTCACTCTGACCATCAGTCTGAGGATGGTAAGTCGTACTAAAATTCAAACGTGTTCCCAAATATTGCTGGAAACTCTTCCAAAAATACGACGTGTACCTAGTATCTCGATCAGAGATAATAGCCACAGGTATGCCATGTAAGGCTACAATCTTATCAACGTATAACTGGGCTAACATATCGGAGCTATAAGTCTCCTTGATGGGTAAGAAATGAGCTGACTTAGTCAGTGTGTCAACTATAACCCATATTGTATCATTTCCTTTCCTTGTCTTGGGTAACTTGGTAATAAAATCCATAGTTACCATTTCCCACTTCCACGTAGGAAGTTCAGGCTGTTGTAGCAAACCTGACGGTTTTTTATGCTCGGCTTTGACTTGCGCACATGTCAAGCATTTAGCTACATGGGTGGCTACAGACTTTTTCAAGCCTATCCACCAATAATTTGCCTTTAGATCCTGGTACATCTTATCAGCTCCAGGATGAACGGAGTATTTGGAACTATAGGCTTCCTGGAGGATAACATCTCGAAGACCTCCATAAATTGGAACCCATATTCGTCCATTTAATCGTAAAATTCCGTCCTTGCTAAGAGTTAACTGCTCCTCAGTTATTCCTAACTTTTCATTAGGATAGTTAGCTTCCAACACAGCTTCTTTCTGTGCAGCTAACAACCTTTCAATCAAATTATTCTTTATCTCCATGCGCTTGGCATTGATTCGGATGGGTTTAACCCTTTCCTTCCGACTCAAGGCATCGGCGACTACATTCGCCTTGCCGGGATGGTATTTGATTTCACAATCATAATCATTTAAAGTCTCCATCCAGCGGCGCTGCCTCATATTCAATTCCTTCTGATTGAACAGATGTTGGAGGCTCTTGTGATCATAATAAATCATACATTTGACACCATATAGATAGTGCCTCCAAAGCTTCAGTGCGAATACAACGGCACCCAACTCCAAGTCGTGGGTGGTGTAATTCTTTTCATGCACTTTCAATTGTCGTGAAGCGTAGGCAATCACCTTGCCTTTCTGCATAAGTACACACCCCATGCCAGTGTGCGAAGCATCACAATAAACCACAAATTCTTCTATTCCATCTGGCAATGTCAGTACTGGGGCGTTGCTCAACTTTTGCTTCAAGATATCGAAGGATTCTTGCTGCTTAGGGCCCCAAACGAACTTTACTTTCTTCTTGGTCAAGGAAGTTAGGGGTGCAGCAATCCTTGAAAAATTTTCAATGAAACGCCTGTAATATCCTGCCAATCCCAGGAAGCTACAAATCTCTGTAGGCGTCTTTGGCTCTTGCCAGTTCATTACAGCTTCAACCTTAGCGGGATCCACCTGGATACCACGCTCACTAACCACGTGCCCCATAAATTGGACTTCTCGTAGCCAAAATTCACACTTGGAGTATTTGGCATAGAGCTTCTCCTGATGCAGGAGCTTGAGAATACAGCGAAGGTGTTTCTCATGGTCAGCTTGATTCTTCGAATAGATAAGAATGTCGTCGATGAAAACGATGACGAATTTATCTAAGTACGGCTTGCAGACGCGATTCATGAGATCCATGAACGCGGCCGGTGCATTAGTGAGCCCAAAAGGCATCACTAGGAACTCGTAATGCCCATAACGAGTCCTAAATGCCGTCTTGTGTACGTCTTCATCTTTAACCTTCAACTGATGGTAGCCTGACCTCAAATCAATCTTCGAGAAATAACTTGCCCCTTGAAGCTGATCGAACAGATCGTCGATCCTAGGCAGAGGATACCTATTCTTTATCGTGACCTTATTAAGTTCACGATAGTCGATGCACAGCCGCATCGATCCATCCTTCTTTTTGACAAACAGGATTGGCGCTCCCCAAGGAGACGAGCTAGGTCTAATGAAACCTTTAGCCAGCAACTCATCTAGCTTCGTCCGCAACTCCTTCATTTCTGTGGGTGCCAATCTGTATGGTGCTCTAGCAACAGGTGCTGCTCCGGGGATGATATCAATCCTGAATTCTACTTGTCTATCTGGTGGTAAACCAGGTAGATCTTCAGGAAACACCTCTGGGTATTCAGAAATGACAGGGACGTCTTTTATCTTTGGTTTAGGCTCATCAATAATCACTTGCGCCATGTAGATGACACACCCTTTCTTCAAACACTTGGAAGCCTTGAGCATAGTCACTTGCTCAGGCAGCCCATACTGGGTATCTCCCCGAATGGTAAGTGATTCACCAGACGGAGTCTTTATTACCACTTGTTTCTTGTTACAGACAATTTGGGCCTGGTTATGAGATAACCAGTCCATACCCAGAACTATGTCAAAACCAGCCAGCTTAAAGGGAAGTAGAGACAGAGGAAAAGAATGGTTCTTAATGGATATAACACATCCATCTAATACAGTAGAGACGGTTTCTAGGGTGCCATCTGCTAACTCCACCTCATAGTTCACATTTAAGGTTTTGACAGGTAATTTCAACAAGTCACAAAACTTATTGTCTACAAACGACTTATCAGCGCCAGAATCAAAAAGTACTCTAGCATATACGTCATTTACAAGGAAGGTACCTGTAATAACGTTGTCGTCAAGGACCGCTTCCTTTGCGTCCATTCTGAAGACTCTGGCATTAGTCTTCTTGGCCTCTTCAGGCTTCTTGTTGTACTTAGGGCAGTTGGTTTTAATGTGGCCCTTTTCATTGCAACGGTAGCACGTTGCATCTTTTATCTTCTTGCAATCCAAGGTTTTGTGATCCGTGGACTTGCAAATGCCACAAGCATAAGATTTTGACTGAGTCTGTGAGTTCGACTCAAGTCTGCACTTTCCAAAGTGCTGCTTCTTGCATATCTTGCACTTGGGCTTCTCACCAGAATTATGCCCATCTCTCCTTGACTCCGATCCTTTCTTGTGGTCACCGTTCCCACGGTGCTTCTTGTTCAACTTTCGCGAACCATCATCTTCACGCTTCCTCTTCTCAGTCTCCTTATTCCTCAGCGATCTTTGCCTGACCGCATCCAGAGTGAGGGATAAGGAAATGTCAGCTACTGACCTAAAAGTAGCTGGCCGAGAAGCTTTTACGCTTGCCTTGATCTCGGGGGCTAAACCTCCGATAAAACGAGCTATTCGCTTTGGTTCCGGGGTTACTAGATATGGAACCAACCGAGACATAGTGTTGAAGCTCGTTAGGTAAGCTTGACAGTCGAGGTTTGTCATCACCAAGGATAGAAAGTCAGATTCTATCTTTTCCACCTCATGCTGAGGGCAGTAATTTTCCTTGATAAGGGCAACAAATTGATCCCACGACATATTATACAATGGGATTTTTCCGATGGCCTCAATCAGAGATCTCCACCATGCTAACGCTTCACCCTTAAAAGACTGCGACACAAATTTGACCACGTCTCTCTCAGCACATCCGCTGATGTCTACAACCGTATCCATCTCATCCAGCCATGTCATACAGTCAATGGCCCCCTTCTCCCCAGTGAAATCTCGGGGCTTGCAAGAAACAAAATATTTATACGAGCAACCCTTGTCACGGGGCCCTTGATTACGTATAACCCGCTGAGATAGAGCACTGTGGTTCGAGGAGCGTCGATCATCGTTTTTCTTTGGGTCGTCCTTATTGGACGGTGGCTTTGAAGGCCGTGTAGATTGGGTCCTACTACGAGTCCCACTGTACTCTTCATACTGCCTTTCCAAAGCCTGTGTAACAGCGCCGTCTATGATCGCTTTTAATTCAACACCCGTTAGATTAATTCGGGCTTCATTATTAACCTCCACTGGATGGCTATTAACCTCGTCTGAGTTAGCCATTTAAAATTGAGCTGTTGCAGAAAACAAGGACAATAGTTTATTTGGGAGTTTATGGAATTGTCTTTTATGGCAATTCATTAACCATGGTACAGAGACCATATTTGGTTAATTTATAAATCATATTCATTTAGGATTTCTATAATAATTTATCCTAATTATAAAACAATAACAGCTTTATTTGTGGCACAATAGGCCTAGTCACGAGGACAATTATAAATTATACGCTAGGATTTCAGGGAATCAAAGCATTTGTGGTTTGAACCTAGTTCATTACCTTTATTTGACAGGGAGTCATAGCTACCACTGTCTTTTGGCTCATATGGAAATGAGCAGGGCCCGTAGGCATTGTATTACCACGTACGGTTAAAATATGATCATCTTAATTGATGATGTAAACCCAGGATTCAGAGATCATTACACTGGGTTAGGAATCCTCTAAAGAATCCTTATACATATACAATGACGTGTGATTTTTAACGAATCACTTCTGCCAGGAGTGTTAACATGTTTTCAGATGTTAACTTGAATTTGAATCTTTTGAACAGGTCTTACCATCTTGGCCCGGTCTTATTTGACCAAAAGGCTAGGTTTCACTCTTTAAGATTCTTTATTAATAATTACATAGGCAGATTAATTCCAAGAGGAATGATTTTAATTTATTTAATTCATTTATAATTTATACATGCACATAATGGCAAACATGAAATTTATAAAACAAAACATTCCATTACCTTATTAAAATATTACACGCTGCCCTAAACGGGTCTTTTCAAATAATATTTACCCACGCAGGGGTCAAACTACAATTAGTCCACGCAAGGACTTTAAACAAACATATTAGTCCACGCAAGGACTTTAAACAAACTAATACCCACGTAGGGGTTTACAGAAGGATAGACCCACGCAGGGGTCAAAACAAATACAAACACCCACACAGGGGCTAATACAGCAAATACAGGCCCTCGCAGGGGCTAAATGCACCAATAATTGTCCACGCAGGGACTTAATTGAAATACAATAATACATATAGGGATTTTAATGATCCCTCTTCTTCTTCCCCTTTAATAAGTCCGCTAACCCTTGGAAGAAACTCTGTTTCTCCCTACGGTCCTCGTGAGCTTCCCGTTCAACTTGCTCCAACCTATAAAGGATTTCTTCACGCTCAGGTGGGGAGAACCTTGGCGGCTGCGATTGAGTCCGTATAATAGGCCTAGGAGGTATCTGGTACCCATGTGTCAGGTAACCTCCTCCCCATGGAGCTCCGTAAGGTCCTTCTTGGTGCGAGGCGTTATAATTTGCCGCAACCATGTAAGGGTCTGCCTCTGCGTATCCATAGTTGTGTTGAATCGGTGGCTCGAACGGGTTGTACGCCATGGAACCCGTATATGCTGGAATTGGGTTGTCAAAACCCATTGGCGGTGGCTGTGGCACAGTTTGGTTGGAGGGTCCACCCATTTGTGGGTCCTCCTGGTGTGGCGGATAGTGGTTGCCACTGGATTGACGTGGGGAACTGAAATGGAAGTCCCCTGCTCGTGACGACATGCGCGCACCAGTTCTCCTTCGCCTCGGCGGTTGCGGCGGTGCCGGCTGCACTGGCGGCGGTGGAGGCGGTGGCGTGACTGCCACGAATCGGTGATCCTCAGAGGAATCTTGATGCTGCTGCTGCTGCGGCTGCTGCTGCTCATGAGGCGACGAGTGGTGAGGAGGTGTATAGTACCACTCGTGCCGGGTGAACATCGCCTGGAAGCTATCCGGACCAACATAGGGTGATCCGTGAAATGAAGATCCGTCGGAGATTTCGATCGGATGGTTCGGAGTACCACTTGCAGGTTTGACGGGGTCCGTATCCTCGTCCATGTCATCCGCATTATCACCGGAGAAGTGATCGTCTGGCCCCAGTGGGTTAAAACCCACGGGTTCTTGCACGTAGCCTACCGGATTAAACCGGCCCCGAAAAACTGGGGTGGGGTCCCCAGAAGAATGATGAGACAGGGATCGTTGTAATGGTATGAAGGAAGGCTGAAGGTTGTTTGGCTCGTAGTCCGGTTGTGGCCCATACGGGTTTTGGACCGGAGGTGTAGAGCTGTGAGATACTGATCGTCTGGCCGGCTCAAATAGGTTCCTTCGGTTTTGTCGTGGATCATCACTCTCCGTAGTAGACGGAGCTCGCGCATTCGAGGGTCCTGCCTCGTTGTCATTGGGGGCGGTAATCGGCCCCTTGCCTCGTCCTCTCCTACGGAAGAATCTTGGCGGCATTTTTGTTAATCCTGTCTATATAACATGAGATAACAAAACAACATATATAAAAATTTAAAGGACAAAACAAAAACCGAATAAGGTGGAATTTGTCCTATGTTATATGTCTAGACTCGAAGGTTTAGAAATGTGCAATTGTGCAACTGAGATTAAACACAAAAGGCTAGTGTTTAATTCACTCAGAGTTGGCTCTGATACCAACCTGTCACACCCCTATTTCCACGTGTTATCGGTGGGCCCGGTGGGGAGTATCGTGACGTGGTTGGCAACGTAATAGTCAAACAACACAATATTAATATGCACAGCGGAAGCAATTTAAAATATGATACAACCGAATTTAATATTGTAATATCAAAGTCACAATATCCGGAAGTTTATCCAGAGAACGGATCGAAATGAAATATGAAACAATAGTTCAACAGACTTCAGGCATCTTAAGCTTGCGAGACTTTTTATTGATGCTAAGGAGACAATCCAGCCCATTTCGTTTAGTACCTGCATTCAGTCTTTTTGGGAAAATACGTCAGTTTACACTGGTAAATACATTCAACTGACTCATTTTGGAAAATGATTGAAAATTGGTTTGGATGCACATGGCATAAACATTTTTATAACTTGGGAGAATTATTTAATAATATAATCTTGTGAACGAATTACATGTTACTTGTGCGTTCAGTAGCCCGGATCTTGTCCGGGTTAAGATCAATAGACACACCACAAAATAGAGTTATACACTGACAGGTGTACGCCTACACCCCGTGCTCAGGTCGTGGCCATCTCGTGAGATGATGCCAAGGATATCCGGGACATGGTCATTAACCCCCCAAAGGCTTTAAGTGAACAAGACTGTTTAAACGAGCCGGTCAAATTAGTCAACTACCCACTCAACTGTGGAGATTTGATGCTCGATCAAGCGGTATGCTATATACCGTAACCCAAGCCCGTATAGGGAAAATAAGTTAAAAGTATTTACCTGAGCAAGTATTAATCACAATAAGCAAAATGCACGTAGCTTTTACTGGTTCTCCTAATCTGGAACGAAGGTTTAATATAACCTATTAGAATCCTAACGGGTCTTTAATTAAGCTTAAGCTTAGACCGGCTAGTTTCAAAGATACGGTTCGTACGCACGATTAAGCGAAGACCGGATAGAGTGTGATTTAGACCCAACAAGTTTGAAGACTTTTTTAATATGGGTTTATTATTCACATTCTGGATTTTGAGTTAAAACCGTTAAGGTTTGACCCGTTTCGGCTAATTTATGTAAACTTGTTACATAAACCGAACCGAACGCGTAATATGCGTAACGGGTATCCGTAAGAGCCATATACAGGTTTCCTAAGTTAATATGCTTCAAATATGTTGTGACATCAGTAAGATGTCTTTTATTATGCCCGGAACGGGTTTAAACACAAACTATGCCCCGTAGGGGTAGTTTGGTCATTTTAAAGTTTGTAAAAGAGTTTAGGTGATAACCTGAGTTACAGGTCTGATGTAATCAGCAATTATACTCAATTTGCTAAGTTATATCAGTAGGTTAAAGCATATATGTGAAATTTGTCAATTTTAACCAACTATGCACCGTATAGGCATTTTGGTAATTTCACATAAGCCGAAAAGCTCAAAACCGGAGTCTGAGTTAATCAACCTTTGCTTACTGTTAAAATATCATAATTTGCCTAAAATATCAGTAGGTATCAACCCGGGTATGTTCAATATGATTTTAAAACATACTATGCGCTAAAACGCTTAATAAGGCGATTAAAGGCCATTTCCGGGTTCGATACTTACATCTGATATTTTTATCTTTCCAGAAGGCTAAAAATAATTTATTTATCATATGTGATCAGTAGAAAAAGGTTTGGAGTCGTTTAGATATGTAAAACTCATTTTATGGCCCGTAAGGGCAAAACCGACAATTACCGGATTAAGCCTACGACTATTAGTTATGCTCAGCCTAAAATTAATTAAAAATATTTAAAAATCCCAAAATAATATATTACATCAGTGGGTAAAATATTTGATATCAAAAAGTAGGCTTAACTAGGCTATACGCTAATTACGTCGTTTTATTAACATAAAGCCTTAAATTTGCGATAATGAGCATAACTCTTAATCTACAAGTCAAACTGATGTCAAACTTTGCATACAAGTTTATATATCAGTAACTAAAGTTTCTACACTTTTACATTTTCATAAATCACGTTTTAAGGTAATAAGGGCATAATGGTCAACATATGAACAATTAACGGAAACATGCATATTAATTGGATAACTAATGAACCAAGGTGTATAATCACAGAGGGTTGTACTAACAAGTAACCTAATCCAATTAAAGCTCTGTTTCATTTCTAAAACATGCCTAAACGGGTCAGAACTGAAAGTCAAAGTGAAAGTCAAACTATGTGACTTTCGGTTCCGTACCGGGTATTTACAGGAATTTGTCGGGTTGAACATGTTTAGACATGTTCTTACACTTATTACTAAGTTATAACAATGATCCAACAGGTTGTATATGATCTACAATGTTAATCATGCATAAATGGCATTTTAGACTTCCTGTTGACTTTTTAATTACATGTTTGACCCGACATTTGAACTAGTTAGAGTGGTGATCAGGGGAAACCCTTTTGGGGTTTTATTACCCACATAAATACCAAGCTATAACTACTTTTAATTCGAGATATGACTGAGCCATTGTTGAATAATCTCGAAGTCAAACCGTAATTACGACGGTTTCACTTTTAGCTAATTAAACAAGCTAAACTCAATTAAAGAAAGACTAGCAGACTTACAAGAGTCCTATGCACGAGATATGATCACTTGAGGCTGCTTGATAGCTCCAGAAATGATCCACAAATGCAGATGAAGTGTGAAGAATGATTGTTGCAATTAATGGCCTTATATAGTGGATTTAGGCACAACAATTAGTTGACAACTAAGTCTAGAGATGACCACAACCTTCCAACATGTGTCCTAGTTCTCTAGGATAGTTTAGGGGCCGCCCATAATGCAAAAATATCGTTTAAAGTTGGTTTGTGCGCGAAAAACGGCTTCTGTCCAACTTTTCTGATACTGGGCGCCTGAGGCGGCCCGCCTCAAGTTTTGTTATTGGCCACGCGGGCCGCGTGGTCCTTCTGATCAGCCAAAAACGTTTTCTTGATGTTGCATCACACCCCTTGGCCCTCTTGAAAGGTCAATTGAGCTAGAAACTTGCAATTTGACCCCTTGTAATATACCCACAAGGACTTTAGGACTTATACTCACTTTGCCAAGTCCCTGAACACTTCTGGTTAACCCGAAAAGTCTTAACTTTCGATGTTTGCACTTTAACCCCTCGCACACGAAATTGGTCATAACTTTCTCATACGATAACGAAACTTTATGAAATTTATATCGTGCTTTCTAGTGAGCATAATTAACATTTACAAAGCTTTGGGTTTGTCAAAAGGTCACTCAGAGGTATACCTTTAAACATGTTGACGCATTTAACCCCTGTAGTTTGTAATCTCTTACTTTTAGCTTCGTATGATCCATGATTTATTCGTTTGATGTTATAAACACTATGTAGGGTTATTATGAAGTATATTTATTCACTGTTGACATTTAGAACCCGTAAAATTACATACTTTCCATGTTTGTCAACTTTAGTCCTTTTATAACATTCTTTCACACGTTCAAACTTTTGACACGTGTCTACACATTATAGGACGTGAATTTTCGAGGTGTTACACAATGGGTCGTAAGCACATAGGTTAGGTTTCATTTTAGTATGTAGGCTTTGTTAAACCATATTACATGAGTTTCCATACTCGTTTGGTTTACGAACCCTCATTCTATCCGATCCTCCGATTTAGGTCCGGTTTATTAACATAGTTACCTATATTAGGTGCCGTTGATATTCCGTGATCTCTAGCATTGCTTAGTTGTTACTCAAGGACTTCTAGGCAATCTGAAGTGAGTACATAGACCCCTCTTTTACTGTTTTTCCAAACGTTTTGGGGTGAAACACATGTTCCTACTTGTTACTTTCGTGCTTTCCTGTTTTCACATCATATACTTGTTATGCTCATTAGTACATTTATAGTACATGATTTACATTACATTGTTTCGCTATGTATGTTTACTTAGCATACTGAGTACATTGTTTTACTTTACATTACTGCTATGTATGTTGACTGAGCATGCTAGCACATTGATTTATATTACATTAGTTGCATATGTTTACTCAACATATGGATACATTGTTTTACATTGCATTTTGTTGCATATGCTCATCCAGCATATGAACACATTATATTACATTTTGAACCGTTTGTAACTATTTGACTATGTGAACCGTTGTAACTATTTGATTATATGAACCGTTTGTAACTGTTGAACCGTGTGAACTGTATTTGACCATACATAAACATTTCTACAATTGTTAAACATTTCATCTTGGTGGCTGTTTGGGTAAGTGATTTAAGTAACGAGGCGACGTGTAATACGATAAAAACATGGTGGATACGCCGCTGGTACTTCCTATATATAAGTGCTTTTATGGTATTACATATCGTAGCGTTATTTAGACCATTTCAGTTTAGACATATTACATCTACAATACAATCTTCACATAAACATCGTTTTACAAATATCTTAACTTATGCAAACTCATTTTTACTTGGTTATTCTCTTAACCATACATTATTCTTTTATACATATATATCATTTGGTTTATTCATCACTTTTCAAATGATTTATGAAAGGAAACACTCAACAATATTCATGGCTACTTTTTATTAAACAGTTTCTTTAAACTCAAGTCATGAATTCTATTTTCACAAAACCTATGTATCTCACATGCATTTTTATGCTGACGTACCTATTTTCACATGTGTTTTCAGGAGCTGTTGCATAGGATGATCAAGTCAAACATAGGCGGACCCGTGCCTTAGCAACTTAAAATGAAGCTAGAACTAGTTTAATTATGTCATGTACTCTTTGTTTCTTGTTTTAAGACAATGTAACTCTCTTGTTTGATAAATAAAACGTAACTTTAATTTCCATGGTTGTGAAACAATTAATTCTGTTACAACACTCCCCGACGTTTCCGTCACGTTTCGTTGTTTTACGTGGTCGGGGTGTGACAGGTCACAACAGGAATTTTTTGGTACAAAGCAAAACTGGTAAGGGTGTTTTTATTTGGTACAGGTCGACACGCTTTCTGTCTGAAAATTTCAACTTTTTTTCTAATAAATGGTTGGTGTGCCAAATAGATATAGAAAGCCTCTTTTATTTAAAAAAATAATCTTTCTTTTGTGGAATTTTTGGAATGGTTATTGATAGAGGTTTAAAAAAAGACAGGTCACAACAGATTGAGAAATTGGTTAAAACGGCTTTAGGTTGAATAGTCAAACCAAGTAGCATTTTGGTACGAGTCGATATGGGTAGGGGTTGGCTCAACTCCTTTTTTTTTTCCAAAAAGAGTACTTTATTATTAATCTATAGTTAGTGTGCTAAGTTTACTTACAAAAATGGGTTGGCAGGTTCAACCCGACCTGAACCCAAAAAATCTAGACGAACCCGAACACAACCTGAATCTAAAAATCGTATCATACATATGAACACCCAAACACGACCCGAATATTAACGGGTTGACCCGAACACGGCCCGTTTAATTTGAATTTTTTTATTTTTTTATTTTTTCCAGAAAATTAATATATTAAAATAAAAATAAAATTGATCCTCGCTTGCTTTTCAAAAAAAAAAAAAAAGTCTATGAATGTGTTCTTTTTTGGGGTTCCGAGATGATATGTGTTGATTGTTGAACCAGAAGATTTGAGAACTAAACAACAAACACCCCTAATAGATAGGTGAATCGGGTTAAAAGTCGTCTAAACTATACACAATGCATAATACCTCTACTAAATCGCCTTTACATGTGCAGGTAGCCCAAGCCTGCCCCAGTTTGACCCGTACAAAAATATCCGTTATGCCATGAACCAGTTTTAGGTAAATTAATTCTAGATAAAGAACTTGAACACAATACTTTGACTTCCTGATCTGCAGAGGTCATTACTTAGGAATATAGCTCATTTCAATCTAAGGGTTTTTATTTTCTAAAGTATAATAATTAAGTTTTACCTGGGTTATATATAATTTGTGATAACATGGTATTGAATCTATAAATTGTGTGATGTCGCCACAGAGGAATGTATTTAGGCCCAACAAGTACCCCCCTCCATGTACCAAATATATATGATATTCGGTACACTTATCCTTTGGTTGCCTCGTGTACAAGTAATTTTATTCAACATTTGATATAGTTGTAATGCATGCTCATTGAATGAGGACTTTTTATCTTTTCTCTAGAACTAATAAGTCAATATTCTTAACTGTTGTAGGTCATCTGCAAAGAAAACTGGAACTCCACAACAAGCTGTAAATGATTCGAAAGTTGAAGTTCCACCACTGTCGACCAGGAATCGAGGAATACTTGAAAAGTGGGGAGGTTAAGAAGTATGTGCCAAATATGGAAATTATAAACCTGCTAACTATGTGTAAATGATCCGAAAGTCGTTTTGTTCACGAACAATTCCCAAGTTAGGTTAATCAACTCATACTCAATTTTCTCACTCGCATAAAGTATTAATCACTGCAGTGCATGTGTTTGTTCATGTTATGGAAATGTACATAGAGAAAAGTCGCTTTGTTCGTGTTCTATAATAGTTTATTACGTTTTTGATAGCTTCGTTCTATTTGAATCTGTTTGCTTAAATACTCATGTTGTTTTGTCTTAGTTAAACCCAAGCACGTCACAATGCGCGCATGGGTATAAATATTAAACTATATTAGACTATGGGCCCACGGGCTCAGTTAGGTTTCTAGGGTTACTCGTAATCCCTATATATTGTAACATACTCATTCAATAATGATCATTCAGTCTTTCATAATCTTACATGGTATCAGAGCCAGCCTAGGCTCTATACCGTTTCCGCCGCGCCACACACAAATATACAAACCCTAGCCGTCACCACTTGAGAAAAACCCTAGAAAGGGCGGCGTGCCGCCACTGCCGCCCTGTCCGGTCTTTGTTCGTTTTTCGTTTCCGTTTTTTTTTCAGTTATGTGTTCAAATAAAGCTTCGTCTTCGGTTCTAGATTCACCGGTCTTCTTACGGTCTCATACCACACAGATGATGCTACGACTCATCCTGTTGATTTCGCATCTCCGTCAAGCCGCCCCTTGCCGCGGTGCCGCCACCGCTCATTAGACTACGGTCTTCCACCGCGCCGCCTGCAGGATTACGATCCGTCGCCGCGCCGCTACCAGCCGCCGCTGCACTGCCGTAATGGTTGTCTCTTATAGGATTATATGAGATCAATCAAAACTATGGATCAAAGATTATGGATTGAAGATTGCAAGATTATGGAATTTTGACCGAAATCGAAGACAGTTTTTTAGGGTTTATTATCGTTTTTGTTTTTTAGTCTAAGCTTCTAATTCCATCCGCTATAACTGCGAGGGAGTATTAGACTATGGGCCCACAGGCTCGGTTAGGTTTCTAGGTTACTCATAATCCCTATATATTATAACATACTCATTCAATGATGATCATTCAATAATCCTAGTTTCTATAACAAACAGCCTTTATTACATCTTTGACGGAAACAAGATAAAGTAATCGAAACAATTTGACAATTTGTTCAAGTAAAAAGGTGAATGATTCCAACGACACATGCAAATGTTGAATGCCTTTTTAGAAAATCATCGTTCATGTTTCCGTACTTGAATATTAGAACATAGGGTATGGTGAGGTTAGTCCCCCAAAGAGATCACCCGCCAAGTAGCCGCCACCTCACCAAAGGTGGAGGAGCATCCCCTTGGGGACTACCCAAGGGTGTGGAAGACTACCCAACCACACAATAAAATCAATATAATATAAAATATAAATAAAGGGGGAGAGAGAGAATTCAGAGGGGCCCACTTGCACAGCCAATCAACAAACCCGTCTCCTCTGTCTGGATTCCGACGTTGGCGACACGACGGGCCACAAGGGGCCGGGGTGGGACGATCCACCTGGACGGCGCCGATCCGGGGACGAGCCCCATACCCATCGGTCTTAATCACGGACATCTTCTTGAAGACTTTTCCAAATCATCGACTATATTCAATCGCTTCAACAGTCGCATTTGTAGCAGGTAAGAATCTTCCTCATTTTTTTATTACTATTACTTCCATATCAAATTTGTAGCCTTAATCCTGTTTCATTTAGAAAATAGTCTAACTAATATAAAAAAAAAATATGTCATTGATTTTCTTAAATTTTTGGATTTTACTCGTTACATCCAACAAAAAGCAGCGCCATGTGTATAATATTACTTCAATTATGATCAGTTTTGCACCAGTAACAAACATTACGGCCAATTTTACGTCAATCACGAATCAGATCTAGGGGTGAGCAAAAGGAAAAACCCGACCTGACCCGATCATTACCCGACCCGACCCGACCCGAGAACCGATCAAACATAAAATACAGAACCGATTCACTACCCTAAATATAGGGTCGGTTCCGGTCCATAGGTCCAAGTCGGGTTTCACCATGAAAAGAACCGAGAACCGACCCGACCCTATTTTATATGAAAAATTGGAACCGATCTAAATACCTAGGTACTTGGGTTCGGGTCGGGTTAGGTATATTTTCGGTTCGGTTTTCGGTTATTTTCGGTCCGGACCTAAACTTGCTCACCCCTAATCAGATCAATAGTGTCATTAATTGGTTGTTTGTCTAATAGACACAAAATTGGCTAAGTTTTACATAAATTGTTTTTTTAAGTTTCATATCATTAAATGTTATATAAAATAACTAGATTATAACCCCGGGTTGAGTAAATAAATTTATATACTAAATAATAAAACATTATATCTTTAAAAACTTCCTTTATTGCACGGGTTGAATAAATATAATTTTATATATTAAAAAATAAAAAGTTATATGTATAAGAACCATATTGTACGGGTTGAATTAATGTAATTTTATATACCAAATAAAAAAATTATATCTTTAAAACCACATGTATTACACGGGTTGTATAAATGTAATATTGTTTACCAAATAATAAAATAATACATCTCTAAAAAACCTCATTTATTACACGAGTTAAATAAATGTAATTTTATATACCAAATAATAAAAAAGTTAGTAAATGTAATTTTTTATAGTGAAAATAAAAATATTTAATATATTAATACAAAGTTTGGTTTTCGTGATAAATAATTTGTTTTATTTAAAATGTTTTAAATTAACAATTTACAATTTCGGATAATATTTTATTAGAAAAATAGAAGAATGGTATTCGAAATTTAAAGTAGGATAAAATTTAATATTAGCTTACTATTCATTTAATTAATATAAGATAAGTTTGGAAGTGAGGCGAGAAAATCATAAAATAATTAAATGTTATATAAAATAATTAAAAGATTTCACAAAAATAAAATAGAATTCAGCGCCCAAATTTTGTGACTAGTTGACTATGGTTGCAAAAATCAATAATTTTACAAGCTATAACGTTCTCAAATATTGTTATAGTTATTAGCATTTAATTTATTATTTATCTTTAGTTTGTTTATTACTCAATGATCTATGCTACTTTAAACCTATGGCTTTATAGCCTAGTGATATCTTGAGATGTGATAAGACTATAGGGTATGGGGCGGGGGTTGGGGCGTGGGTTGGGTACAAACGCCCACGTCACCACCCCGGGTGGGCTTCGGTTTCGGCGTTGCCCCTTGGGCGGGGGTTTCAGCCCGGGTGTTGGGCGGGGCTACGAACATGACATGGCGGAACCTCGTTGGCCAAGACTACTAGCTTTTTGGGCTAGCCGTTGGGCATGAATTTAAATATATATATATATATATATATATATATATATATAATGATGTGGCTTGGCCACGCCACCTCAGCCACGCCCACCATACCCCTATGAAATTGGGTTTCGGTATTGGGTGCACCATAATCCACGTGGACGCACCAAACCCCGCCATACCCCATAATCCACGCCCACCATACCCCACGGTCTAAGGCTTTGAGATCAATAAGTCCTAGGTTCGATTCTTACAAGAGGGTTTTCCCATATTTATTGAGTTTCCTCCTGAATTGGTGTATATGTATTATGCCTAGTGGAGATGGATATGATCGGGTGTTTCCGCCGGTGGCACGATAATACTCTAGTGGTCCGTCAGTAATCCAAATTTGCCGTTCAATAAAAAGTCTATGCTAGTATAAATATCGTGATAGTTATTGATGGACGTTTTATCGTTATCTTAGTTGATTGGTTTTATCATCATCCATTTCAACTCAAGTTTTGCAGCTAATACTTTTAGCATAAAGCCCTCTCTTTATTTATGTGCTATACCGCCTGCCTTGAATACAAATTCTAAAAACACAAGGTGAGCTTGAACTCGACATAATCCTTATCAACCTCTTCACCATTAATTGTTGAGTCAATAAGAGTTCTGACTGGGTAAGAGACTTTCAACTAGTAAGTGTTGAACCAGTAATAATACACCGATGTGGTGGTAGTTGGTGATGGGTCAAGGAGGTGGTGTGTGAGTGGTCGGGTGAAGGTCATGAACACAAATGAAGGGACAAGAAGTAAAATTTCAATTCAACATCATTTTGAAACTTAATGGTAAAAGCCTGAGATGCCCTTCTCGTAAATCAAACACACTTAATGGTGACTTAACTATATATCAAAAGAAGCTTCCTAGTTTTCGGTCTCACACCACCATTTAACAATTTTTTTTTATAGACGTTGCAACATTGACCCGATCACCCATGACAATAGTCAGTCCAACCCAACAACAAGCTAAACAAATATTATATTTAAAAATTTACAAAATTGATGAAGACACGATTTCATAAAAGTAGTTGAAATAATGGTTGTTACTTGTTAGAGATAAAAGGTGAAGAGGAAGGAACCTTGACAATTGACATGTATGTTAATAATGCATGCATCATTTCTTCTTTTCTAGTTTGTGACATGTGATGGGGGCCCTTGTTGAATGGAAAGAGTCGTAAAGCACTTGCAAAACATTCATACTTTTCATATGCATTCTTCGTATTTATTACAACATTTATTTTCCAATTGCTATACTTTACTACTTATATAAAGATACTTCATAGTTCATAAGGTCCCAAAAATATTTATAGATCTACACAACATGTTGCTTATAATTCTTTGCGTTGGGTTGCTACCGTTTGGTTTTGCATCCATAAACACAACCTGTCTTTCAGTCGATGAAGGTTTGTAATACATCATTTTCATTACGATGAGGTGTTGGGATTGCTTATTAAACTTTCTTGTCTGCTAATTGTTATCTTTTTCATATAAAATTTTTATATCTTTTTCTTTATCAAAAACTCTCATGCTTATCTGTTGTATCAAACACCAAGTTAAGTTAAGATATGCTGTTTCAATTCAATTTATTTATTTATTTATTTTATTATAGGTAATGCATTGAATGAGATAGGACGGAAGCTGGGTAAAGATTGGGATTTCGAACTCGAAGGGCGTTCGTGTTGTGGTTGGGAAAATCCTTCTCCTCCTAATGACACGTACGAAGATAACGTCCGTTGCAACTGTGATCAATCAAACAGCACAACATGCAACGTTATTGTCGTGTAATTTTCTTGTCCCTCACACTCTACTATGTTTTTAAAATGTTCTTGTATATTTAATTCTTTTCACCTCCAAGCTTCTGCTCCAAATTCCAAATTTCAAAACATGTTATATGCTCAGAATTTCATATGCTAACTTAATTTATTTATGTAATACTAGGTTAGAAAGTCAGGGTAAAGTTCTTGTACAAATAATCTTAACATACTAAACATACAAATTGAAGGAAAACTCAAAAAGACAAGGTGGCATTTTTGTAATTATCAATAACTATCAAAGTTACTCTACAAATATACCTAAAAAAACCTAACCACTCCCCCACCCCCCAAAAACCTAAAAAAACCTACCCCCCCCCCCCCCCCACCCCCCCAAAAACCTAAAAAAACCTAACCCCCCCCCCCCCCCCCCACCCCCCAAAAACCTAAAAAAAAACCTAACCCCCCCCCCCCCCCCCCCCCCAAGCTAAAATGCTAAAAACTAAACCCCCAAAAACCTAAAAAAATAAAAAAAAACACACAAATTATTTTATTTTATTTTTTTAACATTTTTTATTAAAAAATCGCTACTTTTAGTAGCAGCAAAAAAAAAAAAAAAAAAAAAAAATTTTTTTTTTTTTTTTTTTTTTGCTAACGAAATGTAGCAATTTTTTAATAAAAAAATGTTAAAAAAAAAATTTGTGTTTTTTTAGGTATTTTTGGTTGTAACTTTGATAGTTGGTGGTAATTACAAAAATGCCACCTTGTTCTTTTTGGGTTTTCCTTCAATGTGTATGTTTAGTATGTTAAGATTATTTGTATTTGATCTTTTGCCTAGAAAGTCATACATTGTTTAAGAAAGTTTCTAAGTTATTATACAAAAGCTTCTAATTATAAAAAGTGTAAGAAGAATTTATAGAGTCATAAGTGTCCAATAACCTAAAATTAAACCCACTAAATCACCCAAAACCTAAACACCCACCCACCCCACCCCACCCCACCACACCACCACACAAAAACCAACCCCCCCCCCCTCCCCCACCCACCCACCCACCCAAATGGGGCGTTTGTTTAAAAAAATTTCAAAAAAAAAAACACCCGAACACGCCCCCATCCCATTACACCCGGGCGTTTTCCGGCGTGTTCTTTGTCAAAATTGCTTCCGGCGTTTTCTAAATAACGCTGAACCAACTAGTTTCATGTTGACTGGCCAATGGGAGTGGTCCACCTGGTAGTTTCATTTTTTTTAACCTCCTCTCTATAAAAAAATAATTGTTAATGATTGGTAGGGGCGTTATTGAGCATTATTCAAACTACGCCACTTTTACAATAACGCCCAATAATGCCCTCATACTGACTGGACTGCCACATGGCAGAAAACGCCCCATGGTGGGGGCATTATTGATAAAAACACTACGCATAGTCTTAGAGGGAAACAATGTTTTCTTAAAATTTTCTAATTATAGAAACATTTTATCCCTCCTCTCACAACCAGATCAAGATGAGTAATTTTAAAAAATAATAAAACCACATGTGGGTCAGCATTAGTTTTCTGGGTAAACTAAGCCCTTCAAGTCTAAAATTGCGCATTCTTCTTTTTCTCATCTCTCACTATTAAATAAATACTTGTACATCTTATTTGATACCATATTATTAATTATTGTTTATATCCTAATAACATATTTTCTAGTAATAAGCTGGTATGCTCGTATTATCCTTTTTTCTTCTGTTATTTTTTGACTATATTAATAACGTGTATTAAGAAAAAAAATATTATTTAATATTATTTTTGTAGTGTCATACACGTTAATGTAAGAATCTAAATTTTATTTAGTTAAATTATTGTTTAATATTATTTTTTATTAGAAGGGAGAATATATATATATATATATATATATATATACATATATATATATAGGGTAAGGTTTATTTGAGAACAACCGTTATTGCGAGAACCGCGAGAACCAATGTGAACACAAAAAAATACCTAAAAAATCCAAAAAAACACACCATTTTTTAAAAAATTTTCTAATAAAAATCGTTATATTTCGTTACAAAAAAAAAAAAAAAAAACTTTTTTTTCAAGTAACAGTTATGGATGCACATGTGCATATGTATCATTTCTTGGACAAATTCCGTAATATATTACGAGTAGTAGAAAAATGCACTTTCATTTACATTACAATCCGCAATACACTAATTTTTACATTACTAATATTAAGAATGCACATGTACATCATTATATATAACCATCATATAAAGTATTTTGGTACAAAAAGTTTATGATTTTAAATGATGTAGTAGGCCCATATACATGTGTTTAGGTTAGTTATATCTAGTGGTTGATGGTTTGATTATATTTGTCACTTTATGAAGTAATATGTTGTTTGGATGGTATAAAGGGTGTTGATTTACATGTAATAAAGTGAAATATTGTTAATAGTATTGTATTATGAATGGTAGGAGGCAAGGGTGTTGTGCTACGGATGATAGGAGGTAATGGTAGTGTATTATGGATGGTATGATAGATGAAAGGGAAGGTGTATTCAAAGTGGTGTACCAAAACACGTTATAACATGTTCATACATATAGATGCACATGTGCATTTCTAGTGGTGTTAATGTTATAACAAGTTCATATATATAGATGCACATGTGCAATTGAATGGTAGTGTAAATGAAAGTGAAATTGTCTGATATTAGTAATGTATTACGGAATTTGTTAAAAAAATGATACATATGCATATGTGCATGGATAATTGTTACTCGAATTTTTTTTTGTGACGAAATATAACGATTTTTTTTTATAAAAAATAGTAACAAAAATTTTTGAGTGTTTTTTTATTTATTTTTTTTAGGTATTTTTAGTTGTGTTCACACTTGATTCTAGCGGTTCTCGCAATAAAAAGTGGTTGCTAACGGATCCTTCTCCTATATATATATAGGGGAAGGTTAAAATGAGAACCACCTCGAGTTGTAAGAACCAGTGAGAACCACCCCCGCGGGGGGCCGTTGACCACGAAATTTTTTTTACACCTAGATCCGTATATTTTAACACGGGGGGTAAATTTTGGGTTCAAACGGCGCGCCCGAGGGGGTAGTTTTTTACGCCCAAAGTTTGGGTTTTTTTAATTTTTTAATTTTTTTTTTTTTTTTTACCAAACTTTGGGCGTAAAAAACTACCCACTCGGGCGCGCCGTTTGAACCCAAAATTTACCCCCCGTGTTAAAATATACGGATCTAGGTGTAACAAAAATTTCGTGGTCAACGGCCCCCCGCGGGGGTGGTTCTCGCTGGTTCTTACAACTCGAGGTGGTTCTCATTTTAACTTATTCCTATATATATATATATATATATATAGGGGAAGGTTAAAATGAGAACCACCTCGAGTTGTAAGAACCAGTGAGAACCACCCCCGCGGGGGGCCGTTGACCACGAAATTTTTTTTACACCTAGATCCGTATATTTTAACACGGGGGGTAAATTTTGGGTTCAAACGGCGCGTCCGAGGGGGTAGTTTTTTACGCCCAAAGTTTGGGTTTTTTTAATTTTTTAATTTTTCTTTTTTTTTACCAAACTTTGGGCGTAAAAAACTACCCCCTCGGGCGCGCCGTTTGAACCCAAAATTTACCCCCCGTGTTAAAATATACGGATCTAGGTGTAAAAAAATTTCGTGGTCAACGCACGCCCCCCGCGGGGGTGGTTCTCGCTGGTTCTTACAACTCGAGGTGGTTCTCATTTTAACTTATTCCTATATATATATATATATATATATATATATATATATATATATGTGACCGCTAAAATGAAAACCATCTCCATTTGTAAGAACCGAGAGAACCACTTTTCAACCACTAGATCTTCAAGATGAATGGTTGAGATTAAAAATAGTTCAAATTAATATTAAATACTTTTTGTCTTGTCATGTTTTTAATATTTTAATCTAAAAGTGCAGTTTAGTAAAATTAGTATTTTTTGTCTTTTTGTCTTTATTATTTTTGTATTACTTTTTTATTTTATTATATTACTTTTTATTTTTTAAACAGAAGTTTTTTATTAAAAACATTTTTAAATTCAAAAATTTCCAACAAAACAAATTTTTTTTGCGCGCCTGTTTTTGCACGCCGTTTTTACGCCCCGCTTTTTCACGCGTCGTTTTTTGCACGCCGTTTTTTACACTCGACTTTTTCAAGCGTCGTTTTTTTAACGCGCCGTTTTTTACGTCCTGTTTTAACGCGACGTTTTTTACGTCCCGTTTTTTCACGGCGTTTTTATGCCCCGTTTTCACGCCCCTTGTTTAGGCGCTGTTTTATCACACAGTTTTTTACGTCTTACAATTTACGCAGAAAAAGTTTTACGTTTTACGTTAAATATTTTTTTTTACATAAAAGTTTACGTTTTACGTTAAACTTTTTACGTTTTACGTTAAAAATTTTACTATTTACGTAAAACTTTTTACGTTAAAATTTTTACGTTTTACGTTAAACTTTTTACGTTTTACGTAAAACTTTTTACGTTTTACGTTAAAAATTTTACGTTTTACGTTAAACTTTTTACGTTTTACGTTTCTCGTTAAACTTTTTACGTTTTACGTTAAACTTTTTACATTTTACGTTTTACGTTAAACTTTTTACGTTTTACGTTTTATGTTAAACTATTTACGTTTTACGTTTTTACGGAAAACGGACAGAGTTTCCTCTGTTTGTGGAATAAGCCGACAACTCAAGTTGTCGTTATATTTTCAAAACTCAACAATTTTTTTCAACAATATAAACACAAATATATAAAATTTCTATCAAAATGCCAAACGTAACTAGTCACTAAAGTATCGGTTCGAGCTCGGTGCGCGTTAACTAAATAAAATCTAAACTGACGTAATAATAACTCGCTACGTTTAAACTGTACCGGTCCTCAGTTGACCGTCTCTGACTTGTTTTACTGCTGTTGACCCGAACCGGGCCCGTTGACTGCTTTCGACCCAAACCAAACCCCGAAAACTGACCCGAGTTGCACCGCGTCGAGCCGAAACCCGAGCCGCTACGGAACTGTGTCACTGCCCTGTTTTCTTGACCAGGTTTGACCCGAACCCTATATGCGAACCAAATCCAACTTGAACCAAGTTCTGACCCGATCTACTGCAAGCTCGAACCAGAATTGAACCGTAAACTGAGTCGAGTCACTGTGAACCCGAACTATCCACAACTTCAAACGAAACCAAAATATCAGATCTAAAACCCGAATAAAAGGGATTTCACTAAGACGACCATAAAACAATCTGTGAACATCTTACCCGGACCTGAATCAAATCGAAACGAACTGAACCACGACCACTGCCGCCGCTGGCCACCACCTGAAACCACCATTCGACGGAGAAAACCCGAACCACAGTCATCTTCCACCTCACCTTGTCGTCAACATCACCACCTAGCTCACCGTAGAACCCACAACCGCCGCCGCCGTGAGCGGCGGTGCCGTCGACGGTCAACCATTTCCTCTCCCATGCGTCTCTCTCTCTCTGGTCTTCCGTCTCGATCCTCAATCTCTCCCTCTTCGTCTCGTTGCTGGAAGAAAACCAGGGTGTGGTGTGTGTGTACCAGAGACATGAGATGAAGGGGGGAGGGGTCGGGTGTGTGATTGTCGTTTGAAAACGAGGCCACAATGATGGCCGGTATATGGTCGGCACCGGTTGCCGGCTCCTAGTCGCCCGTGATCGGACAAAGAGTAGAGAAATGGGGCTGTTGGGTAGTAAATGAGAGGGAGAGGGTGAGAGTTGTAGAGATGAGGTTAATGAGTTTCTTTCAATTTTGAGGGAGTGGATAATATGTAGAGAGGGGAAGAAGTGAAGAAGATGAAGGAGTGGTGGGTTTATGCAGATGAAAAAGATGAAGCTCCACAATTTGAAGAAGTGAAGAGAGGAGAGAGAGACAGTAAAAAAGAGGAGAGAGATATTTTCTGGTGGCATTAATGAAGAGAGAGAGTGAGAGATTAGACAATTGGAGTAAAAGACCAAAACACCCATTTTAGTTGGCATAATCTGATTGGTTGAAAGTGGTTCTCGCGGTTCTTACAACTGGAGATGATTTTTATTTTAGCGGCTCCATATATATATAGTGTAAGTATATGGAGAAAACCACTTTTAGCTAGAAAACCCGGGAAACTCTAACCCGCCGTGTGCCGTCGGCGACGAAATTTTTTTTACACCTAGATCCGTATATTTTAACACCGGGGGTAAAAGTTGGGTTCAAACGGCGCGCCCGAGGGGGTAGTTTTTTACGCCCAAAGTTTGGGTTTTTTTAATTTTTTTAATTTTTCTTTTTTTTTTACCAAACTTTGGGCGTAAAAAACTACCCCCCTCGGGCGCGCCGTTTGAACCCAACTTTTACCCCCTGTGTTAAAATATACGGATCTAGGTGTAAAAAAAATTTCGTCGCCGACGGCACACGGCGGGTTAGAGTTTCCCGGGTTTTCTAGCTAAAAGTGGTTTTCTATATATCCTTACCCTATATATATATATATATATATATATATATATATATATATATATATATATATATATATATATATATATATATAGGGCAGGGATATGGTAAAAAGTGTCTAAAATGTGAGAAGGGTAAGAAGTGTTTTAAACCATTGGATATTTGATCTAATGGTTGAGATCAATAGGGTATAAAATGTAAATTGTGTTTTAATTAGAAGGACCTTATGTAAAATTGAAGGGCAATAGTGTCTTTTCCAATGTTTCAAATATGGTAACCGCCATCAATCTTCTAAAAACTAGCTATTCAAATTTAATTGCTAAATTATCTCGATCCTAAATTCTAAAAATAGAAAAATATGTAACTGCTGCAAAGAAACGTATAACACTATACATCTATCATATAACACTATACATCTATCATAACACTATACATCCATCATAGGCATGCTACCAGAAAAATATAACACTATATAACACTATGCATCCATCATATAACACTATATAACCAAAGGACACTATATAACACCATGTAACACTATTATAACACCATATAACACCAAGTAACACTATATAACACTATATAAAAAATATATAACACTATGCAGTTCTGAATGGTTGTTGCACTACAGAATTATATAACACTACACACATTCGTAGATTAATTCCTAAAATCGAATTCCTATAATAAAGGTGGAAGTTATTTTGGGCAGTTATCTTTAAATCATTTAATTGAAAGAAAATAGAAAATTACTAATTCACCCTTTTGAATTAATTTAGATATAGGACACTTGTCATTACCACATTATTTCTTACCCTTCTTACACTTTGGGCACTTTTTACAGGATCCTTTACCTATATATATATATACATATATATAAGTGACCGCTAAAATGAAAACCACCTCCAGTTGTAAGAACCGTGAGAACTTTTTGATCTGGGACAAGGTGGACCAAATTTTTTTTCATAAACGTAGATGCGTGTATTATAAACACATTTATAAAAAAAATTCAAAAAAAGATGTCATGTGTGTAGTTTTGAGCACCACAAGTTTGTGTTTACGGGTACCGTAAATTTTAAAATTAAATTTTAAAATTTACGGTACCCGTAAACACAAAATTGTGGTGCTCAAAACTACACACACGACATTTTTTTTTTGAATTTTTTTTACCAATGTGTTTATAATACACGCATCTACGTTTATGAAAAAAAATTTGGTCCACCTCGCCTCGTACGGTGTAGTTCTCACGGTTCTTACAACTGGAGGTGGTTTTCATTTTAGCGGTCCCCTATATATATATACTAGGTTAGCATCTAACCGGATTGAATAAACGTGTGTATTACATTAACATGCTTATCAAATAATATTATAAAAATAATTTGATACTTTATTTAAATAACCCGCTTGTAATATAGTGTCCTAAGTTATACTATGAATACAATTATAAGGACTTGTATTTGTTATTTAATACTTTATTAGTAACTATTGTGTTGGCTCGTGCGATGTCGAAGTGACACCTAGACTCTTTTGGAGAGCGTAATCTAACTGTATTTATCTTAAAATCAATTATATTTGGGTATTATTGTGTAAAAATTTTGTAATTCTACACTTATCTATTTAAATAAGATAATATTGCATAATGCAGCAAGTGTCATCAAGCCTTTTTTGGAGAGCGCAATCAAACACAACCTGCCTTAAACACTGAATATACATTTGGGTATTATTATTATTATAAATATCTAGTAATCATAAACTTATGTATTTAAATAAGATAATACTTAATTTAAACCTAGTGGGTTGACTCGTGTGATGCGCCGATTGTAACCAGACTCTATTATATAGTGCAATCTAAGTCGAAAACACTAATTACATTTGAGTAGTATTATTGTTGTTCACTACTAGAAAATTGGGTTTTTGCTACCGCATTTCCGGTCGCAAAACAGTCGCAACTGCCCTATTGCGACCGTTTCCCGATTAAACATGCGATCGGAAAAACACCCGTCGCAATTGCTCTATTGCGACTGAGTTGCGACTGCTGTTATCATTTGCGACCTGGGTTTTGCGACTATAAAAGTGGTCGCGAATCTTGCGACTGTTACTGGTTTTGTGCGAATTTGGTTGCGACAGTTTTGTTGTGACCGTTTTGCGACTGCTTGCCTTTTAAAATTTGCAATCATTTTCCGACCGCTTGCCTTAAGAAAATTTGTGACCGTCTTTCGCGGTCGCAAAATGCTTTTTTTTTCTTTTTAGCCATTTTTTTACCTGCATATAATGTCATTTTTTAAATTTACACATCATCAAATTTTCACAATTATATAAAACATTCCACTTAAAACATCAAATACCAAAGTTATTATAACAAAATACATGTTAAAACATATTATTTATAACCTACATTTTGAAACCTAGCTTTTAGCATCAGTTCAATGTTTGCCATTCTTTGATTCATAGCCTCTTTCTCCACGTTATCTTTCTCTTTTTCCACCACCAATCCCGCAATAATTTCATTCAACCTTTCTTTTTCTTCTTCTTCTTTTTCATTCACTATATCTTGGATAATCACGTTCAACCTTTCGATATAATGAAACCAATGCAAAGTGAAATATTAATGGCCAACATAATCATAATTTATTAAACTGATTAGCTGCTTATATTATGTATTAAAAAACTATAGATACAACCTTATTTAACATGTTTGTACCAACCAAAATTGGCAAAATTAAGACAAAAATGAAACTTGCAAATCAATCACGTTGTACACAAAATACAAACTTCTGGTGACATCCAGGTGGCATTTTGGGAGGGAAGTGTCGAAAGGGTTTAGGTCAAATGAGAAGTATTCAAATGAGGTCAGGTTGGGTTGACCCATTTGACCATTTGACTTGTACCATTAGAAACCAAGTTTTCAGAGTTTTAACCATTATAGTTATATAGGTAATCAACTCATTTCTAGTAAACGGGTTGAAATCAATGACTTGAAAGGTAGGAAAAGAAAACAAGTCCTCAACAATAGCTTCTACATATACATGGTGAACCTAACATTTTTTTTGAACGGCCAACAAATCAATCCCGAGCACTCTCGGGGCACCCACTGGACAAACGGAGTACTCCGAGAGTAACCAGAGTCGTCCACCACCAATTCTGGGGAAAACCCGGTAACCCACCCGCCCGTAGGAACGACGGTAAAATTACCGGTAAAATCCGTTTGGCTCAAGGATTGAACCCAAGTTTCTCTGGGTCTCATATCACTGCCCACCAGTGCCTCACTTCTTTTTTGTACTAAATGAGAGTTGAACTTGAGTCTTCAAAGAAGAACTCAAGTCCTACCACTTGAGCTAGAGGTCATTGGCGTGAACCTAACATATTAAAAGCAGATTCTTTTAAAAGAGAGAATACATGTGGATGCCACCCATGTATTCAACTCTTTTTTTCACACCTAATAGCGCATATAAATTAAAAAAGACAACAATACCATTGTTTTGAGCTTTCAAAAAGCAACGATTGAAACTACGTTTTAGGCCACCCAAGTATGTATATGCTTTTGTTTATACCAATTTTAGACAATGCCTAATGACGATTATGCCTTCAAAAATTTATTTGAAAAGACAAAGTACCCTTGATTTGACCCATCCAAAACAACCGATTCGTTTTAAATGGAACTAATGTTTTTCTATACGTATTTGGCCATATTCCATACAAACAAAACTGAGTACATACTTAGGTAGGCTCCACACACGTGTTTATTGTTCTGTGAAGAGAGGGAGAGGTAGGGTAGGGGATGCTCACCCGCTATCTAGTACACCATAAGCATATGGTGAACCAGACCCGACTGAGAACTTTGTTCCCTTCAAGTGTCCTTCTTCGCTGTCTACGTAATATAGACCCGGGCCCTACAAAATGTAAAATAAGTGGCAAACTTTAAAAGGAGCCTCAGGGACTAAAATGACATTTTTACTCTAAAATATATAGCTTAAAAGAAAAATGTTCAAATGGTTTGAAAGGTGGCTGATGTAGTGAACTTGTGATATGTATTTTTAATAAATAAAACCTTCTTAATCATTTTAATAAAAAAGCATGTTATTGTTGGATTCATATAATTTCAGTAACCATATTTAACACACAAAATAAACCACTTTTTACCCGTTACCCTGTATATACAGAAAATATAATTTCAGTAACCATATTTAACACACAAAATAAACCATTTTTTACCCGTTACCCTGTATAAACAGAAAAACTGAATAATCAGAAAATGCCTGTTTCATTTTTCTCATTTCATACTCATTCCTGAACTGGTTCGACTCTTCACTTTGCTAGAAGTATTCTTCATCAAATCGACCATCTACGAAATTCATGTATCACATGAAGTTTTAACGTATGAATGATAAGAAACCAACCACCACAGAATCTAAAAAATGTAATATTTCACGGCTAAACAAAGACAATTAATCACTTGAATCAAACTTGATATTATTATTTGTATGAGAGGCTGAAGCTGCCCAGCCTCCAGTCTGTTTTGGTGCAGCAGCACCCCTGTCAGGTATCGCTTGAATCCTATCGGGAAGTGCCTGAACCAGATCGTTACGAGCTGCAAACTCTTCTGGAGAAAGCCCTTTTACCTGTTATGGGATTGATATCCAAAACTTAATTAAAGTACTCAAATTTCAAATTCCGCAGTGTGTACAAAAGGCGAGTAAGGCGCATGAAAAGGCGGCATGAGTCGCGGTCTTAAGATGCACTTCTTGTACATGGAAGGTTTTGCACACAAGAATGTTGTATATATAGCCTTTTAGGTTGTACATATAAATTATTTACATATAAAACCATATATAGAGCTTAGTTATGTCTAAATTTTGAGTAAGTGATGCTAAAAAACCTATAAAGATATAATAAAAAAAGTACATAAACAAATTTCGCCTCACGTAGGAAAAGTGCGCTTTGGCTCAGGTCTTTATCGCCACGGTGCCCCTCGCGCTTTCTAAAACCAAAGTTGTAATCAATTAACATTTTTTTAAATAATGCATTTGACTCTGCCTTTTATTCTTTTCCTTAATATCATTTCAAATTATCTTAACCTCTAGCACAATACATTCTAGTTTTGCCCTATATATGCACATAACTTACAACAAGTCAAATAATATCATACTTACACATACAATCTCTAATCAACCAAACAAAAAAAAGAGATCAAACCTTCTTCATAGCCAATCTCTGCAACTTAGGAACTTCTTCCAGCAACTTCGCCTTCGTCCGTCGAATCTCAGCATTAATTGCCACAACTGAAGCCGCATTCTTCTCATTTTTAGCCGTCTCAGCTTTCTAAAGACAATAACACATCAAAATCATCAACAAATCAACACTTCAAAACATAACAAAAACCTAAAAACCCTATATACCAAACAAAATCAACACAATCACACAGATCTAAACAATTAAGCATAAATCACCGATACAACAGAGCTTAATCGTATAAATACTTCAATTTCATAGAGATTAATCAGATCCTTCAGTACACACACAGATCTAAAACATACATACCTTGATTTTTGAACGAATCTGTATCAACCAGAGAGACAAAATCAACAAATCTATATCAACAAGAGAGACAAAGTCAACGAACCAGAGTTATCGATTAAGTTCATCATGAATCAACAATTGAAAATCGTCTAACCAGAATCAGAATTCGTACCGTCGACTAACCAGGATCAATGAAATTTAAGCAGAATCAGCACCATGTTAATCAAATCGTCTAACCAGAATCATGAGGGAGCGGTGAATCGTGCAGAATCGTGAGTAGAAAAAAACCCTAAATGTGAGCAGAGTAAATGTAAATGTGAGGCAGTTTAGTTGGTTTTGTATGAGTAAATTGTCATTTTAGTCCCTAAAATTTGTCTCAAATTATCATTTTAGTCCAAATAGTTTTTTATTGGAGTTACGCAATATGTTCAAAATGGCAATTTAGGACAAACCTCAGGGACTAAAATGACAATTTACTTTTTTGTATATCTCTCGTATTTGCGACCGCTTTAGACGGTCGCAACTTTTTTTTTTTCGTATTTGCGATCGCTTTAGGCGGTCGCAACTTTTGCTTTATATATTTTTCTCGTATTTGCGACTGCTTTGGATGGTTTCAACTTTTACTTTTTTTATTTTTCTTGTATCTTAACTATACTTAAGTATTTATATAAGATTTAGATGATACTGCGTGATGCGAAAGTTGTGATTGAGGCTCGTTTGAAGATTTCAATCTAACCCGACATGGCTTATGCAGTGATTGTATGTGGGTATTATTTTTATTATAAATATTTAATTATTATATACTTAAGTATTTAAATAAGATAATACTTTATAATAATTTTTTTATTATTACGATTATAATTAATTAGGTAATTATATTCTTAATTATTTACATAAGATAATAATTAATTAAAACCTAGTGGGCTGCTTCATGCAATACGGTAGGTGTCAGTGATACTTTTTTAGAGAGCACAATGTAATCCGAAATGTCTTAAAAACTTATTATATTTGTATATTATTATTATTATTATTATTATTATTATTATTATTATTATTATTATAATCGTTAATTATATGCATAAGTACTTAAATAACATAATACTTAATTTAAATAGTATTTAGTTTTAAAAATACAAATATTAAAAGTACATTTTTAAAGAAAATATAATATTATTTGTAGATATATACATAATATAATAATCTAAATTAGATTTAGCTAAATTATTGTGTAATATTATTATTTAATTTGAGTGAGGATATATATATATATATATATATATATATAGGGGACCGCTAAAATGAAAACCACATCCAGTTGTAAGAACCGTGAGAACTACACCGTACGGGGCGAGGTGGACCAAATTTTTTTTTTCATAAACGTAGATGCGTGTATTATAAACACATTTGTAAAAAAAATTAAAAAAAAATGTCTACGGTACCCATAAACACAAACTTGTGGTGCTCAAAACTACACACACCACATTTTTTTTTTGAATTTTTTTTACAAATGTGTTTATAATACACGCATCTACGTTTATGAAAAAAAAAATTGGTCCACCTTGCCCCGGATCAAAAAGTTCTCACGGTTCTTACAACTGGAGGTGGTTTTCATTTTAGTGGTCACTTATATATATATATATATATATATATATATATATATGACAAAGATCCGTTAGGAACCACCCTTTATTGCGAGAACCACGAGAAACAATGTCAACACAACCAAAAATGCCTAAAAATAGCTAAAAAACACACAAATTTTTTTTTAATATTTTTTATAAAAAAATTGCTACTTTTAGTAGGCAAAAAAAAATTTTTTTGGCTACTAAAAGTAGCGATTTTAACATAAAAAAATATTAAAATTTTTTTTAGATTTTTTTATGTTTTTTTGGGGTTTAGTTTTTAGCATTTTATCTTGGGGGGGGGGGGGGGGGTTAAGTTTTTTTTTGGTTCTTTTGGGGGTTTTAGTTTTTAGCATTTAGATTTGGGGGGGGGGGGGGTTAGGTTTTTTTAGCTATTTTAGGTTGTGTTCACATTGGTTTTCGCGGTTCTCGCAATAAAGGTGGTTCTCGCATGAACCTTACCCTATATATATATATATATATATAGGAATAAGTTAAAATGAGAACCACCTCGAGTTGTAAGAACCAGCGAGAACCACCCCCGCGGGGGGCCGTTGACCACGAATTTTTTTTTACACCTAGATCCGTATATTTTAACACGGGGGGTAAATTTTGGGTTCAAACGGCGCGCCCGAGGGGGTAGTTTTTTACGCCCAAAGTTTGGTAAAAAAAAAAAGAAAAATTAAAAAAACCCAAACTTTGGGCGTAAAAAACTACCCCCTCGGGCGCGCCGTTTGAACCCAAAATTTACCCCCCGTGTTAAAATATACGGATCTAAGTGTAAAAAAAATTTCGTGGTCAACGGCCCCCCGCGAGGGTGGTTCTCACTGGTTCTTACAACTCGAGGTGGTTCTCATTTTAACCTTCCCCTATATATATATATATATATATATATATATATGAGTAAATTACAAGTTTTGTCCTTTATGTATGTCCCAAATTGCAGGCGCTGTCTTTTGTCTTTAAAATTGATGAGTTTTGTCCTTAATGTTTGCAAATCTTGCACGTTATGTCCTTTAGGCCAAACTCAGTTAATTTTTTTGGTTAAATCTGGTCATGTGCAAGGCACATGATGGTAGCATTGTCTTTTCACATCCTAATTTATCTAATTTATAAATGATTTTTAGAAATCAAATAAAACATAGCCAATCACCTGCCGCCACCACCTTCCACCCTCACCTGCCACCGACCACCACCAGCTCCCACCCTCACCTGCCGCCGACCACCCACCATCTCCACCATCGCCTGACCCACCATCACCACTCACTCCACTCTCTCTTACCCAACCACCGCCAGTGCCACCAGCCACCACCGTCCCCACCTACCACCGTCACTGTCAACATCATCATCTGCCACCGCCCAAACTCTCTCTCTCTCTCTCTCTACCGCCGTGAGAGAAACCCCCAACAAAGAATTTGCATAAAAAAACTCAAAGAATTTTGCAAACAATGAACCAACCTTTAACAACTCAAAGAATTTCTATAAAATAATCAAAGATTTTGCAGAACACATGAATTGATCTTCCAAAAATCACAAGAATTTTGCATAAAAAGCTCATTGAATTTGCAAAAAACATGAATTAATTTTCAAAAACCCAATATAATTTGCAGAAACCAAGAACAACTAACCTTCAAAACCTCAAAGAATTTGCAAAAAGCAATGAACTTGATGAACCCATAGATCATTCAACCAACCCACTTCAATCACACACCCAATCACCAAACCAGATCAAACACCAACACAACAATCAAGAATCATGAGCTCCCACATTCCAACAATACCCAAAATCATTAAAAAAAATAGAACAAGAACTTTCAGATGAAGATTCCAGTGGAAAGAAAGAGGGAAAAAAAGACAATGATTTGGCAAATTCACCCTAACAAATCCCCAAATTCACCCATTTCTTCGATCTAAATTCACGAATCAATCACAATGAGCAATCAAGCGGAATCATCGGACTCGTCAGTCACACTTCAGTTCAGTCGATCGTCACGGCGGAACCCTAGCCGCCGCCTAGGGTTTAGATCTGCGAAGGAGGTTGTGGTGGATTTTGGTCTGCAGCGGCGGAGGAGCACGGCGGCGGTTGTGGCGGTGATGGTGGTGGTGTGAAGGGGATGGTGGTGATGATTGTGGCAGTGATGTTGGTGGAGGTGGAGTTGAAGGGGATGGCGGCGGTTGTGGTGGGGAGTGAAGGTGGAGGTGAAGGGTATGGCGGCGGTGGTGGAGGTGAAGGGTATGGCGATGGTGGTGGATGTGAAGGTGAAGGGTATGGCGGCGGTGGTGGTGCATCTCCTCCGCAGATGGAGAGAGAAGAGAGAGAGAAGAGAGCGAGAGAGAGTGAGGGAGGAAGAGAGAGTGCAGGTTTTAATATATATTTTAATTTTCAGATTTTTTTAAAATAATAGAGATAAAAAGACTATTATACCCTCATGTGCCTTGCACATGATCAGTTTTAACAAAAAAATCTAACTGGGTTTGGCCTAAAGGACATAACGTGCAAGATTTGCAAACATTAAGGACAAAACTCATCAATTTTAAAGACAAAGGACAGCGCCTGCAATTTGGGACATACATAAAGGACAAAACTTGTAATTTACTCTATATATATATATATATATAGAGGAAGGTTAACATACAAAAAGCCTTATCATACATTACGTACGCTACGCGCGTAACCGTCCGATCAGGGGAATAATCACGCTTTGGACATATAATCACGCTTTGGACATGTAATCACGCATGGGGTTGGTTTTTTTGGGTAAATCACGCATGGAACCAAAAATAACGCACGTTATTTTGATCAAAAAATGTAATTACGCATGTTATATCCTTTGTCGCGTACGATAATGTAGGATAAGCCCTTTTGTACATTATACTTATTCTATATATATATATATATATATATATATATATATATATATATATAATCAGAGTTAAAATGACCATTATAACCTTCATGAGGAAAAAGACAAAAAGGGAATAGTTAACAGAAATGTCTAACCAAGTTTGTCATTTAGATGGAAATGACAACAAATATAAATCTCGGGACCTAGATACAAATGGTTTATTTTTGGAATAAAGTCGTAAAGGTGACCTAAACTCAGTGACCACTTGACATTTTACTTTATATATAAAGAAAATTATTATTTAATATTACTATTAAAGGGTATGGAGGCATCAAAGAATAACACATACTCAAAAGGATTTTTATTTACAAATGTACATTTGTAAATGTTAAGCTTTCTTTTACTTTCGGGAAAATGTTTGTAATGGCAATGTTGTAGTTAAACCAATCAAAAGACTAGGAAATGTTAAGCTTTCTTTTACTTTCGGGAAATGTTTATGTTTCAACAATAAATTGTATGTACCAGGGAATAAAAAAAATCTCTTATCTGTATTGTGCTGAATAATTGTGGTTACAAACAAGTGTTGGAAAATGACAAGTGAATCTTGTCAAGACGTAGTACATTTGTAAGATTTGGTTATATTTGTAATGGCATGTTTATGAAGAATCTTAGTATTCCTTTTGATAATGAATATATATGCATGGTTTCTACTTGTACTAGTAATAATTTGACTAATTAGAATGTGACATGCTAGACTAGGAAATATACCTTATTCAAGATTAAAAGATATGTCTGAAATGAATTTAATTCCAGCTTTTGGTATGCACAATGAAAAATGCAGTACTTGCAAGTTGATTAAAATAAATAGAAAACCTTTAAGCATATTAAAAGGGAGTTAAGTTATTAGAATTTGTGTTGGTTTTTTATATGCAACAGATTGTTGCTAAACTTTTATGGTATTGCTCAAGCTTAAATGGTATAATTAAAGCAACTTAGGGTTTGTCAAGTAAAATTAATAATTATGGTTTTATTTAATAAAATGATACCAAGTGCATGCAAGATTAGATGCAATTAGAGTAATCAGGATGATAGTTTCCCCCTGATTTTGTTTGCTACGAGTTGCAGAAGTCTCAAAGGACAAAGCCTACAAGGAATTCTCCCGCTCGAATTCGTAAATCTTCCTTTCCTCGAAATCATGTACAATCTTTCATGTTTTCGTTGTTTATTAAATTGACTTTACTTGTTTGTTTGTTTGTCGCTGATTGGTACATTTTATTCATACAGTGATTTAACTCGCAACTATCTCAGTGGTACCATCCCTCCGCAATGGGGCTCCATGGAGCATCTTCGAAACATGTATAATCCTTATCATTTTTGCATCTTCAAGTATTATGTCTGACATCAAAATGCACACTTGCAGTTCTCTTATCGGAAATCGTTTAAATGGATCAATCCCAAAGGAACTTGGAAACATCAGCACATTGCAAACTTTGTAAATTTCGGTTGATCTGATATCTCTTTAAAGTTTACTGTCATTAATGTTAATCTGTTTCAATGCTATTGTTAATTAGAACCGTAGAGGACAATATGATGTCAGGAATAATTCCAGAGGAACTTGGGAATCTTTCAAGCATAGAGAGATTGTAAGACTTCATGAATTTGTTGGTCTTGTTGTTCGTGTGGTTTGTATCTACTCATCCGATTGGCTTTACAAATGACCGTTTCAAATTGTTATTCTAGATTTTTCAACTCCAACTTTTTTACTGGAGAGTTGCCTGCGTCGTTTGCAAAGCTGACAACCATGAAGGAATTGTGAGTTCTAAGGACTATCTGGTTGAATCCGATCATTCTGTAAATTGACTCTTTTTTTTTCTGTTTTCTTGAGCAGTCGGATTGGTGGTAACAACTTCTCTGGGAAGATCCCTGATTTCATCGGACAATGGAGAAGTCTCGAATCCTTGTAAGGCATTTTCTTATTGTTTCATTTTATGGTTGTTGTATATACATATTATATTTAATTGAAGCTTCTGAGTTACAGAAGGATTCAGGCCAGTGGATTAGAGGGGCCAATACCTTCTAACATTACTCTATTGGAAAGCCTAACAGACTTGTTAGTAATTTCTTTTATATATTCTTTATTTTGGTTGCAACATTGGTCAAATATATCGGTTGGCTGAGTCAAGAAATGCAGGAGAATCAGTGACTTGAGAGGACGAGACACCCCCATTCCGCCCTTTAGTAGTACAACGCGTTTCAAGAACCTGTAAGTTGAGTCGCTTCTTTATAATTGAGTGTTACTGGTTTCTTCTCTTGCTTTAATGCAATCTGAACTCAATCTTGCCAGGATCTTGAGGAGTTGCAACTTAATCGGCCAGTTACCAGAATCTCTTGCCCCACAAAATCTGAAAGTCTTGTTAGTAATATAGACCTTTTCTTCAAGTACTTACTTTATGCATGAAATTTCTTTGCATTGATAAAAACCCACCACAAAATCTGAAAGTCTTGTTAGTAATATAGACCTTTTCTTCAAGTACTTACTTTATGCATGAAATTTCTTTGCATTGATAAAAAACACACAAATATATCTCCCCCTGTTGTGAATCTTTACCTAGGCATGATGTTGCTTCTTTTTTGAATGGTAAAGAAAGTATTAAACTGAAAGGCTATAAATTACATACTGAGGAAAGATTGTTATAGCTGTGTTAAGAAAGGCTATTCAATTTATTTTTATTTGTTTAGTTCTATAAATTACAAATTTACAAAACTTCATACCATCGTTAATTCTATTGTTCTCTCAGAGACTTCAGCTTTAACAAGCTTAATGGATCCATTCCTATAGGGTTCGATGAACTAAACCTCACCGACTTCATGTAAGTATTTCATTCTAATGTATTGTTAACCCACATACATCTTACTGGAATATATTATGAACTTTTAGCTATCTTACTGGAAACTTGCTATCTGGAAGAGTGCGTGATTGGATGCTTAGTATTGGAGATAATATGTAAGTTTGTCGAATGTAAAACGACCTATACTTGGTGCTTTTGATAGTTTTGCATTCCATGTTATCTGTGCATTGCGAATGTAAAATTGCAACTGGGACAAGTCCCCTTGTTTGTTTGTTGAATAAACTGATGATTAACAAGGCAAATTTTCTTGCAGTGATTTGTCTTACAACAATTTTACATATAATAGCCCTCCCAGTTGTCATGAGCGGGAGACGTAAGACCAACCTTATCTTTCTACAAAGTGTTTCTTTATAAACAAACTAAGTCTCGGGGTTTCTTTTATTTTATTGCAGAAACTTGTTTGCTTCATCTTCAGATGATACCATCTCGTAAGTTTTTTTGTATAAAGATTCGGCAACGTTCATTTCCATGTGACTTACTTTTATTGTTTTTGTTTTATTTTACCAGTAACAAGGTCTTATGCTTGCGGAACAGTGATTGTAAAACATGTAATGCTATGAACCATGATATATGAATGCAGTTTTAAAAGAGTTAGTCTTGCTATTCAAAAAGGGCTAGCGGCGCAGCGTGTTGCCCGTTTGCCTTCTATATATTAGACTGCTATATATGGAAAACATGTAATATTAAGTTACATGTTACTTTTCTCTTATTTTGATGAAATTTTATGACGTGTAGCTGTATTTTTTTGGATTAGATTGGTCCTCCTTGTATATCAATTGTGGCGGTAAGGAACTAAGCGTTGGAGATGATTCTTATGAACAAGACATGCAATCAGGTGGTGCTTCATATTTTGATTCAACTGGAAGTCGATGGGGATTCAGCAACACTGGTCACTTTTTGGATAACGCCAAGCGTGATAGTTATATTGTGGACAATACTTCTAAACTCTTGATGAACAACACTGAATTGTACATGCAGGCCCGAGCGTCAGCATTATCTTTGACATATTATGGTTTTTGTTTGCTTAGTGGAAGCTACACTGTAAGCCTTCACTTTGCCGAGATCTCTTTTACTGATGACAAAACATATAGCAGCCTTGGGAGGCGTGTATTTGATATATACATTCAGGTGAACCATAATATTATAATATGGGATTCATTTGTTCATTCTAGATTAAATAATTGTTAATTACTACTGTGTCAGGGTAATCTGGTTGAGAAGGATTTTGACATCAGTGAGAGAGCAGGTGGGGTTGGGAAAGCAATCGTGATACGTTATCCCGCAAATGTTACAAATGCTTTGGAAATCCGACTTTATTGGGCTGGAAAAGGAACAATAAATATCCCATTCCGAGGAACTTATGGTCCTCTTATTTCAGCTGTATCTGTGGATCCAAGTAAGTTATAATTTACTTCCTATATTGGGTGTGGCTGTTGTTGGGTGTTATATATAGAGGAGGTATCCACTCCAAAGCTAAACATAAACGTATAAGTGACATATCTAACAAGTTTAATGCAAATATCTTATCTGGGAAGACCATGTAAATTTTTATTTAAATCTGAGAACACGTTCTTTTTTTTCTGTCTTTCATAACACTAACCTTATAGCATATATAAAAGAATCTCTTTGCTAAATGGCTTTTTAGTCATTGGATTGTGCTCCTTTTGTACTATTTCTTTTTCTTGAATAGCTGTTGACTATTGTACTCATCTTCCTCTTAATTGTTCAGATTTTCCGGTCGCGAAAGATGGAAATGGTGTGTCTGGAGGGACAGTGGCTGGAATTGTGGTCGGAACACTTTGCCTTATCCTCTTAATTCTTGGAGTTTTATGGTGGCGGGGTTATTTAAGATGCAGAGGTTCTATGGAACTAGGTATTTACACGCCAAACCTCTAAAGGGGGTGACCGGATATACCAAACTCCCCTGAATTTAACACTCATCTAAGTTTCTTTTTACATTTGTGGTTCATCAGAGCTGAATGGTCTGGAGCTTAACACTGGTTCCTATACACTGAGACAAATCAAAACTGCAACAAACAATTTTGATGTTGCTAACAAAATTGGAGAAGGCGGTTTTGGCCCCGTTTACAAGGTAATCTAGTACTTAATTTATTAATCACATGATAACATGTTTCTAACTATGTTGGGTAATATTGTCCTTTTATGAAGGGAGTATTGCAGGATGGCACCTTAATAGCAGTGAAACAACTTTCCTCTAAATCAAAGCAGGGAAATAGGGAGTTTTTGAATGAATTAGGCGTGATTTCTGCTTTGCAACACCCGCACCTTGTGAAGCTCCATGGATGTTGTATCGAAGGAAACCAGTTGTTGCTTGCATATGAATACATGGAAAATAACAGCCTTGCTCGTGCTTTATTTGGTAAGTGATACCCTTTTTTTCATTAAAATTACTTGAAGAGGTGGCAAAATGGACCTATTGGACCTTTGGGTACAATTTGGGCCAGGTTTTTGTAAAACACTTTTGCCCAGTGTTTTTTTTTTTGGATATTTTTTTATACTTAGTTTATCATTTCAATAGTAACTTGTTTTTGATAAATGATCTTGAATGTTTTTGTGTATTAGAATACGCTTTTGGTTGGTTTGACCTAGTTTGACCCATTTGACATTAGAGATAAACATAACCTGAGTCTTATGGATTCACATATTATTTTGCTGATTATTTTTTACCTTATGGATTGAAGGGCCTAAAGAATGGAAGTTGGAACTTGATTGGCCAACAAGATACAGGATATGCATCCAAATAGCGAAAGGTCTTGCTTTTCTCCATGAAGAATCAAGATTAAAGATTGTGCATAGAGACATTAAAGCAACTAATGTGCTGCTTGATAAGAATTTGAATGCCAAAATTTCTGATTTTGGTTTGGCTAAGCTTGATGAAGAGGATAACACCCATATAAGCACCCGTGTTGCTGGAACTTAGTGAGTCATTTTTTAATAGTTATTGCATGTTTAAAATCCTTATTGCAAACAATCAGGCTTCAAAAGAATAAATTCTGTTTTCAAATTTTCAGTGGATATATGGCTCCCGAATATGCACTACGTGGTTACCTAACAGATAAAGCAGATGTCTATAGCTATGGAATTGTCCTTTTAGAGATCGTGAGCGGGAGGGGTAACATTGCTGACAAGGAAAAGGAGAATCAATTTGTTCTTCTTGATCAGGTAAATAACATGAAGGGTTGTGCTAATCCATTCAACACTTTTGTCCATTTTGTGTATTATAAATAATTAGTTCATTAAATAGGATTCTAGAAAATTAATCCTGAAGTAATAATTTCCTTTTGATAAAGCTATTTAGGAGGTTTTAGCATTTGAAACCACTTTGGGCGACATTCAAACCTTTTGACCTTTTGTAGATAAAATACAACCCAAATCGACCCATTCATCCATATTAATGCAATTGTCATAGGGAAGGCAATCTCTAACACGAACACAACACAAAAACAATAAAGTTTTTGGTTGTCATATCTTACCTGTTTATTAGATGGGTTGTGTTTGGGTTTGTCTTGTTTAACCCGTACAATTAAACATGTTTACCGGCTAACCCATTAATTTCTACCTGCCAACCCGTTTGCCAAGTTTATATGAATGGGTTCAACAGGATGATTTCAAATGTGTGTGTTAAGGTTGATGTGTTGACCCGGACGTGTTCGGGTTGAACAGTTCAACCCGTCAACCTAACACAGTCGACACCCCTTAGCAAGGGTCACCATGGCCACCTGTACAAAAACCATTTTTATTGCATTTATTCATCATATTCCCTTGTATCTTTATTTTAGGCCATATCTTTGAAAACCGATGGTAATTTGATGGAGTTAGTTGACCCGAAGCTGGATTCCAAATACGACATCCAAGAGATGACGGTTGTTATAAATCTAGCTCTAGCCTGCACTGCAGTCTCTCCAGCCAATAGGCCAGCAATGTCATCAGTGGTTAGCATGCTCGAAGGAAGAATAGTACCTCAAGATTTTTCTTTTGAACAAAGCCGTTCGATGACTGAAATAGATCGTGAAAAAATGATGAAGCAACTTGAGAATACAAACGAGAGCCACATGGTGGAAATGTCAATCCCATATACTGATTCCTCAACATCTGCTGTTGATTTGTACCCAGTTGACGGGTTTAGTGATTATCTGCAAAACAGATCTAGTGATACAAATAAGTTATTGTCTTAAATGGTTCGAGAGACATTTGCTTACATTTATGTGTCGAAGTTGATAGCAACACTTGCTCAGGAAGTTTCATATTATTTTTATTTGAATTAATTATTTGAAATTCAAATTGAGTCGGTTCCCAGATTGTTTAGTTTTTATCTTTTGAGTATCAGTAGGATAAGGATTAATTTTTTTGCCTGCAGACAAAAAATTATATAATTAATTAATTTGAGTCTTGGTAGAATAAGGATGATTTAATTGTTACTTATAAGGTCAAGGCATAGGTTCTATAAATAGCTGGCCAATAGTCTATTATGTATTAAGGCTCCTGTTTGTTATTGATTTATACGAAAGTGTTGCAGAAGGTTTCTGCAAGTCTGTGCGTGGTGGCGTGAATTGTCTTTTTTTTTTTTTTTTTTTTTTGAGAGGTGAACTTCATATGATGATGAGTGTTCACACCCGTCTCATCGACGAGCCCTCATCCACCACATACCCAGACTATGTTGTCTTAACTGGGTCCACGCTGGTATAGTGGAGATTTTTAGCGGCTCTCGCCCCGGAAACCGTACCGCCTCCACACAAGTTTCCTTGAGGGAGAAACGGCCGGATGAAAACCGGGGCAACTCAGGCTCGAACTTGCGCACCTTATGGCTTACAAGCTTTTACCATCATTACCTGGCCCGATGAGCTACAAGCCCAGGGGTAGTGGGGTGAATTGTCTGATTTCCCTTGTTTGAAACCCACAACTCAACATTATGGTCTTTCCTAAATAGATGTATAGAAGGAAGATTGATATTACTGTATACCATAGTTTATTTTTTGTAAGAGGTGTCTTGAATTACAAGTATGTTACTTTTTTTAGTTTTTCTCTTTATTGTTGGTGATTTTAATGTCATCAATAGACGTTAGGTAATTAGAATTTACTCAAGTCAAATGGGAATTCCGAATGAACTTCGATACGAGTTAGGAGGCGCATAGTGCATCTGAGACTAAATTTATTTCCAGCTTTAGCAAAAACTACGGGTCAGGGGTAGCGAAGTTGTACGTCTATGGCAGGTTGATTACCATAGCTTAAAGCCTCTGGAGCTTGCATCTGATCTACCTTGTTGGTATAAACTGTGTCATTACTAGGAACCGGTGTTAGTGATGACAACCAACTATCAGTAGCAATAAGAGTGGTTCTTCAATGTGGTTTGATTTTATTCATTTGTTTGATTGAAGGTTTGTAGGTCCACTCGGAGGATCAAGTTAACCTACTTCCTTGTTCTATGACACACCCGCAAGTGCGGAATCCAAGCGTGTATCTAAACCAAGCCAAAGAACACAAACACACAAGAAAAGATTCAAAGTTTCAAGCTCAAAGTGTATATTCAGCAGAGTTTCAGTACAAAGATAATACAAGAAAGGTCTCTCAACTCTACTGTGTGCTCTCTTACTGATAATCGCTGAAGTTCTTGTAGGTCCCGATACGGATCGTCGGACTATGATGATTTCTTGTTTCGGGTGCCGAAACGAGTGCGGAATCCCCGTTACGACACAAACCGAGCGAGAGAGTAAGCACAATAAAGGATTCAACTTTTAACAAGATGTATATTGATTTAGACAAAGTTTCGGTACAAGCACACCGGAACTTTCTCTCACTACTCTCTCTCTAAGCTCATTCAAGCTCACTAATTGAAACTCAGATCTGAACTGTATATATATAAAGCAGGCCTACCACTTGACGAACAACTAAGGGACCACTTATAACCCCGACGAAGAACTTAGACTAGACGAAGTATGGTTCTTCGTCGATACCATTTGAGGTTCTTCGTCAAAGCTAAGCCAAGGTTCTTCGTCACATGTAGAGGCTGGGTTCTTCGTAGTGTTGTTTGAAGAGGTACTTCGTGGATAGTAACTTTCACTGGTTCTTCGTCAACAGCATGCATGAAGTTATGTTATTCATCCTGTGACATCATCATGGTGATGTCATGGTGATGTGTTAGCGGTTAACGATTCGCGGCTATTCGTGCTTCGCGTGTCGATCTCTGGGGCGCACGACGGAGGAATGTCGCGACGTCGGTCTTGAGCCGAACCTAACCGAGTCGAACCGAACCGAGTCGCGTCTACATAAAGTGTACCAACAAACTCCCCCTTGGACGCTGCTCGTGATGGTTCGTTCTTCACATTGTCGGATCTTGAAAAATCTTCACGTGTCACAAACATGGAGTGTATCAACAAACTCCCCCTTGAATGATGCTCGCGAATCTTTTGATCTTCAATAATGCAGATCCTTTTGGTGTTGATGAGTGGCCAGCTGCAACTCGATCATCTTGATCTTCTGATTGCATCAACGTCGTGTCTTCACTTTACGTCTTGTCATCTGACACGTTCTCTTAACTTTTAGCTGGTTCGAATGCAACATCTGCACACGTAACAGAGCTAAACACGTAATGAGAACAACCGCTTGGAATATAGTCAAATTAATCAAACGACACATATGAGACCAACTCTCAATCAAACACCGACCAACAACAGTTTGAAAGTTTTTAAAATTGTTCAATTTAATACTTTAACTTTCAACATCTGTCAACTTCGAAGGTTTATGAAGATACAATTGTTTTCGGGCTTACAATCAGGATTTTGGGTAGGATAGACTCGAGTTCCAACATCGGTCAATCAAAACTAAAATAGAAATAAAATCTTTTTTTTATTTTATAAAGTTTATATTAAAACACACCTAAAATCTTTTTGGAATTTTTCATTCTTCAAATGTAAAGACGAAAAGCAATAAATAAATATATACAGCGATGCAGAAACGAAGAAATGTAAATAAATATTTACAGACATTCTTTTTGCGAGATTCGAGGGTAAGAGAATCATATCAGTGTACGGTCATGCCAAAACGCTCTTGTTGTTCAATTAGTTAACATTTAAATAAGCATCCTATAACGATTATCGGTATTGTTGTCCACATAAGCTCAACTTATCAGACGTAATCATGGTTAGGGGATACGTTAAGGTATGAATTATACTTACTGACCGGTGTTCATCCACTCACGACACATTCCCGTATCAAGGTATGCACAAGAGTTCATCTTACTGGTGAGTATACCGCTTATCATCTGTTTGACTGTATAAAAAGATGTGAGATACTCACTTATTTTTGATTGAAAACAAGCCCTATGAGATAGAATCACTTATTGATGAGGAACTTGATTTTCAGATGCATGAGGGCACAGGAGCAAGTCCGTGAACAGGTCAGTACCAACGTACAGACAAAGAGACGAACTTGACTCCCGCAAGAAAGCTGTGATATATTATCACTTATTTTGTTTGGACATGTGATTGTTGATCACTTATTGAGGTCGAATGCAATATGTACACGTATGTTGTGGAGTCTAGCGAGAACTGTACTCATGAAGAATGCCCTTTGAAGTACAAAACTCATCCATTATGCGGTTTTTGAACTCAGTGCCATTGTCGCTTCGGATCATCTTTACTTTCAACGTGTACAAATTTTCTAGCAAAGTAAGATGATTCTTGAGGATTTCAGGAGTTTCACTCTTGTGCGCCATAAACGATACCCAAGAAAATCTGGAATAGTCATCAGTAACTACCAGACAATAAGCATCCCAAAGTTTGTCTTGTGTTTCATAGGTCAAAAGAGGTCCATATAAAGATGTTCAAGAGGCATGCTGACAGTGTTGACTTTCTTAATCGAGTAAGACTTCTTTACTTGTTTTCCCTTCTGGCACGAAACACAGACATCTTGTAGATGAAAATTCTTCACAGGCACACCATTCACAAGATTGTTTAGGTCCGTTTTTCTCAGAAGATCGATTACGAAACCTAGTCCCTGTTTATCACAAACACGGTCACGAGTGCGGAATCCACGTGACAGTGCAAACCAAACAACGTAAAGCGAGTAACACAACAGATAACCAAAGATTCACTATCTATTGATTAAACTGGATGAGAACAGATTGCAAACACATACACACAATGTTTGATAATACTCTCAGTAGGGTTATGCTCTCATGCCTAAACTATTAAACATAACAAGCAATATATCCTGACCACTGGCGAACTCCTATGTGGCGAAGGATATGTGTGACGAAGATTGATTCTTCGTCACACACACATCGACAAACATTCGAAGGTTCGCCAAGCATAGTGTTCGACGAAGATTGATTCTTCGTCAAACATCAAACAAGGACAGAACATATTGCTAAGTGTTTAAACAGAAGACATGAGACAAAACGCACCATATGTAAACACTAAGCACACTAGCATATGTTTAACATACATTACAAATACAGAGATAAAATGTCATACCAAGTAAGATAGGAGGATATCCGACTAGGTAGACTTGACGGACTAACCGACTCGATTACAAAAGACCGTATTACATACAACGTAAACAAGACAAAGTTACTGACACATAAATGTACCAACAAGATCATAAACCTCTTGGTCCGGCTGGTCTTCCACATTGCACCAGCGAAGGTCTTTGTCTTTCTCTTTGAGAAGTAGTGTGCGGTTGTTCAATCCACGCCAAGGCATCCGCGCCAAGGCATCCGTGCACCCGGTTGGTTTGTTCAACAAACACATTTTCTTTAATCACACCGTGGAGAAATGTACGTTGCACGTTCATCTTGTGGACTTTGAACTTCAGACGTGCTGCAGGTGCGTACATATTGATTGAATCTATCCTGGTGACCCAATCAAAGCCTTTAACAATCAAACTTTGGAATGATTTTCATTTTGTCGAAGATTCCAATTTCTTTCATCAGACATTTTTGTCTTCTTTTCTTTTTCTTCTCTCCATCAAAGGCAACAACTCCTAGATGTAATGATGTTTCGGAGCCTTATGTCGCCACACTTGTGCATGGACATCCCACTATCAACAATCCTAAGACTATTAATAGTTCCTCCTGGAACATCCTGCACACGCACTTAGAGATTAGTTGGAGAGGGGGGCCCATGCCTTCATAGACTTGGGTCGTCCGTCATCATCGAGGACTGTGACATCCATTTCCCGATGATTCTGAATTGATGGAGCTCCCCCTGAAATAGTTACCGGTTTTGGTTTCCAAATTTGTTTTTGTTTTTCATTTTTAACATACGATTTAACAGATTTTGTTTGAACAACCTCTGGTTTTAAAACCTTTTCAACTTCTTTTCTTTGTTTCTTTTTCTGTTTCACTTCTGGTTGTTTAACAAGACGAGGCTCTTATTTTGGTGAGACAGATCTTTTATGGTAACTGTTACCACGTGGGGCATCAACTTTTGCCTTTCCCTTGGTGAGATATGGACAGTTCTTGACAATGTGCCCATACTCACAGCATTCAAAGCATGATCTCCGCTCAACAAACCTCGGAGTATCATAACTGTAAGAGCTTGATGATGAACTTCGTGATCTTGAGGTATTTGGTCCTACATCACAACCGTTTGTGTGTTGTGTGTAGTTGTTTTGATTGTTCCTTTTCAAAATTTTAACTTGTTTAACAAAATCCGTGTTGGATTTGTTTTCAAAAGTTTCAATTTTATCAGTCCCTCGGGATTTCATGAAGTTCACCGTCTGAAACTTCTTCTTGTTTTGGCTTTGTTTGCCTTTTCCTTTTCCTTGAGTAGCGTGATTTTGCTTGCGTTGATTGTGTTGTGGTTGCAATTTTTGATTCTCGTATTTCTTTCTAACTTCAGATTTTGGGATAGGAGTACACTGAGTTATTACAACTCTTGGGCTCGACTTTCCCAAAAACTTACTTGTAGAATCCTCGAAAACTTTATCAATCAAAGATTGATTGACATTTTTGATTGGGAAATCTTTATCTGAATATATTTTACTATCACCGACTAAAGTGTACAACACGTTATCACTTTTAACAGTAGACACTGACACAGTGATAGGATCTATCTCCTGTCTAACAGTAGAGTGCACAACAGGAGTAGGAGGATCACACAGAATGTGATTCTCAATAGGAATGTCTATTCCTTTCTTATCATCAAGAGATGTATCCTCATCATTGACATCTGATTCATCATCTGACGAATCATAGTCCTCAATAGTTGGAGGACTTTGTTCCGTAACAGATGGCTTTTCTTTCCTATCAGATGAGCCCTCCAAGGAATTGTCCATTTTGAACCCTAATCCAGTTGTGAATTCCTCATAATCAAGAGGCACAGTGGGCTCAAAACGAGGCATTTCCTCCTCATCGGGCATTTTGGTATAGTTGTGTCTCAAAGGTGGAGGACACGACCTATAACCAATGCCTTTCATATTCCCTTTCAGTTGTTGAGTGTCTATAATGTGATCAAGCACATATCGGGAGTTAGAATAGCTCTCCAATTTGAGCTTAATTGCATCATGCTCCATTTTGCCATGGCTAGCTCCTTCTTTGTTTCCTCAATGATATTAATGTAGTTATTAATACCAGTTTGTTTGTTGAAAACGGTTTTCGTTAATTCGGAAACGCTTTTCTTTAAAGTTTCAATGACTGATTTGAAATCTTTTTCATTATGAGCTAAGGCCATGTTTGCCTCCTTGCATATTGACAGCTCAATAACCAAACTCTGATTGTGACTATGAATCGTTTCAGATTCATGTTTCAATTTAGCACAACTATCACACCTATCAGATTTTGGTTCATCGACACATACCTGACTGGATTCACCCTCAGATATTGATCCATCTACCTCAGAATCAACAACCTCCCTTGATGGATATTCGGTTTCATCCTCGCTTGAACTTGTAACATTTTCATCTGAACTACCACTGTATCCCGAACTGTCATCATTTCCCGAAGACTCACCATCGCTGACATTCTTGATAATTTCGGCATAAAACGCAGTTCTTGTTTGATCGGCGTTTCCCAACTGTGGTTTAGGAAAATAGGCACTTGGATCGAATTAGGGTTGAGGAGGAGGGGTAACAACTTGTGGTTGCAGCAGCCAAGCGCTAGGATCAAAAACCTGACCATACCGATTTTGAACCCTTGAGGAGGGTTGTTCTGGTACAAAACCGAAGGGATTTACATTTGTCACTTGAGGAAAAATGTTTGAATTCGACATTGGATTGTTGTTTACGAATAATCACTCGAAAAATCAAAATAAAAAAAATTGTGTGATTTGAAAACCTTCTGTGACAATTTTAAATGTGAAACCCACGAAGAACTGGTCTCCACGAAGAACTATAGTCAGACGAATAACTAGATATTTCCTTTGTGAAAAATGAATTTTGTAAGAAACACAAAAAGACAAACAACTTTGTTTGTTTTTGATTCAACAAATTTCTAGTTTGACCAATGTAGTTCTTCGTAGAATGAAATGTATTCTCAAATAGAATAAGACAAATATGCCTAACAAGACAAAATCAAGTTCTTCACGAACTTGAAAATTGAAATTTGAAGCCAAAATGACGAAGAACTAGGTAGTTTTTCGTGAAGAACTAAAATGACGAAGGACTGGTTCTTCGTCCAAAACAATCTTGACGAAGAATGGTGGTTCGTCTAAGGGGTTCTTCGTTGACAAAGGTTACATAGACAGCTGTGTTTAGATATTTTGAAAAGCAAATCAAATCTTATCTTTCAGAAAGTTGGTGAACACAATAGTCAAACAACACCTTATTGTAACAGTACTCAACAACTCACCATGCTATATGGATACAAAATTCAAACTAATATATTTTAATTAATAACACTTCAACAATTATTCAATCAAAGATCAAATGCAGAATATATATGAAGAACACACAAGAACACTTTGAAGATCCTGATGAACACATTGAGTTTTCCGGCCAAGATGTTCACCGGAAAAATTGTCGAACACAAATTTTGACGTCGAAACTCAAAACAACTTGTATCTAAGATAATCTCCAACCTTTTAAACAAGTTTTTAAGCAAAACAACGCCAAATAACATCAGATTTTTTTGAGCTTTAAAAACAAATTTTTTCAAGAAACACAACTGGGTTTTAGATTTTTAACCAAGAAAAACTTAAAAACCCACTCAAAAATCACACCGGTAACTCGGTTTTCAACAAGAAATCGAGCCTTACGCTCTGATACCACTTGTAGGTCCCGATACGGATCGTCGGACTACGATGATTTCTTGTTTCGGGTGCCGAAACGAGTGCGGAATCCCCGTTACGACACAAATCAAGCGAGAGAGTAAGCACACTAAAGGATTCAACTTTTAACAAGATGTATATTGATTTAGACAAAGTTTCGGTACAAGATTCGACAAAACACAAAGCACACCGAAACTTTCTCTCACTACTCTCTCTCTCTCTAAGCTCATTCAAGCACACCCACTGAAACTCAGATCTGAACTGTATATATATAAAGCAGGCCTACCACTTGACGAACAACTAAGGGACCACTTATAAACCCGACGAAGAACTTAGGCTAGACGAAGTATGGTTCTTCGTCGATACCATTTGAGGTTCTTCGTTAAAGCTAAGCCAAGGTTCTTCGTTACATGTAGAGGCTGGGTTCTTCATAGTGTTGTTTGAAGAGGTACTTCGTGGATAATAACTTTCACTGGTTCTTCGTCAACAACATGCATGAAGTTATGTTATTCATCCTGTGACATCATCATAACATCATCATGGTGATGTCATGGTGATGCGTTGGCAGGAAACGGTTCGCGGCTATTCGTGCTTCGCGTATCGATCTCTAGGGCGCACGACGGAGGAATGTCGTGACGTCGGTCTTGAGCCGAACCTAACCGAATCGAACCGAACCGACTCGCGTCCACATAAAGTGTACCAAAAATTCTATTTGTAGGCCAATATCCAGCACTATATGAAACATGGAATTGGGCTCAAAAACAGGCCCACGAAAGACTTGACCCACGAAGTATGAGAGGTATTTCTGAGAATTCAAGATCTTGTTCGATTCCTTGACCATTGAATGCGTATTGACACGTGAATTGTGCGGAATCCAATCACGTGTGTGGATAGAACAACAAGATGTAATTATCAATGATTTCTATTAACTGATATAACAGTGACAATAACACGAAATCAAATGAGCAGAGTTTCGCCTCAAAGTTGCTCAAAGTTACAAATGACAAGACCCTAGACACCTATTTATAGGCATCCTCTATCCGGATGAAACACACTATCGGATGGACTCTATCCGGACGGATGGGCCTCCATCCGGACGGATGGGCCTCCATCCGGACGGATGGACTATATGTAACACCCTGAAAATATAAATTGTATATTATAAATTAAATATAAGTTATGAACAAGATAAAATAACTAGGAAATAAATAACCTAGTGAATTATAAGTCTTGTAGTAATAAGGAAACTTGGTTAAAACACACCATATAAAACTTGAGAAAAGTTGAGGGGCCAAAAGTAACAAAACTGAAAATGATTTTAATTAAATAAAACATTACACCAAAACACACACACTAAGTGTGTGTTCTGGTCATACAAACTACAGGAACCAAAAGAGCTCTTAAAGCTCAAACCCTAATCAACAAATTTCATCAAATTGAAAGGGCAAATTGAGTCCAAATCGAAATCTAAGCTCAAACTAGTGATCACCTCCGTGAAGGGATCATAAGGCAAGGGAGTCGAATCCTCAAGCGGACAAGCCAGAGTGGATACATGCTTGAAAGGAAAGCTCTAAAGGTACGTAACTATGGTTTCGTTACATTATGCTTGAATATGGATTATAGTTAGTAGACTTTGAATTAGCATAATATGTGAATTTGGTATATTGTTGAAGTGACGAAGCTCACTAGACAATGAAACGGGTCAAAATATTGGTTAAAATAAGTTTGGTATGTTATTGAAATGGTGGTTTCCATTAGACAACCGAACGGGTCAAAAAAATGTTTAATTTGGTAATGTTGAAGTGACTTGAATGTCACTCGTTGAATATGAATTATGAAAGCGTAGGCCGAGGACGGACATGCCAAAAAGATTTGTTTTTCTTAAAAAAACCCATGATATTGGGTCAAAAGTTTAGAATCATAATTTGTTCAAATCGCATAAATAAACATGCTTGAAACATCGAAAACAAGCGTGACACATTGCGCGCATAAAACCATGGAATGGAAGTGATACGCCAAAGTTGACAAGCCCAGAGAATGGGTAATTATGTTTAGAAACCAATAATGATGAATAATGCATAGCATGATATATAACTAAATGGGTCGAATAATAGAAAAGTGGATTTATAGGCTATCTGCTTATAAACCGGATTTTTATGTGAATAACGATGGTAAACGGGTCCGTATTTAAATTATGGACACGTAGGAAAAATAATTACGTAAAACGGATATGTAGAACTAAAGTTATGATACTTTAAAGTTTGAATTTTGGTTAAAAATTAAGCTGGGTAAATGCAGCTGAAAGAACAAAACTGTCTGGCGAATTATCGCTCTCGCTGCCCGCGAAGACATGCAGTCTAGTCTCTCGCGGCCCGTGAGAGACACTGACGATGGCAAAAAGTTTTATTATTTTGTTTGTTTGATGTTGGAACATGTTTATACTTGTTTCTATGCTGTCAAAACTAACTTTTAACTTGGTTTCTTATATTAGGTGATGTTAGTATGCTTCCGGATGACGATCAAGCAAATATCAAGAACCGAACACAAGACTTTTGAAGCTTCCGCAATGATATCATTTTATTTTGGTTAAATATGAAAAATGTAATCACTTGATGTTACATTTTGAATACTTTAATCACGTATGAACGTTAACTTAACAAAGTTTTTGAAAGATCGTATTTTTATATAAAATGCGTATTTAGTATTAAAATCGTTTAATTTGAGACGGATCTTACAAGTTGGTATCAGAGCTCAAGGTTGTTGACAAAGTGTGTTCGGTTCGAAGCTTGATCAAACATCCGGTAAGAATTAGTTATTTTAGTAGATTTTATTAAAACATTAGAAAAAGGAAATTTGATTTGCATGGGAAGAGTGCGTAATCCACTTAAACCCGGAAAGTGCACCAAACATAAACGGTTTAAGCAAGTTGTGAACTTGGCTAAAACAAAGCGAAAGAGGCATATGTTATAAAATGAAATGTTTAATAATAAGTATAAACATTTCAGATTCAAGATGGCCGATGGAGGTAATGATGATGCGGTGCCGATAGTCACCGAACAAATGAGAGAAGTGATTGCCGAAGAGGTTGGAAAGGCAATCGAGAATAGTCTATCCGGGTTTATAGACAAGATTCAAAACACGATACTTACGGTAGTAGAAGAACGGATCAAAAGGTTGGAGGATAGTGCCAACCAAGCAAAAGAAAAGTCGGGGGAGCAGAAGGCTTGCTCGTATAATAAGTTCATGGCTTGCAAACCTCCGATCTACAACGGGGAGGTAGATCCGATAATATGTCAACGATGGCTGAGTGACATGGAAGGAGTGTTTGAAAGGACCCACTGTGATGCAAATGACGTCGTAGCTTACGGTACGGGTCAGTTAAGAGGTCAAGCGAAAGATTGGTGGGATAACAAGAAAAAGGAGATTGGGAGTGAAGTGGCTAGGATCATGACATGGGATGATTTTAAGGCACCGTTCCTTAAACATCACAGTCCCAAGGCGGTTATTAACAAGATCAAGGAAGAATTCATCCAAATGAGGCAAAGGGGTGAATCGATAGACAAAATCACGGGCATTTTTCTTAATAAGTTAAGGTTCTGTGACGAGCTTGTGACAAATGAAGAACAAAAGATATACTACTACTACTACTACAATATGTTGAGTGCCGAATATCGGGAGTTCATGACTCCCTCAAAATATGAGACTCTCACCGAGATCATAAACACTGCTCGGGAACGAGAGATTCAGCTGAAAAAGCAAATTGAGAGGGGTGAGCGAAGGGCACAAGACGTTAATCCAAGCCCTGTAAAGAAGGCACGAATAACCGAATCGGCAAAGAAGCCAGATGTGAAAGGCGGGTCGCCGAGTTGTAAGGTGTGCGGGAAGGGGCATAAGGGCGAGTGTCGGTTCAAGGATAAACCATGCCCTATATGTGGGAACACTGGGCATACGGCTTCATTGTGCCTAGGAAAAGTTTCGGTTTGTTATAAATGCTACCAACCGGGCCACAAGAAATCTGAATTTCCGGAGTTGGTCGGGAAAAAGGATGGGAAGGATGCACAGACAGAGGCATAGAAGGCAAGGGCCAGATCTTTCCACCAAACCGCAACTGAAGAAAAGACAGAACCCGATGTGGTCTCAGGTATATTTGCTGTAAACTCAATTTTTGCGTGTGTATTGTTTGATACGGGTGCAAATAAATCCTTTATTTCACATGGATTTATTCAACATCCTTCATTCTTATTAACGAAATTATATATGCCCTTAGAAGTCGTGATAGGTGATAAAAAATGTTTTATAGTGTGTGACGTATGCCAAAACTGCAAGTTGAGTATAGATGACGAAGAGTACTCAATAGACTTGATCCCGATGTCGATGGGAGAATTTCAAGTAGTTGTCGGGATGGACTGGTTATCCCGACATCACGCGAAGGTCATGTGCTTCCGTAAGGAGATAAAACTAACATCTCCGAGCAGAAGACACGTTACTATTTATGGAGAAAAAAGGGGGTAGTCCCGTGGTATGTACAATGTTGGAAGCTCATAAGATTATTTGTGAAATAATCATGTTTGTTCGGCCATGAGTGTTTCGGCATATTCAATCAAAACACATTTTTTTTTCAATTTTTTTTTTATTTTTTAAATTTTTCTATTTTTTAGGATTTTGAAATATGGTTTATTTATAGACAAACACACAAACGGTTTATTTATAGACAAACACACAAACTCCCTGTTTTTAGTTGCAGGGATCCTCCTCCTTTTGTGCCAAGTTGCTCCCTCCGTCAATTTGACACTTGTCTTCTTTCTTGAGCACCTGCACATTCAATCTATTCAATTACTTGAACAATTTAGCCCAGGTCGTTTTGACCTTGGGTATTTCAACACAATATGATTCATTCAATTTTGGAAAATTTTTGTCATTTGGTACAAACAATTTTTCATCCATAACTTCAACCGTTTTAGTTGAGTCCATTTTCTGTTTTTCATTAACAGAATTAGTTTGTTTCTTAACCACCCAGATTTGCCCTTTAGAACCAGTTCTTTTATATAATTGTGAATCATTTTGAACGTTTCGGTTGAACAAATCAGCTATTGATTTCCAAAACTGATGTGGTTTTGTCATATCAAACTCTGTTCTCCAACTCTGTGTTGTCCTAAATCTGGGTGCATTTTGATTCCAAGTTTGTCTTGAAACAAACCTATTCTGATTTGATCTCCAATTTTGGTTCAAATCAAACCTGTTCGGGTTTGATTTCCAATTTGTTTTAAATCAATTCTGTTCGAGTTTGACTTCCAATTTTGTTTCGAAACAAACTTGTTTGAGTTGTGTTTCCATGCTTGTTGTGAATTACACTTGGTTGACTTCTTATTAACAACTTCAGTTTGCTGTTTCTTTTGTTTAACATTTAGATTCAGACAATTACGACTAAGATGTCCAATTTTATTACATTTAAAACATTTTCTTTCGGAAATATCTTTAGCCTGTTGTTGTTGCTTCTTTTGAGTATAGAACTCTTCATTAGACTATCGTCTAAATTGGAGTTCTTTCTCTTCTTCAGAAGTTGTGCCACAAACAAAATTTATCTTTTTCTGGTAATTTGGCTTTTCAAAATGTTTATTTTGTTTTTGATTGTTTTTATAACCCAACCCAGCTTTCATGTTTTTCTTCTTGTAACTAGGTGTGTTATAAAAAGTTTTATTACTCTTTCTAGATAATTTTGAAATTTCTGACTTCTCAATTTCTACCAGTTTGAAAACCTTATCAATCTTTTCCGAAATCACATTCAGAATTGGAACTTCAATATATGAGAATAATTTGTCCGATCCAATCAGGGTATATACCAATCCTTTTGAATCATCATTCACATTTTTCTCAGATTTTGAATTTTTCATATAACTTTCATGAAAACTTCCCTCATTTTCATCCCGTGACTCAGATTTATCTAGTTTGGTAGACTCTTCTTTCAAAATACTTTCAACGACCTTACCTACCACCTCTGAATCACCAGTATCATCAGATTTGGAATATGTTACGTCAATATTATCTGATAATTGATCTACCATGTTAAAAGCTTTTCCGACCTGCCATCTACTGTACCCCGTCATCTAGGTTCTTTTTGTAATAATAAAATATTTCGTCATTGTGTTTTCTAGTTTATTTCAATTGTATTTATACACCTATTTTGATCAATAAAACAATATGGAAAAAAATATTTCATTTTTGCTATCACATATACAAATCCACTTAAGAATATATGTGTGATTATTTGCATAACTATAACTATGTATCCAATTCAAATTTCCAAATTATAGTACAAAATATGTTATTTAAAAATCGAAGTTTTACAAAAAAATATTAGAATATAATATTAAAAAAAGATTTTATTTGATATATATATATATATAGTAGGAGTTGGCTACAAAGTATATTTTTCCTACAAAGTGTAAAAAGTCATAAAACACCACAATGTTAACCATAAAACACACTCAAAACTCACAAATCACAAATTGAAGATTACTAAAATACCATATTCGTGGGGTTTGTGTTGTGTTTTGGATGATAAGCCTTTGATTATCGAATGACTAACATTAGTGTGTTTTTTGTTGATTATCATATCGTGTTTTATATTCATAGTTCTACGATGGTGTGTTCGAAGTTTTTATGGACTTTTAGAGTTTGGATATTGTATTTTAGTGATCTTCACTATGTTATTTGTGGGTTTTGAATGTGTTTTATGACTTTGTACACTTTGTAGAAAAAATGGACTTTGTGGCTGAACGCCAGCTTATATATATATTTTTATACTAGTAAAAAACCTGCGCGATGTGGCGGCGGCAATTTACAATGAGGTACTCATAAATCGTTAGTTTATCAATCCACTCGTGATATAATGTATTGTATGTGTGTTAGTTTTCTTATTCGTAGAATCGGTATAGTATGTCTATGTCATAATCCTTATAGATCTCAATTAAATAATAACGAACACTAAATAAGAAAATAGCAAACATTGGTTACCATGATATTAATAATAATAGCGAAAACTAATAAATAAAAGATATATCATTTTTAAAAAGCATCACATCTAACATTTAACAAATGGTTGGAACAAGATTATGAAGATATTAGTTACTTAAATGGTTGACTTCATCACGTAAACGACACATAAGCTAGGTGTTTTATTTTTAACTTAAATGTAGACTATACAGACTCCATTTTGGTATATCCAAGGGGAATAACTCAAATGTGTTGTCAACATCAAGACATAGAAAGTATGGTTTATTACTTCCAATTGAATCTTTGTAGAGAGAGGTTAACAAAAATAATATAAGTAGATATGAAGAAGGTACAAATGCTAGAAGTTGTTTGTACAGCTATTCAAAGTATAATATTTGAGAAGTCAAATGTAAGAAAGTGTTTGTACAAGCTGTTGTCTACAAACTTTTTTAGAGTGAAATGTCTGACTGAAATTGGAACAAAAAGTTTCTGTATATGCGCCTTAACCGGAAAAAAAACATGGACACTTGGATATATGCATTTGATCAATTAATTTAGCTTAATTTTTTTAAATTACTCATAAATTTGTAGGAATCCTACTTTATTACAATTGAATTTACACATGCATATAGGTATCTAAGACTCACCATACAATTTATCATTTCGTTGCACAACCATTTACCATCCAATGTGAAGTCAAACTATCAAAATGCGACAATTGTCAATTCTTTCCATTTCTTAACCTGCTGCTATTCAAAACAACAAACATATAGAAATAAAAATTTATGCTGGTGTTTCCTATTTACAAGCAAGTTAGCTTAAGTGTCATGAAGTCAAGTTTTCTTATACTAAATCAGTTCGCATGTCCAGCCACAACCACTTTAAAATCAGTCTCAACAATATTGAACATTGAAATCTTATATCCTTGGATTAGAAGACACGTGTGTAATTAAACTACCCAAAATAAGAAACTTCAATCAACGAATTGACCAAATTGCAATTCGAGAACAAACAACAGTAAGCATAGAATACAATAAAACATATGATTAACAATAATTTGCTATATCAGCGAGAAATAGGTCAATTTACATATATATATGGAAATATCTATCATTTCTTACATTCTCTTGAATTAGATCCTCTAATTGCTCCTTTATGTAGTTATGGAAGTAACCTCTACTGAAAGGGTAATTAACTTATTAGTATAATAGTTGTGATTTTTTGGTTGGACAACAAGGTTGTGTTTATAACTATATAGGATCATCATAGAGGAACATTTGTCATGCCCAAGTGTTTAAAATTAGTATAGAGAATTCTGGTAGGCTGGCGGTCATTCAATAAATCATCTTGTGTCTGGAACAATCTATTCACACAATAATATTAGCTTTATCCTTGGTATGAAGGGGTATATAGCTCAGCACATCCTGCAAACAAACACCAAAAAACATATATATTAAATAAGAAAAATTCTGGCAGGCTAGCACTTAATCACCCGACCCATTAACTTACCTTCAACCTAGTGCTTCAAGTTCAGCTCATCTAAGCTCAGACTCAGGCGGTGGACCAATGTTGGTATTTTTCAACTTCTTAGCATTAATACCCAGCAAAACCAACTTCCCAAAGTAGACTTCTCCAAATTCTGTGATATTTTGTGTTTTGATTTGGTCTTTCATGACCAAGAGCAGAATAAAATTTACCAATATCACTACTGTTAAATAAGAACTTTGAAAAAGGATACCTGAGTAGCAGCTTCCCCAATTCGTTTATAATTTGATAATGATCTGTTACCCTTATTTTCGCTAGAATTCTTGTGTGCTGGAGAATGGTTCCCTAAAGCTTTGGACCTGCTCCATAAAACAATACACATGTAGATATCAACTTATTAGTATTACTATAATAACAAAATGTGAAAAAGGTGGATTTCTTAATGATAAACCCATCAAATTAAAAAAAAAGAAAGAAAGTTACCACATAAATAGCTATATACTAATCTTTAACCCTAAACACATGGAGCTACACAATTTCAAAGGAGTGGCTGGTATTGTCTATTTGATGCTAAATGTGGAGCTTCTCATTTACTTCAACTGCCTTGAAAAAGCCAAGCTTCTCATAGATTTGAAATTGTTAAAAAAAGTGAAATATTACCAGGTGATTCATGGAAGCTATAGCTCTATTGTTAACCTTCTGGTAGAATGTAACCATCATATTAGCTTGTGGAAAATATTAATATCACACAATTACCTTATCTGCAACTAAGAGGTGTCTGGAACAAAGGATCTAAACCACTAAGAGAAACATGTCTAATTACAATCATCAAATTTTCTCTTCTTTTTTTATCAACTTATAAAATACTTCTCAACCCTACCATCACCTGGATTTACCTCATCAGTCCTCAACAACCCAATAAAAAAACGTATCTTAGTCCCCCAAGACACAAAATCAACGGAAATACGAACTCAAAATTGACCAAATCTTACCTTGATTATCTAAAGAACATATGTGACATCTGTGCCTCTACGACCATCATACAAATACGAATCCAATGAATTTTTGTGTTTAATTCTTGGAATTTATACAAATACTTGTGACAATTGCACATATCAATTATTGTTCAATTTTGAGCTCTTAATCACATCCTGGAAAGTTATACGCAAACTGATGAGTAAACGTAATCAGTTTAACACAGCAAACACTCCATAATAGTGACATAGGCTTAACATACCTTAAATAACCTTTACATAACTTAGAAATAAGTTTTGGAGAGTTTGGTGTGTCGAAAACAAGTTTATTCGATCATAGAGACTATTTGCGACAAACTGCGAAAGTATGCCGATTCGTATAATAACGGACATTCCGGAACATGATCATAAGCTAAACATACCCTAAATATCCTTTACATAGCTTAGAAATAGGCTTTGATGGGTTCGTTATGCGAAAATACGCTTATTTGATCAATAAGGACTAAAAGCGTCAAAAAGTGCATAAGTTTGCATTTACACGCATATCTTACGTTCTGAACATATCCAGACATCCAAAAATTTTTGTAATCACTAAAATATTTTATTTTTGTGATTGGAATGCAAAAATACCATTTGTCGTGTAATTTGGATCGTTTTCACGTCCGTTCGAGTTTTCGTCGTAATTAACCAAATAACGCAACCGTACGACCAAACGAACCGACATCCGAGATGTTTACAAACATATTTTATGTTCCATATGCTTTAACTTCAATGTAGATCCTTGAAATGGGGTTAACGGGGCTGAAATGCCTCAAAATCAAAGTTTTAAGCTTACAGGGGCCAAAACTGACAATTCTTGAAACTTGCCTGGCGGGCCGCGAAGACTGGTGTCTCAGTCTACGCGGGGCGCGACAGACTGCGCAGACAGAAACATTGAATCTGTTCAAAACAACCTTTACTCATGGTTTTAATCCCTGATTTGGCATACCATTAGCTTGTTTTTGGACTCTCCTTGTATTCTAAACTATGGGCCATATGTGTATGGCCAAGATCATGCTTTGATCCTTGCAAAAACACATGTAATGATCTTGTTAATTCAAGGTTTCCTATAAATACCCATCAAGTTTGCCATTGTTCCTTGCTCAAATTGAATCAAATCTTCTCTAAGTTGAAGCTCTCACTTGTGAAGGCTTCATACTTGAGCATTTTAGTTTAATTCTTCCTAGCTTGGACCTTTTGTAAGCTTCTTTCATGCTTGTTTATGCTTTTCAAGCATGAAAGTCAAACATTGTTTGACTTTCTGCTTTGACCATGAATTGGTCAAGTCAAAGTTCAATCGAGCTTTGCAACGTGAGCGTAATCACGATGGTTATAGTCCCTTGTGACTATACCTACTGAGTACCACGTTGATTAGTCGAAGTGACGAGTCAAAGTTTCGGTCAAAATGCCGATTATGCGCATTTAGCGACAAAACTATTTTCGGGTATAAAAACACTTTGTTTTGATATCAAACATGTTTTCGAATTTAGTTAAACATGTTTTAACATGTTTAACTCGTCACTTTTAGTATAGTGCTTGTATAGGGTCGTAAGTCAAGCAGTCTTGACAACCGCTTAGACTTTCGAACCCGACCCGTTTGGTCGATCTTTAGGATCCGACCAAACATATATTGTGACCATAGTTGTATAGGGAATAACCTTCCGAGGTTATACCTTATGGTCACTTAGTTTAATTAGTTGTATGATAGGTAGTTTATATGCCTTAGGAAAATGACCAAAATGCCCTTTTCATGCATAATTTGAATTTAAGCATATGTAACTTAATTGTTGTCACTTAAACTGATTATGCAACATATTTAAACATGTTAGGGCATATAATACTTGTCATAGGACTAGTTAGGCGTCTCGAACGCGCATTTGCGCGAACGACGCGTTAAAGTAGCGTAGACTACCTTAACGGGTCATAACGGGTCGTAAGCAGTTAGGATAGGTTCCGATTTAGAATGTAGGCTTTGTTAAACCATATCACATGAGTTCCAATACTCATTTGGTTTACGAGACCTCATTCTACCCGATATCTCGATTTAGGTGTCGATTTATTAACCTAGTAATCCGATTACTAGGTACCACTTGATTTCCTGGGTTTGCCCGAGCTTTGTTAAGTTCTTTAGATCGAGGATACTTTGCAATTCAATGTGAGTAAATAGTTCCCCTCTTTTACCGTTTTCAATTGTTTTGGGGTGATTCATATGTGCTAAATGATTTCGAGTTTTCTAAAATGAATGCTATGGTTTATATTAAACACAACAATTTCAATTATATTAACAAACTTGTTGGGGGCGTTGGTCGAAAGACAATTGAATGACATTCATTAACTATTTTTAAGCTGACCAGTAGTACGTTATGGTACCATAGGATATTATGATACCATAGGATCTGACAAATCCCGTTATCGGACTTTCACCATGGTTATGGGGGTAATGTGGGTAACGACAGAACCTGATAATTGTTAACTTATCCTTTGGTGGTTTGTTAATACGAGTTGAATGATTAGGATGAGTCACATAGGTTTGAATGTATTCAAGGAAACGACCAAAAGTTAGTTTTCATAATTTAAACACGAACCACCAGAACTATTTGAACTATGTGAACTATTTGAACTAGTTGAACCACTAGAACTATTTGAACTATGAGAACAATTTGAACTATTTGAACTATGTGAACTATTTGAACTATTTGAACGATGTGAACTATTTGAACTATTGGGTTATGGTAAGTGATTAGGTAACGGGGCGGGTGTAATGTGATAAAATCATGGTGGATACACCACTGGTACTTCCTATATATAAGTGCTTTTAACACATTACGTGTTGTTGCGTTATCTAGATCACTTGGACGAATGTTTTCGAAATGAAGTTTCATTACAAGGTTTATTAAAGATATAAACCATACAATGTTTACTTTCAACGACAATTTACTACTTGGTTTACAAAGACAAATGTTTTCAGTTAATATTCATGTCTACAATGGTTTTGGTTTATACAAATATGAACTTGTAAAAGTTGATAGAAGCATACTGCAATATCAAACTCTTTTATTTTCAAGGTACACACTCGACAACTCTTGTAGTTGGACGAGGTATTGCAATATGAACGCAAGGCCATGAATCTGACACACTCACAAAACCTATGTACTCGCCGGCATTTTTATGCTGACGTATTTTCACATATGTTTCAGGTACCATAGTTTGATGATGTTTGATTATGATTATGATGCATGCTCACATAGGAATGGACGAGGCCTTAGTGACTTAATAACAATGAAGGACAATATGTTCATGTATTGCTTTTAATATTCGAGACAATGTAATAAACTTAATTCAATAAAACGAAACTTCAATCCATGTGTTGTGAAACAATGATTCTGTTACGACACTCCCCGACGTTTCCGCCGCGGTTTGTTGTTTTAACGCGGTCGGGGTGTGACAGAAGAGTTGGTATCAGAGCTCATGGTTATAGGGAATTAGGTTATTAGTAATGCTTTGACCTAGACTATAACCTTCCTAGGACCCTAAAACAAGTTATCTTGTGTTTAGTCTTAAAACAATACCATTGCCTATCTTTAGGTGACAACCACAACAAGAACACGAATTACAAATTCTATTTGAAAACTAATCATCTCTTCTTAGATAACTTATTATAAGGTTTTGAACCTTTAAAGTTTTCAAAATCTCGTCAAATTTTGGGTCTTATTAATGTGAACACGTGCAATCTGGAAGGGTGGGTGCATATATCCCGAGTTTTCTGTCTAAGGCTAGAGTGTTCGTACAAATCCACATAATCGGACCAGTCACTCTTACCTGGGAACTCTTGGGGTGAGTGTCCACTTATAGGCTAAAGCATGTTTTCGCGATACATTATAAGGACCTATTTACTTTGTTCAGCCTCTGTGCGTCGTTTGTTTGTTCGAGGTAACGAACGAATGATCACCTTCCTTATGTTTCGTCGATATCTTCGATACCTCTTTTGTCCATTCAAATGTCAATCTCACTTATTTCTCGTGTTTTCTTGTTCTTTTTAGAAAATGCCTCCTAGACGCGATAAAAATGAGAATGCTGCCCTTGCAGCCGTAATCGTTCAACAGATGGCTGTTGTGATTCCGAACCTCATTACCCAGATAAACCAAGCGAATAACAATAACAACAACAACAATGCTCAGTGTGACTTCAAAACGTTCAATTCAGCTAAACCTTTGAAATTTTCTGGATCTCAAGGAGCAACTGCGCTCCTACAATGGTTCGAGAGTCTAGAAAGCACATTCAGACATGTTCAGTGTCCAAATGAGCGAAAGGTTGAATTCGCATCTAGTGTTTTTGAGAAACAAGCATTAACATGGTGGAATGGTGTGATGAGAGATAGGGGTGCCGATGCGGTACTAGCTTAAACCTGGGAAGAGCTTCGAGCTCTAATGATGAAGGAATTCTGTCCTCATCATGAAATCAGGGAGTTGGAAAGGGAATTCGACGATCTTAAGCAAGATAGTGGTGAGCATCGAGCCTACACGGACCGATATGAGGAACTAAGTCTGTTATGTCCAACCATGGTTACGCCTTTGGATAAGGCAATTGAAAAGTACATTGATGGCCTCCCTGACTCAGTTCAAGACATTGTTACTGGTAGCAACCCTACCACAGTTAGACAGGCCATTGAACTATCCGCTACCCTGACTGAATCTCAGATCAGGAAGGGTAAACTTTTCCAAAAAGGCGACAAGAAACCAACCGATGAAACAAAACCAAAGGAGAAGTAGACTGAATCCTCCAAGAAGTCAAATAAGCGTAAGGCTTCTCAGAACTTCACCGTGGTTGCTCAAAACAATCAAGTTGTCCCTAACCAACCAGCTCAACCCCTTGCTAAGAAGTCGTACAATGGAACTGCACCTTTGTGCAACCAATGTAACCTTCATCATCACGCTAATGTGAAATGACGCAAATGCCTAAATTGTGGACTTGCTAGTCATACAGCTAGGGTTTGCCGAGCTGCAGCTGCACAAAATCAAGTTGACAACAACCCTGCTCAAGCTCGTTTTCCACCAGGTTCTTGCTACAACTGTGGCGAGATGGGCCATTTCAGAAACAATTGCCCAAAGCTTGTTAATGCAAATCCAGCCCATGGATAAGCAATTGACTGACTGGAAGACGATGCTGTTCAGAAACAATCGAACTTTGTGTATTATTTTTCTTTTGTTATCCATGACTATGAAACAGTTATTTTTGTTTTATAAATAAATCTTTATTTACATTGTGATGTACACATGTGGTTACATGTATGAACAGCATATCCCCTACTATACCGACACCAAGGAACCGTGTTCCTTGCAGGGCAAACTACTCTCGAAATTCTTCCATTTTGTGATCGCTTACTATCTCCAACGAAAACCCTAAGTACTCGTTTCTTCTGCAAAACAAAGTACAAGGTACAAGTTACAACTCTGGACGAATACCCAAAGTACCACTTTAAATCCTTAATAGGATACCCAAGGGTACTTCCGTAAGCCCTTGATTGGTCTTACATATCATATCCTCCTAACTTCACAATATTTTACACAGCATATGATTTCAAAAGATTATGCATGTTTTTAAAAACCTCATGCGTGTTTTCAAAATCATCTCAAATGGTTTTAAAATATTTTATAAAAATGTTTACCTAATATTCTTAGTACATGATTTAAAAAACATTGCAAAAGGGTTTTCAAAAACATATTTTTAACAATTCCAAGCATAGCTTTCAAAAACAATATGCCCGTATGTTGTCTTAGCATACGTGGTATGCGATTTTCAAGAACACCCTGCTTCGTATGCTGACTTAGCATGCTTAGTACAATAATTTCAAGGATCCATTTGCTTCATATGTTGTCTTAGCATATCTAGCACCTTGATCTCATAAACACTACACTTCATATGTGGTCTTAGCATACCTAGTACAAAATTCCTAAGCATTTCCTGCTATACGAATTCCAAATCCTTATAGGATCTTCTTCATAGATAGATCTTTTTGGATATTTAAAGCGCAAAATCAAAGTCCTTAATTGGATTCTTTGTGTGTTTTAATACGAATGTTACGATTCATTGTGAACGAGATCGAATCCTTATAAGATTTGTCCTATCTTTATAAGATAGATTTTCGAGGATTTTTAAAGTACTAGTTGAAGTCCATTGGTTGGATTCCTGGTGTACTTTAAATGTATGCGTACAAATCAACGACAAGTTAACAGCAATTTAATAACAAGCTAATAATGAATTCATAACCAACTGAACATTTGTGTGATCGTTATGTGCTTACGTGTTTATGTGTTGACCTAATCAAAGAAACTCTATGAAAATCTAGTCAAGTTATCACAAGGTTGTTCGACTAATTCTATCCCATAAACATTATAAAATAAACTGTGCGGACTGTGCAAGGAATTACGTAATTATAGATGCATACATAATTATGGAATTCAGTGCACAGAAACCACAACAAGTATTGTCATGTGCCAATATAAACAAGAAACAAAAGTTAACTATATTCATTTCCGTTTCTAATGAAGTACCCACTGAGGAAAAATGAACTAGCTATTCATTTTTCGCTTCTGAAAAGAGATATCCACTGGGAAATGAATTATCTATTCGAGAACCATATTCATTTTTGTTTCTATAGAAGTACCCATTGGAGAAAATGAATCATCCATTCATTTTCGCTTCTAAAGAAACATCCACTGAGGAAAAATGAATAAATTCATTTTCGTTTCTGATAAAGTATCCACTGTGGAAAATAAACTATCCGTTCATATTCGCTTTTGAAGAAATATCCACTGAGGAAAATGAATAAATTCATTCCGTTTCTGGTGAAGTATCCACTGAGGAAAATGAATTGATCATTCATTTTCACTTCTGAAGAAATATCCACTTAGGGAATGAATAATCCTGCATTAATTTTGTCATTTTCATTTCTGATGAAGTATCCACTGAGGAACATGAACCATCCGTTCATTTTCGCTTCTGAAAAAATATCCACTGAGGAAAGTGAAAAGATTCATTCCGCTTCTGATGAAGTATCCACTGAGGAAAATGAATTATCCATTCATTTTCGCTTCTAAAGAAATATCCATTGGGGAATGAATAGTCCTGTATCGATTCTTTCATTTCCTCTTCTGACGAAGTATTCACTGAGGAAAATGAATTATCCATTCATTTTCGCTTCTGAAGAAATATCCATCGGGGAAATGAATACTCATTACAATAAATCCTTCATTTCCACTTCTGACGAAGTATCCACTGAGGAAAATGAATTATCCATTCATTTTCGCTTCTGAAGAGATATCCATCGGGGAAATGAATATTCTTTGCGACACTTCTTTCATTTCCACTTCTGACAAAGTATCCACTGAGGAAAATGAATGATCCATTCATTTTCTCTTCTGAAGAAATATCCATCGGGGAAATTAATATTCTTTGCGACACTTCTTTCATTTCCACTTTTGACGAAGTAATATCCATCGGGGAAATGAATAATTTATTCAGCAATTCTTCATTTCTACTTCTGACGAAGCATCCATTGAGGAAAATGAATTGTCCGTTCATTTCTACTTCTGAAGAAATACCATTGAGAAATAAACAGCTAATACATTCCTTCATTTCCATTTCTGATAAAAGAATCCATTGGAGAAAATGAATTATCCATTCATTTCCGCTTTTGAAGAAATATCCATTGGAAATGAATAACCTATTCGTCTTTCATTTCCATATCTGACGAAGAATCCATTGGAGAAAATTGGAGAAAATGAATCATCCATTCATTTTCGCTTCTGAAGAATATCCACTAGAGAGAAGAAATACGAATCCTTACAAGATCTTTCTGTTTTAATAGTAAGTTTCTTAAAGGATACTCTTAGAACTATTGGTTAATTTGGTCTTATCATTTAACCAAATCTCTCGTTCCCACTTCCTGCTTTATCTAAGGAAACACCCACTAGGGAATGATAAAGTTATGCCTTACGTAGAGATCTTTGATGAGTTACTCTATGCAAATAGATAAAGACTCTAGATTCCTGACGTGTGCGTATATATACATAATTTTGCAATGAAAGTACACACGATTTGGTTTTAAATTTATAAAAGTGATTATTACTTTTACATCAAAACACACACGAAAGAGGCAAGTGTACCCCGTCATATATGTAGTAAGTATCGGTAAGAACCAAGTATCGATCCAAGGAAATGGACGGAGGAATAATACTAGACCTTTGTCACTAAACTACCGGTAAAAACATAAGTTGTTTGATTTTTTTATAAACTAAAGTAAGCATAAACAACTACTTATAAAAACATAATAGATTTCAAATATGAAAATAGATAAATAGCCTTGCTTAATACACAACCAAAGCATGTCAACTAAGTCGGTTTTGGCACTAGAAGCATTTGATCAATTCTCCAATTTTGAGACAATTAGTATCCCTTTCGGGAATCCTAACATGACAATCATTCGGAAAGTTAAAACGATAAACACACTTTAACCACCTAAAATTGTTCTTTAACGTGCAATTGATGAATGTCTATGAAAATCTCTAAAAAATAAGTTAGTCATCCGTTAGGAGTTTTCTAACCTCACTTAAACAAGGAAAGCGACACTGATAAACACAATGCAACCACCGAGACAAGCATAAACTAGATTAAATCACAACCGAGTTCATTTTACAAATCTTGCACATAAATTCACCAAGATAGCAATTTTGGCCTAAACTACTAACTAAGCTAACAAATCATGGCAATAATTTATAACGACACCATTTAACCCGTTAAGGTCCTTACGTGACGGCAAGCTTTCTTGATTAACAATAATTACATTTTATTAAATCACTAACCATTTCTATTATCATGATGCACACATTTTAACCAAGCTAAACTAGTTAACCAAGTTTAAAGTTTACTAATACATGATTAATTAAGCTTCATCTTTCAATTATCTCAACTAACCATACATTAATCATCCAACACAATTACTTATAATCAAGAAATCAATATCAATAACAAGGTTGCAAACTAATCATCAAAGATTAACAAAGAAAATACTTCCAAATGTCATTACAAACAAAGATTAACATACTAATGGCTATAATCAAGCAAGGGATTGTTGTGTTTTTGCCCAAAGGCTACAATAATACATAAACATTAATCTAAATGCTTGAAAGATTAACAAAATCATGGAAAGATTAGAAAATCAAACCATAAACAAGCATAAGATTAAGAATATGGAAGATAACGAAGCTAATCGGCACAATGTGGCTTGAATCCGGGTGAAAGCAGAAGCCTCCGGAGCCTGAAAATCGCCAGAATCGCTTCCAAAATGTCCAGAGTTACGAGCAGAATGATTCTGCAAGTTTTTATATAATTTCGGTCTCGCACGGTCGTGCGTCCTGTCGCAGGACCGTTCACTTTATGAATTATTGGAGGTATGGTGCACCATACTGCATGACGTCATCAGATCTTGACCAGATTCGATCTCGCACGGGCGTGCCATGGGGTGCACGGGCGTGCATCACCGAGCTGGGGCTGGTCATCGCATCCGCACGGGGGTGCGTTCAGTCGCACGGGGGTGCGTTCCCGAGATTTCGTTGCACTCCTGATCTCACTGGGTGTGCAACGCCGAGCTGAGCTTTGTTGTCGCATCCACACGGGGGTGCCACCAGTCGCACGGGGGTGCGTTCCGTGGATTTCGTTGCACTCCTGATCGCACTGGGTGTGCAACGCCGAGCTGAGCTTTGTTGTCGCATCCGCACGGGGGTGCCACCAGTCGCACGGGGGTGCGACTTGCCCATGTCAGAATTTTCCACATAATGTTCGCTGTTCAGCCGTTTCGCCCGGAAAATCCTCGTTTTCACTATCATCTTGTCTGGTAAGCTGTTTTAGGCCTGTAAACAAAAGTATACTTGATTAAGTATCCGAATGACGGTTTTACGGCCGAAAACGCATAAAATGGGGGACTAAAATATGTATAAATTAGTGAATATCAAATCTCCCCACACTTGAACCTTGCTTGTCCTCAAGCAAGCTAAACTAAAATGCAATAAAAGATAGAAACTGACAAGAACGATAATTTACAAACTATTTATTGAAACAACTACAGACGGTTAGCCGGTTTTTCGAAAGACAACATCAAATGAATCAAACCAAACAAGCATATGCAAATATATAGCGATAACCAAAAAGCCGTGACTCACTTTCAATTGATTTAACATGCTAATCTTCACACAACTCACAATGTTCACACACACTCGGTTTTATTTGTGAAACATACATAAAATGTGTATGTGCAAACACTCAATGCCTCGTCAATGAAATGTGTAATATCATAAGCTTGTCATAAGATCTCGTCTCCACCAACTAACATGTGAAAAAGTGTAAATCAAGAGGTCTTTACGGGGTGTAACGTTAGGCTTGGGCGAAGGGTATGGAAATGGATATTTAAAGTGGCGAAACGGTTAAAACTCGGTGATAGCGTTTACTAGCGCAAAACAATACAACTATACATACAAACGCCTTAAAAAGGCGACTTTTGCGACAACGAGCTCATAAACAAGATTTCATCATTTTACCATTCAAAATTGCTCGAATTTTGTCTACTTCACCATATTTTAGGGTGTTTTATTTTCTGTTTTTTTTAGCAAACTAATAGCTTTATACAAAGCAATATAAACTATAACAAGCTCTAGTTAAACGATTATTTTGATCGAGTTTCAACACTAAAAGGTTTAAAACATAAAAAGGCTAAATTTGGCTAAGTGGGCGATTATGTTGGGTAGACAAAGGTAAACGGGAAGGCTCGACATGGTTAAACCTAAAGGGTAATGTAAGGTTTACGGGAAAACACAACACAAAGAACAATGTTAACAACAAAGGGGTAATCTAAGTGCCTCTATCACTTCTACACAATTCCGCAAGTTCATGGTCTTAACAAGCATACTAGTGACAAGTTCTAAATTACACATGACATCCGGCTCACTCCTACTCCGAAATGAACAAATATATAACAATATCAAGGCTCAAATATGCTCACGTAACGGAAGGAATGGGTAAAAGTGTGAAAACTATCATGCAAGTCTTTCTTTATTTGTCACGCTTTCCGGTTTTTGTTTCAAAATTTATTTTGCTTGTCGAGTTTTTATCAAGTCCGAAGCTTTCTAAAACACAACTAACCGGTTTATTTACTAAAATATATACAGAATACAAATATTTTTTAATGATTTTTCTGATTTTTTTAGAGGAGAAACAAAGTTAACAAAGTTAACAAAGTTAACCCCCTCCCCACACTTGAACTTCGCATTGTCCCCAATGCGAAACCCGAAATATAGAGAAAAAGGATAATAACACTCCCCTGAAGATGATTGAAGACGAAACGAGGCTTCACAGCCGATTCTGCCGTGTCTTTTCGGTCCAAGATATGCTTCAAAGACCTGTATGGATGTCACAAAGCAAAGAAAAAAACAAAACAGCAGGCGAAACAATCTAGTTGCAACACAAAACATGATCTAAATAATTTGCATCATTCTTGCAAGGATTAGGGTTTCGTTTGTATTTATGAAGAGAACCCTAAAATCCTTGAAGAAATCTGAAATGCATAGGCCTAGAACAGGATTAAAACTTAAAATCGAAGAGAGAAAACATACCCGGCGAGAGGATCTGAGAAACCGTGTGAAATATCGTGCGATTTGAGGCAAAATCGCTCTGGAACGGCTGTGTGCGGTTAGGGTTCGCGAATTGTGAATGGGGGCAGCAGATGGGGGTATTTATACTGCCAAATGACAGAAATGCCCCTAGCCTCACGCACGGTCGTGCGACAGCTCGCACGGTAATGCATCACCGACATCGTTTAACCCTGCACACCGATCTCGGAACTGCACTGAGGTGCAGCTCATGGTGCCGGTCAGCTCGCAACCGCACGGACGTGCGGTCCCATGGCACAGTCGTGCAACAGCTGCAGATCAGTTTTTTCTGCAGAAACCATTTCCAGCAACTGTTTTGGCCGTTTTTCGCCATTTTTTCAACACGCAAACTGTTTAATCAATATCGCAACATAGAACCTTCGCCCGACACATCTAAAAATTGCACAAACTAATGGAAACTAAGAAACGCATCTAAATTATGCTAAAACTAGAAAAACACATAAAAAGACGATATTACCCCTAAAGAGTCAAAGACTCTCTTGCTACATTTTTAATCCGCGAGTCAGTAGCGTAGACTCATTCTAAATTTTTGTCGGCGAGTCGATAGCAAGACTCATGCTAAATTTTTGTCGGCGAGTCGATAGCAAGACTCATGCTAAATTTTTGTCGGCGAGTCGATAGCAAGACTCATGTCCCCACACTTGTGATGTGTGCGGGGCGTGGAGTTCGATAACCTCCACCGCCGACTCGATCGGCCCGGCAACGTACAGCTTCAAACGGTGACCATTCACCTTGAATATAACGCCATCTGCGTTCTATATTGCAACAGTCCCATACGGAAATACTTCCTTTACTGTGTATGGTCCTGTCCAACATGAATGAAGTTTACCTGGAGCTTTCATAGGCGTGTTGTCTCAGCTCTTCTAGCTCACGAATCTGTAGGAACCGGGCTTCACCTCCGGCCGATTTGACTCGTTCAGTGGTCGTTCGTCGTCCGCCATGATAATGTTTCCTACGTCCCCTGAGCCCTCGACTACAGCGGGTACCACCGGCTCGTCCGCAGCTGCTGCGAGTTGCAGCGCAACCGCCCGGGATCTCTCACGATGATGTCTCCTCAGATCACGCTCGAGTTCGTCTGAAGGCTCAACAGCGTCGGGAGCGGGGGTTGAGGACAACAACCTGCAAACGAGAAATTGACACACATGCATATAATATTATTATAATAAAGCTTTTTTTTTGAAAAGAAACAGAATATTATTTAAAAAGGGCTGAAAATTTTATAAAAATCCGAAAATGGGCCCAAAATTTTATAAAAATCAACACAATAAAAATAATCGAATCGGCTAGTATAAAAATGATTTTTAGGAGCCGAAAACTCAAAGAATAAATAAATAATAAATCCGGATTAAATAAAATAAATGGAACAAAAATTTACAAGTGTACAAAATATTCACGAAAACGAATAAAATGAATTAAAAGCAAGAAATATTAACAAATAAATAAACAAATAAATAATCAAGAAAGTATACACAAATATTAACAAGTATATACACCGATAAATCAATGACTCGGGTCGTTCCTAAAGCTCGCCATTTCCCCGGCAGCGGCGCCAAAAACTTGACGTGTGCGTATAAATACATAATTTTGCAATGAAAGTACACACGATTTGGTTTTAAATTTATAAAAGTGATTATTACTTTTACATCAAAACACACACGAAAGAGGCAAGTGTACCCCGTCATTTATGTAGTAAGTATCGGTAAGAACCAAGTATCGATACAAGGAAATGGGCGGAGGAATAATACTAGATCTTTGTCACTAAACTACCGGTAAAAACATAAGTTGTTTGATTTTTTTATAAACTAAAGTAAGCATAAACAACTACTTATAAAAACATAATAGATTTAAAATATGAAAATAGATAAATAGCATTGCTTAATACACAACCAAAGCATGTCAACTAAGTCGGTATTGGCACTAGAAGCATTTGATCAATTCTCCAATTTTGAGACAATTAGTATCCCTTTCGGGAATCCTAACATGACAATCATTCGGAAAGTTAAAACGATAAACACACTTTAACCACCTAAAATTGTTCTTTAACGTGCAATTGATGAATGTCTATGAAAATCTCTTAAAAATAAGTTAGTCATCCGTTAGGAGTTTTCTAACCTCACTTAAACAAGGAAAGCGACACCGATAAACACAATGCAACCACCGAGACAAGCATAAACTAGATTAAATCACAACCGAGTTCATTTTACAAATCTTGCACATAAATTCACCAAGATAGCAATTTTGGCCTAAACTACTAACTAAGCTAACAAATCATGGCAAGAATTTATAACGACACCATTTAACCCGTTAAGGTCCTTACGTGACGGCAAACTCTCTTGATTAACAATAATTATATTTTATTAAATCACTAACCATTTCTAGTATCATGATGCACACATTTTAACCAAGCTAAACTAGTTAACCAAGTTTAAAGTTTACTAATACATGATTAATTAAGCTTTATCTTTCAATTATCTCAACTAACCATACATTAATCATCTAACACAATTACTTATAATCAAGAAATCAATATCAATAACAAGGTTGCAAACTAATCATCAAAGATTAACAAAGAAAATACTTCCAAATGTCATTACATACAAAGATTAACATACTAATGGCTATAATCAAGCAAGGGATTGTTGTGTTTTTGCCCAAAGGCTATAATAATACATAAACATTAATCTAAATGCTTGAAAGATTAACAAAATCATGGAAAGATTAGAAAACCAAACCATAAACAAGCATAAGATTAAGAATCTGGAAGTTAACGAAGCTAATCGGCACAATGTGGCTTGAATCCGGGTGAAAGCAGAAGCCTCCGGAGCCTGAAATCAAGCAAGGGATTGTTGTGTTTCTGCAAGTTTTTATATAATTTCGGTCTCGCACGGTCGTGCGTCCTGTCGCACGACCGTTCACTTTATGAATTATTGGAGGTATGGTGCACCATACTGCATGACGTCATCAGATCTTGACCAGATTCGATCTCGCACGGGCGTGCCGTGGGTTGCACGGGCGTGCATCACTGAGTTGGGCTGGTAATCGCATCCGCACGGGGGTGCGTTCAGTCGCACGGGGGTGCGTTCCCGAGATTTCGTTGCATTCCTGATCGCACTGGGTGTGCAACGCCGAGCTGAGCTTTGTTGTCGCATCCGCACGGGGTTGCCACCAGTCGCACGGGGGTGCGTTCCCGGGATTTCGTTGCACTCCTGATCGCACTGGGTGTGCAACGCCGAGCTGAGCTTTGTTGTCGCATCCGCACGGGGGTGGCACCAGTCGCACGGGGGTGGCACCAGTCGCACGGGGGTGCGACTTGCCCAGGTCAGAATTTTCCACAGAATGTTCGCTGTTCAGCCGTTTCGCCCGGAAAATCCTCGTTTTCTCTATCATCTTGTCTGGTGTGCTGTTTTAGGCCTGTAAACAAAAGTATACTTGATTAAGTATCCGAATGACGGTTTTACGGCCGAAAACGCATAAAATGGGGATAAAATGGGGGACTAAAATATGTATAAATTAGTGAATATCAATTCCGCGCAAGACAATTGTTTAATACAATTATTCAGACAGACTCCTCCGAATAAATTTCGGGACGAAATTTCCTAAAGTAGGGAAGACTGTGACATCTGTCCCTCTACGACCATCATATAAATATGAATCCAAGGAAATCTTGTGTTTCATTCTTGTAATTTATACAAATACTTGGGACAATTGCATATAACAATTGTTGTTCAATTTCGAGCTCTTAATCACTTCCTGGAAAGTTATACGCAAACTGATGCGTAAACGTAATCAGTTTAACACAACAAACACTCCAGAATAGTGACATACCTTATATAACCTTTACATAACTTATAAATAAGTTTTGGAGAGTTTGGTGTATCGAAAACAAGTTTATTCAATCGCAGAGACTATTTGCGACAAACTATGAAAGTATGCCGATTCGTATAATAACAAACATTCCGGAACATGATCATAAGCTAAACATACCCAAAATATCCTTTACATAACTTAGAAATAGGCTTTGAGGGGTTCGTTATGTGAACATACGTTTATTTGATCAATAGGGACTAAAAGCGTCAAAAAGTGCATAAGTTTGCGTTTACGCGCATATCTTACGTTTTGAACATATCCGGACATCCAAAAATTTTTGTAATCATTAAAATATTTTATTTTAGTGATTGGAATGCAAAAATACCACTCGTCGCGTAATTTGAATCGTTTTCGCATCCGTTCGAGTTTTCGTCGTAATTAACCGAATAACGCAATCGTACGACCAAACGAACCGACATCCGAGATGTTTACAAGCATATTTTATGTTCCCTATGCTTTAACTTCATTGTAGAGCCTTGAAATGGGGTTAACGGGGCTGAAATGCATCAAAATCAAAGTTTTAAGCTTACAGGGACCAAAACTGACAATTCTTGAAACTTGCATGGCGGGCCGCGAAGACTGGTGTCTCAGTCTACGCGGGGCACGACAGACTACCCAAACAGAAACATTGAATCTGTTCAAAACAGCGTGTTCTCATGGTTTTAATCCCTGATTTGGCATACCATTAGCTTGTTTTTGAACTCCCCTTGTATTCTAAACTATGGGCCACATGTGTATGGCCAAGATAATGCTTTGATCCTTACAAAAACACATATAATGATGTTGTTAATTCAAGGTTTCCGATAAATACCTGATTTGTGCAAAATGCAACATATAAATTACATCAATTATGGCATAAAACTAACCCTTTTTTAGTACTAATGTTGGAAAAAGTGTGCTTTTGCCTTCCTTTTGTATTTTCAGGATTAAATGAGTTCAAATTAACAAAAGAAGCAAAAAGACAGCTAAATCTAACATAAATACAAGAAAAGGAACAAACGTGACACGCCCGACCGCACGACAGCATCTTCCCAAGCAAAGCAAGCAAACCGAAGGCTGAACAAACCCCGTGCTCTGTGAACACAGGGGCGTGCCCAAGTCCCAGCATAAAAGACAAAGCTGTAGAAGCTTTTATCTCCCACCACGGGGCCGTGCTCAGCGGATACGGGGCCGTGGTCAACTATAAGATTCGCAGAATCCAGGAAAATCTTGATAGTATAGATATGCTTATGCACACGAGGGCGTGCCCAGCGGACACGGGGGCGTGGTCAACTAATGCAGACAAACTGCAATTAATGAAGACAGAGAAGAGGATGGACACGGGGCCGTGCCCAATGGACATGGGGTCGTGCCCAATGGACATGGGGCCGTGCCCAATGGACATGGGGTCGTGCCCGAGCTTCTTTCAGCCTATAAATAGGAGTGCTTGGCTCAAGTGCAAATTATCCCTTGGCACACCACCTCTCTCACACTTCACCCACCACCCACCACCACCATAACACCATCATCCACCACCATCATCCATTGTCAATCACAGAGTGTGTGAGTCGTCTCGGGATCCAAGATTGATCGTAAGAGTTCTTGACAATTAAGGCCATGTTTGCCTAAGTCTCTTACATCACTTGGCGAAGACAAAGTGTCAAGTCTAATACTTTTTATTTTTAATCTTTTTGCACTTTTTACTTGGTTTTGTATTAATGACTTTAATAACTAGTTTCTTATGTTGAAGGTGATTCTTCCTTATCGTTTGTTCGTGGTGTCTTGGCATTATTTTACTGTCTATATAAAATAAAAGATTTTCACCATTCATATCTCCACGGTCTATATGGAGATATGTTGGCTACCTGGTCGGGGGTTAAGGGAACGGTTTGGTAAGAGTCTTGCCTTGTTCAGTGTATAGATCTTGTAAGGACCTGGGTCAAATTTAGTAGGATCTCCTTCAATACCCACCGGTATTGGATGGCGGGGGTCCAAACTCTTTGACCCCCTCATATGTAAGCTACTATTAATACTTTAACCCGGCTACTTAGAACTGTATCCCTGCTGACTCAAACTACTTAGCCGAGGGTAACGTCGCCTTCAAAAGAGGGGCCTACCATAATTTGCAGTAAGAACTTAATTAATTATCTTTCAATAATCCGACCCTTTAGGATTGTATCCTTGCTGACTCAAACTACTGGGTTGAGGGTAACGTCACCTTCAAAAGAGGGGCCTACTACAATAACTAAGATAATCTCTTAAAAAGTGCAAAAGTGCGGAAATAATCAAAGGTTACACTAAACACGAGTCGGAGCCAAGTGATTCATCTTGTCTATCTGTTTTTACTTTTATTTTATTTTCAGCATTTTAGTTAGTTTTTATTTTCTAGTTTAAAACCTTTTTCTAAACTTTTGATTTGATTAGACGTTGAGGATAAACCGGTACTAAAAGCTCTTGTGTCCTTGGATGACCTCGGTATCTTACCAACACTATACTACGCTTACGATGGGTGCACTTGCCCATATGTGTGTTTAGTCTTAGTAAATATCGTGTTTTATAAATTTAAAACTTGACTAACGTGTAAAAAGGGGCTTAAAATATACTTAAATCTATATACCACCACACACGCATCAAGTTTTTGGTGCCGCAGCCGGGGACACAATGATTTTAAGAAAGTTAGGAATCAACGGCCTAATCGTTTTTTCTTATTTTTCTAATTTTTTTTTAGGATTTTCATAGTTTTTCAGCCTCTGCAGAGCTCAGCACGGGCCGTGCCTGGTCGGACACGGGCCGTGCCCAGCGTTGTTACTGGCAGTTTTTATTTTCCGAGTTATACAGAGCTGAGCACGGGGCGGTGTCGGTGCAACACGGGGCCGTGTCCAACTCCCCAGTAACAGGGATCTGGAAAACAATCACTGTATCTCCGACCACGAGCCGTGTTCACCTGAGCACGGGGCCGTGGTGAACCTTCTGACCAACGTTCTTTTCTGGTTTTATTGCAGGACTTGGAACCCAGGCGCCACATTTGAACTTCCTACGTAGTGTATGAGCTCCAGTTCTAGTAGAGACATAAAAGAACCTCTAGAAGAACCCGAACGCTTTCTCAGAAAAAGACTTAAAGCTAAAAATCAAGAGAAAGCTTCAGTGGACCCACTTCCCATGGCGGACCAACGTACCCATATGGATTACCTACGACCCACTGTGGGTAATCTCGGCGCCGCTATAAATGCACCGAATGTCGAAGCCAATAACTTTGAACTTTGGCCACATTTGATACAAATGCTTCAAAACTCCGCAACCTTCCATGGGCTTGCGGACGAGGATCCCCATCTACATATTACTAATTTCTTAGAAATATGTGATACCTTTCGGATCAATGGAGCATTAAACGACGCCATCCGCCTTCGGATGTTTCCATTTTCACTAAAAGAACGAGCAAAGGCTTGGCTTAACACCCTCCCAGTTGGCTCGGTAAACACCTGGGATGAACTAGCCCAAAAGTTTCTATATAAGTATTTCCCTCCTGCTAAAACGGCTAAACTAATGACTGAAATTAATACATATTCATAAGAGGATGGGGAATCCTTGTATGAAACTTGGGAAAGGTTCAAGGAGCTACTAAGAAAGTGTCCTCATCACGGTCTTGCCGTATGGCAACAAGTATCCACCTTCTACAATGGGTTGTTGACACACACAAGACAAACACTTGATTCTAGCTCCGGGGGACTTTTAGGTAATCGTCGCCCAAATGAAATATATAATCAAATTAAGGAAATTGCTCAAACCAATTTTCAATGGCACACTCCCCGAGGCAAAAAATCTATTGCCCTGGGCGCCCATAAGGTTGATGAAAGCATTTCTTTACAAGCCCAAATCGAGGCCCTTTATTCAAAAATCAAAAAGTTAGAAATGGTAAAAACGGCCTCGGTTATGGCTTGTGAAGGATGTGGTGGGCCACATGAAAATTGGAGTTGTATGAAAGAATTAGATGATCAAACGGAAACGGTAAACTACATTGATAATAGACCTAGGCCGTCGGGTCCTCCAACGGGTACCTACAACCAAGGATGGCGTAACCACCCTAACCTTGGTTGGAGAGATCCCGGCAATAGTAGTAACCAACAAAATCAACGAACTAACTTTCAACAACCACAAAATTTTTCTCAACAACAAGGTGGACGGGAAAGGCTTGAAGATACTGTATCTCGCCTCATCTCCGACACCGAAAAGAAAAACTCGGATCGATTTCAGCAATTGGAATCGAATTTTAGAAATCAACAAGCTAGCATTCAAAACATTGAAAAACAATTAAATCAAATAGCTCAAAATTTCTCCGAGAGACCACAAGGCGCGTTACCAAGCAATACCGAGACCATCCCAAAGGCACAAGTACATCTCATAACATTGAGAAACCGTACCGTGGGTTCCAAAGAGGCTCCACTCCCACCAACTGAAAAAAGCCAATCTAGCCAAACCACAACTCCACCCGCGCCCCAACAAGAAAAGGCTTCTCCACCAGTTCAAGAGCCTACTAAGACTCCTCCGGTTCCATACCCCGGTAGGTTAATTCCTCAAAAAACCGATGAGCAATTCACAAAGTTTGAAAATGTACTAAAAAAATTGCATGTTAATATTCCATTTATCGAAGTCCTAACTCAAATGCCCAAATATTCAAAATTTATGAGAGACTTCCTCACTCATAAAAGGAAAATTGAATCATTGCAATTAGTTAACTTAGGCGAAGAATGCTCCGCCTTACTACTGAACAAACTCCCGCAAAAGAAGCTTGACCCTGGAAGCTTTACAATTCCTTGCTCGATTGGGGAATCCCCCATTCGTAATGCACTAGCCGATCTCGGGGCAAGCATCAACCTCATGCCCTCATCGATGTTCAATTGACTCGGCTTAGGAAAAACAAGTCCTACAAAAATAAGCATACAACTCGCCGATAGATCCGTCAAATATCCACAAGGTGTCGCTGAAAATCTATTGGTTAAGGTCGGCGAATTTGTCTTCCCGAACGACTTTGTCATACTAGATATGGAGGAAGATACCGAAGTACCACTCATCCTAGGGAGGCCATTCCTAGCTACGGCCCAAGCAGTGGTAGATATGAATGACGGGACACTAACATTGAGGGTTGGGGACGAGGAAGTAAAATTTGGAGTCGGAAAAAGAGTAGAAGACGAAGGCCCGGTCAACTACATGAAGCTCATTGACTCAAGTTTGGATGATGCTCTCCGACGGTGTAGCATGGGATGCAAAACATCCCACTTGGGTAAAATATGACCAGGCTTTGGGTCTAGCCAAGGACCCTTATAAACGTGGCGCACAACGGAGGCATTCCGCGGAACTATCCTTAGTTTAGTTTAGATTAATTTTTATGTTTTCAAGTTTAGTTTTAACTTTCAGGAATAAAACACACTCGGGATGGCAAAGGAAACAAGGGAGACTTGAACCAGCACCCCATGCAGGAAAACACGGCCATCCGATGAAATGTTCTTCATTAAACTGCAAGTTCAGCACGGGCCGTGCCCGCCCAACACGGCCCCGTGCTGCACAGTCTGCAGAAAATACCCAGTTCAGGTAAACTGGACACGGGCCGTGTTCACCCAACACGCCCCCGTGTCCAGGCTTCTGTTTCTCTTTTTCAATTTTGTTACTGGCAACTGAACACGGCGCCGTGTCCAGACGCCCAGTAACACAATTTTTTGCTTTTTCACACCCTTTTATACATTCAATCAACCTAAAAACTTATTTTTGGGACACATTGAGGACAATGTGTAATTTAAGTGGGGGGGGGGGGATGCTAAAACCTTGAATCTTGCAAGTCCTAACTACAAGCCTTACACAAAACTCTATTGGAACCGCTAATCACCCCAATTTTTTTCAAAAAAAAAATCATTTTTTTACTTGTCTAGGTTTAACTTGGGAATTTCAAGTTCTAAAAAGGTTATATAGAAAATTATGAAACAGCATGACAAGCTTAGTTAAAATTTGATTATATATACTTGATCACATAAAACCCCATTCCCACAAAAGTGAGTTTTGAGCCTTTATTGAGCATACAAATATATATCTTTAAACTAAATGCTCATTTTTCGTTTCTTGTGTGAATAGCCGCTTGGTTTTTACGACTCTAGAACTTGCCACGACGATACATTCCCAGTCCTTACCAACTTAAACTCGAGTAAGTAAATGATGGAGGCATTAGGACTAACCCTTTTTATTTCTACACCATTATTTTTTTTACCACCTACCCAAAATCCCCCTAGTTAGCCCCTTTGAGCCTAAACCTTTTCATTTCATAACCCAAACCAAACACCCTTTCACCCACCAAAACCCTTTTTATTTTTAACCTTTTATTTTAGTAACAAGCTCAGTTTTTCGTATGACTTTAAAAAAAATGTTGACGATGAAGCAAAAGAGAAATAAACAAAAAAGTTTATCAAAAATAACTTTGTTTGAATAAAAGATTTATCAAAATAAAAGTTGCAAAAATCAAAAGTCTTACGAAAACCGACGCTTGTTACGCTTTTCGCCCTTTCACTAACCACTAACCCAACCACCTACCTTTAACCCAAGCCTAACCCTTCACCCCAAAAGTCCTCTTGATATTTACAAAGGTATATAGTTAAAAAGGAGGAGGATTGATTGCTTGGCAAGCCTATGGTAGGAGTAAGTTCCATGCCGCTCTCGAGTGATTCACTAAAATACATTTTTCGGCCGAGTGTTGAGTGATCTCCAGCGGACACGGGAGCGTGGTCAACTAATGTAGACAAACTGCAATTAATGAAGACAGAGAAGAGGATGGACACGGGGCCGTGCCCAATGGACACGGGGCGTGCCCGAGTTTCTGTTCAGCCTATAAATAAGAGTGCTTGGCTCAAGTGAAAATTATCCCTTGGCACACCACATCTCTCACACTTCACCCACCACCTACCACCACCATAACACCATCATCCACCACCATCATCCATTATCCATCATAGAGTGTGTGAGTCGTCTCGAGATCCAAGATTGATCGTAAGAGTTCTTGACAATCAAGGCCATGTTTGCCTAAGTCTCTTACATCACTTGGTGAAGACAAAGTGTCTAGTGTAATACTTTTTATTTTTAATCTTTTCGCACTTTTTACTTGGTTTTGTATTAATGACTTTAATAACTAGTTTCTTATGTTGAAGGTGATTCTTCCTTATCGTTTGTCCGTGGTGTCTTGGCATTATTTTACTGTCTATATAAAATAAAAGATTTTCACCATCCATATCTCCACGGTCTATATGGAGATATGTTGGCTACCTGGTCGGGGGTAAGGGAACGGTTTGGTAAGAGTCTTGCCTTGTTCAGTGTATAGATCCTTCAAGGACCTGGGTCAAATTTAGTAGGATCTCCTTCAATACCCACCGGTATTGGATGGCGGGGGTCCAAACTCTTTGACCCCCTCATATGTAAGCTACTATTAATACTTTAACCCTGCTACTTAGGACTGTATCCCTGCTGACTCAGACTACTTAGTCGAGGGTAACGTCGCCCTCAAAAGAGGGGCCTACCATAATTTGCATTAATAACTTAATTAATTATCTTTCAATAATCCGACCCTTTAGGATTGTATCCTTGCTGACTCAAACTACTGGGTTGAGGGTAACGTCACCTTCAAAAGAGGGGCCTACTACAATAACTAAGATAATCTCTTAAAAAGTGTAAAAGTGCGGAAATAATCAAAGGTTACACTAAACACGAGTCGGAGCCAAGTGATTCATCTTGTCTATCTGTTTTTACTTTTATTTTATTTTCAGCATTTTACTTAGTTTTTATTTTCTAGTTTAAAACCTTTTTCTAAACTTTTGATATGATTAGACGTTGAGGATAAACCGGTACTAAAAGCTCTTGTGTCCTTGGACGACCTCGGTATCTTACCAACACTATACTACGCTCACGATGGGTGCACTTGCCCATATGTGTGTTTGGTGTTAGTAAATATCGTGTTTTATAAATTTAAAACTTGACTAACATGTAAAAAGGGCTTAAAATATACTTAAATCTATATACCACCACACACGAATCAATACCCATCAAGTTTGCCATTGTTCCTTGCTCAAATTGAATAAAATCTGCTCTAAGTTGAAGCTCTTACTTGTGAAGGCTTCATACCTGAGCATTTTAGTTCAATTCTTCCTAGCTTGGACCTTTTGTAAGCTTCTTTCATGCTTGTTTATGCTTTTCAAGCATGAAAGTCAAACAGTGTTTGACTTTCTGCTTTGACCATGAATTGGTCAAGTCAAAGTTCAATCAAGCTTTGCAACGTGAGCGTAATCACGATGGTTATAGTCCCTTATAACTATACCTACTGAGTACCACGTTGATTAGTCGAAGTAACGAGTCAAAGTTTCGGTCAAAATGCTGATTATGCGCATTTTGCGACGAAACTATTTTCGGGTATCAAAACACGTTGTTTTGATATCAAACCTATTTTCTAACTTAGTTAAACATGTTTTAACATGTTTAACTCGTCACTTTTAGTATAGTGCTTGTATAGGGTCGTAAGTCAAGCAGTCTTGACAACCTCTTAGACTTTCGAACCCAACCCGTTTGGTCGATCTTTCGGATCCGACCAAACATATATTGTGAGCATAGTTTTATAGGGAATAACCTTCCTAGGTTATACGTTATGGTCACTTAGTTTAATTAGTTGTATGATTGGTAGTTTATAAGCCATAGGAAAATGACTAAAATGCCCTTTTCATGCATAATTTGAATTTAAGCATATCTAGCTTAATTTTTGTCACTTAAACTGATTATGCAACATATTTAAACATGTTAGGGCATATAATACTTGTCATAGGACTAGTTAGGTGTCTCGAACGCGCTTTTGCGTGTACGCCGCGTTAAAGTAGCGTAGACTACCTTAACGGGTCATAACGGGTCGTAAGCAGTTAGGATAGGTTCCGATTTAGAATGTAGGATTTGTTAAACCATATCACATGAGTTCCAATACTCATTTGGTTTACGGGACCTAATTCTACCTGATCTCCCGATTTAGGTGTCGATTTATTAACTTAGTAATCTGATTACTAGGTACCACTTGATATCCTTGGTTTGCCCGAGCTTTGTTAAGTTCAATAGATCGAGGATACTTTGCAATTCAATATGAGTACATAGTTCCCCTCTTTTACCGTTTTCAATTGTTTTGGGGTGATTCATATGTGCTAAATGATTTCGAGTTTTCTAAAACGAATGCAATGGTTTATATTAAACACAACGATTTCAATTATATGAACAAAGTTGTTGGGGGTGTTGGTCGAAAGACAATTGAATGACATTCATTAACTATTTTTAAGCCGAACAGTAGTACGTTATGGTACCATAGGATATTATGATACCATAGGATCTGACAAATCCTGTTATCAGACTATCACCATGGTTATGGGGGTAATGTGGGTAACGACAGAACCTGATAATTGTTAATTTACCCTTAGGTGGTTTGTTAATACGAGTTGAATGATTAGGACGAGTCACACAGGTTTGAATGTATTCAAGGAAACGACCAAAAGTTAGTTTTCACAATTTAAACACGAACCACCGGAACTATTTGAACTATGTGAACTAGTTGAACTAGTTGAACCATTGGAACTATTACTATGAGAACCATTGGAACTATTTGAACGATGTGAACTATTTGAACTATGTGAACTATTTGAACGATGTGAACTATTTGAACTATTGAACGATTGGGTTATGGTAAGTGATTAGGTAACGGGGCGGGTGTAATGTGATAAAAGCATGGTGGATACGCCACTGGTACTTCCTATATATAAGTGCTTTTAACACATTACATGTTGTTGCGTTATGTAGATCACTTGGACGAATGTTTTCAAAATGAAGTTTCATTACAAGGTTTATTAAAGATATAAACCATACAATGTTTACTTTCAACGACAATTTACTACTTGGTTTACAAAGACAAGTGTTTTCAGTTAAGATTCATGTCTACAATGGTTTTGGTTTATACAAATATCAACTTGTAAAAGTTGATAGAAACATACTGCAATATCAAACTCTTTTATTTTCAAGGTACACACTCGATAACTCTCATAGTTGGACGAGGTATTGCAATATGAACTCAAGGCCATGAATCTGACACACTCACAAAACCTATGTACTCGCCAGCATTTTTATGCTGACGTATTTTCACATATGTTTCAGGTACCATAGTTTGATGATGTTTGATGATGATTATGATGCATGCTCACATAGGAATGGATGAGGCCTTAGTGACTTAATAACAATGAAGGACAATATGTTCATGTATTGCTTTTAATATTCGAGACAATGTAATAAACTTAATTCAATAAAACGAAACTTCAATCCATGTGTTGTGAAACAATGATTGTGTTACGACACTCCCCGACGTTTCCGCCGTAGTTTGTTGTTTTAATGCGGTCGGGGTGTGACAACATACGTGCAGAAATAGATCGGGAGTCGAAATCCTAGTTTCATCGGCCTGCGTCACTGGTATGATAACCTAAATCGAGTTTACCAGAACTGTCCAGGTAGTGATGTTTACAGAGAAAGAGGTAAAAGAAGAAATTGTGGTTCATATTTTGAAGCTTGAATCGTCATCAGCAAGCAACAGATTGTTGTTCTTCTTCTTCTTTGATGCGCAGATCTGATTTCATTCACATGGAATTTGAGAGAGAGAGAGAGAGAGAGAGTTTGTGTGTGTTTGGTGGGTTTGAAATTTGAAATGTGATTTAGGGTTTTTTTGTCCGCCTTTGTATGTCCGGGCGTTTAAAGAGTTTTTAATTGGTTGAATATATAGATATAACATATCCAGTAAAAGTTAAAAACTCTTAATTTTCAACATCTAAACACTCTCTCTCTCTCTTATATCTATTATATAGTAGTATAGATATATATATATATATATATATATTGTTATAAAGAATTCCTTTATAAAAATATTAATATTAATGATATTAAAATCACTAATTTTATGTATTGATTTAAATAGAAATAAACATTTATTGTTAAACTTATTATGTTTTAGAAAGTTAAAGTTAATGACTTACACTATAATTTTATTTTATGTTATAACATTTAGTTTTTTTAAGCTTTAAAATATTTTTAAACATATACAACTCCAGGGTCCATTTCTACCACTTTTGAAAGTTCAAAATCATTAAGGTTATGAAGTTTTATTCCATTTTGAAGCAGTTCGTGTAGGTCCACCCGGAGGATCGAGTCAACCTCTATTCCTATTTTCCGACAAACCCGAGAGTGCGGAATCCAAACGGGTAAGTTAAACCAAGTTACGAACACGTAAAACACAATATTCACCGATTAACACTCCATTGTATTAATCTAGAAAACGGTTACGAAGCAATGTTTACAAGATGCTCTCATAAACTCTCAGTGTGTGTGTTTACAGTGTGTTCGCTCAAAGAAATCTATTCAGACTTCCCTTCATGTTTCTGTCTAATGTCTGTGCTTATATAGTATCATGATCGACGAAAACCAGTTCTTGACGAAAACCCATTTACGAAATCCAATATCTGGACAAAATCCCTTGATTTCGTCCCATGTGTTTTCGTCCCATTTGGTTTTCACCACAAGGGTGTTTTCACCACAGGGTGATTTCGTCCATCAGTTAGGCCAAAGACTTGGGCTTGGACTTTGGCATGTAGGACTTCTTCATGTATGGGCTTCTACTTGTGTTGGGCTTCATTGTAACAACTGTGCTTGTAATCATTGTGAACAGTTCCACTATCAATAAAACAATGTTATTTGATCCCAATGTTTGTTTGGTTGTGTTTTACATTTTTCATGTTTTGACTTTTATGTAATTTCAAACTCTACATCGCTTTCTGGAAGAGTTATACGCAAACTGATGCGTAAACGTACTCAGTTTAATGCGACAAATACTCCGGAACATCAACATATACTCAACATACCTTAAATAACCTTTACATAACTTAGAAATAAGTTTTAAAGGCTTTGGTATAGCAAAAACAAGTTAATTCGTTTACAGGGACTAAACTTGACAAACTGCGAAAGTATGCCAATTTGAACTGTAACGAACATTCCGGAACATGACCATAAGTTAAACATACCATAAATATCCTTTACATAGCTTAGAAATAGGCTTTGAGGGGTTCGGTATGCTAAAACAAACTTTTGGGTCATTCAAGGACTAAAAGTGTCAAAAAGTGCACAAGTTTGCACTTTCGCGCATAATTCACGTTCTGAATACATCCGGACATCCAAAAAATTATGTAAGCATGACTATATTATGCTTTAGTGTTTGGCTTGCCAAAATTCCATTCGTTGCGTCATTTGGATCGTTTTTCGCGCTTGTGCGCATTCCGTCGTAAATAAGCGAACATCGCGTTCGTACGACCAAACGAACCATCACCCGGCATATTTTTGAGCATGTTTCATGTCCACAATGTTTAGGCAACATTTTAGGGCCTTAAAGTTGGCTTTACGGGCCTTAGAAGTGTCGGAAATGGCCTTAAACACGTGCAGGGGCTGAAACTGCCATTTTTGAAAGTTGTATGCAGATCAGAAGGGCCAGGAGGCCCGCATTATGTTTGACTGATCCAGAAGCGGGCCGCGTCCGACTATCAGACCAGATTAACTGCATTTAACAGCAGTTTGCAGCTGTTTGATCCTCACCCACACATTCCTAATTGCTTAGTCAGATGATAAGGACCATTTTTAGGCACCATAACTTTCCAACACTTGTACGGATGCGATTAAAGCACGGTTTCCATGAAACGATCTTAACGGTTACCCGAAAACTATAAATACCCCATGCCCCCCATTGCTCAAATCACTAGAATTTTGATTTGAGAAACTCTAAGTTGAAACTATTGTTTCATACCTGAGATTTTTGAATCGAAATTAGCATTTGGGGACCCTTCGTAAGTATTCTTTCGTTCTTTTATTGCTTTTCGAGTCTTTCGAGTCTAAAAGTCAAACTTTGTTTGACTTTCTACATTGACCAGTTTATGGTCAATGCGAAGTTCGTTTGAACTTCGCAACGTGAGTGTAATCACGTTGGTTATAGTCCCTTGGGACTATGCCTACTGATTACCACGTTGTCTAGGGTCGTAGGGTAAGCGATCTAATAAATCGCTTATACCTTCGAACCCGACCCATTTGGTCGATCATTAGGATCCGACCAAACACATTAGGTGACCATAGTAGGTAGGGAATAACCTTCCGAGGTTATACCCTATGGTCACATCGTTTGAGTAGTTGTATGATAGGTAGTTTATATGCCTTAGGTAAATTTCCAGAATACCCTTTTCATGTATAATTGGTAATTAAGCATATGTAACCTAAACCTTTGTCACATAACTGATTATGTAACATGTTTAGGCATATTCTACTTGTCATAGGACTAGTTAGGCGGTCCGAACGCGTTTCACGCGAACGACGCGTTAAAGTAGCATAAGCTACCTAAACGGGTCGTAATGGGTCGTAAACAATTATATTAGGTTTCATTTAGTATGTAGGCTTTGTTAAACCAAATGACACGAGTCTCTACACTCGTTTGGTTTACGAACCCTCATGCTACCCGATCTTCCGATTTAGGTCCGGTTTATTAACATAGTTACCTATATTAGGTGCCGTTTGATTCCGTGATCACTACCATTGTTTGATTATCACTCCAGGACTACTGAGTAATCACAAGTGAGTACATAGACCCCTCTTTTACTGTTTTCCAAACTGTTTTGGGGTGAAACACATGTGCCTACTTGTTACTTTCCTGCTTTCCTGTTTACACATCATATACCGGCTATGTTTGTTAGTACATTATAGTACATGATTTCATTACATTTCATGCTATGTATGTCCATTGTGTGCATACTTAGTACATTGTTTTACATTACATTTCTGCTATGTATGTTGACTGATAGCATGCTAGCACATTGATTTACATGACTTTTCTGCTTTGTATGTTAACTTAGCATACTTAGTACATTGTTTTCATATAACATGTTCACTTTTGCTATGACATTTAGTTTGCACAAACGGGTCTTTATTACATTCATTAACATTTGCTACGCCGCTCGGTAGTAAGTAGTGGTACCATAGGACTTGACAAATCCCATTCCTGACATCCCGGGTTTGTTTGGATGTAAGGAATGACTGAATCCGAAAACATTACTTTTGATAACCTTGACTGAAAAGGTTGTCTGACTGTCTCAAGGCTTGAATGTATGCGTTAACTTACCACATAAATGTTTGTATCAATGTAACATGCATTACTATACAAAACATAACTTTTTGATATATTCAAAATACTTTGTTTTGTACATTTTTACTTATGGTTTAAGTGGTCTTATTTTACTTACCATACATAACATTTGATATACATTACTTGACTACTTTTGGACTTATAAACATTTGATATGGTTTATACAAGGACTTTTGACTATTGGTTTAGACATAGACTTTATACATTGGTGGTTTGTTTAAGTGACTTAAGTGACTATATGTGAGTAATATGATACAAGCATGGTGGATACGCCGCTGGTACTTCCTATATATAAATGTTTGTATTATATTACATATCATAGCGTTATTTAAATCATTCATGTTAGACTTATACATTTTATACAAGGAACATGTTTTCACAAGACTTTGGTTTACAATACAGTTTATTTTATACAACTCATTTTACATGGTTATTCATTTAACTATACATTATTCTCTTATTTATACATATCAACTGAACTTAATGCTTTTCAAGCGATTTACAAAACAAATCAAATTACAAGGTTCATGACTAAACATTTTCTCAAACTTAAGTCATGAATCTTATTTTCACAAACCTATGTATCTCACAGGCATTTTTATGCTGACGTACCTATTTTCACATGTGTTTTCAGGAGCTTTTCCATAGGATGTTGATCAGGACACTAGGGCGGACCTGTGCCTTAGAGACTAAAAACGACGATAGACTTTGTTTAATTATGTTATAAACTCTGTATTTCCTGTGTTAAGACAATGTAACTCTTGTTTAATAAATAAAATACAACTTTGTTTGCCATGGATTTGAAACAATTATTTCTGTTACAACACTCCCCGACGTTTTCCGCCACGTCTTGTATGTCATACGTGGTCGGGGTGTGACAGAAGAGTTGGTATCAGAGCCAATGGTTATAGGGAATTAGGTTATTAGTAATGCTTTGACCTAGACTATAACTTTTCTAGGACCCTAACACAAGTTATCTTGTGTTTAGATCTTAAAACATGCACATCACCTATCCTTAGGTGATTATCAGAACAAAAGCCAAAAATTTTCCGAAGCGATTTTTGAAAAACAATCATCTGTTTTTGGATGATTTATTACAAGGTTTTGAACCCTCTATTGTAAGGTTTTGAACCCTCTATTGTAAGGTTTTGAACCCTTCTAGTTTGATTAAATTTTTGGCCTTGTGCCTTCAAATTTTCAAAATCTCGTCAACGTTTTGGGTCTTAAATAATGTGAACATGTGCAAACTGGAAGGGTGAATGCCTGTATTCTGGGTTTTCTGTCTAGGCAAGCACTTCGTATACATCTCAACCAGACGCGAGACCAATTGTGCTTACCTGGGAATTCTTGGGATGAGTGTTCACTTATAGGCGAGCATGTCTTCGAAATACATTATTTTTTATCCATTTACTTTGATTAGTCACTGTGTGTCGTTTGTTTACTTTGTGATACGGACAAATGACCACCATCTTTGCTTTTGTTGATTTCGTTTCATCTCATTTCTCTTCATCCAATCATCTCAGTCGTTTCTTTACATGTTTTCCTCTTTTAGAATGCCTCCTCGACGCGAGAACCAGATAGCAACTGCCGAGCTGGCAGAAATCATTGCGCAGCAGATGGCTGCCCAATTCCCAAATCTCTTTGCTCAATGGCAACAAGCCAACAACAACAACAATGCTCCATGCAAATACAAGGATTTTAACTCGGCTAAACCACTCAAGTTTAGTGGTTCTGAGGGAGCGACTGGGCTTCTTCAGTGGTTTGAGAGCATTGAGAATACTTTTCGCCACGTGCAGTGTCTTGAAAATCGCAAAGTCGAGTTTGCTTCAAGCGTATTTCAGAAGAGGGCTTTGACATGGTGGAACGGGGTTATGAGGGACCAAGGTGCAGAAGTTGCTCTCGCGCAGACATGGGCTGAACTTAGAGCCCTTATGATGAGGGAATTCTGTCCTCGTCATGAGCAGCGAGCTTTGGAGAAAGAGTTTGATAATTTGAAACAAGATAGTGGTGAGCACAGGGCATATACTGACAGGTTTGAGGAGTTGAGTCTGCTTTGCCCAACTATGGTTACCCCACTCGACAAGGCCATCGAAAGGTACATCAACGGCCTACCTGACTCAGTGCAGGACATCCTTACTGGTAGTGACCCTGCCACACTCCGTCAGGCGATCGAGTTATCAGCGACACTGACTGAGTCGCAGGTTCGTAAGGGAAAGCTGCATAAGAAGGGTGACAAGGGTAAGAAGCAGGCATCTGACAAAGGGGATGGTAAGAAGGGTGAAAACAAGAATGGGAAGAATTCTGGTTCCTCAAAGAATTCTAGGAAGTGAAAGGCTTCCCAAAATTTTGCCGTTACTGCACAGGCTCAAGCTGCACCAAATCAGCCTGCGTAGCCAATAGCCAAGAAGCCTTATTTTGGCAATGCACCTTTGTGCAATAGGTGTAACGGCCATCATCAACCACATCTCCAGTGTCGTCAGTGCACCAACTGTGGAAGACCTGGTCATCTTACTGCCAACTGCCGCATTCCTGTTAACCAGAACCAGGCAGTTCATAACCAAGCTCAACAAGTTGCTCAGCCTCTTGCTCAGCAACAAGGTCAAGCTGCACGACCTCATTTTCCTCCTGGTTCGTGCTACAATTGTGGGGATCTGACCCACTACAGGAACCGGTGCCCAAGGCTAGTCAACCAGAATCCGAATCAGGCTCCGGCTCGAGGCCGAGCCTTTAACATGAATGCCCAAGAGGCGCAGGCAGACGATAATGTGGTGAACGGTACGTTCTTTATTAATAATCAGCCTGCATCTGTTCTTTTTTATTCTGGTGCCGACAAGAGTTTTGTGTCATTGTCTTTTGAGCCAATGCTTCGCGTGTCTAGAACGAAACTAAGTAAATCTTTGACAGTAGAGGTTGCTAGTGGTGAACCCATTGTTCTTGATTCTGTTCTTCACAACTGCCAGTTGAACCTTAACGACCATCTTTTTCCTATTGACCTCACGCCTATGCAACTTGGAAGCTTCGACGTCATTGTGGGTATGGATTGGTTATCTAAGCATCACGCAGAGATAGTTTGTTCTGAGAAGATTGTTCGTGTGCCGCTTTCGACATGCGAGATCCTACAGGTTCAAGGTGAGAAACCGTCTGGTGGTCTCAAGCTCATGTCTTGTTTTAAAGCTCGGAAGTATCTGCGGAAGAACTATGTGGCTTTCTTAGCACATGTTACAGAAGATAAAGGCAAGGGTAAGTCTATTTCAGATATTCCTGTCGTTCGGGATTATTCTGGAGTTTTCCCTGAAGATTTACCTGGTCTACCTCCAGCACGCCAAGTCGAGTTTCGCATTGATCTCGTACCTGGTGCAAATCTCATTGCCAGAGCTCCATATCGTCTTGCGCCATCTGAGATGCAAGAGTTGTCTAAGCAGCTTCAGGAGCTCTCTGACAAAGGTTTTATCCGTCCTAGCTTTTCACCCTTGGGTGCTCCCATTCTTTTTGTCAAGAAGAAGGATGGATCTTTTAGGATGTGTATCGATTATCGTGAGCTTAACAAGCTTACCATCAAGAATCGATATCCCCTACCTCGCATTGATGATCTCTTTGATCAGCTACAGGGCGCTTCTTATTTTTCGAAGATTGATCTACGGTCAGGGTATCATCAACTTCGGGTGCATGAAGAAGATATTCCCAAGACAGCGTTCCGTACTCGGTATGGGCACTATGAATTCACAGTCACGCCATTCGGTGTAACTAATGCTCCTGCTGTTTTCATGGACTTAATGAATAGGGTCTGCAAACCTTATTTGGATCAGTTCGTCATTGTTTTTATTGACGACATCTTGATTTACTCTAAGACGCGAGCTGATCACGAGCAACATCTTCGTCTTACTTTGGAACTCCTAAAGAAAGAGCAACTTTTCGCCAAATTCTCCAAGTGTGAATTTTGGCTTAAAGAAGTTCAATTTTTGGGGCATATTATCAACGAACAAGGTATTCATGTAGATCCCTCCAAGATCAGTGCGATTAAGGATTGGGATACACCTTCTACTCCTACTAAGGTTCGTTTTTTTCTTGGTCTAGCGGGTTATTACCGCCGCTTCATTGAAAACTTCTCAAAGATTGCAGTTCCTCTAACTGCTCTAACTCAGAAGAACAAACCCTTTTATTGGGGATTCAAACAAGAGGAAGCTTTTCAACACTTGAAGCGGAAGCTTTGCGAGGCGCCTGTTCTAACTTTGCCTGAGGGCAATGATGATTTCGTCGTTTATTGCAATGCATCTAAATTAGGTCTTGGCTGTGTTCTGATGCAAAGGAACAAAGTCATAGCATATGCATCAAGGCAGTTGAAGATACATGAGAAGAACTACACCACTCATGATCTTGAGTTAGGTGCAGTTGTTTTCGCTCTAAAGATCTGGAGACACTATTTGTATGGTACAAAATGTGTGGTTTTCACTGACCACAAAAGTCTTCAGCATATCTTCAATCAGAAAGAACTCAACATGAGACAACGACGTTGGGTTGAGCTTTTAAACGACTATGACTGCGAGATTCGCTACCATCCTGGTAAGGCGAATGTCGTGGCCGATGCATTGAGTCATAAGGAACGTACTAAGCTTCTTTGTATACGTGTTCAATCTGTTATTCAAGCTCGATCCGATATCCAAGCACGCATTTCTCAGGCTCAACAATCTTGTGTTTCACAAGGTGTGATGGATAAGGAATTTCCCTATCACATAACACCTGCTCTGGAACTGAAGGACAATGGATTGTATTACTTCATGGACCGTTTGTGGGTCCCAAGCCAGGATGATCTTCGTACCTTGCTTATGGATGAAGCCCATAAGTCTCGTTATTCTATTCATCCGGGCTCAGATAAAATGTATAAGGATCTTCGTATTCAGTATTGGTGGCCTGGTATGAAGAAAGACATTGCCTTATACGTATCAAAATGCCTTACTTGTCTTAAGGTTAAGGCTGAAGATCAACGTCCTTCGGGTTTATTGGTGCAACCAGAGATCCCAGTTTGGAAATGGGAAAACATTACCATGGATCTTGTTACCAAACTCCCGCGCACAAAGAAAGGTCATGATGCCATCTGGGTAGTCGTTGATCGTCTTACTAAGTCAGCGCATTTCTTGCCAATCCGTGAGGATTTTCCTGCTGACAGACTTGCTCAAATCTATGTGGATGAAATTGTGGCTCGACATGGTGTTCCTTTGAACATCTTTTCTGACAGAGATGCTCGTTTCACTTCTCATTTTTGGAGAACCATGCAATCTGCTATGGGGACCCAACTTAATCTGAGCACAGCTTATCATCCGCAAACGGATGGTCAATCTGAAAGAACAATCCAGACTCTGGAGGATATGCTAAGAACTTGTGTGATCGATTTTGGTGGTAGTTGGGATTCACATCTTAATTTGATTGAATTCTCCTACAACAACAGTTATCACACCAGCATCAAAATAGCTCCTTTCGAGGCTCTATATGGTCGAAAATGTCGTTCACCAGTCTGCTGGAATGAGATTGGCGAGGCTCAACTTACTGGACCTGCCCTCATTTTAGAGACAACTGACAAGGTCAAGAAAGTTCGCGATAACCTTCAGACAGCTCAAAGCCGTCAAAAGAGTTACGCGGATCCAAAACGCAAACCCTTGGAATTTCAGGTCGGTGATCGAGTATTACTTAAGGTCTCACCTTAGAAAGGTGTGATCAGATTTGGAAAGAAAGGAAAACTTGCACCTAGATACGTTGGACCATTCAAGATCGTCGAAAGAATCGGAAAGGTAGCCTACAGACTTGAGTTACCTCCTGAACTTGGAAATGTTCATCCAACTTTTCACGTATCCAATCTCAAGAGGTGTTTAGCTGATGAGAACCTCCACATACCGCTTGACGAAATTCGTGTTGGCAAAACACTGAAATTTGTTGAGAAAACAGTGGAAATCATGGAACGTGAAGTCAAGTGGCTTAAACGCAAGCGCATTCCTTTGGTCAAAGTTCGCTGGGAAGCTAAACGTGGACCCGAGTTTACTTGGGAACGCGAAGATCAAATGAAAGCGAAATATCCACATCTTTTCCCACGAGTTTCCTCTAAATAAATTTCGGGACGAAATTTCCACAAGTAGGGGAGACTGTAACAACTGTGTTTGTAATCATTGTGAACAGTTCCACTATCAATAAAACAATGTTATTTGATCCCAATGTTTGTTTGGTTGTGTTTTACATTTTTCATGTTTTGACTTTTATGTAATTTCAAACTCTACATCGCTTTCTGGAAGAGTTATACGCAAACTGATGCGTAAACGTACTCAGTTTAATGCGACAAATACTCCGGAACATCAACATATACTCAACATACCTTAAATAACCTTTACATAACTTAGAAATAAGTTTTAAAGGCTTTGGTATGGCAAAAACAAGTTAATTCGTTTACAGGGACTAAACTTGACAAACTGCGAAAGTATGCCAATTTGAACTGTAACGAACATTCCGGAACATGACCATAAGTTAAACATACCATAAATATCCTTTACATAGCTTAGAAATAGGCTTTGAGGGGTTCGGTATGCTAAAACAAACTTTTGGGTCATTCAAGGACTAAAAGTGTCAAAAAGTGCACAAGTTTGCACTTTCGCGCATAATTCACGTTCTGAATACATCCGGACATCCAAAAATTTATGTAAGCATGACTATATTATGCTTTAGTGTTTGGCTTGCCAAAAATCCATTCGTTGCGTCATTTGGATCGTTTTTCGCGCTTGTGCGCATTCCGTCGTAAATAAGCGAACATCGCGTTCGTACGACCAAACGAACCATCACCCGGCATATTTTTGAGCATGTTTCATGTCCAAAATGTTTAGGCAACATTTTAGGGCCTTAAAGTTGGCTTTACGGGCCTTAGAAGTGTCGGAAATGGCCTTAAACACGTGCAGGGGCTGAAACTGCCATTTTTGAAAGTTGTATGCAGATCAGAAGGGCCAGGCGGCCCGCATTATGTTTGACTGATCCTGAAGCGGGCCTCGTCCGACTATCAGACCAGATTAACTGCATTTAACAGCAGTTTGATCTTCACCCACACATTCCCAATTGCTTAGTCAGATGATAAGGACCATTTTTAGGCACCATAACTTTCCAACACTTGTACGGATGCGATTAAAGCACGGTTTTCATGAAACGATCTTAACGGTTACCCGAAAACTATAAATACCCCATGCCCCCCATTGCTCAAATCACTAGAATTTTGATTTGAGAAACTCTAAGTTGAAACTATTGTTTCATACCTGAGATATTTGAATCGAAATTAGCATTCGGGGACCCTTCGTAAGTATTCTTTCGTTCTTTTATTGCTTTTCGAGTCTTTCGAGTCTGAAAGTCAAACTTTGTTTGACTTTCTACATTGACCAGTTTATGGTCAATGCGAAGTTCGTTTGAACTTCGCAACGTGAGTGTAATCACGTTGGTTATAGTCCCTTGGGACTATGCCTACTGATTACCACGTTGTCTAGGGTCGTAGGGTAAGCGATCTAATAAATCGCTTATACCTTCGAACCCGACCCATTTGGTCGATCATTAGGATCCGACCAAACACATTAGGTGACCATAGTAGGTAGGGAATAACCTTCCGAGGTTATACCCTATGGTCACATCGTTTGAGTAGTTGTATGATAGGTAGTTTATATGCCTTAGGTAAATTTCCAGAATACCCTTTTCATGTATAATTGGTAATTAAGCATATGTAACCTAAACCTTTGTCACATAACTGATTATGTAACATGTTTAGGCATATTCTACTTGTCATAGGACTAGTTAGGCGGTCCGAACGCGTTTCACGCGAACGACGCGTTAAAGTAGCATAAGCTACCTAAACGGGTCGTAATGGGTCGTAAACAATTATGTTAGGTTTCATTTAGTATGTAGGCTTTGTTAAACCAAATGACACGAGTCTCTACACTCGTTTGGTTTACGAACCCTCATGCTACCCGATCTTCCGATTTAGGTCCGGTTTATTAACATAGTTACCTATATTAGGTGCCGTTTGATTCCGTGATCACTATCATTGTTTGATTATCACTCCAGGACTACTGAGTAATCACAAGTGAGTACATAGACCCCTCTTTTACTGTTTTCCAAACTGTTTTGGGGTGAAACACATGTGCCTACTTGTTACTTTCCTGCTTTCCTATTTACACATCATATACCGGCTATGTTTGTTAGTACATTATAGTACATGATTTCATTACATTTCATGCTATGTATGTCCATTGTGTGCATACTTAGTACATTGTTTTATATTACATTTCTGCTATGTATGTTGACTGATAGCATGCTAGCACATTGATTTACATGACTTTTCTGCTTTGTATGTTAACTTAGCATACTTAGTACATTGTTTTCATATAACATGTTCACTTTTGCAATGACATTTGGTTTGCACAAACGGGTCTTTATTACATTCATTAACATTTGCTACGCCGCTCGGTATTAAGTAGTGGTACCATAGGACTTGACAAATCTCATTCCTGACATCCCGGGTTTGTTTGGATGTAAGGAATGACTGAATCCGAAAACATTACTTTTGATAACCTTGACTGAAAAGGTTGTCCGACTGTCGCAAGGCTTGAATGTATGCGTTAACTTACCACATAAATGTTTGTATCAATGTAACATGCATTACTATACAAAACATAACTTTTTGATATATTCAAAATACTTTGTTTTGTACATTTTTACTTATGGTTTAAGTGGTCTTATTTTACTTACCATACATAACATTTGATATACATTACTTGACTACTTTTGGACTTATAAACATTTGATATGGTTTATACAAGGACTTTTGACTATTGGTTTAGACATAGACTTTATACATTGGTGGTTTGTTTGAGTGACTTAAGTGACGATATGTGAGTAATATGATACAAGCATGGTGGATACGCCGCTGGTACTTCCTATATATAAATGTTTGTATTATATTACATATCATAGCGTTATTTAAATCATTCATGTTAGACTTATACATTTTATACAAGTAACATGTTTTCACAAGACTTTGGTTTACAATACAGTTTATTTTATACAACTCATTTTACATGGTTATTAATTTAACCATACATTATTCTCTTATTTATACATATCAACTGAACTTAATGCTTTTCAAGCGATTTACAAAACAAATCAAATTACAAGGTTCATGACTAAACATTTTCTCAAACTTAAGTCATGAATCTTATTTTCACAAACCTATGTATCTCGCAGGCATTTTTATGCTGACGTACCTATTTTCACATGTGTTTTCAGGAGCTTTTCCATAGGATGTTGATCAGGACACTAGGGCGGACCTGTGCCTTAGAGACTAAAAATGACGATAGACTTTGTTTAATTATGTTATAAACTCTGTATTTCCTGTGTTAAGACAATGTAACTCTTGTTTAATAAATAAAATACAACTTTGTTTGCCATGGATTTGAAACAATTATTTCTGTTACAACACTCCCCGACGTTTTCCGCCACGTCTTGTATGTCATACGTGGTCGGGGTGTGACAGTCATCATGGATTGGACCAAACAAACTAACAGACAACATAAACATAAGCTATACTAAATGCATTCTGCACACACGCAGTAGCAATTACATTGAACATTACGAAGTAAATCGCATACCGAGTCAAGACAGGAGGATGTCTTGACTACGGCCTTCAGTTCGTAGCCGAGTTGAACCGAGTCGAGCCGTATCCACATAATATGTATCAACAAACTCCCCCTTGGATGCTGCTCGCGAGGTTCGTAATCTCGTTCTCCATCTCTTGATGGTTCTTTTTCTCGGAAAGGATCTTCAAAGTCTTCACATGTCACACATAGAAAGTGTATCAACAAACTCCCGCTTTTATCTAGGAAGTGTATCAATAAACTCCCCCTTTGATTATGCTCGTGAATCTTTTGATTTTCAACACTTGAGATCCTTGTGGTGTTAATGATTGATCAGCGGCAACTCGATCATCTTTATCATTTGAGTGCCTTCACTTCGTGTCTTCATTCTGAAGCTTATCATCGAACATGTTCTCTTCGCCTTTAGCCTCTGCACATGCAAGAAAGCTAAACGCGTAATGAGAACAACTGCTTGGAATATAGTTAACATAAACAAATAACACACATGTGACCATGTTTTCAACTACCGTCCGACAATTTGTTTGAAAAGTTAATAGATTTTTCAGTTTTGATTATTAACTTTCAAAACTTGCAAACTCTGACCGTTTATGAAGATTCAGTCGTTTTGGTTTTCATTCAAATTTTAGGCAACGAAGACTTGAGTTCCAACATCGGTTAATCAAAACTAAAGCAGAAATAAAATATTTTTGACTTTTATAAAGTTTATATTAAAACACACCTAAAATCTTTTTGGTATTTTGAATATTTCAAACTTAAAGACTGAAAGCAGTAAATAAATATATACAGAGTTGCAGAAACTAAGAAAAGTAAATATATACAAACATTCTTTTTACGAGTTTCGAGGGTAAGAGAATCATATCAGTGTACGGTCACGCTAAAACACTCTTGTTGTTCTTTTTGTTAACAATTAGATAAACATCCTATAACGATTATCGGTATTGTTATCCACATAAGCTCAACTTATCAAATGTAATCATGGCGAGCGGATACATTAAGGTATGATTTATACTTACCGACCGGTGTTCATCCACATCACGACACATTCCCGTATCAAGGTATGCATGAGGGTTCATCTTACTAGTGAGTATACCATTTATCATCTGTTTTGCCGTATATGAAAATGTGAGAAACTTACTTATTTTGATGAAAACAAGCCCTATGTGATAGAATCACTTATTGATGAGGAACTTGATTTTCAGATGCATGAAGGTCACAAGAGCAAGTCCGTGAACAGGTCAGTACTTTCGTACAGCAAAGAGACGAACTTGACTTCCGGATAAATGTGATATATTATCACTTGTTTTTGTGGACATGTGATTGTTGATCACTTATTGAGGTCGTATGCAGTATGTACACGTATGTATGATATCATGGAAGATCTAGACTTCGTCTCCGTTTGTTTCGGTAAAAGAAACAACCATGATACCCAGATGATAAACAGCATAAAGACCACATATCTCAGAACCTCGGCAATCTCTCAAACGAAATTTCGGTACTAAGACCATATGCCAATGAGTGGTTCTCACCTGGTCTTCAGTCGATTTAAGTTTATATCACCCTGCACACTTTAAGATGATTGTGAGCCTACATATACATCTTATATAGAGCTGCTTAACATTTTTCATTTTGCATTTCAGTTTTAAAGAGGGTTAGACAGACTACTGATGTACTATCATTTTCTCTTTTGCTTGCCAGGAAACTCGTTTTTTTTTTCTATTGTTTTTGAGTTTTGAAATTTTTCGATGTTTTTGAATTTTCAAATTTTGGAATTACTCCCCCTAAAATCAACAAACTAAAAATAAATTTTAGAAACACAAAGATATTTAGAAAAACGATTTTCCGATGTCGGTTAACTCATGTTTTACCTCAATGCCGTTTACCAAAATTAATTTTAATCAGAATTGATTTATCAAATTTTGGAAAAATCAGTTGGCACGTCGGTAATCGGTGTGGACCAAAACAACATTGACGAGTTTCATATTGAAACAATCACGTGTGAAGTGATATTCGAGATCAATGTGTTAGGTCAAAGAGTGTTGTATGAGAGGATAATAATTCATAAAGCAGCTTAAATATCGACAAGTATAGGAGAGATTAGAAATTTAAAACCGTATCCTACAACTGCTTCGTGCATTGTCAGGAATCTGAGTGCTCTCCCAAGCAGGATATCCACCCGATGTGAACTTCAAAGTCGATTTTGTAGCTACTGAGAAATCTCTTCACAGCAACAAGATCATAGACCTCTGGGTCCGGCTGGACTTCCACATTGCACCAGCGAAGGTCTTTGTTTTTCTCTTTCAGAAGTAGTGTGCGGTTGTTCAATCCACGCCAAGGCATCCGCACACCCGGTTGGTTTGTTCAACAAACACATTTTCTTCAATCACACCAAAGAGAAAAGTACACTGCACGTTCATCTTGTTAATTTTGAACTTCAGACGTGCTGCAGGTGCGTATATTTCATTGGAATCTTTCATGTCGACCCGATCAAAAACCATAACAACCAAATTTTGGCACATATTTCATCTTGTCGAATTTTTCAACTTCATTCAACCACATTCTTTCATCATACATATTTGTCTTCTTTTCTCCTCTCTCCATCAAAGGCAACAATATTCTCCTTGGATACAACAATGTTTCGGAGCCTTATGTCGCCGATCTTGTGCATGGACGCTCCACTATCAACAATCCTAAGACTATCAATAGTTCCTCCTGGAACATCCTACACACTCATTCAGAGATTAGTTGGAGAGGGGGACCCAAGCCTTCACAGACTTGGGTTGTCTGTCATCAACGAGAATTGTAACATCCATTTCCCGATGACTCGGAATTGATGTAGCTCCCCCTGAAAAAATTTCCGATTTTGGTTTCCAAATCTGTTTTTGTTTTTCATTTTTAATTTCTAACTTAACAGACTGCATTTGGACAACCTCCGGTTTTAAAACCTTTTCAACTTCTTTTCGTTGTTTCTTTTTCTGTTTCATTTCCTGTTGTTTCACAAGATGAGGGTCCTGTCTTGGTGAAACAGATCTTTTATGGTAATTGTTACCATGGGGAGCATCAACCTTTGCCTTTCCTTTCGTGAGATATGGACAGTTTCTAACAATGTGCCCATACTCACCACATTCAAAGCATGATCTCCGCTCAACAAACCTCAGAGTATCATAACTGTAAGAACTTGATGATGAACTTCGTGATCTTGAGGTACTTGGTCCTACATCACAACCATTTGTATGTTGTATGTAATTGTTTTGACTGTTTCTTTTCAAAATTTTACTTTGTTTAACAAAATCCGTGTTGGATTTGTTTTCGAAAGTTTCAATTTTATCAGTCCCTCTGGATTTCACAAAGTTTATCTTCTGTATCGTTTTCTTGTTTTGGCTCTGTTTGCCTTTTCCATTTCCTTGGCCAACGTGATTTTGCTTTCGTTGATTGTTTTGTTTTTGCAATTTTTGATTCCCATATTTCTTTCTAACTTCGGATTTTGGGATAGGAGCACACTGAGTTACTACAACTCATGGGCTCGACTTTCCCAAAAACTTAATAGTAGAGTCTTCGAAAACTTTATCAATCAAAGATTGATTGACATTTTTTATAGGGAAATCCTTGTCTGAATATATTTTATCAGATCCAATCAACATGTAAAGCAAGTTCACGCTTTCACAGCTTCCCGATGAGGATTCAACAGACTTGGCTTTAGCAGTCACAAACGGTTTTGCAGGTGGATCACAAAGAATGTAAGTTTCGAGAGGTATGTTTTCCTCTTTTGTTACCGTTTCTGACTGTTCAGAGTTAGTATCCTCGGATTCATCATCTAACGAATCAGCATCCTCAACAATGACTGGAGGATCCTGATTTCGTTCAGCTGTTGACACTTTCGCATCTTCTGATTCATCCGAATCTGAGGATACTTGCTTTTTGTAACCTAGCCCAAATGTGAATTCCTCAAGGCTCAATGAAACTGAGGGCTCAAAATGAGGTTTATTTTCCTCATCAGGCATCGATGAATAATCGTGTTTAATAGGTGGTGGACACTTCTTATAACCTATGCATGTGACATCAGTTTTCTTTTTCTGAACATCAATGATGTGATCCAACACATAGCTAGAGCTTAAATAGCTGTCTAACTTGAGTCGGATCGCCTCACTTTCAGTTTTAACACAAGCCATTTCTCTTTGCATTATCTCGAGCCTATTGATGTAAAGGTTTATTTCAGTTTGTTTTCTTGAAACCATTTTTGTTAGCTCGGTCTTATCTTGTTTTAATGTTTCAATTATCTTTTTAAATTCCTTTTCATAATTTTCACGAAACATGTTGGCCTCTGTGCATTTTGAAAGATCCACGATCAAATGTTGATTGTGGATAAATGTCACATCATATTTGCTTTGCAAATCGTCACATCATATTTGCTTTGCAAATCGTCATATTTGCTTTGCAAATCAGACAATTTAACATTTAATCCAACACACCTATCACAACTATCAGATTTTGATTCATCGACACGTACCTGACTGGAATCACTCTCAGATGTTGACCTATCTGCATCAGAATCAACAACCTCCCTTGATGATTCACATTAAGATCCATCCTCGCTTGAACTTGAACTTGAAATTGTAACATCTTCAACTGAACTACTATCATGTTCAGAACTGTCATCGTTTCGCGATGATTCACCATTGATGGTATCTTTGACAATTTTAGCATAAAACGCCGTTTTTGTTTGACTACAGTTCCTTGGATCAAGAGATGATGGTGCTACAGTAGAACGATGGCGCTGTGCAGCAACTGGTGGTAATGGATATCCATACAAATCGGTGGTTGGGACACAGCTTGCTGGTAACTTAGCAACTGGTACTAGATCACCATACAAATTTCTTGCCATTTTTGGTTCACTTTGATGTTGGTTAGTAACCGATGCCCACATTTCTGCCGTAATTTTCTGTGCGGAGGATTTGGATGAAGACCAAACTGAATTCATATTGGATGAATAAACTTGAAAACCTGATCAAAAATCTCAAGACAAAGTGTTATCAATGAGATAAAAGTCTTCTGTTAATAATATGAAATGATATGTGACGAAAATAAGGGTTTTTGTCGCTGAAATGTTTGATTTTGTCACTTCTGATTTCGTCGCTGAAAGGCTTGATTGACACTTCTGATTTCGTCGCTGAAATGTTTGACTGACACATCTGATTTCGTCAGGAAAGGTGATTTCGTCGCTGAAAGGTGATTTCGCCGCTGAAAGGTGATTTCGTCGCTGAAAGGTGATTTCGTCGCTGAAATGCCTTTTATGACGAAATCAGGGGCTGTTTTTGTCGCTGATGTGTTGATGAGCTGATTTCGTCCAGGAGCTGTGATGTTTGACGAAAACAAAGGTGATTTTGTCCAAGAGTGGAGTGATTTCGCCCAGGAGTGATTTCCTCCAATAGTGTTTTCGTCCAGTAGTGATTTCGTCCAGAATGTTGATGACGAAATCAAGTGTTTTCGTCTGAAGATAGATGTGAGACGAAAATGGGGTGTTTTCGTTGAGGGCTAGTGGACGAAAATGGGGTGTTTTCGTTGACAATTTCAACTAGACAAGACAAATGAGATATTTTCAAATCCTTATCTTATCCTCTGACAACAATAAGCCCAAATTGTCAAACACCTTATCTCTTACACATCCAATTTTTTCATCGTTTCATCATTTGCAAGGCAACTAATTCAAACAAATAATAAACAAACAATATCAACAATAATTCAATAACAAATCAGATCAAACATGGATATTATTCAAGAACAGTTTGAAGGCCACAAAGAAACTTTATGAAGATCTGATCAAACTAATGAGTTTTCCAGCCACCGGAAATTTTTCCGAATACAATTTTTGCGTAAATGATCAATAAAAATCCTTTCTTACCATGTATAAATGAAACATAACAAGATTTTTATAAACACAATCAGCAAAAACACAAGATTTTCAAAGATTTAAACCTGATTTTTCTGAAAATATAAACTTTTTTGTTTCAAAAATCAAGAACAAATCTGGAAACACATGAAAATCTACTTGGTTTAAACAAGGAATCGAGCCAATGCTCTGATACCAATTGTAGGTCCACCCGGAGGATCGAGTCAACCTCTATTCCTATTTTCCGACAAACCCGAGAGTGCGGAATCCAAACGGGTAAGTTAAACCAAGTTACGAACACGTAAAACACAATATTCACCGATTAACACTCCATTGTATTAATCTAGAAAACAGTTACAAAGCAATGTTTACAAGATGCTCTCGTAAACTCTCAGTGTGTGTGTTTACAGTGTGTTCGCTCAAAGAAATCTATTCAGACTTCGCTTCATGTTTCTGTCTAATGTCTGTGCTTATATAGTATCATGATCGACGAAAACCAGTTCTTGACGAAAACCCATTTACGAAATCCAATATCTGGACGAAATCCATTGATTTCGTCCCATGTGTTTCCGTCCCATTTGGTTTTCACCACAAGGGTGTTTTAACCACAAGGGTGTTTTCACCACAGGGTGATTTCGTCCATCAGTTAGGCCAAAGACTTGGGCTTGGACTTTGGCATGTAGGACTTCTTCATATATGGGCTTCTACTTGTGTTGGGCTTCATCATGGATTGGACCAAACAAACTAACAGACAACATAAACATAAGCTATACTAAATGCATACTGCACACACGCAGTAGCAATTACATCGAACGTTATGAAGTAAATCGCATACCGAGTCAAGACAGGAGGATGTCTTGACTACGGCCTTCACTTCGTAGCCGAGTTGAACCGAGTCGAGCCGTATCCACATAATATGTATCAACAGTTCGGAATTCCAAGGCCCATTTGTGACTATTTTTTACGAAAATGAAGTATGTTTTCTTCTACTCGTTACCCGACCGACCATCAATTCCGGCCTGATTACCGGATGCCATCAATTCATTCATTTTTCGGCATTATAAACTTGCCAATCATAACATTTTTTTACAACAGGTTTTGTTAACCTACATCATCGTTTAAGTGATTCCAATTGAAGACCTTAATCTTCGGTCTTTAAAACCCATTCAATCACTTCCGTTTTAAAACGCATTGTGTTTGAATAACGAACCATGTCTCACATTTGAACCTTTGCGCACTCAAATACACAATGAATTTTATCTTTCGCATGCTGCTGTGAAACTCGTCGGACATGAAGAGCTCTGGCCAAGTTTCTTTTGAGCCTTCAAACATCTAAAGAGTAGGTAAATACATGTTTTCTAATAATATAACACCTCCGAACCAAAGCGCTTTATCTGTTATACTTGTAACGAAGCCCGATTCAAGTTCAGCGATTATAGGAAATCAGGGATTTTGTTCTTATATTTTATATTTGGGGATTTAGGGTTTGCTCGACTGATTGTTAAAAAATAATGAAGTAGGCGAGAGTAAGATGGTGGTGGTGGCAGCAGGATGAGGTGGCTGCAGGATGAGGATGAGGTGGTGGTTAAGGTTTTTGGGTCAGAATTGGGGAAGATGAAGTGTAAATGCATTTTTTTGTCTTATTTATTATATATTTAAATAAAAGCATGAATTGATCAAGATACCCTTAAATGAATAAAGTTAACTGAAAATTTTAACCTGTTAGTATTATAGGACGTAGAGTGTAACGAGTTTTGCAAATAAAGAATTATGACTATAATTATTGAAGTTAAAGGTTATCCGTTGCAATCAGATACAAACATAAAGGACGAAAAACGTAATTTACCCTTGTCATTATAGATAATATTTGTGAAAATGTGTTAACACTAGCAGCCACCTGTCACAGGTGGTTGTTGGCTGGTTTGTTTTGTTTTCGTTTTTTTTTTTTTTTTTTTTTGTCTTTTCCTCTTGCTCTAGACGTTATAAATATTTTTTGTGTCAAGCCTCTAGGAAGTTTCCTACAACACAATTGGTTCCATGTTCCTTCTCGTACAATGTACTTCAATGTTCTCAGACTTGGTCTGATCGGTCGGGCAAGAAACGTTGCTTGTGTCGGGCCGGTTCAACTCTTCAAACCGTTTGCACATGTGGCTGGCGGTTTGATCGGAAATTTGCTTAAAGATCGGACCGTTCTAGATGTAAATCCATAAAAAAAACCCCAAAACCCTAAACCAAAAATAAGCTTCTTGTTTGTATACACACTCTGAACACTCTAATGTGAAGAGGAAGTTGTAATGTGAAGAAGAAGAGAGATCTTTTTTCTTTAAATTCCATCGTTTATAACATAATATTTAATTGTATGATCATTCATAGTCTTTTTAATGTGAACTAGGATTCTAGAAATTCTGAATGGTATAGGCAAAAACTAAAAAGTAAAAAGTTGTTTTTTAATCATTAATTACTATTACGATTACTATTTCTTTACTATTAAAAACCATGTATATATTTTATCCACTTAGGGTATGTTTGGTATGGGGTAATAATAGAATATGACTTCTTCAATTCTTCTAGTTCACAAAACAATTGCATCAAAAAAATCTGTCCATACCGAATGGTCGGATACTCTTGTAAATTTGGTGTACGAAGAGAAATCGATGGCTCCAATAAAATAGCATCAATGAGATTTAGGGAGAAAATGATAAGTGGGAGTGAAATGCGGAGTCAAGAAGGAAGAGGGTGGCAATGAAGAGGTGAGTAGAATTTGGTGAGGATGGCGGCAGATATGGGGCGAGTTGTAGTGAGAAGCCAATACAAAAGAAGGGTAAAATCGGAAATAGTTACGAAAAGGAGACGGAATGAAAAAAAAGCTGGAGGTAGGGAGGAATGGTTGAGACATGTTTAGAGGGAAATGCATTCCTTGTGGAATAACTGATTTCATTTCTTAAATCAACCAAACACTTCCTTTTTCCATTACCTTTGAATGGGTTATTACATTCCCTCCTTCATTACCCCATACCAGACGCCTTAAATCTCCTACTATTCTTTCCAAATACAAAATATAAATTTGTGTCTGAAAGATTAAGAGTAATAATAATTTGTTATAACATTTGTCAACTCTTTATTCGAATTTAGCATCCGAGTACATATGAAAGAGTAATTGGCGACGATGGTGGTTGTGGCGGGGATGGTTGTGGCAGTGGTGGTTACGGTGAAGGGGGGGGGGGGGGGGGGCAGACGGTGGTGGTGGTTGAAGTTGGAGATGATAGTGTTGGTATGAGTGGGGAAGATGAAGTGGGTAAGGTGGGTGGTGGGTCTCACATAAATTGTAAAATATTAATTATATATTTTTTAACTTTTTAGTTGCTAATTTGACAGTAGGGGTATTTTTGTCATTTAATATGCACCTAACACCAAAACTAACCCTCATTCACGTCAGGGAATACCCGGGAACGAAATTCAAAAAATTGGGGACAATAGGTGGAGTTTTAGAAAGTTAGGGACTAAATGCGAAAAATAAGCAAAACACAAAAACTATCCGAACATTTTTCTCTTTCTTTAACTTTAAAAACGATGAATATATTTTAGCCTCTTATGTTTTATGTGGTTTTAGATTATATGATTAAAATATTACTTATTTTTGTAAATACTTTTTGACTAAGTTATATATCAAATAGATAACTATATAAATATATTGGGTTATTGGATTTTATCACTTCCAAATATTGGCTATTGGCCGCTGCCACCCCAACTATCACTTTGACGTCCGCCACCCCTCAACTTAACACTTAATGTGTTCTGTTACTGTGTCGTTAACTAATCACTAACTTTTGATCATGTTACTATACTTTTGGGGGTGTCCTAAGATCCCTAAAACCTTCATAAGATCCCTATGACACCCCTAAAAGTATAGTAACAGGATTAAAAGTTAGTGATCAGTTAACGACGTGATGACAGAACACAGTAAGTGTTAAGTTGAGGGTGACGGGCGTCAAAATGATAGTTGTGGGTGACAGCGGCCAATAGCCAATAGTTGAGGGTGATAAAATCCAATAACCCAAATATATATACACACACATAATGACGTCATCCGGTTTATAAATTCGGTCTGACTAGTGGACCACATTAAGGAGACCGGTTCGGCGTCCGATACGATCATGAAAACATTGTTGTACTTGCCTTGAGTTCGAACCTAGTAATGCATAATCTTTTTTTGGCTGAAATTAATATTAAGTTTGTTTTTTTTTTTTTTTCCTGTTTATTTATAGGTTATGAATATTTTTTTTTTTGAAATACATTCATCCTGCGGTGTAGCGCGAGTGAACTTTAGTTGATGTAATGTGTTTTTTTTTTGTGTGTTGATATCATTTCAGTCATGATATGATGTTATTTCTTGGATTCTTTTTACGGTTCCTACCGTTTATTTATGGGTTATAAATAATGTGTTTTTATGTGTTATATTGTTAACACCGTTTTAGTCATGATCTTATTTTTTGGATTTTTTTTCGGTTGCTATAATGAGTGATGATACCGTATTGATCCTTTCGTGATACGAAATGAATCAATTGCAACTGAATTTCCGGCCTGTAGCGTGGAAGATTTTGCTAGTTGATATACAACTAGTGAAGTTCCCCGCGCTACGCAGCGGGGAATTCGAATGTTATCGATTCGTTTCATTTTGTAACGGGATGAGCACGGTACCCATTCCGTTCGTTACTTACTGGTGATTTACCCGCAAACACTTGTGTCGTACCGGTTGGTTATAAAAATTACAAATTTAGAAACAAAGAAAACAACATAAAAGTGAAAAAGAAGAAGAAATAAATCACGGAAAATATTATTAAGAATAATAGACAAAGAAAAAAAAATAATAAATGAAACAATTTACTTAAACTTTTATTTGGCAGGTAATAAATTCTTTTTCCCATGAAGGGCTTCGAACCCGAGACACTCACTATATTTGAATGTTTATACAACCAACTGAATTGCGAAAGTTTTTCTTAGTAGTTTCGCGCAATAATAACTATAAGAGTAAATTACAAAAATCGTCCTTTATGTTTACACTGGATTGCAAAGTATGTCATTTGTCTTTAAAGTTGACGGGATTCATACTTTATGTTTGCAAAACCTTACATATTGTGTCCTTTAGACCTAACTTAGTTAAATTTTAATGTTAAATCAGGACATATCGGTAATTTTACTCATTTATTTAAATATATTTAATAAATAAAAAAAATTAAAACATTCATTCAAAACATACAAGAGAATATATACGGATTATTTCTCTCTCTCTCTCCCTTTTTCTTATCTCTTTCTCTCAACCACACCACCATACCACCACCACCACTGCACCTCCACCACACGCGCACCACCACCATCACCACTGCACATCCACTACCGCAAACACCTCCACCCCTGCTGCACACCCCCACCACCGCTGCACCTCCACTACCGGCGGCCGACCCCCGCTACATAACCTCCACCACCGCCCAACCACCTACATATTCATGAAACAACAACGAGACCACGTGATTCGAATCAATTTATCACATGATTCATCAGTTTTCTTCTAAAATTTAATTCCCTGTTTAGTATCTATACATATAATAAAAGAAACCATTATGGGACACTTGTCATTCATTGAGAGCATCAATAATTTCGTTTTCCTGCCTAATACACATTATTAATTATTAATTATTAATATTAAATATAGGAGATTAGATAGATAATTTTAAATTTCAAATTAATTCATACCTAAGAAAAATATAAATATTATATCATAATTTTATCTGAATGTACATTTAAATTCTAAAATTTGTTTCCAATCCTAATCTATAATTTCCGGATTTCACTTTAATTTGAAATTATAAAAATAAAAACATTTCTTTATGGGACTAATACGTAGCACGATAAAGATGGTAAATTTTAATTATAAAAATAAAAACATTTTTTTATGGAACTAATACGTAGCACAATAAAGATTGTAAATTTTATATATTGATTTTAGTATATTTATCCACTAGGTTACAACCTTTAAAGGTCCTGTTTATCATTGAGTAAATGTAATATATTAAATAATTAAAAAAAACTTTAAGAACCCCACGGGTTGAATAAATGTAATTTTATATGCCAAATAATAAAAATTATATCTTTAAAAGTCCTATTTATCATACGTGTTGAGTAAATGTAATTTTACATATTAAATAATTAAAAAAACATTAAAATCCCCGCGGGTTGAATAAATGTATTTTTATATACCAAATAATAAAAAATATCTTTAAATACCACGTGTATTACACGTGTTGAATAAATGTAGTTTTGTTTGCATATTACCTTATATATTACATATAAAGTAGACCATATCGTAAACACATTTTTTATTTCAGCCCGTGTATTACACGGGGCAATAACCTAGTTTATGATAATATAGCTGTCTTCAAACTTATACACAAAGCTTAATGATTTGCAACCCTTTCTTCACAAAAGTCAACACATTAAACCAGTAACCTAACTTCAAAATCATATATCAACACCATAAAAAAACATCAATCACAAAAGGAAAATGATATCTCTTTACCATAACCATCATCCTGCAAATCTCCTTACTCATCGTTAAATCCCGATCCACTCGACCGACAACACGATGCCTCTGCAAATAAAATCCAATCAAACCCTAACTTTCAAAACTCAAAACACAACATCATAGAAACAATAAAAACAAGGGTAAATTACACTTTTCATCATTTATGTTTGTATCAGATTGCAATGGATGACCTTTAACTTTAATAATTACAGTCACAGTCCTTTATTTAAAAAACCTATCACACCCTACGCCCTTTTACCACAAACGAGGTTAAAATTTCCAGTTAAATATAGCATGTGCCTTGCACATGAGGGTAAGTTAGTAATTTTACTGATATATTTAAAATAGTAAAAATCTTTTTACCAATCCATTTAAAATAGTTTTTTACCCACCACCACCAACCCATCACCACCACCCGCCACCAACAACCCACCACCGTCGCCACCACCAGCAACCCACCAGCCACCATCACCTACTGAAATATACGAACTTGATAATTCTTAAGCTGATCACATAATGTGTTGATTCACCAAAATATATAAACTTGATAAATCCTACCATAGACCCAAAATACATCAAAGAATCATAATGCCTGATGCAACAATTAGTATAGAAAAAGTAATTGTTCGAACCCCTGCTTATTAACCAAAACAGAATTGAAATTCTACCATTAATTGCATAAAACAATATTTATCTTATCAAGAAAATTTAGACACGTGGATAAGATGAATTATCAGAAGCTTAGGCTTTCGATCCTCTAAAATCCAACATCCTTATCAAACCTTAGCCCCAAATCCTTATTAAACCCTAACCCCAAACCATTGGAAGAGAGATATATGTACAGATCCAGTGGATTTCTTCAAGTTCTAGCCCCAAATCTGGTGGGTTTCGATTCTGGCAAGAGAGAGAAGTGATTTCAGATCTAGTCTCACTCTCCCCCCCCCCCATTTGATTCCAATCTCCTTCACCCTATCTTTTTTCTTTTTTCGATCCAAGCATGTTCACCGGCCACCTGATTTTTTCACCCTCTCATTGTTCGATTCAAACATGTTCACCACCTGAACTGTGTTGTTTACGATTAGAACGAGTAGAGATGAAAATTTATGAGAATATGGTGGCGGTGGTTGCTTGGTGCTAGCGATTGTATGGTGAAAGATCTTGGTGTCGTGGTAGCAGGTTATGGTGGGAGAGGGTGAGAAAAAGAGAGAGAGAAGAGGGTTTTATGGATTGTTAAATGCATTGTTATATATTATATTTTTCAAATTAAATAGACGGGTAAAATTACTAACTTAACTTCATGTGCAAGGCGCATGTTATATTTAACTGAAAATTTTAATTATGTTAGTGCTAAAGGACCTACGGTGTAATGATTTTTAAAAAGAAAGGACTGTAAGTGTAATTATTGAAGTTAAAGGTTATCCACTGCAATCCGATACAAACATAAAGGACGAAAAATGCAATTTACCCTAAAAACAACAATCTCATTATCTAACATGCACCAATAGGATCACAAACACTATCATCAGAATCAGCATTGCACTGTAATCAGAAATATTAGAAGAAATATTGAGCCATTTGTGCACGACAATTTCTGGATCTAGACTTGTAGAATGGATGACTGCGACAGAGCTATAGAACGAACGACGGCGGCGGTGGGTCTGGATTTACGGTTTCGACGATGGCGGCTACGGATGATTTTAGGTTTCGACTATGGCAGCTTTTAGGGTGCGATGGCTTTGGTGGTGCGATGACAGAGCTTTGATCGGTGGTGCTATAGGTGATGGTGGCCCTAATTGTATAGAGAGAGAGACAGTTTGCAGAGGCAGAAGGATTTGAGGGAAGAAGAGCGAGTCGATCGAGAGAGAGAGAGGGGGGTATATGAGTTTTTTTTATTATTTATTTAAGTATTTAGGGTAAAATGACCAAAATACCCTTATGTAGGGTCCATTTTGTAACACCCCGAAATCGGGATTGGTAATTAAACCATGTTAATAACAATGAATGGGTAAAATACCGTTAGTGGTAAAAGTAAACCCGGTGAATATTAGGAATTTAATAGATAAACCTAATATTAAATAAAAAGTGAATAAAAGCTTTTGAGGAAATAAAGATAATAAGAGGCCCGAGTTAATTGGATTTAAAAATAAAACGGGTTATGACTTCCCCGAACCCACTAAGTAACTAGGAATATCAACCTAGTTAGTTTAGTGTTGTAAAAAAACAATAAAAGAAACATGAAAGAGATAACCCTTTTTATAAACTATGGAACTAGAGGGACTAAAAGAGGCAAAAGGGAAAGATGTTTTTAATTAAAACAAATAAACACCAAAACACACACATATGTGTGTGTTTGGTCGATGATTTCACAGAGCCAGGAGAAGGGTTCTTCTCAAAACCCTAAACTCACTAAAATCCATCAAAATCCAAGGGAAATCGAGTTGGAAATTGGGGCTTTAACTAAATTCGTGATCACCCAAGCTAGGAGATCATAAGGTATGTTGAATTTCATCATTTGGTGATATCTTGAAATTTGGATGAACATGCATGAACGAAATTCTAGAATGAATGTTGTGTATATGAGTGATATTGGGTTGAATCTATGTCTAGAAACAAACCCTAGATGCAAACTTGTAAAATTATACCATAAACTAGTGATTAGTCAATTAACCAAGTATGAGCCAAGTGGGTTTTGACTAAATAGTGAAGATGATGATATGCATGTGCTTAGAATCATCATATTTGATAGTTGGAGCAAAATACTTGAACAATTTATAAGTTCGAGTGAATGCTCATGTGTGACTTGAATGGGTTTTTTGTACATTATGATGAAACTAGTGTTTTGTTCATATAAATAGGTGTTTGGAATCATGATGTCTATTAATTAATTTGTAGAAGCTGATTATATTAGATGTTCGGATAAATGTCTAATGCTATGATGAAACGGGTTTTTACATGTAGATAGAAACCTTTAGTTCTTGCTTAACAAATGAATAATTAACTTTGATAATCAAAAGCTAAGTTAAATTGGTGTTAATATTAGCATGAACTTAGACTTGAAAAGTAGTTAAAACGGTGGCGTAAGAATAATAATGCCTATCGGATACTTGACATAGTGCTTAAATGAATTGTCGAGGTTTATAATATAATCACTTATGTTAATAGGCAGTTTGACCTTTTAAAGTCAAACTGACCAAAATGAAATCAAATGGTGAATTTTGACGTAAAACCCCTTTAAGATGGAATAGTCATAATTAATGATGAGTAATCTAACCGTCTTACGAATTATGATGATAGTTTGACGGTTGACAAGCTAGGTTGAGGCTTGGAAAGGAAGAGGGCCAAACGAAGCAAGTATGAAGGAAAAGCGTTATTCGGATGCAAGGTAAGTATATCTTACACTAGTTATATATTTTAGAATATCCTTTTGTCGTGTTACGAAAAAGACAATTATGACGTAAGCCATAGTAGGCCGAGAAGTTTTAAGAAATGGAATTATAAGTAAAGTGACCGCACGGTGTAAATCGGAGCGAGTCATGTATACGAGGTGGTAGTAAATGTCATCTCGCTAATATAAATGGTCATTTAGACCAAACGGGTCAAAAGGTGAAATTATCACCCTTGACAATATCGACTAATGGGTTGTCGAGTTGTATGATTTTAGGGAATAAATAGCACATGGATGTTTACAGCGCTATCATTTAGCAGCCACTAAGGCAAGGTATTGAAACAGGTCAATATATTGATCCGAGCCAGGTATGCATTATAACACAACTCATCATGTAGAATTTGGAGTTCTATAAGAATTAGACAAGGTTAAAATATAGATATTCGGTTATCTTTTAGGTAAGCCGAATAAATTGAGTTATGATTATAATGTTTTAGAAGCACATGGGTTTACAAACAAGAACTATAGTTAAAAGGTCGGATTTTGAGTCAAACAAGTATTTAAAGGTCCTTGTAGTGAAAGAAGGATGAAAATTTACCAAACTGCCCTTGTAAGCTAATCCGAAGGAACGACCCTTAAAGGTGGTTCGGAAACGAGTCTTAAGATTAAATAAATGCTTAGAATGAGTATAGGTAGTGAAAGATGTAAATTCTTGGGTCGAAAGACTTTAAATGAGTCTTTGCCGTAAAATGATAATTCGAGGGGTAAAACTCGGAATATATAGATCTCCACATTAAATCCACCACAAATATAGTTGTGGTGGAAGATTACTTGGTAAGAAAGGTGGAAATATAAGGCTAGATACAAATGAAAGCGAATCATGTTTAAAATATACTTAAATACCCTTAACGGGTCGAAATAAGCATACGAGCGAAAACGGGTTAAAAATATATATGAAACCCGCTATTAGAACCTAACATGGTAGAAAATATTGAATTGAGGTGGTTCATGTGAAATAAAGATCAAACAAATATATTTGTTTGATAAATGCGTAAACGGGTCAAAATTTTGTAAAAAGGTAATAAGCCGAAGGCATAAAAGTCTCAAAATTTATTACGCCGGATGTCGGATTTTAAATCCATATGATGGAGAATCAAATTACAATTACGTAGGAAGAAACGGTAGGTCAAACGGACAAGCGGATTAAAAGATACGAAAGTTTTCGTGTCAAAAACGGCAAAATGGAAGAATCAGTTACAGGGGCCACCGTAACTTACGGTGGGCACCGTAACTTACGGTGGGGACTGAAAACGCTACGGCAGTTATCTCCTGCCTTACGGTGGAGTATTTTAAAACAGGAGCTACCGTAAATTATGGTATCCACCTTAATTTACGGTGGACCCTGTACAAAAAATGTATTTTAAATCAGTTTTGTTTCCCGGACTCGTTTAGATACGTTTTAAACCCCGTATGACTAAAGCATTTCATGTTTATGAAATGTAGGTACTTTTTGGATGCCGGAAGACGATCAAGCTCAACGAAGAACCGAACATGATAAAGATACATGCTTCCGCACATTGCCTCGTCATAAATTTTAAACGACGAATCTGATCACGTTATGTCGAATAACTTATGATTAGTAAAAGTTTTAATAAATCCATATTTTTATAGTATATGTAGTCTTAACTACACATCTAATTGTTGGTATTTACATGTAAAACCGTTAATTAGCAACTAGGGTGTTACAAGTTGGTATCAGAGCCTTGGTTTAAGAGATTCAAGTATGGTGGTAAAACTATGCTTGGACTTAAACCTTATGCTCTTAATAAAGATTGGTGTTCGGTTCGATGCTTGATCGCAAATCTGGTAAGTGCATGTATGTTAATCGTTTAGCGTATTAAAGTGTTGTAAACAACACATAGGGTTATAGTGTAATACACGTTACCCCAATTAAATGATAGATATAGCTAACAAAATTTTGTGCGTTGACACATATAGTAGAAAAGCCTTGTATTATGATACGGGCATTTAGTAAAGTTGACATTACTAACTTTTGTGAATATCTTGATTGAAGGACACTTGCATTTAAAGATGACAAGAGTTGAACAAATTAAGGATATGATAGAGGAACGGTCCGAAGTATGACAAGAAGAGCATGCTCACCAAGGGCTAAATCGCGTAACGACCGCGAACAAGGTTAATGGCAGGGAACGCCCGACGGGGCAAGCATTACCAGGTGCACGCTTTTAAATATAATCGCACAAATAGCAATATGCAATAAACAAGTAGAGAATGATTGTTGCATAGGTAAATTAGAAACTTGGAAAACCTGAATAGAAATACATATCCAGGATATTATTTCCAAGAAAACTAAAGAGAAGCGTTACTTACATAGGGCGTAATGTGAAAACTATAAAAAGGTCGTGTATGTCATGTGTTAATCGCTTACTCTGGCCAAGTAAGTAGTGGCATATGATACCATGAGTTTCTTATAGCGGACACATTTACATCCGATGTAGTAAGGGCGGGGTGAATGAGACTAACTTAAAAAAGTACCCAAATGAATCAAATGAGAAAAATATTTGATAATAATGTAAACGCACAGCCGGGTGACGGAAGCGTATTACATTAGGATGATGAGCCCGAGTGAAGGGACAAAGATTAATGTAAAACGATTAAGGTATGCATTGGGAGGGGTGTGCCTGCACTCGAACCCGGAGAATGCAAATATGACTCTTAACGGGCCGATTTTGTAAAATGCCAAACTTGAGAACAAAGTAGGAATATAAAAGCGAAACGAAGTCATAATGCATACCGTAAGGGTTGCAATAATAACTACTTCGGTAAAACACCCGGTTGGTGGGTAAGGATTTAAACACATGCGTAGACCGAGAAACGGGAACTCGGATGGAAAGTTAAAAGACTTGGATTTTGAGTCATGACTAAAAGATGACAAGATGAAGTAAATAGAAGTTTTGATAAATCATGTTCAACTATTTTAAAGTTGAATGTGTCGAACAAAGATTGAAGTTGACATTCATAAGTGATGAATTTTCACATGAACAAGTCAGACAAATTTAATAAAGGATGACACTTGCTAAAGTAAGTAAGCGCGAACCGAATAAATGAAAGTGCGAAACATTAATAAACCTATGTAAAGGAGTTGTAGGCGTTAAAAATATTAAAATAAAAGAACCCGGGTAATGGGACGTAAAGAAGTATAGGTAAGAACCGGGTAATGGTGAGTGTAGGACAGACCGACATGTATTTGACGTTAGAAGTCACAAAGTCGGAAGGATAATTCGAAAGAAAACAATGTAGCCTTAGACTACGGTCAAGGTCAAACGAAACCTGAAAAGTAAAAGTGAATAATTCTAAACATAAAAAGGGGTGCCTTAACGCCATATGCGTATATAAACGTATACACATTTGAATAAAGACTCGAATGAAAGATGATTTATGGGATCATCATAACCTACGGGATACTAATTAGTGTAAAGGTCTACGGGTCCAAAATGATCCACGAATCATGAATTGAAGCAAATGGATCGTAAAGGGGCCTCGCCCTAAAGAGGTGAAAGCTTAAAGAAATAGCCTACAAGGTTAAGTGAAGGAACCTACGGGTCCATAGTGTAAGGTGAGGAGACTTGTTACGATTCCCCGCGTAAAACGAGAACAAGAAGGAATAAATTTTGGACTGTCAATATCCCGGTATGGGTAATTGACAAAAGCTAAAGAGAAGAGGCTAAACTAAAACTTCGGTTTTGGTAAGATATAACGCTTTTACAAATATGAATTCGGATATACGTATAAATGGTAAGCATGAAAGATATAAGTCTTGACACTGATAGGTGCAAGACGATATATCCGAAAAGTGATATTCTTGAAAATAAGAAGCTGATATAAAATTTGGCAGGACGTGACGTGATCACGGTTAAGAAGTGTAACGTGAAGTATAATCACATTAGAGCCGAGCGATGAATATTGCTAAGTTAATTAAACTAGTGAAAATAACGAGATTACGTTATTTCAAGCTGCATTATGCCGTATCAGATAGGTAGATGATTAATAACCAAAAAGATGTTACCATACCTTTCTGGTAAATACTAACAATTGATTAAAATATGAGCAATGCTCAACTGATTATCGAGAGCAAGGGCATTGAGTTTAAACTCAATAAACTATGTAAGAAAGGTTTCGGGGACGAAACCTCTTTAAGGGGGGTAGCCTTGTAACACCCCGAAATCGGGATTGGTAATTAAACCATGTTAATAACAATGAATGGGTAAAATACCGTTAGTGGTAAAAGTAAACCCGGTGAATATTAGGAATTTAATAGATAAACCTAATATTAAATAAAAAGTGAATAAAAGCTTTTGAGGAAATAAAGATAATAAGAGTCCCGAGTTAATGGGATTTAAAAATAAAACGGGTTATGACTTCCCTTGACCCACTAAGTAACTAGGAATATCAACCTAGTTAGTTTAGTGTTGTAAAAAAACAATAAAAGAAACATGAAAGAGATAACCCTTTTATAAACTATGGAACTAGAGGGACTAAAAAAGGCAAAAGGGAAAGATGTTTTTAATTAAAACAAATAAACACCAAAACACACACATATGTGTGTGTTTGGTCGATGATTTCACAGAGCCAGGAGAAGAGTTCTTCTCAAAACCCTAAACTCACTAAAATCCATCAAAATCCAAGGGAAATCGAGTTGGAAATTGGGGCTTTAACTAAATTCGTGATCACCCAAGCTAGGAGCTCATAAGGTATGTTGAATTTCATCATTTGGTGAAAACTTGAAATTTGGATGAACATGCATGAACGAAATTCTAGAATGAATGTTGTGTATATGAGTGATATTGGGTTGAATCTATGTCTAGAAACAAACCCTAGATGCAAACTTGTAAAATTGTACCATAAACTAGTGATTAGTCAATTAACCAAGTATGAGCCAAGTGGGTTTTGACTAAATAGTGAAGATGATGCTATGCATGTGCTTAGAATCATCATATTTGATAGTTGGAGCAAAATACTTGAACAATTTATAAGTTCAAGTGAATGCTCATATGTGACTTGAAATGGGTTTTTGTACATTATGATGAAACTAGGGTTTTGTTCATATAAATAGGTGTTTGGAATCATGATGTCTACTAATTAATTTGTAGAAGCTGATTATATTAGATGTTCGGATGAATGTCTAATGCTATGATGAAACGGGTTTTTACATGTAGATAGAAACCTTTAGCTCTTGCTTAACAAATGAATAATTCACTTTGATAATCAAGAGCTAAGTTAAATCGGTGTTAATAATAGCATGAACTTAGACTTGAAAAGTAGTTAAAACGGTGGCGTAAGAATAATGCCTATCGGATACTTGACATAGTGCTTAAATGAATTGTCGAGGTTTATAATATAATCACTTATGTTAATAGGCAGTTTGACCTTTAAAAGTCAAACTGACCAAAATGAAATCAAATGATGAATTTTGATGTAAAACCCGTAAGATGGAATAGTCATAATTAATGATGACTAATCTAACCGTCTTACGAATTATGATGATAGTTTGATGCTTGACAAACTAGGTGGAGGCTTGGAAAGGAAGCGGGCCAAACGAAGCAAGTATGAAGGAAAAGCGTAATTCGGATGCAAGGTAAGTATATCTTACACTAGTTATATATTTTAGAATATCCTTTTGTCGTGTTACGAAAAAGACAATTATGACGTAAGCCATAGTAGGCCGAGAAGTTTTAAGAAATGGAATTATAAGTAAAGTGACCGCACGGTGTAAATCGGAGCGAGTCATATATACGAGGTGGTAATAAATGTCATCTCGCTAATATAAATGGTCATTTAGACCAAACGGGTCAAAAGGTGAAATTATCACCCTTGACAATATCGACTAATGGGTTGTCGAGTTGTATGATTTTAGGGAATAAATAGCACATGGATGTTTACACCGCTATCATTTAGCAGCCACTAAGGCAAGGTATTGAAACGGGTCAATATATTGATCCGAGCCAGGTATGCATTATAACACAACTCATCATGTAGAATTTGGAGTTCTATAAGAATTAGACAAGGTTAAAATATAGATATTCGGTTATCTTTTAGGTAAGCCGAATAAATTGAGTTATGATTATAATGTTTTAGAAGCACATGGGTTTACAAACAAGAACTATAGTTAAAAGGTCGGATTTTGAGTCAAACAAGTATTTAAAGGTCCTTGTAGTGAATGAATGATGAAAATTTACCAAACTGCCCTTGTAAGCTAATTCGAAGGATCGACCATTAAAGGTGGTTCGGAAACGAGTCTTAAGATTAAATAAATGCTTAGAATGAGTATAGGTAGTGAAAGATGTAAATTCTTGGGTCGAAAGACTTTAAATGAGTCTTTGCCGTAAAATGATAATTCGAGGGGTAAAACTCGGAATATATAGATCTCCACATTAAATCCACCACAAATATAGTTGTGGTGGAAGATTACTTGGTAAGAAAGGTGGAAATATAAGGGTAGATATAAATGAAAGCGAATCGTGTTTAAAATATACTTAAATACCCTTAACGGGTCGAAATAAGCATACGAGCGAAAACGGGTTAAAAATATATATGAAACCCGCAATTAGAACCTGACATGCTAGAAAATATTGAATTGAGGTGGTTCATGTGAAATAAAGATCAAAAAAATATGTTTGTTTGATAAAATAGTAAACGGGTCAAAATTTTGTAAAAAGGTAATAAGCCGAAGGCATAAAAGTCTCAAAATTTATTAAGCCGGATGTCGGATTTTAAATCCATATGATGGAGAATCAAATTACAATTACGTAGGAAGAAACGGTAAGTCAAACGGATAAGCGGATTGAAAGATACGAAAGTTTTCGTGTCAAAAACGGCAAAATGGAAGAATCAGATACAGGGGCCACCGTAACTTACGGTGGGCACCGTAAGTTACGGTGGGGACTGAAAACGCTATGGCAGTTATCTCCTGCCTTACGGTGGAGTATTTTAAAACAGGGGCTACCGTAAATTATGGTATCCACCGTAATTTACAGTTGACCCTATACAAAAAAATGTATTTTAAATCAGTTTTGTTTCCCGGACTCGTTTAGATACGTTTTAAACCGTTAATTAGCAACTAGGGTGTTACACATATTGTCAGATTTGACCATGAAAAGTAACTGAGTTAGGGCTTAAGGACATAATGTGCAAGGGATTGTAAACATGGAGTACTTTTTTTATACTTTTTGAACACAAAGGACACACTTTGCAATCTGGTGTCAACATAAAGGACGAGTTTTGTAATTTACTCTAACTATAATATATACATAAAACGGAAAAGGACAATACGAGAAACAACAAAGCAAAGAAAACCGATGACCAAAATGTAAATTTAAATCGAGGGCAAAATCGTAATTTGGTTGGGAGGAGAAAAACAAAACTAATTGCAAAATTGTAAATTTAAATGGGGAAAATCGTAATTTTGAAGCGATGGCAAAGTTGTAATTTTTTGTTGTGGGCAAAAGCAAAATTTTATTTTGAACCGGAGGCAAAAACGTAATTTTGAACCGATGGCAAAATCGTAATTTTAAAAGGGGGATAAAATCGTAAATTGGTTAGGCCAATGGGGGAGTTACAGGTAGTTGCCTGGCACTATTCACCCATCTTGTGCCTGTAGTCAATGTTTTTAAAACCGGACCGGGCCGGCCGGTCGGACCGGTCCGGCCGGGATCCGGAGCATCTACCGGGCCAGTTCAGTCCATAAAGTCGTTTCAATAATAGCCCAGCGGTCGGGTCGGGAGCCGGGCGGTCGGGTCGGCGGGTCTTCGCTTATGGCGGGGCGGTTGGTTCCTTCAGGCTCCATCTTCAGTTCCAACTTCTTTTTCTCTGTCGCCGCCCTCTATTTTTCTTCTTGCCGCTCATGATTGAGAACCCTAATCATCAAAAAACAACTTGGAACCCTCCTAAGTTTGAAGGCTTAAAGCGATTTCTTTTCCAATGTAATCACTGATCTAACTACGAACACAAGATCTCAACTAGAGATCACAAAGAACAAATTTGATCAAAACCCTAAGAGAGAGAGTGTAGAAAGTGTAACCAGAGAATCTAGAACTTATAGAGAGAAACTATGTTAGGTGTGTGAAAATAATATTTTCTCAGTTATGCTTATATGAATTCATTAATATGCGATCTTTAAGTCTGAAGCATCTAAGCCCAGCAAGCATTCAAGCCCAGCAAGTCTTGTGCAGCAGCCCAGCAAGTCTGTTATAAAACAAAACAAATAAAACTAATAAAAACAACTAAACAGTAATTAATAATAATAAAAGTGTTATGAATCATTGCAATAGTGGATGACAACTAGATGCACAGTAAAAGCGCACAGTAAATGAAATAATTCATTTGAATTATTGACACAGTAACTTCAATAATTCATTCGAATTATTGACGCACAGTACAACATAGTTTCTTTCTTCTGTCTATATAAACTCATGTAATATTATAGTTTTGGTGTACCAAGAAATATATATAAGAAATCATCTGAAAATTCTCTCTACATATCTTCTATATTATTCAGCTTTTAGGCTAGTTTTATAACACGTTATCAGCACGAGCGCTGTCAACCAAGCAAATCAACAAAAGCAAAGGAGCTATTACCATACTCAATGTAAGAATTTCATATATTTAAATATATACATATATATAGGTTGAAAGCCTAAGGGTGCACCAGTGAGTTGTAAAACCATACACCTTTAAGATGATCTTTTAGATCCCGTTTCTACTTTATATATATGTATAGTTATAATATAGTTCTGTGATAAATTAAAATTAGTACAGGGGACCTATTGCTCTGGAGATATAATAATTATGGGACTACTAACATTTATTTATGTACCTAACGTTTTTGTTTATGCATCTAATATTTATTTATGCAATATAACATTTACTAGCTACAGTGAACTGTTTCAAAACGTATCATGGAAGCCTTAACCAAACGTATGGTGTAAGCTTAAATTTTCTTATCTATATAAGAAACTCACTACTCGAGCTAATCTACACATAAGCTACAACTTCTGATAAAATTCAACACATACCCAAAATAACCCGTACCCAAACTTTTCTTAGTTTCAACAAAACCAAATATTCAAATGGAAAATTTTCCAGTAGCATATGCTGAATCTTCAAATGCAGCAAACATTCATCGATTCCTTCGGTTTACTGATTTACCCAATCGTGAGAGGTATAAAAAACTTAAGAATCTTGAAGTTTTTTCTATTAGCGGTATTGATTGGTATCAAATGGAAATGTTTGATCCAAGTGGTTTACTGGCGAGATTACTACCACGTAATACGCCCTGGCGTCGTTTCTTCGACATCCTAGAACCGTCATACGATGAACTTGTATATGAGTTCTTGTCCACTTTCTATTTCAAATATGATAAAAGTCTTACCGATGAATCTATTCATTTTCGACTTTGTGGACAATCTCATAATACGTCATTAACAGAATTCGCAGTTCATCTGGGCATATATACAGATGAAGAAGTAAAACAACCTATTTTACGGAGGCATCAACCTCTTATTCCTCTGAGGAAATGAGAGAATATTGGCTAGGCCATTCATCGAAAGAGTGGTGTAACAATAATAATTCTATGAAATTCACAGACCCTCGTTATCAATATATGCACCGTGTTTTAGCCAACACTATCACGGGGCGCAAGAATAATCAACATAGGGCTAGTGCTACCGACCTTTTCCATCTGCATAGTATTTTTGAGCAAGTTCCTTGTAATATTGCCCACGAGCTTGCTACATATCTTTTAAATCAACAAACAAATCCTCTGAGAAGTCTCATGGGAGGGTCTTACATTACAAAATAGCAAAATCATTAGGTATCTTAAGTAATCAGATTATCCAAGGATTATCCCCACCAAAGGCATCTGGGATTGTAAATTTTAACACTGTTAGGCTAACCTCTGTTCATAATTATACACTAAATCAACCATTCCAGTCGGAGGAAGCTCAGGTTATCTTAGAAAGTACCTCAACACAAAATTTACAACAATCATTGTTGCAACTTCCTCAATCGTCTTTTTATCGATTTGATCTGCAACCACAGCTGCCACCCGTACAAGAACATATTACAACTAACCTATCTTAACCACTAGCACCGAACATCTTACAAAACATCTCACCCTTAGTTTTCGAGGAAGATTCAACGATGCAACAAACTTTTTTTGATGAAAACATGATATTCCAAGAGCAATTAGCATCAGAATCATTTTTGCAATCACCATTACCGCAACAGTTTTTCCAATCACTATTAAACGAAGTAGAACAACAACTGCCACCAATTAATATAACAGAACCATGTACGGTACCTCAAATGAATCTACCTTCAGATTCAATAGGAGTCGAAGTGGCTAGGTTAAACGATCAGATTCGAAATTTGTCTAAACAAATAAAATGGCTGACAGAAAGAAATAAATGGTTGGAAGACATGCTAAAACAAATAGCTAATAGTATGCAACTAACTCTACCACCTTCACCACCTTATGATTCTGAGTCTGAATTTGATTCATTATATGATTAATTTCAAATGTAAGTTCGTTCACATCATAATAGACTATCAAATTATTATGATTAAATAGTTTAATACATACATTCTATTTTGTGTTTTTACCTACAAGTAATACATTTATGATCATAAATAAGAAGTTTATGAATCATAATCAGTTGGAATGACCGGTTAGACCACACCGAGTAAAATGATAATGTGAAATGTATTGAAGAACTAACAGATCCTTCCAGAAAATTATAAACTGTAATTTTTGTTCTCAGGAAAAGTTAATCAATGAAAGTAGGGTGTGAATCCCTAAGTATTCTGGAATAAGCAAATGATATACATATCCAACATGATACCATTTAGTGTTTTAAAAATCGATGCATCGTCTAAATGGTTATCAAATCCACAACCTGAAGTTTTTGTGATTAAGGCTTAGCTAATGTGATAGCAAGCATATTATTCCAGATTGATATAATGATTTTGATAATAAATCAATTTCACATAATGATCATTGCAATACACGTAAAACTTCATGTAGTTTATACATGATTTATTGAGACAATCACTGGATGTGTTTGCTAAGTGTATGATCATGAGAGCAAAAGTTCATGTATCAATTCATATAATGCCAATATATTGTAATATTTTCTCCCCATTATAATTAGGTTTTGGTCAGAAACCAAATATGTCCATTCTAAGATTTTGATTGTGCGATATATATTGAAATTGATCCACCACGACGCACAAATATGGGACCTTAAAAGGTGATTGGGAATATAGCATTTAACGAAAGAGTTATTTATGGTTTAGTTTGTTAATATCCATCTAAATGGACTGACATTCCCAACATTAATGGAAGATAAAAGCAGTTGAAAAAGAAATGAGTTGAAATAAATTATCATTGATCCTTAAAACTTAAAATATGAACTACGGGTTCAAAGAACAACTCATTTGGAAAATAAATCTATTACCAGACGTATTTACTTACCAAAATAAAGTGACAAGCTAAGTCATATATATCAATTGCTAATGCTCCAATTATTATAATTTGTGTCCCTAAAGGACAACCATACACTAGTATTAAATCTATGGCATGCCTAAAGCGTGATAGACTAATTGATTTCATGAATAAAATTCCTCGAAATTTGGAGCAATTAATAAAGATGGTCAAGTCGAGATTTAGTATAAAATTCTCTTAAAGAAGACAATATTGACATGATGTTTCTAGAAGAACCTCAGTTACCTGAAAGAAAAAAATCAATGTATCATGTCTAAAAGAAATGGAATCAAAATAAAATTAGCACCGTTACACTTTTATATAACATAGCGCTAGAAATAATGAAACAATGAGGATCAAGATTTTTGAATCTACTCATGAATGAATTCATGTTATTAATTAGCCAAATTTGGAAAAAGTGAATAAATCAAAGTTAAAATTCTCTCATGAAATGAAAAGCTTTTAGACCAACCGTTCTTAAGGTAAAGATTTTCTTACATAAATCAAATTGAGTAATACAAAGAAAATTTGGTGGCACAAGAATGTTGCAAAACCTGTTGGGATTGAACCCTACCAGAGGAACAGGTAATTAAAGCCAAAACTGGATCAGAGCAGTGGATCCAGAATAATCAGATGTTTACATACAAGTCTCTCCCCTTGAAAGTGATTTCAACATCTGCTGACCTCCTATCTACTGATCGTGCAAACTGCTGACCTACAACTGCTGTTCAAGTAAAGGTTTGATGGAAGACTAAAGCCCTGCTGCTCAATCTACTGCCTTGGTTCAAGCACTGCTGATCCGGACAAGTACTGCTGGGTTCACAGCAGTGGAGGGATGCAGCAGTTGTTTATTCTATCTTTATGTAATGTAATGTATTGTATTAAGCAGTAGTTAGCATAGCAGTGTTTGTATTGATCAGAGGTTAGAGTTTGTTAGGAGGTTAGATGTCACTCTCATGGTGACGTCAGCATTAGATGCTCAGTGGTTTGCTAGTGCCTATAAATAGAACAGTGCTCTGTACTGTTCTATTAGCTCTTTGCAACACCGTCTTCTTTGCACGAACAAACACTGAGCTCTGGCTGAGGGGGAGTTTGTATTCAAGCATTACTTTGTAATCGTTGTTGAAATTAAATTCAATCATTCGGTTCTTTGTTGAAAATGTCTTGATCAAAGCAATACTCTCGTTTGATTGTATGCAAAGTTTGTTTCCATATTAATTCCGCTGCAAAACTCATCCATTTCCATTTTTAATTCAAACAGAAAATACAATCAAAACCAAACTCAGATCCAACAATTGGTATCAGAGCTTGGACAGTCAAATTTGATTTAACAATCATTTTGACATAAATAGTTCAGCTCAAAATCGTTGATATCGATAGTTTGTTCGTTTGTGTTGAAAAACAGAGCAAGGTTTAATCACCATTAAAGTTGATTAATCAGTGTCTGTAAAACAACCAGGATGATGTCACAATCACAAGATGATAAGAATAACATTGGCTCGCTTTTTAAACCACCTATGCTTAAAAGAAATGAATACAACATCTGGGAGCGAAGGATGGGTCACATCCTTGCTCAACAAAACACTGGATGTTGGAGGTCTGTTGTTTTTGGTCCCCATGTTCCTACGGTGCCAAGTGCTGAGGATCCAAAGAAGTTCGTACCAAAACCTTATGAAAACTATACTGAAACTGATTTTCAAAAGTTTGAACTGGATGCCAAAGCATTTAGCATCATAGCATCCGCATTACCTAATGAGATCTATGCTGGACTGTTACACTGTAACAGTGCCAAAGAGCTATGGGATGCGTTGAAGGAACAGTTTGGTGGGACAGAAGAAGTTATTGAAAACAATAGGGAAATTCTGAATCAGCAGTATGAAACCTTCTGTCACATTAAGGGTGAATCATTGACCCAACAATTTGAACGGTTCAGTTGTCTCATCAGTGAGCTAAGGCTTGTTAAGGTTGAATTTCCAAAAACAACCCAAAATAGCAGGTTTCTTAGATCACTACCTGATAAATGGGACACAATAGCATTTGTGACTAGAAACTCTGTTGAGTTCAAAGATCTGACCCTGACCCAACTTCATGGTAGACTCCTAACCTATGAAAGGGAGTTGAACCAGAAAAAGAAGTTGCAAGAGTCTGGAAAAGCCACTGATGATTACTCATTCGGTAGCACAGCTCTTCTTGGTCAGGAAGAATCTGGTAGCAGTAGTAAGGAACAGGGTTATGATCATTTCATTGATATAACAGCTAGTGGTAACTTTAGCAACCCTGATCCTCACTCTGCAAATTATGCTTTTACTGCAAACACAGAAAACCATATGTCAGATAATTTGTGTTTTGAACTCAATGATTTACAACACTTTGATCCCACTGACTTAGAAGAGATGGACATCATGCACCAATTGGCTTTGCTCAGTGTTAGAACTAGCAAATTCTACAAAAGAACAGGGCGAAAATTCCTAGGTTTACATGGGAATCTGAGGGTTGGGTTGGATAAATCGAAAATCAAGTGTTACAAGTGCAATAGGCTAGGTCATTTTTCTAGGGAATGCAGGAGTCAAACTACTGGTCCTATAATCACTCATCCTAGCTCAAACCCTAGACCTCAAAATCAAAGCACTGTGCATTATACCCAATACACCCCTGCATCTCATGTTAACACTGCTCATTATGCTGCTGCCCCTGTGCCTGTGCATTATGTCCAAACCACTGTTCCACAGATTCAATATGTTCAAACCCCTGTCCCCCAGGCACAAGTGCAACCTGTTGCACCTCAACCAGCTGCTCCAGCAGTGGTACAACCAGATCAGCAAAGCTTTTTTCACTCAAGGCTTTGTTGACTGGAGCAGTATGCTTGATGAGCTTGGTGATGAAAATTTTGCATTCTATGCTTCTATTGAACCTTCTAATGATGAATTTTGTTTGATGGCATTAGAGTCAATACCAGAGAGGATTGAAATTGAAGGTGAACAGCTAAGTGATGAAACAGTGGATGAGGTGAGTGAAGCAGTTGTTAAAGCAGTTGCTGGTGATTTGCTGCTGGGAGAAAATTCAGAAACCCTGATTGAACCACTGACAGACCCATGGTCCGAAGAGGACAAAGAAGAAGAGAAAGATGAGCAAGCAGTTGAGAAAGAAGAAAGAGCTGATGATGAAGAAAATCATCAATGTGATTGTGCAATGATGGCTGCTGCCAAGGTATCACCTCAAGTTCTTGAAAAACTGTGTTCTAACAATTGCATTATTGCTTTTGCTAACATCAAAGAGGTAAATGAAAACCTTCGGGATAAAATCTTAACTGATGAAGTCAAATTTGAAAGGTCTTTAAAAGAACTTAAAAACAAATTGACTGAAAAGGAAAAAGAGATCAGCAGTCTGAAAGAAGAACAAAGCATAACCAAAACCCAACTCCAAACTATGGTAGAAAAATACCAAGTTTGCAAAAAGGAGTTGGAGTCCACCCAGATCACCTGTGAAAGATGGGTGGAATCATGCAAAGGGTATGAGGTTATGCTTGAAAAACAGATAAAAAGCAATGTGAAATTTGGTGTTGGTTATAGAAAACATGATGATGAAAACACTGCTTTTGGTAAATCTGTTCAAACCACTGATGTAACCACTGAGTTCATCCCCACAAACAAGAATGGCCAAGAAGTGAAAATCACTGACAAACTTGGTAACAAAATTTCACTTGACAGACCAATGGGATCCTCTACTTTTGAGGAGCTTGAAGATTATCAGATTAAACCAAAATGGTCTGATGAGTGTGATATTCTTTAAAATTTCAAGCCAATGGACTTTACATCAACTGATGGTGTTAAAGCTCCAAAAGCTAAAGTCATTCCTCTCAAGGACATCCCAACAGAGGTTAAAACCTCTGCTGCAAAGGAGTCTGAGAAGAGAAAGAAGAAAGAAAAAATTGATAACTTGTTTTGTGAATTCTGTTAGAAAATGAATCATCTAACAAAAGACTGTTTCCACTTAAAAGCTTATGATTTGAACAGAACAAGTGTCATTGTTTCAGCTGAAAGCTGCATTGTTTGTGGTAAAACAAACCACAAAACTCAAGCATGTGTGTATCTCAAAAACTTTGATGTGAAAAAGAATGAGTACATTGCTAAAACATCCTTGAGTTCATCAACATCATCTGTCAAATTCATCAAGAACCAACCACTGTTTGTGCCAGTTCAAACAACTGTCACAAAACAGCTGAACCAAACATCTGTCAAAAGAGATGTTTAGGTTACTGATGCACCCCCTGCCAATCAGTTCAGAAAAGGCAAAGAAAAACAGTCTTACCAAACGATTCCACACGTTTATGAGGCCTACAAAAGGCCCTCTAAACCTAAAGTGAACAGGCATCCTTTTGGTTACCAACAGGTGATTGGTCAAGACCCCCAACAGTGGTTAGCAAGAAACAGTACTAAAACTATCCAAACCCCTGACTTAACCACTGTCCATCAATCTGCATCCATCCCAGACACTGTTGAGACCCCATCCAAAGCCCTGTTGGCTTTGGAGACCCTAATGAACTAATCCTTTTACTTCATGTGCAGGGAGCTTCTGCATGCTTTGATAGTCTTTGGTATGTAGATAGTGGAGGCTCCAGGCACATAACAGGATGTAAAGCCCTCCTTAAAGACTTTAAAATCCATGGAGGGGGTGATATATCCTTTGGGAATAATAGTAAAGGGAAAGTTCTGGGGTCTGGTACAGTGCAGTCTGGAAATGTAAAATTTGAAAATGTCAATCTGATAGACAATCTAAAATTCAACCTTCTGAGTGTGTCTCAAATGAGTGACAAAGGGTTTGGGTCATTCTTCACAAAAGATTGTTGTAGGATTGTTGGACCAGAAATGGTCAAAAAGATTGAAGCAATAATCAAAACTGGTCAAACTAAACTTGTTGCTCAAAGAAGTGGCAATGTTTATGTTGTTGATATGTCTAAAGAGTGTCCCAGAGCTGATGCATGTCTGTTCTCAGCAGCCTCTAACAAAGAGATAGAACTTTGGCACAGAAGGCTGGGGCACACAAATCTTAAGACAATCACTGAAATTTCAAAAAATGGTTTGGTGAGAGGCCTATCACAAAAATTGTTTTCATGTTCTGAACATTGCATTTCCTGTTTAAAAGGAAAACAGCATAAAAGTTCTTATAAGTCCATTGAAGAGTCCAAAACAACCCAGTGTTTGCAGATGCTACACATGGATTTGTTTGGCCCAGTTCAAGTCATGAGCCTCAAGAAGAAAAGATATTGTTTGGTTATTGTTGATAACTTTTCTAGGTTTACATGGACTTTCTTTTTACACTCAAAAGATGAGACTGCAGGCATTTTGCAAGACTTTGTGATACAGGTTGAAAAGCAATTTGACCTTCCAGTAAAAGTCTTCAGGAGTGACAATGGCACATAATTTAAAAATAAGGAGTTGGATGCCTTCTGTGTGAAGAAAGGGATTGTAAGGCAGTACAGCATCCCTAGAACACCAGAGTAGAATGGGGTAGTGGAAAGGAAGAACAGAACTTTGATTGAGGCTGCCAGAACCATGCTTGCTGATTCAGGTTTGCCATTAACTTTCTGGGCAGAGGCAGTAAACACTGCTTGCTATGTCCAGAACAGGGTTTTAATAAACCACAGGCACAAAAAGACTGCTTATGAAATTCTGTATAAAATCAAACCACTGATTTCTTACTTCAAGGTGTTTGGTTGCCCATGCTTTATTTTGAACTTAAAAGATTCCATTTCAAAATTTGCAGCCAAAATTGATTGTGGTTATCATATGGGATACTCAACCACTGCCAAGGCCTACAAAGTGTTCAATACACGGACCAAGGCAGTGGAGGAGACTTTGAATGTAAAGTTCAATGAACTTTCATCAATGAAAATCCCAGCAAATCCTGCAGATCTGTTTGATCTTGAAAAATTTACTTTTGAAAATACTGCTGTTAAGACTAACAGTGCAGGTCCATCAAAGGATTCAACACCAGACTATGGGTATGAAATCATCATTCCTCAAAAGTCTGTCAAAATGGGAAGAGCATCAGATGTTCAAAACAGCTGTCAAAGCTCAACCACTGCTACCTCAACAGTTGTTGACCAAAGTAGCCCATCAACCACTGCTTCCACATCCTCAAACAATGCTGAAAAAAGTCCACAAACAGTGGATAAAAGTCAGGATGTGTCCACCTCATTACCACCAATTCCACCACCTTTTGAAGCCACTGCTAGATCATCAAAGTCCCCAGCAGTGGATAGCTCAAATGATACACATTTGCAGCCCTCACCAACAAATTCCATCATACCATACCAAGGAGATTTAATCTTCTTGAGATCTCATCCACCTGATCAAATCATTGGCAACATAAATGAAGGGGTGCTCACAAGAAGCCAAACCCAAAACATTTGTCTTTTTGCTGGTTTTCTATCACTCCATCAGCCAGCCAAGTACCAAGAGGCACTGAAAGACAATAGCTGGGTAGAAGCCATGCAAGAGGAGCTCCAACAGTTTAAAAGACAACAAGTATGGGAGCTTGTACCACTGCCAGAAGAGGTTAGTCCCATTGGCACAAAGTGGGTCTTCAAGAACAAAACTGATGAAAGGGGTATTGTTGTCAAGAATAAAGCCAGGCTTGTGGTTCAAGGTTACAGACAGGAAGAGGGGATTGATTATGATGAAACATTCGCCCCTGTTGCAAGATTGGAAGCCATTAGACTATTCCTGGCCTTTGCTGTCAACCACACCATGAAGGTGTTTCAAATGGATATCAAAAGTGCTTTCCTCTATGGTACAATTCAAGAAGAGGTATATGTTTGTCAACCTCCAGGTTTTGAGGATCCATTTTATCCAAATCATGTCTACAGGATAAACAAAGCCTTGTATGGCCTGAAACAAGCACCAAAGGCCTGGTATGAAACTCTTTCCAACTTCCTACTCTCAAATGGTTTCAAAAGAGGTACCAATGATAAAACACTGTTTCTAAAATGGAGAGGGAAGGATTTAATGATTGTCCAAATTTATGTGGATGACATTATTTTTGGAAGCACATGTAACAAAATGTGTGAAGAGTTTAGAGAACTCATGACAGCTAAGTTTGAAATGAGTGCAGTGGGTGAGCTGCAATGCTTTCTTGGTCTTCAAGTTCAGCAAATGCAAAATGGAACTTTCATTCATCAAAGCAAATATGCTAAAGAACTTTTGAATAAATTTGATATGAATGATTGTAAACCATGCAGCACACCCATGGCAACAAATAAGCTTGTCATGTCTGATGAAAAGGATGAGCTGATTGACCAAACTTTATATACAAGCATGATTGGGTCTTTGTTGTACCTAACTGCATCTATGCTAGACATCATGTTTGCAACATGTGTTTGTGTAAGAAGTCAATCAGCCCCTAGAAAATCCAATCTTATTGCTGTAAAAAGGATATTCAGATACATAAAAGGTGATCCCACACTTGGTATCTGGTATCCGGCTAATGGAAATATCAAGCTTTCAGGATTTTCAGACAGTGACTTTGCTGGATGTAACACCACAAGGAAGTCCACATCAGGAGGGTGCTAGTTTCTAGGTGATTGCTTAGTTTCATGGCAAAGCAAAAAGCAAGCAGCTGTTTCAACATCCACTGCTGAAGCTGAATACATTGCTGCTGCAAGCTGTACAGCCCAACTCCTGTGACTTCAAAATCAGTTGCTGGATTTTGGTGTCACTGCCTTAAAGACACCACTCATGTTGGATAGCCAGGCAGCAGAAAATATCATCAAAAATCCAGTTTCCCATTCAACCACCAAACACATCGACATTAGACATCACTTTGTAAGGGATTGCTATGAAAAAGGTTTGATTTCTCTGCATCATGTCCCAACTAAAGACCAGCTGGCAAATGTGCTCACAAAAGCACTTGATACAGCCACCTTTGAAAGCTTGGTCTCTAGAATTGGGATGCTAAACATGGAATAACAAGCAAAATCTTGTTTTTCTATGTATAAAAGCATCAAAATGTTTTCAGAAAATCAAAAATCCATCCTTAAAAATAGCCAAAAATGAAATTTTCATTAAAATCCTTAAAAGTCTGCCATAACCACTGTTTGTTCAAAAGTCTGCTCTACTTCAAAGTCTGTCCACTGCTGAAAGCCATCCTCTGTTCTCTCATTTCCTTGATAAACTCTGTTGTTCAAAAGCAGTGTCTTATCCACTGTCATCCACTGTTTCCATTTTACCGTTGTAACCACTGCCTTCATCAGTAATTTTCATAAAAGTATTGTCCTTCATTTCCTCGGAGTTTGGCATGTGGGCAGTACATAGTGATCAGTACTTTTGTAACCGCTGCCACGTCAGCCTTCACTTTTTCCTCTATAAAACCCCCACTTCACACCAAAAACAGGGTTTTACTGTCGAATTGAATTCTCAAAAATTCTCTTCTCAAAACAGTTTTTCTTCAAATTCCTTTAAAAATTTCTTCGATCATCATCTCCAAAATGACAAAATCGAAGTCATCTGGGAAATCCATTTCCAAATCATCCACAAAAGATGCCTCTCAAAAGGCACAACCCGCTGAAATTCCATACAAACCATCTCACAATCTACTGGGTCTTCTCACAAAACCAGGCACCACAGATACTTTCGACTCCATCATCGCCAAAATGGTTAAATCAAAGTACAGAACTTTGTTAATAGCCGATGCACTAATTTATCTAGCAACCCAACGAGAGTTTTGGAAGAACGCAATCCTTGACAAACAAGGTGAAAATGTGATAGCCATTAACTCAACTTTAAAGGGAAAAGCTATTCAAATCACGCCACAATCCATATCAGAAGTCTTTATACTTGAGGATCAGCAAGGTAAAACTTCTTTCCCTAAAAACGAGTTAAAAATTGACTTCATTGAGCGAGGGTATGCAGACACAATGATGAAGAAAGCTACCTTACAAAAAGGTTTCTTTCCTTCTGCAACAAGGTTTTTATTCCATACCCTCCTAATGCGTGTTTCAAACAAAACCACTTCTTTTAATGAAATACCATTAAAGATTCAAAATCTGGGATATGCTATTCTTCAAGAAGAAAATTTTAACTTTTCTCGGGAAATCTTTAATGATTTGGTTAACAATGTTGAAACAAAATCATTCTTACTGTTTCCAAGGTTTTTAAGTTATTATTTTGAAAAGAAATTCAGTAAGGATGATATTGCTGTAATAAACCAAGGTGATTATTTTCAAATGAACAGCTTAACTGCTGAAACTTTTACAAGAATGTTAACACCTTGCAAAACACAAGCAGAGGTGCCTGAGCAGATTTTAGCAGTTACAACTGCTCCTCATGTATCTGCTGCTGAGCCCACTACTCAAGGTGATCAAAGTGGCAGCACAACTGCTTTGAAACCCACACCTACAATCACCAAAAAGCCACAGAAAAAGAAAAATTCAAAAACCCCCAAACCAATCAAAAAGGCAACTCTGGAGGATGAGATACCAGAGAAAATGCATGTGACAACACAAAAGTCACAAGAAACCACTGCTGTTTCTTCCTCACAGCAGTTGGTACAAATATCTCAACCCATAACCAATACTCCTCCTGCTTCTTCACAAAAAGAACGGGTTGTACACATAGGGCCACCATATCATGGTGCTCTGGAATCACTTGGTTCCATCATCCACAGCTCAATGCCCGGGGCAAATCCTGTTTCTACCCCAAACCTCACATCCACAATTCCCTCACAAACTAAACTGCTGTGTGATGCAATTGATTTGAACCAGGCACTAACCAGTCCTTCTCAATCACCTATCAATGAGAACATACCTCAACAAATGACTGGGTCTGATGTATCAATCTTTGCTAACCCACCAACACAACCTGAGGAGGTTAGACCCCTTGAGTTACAAGTAACTCTTGGTGGTAATCCAAGTGAAGCAGCCACTACAACTGTTGAACCCACTGGTTTACAGTTGGACAGTGGTTACATTAATAAGACTTCCTTGGAGGAAATTCCTTACATAGCACCTCTGCCAACCACCAGTGGATTTATTTTTCCAATTGGCAACATCAAAAGGTTGTCAAGTGTTGAAGGAAGAAGACCCCAGTACCAAGAAAAAAAGGGCATCAGTGGTTAGTGTTTGGAGTACACTCCCTACCTCAACCACTGATAAAACCACTATTAGTGGGAAATCAGATGATCCCATTAAATTAGGTGATGATTTAAAGTATCAGGATTTGATGGATCGAGTTGACAAATTGGATACATCTGTTGCAGATATTAAAAACATGCTACAGCAGGTGTTGAAAATACAAAAGATGCAATCCACTGTTGTTCCATCTCAAGCACCTGCTCCACCACAAGCTTTTGCTACAAATGAGCTCTGGAACCTTTTCCAACCTTTTCTCCAACAACAAAAAGAAATGGCTGATCAGCAACATGTACTTCATGTCCAAAAGCTGAGAAACATTATGGAGTCTAGGTACAAGAACACTCAAGCAGATATTAAGGCAATCAAGGCCCATTTATTGGAAACCACTGGCACTGCTCCTCCAACAGTACTTTTCATTGATCAACTTCCAGAAGATAATGCCAAAAAGGGGGAGAAAATTCAGGAGTGGAAGAAGAAAGGAATAGATGATGGTCTTTACATTGAACCTGAAAGGGATGCTATGACCAGAAAAATTCCTGTGCCAGATGGTAGTAAAAAGGTTGATGCAACTCAAGAAGCACTTGATGAAGGAGTAGCAAGTGTAAAGAAGGATAGATTGGCAAAGGATATTTCAAGGTGGAATGAGGAGAAAAGAGCTTTCATGGAGTTGTATGCGCAGGGTTGTTTTGGGTCAAAGGATACTAAAAATCCTAAGAGAAAAAGGAAACCTAAGTCCATCACATCCAGAATTCCAAAGCATAACCACCATCCAAAAGCCATCAGCATCAAACCTCCACCCAAACAGCTGTTGTAACTCCTGCTGTATCAACTACTGCTGGTACTTCAGAGGTTTCAACATCTGTTATCACTTCAACACACACCACAACCAGTTCTTTATCACCACCACCATCACCACCAAAAACAATCTCACCACCACTTTCACCTGCTGACAAAAAGCAGAAGACAACAGATGTTATAACATCTGTTGTAATGACAACAGTGGTTGAAGCACCAGTTGTTTCAACTGCTGTTAGTCAATCACAAACCACTGCCACTCAATCTACCACCACTGTTCCAACTAAAACATCATCAGTCCCTCCTAAACCAAAAAGGAGAAGGCTAATTTTAAAAGATGATGACACATCTCCATCACCAACATCTTCAAAATCTCTGTCACTTGTCACAATTCCAAAACCCACACCTCTCTCTTCAGCTCAAATTCTAAAGCCATTACCTCATGCTGGTGTCTCATTTCCTCTTGAACTCATTGCAGTTAGGGAAGAAATCAAATCTTTATACTATGAGGATGACCCAGTTAAAAGGAGTTTGCCATCAGTTGAAGGATATCCCAGGCCTAACAATATCGAAGAATATTTGAAACTCAAGGCCAAGCAAGCAGAGGATATCGCAATAAAAAACAGAAAAGGGAAATCTGATAGAGAATTTCAGCAAAGCTATCAGTTTCTACTTACACAGGTCAGTGCAATGGAGCAATTTGCCAAAAATGTATGTCAACAACTCTCAGAAAGGGCAGATGAGCCTTGAGAAATGACTACATTGAGAACATCATGACCTACAAGAAATACAAGGGGGAGAAACACATGTACAAAAACTGGACCATTCCTGAGCTTGAAAAAGAGGCAGCCAGGATTCAAGACATGATAAAAAATAAGGTCAAGCAGACTCCTCCTGAAAAATTCAAACAATTTGAGGCTGATAAGATCTTAGAGTTGAGGAGAATGAAAGAGGAGCTGATAGCAGCTGATTATGGGTCAAAGAACTCTGTGACAAAGTGGGGAGAAGATAGGGTCAGGGCTACCTACAAAAGCTTAGAGGAACTTAGAAAGAAAGATCCAAAAGTTCCACAAAAGCCTGACTACTCCAAAGGAGAGGTCTCAAAAAGACCACCAAAGCTGCAAATCAAAAGAACCACTGCTCCAGCTGGTGCTGCCATCTACAAAAGAAGGAGTAAAAACCAGTCAGGTGCTGAATCAATTCAAGATCTAAAAGCTGGAAGTGCTATAGTAAAAGAGGGTATTAAATTAATGATAAAAGAAGATCTTGAATTGGAACAATCTGCAAGGAATGAAGTGGCAAAATATTAACTAAAAGATCTACGCAGAAGGCTTAAACGATACATAATGAAATCAGGGGGAGTATTACAAGTTGCACTCTTATATACCACCAAGATTGTTTGAATATACTCGAGACTTTATTAAAGACAATCAAGTCGAGATGATATATGTCCAATCTAGCAACAATTCAACCGATCTTTTCACAAAAGCACTACCTACAACAACTTTCAGAAAACACGTTCATGACATTGGCATGCATCACGTACGAAGAATGTGATGCCTTACAAATTGCAACTTGAGGGGGAGCTATAGACTGCACTCTTTTTCCCTTAGCTAAGGTTTTTTTTTTCCTACTGGGTTTTTCTTTAGCAAGGTTTTTAATGAGGCAGTACTTAATTACCCCAAAGTTTGCAAAGTGTCATCCAAGGGGGAGTGTTATGAATCATTGCAATAGTGGATGACAACTAGATGCACATTAAAAGCGCACAGTAAAGGAAATAATTCATTTGAATTATTGACACAGTAACTTCAATAATTCGTTCGAATTATTGACGCACAGTACAACATAGTTTATTCCTTCTGTCTATATAAACTCATGTAATATTATAGTTTTGGTGTACCAAGAAATATGTATAGGAAATCCTCTGAAAATTCTCTCTACTTATCTTTTATATTATTCAGCTTTTAGGCTAGTTTTATAACAAAAACTGAATTATGAGAATATGTGAAATGATGTTGAACTTTTTTTAATTTGTTGAATAATATGTGGATTAGGTTTACAGTAAAATTGTTGAATTAAAGTGTATGATTAGGTTAATCAGATGGTGGATTAGGTCTATTTTTTCTATATATATATTATATATATATATATATTATATATATATATATATATATATATATAATTTATGACGTAATCCGGGTCGTAAATCCGGTCGGACCGGTCCGACCTTTGACCCCGTAAGGCGACCGGGTCGACCTCCGGTCCGGTTCTGAAAACATTGCCTGTAGTTATACACTGGAGGCAAAATCGTAATTTGAATTTGAAAACAAACAAAACCGATGACAAAAATGTAAATTTAAATTGAGGTCAAAATCGTAACTTACCTGGGAGGAAGAAAACAAAAATAATGGCGAAACTGTAAATTTAAACTGGACAAAATCGTAATTTTGAACCGAGAGCAAAATTGTAATTTTCCACTGGAGGGCAAAAGCATAATTTTATTTTGAACCAGAGGTAAAAAACGTAATTTTAAACTGATGGCAAAATCGTAATTTTAAACCAGGACAAAATCGTAAATTGGTTTGGCCCAAATTTCACAATTAATAGCATATTTGTAATTTCATTTCAATCCTTAAAATATTATACATTTACTGTACATCAAAGTTGGAAAATGTAAAAGATATATTATTTTTTTTTAAGCGACCAATTTTTTCCCTTAAATACTTACATCTACCAAGGATTGATCGTTGTTCTCCTTACAAGAGATAATTTCTCTTAAACATTATGCTATAAGCTAACTGACGTAATAGATATAATATAGTGGGTCATTTTATAGCGTATTGAAAGCTAACAAAACCAAGTTGTTCACGTATAATTGAAGTGAGCGAATAGCAAAGTTGAAAATTTGTCCAACAAGTCGTGGTCTTCGCAGCCCGCATTTATTACCCAACTAGCAACTGGTTCCAATCATTTTCCATTACTTGGATATTTTTTGATATAAGAAAAAATCTATTTATGTTCGATCCAAAAGGATTAAATTATAGATCTAAGCAAGATGTTGTTGGCAATTCTCTGTGTTACATTGCTACCATTCGCTTTTGGATCCATCAACACCACATGTCTTCCTCCCGAAGAAGGTTAGTTTATAAGTTAAGTTATGATGAGCTCGACATCATATATTGCAACTTTCATAGTTTAGTTACTTGAAAACGTCTTTTTTGCAGTGGATGTACTGAGGGAGATTGGAAGAAAGCTCGGCAAAAATGATTGGGATTTCTCACGGGATCCATGTCTTGGTTGGGATATTTATACAAATAGCACATATGAGAATAATGTCATTTGCAACCTGGAAGTAAACAACTCGATATGCCATGTCGTTAGCATGTATTTTCCTCTTCCTCACTCTTTCAATTAAATTAATATGGAGTATATTTTCAAAAGAAAGTAGGGGAAAGTTTTTGTAGAAATAATCTTAACATACTAAACATACAAATTGAAGGAAAACTCAAAAAGACAAGGTGGCATTTTTGTAATTAACAATAACTATCAAAGTTACTCTACAAATATATCTAAAAAACTTAACCCCTCCTCCCCCCTCCTATCAAAGTTACTCTACAAATGTATCTAAAAAACCTAAAAAAAAACCTAACCCCTCCTATGTCTCCACCCCCCCCCCCCCCCCTCAAAAAAAAAACCTAAACCCCCGCTCCCCCACCCCCCAAAAACCTAATCCCCTCCTCCCCCCCCACTCAAGCTAAAATGCTAAAAACTAAACCCCCAAAAAACCTAAAAAATCTATAAAAAAACACACACACACAAAATATATATTTTTTAATATTTTTTATAAAAAAAATCGCTACTTTTAGTAGCAAAATATATATATATTGTAACAAAATGTAGCGATTTTTTTATAAAAAATATTAAAAAAAAATTGTGTTTTTTAAGTATTTTTGGTTGAGTTCACATTTGTATAGTAACTTTGATAGTTGGTGGTAATTACAAAAATGTCACCTTGTCTTTTTGACTTTTCCTTTAATTTGTATGTTTAGTAGGTTAAGTTTATTTGTATTTGATCTTTTGCCAAAGAAAGTATTAAGTAGATCAAGTGATGTAGAACCAGTTGACGACATTCATCTGTGCAATCTTAAAAAATACAAACAAAAATGGGCGAAGTTGTATCTTTGGTCGGATCAAGTGGTGCAGATGTCACCAATACACATATACAAATCTTAAAACTAAGAGTTAAATACCTGGTTGGTCCTTGTGATTTGCAAATATTGTAGACTTGGTCCTAGTGGTTTACTAATTATAGAGTTGGTCCCAGTGGTTGCAAATTTTGCACTCAGGTGATCCTTATCGCTAACCCATATTAATTTTCTCAGTTAAATGTATGTGAAATAACTAGATTGTCCCTGAACAATAAAAAAATAAAAAATAAAGATGGTCCCCTCATCTTCTTCCTCCCCCCTCTCTCTCTCTCTAACCCACCACTATAGACCCACCCTCATCATCTCCAACAGGGGCGGATCTACATTGAATTATACGGGTTCACGGGAATCCAGGACGTTTTGGAATTTTAGTAGAGATTATATATAAAAAACAACAATGAACCCATAAATATTATTGGATATGAACTTGTAAGCAAAAACAATCTATAGTTGAGTGGTTAAAGCTCCTCTTAACTACATAAAAGATCCCGGGTTCGAGACCAACTATCATGACTTTTTGCAATCATTAATTTAGTAAATTTTCAATTTATTAATTTCCTATTAGGTTAGAAATTGTGAATATGATTATATGAATTTGTTAAATTGCTAATGCATAATGTAAAGATTATTTGATGAACCTCATTCGACCTGACTCGATCCGAACCGTTAAACCGACCTAAAAAATTTTATGTCCGGTCATATAAAATTTTAGCATCTAAAAATGGTGAACCCACCGGAAAAAAAAAAACCTGGATCCGCCACTGATCTCCAATCACTAATCTCCATCGTCATCTCCCCACCCCAGCCCCCAATTTTTGACAAACCACCACTCACAGCGGTGTTCCTCGCCCATAAGTTCGCGTGAATCGCTTTCGCCTGTGTTTTTATCCTTCTGCTCTAAATGTATGGTGAAGATTGCATGAGAACGGCTGTTACAAATATGTCAAACATGAAATTTAATCCATTGCTATTTTAGAAAACATATCAATGTCTACCATTTTGTTAAGATAATGGTCACCTTGATTGATTGTTCATATCTGTTGATGCTACCGAGCGATTCGAACAACCTTGTTCTAGGCAAGCTGCCATATCTTTCTGTGTGCTAACACTAATTTCATTTGATCCGAAGTTTAAAGCTCCATCTGCTGCTTTGCGAATTTGTAACGAATGCTTTCCGGGAATCGCATTCTCGGGATTTCCGTCACTGGTTTCTATTCCTTCGATAATGACTGAATCCAGCAAGTCCCTTCACTTCTTCTTTTAGGATCTTAAAATTCAAATCCTCTAATTCATATATATATATATATATATTAATTCAACACATAACCGAACAACAGTCATTTCACGGTAACGGCGTCAATTTTCTATAAACACACACACTCATCTTCATCCCCTTCATCACTCACTCACCATCTCAACAAACAATCCCATTTTGTTCAACGAAATTATGTTTCTCAGAGCCCCTCTCACTCCCACTTTCTTCACCGGACCCACCACCGATGAGAGTTTTAACTGTCCTCTGTTTTCATCCCCTGTTACGACGTCGTTGAATACCGTTTGTGCGGTGGTGAAAGGCGGTTCTTCGAACCATCGTCCGGTTACTGGGGTTGTGTTTGAGGTGTCGTTTGAGGAGGTGAAGAAAGAGCTTAATCTTGTACCCTCTGGTTATCCCCAGTCTCTTGCTCGACAAAAGTATGCTGATAGTCTGAAGCTTCTATTAATGAACAGATCAAGTGAGTTGTTTTCTACTTTAATTGGTTTGAATTTCGGCTTTTGCTGTTAGTGTGATTATTTTGTGTCACTTTATGTTTGGTTTGTGAAACTTTAGTTATTTGAAACTTGAATTTTGTGTGATGCCAAAGTGCCCACCATGTGTTTGATAAAAGTTGTAGGAGAACCAGTGTTAAAGATGGTTGCCCACCACGTGTTTAATGAAAGTTGCTGGAGAACAAGTGTTAAAAGATGATTGCAGACCATGTGTTTGATGAAAGTTGTAGGATGAGAACCTGTGTTAAAGATGGTTGCCCACCATGTGTTTGATGTAGGGCTGTAAATGAGCCGAGTCGAGACTCGAACTCAATTCGAGCTGGCTCGGCTCGAGCTCGAATTTCAAACCGAGCTGCGATTTGAGGCTCGAGCTCGACTCGATTAAAATTCGAGTTGGCCCGGCTCGGCTCGATCTAGCTCGAACTAACAAAGAACCGCAAAATTTACTACTTAAAAAACTCTAAAAATGAATCTCTTCATCTTCATAGACTAAAGGTCATAATTGCAATTTAATTTAACCAAATGGCTAAATATGCAAGTATAAATAGTTTGCTCAATTTGTACATTGTCTTTACCTTCTTTTATAGGAGAGATACGCTCTTGATTTTTGTTAACTTTCAACATTAACACTTATCTAAAACTTTTGTAAAATATCATTTTTACTTCCTCAAGTTTTACGTGCTTATTTTTACGTTACATGAGTCACTAAGTGTACAAAGTTCGTTTTTTTGTTTTACGTTTTTTTCCATGGTTTTGGTCGTCATTCAGTTGCTACTGAGCACGGTTTACGCCCCCCGCCCCGCAACGCGGGGGGCTCAACACTAGTTAAAACCAATTATAAAGATAAAACCCCAGCAACCACTTAGATATATAAAAAAATCTATGTATTTGTTGGTCATTAAAAACACAGGTAGGGGAGTGGTGGTTTGTCAAAAATTGGGGGCTGGGTTGGAGAGATTACGGTGATGATTCGTGAAAATGAGGGAGGGTCTATGGTGGTGGGTTTCAGAGGGAGGGGAGGAAGAAGAGGGGAACCATCTTTATTTTTTATTTTTGAGTAAATTACAAGTTTTGTCCTTTATGTTTGTCTCAAATTTCAGACGCTGTCCTTTACCTTTAAAATTGATGACTTTTGTACTTAATGTTTGAAAATGTTGCATGTTATGTCCTTTAAGGCAAACCCAGTTAGAATTTTTTGTTAAGTTAGGTCATGTGCATTGCACACGAGGGTAGAATTTCCCCTCATCTTCAATTCCAAACCTCGTTCATGTTCAATAGTTTGACCATCGCAAACGCAGGAAGAGGCGGCAATGAGCTGGCTTGTGGGACACTCATAAGATACACCCTATCATTCTCCTTCATAGCCCTCTCTAAATTAGTTTTAAGATTAATCTCCAGTTTATTAATCGCATCAAGAATCTGAGCCGCAGCCCCTTTCGAAGATGACTTTTTAGCATCAGTCAAAGCACCAATACCACTCTTTAACCGTGCAATTTCTTCCGTAATCTCCTCTTTCTCATGGAGCTCTAAATTGTATCTATAACACGCCTCTGCAAAAAACAATGCTGCCTTTAGCTCTAAACTGTATCTATCAAATACGGCCTTAACTTCTAGTCGAACCACTTGGCCAATGGATTTGGCTGCATATCCTAAGAAATCTGAGAACTTGATATGATTGAACCGTTCATCTCTTACATAAATGTTCAAATGGAGATAGTCTGAAGATAAATGATGATTGTTGTGAGAATTGGGTTGAGAATTTTGTTGCAGACGGTTAATTTTGGAATTGAAGATGAATTGGGAGGTGTTATTAGGGTTTTAAAATGGGGAACACAAGTGGAGAGGGGAAATGACTGTTCTACCCTCGTGTGCAATGCACATGACCTAACTTAACAGAAAATTCTAACTGGGTTTCCTCTAAAGGACATAACATGCAACATTTTCAAACATTAAGTACAAAAGTCATCATTTTTAAAGTTAAAGGACAACGCCTGAAATTTGAGACAAGCATAAAGGACAAAACTTGTAATTTACTCTTTATTTTTTTGTTGTTGTTCAGGGGTAATCTAGTTATTTCGCATACATTTAACTGAGAAAATTAACATGAGTTAGTGATAAGGATCACTCGAGTGCAAAATTTGCAACCACTGGGACCAACTCTATAATTAGTAAACAACTGGGACCAAGTCTACAATATTTGCAAACCACAGAGACCAACCAAGCATTTAACTCTAAAACTAAATATAAAAATGCATTTTGACAAAGTTTTAAGTGGATGTTGGGGAAAATAGTTTTGCAACGAATGATCTGAGAGGCATGTAATCACTTTCAGATTGAATTATATGGGTGGTTCTTTCGAAAAATCCAATTGGATACAACTCAGAATTAAGAAGACAATTTCGTATGAACCAGGATTTTCGTGACCAAGAACACAATTTCGAATTATGGGATTAGGGTCTGGTAACTGCCCTTAGCCAATTATTTCAGTTTTAATCTAAATTTAATCTAAATGGTTTCTTTCTAGAGCCATTTTTTTGTAACATGTTAAATTGAATTTTGTATGATATATTTAAGATATTAAATGCATGATTCCCGGGTTTCTCACTTTTTTTTGTTCCCTATTGAATCCAACACTAGGGTGATGATCACGAGAAACTAAATAAATATGAGAAAACTAAAAAGCTTCAATTTTTTTTAAATATACTAATTTTTTAACATTTTTTGCTATAAGTCTAACATTTTTAAGATAAAAAATTGAAAAAAATTAAAAAAAAAACAAAATAGTATTACACATATGCAACATATGTTATACACATGCAATTGAGCCTTACGATTTAGGTTTTCGATTTAACTTAGCTTTTGGGGGGGGGGGGGGGGTTGGGTTTAGGGTTTAGATCTTTTGGTTCGGGAAATTCGGTACCGGTACTTAGTACCATTTGCTCATTTCTGACCATGGGTTTCATACGAACAACATTATTACCATACAAATTTTTTGGTTGATTATCTTTCAGTTATCTTTTAATGTTTTTTTTCTACATTTTCTTTTTATTTTTGTCAGTGGTTCCGTGCGCAATGCGCTCGTAGTGATTTTAAAACACATGTAAAAACGGATTAAATAACAAAAGAAGTTCGCCGCAACGCGGAGACGTCTCAGATCTGACCTCATGTTGGTGACGACGAGGGGGTTGTGGTGGCCGAAGAAAGGGCGGGTGGTGGCGATGAAGGCTGAGGTGGGGTGAGAGGGCTGGGTGGTGGCCGGAAAATTTTTGTTGAAGTAAGGGCCAATTTCGTCATTTTACAGCCAGTTAACTGAGAAAACTAACCTCCATTCACATCAGGGACTATTTGTGAACGAATTTGCCAAAGTTAGGAACTATAGCTGTAACTATCCGGGCAAAACACAGGAACTATCCGGGCACTTTCTTGACTTAAAATAATACCCAATGAATAAAATATAGCAAAAATTAAAGTGAAAATGAGGTAAGGTGAAGGACACATCAGCAAGGAATGAAGAAAAGACAAAATATAAAAAAATATAAGGGCCAATCATCCATCGTCTTCAACCTCTATTCTATTCTTACCTTTTTCAGTTCACATTCGCCGAAAAACCGAAAAAAATAAATATGAAGCATATATCAATCGTTGTTCTCTCATATTTCTGTTTAACTATCCTACAAAGGGACAACCAACCCCATTAAATACTTCCCGTACCCAGGTTGTGGCCATCCCCAAGCCACCTGCCCCACGCCCCCATTTGTGCCATGGTGTGACGGTGTTACTGGGCGTTGTTTGCTGAGCTGGAACTGGACAACGTCCCATGGCGTGGTGATAACACATGGTCTTGAGGATGTTTGGGATTGCTTATTTTCACCAACTTTTTAGTTACTAACTTTTTGAAAAGTTAAAAAGTTGTTTAGGATTGCTTATGTTGTGAGGAGAATAAGTTAACAAGTCACAATTTCTGACTTATTAACTTATGAAAGAAGTCAAAAGGAGTTAAAAATAAGGAATCCCTAACACCCTCTTAAAAGACAAACAAATTTTTTCTTGCAGACTCTATAAATCTAGTCCCTATCTTTACAGATGTAATGCGCAAACTGTAGACATTTTAATTTTTAAAAAACAAACAACATCTTAGTATAGAAGCCAATTCCAATTTAAACTCAACAGACTTCCTCAATTAGTATATGCGGACGTGGGTGCACATTGTATCCCTGTTTTGTTAGGGGCCCAATTAGACTATCCCCATTGGTGACATTGCCCCAACCTAAGTTGCCAAAATAATAAAAATAAAATGGAAAATTCAGTTAAATAAATCCACCAACCTGGTCGAAGGAACGACCTAGGTTGTGACATCCATTTCACACTTTATCTGCCACATGTCCATAGGAGATTGGATGATATATTTATTTATATTTCCTTTTTCCTTCTAACATAATTACTTGTAAATATAATTAGATTATCTCTAATAACTTAATAAAATTTAATTGTTTTTAAAAATCCAAATCACAGTTTTGTTTATTTTTTTTTGTTAACATGCAGATATAAAATTTATAAAAAGTGATATATTATTTTAATTGTTTTTTATCTAACATTATCTTATTTGTCACATATCAACATTCTATTGTTTTGTTAGATTTTTTTGATAAAATTTCTTTTTTATTTTTAATAACTTTTTTATATTTAAAATAATAAAGTTTAAAAATATAAACATTTTTATTATTTATAATAAATTTTATTGAATAACTTATAATCTAACATAATTACTTGTAAATATAATTAGATTATCTCTAATAACTTAATAAAATTTAATTGTTTTTAAAAATCCAAATCACAGTTTTGTTTATTTTTTTTTGTTAAGACTGCGGGGTATGGTGGGGCGGGGGTTGGGCTTGGGTTGGGGCATTTGTTGACACGTGGCTTGGGGTGGCAGACATGGGGCGACCCACATTAAAACAGGGTATGGTGGGGCGGGGGTTGGGGGCGTGGGTTTGGTGGGCTTCGCTGGGCTGACCCGGCTGAGCTCTTTGTAATTAAAGAAAATTACATAAAAATTAAAAAAAATTACATAAAAAAATTACATAAAAAAAATTGCATAAAAAAATTTCCTAACGTTTATATTTTTTTTTTTATCTCTTCTCTCATCTCCAAGACTATTTCCAACTCGTCACCCTTTAGGTGATCAATCGGCTGGGATAGAATTTTCAAATCCTCCCGTCTTTGTCTCTCGGCTTCTCTAGCGGCATCTCTAGCTTCTTTTCTATTCCGAATTTCGGCCCTTTGTTGTTGGAAGACGTTAAATGTATCCATCTTGGATGAAATGTCATCCAACTGGTCGCTGTATATTCCTCTATGCAAGAGCGAACTCCCAGCTGAAGGTGATGCCGTAGCCTTGGTTTAAAAAAGCGCGCCTGAGGCGCGCCTAGGCGCGAGGCGCACTGAGGCGCAGGTCATGGGGCTTTTAGGCCTGAGGCGCGCGCCTCCTGTACCTGAGGCGTTTTTCCTGCATAAAAATGTTGTACCTTGGATTTTTTGACTTGTACATGTAAGTAAAATGGTATAAAAGCCTTATTTATAGCTATATTTTGGTTAAAGGAAGCTATTTTGGTTAAAGGAAGCTAAAAACCTATGGGATGTGTATGGGATATATATAAAAAATTATATAAACACCTTGCGCTTCGGGTACGAAAAGCCCACCGCTTTTGCGCTTTGCGCTTCGCGCCTCAATTTTAGACCTCGTCGCTTTTGTGCGCCTCTCGCTTTTTAAAACCAAGGCCGTAGCAGATCTTGATTTTTGAGCACGCCTTTTTGTGGCATCTCTTCCATACTCAGGCCGGTTTGGGCTTGGCGAATCATCAAAAAGGTCCTCAATCTCTTGATCTCGTGCATCAGATTGGGACGAGGCCCTCGACCTTTTGGAAGACGTGTTGCTTTCGCTACCATTGGGGATATTCGCCCACTTTGGATGAAACTTACAAATCTCCCAACAATGCATGAAACGGAAGTCGGTCCCCACATTTGTCTTGAATTGAACCAATGCATTCGTCACAATGTCGGCTTCGGTTTCACCACTTTTTGGGTTTTGTTTTGCTTTATTTAAAAAACCACTATATTTTGTAAGTTGGCCGCTTATCTCGGTCCACTTCGAGGATAAGCTATCGTTTTCACGATAAACCTCTTTTCCCAATTCTTCATGGAATATTCTACTAACCCCTTGCCAAAAATAGGTTCGATGTTGAGAATTTCCTGTTTTTATAAAAACAAAATTTAATATATTACAAAGTTATATAAAAAAAACATTAATAAAAACAAAGTTTAAGAATACCTAAAGTTGAATGTTGAGATTGTTGAAACCAACCCCTCGCCAATGCAAGTTCTTCAGGAACGGTCCATTTTAGTTGTTTTCGCTTGATGGTTTCAAGTGCTTTATCCGCCTCGGTTTTTTTCTTATGGCTTCTCTTTTTTATGGGTTGGGGTGCGGAAGGACCATCGTTGGGTGGTTGAGTTTCGGGGACGGTTTTGTTTTGTGAAAGGTCGATGGAGGTTGGTGAAAGGTTGATGGCCGTTTGTGTAAACGGGGTAGGTATCGAATCATCGGTGTGTGGGAAGTTAGTAAACACACGATTCCCAATATACGATGCATAACTCGCTTCTTGGGGCATAGAAGAGTGTATGAAAAATGGACGAGGCATTGGACGATTGGGTGGTGGGCTAGGATTATTTTCTTGGAATGCATACGGGTTGTTCGGGTCAAAAGGACGGTTATGAGGATGCATTTTTTCGTTTTGTAGATGGAGAATTGAAGATGAATGTGGTAAAAAAATGGAAGAAATTGTGAGGTTTTATAGTGGAAAAATAAAATTTTATTAGTTTTTTTTTTTTTTTAAGATAGCCGTTGGCCAACGGCTAGCCCAACGGCTTCTTTGGTTTGTCCAATTAGAGCCCGCCATGTCAGCTTGGCCAGACCGCCCCACGCCCGGCTTGAAACCCATGCCCCAAGGGCCACGCCAAAACCCATGCCCACCCGGGGTGGTGGCTTGGGCGTTTCCCCCTACCCACGCCCAAACTCCCGCCCCATACCCCGCAGTCTAACATGCAGATATAAAATTTATAAAAAGTGATATATTATTTTAATTGTTTTTTATCTAACATTATCTTATTTGTCACATATAAACATTCTATTGTTAGATTTTTTTTGATAAAATTTCTTTTTTATTTTTAATAACTTTTTTATATTTAAAATAATAAAGTTTAAAAATATAAACATTTTTATTATTTATAATAAAATTTATTGAATAACTTATAATCTAAGCCATATTTATTTAATAAGAAAATGGTTTAGGTTGGGTCGTTAATGAGTGTGAAAGATCGGGTTGGGTTGGGGTGTGTAGGTGGAAGAGAGAGAAATCAGTTTTTTTTATTAAAAATTAGGTTGGGTTGGGTTGGGTTGAGAATGGGGATAGCGTTAGTGCATTTTCAACTTATTTGAGAAGTAATAAGTCAGGATTTCCTGACTTATTCACTCACACACAAAAGGAATTCCAAACATTTTGAAAAGTCCTTTTTGCTCAATAAGTTAAAATAGAAGGAACCCAAACACCCCATTAGTATCTGCGGACGTGGGTTGTATGCCTGTTTTGTGAGGGGAAAAACTCGATTGCAAAAAGAAATTCAAAAGAAAATTGGAAGCGGAAGATCCATAAAAAGAACTGAAAGATTTTACAATAAAGTTTCTTGGTTACAAAATTTAGGGTTTCTGATGTTTTGGTTGGTACGGGATGCAGAAGCCTTAGAGGACAAAGCCTACCAGGCACTCTCCCACCGGAATTCGTCAATCTTCCTTACCTCCAGTATCTGTACGATCTTTTCTTCTTCGTTAAATTGACCTCCATTGTTTATTTGTCTGTATTTGAGAGTTGATTTGTGTATTTAATTGTTACAGAGACTTAGCTCGCAACTATCTCAGTGGCACCATCCCTCCACAATGGGGTTCCATGCAGCGAATTCTAAACATGTAATCTTCAACATACTATATCTATCTATTTAATTTAGATCTTAATGTGTTACATTTGACATCAAAGAACTTATTTGCAGTTCTCTTCTTGCGAATCGTTTAACTGATTCAATCCCAAAGGAACTCGGAAACATCAGCACTTTGAAATCTTTGTGAGTTTCTATTCTTTTGCTATGTCTTTTAATTTACTAGAATTGTAACATATGTCATTGCTTTTGCTGTTTGTGACTGCAATTCAATTGTTAATTAGAAACTTAGAGGACAATAGGATGGGTGGAACAATTCCTGATGAACTTGGGAATCTTACAAGCATTGAGAGACTGTAAGACTACTTGAAATTTGTTGTGGATGCTTTCTGTGTCTAATTATGTGATGACCATATACAACTGTTTCATCTCCTATTGTAGATTTCTCAGCTCCAACTTTTTCACTGGGGAACTGCCTGCATCATTTGCAAATCTGATCCATATGAAGGAGTTGTGAGTTCTACTAGTTTGTCGGATCAGATTATTCTTTGATCGTTATATGGCTAGATCTATGCTGACTGCTTTTATTTTTGTTTCTTACGCAGTCGAATTGGTAGTAACAACTTCTCTGGGAAGATCCCGGAGTTCATTGGAGAATGGAAAAATCTCACAAGCTTGTCAGACATTTCTCAACTCTTTCTAAATCTATTTGTTGGCTATAGCAATTAAATTTAAATAAAGTTTCGAATAACAGAAGGATGCAGGCCAGTGGATTGGAAGGGCCAATACCTCCTGACGTTACTCTCCTGACAAGTTTAACAGACTTGTTAGTAATTGCTCATTATATCAATTATTTGATGTGCTTGCCATTTTGATCAAGTATTGGTATTGACTAGTCAAGAGATGCAGGAGAATTAGCGACTTGAGAGGACCAGACACACCTTGTCCACCCTTTAAAAACACATCTTATAAGAACCTGTGAGTGAATTGCTTCTTTGAGTTTATTTGTTTGTTCTAAATCTTATATTATTATATATTTCATTGTTCATTAAAACAAAATATATTAAGATATATTTGGTGTTAAGAAGGATAAGGCATATCATGCAAGTGCATTAAATCCATCATAGTTTCAAAGCTATCCACAGACAATCAACTTATATTTGGAAAGAATGCCAAATCCTATTTTGTAGTCATGATCTTGGAACAAAAAGGCTAGAGGATTGGGAGGCTTATTATTTTGGAGTTGAAGAGCATAATTACGTAGTTCTTTTCGGGTCTAAATTGTGAAATTGTGTCTTTTTTTTTCTTATTATTTGTTAGCTTATGGGTGGAGCGTTCGTGCTCAAAACTGTGTAATGTATCTTATGTGAATCTTTGGCGACTTTTGTGTGTTTTACCTGACATTTGTTATGACATAAAGATGGAGAACAAAGAACATGAGAGAAGGCGACATTTTACACAAATTTATAGAAGTCTTTAATAGGTTGCATGTCCAACATGATGCCATGCTATCTCTGTGATGCAGAGAAATTGAAACTATTTTTTTTTCAAAATCAATGGGAAAGAGTAGGACTGACGTGTCATGCAATGCTAGATGTTATGTTTAGTATAGTTTTAAATCAAGATGTATTTAGCATTTAAAAGGGATGGAAGTCTGGTACTCTTCGATATTTTATAGTTCTTGTATATAAGGTTTTCTAAGTTTTATAGCATATGATAAGCTGTGCACACGTAGAGTGAAAACATTGCAAGATGCATTGTTGTCAAAGGCGCGTACCCTAGGCGCGGCCCATCGCAGCAAAAGCGCCTTTCGCTGTCAAAGGCGCTCTCGCGATAATTTGGCCAGCTTCTGGGGAGATTCCGGCAAGATTCTATAAGTTCTGAGACAAACTTAGGCTCATGCAGTCACATGTAAAGTTATTATTTTTTTGTTACTGTTGGCCTTTCGGGTAGAGGAAGAGAGATGGAGTGGAAGAGAAGAAAGAGTGCGAGGTACCTTGTAGGTGGTTCAGATAGAGGTGCAGGATTTGTAGAAGGATCTGCTATTTATGTTTCACATGAGAGGAGTATTTTTCAACGGTAAAAGTACGGGTCTGCTACAAAGATAAGGCGTATCTCTAATCATGGTTTTAAAAAACGCTTGAGGCGTCAAAAAACGAGTCTGAGGCGCGCCTCATGGTGTTTTTAATGTATATGTGCCTCAGAGGGGCTGAGGCGCTAAGAAAGCTGCGCCTCAGGGGATTTTGATAGCTGTTTTTGATGTTTTTGACTTTTTGTGTCAATTTCAAGCATTTCATGTCTTTTTTATGTGTGTTTTTGATGATTTTGATGATTCTGATGATGAACTTAGTTAGTATTATTATTTTCATAATATATATAATTTTTATATTTATTTATTAATACCGCCTCGGCCGTACACCTCGTTTCGCCTCGAGGCTTACGTCTCGTGAGGCGAAGGGAAAACGCCTCGAAACTCGTTTCCGTTCTTTTAAACCTTGTCTCTAATTAATACTTTTATCTTCAAAGAAAAAACCACTTTTCTATAGTAAAAGTACATTATAGGTTTATTACAAAGATGTGTACCAGGCATTACTTGGGTTTTTCCATTAGATTATTATTACTAATATTTTGATTCCTGTTACTATTATTATTATCATTAATTTTTAAATTTGAAAGGCATATTATATAATTTTAGTATTTTCTTATATGTGTGACGGTCTTGTCCTAGGAGAGCCTTTTTTTTTCGCACCTTGAGTGTGCCATGCGCCTTCGACAACTATAGTAAGATGTGAATGGTATGGCGTGTTGGGAATAATAGTGTATTGAGTCTTCATACAACAGTAGATGAGCCCATGTAAACCTGAGGGGACGTTGTGAGTGTTAATTGTTAAAGAGTCTTACAGATCCTTGTGTGACTTGAAACATTGGCAATCTAGTATCTTTGTGACATTTGAGTGTTGAGTGACTATAAGTTTAGAACTTAAACATTTGTAATTTCTATTTGGTTGGAATATACATCAAACGAAGCTCTATTGTTCGTTTGACTAATTACTTTTTTCAATATTCTTTTATTCATCTTTGTGTTATCACATCTCTATGTATGTATTTCAAATTCTTTAACTAATGTGCTCTAAATTAACGCTATCTTGTCAGGATCTTTAGGAGTTGCAAGCTTATTGGCGAGTTACCAAAATCTCTTCATTCAACTGATCTCTTGTTAGTAACTATTACCTTTTCCTCTACTCCTCTAGTAACATGATGCTTGATTTCTGTTCTTTTTCAGGAAATAGTTTTTTGAGTTAATTTCGGTTGGACTCCTTGAGGTTTACCTATTTTAACCATCTGAGTACGAATTCTAGTTTTTCCTCAAATTATGGCCTAAGGTTTATGAATGTTAACTATTTGACTCCTTATGGCTAACTACGTCCAACTTTGACGTTAGTTCTTGAGGGTATAATTGTCCGTTCAATTTAGTATGTTTAATAGATCTAAATTAAATACTAATTAGTGTACGATTATTTCTAAAGCAAATATACATTTTGCACATGAATTATTAATGATCATGTGATGAATTAATTGGTGGAACTTGATTAGATCATGAAGAAAAAATGGAGTCTAATTTATATACAAACTAATTTATAGTACCGTGTATTACATATGCATTGCCCGCTTGAATAAAATCATGTATTATAGTAATAGAATAAAATACAGCGTAATTTGTTAACACATAGTCTTCAACATACGTATTTAAATAAATAAACGTTCACATGAAGTAACAAATTTTAACCTATTCATTTTAACATTGTTACCATCCAACCACGTTAAATATTTAAATTTGATTTCTTGCTTAAGTAATCAAGTTCCATCGATTAATTCTATCACATAGAATTTTAATCCTTCATGAATAAAATGTATATTTGCTATTGAAATAATCATCGACCAAAGGTAACTATGAATTTGTATTTGAATTTGATTTATGAAACACTTAAATTTAATGGACAACTATACCCTCAAGAACTAACGTTAAAGTTCGACGAAGTTAGTCATAAAGAGTCAAATAGTTGAGGCCATGATTTGAGAAAAAAAATAAGAATTCGTACTCATATAGTTAAAATAGGTAAATATCAGGGAGTCAAATAGACATTAACTTTAGTCTTTTTTTTGGGTTATTGGATTTTAATAATCCTAAGTTTCACCTGTTGGCCGATAATAATCCCAACTCTAAAAATTACCTCCAATGATCCCAACTTGTAAGAATTTGGCCCCAATCCTTTTCAAACTGTGGGTGCACTTAATTCAATTAAGTAGGCTGCATGTGCACTTGAATCTATTGAGTAGGTCAAATTGTTATATGTTATAAAAGGATTAATGGGGGCCAAATTTTTACAAGTTGGGATCGTTGAAGAGAAATTTTAAAGTTGGGATTATTATCGGTTAACAGGTGAAACTTTGGATTATTAAAATCCAACAACCCTTTTTTTTACCAAACTAAAAGGCTAGATACATACTAATATACTAGGAGACAATCAAACCCTATACAACTAAGAGCAAAATTGACTAAGAACCATCATGAGTTAAATGCCATTTTAGTCTCTGTGGTTTGGGTCATTTTGCCAGTTTAGTCCAATGGTTTTATTTTTCACCTATGGGTCAAAAAATGATTCACCGTTGCCATTTTAGTCCACTGGATTACCTTCATCCATTTTTTCTGTTATTGAGAAGGGCAATTCGGTCATTTTATATGTAATTTCGTTAACTAGAAGTGCAATTCGGCCATATAAAATGACCGAATTGCCCTTCTCGTTAACAAAAAAGATGGATGAAGTTAACTCAGTGGACTAAAATGGCAACGGTGAAACCTTTTTGGACCCAGGTGAAAAATGAAACATTTGGACTAAACTGCCAAAATGGCCCAAACCACAGGGACTAAAATGGCATTTAACTCAACCATCATACTAGAACAACTATCCTATAAATGAGGGCTTAATATGTTAGGAATCAAATCAGAATAGGCTCAAGTGGAAGCGAAAAACATACACACACTAGCAGAAAATAAAGAACACGAGAATTTACGTGGTTTGGTCAAGGTGACGTAGGTCCACGGGTTGCAACTAGGGTTTCACTTTTGTTGGATGTTCACAACTGTTTACAGAATGACACAAATTACAATTACATCATGGGTGTTTATAGAACATTATTAGCGTTAACTCCTTAGTCAACAAGTTAACTAAGTGTGCCTAAAACCTAACTACGACCTGTTGCCCTAACTAATTAGGGTCGACTATCAAAGCCTACGAACCCAACAATTTCTCACTCGGAGGCTTTGTATAGACCACAAAGTCCATCCAAATAAACCCCTCGCCAGTAACTCTAGTAATCTTCACATTCAAGTCTTCCAAGCCTCCAGTTCCCAAAAACAAACTAAGCCTATAGTCATATCCACCTAGATGCAACCACCCCTCTCATCAAGTACTTGAGAAACCGCCACTTACCCATTCTCTGTCTTAACCGACTTACATGATTCACAAGCTCCAGAGATACACCGAGAATTAATACCACTCATCACATTATGCAAACTATTTCTAGGAGGGCATTTTTCTTCGGTTGGAACCTCCGTCTTCAAAACCCAATGGCTCTTTGTGATTGTACCCGGAACACGCCCGTGCTCTCACTATCACCAAATCCTCTAACTGGCTTAAACTTAGACCCCTGACCACATTCAATTGACATTCCCAAAGCACCAGGATTTCAAGTTTGCAAATTGAACCCTCTTCTGCTTACTAGTTTCAGTGAACCAGACTTTATGCTTAACAGGGGCGTCTACTCCCTCAGTAGATACCTCAACTAGATACAACGATCCCCGTCTTCTTCCACAGGAAACAATAAGATTTCCATCAATCACCTTCCACTTCCTACCATCGAGCTTAACATCTAGTCCCTGTTTATCCAGTTGACTAACAGAAATACGTTTCTTCGTTAAACTTAGAATTATCCTGACATTCTATAAGTTTCATGCAGTGCCTAGTGGAGTCTTTAGATTGACATCTTCCGTACCCGTAACATTAAGAACATGACCATTAGCTAATCGTACCTTTCTAAAGTCCTTTTTTTCAGATTCACCATCGTCTCCCCATTGTGCGTGGCGTGAAACAAAGAACCAGAATCCATAGCCCAAGAATATGTACTCTTCACAGCAAACCAGTACGTCACCATCTGACACAATACTGTTTACATGCTATTTACCATCCTCTTTCTGAGGATCAGGACACTTGTTTTTAACATGCCCTTTTCATCATAGTTCCAGCACCTCGTATTCTTTCTAGCTTTAGAAAAGTTTTTCCCACGACTCCTACTACTTCTGTTATTACCCCTTCCCCTGCAAACACTGAACATACCTAAATTCGATCCTCCACTAGAGTTCCTCCGACGAATGTCTTCACCTAAACCACTATCTCGGATCTGATCAAACTTTAAATTTCCAATTCCAACAGTTTCAATGACCGTTGTCACAAATCTTGACCAAGTATCAGGTAAGGAAGATAACAAAATCATAGGCTGAGTGTCATCATCGAACTTCATGCCCACAGTTGCTAACCTGGACAAAATCAAATTCACCTTGCTAATGTGATCAGCAATTGGACTGCCTTTGTTCATACTCATTGTGAATAGTTCCCTCATCAAGAACACCCTATTACCGACAAACGGCTTCTCAGACATATTTGACAGAGCTGTAATTATAATACCACGAGCACTTGGTTTAAAAAAGCGGGAAGCGCACAAAAGCGATGAGGTCTAAAAAAGCTTTTTTTAAAGCGAAGCGCAAAAGCGGTGAGCTTTTCGTACGCGAAGCGCAAAGTGATTATAAAATTTATTTTTTATATATCCCATAAGTATGTAGCCTCCAATACCTATGATTTAGCTATAATTAAGCTTTATATATGTTTTAAAATGAAAAAAACATAAATGTACACATAGTTAGTAGCAAAGGACTTATATGCTGGGTGTGTGAATGAAAGTCTCAAAAGGTGGTAAATACTTTGTCCCACATCGGTGTGGGGACAAAGTGAGTGGTTGTTTATAAGGTAAAGTCTTTACTACTCCATTGTAGCTTTATGACATGTTTTACCACAAGTCCTACCCGCGCGCATGGTTTTAAAAAACGTCCGAGGCGTACGCCTCGAGGCGCGCCTCGATTCGGGACGGTCCAAAAACGTTTCTGAGGCGGCGCCTCACATCCTGTTATTAAACGTACGCCTCAGTGTGGTGAGGCGTCCGTTTCGTTCCGTTCCGTTCCAGATGATCTGAGGCGTACGTTTTTTTTCTGGGCGGCAGATTTAGGGTTTTTTAGGCGGCAACTATTTTGGCGGGACTTTGTTTATTCCCTAAAAAGTAGCGGGCTTTTTTTTTATCTATTTAACTACGCTATATTCACAATCAAATCTCCAAATCCTATCTGAATTCACAATCAAATCTCCAAATCGTTCCTGTTTAACAATCGCCAAGTTCACAATCGCTATTACAGCTGCCAGTTTCTCATCCCCTCTTTTTAATCTCTATTGCTCAATCTCATCTTCAAGGTTAGTTTTAATCTTTATTGCTGAATGCTACTTTGTTTAGTAATTTATTGCTACTGTTTATTGTTATGATGATTAGTGATAATTAGTGAATATTGGTGATTATCAATCTATCATTCTACTTCAGCCACCGAAAACATGCTTTGATTATCAATAATCTGTTATCCGTTAACTGCTTAGTGATTATCTGTCTGATGTATATATGCTGTTTGATTATCTGTTCACTATAATCTGCTGTATATATGATGTATATAGTGATTATCAATCTATCATTCTGCTTAGTATAATCTGCTGTATATATGCTATTTGTATATGTATATATGCTGATGTATATATGCTGTTTGATTATCTGTTCACTATAATCTGCTGTATATATGCTATTTGTATATGTATCTGGTGGAACTTCTTTGCGTGGATCCGGGTACCTATGCCGAACAACTTGTCGACGGTTTCGGATATTATCGAAGAGCTGAATAAAGCGCCAGGGTCTAAGGTTTGGAAGAAACTCGTGAACACTGCTATGTTGGCCACGTTTTGGAGAATCTGGTACGCCAGGAATGCGAAAGTGTTTGAAGATAAATTTATTTCGGTTCAGGAGATTGTGCAGCGAATTAAGGAAGATTCTATGGTTTGGGTTAGTTATAGATCCAAACGCCCAGCTACGTCTTGGGAATGTTGGTCTGAATTTAATGTTTTGAATTTGTTGTAATTGGTCAGCCGTTTGGCTCGTGTTTTTGCTTTCCAGCACTGGCTCTATTTATATAGATAAATAGTGGTTTGCCGTTCAAAAAAAAATATATGATGTATATAGTGATTATCAATCTATCATTCTGCTTATTGTTTTTAACTATATTGCTGTTTGATTATCAATCTGTTAACTATTTAGTAACTATATTGCTATTTAATTTTGCTGTTTTAAACTATATGCTGTTTGATTATCTGTTCACTATAATCTGCTGTTAATAATTGTTTTATTATCTCTGTTTTAAACTATATTGCTGCTGTTAATAATTGTTTTATTATCTCTGCTTGTATTAATACTTGCTGAGTTGGCTGTTTAAATACATTATTAGTTGCTGAGTTGCTGTTAGTCTGTTAATACTTAATAATACTTGCTGTCTTGCTGTTAACAGTTATGATATAAATATAATACTTGCTGTTAACACTTAACAGTTAATATAAATATAATAATTGCTGTATAAACTATATAAACTGTTGAATATGTTTAGATTTTAGGGATGTCTAGTAAAAATGCAAGGAAGGATCCCGCTTGGAAGTATTGTGTAGAAATTGACGTACCGCCATCGGGTGTAAAAAAGGGTTACAAATACATGAAATGTAACTTTTGTAGTAAAGATTTTAAAGGAGGAGTGAAAAGAATGAAGGATCATCTTGCCGGTACACACAAAGATGCCGCCCCTTGTCTTAAGGTGCCCGCTGAAGTTAAAGACGAAATTAAGCAATACTTGAAGGCTTTTCAGGATTCTAAGTTTGCTGCCCAACGCAACTTTGAAGAAAACATCGAAAGTGGGGCATATTACACCGGTAGTAGCGCTAGTGTTAGCAATCGTGGCGTTAGAGGACCGATGGATCGGCATGTGCATGTGGTGAGTGAAGGAGGATCACAACCGACCGAAACAATGCCACCGGTGAGTGCTAAAGAGCACCGGAATCAAGTTTGTTTGGATATCGGGAGATTCTTCTACGAGAATGGAATCCCGTTTCACGCAGCAACTAGTCCTTCATTTACTAGTATGCTACGTTCGGTTGGTAACTTTGGACGAGGATTGAAGCCTCCTACGATGCACGAGTTAAGGACTTGGATCCTTAAAGAAGAAGTTAAAACAACCACCGAAATGGTGAATGACATCAAAGCAACTTGGAAGACAACCGGGGTTTCATTGTTATCAGACGGTTGGTCAGACATGCGAAACCGAAGTCTAATCAATTTTTTGGTCAACAATCAATATGGAACGGTTTTTTTGAAAACGGTTGATGCATCGAATTGCGTTAAAGATGCTGATAAGATTTTTGAATTGCTTGATGGGGTTATTGAAGAGATTGGGGAAGATATAGTCGTTCAAGTGGTGACCGACAACGCAAGTAACTACAAAAAGGCCGGAGAGATGTTAATGGAGAAGAGGAAGAGATTGTATTGGACCCCATGTGCCGCCCATTGCATCGATTTGATGCTTGAAAAAATTGGGGAATTGCCACAACACAAAAATGCTTTGCTTAAAGCAAAAAAAGTTAGCAATTTCATTTATAATCATAATTGGGTGTTGAGTTTGGCAAGAAAGATTCTTCGGAACGATCTTCGACCGGCCGCCACAAGATTCGCCACGGCTTTTTTGACGATTCAAAGTCTTTATGATTCTAAAGACGCTTTGCAACAAATGTTCGTTTCTAATGATTGGAAGAATTGTGCTTGGGCTAAGAAAGACGATGGAAAAAATGTAAAGAAAATAATTATGGATGAGAGAACTTTTTGGCCTAGTGTGGTCTATACCCTTCAAACCACAAGCCCACTAGTTGAAGTGTTGAGGATCGTTGATGGTGAGCAAACACCCGCAATGGGATTTCTCTATGGAGCGATGGACGCGTGCAAGGAAAAAATTGCAAAGAACTTGAATAATGTCGAAGCGTCTTACAAAGAGATATGGGACATCATCGATGAAAAATGGGACTTTCAAATGCACCGCTCTTTGCATGCGGCTGCCTACTATCTAAATCCTAAATTTCGATGGAGTCCCGATGTTTCAAACCATCCAGAGATTAAGAGAGGGTTGTATGATGTCATGGAACGACTCGTGAAGGACAACGCAGTGTACATGAAGATTGAAGAACAACTAATTCTTTACAGGGAAAAGAAAGGATTATTTGGTTATAGGGGTTCGTTGGCAACTTATCAAACACGTCCGCCGGGTAAAATATTTGCTAGTTATGTTATTATAGACTTATAGTTTGTATAAATTAAATAATTAACTAACTAATTTCTTAACATATATAGTTTTATGGTGGGGCGAATATGGAGATGATACCCCTGAACTCAAGGCGTTTGCAATGAAGATTTTGGGTCTTACATGTTCGGCTTCAGCTTGTGAACGTAATTGGAGTACGTTCAATCAAGTACATACAAAGAGACGAAACCGGTTGACCACCGAGAGGATGGACGATTTGGTGTTCATCATGTACAATAGAAAGTTGAAGCAAAAATTTGTAAAAAGGTCCAATTTAAAAGAAGATGAAGATCCTTTACTTGTTGAAAACGTCATGTCTGATGATGAGTGGATAGCCGACCCAAGCGATGATGATGATGAAGATGCAATTGAAGTTGATGCGGCAAATGTGGAGGAAAGTGACGAGGTCATTAGAACAACAAGAGGTAGTGGGGCAACTAAAACACGTAGAGGTGGTGGGATAATTGAGCGAGGCGGTGGAAGTTCCTCATCTAAGAAAAGGAAAGCCGCCCTTCATTTGATTGACGAGGATGAAGATGATGAGGATTGGGTTGAGGAAGATTGTGAGGATGATGAAGATGATGTTCGTTATGCTATTTGAGTTGATTAGAAACTATTTGTGTTTTTTTATGTTAAGTATTTGATGAAATTTGAATATTTTTTTTATGTTTTTGAACTGCTGAATCTAATGTTGAACCTGCTGAGTGTTTGTACTTTGTGCTAAGAGAGTTGAACCCACTTGGAGCTATTTTAGAAAACCGACCTTCAAGCCATTTTTTAAATCTCACCTCCCACACCATTGTAATCGCCACCCCTCGAAATGCATAACCTGCAAATTTCATTGCCAAAAACAGCCCCATGCGCCGCCACCCTCCGCCTATCTGTCGGCGCGTCCGGCCACCGTTTTACGCCGGATTTATATCTTCGGCCATCTTTCTTATTTCGGTTGTCTCTGTGAAGTTTGTTTTTCAATTTGGGTACTTTGATTCTTCACCAAACATCATATTTCTGATCTATATCTGATATTACATCAGATAGATTTCTGATCAACATCAGATTTTCACATATGATTTTTGGACCAGATTATCAGATTTTCACATCAAATTTTCGCGCCAGACTTCCAGATTTCTGACATTGACTTATGATTATGGTCAACATTTCCGGATTTCTTGTTGCTCTAATTTTTGGTTCATTATACCACTTTCCATTACTTTCATTTGTTTAAATTCAGAAGGTTAAAATGACTGAACCCAAAGATTCATCAAGTGTTGTCAACAAAGGTTAACCAAGCTGTAGCAACTCGGCTTACCAATAACAAACTTGATGGTACAAATTTCTTTGAATGGAACAAGTATCTATTTACGAAGCATTGGAAAGGCTTCGCATCTCATGTCTGATCCTCCTACCAATGAAACCCGGTTATTCCTACAAATTAGGAACTCCATTGATACTTCCTTCATCTCACTGATCAATCACTGTGAGCATGTCAAGGAATTAATGGATTATTTGGACTTTCTATATTTTGGACAAAGCAACATGTCCAGAATATACAATGTTTGTAAGACTTTTTATCGAGGGAGCAAGTTGATCGATCGTTAATAGCGTAGGTAATGGAAATCCATAAAGGTTATGAACAAATGAACACTCTGTTGCCTATCAGTACCAACGTGCGGGTTACGCAAACCCAACGAGAACAAATTGTTGTATTAAGTTTTCTAACCGGCATGCGACCAGAATTCGATGCTATTCGGTCTCAATTCTTGAATGAACTATCTATTCCTTCTCTACAAGAGACGTTTGCTCATATTCTTTGTCATGAACCTACCATTTCATCATCACCTCCTTCGGCTCTTCCAACGAGTATGAGTGCTCTAGTCGCCTGAGGAGGATTTAGAAGTGGCTTTTGGGGAAGATCACGAGGTGGCTCACATGGTAATTTTGGAGATAGAAATCCTACTACTCCAACAGAACCTGGAAAAGTTGAATGTTTCTACTGTCATGAGTACGGGCATACCAAATACAACTGCAAAAACAACGAATCAAAAGACATGCACGGGGCCATGCCACCAAGGCATGGTGCCGTTCCCCACTCAGTATTCCAGAAAGAAAAAGACAAACAGAAGCAGACAAGAGACATGGGGCCGTGTCCTATGGACACGGGCCGTGGTCAACTCCCCGATACGTAAATCTTGGATAGTACAGCAAGTAAAATGGCCACGGGACCATCCCGTTGACACACAGGGCCGTGCAAGCATACGGACTGACACAACTCATTAAATGAAGACAGAGAAGAAGGGGGCACGGGGGCGTGTAAAACGTCTGTTTCCAGCTATAAATAGGGGTGCATGGTTCAATTGCAATCCATCTCTTGGCAAACCACTTCTCTCACACCTGCCACCATTCCACCACATTCATCCATCATCCATCTTTAGTGTGTGGTAGTCCCGGGATCCAAGATTGATCGTAAGAGTTTTTGTCAAACAAAGGCTATGATTGGCTAATCTCTAACATCACTTGGTGAAAACAAGTCATTAATCTATTACTTTTGATTTCCAAGCTTTGGTTAACTTTTTAATTGTGTTTGTATTAATGACTTTAATATCTAGTTTTTTATATTGAAAGTGAACTTTATTCTATCATCTCTTCATGTTTTGTTGATTTCCAAGCTCGTTAACTTCCTGGAAGGGGGTTAGAAGGGTGGTTTGGGTAAAGTTCTTGACTCGTTCAGTGTATAGATCCTGCGAGGACTTGCACCATCACATTATGTTACTATTGTGATAGGTCAACTCCAAAAGTGCTTGGTTTCGGTTGTGTAAACATTACCGCGTCAATTCATTTATCCTCTGTTTTGAACACTAGCTGTTAGTAAAAATACTCGTCGTTTAAATTGTATTGCCTTAGTCCTTCCCGACTTTTGTGTTTTTTCAAGATCTGTCAACGAAGAGGATTATTGGTAAAGGACGGGAATCTGATGACCTATATATACTTGAAACTCAAACACCTTTCTCTTTAGCCTGCTCAAGTTCATCACCGTTTGAAGCACATTGTCGATTAGGTCATCCATCTCTCCAAATACTCAAGAAATTGTTTCCAGAATATTCTCATTTGTCAACTTTGTAGTGTGAGTCGTGTCAGTTTGCTAAGCACCAACGAGTTTATCTAAGTCCTAGAGTCAATACGCAGGCTACGCCCCCCTTTGAGTTAGTTCACTATGATGTTTGGGGTCCGTGTCCTGTTCCGTCTAAACTTGGTTTGAAGTATGTTGTTTCGTTCGTTGATGACTATTCCCGTGTAACTTGGCTTTATTTTATGAAAAATCGTTCTAAAGTGTTTATTCCTTCGTCTTTTCCTGCCTACCAAACAACACATAGTAATGATTTATTCCATTCCCACATGGTAACCAAACAATACTATGGAATGATAATGATCCATTTCATAAGTTTGTCCATTCCATTACCTTGTCCCTTCCATTCTCCCGTCCATTCCATTACCCTATACCAAACCATAGTTACCTAATTCGCGGTTCGCTCCGGTACGGGTACGTGGTTCGGGTACGCGATTCGCTAGTGGTGACGTTTTCGGTACGGAGGGGGTAGATTCATTTCGGTACGAACCGGTACAGTGTACCATAGAGTTCGGTTCGGTGTACACAAATTAAAACAGAAATTTCAAAATTCAAATTATCAAACATAAACATTGAAGGTTAAAGATAAAAATGGAAATTGAATAGGAGTAGAAATTGATGATGTAATTTAGTTAAATGTTATGTGTATATATAGTGTTAATTTATACTTTTTATGTATATGTATAGATAAGTTTATAAGTTTAAGGACTAAAGTTTTAGTGTTTAAATATAAACTAGTAAAAATAGAGGGGTTAAATGTTGAAATAACAACTTTTACACTTTTTATGTAGAAACTACAAGTTTTAGTGTTTAAATATAAACTAGTAAAAATAGAGGGGTTAAATGTTCAAATAACTAAACTTATTTAAACCTAAAAAACCTAAAACACACCCATACGCAGTCGCTCTTCTTCTTCCCCCTTCTTTCTTCACTTTCTTCCTGGAAACATTGTTTCAGCATATTCCCGCCTAAAATTAGGCATGGATTGCTGTACCAAAACGATTTAGAACGCCGCACCAGTTGAATCGGAACATGGTATCAATTCAATTCGGATCGCAAAATAACAAGAAGCGGATCGCTGTACCCAACCGATTTGGAACTTCGAACCAGCTCAATCTGAAACGCTGTACCACATCGTTCCGGTACGACTGCGAATTGCGATTGGGTACACCACGATCCAATACGTGGATCGTGGCAAACCCAGCGATTTAGGTAACTATGTACCAAACAGACCATTAGTTCTCAATCGTACGCGTTTGGAACTTATATTCACAATATTGTTACACCTGTTTTAAAAGAACCATTAAATTAGGGGTGGGATTGTTTTATTTTTTATTTAGTTATAACAATCACAACATTTTTACCAGATTTCACACTTTCATTGTTTATGTTGCTCTTTCAGGGACTTCAGCTTTAACAAATTTAATGGATCCATTCCTGGAAGTTTCATTGATTTAACTGACACAGACTATATGTAAGCATCTCATTTTAATGAATTAATTGTTATCTCACAAGTCACAACACATCATGCAGATGAAACTGTATATATGCTTTATAGTTTTGAGTCCTTATAAGATTCTCAATATAACCACAAGATTATCCTTGTGTCTAAAGAATCGTCCACTGTGAATTGAACATACATCTTGCATTATTAGGGGTTGATTGGTTGACACATAACTAGAATCTCCGAAAGATTCAACACCGATTTATGTGTTTAATGGTTAACTAATAACGGGAAAAGGCTCAACACTGTTTCTATTAAAATGGTAATCCAGATCTCTCCTCTGATAATTGATAAACATGTACAGTGGAAAAGTGGCTAGGGTTTTATTATTAAAAAAATTGAATACAATAAATAGGGAAGCTATCTAGGTTAACTAGCTTAATGGTCTAAACTCTATATCATAAAATTAGTACAAAAAAAATCCCACTAAGTTTATTACGTTAACAACCTAGATACTGCATATTATTATTTATGATTCAATTGTTATCATCAATATGTGTCTGAGATATTCAAGGTGTAATTGCAACACCTTACTAGTTTATTGTTTTAATTTTAGCTATCTTACCGGAAACTACCTATCTGGCAGTGTGCCTGATTGGATGATCACTTCAGGAGATAATATGTAAGTTAATCTATTGTTCAACTTGTACAAGTAACATAACTAATGTTGGGGCCCTACTTGTTTTATGGAATGTTCAACTTGTACAAGTAACATAACTAAAGTTGGGGCCCTACTTGTTTTATGGAATAAGATGCGATCCATGAAAGTTAACTGATCTTATATAACAAACAAATTGCGATGTTGCAATTTATTATTGTTTAAATTTTTAGTATATATCATTTATTGGGGTTTCTCTAATAGTTTGTGTTCGTTAACTTATAATATAGAACTAAATACGTATTTTTGCTTAATTTTTGTTCTCTACATTACAATATAAGTTTTATTGAAAACAAAGTTGAATTCCAAATTATGTATTTCTTGGTGTCGTAAATACGACCAAACATCGGGGCCAATATATTGGTATTATCGGAATGGGTATGGTATTCATTTCTATAGTTTTCGATCGATACAAAATTGTGTTTATATTCGCATTGTTATATATTTTGAGTTACATGAGACAAATTTTGTGTAATTAAATATTTTCTAATACACGTATTTTTTTACCGAAACTAATCCGATACTGTCCGATCAACATCGATACCAAGATTAATATTCATTATTACACTTAAAAAATTATATATGCGTTAGCATTCCAATCTAAATTTTATTGAATATGAAGTTGTATTCAAAATAAATTATTATTTGTGTTGTAAACTATACCAAGTACAAGTAACGTAACTAACCAAACAGGTATTGAATGAACATTGGTATCGGTATTTGTTTGTATTTGTTTTTATGGTTTCAATCGATATACCAGCGTATTGATATCATTTTGGTCCTACCACAACTTTTTTTTTGGTAAACCTGAACTGAATAGATACCACTCAAACAACAGTAGGTATGGGTACTGGTATTAATTCTTATTGCTTTTGGTTATTGGTACAGGTACCCGTATTTATTCGTATGGTTTTTTTATATGAGTCAGTTTTAGTATATTTTTAGTATTTTTTGACTACCAGTACCAAAGTGGTACCGTACCACAAGGTAACTTTGTAACCACATTCTTTTACGTTTTGTGTATATACTGAATTCCGACCGCATATACGTACGATTGTATAAATGACTAATATTGGGTACTTTCGACCAGTGATCTGTCATACAACAATTTCACAATTGATGGCGCATGGGATTATAGGTGTCAGATGCGACAAACGTAAGAACAACCCTATCTTTCTTCAAGTGTTTTTTATTATATGCTGATGTTTCAAGTTGGATCAGTTTGCTAAAGCTGGCTAGCAGATAATGCAAAAGAAATAGAATTAATTTGTTTTTTTATTATTTGAAATTTGAACAGTTTAGGCTGTGTGTTTGAATTAGGGTTTTTCTTATAAATAGATAGGTCCATGTCAGTGATTAGTTGAGGTTTTGAGTCAATAAAAAAGAAATCGGGGAGGATAACCGATCAATCCAAAACCAACAGATTGTTACACGAAGAACAACCTAACTTAGGGTCTTGTTAAGATCGTTTGAAGTAAGAGAAGCACCGGAACGATGGTTATAGGAGGACAACCGTTGAATGCAATCAGACTGTGGGAGTTGTGAGAAACACTCCTAATGTTTCCTTCTAGCTAATGCCCCAAGCTAACACCTGCGAATTACACATTATGGGCGGGCATGATGAGAACAGTGTTGTAGCGTATGTAATTATGTATTACAAGGAATGATCCCGTAACTGGAGCCGCAATGGATGATCAGAAAACCCTGGCAGTTATCCCATCATTGCCAGAAGATATACTACTTTAGGTGGCATGGTACCCTTGATTGCCATTAAACTTTGTTCCACCAATTTTATATACTGGAGAACTCAGATGCGCCCTATTCTCTCCTATCAACACTTGCTTTCTCATGTGGGTGGTTCCCTATCTCCACCTACACCATTTATTACATCCAATGATATACTACTTGGGTCAGAGATGAAAACAGGCTATCATCCTTCTCAATGCATCCTTGAGTGAAGAAGCCCTCTCTGTTACTGTTGGGCTCTCATCTGCCCGTGAAATTTGGACTGCTCTTGAAACAGCTTTTTGCAACACCTATGTTGAACGTGTTCAAAATTTACGGGACAATCTCCATGCCCTAAAAAGGGAGACAAACCTGTTGCTGAATATGGTCGTGCCTTCAAGGTGATTTGTGACCAACTTAGTGCCATCGGGCATCCCGTTGATGCAATGGATCAGTGAACTTCACTTGTTTTTGTGTGGCTTGGGAACCTCCTTCGAAAGTTTTTCTACCTCTACTAGATCGGTAGGTCCAATTCCTACGTTTGTTGATCTCTTAGCAAGTGCTGAATCTCATGAACTTTTAAAAAAATGCATGGCACCCATAAGACCCCCACTGTTGCTTTTACGACCCAAAACTATACCAAACGGCCCAACTCTCATGATCCCTTTTATCGATCCAATAAGGCTCCACCGGCCCGCTTTAGGCCCAATCGGCCTCCCTTTCACAATAACAGGGGCTCGAACTTAAGCAGGAATTATGGCCGCCAAAACAGAATTCCTACTTGTCAACTATGCAGGAAACAAGGACACTATGCTTCTTAGTGCTTCCAACTAGCATCCTTTGCTACCTCTGCCTCTCCATCTCCTGATCAACACCTCTGACACTGACACTGGAGATACCACACATATGCTTCCTAACTACACCTCTCTTTAGAATTCCACCCCAACCCAAGGTAATCAATGTGTTTATTTTGGTAATGGTCATTCTCTAGCAAGTAATTCGTTTTGTATAAATGGATGGGCTAGGTTATGTAATTAGTTAGATGTTTTGCTTTGTTCTTTATAAATATATAAAAGAGTCATGAGGTTTTCTCACAAAAACATTGTGTTGCTGCGTTTTTGATCCGATTGATTCCAACAATTCGTATCAGAGCGTATAACGTTCAAGGGGGAGTAAGAACTAAGAAGAACTAAAGCAAATCAACCCGGTGTAGTCGAAAACCTTCGTGGATCGACGGAAAGAAGGAAGACTCGGACTCGGAGCCTAAGTGGATCGAGCAGAGAAGTCGAAGCATAAGTGGATCCACAAGAGAAGAACGAAGACTCGAAATTTGAGTGAATCGGGCAGAGACGAATACTCATAATCAAGTGAATCGAGCAAAGGGGTCGAAATCTGAGTGAATCGACAAAGTTGTGAAGGAAGGTTGCATTCTGAGTGAAGCAACAAAGAAGCACAGTGAACAAATTACGTTCGAGAAAATAAATATAGTGAAGAAAATTGTGGTCACAAAGTTGGAATAATTGATTTTCTTTGTTGGCGGCGCGGAAAAAAAAATGAAAAAACAAATAGTAGGGGTTTGCTTTGGGAGGATTCATAAAGGAAAAGAAACAACTCCTAAGTCGGTTCTAATAAAAATAAAAGAGTTAAATGCCATTTTAGTCCCTGTGGTTTGGGCCATTTTGCCAGTTTAGTCCAAAGGTTTGAAACGTTGCCATTTTAATCCAAATAGTTTTAAACGTTGCCATTTTAGTCCATTGGGTTAACTACATCCCTTTATTTTTTTAACTAGAAGGGCATTTCGGTCATTTTAAATGTAATTCTGTTAACTAGAAGGACAATTCAACCATATAAAATGATCGAATTACCCTTCTAGCTAACATAAAAAATGGACGGAGTTAACCCAGTGGACTAAAATGGCAACACTTGAAACTATTTGGACTAAAATGGCAATGTTTCAAACCTTTGGACTAAACTGGCAAAATGGCCAAAGACACAGGGACTAAAATGGCATTTAACTAAAATTCAAAGTTCTCTTTATTTGGTTGTTGTGGAAAAGTCAAAAGGGAAAAAGGGTAGCTTACGTGTGAGTAATTTAAAAAATAAAGAGAGATCAGATTGTTTGATTTTTTGTTTGCAAATTCAAGTGAAGAAAAAAAAAAAACACAGGCAACAGCGAATAAGTCAAAGTTCCTACGGTGCTACTTTGGGTTTTTTTTTTGGTAGTTGATCAAAGTGAAAACAAGTGACAAAGATGGCAAGAGAACAAAAGTTCTACGATTGATGTCAAAGAATTACAACACTTGGACTATTTTGATGGAGTCGGTATTGGATGCTCAAGGACTTTGGGAGGTGATTGATCTGGTAACAGGTGATGCCGTGGACGAGAAGAAAAACAAAGTTGCTTAGGCGGTTATTTTCCAAGCACTACCGGAAGACATATTTTTACAAGTTGCTAAAAACCAAAGTGCGAAAGATATTTGGGTGGCTTTGCGAGTAAGGGGCTGTTTGGTAGCCTCTGAATGGTCATTAAGAGGCTACCTCTTAATGGAACAATTAAGAATTTTATCAATGAGAAAGTAGAAGAATGTGACATGTGATGATTTACCATTCAGAGGTTACCTCTTAACCATTCAGACTTAAGGTTACCTCTTATTCATTCAGAGGTTTTAAACCATTAAGAGGTAGCATCTGAATGGTCATTAAGAGGCTACCAAACAGCCCCTAAGATTTCTTGGTGTTGACAGGGTTCAAAGGCTCGACTAGCTACTGTAAGGAGAGAACTCGAGCAACTTCGCATGAAGGAGACAGGCACGGTTGAAGAATTTGCTTGTAAGTTTAGTGGGTTTATCTCGGTGTTTAGCAATCTTGGATCAAGTCTTGAAGATGAAGTGATAGTTCGAAAGCTGTTAGATTCTGTACCAAAGAAATATCTTCAAATTGTTGCTTCTATTGAGCAGTATTCGGATATCGAGAGCATGCCATTTGAAGAAATAATAGGCAGGTTGAAGGCCTATGAGGAACGAATCAGAGAGCAAGACGAGACGGGTGATAATGATCAAAGCAAGGTATTATTATCTAAAACTGATGGTCAAAGTTCTAAAATCGGTGGACAAGACTCTAAAATCAATGGTCAAGAGAAGAATGAAGAGTCTGGTTGTAAGTGTTCTGGACGAGGGTGGTCTAACCAAAGTGATCGTGGAGGAGGTCGTGGACGTGGTCAAGGAGGACGATATCAAAGGGATAAAAGGTATATCGTATGTTATAATTGTCAAGAAAAAGGTCATTATGCAAGTGAATGTCCAAAGGAGTCAAAGGAAGAAGTAGCAAACTTGGCCGAAGAGCATGGTCCGTTACTATTTTGAATAATAACGTGCCCATATCAAGATTAAGGGGGTGAATGAAGTATTAATCTTGATATATGAAGGAGTAATTAAATAGTTAGAGATAATTATTAGTTTAAAGTATTATGTTTATCTAGTTGTTTTATTAATTGGTAAATAAATATTAGAGTTGGTATTGGTTTGGGATTGCTTGTTTAGCAAGTAATTAGTTTAGTATAAATAGATGGGCTAGGTTATGTAATTAGTTGGATGTTTTGCTTTGTTCTTTATAAATATATAAAAGAGTCGTGAGGAGTTCTCACAAAAACACTGTGTTGCTGCGTTTTTTATCTGATTGATTACAACACTAAACACATGAACACAAGGTTCCATTTCATTCGAGAATGCATTAAACGAGACGTGCACGTGGAATATGTTAGTGGAGAAGAACGAGCGGATATCCTAACTAAAGCATTACCGAGAATAAAGTTTATTGAGAAGAGGAACTTGCTCGGGTTGGTAGATCTCGTAGGCATACATCAAGATTACGGGGGAGAATGAAATGGTTAATGAGATAAGATAATTCAAGTCTTGTTTTCCTTACAAATAGATGGGTCCATGTAAACGATTTGTTGAAGTTTTAAATTAATAGAAAAGAAAATGACATCATGGGAGTCCACCCACAAAATCGCTGTGTTTTTCTTTTTTGCTTTGCACCGATTGTTTCCAACACATACCAGCTAATACTGCTGTTTCTCTTTTTTTGCAGCAACTTGTTTGCTTCGTTTTCAACGGATAATAACTCGTAAGTTCCTCTGCCTTTATAGATTTGGTTATGGTTATATCTGTGTGGCATAATACTCTTTCTATTGTTGTACTGTTTTACCAGCAGAAAGGTCTCATGTTTGAAGAATAGTTTTTGCCCAACAAGTACGTTAAAAAAAATATTATTATCGTATATGTTGATGAATTTTTTATGTATAAAATACTAATTAGTTCCTTTTATCAGATTTGACCGCCTTGTATATCAACTGTGGTGGAGAAAAGCTAAGGGTTGGAGATAAGGAATATGAAAGTGACCAGGAACCAGGTGGTAGTTCATATGTCTCTGCAGGAGAAACTGGATGGGGATTTAGCAATACCGGTAACTTCTTGGATGAGGGTAGACGTGACAGTTATGTTGTTGTTGATCAAGTACGTTGTGGGGTCCAAACGGACACGTCTGGACTGTACACAAGTGCACGAACGTCAGCCTTATCTTTAACTTATTATAGTTTCTGCATGCTTGCTGGAAGCTACAACGTAAGCCTTCACTTTGCTGAGATTGTATTTACTGATGATACAACATTTAGCAGCCTTGGGAGGCGTGTATTTGATATCTACATCCAGGTGTGTTTTCATGGATTAATATTAGGATAAATTACAGTTTTCGTCCTTTATGTTTGTATCATATTGCAACGGATAGCCTTTAACTTCGATAATTACAGTTACAATCGTTTATTTATAAAACTCACTACACCATAAGTCCTTTAACACTAACCAAGTTACTTTTCATAGTTAACTCTTATCATGTGCAATGCATATGAGGGTATAAATGTCTTTTTACCCATTTATTAAAAAAATTATAAATAAAACACTTGATCTATATATACAGTGAGAGAGAAAGAGAGCCTAATTCATCTTCATCACTTGCCAGTTGCCACCATCTACCATCACCACCAGGCACCACCATCATCTTAATCCAGCCATCACCGTCTTTCTCATCTTTACAATGTTGTAACAAGAAATCCACTTAAAGTAACCCACTGATGATAAAACCCTCGGGATCAGAGACGGATCTCAATGGAGATTCGCAGTTGTGGCCGGATCTCGATGGAGATTCGCAGTTGTGGCCGGATCTCGATGGAGATTAGCAGTTGTGGCCGGATCTCGGAGTCGCATCTACCGATCTCGACGGAGGTTCGCAGTTGTGGCCGGTGAACGCGACGGTGGAGGAAGGAGGTGTTGGCGGCGGAGGCGGTGGCGACGGTGGAGGATGGAGGTGGTGACGGCGGTGGTTCTGCAACATGGGTTTTGATTTAATTGTTTCTTTAGATGTATCTCAAGAACAGAAGATATTCACATTTCAAACATTAATTTGTGCTACAAACAATTTGTAAAATGATGATGATCAATCATTGACGAGGAAGTTGAATGCGAACTGGAATAGCAGCGATGTCTTCCCTCTGCAGCAACATTAATGTGTTTAGATGGTGTGTTTGTGAGAAAGATGAGTAATAGAGTGGGTACGATGAGGAAGGGCCTGAGAGGAGGATTATTAGGTCATCGTGTGCGAAGAAATGCAGAAGATTTGTTTTTGGCCTTTCATAATTACACAACATAAAATCTTTTTGGCCTTTCATAAACTTGTGGTTTTGAACAGATTCCATTTGTAATTTGGTTTCCACCGTAAGGAGATCGTTATACAGGCTGGTGTGAGCTCCGGCCATAGCCTCTGACCGCACAGATTCAACGTAATTCTTGCACCAACATACTCGTCTTCATCTTCTAATCAAAAGCCCCAACATCTTAATGTCTAGCTATGATTAAAGAACTCCAATTTTGGGATTGTTATACAGGGTTGTTCCAGGATTCTCTTAAATGGTGGTGGTGGAGTTTGGTGGGTTTTAGATCACTTCTAATCAAGGGCCTGATTGTTAGATCTGGTTGTTTAGAGAGAGAGAGGGAGAGACTTGTAGTGTTTAGAGAGAGAAATGGATTTTAGGTATTATTTATTTGTAAAAAGACTAAATTACCCTTATGTGACTGAAGTTAACTGAAAATTTTAACCATGTTAATGCTAAAGGACGTATGTTGTAGTGGGTTTTACAAATAAAGGATTGTAACTGTAATTATTAAAGTTAAAGGCTATCCATTGAAACCCGTTACAAACATAAAGGACGAAAAGCGTAATTTACCCTTAATATTATTATCTCAATATCAACTATTGTTTCTGTACTAGATATAATAATATAATAATATATCTACTATCTAATATATATAATATATATAACCAGAGGGCAGAAAGATTATAGGGTCCAGTGGGTTGACTTCAGGATGGGTTTAGCTTGAATTTCTCATTATTACTAGTGGACCAGATTGGATGATAAACCCATAAACACCTTTTGTGCTTTTTTGTTTATTTATAAGGGTGTAAGGGGCACTCCTCTAAGTGGGGAGTGACCTCTCTTACCCACAGCCAATCAGCACGCGTCACGTCAACTCCCCACTTAACTCCCCCCACACCCTCAATTTGATGGCGGCACTCCTCTCTTGGGGGACTTGCTTTTTTTATTTTTTTAATTAAGTAAATATCGTTCAAAAATCAATTTGATGTGCGGTGAACCAATGCCGCAGACAAGTCCCCGCTTAGCCACCCCGAGGGGTCGGCGGCGGTGTTCCCGAGCGGGGAAACCACTCCCCGCACCCCTCCCCGCAAAGCGCCCCGTTCACCCTAAAAAGAAGGTTATAAATAGTTAAGGTGTTTATTGTGATTACATAAAGATATATAAACTTGGTAATCGATTTTTTTATGGTCTAACACCTTGCAAGCTAAGGCCGGGGAGCGACTAGTATCTTGGATCGTCAGAGGAGGAACTGTTGTGAAGGTAGCGGCTTAGTGAACACATCAGCGATCTTATCATTATTTGAGATAAACTTGACCAAGAGTTCCCCTGGAGCAACTTACCTTCTGACAAAGTGAAAACCCACTTCTACATGCTTTGTAGGAGCATGAACAATAACCTTTGCTGACAAATATGTATCACCTAGGTAATAACACCACAACTTGGGAACAAATTTAGTAGAACCATTATTTGAAACGTTTGAATAATTGGCTTGAATGGGTGCACAAGTTGTAGAGGAGCATGACTGATTAGGGCATTGAGAGGGGATGTGACCAATACCACACCAGTTGCAATGAGCATGAACAGTATTATGAGTAAACGCCCAAGCAAACTGTTGTGTTTTGTTTTGACCACTGTTGCCGTGAAAATCCTCCCTACTCGTGTTTTGCTTACCAAGTGAATTTCCATGGAAGTTGCCACGGTTGTTCCTGTTTTGATTACCACGGTTGGTTGGAGGCCAAGTAGCATAAAAAACATGTGGTTGAGGGTTTTGAGAGGCAAGCGGATGAAGTTGATATCCAACTTGTGTTGCTAATTGTTGCAAACATGGTAATTGTGATTATATATTTGGCTTCAAAATAGAATCCGGTGTGGATGTATTAAAAACCAGAGGAACTGTATGAGTAGAACGATTGATCATGAAATCATGGTCCCTAAGGAGGCCGGGCAATTCCTTGAAGGTGACTGGTGGGAAACGAGCAAGAAGATTTGACTTCAGCCCATTGTATTTTCCACCAGAGATGGCAGGCATGACTGTCTTTATCTTTCATTGGTTCGTCAATATTTGCTAAGGCACTGGCGTATTCCTGAGCTCGACTAAGATATGAGACTGGCGATTAATCTCCCTTCATCTCAATCTTCAAGAGTTGAGTTTTGAGAGAGTATTCACGTGATGAAGTATTTAGTGCATAAGCTCTCTGCAAGCGCAAGCCATAGATCTCTAGAGGCCATACCTTGAACGTGTTGAAAAGATGCTTAAGATATGGTGGAGATGATTATCCTAGTGCGTGTGCATCATTGGAAATCTACTGAAGATAGCTAGGGTTATTGACGGAGTCCATTTCTAGGGTGGCAGCAATTTTCGGAGAGGACATTTAATGGCACCATCTACGTAGCCAAAAAGATTATTGGTTTTCAAGAAAGGTTGAAGCATTGCCTTCCAATACCCATAGTTGCTTGGTGACAAAGTGAAGGCAAATTTACAAGAATTTTGGGTGGTTTTCTCCATTGTTATGAAAGCCATTTTCATGGCCATGGGGTTCGGAAAAGATGGTTGGTTTGTTGGTTGTGTTCGAAAAAAAGAGAAGGGAATCGGCTGCAGTTAAAGTTGGCGGCAGCTAGGGCTTTGAAGGTGGCCGCAATTTGGCTCGTGATACCAAGTGAAACCGTAGAATATTATGTTAGATAAGAGATCATGTACAAGAGAGATTTATTGTACGAAGTATAGGAGACAAGGTCAGCCATTAATCTCCCAAGATCAATGGCTCAAAACTAGGAGTGGCATTTTCGTAAATCTCAATTGAAGAAACAAATAGAGAAAGAGTATTATGGTCCTTTCTCACTTGAACTCCTCCCTTCTTGATTTTCAAACAACTATAATTTTTTCATACGTTAATATTTAAAAAAAAAAAATACACCATATTAACGAGCATTTAATTGTCTTTAATTCGACCAGCCTATTGCTATAGTTTTCTTAAAAAAAAAATTTACATGATTTTCAATACGCATTACGTGATTAGGTGATTTTGAATACCCAGCACATGACTACACGATTTCGAATACCCATTACGTGATTTCATTATAGTATGTGAAACCGCAGTAAGTGATTACGTAATTACGTAACAATAGTTGACTATGTATTTATTACGTGGCTACGTGATTTTGAATACCCATTTCATGATTACGTGATTTCATTATAGTATATTTATATTTGATGTGAAACCACACTGAGTGATTACGTTATAAGCATAATTGTAATAACATTAGTTATAACAAATCATACTGAATTTGTAATCACGTAATCGATTTATATTGAATGAGTATTCAAAATCACGTAATGAACTAATGGGGATTGAAAATCATGTAAATGTTTTAAAGAAAACTATAGCAATAGGTGACTCGAATTAAAGAAAATGAAATGCTCGATAATACGGTGTAATTTAAAAAAAAATTAAGATACGAAAAAGTTAGAGCCGTTTGAAAATCAGGGGGGAGTTGTTTAAGTGAGAACGGACTAAATTACCCTTCAAGTCAATGATACTTGTTTCTCACATACACTTCGTATAAAATTACATGTTACACTTAACTACCGTCTAATATCTAAATTAATATTATATTGTCTAATATGGAGTATGGTATTAATAATGTATGGTGAGAGAAGTTATATGTTTGAGGGGAGTGTTATAACTGAATCGGTTGGAGTAGCCATATATATTCCCCCACTCTCCTATTTCTTTGTTCTCCTATATATGAGAGTAGGGATGAGCTCGGTACCGTCCGGTACCGAACCGGTACCGGTACCGAAAGAACCGGTACCGAAAATCCTCAAAAGTGGGTACCGGTACCGAATATACCCGGTTCGGTACGGTACCGGTACCGGTTCGGTACCGGTATTTGAGGGTAAAACCAGCAAAATACCGGTACCGAACCGGTCCGGTGAACCGGTACCGAAAATGTCAAAAGTGGGTACCGAATCGGTACCGAAAAGGTACCCGGTTCGGTAAATTCGGTACCAGTACCTAGGGCCGTTCAAAAAGCTCGCGGCTCGGAGCTCGCTCGAAGCTCGCTCGGATTTAGCTCGGAAAAAGCTCGCTCGATTTGGCTTGGTTTAAAAGTGAGAGTTGTATACCTTTGACATTTAATGACATTTGAATTGACTAATCGTGTTTTCTCTCTAATTATTTAACACATTTATACGTAGTGGGTTAAAATTTCCATCTCTACTAATTAGTCAGCAGATAAAAGAATTTTGTAGTTTGTTGCGCACTCTTAATAGTTAATACTATAATAAAAAATAGGGTGTTTTACTTTTTAGTGAAGTATTCAAATGGATTTAGTTTCGTTTCTTTTTGACAGCTTAATTTGTTGTTGATCATAAATGGTTGGTACTATGCCAGGGTAAGCTGATGGCAAAGGATTTTGACATCAGTGCCAGAGCAGGTGGGGCTAGAAAAGCATATGTGACAACTTATACAGTAAATGTTACACGTGGTTTGGAAATCCGTCTCTATTGGGCTGGAAAAGGAACCCTAAACATCCCATTCCGAGGAAATTATGGTCCGCTTATTTCAGCCATTTCTGTGGAACCAAGTAAGCTATTACTAACTCCTTATGTGTTTGATGAATTATGTGATGCTCATGATTTGGACGGTGATCTATATCTAACAATTATGATAGATTGCTAAAATGACGTGCAAAATTACAAAGTGCATTTAGACCTACCTATGACTCGCTTCTTGTTTATTTTAGTATTCCATATTGTAGTAGGGAACATTGTTAACATTGGGATCCTACCTATGACCGCTTCTTGTTTATTTTCCATCCATAACCGCTGGTGCCCCCGTCTCCGCACTATTCCACGTTTCCGCCGCAGCGCCTGCTGTTTTTTGGTGCGCCGTGGTACCTGTGATTCCTACTTTTGTTCGTGTTTATGATTTGCCACCCCTATTCTAGAATGCAGCTCACAGCCGCTGCTGTAAAGTGTTAATTACTTCAAAACTTCTGCTCCTGGCCTGAATCACCATTGCTATCACTTGTTTTCCTTACCAAAATCAGCATAGGCGACCCTATTTCAGCAGGCCATGTTTCACAATTTGTCTATACCTGTCTCTACTTTTTTTTGGTCCTAGAACCGCAACCCGCTCTATTTCAGCCAAGTATATTCCTTACCATCACTAGAAATTAGTATGCAATGGCAACAATTCTAGCTTAAGATCGACCGATCTCTTTCGGAAGCTCTCGATTGATTCTTGATTTCTGATTATGTTTGAGATTTAGTTAAAGGGTCATCTGGTCTTGTTTCCAACTTTGTTCATCTCCGGTCCTTCATTCAGGTCATGCCCCATTATGATTGTTTTCGGTCCCTGCATAAAAAAGTTTGAGTTAATTACTCAGATGGTCCCTGTGATATAGGGATGAGATTTTTTACCGAAATTCTGGTACCGTACCGATACCGTACTGATACCGTACCGGTACTGGTATCGGTAATAGATTTTTGAATTTCGGTATTGGTAAATAACGATATCGGTACCGGTATTTTTCGGTAAAAACAGTATACATACCGAATTTCAATGAGGAATGCTAAGGGGTATTTTGGCAAATATAAATTCAACATAAATCATAATCTTCCAGTATTATTAGAAAAATATATTGCAAGTTATAACACGACTCTAAGTAAATATTTTGTCTTTTGGATAAAAAAAACCTATAAAAAAAACCTATATTGCAAGTTTGATCGTAAATTTTGAAAAATTCACTGATGGTACATATTAAAAATTCACTAATGGTACATATTGTTTATGCAAACGTAACACGGGGTGGTCCTTCCTTAGACCGGATGAAGGTTAAGTTTGTATTAATTTTTTTTAAATTGAAGGAAATGACCAAAATAGGCTCTGTAACTTCAAATATACGAAAATCAAAATAATACTACCTCCGTCCCATTAGAAGTGTCATGTTTTGAATTTTCAAAGTCTTTATTTATAAACTTTGACTTTAATTATATATTTTTTGTGTTATATAAAATTTGATGAAAATTAACCCGATAAAAACATTTGTAAAACACACTCAAATCATATAACTTTCATCAAGTATTATCTAACACAAACAAAATTATTTAAGGTCAAAGTTTATATAAATAAAGACTTTGAAAATTCAAACTAGGACACTTTTAGTGGGACGGAGGGATTATGTAACATTAGTGGGCCCCACAACTCGAACCAATAAAATCAAGCCATCTGTGCACTACTTATTATTTAAAACACTCTTTCATCCTTCTCTGCCTCCTCTGAGCATCTCTTCCTGCGGACATCCGCCAAACTCGTCAAGTAAACAACACAAACGGTTCCATTATCAAAATCATGAACATTCCAAATTTTCATTATCAAAATAAAAAGAAAACATTTGAAGTAAATTAATCACTATTAAACCTTGGTGAAACAGAGAAGAATTTACCAGATCTGGAGTTACCTGAACCGGATCACTGAATTAAATTCCGGAGGTGGGGGCTATGCGGTTGAGTTCCTTAGCCGGAAATAATGGTATTTGCCAGAAAAATAAAACCCGGTTGGAAAGATAGCAATTGGTTGTTCATAAAACTGGAAGTTGTCACCGATTGTAATACCACCCACAACATAAAGCAAATACAAAAGCGAGTGATTATTTCAATCCAGTCGTTCCAATCAGGCCTTTAAGTATCCTCATTCCTCAATAAGATCGACTATCACAACCAGATTGGTACTATTATCTTCATGATTGACATTGCAACGATCCTCCGCCAAAAGAAGCAACAAAGGTCTGGTGAGGGTGCGATGAGACCAGAAATGGAGGTGGTACGATTGAGAAGATGATGTGGCGGTGGCGGTGCAATTAAATAGAAAACTAAATCCGATTCAATCAACAAAACTAAGATACCAAATTATAAGAAATTGATTAACCATACTTTGTCTATTACAATAAGACATATAAATACAAGAAGAGAAAGCTAACTCTAAGGAATACATTTAATTACAAATATATGCAAGACTATAATGTGGGAGACAATCACTCAAACGATTTTGACTGATTAATGTGATGGACTTGATTTTCTCTTTGATCATCTTGAGTTCGTCATTTTCCTTAATACAAAGAACCCTCTCTTAAATGCACAAAAAAACACGAACCGGTTTAGAAAAAACCGAATAAAAACGGGCCAAAAAAAACAACACTCAAACCGGTATCGAGGGTCGGCCCTGAGAATTCGTGTACCCTGTTCGAGCTCCAAAAAAAGTGCCCTTAGGCCTTAACGAAATTGAGTATTGGGTTCAATAAATGTCTAAACCGAATGCTAATGGGCTAATAACTAATATAAAACATAAGAATAGTTTTGCAAGTGGGCCTATGTTGGCATTTGTATAGGTATACCCTATTAAAAAAAACTTTTACGTATACATATCGGTTTTTTTTAAAATAGTGTGCCCACCGAAATATTAGGCCCTGGCCGGTGGTGCTCCCCGCCCACCCAGGGCTGGCCCCGCAGGTATCCATCCAAACCGGTTTGTAAACAAGAAAAAAAACCGAGTTGGCCACCTCTAGGTTTAAGTGTTTAACAAAGTATATAATTTTTTGTTCATAAATTGTGTGTGCATGTGTGTATATATTATATTATAATTATAATATTTTTTTAAACCACCCCTAGGCCGTCGCCCTCCCCACTTCATGTCGCCCTTGAAGCAAACCAAATTGTTTTGAGTCTATCATAACGCTATGTTTTAGCATTTCTAAAAGAATATCAATTTTTTTTTGAAAAGTAAACTTCCTTAAAACACAAGCCACCTCAAACTGAGGCGGTCGAAATACACATTACAAATTTATAAACAATATATAACTTACATTTATTTATTTATTTTCTATCATATATATTTATTGCACATATTTAAATTCAAATCATTGTATATTAGGAAGTCAAATATTGTTGTAACAATTATTAATTCTCCTCCTTGATTAGTGCTTGTAATCCCTTTAAATATTATAGTCACTAATGAGAATGAAATCACCCTTCAATCGTAATCCTTCTGGCTACTCCCATATGGTATCAAGAGCATAAACAAACTCTTGTAAGTTCCATCGATCCTAGACCCCCTTTTTTTTTCCTGCTCTCACAGTAACCATCCATGGCTTCATCAATCACTCACATCACAGCCTCCACTCATTTTCCAATCAAACTTACCTCTAACAACTTCCCCTCTTGGAGGAAACAAGTCCTTTCAACTCCCATTGGTCTAGAACTCGACCACCACATTGTCGGCAAAACCACACCTCCACCGGAAACCATCACCGCTGGAGACACAACCAAAGCTAACCCAGACTACCTTCCTTGGTTTCGACAAGTCCAAATGATTATTAGTGCCCTCCTAGGCAGCTGCTCCGATCAAGTTCAGCCCATTGTCTCCTCCGCTGAAACGGCCCGTCAAGCATGGGACTTACTCAACTCGAGTTATGCCAGTGGTTCGCGCTCGCGTGTTATCTCGCTCAAGTCAAGGTTAGCCAAAAATCCAAGAGGTTCTCGCTCTATTACTGATTTTCTACATGACATGAAAGCGATTTCTGATGAACTTGCCATTACTCAAAATCCTATTAATGAGGAGGATCTGGTAGTTCATATTATGAACCAACTTGGTGATGATTACACCAACATTGTGGCTGCTTTAAAAACTCGTGACACTACCATATCGTTTCCGGAACTATTTGACAAACTTCTTGACCATGAGCGTACTCTAAAAGAGATCACCACCGATCCGATCATAAGCATGGTGAATCAGACGCAACGTCAAACGAGTCGCACCTACAACAGATCTGTAGGAGATCATCGCCCCAACAGGTCACCCGCAAACCATCCTTCCGGGCAGTCAAGATCTGCGGGTCTAAATGCTCGCCAAAACCGAAACAACACATATTGTTACTATTGTAATTTTGAAGTTCATGAGACGAAAGATTGTCGCAAGCTGAGCCGTTTTCTGCTAGAAAACAATGTGTCAGTCCAAGGACAACCCATGTCAGCTCCTGTGGTTAATCATACTTCACCTCATCCCACTGCTACAAATCCCGCTTGGATGTGGGATACCGGCGCGTCAAGTCACACATCACCAAATCAAAATGCCATACATGTCCTTTCGGAATACGGCGGCCCGGATGAGATTGCCTTAGGTGATGGTAAGACCTTCCCATAACACATACTGGTCACACCTCCATTTCCACAAACTCACGCCCACTTTACTTAATTGATGTCTTAGAGCATTCACATCCAATCCATTAAATTATACATACATTCCACTAAAAAACAACTCATATATCAATATATTTTCACTAAAAACAAATATTTTTTCTCTCTCCTTTCAATTAAATAATATTATCATTACATTTTTCTCTCACTTCCACTCACAACCACTTTCAAAATATATTAAAAAATTATAACGGGTGAACAGTGCCCCCCCAAATATACAGATGAACAGTAACATTTTCTCTCTCCTCTACTCACAACCACTTTTTATACCCTTTATAATATAAAAACCCCTCCTCACATAATTTGATGGTTAGGATGTGAATGCTCTTAGTTGTTCCTAATTTATGTAACCATCTTATTTCTGTTGCCAAAATTTGTCGAACTATCATGTTTTCGTTGAATTTCTCCATATCATTTTCTGGTTAAGGACCTACGCACGAGGCCGCATCTCATGCGGGGAGTGAACGTTAATGACTTTTACTATGGACCAACCACCTCACGTCCTCAAATTAATGCAACAACAGGATCCCTACTCGCTTGGCATCATACTCTTGGACACCCTTCGTTTCAAGTATTCAAGTCTTTAATCAGTACATTAGGACTTCATTATAATAAATTGCCACATGATTCGTTTCATTGTAATTCGTGTTCATTGAATAAAAGCCATAAACTTCCCTTTGGTAAAAATGCGTTTGTTGCTAATAAACCTTTACAAGTTGTTTATTCGGATGTTTGGGGACCGGTTCAAACCTCAATCGATGGGTTCAAATACTATGTTATCTTTGTTGATTATTACACTAAATACATTTGGTTATATCCTATAAAACGCAAATTTGATGTGTCGATACTTTTTCCTCAATTTAAATCCTTGGTTGAGAAATTTTTTAAAACACCTCTAATTGCGTTATTTACCGATAACGGTGATGAATATGTTGGACTCGCATCGTATCTCACCTCCCAAGGTATTTCCCATTACACAACACCACCTCAAACACCAGAGCAAAATGGTGTTGCCGAACGTCGCCACCGACATGTGGTTGAAACCGGCCTCGCCTTGCTCCATTATGCCCGCCTACCACAAAAATTTTGGTCACATGCTTTCCAAACTGCCACTACTCTAATAAATCGCCTACCCACCTCTATCCTTAACAACAAGTCACCATATGATATGTTGTTTCCTACTACACCCACCTACTCTAAACTCAAACCATTTGGTTGTTTATGTTACCCGTGGCTCCGTCCCTACACCACATCTTAATTAGAACCGCGTTCAAAAACATGCATTTTTCTTGGTTACTCACCATCTAAGTCGGCGTATAAATGTTTTGATCCCGTCACCGAAAAATTGTATCACTCGCGACATGTGGAATTTATCTCCCACATTTTTCCATTCCAAGACAAAACATCCACACCTACTGCCACCACCTATGACTTATTTTTGCATGCAAATAAGTCCTTCACCACACCAACTTTTCCATGCAATCCCATTTCTCAATCCCCTTTATACGTTGCACCTAACACATCCCACGCATCACCTTCTCTCACTCCTTCCTTTCCCTTATCCACTCAAAACCCATCCACCTCTGATAACGTGTCCACCTCTCCTATTCACCCTCAACCTACCTCAGCACATACATCTCCCACTCCTTCCAATCTCGCGCCCGACGACACACTTTCTAATCTCACTCCAGAAACCACACCCCTCGCTACACCTTCTCAAATAACACCCATCGCCACACCCGTTACCACATCGAACACCACCTCCACACCTCCTCAACGTCGTCTACCTAAGCCTAACCCAAAATATTATAACTCTAACTTCATTAACTCCCCTACACTTCATCCTCTTCCCTCTTTCTCGAACCTACAACCCACACACAAGCCATGAAAGATCCAACTTGGCGACAAGCTATGGACCTTGAATACAATGCTCTCCTTCAAAATCAAACATGGGAGCTTGTTCCTCACACTACTCAAACCCCCATCGGGTGAAAATGGGTGTTCCGAATCAAACGTAAACCCATTGGCACTATCGACAAGTACGAAGCACGCCTAGTTGCAAAGGGGTTTCATCAACATTTTGGTAAGGAATACTTTGACACTTTCAGTCCGGGTACAAAACCGGTAACCATCTGCACAGTTCTGTCTATTGCTCTCTCCAAACGGTGGTCCTTAGGTCAACTCGATGTAAATAACGCGTTCCTTCATGGTACCCTTCATGAAAACTTGTTCATGATCCAACCACCCGGATTCATCAACTCGGAATTTCCAACTCATATTTGCAAGCTCAAAAAGTCTCTTTACGGGCTCAAACAAGCCCCGCGGGCGTGGTACAACGAGTTAACTTCTTTTCTAATCACTTTCGGCTTTCAAAAATCGTTGTCTGATGATTCTCTTTTCATATTCAACAAGGATGGTATTACTTGCTACTTCCTTGTCTATGTCGACGACATTGTTCTAACGGGAAACAATGACCAGTTTCTAGATCGTTTTGTTGGAGCATTAGGCAACAAATTTTCCATTAAAGATCTAGGCAACCTCCACCATTTCCTAGGCATTGAAGTCATTCCCACACCTCAAGGTCTATTTCTCTCCCAACACCGCCACATCCAAGATATTCTTACCACTTTCAAAATGGATGGTGCAAAAGATGTCCTCACCACTCTAAGTGTCTCGGACCCACTTTCACCCACGGATCCATCCCCATCCGCTGATCCAACACCATATCGTCAACTTGTTGGCACCCTACAATACCTTGCTTTCACACGACCCGACATCTCGTTTGCTGTCAATAAACTTTCACAATTCATGCACAATCCCAAACAGTCACATTGGCAAAGTCTCAAACGGGTTCTTCGTTATCTAAAAGGCACGGTACACTACGTCTTATTCTTGAACCGTAACTTTCCCCTTGAAGTACAAGCATTTTCGGACTCAAACTGGGGGGGAATTAATGATGGGGGCAGGTCTACAACGGCCTACTTAATTTATCTCGGATCCAATATAATCTCTTGGAAGTCATCAAGACAAAAGACGGTGTCTCGTTCCTTTACAGAAGTAGAGTACAAAGCCATTGCAAACGCGGCGGCAGAAATTTCATGGGTAAAAAATTTATTATATGAACTTGGAATTCAATGCAAGCGCCCTCCCACACTGCTTTGTGATAACACTGGTGCCACATATCTATGTTCAAACCCGGTATATCACTCTCGCATGAAACATGTAGCCTTGGACTATCACTTCGTCAGAGAACAGGTAAATGCGGGTCAACTTAAGGTCCTTCATGTCAGCTCCAAAGACCAGCTTGCAGACGCTCTCACCAAACCGCTTCCGAGAATGTAATTTCTATCTCTTCGTTCCAAGATCGGAGTATCCAACGGCTCCTCCATCTTGCGGGGGCGTATTAACAACATATAACTTACATTTATTTATTTATTTTCTATCATATATATTTATTGCACATATTTAAATTCAAATCATTGTATATTAGGAAGTCAAATATTGTTGTAACAATTCTTAATTCTCCTCCTTGATTAGTGCTTGTAATCCCTTTAAATATTATAGTCAATAATGAGAATGAAATCACCCTTCAATCGTAATCCTTCTGGTTACTCCCATAAAATTTACAAATTAACACCAATCTAAAAGAATATCAATATATAGGATGACTTTTATTGTTTTTGTTGGGTACCCTAATCAGGGTACTATGGGCACGAAGTTGGTGGTAGTGAACGGATGGGGAACCGTCATATTATAAAGGAAACAAACCTTAGATAAGCCTATATATATTGAGTCATGGGCTAATAAAACAAACTAAATACACTATATACAATTAAAACAACCAAAGGCTAAGATTTCATAATGCTATATTTCAGTGTATTTCCAGAAGAATTTCTATATGTAGGATCGTTTTTATTCTTTGAATTCGAACCTTAACAATTGTTTCAAATTTTGCTTATTTTATTCATTCAGATTTCAAATTGCCAGAAAATGAGAAAGTTGTGTCAAGACGGATTGTGCCTGTGATTGCAGTTGGAGCAGTTTGTGTCATTATCCTAATTTTAGGAATTTTATGGTGGTATGGTTATTTAGGTCACAGAGACACCATGGAATTAGGTATTTATGTGGCAAATTGGTACTTTAAAGGTGGCAAGATGAATGGATTGTGTGGGTTTAATAACGGTTCAAAACAAGTTTATGTTAAAAACAGCCAGTTCATTTGGTTGACCCACAAAAACACTTTTTTGTCATAAATAGTTATTTGTCAATTGTCTTTTTAAAAAAAAAGAAGCTAGTTGTAGTTTAAATTTTGGAATAACATGATTTGGATATTGTGTCCATTAAAAGTAGACTTTGGGTGTTTCTTGACCCATCTCACCCATTTGACCGTTTGAAATAGAACACAACCCCAATCAAGAGAAATTTACGAAAATGGCCAAAAATAAGTTTGAGTTTGACTTACCAAAATGGCCACTTCATGCGTCGGTGGAGCAGGGCATCACCGATTACGAGACACCTTTTGCATCTGCAGGGCTGACTCATGCGTCCACCAATATACAAGTGACATGTGTCTCAATGACATCCATGTGTCCCATGTGTTCCATGCGTCCGTGACTCATCCCATGCGTCCGTGACTCATAAAATTTACTTTTAGCGAGATTTGGGGCATCCCATGCGTACGTGACTGATCCCATGCGTCCGTGACTCATAAAATTTACTTTTAGCGAGATTTGGGGCATCCCATGCGTACGTGACTGATCCCATCATCTCATGCGTCCGTGACTCATCCCATCATCCCATGCGTCCGTGACTCATCCCATCATCCCATGCGTCTGCGACTCATCCCGTGCGTTGCCGACTCATCCCATGCGTCCGTGATTCATCCCATACATCCCATTGAGACACGTGTCACTTTTATATTTAAGGACGCATGGGATGAGTCGGCAACGCATGGGATGAGTCACGGACTCATGGGATGATTGGATGAGTCACGGACGCATGGGATGAGTCACGGACACGTGTCACTTCTATATTTAAGGACGCAAAAGGTATCTCGTAATCAGTGGCGGACCCAGGAATTTTTCCATGGGGGTGCGGAACAATTTTAAAAATTTTAGGCCCCTAGGTATATAAGTAAAAAAAATCGGTTCGTATTGGGTCGGTTCGGGTCATATCGGGTCATGTAAAACAAAAGAAATCGCGACATAACGTCTCTACTCATGGTTCCTATCACAAACAAATTGATCCATAAGTTGATCGCTCCATAACATAATTTTTCAATTTTAATTTTCAACCTTGGAAATCGTGTGTAATCACTCTAAAAATCATCTAAACAACATAATCACCCTAAAAATCATCTAAACAACGTCAAACACATGAAATTTCAAACCTATTTGAGAATTTTGTTATCCTTTGGTGTCGGACGGCGGTGGTTCGCGGCTGCTGATGATGTGCTGTTGTGGTTGCTGTTGTGTTCGATGATCGCTGGCAGGAGACGACCCAAGAGAGGGTGGGCGGGAGGAATTCAAAGGGACTATTGGGCTTATTTTAATTATTATAGTTTGAACTTAGGTTGAGTTTGGTTAATGGGCTAGTAATTAGTGGGCTAATTATGTTTAATGAAATAGTGGGTTAAGGTATTGGGTATTTGGGTTAAGTTGGGTAGTATAAGTTTATATAATTTAGGTAGTTTTTTTAATTAGAGTTTACTAAAAAAATTTAAAATATAAATCGATAACATTTTTTACCTAAGGTGTGTGGACGAAAAATTCCAAGGGGTGCGGATGAAAAAATTCAAGGGGTGCGGACGAAAAAATCCAAGGGGTGCGGACGGGATTTTCAACGGAAAATAGCACTAAATTTTTTTTTCCGGGGGTGCGCCCGCCCACCTTGGGCTAGGGGTAAGCCCGCCCCTGCTCGTAATCGGTGATGCCCTGCTCCACCGACGCATGAGGTGGCCATTTTGGTAAGTCAAACTTATTCTTGGCCATTTTCGTAAATTTCTCCCTAATAAATCCAGTTACATTTAAATTGGTTGAAATTGTCATATTTGACTGTACATGATAAATTTAACTCTCCCAATTTTGTTTACATGTTCTCAATTACATTTGTGGTTCAACAGACCTGCATGGTCTAGAGCTTAATACTGGGTCCTTTACTTTGAGGCAAATCAAAATCGCAACAAATAATTTTGATGTTGCTAATAAGATTGGAGAGGGTGGTTTTGGTTCGGTTTACAAGGTACTTTGCAACTTCTTTCTCGATCACATAATATTGATTATTTTTACAATATTAACAATTGATAGTGTTATAATGAAGGGAGTATTACGAAATGGCACCTTAATAGCAGTGAAGCAGCTTTCCTCTAGATCAAAGCAAGGAAATAGAGAGTTCTTAAATGAATTAGGCATGATATCTGCTTTGCAACACCCGCATCTTGTGAAGCTGTATGGATGTTGCATCGAAGGAAACCAATTGTTGCTAGCTTATGAATACTTGGAAAATAACAGTTTAGCCCGTGCTTTGTTTGGTAAGTGATGGTTTATTTTCTCTCATTGTTCTTAGAGGTGGGAAATGTTTAGATGAGACTGTGTTAGGGAACGGGTCAAATTGGGTAACTTTTGTATGGGCTGAATATGATATTAATTTAATAATAATATAATAATATTCTGAATAAATCATTTGAGAATTTTATGTATTAAAAGCAGATTAAGATCCTCTTATGTTGAACCCAACATGAGAGGTCATGTTGTGAGACATGAAAGGGTCGATCCCAATCCATGAAAAGTACACGTTCAGCCTATTTTACCAGTAGGCCTTTTAGATCTGTTCCTTTTTAAGCTACCCGTTTTGATATGTTAGAGATAAAACATAGCTTGATTTAACATGCCGTAAGGAAATGGGTATAATGACACAACTACACTTGAGTTATATTCACTTATTATTTTGCTGAATTGTTGCGGACCTTGCGTATTGAAGGGCCCGAAGAATTGCAGTTGGAACTTGATTGGCCTACAAGATACAAAATTTGTATGCAAATAGCAAGAGGGTTAGCTTTTCTACATGAAGAATCAAGATTGAAGATTGTTCATAGAGATATCAAAGCCACTAATGTGCTCCTTGATAAGAATTTAAATGCTAAAATTTCTGATTTCGGTTTGGCTAAGCTTAATGAAGAGGACAGCACCCATATAAGCACCCGTATTGCTGGAACATAGTGAGTCATTTACACCATTTTCTCTATATTATAATGTGATTATCAAACTTCAAGAATCTCTCTTCTTCACAATTTTTAGTGGATATATGGCTCCCGAATACGCAATGCGTGGTTACCTAACAGATAAAGCAGATGTCTATAGCTATGGAATTGTCCTCTTAGAGATCGTAAGCGGGATGGCTAACATTGCCGACAGGGCTAGGGAGAATCAGTTTGTTCTTCTTGATCGGGTAACTAACATGAACCTAGAGGTGGCAAATTGCTTAATCTTTTAACTGAGGTTCAAACCAATTGGGCTCGTAACCTTTTTCTTCATTTTTTTTGTTTATTTTTTAAAAAAAAGTTTTCTATTACAAACAAAATAGACCCATGTTAAGGCTTATGGGTCGAAATTGCCAGACCTACATGATCCTTTTTCCAATTTCAAAAGTGCATTTATACATCCTGCTCATTATCCCCCTTGTTTCTTTATATTAGGCCCTTGCTTTGAAAGCCAAAGGTAATTTAATTGATCTTGTTGATCCAAGGCTGGGTTCAGAATATGACATCTCAGAGGTGATAGTTGTTATCAATTTGGCTCTAGCATGCACCGTGATATCTCCAACCGATAGACCAACAATGTCTTCGGTGGTTTGCATGCTAGAAGGAAGGATCGTTCCTGAAGCGTTTAATGCTGAACAAAGCGTCTCAATGACTGAAATTGATCGTGACAAAATGATGGAGTTACTTGAGGATCAGGATGAGAACCGGATGGAGTTACTTGAGGATCAGGATGAGAACCGAATGGAGGAAATGCCATTCACACGCTCCCATTCTTCAACATCTGCTAATGTTCTCTACCCACAAGATGGTTTCAAATTGAGTATCGGTAGAAGAAAGACAATGATGTAACGAGTTGTCTTAGAGATACTATTTACATTTTCTTCAACATCCATTAAGATTTATATATTAATCAAGTGGTAATTACTATGATATAAACATTTATTCATTTCAGTTTATCGGTTGTATTTTATACTCGATAATAATGGTATTATTGGATATTTTGGAATTATACATCAAATAAAATGTTATATATATATAGAGAGAGAGAGAAGGTGAAGAGGTATGGTCCCAATTCCTCGCCCACATGGCAAGGACCACACCACTCCTGCATCCGACATGGCGCCTACATCAGCAAGCGAATCCAGCTTCTAGAAGCTTCTGGAAGACATCAAGGTGGCGCCAAAGATGCTTTCCGACAGAAAGGACGGCACGTGTCACCAGTCATCAAGCGCCATGTAGGCCTGCAGCAAATCAAGGAGCAGACCGACAGTACCAGTACGACGTCTCCAGCATGGACAAATATAGGCGCGCCACGTGTACCACTACACTGAACACAGCAGAGGAGACCAAGAGGATATTCCCCTTGTTCGGACAGCTGGCGGCCTATAACAGCTGGCGGCCTATAACAGCTGGCAAGGTTGCTCCTCCCTCTTTCACCCTCCGGCTATAAATAGGACCCTTCATCATTCAGGTTAAAATCATCATATTCTCCACATTCTCACTCTTAACACACACACTGTTTATCTCCTCAGAACAGAACTTATTCTCACGCCGGAGCCCGGTTAAAAGGGAAACCCTCATATTCCCCTCTTAACGAGCTAACGGTGTTGCTGTTTTGCAGGACCCGTCATTTGGCGAGTAACAAAGGAGATTGAACCCCACAAAAGAGACGAACAGACTAGTTTCACCTCAGGTGTTAACCAGTGTTTCATCATTGGCGCCCACTGCAGTTTTTTCAAACCTTTTTCATCTCCTTTTTGTTTAAAACACTCTTCAAAATGGCTGAAACAAACCCTTACCACCAGGTGGACGGAGAAGTTTCTTTTTTGAGCTCATTTCGGACACTGCGCACGTCCAAAGGGGCCAAAGGAACGAAATCATCCAAGAAGGGCAACTGAACAACGATTTTCCTAGCATCTTTGGAAGTGCATCCAGGGTTGTTAGCCAAAACACAACTAGAGCCACTTTCCAACCTCCACCTAGGATCATCACCCAAACCACGAATGGAGCCACTTTCCAACCTCCGTCTGGGATAGTCCAACAAACACCCCCACCGGTGCAAACATCAAGCCATGGGGCTGGCCCTTCAGCTCCATTGGAACAAACACAACTGAACTTCTCTGCACTTTTAGGGCTACCCGAAGGAAAGACTCTGGCTTCCTGGTATGCCGAACATATGGCGTCTATAAACCTCGTTTATACACAACTCAGCGCACAACAGGCTTTGCTCCAAGCACAAGCCAACCAGTCCGCATTTGTTACCCCACCGCAAAGGCCTCTGAGCGCTCACATGCCTTAGCAGGCTAATGCATTAAACTTATGTCCCGAAAATTACCAGTACCAAACATCAGAAGGCCAAGCGCGCACGACACGCGCGATACTTATGGAGAAACAGAAAGCAATTATGTGCAACATTCCCATCCACAAAGAAAGCCGGTGCAAAGTCGTTTAGGTCCGCGCAATATGAATGATGAATGGGACAGTTATAAGGAAGAGGATGACGCGACGTACAAAGAAAACACAGTGTTTAGCAGGTTGCCACCAGAACACGAGGCGTACGTACCCCGCAAGCGCGCGGGGTACAATCCAAAAGCAGAACATGATTACACACTGAGCTATCGCCCAGATGGCATAGCTGAAAATTCGAAGTTCATCAAAGAGATCGCTGTCACGGCCCTCGACCCGGTTTGACCCGTTTCAGGAGCCGCGGGACAGAAAATCCCATGGTATTTATTTAACAGCGGAAGTTTTCTTCAGGATCTTTTAAAAACTGCAATTTCCCGATTATTTTATTTCACAACTCGGAATAAAATCCCGGTAATTTACAATCATAAGATTTCACGGAGAAATCTTTATTTTTACAAAACATGTTTCTTTATTTTATATTGAGCCACTTCCTTAAGCTTGTAGTGTTTCTCGGCACTTTTCCTAGATCACAACAGATCACCTGAAACATGTTTGAAAAAGGTTTTGTCAGCGGGAAATACTGAGTGAATCATTCTTTTTACTAAAATGCCTCGTTTGTTATAATTTACAGTATTAAGAGCGATTACAATGTTTCTGATATCAAACCAACTACCCACGGTATTTTGTCACTCGACCCATTGGCCCTCTCATTGTCCAATGGTGTCTGTGACTATGGTCATATCACCCCTTGGCTGCCCCAATGGTGAAGATTATCAAGTAATGTATACAAAACCCCACATACCGGCTGTAACTTTGGTGATTACAAAGACTTAATCCCTGTAATTATAACCTTGAAAATAAACATGCTTTTGAAATCAAATTTGATAAAAAGAGAATGACTCACATTGCAGATTTAATTGAGCAGAGCCTAGCCTACTGATTAGCCTTTTAACCTAAAATTAATAACATGCACACAATTTGGTTAGTAACTTAATACAGCATTTACGATAACTCACGAGATCAAACCCTCACATCGAATGACAAAGTGCGATACTTAAACATCCATTGAATTAACAACGAATGACAAAGCATAAACCCTAATGTGGGCAGCACTTAAACATCCATTGGATAGTTTAATCAATCGGACATTGAATCGTAGCAGCGATCGAGTTATTACCCTGTATTGCGGCGGCGATTAGTGATCCGTGTGTGTTTTGATAGTAAACATAATGTAACTCAGTGTGTATTTCGACTTTTTACGTCGTTTCAGTGCCAGAAATCAAGTCCCAATGTCCACTATTTATACACAAAATTGACCCCGGCTTACGGACCGTAAGCCTCATCCCTTACGGTCCGTAAGGGATACCTATTTCCATAGGGTAGCTACGTGTGTTTGTAGGCTTGCTGAGTTGACAGATTCGTAAATTTCAATTTTGACAGCGTTTTATGTAGATAATCGTAACTAGGGTTTACCCCCCCTGAGTTTTAGGGGCCCTGATCCTGATTCTGATTGTTCTGAAAATTTTAGGGTTTGTGCAGAATTACTTGGGTGTCTCAATTAGGGTTTCCTATTGGATAAAATAATAAAATAAATAGGACTTTTGATGAGAGTTGTTACATCCTCCCCACCTTAATAAAAATCTCGTCCTCGAGATTTACTGGAATAATTGAGGATACTTTCGCTTCATTTCTGATTCCAGTTCCCAAGTGTATTCGGGTCCTCTCTTTGAATCCCACTTTACTTTAACTAGCACTAGTCGTTTGTGCTTGAGAAACTTCACTTTTATGTCTTCTATCTGAAGAGGTTTCTCTACAAATTTTAATTTTTCGTTTTCGTTTACCTCTATATCTTGGAGAGGTACTACCAAAGATTCGTTTGATAAACATTTCTTGAGATTGGATACATGAAATACATCATGTACTCCAGCTAACTCCCCTTGTAGTTGTAAACGATAAGCAACTGGTCCTATACGTTGGATCACTAGAAATGGTCCTACGTATCTGGGACTTAGCTTTCCTTTCTTACCGAATCTAACAACTCCTTTCCAAGGAGAAACTTTCAATAGTACTTTGTCTCCAACTTGAAACTCGAGTGGCTTGCGTCTATTGTCTGCATAGCTATTTTGACGATCTCGAGCTGTCTTCAGTCTTTCCTTGATCTGAGTAATCTTGTCGGTTGTTTCTTGCACTATTTCAGGACCTGACAATTGACTTTCTCCTATTTCTGCCCAACAAACTGGAGTTCTGCACTTTCTTCCATACAATGCTTCGAATGGGGCAGTTTCAATACTTGAATGATAACTATTGTTATAGGAGAATTCAATTAAAGGTAAATGATCGTCCCAATTTCCACCAAAATCTATCACACATGCTCGGAGCATGTCTTCTAGAGTTTGGATCGTCCTTTCACTTTGTCCGTCTGTTTGTGGATGGTATGCAGTACTTAAATTTAGTCGAGTTCCCATTGCTTGCTGGAAGCTTGTCCAGAAATGAGAAGTAAAACGACTATCCCTATCCGAAACAATGGAGAGTGGAACTCCATGTAAGGATACAACTTCATCTACATACAACTTTGCCAATCTTTCCATGCTAAAGGTTTCCTTCATTGGCAGGAAGTGAGCAGATTTGGTTAATTGATCCACAATTACCCAAATCGCGTCATTACCTTTTCTGGTTTTGGGTAACTTAGTAAAAAAATCCATTGTTATGAGTTCCCATTTCCATACAGGCATTTCTAACTGTTGTAGTAGACCTGAAGGTTTCTGATGTTCAGCCTTTACTTGTGAACAAGTAAGACACTTAGAAACATATCGGGCTATATCCTTTTTTCATGCCTATCTACAAAAAATTCTTTCTTAAATCTTGGTACATCTTATTGTTTCCAGGGTGCATGGTATACCTAGATTTATGAGCTTCTTCTAAAATCTTATTTCTTAATTCTCCTTGCTTAGGTACCCAAATTCTGCTTTTGTGGAATCTCCAAATTCCATCTGCTCCTTGTTCTAATTCTTTTATTTGTCCCTTCATTCCTTCAGCATCATCCTTGATTGCTGTTTCCTGAACGCTCTTTATTTGTTCCATTAAATCTATCTGTAGATTTAATCAGAGAGCACGAACTCGCTTTTGCTTTTCATGATATTTACGACTTAAGGCATCTGCAACTACATTTGCCTTTCCTTCATGATATTGAATATCACAGTCGTAGTCACTTAGGATTTCCATCCATCTTCTTTGTCTCATATTTAACTCTTTTTGCCCAAATATATATCTTAAACTTTTATGATCTGTATAGATAGTAAACTTACTTACTGTAACACCTCGAAAATTTACGTCCTATAATGTCTTGACACATGTCATAACCTTTGAACGTGTGAAAGAATGTTCATGAAGGACTAAAGTTTACAAACAATGAAACTGTGTAATTATAAGGGTTCAAAGTGTCAACAATGAATAAATATACTTTATAATAACCCTACATAATGTTTATAACCTTAAACGAATGGATCATGGATCATACGAAGCGAATTGTGAAAGAAAGTGAGAGATTACAAACTACAGGGGTTAAATGTGTCAACATGTTAAGTTATACCTCTGAGTGACCTTTTAGCAAACCCGAAGCCTTGTAATGATTAATTATGCTCACTAGAATGCACCATAAAAATTTCACCAAGTTTCGTTACCGTATGAGAAAGTTATGATAAAATTCGTGTGTGAGGGTTAGAATCGTCAACATTGAAAATTAGGGCTTTTCGGGTGATCACAAAGTTACCCGGGGACTTTACAAAGAGGGTATAAGTATTAAAGCCCCCATATGTCAATATTGAAGCCTCATAATGCAAGAATTGTAGTGAAAACGACCTTTCGGGGGACCAGGGACCAAAATGCAATAAAAGGAAAGTTCAAAACCTGAATCCAGCCTCCAGGCGGCCCGCGTAAGGATTGCCAATACCTCAGGCGGGCCACGTCCGACTGCCAGATGCAGAAAAAACAGGCAGGTGCCTGTTAAGCTCTTGTAACCGACTTTAAACTCAGGTTTTCGATTCTATGGGCTTCTTATACTGGTATATAGCCTATAGAAGACACATGTATCAATCTTGGATCATCCTAGACCCATTTGGCATCAATTTAGAAAGATCAAAGTTCATATAAAAGTCTCATGTTGCAACATACAAACACATTTCAACTTCTGGACATTTTGAGGAGCTCAAGAACTGATACAAGACTTCCTAATCATCCATTAGACTTATGTAAGTACCCTTAACCCTTCTTAATCAAGTTTTGTTTAGTATTTAGCTTAGAAGTCAAACCGTCGTAATTACGGTTTGACTTAGCGATAGATCACAAACGGTCCAGGGTTTTGTCGAAACGAAAGTTGTTATAAGTTGGTAATTATGTGGGCTTTAAACCCTTAAAAGGGCACCCACTGATTCCAATCCTAACCAGGTTGTTTGTCGAGTCAACGGTAATTAGAAAAAGTCAACAGAATTGTGATTTTCGAATTAACACGCGATTAGCATTATAGAAGGCGTGTAACCTATTTTATCATTCATATAACTTGTTAATAAGTATAAAAACTTGTCTACGCTTGTTTGATTCGACAACTTTCTGTTTTGAACCGATTCGGAACCGAAAGACGCAAAAGTTTGACTTTTGCTTTGACCTCAGTTCTGACCCGGTTTTGATTGGTTTAGACATGCCTTAAAGTTCCATTAGGACCTAGTTACATGTGTGTATAAGCCTCTGCGTTTATACCACATAAATCCTTAATTGTCCGACGTTTCCGTTTAGTGCTTAAATATGGACCGTAATGCCCTTATGACCATAAAACGAGAATTTTGGAAATATGAAAGTAAAATAATCTTAGCTACTGATTATTAAACATGTCCCTAAATTTTCAAGTCAATCGGAGGTCTAGACAAGGAGTTATGCTTAATGACGTAATTATAACGTTTCTTAGTAATCAAACGGCGTCATTAGCATAAAGCCTATCTAAACCCAATTTTTGACACCAAAACTTTTACCCACTGATGTAATATAATATTTTGGGATTTTTGAAGATTTTTAATTATTTTTAAACTGATCATAAGCTAGGATTATCGCCTTAATTCGGTTAATACCGAATATACCCTTTTCGGCCATAAAATGAGTTTTACAAATCCTTTTGACACCAATCCAATTGCTACTGATTTTAAATAATAAATGAAGTGTTTTGAACCGGTTTAACTGATCAGAAAACTCAGAATCCTATTTTAACCCGTACGTCGCTTAAAACGGCTTTATACGCGTATTATACGCATAGTTTGGGTTTAAAACTATTTTGACATATAAGACTTATAACCAAATGTTATAACCTGTTAAAATAAACTATTTTACTGATGTATTCAGACCCGGTTCACAGAAACTTAATTAATTCCTTTTATAACCTTTAAAATGACCAAATTACCCCTAAGGGGCTTAATATGAGATTAAACTCGTTTTGGGCATAATGGAAGGTATCCTACTGATATCACAACATATTTAAGGCATGTTAACTTAGGAAACCTGTTTAGGACTCTTATGATTACCCGTTACGCTTCATACGCGTTCGGTTCGGTTTATGTAACTAGTTTACATAAATTAGCCGAAACGGGTCAAACCTTATCGGTTTTATCTCAAAATCCAGAATGTGTATAATATACCCATATTAAGCAAGTCTTTAAACTTGTCGGGTCTAAATCACATTCTATCCGGTCTTCACTTAATCGTGCGTACGAACCGTATCTTTAAAAACTAACCGGTCTAAGCTTAAGCTTAACTAAAGACCCGTTAGGATTCTAATAGGTTATTATAAACCTTCGTTCCAGATTAGGAGAACCGGTAAAAGATACTTGCACTCGCTGATTTTGATTTATACTTGCTCAGGTAAATACTTTTAACTTATTTTTCCTATACGGGCTTGGGGTACGATATATAAAATACCGCTTGGTCGGGCATTCGACCTTAATCGTTTTGGGGATTAAGTATTATCGAGATGACCGTTTAAATTGTTTTGTTTACTTAAAGCCTTTGGGGGGTTAATGACCATGTCCCGGATATCCCTGGCATCATTTTACGAAATGGCCACGGCCTTAGCACACAGGTGTAGGCGTACACCTGTCAGTGTTTCATATACATAATGTGGTGTGTCTATTGATCTTTAACCCGGCACGGACCGGGCTACTGAACGCATAAGAAACATGTAAATCTTTTACGAGTATTATATATTAAATAATTATCCCAAGTTATAAAATATTATTTGTGCCTTGTGCCTTAAATTCATTTTCTTAAACTCTTTTCAAAATGAGTCGGTTGATTGTATTTACCAGTGTAAACTGACGTATTTTCTCAAAAAGGTTAAGTGCAGGTACTACGCGTAATAGGCTGGCTTGGCTCCTAGCATCCACCATAAGTCTCGCAAGCTTGGATGTCATAGACTGTTGAACATTGTTTCCTTTTATTTTGATCTACCTGTGGATTTATATTCGACTACTTGTGATACTTAATATTACAATATTGTTTGGTTGAATTAAATCTATACTTTGCTTCCGCTGTGCATTTAAATATTGTGTTGTTTGACTATTATGTTGCCAACCACGTCACGATACTCCCCCACCGGGCCCACCGGTGACACGTGGAAATCCGGGGTGTGACAGGTTGGTATCAGAGCCAACGTTGAGTGAATTAAACACTAGCCTTTTGTGTTTAATCTCAATGACACAATTGCACATTCCTAAATCTTCGAGTCTAGACAAAGAACTTAGGAATAATCCAAAATGTTTTTATTTTACTTTTAACTTTGTCCATTATCTTTCCTTGTTATTACCTTTGTTTATATGGACAGGTTTAAAAATGCCGCCAAGATTCAGGCGAGGAAGTCGAGGAAAGGAGCCAATGAGCGCTCCTAACGACCACGAGGCCGGGCCTTCGGGCCGACGAACTCCTTCGTCTACAAGGAGTGCAGATCCGCAAGAACCATGGAGGATTTATGAGGAGCCTTCCAGACGATCGACGTCGTATAGCTCAACGACTCCGTATCATCACTCCTATGGGCCTCATTCCGAGAATGAGCCCCACAACCCGCAACCTTCATACATACCTCTACAAAGATCAGCATCGCACCGTTCCTTCGACGACCCTACTCCTGTCTTTCGGGGCAAATTTAACCCAGCGGAATACCTACCAGAACAAGGGGGTTTTAACCCATTAGGACCGGAGGATCATTTTTCAGGTGATCAAGCGATGGACATGGACGAGGACACAAATCCCGTCGAGCCTGCAACCGGAACCCCGAACCATCCTGTTGAGATCTCTGATGGTTCGTCTTTTCACGGAACGCCATACCAGGGTCCGGACAGTCATCAGGCACGGTTCGAACGGTGTGAGTGGTACTTTACGCCATCTTACCATTCATCGCCTCACCAGCAGCCGCAACAGCAACAGCAAGATCCCTCTGGGGATCCACGTTACGAGGCAGTCACGCCACCGCCTCCACCGCCGCCAGTTAATCTAGCGCCTCCAGCACCACCAAGACGTAGGAGGACTGGCGCGCGGATGACAGCACGAGCAGGGGATTTTCATTTCAGCACCCCTCAACACTCTAGTGGCAGCCACTACCCGCCACTATATGAAGAGCCACAGGAGGATGGACCTTCAGTTCCAGTGTCAGAGGTGAATTCGGCACCTATTGCACCGTCACCATCGGGTTTTGGCAACCCTATCCCTGCTTATACTGCTCCACCAGCTTACAACCCATACGGACCGCCAGCATACCATAACTATAACTATGCTGAGGATCCTTACCAAGTAGCAGCAAACTACAATGCCTTTAACCCAGAAGGACCTTATGGAACCCCTTGGGGAATAGGACGCCCAGCTCGAGGGTATCAAGTACCTGTTCAGCCGCCGCCACAATACCAGCCACCACTGTTTTCTCCACCAGAGCAGGAGGATCTCCGTCAAAGACTGGGCAGGGTTGAGCGAGACCTCCAGAAAGAGCGTAAGAAGAATGAGGGATTCATGAGTGGTCTGGCAAGTTTGCTAAAGGGAAAGAAGAAACGGGATCGTTAAATCCCAATATGTATTATGGTATTTCCTTGTTTAAATCAAGTCCCTGTGTGGACACTTATTTATGTGTGTATGTAGTCCCTGTGTGGACATCTATCTTTGTACTTAGTCCCTACGAGGACTTGTCTCTATTAGTCCCTGCGTGGACATTTACTTTTGTAAACCGTCCCTGTGAGGACATGTATTATCTGTATAGCTCCTGCGTGGGCAAATGTTTCTGTGAAAAGTCCCGTTTAGGGCAAAGTGTACTACTTTAAAATTTTAAATGGAATGTAAGTTTATAAATTTCATCTATGCTATGTTATGCATAATTAAATTATATATGAAATAAATAAATCGGAATCATTCCTTTTAAAATCTATCTGCCTATGTTATATTTTTAATTTAGGATCTTAAAGGTATAACCTAGCCTGCATGTCATTTTTAGACCTGGCCAAGATGGTAAAACCCGTTAAAAAGATTCAAATCCCAGTTAACATCTGAAAACATGTTAACACTCCTGGTAGACATGATTCGTTAAAAACACACGTGTTATTATTATATATGGATCTTTTCAAAGATTCCAAACCCAACTAAATGATCTCTGAATCATGGGTTAAATCATTAATAAATATGATTGGTTCTTGTTACCATCCATTGGTAATAGAATGCCTACGGGCCCTTCTCATTTTCATATGAGACAAAAGACAGTAATAGTCTGTGACCCTGTCTGATAAAGGTAATGAACTTTGTTCAAACCTTCATGCTTTGATTCTCTGAAATCATAGCTTATGATTTAAATTGTCCCCGTGACAAGGCCTTATGTGCTAATAAAACTGTTATTGTTTTATAATTAGGATAAATTATGATTGAAATCCTAAATAAATGTGAGTAATAAATTAACCATATATGGTCTATGTTTACCACGGTTAATAAAATTGCCATAAAAGGCAACTCTATAATAAACTCACAAATAAATTGATGTCGATATGTAACAGTTCAAGCTACATGGCAGACTCAAATGAGGTCAACAGTCACCCAGGGAGAGAGCATGATAATGCCCGAGTAAATGTAGCGGGTGCAGAATTACAGGCAATGATAGATAATGCCGTAAATCGAGCTATGGATAGACAGCTCCATGAATCAAGTGGTACTCGTGCAAGGACCCAATCTGCACCACACTCTAGAACACCCTCCAGGACCCACACTGCCCACAACAGTAATTCTCACCACTCGTCAAACCAGAGGAGTGCTCCATCCCAAAGAGTCGTACAGAATCAAGAACCTCGTAATAAGGGTTGCTCCTATAAGTACTTCGTTTCGTGCAAACCCAGGGATTTCACTGGGGAAAAAGGAGCAGTAGATTGCATGACTTGGCTGGACGAGATGGATACGGTTGTGGATATCAGTGGTTGCAACAATAGGGATATTGTGAAATTCGTGTCACAGTCTTTCAAGGGAGAAGCATTAGCTTGGTGGAGATCTTTGATCCAAGCTACAGGGAAAGTCCCGTTATACAATATGACCTGGGAACAATTCATGACGCTGATTAAGGAAAATTACTGCCCTCAACACGAGGTTGAGAAAATTGAATCTGACTTCTTGTCGCTAGTCATGAGAAACCTAGACTGTCAGGCCTACCTTACCAGTTTCAACACTTTGTCAAGATTGGTTCCATATTTGGTAACTCCGGAACCCAAACGTATAGCCCGATTCATTGGGGGTTTGGCCCCGGAGATCAAGGCAAGTGTGAAGGCCTCCAGACCAGCTACTTTTCGGTCTACAGCGGACATATCATTGTCTCTTACCTTGGATGCGGTCAGGCTGAAATCGCAGAGGAACACTGATACCGAAAAGAGGAAGCGTGAGGATGACAACTCACGACGTTCAGACAAGAAGCAGAAGGGAAACAATGACCATAGGAAGGGGTCAGGTTTTAGGAAGGATGGTCAGCAATCGGGTGAAAAACCCAGATGTAAAATTTGCAAGAGGCAGCACTTTGGGAAGTGCAGGTTTGAATCGAATTCGAATTCACAATCGAAAGCTTTTGCATGTGGGTTGTGCAAGTCCAAGGAACACAAGACCCTGGATTGCAAAAAGATGAAGGATGCGACCTGCTACGGTTGCAATGAAAAGGGGCACATCAAGACCAATTGCCCAAAATACGCCAAGAAGCCTGAAGAGGCTAAGAAGACCAATGCTAGGGTCTTCAGGATGGATGCTAAAGAAGCCGTCAAGGACGACAATGTGATAACAGGTACCTTTCTCGTAAATGATGTTTATGCGAGAGTGTTATTTGATTCAGGCGCTGATAAGTCGTTCGTAGATAATAAGTTTTGTGAATTGTTGAAATTACCTGTTAAGACTTTAAGTGTGAAGTATGAGGTGGAACTAGCAGATGGTACCTTAGAAACCGCCTCAACCTTATTAGATGGGTGTTTCATATCCATTAAGAACCACTCTTTTCCTTTGTCCCTACTTCCTTTGAAACTAGTCGGTTTCGACATAGTTTTGGGTATGGACTGGTTATCTCATAACCAGGCACAGATTATTTGCAATAAGAAGCAAGTGATGATCAAGACTCCGTCTGGTGAATCACTTACTATCCAGGGAGATACCCAGTATGGGCTACCCGAGAAAATGTCTATACTCAAAGACTCTAAGTGTTTGAAGAAAGGTTGTGTCATCTACATGGCACAAGTGATTATAGATGAGCCAAAGCCCAAGATTGGGGATATACCCTTCATTTCTGAATACCCTGAAGTTTTTCCTGAAGAACTACCTGGTTTGCCACCAGATAGACAAGTAGAATTCAGAATTGACATTATTCCTGGATCAGCACGAGTTGCAAGGGCGCCTTATAGGTTGGCACCAACAGAGATAAAGGAATTGAGAACGCAGTTAGATGAATTGCTAGCCAAAGGTTTCATCAAACCTAGTTCGTCTCCTTGGGGAGCACCAGTTTTATTTGTCAAGAAGAAGGATGGATCGATGCGTCTGTGCATCGACTACCGTGAGCTTAATAAGGTCACCATCAAGAATAGGTATCCTTTGCCCAGAATCGACGATCTGTTCGATCAACTTCAAGGGGCAAGTTTCTTCTCGAAGATTGACTTGAGGTCAGGCTACCATCAACTGAAGGTTAGAGATGAAGACGTGCACAAAACAACATTTAGGACTCGTTATGGTCATTACAAGTTCCTAATAATGCCTTTTGGGCTCACTAATGCGCCAGCCGCGTTCATGGATCTCATGAATCGCGTTTGCAAGCCGCACTTAGATAAATTCGTCATCGTTTTCATCGATGATATCCTCATCTACTCTAAGAACCAAGCTGACCATGAGAAGCATCTTCACTGCATTTTGGAGCTACTTCATAAAGAAAAGCTCTATGCCAAGTTCTCGAAGTGTGAATTCTGGCTTCGAGCAGTCCAATTTCTTGGGCATGTTGTTAGTGAGCATGGTATCCAAGTAGATCCTGCTAAAGTTGAAGCTGTCATGAATTGGCATGAGCCAAAGACGCCTACAGAAATTCGTAGCTTCCTAGGTTTGGCAGGATACTATAGGCGATTCATTGAAAACTTCTCAAGGATTGCTGCACCCCTGACTTCGCTGACGCGTAAGAAGATTAAGTTTGATTGGGGTCCTAAGCAGCAGGAATCCTTCGATATTCTGAAACAAAAGTTGAGCAATGCTCCAGTACTGACATTGCCTGAAGGAATAGAGGAGTTTGTAGTTTATTGTGATGCATCACACACCGGGATGGGATGTGTGCTTATGCAGAAAGGCAAAGTCATTGCCTATGCTTCACGCCAGTTAAAGGTGCACGAAAAGAATTACACTACCCATGACTTGGAATTGGGTGCCGTTGTATTCGCACTAAAACTGTGGAGGCACTACTTATATGGAATCAAATGTGTGATCTATTCTGATCACAAGAGCCTTCAACATCTGTTCAATCAGAAGGACTTGAACATGAGGCAACGCCGTTGGATGGAAACTCTGAATGATTACGATTGTGAAATAAGATACCATCCTGGCAAGGCGAATGTAGTCGCCGATGCCTTGAGTCGGAAGGAGAAGGTGAAACCGATACGAATCAATGCCAAGCGCATGGAAATAAAGAACAATTTGATTGAAATGTTGTTAGCTGCACAGAAGGAAGCTGTGTTGGAAGCTAACTATCCTAACGAAAAGCTAGGGGTAACTGAGGAGCAGTTAACACTTAGCAAGGACGGAATACTAAGATTGAATGGACGAATATGGGTTCCAATCTATGGAGGACTTCGAGATGTTATCCTTCAGGAAGCCCATAGTTCCAAATACTCCGTTCATCCTGGAGCAGATAAGATGTACCAGGATCTAAGGGCAAACTATTGGTGGATAGGCTTGAAGAAGTCTGTAGCTACCTATGTAGCTAAATGCTTGACCTGTGCGCAAGTCAAAGCAGAACATCAAAAACCGTCAGGTTTGCTACAACAGCCTGAACTTCCTACGTGGAAATGGGAGATGGTGACGATGGATTTCATCACCAAGCTGCCAAAGACAAGGAAAGGCAATGATACTATATGGGTGATCGTTGATAGACTGACTAAGTCAGCTCATTTCCTACCCATCAAGGAGACTTATAGCTCCGACATGTTAGCCCAGTTATACGTTGATAAGATTGTAGCCTTACATGGTATACCTGTGTCTATTATCTCTGACCGAGATACTAGATACACGTCACACTTTTGGAAAAGCTTCCAACAATCTTTGGGCACGCGTTTGAATTTTAGTACGGCTTACCATCCTCAGACAGACGGTAAGAGTGAGCGCACTATTCAAACGTTGGAAGACATGCTTCGTGCATGTGTGATTGATTTGGGTGGTAGTTGGGATAACCACCTACCACTAATTGAGTTCTCCTACAACAATAGCTACCACACCAGCATTAAAGCTGCGCCTTTCGAGGCCTTATACGGTAGAAAGTGTAGAACGCCCGTTTGTTGGGCGGAAGTTGGAGATGTCCAGTTATCAGGACCAGAGATCGTGTTCGAAACGACGGACAAGATTGTCCAGATTCAAGACCGTCTCAAAGCTGCCCGGGATAGGCAGAAGAGTTACGCTGATCCCAAGCGTAAGGATTTTCACTTCGAAGTAGGTGACAAAGTCCTACTTAAAGTATCACCCTGGAAAGGAGTGATGCGATTTGGTAAGAAAGGCAAGCTAAGCCCGAGATACATAGGACCTTTCGAGGTTATAGAACGTGTTGGGTCGGTTGCCTATAAACTAAACTTACCAGAAGAGCTCAGTGGAATTCACAATGTATTCCACATCTGCAATCTGAAAAAGTGTTTCGCTGATGAATCACTGGTCATACCACATTCAGATGTGCATATAGATGAGAGCTAAAAATTTGTGGAAAAACCATTGTCGATCGAGGATCGACAGGTTAAAAAGCTTCGAAGGAAGCATGTACCGATTGTAAAGGTCAAATGGGATGCCCGTAGAGGTCCCGAGTATACGTGGGAGGTTGAGTCCACGATGAAAGAAAAGTACCCTTATCTTTTTCAGTAAATCTCGAGGTCGAGATTTCTTTTAAGGGGGTGAGGATGTAACACCTCGAAAATTTACGTCCAATAATGTCTTGACACGTGTCATAACCTTTGAACGTGTGAAAGAATGTTCATGAAGGACTAAAGTTGACAAACAATGAAACTGTGTAATTATAAGGGTTCAAAGTGTCAACAATGAATAAATATACTTTATAATAACCCTACATAATGTTTATAACCTTAAACGAATGGATCATGGATCATACGAAGCGAATTGTGAAAGAAAGTGAGAGATTACAAACTACAGGGGTTAAATGTGTCAACATGTTAAGTTATACCTCTGAGTGACCTTTTAGCAAACCCGAAGCCTTGTAATGATTAATTATGCTCACTAGGATGCACCATAAAAATTTCACCAAGTTTCGTTACCGTATGAGAAAGTTATGATAAAATTCGTGTGTGAGGGTTAGAATCGTCAACATTGAAAATTAGGGCTTTTCGGGTGATCACAAAGTTACCCGGGGACTTTACAAAGAGGGTATAAGTATTAAAGCCCCCATATGTCAATATTGAAGCCTCATAATGCAAGAATTGTAGTGAAAACGACCTTTCGGGGGACCAGGGACCAAAATGCAATAAAAGGAAAGTTCAAAACCTGAATCCAGCCTCCAGGCGGCCCGCGTAAGGATTGCCAATACCTCAGGCGGGCCACGTCCGACTGCCAGATGCAGAAAAAACAGGCAGGTGCCTGTTAAGCTCTTGTAACCGACTTTAAACTCAGGTTTTCGATTCTATGGGCTTCTTATACTGGTATATAGCCTATAGAAGACACATGTATCAATCTTGGATCATCCTAGACCCATTTGGCATCAATTTAGAAAGATCAAAGTTCATATAAAAGTCTCATGTTGCAACATACAAACACATTTCAACTTCTGGACATTTTGAGGAGCTCAAGAACTGATACAAGACTTCCTAATCATCCATTAGACTTATGTAAGTATCCTTAACCCTTCTTAATCAAGTTTTGTTTAGTATTTAGCTTAGAAGTCAAACCGTCGTAATTACGGTTTGACTTAGCGATAGATCACAAACGGTCCAGGGTTTTGTCGAAACGAAAGTTGTTATAAGTTGGTAATTATGTGGGCTTTAAACCCTTAAAAGGGCACCCACTGATTCCAATCCTAACCAGGTTGTTTGTCGAGTCAACGGTAATTAGAAAAAGTCAACAGAATTGTGATTTTCGAATTAACACGCGATTAGAATTATAGAAGGCGTGTAACCTATTTTATCATTCATATAACTTGTTAATAAGTATAAAAACTTGTCTACGCTTGTTTGATTCGACAACTTTCTGTTTTGAACCGATTCGGAACCGAAAGACGCAAAAGTTTGACTTTTGCTTTGACCTCAGTTCTGACCCGGTTTTGATAGGTTTAGACATGCCTTAAAGTTCCATTAGGACCTAGTTACATGTGTGTATAAGCCTCTGCGTTTATACCACATAAATCCTTAATTGTCCGACGTTTCCGTTTAGTGCTTAAATATGGACCGTAATGCCCTTATGACCATAAAACGAGAATTTTGGAAATATGAAAGTAAAATAATCTTAGCTACTGATTATTAAACATGTCCCTAAATTTTCAACTCAATCGGAGGTCTAGACAAGGAGTTATGCTTAATGACGTAATTATAACGTTTCTTAGTAATCAAACGGCGTCATTAGCATAAAGCCTATCTAAACCCAATTTTTGACACCAAAACTTTTACCCACTGATGTAATATAATATTTTGGGATTTTTGAAGATTTTTAATTATTTTTAAACTGATCATAAGCTAGGATTATCGCCTTAATTCGGTTAATACCGAATATACCCTTTTCGGCCATAAAATGAGTTTTACAAATCCTTTTGACACCAATCCAATTGCTACTGATTTTAAATAATAAATGAAGTGTTTTGAACCGGTTTAACTGATCAGAAAACTCAGAATCCTATTTTAACCCGTACGTCGCTTAAAACGGCTTTATACGCGTATTATACGCATAGTTTGGGTTTAAAACTATTTTGACATATAAGATTTATAACCAAATGTTATAACCTGTTAAAATAAACTATTTTACTGATGTATTCAGACCCGGTTCACAGAAACTTAATTAATTCCTTTTATAACCTTTAAAATGACCAAATTACCCCTAAGGGGCTTAATATGAGATTAAACTCGTTTTGGGCATAATGGAAGGTATCCTACTGATATCACAACATATTTAAGGCATGTTAACTTAGGAAACCTGTTTAGGACTCTTATGATTACCCGTTACGCTTCATACGCGTTCGGTTCGGTTTATGTAACTAGTTTACATAAATTAGCCGAAACGGGTCAAACCTTATCGGTTTTATCTCAAAATCCAGAATGTGTATAATATACCCATATTAAGCAAGTCTTTAAACTTGTCGGGTCTAAATCACATTCTATCCGGTCTTCGCTTAATCGTGCGTACGAACCGTATCTTTAAAAACTAACCGGTCTAAGCTTAAGCTTAACTAAAGACCCGTTAGGATTCTAATAGGTTATTATAAACCTTCGTTCCAGATTAGGAGAACCGGTAAAAGATACTTGCACTCGCTGATTTTGATTTATACTTGCTCAGGTAAATACTTTTAACTTATTTTCCCTATACGGGCTTGGGGTACGATATATAAAATACCGCTTGGTCGGGCATTCGACCTTAATCGTTTTGGGGATTAAGTATTATCGAGATGACCGTTTAAATTGTTTTGTTTACTTAAATCCTTTGGGGGGTTAATGACCATGTCCCGGATATCCCTGGCATCATTTTACGAAATGGCCACGGCCTTAGCACACAGGTGTAGGCGTACACCTGTCAGTGTCTCATATACATAATGTGGTGTGTCTATTGATCTTTAACCCGGCACGAACCGGGCTACTGAACGCATAAGAAACATGTAAATCTTTTACGAGTATTATATATTAAATAATTATCCCAAGTTATAAAATATTATTTGTGCCTTGTGCCTTAAATTCATTTTCTTAAACTCTTTTCAAAATGAGTCGGTTGATTGTATTTACCAGTGTAAACTGACGTATTTTCTCAAAAAGGTTAAGTGCAGGTACTACGCGTAATAGGCTGGCTTGGCTCCTAGCATCCACCATAAGTCTCGCAAGCTTGGATGTCATAGACTGTTGAACATTGTTTCCTTTTATTTTGATCTACCTGTGGATTTATATTCGACTACTTGTGATACTTAATATTACAATATTGTTTGGTTGAATTAAATCTATACTTTGCTTCCGCTGTGCATTTAAATATTGTGTTGTTTGACTATTATGTTGCCAACCACGTCACGATACTCCCCCACCGGGCCCACCGGTGACACGTGGAAATCCGGGGTGTGACACTTCCGTACAGATAATGTCTCCAGATTTTCAGGGCAAAAATTACGCCTCCTAATTCTAAATCATGAGTCTTATAGTTTTCTTCGTGCTTTTTCAATTGTCTTGAAGCATACGCAATTACCTTCTTGCGTTGCATCAGCACATATCCAAATCCTAATTTTGAAGCATCACAATATACTTCAAAATCTTCAGTTCCTTCTGGTAAGGCTAAAATTGGAGCATTGGTTAATTTCTGTTTCAAGATCCTAAAGGCTTCTTCTTGTTTAGGTCCCCATTCAAACTTAACTGCTTTACAGGTTAGCTTAGTTAATGGTACAACTATCTTGGAAAAATCCTTAATAAATCGTCTATAGTATCCAGCTAAACCTATAAAACTTCTAATTTCCATTGCGGATTGTGGAACCTTCCATTTGGTAATTGCTTCTATCTTAGCAGGATCTACATGAATTCCTTCGTGATTCACCATGTGTCCTAAGAATTGCACTTCTTGCAGCCAAAATTCACACTTAGAGAATTTGGCATACAGCTTTTCTTTTCTTAACAAAGTTAAGAGTGCATGCAAGTGCTGGCAATGTTCTTCCTGATTTTTGGAATAAATAAGTATATCGTCGATGAAAACAATTACAAATTTATCCAAATACGGTTTACAGATCCTATTCATCATGTCCATGAATGTTGCAGGTGCAGTCGTTAACCCAAAGGGCATGACTGTAAACTCGTAATGACCATACCTAGTCCTGAAAGCAGTTTTAGGTATGTCTTCCTCTTGTACTTTCAATTGATGATATCCGGAGCGTAAATCGATCTTAGAAAAATATCTAGCTCCTTGAAGTTGATCGAAAAGATCATCAATCCTAGGTAATGGGTATCGATTCTTAATTGTAACCTTATTCAGTTCTCTATAATCAATACACATTCTCATCGAACCATCCTTCTTCTTTACAAACAACACTGGTGCTCCCCAAGGGGATGAACTAGGTTGTATGAAACCTTTACTTAATAATTCATCTATCTACTTTTTCAGTTCTAACATTTCCGTGGGTGCTAACCGATAAGGTGCCTTGGCTATCGGTATGGTTCCGGGAATTAGATGAATTCTAAATTCTACCTCCCTATCTGGTGGTAATCCTGGTAATTCTTCTGGGAATACATCTGGGTATTCCGAGACTACAGGAATCTCCTTAAGTTCTTTTCCCTTAGTACTAATGATTACTGAAATCATATATACTATTCCTTGCTTTCGTTCATAATTAGCGACTTTCATTACTGATATGAAATTCATGGGCTTACGTGATTTGTCTCCTGTAATCATAATTACTTCTCCAGTAGGTGTTTGAATTTCTATGGAATTCTGATCACAAATAATTTGTAACATCCCGAAAATACAAAACTTTATATTAAAATTATAAAGTTAAAATAAACAAGAATTTATCTAACTAGGAAATTATAACCTAGTTAACTATGAGTCTATGAATAACTAGAATTAAGGTTAAAATAACCAAACTATAAGTTAAATAAAAGTAGAAGGGCCAATATTGTTAAAATTGAAACTAGTGTTATTAGTTTTGATTAAAAACAAACCAAACACCCCATTAGAAGGGGGTCTGGTCGATCAAGAACCACAGGGGGGTGACACCCACACTTCCACAACCCTAACTTCTACTAAACTCTCAAATTGAAGGCTCAAATCATGTTGTAATCGAAATCTGAACATAGAATCGTGATCTCCTCGTCAAGGAGGTCATAAGGTATGTCAATTTAGGTTGTTTTGATACAACTCAAATTCTTGCATGTGATTGAAATCGAAGGTTGAGCTTGATTATGTGTTGTAAAACATGAAATTGGAAGTAATGTGAAGTCTAGGGACAAACCCTAGATGATTTCTTGTCAAAATCTTGCATGTTAGTTGTAAGGATCAAAATCACTATAGTGGGTGATTAGTAAGTTAGCAGAACTCGATAAACACTAGGATTAAGACTCTTTCTCTAGTGTAAACCGAAATTGTGAGATAATCTCTGAAATTATTGATGTCAAAATATGTGTATATTGTCTAATTGAAGTCAATTTGGGTGATAATTTCAAGTCATGAACTTGGTTTAGATCATGTAGAAATCTGACCTGCAAGGTGTTTGACAAAACGCCTAAATGAGGGTTAAAATGTTAAAGATTTCTAAAAACGCAGATTTGCATATGTTATGAATTAATGCGTTAAAGCTTATGAAAGAGTTCTAATCTTGTTATGAAATGAACTCTTTAGGCAAGGAATCCGGAACATCAAGTGGACACGCCGGAGGTGATACTCGCGGAAAAGGTGTGCTTTAAAGGTACGTGGCTTGAGCCCCGTTAAATTATGTGTAAATAATTAGTTTTGTTGTGTGAACGATGTTGTAGTGAAATGGATGCGTTTGATGCGTTGTTAAAGTGGCGAAGTACACTCGACCATCAAACGGGTCAAAGTAAAAACTTGGAATTTAGTTTGGCTAGTCAATGAAGTGATGGTTTTCACTAAATAGCCAAACGGGTCAAAATGATGTTTTCAAAAGAATCACGAGAGTAGAGACTTGAAAGTCTTATACCTCGTTAAATGATGAATTGTACCATACCAATGATTTGGTGATATTAATCTAAGTATAAGAACCCGGAATATGGGTCAAACAATAAATGTTAAATGAAAAAGGGTTGTTTGAAACGGAATGCTTGAATTCCGAAGAAACAAGTATTAGCCCTAAAGGAAACGCAAAGCCATGGAATTGGCGCGAATACACCAAGTATGTGAGCCCGGGTAATTGGGTAATTGTGTCTAAAAGGTCTTAAGAATGGAAAAGAGGTGCTATGCACTTACACTAGTGGGTTGGATAATGGAAATAAGGAAATTGTGAACCAATTGTTGGTATCTCGGTTTCCGCGATGTGAAATTTACATGGTTGAATCCATAATTTTATTACGGACTCATAGGAAAAAGAATCGGTCAAAACGGACTTACGAGTAAAAAGTTATGACAGTTTAAAGTTAGAATTTTTACAAATTTCGGAGCTGGGCAGATATGCAGGGATTTAAGCCTGCACCTGCTGGAAAACGTGTTCCCCCGCGCCACGCGGAGGAATACATTAATACCCCCGCGACACGCAGAAGCCGTCGCGAGGCGCGACGGATTTAACCTCTCCTGCCACGACACGCGGGAGGATCAAAAATCAGAATTCTTATTTTTCTTTTATTAAATTAATGCTGGAACTTGTTTATAAGTATTATGTCAATGTCAAAACTAATGTTGTAGTGATTTTGACCTTAGGTGACTATGGTGGGATTCCGGATGGCGGTCAAGCAATGTCGAAGAACCGAACACGTATTTTGAAGCTTCCGCGTTAACTTAACTTTGTTTTAGACAATGATTTTGATGTAAATGAATTGATAAACCATGTCCTAAGGTTTTAAACTTGTCGGTAGTGACTAGTAGAAGTTCCTTAAACTTTCGTTTTGTACTTAACATGTTAGCGTTTGGTATTTTGAATTCGAAAACATTTTGTAAATTGGGATTTTAGTATAAACTCATGTAATATATTAAGTAATCTCATTATCATAAAAAAGGTGTTACAAGTTGGTAATCAGAGCTCAAGGTTGTTAACAAGTGTGTTCGGTTCAAGCTTGATCAAGCATCCGGTAAGAGTTAATTGTTCTAAAGTAGAATTACTAAGTATAAAAAGGGAAATAATGAATTGATATGCATGGGAAGAGTGTGTTAACACACTCAAACCCGGAAAGTGTATTAAATGAGAACGGTGAAAACAAGTTATGAACTTGAATAAACCGAAGTAAATAAATCATATGCAATAGATGAAATGTTTAACGCTCTATGTAAACATTTCAGTTAAAGATGACGGATAAAGGTAATGATGATACGGTGCCAAGAGTCACCGAACAAACAAGAGAAGTGATTGCTGAGGAGGTAGGAAAGGCAATCGAAAACAGTTTGTCGGGTTTCATTGACAAAATCCAAAACACGGTATTATCAGTGGTGGAAGAAAGAATCAAGAAATTGGAGGATAATACCAATTTAGCAAAGGAAAAGTCGGGAGGACGAAAATCTTGTTCTTATAAAGAGTTCATGGCTTGTAAACCGCCAATCTATAATGGGGAGGTTGACCCGATAATATGCCAACGGTGGCTAAGTGATATGGAGGGAGTATTTGAAAGGACCCATTGCGATGAGGATGACTTCGTGGCTTATGACACGGGTCAGGCGAAAGATTGGTGGGATAACAAGAAGAAAGAGATCGGAAGTGAAGCGGCTAAGGCTATGACATGGGACGAGTTTAAGACGCCGTTTCTTAAACATCATAGTCCCAAGGCAATCATAAACAAAATCAAGGAAGAATTTATGCAGCTTCGACACAAGGGTGAATCTATCGATAAAATCACGGGAACGTTCATGGATAAAATGAAGTTCTGTGATGATCTCATAACGAATGAAGAGCAGAAAATATATTATTATTATAATATGTTGAGCGCCGAGTATAGAGAGTTTATGACTCCTTCGAAGTATGAGACTCTCACCGAGATTATAAATGTTGCTCGGGAACGGGAGATAGAGTTGAAGAAACAGATAGAAAGAGGCGAAAGAAGGGCACAGGTAGTCAACCCAAGCCCGACGAAAAAGGCACGTCCGAACGAATCCTCAAAGAAACAAGAAGGAAAAAGTGGGTCATCAAGCTGCAAGATATGCGGGAAAGGGCACAAGGGTGAGTGCCGGTTTAAGGACAAGCCGTGTCCTATTTGTGGGAAAACCAGGCACACGGCTGCGTTGTGCTCGGGGAAGGTGTCGGTGTGTTACAGATGTTATCAGCCGGGTCACAAGAAATCTGAGTGCCCGGAGTTGATCGGAAAGAAAGATGACAAGGATACACGTACTGAGACACCAAGGGCAAAAGCAAGATCCTTCCAGTTAACAGCAGCCGAGGCAAAGGTGGAACCCGATGTGGTTTCAGGTATATTTGCTATAAACTCAATTCCCGCACGTGTGCTATTTGATACGGGTGCGAATAAATCTTTTGTTTCACATGGATTTATTCGACATCCTTCTTTTGTACTAACAAAATTGCCTATGCCATTAGAGGTAGAAATAGGTGATAACAAAAGTTTCCTTGTATGTGATGTATGTCAAGATTGCAAAATAAATATTGATGATGAGGAATATTTAATAGACTTGATCCCTATGTCAATGGGAGAATTCCAAGTAGTGGTCGGGATGGATTGGTTAGCTCGACATCATGCAGAAGTGATATGTTTCCGTAAGGAGATAAAATTGACATCTCCAAGTGGAAAGCAAGTCACCATCTATGGTGAAAAAGGGGGCAGTCCCGTTATGTGCTCAATATTAAAAGCTCATAAACTTATGAGGCGAGGATGTAAAGCATTTATGATATACGCCAACGAACCTGATAAAGAGACGCCGAGAATTGAAGACGTACCAGTGGTACGTGAATACGCCGATGTATTTTCGGAAGAATTACCGGGAATACCGCCAGAGCGGGAGGTAGAGTTCGGAATCGAATTGATTCCGGGCGCGAAACACGTGGCTAAGGCGCCGTACCGGTTAGCGCCATCAGAATTGCAAGAATTGATGTCCCAAATCCAAGAATTGCTCGACAAGGGATTTATTCGGCCAAGTGTGTCTCCATGGGGCGCACCGGTATTATTCGTGAGAAAGAAGGACGGGAGCATGCGTATGTGCATTGATTACCGGGAGTTGAATAAACTCACGGTAAAGAATCGATATCCGCTTCCAAGAATTGATGACCTATTTGACCAATTACAAGGTGCAAGTTGGTTCTCAAAAATCGACCTCAGATCAGGGTATCATCAGTTAAAAGTCAAAGAGGAGGATGTACCGAAAACGGCTTTCCGTACACGGTACGGACATTACGAGTTTCTCGTGATGTCCTTTGGGTTAACTAATGCACCCGCGGCTTTCATGGATCTCATGAACCGGGTTTGCAAACCCATGCTAGACAAGTCAGTGATAGTGTTCATTGATGACATCTTGATATACTCCAAGAATGAAGCAGAATACGCAAGTCATTTGCGTGAAGTGTTGGAGACGCTCAGGAAAGAGAAATTGTATGCAAAATTCTCAAAATGTGCCTTCTGGTTACGAGAGGTGCAATTTCTTGGGCACATCATTAGTGCAAACGGGGTGTTAGTAGATCTGTCAAAGATAGAAGCCGTGTCAAGATGGACTCCACCAAAGAATCCTTCGGAAATCAGAAGCTTCTTGGGGCTTGCGGGCTATTATCGGAGATTCATACAAGATTTCTCCAAAATTGCTACGCCATTGACCAAACTAACCCGTAAGAATGAAAAGTTTATTTGGGGCGAGGATCAAGAAAAGGCGTTCCAAACGCTTAAGGAAAAACTGACCCAAGCACCGGTATTGTCATTACCGGACGGAACGGAGGATATGGTAGTTTACTCGGATGCATCGCATTCGGGACTTGGCTGCGTTTTGATGCAGCGGGGCAAGGTTATAGCCTATGCCTCGAGGCAGCTAAAGACTCATGAGAAGAGATATCCTACCCATGATCTCGAGTTGGCAGCAGTGGCATTCGCCTTGAAAATATGGAGGCATTACTTGTATGGGGTGAAGTGCACTATCTTTACCGACCACAAAAGCTTAAAGTATTTCTTCAATCAGAAGGAATTAAATATGAGGCAGAGACGGTGGTTAGAAACTGTCAAAGACTTTGATTGTGAAATACATTACCACCCCGGGAAGGCTAATGTAGTGGCAGACGCGTTGAGCCGAAAGACATATTATACGCCTATTCGAGTATGATCGATGCAACTAATTGTGACATCGGGTTTGCTTGAACAAATCCGAAAATCTCAAACTGAAGCAATCAAGGAAGAAAATGTGAAGAAGGAAAGGATAGTTGGGCAGCTAAAAGACCTGGAGGATGATAACCAAGAATTGAAAACTCGATTTGGGAGAATTTGGGTTCCAAATACGTGTGGGGCCAAGGTGCGTCTACTCGACGAGGCCCATAAATCTCATTATTCAATTCATCCGGGGTCGACCAAAATGTATAATGACTTAAAACAAAACTATTGGTGGCCCGGAATGAAAAGAGATATTGTGAAATATGTGGAGAAGTGTCTGACTTGTTTACAAGTCAAAGCGGAGCACCAAAAGCCATATGGTAAGTTGCAACCGCTGGATATCCCAGTTTGGAAATGGGAACAAATCACGATGGATTTGTTAACCAAATTGCCCAAAACCAATCGCGGATTTGATGCTATATGGGTAGTCGTGGATAGATTGAAAAAAAGTGCTCACTTCATTCCGATTCGTGAGACTTATACATCCGAGAAGATGTCGGAGGTGTACACCAATGAGATCATAGCACGTCACGGAGTGCCGATATCCATTGTGTCAGACAGAGATACTCGGTTTACCTCTAAATTCTAGCGCGAATTCCAAGAACAAATGGGAACTAAACTGTTCATTAGCACTGCTTATCATCCGCAAACTGATGGGCAAAGTGAGAGAACGATACAAACGTTGGAAGATATGTTGCGGGCTTGCATCATCGACTTCGGGGGTAGTTGGGATGTCCATCTACCCTTGGTCAAATTTTCATATAATAATAGCTATCAATCGAGCATTAAAATGGCCCCGTATGAGATGTTATATGGTAGAAAGTGTCGAACCCCGGTATGTTGGGGAGAAGTGGGACCACGAGGACTAGCACCTACCAATATAATCCGAGCTACGAATGAGAAAATCGACATGGTCCGAACTCACCTAAAAGCAGCTCAGGATCGACAAAAGTCGTATGCGGATAAGCGAAATAGGCCAATTGAGTTTCAAGTGGGCGACAAGGTAATGCTGAAAGTATCTCCGTGGAAAGGAATCATACGGTTCAGAAAAATAGGGAAATTGAGCCCAAGATTTATTGGGCCGTTCAGAATCACCGAACGGGTTGGTAAAGTTGCATATCGTCTTGAACTACCCGATGAGTTGAGTGGGATTCATAGCACATTCCACGTGTCACATCTCCGAAAATGTTTAGCAGATGAAACCGCTCGCATTCACTATGATGATATCGAGGTGGATAACAGCCTCAACTATGCAGTTAAGCCAATTGCGATATTAGATCGTAAGGAGAAGAGTTTGAGGAGCAAGGTAATTAACCACATGGGAGTCCGAAGAAGAGATGCAACGGCTCTACCCTAAACTATTTGGTACGTATTACGGTTTCGGGGACGAAACCCTTTTTAAGGGGGTGGACTTGTAACATCCCGAAAATACAAAACTTTATATTAAAATTATAAAGTTTAAATAAACAAGAATTTATCTAACTAGGAAATTATAACCTAGTTAACTATGAGTCTATGAATAACTAGAATTAAGGTTAAAATAACCAAACTATAAGTTAAATAAAAGTAGAAGGGCCAATATTGTTAAAATTGAAACTAGTGTTATTAGTTTTGATTAAAAACAAACCAAACACCCCATTAGAAGGGGGTCTGGTCGATCAAGAACCACAGGGGGGCGACACCCACACTTCCACAACCCTAACTTCTACTTTGGATTGCAAAGCGGCATATGTTAACCAAATGTCTCCATCGTCCACCGTGGGTACATTTGAAACAAGGTATTTGATTTGAATAATGACGATGGCATTGATTGCACCAAGGAGCAGTTCCCTTATACAGCTTCACCCCTGAGGCGAGTCATGGTGATAGCTAAGTCAACGGTCCTCTGGAGTATGACGCCTATTCGCTGGGTAAATGCAGCACCTGGTTCGGACATTGTTGTTGCGATGAAAAAGCATCTTGAAGATAACGAAAGGCATAGGAGGAAACAAGCGAAAAATAGTCAAAAGGAAATGACAAGGCATGTAGATTGTGACCATTTGTTTGTTACCAAAGGCAAACAAATGAGATAGTGACTAATCAAAGTAAGCGGGTCAATATAATGTATCGCGAAGACATGCTCGCCTATAAGTGAACACTCATCCCAAGAATTCCCAGGTAAGCACAACTGGTCTCGCGTCTGATGAGATGTATACGAAGTGCTTGCCTAGACAGAAAACCCAGAATACAGGCATTCACCCTTCCAGTTTGCACGTGTTCACATTATTTAAAACCCAAAACCTTGACGAGATTTTTGAAAACTCAAAGGGTTCAAAACCTTATAACAAAGGGTTCAAAACCTAGTAATCAATCATCCTAGAACAGATGATTAGTTTTCAAAGCGGTTTTGAAATTTATGTTCTTGTTGTGGTCGTCGCCTAAGGATAGGTGACGGTATTGTTTTATGACTAAACGCAAGTAAACTCGCGTTAGGGTCCTAAGAAAGTTATAGACTAGGTCAAAGCATTACTAATAACCTAATTCCCTATAACCATTGGCTCTGATACCATCTTTTCTGTCACACCCCGACCACGTAGAACATACGAAACGTGGCGGAAACGTCGGGGAGTGTTGTAACAGAATTAATTGTTTCAAATCCATGGCAATTGAAGTTTCGTTTTATTGATTAAAAGTGTTACAATGTCTAATCAAACAAGGAAATACAACATAATTAACTAGTCATGCATCTTTTTTTGTCACTAAAGCCCAAGTCTGCCTATGTGTATCTTGATCATCTTATGCAACAGCTCCTGAAAAACACATGTGAAAATAGGTACGTCAGCATAAAAATGCCTGTGAGATACATAGGTTTTGTGAAAATAGGTTTCATGACTTATGTTTGAGAAAATGTTTAGTCATGAACCCTGTAATTTGCTTTGTTTTGTAAATCGTTTGAAAAACGATAAGATCAGATGATATGTATAAATAAGAGAATAATGTATGGTTAAATAAATAACCATTGTAAAATGAGTTTGTATAAGATAAGTTGTTTGGAAATCAATGTCTTGTGAAAAGTATGTTATTTGTATAAAATGTTATATGTCTCAAACTGAAATGATTCAAATAACGCTACAATATGTAATACCATACAAACACTTATATATAGGAAGTACCAGCGGCGTATCCACCATGCTTGTATCATATTACACACGCATCGTTACTTAATCACTTAATCAAACCAAAACGCCAAAGTAATGTTTAACAGTTGTAGAAATGTTTATGTGTGGTCAAAGACGGTTCACACGGTTCATAGATACAAACGGTTCACAGATACGAACGGTTCACAGATACAAACGATTCACGGATACAAACGGTTCACAGAGACAAACGGTTCACAGATACAAACGGTTCACAAAGTCAAATGATTACAACGGTTCAATATGTAGTATAATGTGTTCATATGCTGGATAAGCATAAGCAACAGAAAAGTAATGTAAAACAATGTACTAAGTATGCACACAATGGACATACGTAGTATGAAATGTAATGTAGAACGATGTACTAAGTAATGCACACAATGGGCACACCTAGCAGGAAATGTCATGTAAAACAATGTACTAAGTAATGCACACAATGGGCACACCTAGCAGGAAATGTCATGTAAAACAATGTACTAAGTAATGCACACAATGGGCACACCTAGCATAAGATGATATGAAATCATGTACTATAATGTACTAACGAACATAGCATGTATATGATGTGAAAACAGGAAAGCATGAAAGTAACAAGTAGGCACATGTGTTCCACCCCAAAACAGTTTGGAAAACAGTAAAAGAGGGGTCTATGTACTCACCTGAGAGTGCTTAGGAGTCTTGAACAACTACCAAGTAAGCTAGAGGAGTCCCGGAAATCAAACGGTACCTAATATAGGTAACTACATAATTAACCCGGACCTAATTCGGATGATTGGATAGAATGAGGGTTCGTAAACCAAACGAGTATAGAGACTCGTGTCATATGGTTTAACAAAGCCTACATACTAAATGAAACTTAACCTAAGTGTCTACGACCCATTACGACCCGTTTAGGTAGCTTATGCTACTTTAACGCGTCGTTCGCGTGAAACGCGTTCGGACCGCCTAACTAGCCCTATGACAAGTGTTATATGCCTAAACATATTACATAATCAGTTATGTGACAAAGGTTTAGGTTACATATGCTTAATTACCAATTATACATGAAAAGGGTATTCTGGTAATTTACCTAAGGCATATAAACTACCTATCATACAACTACTTAAACGATGTGACCATAGGGTATAACCTCGGAAGGTTATTCCCTACCTACTATGGCCACCTAAGGTGTTTGGTCGGATCCTAATGATCGACCAAACTGGGTCGGGTTCGAGGTATAAGCGATTTATTAGATCGCTTACCCTACGACCCTAGACAACGTGGTAATCAGTAGGCATAGTCCCAAGGGACTATGACCATCGTGATTACAATCACGTTGCGAAGTTCTAGCGAACTTCGCATTGACCATTACTGGTCAACGCTGAAAGTCAAACAAAGTTTGACTTTCTGACTCGAAAAGCAGTAAAATAAGGAAAAGAACGAAAGAATACTTACTCGGGGTCCCCGAATGCTAATCCCGATACAAGTAACTCAGGTATGAAACGAAGGTTCCAACTTAGAGCTCAAATGATCAGATTTGTGGGTTTTGAAGCAATGGGGGGGTGGGTATTTATAGATTTCGGGTAACCGTTAAGATCGTTTCTTGAATAACGTGCCTTAATCGGAACCGTACACTTGTCGTAAAGTTGTGGTGTCCAGGAAGTTTGTTCTTATCCGCTGACTAGACGATAGGAAACGAGTGGACACGAAACAATCAGCTGCAACTTGCAAACAAAACATTGAATCTGGTCAGTTTTAGGCAGTCGCGTAGCGCGACAGGTAGGCCCTTAGGGCTCGCGCTACGCTACTGCCTCCCAGTTCCAGAATTGTTTCAAAATTGGCAGAAATGGTCCCTGCACGTGTTTAAGCCCTTTTTCGATGCGTTTGAACCCCGTTAACCTCATTTCAAGGCTCTAAAATGAAGTTAAAGTATAGGGAACTCAAAACATGCTCAAAAATATGCCGGATGATGGTTCGTTTGGTCGTACGAACGCGATGTTCGCTTAATTACGACGGAATGCGCACAAGCGCGGAAAACGAACCAAATGACGCGACGAATGGATTTTTCTTAAGGCGAACACTAAAATATAATGTAGTCATGCTTACATAAATTTTTGGATGTCCGGATGTATTCAGAACGTAAGTTATGCGCGAAAATGCAAACTTGTGCACTTTCTGACACTTTTAGTCCCTGAATGACACAAAAGTTTATTTTAGCATACCGAACACCTCAAAGCCTATTTCTAAGCTATGTAAATGATATTTATGGTATGTTTAACTTATGTTCATGTTCCGGAATGTCTGTTACAGTTCAAATTGGTATACTTTCGCAGTTTGTCAACTTTAGTCCCTGTAAGCGATTTAACTTTGATTTCACCACACCAAACCTTCCAAAACTTATATCTAAGTTATGTATAGGTTATTTAAGGTATGTTAAGCCTATTTCACTATTCCAGAGTGTTCGTTGCATTAAACTGGTTATATTTACGTATTAGTGCGCGTATAACCTTCCAGAAAGCGATTTAGAGCTTGAAATCGAACAAGAATTGATATGTGTAAACGATACATATATTTATACAAGTCCAAAGTATGAAATACAATATTTCATTGGTTTGGAATTTGTTTGATGGTTGAAATGACACAGGTGTTACAGTCTCCCCTACTTTAGGAAATTTCGTCCCGAAATTAATTCGTAGGAGTCTATTTGTGACTTTGTGTCAGATAACCACCAGAGATATGTGAAGCATAATCCTGTCATTTCCTTAACGGACATTCTTCAGAATGAAAATGAACAAACGGAGTCATTTTCCTCAACGAGTATTCTTTAGAGGTGGAAATGAAGGAATAAACAAACGGGGATTCATTTCCTTAACGGACAATTCTGAGAAACGAAAATGAACAAACGGAGTCATTTTCAACGGTTACTTCCTCAGAAACGGAAATGAAAATGATAGACAAACGGATATTCATTTCCTCGACGGACAAATCTTCAGAAACGAAAATGAACAAACAGAGTCATTTTCAACGGTTGCTTCCTCAGAAACGGAAATGAAAATGATAGACAAACGGATATTCATTTCCTTAACGGACAAATCTTCAGAAACGAAAATGAACAAACAGAGTCATTTTCAACGGTTGCTTCCTCAGAAACGGAAATGAAAATGATAGACAAACGGATATTCATTTCCTTAACGGACAAATCTTCAGAAACGAAAATGAACAAACAGAGTCATTTTCAACGGTTGCTTCCTCAGAAACGGAAATGAAAATGATAGACAAACGGATATTCATTTCCTCAACGGACAAATCTTCAGAAACGAAAATGAACAAACAGAGTCATTTTCAACGGTTGCTTCCTCAGAAACGGAAATGAAAATGATAGACAAACGGATATTCATTTCCTTAACGGACAAATCTTCAGAAACGAAAATGAACAAACAGAGTCATTTTCAACGGTTGCTTCCTCAGAAACGGAAATGAAAATGATATACAAACGGATATTCATTTCCTCAACGGATAATCTTCAGAAACGAAAATGAACTAACGGAGTCATTTTCAACGGTTGTTTCCTCAGGTTCGGAAATGAAGGATTAAACAACGGATATTCATTTCCTCAACGGATAATCTTCAGAAACGAAAATGAACTAACGGAGTCATTTTCAACGGTTGTTTCCTCAGGTTCGGAAATGAAGGATTAAATAAACGGATATTCATTTCCCTCGAAGGATACTCTTCAGAACGAAAATGCACAAACGGAGTCATTTTCCTCAACGGGTATTCTTCAGAATTGGAAATGAAGGATAAGCGGATATTCATTTCCTCAACGGATATTCTTCAGAAGTGAAAAATGAATAGCTAGTTCATTTTTCCTCAACGGATACTTCATCAGAATTGGAAATGAATAGGGTTAACTTCTAGGTACATGACGAAGCTCGCTGTGGTTTCTGTGCACTAAATTCCATAATTATGTATGCATCCATAATTACGTAATTCCTTACACAGTCCGCACAGTTTGTCTTGTAATGTTCATAAGCACATAATCACGTAGTTGTTTAACTTGGTTATTAATTTGTTATCTTCGGACGCGGATACTTAAAGCACACCAGGAATCCAATTCGTGGATTTCATTTGGCACTTTAATCATTTCAAGAATCTATCTATGAAGATAGGAAAATCTTAAAAGAAATTCGGCTTTGTCCCTATTGAATTGTGATGTACGTATTGAATCATACAAAGAATTCAATTAAGGACTCCGATGAATGATATCCATCCACAAGGATCTAATTATGAAGATAGAAAGATCCTACATGGATTTTGGAGTTTGTGTAACGAGAGTGTTCCGACACCTTGCACTAGGCGTGGTTACGTCGATACACAAGGTAGAAAGTTCATGAGGTTGAGGCGCCAGATATGCCAAGCGACATATGAAGCAGAGTTTGAAGGTTGAGCAGCAGCAGGATTTGTAACAGCTTTGCTTTGGATTGCAAAGCGGCATATGTTAACCAAATGTCTCCATCGTCCACCGTGGGTACATTTGAAACAAGGTATTTGATTTGAATAATGACGATGGCATTGATTGCACCAAGGAGCAGTTCCCTTATACAGCTTCACCCCTGAGGCGAGTCATGGTGATAGCTAAGTCAACGGTCCTCTGGAGTATGACGCCTATTCGCTGGGTAAATGCAGCACCTGGTTCGGACATTGTTGTTGCGATGAAAAAGCATCTTGAAGATAACGAAAGGCATAGGAGGAAACAAGCGAAAAATAGTCAAAAGGAAATGACAAGGCATGTAGATTGTGACCATTTGTTTGTTACCAAAGGCAAACAAATGAGATAGTGACTAATCAAAGTAAGCGGGTCAATATAATGTATCGCGAAGACATGCTCGCCTATAAGTGAACACTCATCCCAAGAATTCCCAGGTAAGCACAACTGGTCTCGCGTCTGATGAGATGTATACGAAGTGCTTGCCTAGACAGAAAACCCAGAATACAGGCATTCACCCTTCCAGTTTGCACGTGTTCACATTATTTAAAACCCAAAACCTTGACGAGATTTTTGAAAACTCAAAGGGTTCAAAACCTTATAACAAAGGGTTCAAAACCTAGTAATCAATCATCCTAGAACAGATGATTAGTTTTCAAAGCGGTTTTGAAATTTATGTTCTTGTTGTGGTCGTCGCCTAAGGATAGGTGACGGTATTGTTTTATGACTAAACGCAAGTAAACTCGCGTTAGGGTCCTAAGAAAGTTATAGACTAGGTCAAAGCATTACTAATAACCTAATTCCCTATAACCATTGGCTCTGATACCATCTTTTCTGTCACACCCCGACCACGTAGAACATACGAAACGTGGCGGAAACGTCGGGGAGTGTTGTAACAGAATTAATTGTTTCAAATCCATGGCAATTGAAGTTTCGTTTTATTGATTAAAAGTGTTACAATGTCTAATCAAACAAGGAAATACAACATAATTAACTAGTCATGCATCTTTTATTGTCACTAAAGCCCAAGTCTGCCTATGTGTATCTTGATCATCTTATGCAACAGCTCCTGAAAAACACATGTGAAAATAGGTACGTCAGCATAAAAATGCCTGTGAGATACATAGGTTTTGTGAAAATAGGTTTCATGACTTATGTTTGAGAAAATGTTTAGTCATGAACCCTGTAATTTGCTTTGTTTTGTAAATCGTTTGAAAAACGATAAGATCAGATGATATGTATAAATAAGAGAATAATGTATGGTTAAATAAATAACCATTGTAAAATGAGTTTGTATAAGATAAGTTGTTTGGAAATCAATGTCTTGTGAAAAGTATGTTATTTGTATAAAATGTTATATGTCTCAAACTGAAATGATTCAAATAACGCTACAATATGTAATACCATACAAACACTTATATATAGGAAGTACCAGCGGCGTATCCACCATGCTTGTATCATATTACACACGCATCGTTACTTAATCACTTAATCAAACCAAAACGCCAAAGTAATGTTTAACAGTTGTAGAAATGTTTATGTATGGTCAAAGACGGTTCACACGGTTCATAGATACAAACGGTTCACAGATACGAACGGTTCACAGATACAAACGATTCACGGATACAAACGGTTCACAGAGACAAACGGTTCACAGATACAAACGGTTCACAAAGTCAAATGATTACAACGGTTCAATATGTAGTATAATGTGTTCATATGCTGGATAAGCATAAGCAACAGAAAAGTAATGTAAAACAATGTACTAAGTATGCACACAATGGACATACGTAGTATGAAATGTAATGTAGAACGATATACTAAGTAATGCACACAATGGGCACACCTAGCAGGAAATGTCATGTAAAACAATGTACTAAGTAATGCACACAATGGGCACACCTAGCAGGAAATGTCATGTAAAACAATGTACTAAGTAATGCACACAATGGGCACACCTAGCATAAGATGATATGAAATCATGTACTATAATGTACTAACGAACATAGCATGTATATGATGTGAAAACAGGAAAGCATGAAAGTAACAAGTAGGCACATGTGTTCCACCCCAAAACAGTTTGGAAAACAGTAAAAGAGGGGTCTATGTACTCACCTGAGAGTGCTTAGGAGTCTTGAACAACTACCAAGTAAGCTAGAGGAGTCCCGGAAATCAAACGGTACCTAATATAGGTAACTACATAATTAACCCGGACCTAATTCGGATGATTGGATAGAATGAGGGTTCGTAAACCAAACGAGTATAGAGACTCGTGTCATATGGTTTAACAAAGCCTACATACTAAATGAAACTTAACCTAAGTGTCTACGACCCATTACGACCCGTTTAGGTAGCTTATGCTACTTTAACGCGTCGTTCGCGTGAAACGCGTTCGGACCGCCTAACTAGCCCTATGACAAGTGTTATATGCCTAAACATATTACATAATCAGTTATGTGACAAAGGTTTAGGTTACATATGCTTAATTACCAATTATACATGAAAAGGGTATTCTGGTAATTTACCTAAGGCATATAAACTACCTATCATACAACTACTTAAACGATGTGACCATAGGGTATAACCTCGGAAGGTTATTCCCTACCTACTATGGCCACCTAAGGTGTTTGGTCGGATCCTAATGATCGACCAAACTGGGTCGGGTTCGAGGTATAAGCGATTTATTAGATCGCTTACCCTACGACCCTAGACAACGTGGTAATCAGTAGGCATAGTCCCAAGGGACTATGACCATCGTGATTACAATCACGTTGCGAAGTTCTAGCGAACTTCGCATTGACCATTACTGGTCAACGCTGAAAGTCAAACAAAGTTTGACTTTCTGACTCGAAAAGCAGTAAAATAAGGAAAAGAACGAAAGAATACTTACTCGGGGTCCCCGAATGCTAATCCCGATACAAGTAACTCAGGTATGAAACGAAGGTTCCAACTTAGAGCTCAAATGATCAGATTTGTGGGTTTTGAAGCAATGGGGGGGTGGGTATTTATAGATTTCGGGTAACCGTTAAGATCGTTTCTTGAATAACGTGCCTTAATCGGAACCGTACACTTGTCGTAAAGTTGTGGTGTCCAGGAAGTTTGTTCTTATCCGCTGACTAGACGATAGGAAACGAGTGGACACGAAACAATCAGCTGCAACTTGCAAACAAAACATTGAATCTGGTCAGTTTTAGGCAGTCGCGTAGCGCGACAGGTAGGCCCTTAGGGCTCGCGCTACGCTACTGCCTCCCAGTTCCAGAATTGTTTCAAAATTGGCAGAAATGGTCCCTGCACGTGTTTAAGCCCTTTTTCGATGCGTTTGAACCCCGTTAACCTCATTTCAAGGCTCTAAAATGAAGTTAAAGTATAGGGAACTCAAAACATGCTCAAAAATATGCCGGATGATGGTTCGTTTGGTCGTACGAACGCGATGTTCGCTTAATTACGACGGAATGCGCACAAGCGCGGAAAACGAACCAAATGACGCGACGAATGGATTTTTCTTAAGGCGAACACTAAAATATAATGTAGTCATGCTTACATAAATTTTTGGATGTCCGGATGTATTCAGAACGTAAGTTATGCGCGAAAATGCAAACTTGTGCACTTTCTGACACTTTTAGTCCCTGAATGACACAAAAGTTTATTTTAGCATACCGAACACCTCAAAGCCTATTTCTAAGCTATGTAAATGATATTTATGGTATGTTTAACTTATGTTCATGTTCCGGAATGTCTGTTACAGTTCAAATTGGTATACTTTCGCAGTTTGTCAACTTTAGTCCCTGTAAGCGATTTAACTTTGATTTCACCACACCAAACCTTCCAAAACTTATATCTAAGTTATGTATAGGTTATTTAAGGTATGTTAAGCCTATTTCACTATTCCGTAGTGTTCGTTGCATTAAACTGGTTATATTTACGTATTAGTGCGCGTATAACCTTCCAAAAAGCGATTTAGAGCTTGAAATCGAACAAGAATTGATATGTGTAAACGATACATATATTTATACAAGTCCAAAGTATGAAATACAATATTTCATTGGTTTGGCATTTGTTTGATGGTTGAAATGACACAGGTGTTACACCGGATGGCGGTCAAGCAATGTCGAAGAACCGAACACGTATTTTGAAGCTTCCGCGTTAACTTAACTTTGTTTTAGACAATGATTTTGATGTAAATGAATTGATAAACCATGTCCTAAGGTTTTAAACTAGTCGGTAGTGACTAGTAGAAGTTACCTTAAACTTTTGTTTTGTACTTAACATGTTAGCGTTTGGTATTTTGAATTCGAAAACATTTTGTAAATTGGGATTTTAGTATAAACTCATGTAATATATTAAGTAATCTCATTATCATAAAAAGGGTGTTACAGAATTCGAGCATGGTTGGCTACTAACTAATCCATTTTCCTAACACAACATCAAATTCGGCTAATTTCATAGGTAATAGGTTTGCAAAGAATTTATGACCTGAGAGTTCTATATTTTCCTTTTGCAAAACTTTATATATGCTAACAGAATTTCCGTCTGCCGTTTCGACTGTAAAAATCTGCCTAAGTTTGGTTAAGAGTAAGTTAAGAGCTTGGCAGATTGAAGTATTGGTAAAACTTTGGTTTGCACCAGAGTCAAATAATACTTTTGCATACACGTTGTGGACTAAAAACGTACCAGCTATCACATCTGGGATTAACTCGGCCTCCTGAGTTGTTAACTGAAAAGCTCGAACATTCTTCTTGGTAGCTCCGTCAGCTGTCTTGGCTTTGTTGTCTGCTGGTTTGACCAATTTAGGACATTATGTTTTGAAATGTCCTGTTTCTCCACAATTGTAACAAATTGTGGATTTCTTCCTGCAATTTTCTTCCCGATGTCCTACAACTTTGCAAAAATTGCAGGTTATATTACATTTTCCAAAATGTTTCCTTTTGCAATTCCTGCAGTAAGGCGGATTTGAAAATTGCCCTGTTCCTCTTCTCTTGAAGTTGCTACTATTACCCATACGAACTCCTTGGGTAATTTTCTGAGCCAGTTCCTTTTTCCTGTTATCATCTCTTGTGCGCACCAGTTCATCAGTTAGGGTGTTGGCTAATTCCACTGCATCGTCAATAGTACGAGGTCTCGCAGCTTTAATGATATTACGGATTTCACTAATTAATCCCCAAATATAGCGAGAAATGAGTACCGGTTCTGGCGAAGCCAGCGTTGGTACCACTCTAGCATATTCGAAGAATGTCGAAGTATATCCTCGACAGTCCACATTCACCATCCGATGGTTTAGGAACTTATTTGCCATTTGATCTTTTTCATATTCGGGACATAATTTTCTTTCTACAAGACTTTTAAATTCTTCCCAGTTCATGGCGTAGGCCCTATTTCTTCCTTTAGCTTGTAACACCGTGTTCCACCATTCTAGCGCCCCTTCTTTAAAAAGATTTGACGCGTACATGACTTGATCGTCCGTGGCACATTTACTTATTGTAATCACTGCCTCGGTCTTCTCTAACCAACGCAGTGCTGCAGTCGCTCCTTCATTTCCTGCAAACTCAGATGGTTTACAAGCAAGAAATTCTTTGTAAGTGCAACCAGGTGTTGCAGCTTTCATTTTCTTAGGGAGCGGAGCCTGCCGTGAATCATTATCGTGATTATGATTACTGCCTCCATTTATGCTATTACTAAAGTTATCTTCAGAAATACGTTTACTAGGAACGATTGGTTGAGGTTCGATTGGATTTTTAACAGCAGCAACTATTGCTGGAATAGCATTGGCTATTCCCTGAGCAACAATATTTTCTATATCCTGCCTAGTCATAAATTGATCTTCCGGATGTTGCTCAGATTGATTAACCTCGTTAACTGGTTCACTATTAGCGTTTTCCATCTGATATATATATAATTTATTAGTAGCGAATAAATAACAATTATACACAAAACAATCATGCAAAGTTCACTCATTCTGTTTTAACAAAATACTCATGCTGTTTTAACAAAATACTCACAATTACTAAGTTAAAAATCATAACAATTAGTCACAAAATACTCACAATTACTAAGTTAAAAATCATAACAATTAGTCACAAAATACTCACAATTACTAAGTTAAAAATCATAAAAATCACAAATACTCATGCTGTTTTAACAAAATACTCACAATTACTCACAAAATAACAATTATACACAAAACAATTAGTAGCGTTTTCCTCTATTTTTACCGGATAGAGATTTAAATTCTGAAGGGCGTCAGACAAGTCACTCATGCTGTTTTAACAAAATACTCACAATTACTAAGTTAAAAATCATAACAAAATTTTATAGAAGAACTTCTAAATATTATTTCATACTGGGTAACTACAAAACAACTAAAAAGTAAAACACACTAAGGTTTATTGTAACTTATTTCTTTACTGGTAAAGTTTCTAGACTGTAGGTGATCCAGGTGTTAAAACTTGAGTCAGATTATTTAAAGATTTGCATTAACTGCTACAGTGGCTAGCATATAAAGATTTGCCCATTTCTCATCTAACTTGTCTTCCCAAGGTGATTTACTGGTTAATTCATGGGTTTCCTGTTTAATCTTCTTTTCTCGGAATTTCTTTATTTTCTCCTGACTTTTCTTAAAAATCAAACTTCTTTTATTTGGAGAAAGTAGTTCCTCATATTGTGCCTTTCGCACAAATATTCCTTCTTCAGGAATTACAGAGTGATTTGAGGTTTGGGTTTGAGATGAACTTCCCTTCTCGTTGAATGACCTATCTAATTTAAGATAGATGTTTGACAGCTTTTGTTTACCCATACTGTACACAAATATTCAAATAAGAAAAACACATAATCACAGAATGACAAGTAGAAAAATTAAGTATTTTCTAAATACTTAATAGGCTTAAATCAGTGGCTCTGATACCACCTTATTTTTGTCACGGCCCTCGACCCGGTTTGACCCGTTTCAGGAGCCGCGGGACAGAAAATCCCGTGGTATTTAATTAACAGCGGAAGTTTTCTTCAGGATCTTTTAAAAACTGCAATTTCCCGATTATTTTATTTCACAACTCGGAATAAAATCCCGGTAATTTACAATCATAAGATTTCACGGAGAAATCTTTATTTTTACAAAACATGTTTCTTTATTTTATATTGAGCCACTTCCTTAAGCTTGTAGTGCTTCTCGGCACTTTTCCTAGATCACAACAGATCACCTGAAACATGTTTGAAAAAGGTTTTGTCAGCGGGAAATACTGAGTGAATCATTCTTTTTACTAAAACGACTCGTTTGTTATAATTTACAGTATTAAGAGCGATTACAATGTTTCTGATATCAAACCAACTACCCACGGTATTTTGTCACTCGACCCATTGGTCCTCTCACTGTCCAATGGTGTCCGTGACTATGGTCATATCACCCCTTGGCTGCCCCAATGGTGAAGATTATCAAGTAATGTATACAAAACCCCACATACCGGCTGTAACTTTGGTGATTACAAAGACTTAATCCCTGTAATTATAACCTTGAAAATAAACATGCTTTTGAAATCAAATTTGATAAAAAGAGAATGACTCACATTGCAGATTTAATTGAGCAGAGCCTAGCCTACTGATTAGCCTTTTAACCTAAAATTAATAACATGCACACAATTCGGTTAGTAACTTAATACAGCATTTACGATAACTCACGAGATCAAACCCTCACATCGAATGACAAAGTGCGATACTTAAACATCCATTGAATTAACAACGAATGACAAAGCATAAACCCTAATCTGGGCAGCACTTAAACATCCATTGGATAGTTTAATCAATCGGACATTGAATCGTAGCAGCGATCGAGTTATTACCCTGTATTGCGGCGGCGATTAGTGATCCGTGTGTGTTTTGATAGTAAACATAACGTAACTCAGTGTGTATTTCGACTTTTTACGTCGTTTCAGTGCCAGAAATCAAGTCCCAATGTCCACTATTTATACACAAAATTGACCCCGGCTTACGGACCGTAAGCCTCATCCCTTACGGTCCGTAAGGGACACCTATTTCCATAGGGTAGCTACGTGTGTTTGTAGGCTTGCTGAGTTGACAGATTCGTAAATTTCAATTTTGACAGCGTTTTATGTTGATAATCGTAACTAGGGTTTACCCCCCCCCCCTGAGTTTTAGGGGCCCTGATCCTGATTCTGATTGTTCTAAAAATTTTAGGGTTTGTGTAGAATTACTTGGGTGTCTCAATTAGGGTTTCCTATTGGATAAAATAATAAAATAAATAGGACTTTTGATGAGAGTTGTTACAATTGCAACAGCCGATATCGACAAGACGAAATTGCCACACAACGTAGGCAAATACAATGGCTTGACAGATCCTGACGACCACCTCCAGGTCTTCAACGGCGCAGGGCTAACAGGTGGATGGAACTTACCAACTTGGGGTTATCTTTACGCACAAACCTTTGTTGGCACAGCGCGCGTCTGGTTTGACAGCCTGCCAACGGGAAGAATCAAGTCATGGATCGATTTTCGAGACAAGTTCCTTGCGCATTTCTCGCAACAGCGCAGGCATACTAGAGACCCGGCCGATTTTCTGAATATATGGAGAAAAGACCATGAAAGCGTGGAAGATTTTATTACGAGGTATAACAAAAAATGTCTGGAGATTGGTGATGTAGGCGAAAAGATGATGCGCGCGCATTTTATGAGGGCAGTAAAATGCGACGACTTGATCAAGCGATTGAAAGGAAGAGATGGAGGCCCCAAAGATTGGGAAACCTTCATTGAGGTAGCAAAAACAATTGCGCAAACAGACAAACAATTGACCGGTGATGACAACCGTCAATATAGTTACAACCACAACGATCGGCGCAACAAGAAGAACAAAGGCCAACCGTGGAAAACATCTGGTTACAAAGAGAGAAGCCCGGCAAGAGAAGACGCGCGCAATACAATCAACCAGATCGCTCATCGCAAGGAGGTTAAAAGGGAAAACAAAGAAAAGTAGTGGACACCCTTAACAAAGACTCCTTCTGAAGTTTTATCAACCGAAAATCACTAGTTCAAACCTCCCTTACAGATGAGAAACAAGAGGGGTCAAGACCCAAACCTTTTCTGCGAGTTTCATAAGGACACAGGCCACTTGACCGACGATTGTTTTAGCTTAAAACAAGAGATAGAAAGGGCCCTAAGAGATGGAAGACTCACTCACCTGGTAAAAGGCGGAAAGCGCGATCACCGTCAAATCCAGCGAAGAGAAGAAGGGCCGGATAACAAGAAGCTCCGAAAATTAGAAACTCACATGGTTCAAGGAGGTCCGAGAAAGCCAAGAAAGAACTACAACAAGCGCACACAAGATGACTCTTGGCGCGAGAGACAGGTTGTTTTTCCCATAGTAAGAGGAGGCCCGAGAGAAAGAAGGCCCATAATCATATCCAGTGTAATCGGCCACTACCAAACCGACTACATTTTCATTGACCCGGGGAGCACTGCAGATATCATCTACGAACAATGTTTTAATCAATTCGACCAAGAGGACAAGGCGCGCTTGGAACCGGTAGATTATCCGCTGACCGGTTTCTGCAATGAAGCCGTTTTTCCTCTAGGCCAGATATCGTTCCCAGTGCTGCTCCCAGACGGGAGAAATTCAAGAACGGAAGAGGTCACGTTTATGGTACTACCAGCGCATTCAATGCATGACATTCTGTTGGGAAAAGAATCCCAAGGAGACTTTAGCATGATTTTCTCCGGGCCGCATTCAGCCGTGGGATTCCCAACAGAGACAGGGGTAGCGCTGATCTATGCAAGCAAAGAAGTCTTGGCAACAGACGAAATCAGGCCAGCAAAGGCAAGCAAATCTGTACTACGCGCGGAGGCTGAAAAATGGGTGCTAAACAGCAAATACCCAGAAAAACCGATCACCTTGGGCCCCGCAATGTCTGATCTCACACGCGCAGTGCTAAAAAAGTTGTTGTTCGAAAACATGGACATGTTCGCCTGGACACCAGCCGATATGGTGGGTGTTCCACGGCATATAGCAGAGCACGGACTTAACGTCTTAGAGGCTGCCAAACCTGTTGTACACGACAAACGTCATTTAGGAGGCATAAAGCATGATGCTATGAAAGAACAAGTCATAGAGCTGTTGAATGCAGGCATCATCAGAGAAGTCCGGTACCAAACTTGGGTGGCGAGCCCCGTAATGGTTCAAAAAGGGAATGGCAGTTGGAGGATGTGTGTAGATTACAAGGATCTAAACAAGGCATGTCCGCGCGACTGTTATGCCTTACCAGATATCGATGAGAAGATCGATTCGCTGGCAACATTCAGATGGAAATGTTTCCTTGACTGTTATAAGGGGTACGACCAGGTACAGATGGTCGTCCAAGACGAGGACAAAACCGCATTCCGCACGCCGACATGGCTGTACGGCTACACCAAAATGCCTTTCAGTCTAAAGAACGTAGGGGCGACCTATCAGAGACTGATGAATGAAACGTTCAGTGACGCCATCGGCAAATACATCGAAGTGTATATGGATGACTTGGTCATCATGAGCAAAGAGGAAGGTACGATGTTGGCGAACATTCAAAAGACGTTTGATACACTGCGCAGAGTAAGCATTAAGCTAAACCCAGCGAAATGTTCTTTCGGCATGGAAGAAGGAAAGTTCCTGGGTTTCATCGTCACAAAGGATGGTTTCAAAGTAAATCCCGAAAAGGTGCAAGCGATCGAAAGAATGCCATCACCATCAACCATCAAAGAGATGCAGAAATTGGCAGGACGGTTGGCAGCACTCAACCGCTTCCTAGCCAATCACGCAGCCAAATCTTTCCCGTTTATTAAAACGCTCCGCAATTGCATGAAGAAGAGTCAGTTCCAGTGGACTCCGGAGGCCGAAAACGCATTCCGCAAGATGAAAGACTGCCTCATACGACTACCAACACTGACGGCACCAGTGAAAGGAGAACCTTTAGTGATGTATCTGTCAGCCTCTGACAAAGCAGTTGGTGCAGTTCTGCTCGTAGATCGACAAGGCATACAGACACCGGTTTATTATGTGTCTCGCACTCTCAATGATCCAGAAATGAGGTATGCTATAATGGAGAAATTAGTGTTGGCTCTAATTCACGCATCAAGGCGGCTGCGCAGATATTTCGCCAATCACGTCATTCATGTATTAACAAATTACAACATCGGCAACATCCTTGCACGGCCCGAAATTTCTGGAAGATTAGCAAAATGGGCGATAGAACTGGGAGGCCATAATGTGGTTTTCAGGCCAAGACCAGCAATCAAGGGCCAGGTGTTAGCCGTTTTCATGACAGAAGTGCCCGATGACAAGGACCGGGAGTGCAAGGCAATGGAAAGAGCTAAAAGGCAACATTCGGAAGAACCGTGGCTACTGTATACAGATGGCGCGTCCAACGAAGACGGCGCAGGCGCAGGGCTTAGACTGGTAAGTCCAGACAAACACGAATTCACGTATGCCATCCGGTTAGACATCAAGAGCACGAATAATGAAGCCAAATACGAGGCCTTCCTTGCCGGTCTGAGGTTAGCGATAAAGATGGGAGTCAAGTACATAGAGGCGCATGTGGACTCCATGTTAGTAGCTGGGCAGATTAATGGGCAATATGATGCCAAAGGAGATGTAATGGCGTTATACCTAGACCAAGTGAAAGCATTGCTGCAGAACTTCAATTCTTACAAAGTGCACCACATCAATCGAAGTGAGAATAAACCAGCTGACGCACTCAGTAAGTTAGCATCCACGAGTTTCCACCACTTGGCCAAGGATGTGCGCATCGAAGTCCTGAGCAACCCATCGGTACCGTTGAGGCAAGTGAATGTTATTCAGTTGGGGACGACGTCTTGGATGACGCCCATAATCATGTACCTCCAGTCTGGGATATACTACCAGAAAACAAGGCTGAGGCAAGAAAAATTCAATACAAGGCCGAGCATTACCAGATGGTTGATGGAATCCTGTACCGAAAATCATACCTCGGGCCCTTGTTGAGATGTGTTGACCCAGAAGACGCGAACTACTTTATCAGAGAAGTGCATGAGGGGATCTGTGGCATTCATGCCGGACCAAGAATGGTGGTAGCAAAGGTGATAAATGCCGGGTACTACTGGCCCGGGATGCATCTAGACGCAGTGAAGGCTTTGAGAAAATGCAGCGGGTGCCAGAGACATGCTCCCAAGACGATGCGCCCCAAGAACGAATTAGTCCCGGTAACAACGGCATGGCCGTTCCAACAATGGGGAATAGATATGGTTGGTCCCTTTCCTGAAGCCCCGGGTGCAGTGAAATTCATTACAGTCGCTGTGGACTATTTCACAAAATGGGTAGAGGCAAATGCACTAGCATCAACCACATCTACCGTGGTACGGGGTTTCATCTGGGAACAAATAATCTGCAGATTCGGGCTGCCTTTGAGGATTATCACCGATAACGGGACGAATTTTGCTGCAGAAGATCTTCAACGATGGTTCAAAGAATTACACATAGAGCATACCTTCTCCTCGGTTGCGCACCCGCAGGGGAATGGTCAAGTAGAGGCCGTCAACAAGAGCATCGTAGACGGCATCAAAGCACGACTGGGAGAGCAAAGAAGAGGCTGGGTCGACGAATTGCCCAGCATCTTGTGGGCCCATAGGACGATGCCCAAAACAAGCAACGGAGAAACACCGTTCAGCTTAGTCTATGGGTCCGAGGCCGTGATACCAGCAGAGATCGGGCTGCCATCACCAAGAATGCTCTCCATGAATATGATCAACAACGAAGAAGAAAGGAGGTTAGACCTTGACCTCCTAGAAGAAAGGAGAGATATGGCAGCAATAAATGAAGCAAAATACAAAACAAAGCTGGAAAAGTATTACAACTCCAAGGTCCGAATCTGCCCCTTTAACCCGGGAGATTACGTCCTGAGGGACAATGAGGCGTCTAACGCCGAAAAGCCCGGAAAATTAGCTCCCAAGTGGGAGGGTCCTTATGTTGTAGATGCAGTACTCGGAAAAGGGGCATATAAGCTACGCACCCTGGACGACAAAGAAGTCCCAAGAACCTGGAATGCTCAACAGTTAAGAAGATGCTACATGTAAACAGCCAAAGTTTTCTTTATGTACTTGTAACGGCTGCGCGCCAACACATTTAGCACTAATACAAGAAGTGTTCGGCTATCCTTTTTCATGCGAATTTCTTGTCACAAGTGCATATATTACTTCGGGCATACACGAAAACATCAATGGCTCGACCTTAGGAAACGTTGTAGACCTCCAAGGCCTGTCACAAACAAGTGCACAGCCGGGTCAAAAACACAACCAAAGCCTAAAAAACGCCAAATAAATACTTCGTGCCCACATAAACACGAAAGCATCGAACACACGGTAAACAAACATTGTAAAGACCCCCAAAGCTGAAAACAGTTGGGTCCACACAATAACCTGTAACTCGATCACTTCGTATTCACAACCAACCTGCGCACATAAACGACCGAATAAATGTTGTACCTAACACAACACAACCTGTCAGCGCCATCATTCATTCGTGATACCTAATCAAAGTAATTACACATGCACATATTGTAACGATAAACAAAATTCACAAGAAACTAAAGCGCGAATTAAGCATTAACATGTCAACAGTAGCAAAACGTGTCGCAGATACGACAGCTATAAGTTAAATTGTTCACGAAATTGTCAAGTTGGTTACAGGGCCATCAAAGCCAGTACACGGCATGCAAGCCGGATTTCTTCACTCTGGATGACTAGGTCCAGCACCCCCAGTAGCGCGTTCTTCATCTCCAAGGGCCTTCTTCGATAAGGCAACACCATCAGGTTTCCGAGCCAATTTCCGGGCAGCTTTAACAACTCCAAACTCCAGAGAGGCAAACTCTTTTCGTTTCGCGGCATAAGCAGCAGTACAATCTTCCTTGTAGAGCTCGAAATGATAGTCCTTCTCATTGTTAACAGCTGCAGCCCTACCTTCGCTATAACCATCCTTCCGACCGCTGTTGTACCCCGCTTTGCCCAACTCAAACATGTAGCTGGCAAGCTCATGGGATTTCACTATACGATCAGCAATCTGCGAGGAGCACACAACAACATAAGAATAAGTAATTAACACAAACCGAAAGCAAACATAAACAAAGGAAGTTACCAAGGGCACATAGCGAGAAAGCAACCACTTGCAATCATCAAATATCTCCTCAGTAAGAAGTTCAGAAGCCTTGCACTCAGCAATCTTTTTCTCAACAAACTCTTCCAACGCAGCTATACGCTCCACATACTCCCGCTCTCTCTTCTGATGCGCAGTGTGTTCCGCCTCAGCTTCTTCACTGATTTTACGTTTCTCAGCGGACATCCGCACAATCGCATCACGTTGCGATTGCAACTCCTTGTTGGTGCGCTCACAAGCAACCTCCCAATCCTTCTGCTTCTGGGAGTTAGCCTCTTTCTCTTGAGCAAGCTTATTCTCAGCATCCGAAACCCTCCACAACAAACCTTTCTGCTCAGAATTAAATTTCTCTCTTTCTTCCGCAAGTGCCTTCTTCTCATTTTCAAACTCAACTGTCTCCTCCCCTATCAGCTTCCACTCACGAACAATCTCTTGAGAGGTGGCAAAATAGTTAATCCCGGCACGAACATGATCGTCTAGCAAGGCAAACCGGTTGCGCCTTTTCTGAAATAGCCTCTCAGCATGGGGGAGAGACAAAGAGAAGAACTCGTGACAGTTATCAAGTTGATCCATCCGGGAACCCTGGGTTAGATTCCAGCGAGGAGCATGTGGCAAATCATCACACGCTGGGTTATGGGTATCCCAGGAATCAGCACGAACATTCTCAAACTGTGGACTCCGAACCACACCGGAAGTAGCACCACCGCCACCGCCTGGTGGACGGTTGGTATAAATGGTTTGACAAGGCGTAGCCTCACTTGACTATGCTTCGTTCTCAATGCCCTTGTCCCGACCATCTCCACCAGCAACATGAACACCAGCGCCACCCGTGCCATCACCACCACCTTCTCTAACATGCTCAGCATTTACATTATCTTGTTTCCTCTTTTCACCCAGGTCATCATGGGGAGGGGAAAAACCAAACGTCTTAGACGGTGGAGATTCAGGAGGAGTAATCTTCGAAATGTCAAACTTCCGGGGAGTTTTCCCTGACTTCACATCTGAAACCAAGACAATCATGATTGTCAAAGGCGAAGACCAAAAGCCAAATACTAAGACCTACAACTACAAAGCCTTACTTGTAGGAGCAGATGCAGCATATATTTCCTCCAAAAGATTGCCACGATTTCCACTAAAAACACCCATGTCAATTTCAGACTCCGAGGGTGCAGGAGGAGTTTCCTTCTGGAGTTTGGCTTTCTTCGAGGCAAGCATAGCAGCAGCCTGCTCATCGAGTTTCCATTTCTTATCCTCAAGAGCCTTTTTCCTCATCATCTCCGTCAAGGTAGCACAGTCATCAGGATCAGACCCACGATGTTTCTCTCCGGTCCCTAAACCAGACAATGTATCAGAAACGACAACGTAATCTAGGACAGGAACAGTAGAGGGTCGCTTACGAGGAGTCTCAGTGGCTTTTTCCTCAGCCCCCTTCTCTTTCCCTTCTGGCTTGCCAGCCTGTGTCTTTTTCCGTGTCTCCAACTGATCAACAGTCTCAACAGGAACTTCCACATCATCATCAACGGGTTCATTAACAGGCTCATGCGCGACCCCCTGTGCCGGACCTGCACGCGGGGAAGGAGAAGTTAGGCCTTCAAGCGATTTATCAGATCCCTCACTCGAGAGAACAATAACTTCCTCTCGAGCAGGATCAATAGCATCATCAACATCATCTTCAACGTCTTCACCTAAAACAACGTTGGAAAAAGCTACAAAACTCTCATTCGAAGGTTGCAAGAAGCGGTGATGAATCTGATCCAACCACGCCGGTTTACCCTCTCCTTGAATAGCTTCAATCATGGCACCACCGGCCTTCGGGTCAAGAACATTCAGTAAACTATACCCAACTGTGACAATGAAAAGACATAAATAAGAACACAACGAAATCAGAAGAGTACACACAAGATCACAAAACAACAAAACTACATACGTTTGCCTTGATAACCGTAAACCGGGACACCCAAAGGATGCTTCGGGACCCACAACATACTCATACCAGCACCCACCAACGCCATCTCCTGGAGCTGAGAAATAGCAGTAGCCTTGTGAGTCACTTTCTTGTACCATGCCTGTTCAGCAAAATCCGCAACCACATTCACCTTAGGGATCCCCTCACTTCCTGCCCGATAATGCATGTCTACCGGGATAACACCACGGCGAATGTAGAAAAACTTTTGCTTCCAATCATGCAAGCTTTTCAAAGGAGTGGAACAACAGGGGATAACACCACCGGTCCGGGAGTTAAAAGAGTAGAAACTGCTGGTGTAAGTCACGGTGTAAAACACATTAAACATTTCAAAAGTTGGCTCAACATGGTTGGCTCTACATATAAACTAAAAGTGGGTGACATGGGGAAGCCCAATAGCGTTGATTTGCGAGATACGGAGCCCATAATTCCTCAACACCTCAGCAGTAAACCTTATCATTGGGAGTCTGAAGTTACCCTCCCGGAAAAAAACAGCATACAATGTAATGTAACCAGGAGGTGCGTCCATGGCAGTAGAACCGGGAGTTGGGAACTAGGCACCCCACTCAGGAAGGAAACCCATCTCCCTCACCAAGTTGTGAAACTCTTCCTCCTTCCACCCTATCGTCACCTGATTAGGACCTGGAGGATTTTTACCCTTGTTCCTCCTTTTCTTCGATGAAGGATTCGCTCCAGACATATTGAAAGACAATGAGAAAAAGAAATTTGAACAAAGAAAAAGAAGAAAAGAGAGAAGCACAAGGAGAAACTGTTGTGAAATTTTTGAAAAAGTGAAGCAAGAGAGGAGAACCGCCATATATTTATACCCATCGTATTAAATGCGATGGGTAGTGGACCGTCAGGAATTCAGAAGGTCACCCAATGGGGAGAAGACACGTCAGCAGAAAGAGAAACCGTCACCTCTTTTTTCCGGGAGCGTGAGCGGCACACATCTGACAAAGGGATGGAAAGTAACTGACACCATTGAAAAGGCGACTGTTCACCTCAGACAAGACAGGGACATCAGACGGTCACATCAATTCTCTTTGTCACAAGTACAGAAACTTCCTTCAGAAGGAAACACCAATACGCCATGCGACATGCGTCCAGTTGGCTAAACTTTACAAAGTTACCAATAAGCCATGCGCCATGCGTCCACTTGGCTCAACTTTACAAAGTTACCAACACACCGTGCGCCACGCGTCCAGTTGGTTCAACTCTACAAAGTTACCAATAAGCCATGCGCCATGCGTCCACTTGGCTCAACTTTACAAAGTGACCAACACACCGTGTGCCACGCGTCCAGTTGGTTCAACTCTACAAAGTTACCTATAAGCCATGCTCCATGCGTCCACTTGGCTCAACTTTACGAAGTTACCAATTCACCATGCGCCACGCGCCCAGTTGGCTCAACTTTGCAAAGATACCAGCACACCATGCGCCACGCGTCCAGTTGGCTCAACTTTGCAAAGTTACCAACATGTCGCGCGCGATGCTACTATTACGGTAAACCGAGCAAAATAACATGTGTTCCGACAACACCAACAACCACTCCCCTTATAAGTCCAGAATCCCTCCTAAACGATCAACTCAATTAGAAGGCACACTGGACTGGGGGGACTTGAAGAGGTATGGTCCCAATTCCTTGCCCACATGGCAAGGACCACACCACTCCTGCATCCGACATGGCGCCTACATCAGCAAGCGAATCCAGAAGCTTCTAGAAGCTTCTGGAAGACATCAAGGTGGCGCCAAAGATGCTCTTTCCGACAGAAAGGACGGCACGTGTCACCAGTCATCAAGCGCCATGTAGGCCTGCAGCAAATCAAGGAGCAGACCGACAGTACCAGTACGACGTCTCCAGCATGGACAAATATAGGCGCGCCACGTGTACCACTACACTGACCACAACAGAGGAGACCAAGAGGATATTCCCCTTGGTCGGACAGCTGGCGCTCTATAACAGCTGGCAAGGTTGCTCCCCCCTCTTTCACCCTCTGGCTATAAATATGACCCTTCATCAATAAGGTTAAAATCATCCTATTCTCCACATTCTCACTCTTAACACACACACTGTTTATCTCCTCAGAACAGAACTTATTCTCACGCCGGGGCCCGGTTAAGAGGGAAACCCCCATATTCCCCTCTTAACGAGCTAACGGTGTTGCTGTTTTGCAGGACCCGTCATTTGGCGAGTAACAAAGAAGATTGAACCCCACAAAAGAGACAAACAGGCTAGTTTCACCTCAGGTGTTAACCAGTGTTTCATTAGAAGGTTAATATACAAAGGGGGATTAACGTGTGAAGCATACGAAGCCGCATTGCATTAACCATAACTACGCATGAGTTAAAGTAGATTAGGCAATATATGGGTCAAGTTATTCTACAAAGGCTTCTTATTGTAAGAAGTGTAAGAAGGATTTATAGAGTGACAAGTGTCCAATAACCTAAAACAAAACCCACTACATAACAACAAAAAACCTAAACACCCACCCCCCCCCCCCACCCAAAAACCTAAACCCCCCCCCCCCCACCACCCACCCAAAAACCTAAACCCCCCACCCCACCCCCCCCCCCCCCCCCCCCGCAAAAAAAACAAAAAAAAAACTATACCTCACCAAAAAAACCCTCAAAAAACCTAAACCCCCCCCCCCCCCCCAAAAACCTAAAAAAAACCTAACCCCCCCCCCCCCCCCCCCCACCCCCACCACCCTCCAAAAACCTAAAAAAACCTAACCCCCCACCCCCCAAAAACCTAAAAAAAAAATATAAAAAAAACTAAACACCCACCCCCACCCCCACCACCACCCAAAAACCTAAACCCCCACCCCCCACCCCCTCGGCAAAAAAAAAAAAAAAAAAAAAAAAAAAAAATTTTTTTTTTTTTTTTTTTTTTTTTTTTTTTGGGGTGGGTGATGTGGGGGGTAGGGGGGGGGGTGGGTGGGGGGGGGGTTGGTGGTGGTTGATGTTTAAGTTTTTTTTTTTTTTTTTTTTTTTTTTTTTTAAGTGGGTTTTTTTAGGTTATTGGACACTTGTCACTCTATAAATCCTTCTTACACTTCTTACAATTAGGATCCTTTGTATTTGATCCTAATCCGGCAATATATATTTAATAATGCATTAGTAAACGCATGAAGTCATAATTACACATGAGTTAAAGTATTATGCAACATGTATGTGTAATTACACAACATGTATAATGAATTTTTTTTAACGGCTAATTTCTTTAATCTCGTGTGTCTGTGGGACAATTTCTTTAATCTCGTGTGTCTGTGGGAGTTAAACCCAAAACCTTCTCTTTCTCAACCTAGGTGTTTTTAAAGGCTTTGTCTTTACCAATGGATCACCACCCTATTGGTACATGTATTATGAATTACGCGCAATAATCAAGCAATAAAAATTACTTAACTTATAAAAATAATTAGGTAAATAATTTATGGTGGAATCTCTATGGTACAAATTATCTGGTATCAACAAACAGTAGCATCAAACGTCACCTACCGCCTTCCGGGAAAGCATCACCACCCACTACCGCCCGCTAAACGGTAGCATCAAACGGTAACCTACCACCTGCCGATCGAGAAAGCATTATCGGTGCGTTTTATTTGTTATATGTTAATTATAATAGAAATCCAATAATATTATTATATTATTTATCAGTTTGAGTTATTTTTGTATTTTATAGTTTAGAAAATTAATTAATTACTTTTGATATATTTTTGTTGTAACTATTCATAAATCTAACTTTGTAATTCACATATTAAAAGGCTGTTACAACGAAACATGATTTTAAATAATCAAACTAGACTTTCTTTGATATGGAGTTCATATGTTGACATTTAGGTTGGCTCACAAGTGCTTGTAGAATACCAATATGTCGGCTTTCAATGAAATTAAAGAAACGGGATTAATTTCTATTGGGCTGCACGTTTGGGTTTTTGGTGGAGAAGGGCAACGCAAAAATGGAGACTTTATGGGGACAGCTGAATGAAAAAAAAAACAATAATATAAAAGGAATCACCGCACAAGAATTTGAAAAACATCAGCAGCGGCTGTTTTTGAGTATCTGGGGATCGCAAAAGCTTTGGGTTCGCGTACAGTACAGGGATTAAGATGAAGAATCAAGATAAGATGACGATTATGCGCGGCTAATCTTCTTGTGGCTTCCGCTCAGATGAGCGATTCCTTTGTTTTGCACAAGGCTTTTTCTGATTCTTATTAACTGTTAATACTTGACCACTTGTTTTGGTTTTGTGAAACGTTTATTATATTTGAATTGTTTATCGTTTATCAAGCGTATTGGCGATTTCCTTGTATCGTTAGCGGGTTGGTAAATTGGTGGGTAATTGATATAATCAAACGGGTTATTAGGTTATCATAGCTAGTGAGTGTTAAAAACTATCCATAATAATTAATCAAGATCATTAATTCCAAAGCCATGTATATGTGGTGTTATGAATCGTTAAACGGTTTTTATGTTAAAATTGGTAATCGGGATTCTGGGTGTGGGTTACTTTTTCTCATCTTGATAACAACTTGTTTATTTTAGTTCAAAACAAATAGCGGAACGAGAGAAAGGGAAATAACGGTGGGTTGGTTTATTATATTTTAGTTAAAATTAGATTATTAGATTGGGTTAGGTTTGGGTTATGGAATGTTTATTGAGCTAAAGGCTAAGAGAAAGTTAATTGGGTTAAGTGAAAGTTAATTAGGTTGTATTTTTTTAGATTAGTTTTTACATAATTTTTTAATAAATTAATAAGACTTTTTTCTAAGGGGGCGGTCGAAAATTTTCAAGGGGTGCGGACAAAAATTTTCTAGAGCTACAGTCAGGACTTTACCGGGAATTTAGCACTTAAAAGTTATTTTTAAGGGGTGTGCCCGCCTACCTTGGAGAATAGGTGGTTACGGCCCTGGATGACCGTTAAAAAAAATATTTATCTGATCGAGATAATCGAAATATTTGTACGATTCATACAGAAAATTACATACGTTACAATATGTAATTTAAAAAAAAAAATTAATGCCGTTCTGACATATTCTAACCACAGTTGGCTTGCAAGTATTATGAGTTTTTGACTTTTTGCGATTTAAGTTTCCGTTTGACTTTAGGCAGCCACGACCAAGTCTTCCACACCTTGTGATATGTGTCACCCTTGACTCGATATGCAGCATAAATAAGAGAATTTCATTATAATAATAATTACACTTTTTGATATATTGCCTTGTCAACGTGTAAGATATCAGATCAGATATTATATTCACGTTAAACCTAAAAATGTAACTAAGTTAAAATGACAATCTAAATACGGTAAAAATTAAATGGGATGAGAAGATAAACTTGGTCGATCACTTAATTTCTTTAAATTGGATAATGCATTTTTCATATGTATTTGATGGATGAATATCACTTAAAAGAAGTTAATACTAAGTTAACTAATGTTTTTTTTTTAATTGGTTCAAACCATCAAAACCTTGAATTGTTTTGGCGGTTTGGACCGTTTAGCCAATCCAACCAACCCGGCAGTATTGGCTTTTCGTTTCCAAAGCCGTACGATGAAGACGAATTTTCTTCTCACCTACTACATTCTAATATGTTTATATTATTTCACATCAAACCAAACACTTCGTATTATCTGTATACACATATATATATAGACATATAGTACAGAAAGCGACGTAATTAATAGCATTGGCAAACACCAAAAGTCTTCGTCTTTAGGGAAATTACATTTCAACTGCTACTTAGTTTTTTCTATATCAACTGGCTATTATATAAATACACATAATTAATCCAGAAAATATGCTTACATATAGAAACAAGTTGTTAATTTGACTTGGCCTTAGCTGTGTGGATTGCATGCAGTGCTCCAGTCTGACATAATAATATATATAAATAATAAACATTAAAGTCTTCCCCCTTGCATCATTTTATTTTCTTAATTGGCTATTATACAAGTACTCATTGTATGATCCCAAAACATTTAGAGACTGGAACAACATGTTGGTCACAATTCTATGGTTTGCTTTAATGCTCCCCTTTGGTCTTGCATCCATCGACACGACTCGTCTTCTGTCTTATGAAGGTTTGGTAACAATATGTAATTTTTAACTTGAGATTAATTGTTTCATGTTTCGCGGTTTAAGTATTTTAACTTTTTTTTGGCAGTGAACGCGTTGAGGGTGATCGGACGAAAGTTGGGTAAAGATTGGGATTTCAACAAGGATCCATGTGTTGAATGGATTGGTTCTCCTGCCAATAACACATACGATGATACCGTCCTTTGTGACTGTACTGAATCTAACGGGACGATATGCCACGTCACTAGCATGTATGTTTCTCTCCCCTCAAAATCTAAATTTATGTACTTTGAAGTTGTAGTGGTGCTTGTGCACCATGAGTTAAGACTCATATTCTTGTAAACAATATGATTAAAACCCTTAGATTTCAAGTATGGTAAATTATATATAATAATATAAGGTTGTAAGTTGTAACTGAATTAAGGAAACAGAGGGGCTACTTGAGACCAGCTCAGAAAGTATTTCAGTTCGATTATATTTAGATAAAGTTTAACGAACAAAAAACTTAAAATGATACTCTACCCAATTCAGTTATAACTTTTTTCCACTATATATATAGAGGTGCATAAAACACCATTTTTGGAACTGGAACCAGTTTGTAACCCTGGAACTGCACATAGGAACCCGCGGTTTAAGAATCCCTCCTTTAGACTAGGCAGTGTGGGGGTCGTCCCCGCCCTGTCCCAGATTGGCGCCGCACCACATTCCATTCCCCCACACCCCCCCCCCCCCCCATCGTCGTCGTCCTCGTCGACCTGAGGACGTTTGGGACGCTCCACTACAAGACAAAACACACTCACACACACATATACATACAACTCATGTATATATATTTTAGGCCCATAACCCCATTTCCTTAGCTCCATCCCCTTTACCCCATCCTCACCCTCATCCTACGTGTTACATGGCGGATCATCCTCCAAGGGAGGACCATCACCATATCGTGTAACCTTAAAACCAGGGTTGAACCATTAAAACCGAACTATTCAAAACCCGTTAAGAAACCAGAACATGCCCTTTTCAACTGGTAAACCAGGTTAGGCAAAAACCAGATTTGACTTATTCACCAAAACCAAACTGGTTTGGGCTAAAATACCGGTTTGTGTATGTAGTGCCAGAGATGCATGTTGTGACTTAGAATTTAGAGTTGAATGTCATTTTAGTCCCTGTGGTTTGTGTTATTTTGCTAGTTTAGTCTAGAGGTTTCATTTTTTGTTTGTGGGTCCAAAAAGGTTTCACCGTTGCCATTTTAGTCCACTGGATTAACTTCATCCATTTTTTCTATTAACAAGAAGTGCAATTCAGTCATTTTATATGTAATTCTGTTAACTAGGACAATTCGGCCATGTAAAATGACCGAATTGCCCTTCTCGTTAACAGAAAAAATGGATAAAGTTACCCCAGTGGACTAAAATGCAAGGATGAAACTTTTTTGGACACTCAGTCGAAAAATAAAACATTTAAACTAAACTGTCAAAATGGCTCTAACCATAACTAAAATGACATTTAGCTCTAGAATTCATAACCAACAAAATTGGGCTTTTGAGGCACTGAGAAATATTTTTTAATGGCTCACAAGTAAAGGCCTGCTTTCAATAAAATGGGCCCAGTTATGGGCTTGAGTAGAAGAATTCCGATTTTCGATCCAAGTGTTTGGCCCAGGATTCCAAGTGCTTGCCGTAATCATCGCCGGAAAACTCCTATGGTATTTCACTACCGTCTTCAGAATATTTTGCCGGAAAACCTATGTGAGTTGTGATCGTCTGAAGACTTCTGGATGACTAATAGTAATAGATTGAACAAAGACTCAATTATCTTCAGTTACTTCGTCAATCGTATTCGGATCTGACTCAGCCTTTAGGGTAAATCATGATTGTTTCTTCTATCTGGTTAAGTTTGGCAGTCTCGATGCAAATTTTACCAACCGTTTGATTGAATATATTGAACTTTTTTACGATCCAGAAGTTTATTATTAATTTTTTTTTTAACGGCTCAGCCGTACACCCCTCTAGGGAACTCACCCACCTCCCGAGTTCGATCCCCGGCCCCCCCTAAGGTCCAGCCCCCCAGGCTTTTACCCCTGAGTGGGATCGAACCCGCACCCCTCCAAAGGAAACCCCCCCCCCCCCCCCCCCCCCCCCCCCCCCCCCAATTGGGGAAAACTCCTGACCTCCTCCCAACCACTTGGGTTGGTTACAATTTATTAATTAGGATACTAGGTTAGACCATGCGTAGTGGGCAAGATCCAGCCTTGTGCGTTTTGCGTCATGTGGCAGCCCATTATTGGGCTTTTTTCTAAAATAGGTGTAGTGGGGATGTGGGCATTATGGTAAAGAATTAAATAAAAAAACCTATTGGAAGATTAAATAAATGAAAAAGGAAGATAAGCTTTGATTGGCCAAAGCAACTTGATCCAAGCATGTTTCAAAAAACTGCGGGGGATTTTTGCTGGATCACGCCGGCGGGGGTGGGGAGGGCGGCGTTTTTGGGCGTGTTTGGGGGAGATCACGCCGGATGATGGTTCCACTACGGGTGGTCTTACAAGGTTGTATTACATCCTGAGGTTTATTAATTAGGATACTAGGTTAGAAAGTTGTATTACACATTTAGACGAATTGGTTAAAGAAATATTAAACAGTTAATAATAAAGTTTTAGGAATTATAAAAGGATATTTTGAGGAAATATATGATTAAAATAGAAAGTGACACGAGACGCAACCCGTTATTTATTTACCGTTATTTATTTATCAGGTATAGACTTAGGTTTATTGATTTATTTATCAGGTATGGACTTAGGTTTATTGAGTATTTTGTTTAAGAATAGTTTATTGTATTAATTTTGATTTTGATGATGTTTTGATTTGTATGAGATGCAGAAGTCTTAAAGGACAAAGCTTAGCAGGCACTCTCCCTCCTGAATTCACCAATCTTCCCAACCTTCTAAATATGTACAGTCCTAAAACCGGTTTTGGTTATCACTAATATTACTTGTAATGTTTGTATTTACCAGTTGATTTGTGTATTTTCATTGTTACAGAGACTTAACTCGCAACTATCTCAGCGGTACCATCCCTCCAGCATGGGGTTCCATGGGGAAGATTTTAAACATGTACTTTTTTCTTTTTGTATAATCTTTAATCGTCGGATTCGGTATCCAAAAGCTCGTGTTTTGTTTTACTTATCATAGTAATATTTGCAGTTCTATGATCGGGAATCGTTTAACTGGATCAATTCCAAAGGAGCTTGGGAACATAAGCACATTGACAACTTTGTAAGTTTTCTTTAAACTTACTTTAAATATAACTTCAGTGACTTGTTTTTGTTGTTTACGGTGTCAATTCTGTTGTTAATTAGAACTGTCGAGGACAATTTGATGTCTGGAACTATTCCTGAGGAGCTTGGGAATCTTGCAAGCATTGAGAGATTGTAAGACTTCTTGAATTTTCTTTGTATTGTTGTTTGATGCCCTCTGTATCTCGTCATCCTATCAACTTATATACGTTTGTCCCATTTTTAATTGTAGGTTTCTGAACTCCAACTCTTTTAGTGGGACGTTGCCTGCATCGTTTGCGAATCTGACTACCATCAAGGAATTGTGAGATCTACCACCTCATTAAATACGAATATATTGGTAGACATAACTGACTGTTTTATTTAATTATTATTTTTTTTTTGCAGTCGGATTGGTGGTAACAATTTCTCTGGGAAGATCCCCGATTACATTGGGCGATGGCAAAGTCTCAAGAGCTTGTGAGGCATTTTGCTGCTGTTCGATTTTTAAATAATCGTTAATAGAAATTATACTTAAAAATTTTAAATAACAGAAGGATGCAGGCCAGTGGATTGGAGGGGCCAATACCTTGGAGAATTACTCTTTTGGCGAACTTGTCAGACTTGTCAGTAATTCCTCATATATCGTGTATTTAATTTCTTGAAATTGTGATCGTTTGTGTTGACTGAATCAAGATATGCAGGAGAATTAGTGACTTAGGAGGAACAGCCGCGCTTTGTCCACCTTTTGTTAACACGACGTCTTTTAAGACCTTGTGAGTAGTTGATTTTCTTCTTCTAATGAAATATCACTAGTTTCATTATTAATGTATGGTAACATGTAAACTCATTCTTGCCAGGATCTTGAGGAATTGCAATCTATTCGGCAACTTACCAGAATCTCTTCCTTCAAGCGGTTTGAAAGTTTTGTAAGTACAATTTACTTTGCCCTCAAATGCCGTATAAAACTACTAAAGAAAAGACTATTACAAACCTATTATAGTGGTGTTAAGGAAAGACTATGAGATCAAGATATGTTTATTTTGTGTCTTGCTCTGTTAGCGACGCAACTTGTTGCCCGTCTACCTGCCATTAGTCTATTAGTCTGTAATCGTCTCTGTTTTCTAATTTCAATTCCGAATTGGATAAATAAATTTAGCAGAAGACGTTCTAAAAAGGTTACAAATTTATAAAATTTCATACACTCATTGTTTATGTTGCTTTTTTAGGGACTTTAGCTTTAACAAGCTTAATGGTACCATCCCAAACGGGTTCACTGATCTAAGAAAAACCGACTACATGTAAGTATCTCGTTTTAATATATTGTTATCTCTCATACTTCTAGTTTAACATAATACTTTTGAAATAGTTACTTTGTGCAACAGATGAAACCATCTAATTGCTGTATAGTTCTATGTTCTTATTATGAAAGATTTCAATATAACTGCAATATTAACTTATCATTCTTTGATTTCTAGCTATCTTACGGGAAACTTGCTATCTGGAACGATACCTGATTGGATGCTTACTACCGGAGAGACTATGTAAGTTTATCTACTGTAGGACTCGTTAAAGATAAAATGTTAAATAGTTAAAACTAGATTTTTCTTGCAGTGATCTGTCATACAACAAATTTACATCTCAAAACTCAAGTAACTTAAGGTGTCAGATTCGGCAAACGTAAGATTAGTCTCTCCTTTTTTTCAAAACAATCATTTTTAAACTATTTTGACCCCCAAGTGTTTTATTATTCTACCAGCTAAAGCTTGTTGTTTTTGTTGTTTCCTGTAGAAACTTGTTTGCTTCCTTTTCAACGGATAACATTTCGTAAGTTTCTCTTCCATGAATTATTTTTCTAGATAAGTTATGTCAGTGTTCATTTCTTTCTGACATACTTTCTTATTTGTACTATTTTACCAGTAAAGAGGTCTCATGCTTGGGGAACAACATTTGTGGTACACGTAAGTTAACTTTATTGTTTCTCATTCACTTCCCCTAGCCTCTTGATAGTTGGATTAAGCACGAGACTGGATTAGTTATATGTTATTTTTAGTTTAAACTGGATTCTTCATTTGGATCCTCAACTTATACATTTAATACTTTAAATAATATTTTTGGTTTAACCCATGTAATCTTATGTTAATAAGCATTAGTAATTACACACGAGGTTTTTCTAAATTCATTGCTGATAAACATTAGCATGAACAGATTCTGGGTGTTCAGTTCACCATGTCAGGGACAATTATTACACATAGCAGTTCAAAATCATTGTATTTGCATAAAAGATACTCTAAAATGTTAGGATATCACCTTATAAAATATATGTATAATGGAGGTGAAATCAATTTACTTTGAAAAGGTTGCTAATGTGGCGTATAAAAGCCCGGAGGCTCGAGAGTTACTCGTATCGGCTCAGATAAAAGCTCAAACGGGCCGAGCCTTAACGAGCCCGAGCCCTGAGCCCGAGCTCGAGCCTGAAATAGAGCTCGTTTAGTTATCGAGCTTGAAATACAAAACTCGTTTAGGCTCACGAGCCTAAACGAGCCCAAACATATTTATATTTTTTATATATAATACAATGATAACATTGGCGAGTCGAGCTCGAGCTTCCTTTAAGCGAACTGAAGCGAGCTCGAGTCAAGCTTTTAGCTAGTTTGAGGCTGTTCTAAATAGCTTGAGCCGAGTCGCACCAAGCTCGAGTCTAGTCGGACTGGGGCTCGGCCCGGCTCGTTTACACTATAATACAAGAAACATATAAGAAATGGAACCTGTTGATTTCTTGATGGATTCATAATTCGGTTCTAACTATGACACCGTTTTTGGATCAGCTTCAACCTCCTTGTACATTAACTGTGGTGGAAAGGGAGTATCAGATGGTAATAAGGAATACGATGGTGATCAGGACTCGGGCGGTGCTTCACATTTCTCTTCAACTAATAATCGTTGGGGATTTAGCAATACCGGTCACTTCTTGGATGATGATCAGCCTGACAGTTATATTTTGACAACTAATTCCGGGCTCCCAGTGAAGAACTCTGAATTGTACACGAATGCACGAACCTCGGCCATATCTTTGACTTATTACGGTTACTGCATGAGTAATGGAAGCTACAACGTCAGCCTTCACTTTGCCGAGATTGGTTTTACTGATGATACGAAGTTTAGCAGCCTTGGGAGGCGTGTGTTTGATATCTACATTCAGGGTATGCTCGTGGAGAAGGATTTTGACATCAGTGATAGAGCAGGTGGGGTTGGGAAAGCAATTGTGACGACTTACACGGTTAATGTTACAAGTGCTTTGGAAATCCGACTTTATTGGGCTGGAAAAGGAACAATAAATGTCCCAACCCGAGGAACATACGGGCCTCTTATTTCAGCTATTTCTGTGGATCCAAGTAAGCTATTATTATTGATATGGTATTCATGATTTGGAGTTGACTGTACTACTTGTGACTGTGACAATGATGGTAGTATGTTATTACATGGTCTATATTGTTTAATGTTACTTCTAAACTCTAGTTAGTTCATTCTTTTATTTCCATTATACAGATTTTCATGTTCCACGCGCGCAAGAAAAGGGAAACGGTGTGTCTGGAGGTGTTGTAGCCGGGATTGTGGTTGGAGCAGTTTTCAGCATTATCCTAATTCTTGGAATTTTATGGTGGTTTGGTTATTTACGACGCAGAGATTCAAGTGGACTAGGTATTTATGCGCCGGGTTTGGTTGGGTTGACCTATATACACTTTTGCCAGTTCAAAATTTATAAATAAATAATGCACTGATAATGATTTTATGGAAAAAAAAACCAATATTGCTAAAATATTAATTTAAAGCTTTGACTAAAATAATTTACAGGGTTTTAATAAGTTGTATGCATCAGAAATATATTTGGGCGACATTGGACCCGTTTGACCCATTTTCCTATTAGCTAAAGTTTTCTATTTGACCCATTTTTCACTTAATTATCTTCCATATTCATTTTTTGGTTGTCAGATTTGAGTGGTCTGGAGCTTAACACAGGTCGGTTTACATTGCGGCAAATTAAAGCTGCAACAAACAATTTTGATGTTGCTAATAAGATTGGAGAAGGTGGTTTCGGCCCGGTTTATAAGGTAATCTACTACTCTCTTGATTACATATATAATATCAAACATGTTTCATACTGTGCTGGAAACCAAAAATTGTGTTTTAATGTAGGGAGTATTGGCGGATGGAAGCTTAATTGCTGTGAAACAGCTTTCTTCCAAATCCAGGCAAGGGAATAGGGAGTTCTTGAATGAGTTGGGCATGATTTCCGCCTTGCAACACAAGCATCTTGTGAAACTACATGGATGTTGTATTGAAGGAAACCAGTTGTTGCTTGCATATGAATACATGGAAAATAACAGTCTTGCCCGTGCTTTGTTTGGTAAAAGTTTCTTTCGGTATTCATATAAGCAAAATGAGCGGGTCAATCGTGTTGGGTGGGTTAGGCTGACCCACAAACATTTTTTTAACTAAAGGCTTTAAATATGATTAAAATGATATATCATTATCATAACATAACTATAAAATTAAAAAGTTTATGACTAGTAGTGTAAATGAGTCGAGCCGAACCTGAACTCGTTTAAGCTTTTGAGTTCAGGCTCTTTTAACTTATGAGAGCTCGAGCACCAGCTCAGTTTCGAGCTCTAAATCTAAAGCTCGAGCTTGGCTAGTGAGTAATTTTTCAAGCTCGAGCATGGCTCATTTGTTATCTATTTATTAATTTATTCCATTTATAATTAATTTTTGTTATTATATTATATCAATTTTTTAGTTATTTTTTATGAAAATTGTATATAATAAAATAAGAAAAATCCTTTATTTTATATACGTGCTTAATAAGATGGTAAAAAAATCCCTCATTCACTTCTCACGTTAAGGATATTTTGTATGTTAAAACTCATTTACAGAATAACTTAATTTACAGAGAGATAGAGAGACAGATCATAGCTCACGTAAACCCATGAATAAGTAGGATTATAAAAAGTATAGTTTTAGCGGTATAAAACTACTTGAATATTCATTTATTATTATTTTTTAATTATTTTTACCTTGTGGGTTGAAGGGCCAGAACAATGGCAGTTGGAACTTGATTGGCCAACAAGATACAAAATTTGCATCGGTATAGCTCGAGGTTTGGCTTTTCTACATGAAGAATCAAGATTGAAGATTGTGCACAGAGACATCAAAGCCACTAATGTCCTGCTCGATAACAATTTAGATGCCAAAATTTCAGATTTCGGTTTGGCTAAGCTTGATGAAGAGGACGACACCCATATAAGCACTCGTGTTGCAGGAACTTAGTAAGTAGCTAATTATTTATAGAATAATATTATATCTAATACATTAAATATTTATAAATCCGTTACAAATTTCAGTGGATATATGGCTCCTGAATACGCGTTGCGTGGTTACCTCACGGATAAAGCAGATGTCTATAGCTTTGGAATTGTTCTCTTAGAGATTGTAAGTGGAACGCCTAACACTGTTGACAGGCTAAAGGAGAATCATTTTATTCTTCTTGATCGGGTAACTAACATGAACTTTTTCATTTTACAAGTTTGCATATGGGTATTAAATGGGTCACGTTCTTGGATTGATGGGTCTAACCCAAACCCAACACTAATCTTTGCGGGTTGATACGACCTCACACGTTTAACCTGAAATTTTATTCTGTTTTAAAGTTACGCAAATTAATACTTTAAAATTACAATTTGCAACAAAAAGTACAAATGTATATAAAAGAATTACTTTTACTTTTAAACTATAAAACATAGTGCTAATTTCTCTTTTATCTTTACAATCTACACATAAACTACTCAAATCAATTTATGTCATGATATAAAATATATTTTTTTAAGTAAAGGGGCAACCCGAACACGGACATGTTTAACTAAATGTGTTTTCGGGTTCGATCTAAATTGAAGTGAACCTGCCAGACCAACTTGAACGTGACCCGTTCCACTAAATGTATTCGTCTTAGAAATTCATACCCCTTATTCTTTCTGCCTCTTAATTTAGGCCATTGATTTGAAAAATACGGGTGATTTGATGGAGCTAGCTGATCCGAGGTTGGATTCAGTATATGATGTCCAAGAGATGGCGGTGGTTATAAATATAGCCTTAGCGTGCACTGCAATCTCTCCAAACGATAGGCCCGCGATGTCATCAGTGGTTAGCATGCTCGAAGGAAGAATGGTTCCTCAAGAATTTGTTGTTGGACAAAGTGCCTCAGTGACTAAAATGGGTCCCGAGAAAATGAAGCAATCTGAGAATACGAGTGAGATCCAAACAGAGGAAATGTCGTTCCCATACACTGATTCCTCTGTATCTGCTATTGATTTGTATCCAGTCGATCGTTTCGACGAGTATATGCAGAAAAGAGACAGCGATGAGGACAAGTAGCCTTGCGAGTTGTAAACGGTACCCTTCGTTTGGGCCCGGCCCATCCCTAGCCGGCCCACTAGAGTTTGGCCCGCTATGAAAGGGGACGTAACCCGTTTGGTGCTCTTTAATCATTGTGTCATATGTGTGTTTTTGTGTGCTTCTTTATCGTTGCATCATAAGTGCGTTTTTCATATCGATCACATGATCGAACTAAGAAAATACCAAACAAGTATGCTTTATGGTATATAAATTTGATTACACTTGTATTGAGAGTTAAGAAAATGTATCCAGACAACATGTTGAAGGATGATGTTGATGAACATCATAATCATGAGATTAAGGTTCTTGTTAAGAAGGAACAAGGTCAAGATGGAATAAATGGAGATTCTTCAAATAGTGAGTTTGAATTGAAACTGGAATATGTATTTCATATCTTAATGTGTTTTCTTCACAAACGTTGTTGGAATTGGAATCTGAATTTTGTTCTTAAGGGTGCATTTGGTTTGCAAAATATTTATTGAATTGGAATTGAAATGAATTGGATTTGGAATCTAAACATTCCAATAAGAATTCGAAATTGTTGGAATTGGAATCTCAATTCCAATTTAGATGTGTTTGGTTGTCAAATGAACTGGTATATGTCACCGCCAGCCTGCACAAACCCTGGTTTGGGTCAAAACGGTGTGGGTTGAAACTGTTCGGGTCAAAACGGTGCGTGTCGAAATGGTACGGGTTGAAACGGTTTGTGTCGAATCGATTCGGACGAAACGGTGAGGGTCGAAAACGATTCGGGTCAAAAAGGTGAGCGTTGAAATGATTTGGGTTGAAACGGTGCGTGTCAAAACGTTACGGGTCGAAACGATGCAGGTTAAAAACGGTTCGGGTTGAAAAGGTACGGGTCGAAAAAGTGCGAGTCGAAATGGTTCGGGTAGAAAACAGGACGGGTCGAAATGGTTCGGGTCGAAAACTATACTGGTCAAAACAGCACGGGTCAAAATGGTACACGTTGGGTCAAGATGTTGACCGAGAGGTTGAGCATGGTGGATGGTGACGGGATAGCGGAAGCGACGACGTCAACCAGTCAAAGATTCCAATGAGTTACTTGAATTCCTTCACATGTAAGAAAGATTTTGAATTCCCTTAGTCAAAGGGTGCATTTGGTTCGCAGGAATTTAATGGAATTGAATCAGAATTCCATCTCTTAAAATGTTTGGTTCACATAATTGTTGGAATTGTAATCTTAATTCCAATCTTCATGTGTTTGGTTGGTTGACAATGGAATTGGAAATTTGATAGAATTTGGCATAAATTCCTTTAAATTCATTTAACTAAAGGAATTCAAGATCCTCCTGTACGTGAAGGAATTAAAGGAACTTCATTGGAATCTACAATCGTTTATACATGTATTGTTTTGATCCATATCGTTTTGACCCGAACTGTCTCAACGTGAACCGTTTCGACCCGAATAGTTTCTACACGAACCGTTTCGAACCGAACAGTTTTCACCCGTACCGTTTCAACCCGAACAGTTTCCACGCGAAATTCTTGGGTAATTTTCTGAGCTAATTCTTTCTTTTTGTTTTCTTCTCTTGTGCGGATCAACCCGTCTGTTAATGTGTTGGACAGCTCAACTATTTCCTCAATAGTCTGAGGTCTAGCTGCCTCGACTATATTACGGATTTTACTAATTAATCCCCAAATATAACAAGAAATTAGTACAGGTTCTGGCAAAGGCAGGGTTGGTACCATTCTTGCATATTCGAAGAATTTTGTCGTAAACTCGCGACAATTCACATCCATAATTCTATGATTTAGGAACTTATTAGCCATCTGTTCATTTTCATGAGGACAGAGTTTCCTTTCTGTTATTTCCTTAAATCCCCTCCGGTTCATGGCATAAGCCATGTCACTTCCTTTTGCCTGAAGTATCTTATTCTACCATTTTAATGCTCCGTCCCTAAAGAGATTAGAAGCATATATTACCTTAGCTTGTTCGGCACATTTACTGATCCTAGGAACAGCTTCAGTCTTTTCCAGCCATCGCAGAGCTATCATGACTCATTGGTTGCCAGCAAATTCAGTTGGTTTACAGGCTAGAAAGTCTTTGTAAGTACATCCAGAAGTTATCGTTTTCATTTTCTTAGGAAGTGGAGCTTTGATAATAATATCATTATCTCCATTGACATTGTGGCCAAAATCATTGCTACGATTACACTTGCTACTCACAGCTTTATTGTTTTCTATAGGCATAGGGTTTCTAATAGCTTCGATAATTAAGGGTATTCCATCAGCTATTCCCTGAGCTACTATATTTTCTATAGCACTTTTATCCAAAGAGTTTTCATGATTGTTCTGGACCGATTGATTAACTTCATTCGACATTTGAATTGCAAACATATTTCAAATATTAATATCACAGAATTCGTAATAATCAAAATATCATGAACACAATTAATCAGAGCATATTGTGAAAATCGTCGATCATTACGACTTTTATTCTTTTTAAATATTATGGTTCATATATCTTACATGCACTACCACACATATATATATAGGGTTAGGTTCATGAGTGAACAACATCCTTGTGTGTGAACTGTTTGAACTAATCTTGGCCCTTGATTTTGTTTAAGATGATAAGGGGTAGGATTGTCATTAAACATATAAAGTTAAATTTATTTTTTAAATTATATATCAATTTTTAAATAGATTTATCACAATCAACAATCAGTTACCAAACATACTGTTGATCTCTCACCCTTCTTTCACCGATGGCAACCTCTCTTCCACTGCCGACGCCGACCGCAGCCTCATCTACTGTGAATCCACCGATAACATTACACCCTTCTACTCCCTCAGCTCTCCAACCACCTACCAAGAAACACTCAAACTTCAATCCCCTTACAATAGCGTTATGGTGGGTACCGACAAGTTGCCGGATCCAACAAGGGGTTAATCTGTTTGTTTAATACAAATATTCCATCAAGCAGAGGAGGTCCGTCGGAGACTGTCTCTCACCATCGCAGTCGTCATAGAGGAAAACCAAAGGAGATCCATCGAAGATATCAAGTCGCTGGAATACTCATATGATTTTAAACAACAAAGGTACACAATGCTAAAGTGTAATTGTTTATATTATTCAGTAAATCGTTGCATGTTGTTTATGTTTTATAATTCTTTTAAGAACATCAAATTGGAAGTTAGGGTTTCTATAATCTGTTATAAAAGTTGTTTAATCACGAGTTTTTGGTACAATGGTGTGTTTTTTATCAATCGTTGTCCGAGTATATGCTTAATTTTTTTGAAGGATATGGATGATTTAACAAGATAATGGATTTTACTCTGTTTTTATGCGATGTTCACATGTGTATTTTGTGCGTATTTGTTGTCAAGACGGCGATGTACATACGTGTATACTGCTAAGATGATTTATTAATAAATCAGGTTGTATACATATGCACACGGTATTTTTTTTGTTTATCTGGAACCTGTGTTGTATGTTATGTACACATGTGAATAAGCAGTCGACACACATGTGTACACAAGGTTGACTAAATAATGTGGTATTTAGTCTTATTAGTTTATTTTTTAAACATGCTGTAACAATATGCTATGCTTAATGTACAGTTATTGAAACTCAATACATGTTAAGTTATTATATTATTATTAATTAGTCACTTATACTACGTTTCCATTTGAGTATTCTGTTTGTTCAAGACGAGGTTTAAGTCAAAAGTTGACTTTCTTTTTCCTGTTGTTTTTATAATGGGTCAGATTGTTTTAATACTAATAAACAACTATATTTCATAAAATCATCTATATTTATGTTATAATGTTGGTATTCAGTCATATCAGTTTATATTTTAGACATAGTGTAACAATATACTCTGCTTTAGCGGTGTTATTGAAGATGAGGTTTTAAGTCAAAACTACATTTTTAAAGGGTCAATTTTGAACTGAAATTATCATCTTGGTTGGAAATGTTAATAGTTAATTCATTTTCTCTGTTTCAATTGCAGGGGCAACCTCATTCCTATTCACCAAATACTAATATGTCGGTATTTTTATGGTCATTTTCGTTGTTCTGATCTTTGTGTTCTATGGGTCCGTTGAGGGATTTAGCACCAGAAGCAAAATATGCACATACGACGCCACCAGAATGTGTAAACCCGCTCTAATGACAGCTGTCTTCAGCACAGTCTCATTCTTGCTAGGTGCATCACTTCAGTTGTCTCCGGCTTTCTTGGAATGAAAATCGCCACATACACAAATGCCAGAACTACTCTTGAGGCTAGAAAGGGTGTCAATAAGGCTTTTATTGTCGCATTCAGTTCAGGAGCCTTTATAGGTTTCCTTCTTGCTGCAAACGGGGTTCTTTTGTTGTATATTACTATTAATCTTTGAAGGTCTTCAAGCCATTGGTGCCAGAAGCTGTTGTTTATCTTATGCTTTGAATACTAGTTGAGCTAGAACAAGGGTGTAAACTTGTATTGGCAGTGAAGTAGTTGTAAACAGAAACGTATTGACTTTTTTTTTTAAATTTATTCGAAATATATATTTATTGATTGAATGATGGAACAAAATCAGATTCGTCTATATAGGAGCAAAACATGTGTTTGATTTTGTTCTAAAACATGATCACTGGAATCTGCCGTTTGGCTGCAAACACATGTGTATAAGCAGTCGATACATAGGTGTACAAAAGGGTGTACACTATGTACACGTGTGTATAAGCTGTCGATACACAGGTGTACAAAAAAATGTTGGTTATTAGTCTGCAACTTAGAATAGGGCTGATGCATTTTCAAATGAAGCATATGCAGGCAAATGGTGGAATAGGGCTGATGCAAGCAGTTGGTTTTTGACTAGACAATTGTTTAATGTAAAAATATATTAACTAACGTTAACTAAACAATAATTGAAAAGGTAGTATCGCAGATATGCATCAACAACTGTAAAAAATAAAAGAACCAAAAGGTACGAGTTTAAAAAAATAAAAGAACCAACGTTAACTGAACAATAATTGAAAAGGTAGTATCGCAGATACGCATCTATATATCACTCTCATTGTAATCTATATATCACTCTCGTTGTCTTCACTTTCTGAATCTTAAGTTCCAGACTCTGTTTCTTTGTCATCTTCTTATTCGGTCGAGAAAGCGTCCTTAGTTGGTTTGCTTTTTTGAGTGACAATTCCTAGTATCATGGCGCCTTACCCTTTTGCCACAAAAATAACATTTCGTTCTTGGCTTCTTGCTCTCCTCTTTTGCTTTTTGCACTGGGTTGATTTTTTCCTTTAGTAGAGCCTCCAAACCAGACTTGAAATCTTCGCGAATGATATCTAACTTCACACCATAACTGAAACATCAAGAACAATGTAATGTTAATACTTAATTGCTATCAGATAGACCCTCGTTTGAATGTCCATGTTCCACTTGATGCCAAACGTATCCTGCTCTAAGGAAGTGAAACAAAACCTACAAGAAGGGCTGATCATTAGAATTTACTAAGGGTCCTAATTACCTTTTTATGGTTTCACATGAGCATAATTACTTGCAGTTGAATCCTTGCCTCCATTGAAGCTGAATGCAAACTCTTCGGTACTGAGAATGGAAAAGCACATTAAGTGAGAACCCTGAGTCTAATATCTCAACTTAACATACACAAATGTAAAAAGTTTAATACATGTTAATGTTAATTATATAATATAAGATATGACATGTGCCTAATTATCCTCCTAACAATGCGATTATAATACCCATACTAGTCCCTCAAACAGAGCATGATAAACAAAACAACAACCTGTGCATATGTGTACAACCCTGTGTACAAAAAAAAAACAAATAAAAACAGAGCAAGAAGAACTAATTTGCAAAAACAGAGCATGAAGAACACATGTGTATTCCGAACCAGTTCACATAAAAAAACAAATAAAAACAGAGCAAGGAGAAGTAATTTGTAAAAACAGAGCAAGAAGAACACATGTGTATTCCGAACCAGTGCATTAACTAAAAAAAACCCTGTGCATTAACTTAAAAAAACACCTTGTACATATGTGTACAACCTAGTCTACAATCTTCATCACATCTTACCCCAAAAAACTCAACCAGTAATTGAAATACACAATCAACGAAACCCTAGCTTTTGATTACATATAATCAAACAAAATATATCTTATACAGAATCGGGCTAAGAAGGTATACACTAATTGTAAGGACCTGCAAAAATGCCCCAAACGACCCGTAAGTACAAACCCGGACCCCTGAAACCCTAATGTGCATGAAAAAACAAGAAATCAAGAAAATTGGGTTTCACGCGGGCCGCGTCAACTTGAAGTTGACCAGATAAGCATTCCGGTCCACGTGTCGCACACGTGGCAGACCTACCGATGACACGGTAGCCCTAGTTGTAGACTAGGTGGCCCTCGCGGGCCGCGTAAGCTCTTATTATGTTTTACGCGGGTCGCGTAAAACTCATTTTTCTGCTATAAATTGCTAGTGCATGGGGCTTTCATACTGTGTCGAAAATTTTGATTAAAAACGAAGTTTACTGTTTCAAATCGTAATTTCCAGTAGGGAAACACTGCTACGATACAGGGTGTAACTCGATCACTACTACGATTCAATGTCCGATCGATTAAAACTAATCCGATGGATGTTTAAGTGCTGCCTGAATCAGGGCTATACTTTGTCATTCGTCGTGAGGGTTATGATCTCGTGAGTTATCGTAAATGTTGTATTAAGTTACTGACCTAGTTTCGTGTGCATTGTTGTTTAAATTAGGTTATCAGGCTTATCAGTAGGCTAAACTCTGCCTGTTTAAACTTTCAATGTGAGTCATTCTCTTTTTATCAACAATGTTTTACCATACTCCAATCATTTTCAAAAGTTACAATTACAGGGATTAAGTCGTGGTTATCTTGAATCACTGGCTAGTGGGGTATTGTGCACATTACTAATCTCTAACGGTTAGGTTCATTAACCTAACAGTGATAATCATCACTACTTGGGTGAAACGACCCAATAGTGGTATGACCATCGTCACAAGGCTGTGACACGACGCCAGATAAAAATAAGATAGTAGCCACTGTAATCGCTCTTATGCTGTAACTTATAACAATGTGTCATTTCGTGCAAAATGAGTGACTCGCCAGTATTTCCCCGCTGATAAAATATTTTTAAAACATGTTTCAGGTGACCTACTGTGAATCAAGGAAAAGTGCTACGGAGCACTAACAAGCTTGAAGTAGTGGCTCAGTCAAATAAATAAACATGTTTTGTAAAGCTAGGGAATTCCTCATGAAATTCCTCTATTGTAAATTATGGGGTTTATCCTGAATTGTGAAATAAAAATAATCGGGCATTTTCAAGTTTTAAAAGATCCTGTTAAACTTCCGCTGTCAACTCAAATAATAAATACCACAGGGTTTCTGTCTCGCGGCTCCTGGACCAGGTAAAACCGGGATGGGGGCCGTGACAGAAAAAGGTGGTATCAGAGCCACTGATTTAAGCCAATTAAGTATTTAGAAATACTTAATTTTTCTGATTTCCATTATGTGATTATGTGAATTTTAATTTACAAAATTTTAACTTAGAATTTTGTGTGTTTCTTCATGTATGCTAACAGCATGAATGAACTATCAGAAGCACTTCAAAACTTTTCTATCCATAGCTCAGATATGGATACCACCAGTACCTTTACTGGCTACCAGGCTGACACTGAAGAGCCAATAGTATTCCATGCTCAACCTCAGGAGAAACCAAAACCGAAAAAGAGAAGAAGACTTGTAGGCTGGAGGCGTGTGCGTAGGAAGAAACCAGCAACACAGAAAGTTATAAAGACTGAGGATCCCAAAGCTAAAGGCAAAGGAATAGAGATCAGGGAAAGTTTCGGGCAAGCCCAGGAGATGCCACCCTGGGAGGAGCTGGACCGCCAATTGGCAAATAGCGACCTCATCAGACCTGCCGATGGAACCCTCTTCAATTACCCAGCTGAAACCCAACTTCCAGTCAATCTGGAACCTGCTATCCCAGATCCCATTATCCACCCCCGACCTCTACCAGGAGAGCTAGAAGAATGGTGGACAACTGACTGGCAATTTCAGAATCTTTTGAATAACCCTAACACCTTTTTCCCCCAATTTGACCCTGAGCCTCCACCACACCCACCTATGAGGTCCGAAAACTTGGCTGAACTCCGCCACTATGGCGAGGAGCTGGTGGATGCAGGAAATAGAATCCGGGAAGTAGGGGAGAGGATATCCTGGAAATACGACGAGAGGGAACGTCGTTTCTGAAGTGCCAGCTGACGGGATCGTATGTGGTTGTGGGAATGTGTGTTTAATAATAATATAATAATATAAATATAATCATGTAAAATAACTAAGAATAAAACTTGTGTAACATATCTGGTAATGTACGGACGCATATTAATATATAAAAATATCAACGTCGCAAGGTCGACAATTTTGGTTATACGTGTTGACATGATTATGTGCGATTGTTTTATTGTGTTTGGTTGTTATTTAATTTGTGCTAATCACTTATATATATTAATTACCAGATGGAACACGCTGGTAATGAACCAGTTAACGAGGTTAACCAATCTGAGCAAAACCATGAAGACCAATTTCTAAATAGGCAAGATATAGAGAATAGCGTTGCTTAGGGAATAGCCAATGCTATTCCAGCAATCCTTGCTGCTGCCCGAAATCCAGTTGAACCTCAACCAATTATTCCCAGCAAACGTACTCACGACGACAATTTCAGTAATAGTGTAAACGGAGGTGGCAACAATAATAATAATGATAATGATGGGATGCAAGCCCAATTCCTTAAGAAAATGAAAGCTGCAACACCTGGTTGCACTTACAAGGAATTTCTTGCCTATAAACCGGCTGAATTTGCAGGCAACGAAGGGGCGATTGTTGCACTGCGTTGGTTAGAGAAATCCGAAGCGGTAATTAAAATAAGTAAATGTGCCGAGGAAGACAAGGTCATGTACGCGTCGCATCTTTTTAAAGAAGGGGCGCTAGAATGGTGGAATACGGTACTACAAGCCAAGGGAAGCGATGTGGCCTATGCCATGAATTGGGAAGAATTTAAAAGTCTGGAAAGAAAATTTTGTCCCGAATATGAGAAAGAGCAAATGGCAAATAAATTCTTAAACCACCGGATGGTGGATGTTGATTGTCGAGGGTATACTTCGACATTCTTCGAGTATGCTAGAGTGGTACCAACCCTGGCTTCGCCAGAACCAGTATTTATTTCCCGCTATATTTGGGGTTTAATTGGCAAAATCCGTGATATCGTTAAAGCTGCGAGACCTCACACAATTGACGATGCAGTGGAATTAGCCAACACTTTGACGGACGGACTGGTGCGTACGCGAGAAGAAAATAGAAAGAAGGAAGTGGCTCAAAAGATTACCCAAGGATTCTGTGTGGGTAATAGTAGCAATTTCAAGAAAAAGGGAACCGGGCAATCTTCCACTGCTCCATTTTGCAATACCTGTAAAAGAAAGCATTTTGTGAGATGCAAAGGGTATTGCAATTTCTGCAAAATTCCGGGGCATCAAGAAGAAGATTGCAGGAGGAAGAAATCAACAATCTGCTTCAACTGTGGAGAAGCTGGACATTTTAGACCAGACTGCCCCAAACTGGTCAAACCAGCTGACAACAAAGCCAAACCTGCAGACGGAGCTACCAAGAAGAATGCAAGAGCATTCCAGTTGACTACCCAGGAAGCAGAGTTAATTCCCAATGTGATAGCTGGTACGTTCCTAGTTCATGACGTTTATGCAAAAGTATTATTTGCCTCTGGTGCAAACCAAAGTTTTATAAATACTTCGTTCTGCAAAGCTCTTAAACTACCCTTAACCAACCTTAGACAAATTTTTACTGTCGAAACCGCAGATGGTAATTCTGTTCACATAGATAAGGTTTTGCAAGGAGGAAAGATAGAACTCTTAGGCCATAAATTTTCTGCAAACCTGTTACCTATGAATTTAGCCAGATTCGATATTGTGTTAGGAATGGATTGGTTAGTAGCCAACCATGCTAGAATCCTAGGTGATAAGAATTCCATAGAAATACATACACCTACAGGAGAAGTAGTGGTGATTACAGGAGATAAGCCACGTAAGCCAATGAAATTCATTTCAGTAATGAAAGTGGCCAGTTATTCAAGAAAACAAGGAATAATGTATATGATATCGGTAATCATTAACACTAAAGGTAAGGAACTTAAGGAAATTCCAGTAGTATCATAATACCCGGATGTATTTCCAGAAGAACTACCTGGATTACCACCTGATAGAGAAGTAGAATTTAAAATTCATCTAATTCCTGGAACTACACCGATAGCCAAGGCACCTTATCGGTTAGCACCCACCGAAATGCTAGAATTGAAAAAGCAATTAGATGAATTACTAAGCAAAGGATTTATACAACCCAGTTCATCCCCGTGGGGAGCGCCCGTGTTGTTTGTGAAAAAGAAAGATGGTTCGATGCGAATGTGTATCGATTACAGGGAATTGAATAAGGTTACAATTAAGAATCGATACCCATTACCTAGGATTGATGATCTTTTTGATCAATTGCAAGGATCAAAATACTTTTCTAAGATAGATCTACGCTCCGGATACCATCAGTTGAAAGTACAAGAAGAAGACATACCTAAAACTGCTTTCAGAACTAGGTATGGTCACTACGAGTTTACAGTCATGCCATTTGGATTAACAAATGCTCCTGCAGCATTTATGGGCATGATGAATAGAATCTGTAAACCGTACTTGGATAAATTTGTAATTGTCTTCATCGACGATATACTCATTTATTCCAAAAGTCAGGACGAGCATTGTGAACACTTGCATGCACTCTTAACTTTGTTAAGAAAAGAAAAGCTTTATGCCAAATTCTCGAAGTGTGAATTTTGGCTACAAGAGGTACAATTTTTAGGACACATGGTGAATCACGAAGGTATTCACGTAGATCCCTCCAAAATAGAAGCAATCACCAAATGGAAGGTCCCGCAGTCAGCTATGGAAGTTAGAAGTTTTCTAGGGTTAGCTGGATACTATAGACGATTCATTAAGGATTTTTCCAAGATAGCTGTACCATTAACTAAGCTAACCTATAAAGCCGTAAAGTTTGAATGGGGATCTAGGCAAGAAGAGGCTTTTAAAATTTTAAAGCAAAGGTTAACAAACGCCCCAATTCTTGCCTTACCAGAAGGGACAGAAGATTTTGAAGTTTACTGTGATGCATCTAAGCTAGGATTAGGATGTGTGTTAATGCAACGCAAAAAGGTAATTGCGTATGCCTCAAGGCAATTGAAAAAGCACTAAGAAAATTATATGACTCATGACTTAGAGTTAGGAGCCATAATTTTTGCCCTTAAGATTTGGAGGCACTATCTGTATGGAAGTAAGTTTATAGTCTATACAGATCATAAGAGTTTAAGATACATATTTGGGCAAAAAGAATTAAACATGAGGCAAAGGAGATGGATGGAAATCTTAAGTGACTACGACTGTGATATTCAATATCACGAAGGAAAAGCAAACGTAGTTGCAGATGCCTTAAGTCGTAAGTATCATGAGAAACAACAACGAGTTCGTGCTCTTAGATTAAATCTACAATTAGATTTAATGGAACAACTGAAGAATATTCAGGAAACAGCGATCAAGGATGATGCTGAAGGAATGAAAGGACGAATAAAAGAATTAGAACAAGGAAGTGATGGAATTTGGAGATTCCATAAGAAAAGAATTTGGGTACCTAAGCACGGAGAGTTAAGAAATAAGATTTTACAGGAAGCCTATAAAGCTAGGTATACCATGCATCCTGGTAATAATAAGATGTACCAAGATTTAAGGAATAATTTCTGGTGGATAGGAATGAAAAAGGACATAGCTAGATATGTATCTAAGTGTCTTACTTGTTCACAAGTTAAGGCCGAACACCAGAAACCCTCAGGTCTACTACAACAATTAGAAATGCCTGTATGGAAATGGGAACTCATAACCATGGACTTTGTTACTAAATTGCCCAAAAACAGAAAAGGTAATGACGCAATTTGGGTAATTGTGGATCGATTAACCAAATCAGCTCATTTCCTACCCATGAAGGAAACCTTTAGCATGGAAAGGTTAGCAAAATTGTACGTAGACGAGGTAGTATCCTTACATGGAGTCCCACTCTCCATTGTATCGGATAGGGATAGTCGTTTCACTTCCCATTTCTGGACCAGTTTCCAGGAAGCAATGGGAACCCGACTAAATTTAAGCACTGCATACCATCCTCAAACAGACGGACAAAGTGAAAGGACGATCCAAACCCTGGAGGACATGCTTAGGACATGTGTGATAGATTTTGGTGGAAACTGGGATGACCACCTACCCTTAATCGAATTCTCCTATAATAATAGTTATCATGCAAGCATCAAAGCTGCCCCGTTCGAAGCACTATACGGACGTAAGTGTAGAACTCCAGTTTGTTGGGCAGAAATAGGAGAAAGTCAATTATCAGGTCCCGAGATTGTGGAAGAAACCACCGAGAAGATCACTCAAATCAAGCAAAGACTGAAAATGGCTCGAGATCGCCAGAAGAGTTATGCAGACAATCGACGCAAGCCACTGGAATTTCAAGTTGGTAATAAGGTACTCTTGAAAGTTTCTCCTTGGAATGGAGTAGTTCGGTTCGGTAAGAAAGGAAAGTTAAGTCCAAGATACACAGGACCATTCTTAGTCATCCAGCGAATAGGACCAGTCGCCAATCGCTTACAACTACCAGAGGAGTTAGCCGGAGTACATGACGTATTTCATGTATCCAATCTCAAGAAATGTCTATCTGACGAATCCCTGGTAGTACCTCTTCAAGACATAGAGGTAAATGAAAAGTTAAAAATTTGTTGAGAAGCCACTGCAAATAGAAGACAGAAAGATTAAGTTTCTCAAACACAAAAGATTGGTATTGGTTAAAGTCAAGTGGGATTCAAAAAGAGGACCCGAGTATACCTGGGAGCTGGAATCTGAGATGAAGCGAAAGTATCCTCACTTATTTCAGTAAATCTCGAGGACGAGATTTTAAATAAGGTGGGGAGGATGTAAGGACCTGCAAAAATGCCCCAAAACGACCCGTAAGTACAAAGCCGGACCCCTGAAACCCTAATGTGCATGAAAAACCAAGAAATCAAGAAAATTGGGTTTCACGCGGGCCGCGTAAACCATCAGAGAACATCTACGCGGGCCGCGTCAACTTGAAGTTGACCAGATAAGCATTCCGGGCCACGTGTCACACGCGTGGCAGACCTACCAATGACACGCTAGCCGTAGTTGTAGACTAGGTGGCCCTCGCGGGCCGCGTAAGCTCTTATTAAGTTTTACGCGGCCGCGTAAAACTCATTTTTCTGCTATAAATTGCTAGTGCATGGGGCTTTCATACTGTGTCAAAAATTTTGATTAAAAACGAAGTTTACTACTTCAAATCGTAATTTCCAGTAGGGAAACGCTGCTACGATACATGGTAGTAACTCGATCACTACTACGATTCAATGTCCGATCGATTGAAACCAATCCGACGGATTTTTAAGTGCTGCCCGAATTAGGGCTATACTTTGTCATTCGTCGTGAGGGTTTTGATCTCGTGAGTTATCGTAAATGTTGTATTAAGTTGCTGACTTAGTTTCGTGTGCATTGTTGTTTAAATTAGGTTATCAGGCTTATCAATAGGCTAAACTCTGCCCGTTTAAACTTGTAATGTGAGTCATTCTCTTTTTATCAACAATATTTTACCATACTCCAATCATTTTCAAAAGTTATAATTACAGGGATTAAGTCGTGGTTATCTTGAATCACTGGCTAGTGGGGTATGGTGCACATTACTAATCTCTCACGGTTAGGTTCATTAACCTAATAGTGATAATCATCACTACTTGGGTGAAAGGACCCAATAGTGGTATGACCATCGTCACAAGGCTGTGACACGGCGCCAGATAAAAATAAGATAGTAGCCACTGTAATCACTCTTATGCTGTAACTTATAACAATGTGTCATTTCATGCAAAATGAGTGACTCGCCAGTATTTCCCCGCTGATAAAATATTTTTAAAATATGTTTCAGGTGACCTACTGTGAATCAAGGAAAAGTGCTACGGAGCACTAACAAGCTTGAAGTAGTGGCTCAGTCAAATAAATAAACATGTTTTGTAAAACTAGGGAATTCCTCATGAAATTCCTCTATTGTAAATTACGGGGTTTATCCCGAATTGTGAAATAAAAATAATCGGGCTTTTTCAAGTTTTAAAAGATCCTGTTAAACTTCCGCTGTCAACTCAAATAATAAATACCACGGGTTTCTGTCCCGCGGCTCCTGGACCGGGTAAAACCGGGACGGGGGCCGTGACACTAATGACACATACCTTTGCTGGGATTCCGGTGAATGAAAACGCCGTTATATAGCACACTTGATCAATCGACGGTGGAAGCAATTAATTGCCGGTGGGATTAAAAGGGAGGGAGAAGAATCGATGGTGGTAGCTATTAATCGCTGGTGGGATTAAAAAGGAGAGAGAAGAATTGACGGTGGAACCTATTACTCGCTGGTTACAGAGATGATGAACTTGCAAATCGCCGATCGATTTTGATGAACGATTGAACCCTAATTCGTCGTTCGGTTTTAGAGAAGATGAAACTGAAATTTTGGTATTTTTATGAGAGAGATAGTGATATTTACAAAATTAGATTTAGTATACATTTACATTAACGCCCCTATCCACCTTATTTACTGATTATATTTTTATAAAATATTTACCAAATTGCCATTACCCTTAAATCTCATCATCTAAGAAATGAAGGGTCAAGATCTGTTCACTTTGTTCACAACTTAACCATTGTTCCCTCTAGAACCCTACCCAATATATATATATATATATAGAGAGAGAGAGAGAGAGGGAGAAAGTATAATGTACTTCACGCCTTAACGTACATTAACGTACTTCACGAAATATATAACATGCGTAATTATTTTTTTGACCAAAATAACGTGCGTGATTTTGGATCCCATGCGTGATTATGTGGTCCCATGCGTGATTATATGTTCCATGCATGATTATACCCCTGATCCAACGGTTACCATTGCCTCCTACGTGAAGTATGATAAGCCGTGAAGTATGTTAACCTTTCTCTCTCTCTCTCTCTATATATATATATATGGGGAGGGTTCATTGGGGAACACTAAAAAAGTGGGGAACTAAGGAACACTCTTAAAATATACTTAACATGTTAAAAATTATTTTTTTCTAAATTTTTTTCGGCGCTTTTTCTTATAAATACAAGTAGAAACATTTTTAATAAAAAAATCAAAAACTAAAAATATAAAAAAAGTGTTTAAAAAAACAGTTATGTCTTATAGAATTAACTTAACATGTTAAAAAGATTTTTTTTTTAAAAATTCAGCGGTTTTCTTTATAAAAAGGAGAAGAAACTAGTCGAATAAAAAAAATTTCTAAAAAAAAAATTTAGACTTTTTTTAATTGTTTTTTTTAATATTTTTAGTTTTTGATTTTTTTATTAAAAATGCTTCTACAAGTATATATAAGGAGAAGCGTCGAAAAAGATTTAAAAAAAAAATATTTTTAACATGTTAAGTTAAATTTTTAAGAGTGTTCCCCGGTTTCCCACTTTTTTAGTGTTCCCCAATGAACCTCACACTATATATATATATATATATATATATATATATATATATATTATAAGGTTAGTTGTGGCTTTAGAGATGGTGTTCTCTCTCGTTGTATTTCTAGAAAAGATTCTCTCCCATGGTGCGGATCCGGTTTCCTATGTCCATCAGTTCTTCTCTATAGTGGCGAAGTTCTGCCACATTCTCGGGCCTCATTGAGGGATAAGCCAAGGGTTCAGGTTGGTAGTTCGGGTAAAATGGGACAGGATTATTCATTAGGTTTTGATACGCCCAATCGTTGCTCCATAATTCTTCAACTGGGTTTGGAAGTGGTTGTTGTGGCATGATTGGTTTAGGGTGCATGGGCTCTAGGTTCATTGGTATTGGTGAGTAGGGTGGCATATTAAAGTTGATTTCATCGGTTATCAGCCTGAATATTTCACAATTGGCCATGCATTGATCTAATTCTTCCTAAGACAGTGGCATGGGTGCTGGGTTTGAACTTTCTCCTTTGGTTGGTTTTTCGATTAGTTCTCTAGTGGGGTTTTTTTATGTTGCTATTGGTTTTTTCTTTTTCCTTTTCTCCTTCTTTCACTTCCAATGCCATCTCCTCTTTTTAGGGGGTGTTTTATCTAATGGCTGAGCTTGGAGTATCATAGGTTCGTCCCTGTTTGTTTCATATCCGGTTTGTGTATCAGTTTGATTCTTAGTGATTTCCGTATCTGAATTGTTAACAGATATGTTTTGGAAAGCTTCAGACAAACAACGAACTCCAAAAATCGTATATATAATATTTGGTTAGTATCACACTAATCACAAAAGTTATTTCATTTATTTTCTGACTATTAATTTTTAAGTCTTCTCACAATATTTAATTAGCTTAAACAAGTGGCTCGGATACCACCTTCTGTCACAACCCCCAACCCTACCCTGGGTGGGAACCGTGAGCAGATACAAGTGGTACCGGTGTTTATTAAAATTATCGTGGAGGACCGGGCGTCAGGAAAAATGTTAGAGTTTTCAAAACACCGTAGTTTTGCATTTCATAAACTGTGGGATGAAACCCATATTTACATAAAGAATTTTCACATGGATAAACTAGTGATTACAAAACATGCTTTATTCTGGTTTCATAGCCACTTATTTAAGCTTGAGTGCCTCATAGCACTTTTCCTTCTCTTCACAGTAAATCACCTGAAACACGTTTTAAAAACATTTTATCTGCGAAAAATATTGTTGAGTTCACTCCCCCACACCCTTCTCTCTTTGCTTCCTTCATATCTCTTTCAAATCCTTTAATGGCAGATTAAACCCTCTATTCATTTCCTCAAATCTTCAATCTTTTTCTACATCATCAGCCTTCCACCATCATTTCGAGTTGCATCAGGAATTGACGTTGATATCGGCTGGAATAGGGCATCTTCTTCATCAGGTAACATCTCTTAACAAGCTTCGTGTTTCGTGTTCGTGATTCGTTCTAGGGTTTTTGGAGTTCGTTGGTTTTGTGAATTTGTTGGGGGATTCGTTTCAATTCCTTTGTCTCCGATCTGTTTCTAGCTCAATTAATAAGCTACTGCTTCAATCCGTCGCCAAGTACAAGTATTTCTCATGTAGAGTTGTTGCACACCAACTGTTTGTTCAGATGTCTAGCTGAAATTTTTAAACTTCTTTGACAAATCAGTGGTTGTGATTTGCACGCCAGGTGTTCGATGAAATGTCTCGAGGGTATTTCAGCTATTTTATCGACAAATTAACCATTGTACGTTGTGTGGGTCTTTTTTCTTATTGACCATGGTGCGTAATGGTGTTCTTGGCACCTCTTCGGAGCCGAGTTCGTCTCTTGGGTTTTTGGCGTGCCCATTTAGTGGGTTCCATTGTTGTTCGGGTGGCCGGCAGGGGTCTAGAAAGGTTTTGCGGATGATTGGCCATTTGAAAAGTGACCATTTATCCTCTGAAACTCGTAAAGCTTCTTTGCGTGAAGCCCTTTCGTATGACGGGAACCTCTTTCAGGCTACGGGAGTGGTTCTTAAGACAGTTGGGCAGTGGTTATGCGGGGAGTGTATGTCTTTGCACGGCCTATCGCGTTTTTGTCATCATGCTGATCGGGTGGTCAAATTTCAAGGGGACCGCGGCTGTGTGGATAGCTACATAGTGGGGTTATGCCAACCGGTCCCCCCTGTTGAACCTGTTGAGAGTGGGGGTATTGCCCTTGATGTGTCACTTTTGGAACGTGTTTTTAGCCTCCCTATGAAGACTGTCAAGAGCATCCCTTACAGTTGTCGGATGGCTTTCGCACAGGCTCTCTCCCTTTCCCTACGGGGGGTTTTGGCACATCCTCACTCTATTGAAGCTTGGGTTAAGTTAATGGTGCTACCTCGCTGCACGCTCAAGGTTTTTAGACCTTCGTGTAGGCAGGAGCGTAAATCGGGGAATCGTAAATCTTTGCAGTGTTCTGCCATCCAGCGTGCGCTCTCGGTATGGGGGGATGGAGCTGGTTGTTGTGACCTTATTAGAGATTTGTTCGCTGATCAAGGGAGCCCCTCTCCTGTTTCTGACAAGGTTTTAGGTGGTGCTGCCCGGTCGGAGACCAGTGTAAATGTTAAGCAGTGTCTCCGAAAAGTGGCAGATGGACATTTCACGGCTGCTGTGAAAGTTCTCTCTTCTTCTGGGGTAGCCCCCTGTAATGGCGCTACCATGCAGGCTTTGCTTGATAAACATCCTGTTTTGCCTCCTCCCTTGTTGCCAGGCCCATTGTTCGCTGATCAATCGTTGGTGGTAGATGTGGAGGATGTCTTAGGGGGTATTAAATCATTTCCGAAAGGGACCTCGTGTGGTAGAGACGGGTTACGGGCTCAGCATCTTCTTGATGCTCTGTGCGGAGAAGGATCTGTTGTTGCAGGTGGGGTTCTTCAAGCTATCATGGGGGTGGTTAATCTTTGGCTGGCTGGACGGTGTCCGGCTTCTCTGGCAGAATTTGTTGCCTCGGCCCCTCTAACCCCTCTTCTTAAGCCGGACAATGGGGTACGGCCGATCGCAGTTGGGGCTATTTGGAGACGGCTTGTCTCTAAGGTGGCAATGCGCCGTCTTAGGGAAGATATGGTTAACTACTTGAGGGACTTCCAATTTGGGGTTGGAATCCCCAATGGGGCAGAAGCGGTTCTCCATAGTGCAAATAGGTGTCTTGATTGCTATCATGCAGATGGATCGTTGGTCATGCTGACCATTGACTTTTCTAATGCGTTTAACCTGGTGGATAGGTCGGCAATGTTAAAGGAGGTGCATCAAGTTTGTCCGTCCCTATCCCCATGGGTGAATTTTTTGTATGGTCAACCTGCTAGGCTTCACGTAGGGGATAACTGCATCTGGTCTACCACCGGGGTTCAGCAGGGGGATCCGCTAGGACCTTTACTGTTTGCTCTGGCTTTACACCCCCTCATTACCCGGGTCCAAGAGCAGTGTCACCTGCTTTTTCATGCTTGGTACCTTGATGATGGTACGATTATTGGTCCTGTTCGTGAAGTGGCAAAGGCTTTAGAAGTTATCTCAAGGGAAGGCCCTTCTTTGGGGCTCCAACTAAATGTTCGGAAGACTGAATTGTTCTGGCCATCATGCAATGGGGAGAAGTTTGCTGCGGGGTTGTTCCCAGAGGATATTGGGAGGCCTAAGCTGGGAGTCAAGTTATTGGGGGGCGCCGTCAGCCGTGATCGGGACTTCATCAGTGATCTGGCTGTTAAGAGGGCCTCCCGGGCTGTCGATCTCATGAGGGTACTCCCGCAACTTAAGAATCCACAATGTGAACTCCTTTTACTGCGTTCGTGCATGGGAGTTGCCAAGCTTATCTTTGGTCTCCGCACATGCCAACCTTCTTATGTTGGAGCGGCTGTTACTTTGTTTAATGAAGGACTTCGGCAAGCCATTGATGATATCGTGGTTGGCGGGGGGCCGTTCTTTAGGGACTTGCAATGGCGATTGGCTTCCTTGCCAATCAAGGAGGGTGGGCTTGGATTACTATCGGCGGGGGATGTCTCGTCTTTTGCCTTCGTGGCCTCCAGAGTGCAATCTTTGGAACTTCAGGATCATATTCTGCGAGCTTGTTGTATGGGTGATTTGGATTCGGAATTTAGGGCTGCGTTGGATGGTTTACAAGCCGTTCTTCCTGATGTTGACCTTGGCGGTTTTGCTAATAAAGACACCGCCCCCCGTGAACCTCAAACTATTTTGGCGAGTGCTTTTTATGGTAAAACCGTGAAGGAAATCAATGGTGTTTTCGGGTTATCCCCTCGGCAAAAAGCTGTTTTTGATTGTTTACGAGCCCCCCACGCTCAAGATTTCCTTACTGTTATCCCGATCGAGGGCTTGGGGCAATGTATGTCGGCAGTAGAATATCGGTCTGTCCTCAAATATCGTTTGATGATACCGTTGTACCCTGAGGATGAACCGTGCCCTGTTTGTCGGAAGGTGTGTCTTGATAGCTTCGGGGAACATGCCCTTCACTGCAAAGAGCTTCCTGGCTTCAAGTACAGACACGATCTGGTTAGAGATGTGTTGTTTGACGTTCTCAAGCGAGCTGGTATCGCTGCTAAAAAAGAGGCTCCGGTTAATTTCCTAACGGACCCGAAGGAGGGGAGGTCTTCCCTTCGACCAGCCGATGTGCTGGTTTTTGGATGGTCCGGGGGTAAGCATGCTTGCATTGATCTCACGGGGGTGTCGCCTCTTGCCGGTTTCAGGGGCAGTGGTTTTGTTTCAGGGCAAGCGACGCGGAAGGCTGAGGCGGGGAAAATATCCAAGCACGAGCAGGCCTGCATAGATAATCAACATGCTTTCCTTCCTTTCGCGTTCGATACCTTTGGTTTTCTGGCCCCTGTGGCGACCGGTTTCTTGAAGCGGGTTCAAAAGGCAGCACTTGCGCATGCGACAGTGTCTGTAGGCCATAGTTATGTGTTTAGCCGAGTAGGATTTGCAATTTAAAAGGGGGTGGCGGCGCAGCTTGTTGCCCGTCTACCAACCCATGATTTGTAATTTGCTCTAACAATATATATAAAAGTAAGAGAAAAAAATAATTTTAAAAAAAAAATTTGTTTATATATTACTATTACCGAAAGGTATTTGTCACTCGACAATTCCTATAACTGTGGTCATATAATTGTTGATCATTCTCTCAACTAGTGAAGCTTATCAAGTAGTGTATACAAAACCCTTCATATTGGCAATAATTTCCCAGTAAGAATACAAAGACTTAATCACTGTAATATAAGTAACATTTGGAAAACATTTAGGGTTTTGAAAAAAATTAATAAAAGAGAATGACTCACTTTGCAGATTTAGGGTTTGTAGTAATCGCCTCCTGGTCTAAGTCTTGGTTTCCTAATTAAACACACAATGCAACACGTATTAATGTATTACGCCAATTCAAACTTTAACGATAATCATGAGATCAAAACCTCAACGTAGTTAACAAAGTATAGCCTTATTCAGGCAGCACTTTGACATCCGTTGATTTGGTTTCTGATCGATTGGACACGATATTGTACCAGTGATCAAGGTTAGCATGCTTTCCACGGAGCAGAGTTTCGGGGTTTAGGGGTTTCGGGTATTAGAACAATATTTCGAGAGAGAAAGAGTATCGATTTAATACCGATTTGGTGCAACTTAACTACTCCCAAGGCTGCCTTTATACAGTGTTGTAGAAGGCGCTAGGCGCTAGTCGGGCGGTGAGGTACCGCCTAGGGATTAATCGGGATTAATCGGGATTAATCGGGATTAATCGGATTGGGATTTTTATATGTATTTTTTCAAAATTATATATATATACCCAATAATATAAAAATAATACTTCAAAATTCACATAAATACTTCAAGTTTCAGATAGTATGGTTCGATTTTGACCGATTTTGATTGATTCTGACCAATTTTGACCGCCTAGGACCGCCTGGGACCGATTTTGACCGATTTTAACCGATTAATATAGGCCGATTAATCCGATTTTTGACCGCCTAGGACCGATTTTGACCGACTTTGACCGACTCCGATTAATTGGCCGACTAGCTCAAAATTAGTCAGTAACTAGCCGCCTAGCGCCTAGGCGCCGATTAATCGGCCGCCTAGGCCGATTTTTGCAACACTGCCTTTATATAGCCAATCTGGGATTCTCTCGCGCGTCGCGCAAGGATCAGGGGTCTCCCTCGCGTGGCGCGACAGCCACCTATTAGGGCTAGGTCAGCCTTGTCACCTGTATAACCTTGCCACTTGTCGCGAAACACTGCCACGTGGTCTAAGACTCCCCTGCGCGTCGCGAGAGATGTAGGGGATTCTCTCACGTGGCGCATGAGATGCCTATTGTTGAATTTTTCGTTTCTCGGGTTGGGTCTCGTCGTGCAGGTCTAGGATTTCGATTATGGTTCTTTCTAGGGTCTTTTGGGAGTTGTTATATAAGCACATCACATAGGACATCCTTGACCAAGTCATGCCTGTTTTTGAAACCCGATAGCTCCTTGCAATTGACCACATTCTCCCTAAAGTTATCCAAACAAAACTTGTGGCAAACTAGGCAAGGCTCATATCTGGAAACAAGGGGATCGTTTACCGATATTTAAGGATGGACCGATAGTCCACCGCTGACATGTGTTGGCCTAGACCTTCAATGAGGAATAACGGTCAGAAAATCTTGAGCATGGGGCCCCGAAGATGTAACACTCGTTTATAATTCTAATATAAGTCTAATAAAAGATACTAAACTTTAGATATATAGTACCTTAGTTTAACAAAAGTATGAAATAAAAGTTTCAAAGTAACGCCTACTAGTCAACTACCGACTAATTTAAACATTCGAAACATGATTAACTATTCATTTACATCAAAAGCATTGTCTAGACGAAGTCATTCCAAAAGTATTATTTAAACATAGACTTAGTTAACGCGGAAGCTTGCAAAATGTGTTCGGTTCTTCAAAAGCTTGCTCGATCGCCATCCGGATAGTTTCCATTATCACCTAAGGTCAAAACCACTTAAAATGTTAGTTTTGACGTTTACATGAAATGTATAAACAAGTCCCAAGCATTGAAACATTAAAAAAATAAAAAAATAATAAAACTTTGCCCTGTCGCGTGGCGCGACAGGCCCTCGCGTGGCGCGGGGGAGGAGGTTTTCCAGCAGGTTATTTTTTGTGAGCTGCACTTGCTGCCAGCTCTGGAAATTCAGATTTTTAACTTCGTTTGGCCATAACTTTTGACTCGTAAGTCCGTTTTAGGTGATTCTTTTTCCTATACGTCTGTAAATTCATTACCGACGTGCCTATTACAATTATCATACCAAAAATTTGATTTACAGACCGAAAGACTATATGTCACTATGCATTTATTCGACCCACTCTAACTTTACCCATTGTTCTACCATTTCACAAGTAAGCCTATGGCGCCTTATGCCCATTATCCAGGGCTTAGCATCACTTGCATTTCATTACCAATCCCATGGTTTAATGCTCTTGTGATTGATATCGCCATTGCTAACAAATTAAAACACTAATACTACAATTTACACAATTATTCGACCCGTTGGCTCATCTTGTGGAAATCCTCCAATATGATGACTACCAAACGTTTCCTTATCAATTCTAACCCTATTAATTTCAAGTAACGATCACGGTCACTAAAATCAACACAATTTATATTCCGCAATGCGACTACACACAGTTTAACAACAATTCATTTAATGTAACGGGTCAAGTTACATACCTTCAAAGCACGCCCTTTAAACGCAAGTCGCCACCGGCTTGTCCACTTGACGCTCCGGTATCCTTTCCTATAGAGTTCAATCATGGTACATTTAGAACTCTTTGCAAATCGTGTATCGCATATTTTACCGAAATATCGAAATTATGCGTTTTAACTTTAAATTTTCATTTTAACTCTTCTTTGAGGCATTTCCACAAACACATTATGGGCAGAATTTTCACACTATTTTTATGACAAGTTCTCAACTTGTCATATAGCCCAAATTTTCATCAATCAATTATCTAACATAAATTTTAGCCTCTATAATTCTGAAATCACTAACAAATCTTAGATTACACTAGAACAACCGCTATAATCCTAGTGTTTATCAATTTCTCACGAAACCCATAAACCACCTTCAATGTGTTCATGAAATTTCCTGAATTTAGACATAATTTCACATGTTGTTGTCTAGGTTTTACTCCTAGACACTATATCATCCCTATTCTATCCAAATAACAAACATGCATCATCTAATTTTGGATTTTTCAAATTCATGAGAATTTCAAACAGAGAATTTTCATCAAATTTTACATACCTTACAATCCCCTTGCAATGGGGGTCACTAATCTCAACTCGGATTTCGTTTTGGATCAGATTTGAACCTTCAATTTAAGAGTTTTGTGGGATTTAGGGTTTTGAAGAGCTTGGTCGCCCCCTTCCCTCTTGTCTGGTCGATCTCACACACATCAGTGTGTTTGAGATTTTAATTTTTTTGTTTTATTAAAATTAGTTTCAATTTAAGCATATTTGGTCCCTCATCTTTCGTTTTTATTTTGTTTTAACTACTTAACTACTCATATGTCATCACCTAACTAGGTTAGTGCTATTCCTAGTTAGTTTATTTTTACTAATTTATTTGCAACTAAATACAAATTTAAAAATTTGTATTTTCAGGATGTTACAAGTCTACCCCCCTTAAAAAGGGTTTCGTCCCCGAAACCAGAGTACGTACCGAATAGTGTAGGGTAGAGACATCGCATCTCCTCTTTGGACTCCCACGTAGTTTCCGAACCCTTCTTATGCTCCCACTTGATCTTGACTTGATCGATTTGTTTGTTTCGCAAGTGCTTGACCTTTCGATCTAAAATCTCCAATGGCCTTACCACATAATTCAGGCTATTATCCACCTCGATATCGTCGTAATGGATATAAGTTGTTTCCTCCGCTAGACATTTCCGCAATTGCGACACGTGAAACGTGCCATGTATTCCGCTCAACTCTTCCGGTAGCTCGAGGCGATAAGCCACCTTGCCAACCCGTTCGATGATTTTAAATGACCCAATAAACCTCGGGCTTAGTTTCCCTCTCTTTCTGAACCTGATAACGCCCTTCCACGGAGAAACCTTTAACAAAACTCTGTCGCCAATTTGAAATTCAATCGGTCTTCGTCTTTTATTGGCATACGACTTTTGCCTATATTGGGCTGCCTTCAAATGGGCTCGTACCACCTCAATTTTCTCATTAGTGGCTTGGATAACATCTTTATGGGCCAGTTCACGTGGTCCCACTTCACCCCAACACACCGGGGTTCTGCATTTTCTACCATATAGCATCTCGTAAGGTGCCATGCCGATACTCGAATGGTAACTACTGTTATACGAAAATTCGGCCAAAGGTAGATAAACATCCCAACTTCCACCGAAGTCGATGATACATGCCCGTAACATATCCTCTAGCGTCTGTATTGTTCTTTCACTCTGCCCATCCGTCTGGGGATGGTAGGCGGTGCTAATGAAAAGTTTCGTTCCCATTTGTTCTTGAAAATCTCGCCAAAAGTTTGAAGTAGACCGGGTATCTATATCCTACACAATAGAGACCGGTACTCCGTGACGTGCCACTATTTCGTTTGTATATACCTCGGACATCTTTTCTGAAGTATATGTCTCGCGTATAGGAATAAAATGAGCACCCTTCGTCAGTCTATCTACAATCACCCATATAGCATCAAATCCCCGAATCGTTTTAGGTAGTTTGGTCAATAGGTCCATAGTGATATGTTCCCATTTCCAAACTGGGATCTCCAAAGGCTGCAGTTTCCCATAAGGTTTCTGGTGTTCCACCTTGACTTGTAAGCAAGTCAAGCACTTCTCCACATATTTCACCACATCCCTCTTCATTCCGGGCCACCAATAATTTTGTTTCAGATCATTGTACATCTTGGTCGCACCCGGATGAATAGAATACCGGGATTTATGGGCTTCATCAAGTAGTAGCGCCTTCACCCCACAAGTATTTGGAACCCATATTCTTCTGGATCGAATCTTCAACCCGTTCTTTCCATCCGACAAGTCTTTTAACTGGCCGATTATTCTTTCCTTCTTCTAGTTCTCCTCTTTCGTTGCTTCTACTTGCGCTTCCCGGATATGTTTAAGTATACCCGAGGTCACCACAAGCTGCATCGACCTTACTCGTATTGGGACATAGTCTGCTTTTCTGCTCAGAGCATCCGCCACCACATTTGCCTTTCCGGGGTGGTAGTGTATTTCGCAGTCGAAATCCTTCACCGTTTCCAACCATCGTCTCTGACGCATATTTAACTCCTTCTGATCGAAGAAGTATTTTAAGCTTTTGTGATTGGTGAATATGGTGCACTTTACCCCATATAAATAGTGCCTCCATATCTTTAGCGCAAATACCACCGCAGCCAATTCAAGATCGTGGGTTGGATATTTCTTCTCATGTATCTTCAATTGCCTCGAGGCATATGCGATAACTTTGCCTCGTTGCATCAGAACACATCCGAGCCCCGATAATGAGGCATCCGAATAAACCACCAAGTCCTCGACTCCGTCCGGCAACATTAATACCGGAGCTTGAGTTAACTTCTCTTTTAGCGTCTGAAATGCCCTTTCTTGTTCAACACCCCAAATGAACTTTTCCTCCTTCCGGGTGAACTTTGTTAGTGGCGACGCAATCTTGGAGAAATCTTGAATGAACCTCCTATAGTACCCCGCAAGCCCTAAGAAGCTTCTAATTTCCGAAAGGTTCTTCGGGGGATTCCATTTCGACACGGCCTCGATCTTTGACGAATCTACCAATACTCCATCGGCACTTATGATGTGGCCGAGAAATTGCACCTCTCGTAACCAAAAGGCACACTTAGAGAATTTCGCATACAACCTCTCTCGTCTAAGTGTCTCTAACACCTCTTGTAAATGGTGTGCATGTTCAGCTTCACTTTTTGAATACACCAAAATATCATCGATAAAGACGATGACTGATTTATCCAACATTGGCTTGCAAACCCGGTTCATGAGGTCCATGAAAGCTGCGGGTGCATTTGTCAGCCCAAATGACATCATGAGGAATTCGTAACGTCCGTATCGCGTGCGGAAAGCCGTCTTAGGCACATGTAACACCTCGAAAATTTGTGTTAAATAAAATAACGACACGTGTCATGTAAGACAAAAGCGTTATAAACCCGGATCTAGTTAAAGATGTATGGCAGGATTTAAAAGTGTCGACATGTTAATTAATACCTCTGAACGACCTCATTATGAATCCCAAGACCCTAATATGAATAATAAACATCTAGTATACATTCAAATCCGGTGATTTCTAGCAATAATTGATTCATATTTGCAAGAGTGGAATCCTACGAAGAAATGCACGACAACGTTCATTTACGGCACTTTCAAAAGGATCCAAGAAAACTTTCTATCTTATCATAGTTGTGTAAACTGTTCATGACCCAAACATGAGGCCCCATACTGAAAATAATGGTCCAAAATCGTAATACATCAGTTACCCGTTCGAAGCTTGAAAGGCCAACAAGTTTTTGCCTTCTGCAAAAGGCTTACGGACCGTAAGCCACCCCCTTACGGTCCGTAAGGGGTGCCCAGCATCAGAAAATCGGGCAGTTGGCTTTGTAACCGACTTAGTTAGATATTTTTCACTTCTTGGACGACCCCTACATGCTTTTAGACCCTAGGAGCACTTGTTATTGATCTGGATCACCCCATAGACTTAGTTGTCACCATCATAATGGATCAAGAACACTATAAAAGGCCCTCATGTTGCAACTTCTTGATCACACCTTCCATCTGCAATTGTGGAGCTTCCTGGAGCTTAAGAGCAGACCCAAGTCATCCCTAGTCGTGCATTAGACTTTGGTAAGTACCGTTGACCATCCTTAATTGAGTTTTTACTTAGTTTTAGCTTAAAAGTCAAACCGTCGTAATTAACGTTTGACTTAGCGATTAATCATTAATGGTCCAGTGATTAGTCGAATCGAAGGTAGTTATAAGTTGGTAATTATGTGGGCATTAAACCCTTAAAAGGGCACCCTCTGATTCCCACTCTAACTAGACCATTTGTCGGGTCAAAGTTTATTAGAAAAAGTCAACAGAATGCTAATCTTCGAATTAACGCATAATTAACAATGTAGAAGGTGTGTAACCTATTTTATCATTCATATAACTTGGTAATAAGTATAAGAACTGGTCTAAGCTTGTTTGATCCGACAATTTTCTGTTTAGACCCGGTTCGGAACCGAAAGTCGCAAAACTTTGACTTTTGCTTTGACTTCAGTTCTGACCCGTTTTGGTATGATTTAGAAATGCCTTAGGACTTCCTTAGGACCAGGCTACATGTTAGTATAACCCTCTGTGGTTGGTTCGTTGATTGTCCGATTCGTTTACACGTTTCCGTTAATTGCTTAATGTTGACCATAATGCCCTTTTGTTGATGCACAAGAATGTCTGTTGACTGCATCTTCATCAAGTCTTAGATCAAGAAAGTCAAAATTGGAGCTTAAATGTCAAATTAGGGTTTTAGTTTTGATTTTAGAAAGTATTTCAAGGGGTTCCGTTTGAAAACAGTTAGTTTATAGAGGGTTCCGTTTGAAACATAGGGTTCCGTTTGAGATCTATCGTTTGAACCTTTATGTTAAGTTTCAAACGGAAGGGTCTTGGTCTATATATAGGAGTGTGAGTGTCACATTTCAAACGGAACGGTTGGAACAGTAAGGAGGTGCTGTCGAATTTTCATCAGAAAACTTTGTAAAAGCACGTTTATTAATCAGAAAAGAAAAGTTAAATGGATTAGAGCTGTTTTGGACGTTATGTGCATTGATTCCGCCTTTACACATGATGTTGAACTACCTTAACTGACTTTCAAGGTCACGTACACGATCCAACAAGTGGTATCAGAGCTCAGGACGAGGAGTTCATACCGAATACAGCTTGAAATCATCGGATTATCTCACTTCTACCTTTCTTTTCTGATTTTAACTGGTTCTCACGGTTAAAATGGCTTGAAACGATCACATAACAAACGGAATTGACTATTAACTAATCCTTGAAAGTTTAAAATCAAAATTCGACCTAAAACTGATCGAAATCATGCTTACCGTTTGAAAAGTTTCGCGATTTGCTGACGTCATCGTTTGAAAATTGATCTATCGTTTGAAAACTGCCCAATCGTTTGAAAATACAAGTAATCGTTTGAAAATGGATTCTGTCGTTTGAACAGTTTGTCGTTTGAGACAATCGTTTGAAAAAGGTCTGTCGTTTGAACTGTATCGTTTGAAGTTGTTCGTTTGAAGTTGGTCGTTTGAAATCTTTATCGTTTGAAACTATAGATTCAAATGGAACAGTCATCGTTTGAATCTTTGTCGTTTGAAAACATCTATCGTTTGAAATAGTTATATATTTCAAACGAAACAGACCATTCCGTTTGAACAAGTGTCGTTTGAATCTGATAATTTCCAAAACAAAATTTTTTCTAAGTGTTATTTGATTTTACAGGTACATTCACAATGGATGATATTTTCTTAAACCCATTTAGCGACATGTACGCGTTCGCTGGAGATTCCGGAAACAAAGATGCTTCATCAAGCAATGTGAATGAGAATCCACCAAAAGAGAAGAAAAAGGAAGCTTGGGAATCGGAAAGCGCCTTCGGAACGTTCAATAGACCTCCAAAGCTAATGGCTATCGAGGAGTACAGTTGTTGGTCCAGAAAGTTTGAAGATTGGATGATGGCATTCGCGTTTCCATGTTGGAAAAGTCTGAAGAATGGTTATGACCAAGGAAACAAGAATGGGGAAGTTTTAACAGGATCTGATGAGATTGATTCATTCGTAGCGAACAAAAGTGTGTGGCATTGTTATTTCAGTCTGTTCGGGAGGATATCATCTCATTGATAGACTATAAAAACGCTAAATACCTTTGGGCAAAGTTAGAAAAGAAATGTGTCGGTAGTCAAGAAATTAAGAAAAACAAAAAGAAACTACTTAGAAAAGAATTTGATCTGTTTGGATGTTTAAAGAACGAGTCAGTGTGTAAAATGATAGAAAGGTTCGGTCATTTGAAGCTGGAATTAGTAAGACATGATATTGACATTCCTGAAGAAGATCTTATCGACAAATTGTTCGATTCGTTGCCTGACGAGATGGATTGGAGATATTATGCGTTGATGCTGAAGAATACCATCAAAGAACCAGAAAAGCTGACATTAGATTTGCTGATTGAAAAACTCGAGAGTCATGAGCTGGAGTTGAAGAAGACGTACAAAGTTAATCATTCATCTTATCAGCAGAATCTGGATCTATACTATCCAAAAAGTATGATGCCAAAAGCAACTTCACCAAAAACTGCTTTTTCTGCTGAAAATGTGTCGACAGCTGGCAAAGAAAGTCAAAGTCGTCAAAGCAGTGGAAGTCACAGTGGTTTTCACAGTGGATCTTCATCTTCTGGAAATGCTGATGCAAAGAATCGTTTTCAATGCAATATTGCAATAGACTTGAAAAATGCTCAAAATTTTGACGAAGAGTCGGCAAAGCAGCAAATGATCTTTCTAGCATCGGTGTTGGAATCATATGAAGGATTGGTAGCTGGGAAGATTGGCAATACAAATCTGACGAAAGAAGATTACGATCAGATTGATCCGGAGGAAATGGAACTGATCGATATTCGTTGGGCTATGGCAAGTGCTGTTCGTCGTGCACAAAGATTCATGGAAATTACGGGCAGAAAAACAATTGGTGGTGCTTCTACTAAGCTGGGGTTCGATAAATCCAAAGTGACATGCTTCAAATGTAAGCAGAAGGGTCACTTCAAAAGAGAATGCCGAAATGCTTATGTTGATGAGTCAGAGAATCCTTTCAGAGATGATTACTACAAGAAGGCGATTTATCACCAGAATAAATCCGAGCCGCCTAGATTGAAGCAAGTTGAAGACAACAGAGAGAAATCTAGAGCTCTTGCAGTGATTTATGATGATGAGGGATATGATTGGAGTCAAGAGGTTCTACCAGAAGAAGATGCGGTTGGTTACACATTCATGGCGAAAAATGAACCTATTCCATGGAAAGATGAGAGAACTGAAGAGCAGAAATATAAATACAGAAAGATGATTTCGGAAAACAAAATTACTAGACTTTCTAGAATTTTTTTGGATGCAAAGAGAGCCAACAGATGGGATCCAGACAGAGAGTGTTATCTTGATGAGTATGGAAATATTGCAGTTGATCACAAAACTCTTGATCTGGAAGTCTTAATCATGGAAATGAAAGAAAATGATGAGTATTGGCAACACAAATGGTGGGGAACTCCAACTTCGAAAATGATTGAAGAGGAGAAAGTGGAGAAAGAAAGAAAGGAGAAAGAAGAAAAAGAAGGAAAAGAATCCAAGAAGATTGATACTGGAGTTATCGATACTACGCAGGAGTGGAATGCAGAGAATCTGGGAAAAATGGCTGACAAAGTGCTAGCTGCCAAAGCACTTGAGGTAGACTCTAACTCCGTGTCTGAGTCAAAAAGCCAGGTCAGTTCAGATGTGTCAACAAAAGCGTCAGGTAAAAAGTTTGAAGGAAATGTTGATTGCAAAAATTGCAATAAAGATTGCAAATTTTGTAGCACAGTCACGTATCTCAACATTAAGAAAGTTGAAGATCTGACAGCAAAGGTCAGAAATGTTGAGAATCAGATTCTTGATCGTGACAAAACGGTTAGAGCTTCAACTGAACGGATAAAAGAATTAACTGCTCATATTGAAACTGATAAAATTGATCATGACAAAATAAAACAAGAAAATGAAAAGTTGATTCTTGAAAACCGTCAGATTTCTGAAAAATTTGAAAAACTCAAAAGCACAATGAAAGATTGTGATGATCGAAATGGTAAAACTTTTAAAGAAAATGAACATTTAAAAGCAGTGCTTTGAGTTAAAAAAGAATCAATCAACAAACAACTGGATGAAATCGTTAAATTGAAACTTAAAGTTCAAGAGGCTGTAATCGAAAACGAGCGAATCCAGTTGAAGCTTAACAGTTACAGCTCCGCAAGCTTTGTTTTGCAACATATCATTCCCAAACCCATCGGGAAAGACAAAGCAGGCGAAGATGTGTATTGTGATGGAACTGGGATGGGTTTTCATCAAGTACCACCACCTGTTCTTCATAATTACACTAAAAAGCAGTCTGGGTTGGTTGAAATTGAAGAAGAAAAAGAAGTTAAACTTCCTGAGAACATTGATGTTACTTTTACATCATCTGATGATAGTGTTCAGACAGAGATTGTTAAGAGCACAGCTGAAAGTGTTTTGAATAGTGATTCAGCTGAAGATGATGGGTGTTTCTTGGACAATTATATTCAGAAATCAAAGTCCAAAAACAACTTAAGTGATGAACCGGGTCTTGTGATGTACAAGATGGCTGGATCTGATAAGTTGTATTCGGATTCTGAGTTTCCAATTGAGAATGTTAATGTGAAAAAGTTGACAAATGTTTTCAAATTGGTTGAAGTTGAGTTGTCAGAAGTGAACAGTTTGTGTCAAACAAAAAGGCAAATGAATTTTGAGAAAGATAAAGCTTATTACAAAAAGCCTGTTGTTCCACCACGTTTTTATAATAACAATCGAAACAATTGGTCGGGTGGTTATAGGGATGGTAAGAGTTATCAGAAAAAGAGTTTTCAAAACAAAAGGTTTGCTGAAAAGAAGGTGTTTGTGAACAGTTCAAGTTCACTTTCTGATGAGGAAAATGAATTTTTTTCAAAATCAAATAAAGAGTTCTTTGAGAAAAGAGCTTCACATTATCGGTCTGAAGGCACAAGTCTAGTTGTGGATACTCGAACATGTTTTAGATGTAATCAAGTTGGTCACATTGCACGAAAGTGTACCAATGTGAAGCCTACGACTGAAAATGTGAAGTTTCAACAGAAAAAAGTTGATGTGAAGGGCAAAGCACCAATCATTGTTGAGAAAAAGAATGTGAAAAATAACAACATAAAAGTGAAAAATGAACCTGTAAAGAAAGTGGTAACTAAAAACGACAAGTTTTATAAACAGGTTGCATTATCTCAACAAGTTTGGAAACCAAAAACTGAAATGAAAATTTCAACTTCTGAAGTGAAAAAGGCTGATGAATCAACTTTGGTTGATTATGATGTAAATTTTCCACCTTTGAAGGCTGAAAATTTCAAAATTCAAATTGCTAGAGTCAAGGTTACACCTAAGGCTGATGAGGCCTGGGTGGACACCATGTTCGAATAAGCAGTTTGAATTGCCGGAGCTTCCTTGTTCGCGAAGCATGAATCGGCATCTTTATTGTAGTTGGTTAAATTGTAGTTTATTTTGTGCAGGATCTTCCACAACTGATATCCAGATGGATTATGGATAGTGGTGCATCTCGACATATGACAGGAAAAACTGCATTGCTGTATGATGTGAGAAACATTAATGGTGGTTATGTGGGATTTGCTGGTCATGAAGGTGGTCGAATTGTTGGTGAAGGAACGTTATCCAATGGGATTGTAACGTTTGAGAGAGTTAACTACATCACTGAGCTGGAGAATAATCTACTTAGTATCTCGCAGATTTGTGACAATCAGTATACTACTCACTTCACTGATAAAGAGTGTTTGATTTTGAAACCTGGTTTTGTTGTTCCTGAAGAATGGATTATTATGAGGGCACCTAGAGTGAATGATTTATATGTGTTAGATATGTCTGTAGCAACTACAACAACTGGTCAAGCACATTGTTTTGTGTCTAGAGCAACTGAGAAAGAATCAAGATTGTGGCACCGAAAGATGGGGCATATACATCTTAGAAAAATGAATCACTTGGTGCACAATGATTTGGTATTGGGAGTTAATATCAAAGGTTTTCATCTGGAAGGGGAGTGCATTAGCTGCATCAAAGGCAAGCAGAAGAAAAAGTCACAACCTACAAAGCAAGTCAATTCAGTTTCGAGACCTCTGGAAAGACTTCACATGGATTTGTTTGGTCCTGTGAATGTCAAAAGTATTACAGGAGATTACTATTGTCTGGTCGTTACTGATGATTATTCCAGATTTTCGTGGGTTTCTTTCTTGAAGACAAAAGATGAAACATTTGACAGTTTAATGGGTCTGTTCAGAAAGATTGAGAATTTGTACCAAAGGCGTATTAAGAGAATTCGAAGTGACAATGGTACTGAATTCAAGAACAGCAAGATGGAAGAATTTTGTGATGAAAGAGGTATTTTGCATGAGTTTAGTGCTCCGTACACTCCGCAGCAGAATGGAGTTGCAGAACGCAAAAACCGGACACTAATTGAGACGGCTAGAACTATGCTCGCAGATTCAAAGTTACCGATTAATTTTTGGGCTGAAGCTGTTTCCGCCGCATGCTATACACTCAACAGGGTTCTCACTGTCAAGAAGTTCAACAAAACATGCTTTGAGCTTATCAATAATCGCAAACCGAATTTGAAGTATCTAGAACCGTTCGGGTCACCTTGTACGGTTATAGAGCCTTTTGGAAAGTTTGGTCCGAAGTGCATTGAGGGAATTTTTGTTGGTTATTCAAATCCATTGCGACGTGTCTTCGTTCCAAGTGAGAAGCGGATTATTGAAGCTGCAAATGTTGAATGTCAAGGTTATACTATGCCGCCGCAGAATCCTGGTGATTCATGGCGTTATCATTATGACAAACTTTGGGATTCGTTTGACATGAGAGAAGAATCAGAGGATGAAGAAGATTTCTTTGATGAGTTGGATATTTTGCGTGAATATGAGTCACAGTTAAGGTTCCCAGCTGAGTATTCGAGGAGACCACGGGAAACTTCAAATGATGATGAAGCAGGTCCAAGTAATGCTGGTGAACATGATGATGTCCAACAGAATGAAGTTGCTCAGGATAATCAGTCGGCTCATAATGATAATCTAGAAGCTGAAAACATGCCAATATTTGATCACGGTGATTCAGATTCAAATTCTGAGGGGGAGCAAATTCAGATTTCAGGTCAAACAAACCAAGTTGGTGAACAAGATGCTGAGCAGAATGTTACTAATCTAGAGGAAAATGTAGAGGTTCCGAGTGAAGTGATGCCGCGAACTTTTTCATATCATCCAGAGGAGTTGATCATAGGAGAATTGCAAGCTGGTGTTCGCACTCGAAATCAGATTGATAAAGGGCTTACATGTTGTTATACAAAAGTTGCTCCTTTGCAAACTGAATTCTCATTAAGTTGTTTTATCTCGCAGATTGAACCAAGAACTTACAAAGAGGCGCTTACCGAAGACTCTTGGGTCAATGCAATGCGGGAGGAACTTAGTCAATTTGAGAAATTGGGAGTGTGGAAGTAAGTTGATTTGCCGGATGGTCAGAGGAAAATTAACACTAAGTGGGTGTTTAAGTGCAAGAGGGACGATAGAGGAGTTGTCGTAAGGAACAAAGCTCGACTCGTTGTTCAGGGATTTAGTCAACAGGAGGGGATTGATTTTACCGAAGTCTATGCTCCTGTAGCACGACTAGAGGCTATCAGAATTTTCCTAGCATTTGCGTCTTGGAAGAACTTCAAAGTTTATCAGTTGGATGTTAAATCGGCTTTTCTCTATGGGAAGGTCAAAGAGGAGGTTTATGTCGGTCAGCCACCGGGCTTTACCGATCCAATCCACAAAAACAAGGTCTACTTATTGGACAAAGCGCTGTATGGTTTACACCAGGCCCCGAGAGCCTGGTATGAGACTTTGTCTCAACACCTACTAGCCAACAAGTTCATTCGTGGAAAAGTGGATGCCACTCTCTTCACTAAAGAGGTCGATGGTCATCTTCTGATAGTTCAGATTTATGTGGACGATATAATTTTTGGGTCGACAAATGAAAATCTATGCAAAGATTTTGAATCAGTGATGAAACAGAAGTTTGAAATGTCATCAATGGGGGAGATGAAATTCTTTCTGGGATTACAAGTTGAACAACTTCCTGAGGGAATTTTCATTCATCAGTCAAAGTACGTCCATGATATTCTAGAGAAATTTGGGATGTCAGGATCTACTTCAGCTGCTACCCCACTTGCAACAAATCATGGGATTCACCCAGATCTCACCGGAGACAGGGCTGATGAAACATTTTACAGATCTATGATAGGTTCATTAATGTACCTAACTGCTTCACGTCCTGATATTATGTACCCAACGTGCCTCGCAGCAAGATTTCAGTCTAACCCAAGAGCATCGCATATGATTATTGTGAAGAGGATATTGCGCTACCTGAAAGGAACTCCTTCATTGGGGTTGTGGTATCCTAGAAAAGGAGATTTTACGCTCGAAGGGTATTCCGATTCGGATTTCGGATGCTGCAAAGTCAATTCAAAATCAACAACTGCAGGATGCCAGTTCTTTGGTCCTAGATTGGTTACCTGGCAGTGTAAGAAACAAACATCTGTGGCGTTATCTACATGTGAAGCGGAGTATGTTTCTGCTAGCAGTTGCTGCTCTCAGATCTTGTGGATACAGCAACAGATGCGCGACTACGGTTTGCAGTTTCTTAACACACCTCTTTTTGTTGATAATGAGGCCGCTATAAATATAACTAAAAATCCAGTACATCACGCTAAAACTAAACACATAGAAATTCGTCATCACTTTATTCGTGATTGCTTTGAGAAAAAGTTGATACGAATTGAGAAAATCCACACTGACGAACAGAAAGCTGATTTACATACCAAAGCTTTTGATAAAAATCGGTTTAAATATTTGTTAAAACTGAATGGTATGAAGCTTCTGTCGGTGTCGGATGGCATAATTGGCGTTGATGAGAGTACTGTTGCGGATGAAGACGAGAAACAATCTGCATTGGTTTGTCGAATTTTTACTTGTTTTGGTATTTAGGGGGAGTAGATGTTTGTACATAGTTTATTTTCAGAAAATACAAAAACAGTAAAAAATGCAAAAATACAAAAACATGATAAAATGAAAAAGAGCTTGTGTATATAGGGAAAATGATAGTACATCAGCTAGACGATTACAGTATGCTAAAGATTTGAAAAGTATAAAAGAGTTAAACAATCTCACTAATGATGTGTCGATAGGTTTTCACACACTTAGTAGATTTATTCGGGATATAAACCTAAATTCAAACTTGTGAATTCGTGGGGAACACTACTTGGATATATAGGTAACCCCTGAAATCTCGTTTGAAAGGTCTCTTAATCTGATATACTAGGTCTTTATACTCAATGATGTCTGGGGTATTATTCCGGGACTTCTGCTGAACGGTAGTTCTGACCTAGTCCCTGGCTAATACTTGCTGCAATGCTTGAAACACAGCATTAAACCCTCAGCATGCTGAAACAATAAAATTGATAAATGCTGCTGTTGTAAGCAAAAAGATCCTCTAAAGGGGACACACCGAAAAGTCGAAGCTGATATTTCTCTGCGTATACGGAAGTATCGACCTGAGATCCCTCGGCCCTCGCATATCTAAATTATATACAGATATCATTGTAGTATTCTCACCTGTAAGACTGATTATTGGGATTCTGGATACGGGAGTATATTCAAGAGGTGGGACACATGAATGAGCTAAGTTCTTAATTCATCTTAATCGTATCCTGAGTAAATTGAAATTTGTGTGAGAATTTAAGATGGATCAGTATATCGACAATCGAGGTGAATTGTTTAAATCTAAGTATGTAATGTAGCTTAACGGTACTTGTGATTTGTCTGAAAAGCTGATATGATTCCCTGACATGCTAACCAAAAATATGTTTGTAAATAGTTTACTTTGTTTACTTTCTGAAATTTAAGTTTTCTGTATTTCATTTCTTAGTTTAGAACACTTTGATAAAATCCAAAAAGATTTTATTTCTGCTTTATTTTCCGACAAACCAAAGTGGAGAGTTGATTGTTGGATTCTCAGATATTTGAAGCAGATGCAGGAGATTCTGGACTGAAGAATGAGGAGAGCTTACTTTGAAGAAGTTTGAATTGTTTGAAAAGTTAAAAACAAGTTCATTAACTTGATACTTGTTATTTTCGGAAAATGTTTAAAATTGTTGTTTTAAAATCAGTATTGTTTCGTCAAAAGATCAACCAAGGTCATTAAGTTGGACTTGGTAGATTAATCAAGTGATCAGGGTCATTAACTTGAACTTGAATACTTGAGTGGGTTTCTAAAACTGATTAAGTTTGTGAATTATTTTTGAAAGATAGAATTGTAATGTTTGTTGGTTGAGTAACAGGTTTGGTCTTCATTACTCCAAATGGAAGCAAATTATCAAAGCTTGAACCAGATATCTCAGATTCAGCATATCGAGAGGGGGAGTCTGTGAAAGGGGGAGTCTGGATCAACAGTATATGGGAGTGTGAAGATAGAGTGCTTATGATGAAAAGACAGAGTTAGAGAAAAGTCTAAGACTGAAGACTCAGGAGCTGAAGACTACGTCAACATCCAAGGGGGAGTCTGTTGATGCACAAGAATGTCTGTTGACTGCATCTTCATCAAGTCTTAGATCAAGAAAGTCAAAATTGGAGCTTAAATGTCAAATTAGGGTTTTAGTTTTGATTTTAGAAAGTATTTCAAGGGGTTCCGTTTGAAAACAGTTAGTTTATAGAGGGTTCCGTTTGAAACATAGGGTTCCGTTTGAGATCTATCGTTTGAACCTTTATGTTAAGTTTCAACCGGAAGGGTCTAGGTCTATATATAGGAGTGTGAGTGTCACATTTCAAACGGAACGGTTGGAACAGTAGGGAGGTGCTGTCGAATTTTCATCAGAAAACTTTGTAAAAGCACGTTTATTAATCAGAAAAGAAAAGTTAAAAGGATTAGAGCTGTTTTGGACGTTATGTGCATTGATTCCGCCTTTACACATGATGTTGAACTACCTTAACTGACTTTCAGGGTCACGTACACGATCCAACACCTTTTGACCATAAAACGAGAATTTTGGACATGTAAAGGGATAATAACCTTTGTTACTGATTTATAAATATGTCCCTAAAGTTTCATATCAGTTCGAGGTCAAGAATAGGAGTTATGCTAAATAGCGCACTTAAGAAGCTTTTTGTTAATTAAACAGCGCAATTAGCATAAAGCCTATCTAAACCCAATTTTTGACACCAAACCTTTTACCCACTGATGTAATATAATATTTTGAGATTTCTAAAGATTTTTAATTATTTTTAAACTGATCATAACCTAAGGTTATGGCGTTGATTCGGTAAATACCGATTATACCCTTTTTGTTCATAAAATGAGTTCTACATAGTATTTTGACACCAATCCAATTGCTACTGATTTTATATAATAAATGAAGTATTTTGAACTTTATAACCTGATCAGAAAACTCAGATTTCCTGTATAACCCGGAAATCGCTTAAAATAGCTTTTTACGCGTATTAAACGCATAGTTTGGGTTTAAAACCATTTTGTCACATAAGACCTATTACCAACTGATATGACCTATTAAAATAAGTTATTTTACTGATGTATTCGGACCCAAATCTCAGAACTTCATTTAATCTCTTTTATAATCTTTAAAATGACCAAAATACCCCTACGGGGCATATTTTGAGATTAAACTCGTTTTGGGCATAATGGAAGGTATCCTACTGATATCACAACATATTTAAGGCATATTAACTTAGGAAACATGTTTATGACCCATATGGTTACCCGTTACGCCTCTTGCGCGTTCGGTTCGGTTTATGTAACTAGTTTACATAAAATAGCCGAAACGGGTCAAACCTTACCATTTTTATCTTGAAATCCAGAATGTGTTTAGTTTACCCATATGATACAAGTCTCCAAAATTGTCGGGTCTAAATCACATTCTATTCCGGTCTTCGCTTAATCATGCGTTTTGAACCGTAAACCTTCCTTAAAACTAACCGGTCTAAGTTACGACTTAAAAAAGACCCGTTAGAAATCTAATAGGTTAACAAAACCTTCGTTCCAGATTGAGAGCCCCAGTAGAAGTACTTGTGCTTGCTTATTAGAATATACGGCTGAGTATAAATTGCATTGCTAGCTCAGGTAAATACTTTTAACTTATTTTCCCTATACGGGCTTGGGATACGGTATTATAATAATACCGCTTGGTCGGGTATTGAATGTTTAGCTGAATTGTGATTAAATTATTGAGGTAACCCGCTTTAATCTGTATTGTTTGAAATAAAAGCCTTTAGGGGTTAATGACCATGTCCCGGATATCCTTGACATCATTGTATTATAAAATGGCCACGTCTTATGCACGGGGTGTAGGCATACACCTGACAGTGCATAAGGGAAACGGTATCTCACTCTCTTGTGGGCCTATACTTGTGGCGTGTCTGTTAATCTTGACTCGGTTTCTACATCGGGCCCTGAACGTATAACGAACATGTAAATCTGTATACAAGATTATTTATATAATTGTCCCAAGTTATAAAAGATGTGTTGTGCCTTGTGCATTCAAATAAATTTTATTAAACCTTTTCAAATGAGTCGGTTAATTGTATTTACCAGTGTAAACTGACATATTTTCCAAAAAGGTTAAGTGACAGGTACTGAACGTAATTGGCTGGAAGCTCAGGGCGTTAATAAGGAATCTTGCAAGTTCTAGGCGTCTAAAGTCTGTTGAACAGTTTTTCCTTTTATTTGATCCGCCTGTGGATCCTTTACTTTCCGTTGTAATACTTTGATATTACTTTATATTCGGATTGTAATATTTTTATCTTTTGCTTCCGCTGTGCATTTATATATTGTGTTGATTGACTATGATGATATCAACTACGTCACGATACTCCCCTACCGGGCCCACCGGTGAAACGTGGAAATATCGGGGTGTGACAGGTTGGTATCAGAGCCAACATTGACTGAATTAAACACTATCCTTTTGTGTTTAATCTCAATGACACAGTAGCACATTCCTTGACTTTCTGAGTCTAGACTTAACATAGGAATACTCTCAACCCTAATCTGAAAACTTTTGCTTCCGAATTTATATATTTTGAATATGTCTCCAATCAAGGAAGCCGTAATGGAAATTCCCCACATCCGGAGCCTTGAAATGCCGAGCTTCGTACTGCGACAAGGATTAACGTGCAACCAAGGAGAAAACATTCAGAAATGAAATGAAGAAGAAACTCCTTTTGCTGAAGTTCGTTTCCTTAGAAAGTCCTTATAAGGACATACTTATCTTTCAGTCCCTTCATGGACAACATCATTCCTTCAAGACCCGTTTAGGGCAATTCCGTACTTCTTTTAAAATCGTTGGAATATTTTATCCAAATTTCATTTTATATATGAAATAAATCGAACTATGATTCCTTTCGTAACTAGTCTACCAGTATATATGTATTAAAAAGAATCTTAAAGGGCATAACCTAGCTTGTATGTCATTAAGGACCTAGCTATGATGGTAAAAACCTGTTTAAAAGAGATTCAGATCCTTGTTAACATCTAAAAACATGTTAACACTCCTGACAACAGTGATGCGAAAAAAAAAATATCACACTTGTCATCTTGTTAATGGGAATTTCCAACCCTTATCTAGCCTAGTGATTTAGAAATCATGGCTTAAAATCATCAACTAAAGATGATCATATTATAAACATCCATTAGTGATGAAGTGCCTACGGGCCAAACTTGTTGTCCGATAAGACAACGACAGTGGTGGTCTTTGACCCCCGTCTAAAGATGTTGGACTACGTCCAAGCATAATAATTTGTATGATCAATGCGATCTTGACTAATATCATCAGATAAGATGATCATATCATAAACATCCATAAGTGATGAAATGCCTACGGGCCATACTTATTGTAACACCTCAAAATTTCGGGTTTAATATTAAAACGACACGTGTCATGTCAGACAAAAACGCGTTGAAAACCCGGATTTAATAAAGTTGTTTTCGGTAGGATTTAAAGTGGCGTCATGTTAAATCGTTACCTCTGAACGACCTCAATTGTAAATCCCAAGACCCGATATAATATTTTACACATCTATTATACCCTCACTTCAGAGAATCATTGCCAATAATGGAATTGATAATACATGACTTGATCCCACGAAGAAAAGCAATGGTAAACCGATGTTTTCGGGTCTTGTTTATGCATTCATTTGAAACATTGGTTAATGGTAGGGTAGGAACTGTTCAAGACATGTTTTAGGGGTCCCAAAGTGTTGATATAAAGTCCCAAAAAAAAATCGTGCAAGTTGATGCCCTTTCGAAACACCAACAAACAACAACAAAAGACTGATCTGCAGGGCGTCGCGTAGCGCGACGGCCCCTCGCGCTACGCGAGGGGTGCCCAGCGACAGGTTAACCTGCTGTTGACTGTTGTGCGCGAATGTGACCCTCTAATCCGGTTTTTCTTGCATGTGCATGGCCCCTAGACATCCCTAGGCACTAGCAACAAGTGTTGGAAGGTTGTGGATGGATCCTAGAGTTAGTTGTCAACAAATCATGGTGACTTGAACACTATATAACCCACATATGTTGCAACTCTTTGATCACTTCATTCTTGCACACATTCTGATCATTGGGGAGCTTGCAATCAGATCAAAGGCCTTCCAAATCATTCATTAATCATCTAGTAAGTTGCTAAACCCTTCTAAATAAATTCTAGCTTAGTAAATAGCTTAAAAGTCAATGTATCGTAACTTACGGTTGACTTCACAATTAATTATCGATAGCTCAGTCGTAACCCGAATTAAAAGTACCATTAGATAGGTAATTATATGGGTATTAAACCCTTATAAGGGCATGGATCGATTCCGGACCTAACCAGGTCATTTGTCGAGTCAAAGGTTGACCGAAAAAGTCAACAGAAGTGAAAAATATGATTTAATGCACGAAATGCAATCCGAGAGGCGTGTAACTGGTTTTAATCTTAATATAACTTGGTAATAAGTATAAAAACTTGTTTACGCTTGTCCGACTCGACAAATTTCTGTTTAAACCCGGTTCGGAACCGAAAGGCGCAAAACCTTGACTTTTGCTTTGACTTCGGTTCTGACCCGTTTTAGTTTGATTCGAAGATGCCTTAGTGCTTCATTAGAGTAGGGTTGCATGATAGTATAAGTCTCTGTACTTGTTTCGTTGATTATCCGATGCATGCACACGTTTCCGTTAATCGCTTAAATTGGACCATAATGCCCTTATGATCATACAACGAGAATTTTGAAAATGTGGAAGTACAATAATCTTAGTTACTGATTATTAAACATGTACGTAAATTTTCACGTCAATCGGAGGTCTAGATTAGGAGATATGCGCAGTAGCGTAAATAATAAACTTTTTATTAATTAAACGGCGCGATTAGCGCATAGCCTATCTAAACCCGATTTTCGGCACCAAACCTTTTACCCACTGATGTTAAATAATATTTTGGGATTTTTGAAGATTTTTAATTATTTTTAAACTGATCTTAAGCTAGGCTTATCGCCTTAATTCGGTTAATACCGAATTTACCCTTTTCGGTCATAAAATGATTTCTACAAGGAATTTTGACGCGAATCCAATTGCTACTGATTTTAAATAATAAATATAATGTTTTGAGCCTGTTTAACTAATCAGAAAACCCAGAATCGTATTTTTAATCGTACGTCGCTTAAAACGGGTTTATACGCGTATTATACGCGTAGTTTAGGCTTAAAACCATTTTGACACATAAGGATTATTACCAACTAATATAATCTGTTAAAAATAAGCTGTTTACTGATTACTTCAGTCCCGAACATCGGGGTTACGTTAAATCCCTTTTATAATCTCTAAAATGATCAAAATACCCCTACGGGGCATAGTTAATGATTAAACTCGTTTTGGGCATTATGGAAGGTATCATTATGATATCACAACATAATTTAAGCATATTAACTTAGGAAACATGTTCGCGACCTATTCGGTTACCCGTTACGCGTTATTCGCGTTCGGATCGGTTTATATAACTAGTTTATATAAGTTAGCCGAAACGGGTCAAACCTTATCGGTTTTATCTCAAAATTCAGAGTGTGTATCAAATACCCATATTAGACAAGTCTTCAAACTTGTCGGGTCTAAAACACATTCTATTCCGGTCTTCGCTTAATCATGCGTTTGAACCGTATATTTCCTTAAGACTAATCGGTCTAAGCTTAGGCTTAATTAAAGACCCGTTAGCATTCTAATTGGTTATTTACACCATCATTCCAGACTAGAGCCTTCCGGTAAATTGTACCTACGCATACTTAAGTGAATACGGCTGAGTTATTATATTCTTGCTATTTAAGACAGGAGCTAGCTCAGGTAAATACTCTTAACTTATTTTCCCTATTACGGGCTTGGGATACGGTAATATAAATACCGCATGGTCAGGTATGGGATTCAAAGACCAATAAGTCGGGAAATCCAAATAACCTGTTTTTAATTCGTATTGCTTGACTGAAACATTGGGGATTAATGCGACCGTGTCCTGGATATCCTTGACTCATTAAATTGCAATGGCCACGACCTAAGCACGGGGTGTAGGCATACACCCGACAGATGCTATATGCTAATTAATGAATTATACCCAATAAGGGATTCCCAATAAGGGAATAGTGGTGTGTCGGTTAATCTTGAACCGGCATAGAACCGGGCCCCGTATGTAGAGCAAGTTATGTAAAACTGATAACATGAAATATAGTTTGTTCCAAGGTATAAAAGGTTAATTCTGCCTCTGTGCATTTTAATCAAGTATAAAAGATTAATTTTGCCTTGTGCATTTTAATCAAAGGGTCAAAATATTTTGTGCCTGGTGCATTTAAATCATTTTTCTTAAACTCTTTTCAAATGAGTCGGTTGAGTGTATTTACCAGTGAAAACTGACGTATTTTCAAAAGTCTAAGTGACAGGTACAAGTACGTAAATAGGCTGGAAGCTGCTCAGGACGTTAATAAGGAACCTTGCAAGTTCTAGGCGTCTAAAGTCTGTTGAGTAGAATTTATGTTTTTAAGATCCGCCTGTGGACCCGTTACTTTCCGTTGTAATACTGGATATTACTTACATTCGGAATGTAATAATAATTATCTTTTGCTTCCGCTGTGCATTTATATATTGTGTTGTTTGACTATTATGTTGCCAACCATGACGTCACGATACTCCCCACCGGGCCCACCGGTGACACGTGGAAATTTGGGGTGTGACAGGTTGGTATCAGAGCCAACACTGAGTGAATTAAACACTAGCCTTTTGTGTTTAATCTCAGTTACACAATTGCACATATCTAAACTTCTGAGTCTAGACTTAACATAGGATTATTCTCAAATCCTAATCTGGAAATTTGCTTCCAAATTCTTATATATACGTCGCCAAGCGAAGAAGCTATAATAATATTTCTCCACATATGGAGCCTTGAAATGCTGAGCTTCGTACCGCGACCAGGATGAAACGTACAACCACGGAGAAAAACATTCAGGAATTTAATGAAGAAGAAACTCCTTTTGTTGAAGAACGTTTCCTTATATAGTCCTTATAAGGACATAATTTTCTTTCAGTCCCTACGAGGACAACAGTATTCCTTTCAAGTCCCGCTTAGGGCAACTTTATACTTTTATTCTTATATAGTGGAATGATTAAGTTTAAACATTCATTCTAAATAAGAATATTAGATAAATGAACAATAACATTCTTTTTATAAGATCTACCATTATAATAAAATGGCAAAATCTAAAAGGACAAGACCTAGCTTCGGGTCATATTAAGACCGGCCAAGATGGTAGTTCCATAATTAGATTCAGATCCTTATTAACATCTCAATTTAGAAATCTCTCTGCGTTAATTATTATAAAGAATCTTAAGTGTGAAACCTAGCCTTATGGTCAAATATAAGATCGGGCCAAGATGGTAAGACCTGTTTAAAAGATTCAAATCCCTGTTAACATCTTAAAACATGTTAACACTCCTGGCAGATGTGGTTCATTTGAAATCACACGCGTTATTATTATATAAGAATTCTTCAAAAGATTCCTAACCCAGTCTAATGATCTCTGAATCCTGGGTTTACATCCTCAATTAAGAAGATCATATTTTAAACCATACGTGGTAATATAGAGCCTACGGGCCTTGCTCATTTCTAGATGAGCCGAAAGACAGTGGTAACTATAGCTCCCTGTCTAGTAAAGGTAATGAACTAGGTTCAAACCTTAAAAGCCTTGATTCTCTGAAATCATAGCTTATAATTTAAATTGTCCATGTGACTAAGCCTTATGTGCTAATATATATTGTTACTATTTATAATTAGGATAAATTATTATTGAAATCCTAATTTAATACGATTATTAAGTTAACCAAATATGGTCTCCATTTACCAGGGTTAACGACTTACCCTAAGGGGTAATTCCATAATAAACTCCCAAATAAAATATTGTCCTGGTTTTCTGCAACAGTTCAATTCAAATGGCTGATTCAGACGAAATAAATAGCCATCCAGTGGAGCCAAATGATAACGCCCAGATTACGTTAACGGGTGCTGAATTAAAAGCTATAGTAGATGGCGCCGTTACACAGGCACTAGAGCGACAATATGAGGAGTATAGTGGGACCCGGAGTAGGACCCTATCTATACCACGCTCAAAGCCTAGAGTTCAATCAGAAGCTCACAGCAAGCCTCCCTCCAAGAAGGAAGACCCCAAGAAAGTGGATGACGATCGTCAGTCCACCAACCACCACAGTGTACCCTCTCAGATAGACATGCCGAAGCAAAACCATATTAAGGGTTGCTCGTATAAGTATTTTGTATCTTGCAAACCCCGAGACTTCACAGGAGAAAAAGGGGCCATCGACTGCATGACATGGCTCGATGAGATAGACACTGTTGTTGATATTAGTGGATGTGCAGAGCCAGACATTGTGAAGTTTATTTCACAATCTGTTAAAGGAGAAGCTCTAGCATGGTGGAAGTCTCTCATTCAAGCTACGGGTAAGATCCCTTTGTACGAGATGACTTGGGATCAGTTCGTTGCTCTTATCAAAGAAAATTACTGTCCTCAACATGAAGTTGAGAAGATTGAGACTGAATTCTTGACATTAGTCATGGAGAACTTAGATTGTCAAGCATACCTTACAAATTTCAATACCAAGTCTCGATTGGTCCCTTATTTGGTCACACCGGAACCAAAGCGAATTGCTCGCTTCATTGGGGGTTTAGCCCCAGAAATAAAGGCAAGTGTGAAACCATCGAGACCTACTACCTTCAGGTCAACAGCAGAATTGTCGCTATCTCTCACACTAGATGTGGTTAGAAACAAGGCTGCCAAGGCCTCTGAAGATGGGAAGCGTAAAAGGGAGGAGAATAACTCCCAGAATCCTAAGAAGAACAAATCCGAGTTCAACAATGACCAACAGGATTCCGACAAGAAGCCTACATGCAAAACCTGCAAAAGAAGACACTGGGGACAGTGTCGATCAAATCAAAAGATAAAGCAATGTGGCATCTGCAAAAGAACTGGCCACCAGTCCCACGAATGTAGGGACATAAAGAATGCAAACTATTACAGCTGTGGCGAAAAGGGGCACATCAGTACGAATTGCCCTGAGGCCGCCAAGGAAGGAGCAACTAAGTCTGGGAAGGATAAGAAAGCAAACGCATGAGTCTTCCATACGAACGCCAAGAAGATGATGCAGAATGATAACTATATAGCAGATGCCTTTTCATATCAAACAGTTTATGCATGAATTTTATTTGATACTGACACATATGAGTCTGTAATGAATGATAAATGTTAAGAACTGTTGCCTCCCTCTGATTAAGACTCCGGTCATTTAATGCGAGGTAGAAATTGACCGATGATACTTTAGAAAATGCTCCAACAAATCCGATATTGATATTTAATATCTATTAGAAACCATTTTTTATCCTTATAGCAAATTTTTATATTATCCACAAGGTATAACTTACCAAGGAAATCATAGTAACCGATTCTTCTAAGTATCGGCAAGGGATCCTTCTGAAAAATCTAAGAGTACTCTTTCTTCGAAGAGAGTACGACAATATATATTACTTTATTTTATTTATTATTTTCTCATTGTTTTCTATCGACTACGAATGCCAAACTATGTTTGATAAAAGTGCCATATGAGGATTGGCGTATCCTAGTGTGTCCCATAGATTATTTCCATGTCTGATCAGCATGGAGGTTTAATACATGGAACCCCTAAGATATCCCAATGATCATATTGTACCAATGTCGACTAGTAGTATTCAAAGAAGATATCCAAAATCAAATTGTCCAAGTTAATATTCCCGATTAAGGAATTCGTGGACTAGTAACATAAATGTGTCACTTATTCGACATAAGCAATGATGGGAGAACCGGAGCCTTAGATATGGAAATCTCTGTAATCTCCTTGTATCATGATTATTTCTCTCCTAAGATTACCCTGTTTACCCCTGGAAGGCAGATAGAATTAAGATTTACATCCCATTAAGGCCGTATTACTATGAAATCTCCAAGACGACTAGTATCATCTTTGGAAGAATCGAAACCCTGATTAACTAAGTTTAAAATAAAGGGTTCATATAGTCTAACTCAATATCCGGAGGATTCGGTATAGTTAATTATGGAAGACAGTTCATTTTGCTTATGCGTTATTACCGCAACCCGAATTAGGCAATGATTTAAAATTTCCATTAGCCACTCAGGATCGTCGAGTTATTCAACTCGCTATAAGGATAGCTATTCCTTAAGAATAGTTTTAAGCAATGGTTGGAATAACCATCTCACCTTGAGATAAGCGTTTCCTAAATAAGTTGTATATAAGTATTAAGGTAGCTCCTTTGAGGATCTTGTATAGAGGAAATGTTAAGCGCCTATTGAAAGGACAATAGATTGGTAAGTCCAATTACCAGAATCTGAAAGTTGCATTAGAAGCAACACATAAGATCACACGAATACATAATCATCTGTAAATTGCCAGTATTGGCAGAAAATAAAGGATTAATGAAAATAGCAACCCTCCTAAATTCTTGTTAAGGAATAAGGTTTAACAATAGATATCACCCTGGAAGGGTGTGCTAAATTTGTTAAATTATCGGGCTAATTAAGCTCCGAGTATATAGAACCATTCGAAGGAAATCGAGTGTATCAAAGCCAAATAGCAAATGAGCTAAGACCTGATTAAGGGGCTTGATGAAACGCGCAATGTGACCCGCACTAATGATTTAGCGACGTGTCACCAATAAGTCAAAAAGCACTATCACATAATGATATGCAGAACTATGATAGTATGAGCAACCTGCGTCGATTAAGGACCGACAGGATTAGAAGCTTCAAACAGATACACGTGCCTATTATAAAAGGTCAAGTGGGATGCCCGAAGAGGTCCCGAATTCACGTGGAAGGTTGAATCCACCATGAAAGAAAAATACCCTTATTTATTTCAGTAAATCTCGGGTCGAGATTTATTTTAAGGGGGTGAGGATGTAACACCTCAAAATTTCGGGTTTAATATTAAAACGACACGTGTCATGTCAGACAAAAACGCGTTGAAAACCCGGATTTAATAAAGTTGTTTTCGGTAGGATTTAAAGTGGCGTCATGTTAAATCGTTACCTCTGAACGACCTCAATTGTAAATCCCAAGACCCGATATAATATTTTACACATCTATTATACCCTCACTTCAGAGAATCATTGCCAATAATGGAATTGATAATACATGACTTGATCCCACGAAGAAAAGCAATGGTAAACTGATGTTTTCGGGTCTTGTTTATGCATTCATTTGAAACATTGGTTAATGGTAGGGTAGGAACTGTTCAAGACATGTTTTAGGGGTCCCAAAGTGTTGATATAAAGTCCCAAAAAAAAAATCGTGCAAGTTGATGCCCTTTCGAAACACCAACAAACAACAACAAAAGACTGATCTGCAGGGCGTCGCGTAGCGCGACGGCCCTTCGCGCTACGCGAGGGGTGCCCAGCGACAGGTTAACCTGCTGTTGACTGTTGTGCGCGAATGTGACCCTCTAATCCGGTTTTTCTTGCATGTGCATGGCCCCTAGACATCCCTAGGCACTAGCAACAAGTGTTGGAAGGTTGTGGATGGATCCTAGAGTTAGTTGTCAACAAATCATGGTGACTTGAACACTATATAACCCACATATGTTGCAACTCTTTGATCACTTCATTCTTGCACACATTCTGATCATTGGGGAGCTTGCAATCAGATCAAAGGCCTTCCAAATCATTCATTAATCATCTAGTAAGTTGCTAAACCCTTCTAAATAAATTCTAGCTTAGTAAATAGCTTAAAAGTCAATGTATCGTAACTTACGGTTGACTTCATAATTAATTATCGATAGCTCAGTCGTAACCCGAATTAAAAGTACCATTAGATAGGTAATTATATGGGTATTAAACCCTTATAAGGGCATGGATCGATTCCGGACCTAACCAGGTCATTTGTCGAGTCAAAGGTTGACCGAAAAAGTCAACAGAAGTGAAAAATATGATTTAATGCACGAAATGCAATCCGAGAGGCGTGTAACCTGTTTTAATCTTAATATAACTTGGTAATAAGTATAAAAACTTGTTTACGCTTGTCCGACTCGACAAATTTCTGTTTAAACCCGGTTCGGAACCGAAAGGCGCAAAACCTTGACTTTTGCTTTGACTTCGGTTCTGACCCGTTTTAGTTTGATTCGAAGATGCCTTAGTGCTTCATTAGAGTAGGGTTGCATGATAGTATAAGTCTCTGTACTTGTTTCGTTGATTATCCGATGCATGCACACGTTTCCGTTAATCGCTTAAATTGGACCATAATGCCCTTATGACCATACAACGAGAATTTTGAAAATGTGGAAGTACAATAATCTTAGTTACTGATTATTAAACATGTACGTAAATTTTCACGTCAATCGGAGGTCTAGATTAGGAGATATGCGCAGTAGCGTAAATAATAAACTTTTTATTAATTAAACGGCGCGATTAGCGCATAGCCTATCTAAACCCGATTTTCGGCACCAAACCTTTTACCCACTGATGTTAAATAATATTTTGGGATTTTTGAAGATTTTTAATTATTTTTAAACTGATCTTAAGCTAGGCTTATCGCCTTAATTCGGTTAATACCGAATTTACCCTTTTCGGTCATAAAATGATTTCTACAAGGAATTTTGACGCGAATCCAATTGCTACTGATTTTAAATAATAAATATAATGTTTTGAGCCTGTTTAACTAATCAGAAAACCCAGAATCGTATTTTTAATCGTACGTCGCTTAAAACGGGTTTATACGCGTATTATACGCGTAGTTTAGGCTTAAAACCATTTTGACACATAAGGATTATTACCAAATAATATAATCTGTTAAAAATAAGCTGTTTACTGATTACTTCAGTCCCGAACATCGGGGTTACGTTAAATCCCTTTTATAATCTCTAAAATGATCAAAATACCCCTACGGGGCATAGTTAATGATTAAACTCGTTTTGGGCATTATGGAAGGTATCATTATGATATCACAACATAATTTAAGCATATTAACTTAGGAAACATGTTCGCGACCTATTCGGTTACCCGTTACGCGTTATTCGCGTTCGGATCGGTTTATATAACTAGTTTATATAAGTTAGCCGAAACGGGTCAAACCTTATCGGTTTTATCTCAAAATTCAGAGTGTGTATCAAATACCCATATTAGACAAGTCTTCAAACTTGTCGGGTCTAAAACACATTCTATTCCGGTCTTCGCTTAATCATGCGTTTGAACCGTATATTTCCTTAAGACTAATCGGTCTAAGCTTAGGCTTAATTAAAGACCCGTTAGCATTCTAATTGGTTATTTACACCATCATTCCAGACTAGAGCCTTCCGGTAAATTGTACCTACGCATACTTAAGTGAATACGGCTGAGTTATTATATTCTTGCTATTTAAGACAGGAGCTAGCTCAGGTAAATACTCTTAACTTATTTTCCCTATTACGGGCTTGGGATACGGTAATATAAATACCGCATGGTCAGGTATGGGATTCAAAGACCAATAAGTCGGGAAATCCAAATAACCTGTTTTTAATTCGTATTGCTTGACTGAAACATTGGGGATTAATGCGACCGTGTCCTGGATATCCTTGACTCATTAAATTGCAATGGCCACGACCTAAGCACGGGGTGTAGGCATACACCCGACAGATGCTATATGCTAATTAATGAATTATACCCAATAAGGGATTCCCAATAAGGGAATAGTGGTGTGTCGGTTAATCTTGAACCGGCATAGAACCGGGCCCCGTATGTAGAGCAAGTTATGTAAAACTGATAACATGAAATATAGTTTGTTCCAAGGTATAAAAGGTTAATTCTGCCTCTGTGCATTTTAATCAAGTATAAAAGATTAATTTTGCCTTGTGCATTTTAATCAAAGGGTCAAAATATTTTGTGCCTGGTGCATTTAAATCATTTTTCTTAAACTCTTTTCAAATGAGTCGGTTGAGTGTATTTACCAGTGAAAACTGACGTATTTTCAAAAGTCTAAGTGACAGGTACAAGTACGTAAATAGGCTGGAAGCTGCTCAGGACGTTAATAAGGAACCTTGCAAGTTCTAGGCGTCTAAAGTCTGTTGAGTAGAATTTATGTTTTTAAGATCCGCCTGTGGATCCGTTACTTTCCGTTGTAATACTGGATATTACTTACATTCGGAATGTAATAATAATTATCTTTTGCTTCCGCTGTGCATTTATATATTGTGTTGTTTGACTATTATGTTGCCAACCATGACGTCACGATACTCCCCACCGGGCCCACCGGTGACACGTGGAAATTTGGGGTGTGACACTTATTGTCCTAAGGGACAAAAGACAGTGGAAGTCTTTGACTCTCTGTCAAGAAAAGGTAATGAAATATGTTCAAACCTTAATGCCTCGATTCTCTGAAATCATGGCTTGTAAATTTAAAACAGTCCTTGTGACTAGGCCTTTTGCGCCACTTTAATATCCTTAATGTTTTATAACTAGGATAAATTATAATGAAAATACTAATTAAATATAACTAACAAATTAACCAATATGGTTTATATTACCATGGTTGATGAATCGTCAAAATGATGAATCCATAATAACCTCTGAATGAATCGTTGTCAATATGTATGTAGCAATCAAGCTACATGCCTGGATCAGATGAGGTTAACAGTCACCCGAGGGAGAATAATGATGCTACCAGAGTTAATATAACTGGTGCGGAACTGCAGGCATTAATAGATAATGCCGTTACACGAGCTCTCGACAGACAATATGAAGAATCAAGTGATACACACTCTAAGACTCTATCTGTGGCTCGTAGTAAGCCCCCTCCTAAATCACATGAGTCAAAGGAAGACGATGTTCGTAACTCGTCAAATCAAAGGAGTGCTCCGTCTAGACAGGTGGTGCTTCATCAAGAGGTACCAGTTAAGACCTGCTCATATAAATATTTTGTCTCCTGCAAGCCCAGAGACTTTACAGGAGAAAAAGGGGCCATCGATTGCATGACATGGCTCGATGAGATGGACACCGTTGTTGACATTAGTGGATGTGCAGAGCAAGACATTGTGAAGTTTGTTTCACAATCTTTTAAGGGAGAAGCTCTAGCTTGGTGGAGATCACTGATCCAAGCTACGGGGAAGATCCCTTTGTACAACATGACTTGGGATCAGTTCGTTGCTCTTATCAAAGAAAATTACTGTCCTCAACATGAAGTCGATAAAATTGAGACTGAATTCTTGACATTAGTCATGGAGAACTTAGATTGTCAAGCATACCTTACAAGTTTCAATACCATGTCTCGATTGGTTCCTTACTTGATCACACCGGAACCAAAGCGAATAGCTCGCCTTATTGGGGGTCTAGCCCCAGAAATAAAGGCAAGTGTGAAAGCATCGAGGCCTACTACATTCAGGTCAGCGGCAGATCTGTCGCTATCTCTCACACTCGATGTGGTCAGAAATAAGGCTGCCAAAGCCTCTGAAGATGGAAAGCGTAAAAGGGAAGATGAGAATTCTCATCGCTCCGATAGAAAGACAAAGAGGAACTCTGAGGATAAGAAGAGTTATGGGTTTAGGGAAGAAAGCCAGCGGTCGGATGAGAAGACCAAGTGCAAAACCTGTCGGAAATACCACCTCGGGAAATGCAGATTTGAATCTCAGCCTCTACCTTGTGGTATTTGCAAGTCTAAGGAACATAAGACCTTGGATTGCAAGAAGTTGAAAGACGAAACCTGTTATGGTTGCAACGAGAAGGGGCATATCAAGACCAACTGCCCTAGGAATCAGAAGAAGCCCGATGAGGCCAAGAAAACAAACGCATGAGCCTTCCAGATGAACGCCCAGGAGATGGTGCAGAATGATAACTATATAGCAGGTACCTTTCCTTATCAAGCAGTTTATGTAGGAATTTATTTGATGCTGGCACATATGATTCTATAATGAACGATAAATGTTGAGAACCGTTGTCCCCGCCTGATTAGGACTTCGGTCGTTTAACGCGAGGTAGAAATTGGCCGATGATACTGTAGAAAATGGTCCAACAAATCTTAGATTGATATTTTATATCTGTTAGGAATCACTCTTTTCTGATATCCTAATGTCAAGCTTTCAAGCTATCCAAAATCATCAATATGATCAAGACAGATGTGACAATTGATCCCCTGTCAAAAAGGGTGATGGACTAGGTCCAAACCTTAAATAGCCATTAATGGTCTTCTATGGCCTAGGCTAAGTATAATTGATATATATATATACATATCTACAGGACATTCATAGAGAATGTTCGTACTATATTAGCCTGTATGGTTTAACGATACCATGGTTAGTATATTAGGCCATCAGGATGACGAATAGCAGTTGTTGGATTGCAACTAAGAAATTGTTTTATTGGTGTTAGGAACCAATATCGAGTATGGCAAACTCAGATAAGACAGCCGTTGATCGTGTTATGGATGATGCGACCCATGTCAATGATGATACAATTGTGAACCTTAGAATTTCAAAGATGTTCTTCAAACTATGATAGACGCAACTGTTGGACAAGCTGTGAAGAAGGCTGTGAAAAAGATCAAGGAGCCCCATGCTACTCGCTCCAAATTTTATCTAGGACCACATTTCCTTACTCATAAGGAGGATCTTGTTCATTCCTCAAATGCAAAAGATGAGCTAAAAAGAAAAAGGGAGGAAGATAACTCCCAGAGCTCTAAGAAGAAGAACAAACAAAAGTCCAACGAGAAACCTGTATGCAAGACATGCAAGAAGCGCCATTATGGGAAATGCAGGTTCGAATCAAAATCCAAATCGCAGCCCAGGGCTTGTGGGATCTGCAAATCTAGTGAGCATAAAACATTGGAATGCCAGAAGATAGGAGATGCGACTTGTTACAACTGTAACGAGAAAGGGCATATCAAATCCAATTGCCCAAAGTATGCGAAGAAGCTTAAAGGAGATAAAAAGACTGACGCTAAGGCCTCTTAGAAGGATGCAAAAGAGGCCATACAAGATGACAATATTATAACCGGTACGTCCTTATCCATGATGTATATGCAAGGGTATGGTTTGATGCAGGTGCAGATAAGTCATTTGTGGAATAAATTTTTGTAAGTTATTAAATCTGCCTATTAGAACCTCAAGCATGAAATATGTAGTAGAATGAACGCTAAGAGTTCTGCTTTGATTGGGATACCAATCAATCCTTCATAGATGGTGGGTGTAACAAACTCTTAAAGTCTTCCATGAGAACCCTAGATATTAAGTGTAAGGTAAAACTTACAGGCAAATATCATAAGAACCATTTCTTCTGCTCCTGTAAAAAATATTCAGTCATGAAATTCTAGTATACCCTTTCTCCAGATGAAGTACATCATCATAAGTAATTGATATCTCCTGATCTCTATAGATTGCGAATACCAGATGGTATGACAAAAGCGCCACATGAGGATTGGTGTATCTTAATCTGTTCCATAGATTGCTTCCATGCCTGATCAGTATGGAGGTTTAATGCATGGAACCACAAAGATATTCCAATGGTCATATGGTATTAAGTCAGCTAATGGTATTCAAAGAAGATATCTAGAAAATAGAATTGTCCAAATAAATGTTCCCTGGTAAAGGAATCTGTGGACTCATAGCATAAATGTGTCACTCATTTGACACCAGCAAGGATGGATGAACTGGAGCCTGAGATATGGAAATTCTCTGTAACCTCCTTGTATCTTGATTATCTTCTCCTAAGACTACCCTGTTTACCTCCTGAGAGACAAGTAGAGTTAAGAATTATATTTCATTAAGGGCTGTAATATTATGAAATCTCCAAGACGGCTAGTACCATCATTGGAGAAACCAAACCCTGATTAACTAAGTTTTAAAATAGAGGGTTCATATAGCCTAACTCAATATCCTGAGAATTCGGAATAGTAATTATTAAAGACGGTTCATTTTGCTTATGCATTGTTACCACAACCCTAATTAGGCAACGATTAAGAATTGCCATCAGCTGCCCAGGATCGTCGATTTGTTCGACTAACGACAAGGATTAGCTATTCCTTAAAATTAATTAAGCAACGGATGGAATAACCATCTCACCTTAAGATAAGCTTTTCTAAAATGGTTGTTATATAAGTATCAAGGTGACTCCTTTTAGAGACCTTGTATAGATGAAATATCAAAACATCCGTTGGATGGACGAGACTTTGGGAAGTCCACTTATCAGGATCTGAAAGTTGCATTGGAAACAACGAATAAGATCATACGAATCCCTAATCATCTGTAAGTTGCCAGTATTCGGCAGAAAATCAAGAATTAATGAAAGTAGCAACCCTCCTAAGTTCTTGTTAAAGAATAAGGTTCAACAAAAGATATCACCCAGGAAGGGTGTGCCAATTTGTTAAATTATCAGGCTAGTTAAGCTCTGAATATATAGAATCATTCGAAGGAAATCGAATGTATCAAGATCAAGTAGCTTATAAGCTAAAACTTATTTAAGGAGCTTGGCAGAGCCCTCAAGGCATTAACACACTAATGATTTAAGGATGTGTTTCACCAATAAATTGGGAAGCATTATCACATAATGATATACAGATTTATGATAAAATGAGCAACCTGTATCGATTGAAGATTGACAGGTTCAGAAGCTCCAAAAAGGATACATGTACCTATTATAAGAGGTCAACTTGGGGACTTGGAAAGGCTCCAGATATGCTAAAGAAGTTAAGTCCATTATACGACAAAAATTACTTCCATCATTCTAGCAAATCTCGAGGTCGAGATTTCTTTTAAGGGGGTGAGGATGTAACACCTCGAAAATTTGTGTTAAATAAAATAACGACACGTGTCATGTAAGACAAAAGCGTTATAAACCCGGATCTAGTTAAAGATGTATGGCAGGATTTAAAAGTGTCGACATGTTAATTAATACCTCTGAACGACCTCATTATGAATCCCAAGACCCTAATATGAATAATAAACATCTAGTATACATTCAAATCCGGTGATTTCTAGCAATAATTGATTCATATTTGCAAGAGTGGAATCCTACGAAGAAATGCACGACAACCTTCATTTACGGCACTTTCAAAAGGATCCAAGAAAACTTTCTATCTTATCATAGTTGTGTAAACTGTTCATGACCCAAACATGAGGCCCCATACTGAAAATAATGGTCCAAAATCGTAATACATCAGTTACCCGTTCGAAGCTTGAAAGGCCAACAAGTTTTTGCCTTCTGCAAAAGGCTTACGGACCGTAAGCCACCCCCTTACGGTCCGTAAGGGGTGCCCAGCATCAGAAAATCGGGCAGTTGGCTGTTATGAGCTTGTAACCGACTTAGTTAGATATTTTTCACTTCTTGGATGACCCCTACATGCTTTTAGACCCTAGGAGCACTTGTTATTGATCTGGATCACCCCATAGACTTAGTTGTCACCATCATAATGGATCAAGAACACTATAAAAGGCCCTCATGTTGCAACTTCTTGATCACACCTTCCATCTGCAATTGTGGAGCTTCCTGGAGCTTAAGATCAGACCCAAGTCATCCCTAGTCGTGCATTAAACTTTGGTAAGTACCCTTGACCATCCTTAATTGAGTTTTTACTTAGTTTTAGCTTAAAAGTCAAACCGTCGTAATTAATGTTTGACTTAGCGATTAATCATTAATGGTCCAGTGATTAGTCGAATCGAAGGTAGTTATAAGTTGGTAATTATGTGGGCATTAAACCCTTAAAATGGCACCCTCTGATTCCCACTCTAACTAGACCATTTGTCGGGTCAAAGTTTATTAGAAAAAGTCAACAGAATGCTAATCTTCGAATTAATGCATAATTAACAATGTAGAAGGCGTGTAACCTATTTTATCATTCATATAACTTGGTAATAAGTATAAGAACTGGTCTAAGCTTGTTTGATCCGACAATTTTCTGTTTAGACCCGGTTCGGAACCGAAAGTCGCAAAACTTTGACTTTTGCTTTGACTTCAGTTCTGACCCGTTTTGGTATGATTTAGAAATGCCTTAGGACTTCCTTAGGACCAGGATACATGTTAGTATAACCCTCTGTGGTTGGTTCGTTGATTGTCCGATTCGTTTACACGTTTCCGTTAATTGCTTAATGTTGACCATAATGCCCTTTTGACCATAAAACGAGAATTTTGGACATGTAAAGGGAAAATAACCTTTGTTACTGATTTATAAACATGTCCCTAAAGTTTCATATCAGTTCGAGGTCCAGAATAGGAGTTATGCTAAATAGCGCACTTAAGAAGCTTTTTGTTAATTAAACGGCGCAATTAGCATAAAGCCTATCTAAACCCAATTTTTGACACCAAACCTTTTACCCACTGATGTAATATAATATTTTGAGATTTCTAAAGATTTTTAATTATTTTTAAACTGATCATAACCTAAGGTTATGGCGTTCATTCGGTAAATACCGATTATACCCTTTTTGTTCATAAAATGAGTTCTACATAGTATTTTGACACCAATCCAATTGCTACTGATTTTATATAATAAATGAAGTATTTTGAACTTTATAACCTGATCAGAAAACTCGGATTTCCTGTACAACCCGGAAATCGCTTAAAATAGCTTTTTACGCGTATTAAACGCATAGTTTGGGTTTAAAACCATTTTGTCACATAAGACCTATTACCAACTGATATGACCTATTAAAATAAGTTATTTTACTGATGTATTCGGACCCGAATCTCAGAACTTCATTTAATCTCTTTTATAATCTTTAAAATGACCAAAATACCCCTACGGGGCATATTTTGAGATTAAACTCGTTTTGGGCATAATGGAAGGTATCCTACTGATATCACAACATATTTAATGCATATTAACTTAGGAAACATGTTTATGACCCATATGGTTACCCGTTACGCCTCTTGCGCGTTCGGTTCGGTTTATGTAACTAGTTTACATAAAATAGCCGAAACGGGTCAAACCTTACCATTTTTATCTTGAAATCCAGAATTTGTTTAGTTTACCCATATGATACAAGTCTCCAAACTTGTCAGGTCTAAATCACATTCTATTCCGGTCTTCGCTTAATCATGCGTTTTGAACCGTAAACCTTCCTTAAAACTAACCGGTCTAAGTTACGACTTAAAAAGACCCGTTAGAAATCTAATAGGTTAATAAAACCTTCGTTCCAGATTGAGAGCCCCAGTAGAAGTACTTGTGCTTGCTGATTAGAATATACGGCTGAGTATAAATTGCATTGCTAGCTCAGGTAAATACTTTTAACTTATTTTCCCTATACGGGCTTGGGATACGGTATTATAATAATACCGCTTGGTCGGGTATTGAATGTTTAGTCGAATTGTGATTAAATTATTGAGGTAACCCGCTTTAATCTGTATTGTTTGAAATAAAAGCCTTTAGGGGTTAATGACCATGTCCCGGATATCCTTGACATCATTGTATTATAAAATGGCCACGTCTTATGCACGGGGTGTAGGCATACACCTGACAGTGCATAAGGGAAACGGTATCTCACTCTCTTGTGGGCCTATACTTGTGGCGTGTCTGTTAATCTTGACTCGGTTTCTACATCGGGCCCTGAACGTATAACGAACATGTAAATCTGTATACAAGATTATTTATATAATTGTCCCAAGTTATAAAAGATGTGTTGTGCCTTGTGCATTCAAATAAATTTTATTAAACCTTTTCAAATGAGTCGGTTAATTGTATTTACCAGTGTAAACTGACGTATTTTCCAAAAAGGTTAAGTGACAGGTACTGAACGTAATTGGCTGGAAGCTCAGGGCGTTAATAAGGAATCTTGCAAGTTCTAGGCGTCTAAAGTCTGTTGAACAGTTTTTCCTTTTATTTGATCCGCCTGTGGATCCTTTACTTTCCGTTGTAATACTTTGATATTACTTTATATTCGGATTGTAATATTTTTATCTTTTGCTTCCGCTGTGCATTTATATATTGTGTTGATTGACTATGATGATATCAACTACGTCACGATACTCCCCTACCGGGCCCACCGGTGAAACGTGGAAATATCGGGGTGTGACAGCACATCTTCCTCCTTGACCTTTAGTTGGTGATACCCCGATCTAAGGTCAATTTTTGAAAACCAAGTCGCACCTTGTAATTGGTCGAATAGATCATCTATTCTCGAAAGCGGGTATCGGTTCTTTACCGTGAGTTTGTTTAACTCCCGGTAATCGATACACATGCGCATTCTCCCGTCTTTCTTTTTCACGAACAGTACCGGTGCGCCCCAAGGAGACACACTCGGCCTTATGAACCCTTTGTCAAGCAGGTCTTGAATCTGGGACATCAACTCTTGTAATTCCGACGGTGCGAGTCGGTACGGTGCTTTAGCTACGGGTTTTGCGTCCGGAATCAATTCGATCCCGAACTCTACTTCCCGTTCGGGCGGTATCCCCGGTAAATCTTCCGGAAACACATCTTCATAGTCCCGTACTACCGGTATATCTTCAACTTTCAGCGATTCCTTCTCGGGCTCATCCGCGTATATCATAAATGCCTTGCATCCTTGCTTCATAACCTTGTGGGCTTTCAACATCGAGCATATTATGGGGTTGCCTCCTTTTTCGCCATAGATAGTGACGTGTTTCCCGCTCGGAGATATTAGCTTTATCTCCTTACGAAAACACACGACCTTTGCGTGGTACTGATATAGCCAATCCATCCCAACGACTACTTGAAATTCCCCCATTGACATCGGGATTAGGTCTATCAGGTATTCTTCATCATCGATGCTTAATTTGCAGCCTCGACAAACATCACAAACTATGAAACTTTTGTTATCTCCTATCTCAACCTCTAAAGGCATGGGTAACTTTGTCAATACAAATGAAGGATGTCGAATAAATCCATGTGAAATAAAGGATTTGTTCGCACCCGTATCAGATAATACACGTGCGGGGATCGAGTTTATTGCGAATGTACCTGAGACCACATCGGGTTCTGTCTTTGCTTCGACTGCTGTAAGTTGGAAGGACCTAGCTTTCGCCTTTGGAGCTTCTGTTGGAGATTCTTTAGTGTCTCTCTTTCCAACCAATTCTAGGCATTCAGACTTTTTGTGGCCGGGCTGATAACATTTATAGCAGACGGAAACCTTTCCGGGACATAACAATGCGGTGTGTCCCGTCTTCCCACATACCGGACACGGCTTGTCTTTGAAGCGGCACTCATCCTTGTGCCCCTTTCCACACACCTTGCAACTTGGCGACCGACCTTTAGCATCCACCTTCTTTCCCGATTCTCCAGTTCGAGCTTTCTTTGTAGGGCTTGGATTCACATCCTGTGCCCTTCGCTCTCCCCTTTCAACTTGTTTCTTTAACTCGATTTCCTGTTCCCGAGCAACGTTTATGATTTCGGTAAGGGTCTCGTATTTTGAAGGAGTCATAAACTCCCTATATTCAGCGCTCAACATGTTATAGTAGTAGTATATTTTATGTTCTTCATTCGTCACCAATTCACTACAAAACTTCATCTTATCCATAAACATCGCCGTAATCTTGTCTATGGTCTCGCCCTTGTGCCTAAGTTGCATGAACTCTTCCTTGATTTTATTAATGACCGCCTTGGGACTATGATGTTTAAGAAACGGCGTCTTAAACTCCTCCCATGTCATGGCTCTCACCGCTTCGGCTCCTATTTCATTCTTTTTATTGTCCCACCAATCTTTGGCTAGACCTCTCAACTGGCCAGTTCCGTAAGCAACAAAGTCACTTTCATCACAATGGGTCCTTTCAAACACCCCTTCGATGTCGCCCAACTATCTTTGGCAAATTATCGGGTCAACCTCCCCGTTGTAGATTGGTGGTTTACACGCCATAAATTCTTTGTATGAACACCCTTTACGTTCTCCCGATTTCTCCTTCATAAGGTTGACACTATCCTCCAACCTTTTGACTCGCTCTTCGACAAGTGACAACACCGTGTTTTGAATTTTGTCTATAAACCCGGATAGACTACTTTCAATTGCCTTCCCCACTTCTTCGACAAATATCTCTTTCATTTGTTCGGTGCTTATCTGCACCGGATCATCATCGTTTCTGTCCGACATTTTGAAACTGAAATGTTTACATTAAACGTTAAACATTTCCTTTATAACATTGTTTCATTTGTTTCGGTTTAGCCAAGTTCCCAACTTGCTTTAACCGTTCACATTTGGTGCACTTTCCGGGTTTGAGTGAATTTACACACTCTTCCCATGCACGTTAAATCACTTCTCATTTCTTACATAAGATATAATCTACTAAAATAATAAATTAATTCTTACTGGACGATCGATCAAGCTTGAACCGAACACTTTGTTGACAACCTTAAGCGCTAATTACCAACTTGTAACACTCGTTTATAATTCTAATATAAGTCTAATAAAAGATACTAAACTTTAGATATATAGTACCTTGGTTTAACAAAAGTACGAAATAAAAGTTTCAAAGTAACGCCTACTAGTCAACTACCGACTAATTTAAACATTCGAAACATGATTAACAATTCATTTACATCAAAAGCATTGTCTAGACGAAGTCATCCCAAAAGTATTATTTAAACATAGACTTAGTTAACGTGGAAGCTTGCAAATTGTGTTCGGTTCTTCAAAAGCTTGCTCGATCGCCATCCGGTTAGTTTCCATTATCACCTAAGGTCAAAACCACTTAAAATGTTAGTTTTGACGTTTACATGAAATGTATAAACAAGTCCCAAGCATTGAAACATTAAAAAAATAAAACTTTGCCCTGTCGCGTGGCGCGACAGGCCCTCGCGTGGCGCGGGGGAGGAGGTTTTCCAGCAAGTTATTTTCTGTGAGCTGCACTTGCTGCCAGCTCCGGAAATTCAGATTTTTAACTTCGTTTGGCCATAACTTTTGACTCGCAAGTCCGTTTTAGGTGATTCTTTTTCCTATACGTCTGTAAATTCATTACCGACGTGCCTATTACAATTATCATACCGAAAATTTGATTTATGGACCGAAAGACTATATGTCACTATGCATTTATTCGACCCACTCTAACTTTACCCATTTTTCTACCATTTCACAAGTAAGCCTATGGCGCCTTATGCCCATTATCCAGGGCTTAGCATCACTTGCATTTCATTACCAATCCCATGGTTTAATGCTCTTGGGATTGATATCGCCATTGCTAACAAATTAAAACACTAATACTACAATTTACACTATTATTCAACCCGTTGGCTCATCTTGTGGAAATCCTCCAATATGATGACTACCAAATGGTTCCTTATCAATTCTAACCCTATTAATTTCAAGTAACGATCACGGTCACTAAAATCAACACCATTTCTATTCCACAATGCGACTACACACAGTTTAACAACAATTCATTTAATGTAACGTGTCAAGTTACATACCTTCAAAGCACGCCCTTTAAACGCAAGTCGCCACCGGCTTGTCCACTTGACGCTCCGGTATCCTTTCCTATAGAGTTCAATCATGGTACATTTAGAACTCTTTGCAAATCGTGTATCGCATATTTTACCGAAATATCGAAATTATGCGTTTTAACTTTAATTTTTCATTTTAAGTCTTCTTTGAGGCATTTCCACAAACACATTATGGGCATAATTTTCACACTATTTATATGACAAGTTCTCAACTTGTCATATAGCCCAAATTTTCATCAATCAATTATCTAACATAAATTTTAGCTTCTATAATTCTGAAATCACTAACAAATCTTAGATTACACTAGAACAACCGCTATAATCCTAGTGTTTATCAATTTCTCACGAAACCCATAAACCACCTTCGATGTGTTCATGAAATTTCCTGAATTTAGACATAATTTCACATGTTGTTGTCTAGGTTTTACTCCTAGACACTATACCATCCCTATTCAATCCAAATAACAAACATGCATCATCTAATTTCGGATTTCCCAAATTCATGAGAATTTCAAACAGAGAATTTTCATCAAATTTTACATACCTTACAATCCCCTTGGAATGGGGGTCACTAATCTCAACTCGGATTTCTTTTTGGATCAGATTTGAATCTTCAATTTAAGAGTTTTGTGGGATTTAGGGTTTTGAAGAGCTTGGTCGCCCCCTTCCCTCTTGTCTGGTCGATCACACACACATCAGTGTGTTTGAGATTTTAATTTTTTTGTTTTATTAAAATTAGTTTCAATTTAAGCATATTTGGTCCCTCATCTTTCGTTTTTATTTTGTTTTAACTATTTAACTACTCATATGTCATCGCCTAACTAGGTTAGTGCTATTCCTAGTTAGTTTATTTTTACTAATTTTTTTGCAACTAAATACAAATTTAAAAATTTGTATTTTCGGGATGTTACAGAAGACATTCTAACACCACTTTCTAGCGCACATATAGGTCAAACTTCTCTCCCAAACCTTGGGCGACTTTACTATATAGGGCACTCACCAAAGTTTTTTGAGCCTTCGGAGAGGCGGTGTTCTTATTAGTGAACCCGACAAGTTCAAGATCGGGAATGGACCTATGTAATCCACCTAACGCACAACCGTAATCGGCGTCCAACCCATCAATACCGCTGTCCCGCAGTATGTGGTCCTGTAAACTCCAAGATTGTGCTTTTGATGCCATGAAAGTGTATATTGACATATCTTCCGCTGAATATAAGCCTAAACCCCTAAAACGGATATACAAGGATGCGAACCTCTATTGAAAATCCCTAAAAACGGACCTCACAAACAACAATGTCTTTGATCGCGTCCCGGAGGCCCTTGTCAAAAATAGATACAACTTTCTCAACAAACATGGGTTGGCATATGCGTAGGCCAAACAACATCTTGGCAATCCCTATACAAGAGCGAAGCAAAAGGAACTCACATTAAGGGTCCTGCAAGCGAGGTAGGCATCTCATAAGGTCCCCCGAGCACTACGCATGAGGCCCTTTTCCCAGCCAAACTGCATAAAGTTTGGGTTTTTCAATATAATTTTTCTACTAAAAAATCTTAATTATAATAAATATTTTATGAAAAGTATTTTTAATTAAAAAAATAAACAACAATTAAAAAGTTTAATTTTTCTTCTGACTTTTCCACAATAAATATCTCATGTCTGACACGCAAAACATGTACACCATATTATGACATTGATAACCATCACTACTGCTCTAGTGGTGGCCATAGGTATTTAAGTTTCACCTTTAGTGGGTTTGGGTGAGTTTTCCCCTCCAGGTCTCAAGTTCGAGTCTGGGTGATATGGGTTTCTGATTGAGTGGTTTAAATTGGGGATCTATCGTGCGAGGGGGCTCTCCAGCGCAGACACGGTTAAGAAAACGTATGCTAGACCTCCCGACATTCGCGAATAATTTACGCCTTTCAAAAAAAATGTTATCACATTGATGGTTCATTTAATTTGTAGTGTATTATTGAAGGTTGACAAAATCAAGATGTTCGTATTATTCAATTGAGTGAATAGTAAGTCTTGGTCTTCGCAGCCAGCATTTATTTCCCAACTGCCGCTGCTTCCGATCATCTTCCACTACTTGGATATTTATCATATATACAACTACAAGTACAAATCTGTTTATGTTCGATCCATTTAGCATTAATTTATAGATCTAAGCAACATGTTGTTGGTAGTTCTGTGTGTTACATTCATCCCTTTTGCACTTGCATCCATGAACACAACATGTCTTTTGGCCGAAGAAGGTTAGTTTACAATATATGATGAGCTCGATATTCTATATCGCGTGTTTCATTGTTAATTTACTTAAAAAACGTGTACCTTTTATATATGTAGTGGATGTACTGAGGGAGATTGGAAGAAAGCTTGGTAAAGATTGGGATTTCGAACAAGATCCATGTGTCGAATGGAGCGATAGTATTAGAAATGATACATATGAGAATAAGGTCACTTGCGAGCCAAACAGCTCGATATGCCATGTGGTTAACATGTAATTTCCTTTTCCTCTTTTAGTTAAATTATTACCGAAGTTATTAAAAAAAAGTATATCTTGGTTGGATAAAGTGGTGCATATGTCACCATTGATAGTACGCGTACATAAACTCACTGGTTGTTTTGGGTCATGTGTAAAATGGCTACCGGAAGTAGTCTCATGGCTAGTGATGTCGGTGACTGGGCCGGCCCAACGTTTCTCGAGGCCTAAAACGATCATGAAAATTTAAGGCTTTCATATAAGTTACTTTAGAGAGTAATTTTTTAATAGATCCTCTTATTTAAATAACATATCAACACAAAATATGTCAATCCTTAATATTCCTTGTCCCATTATTAAGATTTAAAAAATAATGCAAGTGAACTTTAAATTAAATATGCTATTTTGTATACTTTTTTTATCCATAAGCATTTAAATTTATTTATATACAAGCAGTGGCGGATCTAGGATTCCGACCAAGCGGTAATGTTTTATAAATAAGCGGTAACGAAATCGAAAAAACGTCAAATTTTTCCAAAATTTACACTAAAAACGTCAAAAATTTTCCGACCAAGCGGTAGCGGAGGCTACCCCTTGTTCCATAATACATCCGCCCCTGTATACAAGAATAAAAATATATGTAAAACAACCTGATTGAAATAAGCATGTATCTCAACACCAAAATATATATATTTCATCAAATATAACTTAAATATAATTAAGTTATTTTAACACATAATATAACTATAAAGTATAAACCACAACGAAGTATTAAAGTTTACAATATATATGAAACAATAAAATATATATAAAAGACAAAAGTAGTTTTTTTAGCGGTAAGGAACGACGTGCCAATCACCGTGACACCGGGTGTTGTGGCCATGGTCGACTACTCGACCACCGGCAGCCCCTTGACTCTCCCCAGATGTGCGGAAACCCGACCTCCACCCGCCCGAAGGCACGCCAGTGGAATAATCGGTAAAACCTCGCCTAACATCCAAGTCGAACCGACGCCATCCGTATTCGCTCTTCACCTAGATGCCGCAAAAAGTAATGATGAGAGTGAGAATCGAACCTGAGTCATAAGGAACACCAATTATTTCCTTAATCACTCCACCAATATCTCATTGGCAAAACACAAAAGTAGTTGACTCATTCTTTTAATAGTTTCATTAGTCTTTTAATAGTTTCATTAGTAGTAGACCACGTGCAACATTATCACTATTAGGTTTAGGGATAAGAAAGTAAATCATAGTATTTATCTCTCTCCCTTCGTCATCTTCTTCCATTTCTTTTTCTAGTTATCTATGTCGACAAAGAAAAACAAAGGAACTCACAAAGTTATCATGTGTCCTCTCATGTTTTAGAATTTTCTTCCCTATTTTTTGGTCGAAACATATATTATTTGATTGAAGATGTATTTACTTGTATAAACAGATAATAGTCGGTGCGTAAAACTGGAGGCCCTTAAAATTATGGGGCCTAAAGCCCTATCTTTACTTGGCTTATGCTTGAGCCGGCCCTGGTCGGTGATCATGCACATTACTTTTTTTAAACAAAAATTGAAACTGAATTTTGAGGGACTCGAAATCGATTTTATCATTTTAAGGATTACTTAAAGTCGTTGATCTAATTAATTCTTTAACTTGCAGCTGAATGTTGGTTTATTCTTTTCCAAGTTCTTTAACTTGTAGCTGAATGTTGGTTTGTTCTTTTCCAAGTAGTTTATCATTAGGATTAGGGTTGTTCAACAGCTAAGCTGACCCAATTAGCTTGAATTTTAAACCAAGCTGAAACTTTGAGCTCTAGTCCGGCTCGGTTTTTAACCAAGCTAGCTCGTTTAACCCAATTTAATATTTTTTGGCTTGGCTTAGTTTGGACCGAATAGTGATGAATAGGGATGGGGTTTGAGTTTAGTGGATTGATCGTCTTTTACTTAATTGGGCTATAAAATGTTACAAGTTGGGGCTAATACTCTGACTCGACCATGACTCATTTACAATCGAGCGAGCTTTTTTCAAGCTTTATCGAAATGACTTTTGAGTCACAAGCTATTTGGACAGTCCTAATTAAAATCAAGATCTCCTTTATCAAAGCTTCTATTATTTGGTGGCACTCTTGTAATTAAATTGAAAATATTTTTATATAATACATATACACACAAACTAACGGGGTGCCCACGCGTTGTGGCAGGAAACACAAACGTTGGTAATTACATAACATATTATTTTTTTACGAGTTAAATGCCATTTTAGTCCCTGTGGTATGGGCCATTTTACCAGTTTAGTCCAAAGGTTTCATTTTCAACCTGTGGGTCCAAAAAGGTTACACTGTTGCCGTTTTAGTCCACTGGGTTAACTTTATCCATTTTTTCTGTTAACGAGAAGGCCAATTCGGTAATTTTGTATGTAATTTTGTTAACTAAAAAGGCAATTCAGCCATATAAAATGACCGAATTGGTCTTCTCGTTAACAGAAAAAATGGGTGGAGTTAACCCAGTGGACTAAAATGGCAACGGTGAAACCTTTTTGGACCCACAGGTTAAAAATGAAACCTTTGGACTAAACTGGCAAAATGGTCCAAACCACAGGGACTAAAATGGCATTTAACTCTTTTTTTACATTTAAAACTTATGACAATTCAAAAATAGTGGTGGTAGTTGATTACGTGATTTTACCTTATTATCTATACTACATTATAATTATAGGGGAATGTTCAAATAAAAACCACTTTTAACGTGAAAACTCGAAAACTAACTAAAAAAACCTAGAAAAACATACCAAATTTTTTTACAATTTTTTTTATTAAAAATCGTTATTTTTTATATATAAAAAAAGTTTTTTTCAAGAAAAAAAAATTGTAATGCACATGTGTAATAGTACACATGTGCACTACAATTTTTTTTTTTTTAAAAAAAGTTTTTTTTTATATACAAAAATTGCGAAAATTGGTAAAAAAAAGAGTAAATTACAAAAATCGTCCTTTATGTGTGCCATTATTGCAAACTGTGTCCTTTATCTTCAATAATTACAGAAAACGTACTCGATGTTTATAAACCCTTGCAAGTTATGTCCTTTAGCCCTAACTCAGTTACTTTTTTGTGGTTAAATCTGACCAAATAGACCCCACATGAGAGTATTTTGGTATTTTATTCTCATGTGGGGTCCATTTGGTCAGATTTAACCACAAAATTTAACTGAGTTAGGGCTAAAGGACATAACTTGCAAGGGTTTGCAAACATCGAGTACGTTATCTGTAATTATTGAAGACGAAGGACACAGTTTGCAATAAATGACAAACATAAAGGATGATTTTTGTAATTTACTAAAAAAAAATTGGTATGTTTTTAGGCTTTTTTAGTTAGTTTTTCGAGTTTTTACGTTAACTAATGGTTTTTATTTGAACATTCCCCTATAATTATATTGTATAAAGATGTTTTCAATTTAATTACAAAGGCATCATCATTATAAAAAAAAATTTAATATAAGATTTTATATGATTCTTAACTGAGCTATGTATGCATGTTGTGTATCTATGTACATACTAGTGGGCGAAATCAACGCGTTATGGTGGGGAGTTACATTCTGTAAAGCTTGATTTCAACGATTTGTATATTAGTATTCACCTTGTGAAAAATCACATTGAAACGTTGGTAAAAATATCACTTTGCAACGACAAAGCAAAAATTTTATAAAACATCATATTTTAAAGGTTGTATGAGAGGAAAAAAAAAACAGTAAAAATGAAACCTTGAAGTGGTTTTAATGACTTGTACGTTTGTGATTTTATGACTTGTACATCATGACCCGGAACTTGGTTTTGAATAAAGTTTACACCAAAATGTTATAAAAATAAGCATGTCGTCGTGATATATTTAGAATGTTATAAAAAGCATAGTAATTTCTTTTTGAGTTCATATGTTTTAGTAGTTTTAACCACTTGAATCTAAAATTAAAAAGTTTAACATCGTGAGTGCCTAACAGCTAATTTTTATAACGTTTTGAGTCCAATTTATAACATTTGTACTTTTGATTTTGGACTCAGTTGGTTAAAACCACTAAAACATAGGGGCTTAAAATGTTACAAAATGAGCGATTAGGGACTGGAGCGTTAAATTATTTGATTTTGAACTCAAGTAGTTAAAATACACGGACTCAAAAAGTAATTTACTCAAAATCATATTTTAAAAATTTATAAGAGAAAACATCACAAAAGGTATGAGTGGGACATGTGTCATAACATAGTTAGTTAAAATAAACAAAGGTAAAAGTTTAGGGTAATGTAAAATACCATAATCGTCTCTGAAATTCGAGTAGATTTGTCTGTTCCAATTTTATTTATTTATTTATTTTTTTGCATTAGACATCTCACTTTGGATTTTGTTGCAATTTCCAGTCAATTCGCTAAGACTAGCTGTTTTTCAACGTTAACTCAAGGGTATTTTGGACTTTTTACCTTTTTGCTTTTGTTTTTTTTTTTTTCATTCTTATTTTTACTTTTAACACAAAAACTAAAAAACATATTACCTTTGTAATACCCACCCCGCCCCATTCCTCCCTCTCATACAAACACATAGAGTCACACACACATGCAACTCTCATCCTCCACCACCAAGCTCGTGACTACCACGACCTCCACCACCACGTGGCCTCCTCTGTCGCCATCCACCACCACATGGCCTCCTCTGCCGCCCCCACCACCATGTGGCCTCCTTTTCCGCCCTCCATCACACTACTAGAAAACTGTCCATTTCCGACCAAGGTTTTAGTCGGAAAACGGCGTTTCCGACCATTTTCCGACAAAAATACGTTTGTAGGAAAAAGCCTTGTAGGAAAATATTTCCGACAAGTTTCCGACTAAATTTCCGACAAGTTTCCGACAAAAAGAAGAAGTTACTATTTCCGACAAAGTTCCGACTACAATTTTCCGACAGCTTTCCGACCGCCGTTTTCCTACTATTTTCCGACCAAAAGTTTCCGACAAAGTTCCGACTACAATTTTCCTACAGCTTTCCGACTGCTGTTTTCCTACTATTTTCCGACCAAAAGTTTCCGACAAAGTTCCGACCAAGATGTTCCGACAGCTTTCCGACCACAGTTTTCCGACCAATTTCCGACTAAAAAACTTTTTAATAAAAAAAAATATAAAAAACTAAAAAATCCAGATTTTTCTACTAAAAATGCAGAAAAAAAAATCCAATAAAAATCCCAAATACGACACGATTATAGAACTGAAAGTTCATCTACAAAATACAAAACGGTTGTCAAATTGTAGGTTCAACAATCAAATATGCCACCGTTGTCAAATTACAAGTTCAACCGCAAAAAAACAACAAACAGAAACTAAACTATGGTGGAGGATTGCTAGGATTACCAAATTGTTTCATAAACTCGGCCATTTGTCGTTGCATCTCTTCGACTCGGTTTTGTAACATTTCAACGTGGGATTGTTGCGCCTCTTCGAATCGTTTATTTAACCTTTCCACCTGAGATTGCAAGTTCCGCACCTATATAATTGTTAACAACAAACATAATATTAGAAGAAAAAAACAATATATATAGAAGTTTATAATCAAAATGGATGAGAGACCATAATCTTTATTCGGTACAAAAAAAAAAGAGTTTGTTATCAAAGTATCATCTTTTACACATATATTTTACCAAAAAAATATTAAAAAGTTCTGACCCGAACCTATTTTGACCCAACCAAAACAACCCTTTTTTTAATTGACCTGTTTTGACCTGCCCCGTTCTGACCCTAAATAATGCAGTTAGGCTACAAGGGAATAAGATTAGATAATACTCGATCAATATAGCATCAAAGATGCTAGACCTGGACAGACAAAGTCAACAAGGAATAACACGAGTCAAACATGGTTCGGGCCCAATTTAAAGCGGTTTTGAGAGATTGATTCTGTTCATAGACTTGCCTGCTATCGCCAACGAAGTCTGTGGATACAAGATCATCTTCGGTATATCCCAAAATACCCTTAAGCTTTCCCTCTGATTCCTCCCTGAAATTATGTAAGACTTGATTACACGTTTCCCGAGTGTTAACATTATTACTTCATGTAAACATTCGTTCCACAACACTTACTTGATAGCAGCTTTGATTTGTTCATAGGTAGCCTTCTTTTCAAGCCTTACGGTTAAATCGACAACTGAAACATCCACAGTAGGTACACGGAAGGCCATTCCAGTTAGTTTGCCGTTAAGAGCTGGCAAAACTTTACCAACAGCCTACATAAACATATATAAAACATTATATAAAAGCAGTTGCGCAAATTTCGGTCCAAAAAACTACAAATTATGTGTCCGTAACTAGCATATTCACACGGTTTTATTATTATACCTTAGCAGCTCCAGTACTGCTGGGAATGATGTTGAAAGAAGCAGCTCTTCCACCTCTCCAGTCCTTCATTGATGGACCATCAACAGTCTTTTGAGTGGCTGAAATGTTTATCAAGATGTTAAATTTAATAATGTATTATTATGCTTTAAACCAATAATCTGAAATTGAAATGCTGCATACCAGTGATGGAATGCACAGTTGTCATGAGGCCTTCAACAATGCCAAACCTGTCGTTAATAACCTGAAAACGAGTTGGTGTTTTCATTGTCAGAACTCCAAAACAAGAAACAAAAACAAAACAAAAATTATTTGCTGAATTGGAACTTATTTAACGGTTTAACCTTGGCGAGTGGAGCAAGGCAGTTGGTTGTGCAGCTAGCGTTTGAAACAATGTCGAGATCGGGCTTATATTCCTTCTCGTTGACACCCACAACAAACATGGGAGCATCCTTGCTAGGAGCAGAGATGATGACTTTCTTAGCACCACCCTGTTGAAGCAAAAGAAACCCAGATAAAGGCATGACAATAAAAGAAACTAAAACATAAAAAATATAGAAAAACTCGGGGATCGGATTAAACCTTTAGGTGAGCAGCAGCTTTGTCCTTGTCGGTGAAGACTCCGGTTGACTCCACAACAAATTCTGCACCAGCTTCACCCCATGGGATGTCTTCTGGGTTCCTAAATAGAATTAAAAAAAAAAACAAACAGAACGTTAAATACAATAGAAGGCAAAACATTTTGCTAAACAGTTCTAATACAAAAGACTCCAAACAGGCAACTAAAACGAGTCTTCTAGATGTTACCTGATGCCAAAAACAGTGACTGGCTTCTCACCGAAGAGAAGGGTCTTTGTGTTCCAGCCCTATACAAAAGTAGAAATAAATGTATGATAATATAAAATGCAATAAAATATTACCAAAAAAAATAATGTATTAAGTGGCTTACCATGCACAACTCTTCCCATATGTCACTATGCACGAAGCATCTGTGACTCTTTTGCACCAAACATCTCGAAACTGAACCAAAAATAATGTATTAACCGAACCGCTCACTGTGACTCTTTTGCACCAAACATCTCGAAACTGAACCGAAGCTGATGTGGACTGTGGTTGACCAAAACCGAAACCCAAACAGTGTGAAACCCAAAAATCTGTGGTTGACCCAGAGAACCCGAACACCAAACCGAGCAGAATCTGTTGTCGATGACCATAGTACGAAACCGAACTGAGTTGTCTCGAACGCTGAGCTGAGTTGATTCGGACACTGAGCTGAGTTGACTCGAACTCGAGACTTGAACCGAAAATCATTTTGATAGAAAATAAGCAACAAGGTTTGTAACAATCGAACATGATAACTATGAGGATAGGGGTAAAGATCCGTTTCAAAAGAAAAGGAATACACAAACAATCAATCAAGATAACAATAAAAGTTGGGTAAGAATCCGTACCTCGAAAGATTATTAACAATTATATCAGACTAGTTCTTTAAGGGGGTCGTGACAACCTACAAATTAAGACATAAGTTTCAAATTTTATTTATTATTACTATTATTATTAATGTATAAAATGGTTAGACGAATATGATTACGAACTGAGTTAATCATATATTATAAGAGAAAACATTTGTTTATAAAATGTCATTTAGTGATACGACGTTTTCATAAAAACTGTGTCTAATATATGTGTATATATGGTTTCGTTAACTTCCGTATGTTAAAGCGCAAATCTAACATCAGTTTATAAATACTTTGTGGCTAGTCTTTGAAATCATTATTGTTATTGTTTAATACGAATATAGACTTAATACATGTATGTATCTAAACAATTGTAATGACACGTAAGTTATCTTGTTGGGTTGATTAAATAAAATAGTTAGGGGTTAGTAAAACCAATCTAAATTAAGTGCTGGTGAGTAACAAATATAGCTAATAATCAAATGATGTTCATTTTTGTACCACTTTTATACAGTTCCGTAGGTGTCTTAAGTCCATTTCAAACTTTTTTTTGAATTAATATCCTTTAAGTTTAAATACAACAGGCATGCATTCTTATTGAATTACGACAATATATATGAATAATCCTTTTTAGCTAAATAATTAAGTAGGTGGTTATGGTTAATTTAAACAATACCCATTCATACTAATATTTAGTTAGGGGTATCTTATACATAAAACGTATAAAAATAGAAAATTTTTTGAACTTCGCCATAAAAATTGAGGGGTATCCAGGGCTACCTCTGGGAGTAACATAGATCCGCCCCTGTCCAAAGCAATCTGAGTTTGAGCTGGACCAAACTAACCTGACCTGGCATAACACCACCATTGTCGCCGCACCGCTGTCGCAACTCCGGTGGCCATTGCCGCCGTTGGCCACCACCACTTTTCCCTGAAACAACGAGAACCGAAACCCGAGACTGAGTCGAGTGAACCGTACCAGATCTCCAGCCAAACATCACCACTACCCCTGCTACCGTAGCCAACCAGAACCTCGGCCGCTGAAACAACCACACCGCCGCCGTTCAAAAGTCGCCGGTGACCTTTTTCTTGTCGGAATCGCGTAGATCAGAGGGGGGCTGTGAGTGTGGTTGTCGGTTGCTGGAAACAACCACCGCTGCACCGCCGGTGGTCCTACCAGACCGGCTGCCGGCCTTCATCGCACAGAGAGGAGGGTCGAGTGAGTGGGGGTGGGGTGAAGAGGGTTCTACAGGTGTGTATGTGAGATTTGTTTGGAGATGATGAAGTTCATCTCATCTCTTTGTGGATGTATAGAAGTGCAGACAAAAAAAAGAAAGAAATGAGAGGAATAAGGGGTGAGCGGCTGTAACAAATGAGGGAATCTAGGGTTTTCAACTCTTATAATTAGGTTAGACTTGTTATAAAAAAAAACAAAAATTAAGAATAATATAAATGTTTGGTCGGAAAATGGTCGGAAGTTTCCGACTAGTTTCCGACCATTATTTTTTTTAATTTTCGTTTTCGAATTTTAAACTTTATTTTTTCGGTTCCCCCTTTTGCGCACTATAACTATACATCAAATATTTTTTATTTTACCAACTTATACGTATTATACATATATATATATATATATATATACTTACATACATATAGACACAAACAAATACATTTACGTACACACATATACCCCCAAATGATTATTTAACAAAAGAATAATGGTTTTAGTCGGAAAATGGTCGGAAATTTCCGACAACTTTCCGACCAATAAGAGTTTTAGTCGGAAAATGGTCGGAAATTTCCGACAACTTTCCGACCAATGTTGTGTTTCGTCGGAAAGTGGTCGGAAATTTCCGACCATTTTCCGTCGGAAAGTTGTCGGAAATTTCCGACCATTTTCCGACACCAAATTTTGTTTTTTTCATTTTTTCAACCTTTAAACATCGTTTTTCCATTCCATCTTTTGTACACGTTAATTATACATGAAATACTTTTACTTTGCCAACTTATACGCATTGTACACGTTTATACGTGTATGTACACTATCAGGGCCCATTAATTAAAACAGGCTAAGTATGTGTATATATATGTATGTGTGTATGTATGCGTGTGTGTACACTTGGACAAACACATACTTATACATATATATATACTTACATACATATAGCCACAAGCAAATACATTTACGTACACACATATACCCCCACATGATTATATAACAAAAGAATAATTAAAACAGGCTAAGTATGTGTATGTATATGTATGTGTGTATGTATGCGTGTGTGTACACTTGGACAAACACATACTTATACATATATATATATACATACACACATACATATACATATAGAGACAAGAAATACGTTTATATATATAGATATACACCTCGGTATAATTAAATATGAAAAAAATAATTGTTTTAGTCGGAAATTTGCGACGATTTTCCGACCAATGTTGTGTTTTAGTCGGAAAATGGTCGGAAATTTCCGACAACTTTCCGACCAATGTTGTGTTTCGTCGGAAAGTGGTCGGAAATTTCCGACCATTTTCCGACACCAAATTTTGTTTTTTTCATTTTTTCAACCTTTAAACATCGTTTTTCCATTCCATCTTTTGTACACGTTAATTATACATGAAATACTTTTACTTTGCCAACTTATACGCATTGTACACGTTTATACGTGTATGTACACTATCAGGACCCATTAATTAAAACAGGCTAAGTATGTGTATATATATGTATGTGTGTATGTATGCGTGTGTGTACACTTGGACAAACACATACTTATACATATATATATATATATATACTTACATACATATAGCCACAAGCAAATACATTTACGTACACACATATACCCCCACATGATTATATAACAAAAGAATAATTAAAACAGGCTAAGTATGTGTATGTATATGTATGTGTGTATGTATGCGTGTGTGTACACTTGGACAAACACATACTTATACATATATATATATACATACACACATACATATACATATAGAGACAAGAAATACGTTTATATATATAGATATACACCTCGGTATAATTAAATATGAAAAAAATAATTGTTTTAGTCGGAAATTTGTCGGAAATTTCCGACCATTTTCCGACCAATAAGTGTTTTAGTCGGAAAATGGTCGGAAATTTCCGACAACTTTCCGACGAATGAGAGTTTTTGTCGGAAAATTGTCGGAAATTTCCGACAACTTTCCGACCAACTAAGACTCATAAATATTATTTTTAAAATATACATTAATTAGAGTTTGGTTTTATGTTTTCCGACTAGTTTCCGACAAAGATTTATTTTTATTTTTTGTATAGTTAACTTTTCCGACCATTTTCCGACCACTTTTTTTCTTCTTTTATTCTTCTTTTTTTTTGGTCGGAACTTAGTCGGAAGTTTCCGACAACTTTCCGACCATTTTTTTTTTGGTCGGTAAATTGTAGGAAAATAGTCGGTAAAACCAGATTATTTTTTTAGTTGGTATTTTGTCGGAAAATGGTCGGAATTTTCCGACGAAATTGGTTTTGTCGGAAATTTTGGTAGGAAACCCCATGTTTTCTAGTAGTGTCACCACTACTCTATTCCCCCTGATCTTCACCACCTTCCCACCTATCCTTTCTTCTCCCTGATCTCTCCAGCCGGTCTCGTCGTCACCATCTACAACATGAGATATTCGCAAGTCTGTTTTATCCTTTTTGGAAATCAGGCTCTTGATCAAAAACAAAAAAACATGGTATGAATGAACTCGTTCGACTCTCTTTATTATTAAACAATGAAACATACACCAATACAATAACCTTAACCATATATTTTTACTAAACTTGTTCTATCCTAAGCCGACTCAAACTCTATTTTAAATAATAAAATATTAACTAGATAAATCTATCTAATAAACCAACAATTATCTCTAATTTAAACATACAAGACACAATAAATAATTCACCATGATTATCTATAACCCGTATTGATATTTATCTCCTTAGTTGAAGATTAACGTCTTCAATCTCACACCCAACTGGTCACTATCTAAGAATTGACGGTGCCAATCAAAACACACACCCATCTATTGCCATGGATTGTGCCGATCTCAAACATGTGTTCACGTCGACAATAAAAAACACACCAATACAATAACCTCAACCCTTTTTATTATTAAACATGGATTATTGGACACATTTTATTATTAAACAATAAAGAGCACACCTATACAATAACCTTAACCCTCTATATATACTAAACTTGTTCTAGTCGTAACCTGACTCAAACTCCATTTTAAATAATAAAATATTAACTAAATAAACCTAGATAATAAAACAAACAAGAGTAAACTGCCATTTTGGTCCCTGATGTTTGGTCACTTTTGCCACTTTAGTTCAAAACTGTAGGCCCACTAGCGGAGGATCTAGTCGCCTAATCCTTGTGATACGAACAAACCCGGTTGTGCGGAATCCAACCGGGAAAGCAAACCGAGATAAGAACACGAGATACAAGCACAAGATTCAACGTTTAACTCTCAATATATTTCAACCAAAAGAGATTAAAATACAAGATAATACAAGATAAAGCTCTCTCTAAACTCTCCTGAGTTCACTCGTGTGTCTGTTCTAACTTCTGTGTTCTCTCTTGTCTTCAGTCTGCATATATATAGGCTGCAGGTCGACGAAAGACCTGCAGTGACGAAAGACTTCGACGAATAACATGCAGCGACGAAACACTCCAGTGAAAAACCTGAGACGATGACGGACTATGGCGAAAGACCAGACACGACGAAAAACTGCTGTTTATGAGGTTTTTCGTCATATATGGGAGTGCAGGTTTTTCGTCATGTGACCATTCAGGTTTTTCGTCATGCAGGTTGACCAGCCATAAAGTTTCTTCGTAATGTATTACTAGGGTTCTTGTAGTGGACCATGATCAGGTTCTTTGATGGATTAAGGTCCAATTACAAAAGAATAGAGTGGCCCAATAAGCTTGTGTTCACGTTGAAAAGCATGGCTGGTGCTTTTATCAATTCATGCATGCATTTGATCAAAGGCCATGACATCATCATGGTGATGTCGGTTTGCGACTCTTCGTTCTTCACGTGTCGAACTCTGGGACGCGCGACGGAGGAATGTCGCGACGTCGGTCTTAAGCCGAACCTAACCGAGTCGAACCAAACCGAGTCGAACCGAACCTAGTCGCGTCCACATAAAGTGTATCAACAAAAACTTAAACCTTTTAAATCTATGTCTCTGTGGTTTCAGTTTTATTGTCATTTTCATTCAAAAGTAAAATCAGCTCATATTTCTCAAATAAAATCCTGGTTGTTTGTCCTTTTCCTTAGGGGCAAAATGATCATTATAGTGTTATTATTACAAATTATTAATTAAAATACTAAAATAAAATAACTTGTTGTTTGACCTTATAAAAACAGAGACTTCACCATCATCTTTCTCAAATCCAAACCCTAATCCAGCTCCTTTTCAAACCCCATTTTTTAAAAACCACAAATAAAATTAAGAAAAAACTACATAAAATAAAAAAAGATTAAACTTCATGACTTATCCATTTCATATATTTTGATGATTTTTTGTTTCATTTTCAACTTCAATTCCAATTCGGACCAAAATGCCCTAATAACAACTCCCTCAACTTAAACTCAACGGGCTTCTCCCCTATTAGCGTTACTCGATTAAAAAACAAAAAAAACAAAAGAAAATTGGAAGCACGACGATTCAGAAAGAGAGTTGAAAAGTTTGTTGGTTACAAAAATTAGGGTTTCTGATCTTGAGTTTTGGTTGGTACGAAATGCAGAAGCCTTAAAGGACAAAGTTTACGAGGCACTCTCCCACCGGAACTCGTCAATCTTCCTTACCTCCAGTATCTGTACAGTCCCTGTCTCTTGTTAATTTTGCTGTTCTTTAATTTGATTTAGATTCCTAGTTTGTATTTAGCAGTTGATTTGTATATATCATTGTTACAGAGACTTAACTCGCAATTATCTCAGCGGTACCATCCCTCCAGCATGGGGTTCCATGCAGCGAATATTAAGCATGTAATCTTCAACATACTATATCGATTTAATATGGATTTTAAAGTATTATGTTTGACATGAAAAAAACTTATTTGCAGTTCTCTTCTTGCGAATCATTTGACTGGATCAATCCCACAGGATCTCGGAAACATCAGCACATTGAGATCTTTGTAAACTTCTTTCATCAGTTCTCTTTTAAGTTTATTATTGTAACTGTAACTTCTGTTATTGTTATTGGCCCTAACTATCTGCACACCCAGTTTGCATATCTGCACACTTAGGGTTTACCTACGCTGCCTATTGACCTATACGCAGCGCATAGGGTTACCTCTATACGCTGCGTATAGAGCTATACTCAGCGTATATAAACCATGGATTTCAGAGCCTTATCAGCAATCATTGCACAGAAAACAAGGGTTATATACGCTGCGTATAGGTCTATACGCAGCGTATATAAACCATTAGATTTTTTTGAGTCATTTTGGTAGGTTTGAGGGATCATTTTTTCACAAAGTTTAAATACGCTGCGTATAGACCTCTAAGGAGCGTATATAAAGGTCTGAAAATGTCTTTTATACCCTTGTGTTGAGGCTATACGAAGCCAAATACAAGGGTAGTTGTGTCATTTTTGTCTCATACGCTGCGTAGGGACCTCTAAGTAGCGTATATAAAGCTACATTTTTGTATTTTTTTATTGTGTATTCCTTTGTTTATTTATAAAAAAAAAGTAAATTAATTGTGCGTATTTTGGGGTATTTCCATGTTTATTTATAAAAAAACAATATTATTAAAAATAATACAAATATTATGAATTATAAGAATTAAAAATAATACAAAAATTAGGTCCCGTATTGACCTCGTATAAGCCTATAAGTGTGATATCGTATCGTATAGGTGTGGTTTAGGTCCCGTATTGACCTCGTATAAGCGTATAAGTGAGATACCGTGTCGTATAGGTGTAGTATAGGTCACGTATTAACGTCGTATAAGCCTATAAGTGTGATATTGTATCGTATAACGTAGTATATGTCACGTATTGACTTCGTATAAGCCTATAAGTGTGACATCGTATCGTATAGCGTCGTATAGGTCACGTATTGACCTCGTATAAGCCTATAAGTGTGATATTGTATCGTATAGGTGTAGGATAGGTCACGTATTGACCTCGTATAAGCCTATAAGTGTGATATCGTATCGTATTGCGTCGTATAGGTCACGTATTGACCTCGTATAAGCCTATAAGTGTGATATCGTATCGTATAGGGGTAGTATAGGTCACGTATTAACCTCGTATAAGCCTATAAGTGTGATATCGTATCGTATAGCGTCGTATAGGTTACGTATTGACCTCGTATAAGCCTATAAGTGTGATATCGTATCGTATAGGTGTGGTTTAGGTCACGTATTAACCTCGTATAAGCCTATCAGTGTGATATCGTATCGTATAGGTGTGGTTTAGGTCCCGTCTAATCCTATATGCATATACAAGACCTATAGGAAACCTATACGAGACTTATACTACACTATACGATACGATACGATACGATACGATACGATACGATACGATACGATACGATACTATACTATACAATAACACCCGTATAGGCCTCTATACGAGACTTATATACTATACACTATACGATACGATATGATGCAATACGATACGATACGATGTAATACGATAAGATAATTTAATTTAAACGATAACAATATAATATATTTGTATTATTTACGAATAATATTGTTTTTTATAAATAATTTTCTTTTTTTTTTTATAAATAAACAAAGGAATACGATAATTTAATTTAAACGATAACAAAACAATATATTTGTATTATTTACCAATAATATTGTTTTTTTATAAATAATTTTCTTTTTTAATTTTTATAATTCATAATATTTATATTATTTTTTATTTTTATAATTTATATTTGTATTATTTACAAATAATATTGTTTTTTTTATAAATAATTTTTCTTTTTTTATAAATAAACAAAGGAATACACAATAAAAAATACAAAAATGGAGCTTTATATACGCTCCTTTGAGGTCCCTACGCAGCGTATGAGACAAAAATGACACAACTACCCTTGTATTTGGCTTCGTATAGCCTCAACACAAGGGTATAAAAGACATTTTCAAACCTTTATATACGCTGCGTGTAGGTCTATACGCAGCGTATATAAAGGGTAGTTTTTATTTTTAACCCCAAACATGTGGTTAAATTATCTTTTTAACCCTTATTGTATATATACGCTGCGTAGAGACCTCTAAGGAGCGTATATAAAGGTCTGAAAATGTCTTTTATACCCTTGTGTTGAGGCTATACGAAGCCAAATACAAGGGTAGTTGTGTCATTTTTGTCTCATACGCTGCGTAGGGACCTCTAAGGAGCGTATATAAAGCTCCATTTTTGTATTTTTTTATTGTGTATTTCTTTGTTTATTTATAAAAAAAAAGTAAATTAATTGTGTGTATTTTGGGGTATTTCCATGTTTATTTATAAAAAAACAATATTATTAAAAATAATACAAATATTATGAATTATAAGAATTAAAAATAATACAAATATTAGGTCCCGTATTGACCTCGTATAAGTCTATAAGTGTGATATCGTATCGTATAGGTGTGGTTTAGGTCCCGTATTGACCTCGTATAAGCCTATAAGTGAGATACCGTGTCGTATAGGTGTAGTATAGGTCACGTATTGACGCCGTATAAGCCTATAAGTGTGATATTGTATCGTATAACGTAGTATATGTCACGTACTGACTTCGTATAAGCCTATAAGTGTGATATCGTATCGTATAGCGTCGTATAGGTCACGTATTGACCTCGTATAAGCCTATAAGTGTGATATCGTATCGTATAGGTGTAGTATAGGTCACGTATTGACCTCGTATAAGCCTATAAGTGTGATATCGTATCGTAAAACGTAGTATAGGTCACGTATTGACCTCGTATAAGCCTATAAGTGTGATATCGTATCGTATAGCGTCGTATAGGTCACGTATTGACCTCGTATAAGCCTATAAGTGTGATATCGTATCGTATAGGGGTAGTATAGGTCACGTATTGACCTCGTATAAGCCTATAAGTGTGATATCGTACCGTATAACGTAGTATAGGTCAAGTATTGACCTTGTATAAGCCTATAAGTGTGATATCGTATCGTATAACGTCGTATAGGTCACGTATTGACCTCGTATAAGCCTATAAGTGTGATATCGTATCGTATAGGTGTGGTTTAGGTCACGTATTAACCTCGTATAAGCCTATCAGTGTGATATCGTATCGTATAGGTGTGGTTTAGGTCCCGTCTAATCCTATATGTATATACAAGACCTATAGGAAACCTATACGAGAGTTATACTACACTATACGATACTATACTATATAATAATTAACACCCGTATAGGCCTCTATACGAGACTTATATACTATACACTATACGATACGATTTGATGCAATACGATACGATACGATGCAATACGATAAGATAATTTAATTTAAACGATAACAATATAATATATTTGTATTATTTACGAATAATATTGTTTTTTTATAAATAATTTTCTTTTTTTATAAATAAACAAAGGAATACGATAATTTAATTTAAACGATAACAAAACAATATAGTTGTATTATTTACCAATAATATTGTTTTTTTATAAATAATTTTCTTTTTTAATTTTTATAATTCATAATATTTATATTATTTTTTATTTTTATAATTTATATTTGTATTATTTACCAATAATACTGTTTTTTTTTAAATAATTTTCTTTTTTTTATAAATAAACAAAGGAATACACAATAAAAGAATACAAAAATGGAGCTTTATATACGCTCCTTAGAGGTCTCTACGCAGCGTATGAGACCAAAATTACACAACTACCCTTGTATTTGGCTTCGTATAGCCTCAACACAAGGGTATAAAAGACATTTTCAAACCTTTATATACGCTGCTTAGAGGTCAATACGCAGCGTATTTAAACTTTGTGAAAAAATGATCCCTCAAACCTACCAAAATGACCAAAAAAATCTAATGGTTTATATACGCTGCGTATAGACCTATACGCAGCGTATATGACCCTTGTTTTCTGTGCAATGATTGGTTATCAGGCACTGAGATCCATGGTTTATCTACGCAGCGTATTGGTCAATACGCAGCGTAGAGGGTTAACCCTATACGCTGCGTATTGACCAATACGCTACGTAGATAAACCCTAATTTTGCTAGGGTTTGGTGTGCCAATAGGCACTTTAGTGTGCCAATAGGCACACCCTTGTTATTCTGCTGTTTGTGACTGCAATTGTATTATTTATTAGAACGGTGGAGGACAATATGATGTCTGGCATAATTCCTGATGAACTTGGGAAGCTTACAAGCATTGAGAGACTGTAAGACTTGGTGAACTTTGATGGTATTGTTGTGGATGCTTTTTGTCTCTTGTTACCTGATGACTATATGTATACAACTGTTCTGATTTCTATTGTAGATTACTGAACTCCAACTTTTTCACTGGGGAATTGCCTGCTTCATTTGCAAATCTGATCAATATGAAGGAGTTGTGAGTTCTTGTTATTTCTTATTGTTGGATCCGGTTATTCTTTTATGATTATATGGCCAAATGTAACTGATTATTTAAATTTGTTTCTTAAACAGTCGGATTGGTAGTAACAACTTATCTGGGAAGATCCCGGATTTCATTGGAGAATGGACAGGTCTTACGAGCTTGTGAGACATTTTCCTACTCTTTCTTTTTCCATTTATTGGCTATGGCAGTTATATTTATTTTAAGTTTCTGAATAACAGAAGGATTATGGCCAGTGGGTTGGAAGGGCCAATACCTACTAGCATTACTCTCCTGACAAATTTAACAGACTTGTTAGTAATTTCTCATATCTGTTCTTTGATGTGCTTGCCATTTTGATCAAGTATTTGTGCTGACTTGGTCAAGAGATGCAGGAGAATCAGCGACTTGAGAGGACCAGAAGCGCTTTGTCCACCCTTTAAAATTACACCTTTTAAGACCGTGTGAGTGAACTTCTTCTTTCAATATAGTATTATTTGTGAGCGAAGATATTAGATTGTTATATTTGTCATTGTATATTAAAACAAAATGATTTATTTTTTTGGTATTTAAAAAGATCAAGACACATCATGTAAGTGCATGAAATCCACCAAAAGTTTCAAAGCTATCTAAGGGCAATCAATTTATATGGAAACATTGACAAATCCTTAATTCTATAGTCATGATCTTGGGTCATAAGGTTAGAGAATTGTGAGGGTTATATCTTGGAATTGAAGATCATGAATGCATAGTTCTCCTCATAGGGTTCTAAAATGTGAAGTTACAATTTTGTTTTCTTATTATCTAGCAAGTGTCCATGCTAAGAATACATTTGTGATCCTCATGTCTAGGTGCTAAGTTACTCTGTCAACACTCTTATGCTATAGTGCTATTGCTATATTTTTAGTCGAGGGTTTGCATGTTGATCGTTCTGAGCCGAGGGTCTCTCTAGTAGCAGCCTCTCTACCCACATGGGTAGAGGTAAGGTCCGTCTACATCTTACCCTCCCCAAGCCCTATGAATAGTTTTGCTATTTGTGGGATTTACTAGGTACGGTTGTTGTTGCTGTTGTATGTCTAGGTGGTGTCTTATAGTGAATTAGTTATCTTTTGGCAACCTTTGTGTGTTTTACTTTGGCATAAGTTGTTTTACTTTGGCATAAGTTATGACGTAATTGGGGAGAACAAAGAACACGAGAGAATGCAAGATGATACACAAATGTATAAAAGTCATGAAAACATAAAAAAAGGTTGCATGCTGAAACATTATGCCATGCCACCTCTATGATGTAGACAAATCGAAAATATATCTTTCTATCCATTAGATTTTCATGTTTGGAATTTTCCATTAAATCAAAATGTATTTAGCATTTAAAAGGGATCATAGTATTAGATGTTTACATAGTTCTCCTATAAAAGGTCCTATATAGCATTCATATAGAGCGAAAAGGTTGTTAGATATGAATTTGATGGTGTGTTGCAAAAAAAAAGTGTATAGAGTCATGATACAATACAAGATGGGCCTATGTAAACATGAGCTGATGTTGTGAATGTGAAGTCTTAGAGAGTTAGAGATACTAGTGTGACTTGTAGCACGGGAGTCTAGTATCTTTGTGATGTTTGAGTGTTGAGTGACTATAAGTTAAACAGTTGTTATTCCTATTTGGTTGGAATATATACTAAGCGAGGGCCAACAATTGGTTCAACTAACAAAATTATATCATGGTCTTTTATGTTATCACATCTATATTTCTTGTATTTCAAATTAACGCAATCTTACCAGGATCTTGAGGAGTTGTAATCTTATTGGCGAGTTACCAACATCTCTTGCTTCAACTGATGTCATGTTAGTACTTATTACCCGTTCCCTCTACTTACTATCTTTTCCTCTAGTTTTCTTCTAGAAGTGGGATGAGTCATGAGTGCAACACATGCTAGCCACGGCTAGGGCTTTTCTCTCTTAGAAACACTATTGGTCAAGGGATTTTCTTGGAAAACTCGTTACATTCTAAAAGGTTTTTATAAGGCTTATCACACCATTAGATGCCTTATGACTAATTTTGGCAAAAGCTTCGAGGAAACTAATTTGTAAAAGAATTTCAAAAACTCACTTCATGTAGGTAATTCTAAATTGAATCACAGTACTATAGAATAATCAAATAAAATTTCCAAAAAGAACTATTAAATCATTTGTTCTTTTCTATTCCTGTAAGTTTGTTTGTATTGCCTTGTTCATGTGAGCATTGGAGGGATCACCCTATCAATGCACATGTAAGGTTCATACACGGGATTTTCAACAAGAAGTTTTGGACCCTAAGTTCTCAATGTTATACCTTTGAAACTCATATTCACAATATTGATACACATATTTTGAAAAGAAAAAAAAAACTATTAAATCAGGGGCAGGGATTGCTTACTTAGTATTTTGTTATATCAGTTACATTTTTTAGCAGATTTAGCACCTTCATTGCTTATGTTGCTCTTTCAGAGACTTTAGCTTTAATAAACTTAATGGATCCATACCTCCAGCATTCTCTGCTCTAAATGACACAGGCTACATGTAAGCATTTCATTCTAATGTATTGATTGCTATCTCACAACAGATCATGAAAATGAAACCTTACATATGCTTAATAGGGAATCTCAATATATATTGCAAGATTATCCTTTCCCTTGTGTCTAAATAATCTCCCCTATTATCATCATTATCTGTCTGAGATATTCCTGGTATAGACGCCTTACCAATTTATTGTTTTGATTTTTAGATATCTTACTGGAAACTCGCTATCTGGAAATGTATCCGATTGGATGCTCAATTCAGGAAAAAATATGTAAGTTTATCTACTGTTAGATTGTATACAAGATGACTAAAGTGGGGGCCATAGTTGGTTTGTCTAATAAGATGCAATCCGTATAAATCAACTGATATGATCTATGTACTTTGAACATGATAATTGATGTGAATTTGTAGGAGTAGAATAATATACATCATGTTCCCTTGTATGATAGAATGACTAACATTACAAATTTTCATCCAGTGATCTTTCATACAACAATTTTATGCATGAAAGCTCCAGGATTTCAAGTTGTCAGATGCGGCAAACGTAAGGCCACCCCCTCTCTCTCGGAAGTGTTTTTTATTACACCAGCTTAATCATGGTGTTTCTGTTTCTTGCAGAAACTTGTTTGCTCCGTTTTCAATGAACAATACCTCGTAAGTTTCTTTGCCTTATATTATTGTATCCAAATAAAGATTTGGTTATGCTTATATCTGTGTGACATAATACTCTTTCTACCTTTGTACTATTATACCAGCAATGAGGTCTCATGTTTGGGGAATGCTTTTTGCTCAACAAGTATGTTAAAGTTAAATATTATTATCATGTATCTTGATGAATTTTTGACGTATTAACTACTTTTTTTCTTAGAATCATACTCCTTGTATATCAACTGTGGCGGAGACGGATTAACAGTTGGAAATGTTACATATGAAAGTGACAAGGAACCAGGTGGTGCTTCCTATTCCTCTTCAGCAGAAATTCGATGGGGATTTAGCAATACTGGTAATTTCTTGGACGAGGGTAGTCGTGACAGTTATGTTGTTCAATCTTCTGGGGTCCCAGTGAAGACTTCTGTGAACACTTCTGGACTGTACAGGGCTGCACGAAAGTCAGCCTTATCTTTGACATATTATGGTTTCTGTATGGGAAATGGAAGCTACAATGTAAGCCTTCACTTTGCTGAGATCATTTTTACTGATGATGAAACATATAGCAGCCTTGGGAGACGTGTATTTGATATCTACATTCAGGTGAGTTTTCATAAATAAATATTATCTCAAGATCAGTTATTGTTCTGAACTGGACATAATAATAATAATGTATCTACTAAGTTAATAAATAACTAGAGGCAGAAAGATGGTTGGGTTGTAGTGAATTGAATATGAAGTTTAAAATGGGTTGAGGTTGACTCAAATCGTGCTTAGGCGAGTGGGGGTGGTATCACTTGCAAAATTTCTATCACTCACAAACATCCAATCAAGTTCCGCCATGTCATCAACGACTATTCTATCACTCACAAGCCTTTTTTAGTGGCGGTGGTCATCACTAGTGATGGAATTCCATCACTCACAATTTTTTTTATTTTTTTTCATGTGCTTGCCCAAATATTTGAATTGACTTTTCTGGAGGGTGTTTTTGGGATAAAAGTATAAGTGTAGGGGTGACAACTGTAATACAAAGATGCTGTTACGTGTGCTGCATGTTCAAATTTGATGAAGTTCAACGCGTGAACTTTTTCACGAGTTATAAGTTTCACGCGTGGAAATATGAGGCGGCGGCGGTGTTTCCATGTTCATCACTCGTAATGGAACCTCCATCACGGACCACCCCCAGTCCCCTTAGTAAGGGACCATATTGGATGGCCTATGACTTCTGGAAAACTTTTTCTTGATGCATTTCTTTTTGCATTTCCTCCTTTTTTAGATCTAGGAAGTTAAAGTCATTGCTATCCACCATCATCTTTTTCCGCATTTTTACCTTTCTTGGATGTTCATGTTTTGCCAGTCGGGTTTTTTGTGGTCGGATTGGAATTTCAAGGTTGTTTCCATGGTGGTGGCGGATGCCAAAATACTTATCAAATGGACAACGAAAAGTCAATAAACTGAAAAAAATGGACATAACACAGAAAATTAGCTTAATTTTTGTGAATCATTAATAAGTTTAAATCTTGAAAAGGGTGATATATGGGCTACACATTTCTGAATTTGGTTGGGTGTTAAACAAAACGCGACAGAAGGTGGAATCTCAAAAAGATCGTGAAGTCAGAGGCTATGTGTAAAGACATGGTCATCTTGTTAACATGGTTGACTATTAACTAGATTTTTCTTTTTATCTGTGTGACATTTTTGAGATACAATACAACCAAAAATAATCAACTCATCTGGCTATGTCTAAGTAAATTAGTCGAAATTGTTAGCTCTATGATAAAAGAATTTAGTAGCTTGCTGCATTCTCTCAATGGTATTGTAAAAAAATTGTGCATTTCACTATTTTCGTTTCTTTTTGGCAGCTTAATTTGTAGTTGGTTATAAATGGTCGATATTGTGTCAGGGTGAGAGGGTGGAGAAGGATTTTGACATCAGTGCCAGAGCAGGTGGAGCTAGAAAAGCATATGTGACAACTTATAAAGTAAATGTTACAAGTAGTTTGGAAATCCGTCTCTATTGGGCTGGAAAAGGAACCCTAAACATCCCATTCCGAGGAAATTATGGTCCTCTTATATCAGCTATTTCTGTGGATCCAAGTAAGCTATAACTAATTCCATATTTGTTTGATGAATTTATATGGTGTTCATGATTGGGGGAGTGTGTACTAATTATAACAATTATGGTCAGTGGCGTCTCTGAGAATTCATGTACCCTGTTCTAGCTCGAAAAATGGGCCCATATGCTTTAACGATAACCAACATAATTATGAAAATGACAAAAAAATTAGTGTTGGATTGGGCCCAATAAACCTATTGTTAAGTTGGGTAAATTATAAAAAATACAAATCTTTTGATAATGGGCCTCTATATTGGATTTGTTATGTGCGTACAATTTTTTTTAAATAACATATATATATCGAATTTTTTTTAAAAATCTCGTGCCCCTCGAAAAAACGGGCCTTGTGCGGAAGTCCTCCCCGCACACCTAAAGAGCCGCCCATGATTATGGTAGATTGCCAAAATAATTTTTGTTGAAATGAGTTTAGTATAGTTTATAGCGTGCAAAATAGCAAATTGCTTTTCTAGACCTACGAACTAATGTTATTTAGTAAAAATAATTACTCAGCTATTCCATATCATATTAGGCAAGGCTGTTAACATCGAGATCCTACCTATGATCATGTTTGTCTTTGCAAGACCGAATTTCATAAACGATTTAAATTTTTAAACCTTATCGGATAGTGCCATGCATTTCATAGCTCCAAATAAACAAACATCTAAGTGAATTACAAGTTTTGTCAATGTTTACAAATCTTACACGTTACGTCATTTGCTCCTAAGCTAGTTTTTTTTTAATTTACTTTTTAAACCTAGTCATGTGTCATGCAGTTTGTGCCAAAGAACACTGCCTGAAATTTGATATAAACTCATTTTCAACTTCTAGAGTCAAAAGTAGAAGTTTAAGGTCATTTGCAAGACCAGATCACCAAGTGATTTTGTATTTCGATCTTATGTACATTACTTTTAATAAATTTCATCCCGGTCATAATTGTACATATATGCAAGTTCTATATGAATACCCTGTAAATCTTTTCCAGTGTTCTCCAACAGTGGCGGATCCAGCCGGAGAAATTACTGGGTTCCTTTTTCCAAATCATACAAGGTTTACACTACAAAAAAACGTTTTTTTCCAAATCATACAAGATTTACACTACAAAAAAACGTTTTTTTTTCCAAAAAGACTGGGTTCCTGGGAACCCGGTGTTTCCTTACTAGATCTGCCCCTGTTCTCCAACTAAAAGCTCAGATTTTATATCTTTTATAATGTTAAATTTTAGCATATCCATAAGAACTCTCTATGTAGGATCATATTTATTGTTTGATTTCTTTCCTTAACAATTGTTTTATTCTCTTTTATTTCAATCATTCAGATTTCCCGGTTCCACAATCGGGGGAAAATGGAAACGGTGTCGGGGAAAATGGAAAGAGCGTGTCGGGAGGAATTGTGGCTGGGATTGTGGTTGGAGCAGTTTGTGCCATCATCCTAATTTTAGGACTATTATGGTGGTGGGGTTATTTACGTTGCAGAGATCCTATGGAACTAGGTATTTATGTGGCAAGCGTGTACTTTAGAGGTTGCAAGATGAATGGGTTGGGTAGGTCTGATAACGTACAGGTCAAAACGAGTTTGTGTTAAAACAGCTGGTTCGTTAGGTTCACCGATAAAACACTTTTTATCATAAATGGTTATTGCGTTAATTATTTACAAAATGCAATAGTAGTTTAAATGTTGGAATTAAACGGTTAAGAGGTTGTATGCATTTATTGAGACTTTTGATGTCTCTTGACCCTCTTACTCGTTTAAACCATTTGACCGTTTGATATAGAATACAACACCAATCAACCCAGTTATAGGTAATGGGTAGAAATTGTCATGTTTACGTGCATGTACTTATTAAATATGGTTCTCTCCTAACTTTTTTACATGTTCTCAATTATATTTGTGGCATAACAGATCTGCATGGTCTAGAGCTGCATGGTCTAGAGCTTAACACTGGTTCCTTTACTTTGAAGCAAATCAAAATTGCAACAAACAATTTCGATGTTGCCAATAAGATTGGAGAAGGTGGTTTTGGCTCAGTATACAAGGTACTCTACAACTTCTTTCACGATTACATTATATTGAAAAATGTTTTTTCTTACAATGTCGAAAATTAATATTGTGTGATAATGAAGGGAGTGTTACCAAATGGCACCTTAATAGCAGTGAAACAGCTTTCCTCCAAATCAAAGCAAGGAAATAGAGAATTCTTGAATGAATTAGGCATGATATCTGCTTTGCAACACCCGCATCTTGTGAAGTTGTATGGATGTTGTATTGAAGGAAACCAGTTGTTGCTAGCGTATGAATACATGGAAAATAACAGTCTAGCCCGTGCTTTGTTTGGTAAGTAATTGGTTTCCCAATATTATGCTGAACTATAAATGCATCGTTCTTAGACCTATAAAACCACTTGAGTAGAGGTGAAAAATTGAGAAGATGAAACACGCTAGGGAACGGATCAAAACCGGGTAACTTCTATGTTAATTTAAGCTGATTTGTTTGACCCAAATATATATTTTTTTTCAAAACAATCTAGTTTCATCTAAGTATATAGCAAGTCCGACATGATTTAAAAAATAATTAGTTTAATAGTAATCTAATGTTCCGAATAAAATGATAAGGAATTTATGTATTAAAGTTAGATTGAGATCCTCTTATATTGAACCTGACGTGAGAGGACATTTGTCTAGCAAATAATAAGTGGGTACCTTATTACGAAATAGTGGTACCTTCAATATATTTTACTTTTTTGTGAGACAGCATCCTTTCATTTTGGGCTCGGCATGAAAGGATCTCAGTTCGTTAAAAGAACATTTTCAATCTATCTGACCAATAGGACCTGTTTATATAAGAGGTCATAACACAAATCAACATGTTTATTATTTTGCTGAATGATTGTTGACCTTATGGATTGAAGGGCATAAACAATGGCAGTTGGAACTTGATTGGCCTACAAGATACAAAATTTGCATTGGTATAGCAAGAGGGTTGGCTTTTCTGCATGAAGAATCAAGATTGAAGATTGTTCACAGAGATATCAAAGCCACTAATGTGCTCCTTGATAAAGATTTAAACGCTAAAATTTCAGATTTCGGTTTGGCTAGGCTTGATGAAGAGGACAACACCCATATAAGCACCCGTGTTGCTGGAACTTAGTGAGTCATTTGTACCCTAGTTTTCACCATTTCCTCAATTTAATATCATTATCACACTTCAAGAATCTTTTTTTGTTTACAAATTTCAGTGGATATATGGCCCCCGAATACGCACTGCGTGGTTATCTAACAGATAAAGCAGACGTCTATAGCTATGGAATTGTCCTCTTGGAGATTGTGAGCGGGGTGGCTAACATTGCTGACAGGGCAAAGGAGAATCAGTTTGTTCTTCTTGATCGGGTAACTAACATGAACCTAGAGGTGGCAAAATGCTTAATTTTTTTAACTACGGGTCAAACCTATTGGGCCCAACATTTTTTTGTTCATTTTTTTGAATTGTATAAATACATAGTTTATAAAATTAACTTATGGAAAAAAATAAGAGTTATTACCATAAAAACCAATTTACTTTTTTTTTTCATGAAAAGGTCCAACCTAATTTTGGTATAATAAAGTCCCTCAATTTGTAAAAATTACCCGAGAAAATTACTAAACTAATATATTAAACTCCGTAAACTTTTCTAAAGTGCACGTACACTTTTAATTTTTCTTAACAATTACTTTATTAACTCTTAAATTGGTCAAAATTAGATGGTACAACTTTTACTTGGTAAAAATGTTGAATGTGACTTTATCATATTTTAATCAAATTAAGTTAACATGTCATTATTAAGATTTAATATTAAAAAGTACATACGGTTTAGACAAGCTTGGGACTTAATGTACTAAAGTTAGGTTGCAACATTTTATGGAAAATTAGAAAGTACATCTTCCTTTACAGTATTAAATATTAACCCAAAAATTTATGTTGAAATAAGTTTAATATTTTTTTGTTCATAACAAATCAAATCGACCCATGTATGGCTTATGGGTTGACATTGCCACATCTGTATGAAGCTTTTCCAACTACAAATCTTCACTGATTCCTCATATTCATTATCCCCTTTGTTTCTTTATATTAGGCCCTTGCTTTGAAAGCTGAGGGTAAATTGATCGATCTTGTTGATCCAAAGCTGGGTTCAGAATATGACACCCCAGAGATGATGGTAGTTATCAATTTGGCTCTTATGTGCACCGCAATTTCTCCAACTGATAGACCAACAATGTCATCAGTGGTTAGCATGCTAGAACGACGAATAGTTTCTGAAGCGTTTATTGCTGAACAAAGCGTCTCAATGACTAAAACGGATCGTGACAAAATGATGAAGCTACTTGAGATAAAGAATGAGAACCAAATGGAGGAAATGTCATTCGCATACACTGATTCTTCAACATCTGCTGTCGATCTCTACCCAGTCAATGGTTTCAGTGAGTATCTGCAGAAGAGAGATAGTGATGCAAAGAAGCTTTTATCTTAAACATAGTATATCCTTAAATAGTCGAATACCTTGGTTATACGGATATATAATATACTTAATGTCTCACTATGTTATTTATTTGTTTCGGTTTATATGGTGTGTTATATTTTTAGTAATGATGTATTAAATTTTTGGAATCATAGAACAAATAAAATATGACTCGTATTTACACTTTTACACCCTTTGTTACATGGTAAATTCTCCCGTGCTTCGCTGCGAAAATTCAATCGGAATCGATTTGTTTCGTTATAATATTGCCACTTGATATAGCAACTGGAAAAGAAAATCCAATTTATTTCTCAAATATATATCATGAAAATTCTAAAATGATCTTTTTTTAAAAGCAAATGTTATTCCTTTCACACCGATAATTCTACTTAATCCTTTTTCTTATATTAAACCTGATAGCTCTCATTTAAAAGAAATATGTTAAACGTTTATATTGTTTTGAGTAAAGATATACAACTCATCATTTCTTATTTTATTGCATAGTTTATATTAAGCGAGCTACTTAAATATAGCATAATTAATCCTTAATTGGATACATAAATAAACTCTAGATTTATATTTAAGAGTTAAATGTCATTTTAATCCATGAGTTTTGTGTCATTTTACCAGTTTAGTTCAAAGGTTTGAAACGTTGCCATTTTAATCCAAATAGTTTTAAACGTTGTCATTTTAGTCCACTGGGTTAACTCCGTCCATTTTTATGTTAGCTAGAAAGGTAATTTGACCATAGTTAACATAATTACATATAAAATGACCGAAATGCCCTTTTAGTTAAAAAAAACTATTTGGACTAAAATGACAACATTTAAAACTATTTGGACTAAAATGGCAACGTTTTAAACCTTTGAACTAAACTGGCAAAATGCCCCAAACTATAGAGACTAAAATGACATTTAACTCTATATTTAATAAAAGCCAATTTGTAGGTGATTTGAATGTTTTAAGAATTAACTTACATAATTCCAATCCAACAAACCTTAATCTTCATTTTCCCCAACTCTATTTCCAAATAACCGAGTTGGAACAAGGAAGAGAGTGGCGCCACCATAAAGATTTACACAGCCACCTCCGTAATGTTTCATTAACTCCTCATTCGATATCCATGTTCGACCTAATTGTTGATACATGATACTGTGGACGCGACTCGGTTCGGCACGTGTTGACACGACTTTCCTCCGTCATGTACAAGACGTCAAGCCAACAAAAGAGACAAGACAAGGACTGGACTCAACATCACAGTCCTTGGGCTAAAAGAAGATGACGAATCAGGGATTGGGCCTTAAACTGATTGGGCCTAAGACCACATCGGCGAATCAGCCCAGAAGTCGACGAAACAGATGTGTTTCGTCGACCATGATTCTGTTTCGTCGCCTGTTTTATGTTTCGTCATATGTATGTGTGTCTGGTAGTATAAATAGAGTTCATTTGTTCTATTTCAGAGAGAGAACAGAGGAGAGAACAGAACACACACACACACTAAAGAGAGTTTGCAAGATAGATTTGTAAACATTGTGCTTGTAACTGATCTTTTCTACGCATTAATACAAGAGGTGTTAATCGGTGAAGTCTTGTGTGTTCATCATTGTCGTGTTCTATCTCGGTTTGCTTTCTCGGCTGGATTCCGCACAACCGGGTTGGTTTGTACACAAGGATTAGGCGACTAGATCCTCCCCTAGCCGGACCTACAAGTGGTATCAGAGCCTTGGCTCTTCTCCTTGTTAAAACCGAGGTGTTTTCGGGGTGTTCTTCGGGTTTTAAAGTTCATATTTTCTGGAAAACATCTTAAAATCGGATCAAATCTTGTTGTTTTGCTGATTGTTTTTATCAAAACCATGTTATTACACATGTTTGCATGATACTTGTTGGTTTTTATTAAACTTTTAGCCGAAATATTGTGTTTGAAAGGTCATCGGTTTTTCCAGAAATCCATAGAGTTCATCTTCATTCAAAGTGTTCTTGGTGTTTGAACTTTTTGATCTTAAAAGATAACTTATCAACTTGTTTGTTTTTGAAAATTGTGAAACTAATTAAAATATTATACTTTCCTATCAAGTTGGTAAGATAATTATATGGTTGGTGAATTGGAAAGAGTGAGCCGAAAGATGAGTTGAAAAGGAAGTCTGTTTTGTGTCAGACTTATATAGAAAGTCAACATATTTAATCACACAAGATTATAATTCACTCGCACAAGATTTGGAAGCCCAAAAGCTGTTTCGTCATTGGGCCTGGACTGTTTCGATTAACTGGGCTGGGCTGTTTCGTCATTTAGGAGCCCAAAACGAGAAATTCAGTTTCGTCAAATATATAACAGTCTGTTTCGTCAACATACAAAACACATCAGTTTCGTCCCATCCATATCCTATTGTGTTTCATCGCATAACATCAAGCAAAATCAGTTTCGTCGATTTGCAAGCCCAAAGGCAGTTTCGTCGTCTTAGTTGGGCCTTTGATTCGTCAAACCCAATACACCAAATCTGTTTCGTAAAAATAATCAAGTTTGTTTTGTAGAAACTTGTTTCGTCAAAACACTTATTTTTAACAGAAGGTTTGCATTTGCGATTTAACTGTTTGTTTGAGGTGTGATTTTCAGGTATTCATTTTTCTTGATCAAAAATGAATCCGGCCTGGGGTACTCCGTCAAATACAGAAAACAAGTATAGAAGCAGTGAGGATTTATTTACAGAAATATACTATGGTACTCCGTCTCCCGCACCGAAACAACCTATCAGAGCAACTGATATGTTCGGAAATCCATTACCTGTTCGATCTACCGGACCAACAGACATGTATGGCAATCCTATCCAAGTTCCGGTTCCTCCAAAAACAGACATGTACGGAAATCCGCTTCAACCAGTTCCTCAACCGGTGACTCAACAGCAAACCCAAAGGCCTCCTGTGACAACAAATTTACATGGCAATCCCATTCAAGTTCCTGTTAAGCCAGCTCAGCATGGGAACCAGAACCCTTTCAGAAATCAAGGAGACCAGCAGAACCAGAACAGGAACAATGAGGGTACGTTGATACCTGTCAACAACCAAAGCCAAGCAGGACCATCAAATGCTAACCAGGCACTTGTGGTTCAAGTATATGAAGGTGGTGATTGGTCAATCAAGTTGAGTAGTGATGCTCCAGTTGGAACAGCTTGTTTTCCTGAGGTTGTAAAGGATTTAAATCACGCCAGTGGTGGAGAATCTTCCGCCAATGGTGGTGAATCTTCTGAGGATGAAGACTCTTCTGGTTACAGCAGAAGTTCGGATGAAGAATCCTCGAGCTCAGGTGATGATCATGTGGATGAGACATCAAATGCGTTAATCGATGCAGATATTGATGAACTCTTGGAAGAAACTGCAGCAGGAATTCAAAGAAGATCTATTTTGGTGGATCAAGCTGCTTATTCTTTGTCTTCTCTCCATTCAGCCTTTATGGCGAATGTCGACAGTTCATCAAGTCAGGTATGTGTCGATGAACCCACTTCTGTTAGCTGTGATAACTGTGATAGTTTGCGTGTTAAATGTGCTGATTTAGAGGCAAACATGTCTGAGTTGCAAGGCAAACATGATGCTTTACAAGCTAGTTTATTTGACTTGCAAGACAAACATGTTTCTATGAATGATAGGTGGTGTGAATTGCAAAGCAAACACGAGGCTTTGCAAGAGAAATATGATGTGACATTCATTCACAATCAAAAGTTGACCGTTGATCTCTCAAAGTGCACAGAAGCCAACATGTTTTATGAGAACCATGAAAAGGAATTTAAGTCAATGATTGAAACGTTAAAGAAAGATAAAACAGAGCTGACAAAAATGGTTTCCAGAAAACAAACTGACATTAACCTTTATATAACTCGTCTTGAGGTAATGCAAAAGGAAATGGCTTGTGTTAAAACAGAAAGTGAGGCGATCCGACTCAAGTTAGACAGTTATTTGAGTTCTAGCTATGTGTTGGATCACATCATTGATGTTCAGAAAGAGAAACGGGATGTCACATGCATAGGGTACAAAAAATGTCCACCACCCGTAAGAAACAATTTTGATGCACTGCCTGATGAGGAGTATAGAACTCATTTTGAACCATCTGTTCCTTTGGACGTTGAGGAATTTGCAACAGGGCTCGGATACAAGAAAGAAGTATCATCCGATTCAGATGTGTCAGCGGATACATTTGTAACTACTGAACAGAATCAGGATCCTCCAGTTGTGATTGAGGATGCTGATTCTTCTGATGATGAGTCTGATGATACCGTTTCAGCAAAGTCTGATGCGGTGATAAAAGAAGAGGACATACCTCTTGAGAATCATATTCTGTGTGATCCTCCTGCAAAACCCGCTAAGACTGTTGCAATAGAGTCCTCGTCTGCACAAGAGTCGGAGAGTGTGGATTTGCTGTACACTCTAGTTGGTGATGATAAAATCTATTCTGACAAAGATTTTCCTATTAAGAATGTTAATCAATCCTTAATAAGTAAAGTTTTTGAAAATTCGACAAGTAAGTTTTTGGGAAAGACAGGATCACGTGTTACAGTAACACAGTGCCCTCCTATTCCAAAGGCCGAAGTTCGAAAACAATATGGAAATCAGAAATTACCAACAGTGCAAAAACAGCAAAATCATACCAAACCAAGAGGTAAAACACCGACTGAAAGTCAAAGGAAGCCGAATAAGAAGAAGAACAAGAATGTGAACTTTGTGAAATCTAAGGGAACGGACAAAATTGAAACGTTTGAAAACAAATCTAACTTAGATTTTGTTAAACAAGCAACAGTGTTGAAAACAAATGAACCAAACTGTTCGAAACCTAGTACCTCGAGATCACAAAGTTCATCATCATCGGCAAGACGATCACATGATACTTCGGGGTTTGTTGAACGAAGATCATGTTTTGAATGTGGGACAATTGGTCATATAATTCGAAATTGTCCGTATCTTCATAAATTAAAAGCCAACGAAGATGATCCCCGTGAACGAAATTACCGAAAGAGATTTGTTTCACCAAAACAGGACCCTCGTCTTGTTAAACAACAAGAAGTGAAACAGAGAAAGAAACAACGGAAAAATGTTGAAAAGGTTTTAAAACCGGAGGTTGTCCAAACAAAATCTGTTGAATCAAATGTTAAACTTGAAAACCAAAAACAGATTTGGAAACCAAAATTGGAAATTGTTTTAGGGGGAGCTACATCAATTCCGAATCATCGGGAAATGGATGTCACAATCCTCGATGATGACGGACGACCCAAGTCAGTGAAGGCTTGGGTCCCCCTCTCCAACTAATCTCTGAATGAGAGTGCAGGATGTTCCAGGAGGAACTATTGATAGTCTTAGGATTGTTGATAGTGGAGCGTCCATGCACAAGATTGGCGACACCAGACTCCGAAACATCATTATATCTAGGAGTTGTTGCCATTGATGGAGAGGAAAAGAGAAAAGAAGACAAAAATGTCTGATGCAAGAATGATGATGAAAGAATTTGACCACTTAAAAAAAAAAAAAAAAATTGAAGATCATTCCAAAGTTTGGTTGTTATGGTTTTTGATCGGGTCCTCAGGAAAGATTCCAATGAAAAGTACGCGCCTGTAGCACGTCTGAAGCTTTTCGAAGATTCATGGATTTTTCTTCCACAAGAAGTTCAAAGTCCACAAGATGAACGTGTAGGGTACTTTTCTCTACGGTGTGATTGAAGAAAATATGTTGGTTGATCAAACTACACCGGGTGTGCGGATGCCTTGGCGTGGATTGAACAACCGCACACTACTTCTCAAAGAGAAAGACAAAGACCTTTGCTGGTACAATGTGGAAGACCAGCCGGACCCGGAGGTTTATGATCTTGTTGCTTTGAAGGGATTTCAGTAGCTACAAAATCGACTTTGAAATCCACACCTGGTGGATATCCAGTTTGGGAGAGCGCTCAGATTCCTGGCAATGCACGAAGCAGTTGCGGGATACGGTTTTTAAATTTCTAATCTCTCCTATACTTGTCGATATTTAAGCTGCTTTATAAATTGTTATCCTCTCGTAGCACTCCTTGACTTGACACGTTGATCTCGAATATCACCTCACACGTGATTGTTTCACTATGAAACTCATCAATGTTGTCATGGTCCACACCGATGACCAACGTGCCGACCTTTTTACCAAAGCATTTGACAAATCAAGATTTGACTATTTATTATTGGTAAACGGCATTAAGGTCAAGCAAGAGTAAAACCAACATCGGAAAATCATTTTTGTAAATACCTTTGTGTTTTAAATTTGTCTTAGTTTATTGATTTTAGGGGGAGTAAATCCAAAAATTTGAAAATCCAAAAACATCGAAAAATTTCAAAAACTCAAAAACAATAGAAAAACAAAAATGAGTTTCCTGGCGAGCTAAAGAGAAAATGATAGTACATCAGTGGTCTGTCCAAACCTCTTTAAACCTAAACTGAAAAACGATAAGCAGCTCTATATAAGATGTATCGGTAGGCTCACAATCATTTTAAAGTGTGCAGGGTGATATAAATCTTAAATCCGACTGAAGACCAGGTGGGAACCATTCATTGGCATATGGTCTTAGTACCGAAATTTCGTTTGAGAGATTGCCGAGGTTCTGAGATATTCGGTCTTTATGCTGCTTATCATCTGGGTATCATGGTTGTATCTTTTACCGAAAAATAACGGGGACGCAAGTCTAGATCTTCCATGATACCATACATACGTGTACATATTGCATTCGACCTCAATAAGTGATCAACAATCACATGTCCACAAAATAAGTGATAAAATATCACATTTATCCGGGAGTCAAGTTCGTCTCTCTGCTGTACGAAAGTACTGACCTGTTCACGGACTTGCTCCTGTGCCCTCATGCATATGAAAATCAAGTTCCTCATCAATAAGTGATTCTATCACATAGGGCTTGTTTTCAATCAAAATAAGTGAGTTTCTCACATCATATACGGTCAAACAGATGATAATCGGTATACTCACCGGTAAGATAAACTCTCGTGCATACCTTGATACGGGAATGTGTCGTGATGTGGATGAACACCGGTCGGTAAGTATAAATCATACCTTAACGTATCCCCTCGCCATGATTACATCTGATAAGTTGAGCTTAAGTGGACAACAATACCGATAATTGTTATAGGATGCTTATCTTAATATTAACTAGTTGAACAACAAGAGCGTTTTGGCATGACCGTACACTGATATGATTCTCTTACCCTCGAAACTCGCAAAAAGAATGTCTGTAAATATTTATTTAATGCTTTCATTTTTCGCATCTTTGTATATATTTATTTACTGCTTTCAGTTTTTACATTTGAAATATTAAAACACACCTACAATTGTTTTAATATAAACTTTCTAAAAGCCAAAAAGATTTTATTTCTATTTTATTTTCGATCGTACGATGTTGGATCTCGAGTCTTCGTTACCTGAAACCTGATTGAAAACCGAAATGACTAAATCTTCATAAACGGTCGAAATTTGCAAGTGTTGAAAGTTAAAATCTAAAATTGACAAATTTAAAAAAAAAAAAAAAAAAAAAAAAAAAAAAAAAAAACTTTCAAACTGTCGGACGGTGTTTGATTGAGCAATGGTCACATGTGTGTCGTTTACTTATGATATTCCAGGCAGTTGTTCTCATTACGCGTTTAGATTTCTTGCATGTGCAGATTCTAAAGGCAAGGAGAACATGGTCGATGACAAGCTTCGGAATGAAGACACGACGTGAAGGCACTCAAAAGATGAAGATGATCGAGTTGCCGCTGACCATCATCAACACCACAAGGATCTCAAGCTAATGATCAAGTCATTCACGAGCATAACTCAAGGGGGAGCTTATGTTAAGGGGGAGTTTGTCAACACACTTCCTACATGAAACGGGGAGTTTGTTGATACACTTTCTGCTTTGAAGACGTGAAGACTTTGAAGATCCTCCGACATAGAAGATATGAGAAGCGAACCTCACGAGTAGCGTCCAAGGGGGAGTTTGTTGATACATGATACTGTGGACGCGACTCGGTTCGGCACGTGTTGACACGACTTTCCTCCGTCATGTACAAGACGTCAAGCCAACAAAAGAGACAAGACAAGGACTGGACTCAACATCACAGTCCTTGGGCTAAAAGAAGATGACGAATCAGGGATTGGGCCTTAAACTGATTGGGCCTAAGACCACATCGGCGAATCAGCCCAGAAGTCGACGAAACAGATGTGTTTCGTCGACCATGATTCTGTTTCGTCGCCTGTTTTATGTTTCGTCATATGTATGTGTGTCTGGTAGTATAAATAGAGTTCATTTGTTCTGTTTCAGAGAGAGAACAGAGGAGAGAACAGAACACACACACACACTAAAGAGAGTTTGCAAGATAGATTTGTAAACATTGTGCTTGTAACTGATCTTTTCTACGCATTAATACAAGAGGTGTTAATCGGTGAAGTCTTGTGTGTTCATCATTGTCGTGTTCTATCTCGGTTTGCTATTCCGGTTGGATTCCGCACAACCGGAGTGGTTCGTATACAAGGATTAGGCGACTAGATCCTCCCCTAGCCGGACCTACACTAATTGTATGCCACCAATTTAGACCTACGTCACATTCAATTACGGGAAATGAACATTACCAGAAACCCTAAATGCCCCTCAAATAACCATTGGCTCACCGCTGCACCAAGACTTGTTTTGATCGAAACATCCAGTCTCGTTTGCTTTGTCTTTGTCGGAAATCCAGCCTTGTTCCATCGCCGCTTTGTCGTTGTTGCAGTGGTGGGTGTTTTCTGAAACGACCTGATTTTATATAATAACAATTGATGAAACCTCTTAACAACAGTGCAAGTTTCCAAGTCACTCATGACTGGCATCTGTTGGTCATCTAACTTGCATCCCACCTCTCAAAACACCCATCTCCGGTTTTCTGCCTCGTGAACGCATCTTTTCCCCCAAATCGAACCTCTGGTTCTCTTCTCATCAAACCCTAATTCTACCCCCAATCAGATCTCTTCAATCTGTATTTACAAATCGCTACAAGATCTATCCCCCTTTATTCTAATCTCTCTCTTCATCTGCCTACGTTTTCTGCAATCGATTCACCGAATTGTTTCGTGTATATTGTCGTTCAGGTAAGCAGCTTTCGTATATTGATCTATTTTTTGCATACAGAATCCTAAACGATGAAGATAATACGTATCGATTGAGTTGATTTGTTTTGTTTTCTTCGCGATCTGTTGTAGTTTAGATTTTAGAATCTCTTTTGTTGCAATTGTCTGAATCTATGAGCCACAAGTCTTTGTGTATATATATGTATGTGTGTATATATGCTCAGTTATTCACTTGTATATGTGTGTGTATATATTATCGGTTATTCACTTGTATATAGGTGTGTATATGTGTGTATTGATGAAAGCTCTTAACAATAGTATCAGTTTTCCGGTTTCATATGACCGGCATCTTCCGGTCTTCCCCACCTCTGCATGACCCATCCCCAAACTCAAAACACTGCCCCCAGACTCACCCAAATCATAAACTGCAATAGCCCCATCATTGTTCCGATAGAAGTATGTAATTGTTTCAAAGAGACCGAAATCGGTGTTTCGGCGGTTAGGATTCCACTGCGAACCCGACTACGGCGGTGATTTGGGTTGTTGGTTCTGCGTCGGCTAGGGTTTCAATTTAAATCCGAAGACAGAGGTGTCAGGTTGTGTGATTGTAGCTTTTTGTTTTATGAGTTTGTTAAGTTTTATATACAGAGTATATTCTCTTAAAGTTGAAAATGTTAGGGTTTGGTTTTATTTGTTGTTATATAACAATTTTTGAGCATGAGATGAATTTGGAGGATAGAGATAACATAGGGTTTTGAAAGTCAGTCATATGGTTTGAATTGCAAGTGTTGTAAATACGGTAGTTTCAATTTGGGTTATGAATTATGATGATTTATGGTTTTTGTGAAGTATCTATTGATTTTAGTGTTATGCTGTTTTATACAGACTTCTGTAGAGGCAGCATCGGAAAAGAAGAGGTGGAACTTTAATGATCTTGACATCGGGAAGACGCTTGGAAGGGGAAGGTTTGGCCATGTGTATATTGCTAGGGAAAAGAGGGTTAGTATATCAGACATTCATTCAGTCTGAGTTACAATGTTTAAGTTTTAACGTATTCGGTTTTAGAAATTTCTCGGCTAATAATGTGTGTTTTATATCATGTTAAGGATAGTTTGTATATATATATTCTTGATTGTTTTTGGTTTATTTAGACATCTATGCCACCATTTTGTAGCTTAGCTAATCCTTTGATGTTCTTTTGAGTTTTATAGACATTTTAAACACTTCAATAGTAATTTAGGAAACGTTTCTGTGTGGTGGGCATATGAAGTTGATGATCTAATTTGGATTTTGATATTCTTCATAAGTAGAATTTGTATTTTGGTGATTGAATTGAGATAAGGATTTAATTTCAAGTTTTTTAGGTGATGAAGATATTGTTGAATGATCTAAAATTTTTAGGTGATGGAGATATTGTTTATTAACTTAAAGTAGTACTTATGCTATGTTCGGTTGTTTCGGCGCCCTGTAGGTTTGTAACTTCCCACAACCTAAATTTTTGTCTTCTTAGATTCAGTTGTAACAGTTAACAAATGCTATACCGTGAAAGGCTACGTATGTATGTCTGCAACAAGGTTCTCGAAGTGGTTAACAAATTATAATATTTACATGAAATTTGCTCTGAGGCGAGCTATAGTTAAGAGTCCATTTTAACAACCATCATGAATAGGTAACTAATAACTTCATTTTGGTAAGATTTTGTTTTGCCCGAAGCCTTAGTTTAGTTATTCTATTAAAATAAGTTAATTTTTGCCTTTTATGGTCTTCTCTTTTTTTTTTTTTTTTACATATGGTTTTGTTTCTTTGGTCATGGATGCAGGTATTGTTTCATTGGCTTAAGGCGCATGTGGAAGAATAGAATAGAAAAGCTAGCGAAAGGATTCCATGTTGGTTATATGTATTTCATGTTGCACTCAAGCAACTGGTGGTTTCAAATCTGTTAAAGACGAACAAAAAATTGTTGTTCCCCATTCTATCAACGAGGATAAAGAACCCAAAAGCTTATGTGGAGAAAAGCTAGCGAAGGGAGACCCTGTTTGGTTCGCATTCCAGAGTTAGGTGGGCTATGGATTTCCAATTGACGGAGGTGATATCTTTCACACCATCAAGCCTTTACGCAAAAGGAAATTCAATTAGCGTGCCCTTGAGGTAACGCCTGTAACGTGTTTGTGTAGATGTTTGATAGAATATGCCCAGATTGTCTTACCTTTTTTTGTTCTTTTTTAATTAATTAGCTTCTTTATTTTACTGTAATATTGGGTGTCTTAGGATGATGTGATATTTCAAACATAAACTACTGATCACCGGTTTTGCTCACCAGGTCTTCGAAAGTGGCATATTTTGTGTCTGTAAAATCTTTCAAAAATGTTAAAACCCTTTATCATGGAAGTGATGAGTTATCACTTATGATTCTGATTCACCCTGCCCTTTGAAATGCAACTTTTCATTTCATTGTTGAATATGATCATTTTATTTATTGGCTACAATGAAACAACGAGTTATCTAGAACCCCGCCGCAACGCGGCGGGTGGTTCTACTAGTTAGAAAAAAAGGTTGAAACTATTGGCACACCAAAGGTGCTTATTTGCACACTTTAGGGTCTATATACGTTGCGTATAGGTTTATACGCAGCGTATAGGATTGCATAAAAATCAATGTCTGACTGAGTTCAGTTCTGGTCTGGCTGCTCCTATACGCTGCGTATAGATCTATACGCAACGTATACAAAGATACAAAAAGACAATATTTTATAGGGGAATTGGCCTGTAATAATCACACTTAGACCTTACCATTAATAATCCCACCTCAGAATATTCCCCCCACCAGTCTGACCTTTCACCTATTTTTCCTAGAATGGTCCCCCGTCCGTTAAGTTTTTTCCAAATTACAAACAGATTTTTAGGGCTTTTGATTAGAACGATGATACGAGTCCATTGATGTAAAACTTACTTCGAAATGGTGCTCCAAGTAACTTGATTTTGGTTAATTCGAAATTTAAACACCCGAATTGAAGCGTCGTTTTCATCGTTTGGAGCACCGTTTCGAGGCAAGTTTTACATCAATGGACTCGTATCGTCGTTCTAATCAAAAGCCCTAAAAATCTGTTTGTAATTTGGAAAAAAAGCTTAACTCCGTTAAGTTTTTTTAACGGGGGACCATGGTAGGAAAAATAGGTGAAAGGTGGGACTGGTGGGGGAAATATTCTGAGGTGAGATTATTAATGGCCAATAAGGTCTAGGTGTGATTATTACAGGCCAATTTCCCTATTTTATAAAGGTTTGAGGCTAAAAAAACAAATAGCTACCCTTTATATATGTTGTGTATAGGTCTATATGCAACGTATATAAAGGGTCAAAAAGACAACTTTACCCTTGTTTTGTGTTGTGTATAGCCCCCAATCCAGGGGTAAAATGGTCTTTTTTACTATACGAAGCTTATAACCCTATATGTGGCGTATATATGGGGCAGGTTTGGTTAAAAGACCATTTTACCCCTGGGTTGGGGGCTATACGCAGCCCAAACCAAGGGTAAAATTATCTTTTTGACCCTTTATATACGCTATGTATAGACCTATAGGCAGCGTATATAAAGGGTTTTTTTAGAAATATTTATACAATATTAATCGTTTTAGTAAAGTTTTATAAAATAAAACTTCTATTTTAAAGAAATAAAAAAGTAAGTATTTCTTACAAACTTTTTTATACAACATTAATTATTTTTATACGATAAATAATTAAATATCGTATCGTATAGGTGTAGTATAGGTCACGTATTGACCTCGTATAAGCCTATAAGTGTGATATCGTATCGTATAGTGTAGTATATATCCCGTATAGGTGTAGTATCGTATAGTATAAGTCCCGTATAAGCCTTGTATAGAACTATAGATGTAGCATCGTAGACATATACAAGACCTATAAGGAACCTATATGAGACTTATACTACACTATACGATACTATACGATACGATATAACACCCGTATAGGCCTATAGGTGTAGTATAGGTCTCGTATAGTACTATAGATGTGGTTTAGGTCCCGTGTAGGCCTATAGGCATATACAAGACCTATTGGAAACCTATACGAGACTTATACTATACACTATATGATACGATGCAATACAATACAATATGGTATGATACTATAGGATACTATACAACACCCATATAAGCCTATAGGTGTAGTATAGGTCCCGTCTAGGCCTATAGGCATATACAATACCTATAGGAGACTTATACTACACCTATAGGCCTACGCGGGAACTATACTACATCCATAGGCCTATACGAGACCTATAAGCCTATTGGAGACATATACAAGACTTATACTACACCATATGATACGATACTACACCTATAGGCCTATGCGAGACGATACTACACATATATGCCTATAAATGACTTATGTTACAATATACGATACGATAGGATACAATATTATATTACACGTATGGGCCTATACGAGATTTATACTACACTATATGATACCATACTACATCCATAGACCTATACAAGACCTATATTATACTATACTAGAATACTTAACAATATTTTTTACTTATCGATTTTTTAAAATTACTTATTATAAAAGTTTGCTAGAACGATAAATAATATATAACAATGTTTCATAAAAAAATTACCCTTTATATACGCTGCGTATAGACCTATACGCGCCGTGTATACGTGCGGCGTATATAAAGCTAGGGTTTGGTGTGCAGATATGCATTTTGGTGTGCAGATATGCATTTTGGTGTGCTAATATATACACCCAAAAAACACATAAAAAGAAAATTGAAGACGTGTAGCTGTAAGGTTATGCCACGTGGACCAACTAAGGTGAACCTCTGTTCACCGAAGTTGCAAAAAGTTAGTTGGTGTGGGTGTGGAGGGGTGGCATGGGCTTCCCCAAACCACCCTTTTCATTGACATGGAGGTGGTGGCATGGGATACTTGAAGCAGCGCCGGGCGAGGGAGGGTGTCGAGGTGGCAATGGTATTGGTTTTTGGATATAACTGTTGAACGACTATTAATTTAAAAAAATAGTTTTTTTTATTTAAAAAAATATTATTAATCTCTGTATAAATCAAGCCCTATCCAATAATTTATACCAAATCTCTTCTACCTTACTTTAAAATTTACAAAATTCTTTCTACTTTTGTAAAAAAACATGCATCCTCACAACCATTCATTTGACTCAAACAACCTGTATGACCCAGGCGAAATACTGAATACTAGTTCGCCTCAAAACCATCCTCTAAAAGGAATCGTGTTTCATTATTCTGTGTATATCAAATAATGGTTATTTGTTTATTGTATTTTGTTTGTTCATTATTGATTATAATCATTTTTTTATGTGTATATTTAATAGAATCATGTTTTGGAACTTTTGATACAATAATTAGATTGTTTGTTGTTTATCACATCCGATTATCAGTTTTCGTATGTTAGGTTTTATTTTTTGATCTTGATATTTATTTATTAACGTTGTGTGCTAATTGTGATAATGTTTGTTTTAATTTGATGTTTCATTCTAAACTGGTGGGGAACTCGCGCGTTACAATAGAGTCGATAATGTGGGCCGAGAACATAAGTCAAACCAAAAAAGGCTAAAAAATCATATATACGTTGTGTGTGTATGTATATAAATATAAATAAATAAATATATATATATATATATATATATATATATATATATATAGAAACGGGATTAGGAGAAAACGCTCAAAAGTGTGAGAACGGTGAGACCACATCCTGGCCCAACACGTGTCACGCGTCATAGAGAAAGGCGGAGGGGCTTTTTTGTCTTTTCATTCTTCTTTTATTTTCCCTACGCGGTATGATATTTTATGGCGTCTAAGTTTTTTTGGCGTGAATTGTATTTTTTAAACTTTTGGGCGTTGAATTAATTGTTTTTGTGTCACATATATAACTTTTTGGCGTTATAGCGTCTTTTGGTTAATTTTTTGGCGTTTTTGGCCTTTTGTATAAAAATGCACTACGAGTCATTAAAATTTGCATAAGATTACAGAAGACCAATTTTTTTGGCGTTTAGTGAATTTTTTGGCGTTTAATACCCCTTTTTTACAAGGTGCTTTGCCAGCAGCTGTTCTCCCAGTTTTCATACTACCGGCGTTTTGGTGTTTGTAGTTTTTGGCGTTTTATATAATAATGTATTTTATTTATAATAATGTATTTTATTTATATAACAAAACAACATATTACTTGATATCAAAACAATATAAAATGAAAACAAAAATAATACAAAATGGTAATCTATTTTTTCTTCCGAATCTTTAATGTCATCAGCCTCTTCTTTTCTTGAATTTGTTTTTGGCGTTTTGAAATACTTTAGCTAGATGCCAACTTTTCTTCATAAACCCCGTTTTTTTTAGTAGTAGCTGCTTAGTGGCAACCAGTATTTTGGTGTGATATTCTTGTTTGGTGGCATGTCATTAAAGATCAACTCTTGCTTGATGCTATTTGTAATAATGGAGTCCAAAATAGCATTTTATCCTTGTGTGGATCTGTTTATTCCATTTAAATAATCATCAAGAACATAACTTACATGATGGCATATCAATGTCATCAGTCTTTTTTTCTTGAATATTTGTCCATCTCATTCAGCAAAATATTATTGGGTTAACCCACACAGAAAAAGGATGCATTTCAGTGAAAGCTTTGCCATCTGTGGCGTTTTAAAGGGAGTGGTTTCTAGAGGATATGGCGTTTTTGTGTTTTTCTGGGTGTGTTTAATTTCATTGTGTATAGACCCTTCTCTTATAGGAGTTTTTTGATGCGTAGTTTAGGTGGGACTTTTTATTGTAATAAATGATAGTAATAAAGTAACTGTCTTTTCAGTTTCTGTTTTTTTTTTTTTTTTTTTTTTTGTATTTTCTGAGTTGATTAACTTTTATCATTTTTATAGGTTATTGACATACCATCTTCTAAGTTTGACATTTTTTTTTAAATGGCCTTATGCAGAACAACATGTCAAAATACAATAACGGAGTAAATAAAATTTTGAGCAAGAAAGATATTTTTTGTTATTTTTGGCGTTTTGTTAGGGTTAACCATTTTTTAGTATTTTTTTGGCGTTTTGCTAATAAAGATAGAAATATATCATTTAATTATCTTAAAAAAAAAAGATTACATTGAAGAAAAAAAAGATGAAAAAAAATTAAAATCCTTCGTCAGAAGGTACTTTATCTGAATAGTATCAATCAGTTGTGTCATCTTCTTCATCCTCGGAGTCTTCATCTTGATCTTCATCCATGTCATCATATTCACCTTCATCAGGTTCTTGTTCCTGAAGATTTTGAAGCCTCCACCTGAACATGTCTTGCATTAACCCCAATTTTGAGTCTATTTCTGGGTTGGTACAGGTGGCGTTATGCAATTCTTCCATGAAACCCAGTCGCTGCTTTGTCATGATGTTCTCTAGCCAGTAGACTTGTTGCTCTCCGCTGTCGTATGTAATCGTCACCATGTCTGTTTCATCATCAAAACGCCATGATGTCATGACAGGGTCTGGCTTCACATTTCCTTTGATTGGTCCAAATTTGCTGGTTAATGCTTTCATAAGCATATGCGTTTCATGACATTCGTTGTCTAGAGCGATGCCAATGGATAGGATTTGCCTCTGTATCTCTTCTTCCATCTTCAGAATAGCCCTGATCGTCTTAACATACACCCTCCTTCTGTTGTCAAAATGGATGACGTATCGCCTGATTCCCAGAGTGTATCTCCACGAAACCATTGTTGCCATTTTTGGCGTTTTGTTTAATTTGGCGTTTTTTTTTTGTTAAAGGTGTTTTTTTGCAGAAAATGGATAGATTGAAGTGATTAATGGAGCTTTGTTTTTACGTTTGTTTATATAATGATGTTTTTGGCACGTAATTTAGGAGGGAATTTCTTCTAATAAATGTTAATAACTGTAATTCAATTATTTGTGTTGTTTCATCTTCCTGTAATATTCAACGCGTTTTATTTTTTATTTTTGTTTTTAATGGCGTTTTTTTTTTGTTTGGCGTTTTATCATATTTGGTGTTTTGGATATGAGCGGTAAAAAGACCCTTTTACCCTTAATGAAGCGCGTCCCACATAATTATATTTGTGTTATTTACAAAAACGCCACCGCGCAATCTAGTCCATGGATTGTTTTGATCGGACGATCCATAAGCGTTCTCACCATTCTCACACTTTTCACCGTTTTCTCTAAATCCTGACCCTATATATATATATATATATATATATATATATATATATATAGGATTAGGTTCAAACGTGAACAAAATCCCAAGAGTGAACTGCGTGAACTGATCTGGGCCCTTGATTTTTATGATCTTGAGATTAAAGTGAGTGGCATGATGGTAATTATTTGGTTAGTTTTTTTTCATTTAATTAAATACAAAAAGGGTATATGTGTAATTTCAATCTTAAATTGATTGCATAAATCTCTCACAAATCAAGTAATCAATTATCCTCTTAAATTGATTGCATAAATCTCTCACAAATCAAATCAAGGATTAGGAAAGATGTAACTTAATTCAATTATTAAAATAATTATTTGTTTAAATGCGATGTACACATGTGTATTCTGATTTTGCCCTCTTTTTAATGCGATGTACACATGTGTATATCGTCTGTTTTTGTGATATCTCAGAATTTTTTTTGTATTGAATGTTGATGTACACCTGTGAATTACTGTACACATATGTACGATGCTGAGTACACATGTGTACTGTTCTATTTATATCCTAGTACACATGTGTATACCGTTGAAATATGAAGGTTACGTGGATCTTAAAAATCAAAATTCGAATTCTGGTGATGAAATCTGAAATAAAAATTAAAATTGAAATCTGGTGATTTGTTGTTTGTTTTGATAATTATCTTATTAATAAATAAACATAATGTGGATAATGAATTTAAATTAGGAAAGATGTAACTAAATTCAATTATTAAAATAATGATTTAAATCTAATTTTTTATATAATTACAATCCTACCCTTAACAACTAAAAAGGAAATCAAGGGTCCATATCTGTTCACGCAGTTCACTCTTGGGAGGTTGTTCACGCTGAAACCCTACCCTATATATATATATATATATATATATAAGCACTCGTGCTTCGTGGCTGCAACGCACAGGAAACACTTATGATAAACATTATATAGTATACTGCAAAAAAAAATTATCTAGTGGGAAACCCGCGTGTTGCGACGGAGTTGACAATTTACATCTAAATTTTTAACTAACTTCTCTAAAATTACAAAACACATTTTATGTTAAATTTGATTTATTTTGGTTCACTTGTTAGTCCTTTAGTCCAAATACACAAATACAATATAATGTATTTTTGCATATATGTTTTTATGAATGAGCTTATTTTTTATTATTTATAAATAATCTAATATATTGTATAGATTTATTAAACATAAATGTCATTGATCAAGTGAAGAGTGGTATGAATGGAAGAAAATGACAAAAAGTTAAGCATTTTAACTTGATTCTTCATATGCCATCTTAAAATTTGATGGCAATTTACTATTTTGTACATAGAAAATGTTTTATATAGTAATATAGATATGTTATTTTTGTACTTCAACAGACCAACTTATGATCATTCTAAATACTCTGTTGCTCTTTTTGTTAATAGGTTTATCAAAGTAGGGCAAACATGATTTGTCGTGAAGAATTTTGTTGGGAGTAAGCTATGAATAAATCGGGACTCATATGTCATCAGGTGCTAAGATTACATGAATTTTAATGGTATTAAGCTTGGTGATACTCTTTACTCAAAAATTAATAACCCTACTCAAGTCTTGGTTCCGTCTAAGGTTGATAAAAAAAGTTGCTTAGGTACAAAATTTGAATCCTAGGATGGTAAGTTATCAATGTTTTTGTATAATATAAACGAATGGTAGGTTGGTAACAAGTTTTGTTAACCTTAGGAGGAAATTTCTACCCACCCAATCACGATTTGTCATGTCATTTTCCCTCTCATTCATCACTCTTGCCCAAAAAACATATGGGGTGGTTTCCACTCATGCCAATTGCCATAGGGGTAAACTATTTTTTTTAAACTACTTAATTAATAAAAGTATAATACATTAAATAAAACCATTACATTAAATTAAAAATAAAAAAACATCACGTTAAATTAAAAATAAAAGAGTAAACTGCCATTTTGGTCCCTATGGTTTGGGCACTTTTGCCATTTTAGTCCAAATCTCAAACTTTTTAAATCTGGGTCCCTGTGGTTTTGTTTTTGTTGCCATTTTGGTCCAAAACTCAAATCAGGTCAGATTTATTAAAAAAAACCTTGCTATTTTGTCCTTTTCTGAAGGGCATTTTGGTCATTTTGCCACCCCCACCCCTCTCTCCTTTTCTTCTTTCACCCTCTGCATTTCTTCTTCACATGAAAACCTATAACAATAATCTCACCAAGCACAATCAAATTAACTATCATTTTTCTAGATTAACTACCTTTGGAATAATATGTTTTTTTTTTGTAATCCAACAACTGAGAAGCTCAATCAAAGCATACCCATCAGAATACGCCTTGAACAAATTCCACCTTTCAACTTCCAACAATTTGGGTGTAATAATTCCAAGGTGGTAATAAAAGAGGTCTGATTTTGTTGCACCTACATCGGATATTCGAAACACCCTCTTCATCTTTACACTGTTAAACCACCCACCTTCACATAGATTGCTGCCACAAATCTGAAATCGCAAGCTCTGATGTCAAATATGGGGGTTGCCACAGATCTGGCTCTCGTGAGGGTTTTATCAGGCTAGATCGGGGTTCATCTGAACCCACCGACAACAGATCTGGCCATAACGGTAATTTTTCCGGTGGGGGACTTATAAACTAAGAAACTTCCTTAACAACGAAGAAGCTCGCAGATTTTATCCAATTTGTAAACAGGGGTGACTTTATCTTCATTGGAAGTGGCGTCATCGATCATCTTTAACCTCCAGTAGGATTCCACTACTCTTCTGCTTTTATTCATGTCTCCGATCCGAAAATAGGAGAGTCAAACCCTAAATTAGCTGCAGAAGTCGAATGATTTTGATGATGGATTAGGGTTTAGGGGAAGATGAAGATGATATCTGCTTTTATAGGGTTGGTTAATAGGTTAGATGTTTTTATGTTGTTTGATTGAAGATGATGGTGATTTCTGTTGTTGAAGACGATGATGATTATATCGATGATGGTGACTTCTGTTGTTGAAGACGATGAACGAGATGGTTGCAGGTTGAACGGAGGTGATAAAGATGACCGGGGTTAAAGATCGGTGGTGATAAAGATGACCGGGAACAAGTTGCTGGTTGATGATGGTAAAACAGATATGAAGACGATGAAGATTTTAACAACGGAGGTGGTGATGATCTGCAGATAGAGAGAGAAGAGAGAGAGAGAGAGAGACAGGGTTTTTTTTAAATGACCATTTTTCCCCTTCAGAAAAGGACAAAATAGCAGGGTTTTTTTGAGAAATCTGACCTGTTTTGAGTTTTGGACCAAAATGGCAATAAAAACGAAACCACAGGGACTCAGATTTAAAAAGTTTGAGATTTGGACTAAAATGGCAAAAGTGCCCAAACCACAGGGACCAAAATGGCAGTTTACTCAAAATAAAATTAAAAAAATATTACATTAATTGAAAATACTTAAAATAAACTAGATTAAACCAACTAAAATTACTACTCTTCATCAGATTCCACCAATAGGTGGGGTAAATTAATTCTTCCGGGATGCTCAACGAGATCATGTTTTAGTCTCCAATGCGTATTTTCATCCATAAGCTCGTTTAACACACTGTTATTGAGAGCGTGCTCCACTGGAGGATCCCGAATGTGTACTGGTGCTATCGCGTTTCTGTCGTCTTTTAAAATCATGTTATGTAAAATAGTACACGTATACACCACATACCTATTTTTTTTTTCAAACTCCTGGCACGCATTGGCCGATTCATTACACCCCTTTTAACTTCAAAACACCAAAATCACGTTCCACGTCTTTTCTTGCGCCTCGTGTTGCTTTTTGAACTTTTTTTCGTCAAGTAGGAGAGAATATGGAAATGATTTGAAAAACACGGACCATGTAGGCTAGATTCCATCCACGAGATAGTAACCACGTTAAGTGGTTGTTAACATAAAATAGACATTTTAGGGCCGTTCCATTTCATTCAGTTTGAAATAATGGAGATTGCTGAAGCATATTGATGTTGTTTTGTGCACCTGGTGGACCGCAAAAAGCATACCAAACCCACAAATCTTTAGAGGCCACCGCTTCGAGCATAATTGTCACACCCCCAATTTCCACATGCGGAGTACTGCCGCGAGTCGTGTGACTGACCAGGATTAAGACACCAATCATATTGAACAATATAATAAAAATACCAATTTCATCATAACCAATACGATTAGTGACTAAAGTCCAAAGTTCATAATTTAAAAAGCAGTAATTAAAGTCAACAGCGGAAGCATAAGTTTGACAATTCAAAACAACAGTGTAAAAGTCCATAATTGTTATTTAAGAAAACCCAACAAGGGTTAATGCGACCACTACACTCCCCCGCTGCAAGCTCCTAAGCTATCACTTACCTGCATAGCATGCAGTAGGGTGTCAACATAAAGTTGGCGAGTTCACGGTTTAAATATTTCCAAAAACTTATGTTGTTAATTTACTCATTTATATCTTGCCATGGGGAGCTACCCCATATGTAAGCTACTAAACTTTGTAATACCGAATACTTTGCGACCTGTTGCTTCGTTGTTGCCGCGTTTGTCAATGTCTATCATCATTGACGGTTTGCCAAGGCCTATTAGTTCATGACCAATCCTCTCCAGGCATGGTATGAGGTTGGTGAAACCTAAATAGCACTATCAATTAATATCCCGTTTGCCAGACTCTAGCGACTAATCAGTATAGAAAGTGGGGACTTTGTGATAGAGTTTCGTTTAGTACACTTGTTCATGAAATATAAATAGTAATTAACCGTATTCCAAACCAGGAGTAGTAGGCAATCCCAAACCTGGGAAAGTGTTGTCCGTTCCATTCCCAACCACCGGGAATACATGCTTTTAGTAAAGTGTGTGAACTCACCTTTGTTTGGCTCAACAGGTAATTTAATTGTTTATAAACTTTGGTCAACCACGTCCTATTATGGTTACCAATATTAATTAGATTTGTATGCAAGTATTCCACGTATTTGCACACAGATCACACAAGTATCACGTAATTCAAGCATATAGATTTATTATAAGCCTAACAAATGAACAGTAACAATCCAAAGTGTATTATAAGTGTGTGGTCCATTATGTCATGTGGCCCAATATGAGAGTGTGCGGCCTGGTTACGAGAAGGGGTACATTAGTGAAGGTTGCTTTTCTGCTTTCATTGCTTTAGTTCCAAAAGGTCGTGATCAGGCAACACTAGCTGATTATCGGCCTATCAGTTTGGTGGGTGTTTTGAATAAGGTAATTTCCAATGTTTTGGTCTTTAGATTAAAAACCGTTATGCCGCTTTTAATTGCGTAGGAACAATCAGCGTTTTTGAGTGACCGCAACATTCTTGATGGTCCGTTGATTTTAAATGAGACTATCTCCTGGTTGAAGAGAACTAAATCTAAGGGGTTGTTCTTTAAAGTAGACATCGTAAAGCCTGTGACTCGCTTTGTTGGGATTTCTTAGATGATATGTTGGGGCAGATGAATTTTTCGGTGAAGTGGAGAGCTTGGGTTATGTCTATTGTGAAGAACGTGCGTGCCTCAGTTCTGGTAAATGGGTCACCAACTACTAGAAAAGAGGGCTTTTGTCATGAAAGTTTTGGTCACAAAACGGTAGCAATTTCCTTGTTGTCACCATTTTGCCACCAAAAACTTGGTGACAAAAACACCCGTGTCAATTGCCCTAATGCCACCAAATAGCCACCATTTTTTTTACTTTGCTACCAGATTTTTGCCACCGCTTCTTGTTTCCTACTGTCCGCCTTGTTTACTACCGAGTTGTGACGGATTTTTTGCCACCGTTTGATTTTGCCACCATTTTTCATTGAAAATCGGTGGCATTTAACACACTTATTGAATTATTTGCTACCATTTTGTGATTACTTGATTTTTTTTCATAAAAATTACATATCAATAAAATTACAAAATTATATAAAAAAGTCTAATAAGTTCACGAAAACCCAAAATTATTGTGTTTTAAGCGATTATGTGTTTCGAATATGATAACTACGGGTTTTTATGATTTTTTAGGTTAAACACGTAATATGGTGAAGTTAGAGTGTTTAGAGGTGAAATGGAACGAGCAAGGATGATGAGCAAGATATATCACATCGTTTGGAAGCTTATGATTGCAAGGTAGCATATTTGGTTTTGAGCGAAATATATACTAGCACATTACACGCTAGTCTTGATAAAACCGAGAGGAGTGAGTATTGTGAGGGGCGTGTGGTATGTGTGTAGTATCATAAGCATATTAGTTTTAGTTAGGCAAGTCTTAAAGTGTTTTAAAGATGTATTATCTAACTGTTAGATTGTCAATCTCGATTGTGTCAGTCTATGGGACCGGTATGATATGGGATCTTAACTTGCTAATTCAGTAAGGGATTCAATGGTGATGTGTTAATAAGGTGAGTAATGTTGTAATGGTTGCTTGAGGACAATCAAAGTTAAGTGTGGGGATGTGATGGAGGGTGTGAAACCCAAGTGTTAGCGTGCTTATCTTGCGTGTCTTATTATGTTTTAAGCGATTACGTGTTTCGAATATGATAACTACGGGTTTTTATGATTTTTCAGGTTAAACACGTAATATGGCGAAGTGAGTGTTTAGAGGTGAAATGGAACGAGCAAGGATGATGAGCAAGATATATCACATCGTTTGGAAGTTGTTCGGGTCAAAAAGGTTGACCGAATATACAAAATATGCATAAAAATGAAGTACAGGGACCAAATTGGCATTTGTTGAAAGTAAAGGTTGAAGAGAAAAGGAGATCTGACTCGCGACCGTAGCTTACGGTTACAAAACCGTAGCTTACGGGTTACTATGTCCGGCGAAGGAATGAACAGAAATTGCAAACCGTAGCTTACGGTTCATCAACCGTAGGTTACGGTTGGGTCAGACTTGTGATCAGAAACAGAGAACCGTAGCTTACGGTTTGAAATCGTAAGTTACGATGCATGAATTCAGCGCACATTTATTGTTTGTGGAAATGCAATTAAAGGGTTTTAGAATATAAACCTAAGGAGACATCACATACACATAGATAATTGGGCAGTTTTTAGTAACATGCAGCCATATTGAGAGAGACCTTGGGGGACGGCCCATGCGAGGCACATGTGGGCTTGAGGAATATAATCATCACATTGGCCATATTCATTCACGCAGACTTCTAAGGTGGAAGATTTAAATTGATTTTCAATAACATCACAAGGAGTCACGTGGACTTCTTACATGCAGCAAAGGATTTTGATGGAAAGGGGGCCCATCACACGTGAAAGGGACTTCTGAGAACATCATCATTGCACATTTAGAAAGGCTTGGTCTATTCGCACACGGCCTTTGTCTTTTTGCACACTCAAAGCGCCCCGCTTTGGCCATAGCGGGGCGCTTTGGCCAAAGCGGGGCGCTTTGAGTGTGCAAAAAGACAAAAAGCGTTGGCTGGAATTTGTGTTGTTTTTTTTTTAAATAGGTGGGATGTGGGTTAGTTTGGTAGTGTTTTTTGGAGGAAAAAATTGTATTTGAGTTTTATAATACGTTGTTTTATAATTACGTTTTTTACGTCATTATTTTTATAGAACGTATATAATATAAGTGCGTCTTTATAAACTGTTAACCTAGTTTATTTTGTTAAATTAAATGAACACGTTAAATAAATTGTACAGAAAACCATAAGAATTAAACGTAAACAATCCAAAACCAACGTGATGTAAATAGAAGATTAACTGCAATATATATATATATATATATATCAGTTTGTACATACAAAACAAAACGGTACAACTGACTGCATAATACATAACAAAACACTATACAAACAAACTAAGATACTAATCCTCGTGCGGTGGGGACGGTGGGAGGGGAAGTGGAGGCAACCCAGCGCGCTCTCGTAGAGAAACGAGCGTCTCGATGATCCAGTCCTGGCATGCGGCCTGGCGTCTGAGGCGCCGGTCGAAGTCCCGAGCCACCTCACGCGCTACCGGAGGCAGGTCAGCGTAAACGTGCTGCGGGTACTGTGGCGGCTCAGGAGCTGGCTGAACTGGTGGTACCGGGATCTCCTCGATATGCTCCTCCTGAGCCGGATCCTCTAATACAGGCTGAGCCTGAGGCTCAGGCTCAGGCTGAGCCTGAGCCTCAGCATGAGCCTCAGCCTGAGGCTGGCCCGGGAACTCATCGAGTCCCAGAGCCTGTAGCAGAGCCTGCCGAGCGGCCGCCTGAACACCAAGAGGGGCCAACACTCCAGGCCTCACCTCAATAACAACCGGGATGACCTCCGGCACTGGCTCCGGCTGCCAAATCAGCCCGTTTCCACCCCTAAACCTCAGACCAACATCAAAGCGACGGGTGATCTGCATGCTAGAAACTGACGCGCGGCCCAACCTGGTAGACGGGACCGGATCGGACAGCACCGGATCTCCCTCGGGCACGATCCCGAGCGAGCGTGCGATGGCGGTGATGAATGAGCCAGTGTGCACCCACCCGCGGAGCTGCCGGTGGTATGCTGTGGCAAAGTAATCTGCCAGGCAGGCTGCTAGATCGCAGGGCTGGTGGCGCAGTAAGCAGTATAGAAAATAAAGGTCACTGAGGTTGACCTTCTCCCTGCTGGCACCCCGCGGCACGATAGTTGCCGCGATAACATGCTGCAGGTATCGGAACAAGGGGTCTCTAATGGTGGTGGCCTTTTGGCAGGATCTCCCAAAGGGAACCCTGGAAATGGACCTCCAGAAACTGATAAGCGTCTGCCTGTCCATCATCGTAACCGCCTGCGTATATAAATCAGTATCAAGCTCGGCCTCTGTGTACAAACCTGTATAAACAAATAATATTAAATAAACAAATAACATTAAATAAACAAATAACATTAAATAAACAAAACAAATAACATTAAATAAACAAATGATATTAAATATAAAATAATAAATAATATTATTTAAACAAACCTGTATGGACAACAAACTGCCGCACACTCATCCGAAACTCCTGACCGGCAAGACGGAATGTAACCTCGTAGACTGGAAAATCCGGGTCCTCCACGTAATCCGCCGGATGCGGCGCGTATGTAAACGTGGAAAGAAACTCCCACGTAAGCTCAGGGTACGAGTCCTCCATCGCTAACTCAAATAGGCGCGACCAAGGAGTATCTAGTCCAACTATGTCACGCGCCCGCGCGGCCTCTCCCACGGTCTCCAACAGGCCCCAGTCTATCCCTACATGCTCCCCAATGGGGATGGCGCGCAACCTCGCGCATCTCCCCCTCGCCCGTGACCCCGGCGGAAACTGCAGGTACGGACATGTCGGCTCTTCCTGCTCTCCCTCATCTCCCTCAGCCTCCATATGCTCAATCTCGTCATCGGAGGAATCCATCCCTGCACGTTGATAAGATAATATTAAATATAAAATAATAAACAAATAATATTAAATATAAAATAATAAACAAATAATATTAAATATAATTTAAATAATAAACAAATAATAATAATAAACAATTTATATTAAACAAATAATAAAAAAAAATAAACTTGAACCAAAGCGCCGCGCTTTGGCCTTGGCGCGGCGTTTTGGTTCTTCATTTTGAAGAACAGATCCAGCAATGGATCAAATCCGGCCCAATCAAAACAATATCAAACATCTACATTTAACCAAAACGATTAAGGGTGTTCGATCTTACCTTTTAGCGGTCGAAAGATTGAAAACGAAGATATCCGGAGATCAGTGTGTGTAATCGCACCTTTTGTGTGTGTTTTGTGTTTTGTGTTGAAATGGGGGAGAAGCTGCCTCGCTTCAGGTATAACGATGGACCGAAGCGCCCCGCTATGGCCAAAGCGGGGCGCTTCTGTTCTTATTTAAGGGCAAAGCGCTCCGCTTTGGACATAGCGGGGCGCTTTGGGCCTTTTTAAAATTTTTTAAAATTGTTTTTAATTCACAAACGCGTCGATAATAGTCTAAATTTTACATTTTTTTCCATTATACATCATTTTTTATTATATATGGACTATACTGCAAGTTCCGGATCAAATCGGTTACGTGTGATGTCTTATTCCGTTATATCGTATCATTTTGGTTTGAAAGCACAAGTACTCCTGTGAGAGGTGTTATGTGTATCAGCCGCCTACCGCACATGAACATGACGTATTTTTTCATTAATTGTAGTATTATGATGTCTATGGTCATTTTGGGTCGTACAAGTGCGTATTGAATCTGATTGGGTCGTGTCGGTGACATTCGGTTTTTAACGTGATGTAACGCATATAATGAACAAACACAAACGAGATTATTATTAAACACATTTAACCTACATCGTGAACATGTGGGGTTACATTAAGGTCAGGGGCACGATACGTAAGCATTTCGTACGTGTTGATTTGATCCCTGTATAATGTATGCCAGGCTGCTGCGCGCTCTGTTCTGTGTGCTGTCCAGAGTGGGTTTGGGGGAGGCATTGGATAACAACCTCCAAGCTCTACATGTATGAAATGCCCATGGTCGACGAACACAACCGCAACCACCAGGTGAGGTTCCTCAGCTTTGTTTGGCCCGCCCAGCAGAGGGAAAATTGTACAGCTCCCACGCATGTCGAAGGTGTGAACAATCACACCGTATCGTTGGGCAATAAGAAACCCCGTCTCAGGCATCGTCATGTAATTTTCGATATCTGCTCGTCCCACCCCCTTGAAATTGATCCGTCTAAGCAGCGCATCATAATGTCCTATGTTTTCCGGATCGAAAAACTGCCTCCAAAGCGATTCGTTCGTACGTAACTCCTTTATAAGTTGTTTCCGGATCATCAAATATGAATTTTGTTTCACTCCTAACCCAACAGCCACCGATCGAAACCCACAATGACCATCTGGTTTCACGTCCTTTATTCTAACGATGTATGGATGGATCACTTCGGGAATCTGAGATGCGTAGTTGCGGATCGCTATATCCGTCTTAGGACCGAGCTTGATCATCGGGAAATCAGGGTGCAGGTTGATCGGTTTGGTATTCTTTTGTCTTCTAGAATCTTCGAGTGATATGTACGAGCTGTGACGGGGAAGATCATCTGAGGCCTCGACCCAAGTTTCTTCCGACGGAATGTACGAGCTTTTTCTAGCGGCTTCAACCTTTCTTTCTTCCTGCGTTTTCAATGTTGGGCGACCATGAGTTTTCTTCAGAACAGCAGGAGGTTTTTTGTTATTGTTCCCTGGATTGAGGATTTGCTGAAACTTTTCAAAGAAGCTCCTTTTCACTTGAGGGGGTGTTGGATCGATCTTTTGTTTCAATTTTTCAAATTCCGCGTCTACATCGATATCCTTTATGTTTTTCTTTGCAGGCTTGAAGTTAAGCTTCTTCCAGAACACGTCTATGTGTGTGATCCGGAGTTGCTGACCTGTGGATGAAAACAAATTAGGTGGCAGAATCATAACGAGAAAGGTCAAAGATATTAATTACCTTTATTTTCCAACTTTTCCAAACGACAGGCACATGGCAAACCACAGCTGGTAAAAAGTTGGCAACCACAGCTTGCACCGTAGGCTCTCAACCCGTCTTCCTTACGTTTTAGTTCCCTACTCAAAAGCTCAATCGCATATATTGAAACCTTTCTGAGAATATATGCAAGCATGGGCTGCTTCTTGTGGTGCGTCATCACTTTTCGGAGGCTTGTTTCAAAGCTTGTACTAATCTCGGTGTATTGTCTATCAACAACATGATCAACATACAGTACAAGTTTATCCAGTGTGTTGCGATGACTTGGAAAGTGACTTTTTAGTGTTGCATGCATGCCCTCAACCCTGTTGGTCGTAGTTTGGTGAAAGTTGATAGTTTTGTTAATCCAGCATGATACAAACTTTTCACGGTACGGATCCAACCAGGATTTCTTCATATAATCAAAAACCTCTAAAATTAAAAAAAACGTAAATAGTCAGTTTTTGTTATTATATAAAATTTGAACATAATTATGTAAGAAATACCTACGTTCACGGTCATCTTCTTTCAGTTGTGCTTCAAGGTTTTCCAAGTTATACCTGTATATTTCCTCGGTCGTAGACTCGCACAATAACCAAAAACTACGTACGAATTCTTTCCAATCCTTGTCAGAGAATTTCTTTTTGTTGTTCTTATTAATATTTTGTTGAATATGGAACCGACAAAGATACTTATGCGCTTTTGGAAAAACTTGTTCACACGCGTTCATCAGCGCAAAATCCCTGTCTGTTAAAATCACGCGCGGTTCCATACATCCTACCAGCATAGACTTGATCCTCTGCAACACCCATAGGTAGTTCTCTGACTTCTCAGCGGAAATTACCGCACAAGCAGCCGTAAACGATTTGTTTGTCGACGTCATGCCTACGACCTGAACAAATGGCAGGTTGTACATGTTCGTTTTGTAGGTGGCGTCAATAATTAGCACATGCGGGAAGGCACACCACATATTGAATGATCTTTCGTGAACAAAGAAGACATCTTCAACTTCGTTTGATATCTCATTCGTGCGCATGTAATAAGTGTAATTTTTTTCGAGAAGAATGCTTTCAAGTTTTTGCATCGGAGAGTTACTGACATTTTTTTCGGCGTTGATCTTCTGAACAGCGTTGTGTATATCTTTCGGAATAAGCTTTCTAGCCGGATTGTTTTTTGTCAGCGTTCGCCAGATACTTTGGTTGGGAATGTCTTGCTCTGCCAGCTCCTTAACCAGTTTTGTATCCTCCGAAGAAAGCCTTCTCGCATACGCGTGACCCTCTAAGTTTTCAATAGGAGTGTGGTTATGCTTCGCCTTCGTCACCTCGATCCTCCAAACACTTCCGGATGATTCCGAAAACCCGATCATCTCGAACGGGCAGCCTATTTTCTTGCTACCCGTTTTCCTCTGTGTAGCTATACTCTTATGCTCCCCACCAAAAGTACATTGAAACCAAATCTTGTAATTCTCTCCTCTTTTATTCGACCTCTTAGTCACAATGAGGTAACCGTTGTCTTTTGCCGTGTCTTGTACCCAACGCACCAACTCTTTACGTGACGAAAAGGTCTGCGTCGTATCAAACGAAAACGTAACCGGGTAACAGCCTTCCTCGTCAACAGACACATCCCCCGGCTCACCATCGTCACCGAGGTCCGAATATACTTGATGTTCAAAGTTGTGCTCGCCACCGTAACCGAAATTCGAATAACCTTGTAAGCTCTGTTGACAACCGTAACTGTCGTTTGGACCACACTCCTGCTGTACAAAGCTGTACTCGCCACCGTAACCGAAATTCGAATAACCTTGTTGTGCGTAAGGGTCCTCCACAGGGGTATTCAAATCCAGCGTCACCGTGTTATCACGATAATGAATGCCAGATACAACCTCTGCCTCCCTCAAGTTGGACGAGACCGGTTTCTCATACGAGTCAGAAATAGCGGTCCCCTCGTAAGAATCAGGAACAACTGTCTCGTCAGAATATTGACCGAAAATATAGTTGTTTAACCACGACATCGTTTTTTGTAAACAACAAACAACAAAACACTCGAATACCCACGTATGTTTGTAAACAACGTGAAGAAGAAGAAGACCGAGCTTTGGAGCTTTGAAGCAGAACCTCAATCAGTAGTTTGCTTTTTAAAAGTGAAAATTTGGGTCGAAGCGCCGCGCTATGGCCAAAGCGCGGCGCTTAGGGTTAACGACAAAACATCATAATCAGCTTTATGTCTGTCAAACAGTATCGAATGTTTCAAACGTCAATCGAAGCACGTTTTGTCGATCGAAGCGCCGCGCTTTGGCCATAGCGCGGCGCTTTGGGGTGTGAAAATAATTTTGGGCGTGTGCAGCTAGCATGACCCTTCTACCTTTAGAAAAGGGAGGAGGCCTATCACAAATCAATTCATCATCCATATTGACGGCAGCATACATATAACTTTGGACAATAGTGGGCCGCCATATTCATAAGAGGAGACTTTGGGATTTCTTTATGCACATGGGCCGACTTCTTTGATTGGGCCGCCACACAATTAAACATCACGTGGACTAGATGGTTTTCAACAACATCATCACCTCATTATTTGGGGGAATGATTGGCAGCATCTATTAGAGGTTGGGCAGCCGTATAACAATTTTGAAAGCCTGAATTCATCAACACAAAACATCAGGCGATCATCGATCATCACTAATCCGCACAGTACCGAATCGATCATGAGTTCAACTTTCTACCAAGCTTTGGAAGATCGGACGAGTAACATGAGCGGCTAAATCTCTCGTGGACACTTCGGGTGAATGATTCTTGTGAGACACTTTTAATTATAGTTTCTGTTTTGTATTGAGATTTAGATTTGTAGTCGGGTGACAGCCGACTATTTACATGATTATATTATTTGTGTGATAGACAAATCATGAGTGACAGTGAGAGTTATAATTATTTTTTGAATCCAACTATGCTTTTGTTGATTGAATGATTTCTATGTATGTTTGTTTTAATATTTATCTAATAAATTATTATTAAGATTTTGAACTGCATAGGTAATTGGTAGATGTGACAGATTTACTATTTAATCAACAGCAACCAATAAAATCAGAACTAGGTTATTAGTAATTACAGAATCAAAATCCCGGAGTGACCACGTTTTTTCTATCATTGTTTTTACAATCTCAAAGTTATTGTTTATAGTTTTCTAGCAAGTTCTCAAAGTAATTCAAATATTTACAAACAAATAATAATTAGCATTAACCACAGACTCCTCTGGATTCGATACCCTGCTTACCCTAGCTACCTAGGTTAATTAGGTTTTTGCATGTCCAAAATGACAGACTTCAATTATATAAAACATCTATGTTTGAAAAGCATATAAAACATTGGAATAGAAATGTCAATTAAAACATCAAATAACTAAAATTATCCTAATATGATAAACATCTAAACATTCAAAACCAAGTGTTTATAGCCTATATTTGAATTGTACTTGTTAAAACAACTTCAATTGTGACATCCTATCGAGCATAGCATCTTTATTCACCTTTATCTTTTTTTCTTTTTGAGCCAACCACCCCACGATGATTCCAATTAATCTTTATTTTTCTTCATCCTTTTCCTTACGAGCCCCACGATAACTAAGTTCATCTTTTCAATCTACAAAACAACCAATGAATTGAATCAAGAAGTCAGAATTGACGAAAACTAATAACGGGTCAAGTTGGTTGCAAAGATAACAATATCCAATTTTGAGCTACAATTCAAGTGCTAGAAGCCCAAAAGCATGTTTCATTATGTTTACAAATAAAGAATGAAATTCTACTTAATTTCAAAAACGAATTTTTATATTAAAAACCCGTAGGGAAGGTGTGATCAACTCAATAAGAAATTCCTAAAATTCTCACTAAATTAAAAGCATCAAACATTACAATAAAAAAAATAAACATCACAAACCAAACAAACACAAAGTAGGGGGAAACGATACAAATGCACACAAATTACTAATGTATGTGATTCCACATATGCCAAAATCCCAATATAATTCTATCTCACCTTTCTTTTTCTTCGTCCGTTTAAGTTTTCAATCTATAAGACAACCAATGCATAGAAACAAGTAAGAACTAAAGAAAAATGATAATGGGTCAAGTTAGTTGAGTTGATCAAATTACTTTTCATCTTTGTGACCAAATTACTAATGTATGTGATTCCGTTAGAATCACTTTACAACAAGCTAGGAGCACTTTTGATTGAACATTTACCAACAATATAATCAGAAAATACAACTGAACAGAATCACAGAGCAGCCCAAACTAGTCAGAAGAAACCTAAACAACATTAGTATAGACTCATATATAAATAGGTATTTTAAATACTAGTTTTTATATTTTAATAATTTATAGTTCTTGAAAGGAACAAACATACCTTATGGTCTTGTTTGTCATGTATACACGGTTCACTAACATTGCCTAACCCATAAACTTGAAATTAATATCAGCAGCAGGGTAAAAAGCACATGATGTACTTACAAATATGCATATAGATACTGATTAAAACCTAACAAACACATGAACTATAAAAAGATTACATAAAAAAAATATAAGATCTAACATCATACAGATAAAACTTTATTCAAAAGATCAACAATTCTACACCGAACTTAAAACCTCAGATGGCATTTTTGAAAATTTTCCTTCAAGAAAAGTTTTAATTCCTTTATTTCTTATTCGACGAACCTAGCTCCCCTACCCGATCACACACATAATCCTTAACCTCGGCCATAAACGGCTTACACCTAATATACTTTTGCCGTATACACAACACAACTATATGCTTAGCCGCAAACATCTTCAACTTACTCGGCACATCTTTCACAGAAACCTCAAAGCTTTCTATATACTCTAACCTCTGCCTTTTTACCCACCCCAAAACCGACACGCCGCCACACAAGCCCTAAATAAGACTCAGGAATCCCATAAAATTTAGCACCTACAGTCCAAACTTGCTTAATCCTCTCTAAAGTTTCTTTCAACCCTAAATGCTTCAAATTAGCATCATCCCCATGAAAACTCATCACTATATCTTGCCACTGACTAGTATGTGAAACAAACTTTTTATTCAAATTACTCTTACAGCAAAGGAATCTATTACTATTTTGACTAACGTTGACTGTCACTTTATCCTTAATTCTTTTTCATGCAGTCACATAAGCCATTTCTTCATTTCTATCTTTCCACACATAATCCTAACAAAAACATGATAAACAATATTCTAACTTCAAACAGTGTATACAAAGCTCAGATTCAACAATAATTTGAGATTAAAGGATAGAAAACTGACCAAAAATGGTGTTGGTAGGGTTCATGGCGACCTGATTCATAGCGGCGTCATCGATCAACCTCTCAGAAATAGAATTGGTATAAGTAATGTACAGTGAAGAAATCAAGCAGCTCCGGTGCTAGTTGTTTGCTCATCTCACGAAATTTCAACTTCCGAAACCCGAAAAAAAAAGAATCAGAATGTAAAGACCGCAATTCGATGAACAAAATCACGCACTTAAGAAGAAAAGATAAGAATTGATTAGATTTACCATGAAAAACGTTTGATCAGAACTCACTAACGTTTAGTATCATCGGATTTAGAAAACTCGGTGGCGAAGGTTAACGGATCGTTAGGGCGGTCACTAGAAACGAATCTAGGGTTCCGGTACGAAAGATAGGGATAGTAATAGACCTACCGTCGTCGTTGTCGTGGATGAGATGCGTAACTAAAATATATCTGTTAATGGTTCGCCGGACGTTAATGGAACCTTTGGCGGCGGTGGAGTGGAAGTATCGAAACCACCGTGCCAGAAAAGTGAAGGTGGGCCTGTGGTTAGTGGAGAAAGAGATGACTGGAGAGTAAAATTGGGGAGATAATTTTAGGGTCCTAATTATGGGGAAACATCCACTAAAAAGTGAATTTTGCCTAAGTAGCATAAGAAGGAATCTTAACCATTCCTTTTTTAAATCAATGGTTAAGATGAAAGGGTAGGAGAAAGGAGGAGTGCAAGGGTATCTTGGGAAAATCCTATTTATGGACTTTCTCTCTCCACATGCAAGTCACATGCATATTCCACTCTCATTTTTAAACGTTCATAACTTTTTTATACGACATTATTTTTTCTTAAAAATTTCACCGTAAAATCGAGCGTTTTTTTATCTTTAATTTGAGTACCATATTGCTATATAAAATATGAAGACTAAAAAACTCACTTAATTGTGTTGTATTTCTATGTTATATAACATTTTTTTTGCTGAATTTTTTTGTCTTAAATTTTTTTTTCTCAATTTTTTTGTGCTAGATTTTTTTGTACTACATTTTTTGCTAAATTTTTTCGTGCTATATTTCTTTGTACTAGATTTTTTTGTGCTATATTTTTTTGTACTACATTTTTTGTGCTAGATTTTTTGTGCTAGATTTTTTTTGTACTAGATTTTTTTTTGTTTATATTTTTTAAAAACAAAAGGGGTGTCACATGTCCTTTTCACTCCTATTTATAAGGACCAAAATGCCCTTCATTCCTACTTATTAGGAGTGCCACATGTCATCATCACAATCCTTCTTAGGCTACTTAGGCAAAATCCACTTTTTAGTGGATCCTTCTCCCCTAATAATATTAACACATGGCAAAATCTTATTTACACATGGTGTATACGGGCCGTATAATGTTATACGGCCCGTATAGAATTTAAAAAACTAACAAAGTCTGTGCCAGCAGAGTTTAACAAAGTCTGTGTCAGCAAACTTTGTCAGTTTTTTTAATTCCATACGGGCCGTATAACAGTATACGGCCCGTATACACCATGTGTAAATAATTTGCCTGGTCGTATACAATGTATACGAACGATGTATACGGCCCGTATACTGTTATACGGCCCGTATTCTTCCAAAATTAGATTTTTCTCATAGGATTTAAGGTGTCAATCACACGAGACATTTTACAGTCGTGAGGTGGTCAAACCTTTCTAAAAGTAGAAAAAAATAAAACATTAACAAGTAACAAAGATTGAAGAACAAAAAAACGTGTCGTATGACTGTAATAAAACGGAAGCTATCAACGCGGGGTTACGGGCATGGTATTATTCTTTATTTAATATTTACAGAATAAAAGGAAGGGTGAGGCATTTGATGATAGTTGTAAGAAACGTTGAAATCAAGTGTCCCGTATACAACCACTTGTTTTAAAAAGGGATGTAATGCAATGATAATGCAATGATTCCTCTAAATTGAATAGACAAACACTTGCTTCATAGGACTTACTTGAATCGTCTCGAAAGTACTGAACAACTGAAATAACAGCTTCGGTTTCATCAGCCTGTACCGAAGAAACCAAATTCGAAACAATGAGTCTGAGTCCATTGTTGTTCGTGAATGTTGCGAATCATCATAGAAGACGTGTCGGGTTCTTCTGCTAGTGGTCGGGCTTTCAATGCTCACACAGGGTGATAAACAACGCTGATTTGAACACAAACCAACTGCTTTGTCTTGAGTCGTCGGGAAAACTTTTCCTCAGGGGAGGGTGAGTAGTATTAGTCTGAGTCCATTATGGTTCGTGAATGTTTCGAATCATCATAGAAGACGTGTCGGGTTCTTTTGCTAGTTATTCGGAATGTTTCGAATCATCATTAAAATTAACAATGCGGTCTTGATTGAAAAGACGTAATTGCAAGACTGTTTGTCGGGCTTCCAATGCTCACACATGGTGAAAAACAACCCTTGATGTTGAAACCGGTTTTACCTCATGAAAAGGAAAGAAACAAATTTTTTTAGAGAAGCGTTGGGATTCATGGGTTTATGAGTCAAAGTTAACATTCAGACTCAGATTCAGAAAGCAGATGATTTTGTACTTGGTTTATTCTCTTTAATCGAATAGAACGATCCTTGTTTTGTCACGTACATGCGTTTAATTCCCAACATCCTTGTTTTGTCACGTACATTTCGTAAGAAACTTTTTGTGCACTGAACCTTCAGTTGTGTACGCAAATTCACCCCCGGTTTCTACAGCACAAGCACATACACCGGTTTCCAAGTAGGGTTTAGAATGTTTGAAGGAAATGTTGGTTCAATACCAACTCATCTTTAGTAGTGTTTGTTTGAGAACCTAATTCAGATAAATGGTTGCTGATGTTTTTCACTATCAGGATTTTGTTGGTTTGTTTCCAGGTAGGGTTTAGAATGTTTGAAGAATTCTTGGTTCAATACCAACTCTTCTTTAGTAGTGTTTGTGTCACACCCCGATATTTCCACGTATTACCGGTGGGCCCGGTGGGGAGTATCCTGACGTAGTTGATATCATCATAGTCAAACAACACAATTTAAATGCACAGCGGAATCAAAAGATGAATCACATTACAAACTGAATAAATAGTAATATCAAAGTATTACAAACGGACTGTAAAGGATCAACAGGCGGATCAAAAGATAAAAAGATCATTGTTCAACAGACTTTAGGCATCTATAACTTGCAAGATTCCCTATTTACGCCTTGAGCTCCCAGCCAATTACGTATAGTACCTGTCACTTAATCTTTTTGGAAAATACGTCAGTTTGCACTGGTAAATACAATTAACTGACTAATTTTGAAAATGTTTTAGAAAATTGATTTGAATGCTCAAGGCACAAAAATTCTTTTATAACTTGGGACAATTATATAAAAATAATCTTGTATACAGATTTACATGTTCTTTATACATTTAGGGCTCGATGTTAGAAACCGAGTCAAGATTAACAGACACACCACAAGTATAGGCCCACAAGAGAGTGAGATACCGTTTCCCTATGCAACTTTCAGGTGTATGCCTACACCCCGTGCATAAGACGTGGCCATTTTTATTTTATAATGATGCCAAGGATATCCGTGACATGGTCATTAACCCCTAAAGGCCTTTATTTCAAACAAGACATATTAAAACGGGTTACCTCAATAATTTAATCACAATACGATTAAACATTCAATACCCGAGCAAGAGGTATTATTATAATACCGTATCCCAAGCCCGTATAGGGAAAATAAGTTAAAAGTATTTACTTGAGCTTAAAATGCAATTTATACTCAGCCGTATATCCTAATTAGCAAGCACAAGTACCTCTACTGGGGCTCTTAATCTGGAACGAAGGTTTTTATTAACCTATTAGATTCCTAACGGGTCTTGTTTAAGTCGTAACTTAGACCGGTTAGTTTTAAGGAAAGGTTTACGGTTCAAACGCAAGATTAAGTGCAGACCGGATTAGAATGTGATTTAGACCCGACAAGTTTGAAGACTTGTATAATATGGGTAAACTAAACACATTCAGGATTTTGAGGCAAAAATGAAAAGGTTTGACCCGTTTCGGTCAATTTATGCAAACTAGTTACATAAACCGAACCGAACGCGAAATATGCTTAACGGGTAACCATAAGAGTCATATACATGTTTCCTACGTTAATATGCCTTAAATATGTTGTGATATCAGTAAGATACCTTCCATTATGCCCAATTTGGATTTAAACTCAAATTATGCCCCGTAGGGGTATTTTGGTCATTTTAAAGCTTATAAAAGAGTTTAAATATAAATATGAGTTTCAAGTCTGATATATTCAGTAAAAATACTTATTTTTATAAGTCATAACAATAGGGTATGGCATACATGTGAAATTTACCTTTTCTAACCAAACTATGCACCGCAGGGGCATTTTGGTAATTTCACATAAGCTTTAAAGGTCAAAATTTGAAATCTGAGTTTAAAAATTTTGCTTACTGTTAAAATATAAAAATTTGCTTAAAACATCAGCAGGTATTATGTCTTATATGAGAAAAATGGTTTTAATACATACTATGCGTTTTAAACGCGTAAAAAGACGGTTTTAAGCGATTTCCGGGTTTTTAAAGAAAAGCTGACATTTTTATCATTCCAGAAGACTCAAAATATTTTATTTATTATATAAAATCAGTAGCAAAAGGTTTGGTATCAAAATATTATGTAAAACTCTTTTTATAGGCCAAAAGGGCAAAACCGACAATTACCGAATCAAAGCTATAACCCTATGTTATGCTCAGCCTAAAAATAAATAAAAATCTTCAAAAATCCCAAAATATTATTTTACATCATTAGGTAAAAAGTTTGGTATCAAAATTTGGGTTTAGATAGGCTTTATGCTAATTATGCCGTTTAATTAATAAAAAGCTTTCTAATTACGCTATTGAGCATAACTCTTAATCTAGACCTCAAACTGATGTGAAAATTTAGGACATGTTTGTAAATCAGTAATAAAGATTATTGTCCTCTCACATTTTCAAAATTCTTGTTTTAAGGTCAAAAGGGCATTATGGTCAATATTTAGGCATATAACGGAAACATGTACATGAATCGAATAACTAATGAACCAAGTTGTATAACCTCAGAGGGTTACACTAATCTATAACCTGATCCTAATAGAGCTCTAAGGCAATTCTAAAATATGCTACATTGGGTCAGAACTGAAAGTCAAAGCAAAAGTCTACTTTTGCGACTTTCGGTTCCGAACCTAGCTTAAACAGAAAATTGTCGGGTTGAACATTTTTAGACATGTTCTTACATTGATTACCAAGTTATATGCATGATAAAATAGGTTTCATAGCTTCTACATTGCTAATTATGTGTTTATGCGAAAATTAGCTTTCTGTTGACTTTTTATAATCAAGTTTGACCCGACAATTGACCTAGTTAGAGTGGGAATCAGAGAGTGCCCTTTTAAGGGTTTATTACCCACAAAATTACCAACTCAAAGCTACTTTTAATTCGAGAATTGACTGGACCATTAGTGATTAATCACTAAGTCAAACCTTAATTTCGACGGGTTTGGCTTTAGGCCATTAAACTAATTATAAACGAAATTAGGAGGTTAAGGACACTTACAATGGGTCCAATGAACTGAATGAAGGTTCCCAAAGGTTCAGGCTCCTCCTAGTTGAGAGTAATGAGCAGATTTTGGAAAGTGGTGTGCTTAAACAAAGAAACCCACTTCCTATATATAGTTTTTGGGTCTCCGTAGGATCGTGACAAGTGTCGGGCGGTTATAACCAGATCATGAAAGGTATAAAACCACCTTTTAAGTCAGTGGGCAGCCCCTAGAGTCGGATATGTGAGTATGGCAGCTGGTTTCAACAAAACCAGCAGCAAACATACTTCCAGAATTTACAGAATTGGTCCCTGTGAGCATATAAGGTCATTTTAGGCTCGTTTAAGGCCCGTTAACCTCATTTCAAGGCTCCACAATGATGCCCAATTATAGGGGACATAAAACATGCTCAAAAATATCGCGGATGCTGGTTCGTTTGGCCGTACGGTCACGCTGTTCGACTAATTACGACGAGACACGAACGGAAGCGAAAAATGATCCAACTTACGCGACGAATGGAATTTTATCATGACAAACACTAAGATAAATTATTTTAGTGGTTACATAAATTTTTGGATGTCCGGATATATTCAGAACGTAAGATATGCGCGAAAATGCAAACTTGTGGACTTTTGACACTTTTAGTCCCTGCTTGACTTAAAAGTTTATTTTTTTGCGCACCAAACACCTCTAAGCCTATATCTAAGCTATGAAAAGGATATTTAGGGCATGTTTAACTTATGATCAAGTTCCGGAATGTTCGCTACCATTCGATTCGGTATACTTTTGCAGTTTGACGCAATTAGTCCTTTAATCGCACAAAGTAGCGCGAAATGTCGTTTAATGCTATCCAAGCCTTCTGTGGCCCATAATGGGTATTCCCAAGCATGTGTTTAAATATTACTACTCTCCCGTTCGCTTAAATAGTCACCAAAAGGCGTAAATTCAAAAGTTGACGTTTTGGTCCCTCTAATGCGCAAACTAGCGTATATCATCGTTTAATAGCATCGAAGCCTTATCTAATCCATATTAGGCATTCTAGAGAGTATTATTAAACATCATAATGCTTCGGGTTCGTTAAAAGGTCATTCAGAGGTATAATTAAACATATTGACGCTTTTAACCACTTAAACTTTGCAAAGTTGCGCGCAACGTCACTTATAGGCATAAAAGCTCTTATTGGCCAATATTAGGCACTCCCGAGAGTGTAATCAATTATCATGAAGCTCTCGGTTTGTTAAAAGGTCACTCAGAGGTAAGAATTAACATGTTGACGCTTTTAACCCTTCGACGCGAAAACTTTCAATTAATTACACAAACGGCTACTCTCGTCATCAAGTGGCTCATTTGTGAATATGATCTTCGTGTAACGTTAGTCAGAGGCTTATATTAAGCATGTTAACATTTCCAGTCCTTCTAAAATCAAAGTTTTTGATTTTTCGCAAAATTAGTCCCTCAAATTCAACGTTTGACTTAATTAGGGTTTATTACACGTGTCAATACATCATTGGACGTGATTTTACGAGGTGTTACATCCTCACCCCCTTAAAAGAAATCTTGACCTCGAGATTTGCTAAAGTAATGGAAGTACTTTCTGACGTATTATGGAATTAACCTCCATAGCATATTTGGGCCTCTAAGGGCATCTCAGTCGACCTATACGATAGGTACATACTCCTTTTCGGAGCTTCTTAACCTATCGATCCTTAATCTATACAGGTTTCCCATCACCCCATAAAATTTTTATTGATCTGTATATCATTCTGTGATAATGCTTCTTGTCTTATCGGCGAAACATATCCTTAAATCACTAGTGTGGGATACATTGATTTCCATCAAGCTCCTCAGGTAAGTTTTAGCTTATAGGTTACCAATCTTGATATATTCGATTTCCTCAAATGATTCTATATATCAGAGCTTAACTAGTCCGTTGTATTAAATTTCCAGCACACCCTTCCAAGGTGATGCTTTCTGTTGAATCTTATTCCTTAATAAGAACTTAAGAGGTTTGCGACTTTCATCAATTATTGACTTCCCGCCGATTACTGGCAGTTTCCAGACGATCATAAGTTTATATGATCTCATCTGTCGTTTCCAAGATAATCCTTCAGATCCGGATAATTGGATTTACCAAAATTCTGTCCATTAAACGGATTCTTGACATTCTATCTATGCAAGGTCTCCAAAGGAGCAGCCTTGATACTTACATAACAACTATTAGTTATAGAAAAGCTCATTTAAGGTGATATGATTATTCCAACCACTACTTAAAACTAATCTCAAGGAATAGCTAATCTTTACAGCTAGTCGAACAAATCGACGATCCTGGGCAGCTGATGACGATGCTTAATTGTTGCCTAAACAGGGTTACGGTAATCAATGCTGTGACATCTGTGCCTCCACGACCATCAAACAAATACCAAATGAACGAAATATTGTATTTCATACTTGGGATTTGTATAAATATGTGTATCATTTGCACATATCAATTCTTGTTCGATTTCGAGCTCTAAATCACTTTATGGAAAGTTATACGCGAACTGGTGCGTAAACATAATCAGTTTAATGCGACGAACACTCCGGAATAGTGACATAGGCTTAACATACCTTAAATAACCTTTACATAACTTAGAAATAAGTTTTGGAGGGTTTGGTGTGTCGAAATCAAGTTTATTCGCTTACAGGGACTAATTTTGACAAACTGCGAAAGTATGCCGATTCGTACTGTAATGAACATTCTGGAACTTGATCATATGTTAAACATACCCTAAATATCCTTTACATAGCTTAGAAATAGGCTTTGAGGGGTTCGGTATGCTAAAACAAACTTTATTGATCAATAGGGACTAAAAGCGTCAAAAAGTGCATAAGTTTGCATTTTCGCGCATATCTAGCGTTCTGAATATATCCGGACATCCAAAACTTTATATAATCATTAAAATATTTTATTTTAGTGATTGGCATGATAAAATTCCATTCGTCGCGTAATTGGGATCGTTTTTCGCATTCGTTCGTGTTTCATCGTAATTAACCGAACAATGCAACCGTACGACCAAACGAACCGAAATCCGAGATATTTTGAGCATGTTTTGAGTTCCCTATACATTAACTTCATTTTAGAGCTTTGAAATGAGGTTAACGGGGCTTAAACGTGTAAAAAATGAGCCAAAATGCAAGATTCTGAAGTTCAGGGACCAAAATTGTCATTCTGCCATAGTTATCTTAGGAAGGGACCAAAATGAAAAATCTAAATTCCAGCTTGTTCCAGCTGTTCCCCTCATTTGCACATGGTTTTAATGAAATTATGGGCTCCCATAGTTTCACAAAACCATGGGCACATGTGTACGGATGAGATCGAAGCTCGTTTTACGATGAACGATCCTAACGGTTCTAGTTTTCCTATAAATAGCTACCCCCATTCACTTGCAAAACCCACATTGATCTGATTTTGGCCCTCTAAGTTGGAGTGAACACTTCATACCTGAGGGTAATTCGGATCAAAGCTTGCGGGGACCTTTTGTAAGTATTCTTTCGTTCTTTTATCGCTTTTCGAGTCTGAAAGTCAAACTACGTTTGACTTTCTGCATTGACCAGTTTATGGTCAATACGAAGTTCGTTTGAACTTACTAATGTGAGCGTAATCATGATGGTTATAGTCCCTAGTGACTATACCTACTGATTACCACGTTATCTAGGTGTAGTGACGAGTCGTAGTTTCGGCCAAATTGCGCATTCTTGCGTATTTTGTAACCAAACTACTTATAGGTATCAAAACCGTTTGTTTTGATACCAAACCTATTTTCTAACTTAGTTAAACATGTTTCGACATGTTTAGCTCGTCACTTTTTAGATTAGTGCTTGTGTAGAGTCGTAAGTCAAGCGGACTAAACACCCGCTTAGACTTTCGAACACGACCCGTTTGGTCGATCATTAGGATCCGACCAAGCATGTTTAGTGACCACAGTTGTATAGGGAATAACCTTCCAAGGTTATACCTTATGGTCACTTAGGTTAATTAGTTGTATGATAGGTAATTTATATGCCTTAGGTTAATTAGTTGTATGATAGGTAATTCATACATAATTGGTAATTAAGCATATGAAACATAAACTTTTGTCACGTAACTGATTATGTAACATATTTAAGCATGTTTAGGCATATAATACTTGTCATAGGACTAGTTAGACGTCTCGAACACGCTTTGCGCGAACGACACGTTAAAGTAGCGTAAGCTACCTTAATGGGTCACAATGGGTCGAAAGCACTTAGGTTAGGTTTCGATTAAGAATGTAGACTTTGTTAAACCATGACATATGAGTTCCAATACTCATTTGGTTTACAAAACCTCATCCTATCCGATCTTCCGACTTAGGTCCGGTTTATTTATATAGTTATTAGGTTGCCGATTGATTCCGTGCTCCCTCTAGCTTGCTTGGTTGTTGTCCAAGACCTCTAAGCATTCTCAGGTGAGTACATAGTTCCCCTATTTTACTGTTTTCAATTGTTTTGGGGTGATTCATATGTGCTAAATGTTTTCGAGGTTATAACGATGGTTTTCAAAACGATTTTCGATATTATAACAATGGTTTCAAAAACGATTAAAATGGTTTATATTAAATTAATAATGATTTCGATAAAGTAAACAAACTTATTGGTTGTATTTACATAACGAATAATATCCATTAGTTTTGGCCGAACCGACCAGTATTAGGTTATGGTACCATAGGATCTGACAAATCCTGTTATCAGACTGCACCTATGGTTATGTGTGGGTTAGGTGGGTAACGACTGAATCTATGATTGTTAATTTACCCTTTGGTGGTTTATTAATGCGAGAAGCGATAGGCGAGTTGCGAAGGTTTGGATGTTATTAGCGAGACAATCAAAAGTAGTTTTCACGATTTAAAACGAGAATGATTTAAACGACTAAAGCGATTTTTAACGAATTAAACGATTTGGGTAAACGATTGGTTTTTTTGTTAGTGTTTAGATAACGGGACGGGTGTAATGTGATGAAAGCATGGTGGATACGCCGCTGGTACTTCCTATATATATATATGTTTTCATCGTATTACATACCGTGGCGTTATTTGGTTCACTTGGGTAAACGATTTGAAACAATGTCACACAAACGAGGTTTTATAAATGATATAAACCATACGAGTTTTATTAACGAGAATTATTAACGAGTTTTATTAATGAATTTTATTAAATAAATGTTTTGGGTTAAGAATCATGGCTACGAGATTTTATAAATTATAACCAACTTGATTTGAGTTGGTTAATTATATCGCAATACAATACTTTTCAAAACAAGGTTTTTAATTAAGTATTGCAACATGTAAACTAGCCATAAATCCGACACTCTCAAAAACCTATGTACTCGCCAGCATTTCTTTGCTGACTTTGTTTTCACATATGTTTCAGGTGTTGTTGAATGATGTGGATTGCTAGGATGCATGCTCACATAGGACTGGACGAGGCCTTAGTGACTTAATAACAATGATAGACTACATTTAAATTGTTTATTTAGATTTCCAGACGATGTAATTATATAAAGTTTAATAAAACGAAACTTCAAATTTCCGTGTGTTTTGAAACAATGATTCTGTTACAACACTCCCCGACGATTCCGCCGCGATTTGTTGTTTTACGCGGTCAGGGTGTGACAAATGCATAGCAAAATGAACCGTCTTACTTAATTAACAATACCGGATTCTCAGAATATTGAGTTAGGCTTTAAGAACCTTTATCTTAAAATTCATCTAATTAGGGTTCCGATTCTTCCAATAATGATGGTACTAATTGTCATGGAGTTTTCACAATAATGCAGCCCTATGTGGGATGTAAATCTTAACTCTACTTGCCTCTCAGGAGGTAAACAGGGTAGACTTTGGAGAAGATAACCAAGGTACAAGGAGGTTACAAAGATTTTCCAAATCTCAGGCTCCAGTTCATTTATCATTGTCTGTGTTAGATAAGTGACACATTCACGTTACGAGTCCACGAATTCCTTAATCAGAGATTTTTACTTGGATAATTCCATTCTAGATATCTTCTTTGAATACCATTAGCTGACTTTAATACCGTATGACCATTGGAATATCCCTGTGGTTCCATGCATTAAACCTCCATACTGATCAGGCATGGAAGCAATCTATGGAACATATTAAGATACACCAGTCCTCATATAGAGCTTTTGTCATACCATTTGGTATTCGTAATCAATAGAGATCAAGAGATATCAACTTCATATGCTGACGCACTTCATCTGGAGAGAGGGTACACTAGAATTTCATGACTGAAGATTTCTGACAGGAACAGAAGAAACGGTTCCTATGATTTCCGCCGGTAAGTTTTACCTTACACTTAATATCTAGGGTTCTTATGGATGACTTTCAGAGTTTGCTATACTTATAATTTATGAAGGATTTATTGGTATCTTATTCAAAACAGAACTCTTAACGTTTATATTCCAATAAATGTTAAAGAACGTATTTAATGACATTATTGATATGAATTACCTCTGGCACTCTTCAGGAAAGTTCAAGCGCTTTCATTCTTAGGCCTTCCTTCCTTAGCCGCACCTCCTTTGACAGATGTAGGGCATGTAGTCTTGATGTGGCCTTTCTCACCATAGCCGAAACAGACTGCATTCTCCATGTCCTTGCAATCCAATGTTTTATGCTCCCTTGATTTGCAGATCCCACAAGCCCTCGACTGCGATTGGGATTTTGGTTCGAACCTGCACTTTCCATAATGGCGCTTCTTGCAGGTCTTGCATATAGGTTTCTGGTTGGACATTTGTTTGTTCTTTTTCTTAGAACTCTGGGAGTTATCTTTCTCCCTTTTCCTTTTTAGTTCATCCTTTGCATTAGAGTCATGAACGAGATCCTTCTCGTGAGTAAGGAAGGGTGGTCTTGGATGAGATTTGGAGCAGGTAGCATTGGGCTCCTTGAACTTTTTCACAGCCTTCCTCACAGTTTTTCCAACAGCTGCGTCTATCATAGTTTGGAGAACATCTTTGGAAATTCCGAGGTTCACAATTGTAGCATCATTATCATGTGTCGCATTATCCATAACACGATCGATGGCTGTCTTATCTGAGTTTGTCATACTCGATATTTGGTTCCTAACACCAAATAAAACAATTACTTAGTTGTAATCCAACAACCGCTATTCATCATCCTGATGACCTAACATATACTAACCATGGTATCATTAAACCATACAGACTAATATAGTACGAACATTCTCAATGAACGTTATTTAGATGTGTATATATATCAATTATACTTAGCCTAGGCCATAAAACACCATCAATGGCAATTAGGGTTTGGACTTAGTCCATCACCTTTTTATTTTTGACAGGGGATCAAATGTCACATCTATCTTGATTATAATGATGATTTTGGATAGTTTGAAAGCTTGACATAAGGACATTGGATAAGAGCGATTCTTAGTGGATGTAAAACATCCATCTAAAGTTGTTGAAGTATTCTCTAAAGTATCATCGGCCAATTCTACCTCGCGTTATACGTCTAGAGTCCTAATCAGGCGGATATAACCGTTTTCAACATTTATGGTCCACAATAGACTTTTCTGCGCCATAATCAAACAATTCTCGCATACACATCATTGATAAGGAAAGGTACCTGTTATGTCGTCATCATTCTGCACCATCTCCAGGGCATTCATTTGAAAGACTCACGCGTTTGTTTTCTTGGCCTCTTCATGCTTCTTCTAATTCCTAGGGCAGTTAGTTTTAATGTGCCTCTTTTCGTTGCAACCGTAACAGGTTGCGTCCTTCAACTTCTTGCATTCCAAGGTTTTATGCTCCTTGGACTTGCAGATTCCACAAGGTAGAGGCTGAGATTCAAATCTGCATTTCCCGAGGTGGTATTTCCTACAGATTTTGCATCTGGTCTTTTCACCCGAATGCTGGTTGTCCTTCTCAAACCTGGAACTCTTCTTATGATCAGAGTTCCCCTTTTTCTTCTTATCGGAGCGATGAGAATCCTCATCCTCCATTTTACGCTTTCCATCTTTGGAGGCCTTGGCAGCCTTGTTTCTGACCACATCGAGTGTGAGAGATAGCGACAGATCTGCTGCTGACCTGAATGTAGTAGGTCTTGATGCTTTCACACTCGCCTTGATTTCTGGGGTTAGACCCCCAATAGAGCGAGCTATACGCTTTGGTTCTGGTGTGATTAAGTAAGGAACCAATCGAGACATGGTATTGAAACTTGTAAGATATGCCTGACAATCTAGGTTCTTCATGACCAATGTCAAGAAATCAGTCTCAATTTTCTCAACTTCATGTTGAGGACGGTAATTTTCTTTGATAAGAGCAACAAAATGATCCCATGTCAGATTATACAACGGGACTTTCCCAGTAGCTTGGATTAGTGACCTCCACCAAGCTAGAGCTTCTCCTTTAAAAGATTGTGAAACAAACTTCACAATATCTTGTTCTACACATCCGCTAATATCAACAACGGTGTCCATCTCATCGAGCCACGTCATGCAGTCGATGGCTCCCTTTCCTCCTGTGAAGTCTCTTGGCTTGCAGGAGACAAAATATTTATACGAACAGCTTTTAACATGTGGCCCTTGATTAAGCACAACCTGTCTAGACGGAACACTCCTCTGATTTGACGAGTTATGAACATCGTCCTCCTTTGACTCGTGTGATTTAGAAGGGGGGTTACTACGAGCCACAGATGGAGTCTTAGAGTGTGTACCACTTGACTCATTATATTGTCTGTCAAGAGCTCGAGTAACATCATTATCTATTAATGCCTGCAGTTCCGCACCAGTTATATTAACTCTGGTAGTATCATTGTTCTCCCTCGGGTGGCTGTTAACCTCATCTGATCCAGCCATGTAGCTTGATTGCTACATAAATATTGACAATGATTTATTCAGAGGTTTTTATGGAATCATCATTTTTGATGATTCATTAACCATGGTAATATAAACCATATTGGTTAACTTGTTAATTGTATTAGTATTTTCATTATAATTATTCCTAGTATATAAAACATTAAGGATATTAAAGTGGCAAAATAGGCCTAATCACAAGGACAATTTTAAATTTATAAGCCACGGTTTTAGAGAATCGAGGCATTAAGGTTTGAACATAGTTCATTACCTTTTCTTGACAAAGAGTCAAAGACTACAACTGTCTTTTATCTTTTAGGACAATAGATATGGCCCGTAGGCATTTCATCACTTCAGGGATGTTTATAATATTATCATCTTTATTTGATGATTTAAGCCATGATTTCTAATCACTAGGCTAGATAAGGGGGGATTGGAAATTCCCAATATAAAGATGACAAGTGTGATTTTCTCGCATCACTGTTGTCAGGAGTGTTAACATGTTTTCAGATGTTAACAAGAATCTGAATCTCTTTTAAACAGGTTTTACCATCATAGCTAGGTCTTTAATGACATTCAAGCTAGGTTATACCCTTTAAGATATATATATATATATATATATATATATATATATATATATATATTTGCAGATCAATTACAAAAAGGAAGGATATTTGATTTACTTCATATGTTATATTCATATAAAATGATAAAATGGAATTTAGATAAAATATTCCAGTGATTTTAATAGGAGTATATAATTGCCCTAAACGGGACTTGAAGGGATGAAGTTGTCCACGAAGGGATTAAAAGATAAATATGTCCTTATAAAGACTACTAAGGAAACGAACTTCAGCAAAAGGAGTTTTCTTCTTTACTTTACTTCTAAATGTTTTCTCCTTGGTTGCACGTTATATCCTAGCCGCGGTACGAAGCTCGGCAATTCAAAGCTCCGGATGTGGAGAACTTCCAATACGGCTTCTTTGCTTGGCGACATATTCAAAACATATATAATCGAAAGCAATAGATTTCCGAATATGAATGAGGGTATTTGATGCGCGTTAAGTGTCGTATATATTAGGTGTATATTTTAAGCCCTTTTTAACACTTATTTTAGCCAAGTTTTAAATTTATAAAACACGATATTTCACTAACACTAAACACACATATGGGCAAGTGCACCCATTGTTGAGTGTAGTATAGCGTTGGTAAGATACCGAGGTCGTCCAAGGACACAAGAGCTTTTAGTACCGGTTTATCCTCAACGTCTAACCAAAATAAAAGTTTAGAAAAATGTTTTAAACTAAGAAAAATAAAACTAACTAAAATGCTGAAAATAAAAAATAAAAATAAAAACAGATAGACAAGATGAATCACTTGGTTCCGACGCGTATCTAGTATAACCTTTGATTATTTCCGCACTTTTGCACATAATTAAGAGATTATCTTAGTTATTGTAGTAGGCCCCTCTTTTGAAGGCGACGTTACCCTCACCCCAGTAGTTTGAGTCAGCAGGGATACAATCCTAAAAGGGTGGATTATTGGAAGATAATGAATTAAGTTATTAATGCAGTATTGTGGTAGGCCCCGCTTTTGGCGGTGACGTTACCCTCGGCTAAGTAGTCTGAGTCAGCAGGGATACAGTCCTAAATAGCCGGGTTATAGTATTAATAGTAGTTAACTTATGAGGGGATCAAAGAGTTTGGACCCCCGCCATCCAATACCGTGAAGTATTGAAGGAGGTCCTACTAAATTTGACCCAGGTCCATTGCAGGACCTCTAAACGCTGAACAATGGCAAGACCTTTACCAAACCGTTCCCTTAACCCCCTACCAGGTAGCCAACATATCTCCATATAGACCGTGGAGATATGAATGGTGAAAATCCTTTATTTTATATAGACAGTAAAATAATGCCAAGACACCACGGACAAACGATAAGGAAAGATCACCTTCAACATAAGTAACTAGTTATTAAAGTCATTAATACAAAACCAAATAAAAAGTGCAAAAGATTAGAAATAAAAAGTATTATACTAGACACTTTGTCTTCACCAAGTGATGTAAGAGACTTAGGCAAACATGGCCTTGATTGTCAAGAACTCTTACGATCAATCTTGGATCCCGAGACGACTCACACACTCTACGATGGACAATGGATGATGGTGGTGGATGATGGTGTTGTGATGGTGGTGGGTGGTGGATGAAGTGTGAGAGAGGTGGTGTGCCAAGGGACGAGATGAAATGAATCCAAGCACTCCTATTTATAGGCTGAACAGAGAGCTGGACACGGCCCCGTGTCCGCTGGGCACGGACCCGTGTCCGTCTGACACTCTCTCTCCTCATTAATTGTAATTCGCAATTACAATAAATGCGCCTGCTGTACTTTCGACACGCCCCCGTGTCCGCTGAGCACGGCCCCGTGATGGGCAATAGAAGCTTCTATAGGTTTGTCTTTTCTGCTGCTTCTTGGGCACGGCCCCGTGCTGGCTGAGCACGGGGCGTGTTCAGTCTTCTGTTTTCTCTATTTTGCTTTGGAAGGTGCCGTTGAGGGTTCGGGCAGTCCACTAATGTTCCTTTTCTTGTATTTATGTTGGATTTAGCTGTCTTTTTGCTTCTTTTGCGTTTTTGAGCTCATTTAATCCTGAAAATACAAAAGGAAGACAAAAACACTCTTTTTCCAATATTAGCACTAAAAAAGGGTTAGTTTTATGCCTCATTTGATGTAATTTATATGTTGCATTTTATACACATCAAATACCCCCACACTTGAACTTTTGCTTGTCCTCAAGCAAAACTCTTTAATATGTGGCTTACACTCCCAAATGGAATAGGTAGAAGAGAAGGTTTTGGGCTTGTCGTAGAGTGTCGGGATTTCCAAGATCTTTTTGGGTTTTATTTTTATTTATTTACACTCCTATTCGTAATGATTTATTTAGAACTGTTCATAAAAGAAATTACTTATTTGGGCATAACATGCCTTTTTAAAATTCTATTTATATACAAGTTCACATACCTCGCGGGGAAATCACTCACACTCGACCGAAGGTGTATTTTTAGTGAATCACTCGAGAGCGGCACGGAACTTATTCCTACCATAGGCTTGCCAAGAAATCAATCCTCCTCCTTTTTAACTTTTATACCTTTGTAGATATCAAGAGGACTTTGTGGGTTAAGGGTTGGCTAGGGTTAAAGGTAGGTGGTTGGGTTAGTGGTTAGTAGAAAAAAAGGGCTAAAAGCGTAACAAGTGTCGGTTTTCGTATTTTTGCAACTTTTTATTTTGATGAAGCTTTTATTCAAACTAAGTTATTTTTAATTAACTTGTTTGTTTATTTTCTTTTTGCTTCATCATTATCACAAATTTTTTTTTTTTTTTTTTCACGAAGAACCGAACTTGTTACTAAAATAAAGGGTTAAAAATGAAAAAGGTTTTGGTGGATGAAAGGGTTTTTGTTTGGGTGATGAAACGAAAAGGTTTAGGCTCAAAGGGGCTAACTTGGGGGATTTTTGGGTAGGTGGTAAAGGAAAAAGAAAAATAATGGTGTAGAAATGAAAAGGGTTAGTCCTAATGCCTCCATCATTTACTTACTCGGGTTTAAGTTGATAAGGACCGGGAATGTATTGTCATGGCAAGTTCTAGAGTCGTAAGAACCAAGCGGCTATTCACACAAGAAACGAAAAATGAGCATTTAGTCAAATGATATGTAATTGTGTGCTCAATAAAGGCTCAAAACTCACTTTTGTGGGAATGGGTTTTTATGTGATCAAGTATATAATCAAATTTTAAATAAGTTTGCTATGCCTTTTCATAATTTTCTTATGTTGGTTCTTTTTATCACTACGCTATCGGTTGTAAATTTGTAAAAATATAACCTTTTTGAGAACTTGAATTTCCCGAGTTAAACCTAGACAAGTAAAAAAATGAATTAGCGGTTCCAATAGAGTTTTGTGTAAGGCTTGTATTTAGGACTTGCAAAATTCAAGGTTTTAGCATCCCCCCCATACTTAAATTACACATTGTCCTCAATGTGTCCCAAAAATAAATTTTTAGGTTGATTAGATGTGTAAAATAATGTTTAAAAAGCAAAAAAATTGTGTTACTGGGCACTGAACACGGCCCCGTGTTGAGTGGGCACGACCCCGTGTTCAGGTGCTAGTAACAAGAACTTACAGAAGGTGGACACGGCCCCGTGTCCACTGAACACGGCCACGTGTCTGACAAAATTCTGCCGGACAGAAGCCAAACAGCAGGTCTGGGAGGTGAGCACGGGGGCGTGTTGGCTGGACACGTCCCCGTGTGGACAGTCTGAAAGCCTGAAAAACAGGTTTCTTCCTCCGGTTTTTCCATCCTGGCCCTATAAGTGCTGAGGCTTAGCACCCCAAGCCTTGGTTTGTACCTGTTTCAACACTTAATACCACACCAAGCAATACAAACATCCTACATTACCACAGTTAATTGTTCCAAGCATAAAGTAAAAGAAAAATAAAACGGAAAATAAAAGTGTTTAAGGAAAGTAAATTGTTCAACTTCTGGCACGCAGGCCACCAATCGTTCGATAGATAAAGGGACTTAAACCTGTGGGCTCGCCATCAACCCGCTCCTGCTCCTCCAAACCCTCTAATCCATATCTTCATCGCTATCATCACCTCCCTCCCCACGCCCCGCCATGTACTCCTGGATGCTGCCGATATCGTCTCGTATATCGTTGATGTTGCGTTCAATAGCTCCGACCCGTTGGTATGTGTTGTTGGCGAGGTTGTAGGCGTTCCTGGTACACATGAGGTTTTCCTGCATAAGATCATGTAAGCTTTGAAAATTAGGAAAACCGCCTCCTTGTGAGGAGGATTGACCCGGATCACCATGGGGTGGATACTGGTGGTGGGGAGGTGGTGCGTGAAGAACTAGGGCCTCCTGTGGGTTCCATGCATAGCCTTGCGTTCTTTGGAAACTCACTGTTCCGTCTTCCGCCTCATAGAGTAAGTTCATGGCTCGGCAAATGTGGTAGTCAACTCGTCCCGACCATGGGCTTCTTTCAAAGGCTCTTGGAATTCGCGTGTAATGCTTAAAAAGACGGTACACCCATCCTCCGTAGAAGATAGGCGTTGGAGCTCGAGCAAGGCGGTTGAGATGCATGTTTTTCAACAGGAGATACGGAACATCAAGAGGCTTTTGGTTGTGGATACAGTGGAGGACAACCAAATCTTTCAACCCTACAACACCACTACTGTCGTGTCGTTGGTTTAGAGAGTAGGTGAGGATCCTGTGAATCTAGCGATAGAGCGGATCCCTCAGCTTTGTACTCTTGGTGCTACGAGGGTCGTAGATTCCTTCACCGATTTGAGCCCATGCGGCTTGTCTTTCATTCACCTCCAAGTCTCGTAATCCCCCGGTATTTTCTTCGTTTCCCGATTCCTCTTCTTGATATAGACCTATTATGGCTCCAAACTGTGCCATGGAGATCGAGTACATTGTTCCTCCACACCGAAATACAACCCCAGTATTGTCAAATGGGTTACACCTTGAATCGAAGTTGAAGGTACTGTAGAACTCCATGGTACATTGATGTACTGATTGAAGCCTAGTGTTTAATGCAACAGCTAGTGGTCCCGTAACGATGTTGTTGAATCGGTTCAGCTGGTTTACCAAGGTTAATAGCTCCGTGCAAGCTCTCCTGGGGTACTCTTCGGGTCTTGTTTGAAGAACCTCATACCTTGCCCTTGCATCAAGCTCCTTGCATTGAACCTTGTGAACTTTTCCATCTGAAAGAATATACCAAAGATTAGCACGAAACAGAAATGTTTTCGGACAAAACTGCAAACAGTGGGCTGGACACGACCCCGTGTCCAGCGGACACGGCCCCGTGTCCAGAGGTCTGTTACTAAAAAACTTCATTTTTCGACCCGGTTTCGAAAACTTGAAAATTTTTGGTCCAATAGGTGCGGTTTCCCCCGAAAATGAAACCCTAAACACCGTTTTTCCCAAAATATCCCGTTTACCTTATCAATTTTGTCTTTTTCGGTTCAAGAACAAGGGTTTTGGGGTTTTTGTAAGAAATCGGGTGAATCTATGAACAATCTAAGTTTATTTACTTCCCCTAACACTAATCTAACTAAATGCAAGCAGATTTAGGCAAAAATTTTAGGTTCGATCCGGATGAACATCAAGAACCCTAGATTTTTCCCCAAATTTGTGGTGTATTAACTACATGCAAGTAACTAATCTAATTACTAAGAGTGATAGAATCATACCTTGACGTTGTTAGATCGGTAAGAGACGTTGGAATTTCGAGAAAAATCGCCTGGAACCAGAGCTTTTGTGGGGAAACGGGGCGTGTGGAATGAAGAAACTGTTTTGAAAAAGGGGTTTTATCCCGTCTGCAGCGCGAACACGGCCCCGTGTCCAGAGGACACGGCCTCGTGCCGAGCTTTTTTTTTTTTTTTTTTTTTTTTTTTTTGTGCGCGTGTGAGTGCCCCTTTTTCCCATAAGCTATGGTTTAGAAAACTTACCGCTTTATTTTGTCGTCTCAATCGTTCGTAACTTTCCAGGCATGATGTTTTATTCTTCCACGGTTTGAAGCGAGATCTCTTCTTCCTCATCCTCAATAAATCCTTGATAGAGTTTCAGCCGTTGGCCATTGACTTTAAATGGTGGCCCATTTCGAGGTTTAATTTCTACTGCACCGTGTGGAAAAATGTGGGTGACTGAAAAAGGTCCTGACCACCTAGACTTTAATTTACCAGAAAACAATCGAAGTCGTGAATTAAACAAAAGAACTAAATCTCCTACCCGAAATTCATTAGGTTTAATATGTTTGTCATGCCAATTTTTCATTCTTTCCTTATAAATCTCGGAGTTTGAGTATGCATAATTCCTAAGCTCGTCTAATTCATTTATTTGACAAAATCGATTTTTACCAGCAAATTCTAGATCTAAGTTTACATTTTTGATTGCCCAGTAGGCTTTGTGTGCAATTTCTACTGGTAAATGACAACTTTTTCCATAGACTAGCTTATATGGGGTTGTACCTATCGTTGTTTTATAAGCAGTTCGAAAAGCCCATAAAGCATCATCTAATTTATCAGCCCATTCCTTTCTATTTAACCCTACGGTTTTTTCGAGTATTCGTTTTAACCCTCTATTGGTCACTTCGGCTTGTCCGTTTGTTTGAGGATGATATGCTGTCGAAACCCGGTGATAGACCCCATATCTTGTTAAAAAATTTTCAAGTTGATGGTTGCAAAAATGGGTACCTCTATCACTTATTAAAGCTTTAGGTGTGCCGAAACGAGAGAATAATTTTTTCAGAAATCTTACCACTACTCTTCCATCATTTGTTGGAAGTGCCTCGGCCTCGGCCCATTTAGACAAGTAATCTACTGCCACAAGTATGTATTTGTTTCCTTTTGATGGTGGGAAAGGTCCCATAAAGTTGAGTCCCCATACATCAAAAATTTCACAAACAAGAATGCCATTTTGTGGCATTTCGTTTTTGGAAGAAATATTACCTGTTCTTTGGCAAGCATCACATGTCTTTACAAGATTTTGAGCATCTTTGTAAATGGTTGGCCAATAAAATCCTGAATCAAATACCTTTCGTGCGGTACTGGCAGCACCATGATGTCCTCCGTATGGACCTTCGTGACAATGGCGGAGAATTCTTCGCGCTTCACTACCATGTACGTATCGTCTGACGAGTTGGTCGGCACACATTTTGAAAAGATATGGATCTTCCCAAAAGTAGTGTTTCACATTGGCAAAGAATTTTTTTCTTTGATGATGTGGCCATCCTTTTGCGACTATACTGCTAGCTAGGTAGTTAGCAAAGTCGGCGTACCATGGTTCTTCCTTATATTCCACCATTTCCAGGGACTCAGTTGGAAATTTTTCGTTGATTTGCTCGTCCCTGGTTGCCTCCAAAGCTGGGTCTTCTAAGCGTGAAAGATGATCTGCTGCGGTATTTTCTGCTCCTCTTTTGTCTTTGATTTCAATGTCAAATTCTTGGAGGAGTAGAATCCACCTAATCAAACGTGGTTTTGCGTCTTGCTTCTTAAAGAGATATCGAATGGCTGCATGGTCTGTATAGACTATAGTTTTAGAAAGAACAAGATAAGAACGAAATTTATCAAAAGCAAATACCACAGCTAGTAACTCTTTTTCAGTTGTTGTGTAATTTTCTTGTGCATCGTTAAGTGTTTTACTAGCATAATAGATTGGGTGGAAATGCTTTTCTTTTCTCTGTCCCAAGACAGCTCCAACTGCAAAGTCACTAGCATCACACATGATTTCGAAAGGAAATTTCCAATCAGGTGCTATCATGATAGGTGCATTGACTAGCATTTCCTTTAGGGTTAGAAATGCTTGATTGCAATCCTTGTCAAAGATGAAAGGAGCATCTTTTTCAAGTAATTTCGTTAGAGGCCTTGAGATCTTTGAAAAGTCTTTGATAAACCGCCTATAAAATCCGGCATGCCCTAGGAAACTTCTAATAGCTCTTACGGAGGATGGAGGAGGTAATCTAGAAATGGTATCTATTTTGGCCCGATCCACCTCCATTCCTTCGCTTGAGATTTTGTGACCGAGTACTATTCCCTCCGTTACCATGAAATGGCATTTTTTCCAATTAAGGGCGAGGTTAGTTTCCTCACATCGGGATAGCATTCGTTCAAGGTTATCGAGGCATTGGTCGTATGAATCCCCAAAGATAGAAAAATCGTCCATGAAGACTTCCATTGTCTTTTCTATCATGTCATGGAAAATGGCTACCATGCAACGTTGGAATGTTGCGGGGGCATTACATAGACCGAACGGCATGCGTCGATAAGCAAAAGTTCCATAGGGACATGTGAAAGTTGTCTTTTCTTGGTCTTCGGGTGCTATCGGGATTTGAAAGTAACCTGAAAAACCATCCAAGAAACAGTAAAATTTATGACCGGATAATCTTTCTAACATTTGATCAATGAAGGGTAAAGGAAAATGATCCTTTCTTGTTGCTTCATTTAATCGTCTATAATCTATACATACTCTCCATCCTGTGACGGTTTTTGTTGGTATTAATTCATTCTTTTCGTTAGTAATTACCGTCATACCTCCTTTCTTTGGAACTACTTGGACGGGACTTACCCAAGGACTATCGGAAATAGGATAGATAAGTCCGGCGTCAAGTAATTTGATGACTTCGTTTTTAACCACTTCTTGAACATTTGGATTTACTCGACGTTGTGGTTGTATGACCGATTTGTAGTCATCATTCATCAAAATTTTGTGTGTGCACATAGAAGGACTAATTCCTTTTAGGTCAACAAGTTTCCAAGCTATTGCATTTTTGTGTTTTTTCAAAAGATTAATTAGTTTTTCTTTTTCTAAGTTATCTAATTTAGACGAAATAATTACAGGTAACTTACCATCTTTGTCTAGAAAAGCATATTCCAAACCTTTTGGAAGTTCTTTGAGCTCAAGTGGTGGGTCTTTAGGAGACTCCTTATTTGGTTGCTCGTTTCGATCAAGAACTTTAAAAGTTTGTTCTATAGCGACCTCTTCTTCAACAAAGTGGTCAATCTCTTTACTTGTATCGGGTGGTTCATCTTCATCTTCAATTAGGGGGTCATTATTGCCGAATGGATATTTCATTGCTCGTTCGAGATCGACACTTCTTTTAAATGCCCCTAATTGAAGAGGTAAATTGTTGAACTTCCGGTTTTTCAAAGCTTCGTGAGTTTTTACAAATGGTCGTCCCAACACTAGAGGAGCGTCAACGAGGATGACAAAGTCGGTTGGGATTACCATTTGATTTGTTTGAACCAAAACATCTTCAACTATACCGATTGATTTTTTTACTTTCCGATTGGATAGAAAAATGGGTATTTGAAATGGAGAAAAATCACCAATACTTAATTTTTCGAAAATGTAGTTAGGCATTATGTTAACACAAAGATCTTTATCGATTGTGACGTTACTAATAAACGAATTTTGAAAGAAACATGGAACCGGTGTAATGTTAATTTCAAATGGGTCTTCTTTTATTAGCGAAGTTTGATCATTAGTTAACTTAACAGTTACCGTTTCGTCAATTTTAGTGTTAGTGTTTAACTCTTTTAAAAACTTAGCATGAGTGGGTACTAAACAATGATTTTCGAAAGAAGGTGTCAAGAGATTAATTTCTTCAAAATTAGACTCTTCTTGGATTTTAACGTTATTGGACTCACCTTTTTCGTTGCTTAGCTCATGTGTCGGTTTTTCACTTATTTGTTCTTCCATTTTTTCATTTTTAGTTATCTCTTCCTTTTTTAAATCTTCTCTTGCGCGGGACTCCTCTTCCCTTGCGCGAGCTTCTTTTATACATCGATCGATAACTCTAATGTGTTCTAATATCCTATCGGTCACCTCGGTTATAGAAAAAGAATCATTATTTTCTAAGCTTGAATCCGGTTGTTCGACCCTTTGTTCCTCATAATACCCATATGAAGTTGATGGTTCACACCATTGTCCTTCATTGTAAGCATATGATGGATAAGGTTCGTAATTTTGTTCTTCATAATACTCATATGAGGTGGGTTGTTCACGCCAAGGTTCCTCATAATAAGCATATGAAGGTGGTGGCTCATATCTTGGTTCCTCAAAGTATGAGTAAGAAGGCTCATACCTTGGTTCTTCAAAATATGAGTATGAGGGAGGAGGTTCATACCTTTGGTCTTCATAGGATGTGTATGAAGTTGATGGCTCGTACCTGGGCTCCTCATAGTAGGTGTATGAATTGGATGGTTGATATGAGTGATTATTTTGAATCGAACGTGCATTACGACAATTAGTGCAATAATTACCCCTATAATCATCCTCATCATAGGTGTAGTTGTAACCTCCTGAGTATTGATCCATAAGAATCACTCAGCAGACCACAACTGAGACTCGGGACCAGAAAATGAAAACAAAGATTGAAACAGAAGGCTGGACACGGCCCCGTGTCTGGTGAACACGGCCCCGTGTACAGGATCTGTATCTGGGCGTTTTAATTAAAGTTACTGGTCACGTTGAGCACGGGGGCGTGTTCAATGAGCACGGCCCCGTGTTCAGACTCTGTATCTGGGTATCTAACTAAAAATATGCAGCACGGGGGCGTGTTCAATGAGCACGGCCCCGTGTTCAGGCTACTGTAAATGCAAACTAAACTAAAATGCAGAAAAATGTGCGCGCGTTTTGAAAACGTTTTGAAAAACTGATTAGGCCGTCGAATTTAAATTTTCTCAAAATCCTTGTGTCCCCGGCAGCGGCGCCAAAAACTTGATGCGCGTTAAGTGTCGTATATATTAGGTGTATATTTTAAGCCCTTTTTAACACTTATTTTAGCCAAGTTTTAAATTTATAAAACACGATATTTCACTAACACTAAACACACATATGGGCAAGTGCACCCATCGTTGAGTGTAGTATAGCGTTGGTAAGATACCGAGGTCGTCCAAGGACACAAGAGCTTTTAGTACCGGTTTATCCTCAACGTCTAACCAAAATAAAAGTTTAGAAAAATGTTTTAAACTAAGAAAAATAAAACTAACTAAAATGCTGAAAATAAAAAATAAAAATAAAAACAGATAGACAAGATGAATCACTTGGTTCCGACTCGTATCTAGTATAACCTTTGATTATTTCCGCACTTTTGCACATAATTAAGAGATTATCTTAGTTATTGTAGTAGGCCCCTCTTTTGAAGGCGACGTTACCCTCACCCCAGTAGTTTGAGTCAGCAGGGATACAATCCTAAAAGGGTGGATTATTGGAAGATAATGAATTAAGTTATTAATGCAGTATTGTGGTAGGCCCCGCTTTTGGCGGTGACGTTACCCTCGGCTAAGTAGTCTGAGTCAGCAGGGATACAGTCCTAAATAGCCGGGTTATAGTATTAATAGTAGTTAACTTATGAGGGGATCAAAGAGTTTGGACCCCCGCCATCCAATACCGTGAAGTATTGAAGGACGTCCTACTAAATTTGACCCAGGTCCATTGCAGGACCTCTAAACGCTGAACAATGGCAAGACCTTTACCAAACCGTTCCCTTAACCCCCTACCAGGTAGCCAACATATCTCCATATAGACCGTGGAGATATGAATGGTGAAAATCCTTTATTTTATATAGACAGTAAAATAATGCCAAGACACCACGGACAAACGATAAGGAAAGATCACCTTCAACATAAGTAACTAGTTATTAAAGTCATTAATACAAAACCAAATAAAAAGTGCAAAAGATTAGAAATAAAAAGTATTATACTAGACACTTTGTCTTCACCAAGTGATGTAAGAGACTTAGGCAAACATGGCCTTGATTGTCAAGAACTCTTACGATCAATCTTGGATCCCGAGACGACTCACACACTCTATGATGGACAATGGATGATGGTGGTGGATGATGGTGTTGTGATGGTGGTGGGTGGTGGATGAAGTGTGAGAGAGGTGGTGTGCCAAGGGATGAGATGAAATGAATCCAAGCACTCCTATTTATAGGCTGAACAGAGAGCTGGACACGGCCCCGTGTCCGCTGGGCACGGCCCCGTGTCCGTCTGACACTCTCTCTCCTCATTAATTGTAATTCGCAATTACAATAAATGCGCCTGCTGTACTTTCGACACGCCCCCGTGTCCGCTGAGCACGGCCCCGTGATGGGCAATAGAAGCTTCTATAGGTTTGTCTTTTCTGCTGCTTCTTGGGCACGGCCCCGTGCTGGCTGAGCACGGGGCGTGTCCAGTCTTCTGTTTTCTCTATTTTGCTTTGGAAGGTGCCGTTGAGGGTTCGGGCAGTCCACTAATGTTCCTTTTCTTGTATTTATGTTGGATTTAGCTGTCTTTTTGCTTCTTTTGCGCTTTTGAGCTCATTTAATCCTGAAAATACAAAAGGAAGACAAAAACACTCTTTTTCCAATTAAGGGCGAGGTTAGTTTCCTCACATCGGGATAGCATTCGTTCAAGGTTATCGAGGCATTGGTCGTATGAATCCCCAAAGATAGAAAAATCGTCCATGAAGACTTCCATTGTCTTTTCTATCATGTCATGGAAAATGGCTACCATGCAACGTTGGAATGTTGCGGGGGCATTACATAGACCGAACGGCATGCGTCGATAAGCAAAAGTTCCATAGGGAGATGTGAAAGTTGTCTTTTCTTGGTCTTCGGGTGCTATCGGGATTTGAAAGTAACCTGAAAAACCATCCAAGAAACAGTAAAATTTATGACCGGATAATCTTTCTAACATTTGATCAATGAAGGGTAAAGGAAAATGATCATTTCTTGTTGCTTCATTTAATCGTCTATAATCTATACATACTCTCCATCCTGTGACGGTTCTTGTTGGTATTAATTCATTCTTTTCGTTAGTAATTACCGTGATACCTCCTTTCTTTGGAACTACTTGGACGGGACTTACCCAAGGACTATCGGAAATAGGATAGATAAGTCCGGCGTCAAGTAATTTGATGACTTCGTTTTTAACCACTTCTTGAACATTTGGATTTACTCGACGTTGTGGTTGTATGACCGATTTGTAGTCATCATTCATCAAAATTTTGTGTGTGCACATAGAAGGACTAATTCCTTTTAGGTCAACAAGTTTCCAAGCTATTGCATTTTTGTGTTTTTTCAAAAGATTAATTAGTTTTTCTTTTTCTAAGTTATCTAATTTAGACGAAATAATTACATGTAACTTACCATCTTTGTCTAGAAAAGCATATTCCAAACCTTTTGGAAGTTCTTTGAGCTCAAGTGGTGGGTCTTTAGGAGACTCCTTATTTGGTTGCTCGTTTCGATCAAGAACTTTAAAAGTTTGTTCTATGGCGACCTCTTCTTCAACAAAGTGGTCAATCTCTTTACTTGTATCGGGTGGTTCATCTTCATCTTCAATTAGGGGGTCATTATTGCCGAATGGATATTTCATTGCTCGTTCGAGATCGACACTTCTTTTAAATGCCCCTAATTGAAAAGGTAAATTGTTGAACTTCCGGTTTTTCAAAGCTTCGTGAGTTTTTACAAATGGTCGTCCCAACACTAGAGGAGCGTCAACGAGGATGACAAAGTCGGTTGGGATTACCATTTGATTTGTTTGAACCAAAACATCTTCAACTATACCGATTGATTTTATTACTTTCCGATTGGATAGAAAAATGGGTATTTGAAATGGAGAAAAATCACCAATACTTAATTTTTTGAAAATGTAGTTAGGCATTATGTTAACACAAAGATCTTTATCGATTGTGACGTTACTAATAAACGAATTTTGAAAGAAACATGGAACCGGTGTAATGTTAATTTCAAATGGGTCTTCTTTTATTAGCGAAGTTTGATCATTAGTTAACTTAACAGTTACCGTTTCGTCAATTTTAGTGTTAGTGTTTAACTCTTTTAAAAACTTAGCATGAGTGGGTACTAAACAATGATTTTCGAAAGAAGGTGTCAAGAGATTAATTTCTTCAAAATTAGACTCTTCTTGGATTTTAACGTTATTGGACTCACCTTTTTCGTTGCTTAGCTCATGTGTCGGTTTTTCACTTATTTGTTCTTCCATTTTTTCATTTTTAGTTATCTCTTCCTTTTTTAATTCTTCTCTTGCGCGGGACTCCTCTTCCCTTGCGCGAGCTTCTTTTATACATCGATCGATAACTCTAATGTGTTCTAATATCCTATCGGTCACCTCGGTTATAGAAAAAGAATCATTATTTTCTAAGCTTGAATCCGGTTGTTCGACCCTTTGTTCCTCATAATACCCATATGAAGTTGATGGTTCACACCATTGTCCTTCATTGTAAGCATATGATGGATAAGGTTCGTAATTTTGTTCTTCATAATACTCATATGAGGTGGGTTGTTCACGCCAAGGTTCCTCATAATAAGCATATGAAGGTGGTGGCTCATATCTTGGTTCCTCAAAGTATGAGTAAGAAGGCTCATACCTTGGTTCTTCAAAATATGAGTATGAGGGAGGAGGTTCATACCTTTGGTCTTCATAGGATGTGTATGAAGTTGATGGCTCGTACCTGGGCTCCTCATAGTAGGTGTATGAATTGGATGGTTGATATGAGTGATTATTTTGAATCGAACGTGCATTACGACAATTAGTGCAATAATTACCCCTATAATCATCCTCATCATAGGTGTAGTTGTAACCTCCTGAGTATTGATCCATAAGAATCACTCAGCAGACCACAACTGAGTCTCGAGACCAGAAAATGAAAACAAAGATTGAAACAGAAGGCTGGACACGGCCCCGTGTCTGGTGAACACGGCCCCGTGTACAGGATCTGTATCTGGGCGTTTTAATTAAAGTTACTGGTCACGTTGAGCACGGGGGCGTGTTCAATGAGCACGGCCCCATGTTCAGACTCTGTATCTGGGTATCTAACTAAAAATATGCAGCACGGGGGCGTGTTCAATGAGCACGGCCCCGTGTTCAGGCTACTGTAAATGCAAACTAAACTAAAATGCAGAAAAATGTGCGCGCGTTTTGAAAAGGTTTTGAAAAACTGATTAGGCCGTCGAATTTAAATTTTCTCAAAATCCTTGTATCCCCGGCAGCGGCGCCAAAAACTTGATGCGCGTTAAGTGTCGTATATATTAGGTGTATATTTTAAGCCCTTTTTAACACTTATTTTAGCCAAGTTTTAAATTTATAAAACACGATATTTCACTAACACTAAACACACATATGGGCAAGTGCACCCATCGTTGAGTGTAGTATAGCGTTGGTAAGATACCGAGGTCGTCCAAGGACACAAGAGCTTTTAGTACCGGTTTATCCTCAACGTCTAACCAAAATAAAAGTTTAGAAAAATGTTTTAAACTACGAAAAATAAAACTAACTAAAATGCTGAAAATAAAAAATAAAAATAAAAACAGATAGACAAGATGAATCACTTGGTTCCGACTCGTATCTAGTATAACCTTTGATTATTTCCGCACTTTTGCACATAACTAAGAGATTATCTTAGTTATTGTAGTAGGCCCCTCTTTTGAAGGCGACGTTACCCTCACCCCAGTAGTTTGAGTCAGCAGGGATACAATCCTAAAAGGGTGGATTATTGGAAGATAATGAATTAAGTTATTAATGCAGTATTGTGGTAGGCCCCGCTTTTGGCGGTGACGTTACCCTCGGCTAAGTAGTCTGAGTCAGCAGGGATACAGTCCTAAATAGCCGGGTTATAGTATTAATAGTAGTTAACTTATGAGGGGATCAAAGAGTTTGGACCCCCGCCATCCAATACCGTGAAGTATTGAAGGACGTCCTACTAAATTTGACCCAGGTCCATTGCAGGACCTCTAAACGCTGAACAATGGCAAGACCTTTACCAAACCGTTCCCTTAACCCCCTACCAGGTAGCCAACATATCTCCATATAGACCGTGGAGATATGAATGGTGAAAATCCTTTATTTTATATAGACAGTAAAATAATGCCAAGACACCACGGACAAACGATAAGGAAAGATCACCTTCAACATAAGTAACTAGTTATTAAAGTCATTAATACAAAACCAAATAAAAAGTGCAAAAGATTAGAAATAAAAAGTATTATACTAGACACTTTGTCTTCACCAAGTGATGTAAGAGACTTAGGCAAACATGGCCTTGATTGTCAAGAACTCTTACGATCAATCTTGGATCCCGAGACGACTCACACACTCTATGATGGACAATGGATGATGGTGGTGGATGATGGTGTTGTGATGGTGGTGGGTGGTGGATGAAGTGTGAGAGAGGTGGTGTGCCAAGGGATGAGATGAAATGAATCCAAGCACTCCTATTTATAGGCTGAACAGAGAGCTGGACACGGCCCCGTGTCCGCTGGGCACGGCCCCGTGTCCGTCTGACACTCTCTCTCCTCATTAATTGTAATTCGCAATTACAATAAATGCGCCTGCTGTACTTTCGACACGCCCCCGTGTCCGCTGAGCACGGCCCCGTGATGGGCAATAGAAGCTTCTATAGGTTTGTCTTTTCTGCTGCTTCTTGGGCACGGCCCCGTGCTGGCTGAGCACGGGGCGTGTTCAGTCTTCTGTTTTCTCTATTTTGCTTTGGAAGGTGCCGTTGAGGGTTCGGGCAGTCCACTAATGTTCCTTTTCTTGTATTTATGTTGGATTTAGCTGTCTTTTTGCTTCTTTTGCGCTTTTGAGCTCATTTAATCCTGAAAATACAAAAGGAAGACAAAAACACTCTTTTTCCAATATTAGCACTAAAAAAGGGTTAGTTTTATGCCTCATTTGATGTAATTTATATGTTGCATTTTATACACATCAGTATTCCTATGTTAAGTCTAGACTCAGAAGGTCTAAGGAATATGCTACTGTGTCATTGAGATTAAACACAGAAAGGCTAGTGTTTAATTCACTCAATGTTGGCTCTGATACCAACCTGTCACACCCCGATATTTCCACGTATTACCGGTGAGCCAGTGGGGAGTATCGTGACGTAGTTGATATCATCATAGTCAAACAACACAATTTAAATGCACAGCGGAAGCAAAAGATGAATCACATTACAAACTGAATAAATAGTAATATCAAAGTATTACAAACGGACTGTAAAGGATCCACAGGCGAATCAAAAGATAAAAAGATCGTTGTTTAACAGACTTTAGGCATCTAGAACTTGCAAGATTCCCTATTTACGCCTTGAGCTCCCAGCCAATTACGTACAGTACCTGTCACTTAATCTTTTTGGAAAATACGTCAGTTTACATTGGTAAATACAATTAACTGACTCATTTTGAAAATGTTTTAGAAAATTGATTTGAATGCTCAAGGCACAAAAATTATTTTATAGCTTGGGACAATTATATAAAAATAATCTTGTATACAGATTTACATGTTCGTTATACATTAAGGCTTGATGTTAGAAACCGAGTCAAGATTAACAGACACACCACAAGTATAGGCCCACAAGAGAGTGAGATACCGTTTCCCTTATGCAACTTTCAGGTGTATGCCTACACCCCGTGCATAAGACGTGGCCATTTTTGTTTTATAATGATGCCAAGGATATCCGGTACATGGTCATTAACCCCTAAAGGCCTTTATTTCAAACAAGACAAATTAAAACGGGTTACCTCAATAATTTAATCACAATACGATTAAACATTCAATATCCGACCAAGAGGTATTATTATAATACCGTATCCCAAGCCCGTATAGGGAAAATAAGTTAATAGTATTTACCTGAGCTTAAAATGCAACTTATACTCAGCCGTATATCCTAATCAGCAAGCACAAGTACCTCTACTGGGGCTCTTAATCTGGAACGAAGGTTTTTATTAACCTATTAGATTCCTAACGTGTAACACCCCGAAAATTTACGTCCTATAATGTCTTGACACGTGTCATAACCTTTGAACGTGTGAAAGAATGTTCTTGAAGGACTAAAGTTGACAAACAAAGAAACTATGTGAATTTGAGGGTTCAAAGTGTCAACAATGAATAAATACACTTTGCAATAACCCTACATAATGTTTATAACCTAAAACGAATAGATCACGGATCATACGAAGCGAATTATGAAAGAAAGTGAGAGATTACAAACTACAGGGGTTAATTGTGTCAACATGTTAAAGATATACCTCTGAGTGACCTTTTGACAAACCCGAAGCTTTGTAACGATTAATTATGCTCACTAGAATGTACCATAAAAATTTCACCAAGTTTCGTTATCGTATGAGCAAGTTGTGATAAAATTCGTGTGCAAGGGTTAGAATCGTCAACGTGGAAATTTAGGGCTTTTCGGGTGATCACAAAGTTACCCGAGGACTTGACAAAGTGGGTATAAGTCTTAAAGCCCCAAATATTAAATATCAAAGCTTCTTGTGAAAGATTGGACTTGAAAACGACCTTTCGGAGGACCCGGGGACCAAAATGCAATAAAAGAAACAAAAAAATCAGATTTACATGTCCCAAGCGGCCCGCTTTGGTTTAGCTGAAATAGGACGCGGGCCGCATTAGGACCCCAGATGCAGAAAACAACCTGCTGCCTTGGCAGGTGTCTGTTTTGCTCATCTAACCGACTTATATCGATGGTTTTTGATTCTATGGGCTGGTATACACTAGTATACAACTTATAAAAGCCATATACATTCATCATTGATCATTCTACACCCATTTGGAATCAAAAACGAAAGATCAAAGTCCTTGTCAAAAGTCTCGTGTTCAACATATAATCACATATCAGCTTCTGGACATCAAAGGAGCTTACGGGTCATTCACAAGACTTCCATATCACCCATTAGACTTGTGTAAGTGCTCTTGATCCTTCTCGATTCAGTTTTACATCGTTTATAGCCTAGAAATCAAACCGTCGTAACTACGGTTTGACTTGGCAATAAAACACAAACGATCCAGAGATTTGTCGAAACGAAAGTTGTTACGAGTTGGTAATTATATGAGTATTAAAACCCTAAAAGGACTCTCACTGATTTTAATCCTAACTATGTCGTTTGTCGAGTCAAAGGTTACCCGAAAAGTCAACAGAAATGATAATCGCATATTTAATGATACGGAGGGCGTGTAATCTGTTTTAACACTCATATAAACTGAAAATAAGTATAAAAACTTGTCTACGCTTGTTTGATTCGACAACTTTCTATTTAGAACCGATTCGGAGCCGAAAGACGCAAAAGTTTGACTTTTGCGTTGACCTCAGTTCTGACCCGATTCTTATAGGTTTAGACATGCCTTAAGGTTCCTTTAGGACCTAGATACACGTGTGTATAAACCTCTGCGTTTATACCACTCGAATCCCTAATCGTCCGATGTTTCCGTTAATCGCCTAAATAGTGACCGTAATGCCCTTATGACCATAAAACGAGATTTTGGGAAAAGTGGAAATGCCATAATCTTAGTTATTGATTATTATGCATGTCCCGAAAATTTCAAGATAATCGGAGGTCTAGATTAGGAGTTATGCTTAATGGCGTATTTATAAACATGTTTATTAATTAAACGGCGCCATTAGCGTAAAGCCTATCTAAACCCAATTTTTGACACCAAACCTTTTACTCACTGATGTAATATAATATTTTGGGATTTTTGAAGATTTTTAATTATTTTTAAATTGATCATAAGCTTGGATTAGCGCCTTAATTCGGTTAATACCGAATATACCCTTTTCGGCCATAAAATGAGTTTTACAAATCCTTTTAACGCCAATCCAATTGCTACTGATTTTAAATATTAATTAGAGTGTTTTGAACCTGTTTAACTGATCAGGAAACTCAGAATCGTATTTTAAACCGTACGTCGCTTAAAACGGCTTTATACGCGTATTATACGCATAGTTTGGGTTTAAAACTATTTTAACATATAAGACTTATAACCAAATGTTATAACCTGTTAATATAAGCTATTTTACTGATGTAATCAGACCCGGTTCATAGAAACCTAATTTAATCCTTTTATAATCTTTAAAATGACCAAAATACCCCTACGGGACTTATTAAGAGATTAAACTCGTTTTGGGCATCATGGGTGATATCCTACTGATATCACAACTTAATTAAGGCGTGTTAACTTAGGAAACCTGTTTAGGACTCTTATGGTTACCCGTTACGTTTCATACGCGTTCGGTTCGGTTTATGTAACTAGTTTACATAAACTAGCCGAAACGGGTCAAACCTTATCGGTTTTATCTCAAAATCCAGAATGTGTATCATATACCCATATTAAGCAAGTCTTCAAACTTCTCGGGTCTAAATCACATTCTATCCGGTCTTCGCTTAATCGTGCGTACGAACCGTATCTTTCTGTAAGACTAACCGGTCTAAGCTTAGGCTTAATTAAAGACCCGTTAGCATTCTAATTAATTATTTATACCATCATTCCAGACTAGAGCTTTCCGGTAAATTGTACCTACGCTTGCTTAAGTGAATACGGCTGAGTTATAAATTTCTGCTATTTAAGACAGGAGCTAGCTCAGGTAAATACTCTTAACTTATTTTCCCTATACGGGCTTGGGATACGGTATAATAATACCGCTTGGTCGGGTATTGAATCTTTAATCTTATTATGGTTAAATCATTGAAGTAACCCGGTTTAATCTGTATTGTTTGAAACAAAGACCTTTAGGGGTTAATGACCATGTCCCGGATATCCTAGTGACATCATTGTATTATAAAATGGCCACGTCTTAAGCACGGGGTGTAGGCATACACCTGACAGTGCTTAAGAGATAACGGTATCTCACTCTCTTGTGGGCCTATACTTGTGGCGTGTCTGTTAATCTGACTCGATTTCTACATCGGGCCCTGAACGTACAACGAACATGTAAATCTGTATACAAGGTTATAAATATAATTGTCCCAAGTTAAAAAGATTAATTTTGCCTCTATGCATTTTAATCCAAGTGTCGAAATATTTGCATGTCTTGTGCACCTAAACAAATTTTCATAAACATTTACAAAATGAGTCGGTTGAGTGTATTTACCAGTGAAAACTGACGTATTTTCCAAAAGGGTTAAGTGACAGGTACTGAACGTAATTGGCTGGAAGCTCAGGGCGTTTCTAAGGAATCTTGAAAGTTCTAGGTGCCTAAAGTCTGTTGAATAAAGTTTATGTTTTAAGATCCGCCTGTGGATCTTTTACTTCCGTTGTAATACTTTGATGTTACACTATTCGGATTGTAATATATTTATCCTTTTGCTTCCGCTGTGCATTTATATATTGTGTTGTTTGACTATGATGTTGACAACCACGTCACGTTACTCCCCTACCGGGCCCACCGGTAACACGTGGAAATTCGGGGTGTGACAGGTTGGTATCAGAGCCAACATTGAGTGAATTAAACACTAGCTTTTTGTGTTTAATCTCAATGACACAATTGCACATTTCTAAATCTTCTGAGTCTAGACTTAACATAGGAATATTCTCAATCCTTATCTGGAAATTCTGCTTCCAAAATTTTTATATATTGGATACGTCGCCGAGCGAAGAAGCCATAATAATAATTCTCCACACCAGGAGCCTTAAATTTCTGACCTTCGTACAACGGCTAGGACGAAACATGCAAACAAGGAGAAGGCATTCAGAAATAAAATGAAGAAGAAACTCCCTTTGCGAAAAATCGTTTCCTTAATAGTCCTTATAAGGACATAATTACCTTTCAGTTCCTTCGAGGACAACATTATTCCTTTCAAGTCCCGCTTAGGGCAACTCTGTACTTTTATTTTCATATATTGGATTTTTCCAATATTCTTATCTAGTCTATTGATCTAGAAATCATAGCTTATATCATCCTATAAGATGATCATATTATAACCATCCCTTAGAAGGGAAGTGCCTACGGGCTATAACGTATTGTCCATCTGAGACACTGACATTGTGATCTTTATGATTCCTTGTCTATGGTGGTGAGCTCTGCTCAAGCCTATTAGCCTAAATGATCAATGTGATCATGACTAATATGTCTCTGACATTGTGATCTTTATGATTCCTTGTCTATGGTGGTGAGCTATGCTCAAGCCTATTAGTCTATATGATCAATGTGATCATGACTAATATCATCAATATGATGATCATATTATCGACATCCTTAGTGATGAAGTGCCTACTGGCTATACTTTATAATATTGTCACTACGACAATGACAGTAGTAAATCTTAGGGTTCTTGTCTAAGGCAGTGGGCTATGCCCAAGCCTCATAGTCAATATGATCAATATTATCATGACTACTATCACCAGTGTGATGATTATTAATTTCTAAAAAAAAAAAAAAAAAAACATCGTTTTGTAATGTCAATTGATCCGCCTACGGGCCATATTGTATCGTCAATTTGACAACGACAGTAGTAGTCTTTGACTCTCTGTCCAGGAAAGATAATGAACTATGTTCAAACCTAAATGCTTTGATTCTCTAAAATCATGGCTTATAAAATTTAAAACTGTCCTTGAGACCAGGCTTTTTACGCCACTTTAATATATTTGATGTTTTATAACTAAGATAAGTTATAATGAAAAATATTAACTAAGTATAACTAACAAATTAACCCATATGGTTTATATTACCATGGTTAATAAATTATCAAAAATGATAATTTCATAATGACCTCTGGATAAATCATTTTCAATGTTTATGAAGCAATCAAGCTACATGGCTGGATTAGATGAAGTTAACAGCCACATGAAGGAGGACAATGATGCTACCAGAATCAATGTAACTGGAGCGGAACTGCAGGCAATAATAGATTATGCTGTTACTCGAGCTCTTGACAGACAGTATGATGAATCAAATGATACCCATTCTAAGACTCTATCTGTGGCTCGTAGTAAGCCCCCTTCTAAAATACTTGAGTCAAGAGAAGACGATGTTCATGACTTGTCAAATCAAAGGAGTATTCCGTTTAGACAGGTTGTGTTCCATCAAGAGACACCAGTTAAGACCTGTTCATATAAATATTTTGTCTCCTGCAAGCCTAGAGACTTTACAGGAGAAAAAGGGGCCATCGATTGCATGACGTGGCTCGATGAGATGGACGCTGTTGTTGACATCAGCGGTTGTGCAGAGCAAGATGTTGTGAAATTTGTTTCACAATCTTTTAAAGGAGAAGCTCTAGCTTGGTGGAGGTCACTGATCCAAGCTACGGGGAAGATTCCTTTGTACAACATGACTTGGGAGCAGTTCGTTGCTCTTATCAAAGAAAATTACTGTCCTCAACATGAAGTTGAGAAAATTGAGACTGAATTCTTGACATTGGTCATGGAAAACTTAAATTGTCAAGCATACCTTACAAATTTCAATACCAAGTCTCGATTGGTTCCTTATTTGATCACACCGGAACCAAAGCGAATTGCTCGCTTCATTGGGGGTTTAGCCCCAGAAATCAAAGCCAGTGTTAAGGCTTCAAGACCTACTTCATTCAGGTCAGCGGCCGATCTGTCGCTATCTCTCACACTCGATGTGGTCAGAAACAAGGCTGCCAAAGTCTCTGAAGAAGGAAAGCGAAAAAGGGAGGATGAAATTTCTCATCGCTCTGATAGGGAGACAAAGAGGAACTCTGAGGATAAGAAGAGTTCCGGGTTTAAGAAAGACAGCCAGCAGCCGGGTGAGAAGATCAGGTGCAAAACCTGTAGGAAATACCACCTCGGGAAATGCAGATTTGAATCTCGGCCTCGGCCGTGTGGAATTTGCAAATCTAAGGAACATAAAACCCTGGATTGCAAGAAGTTGAAAGATGCAACCTGTTATGGTTGCAACGAGAAGGGGCATATCAAGACCAACTGCCCTAGGAATCAGAAGAAGCCCGAAGAGGCCAAGAAAACAAACACATGATGAACACCCAAGAGTTGGTGCAGAAGGATAATTACATAGCAAGTACATTTCCTTATCAAACAATTTATTTGTTGCTGACACATATGATTCTATAATGAACGATAAAAGTTGAGAACTGTTGCCTCCGCCTGATTTGGACTCCGGTCATTTAATGCAAGGTAGAAATTGGTTGATACTTTAGAAAATGCTCCAACAAATCCTAGATTGATATTTTATAGTTTTTAGGAATCACTCTTTTCTGATATCCTTATGGCAAGCTTTCAAGCTATCCAAATTCATCACTATAATAAAGACAGATGTGACATTTAGATCCCCTGTCAAAAAGGTGATGGATTCGGACCAAACTTTAAATGCCATTAAAGGTCTTTTGTGACCTAGGCTAAATATAATGGATATACATTCAAATAACATTCACTAGGAATGTTCAGAACAGAATAGCCCATACGGTTTATGAATGTCGTGGCTAATCTAAGTCGGGTCATCAGGATGATGACTAATAATTGTTAAATTTTGGTGATTGGTACCAAGTTTCAAGTATGGAAAACTGAGATGAGGTAGACGACAGTCGCAATACTATTAAGGCGACGAAAGTTAATAAAGCTACAAATGTAAACCTCAATATTAATGGAGTTAATCTCCAAGCTGTGGTTGACGCAGCAGTTGGAAGGACCAAAGCAGTGTGACATCTGCAAAGGAACGGGTCATCATTTTCCCATGAATGTAGGGACATAAAGAATACAGTCTGTCACGACTGTGGTGAGTAAGGCCGCCTCAGAACTAGATACCATAAGGCTACCAAAGAAGGTGCAGCTAAGCCTGGAAAGGCTAAGAAAGGAAACGCCTGAACTCACCTGATGAATGCGGAGAGGCAGTTCGCGATGTCATCAAGTACCTTCCTTATCATTTACCAATGATAATTTCTGCTAAGTGTCCTGATTTAATACAGGCAATAATAAATCTTCATAAACCATAAGCTTAGCAAACTTTTATATCATCCACAAGGTATAACTTACCAAGGAAACCATAGTAACCGATTCTTCTGAGTATCGGCAAGGGATCCTTCTGAAAAATCTGAGAGTACTCTTTCTTCGAATCGAGTACGACAATATATATTACTTTATTTTATTATTTTCTCATTGTTTTCTATCGACCGCGAATGCCAAACTATGTTTGATAAAAGTGCCATATGAGGATTGGCGTATCCTAGTGTGTCCCATAGATTGCTTCCATGCCTGATCAGTATGGAGGTTTAATGCATGGAACCGCTGAGATATCCCAATGGTCATATTATGCTAAAGTCGACTAGTAGTATTCAAAGAAGATATCCAATATAAAATGTCCTTATAAGTATCTCTACTTAAGACATCTTTGCTATTGTAAAGAGAATGTGTCATGTATCTGACATCGACAGATGAACCTAAGCCTGAAAATACAGACATCTCTACCATCTCTGTGTGTCATAATTATCTTCTTTATAAGAATTACCATGTTTACCTTTTTAGAGGCAAGAGGATGTTAGGACAAACATCCCGCTTAGGGCAGCAATAATTGTAAAAGCCTTATATCTGTTAGTACCAACAGAATAGGAAGAACTAAGAGCCAAATCGATAAGTTTTTAGAGAAGGTGTCATAAAGCCAACATTCAAAGTTCTAAGAACTCCAATTTTTAGTAAATAAGAAAGACGGTTCATCTTGCTTATGCATTGATCACCGCAACCCTATTTAGGCAACAATTAAGAATCGCTATTACCTACCCAGGATCGTCGATTTGTTCGACTAACGGCAAGGATTAGCTATTCCCTAAACATTAGCTAAGCAGTGGTTGGAATAACCATCTCACCTTAAAAATAAGCTTTTCTATAATAATGGATATGTAAGTATTAAGGCTACTCCTTTGGAGACCTTGTATAGATGGAATGTAAAATGTCTAGTGTGAGATAGAGAATTGGTAAGTCCAATTATCAAGATCTGAAAGTTGCCTGGGGAACAACAAATAAGATTATACAAATCCATAATCGATTGTAGGTTGCCAGTATATGGCAAGAAATCGAGGAGTTATGAAAATAGCAAACTTCCTAAGTTCTTGTTAAGGAATATGGTTTAACATAAGATATCACCCAGGAAGGGTGTACCAAATTTGTGAAATTATCAGGCTAGTTAAGCTCTGAATATATGGAAATCATTCGAAGGAAATCGAATGTATCAAGATCAAGTAGCTTGTAAGCTAAAACCTACTTAAGGAGTTTGATGGAGCACGCAATACATTGCACACTAATGACTGGAGGATGTGTTCCGCCAATAAGTCAAGAAGCACTATCACATAATGAGATGCAGAATTATGATATGATGAGCACCCTGTATCGATTGAGAATCGACAGGTCAAGAAGCTGCAAAAGGATACATACGCCTAATATAAGAGCCACTATGGGAGCTTGGAAAGACTCCAGATATGTTATAGAAGTTAAGTCCATTATGCGACAAAAAGTACTTCCAGCATTGTAACAAATCTCGAGGTCGAGATTTCTTTTAAGGGGGTGAGGATGTAACACCCCGAAAATTTACGTCCTATAATGTCTTGACACGTGTCATAACCTTTGAACGTGTGAAAGAATGTTCTTGAAGGACTAAAGTTGACAAACAAAGAAACTATGTGAATTTGAGGGTTCAAAGTGTCAACAATGAATAAATACACTTTGCAATAACCCTACATAATGTTTATAACCTAAAACGAATAGATCACGGATCATACGAAGCGAATTATGAAAGAAAGTGAGAGATTACAAACTACAGGGGTTAATTGTGTCAACATGTTAAAGATATACCTCTGAGTGACCTTTTGACAAACCCGAAGCTTTGTAACGATTAATTATGCTCACTAGAATGTACCATAAAAATTTCACCAAGTTTCGTTATCGTATGAGCAAGTTGTGATAAAATTCGTGTGCAAGGGTTAGAATCGTCAACGTGGAAATTTAGGGCTTTTCGGGTGATCACAAAGTTACCCGAGGACTTGACAAAGTGGGTATAAGTCTTAAAGCCCCAAATATTATCAAAGCTTCTTGTGAAAGATTGGACTTGAAAACGACCTTTCGGAGGACCCGGGGACCAAAATGCAATAAAAGAAACAAAAAAAATCAGATTTACATGTCCCAAGCGGCCCGCTTTGGTTTAGCTGAAATGGGACGCGGGCCGCATTAGGACCCCAGATGCAGAAAACAACCTGCTGCCTTGGCAGGTGTCTGTTTTGCTCATCTAACCGACTTATATCGATGGTTTTTGATTCTATGGGCTGGTATACACTAGTATACAACTTATAAAAGCCATATACATTCATCATTGATCATTCTACACCCATTTGGAATCAAAAACGAAAGATCAAAGTCCTTGTCAAAAGTCTCGTGTTCAACATATAATCACATATAAGCTTCTGGACATCAAAGGAGCTTACGGGTCATTCACAAGACTTCCATATCACCCATTAGACTTGTGTAAGTGCTCTTGATCCTTCTCGATTTAGTTTTACATCGTTTATAGCCTAGAAATCAAACCGTCGTAACTACGGTTTGACTTGGCAATAAAACACAAACGATCCAGAGATTTGTCGAAACGAAAGTTGTTACAAGTTGGTAATTATATGAGTATTAAAACCCTAAAAGGACTCTCACTGATTTTAATCCTAACTATGTCGTTTGTCGAGTCAAAGGTTACCCGAAAAGTCAACAGAAATGATAATCGCATATTTAATGATACGGAGGGCGTGTAATCTGTTTTAACACTCATATAAACTGAAAATAAGTATAAAAACTTGTCTACGCTTGTTTGATTCGACAACTTTCTATTTAGAACCGATTCGGAGCCGAAAGACGCAAAAGTTTGACTTTTGCGTTGACCTCAGTTCTGACCCGATTCTTATAGGTTTAGACATGCCTTAAGGTTCCTTTAGGACCTAGATACACGTGTGTATAAACCTCTGCGTTTATACCACTCGAATCCCTAATCGTCCGATGTTTCCGTTAATCGCCTAAATAGTGACCGTAATGCCCTTATGACCATAAAACGAGATTTTGGGAAAAGTGGAAATGCCATAATCTTAGTTATTGATTATTATGCATGTCCCGAAAATTTCACGATAATCGGAGGTCTAGATTAGGAGTTATGCTTAATGGCGTATTTATAAACATGTTTATTAATTAAACGGCGCCATTAGCGTAAAGCCTATCTAAACCCAATTTTTGACACCAAACCTTTTACTCACTGATGTAATATAATATTTTGGGATTTTTGAAGATTTTTAATTATTTTTAAACTGATCATAAGCTTGGATTAGCGCCTTAATTCGGTTAATACCGAATATACCCTTTTCGGCCATAAAATGAGTTTTACAAATCCTTTTAACGCCAATCCAATTGCTACTGATTTTAAATATTAATTAGAGTGTTTTGAACCTGTTTAACTGATCAGGAAACTCAGAATCGTATTTTAAACCGTACGTCGCTTAAAACGGCTTTATACGCGTATTATACGCATAGTTTGGGTTTAAAACTATTTTAACATATAAGACTTATAACCAAATGTTATAACCTGTTAATATAAGCTATTTTACTGATGTAATCAGACCCGGTTCATAGAAACCTAATTTAATCCTTTTATAATCTTTAAAATGACCAAAATACCCCTACGGGACTTATTAAGAGATTAAACTCGTTTTGGGCATCATGGGTGATATCCTACTGATATCACAACTTAATTAAGGCGTGTTAACTTAGGAAACCTGTTTAGGACTCTTATGGTTACCCGTTACGTTTCATACGCGTTCGGTTCGGTTTATGTAACTAGTTTACATAAACTAGCCGAAACGGGTCAAACCTTATCGGTTTTATCTCAAAATCCAGAATGTGTATCATATACCCATATTAAGCAAGTCTTCAAACTTCTCGGGTCTAAATCACATTCTATCCGGTCTTCGCTTAATCGTGCGTACGAACCGTATCTTTCTGTAAGACTAACCGGTCTAAGCTTAGGCTTAATTAAAGACCCGTTAGCATTCTAATTAATTATTTATACCATCATTCCAGACTAGAGCTTTCCGGTAAATTGTACCTACGCTTGCTTAAGTGAATACGGCTGAGTTATAAATTTCTGCTATTTAAGACAGGAGCTAGCTCAGGTAAATACTCTTAACTTATTTTCCCTATACGGGCTTGGGATACGGTATAATAATACCGCTTGGTCGGGTATTGAATCTTTAATCTTATTATGGTTAAATCATTGAAGTAACCCGGTTTAATCTGTATTGTTTGAAACAAAGACCTTTAGGGGTTAATGACCATGTCCCGGATATCCTAGTGACATCATTGTATTATAAAATGGCCACGTCTTAAGCACGGGGTGTAGGCATACACCTGACAGTGCTTAAGAGATAACGGTATCTCACTCTCTTGTGGGCCTATACTTGTGGCGTGTCTGTTAATCTGACTCGATTTCTACATCGGGCCCTGAACGTACAACGAACATGTAAATCTGTATACAAGGTTATAAATATAATTGTCCCAAGTTAAAAAGATTAATTTTGCCTCTATGCATTTTAATCCAAGTGTCGAAATATTTGCATGTCTTGTGCACCTAAACAAATTTTCATAAACATTTACAAAATGAGTCGGTTGAGTGTATTTACCAGTGAAAACTGACGTATTTTCCAAAAGGGTTAAGTGACAGGTACTGAACGTAATTGGCTGGAAGCTCAGGGCGTTTCTAAGGAATCTTGAAAGTTCTAGGTGCCTAAAGTCTGTTGAATAAAGTTTATGTTTTAAGATCCGCCTGTGGATCTTTTACTTCCGTTGTAATACTTTGATGTTACACTATTCGGATTGTAATATATTTATCCTTTTGCTTCCGCTGTGCATTTATATATTGTGTTGTTTGACTATGATGTTGACAACCACGTCACGTTACTCCCCTACCGGGCCCACCGGTAACACGTGGAAATTCGGGGTGTGACATAACGGGTCTTGTTTAAGTCGTAACTTAGACCGGTTAGTTTTAAGGAAAGGTTTACGGTTCAAACGCAAGATTAAGCGCAGACCGGATTAGAATGTGATTTAGACCCGACAAGTTTGAAGACTTGTATAATATGGGTAAACTAAACACATTCTGGATTTTGAGGCAAAAATGATAAGGTTAGACCCGTTTCGGTCAATTTATGCAAACTAGTTACATAAACCGAACCGAACGTGAAATATGCGTAACGGGTAACCATAAGAGTCATATACATGTTTCCTAAGTTAATATGCCTTAAATATGTTGCGATATCAGTAAGATACCTTCCATTATGCCCAATTTGGATTTAAACTCAAATTATGCCCCGTAGGGGTATTTTGGTCATTTTAAAGCTTATAAAAGAGTTTAAATATAAATCTGAGTTTCAGGTCTGATATATTCAGTAAAAATACATATTTTTATAAGTCATAACAATAGGGTATGGCATACATGTGAAATTTACCTTTTCTAACCAAACTATGCACCGTATGGGCATTTTGGTAATTTCACATAAGCTTTAAAGGTCAAAATTTGAAATCTGAGTTTAAAACTTTTGCTTACTGTTAAAATATAAAAATTTTCTTAAAACATCAGTAGGTATTAAGTCTTATATGAGAAAAATGGTTTTAATACATACTATGCGTTTTAAACGCGTAAAAAGACGGTTTTAAGCGATTTCCGGGTTTTTAAAGAAAAGCTGACATTTTTATCATTCCAGAAGACTCAAAATATTTTATTTATTATATAAAATCAGTAGCAAAAGGTTTGGTATCAAAATATTATGTAAAACTCTTTTTATAGGCCAAAAGGGCAAAACCGACAATTACCGAATCAAAGCTATAACCCTATGTTATGCTCAGCCTAAAAATAAATAAAAATCTTCAAAAATCCCAAAATATTATTTTATATCAGTAGTAAAAAGTTTGGTATCAAAATTTGGGTTTAGATAGGCTTTATGCTAATTACGCCGTTTAATTAATAAAAAGCTTTCTAATTACGCTATTGAGCATAACTCTTAATCTAGACCTAAAACTGATGTGAAAATTTAGGGACATGTTTATAAATCAGTAATAAAGATTATTGTCCTCTCACATTTTCAAAATTCTTGTTTTAAGGTCAAAAGGGCATTATGGTCAATATTTAGGCACATAACGGAAACATGTACATGAATCGAATAACTAATGAACCAAGTTGTATAACCTCATTGGGTTACACTAATCTATAACCTGGTCCTAATAGAGCTCTAAGGAAATTCTAAAATATGCTACATTTGGTCAGAACTGAAAGTAAAAGCAAAAGTCTACTTTTGCGACTTTCGGTTCCGAACCGAGCTTAAACAGAAAATTGTCGGGTTGAACATGTTTAGAAATGTTCTTACATTGATTACCAAGTTATATGCGTGATAAAACAGGTTTCATAGCTTCTACATTGTTAATTATGTGTTTATGCGAAAATTAGCTTTCTGTTGACTTTTTATAATCAAGTTTGACCCGACAATTGACCTAGTTAGAGTGGGAATCAGAGGGTGCCCTTTTAAGGGTTTATTACCCACATAATAACCAACTCAAAGCTACTTTTAATTCGAGAATTGACTGGACCATTAGTGATTAATCACTAAGTCAAACCTTAATTACAACGGGTTTGGCTTTAGGCCATTAAACTAATTATAAACGAAACTAGGAGGTTAAGGACACTTACAATGGGTCCAATGAACTGAATGAAGGTTCCCAAAGGTTCAGGCTCCTCCTAGTTGAGAGTAATGAGCAGATTTTGGAAAGTGGTGTGCTTAAACAAAGAAACCCACTTCCTATATATAGTTTTTGGGTCTCCGTAGGATCGTGACAAGTGTCGGACGGTTATAACCAGATCATGACAGGTGTAAAACCACCTTTTAAGTCAGTGAGTAGCCCCTAGAGTCGGTTATGTGAGTATGGCAGCTGGTTTCAACAAAACCAACAGCAAACATACTTCCAGAATTTACAGAATTGGTCCCTGTGAGCATATAAGGTCATTTTAGGCACGTTTAAGGCCCGTTAACCTCATTTCAAGGCTCCAAAATGATGCCCAATTATAGGGGACATAAAACATGCTCAAAAATATCGCGGATGTCGGTTCGTTTGGCCGTACGGTCAAGTTGTTCGACTAATTACGACGACACACGAACAGACGCGAAAAACGATCCAAATTACGCGACGAATGGAATTTTATCATGCCGAACACTAAAATAAAATATTTTAGTGGTTACATAAATTTTTGGATGTCCGGATATATTCAGAACGTAAGATATGCGCGAAAATGCAAACTTGTGCACTTTTTGACACTTTTAGTCCCTGCTTGACTTAAAGGTTTATTTTTTTGCGCACCAAACACATCTAAGCCTATATCTAAGCTATGAAAAGGATATTTAGGGCATGTTTAACTTATGATCAAGTTCCGGAATGTTCGCTACCATTCGATTCGGTATACTTTTGCAGTTTGACGCAATTAGTCCTTTAATCGCACAAAGTAGCGCGAAATGTTGTTTAATGCTATCTAAGCCTTCCGTGGCCCATAATGGGTATTCCCAAGCATGTTTTTAAATATTACTATGCTCCCGTTCGCTTAAATGGTCACCAAAAGGCGTAAATTCAAAAGTTGACTCTTTTGGTCCCTCTAATGCGCAAACTAGCGTATATCATTGTTTAATAGCATCGAAGCCTTATCTAATCCATATTAGGCATTCTAGAGAGTATTATTAAACATCACAATGCTTCGGGTTCGTTAAAAGGTCATTCAGAGGTATAGTTAAACATATTGACGCTTTTAACCTCTTAAACTTTGCAAAGTTGCGCGCAACGTCACTTATAGGCATAAAAGCTCTTATTGGCCAATATTAGGCACTCCCGAGAGTGTAATCAATTATCATGAAGCTCTTGGTTTGTTAAAAGGTCACTCAGAGGTAAGAATTAACATGTTGACGCTTTTAACCCTTCGACGCGCAAACTTTCAATTAATTACACAAACGGCTACTCTCGTCATCAAGTGGCTCATTTGTGAATATGATCTTCGTGTAACGTTATTCAGAGGCTTATATTAAGCATGTTAACATTTCCAGTCCTTCTAAAATCAAAGTTTTTGATTTTTCGCAAAATTAGTCCCTCAAATTCAACGTTTGACTTAATTAGGGTTTATTACACGTGTCAATACATCATTGGACGTGATTTTACGAGGTGTTACATCCTCACCCACTTAAAAGAAATATTTACATCGATATTTGCTAAAGTAATGGAAGTACTTTCTGACGTATTATGGAATTAACCTCCATAGCATATTTGGGCCTCTAAGGGCATCTCAGTCGACCTATAAGATAGGTACATACTCCTTTTCAGAGCTTCTTAACCTATCGATCCTTAATCTATACAGGTTTCCCATCAACCCATAAATTTTTATTGATCTGCATATCATTCTGTGATAATGCTTCTTGTCTTATCAGCGAAACATATCCTTAAATCACTAGTGTGGGATACATTGATTTCCATCAAGCTCCTCAGGTAAGTTTTAGCTTATAGGTTACCAATCTTGATATATTTGATTTCCTCGAATGATTCTATATATCAGAGCTTAACTAGTCCGTTGTATTAAATTTTCAGCACACCCTTCCAAGGTGATGCTTTCTGTTGAATCTTATTCCTTAATAAGAACTTAAGAGGTTTGCTACTTTCATCAATTATTGACTTCCCGCCGAATACTGGCAGTTTCCAGACGATCATAAGTTTATATGATCTCATCCGTCATTTCCAAGATAATCCTTCAGATCCGGATAATTGGATTTACCAAAATTCTGTCTATTAAACGGATTCTTGACATTCCATCTATGCAAGGTCTCCAAAGGAGCAGCCTTGATACTTACATAACAACTATTAGTTATAGAAAAGCTCATTTAAGGTGAGATGAATATTCCAACCACTACTTAAAACTAATCTCAAGGAATAGCTAATCCTTACAGCTAGTCGAACAAATCGACGATCCTAGGCAGCTGATGGCGATGCTTAATTGTTGCCTAAATAGGGTTGCGGTAATCAATGCTGTGACATCCGTGCCTCCACAACCATAAAACAAATACCAAATTAAAGAAATATTATATTTCATACTTGGGATTTGTATAAATATGTGTATCATTTGCACATATCAATTCTTGTTCGATTTCGAGCTCCAAATCACTTTCTGGAAAGTTATACTCAAAAATAGTGACATAGGCTTAACATACCTTAAATAACCTTTACATAACTTAGAAATAAGTTTTGGAGGGTTTGGTGTGTCGAAATCAAGTTTATTCGCTTACCGGGACTAATTTTGACAAACTGCGAAAGTATGCCGATTCGTACTGTAACGAACATTATGGAACTTGATCATAAGTTAAACATACCCTAAATATCCTTTACATAGCTTAGAAATAGGCTTTGAGGGGTTCGGTATGCTAAAACAAACTTTATTGATCAATAGGGACTAAAAGCGTCAAAAAGTGCATAAGTTTTCATTTTCGCGCATATCTCGCGTTCTGAATATATCCGGACATCCAAAATTTATGTAATCATTAAAATATTTTTGGAAAAATACGTCAGTTTACACTGGTAAATACAATTTAACTGACTCATTTTGAAAATGGTTGAAAATTGATTTGAATGCACGTGGCACAAAACATTTTATAACTTGGGATAATTATGTAATATAATCTTGTGAACGAATTACATGTTACTTGTGCGTTCAGTAGCCCGGATCTTGTCCGGGTTAAAGATCAATAGACACACCACAATAATGAGTTATACACTGACAGGTGTACGCCTACACCCCGTGCTCAGGTCGTGGCCATTTCGTAAAATGATGCCAGGGATATCCGGGACATGGTCATTAACCCCCCAAAGGCTTTAAGTGAACAAGACTGTTTAAATGAGCCGATCAAATTATTCAATTAACCACCCAACGATGTAAGATTTGATGCTCGATCAAGCGGTATTCTATATACCGTAACCCAAGCCCATATAGGGAAAATAAGTTAAAAGTATTTACCTTGGTAAGTATAAATCACAACTAGCAAGTGAAGGTAGCTTTTACTGGTTCTTCTTATTCTGGAACAAAGGTTTATAATAACCTATTAGATTTCTAACGGGTCTTTATTTAAGCTTAAGCTTAGACCGGCTAGTTTTAAGGACGATACGGTTCAAACGCACGATTAAGCGAAGACCAGATAAAATGTGATTTAGACCCGACAAGTTTGAATACTTGTATAATATGGGTATACTAAATACATTATGGATTTTGAGACAAAGATGATAAGGTTTGACCCGTTTCGGTCAATTTATGCAAACTAGTTACATAAGCAGAACCGAGCGCGAAAGGGCGTTACGGGTAACCATAAGAGTCATATGCAAGTTCCCTGAGATAATATGGCTTAAATATGTTATAATATCAGTAAGATATCTTTTATTATGCCCCAATTGAATTTAAACTCAACTTATGCCTCATAAGGGCATTTTGGTCATTTAAAAGATTATAAAAGAGTTTAATTTGCAATCTGAGTTACAGGTCTGATTCATACAGTAGATACACTTAATTTGACATGTTATAACAGTAGGGTATGACCCATATGTGAAATTTATCATTTAAAACCCAACTATGCACCTTAGGGGTATTTTGGTAATTTCACAAGGGCTAAAAAGGTCAAAACTGGAAACCTGAGTTCAAAAACTTGTGCTTACTGTTATTTTATAAAAATATACTAAAAACATCAGTAGGTATTAACCTTATATGTTTAATATGGTTTTAGCACATACTATGCGTTAAAAACGCTTAAAAAGGTGATTCGGAGCCATTTCCGGGTTTTTAAAAGAAGGCTGATATTTTTATAATTCCAGAAGGCTCAAAATATTCTATTTAACAAATAAAACCAGTAGAAAAAGGTTTGGGGTCAAAAGGATTTGTAAAACTCATTTTATGGCTTAAAAGGGCAAAATCGGTATTAACCGAATTAAGCTTAGAGACCTATGTTATGCTCAGCCAAAAATTAAATAAAAATATTTAAAAATCCCAAAATATTATATTACATCAGTGGGTAAAAAGTTTGATATCAAAAAGTGGGTTTAAATAGGTTATTCGCTAATTACGCCGTTTAAGTAACATAAAGCTTTTAATTTACGCTAATGAGCATAACTCTTAATCTAGACCTCAAACTGATATCAAATTTTAGGTGCAAGTTTATAAATCAGTAACTAATGTTTCTACTCTTTCACTTTTTCAAAAATCACGTTTTATAGTCAAAAGGGCATAATAGTCAACTTTAAGCATAAATCGGAAACATGCATATGAACCGGATAAGTATTGAACCAAGTTGCATAATCTCAGAGAGTTATACTTATATGAAACCTGGTCCAAAATAAGCTCTAAGGAAGATCTCAAACATGCAAAAACGGATCAGAACTGATAGTCAAAGCAAAAGTCAAAATATGCGACTTTCGGGTCCGATCCGGGTTTAAACTGAAAATTGTCGAGTTGAACATGTTGAGACATGTTCTTACATTAATTTCCATGTTATTTTAATGATCAAACAGGTTGCATGTACCCTACATTGCTAATTATGCTTAAACTTGCAAATAATCATTCTGTTGACTTTTTAAAGTATGCTTTGACTCGACAATTAGCATGGTTAGAGTGGGAATCTGAAAATACCCTTTTAAGGGTTTGTTACCCACATAAATACCTACTTGTAGGTACTTTCAATTCGAGAAATGACTGATCAAATTTCGTTTAATCTCAAAGTCAAACTTAAATTACGATGGTTTGACTTTTGATTAATTAACTAAGCTAGAACGAATTAGAGAGGGTTAGGAATACTTACAAGAGTCCTAATTATGCTTAGAGATCACTAGAAAGTTGGCTTGATGTCCAGAGAGCTCCAGAGATGGTCTTGTGAATTCTTTGTAATTGCAAGTGATGAAAGTTGCAACTTCAAGTTCCCTTTATAACCAATTTGATCTCATTAGATGATGCCACAAGGGTCTAGGGATGTTGTAAGATCTGTCCAAGTGCCCCCCTATGCATGTAAAACTATTGGAGAGCCCCAGGTATCGAGTAACAGTTGTAAACAATCGAAACAGACCTAAAAAACTGACATCTGCTCATTTTTGTTCGCTGGTGACTTGTAGGCGGGCCGCGAGAGGCCTTACGCGGGCCGCGTACAAGCCGGTAACCAGCCCAACAAGATTTCATGATTTACATTTCAGTCCTTGTCCTTTGTTACGTGGTTTTGCTTATTTTTCTTGCACTCTTGACTCTCAAACCTGATTTTTAAGGGCCTTAGGACATCTACAAACTTGGTTAGGTCCTTGGTTCACTTTGTGCTTACCCGAAAAGTCACGAATTTCAACGTTAACGCATTTAACCCTTCGTGCACGGTTTTGATCATAACTTTCTCATATGATAACGAAACTTGATGAAATTTTTATCACATATTCTAGTGAGTATATTTTATCATTACAAAGCTTCGGGTTTGCCGAAAGGTCACTCAGAGGTATACTTTCAACATGTTGACACATTTAGCCCCTGTAGTTTGTAAGTCCTCACTTTCTTTCATTTTTCGCTTTGTATGATCCATGATTTAATCATTTAAGATTATAAACACCATGTAGGGTTATTGTAGAGCCTATTTATCCATTGTTGACACTTTGGACCCTTATATTCACACAGTTTCACTGTTTGTCAACTTTAGTCCCTCTAAAGTGCTTTTTCACATATTCAAAGCCTATGACACGTGTCAATACATCATTGGACGTAAATTTTCGAGGTGTTACAGCTTATTAAAAGTAGCAATCACCACCAATCATTTCCTGGTCAAATCACACAATATAAAGTTTAAAGTTATCGTGTGTTTGTAGTTTGGAAAGATGACCGAATAGAGATCTGAATAACAAACTGTGGAGAACTTGTTTGTGTCGGGTTGCATTCACCTCCAATCATTTCCTGGTTAAATCACACAATATAAAGTTTAAAGTTATCATGTGTTGTAGTTTGGAAAGATGACCGAATAGAGATCTGAATAACAAACTGTGGAGAACTTGTTTGTATCGGGTTCTTCTGCTAGTTATTCGGAATGTTTCGGATCATCATATAAGACGTGTTGGGTTCTTCTCCTAGTGGTTTCTGTAACCAATCCATAATCACCCTTGGTAGTTTTTTGGAATCGATAAATAACCAACACGAAGATCTCTGCGATCGCTAAGGTTTCCATCAACGGACTGATCGGTAACGTTACTCTACCTGTGCTTCGATTTAAGCGGCGTGTTCCGATCAACGTTTATCGACATTGTTAAAGTTGATGAAGAGTTTAGAAACCCTAGAATGATTGTGTTTTTACTGGAAAAAACGTGATACTTGAAAAAACACCATTATATACGGGCCCGTATACAGTTGTACGGCCCGTATAAATTTGGTAACATCAAAAAACTCCCAAAATAAATCCATTGAGCTGTATAAGTTTTACAAATCGTATACAAATATATACGGGTCGTATAACTATATACGGGCCGCATATAATAAAATCAAAAAAAACATTCTTTGCGCATTTTCCTATTCAAAAATATTCTATACGGGCCGTATAATTGTATACGGCCCGTATACACTAGGGGGTGTGAAAATAAGATATACGGGGTGTGGGAACAAGGAGGGCCTAATTTTATTCCAAATATTCCCTTCCATGTGTTTTCTCTTTACCATTTAGTTTACATGTTTAAATCTAATCTTGGCCTTTTAATTTTTTGATCCAATGGTTTGTAAGAGGATTCCCCAACTAACACTATATATATATATAGGGAGAAGATCATGCGAGAACCACCTCTTATTGCGAGAACCAATGTGAACACAACAAAAAATGCCTAAAAATAGCTAAAAATCACACAAAAATTTTTATTTTTTAATATTTTTTATATAAAAATCGCGACTTTTCGAAGCAAAAAAATTAAAAAAAAAATTTGTTTTAAAAAAAATAAAATATTTTTGGTCACTAAAAGTAGCGATTTGAGCATAAAAAATATTTTAAAAAAAATTTTTAGATTTTTTTAGGTTTTTTGGGGGTTTAGTTTTTAGCATTTTAGCTTGGGGGGGGGGGGTTTAGGTTTTTGGGGGGGTGGAGGAGGGGGGTTTAGGTTTTTTTTTTGGGGGGGGGGGGGTAAGGGTTTTTTTAGGTTTTTTGAGGGTTTTAGTTTTTAGCATTTAGCTTGGGGGGGGGGGTGGGGGTTAGGTTTTTTAGGTTTTTTTTTAGCTATTTTAGGTTGTGTTCACATTGGTTCTCGCGGTGCTCGCAATAAGGGTGGTTCTCGCATGATCTCCTCCCTATATATATATATATATATATATATATATATATAGGGGAGGGTTATCTTGAGAACGCTAAATATTGCGAGAACCGTGAGAACGAATGAAAAAACCAATTTTTTTAAAACAAACCTCATTGTAATTAAGATACAACATCAAAAAAAGAATTTACAACATCAAATAATTCATTTCTCCTTTCAAAATCGCTCTTTTTAGATTTTTTACACATGTGTAAATATAACAGATTTACACATGTGTAAATGGCAAACTTACACATGTGTAAATTTTTATTATTTAGGAATTCACGTAAATTTAAACGTGTAAATTAAATTTCTAACATTGTATTCGAATAATAATGATAAGTGCAGAAAATTTTTTTTGAATTTGAATTGTTTTTGACCAAGTTTTCGCGGTTTTTTCATTTGTTCTCACGGTTCTCACAATATTTAGCGTTCTCATTTAAACCCTCCCCTATATATATATATATATATAATTGGTTTTTGAAGCACACAAATCCACTAAAAAATAACTCACCAATTTGAATTTTCATGTTGTCACCGTTAACATGGTCACAATTAATAAATACCTTTTTATTTTTCATGCTTTTGCGTATTTTTCCCACAAATTGCCACCGAAAATAAAAAAGTTGGCAAAAATTGCAACCACTTTGCTACCATATCATGATAAATACACTTATTTTCATTTCCGTGGCAAATTGGTGGCTAAATTTGTTACCATTTTTTTCGGTAGCAAATTTTGGTCACAATTGCCCAATTTTCTAGTAGTACGCATGAATTCTCTTGTCAACGCGGTCTCCATCAAGGTGATCCTCTGTCACCTTTTTTGTTTATTATTGCTATGGAAAAGTCTCACCACAATCATGAGGCGAGCGTGTCTTTTGGGTGTGTTTAGGGGGATTCGGGTGGGTGGGTCTGGTTCTTTAGTGTTAAATTTCTACTATACAGATGATGTGGTTTTCTGCGGCTAGTGGTCCAAATCGAATGCGTGAATCTGCGGTGTTTATTACGAGGCTTCTACCTTACATCTGGGTTGAGGATTAGTCTGAAAAAAGCTTTGTTTATGGAGTGGGGGTGTGGGAAGGGGAGGTGAGTGATATGGCGGGTATTCTTAGGTACAAGCCGGGTTGCCTCCCTTTTATCCATCTTGGGATTCCAATTGTCTCGAACATGACTTTTAATAGAAATTGGGAGTCGGTGATAGAAAAAATCCAGAAAAGATTATCGGTGTGGAAGTCTAAGTGCCTATCATATGGTGGTTGGATTATGTAACACCTCGTAAAAACGTGTCCAATTATGTGAAGACACGTGTCCTAAACCCTAATCATGTGAAAGATTGAGTTTGAAGGACTAAAGTTGCCAAACGATGAAAATATGTATGCGAAGGGACTAAAAGTGTCAACATGCCAAACTTGTGCCTCTGAATGACCACACACGAAGAATATATTCTTAAACGAGTAATCATTTGAATACAAGAAGCCGTTTGTGAAAATAATCGAAGGATCTTAAACTACAGGGGTTAAACGTGTCAACATATTAATTCTTACCTCTGAGTGACCTTTTAACGAACCCGGTGCTTTGGAATATTCATATATACTCTCAAGAATAAGTGATATAAATTTCACAAGGTTTCGAGATCGTTACGTGTTGTTTACGCAAATTCCCAAGAATTAGGGTTTAAAGCGTCAACGAGGCGAAACTTATGTTTTCGGTGATCGTTTAACGAAACCGAGCCTAACGGTGTTTGGTTATACTCCCTAGATCATCTACAAACTAACTACAAGGGCTAGAAGTGCCTAAAACGAAAGATATAGAGCTTATAAAGGTGTAGGGACTGAACTTGTCAAGATTGAAACTTGTTTGACTGGTAATGGGGGGTGTCGCGCTGCGCGACCATGGAACCATTCTGCCATCGTGCGACGCGCCGACACAATTTTGACAGAACAGTTTGGACAAGTGCTGGTCTTCTTCTTCCTTGTGCTCCAAACCAAAACAAATCGATTTCTGTGGATTGTTGATGGTTTTAAATTACCACCAAGACACCTGGAGCCATCCTACAACACCCTAAACACCTGTGATGATCTTGGGCAATCTCAATTCACTATAAATAGGCTCATTGTGCCACCATTTCATTTGTACATTTTACTCAAAATCACTCTTATCTCTCTAACTTGAGTTCTTGAGCATTCTGGAGGTTCCTGATTCAAAATGGAGCCCATCTTTAGTAGAAAAGATTCCTAGGACCCTTTGTAAGTATCTTAGCCCCCTCTTTAGTTCAGTTTTTAATTTAAAAACCAAAAAGTCAAAGTTATCATAATCTGACTTTGACCTTCGGTTTAAACTCAAATGGTCCAGCCACTGTTCGAGATGAATGTGGTTATGTGAACATAATTAGGTAGGTGATTAACCCTTAGAAGGGCACCTCCTAATTATTTCGTTTTCTTAGTTAATTGTCGGGTCAAACTATTAAGTTAAAAAGTCAAACTGGTCAGAATTTGAAATAATAATCAAAACTAACAATGCAGAGGTTATAAATTATATTTTATCACTCTAATAACTTGGTAATTATTATTAGAACATGTTTAAGCATGTTCAACCCGACAATTATGAGTTTAAGGTCGGTTCGCAACCGAAAGTCGCAAAAGCTTGACTTTTGCTTTGACTTTCAGTTCTGACCCGATTGAGCTTAATTCTTCCATGTTTTAAGCTGCCATTAGGACCACATTATGTTGTAGTATAACCCTCTGGAGTTATATTACCTGGTCATTTGTATTCTGAATTATATGCTCATGTCCGTTATTATGCTTATAAATGCCCATTTTGCCCTTTTGACATATAAACGAGATTTTTGAAAATGTGAGAGGATAAAAAAACCTTTATTACTGATATATAAGTATGTCCAAGAAGTTTGACTTCAGTTTCTGGTCTCAAATTTAAGATATGCAAGATATCGTAAATTGAAACTTTTTATTAATTAAATTACGCTATCTTGCATAAGGCATGTTTAAACATGGATTTTAACTCAAGACTCATTACCTACTGTTAAGATATTATTTTTAGGGATTTTTGGAATTTTTGATCAGATTATAATCTAACCATATCATAGAGTTCTTGTGCAAATTCCTTAATTGACGATAATGCCCTTTTAACTAATAAAAAGAGATTTACATGTGATTAGTATACCAAACCTTTTTCTATTAATTTGATATAAAAAATAAAAATATTTTAAACATACAAAGCTGTCCAAAATCTCAGAATCACATAAATAGCTCTAATATCGTCAATTAGCGATTTTTACGCTAATTAGGTGCATAGTATGGTTTAAAACCATATTTAACACCTAAGACTTATTACCTACTGAATTTTTTAATAAATTTCAACATTATTACAGTAAATATAAGTCATGAACTCAGACTTCTAAAAATGTCTTTAAAAACATATGTGAAATGACCAAAATACCCTTTCGGGGCATAGTTTCGCCATAAATGGTAAACCTCACATATGTATGATATCTTACTGATGAAACTTGATAAAATAAATATTTTTACTAAATGTTTTAGTCCATAACCTCAGTTCACTATTAAATCTCTTTTATAAACATTAAAATGACCAAAATGCCCCTACGGGACTTAAGTTCGTTTTAAATACTTTTTGGGCATATATGTTAACATCCTACTGATGTATTAACATATTCTAAGCATAATAACATATGAGACCTGTATATAATTCATTTGGTTACCCGTTATGCATTTTATGCGTTCGGTACGGTTTATATAGCTAGTTTACATAAATTAGCCGAAATGGGTTTAACCTTATCATTAAATCTTCAAAATCCAGAATGTGTTTAGTTTACCCATATTATACAAGTATCCAAACTTGTCAGGACTAAATCACATTCCATTCCGGTCTCCGCTTAATCTAGCGTTTAGAACCGTAAAGTATCTTTCAAACTAACCGGTCTAAGTCTTTGACTTAAATAAAGACCCGTTAGTATCCTAATAGGTTAATAAATCTTCCATACAGATTTAGTAGCTTCGGTAGAAGGTATATTCATAAGGCTTTAGGAATATACGGCTGAGTTACATCCTTACACATCTAGCTCAGGTAAATACTTTTAACTTATTTTCCCTTATACGGACTTGGGATACGGAATAATAATAATACCGCTTGGTCGGGTATGGAATCATTTAATCGGATTGTGATTAATAAATTTCATAACCCGTTTTAATCTGTTTTGTTTGATAACATAAACATTGGGGGTTAATACGACCGTGCCCTGGATATCCTCGGCTCATTTCATTTGAAAATGGCCACGACCTATGCACGGGGTGTAGGCATACACCTGACAGATGGAAATGCTAAATAACCCACATGTTGGGGATAACTCCTTTGTGGGTTTTATAAGTGGTGAGTCGGTTAATCATGACCGGCTTCCAAACCGGACCCATATGTATGACAAACATATAAAACTGTCTACAAGATTTTATATAAAAATTGTACCAAGTTATAAATGGTTTGTGCCTTGTGCATTTAAATCAATTTTCATAAACCCTTTTCAAATGAGTCAGTTAATTGTATTTACCAGTGAAAACTGACGTATTTTCCAAAGAATAAGTGACAGGTACCTCTCGTAACTAGGCTGGAGCTACTCGGTGTCAAATAAGGGGATCTTGCTGTAACATCCGTAAAAAACGGATATCCAGAAATTATACCCGCTTTGAAACTCGGATCTAAATCATTTGTAAACCAGAATTTATTTATTTATTTTTAACATATTATAACTGAATATATTAATTATGCCGGTCTTAAACAAATTAAATACATTGTATATTTGGCTAAACGGGTATCGTATACACTTTACATAGTAAAGATTATCTAAGAAAATAGATATCATTTTATAAATTAAATAATTAAATAAATAGTAATAGTTAAAAATAACATTTATTTTATGTAAGTATAACTAAACATAAAGATTTGTTTGTAAAATGATTAATACTTTAGGGTTAAAATTTAATAATCACTCATCTTCTCATTTTATATGAGTCTTCTACGTAGCCCTCTTTTAACCACCTTTGCCTTGCTTTGAACATTCACAGTCCATCCATCATATTCAACCCTATCTATATCTATAATAATAAAGGAATAAATAACTGGTTGTCATCACCATCACCACCAAACATTTCGTTAACTCATTAAACTACAGGAGTTTTTTTGCAGGAATAGGTGGTTTGACCACCAAAAGATCACCTCTAGGTTGGCTTGGAATAAAAGAGTGAAAGTAGGTATATAGTTATTTGATATGGCGATATTCAGGGTGTTTCTGACACCAATCTGGGACTTTATTTAATATCGCTATATCATATACATATATGCATCAATATCGCTATATCATATACATATATATATGAATATCGCCAACTTAAACATATATATATATTTAATATCGCTATATCATATACAAATATACATCAATATCGCTATATCATATACACATATATATGAATATCGCCAACTCAAATATATATATATGAATATCGCTGTTCGATGTTGTTATATAAAAGAATATCGCCAATTCAAATATATATATATATATATATATGAATATCGCCATATCATATAAATATATATACATAATAACGATGAGGATGGCAGGCAAGTCTTTTTCAATACATTGAATGGTGGAATAAGGACAAATATGCATTATTAAGTCTTTCACTCTGAACATCAATATTAATAGAGTCTAGTCTAATTTTTTTTAGGATAAATAGTGTTTTGAAACATATATACATACTAATATCGCCATTTGAAACATATATATATATAGACACAGGACCGGTAAGACCTACATCATCCAGAGCTGTAGCGTTACAAAGATTTCTGTACAAACAGCCTAAAACAGCACTTCCCCAACTGATCTGAGAACATTGCCCCAAATCTTCTAGGAAAGGCAGATAATGAAGAGCTATCCAATTATTCGAATTAACAGGAAATAATGTACATCCTAGTAAATAAAAAATTACTAAACGAGCACGAATGATGCACGCTTCGTCTGTTGTCGTTTCTTCATTTAACGGTGCTATTCTCTGCTGTAAAATACGGACTGAACTTATTCTTTTCCCCCAAAAATGATTTTTTTCAGGGGTAAACCCCAACAAATTTTGACACATTATAACGCCGTTGGTCAATGTAATCGGCGTTTCCATACCGGAAAATACCTCCCCATTTATTGGTAGACCCCACAAAACATTAATGTCTTGTAGAGTCACTGTGGTTTCACCGAAGGGGAGGTGAAAAGTGTGGGTTTCGGGCCTCTAATGCTCAACCAACACGTTTATTAACGTGTGGTCAATGTACCGATACCCACTATCGAGGATACCGTCGAAGCCCGCTTGATGAATTATACTTTGGACGCGTGGTCTGATATTCGTTAATTTACACATATTTTAGTCCCATGTTTTACCCCTATTTTATGCGTTTTTGGCCGTAAAACCGTCATTCGGATACTTAAATATCTACACTTTTGTTTACAGGCCTAAAACAGCATACCAGACAAGATGGTAGCGAAAACGAGGACTTTCCGGACAAAACGACAAAGCTGCGGACATTCTGTTAAGGATTCTGACCTGGGCCTGTGGAACGGTCGTGCTTCCTAATGCACGGTCGTGCATCGCCGACAAATGCTGATTAACCCGGAATTGAACGAGGGTTCGGCTAGGCGTGCAAGGCATATAAGGTCAGCCCGGTGATGCACGGACGTGCCATTTGACGAACGATCGTGCGTCTACGATGATCCAGCCTGATCTCGGTGATGAACGCCCGGCCCAGCAGCTCGTGCAAGAAGAACCCGCAACTAAACGACCGTTCCATCCGAGGAACGGTCGTGCGATATCGTATCCGGTCAAAGATCTGCTGACGTATGCAGTATGGTGACCCATCCCCAATAATTGCTTAAAGTGCACGGTCGTGCCATTTGAAGAACGACCGTGCGACTTCGAAAAAATATAAAAACAAAACAGAAACATTCTGTTCGACATTCTGGATTTTTGGAGAGCTTTACAGGCGATTTTCAGGCTCCGGAGGCGTTAGCTTTCACCCGGATTCAAGCCACATTGTCCCGTTTAGCTCGATTACTACCCGGATCCTTAGTCTAGTACTTGTTTATGGTTTGATTTTCTAATCTTTCCATGTTTTTGTTAATCTTTCAAGTACTTAGATTATTGTTTATGTATTATTGTAGCCTTTGGGCAAAAACACAACAATCCCTTGCTAGATTATAACCATTAGTTTGTTAAACTTTGTTTGTAATGACACTTGAAGTATTTTCTATGATTATCTTTGATGATTAGTTTGCAACCTTGTTATTGATATTGATTTCTTGATTATAAGTAATTATGTTGGATGATTGATGCTTGGTTAGTTAAGATAGTTGAAAAATGAAGCTTAATTAATCTTGTATTAGTAAACTTTGAACTTGGTTAACTAGATTAGCTTGGTTTAAATGTATGCATCATGATACTAGAAATGGTTAGTGATTTAATAAAATGTAATTATTGTTAATCAAGAGAGCTTGCCGTCACGTAAGGACCTTAACGGGTTAGATGGTGTCGTTATAAATTCTTGCCATGATTTATTAGCTTAGTTAGTAGTTTAGGCCAAAATTGCTATCTTAGTGAATTATTGTGCAAGATTTGTAAAATGAACTCGGTTGTGATTTAATCTAGTTTATGCTTGTCTCGGTGGTTGCATTGTGTTTATCGGTGTCGCTTTCCTTGTTTAAGTGAGGTTAGAATAATCCTAACGGCTGACTAACTTATTTTTAAGAGATTTTCATAGACATTTATCAATTGCACGTTAAAGAACAATTTTAGGTGGTTAAAGTGTGTTTATCGTTTTAACTTTCCGAATGATTGTCATGTTAGGATTCCCGAAAGGGATACTAATTGTCTTAAATTGGAATATTGACCGAATGCTTCTAGTGCCAAAACCGACTTAGTTGACATGCTGTGGTTGTGTATTTAGCAAGGCTTTTTATCTATTATCTATTATGTTTTTATTATGTATTTGTTTATGCTTACTTTAGTTTAGTTTAAATCAAACAAACCTATGTTTTTACCGGTAGTTTAGTGATAAAGGTCTAGTACTATTTCTCCGCCCATTTCCGTGGATCGATACTTGGTTCTTACCGATACTTTATTACATATGTGACGGGGTACACTTGCCTCTTTCGTGTGTGTTTTGATGTAAAAGTAATAATCACTTTTATAAATTTAAAACCCAATCGTAGGTAAATTCATTGTAAAATTGTGTATATATACGCACACGTCATGGTCCTATCGGATTATCCTTTATAAGCGACCAAAATGAACGATCGGCACGTTTTATACGCATTGGCTCCCGATAGTCCTTGGGGCGCTTGAAAACCTCCCTCGCACGATGTTGATTTGCCAAAAACAACATTGTATTGTAAAGGGGACCGGGGTGAATCTGATAACTCATGTTTAAACCGTTTAAAAATTTAGTATGAGAGGTGGTATACGATCGATGGTTTATATCATCATCATCTTTTAATTTGATAAGACTTGTCATTCTGCAAGTTTTATGAAAAGTTGTAAGGTTCTAAAACATCAACTATTCATATACATTACACTGCAATGCTATAATGCATGCTTCTGAAACCTATTCCACCTATTAGTATTCCCACCTACAACATATATAATATATATATATAGAGGCAACTTTAATAATTAGCCTGTCTTTGCATGTTCTCAAAGAGATACATATACATTGAATCCAATTAATATATATATTGGCGATATTATATATATATATATATATATATTGATTAGGTATCAATTTAATTTACATTGTCAATATGAATTAATATACATGTACATGGAATTGAATCCAATTAATATATATATTGGCGATATTATATATATATATTGATTAGGTATCAATTTAATTTACATTGTCAATATGAATTAATATACATGTACATGGAATGACGATATTCAATGTATATATACATATGGAATGGCGATATTGATATTGATATTTATATATATATATATATATTTATATATGATATAGCGATATTCATATATATATATATATGTGTGTTTGAGTTGGCGATATTAAAGTATATGTATACATGGGATAGAGATATTCTTATATATATATGTTCTAGTTGGCGATATTCATATATATATGTATATGATATAGCGATATTCATATATATATGTGTTTGAGTTGGCGATATTAAAGTATATGTATACATGGGATAGCGATATTGATGTAAAGTCTCAGATTTGTGTCAGAAACACCTTAATACAAGCCCACCTATATGTGATATTTTGGTGGTCAAACCACCTATTCCTGCAAAAAAACTCAAACTACAGCCGTTATTGTTTTTTTTTTTTTTTTTTTAAACTGTCACATGATTTTCGGAAACATTAACTTACCAAGAAAAGAAAACGCATTATAATTCAAGGTAGATTTATACAGGGGAAGGATCCACTAAAAAGTGGATTTTGCCTAAGTAGCCTAAGAAGGATTGTGATGATGACATGTGGCACTCCTAATAAGTAGGAATGAATGGTATTTTGGTCCTTATAAATAGGAGTGAAAATGACATGTGGCACCCCTTTTGTTTTTAAAAAATATAAACAAAAAAAAATCTAGTACAAAAAAATCTAGCACAAAAAATCTAGCACAAAAATGTAGTACAAAAAAATATAGCACAAAAAAATGTAGTACAAAAAAATATAGCACAAAAAAATCTAGTACAAAGAAATATAGCACAAAAAAATTTAGCAAAAAATGTAGTACAAAAAAATCTAGCACAAAAAAATTGAGGAAAAAAAAATTAAGACAAAAAAATTCAGCACAAAAAATTTAGCACAAAAATGTTAAATAACATAGAAATACAACACATTTAAGTGGGTTTTTTTTAGTCTTCATATTTTATATAGCAATATGGTACTTAAATTAAAGATAAAAAGACGCTCGATTTTACGGTGAAATTTTTATGAAAAAATAATGTCGTATAAAAAAGTTATGAACGTTTAAAAATGAGGGTGAAATATGCATGTGACTTGCATGTGGAGAGAGAAAGTCCATAAATAGGATTTTCCCAAGATACCCTTGCACTCCTCCTTTCTCCTACCCTTTCATCTTAACCATTGATTTGAAAAATGAATGGTTAAGATTCCTTCTTAGGCTACTTAGGCAAAATCCACTTTTTAGTGGATCCTTATTTATACAACCTCTTTTACATTCAATAAATTCCACACCATCTAACAAACCACCTCCATCATTTTCATTTCTCTCACAAACGATATCTTGCAAAACGCCGGTGTTCGGAAGACGCCGTCGAAGTCCGTAAGCACTGTCGAATGTGCCCACAACTCGTCTGCAGAAAGACGACTTGCCGGGAATTTATTTGATACGAGTCACCGCATCCACGAGTCGGAACACGAAGACATCACCGGAAGTTTACGTCGGAACTCGAAGACATTCGAACACTCGTTCTTTATTTCGCTCGTGAGTGATCGTTGGGTTTATTAACGAAGAAGGTGATCTAGCTTCACGTCTTTTCGTCTCGTCTCGGTATAATTTTCTGGATCTTTTTTTTCGTTTTCGTTTAAATCATGTATTCAGGGAAGGTTGTTAAACATGGTTAACTACACTGGACATTATAGATATTCGCATAAACTACAACAGTGAACTTTTTTTAAAATGAAGAAGATGACTGCGCGAGTTAGCGTTTTTATGAAATAAAAGTCTAAAACTCATCAGATCTTGATATGCAGCACAGTGGTTCGCTTTTGTTGCTGTAACGATAACTTATTGTTTTATTTTTAAATCATTTAATTACATTCATTACCTTTAATTATAATAATAGAAACCAAATGAGTAATGACTTATAATTATCTTTTATTTATAATACAAACAAATAAAGACTAATTTAATAACATTGAATGCTTTATTTGTAAACTATGAATATTTGGAATATTATATAACCTATAAATTTTATTTAACAAGATCTTTTACCAAAAGCATTTAATTAGAACTCTAACTAAATCAAAATGTAATTATTTCGTAAACGATAAAACATTAGGGGTTATATTTAACCTACAAATCTAACGAGTTCGTTATGTGTTACCTTCAATATTAGGAATTTTATTTAAACTTTTAGTAATCTCCTCTCGTGTGGTATTATACATCTAGGATAATCGCTCTAGCACGTTCTCTTGAATTTTTCTCCATTCTTACTCGTGCGTTATTTCGAGGATTCTTATACGCGACCAATGTGAGTATACTTGAACCCCTCTTTACTTTTATCACTTTTTGGGGTGTAACATGTTTTCTTATGAAACTTACACTTTAATCATAGTACACAAACATTCCTATTACACGCATGCTTATTTGATTACTTGATACTTTAAACTTGGGTTTATGACATCTTGTGTTAGACTTGTCATTAACTTCATACGAGCCTATCAGTGACATATATAGCGCTATAGGATTAACGCGCCGCCCGTAGACTTGTGGTTATGTCATGAGCTTATTGCATTTCATCATTGGTTTGATATGTTAAACACATGCCGATTTTATTGTTTGTCTTGTATCAAGAGCTTGCCACATGGAATTGTTTGAAACCTATCTTTTTATGCTACATATGAACAAACCTGTATACTCGCCTTTGCTTTTGCATTTGCATTGAACTTTATTTTAAACACGCTATAGGTTGAGGATGACGACGTTTTGAAAATTGAAGTAGAGATGATGCTTAGATACACACATAGACATCTTAAGCTTTATTTCGTTGTATCAGTTGGTACTTGTTGTTGTATTCTTGTATTGAACGTATCGTGTATCAAGTTGTTGTATTTGATTTTAAATCTTTGTAATTGACTTGTAGAAATGAAATGAAATGAAATCCATTATTTAAATATTGTCACAAATAGTGTTATGAAGTCTCTTGCAATCTCATTTTCGTCTCACTCCGATGTTTCCGCCATCGGTTGGGGTGTGACACTTGCAAATCCTTATATGCCTGAAGTCTGTTATTTCAGTTTTCTTGTATTTGTTTTATGATCCGCCTGTGGATCTCTATTACAACCAGTCTGTATATTCTTTTATTTGGACACTCGGACACTATGGTTTGTAATAGTAATATTCTACCAAGCTTTCCGCTGTGCTATATTATTGTGTATATTGACTATGGTGATATCAACTACGTCACAATACTCCCCACCGGGCCCATCGGTAATATGTGGAAATATCGGGGTGTGACAGGTTGGTATCAGAGCCAACATTGAGTGAATTAAAGACTAGCCTTTTGTGTTTAATCTCAATGACACAATAAGCACATTCCTTAGACTTCCGAGTCTAGGCAAATGACCTAGGATTATTCTTAATTTTCCTTTTGTCGTTTATGTTTTGTTTTATTGTTTTGACAGGTTTGCTAAATTAAAATGCCGTCGCGTGTTCAAGGGAAAGGAAAGGGTCCTATGAGGGGAGGACCATCTAGCAATGCTGGACCCTCACACATGCGCACACCATCAGCGTCTTTTACTAGCTCCGATTCATGAGATAATTAGAGACATTCCTTTGAACCGGCGAGACACTCCGTTTCGTTAGGTTCTTCACCTTCAGATCACCCACCTTTTGGGCTACCTATTCAAGACGAGCCCCAACATTTGTACCATTCTCAACATTCACACCATTCTCACCACTCACATCATTCACATCACTCCTTGCATTCTCATTCTTTTCACCATTCTGGCTCTCACGAATCTTTATTCACCGGGTTAATTCAACCCAAACGACTATATTAACGAACCACAGGGTTATAATCCTTTAGGACCCGAGGACCACTTCTCCCAAGATATGGAGATGGATGATGACCCTGATCCAGAATTGCCACCAATTGGGACGCCATCACGTCCCATCAGCATCTCCAGCGGTTCTCCTTATGAAGGATTGCCATATCAAGGCCCCGACTCATGGGCCGAACGGTGGAACACTTATACTTGGGAATTCACCCCTTCTTTTCATAACTCTCCACAACCTCCATTGGAGGAACCGTATCTTCAGGCGGTTACTCCACCGCCATTGCCCGTTGAGGAACCACCTTAACAACCAGCACAACCGCCTCCTAAACCACCAAGGCGAAGGAGGAACGCACGGATGTCCGTGCGAGGGAGACCTAGGTTTAGTTCCCCTCAAGCTTCAAGTACATACCCTCCTATCCCCGAAGATCCATAAATGGGTGGACCTTCTCACGCGGTGCCAGAAAATGATCCCCCGCCAGTTACTTTTGCACCACCGCCACCGCCAGTGGGTTATGAAAACCCAATACCGACTTACCCAGGTTCGTCTGGGTATAGCCCATTTGAATATCCAACTTCTACGGATTATGGATATCAGGCCCCTGCCCAAGATCCATATCTTGAGGCAGCTCAATTTAACGCACTTTATCCCTCACCCTTTCCTCTAGTATACCCAACTGGGTATCTAGTGCAAGAGTATCAATAATTTCGTTATCAACAGCAACCCCCACCTTCACAACTGCAAACACAACAAATCCTGCAGAGGTTGGATCATGTTGAACATAAAGCGGAGGAACGCGAGAAAAAGCATAACAAATTTCTTAAGGGCCTTGCGAACTTCATAAAGGGCAAAAAGAAGTAGAAGTTTGTTTTATTTTATTTTGTATTGTAATTTCAATCAAGTCCCCGCGTAGACATTTCATTTCTGTATTTTAGTCCCTACGTGGACTTGTTTCTTTCTGTAGTCCCTGCGTGGACAGTTTGTTTATTTCAAGACCCGTTTAAATCATTTCTTGTAATCATTTAGTAGTTTAATGGAATTTCTTTTGAAGTTTTATATGTGCATTTTATTACATCACCATACAAATATCATTTCAATTTTTCATTGGTCCGCGTGACATTTCAAAAGAAATTCTTAAAGGTATGACCTAGCCATAATATAATTGGCTAGGATGGTGTAACCCTCTTAAGAAAATGATTCCTTGTTAACATCTGAAAACATGTTAACGTTCCTAGTAGTGTGACTTGAGAGACCACACTAGCTTCTCAAAAAGTACTTGGATTTTTCACTAGCCATCTATATGGCCTATATGATCAATGCGAATCATGGCTATTAAACATCAAATATGATGTATACGTCAAAAACATCCATTTGAGGTGTATGCCTATGGGCGTAGGTGTATTCATGACAATGATAGTTTTATTTATAAACTTCTTGTAAAAAAAGCAATGAACTATGTTCGACCTTAAAAATCACTGATTCAAGAGATCGTTGATTATATTTTAATTGTCCTTGAGACAAGGCTTTTGTGCCATCTAAATGTCCTTCGAGACGAGCCTTTTGTGCTATCTAAAAATGTCTTTATGACAATGACAGTTTTGACTTATGTCCTCTGTCTGATGAATGTAAAGGATTATATCCTGCCTGATTGCCAATAATGGATCATTCGTAGCCTAGGCAAATCATGATCGAATAAATTTTGACTTGTTATCTAAAAATGGTCTATATGGTTTATTAATACCATGACCATCTAATCATCAGATACGATGATTCGTTATATAATCTAAATAAATCATTATTGTTTCATTCTAGTATACAAATCATGGCTGGCTCTGACGAAGCAAACAATCATCCTGTGGAAGGAAACAATAATACCAGGATAAATGTCACTGGTGCTGAATTACAGGCAATGATAAACACAGCAGTTGATCAAGCTGTGGATAACATGTTTAAGGAGCCGAGTAATGTTCGGTCCAAAACTCATACAAAGTCCCTATCACATTCGCAAACATTGAAAAATGAGGAATCTCAGCATTCATCCACCAGAGATCTGAATCTCAAAAGATTGTGCTGAATCAGACTCCGAGGTACAATAAGGGTTGTACCTACAAATACTTCGTCTCTTGTAAACCAAGAGACTTCACGGGAGAAAAGGGAGCAATAGACTGTATGAAGTGGTTGGATGAAATGGAAACGGTGATTGATATCAGTGGGTGTGCTAAGAAGGACATAGTTAAGTTTGTATCTCAGTCCTTCAAGGGTGACACCCTAACATGGTGGAAAGCCTTGGTGCAGTCTACCGGAAAGGTTCCTTTGTATAACCTTTCTTGGAATCAATTTGTTGATCTTGTGAAGGACACTTATTGTCCTCAGCATGAAGTTGAAAGAGTGGAGACTGATTTCCTCACTCTAGTGATGAAATATTTGGATTGCGGGTCTTATGTGACCAGTTTTAACTCGATGTCTCGACTAGTACCTTATCTGGTCACCCCTGAACCCAAACGCATTGCGCGATTTATCGGTGGTTTAGCAGCTGAGGTTAAGGGAAATGTCACGGCTTCTAAGCCTGCTACATATAGATCGGCTGTAGATCTATCCTTGTCACTTACTCTTGACATTGTGAGGAGTAGGTCAAAGAAAACCACCGAAGAAGGGAAAAGAAAGAGGGAGGATGATCAGTCCCATCACTCAAACAAAAAGAAGAAAGGAAACTCTGGTTTCAAAAAGGGGTAGTCGGATGACAAGCCCAGATGTAAAACATGTAACAAGAGGCACTTTGGAAAGTGCAATCAGGATCCGCAAGCCAAGCCTTGTGGAATCTGCAAAAAGAAAGGGCACAAGACTGTGGAGTGCCGAAACATCAAGGATGCAACCTGCTATGGTTGCAACGAAAAGGGGCACATTAAGACTAATTACCGTAAAAATGCTAAGAAGCCTGATGAGGCAAAGAAAACCAATGTAAGGGTCTTTCAAATGAACGTCAGGGAGGCGGTGAATGAAGAGAACGTTATAACAGGTACCTTCCTCATTAATGATATTTATGCTAGAGTTTTATTTGATTCAGGTGCTGATAAGTCGTTTGTAGACTGTAAGTTTAGTAAGTTACTGAATCTGCCTATTAAAACTCTAGACATAAAATATGAGGTAAAACTCGCAGATGGTACCTTAGAAACAGCTTCGACTCTTCTTGATGGATGCTTTATATACATTAAGAATCATTATATCCCGCTATCCCTCTTGCCAATGAAATTGGCTGGGTTTGATGTAGTTTTAGGCATGGATTGGTTATCGCATAACCAAGCCCAAATTGCCTGTGATAAGAAGCTAGTTAACATCAAAACCCCTTCTGGTGAATCCATCACTATTCAAGGAGATACACAATATGGTTTGCCCAACAATGTGTCTATTCTCAAAGCATCCAAGTTTCTGAGGAACGAATGTGTCATTTACATGGCACAAGTGACTATTGATGAACCAAAACCCAAGATTGAAGACATTCCAATCATTTCAGAGTACCCTGATGTTTTACCTGATGAGTTACCTGGATTACCTCCTGAGAGGCAAGTTGAATTTAGGATAGACATTCTTCCAGGATCTACACCAATTGCACGAGCTCCTTACCGACTAGCGCCTACCGGAATGAAACAGCTCAGGACTCAATTGGATGACTTACTAGAAAAGAGTTTCATACAACCCAGCTCTTCACCTTGGGGAGCTCCTATACTGTTTGTGAAGAAGAAGGATGGATCAATGCGTCTATGCATTGATTATCGTGAGTTAAATAAGGTAACAATCAAGAATCGTTATCCATTGCCCAGGATCGATGATTTGTTCGACCAACTCCAAGGGGCGAGCTTCTTCTCAAAAATTGATTTAAGATCTGGGTATCATCAACTCAAGGTTAGAACAGAAGATGTACCTAAAACAACATTTAGAACAAGGTATGGCCACTACGAGTTCTTAGTGATGCCTTTTGGGCTCACTAATGCACCTGCAGCATTCATGGATCTCATGAATCGAGTCTGCAAGCCATACTTAGAGAAGTTTGTCATTGTCTTTATAGATGACATACTTATCTACTCTCGTAGTTAGGATGATCACAAGAAACATCTTTGAAGTATCTTAGGGTTGCTACGATAGGAGAAGCTGTATGCTAAATTCTCCAAGTGTGAGTTCTGGCTTCGTGAAGTCCAATTCCTTGGACATGTTGTGAGCGAGCGTGGTATCCAAGTAGATCCCGCTAAAATAGAAGCCATTATGAATTGGGAAGCACCTAAGACACCTACGGAAATTCGCAGCTTTCTGGGATTAGCTGGTTATTATAGAAGGTTCATTGAGAACTTCTCAAGGATAGCTGCACCGTTAACTACTCTGACCCGTAAGAATGTAAAGTTTTATTGGGGTCCCAAACAACAAGAGTCTTTTGAGATTCTTAAGCAGAAATTGAGCAATGCTTCTGTGTTGACGTTGCCCAGAGGAATAGAAGAGTATGTCGTGTACTGTGATGCTTCACACACCGGTATGGGTTGTGTGCTTATGCAGAAAGGCAAGGTGATTGCCTATGCTTCACGACAACTAAATATGCATGAAAAGAATTACACCACCCACGATTTGGAATTGGGTGCTGTTGTATTTGCACTTAAGTTATGGAGACATTACTTATATGGAACTAAATGTGTGATTTATTCAGATCACAAAAGTCTTCAACACTTATTCAATCAAAAGGATCTTAATATGAGACGGCGTCGTTGGATGGAAACTCTGAATGACTACAATTGTGAAATTCGCTACCATCCTTGTAAAGCGAATGTAGTCGCTGATGCATTGAGCAGAAATGAAAGAGTCAAACCTATATGAATTAATGCCAAGAGCGTTGAATTTTAGTACCGCTTACCATCCCCAAACAGATGTACAAAGCGGGCGTACAATTCAAACATTGGAAGACATGTTTCGTGCATGTGTTATTGATTTGGGTGGCAGTTGGGATGACCACCCACCATTGATCGAGTTTTCCTATAATAATAGCTACCATACTAGCATTCAGGCTGCGCCTTTTGAGGCATTGTATGGGAGAAAATGCAGAACGCCTGTTTGTTGGGCGGAAGTAGGAGAAGCTCAGTTATCAGGACCTAATATAGTCCTCGAAACAACGGACAAGATTGTCTAAATTCGTGATCGCCTAAAAGCTACCAGGGATAGGCAGAAAAGTTATGCTGATAAGAGACGGAAACCTCTAAATTTGAGGTAGGCGACAAAGTCTTACTAAAAGTTTCACACTGGAAAGGTGTGATGCGTTTTGGTAAAAAGGGCAAGCTAAGCCCGAGGTATATTGGACCATTCGAGATTAGAGAATGTGTCGGCAGTGTAGCTTATAAGCTAAACTTGCCTGAGGAGCTTAGTGGAATTCACAATGTAGATCCCAATATTAATCCGGATCACAGTGGTTGGTTGTTTTAGTCCAGAACACCTATTGATTAAGTGTTTGAACTATGAAAAAGTTAAGAATAATCAAGAATGAAGATGAAGCTAATGGATTGATGATTACAACAAGTGTTGTATTGAATCCAAACAGGTATATAAATCAATAAAGCACCTTGGAATACAGATTTGAGCACAATATCAAGAGATTTAATGTAAACAACACTTCATTCACCAAAGAGCCAAAAGCTTGGCTAGGTTACAATGCTTGGGCTATATATAGTGCCTGACTTGCCAGCAAATTTATAAATTTACTGGAATCTTAACTACACCAAGTCAGGATTTCTAGTTTCATGAAATTACAAAATAAGCCCCTATACTAGTAAATTAGCTACAAACAACTATAAAACTAATCCAATACAAGTATGAACGATCTTAAAAGTTCCAACAATATCCCCCCTAGATCGTTGCATTCTTGTCTTCTCATTCTTCAGTTGTTTCCACTGGATTCTCTGTAGCTGGCTTTTCAGGCTCTTTGGGATTATCTTCATGCACTGCCGTTTCTGGTGCTGCTTGAGTCTCGATTGGTGCAACCGGAGTTTCTTGAGTAATAACAGCTTCACTTGTTGGTGGATCCTCCATAGTGACCTCATATGTGGATGAGGCCGGAGGTGATGATGTTGGCTGGGAGGTTGTGGTGGGCTCTGTTGTTGAAGCGGAGGTCTTTTCTTTCTTTCTTTCTTTCATGTTTCTTCTTTTTTCTCGCTTCCTTCTTCTTTTCCTCAGTTTCTTTTCTTTTCTCGATTTTGTCTACGAGATCCAGCATTTCTCTCTTTATCTTCCAGGCTCGCTCTACCGCTCTCTGAAATAACATGCCCTCCTCAAGATTAGCATTTCCAGCTCCAACGTTTATACGGCTTGCATTTAGTACTGTTAGATCGGAGAGTCCAAACATAAACACGTCCATTGGGTCCAAGATTCGGATATCCACGTTTTCGTTGGATCTGATTACAGCTTCACCAGGTTTGCTATCGTAAAACCATTTCTTGAAATTGTTGAGGGATACTTGAACTTCTTCAGGAAGCTTGATTTTCGTGACAAATTTAGCAGGGTTAATTACCCACGTCACCTTTCCCTTTCCAGTAACCGGATCCCTGGTTGTTTTGGACACTCTCCGTCTTGGACGCTGTGGCCTGTGATTTGGGAAACCCTTGTTACATACTTTAGCAATCAGGCGCTCAAAATCTCCGCCAATGCTTCTATCTTGATGATTTAGAATGTCCAGACAGCCAAGCTCACGCAAATCCCACCTGGGAAGAGTAAAGAGATCGAATCCAGTTTGGAAATACTGAATCACGCTGCCTCGTCTTTTAACCAAAAACATTCCTCTTAGATTGTCGTACATCCAGCTGATGATTTTGTCGGTTGCCTCAGTCTTTTCGACAGTTATCACCTGATAAAAATCAAGGAATTTTTCTCTTTCTTTCTTGAACCACTCTGGATGCTGGGGGGAGAAAGTTTTTCCATCTTCCTGCTCGTATAACACTTCCTCTTCCAGACCCCATTCAATGGATCTGTCAGGCATTTCATCTCTATCAACTTCTTCTTCATCACTTTCATCTCCTTCTGTCACTTTCTCGGTTGATTTCAGACGCCTTTTCTTAGCCTCGGCTTCTTTCGCCTTTCTGGTTGTTTCTTCTTCTACGAAGGCATCAAAGTCGAAAACTTCCTCAAAGCACATCTACTGATTTATGACACTAAGATTCAAGATAAATTTATAGTTCTAAGAACTTGAATAAACAATCATCGATCATTAAACAGGAAGATTCATGAGTAAAGAGATGATGCAGATTACCTATCGACTTGACCGAACACGATGAACACAATGTAAGATGATCTAGAAGCGACTTTGTTTAGCAGACGATTTTGATGAATAACCGGATTAGAGAGAAGGAAGATGAAACGGTTTTTGAAAATTTTGAAAAATGACGGTTAAACAAGATATTTATGCACACATTTCCGTACTTGGCGGAATTAATAATTCCGCCGGCATCTTAAATTCGCCGCCTTTGATCAAGAAATCCTTTTCAATACTCAATTTTTTTAAATTCGCTCGTGAATTTCAAACTTTCTCGAAAAACGTGCCCATTTATGTTAAAAATTTTGAAAATTACGAAATATTTACGAAAATGATAAAATTTGGGCCATTTTAACTCCGAACTTCGGTTTTTCAAACTTGGGAGGTTCCATATTAACCTGATGTTCTTGATTATTTTGAAGCTCGTCAACTTACCTGCAGAAGATCATATTGCCAACACCTGTCAATTTCTTATATATTATTATTATTATTTATCACATCAAGGCACAAGAAAAACTGCCAGTATGTTTGTCCGCTTAAATCCATGCATCCTTCTTTCAACATGCCTTCGGAGAGCTTGATTATCATGTTTTCGGTAATATTGACAAGACTTCTATGGTCCCCACACAAGCTATTGAGAATAGAATCATTACGCCCGTGAGTCCCACATCAGGACATACCCCCGCGATCAAGGTATGCACAAAGGTTCTTCATAACAGGTGAGTATATTGGATTCATTCTTTTCAACGATAGAGCGCAGATCAGGTCTAACTATCGAGGGCTGAGACAGATAGTTCGGTGAACAGGTCAGTACTTTCGTACAGCAGAGAGACCGAAACTAATCCATCTAAAGGTTTTGGCCAAAAATGGCACTTATTATGAAAGGGTTTGGCCCTTTTTTTAAGGCGCTTATTATGAAGGGATATCATAGGAGTTCTAGGTCAGCATGTATCTGGATGCAGCAGAAGACCAACTATGATACCCTCGAATGAAAACCAATATAAAGACCCGAGATCTCAGACTTTGGCAATCTATCAACAGAAGATTTAAGACCATTGAGCCATATGCCGCAACGTGTTACCCACAAGATGCGTAATGCCTGAGAGAAGCCAGAATCCTTGTGTAGATGTTATGTTTTGCTCCCTAATAGCAGTTTACTCTTCGGTGTTGCTGAATCTACCGACACGTCGTTGCTTGGTACCCCGATTTCGTTTGTTGTACTGTTTTGCAAGAAATGACAAAGTGTTAGCAATTTTCTATCATTTCCTCTAACAGGAGTCAGACACAAGCATCTCATTTTTTATTTTCTGGAATATCCCCCCTAAAATCTTTATTTTCGAAAGTCCATTTGCCCGAAAATGAAATTTTAAGAATCAGAAAATCTTTTTGGTGGGCGACGCTTTACGATACTTGTTTTACTTTCAACAAACGTTTTTTTTTTAATTGACAAAAGATAGAGTATTTACAAAAGCTTTTTGGACAACAAGATTCATTTCCATTCAAGGAAATTAACAATTTCCAACCAGGTTACCAGCTGGTTGAATCGGGTTTTATCAAAGGCCTTCGTGAAGATGTCGGCCCGCTGCTGTGTTGTATCCACTGGCACCACTTGAATGTATCCTTTCTCGTAGGCATCTCGAATTGCGTGAATACGGATTTCGATATGCTTTGTTCTGGAGTGGTGAATAGGATTCTTCACAATGCCCAGACATGCCTCATTGTCGATAAATATAGGGGTCTTCATGATGTTGATTCCATAATCCAACAACTGATTTTGTATCCAGAGAACTTGTGAATAGCAACTGGAGGCCGCGGTGTATTCTGCTTGAGCGGTGGAGGTGGACACAGTTATCTGTTTCTTGCTTTGCCATGAGATCAGACGATTTCCCAAGAATTGACATCCTCCCGATACAGACCTGCGATCTACTTTACAACCTGCATGATCACTGTCAGAATAAGCAATAAGATCAAAATTACTATCTTTAGGATACCAAAGACCTAGTTTCGGAGTTCCTTTGAGATAGCGGAAGATGCGTTTCACAGCAGTTTCATGTGATTCTTTGGGATTTGTCTGAAAGCAAGCACAGAGACAAACAACCCACATAATGTCAGGCCTGCTAGCCGTTAAGTACATCAGAGAACCGATCATGGAGCGATAAAAGGACTTGTTTACTGGCTTTCCTTGAGGATCTAGAGTAAGCTCCGTCTGAGAGGCGAACGGTGTGCTGGCAACTTTACAGTCGTTCATGTTGTACTTCGTGAGAATATCCCGAATGTACTTAGCCTGATGAATGAGAATCCCATCCTCCTTTTGCTTCACTTCTAGCCCTAAGAAGAACGTCAGCTCTCCCATCATGCTCATTTCAAACTTTGCCTTCATGACAGACTCGAATTCTCTACACAGTTCCTCGTTAGTTGACCCAAAGATGATATCGTCCACATAAATCTGAACCAGCATTACGTCTTCTCTGACTCTTTTGGTGAAGAGAGTCATGTCGATTGTTCCTCTTGTGTATCCACACTTCAAAAGATAAGTTGACAAAGTCTCGTACCAAGCACGTGGAGCTTGGTGAAGGCCATAGAGGGCTTTGTCCAACTTGTAGTAGCGACCTGGAAAATGAGGATCTTCGAAACCCGGAGGCTGACACACGTAGACTTCTTCCTTTACCTTCCCATACAGAAAAGCGCTCTTTACGTCCATTTGAAAAACTTTGAAATTTCTGTAAGACGCGTACGCCAGGAATATTCTGATTGCCTCCAGTCTTGCAACTGGAGCAAAAACCTCTCCGTAATCAATTCCTTCCTCCTGACAAAAACCTTGCACTACCAATCTGGCCTTGTTCTCGATTACTACTCCACGATCATCCATCTTGTTACGAAAGACCCATTCCGTTAGAGTGAATTAGGGTTTTTGATTGACGCCCCTTTCTTTTCCTCATAACTATATTTGAGAGAGAGAGATGCAGGTTTGAAATTAGAGGTTGAATTTTGAAATTGAAGTCAGGACTCTATTTGAGAGAGAGAGAGAGACATGTTTAAATTTTAAAAATGGAGCCCAAACTATATTTGAAGTTTTTTTTATAATAGATAGATTTATTTATATATTTATATTTATATATCCGAATTATGACATCAGCTTGGACTACGTGGCATACCTGAGAAGTTGACACGTATGCAATTCGAGGTCATCATCTAAGCTCCCTTAATAGATAGTATAGATTATTAGTGTTAAATTGCTATATCTATAAATTCTGCATGATATTAAAATTACTGATATCTCACCGAGATAACCTACATCTCAAATATCGGTCTCTGACCAATATCCGATATTTTACTACAACAACTGCATAGGTTCTATAGCAAGTTTCGTCTGATATCTGTTCAGATTTTTATGATTTTCCATCTCCGAAACTCGGTTTGGTTCAGCATGAACAATGTGAGGTCATCTTCTAATCTCTGCATAATAAACAGTGTTGTTAAAACAGTGTTTTGAAACCTGTTTTAACCCACAGTGGTTTCAAACACTGTTTTAACCCAAAAGTGGTTTGAAACACTGTTTTAATCCCAACAGTGGTTAAACATGAATTATGTGAAATGACTTAAATTAAAAAGAATTTAAATTTAGCAAAAACAATAGTAAGATTTTTGTGTTCCAATATTTAAATTAAAAAGAATTTAAAAATGAATTATCTGAAATGACTTATCTAACCTTCCTTCTTTGGGAGAACCGGAGCTTCGGGTAGTCTTTGAGCATTGATCTCACTTGGGCAGCCAACTCACTCCATTTCTTCTCTTCAACGCATCAGAAATGCACAGACAAACAAAACTTATTGTTTTCCACTTTTGCCCCTGGTGTCGATTTTGTTTTCTCCATGAATAATCCATACACTTAAAAACATCAACATTTGTTTCACATAAAGAAAAAACCACATAAATATATTTTAATTTTTTTTAAAACCCAAGAAACCATGAAGAAAAACGCACCACATCAATCATGGGCAAATATTCACTCTTCATAGACTCGTCAAGTCCTTGCATAGAAGTTTCCGACAACCGGGTTTAAACGAACAGAATTTGAATTGACATTGACATTGTTACGCAGACCTGAAAGCTGAATGAGTTCTTTTGCAGAGAGTTGCTTATTCGCAAAACTGTCCAGTCGTTGTTTAGTTCATCCGTAGAACTATTCGTTCACTGAAACACTTTCATTCGCTGTGTAGAATTAAAGAACATATTCGCTGCAGAATCCAGTAATCATTCGCTGCTGAATTGCCCAGAACTGCGCTGCATTAACGTTCATTTGCAGAAGTTTATTCGCAGTCCTGAAAGCTCGAGATTCAAGTTTTGTTTTCGCAGTCCTGAAAGTTGGTTCATACGCTGATATAAAAGTTCATTCACAGATTCAGTAACGTAATTTGTTGACACAGAATTGATCGAAATCTGTCCGTTTAATTTGAGCCTCTACCTCTCAAAAAACTGAATAGTTTAAATAATTATACAAAAGAAGAACAACCTTGGTGTCAGGATCGCGTAACGATCCAAAAGGCCAACATTTTATTGGATTTTTCTTGCGAATTTCAGTGACGTAATTACTGCATTAAAAACAAATTGGTTATTAGTAAAAGTTTATTGCTTTTAGATGAGCTAAAGGGAAAAGGATCTAAAACTACACAGGTTACATATTAGGTTACAAGTGATTCTATTGGCCAATGCTGTTGCAAGTGTGAATTGGAGTTTAAAAATCATGAAACACTTGTTAAGAGCTCCTACTTCAAGATTTACAATTAAAAAATAATATGTTAACAGATGGCAATGTAAATTCATATAAACTTCAAAGCTGGCATTTCATATATTAAACCTTGATTATATTATTTTAATCCACTAAAATGTTACTGTCTACAAAGTCATTAAACAAATCCCATCTTAATATCTTTTTTCATTTATTTACAATCCATTCGTATATTAAAGTCACATATGCCACATATAGAAGCATTTATTTTGAGCCCCAGGTGTTTTATTTTTGTTTTAGTCTAGCCAGGTTAAATCACACTTTTATTCCAAATATTTGAGCCTCTCATAAACATTTAGCGTATAAAAAACAATCACAAGAGTAAAAATTATAACCAACAAACAAAAAGACAGGACTAACAGGTCTAATGGCACAAACCTGATATAAATAATCCATTCTTCAATCGAGAAGCAACGATTCACATTCGAATGTAGATATAGGATTTTACCTAAAAAACAAAGTATACTATAAAATAATATATACAAGATACAAATTTGAAATGTTGAGAATAACTTACTTCAGGTTTGCCGTGAAGTGCAAATAATCACACCATGATGCAATAGTTTTTGAATAATTTATCCATTAATGTTTGTACTGTGTAGCTATCCAACTACCAAATATACAGAACTACAATCAACAATCATACAATAGGAGACTTGCAGGAGATGAGAAAGAAATTAAATACGGGGGATGGCTCAATGATCTGAGGCAATTCGTTAAGAAGAACAAGTAACATAGAGTTGAATTGGTTTTAAATGGTCAAAGTAAGTGCTCCTTATGCCAAATATTTTTCAAATGAGACTTGCTATTTAAAATAATATCTGGATGAATATGAGATACTGGATTCAAATGTTCAAATTAAAGCCCTAGCTACACTTTCTTACATGACGACGGTTGAGGAAGAAGCACCATAAACCTGCAATTAACACATAGATCTCCTCATCATTATTCAACTATCAGCAAATAATTAAACGAACAACAACAACAGATTCTACAGATACAGAACAATATATATATCTACGATGAATCTATAGTATAAATTGCATACAATCGAAGAAACAATAAGATTTGGTAGCGTGAATTACCTTTGCATACCAACATAAATCACTGATCTCTTCCGATTCTACGGTTTTTTCCTCCTCCGCGTCCGGCAAGATCGTCGGCGCCATCATGAGAGAACCGGTGGAAGCAGGAAAGTGTGGTTTCTAGAGAGAGAATGGCAGCCAAAATTTGGAGATTTGATTTTGAATTTTGAATCTCTCAAGGTGGAGTTTATATTTGAGCGCCCATTAAAAACTCTGTCCTTATTTTCAATTTTGAAATATTAGATAGATTATATTAACATTTTAAATTGTGATTTATGACATCAGCAAAGATTACGTGTCATATCTAGTTACTTGACACATATGCAAATCGAGGTCATCATCTAACCTCCTTTAATAGATAGTATAGATGATGGTTCTAATTTTAGGTTTGCTACTATTTGGTTCATATTAATTGTTAGGTTTACTATGTAGATCATATTATTGTTTGTTTATGATTTTGTTATATTAGTTTTTGTAGTTTATGTTTTAATTCAAATAAATGATTTTGTTATATTAGTTTTTGTAGTTTATGTTTTAATTCATATTATGTTAAATGATGCTGGTTATAAATTACAAAATATTGCCTATATCATATATGTGTATCATTAAGCTATATTTAATTTCACTTTATGCTTCTGCTTCAATTTGATTATTAGCTTTGCTATTTAGTTCATATTGATTTATAGGTTTACTATATGGTTTATATTGATTGTTTGGTTTACTATGTAGATCATACTGATTAAGGTTCCTTTGTTTATGATGTTGTTATGTTAATTTTTGTAGTTTATGTTTTAATTTAAGTGATCTTAGATGATGCTGGTTATAAATTACAAAATACTGCATATAATCTTATATGTGTGTGTCATTAAACTACATTTAATATCAGTTTATGCTATTCTATTTCATTTTGATTTTTAGGTTTACTATATAGTTTGTATCGACTATTAGATTAGCTAGTAAATACTAACATGGATCCAAGCAACCCGAACAACCCGCCACAAACCCCGTGTACGAAACCCGTTGATCCGATGGGGGCGACTCTACAATTTTCATTTACAAGCTACAATCAAGTTCCTAATGCTTTCAACCAACTTCCTCAAACCCCGACTCCTAACGCGTTCACGCAACTCTCTTAAACCCCGAATCCTAACGCGTTCACGCAACTCCCTCAAACCCCGCAACCTACTAGTTTATTTCAACTTCAAGAAATCCGGTTTCAACAACAATATCAGCAATAACTTAAAACGCTCCACCAAAGCCAAAGTCGGCCTATTCATACGAAAGTCCAATCGCAATCGCAACCGACACCAAATACCCCTTCGTTAGACGATTTGGTTGACATTGCCGTTGTACCCGAAACCCAACATCAAAGTTCAAAGAAAACATCTACAAAAAAGCGTTCAAAGTGGCCGGAACAAGAAAATTTAACCACCAGTAGAGGTCAAACTTGGACATCGATCGAAGAGTTGGCGAGGGCCAATACGTCTACATGTCCAATCGTAGGTATGTTATACTTTTTTATTTATATTAAAATAATATTTTATTCAAGATAAAACAACATTTATTTACACCTTGATATTCTATTTGTAGGTAATAATCAAAAGTCTGGTAGTTTTTGGAAGGAGGTTTGCAACAAATTTCATGCTTTGATGCAAAAAGAACCGTACCGAGAACTAAACTCAATGGGCTCAAAGTATCGAGAGATGAATAAGAAGATATCGGGGTTTTGTGGTTATTACAACAATGCCCATTCGAATCGGCCAAGTGGAGCGAGTGATGAAACGGTTTTTGCCATAGCTATGTCAAAATACCATACGAAAGAACGTAGTTCGTTCACATACGTAGGGGCTTGGGAAATCTTTAAAAATTGTCCCAAGTGGGCGCCGGTTCCTAAAGAGGTGGCAAGATCAAAGAGGTGTAAAACATTCGAGTCAATAGAGCGTAGTGCCGGTGATTAGGATGTGCGTTACCATATTAATATTAATGACGAACCCGAGTTTGACGATGAAGTGACGGAGATTCCGGAAATGAAGCCCCCAAATGGTAGAGACAAAGCAAAAAAGCAAGCGGCGGCCAAAAATAAAGAGGTTTCCACAAAAAATGAAACTCCGGGTTAAACGAAGGTGGATAAGTTGATGAGAAAGTTCACCGAATTTAACGAAATACAAGCGACGAGACTTAAGTGTTGCAAAAAATGAAGGCGAAAATTGCTCAAAATAGGGTCTTTAAAATATGTCGTTATCATTTTTTATACTTTCTAGTTTTCGTCTTTAATTTATGTCACAGTCCTTTTTTATATTTGCTGGTTGTAACGAAATTGATTCAGTTTTATATTTTATGGATCAAATTACTTTTTTTTACAATTTTTGGACAACTCTGTTATACATCTCTCATGTAATTTGGACTAAATCGGTTATATTATTTGTACCTACAGTAGCAAAGAACATGGCGTCACCAACTTCTTCCGACGAGATCAACGATTTTTTTTTGAACGTGGTGATGGAAACGACACAAATAATTATAGAAGAGGAAGAAACCTCGTCCAAACGGAGAAAACGGCAACAATGTTTAAATAGGGATCGTGAAGGTATTTTTTTTGAGCATTATGTTTTTTAAATGTGTTGTTTATGTCTTAGTGTAATTTATATTTTTGTAAAATATGTAGGTGCCCACGATAGGTTGATGGCCGATTACTTTTCCGAAAACCCAGTATACACACGAATGAAATGTTTAGGCGTCGTTTCCGAATGAGCCGTCGTCTTTTCTTACGTATAGCCAACGATTTGGCTAATTATGACCCATTTTTCACATTAAGATGGGATGCTACAGGTAAAAGGGGATTTACCACTTTACAAAAGTGTACGTCGGCAATTCGCCAATTGGCTTACGGTACAAGTAGCGACATGTTGGATGAATATTTGTAGATGTCTGATAGAACTTCACGAGAGAGTTTGTACCAATTTTGCAAAGGGGTGATCAAGCTATACAACACGAAGTACCTACGAAGGCCAACAAAGAATGACATCAAAAAGTTGTACCAGACACACGAAAGTAAACATGCTTTTCCTGGAATGCTTGGTAGCATAGATTGTATGCATTGGCCTTGGTGTAATTGCCCTAATGCATGGCGAGGTCAATTTACTCGAGGTGATCATGGTCATCCCACATTAATTCTAGAAGCCGTGGCATAAAATGATCTTTGGGTTTGGCATGCTTTCTTTGGTGTTCCTGATTCAAATAACGACATTAACGTTCTTGGCCAGTCAGATGTTTTCAATGATATCATTAACGGTACGGGGCCTGATTCTATGTTTTCGGTTTCAGGAGTATAATATAAGCACGGGTATTATCTAGCTGATGGAATATACCCAACATACACAGCGATTGTTAAAACTATACCGTGTCCAGAAAATGAAAAAAGAAAGAAATTTGCAAAATGTCAAGAATCTGCTAGAAAAGATGTTGAACGTCTATTTGGGGTTCTACAACAAAAATGGTACATAGTTGCAAACCCAGCACGAGCACTTGAACTCAAAACATTGAGATATTATATGTATACTTGTATCTTGCTGCATAACATGATTATCGAAGACGAAGGTAACGCCATATGTGAATATGATCCTAACGACATTCATGAGAATGTTGTACCAGTTGATGAAGGGCAACAAGAATCTAACATGCGGGCGTTATACAACCAGACTACGCATAACAATCTTCGTTCGGATTTGATTGAACATGTTTGGCAATTTGGTCGAGTTAACAACAGCGAGTAGTTTTTTTTTCTTAATTTATAATATGTAGTTTGAATTTTAATGTTATTCTTTTATTAATTTGAATGTTATGTAGTTTTATTACTATTTTTTTTAATTTTATTTGTTGTTTATTTAAAATAAATAAAATATATTTCACACAAAAAATAGGGGTGGATAGTGGTTTGAGTCATGGCCACACCCTTAGAATAGTGATTTTGGATGGTGAATTAGAGGGCGATGACATGACGCTGACGTGGAGGGTTATGATGGTCATGAGGGTCATGACCACACCCTGTAGCCTAATCAAATACTCTATTTGAGATTTTCTGGGTAAATATTTTGTTAGTCCTTCCTGTTGTAGGAAAATATCAATTTACAACTCGGTCACAAACTATCACTACTTATACTATATTTAAGTAATCTCTATCGTGGTAATGTTTGTTGGAATCAGTCGTGGTAAGAAAATGCATATTGGTTTGATGAATAATGCCCTCATTTGTGGCATTTTTTGCCATATGACAGTCCAGTCAGCATGGGGGCATTATTAGGCGTTTTTGCAAAAGTGACGTAGTGGGAATAATGCCCAGTAACGCCCATCCAATCATTACACAATTATTTATTTATTTTTAAATTAAAAACTTAAAATACTTCATTAAATTAAAAAAAATTACAATATTAGAAATAAAAAAAATAAAAATCGACTGAAAAACGAAAATAAAAAAGGAGATAAAGTTAAAAAAAAGATATGATCTAAAGTCCGTATTTTTCTCGAAGTTTTTGGCGGTGCATTTGTGCAACGATCAACTCGTCGCCTTAGAGGTGGTCGATCGGTTTGGACAAAAACTCTATGCCCTTTTCCGCATTTGCGCAACGATCAACTCATCGCCTTAGAGGTGGTCGATCGGTTTGGACAAAAACTCTATGTCCTTTTCCGTTTGCCTCGCCGCTTGCATCTCGTTAAACCTTTTGTTTTTGCGACTCGTTCTTTTATAGTCTCCCAACGCTTGTGGCCGAGGTCTCGAATGTCTTGGAGACGACGGTTCATCTCCTCGAAATCTTCCTTCAAGTCGAGATCAGAAGACGACTCCACCGGTTTTTCCCAGTTCGCTTATCCTTTTTTCCACCGGGCGGTCGGGCCAACTCTTCAACTTCCTCGTCATCGACCATAACAACATTTAAATCCACATTGCGGGCATCCGATGTTGGTGTTTCAGGGTCAACGGAGGATGACGTTTTCGACTGTTTAGCTTTACGCCTACTACTAGACGTCATGGTCGGTACGCTAGGCCACTTTGAACTTTTTCTTAGTAGGTCCCAACATTTATAGTACGTGAAAACGCCTTTCTTCTTCTCGTACTCTTCCATAGCCTTCGTTAAAACATCGACGTCACCTTCTCCGCTCGGCCGATTATCGTAGTTTTGTTCATAAACTTCTGTGAAGGCGTGACACTTGTTGTTGATATCGGTCCATTTGCTAGAGATGGAATCCTTGTCACGATGTTCACCCTTTCCCCATGTGCTATAAAAAAGCTTACGAATCCTATTCCAAAATTCGGGACTGGTTTGAAAGTTTGCTACAAAAAGTAAAAAAAAAAATAAGTTGTACGTTAAAAAAAATAAAATCGACGTGTAGAAAAAAAAATAAGTAAAAAAAAATAACACTTACCCACATCGGGGTCCTCCGAGACATTGACCCACGACCGAACCAACGTGTATTCCTCGTCCTTCATCGAAATAACGTAAGTATGCTTACGACGAGGTTGGTTCGGTTCCTTCTTTTTATGCGACCTTTTACCGCGTTTCGATGTCTCTCGCTCCGGTTCGGGTTGCGTCTCCGGCACGATATCCACCTCGGGTTCGGGTTGTTGGTGGGATGGTTGCGAGGCGCCGGGTTGGGCAAAGCCGTAAGTGTGTGGCATGTAAGGAGTAGAGCCGCTCAAGTAAGCCGCGTACGATAACATGTTCGGGTTCATGTCTTGAAGGTTAAAGTTTTGTTGCGGTTGGGTGGTATTCGGGTTCCCGTGTCTTGACGGAACACCAAACGTGGGTCGGAATGGATTCATGGTTAAGTTTTTATAAAAGTTGGAAGATTGGGTTAAGAGAAAGGTTGGTAGAAAGTGGGTTATTTTTATAAAAATTTAGAGAAATGTGGGGTATTTAAAGATTAAAATGGGAATTAAAAAAAAAATTAATAGAATATGACCGTTTGGAAACAGTCAACTCTCAAAAATGGTGCAAGTTTGGCGTGTTTTAAATCACGCAGGCCAGGGATTTTTCGAAAAAAAAACGCCCAAACACGCCCGGGGGTGGTCGAGGGGCGAGATGGGGTGTGATTGGGGCTAAATTTTGAAAAAAAAAACACTCCCATCATGGATGGTCTAATAGTTGTTGAAATTGGTGATCTCGGTGCTAATAAATGTCTCGCATGGCACATATGAGCCTGGATACTACATCTTAGTTAGTGGCACGAGGAATTAATGTTGCAGTTGGTTGTCTCGTAATATATGATTGTGTACGTGCGCCATCTGTTTTAATGAAGTTTTATTTTCAAAAAAAAAAATCTGTTTCTAAACAAAAATCCCACATGTGGTGGTGCAATGGGTGGACCCAATATTTAAGTCTGGATACAAATTTACATATCTGTTGAATATGGCCCTGGTTGGTTGTATAATTGGCTGAAACTGAGTCGGTGGTCTCAATTTGATTGTAAAATTGATCATATTTGGTTGTCACGACTTATATTTCTGTTTTGGATTATAATATGATTTTGATGAAACACAGGTTAAAACTAGGGTTAATCTGTGGGGTTATTTCTTCTGTGGGTACAATCTATTTTCCTACTCATGAAATGGCTTGGGTCCTGCAAAACAGCAACACCGTTAGTCTCGTTAAGAGGGGAATATGGGGGTTTCCCTCTTAACCAGGCTCCGGCGTGAGAATAAGTACTGTTCCGAGGGAGAATAAACAGTGTGTGTTGTGTGTGAGAGTATGGAGAGCAAGATCCCTTAACCTGGATGATGAAGGGTTCTATTTATAGCCGGAGGGTGAGAGAGGGTGAAGCAGCGATGCCAGCTGTGGTTGCGCGCCAGCTGTCCGACCAAGGGGAATATCCTCTTGGTCTCCTCTGCCGTAGTCAGTGTAGTGGTACACGTGGCGCGCTTACAATTGCCTATCTTGGAGACGTCGTACTCGTGTTGTCGGACTGCTCCCTGATTTACTGCAGGCCTACTTGGCGCCTGATGATTGGTGACACGTGTTGTCCTTTATGTCGGATGGAGCATCTTTGGTGCCACCTTGATGTTTTCCAGAAGCTTCTAGAAGCTTCTGGATGATCTCGTTGGAGTCAGCGCCACATAGGATGGAAAAGTGGTGTGGTCCTTGCCATGTGGGCAAGGAATTGGGACCATAGCTCTTCAAGTCCCCCAGTCCAGTGTGCCTTCTAGTTGAGTTGATCGTCTAGGAGGGATTCTGGACTTATGAAGGTAGTGTTTTTTATGGCGTGAGGTTGTTATGGAAGACCTGAGATATTTGCACTTGATGGGTGCATGGGTTTTGGCTACTTATAAAGTTGAGCCAAATGGACGCATGGCGTATGGCGCATGGGTTTTGGCTACTTATAAAGTTGAGCCAAATGGACGCATGGCGCATGGGTTTTGGCTACTTATATAGTTGAGCCAAATGGACGCATGGCGTATGACGCATGGGTTTTGGCTACTTATAAAGTTGAGCCAAATGGACGCATGGCGTACGGCGCATGGGTTATGGCTACTTATAAAGTTGAGCCAAATGGACGCATGGCGCACGGCGCATGGGTTTTGGCTGCCTGGTAAAGCTGAGCCAAATGGACGCATGGCGCACGGCGCGATGGCATTTGCTGTTGTCTTCAGGAGGAAGCTTTGTTTGTCTTGGGAAGGAGTGACTGATGTGACTGTTTGGTGTCAGGTGAGCAGGCGCCTTTTCAGTCACTGTCAGTTGCTTTTTCGGCGAGGTGTCAGGTGTCTGTTTACCTGCTCCCGAAAAAGATGATGGCGTCTTCTCTCTCTTCTGACGTGTCTTTCCCTTAGTGGATGTCCTGCTGCACCTGACGGTTTACTACCCATCGCATTAAATGCGATGGGTATAAATTCAAAGCGGTTTCCTCTAAACCTTCATTTTTCAAAATTTGAATTCCAGATTTCTCTCTTCTCCCTTTATCTTCTTTCTTCTTTTCTGGAGTTCATCCACATTATTTGTTCCTTATTTCACAATGTCTGGTGGAAATCCTTCTTCTCGGAGAAAGAGAAACAAAGGCAAGAATCCACTAGGTCCCGATCAGGCGACTATAGGGTGGAAGGAGGATGAGTTTAATAATCTGGTACAGGAGATGGGTTTCCGTGCTGAGTGGGGTGCTCAGTTCCCAACTGTAGGATCTACTGCCATGGATGCCCCTCCGGGTTACATCACTTTATATGCTGCTTTCTTCCGGGAGGGCAACTTCAGGCTTCCGATGACCAGGTTTACCAGGGAGGTGTTGAGGAACTATGGGCTCCATATCTCTCAGATCAATGCGATTGGGCTTCCTCGCATTACCCATTTTGAGTTCGTGTGTATGGCTAACCGTGTGGAGCCGACGTTCCCGCTATTCAACGTTTTCTATACTGTGACGTATACCAGTGGGTTTTACTCCTTTAGTGCTCGTACCGGCGTCGCTCCAGTTTGTTCCATTCCCTTGAAGAGTCTTCACGACTGGAAACAAAAGTTTTTTTACATTCGTCGAGGTGTTATCCCCATGGATATGCATTACCGGTCGGTGGATGAGGGTATCCCCAAGGTTGATGTTGTTGCAGACTTTTCTGAACAAGATTGGTATAAGAAGTTGACTCATAAAGCCACTCCTATTCTTCAACTTGAGGAGATGGCGTTAGTGGGTGCCGGTATGAGTATGTTATGGCGTCCGAAGAACCCTTTGGGTGTACCGGTTTATGGTTATCAGGGTAAACGTATGTGTCATTCCACAGCTTTTTGTCTTGTCTTGTTTGTTTGTTTTTGTTTTTTTTTGTGTGTTCCTCATCTCTATGTCTTTTGCAGTGGGTTACACCTTGTTGAATGTTTTGGATCCGAAGGCCGGTGGTGCCATGGTTGAGGGGTTGCAAAAGGCTGAGAAACAACCTTAGTTGGACCGGATTCGCGGTCGTTTCTTGCATCCGACTGACGAGAGTTTTACTGCCTATGCCAACACCGCCTTAGGTGAGGATAGTGAGGATGATGATGATGCTTTTAATCTTATTCGAGAGGAAGTTATTGTTCTCTCGAGTGATGGGTCTGGCAGATCTTTTGAAGGCCTAACTTCTCGTTCCCCGCGTGCAGGTCCGACACAGGGGGTTGAGCGTGAGCCTGTTAATGAACCAGTTGATGACGATGTGGAGATTCCAGTTGAGACTGCTGAGCAGTTGGAAATACAGAGAAAAACACGTGCTGAAAAACCAGAAGGAAAAGGAAAGAGGGCTGAGGAACCTGCTACTGAGACCCCTCGTAAGCGACCATCTGCCCTTCCTATCCTAGATTACGTTGTAGTTTCTGATACATTGTCCGGTTTAGGGACCAGAGAGAAACATCAAGAATCTGATCCTGAAGACCGCGCTACATTAACAGAGATAATGCAGAAGAAGATGTTTGATGATAAGAAACGGAAGCTTGACGAGTAGGCCGCTGCTATGCTCGCGTGGAAAAGGATTAAACTCCAAAAGGAGGATCCTCCTGCCCCTTCTGAGTCGGAGGTTGACATGGGTATTTTTGCTGAGAAACCTGGGGATTTGCTGCAGAAGATTTTTGAGGCTTCTGGTATTCGTTTTTTCAGTTTCCAGTTTGTCTTTTTGTTTTTGCTTGTTTTTCTTTCTCTTCTCTGAATGTGTTGCTCGTTTTGGAGCAGGTGCCAAACCAGCCAAGACTGGACACAAGATTGATATTTCCAAAATTACTCCTCCTGCCTCTCCGCCTTCGAGGACATTTGGGTTATCTCCTCCTCACCAAACCTCTGGTGAGAAGAGGAAGGAAGATGTCGTGGATGTGGAGCAGGTTGGGGAGGGTGGCGGTGATCGTGGTAAGAATATCGAAGTCGAGGTGGAGACGAGTGAGACCACTCCGCGTCACACGATATATACCAAACGCCCACAGGGTGATGGTGGTGGTGCAACTTCCGGGGTAGTCCGGAGTCCTGGTGTTGAGTATGCTCGGGGTGGTTCTTGGGACACCCATAATCCAGCATGCGATGATCTGCCCCATGCGCCTCGCTGGCACTTAACCCAGGGCTCCCGGATGAACGATCTTGGAAATTGTCATGAGTTTTTCTCTCTGTCTCTCCCCCCAGCTGAAAGGTTATTTCAGAAGAGGCGCCGCCGGTTAGAACTTTTGGATGAACATGTTCAAGCCGGGGTTAACTTCTGGTCCACTTCTCAGGAGATTGTCCGTGAGTGGAAGCTGATGGGGGAGGACACTCTTGAGTTTGAGCATGAGAAGAAGCTATTCGCGGACGAGAGAGAAAAATTCAATGTTGAGAAGAAGGGGTTGATATGGAGGGTATCCGATGAGGAAGAGAAACTTGCTCAAGAGAAACAAGCCGATGCTGATAAGCAGAAAAATTGGGAAGCTGCGTGCGAGCGTACTAATGTGGAGCTTAAATCTCAACGTGACGCTATTGTTCGTTTGTCTGGTGAGAAAACAGAGCTTGCTGAGGAAGCTCAAAAGGCACGCGAGGCGTTTGAAAGGAAGGAGAAAGAGTATGTTGACCGTATTGCAAAAGTGGAAGACCTTGCTAGACAGTATGAGACTACTGATAGTCTTCTTCAAGAGAAGACTGTTGAATGCAAGGCCTCTGAACTCCTTGCTGAGGAAGCGTCAGCTGATTGCAAGTGGTTGCTTTCGCGCGCGGTGCCTCTGGTAACCTCTTTTATCTTATGTTATGGTTTTCGTGAACTGTTTCTCTTATTTGTGTGTTTTTTGTAGATTGCCAGTCGTATAGTGAACTCCCACGAGCTTGCCAACTATATGTACGAGTTGGGGCAAGCTGGTTATAATAGCGGGAACAAGGATGGTTATATCGAGGGTAGAGCTGCGGCTGTCAATAAGGAGAAGGAGCATCGCTTCGAGTTATGGAAGGAGGATTGTAGCGCTGCTTATGCCGCGAAAAGACAAGAGTTTTCGTCTTTGGAGTTTGCTGTTGTTAAGGCTGCGTAAAAATTGGCTCGAAGATCTGATGGAGTCGTGCTGTTGAAAAAAGCTCTTGGAGATGAGGATCGTGCGGCTGGAGGCGCTGGTTCCAGTCATCCGGAATGAAGGTTTCCGGCCTGCGTGCCGCGTATGGCCTTGGATGGCCTTGTAATCATTTGACAGTCTTGTGAACAATTTTTAACTTTTACTTACTTGTCGTGTTTCTGAACAATTGGGTATGATTGACGTTGTTACGTTAATGCTTGCCTTCGTTTTATGCGAATTTTGTTAATGTCATAATATGTGCATGTATAATTACTTTGATTTCAGGTATCACGGATGAATGATGGCGCTGACAGGTTATGTTGTGTTTATTACAACGTTTTATTCTGTCGTTTGTGCGCGCAGGTTGGTTCGTGAATACGAAGTGATCGAATTACAGGTTATTGTGTGGACCCGGTTGTGCTTCAGCCTTGGGGGTGTTTACAATGTTTGTTTGTCCCGTGTTCGATGTTTTCGTGTTTATGTGGGCACGAAGTATTTATTTGGCGTTTGTTAGGCTTTAGTTGTGTATATGACCCGGCTGTGCACTTTGTTTGTGACAGGCCTTGAAGGTCTACAACGTTTCCTAATGGTCGAGCCATTGATGTTTTCGTTTATGCCCAAAGTAATATATGCAGTTGTGACAAAGAAATTTGCATGAGATGGATATAGCCAAACACTTCTTGTATTACTATAAATGTGTTGGCGAATCGCGCATTTGCGGTTACATAACTTGTTTACATATAACATTTTCTTAGCTGTTGAGCATTCCAAGTTCTTGGAACCTCCTTGTTGTCAATGGTGCGTAGCTTATAGGCTCCTTTCCCGAGGACTGTGTCGATAACATACGGACCTTCCCATTTGGGAGCCAATTTTCCTGGTTTTTCAGCATTTGAGGCCTCGTTATCTCTGAGGATGTATTCTCCCGGGTTGAAGGTGCAGACTCGGACCTTGGAGTTGTAATACTTCTCTAGCTTCGTTTTATACTTTGCTTCATTTATTGCCGCCATTTCTCTCCTTTCTTCTAGAAGGTCAAGGTCGATCCTCCTCTCTTCTTCGTTGTTGATCAGGTTCATTGAGAGCATTCGTGGTGACGGCAATCCTATCTCCGCTGGTATTACTGCCTCAGACCCGTAAACTAAGCTGAACGGTGTTTCTCCGTTGCTTGTCTTGGGCATCGTCCTGTGGGCCCACAAGATGCTGGGCAGTTCGTCTACCCAACCTCTTCTTTTTTCTCCCAACCTTGCCTTGATTCCGTCGACAATACTTTTGTTGACAGCTTCAACCTGACCGTTCCCCTGCGGGTGCGCAACCGAGGAGAAGGTGTGCTCGATGTGTAATTCTTTAAACCACTGTTGAAGATTGTCTTCGGCAAAGTTCGTTCCGTTATCCGTGATGATCTTGAGTGGTAATCCAAAACGACATATGATTTGTTCCCAAATGAATTTTTTGACAACAGTGGCTGTGGTCGATGCGAGGGCCTTTGCCTCTACCCATTTGGTGAAATAGTCGACTGTGACTATTATGAATTTGACAGCACCCGGGGCTTCGGGGAAAGGGCCGACCATATCTATTCCCCACTGTTGAAAAGGCCACGCCGTTGTGACTGGTACCAATTCGTTCTTGGGGCGCATCGTTTTGGGGGCATGTCTTTGGCATCCACTGCATTTCCTCAATTCCTTAACCGCGTCTAAATGCATCCCGGGCCAATAGTACCCGGCATTCATCACTTTTGCCACCACCATTCTTGGTCCGGCATGTATACCACAAATTCCTTCGTGCACTTCTCTGATCAGATAATTTGCGTCTTCGGGATCGACGCATCTTAGCAGTGGCCCAAGGTATGACTTTCGATATAAGATTCCATCAACCATCTGATAATGCTCAGCTTTGTACTGGATTTTTCTCGCTTCAGCTTTGTTTTCTGGTAGTATTCCAGATTGAAGGTATGCTATTATCGGAGTCATCCATGACGTTGTTCCCACTTGGATAACGCTTACTTCTCGCAGCGGTATTGACGGGTTGCTCAAGACTTCTATGCGCACATCCTTCGCTAGGTGTTGAAAACTTGTAGATGCGAGTTTACTCAGCGCGTCTGCTGGTTTATTCTCGCTCCTGTTAATGTGGTGCACCTTGTAGGAATAGAAGGTTTGTAGCAACGTCTTTGCTTGGCTCAGGTAGAACGCCATTGTATCTCCCTTGGCTTCATATTGCCCATTGATTTGTCCGGCCACTAACATGGAGTCCACATGCGCTTCAATGTGTCTAACTCCCATTTTGATCGCTAATCTTAGACCAGCAAGGAAAGCTTTGTACTCAACTTCATTATTCGGCGTAGGTGAATTCATGTTTTTCAGGACTTACCAGTCGGAGCCCTGCGCCTGCGCCGTCTTCGTTAGACGCGCCGTCTGTATATAGCAACCACGGTTCTTCGACTTGCTGTCTTTCAGCTTTTTCCATTGCTTTACATTCCCGATCCTTGTCGTCAGGTACTTCTGTCATGAAGTCTGCCAGTACTTGGCCCTTGATAGCCGGTCTTGGCCTGAAAACCACATTATGGCCCCCGATCTCTATTGCCCACTTTGCTAGTCTCCCTGAAATCTCTGGCCTCGCGAGGATGTTGCCAAAATTGTAGTTTGTTAACACGTGAATGACGAGGTTGGCAAAGTACCGACGTAGCCGTCTTGATGCATGTATCAATGCGAGTACTAGTTTCTCCATGATGGCATACCGGGTTTCTGGATCGGTCAAGGTTCGTGACACATAGTAAACTGGTGTTTGGACACCCTGTCGATCAACGAGTAACACTGCTCCCACTGCTCTGTCGGAGGCTGATAAGTATAGCACCATAGGTTCTCCCTTGACTGGTGCAGTTAATGTTGGCAACTTGATGAGGCAATCTTTCATCTCGCGGAATGCGCTCTCGGCTTCCGGAGTCCACTGAAATTGGCTCTTCTTCATGCAATTTCGGAGAGTTTTTATAAACGGGAAAGATTTGGCTGCGTGATTGGCCAGGAAATGGTTAAGGCTGCCAACCGCCCTACCAATTTTTGCATTTCCTTGATCGTCGAAGGTGAAGGCATGCGTTCAATTGCTTGTATTTTATCAGGATTCACCTTGAAGCCGTCTTTCGTGACGATGAAACCCAGGAATTTCCCCTCTTCCATGCCGAAAGAGCATTTCGCTGGGTTCAGCTTGATACTTACTCCGCGCAAGGTGTCGAACGTTTTTTGGATGTTAATCAGCATAGAGTTCTCTTCTTTGCTCATAATGATTAGATCGTCCATATACACCTCGATGTACTTGCCGATAGCATCGTGGAAAGTTTCATTCATGAGCCTCTGATAAGTCGCGCCCGCATTCTTCAAACCGAAAGGCATCTTGGTGTAACAGTATAGCCCTGTCGGTGTGCGAAACGCGGTTTTGTCTTCATCTTGCACGGCCATCTGTACCTGGTGGTACCCCTTGTAACAATCAAGGAAACATTTCCATCGGAATGTGGCAAGCGAATCAATCTTTTCATCAATGTCTGGTAAGGCGTAACAGTCGCGTGGGCATGCCTTATTCAAATCCTTGTAATCTACACACATTCTCCAGCTACTGCTGTTCTTTTGGACCATCACTGGGCTTGCTACCCATGTTTGGTATCTGACTTCTCTGATAATTCCCGCATTTAACAGCTCCATCACCTGCTCTTTCATGGCATCATGTTTTATGTCTCCCAAGTGGCGCTTGGCATGCACCACCGGCTTTGCGTCTTCCGAGACGTTTAGTCGATGCTCAGCTATGTGCCGTGGAACACCCACCATGTCTGCCGGTGCCCAGGCGAACACATCCATGTTTTGGAACAACAGCTTCTTTAGCGCCGCGCGCGTTAGATCGTACATTGCAGGTCCTAAGGTAACTGTTTGTTCTGGGTATGCGCTGTTCAATACCCATTTTTCTGCTTCCGCGCGTGGCGCTGGTTTACTTGCTTTTGCAGGTCTGAGCTCATCTGTTGCTAATACTTCTTTGCTTGCATATATGATGGCTACTCCTGTTTCTGTTGGGAATCCCATAGCTGAGTGTGGGCCGGAGCAGATCATGCTGAAGTCGCCTTGGGATTCTCTTCCCAGCAGAATGTCGTGCCGTGAATGTGCTGGCAGCACCATGAATGTGACCTCTTCTGTTCTTGAGTTTCTTCCATCCGAGAGCAACACTGGGAATGATATATGTCCTAGAGGAAAAACGGCTTCATTGCAGAAACCAGTGAGCGGGTAATCAACTGGTTCTAAGCGCGCCTTATCCTCCTGATCGAATTGATTAAAACACTGTTCATATATGATATCCGCAGTGCTCCCCGGATCGATGAAAATGTAATCTGTTTGGTAATGCCCTATTACGCCCGAGATGACTATGGGTCTTCTTTCTCGTGGGCCTCCTCTTACAATCGGGAAAACAACTTGTTTCTCGCGCCATGAGTCGTCTTGCGCGCGCTTGTTGTAGTTTTTTCTTGGCCTTCGTGGACCCCCTTGAACCATGTGGGTTTCTAACTTCCGAAGTTTTTTGTTATCTGGTCCTTCGTCTCTTCTTTGTATTTGACGGTAATCGCGCTTTCCGCCCTTTATCAAATAGGTGAGTTTCCCATCTCTTAAGGACCTTTCAATTTCTTGCTTTAAACTGAAACAATCGTCAGTTAAGTGCCCAGTGTCTTTGTGAAACTCGCAGAAAAGATTTGGGTCTTGGCCCCTTTTGTTCCGCATTTGTAGGGGTGGTTTGAACTGGTGATTTTCAGTGGCCAAGACCTCGGACTGGGTCTTTGTTAGTGGTGTCCACTGTTTCTCCCTGTTTTCTCTTTTCACCTCCTTCCGGTGGGCTATCTGATTGATCGTGTGGCGCGCATCCTCTCTTACTGGGCTTCTTTCTCTGTGACCGGATGCTTTCCATGGTTGGCTTCTGCCTTTCTTGTTATGCCGGTCGGTATGGTTGTATCCGCGCTGACGGTGATCGTCACCGGTCAGCTGTCTGTCGGACTGCGCGATGGTTTTGGCCGCTTCGATGAAGGTTTCCCAGTCTTTGGGTCCCCCGTCTCTTCCTTTCACACGCTTGATTAGATCATCGCACTTAACTGCCCTCATGAAGTGTGCGCGCATCATCTTCTCACCCACATCTCCAATCTCCAAACATTCTTTGTTCTATCTTGTAATGAAATCTTCCACGCTCTCGTGGTTTCTGCGCCATATGTTTAAACAATCAGTTGGGTCTCTGGTGTGTCGTCGTTGCTGGGAGAAGTGTGCAAGGAACTTCTCTCGGAAATCGACCCATGATTTGATTTTTCCTGCTGGCAGGCTGTCAAACCAGACGCGCGCTGCGCCGATGAAGGTTTGAGCGAAAAGATGACACCAGGTTGGTAAATTCCATCCGCCTGTTGCTCCAGCACCGTTAAAAACTTGAAGGTGGTCGTCTGGGTCTGTCAATCCGTTGTATTTGCCCACGTTGTGTGGTAATTTTGTTTTGTCGATGGCAGCCGTGGCGATCTCTCTGATGAATTTTGAATTCTCAGCCATGTCGTCTGGACGATAGCTTAAAGTGTAATCATGCTCTGCTTTTGGGTCGTAACCAGCGCGCTTGCGGGGTTTGTATGCTTCATGCTCCGGTGGCAATTTGCTGAACACTATGCTTTCTTTGTATGTCTCATCGTCATCTTCTAATTCGTCTATGTTGCGCGGACCTAAACGACTTTGTATTAGCTTCTTTGGTTGGTGCGAATACTGCACATAATTGCTTTCTGTTTCACCATATGTATCGCGCGTGTCGTGCGCGCTTGGCCTTCTAATATGTGGTGGAGGTACTGATTCAGGGCGTAAATTGAATGCATTGGTCTGTTGAGGCATGGGAGCGCTCAAAGGCCTTTGCAGTGGAGTGACAAATGCGGACTGGTTGGCTTGTGCCTGAAGCAGAGCTTGCTGCGCACTAAGTTGTGTGTAAACAAGGTTTATAGACGCCACTTGTTCGGCATACCAGGAAGCCAGAGTTTTTCCTTCGGGTAGCCCTAGTAGTGCAGATATGTTTAGTTGTGCTTGGTCCGATGGAGCTGAGGGACCAGCTCCATGGCTCTGTGTTTGCACTAGTGGAGGTGTTTGTTGGACTACCTCTGACGGAGGCTGGAAAGTAGCTCCGTTTGTGGTCTGAGTGATGATCCTAGGTGGAGTTTGGAAGGTAGCACCAGTTATGTTTTGAGTAACAACCCTGGATGTACTTCCAAAGATACTAGGAAACTCGTTGTTCATCGGCCCTTCTTGGATAATTTCGTTCCTTTGACCCCGTTGGACGTGTACGTTGTCCGAAACGAGTTCAAAGGAAGAAACGTCTCCATCTACCGGGTGAGAAGGGTTTTGTTCAGCCATTTTGACGAGTGTTTTTGGGAAGAAAAGAGATGAGAGTGGTTTTTGCTAAAAGCGGATGGCGCCAATGATGAAACACAGGTTAACACTAGGGTTAATCTGTGGGGTTATTTCTTCTGTGGGTTCAATATCTTTTCCTACTCATGAAATGGCTTGGGTCCTGCAAAACAGCAACACCGTTAGTCTCGTTAAGAGGGGAATATGGGGGTTTCCCTCTTAACCATGCTCCGGCGTGAGAATAAGTACTGTTCCGAGGGAGAATAAACAGTGTGAGTTGTGTGTGAGAGTATGGAGAGCAAGATCCCTTAACCTGGATGATGAAGGGTTCTATTTATAGCCGGAGGGTGAGAGAGGGTGAAGCAGCGATGCCAGCTATGGTTGCGCGCCGGCTGTCCGACCAAGGGGAATATCCTCTTGGTCTCCTCTGCCGTAGTCAGTGTAGTGGTACACGTGGCGCGCTTACATTTGCCTATCTTGGAGACGTCGTACTGGTGTTGTCGGACTGCTCCCTGATTTACTGCAGGCCTACTTGGCGCCTGATGATTGGTGACACGTGTTGTCCTTTATGTCGGATGGAGCATCTTTGGTGCCACCTTGATGTTTTCTAGAAGCTTCTAGAAGCTTCTGGATGATCTCGTTGGAGTCAGCGCCACATAGGATGGAAAAGTGGTGTGGTCCTTGCCATGTGGGCAAGGAATTGGGACCATACCTCTTTAGATTTAGACGTTGATATTTGGGGTCATTAAAGGTGTTGGAAGCAAAAATGAGAAATTTTTTTTGGGGGGTTCAAATGATTACAATAAAATGAATTGTAATAAATATGAGCTTAGACACAAATAAATTCACTCTCGTAGCAAGTGAATTTCTAATAAATATGAGCTTAGACACAAATAAATTTAATTTAATAAAGAGCATCACTGTCACTCCCTGCCCATCCTACCCTAGATCTGGTCAAAACACCACCAACGGTTACCATAAAGTTGTCGCAGCCCATCCCACCACCACCTTTGTAACTTTGAATCCATAGAAATTTTGACCACACAACCGTTAGTTTTCCAAATCAACAAATTTTTAACTCTAATACGATGTTCAGTAGCGGAATTTTTTAACACAAACAAGGTCAAAATAGTTGGGGTTGGTGTTTTCGGCCAGAGATTGTGATGCTTATGGTTGTAGTTGTAGTTGTCGGGATGAAGAACATTAGTGGATAGTGGATGGTGGTAGTTGCTGGTGAGTCATCTCTTTATGTTTGCTTTAATTTTGTAATAAATAATATTTTTGTTTCAAATTGAAAGATGTTGAAGAGGAAGTGAAATCAGAATATGGGAATAGACTTCCTTGTTGTCGTCTGCAACGACCCTAGCTGTATTTTTTGCCATCTGTAAACTTGGCAGTTTTGTGGCAAAATATTTTGCAAGTCAAGGTCGAAGTGAGCGGCGTTTGCAAGGATATTCCGGTGAGGGTGCGTTTAAATTAAATTTTTAGAAAGAGAAAGACATGAGGGGAGGGGGGGGGGGGGTAAGTGATTATATTTATTTCTTTTAATATATATTTAAAGATTAACAGAAATGACATTAATACCCTCACATACATTTCATGTGAGGCAGTTAATCAAGAAAACAAACGTCGTTTGTGTTAAAGGTTATACACTGTAACAAAAAATGAACATAAAGGTTGAGTTTGAACGATTTCATAGTAAAAGGTATGAAGTGCAACTTGAGTATAACATAAATGTTGATTTGTGCGATTTACCCTATTCACCATGGTGTAAATCGTGTCAGGTTAACGGGTTGAATTGGTTAATCTGAACATGATATATAAATTTATTCACTTGTTTTGTCGCACACACATAAAAGCGTGTCGTGTTTGGGTTGTGTTTTAGACCGACTTGTTTAACGTTCATTAATTTGCAAATATGAGTAATACCTAGCAACTTGCTAACAATTTACACAGCTAATTACTCCTGCATAACAAGCTTGATTTCAATATTTTGTTCAGGATTAGATGAAGTGAATGGAATGGATTAAAGAATTTGTAGCTAGACGCCTAGACTAATCAATAAAATTGTTAAAATTTGCTTTTCAAAAAAAAAAATTGTTAAAATTTAACTGATGATAACGATTTTTGGACGAAAACTTAATTCCATTTATGAAATTAAGAGTGAGCGAGAAAATTAAAAAATCATTATATAAACTTTTAAGTTTCAACACTTTTTAAATAAAGTTAATTACCAAAATCGTCCCTAAGGTTTGGGCACATTTGCCATTTTCCTCCAAAATGACACTTTTGTACCATATGGCCCCTAATGTTTGTAACTTTTTGCCATTTTCATCCAAAACACTAACTTAATTTATTTTTCTGTTAAGTTGAGGATATTTGGATTAAACTGCCAAATTACCACAGGGACGATTTTGGCAATTTACTCAAACTCTTTTAAATTTCTTTTATTTAATTAATTTTGTTACATATATAATAAAAAAGAATATACATGCAATTTTTATATGAAAAAATAATAGCTATGTCACATAATTTTTATAAATTTAATTAATTTCTAATTTTTTTATATAGATCAATTTTATAAAAATAAAATCTACTAAAACCTCTAATTTTTATAAAACTAAAATGCTGGTAACCTTATTGAAAAAGGTCAAATAAAAAAAATTATCATATGTAGCAAGTTTGTGTATCATCTTCTACTCTTTTAAATTCGCTCATAAGGAAAAACATAAGACAGTGCCCCCCCCCCCCCCCCCCATATCAAACAACGTATCGTTACCAAACCTTAAAATTACCCACCAAATTGTAATTATAATGCTATGAACCAAAAGTTTCTTTACTCAAGCCACTCAGAATAAGTATTAGTTAGTTACCCTCATAATCTTAATTAAATAAATGAGTTACTTACATAGTTAGTCCCTGTGGTTTGCCCAAAGTAACATATTTAGGTACTAATAGTTTAAAATCACATTCTAGGGTATTAACTTTTCATTTTGTAACGTTTGGAGGTATTAACGTTATTTGTAGGTTTAAAATCACATTCTATTAGTACCTAAAGATGTTATTTTGTGCAAACCACAGGGACTATAAATGTTAATACCCTAGAAGGTAATACCCCCAAACGTTATAAAATGAAAAGTTAATACCCTAGAAGGTGATTTTAAACTATTAGTAGCTAAGTATGTTATTTTGTGCAAACCACAGGGACTAACTATGTAATTAACTCTAAATAAATATTTTATTTCTACCAACATATTTCCTAGGTGCTCAACACATTTAAAAAATATGTAACGTTTTACAAATTTTTTCTATCTCTACAACTGATAAATACTAAAAGTTATAATCGATTCTTATGTGTTGCACATGAATGACGTTTTCTCTTTATAAAACTGATTTATATAAAGAAGTTGTAAATTAATTCCTGTCTTAATTTATAAAATTTAAAACATCTTTCATCTTAACAGAAAAAATAAACTGAGTTATGATTTGTATGAAAATTTATAAAAATTATGTGACAAAACTATTAATTTTTTTTCTAATAACTCCATGTATATTCTTTTTTATTATATATGTAACAAAAATAATTAAATAAAAGAAATTAAAAAGGGTTGGAGTAAATTGTCAAAATCGTCCATGCGGTTTTATGTTTGACAGTTTCATCCAAATCTCAATTTAACAGAAAAAATAAACTAAGTTAGTGGTTTGGATGAAAATGACAAAAAGTTACAAACGTTGGGGGCAATTTGATACAAAAGTGTCATTTTGGATGAAAATGGTAAACGTGCCCAAACCTCAGGGACGATTTTGGCAATTAACTCTTTTAAATAAGAACTAAAAAAAGTCTTCTCTTAAATGGGTTATGTTCGGGTTAATATGTTTAATAAAAATAGTTTATATCAACCAAGTGTTCGGGTTAATATGTGTAGGAACACCGTTCACAAAATTATGATAACAAAAATAATCAAGAACTGATTTTATATTTATCACAGTTAGCTTAACTTAAAAAACTGGGAATATAAACAAGAAAAAAAAGTAGAAATAATAGTGACTGAGGCACGCGAAGAACACGCTTCCCTTAAAACAGATTTCGGGTCACCCGGTTGAACCGTCTGTTTCCCAGGGTACAACAGTGGAAGCAGTTAGTACTGCCGGGACTAGCCTAGCACCTGAAGATGTACCTGAAACAAGGACGTAGAGTTCCTTCAGTGACGGGAATGATTGATCGTTGGTGCTGCAACTCATGCAACGTGTATTAGAGAACAGAGAAGAAAGAGTTATGTTTTCTGGTGGTATTGGTGTATCTTAACTGATGAGCTGATCTTGTTTATATAGGCACAACAACACTTATCTTTAACAATTATGCAGAGACATAATAATGCAGAAACTTAGTGCAGTAGTTCAGCAGTCACTATCAGATAATGCAGCTCTTTGATAGTGCAGCAATTGAACAATAATGCAGCAGTTAAAGAGAGTCTTGTCTGAACAATAATGCAGCAGTTAAAGAGGGTCTTGTCTGAACAATAATGCAGCAGTTCAGCAAACAACTTCAGTTAAAAATCATAAGGCGGCTCTCAAGCGGCTCGCGACGATGCGAGTGTGCGAAGTGCAAAGTGCGCCATCAAAACACCACATTACGCCCATCGCCCCGCTCCCGAGCCCGTGCCCGTGCCCGGGCGCGGGTGCGTTCGGGCCCTTACGGGCCCTCCGGCTTGCCACTGGGTGTGTCCACTTGTATAGAAGATATCATCTTCCTTACACTCCTTATTATATACCACTCTCCTATTCTTCATCCCACCTATGTGGGACAACTTGAATACTAAAATTCAAGTTTTCCAAATAATCCAATGCTCTCTCTCTAGATTATTTCTATTTAATGAAAAGATAAATTTCCATTCAATTATTCAAAATAATTTCCAACAATTATTCAAAATAATTTCCATTCAATTATTCAAATAATTTCCAACAATCCCCCACATGAATGGAAATCAATCCACTTCCAGGTTTCTCGATACTACTTCAACAGTTGAGTATTGCCGGATAAGTAGGTGTTTCCCTTGAACTTTCCGTTGTGATGTGTACTTAGTCTCCTAGCGATTAGTAGACGCGATGTCCTTGAATCAACCCCTTTTTACGTAGACGTTATTACACATCACACATTACTCTTCTTGGTCTGGCTAACCCCTCATAGATGTGTCCGTTATGGTCATGGAAGCGAGAGCTCTAGGAATTGTGCCCCCCAATTCCATTCGAAGAGACCCCACTTCTCTCTAACATAGGTGATTTACAAATCATTAAAAGCCATATGCTTAACCTCTCTTGATATCACTGATTTTAATCAGGAATGGACTAGGAAGTTTGTAACTCCCTTTGTATGTTGAGGTACTCCCCCACAGTGACCTCAGTTCGTACAGTTAGGTGGTCCTATTGAGCCTAGATCATGGGATCTCCAATCTTCTAGGATAGGTTTACCGTTGTACAAACTTACTCACAGGGCTTTAGTCCCATTCCCATTGACGACTTATGTACTACTTCTCTGCTTAAGCCTTTCGTAAGGGGGTCCGCAATGTTATCCTTTGACCTCACATAGTCAATCGTGATAACTCCAGTTGAGAGTAGTTGTAATATCGTGTTATGCCGACGTCGCATGTGCCTTGATCTGCCATTATACATTGCACTTTGAGCTCTACCAATAGCTGATTGGCAATCACAATGTATGCAAATAGCAGTCACAGGCTTAGGCCATCTTGGAACATATTCCAAGAATTGACGCAACCATTCTGCCTCTTCTCCAGCTTTATCTAACGCGATAAACTCAGTTTCCATCGTGGATCTGGCTATAAGAGTTTGTTTGGACGACTTCCAAGATATAGCTGCTCCTCCAAGGGTAAACACATAACCACTTGTAGATCTAGAATCTTTCGTATCAGATATCCAGTTGGCATCACTGAATCCTTTCACAACAGCTGGATTTTGGCCATAATGCAGTCCATAATTTCTCGTGTATCTCAAATACCTTAATAATCTTGTTATACCCTTCCAGTGCTCTGAACTAGGATTACTAGTATATCTACTTAGCCTACTCACAGCATATGCTAAGTCTGGTCGAGTACATGACATAAGATACATAAGACTGCCAATGATCCTTGAGTATTCCAATTGAGCAACACTCTCGCCTCTATTTTTTGACAAATGTTGAGAGGTATCAATTGGAGTTTGAGCTACACCCGTGTCCCCAGGATTGAACTTCTCAAGGATCTTATCAACATAATGAGATTGACTCAGTACCAAACCAGTTTGGGTTCTAATGATCTTTACTCCAAGAATCACATCTGATAGACCCATATCTTTCATGTCAAATCTCGATTTCAACATGTCTTTAGTAGATTTGATCATTTTATCATCACCCCCAATGATAAGCATATTATCTACATAAAGGCATAAGATTACATATCCTTTAGAAGTGTCTTTCACATAGACACATTTATCGCATTCATTTATTTTGAAACCATTGTTAAGCATAACTTGGTCAAACTTTTGATGCCATTGTTTTGGAGCTTGCTTTAAACCATATAATGATTTAGCGAGTTTACACACTTTGCCCTTTTGACCAGGAGCAGAGAAACCCTCTGGTTGCTCCATGTAAATCTCTTCCTCTAATTCTCCATTGAGAAAAGCGGTTTTTACATCCATTTGATGTATTTCCAAGTTTCTCAAAGCTGCAATTGCAAGCAACAGTCTAATAGAGGTTATTCTAGTCACAGGCGAGTATGTGTCGAAATAGTCAAGACCTTCTTTTTGTCTAAACCCTTTGACCACAAGCCTTGCCTTATACTTTTCGACAGAGCCATCAGCTTTCATCTTTTTCTTAAATATCCATCGATATCCAAGTGGTTTGCACCCTGGTGGAAGATCTACTAGCTCCCAAGTATGATTCTGCAAGATAGAATCAATTTCACTCTTGATGGCTTCTTTCCATTGTGGTCCATCTGAAGAGGTGACTGCTTCTCTATAAGTTTGAGGCTCACTCTCAATCATATATGTAAGAAAGTCAGGCCCAAAGGATTTCTCAGTCCTTTGCCTTTTACTTCTTCTTGGCTCACCTACTTCAGCCTCTGATTGTTCTTGAGTTTCCTCTCGAACAATCTCATCAATCCTTGTTGATGAACTTGCATGATTTGAAGAACTCGCATGAGTTTGTAATAACATAGGAAACTCTTCTTCAAAATAGGTCACGTTTCCTGGCCTTGTCTCTATGATAGTGTTTTTGTGCACTTCAGGATTCTTGGATTGATATACAAGAAAACGATGTGAACTACCATTTTTTTGCATACCCAATAAAGATGCAATCAACAGTTTTGGGCCCTATTGTAAGTGCTTTAGGGGGTGTAACAATCACCTTGGCCAGGCACCCCCACACTTTCAAGTATTTATAGGATGATTTTTGTCCCCACCACAACTCATGAGGTATGACATCCTTTTTCTTGAAAGGTATTTTGTTTAATAAGAAATTGGCTGACAAAACTGCCTCACCCCACATGTCCTGGCTCATCCCAGAACTTATCAACATGGCATTCATCATTTCTTTAAACGTACGATTCTTACGCTCCGCAATACCATTTGATTGGGGTGTATAAGGAGGGGTACATTCGTGTATGATGCCACTCTTTGCACATACTTCCCCAAATGGTGAAACATATTCACCTCCTCTATCACTTCTTACACGTTTTATTTTCTTTTGAAGTTGATTCTCAACTTCAGCTTTATACAATATGAACTTGTCAATTGCTTCATCCTTACTCTTAAGTAAGTAAACATAACAATATCTTGTATTGTAATCAATCAAGGTAATAAAATATTTATTACCACCTCTGGTGGGAATTGATTTTAAGTCACACATATCAGTGTGAATCAAATCGAGGGGTTCAGTTATTCTTTCAACTGATTTGAAGGATGATCTTGTTTGTTTGGCTTCAATACATGTTTTATATTTTTTTTAGAGTCCATGGAAAATTTTGGTATGTAATCTAATTTAATTAAACGACGTATCAAATTAAAATTTACATGACCAAGACGTCCATGCCAAACATTAGGAGACTCAACCAAGTAAGCAGAAGTGGTAGCATTTTTATTGATATTTTTCTTAATAGGCATTACATTAAGCTTAAACATACCATTTTCGGCATAGCCCTTTCCAACAAACATGCCACGCTTACTTAAAACAAATTTGTCACTTTCAAAAACCAAACAAAAGCCAAACTTGTTGAGCATCCATCCCGACACAAGATTCTTGCGTAGGTCTGGAACATAAAGCACATTCTTCAAAGTGATCTCTTTGCCAGAAGTCCACTTTAGGATCACATCACCTTCTCCCTTAATGTCAGCTGTAGCAGAGTTTCCCATGTACAGCTTCTCTTCTCCCACCACCTCTTTAAATGTATTAAAGAGGGTCTTGTCTGGGCACACATGTCGGGTTGCCCCAGTATCAACCCACCAACCTTTTGGCTGATTAGCCACCACATTTATCTCCTCCGCCAGGGCAGTGAGATCTGTAATCATGGCCACTAAGTCCATATCATCATCATTAACCATATGAGCCGTGTCACGTTTAGGCTCTTTGCATTGGTCAGCACGGTGACCAGTTTTTTGACAGTTGTAACACTTCCCTTTAAAGGGACCAGCCTTCTTTTTTACACCACCTTTTTTCGGCCCAAGGTGATCACTACCTTTGTTTTTCCCTTTGCCATTGAACCTATGGCCTTTGTTCCCCTTGTGACCTCTAGAGGGCTGACCTTGTTCCACAAGGTTTGCTTTAACAAATGCTTCAACTTTACTTTCTTTATGTGACAGTCTGTTGCCTTCCTCAATATGAAGACGAACTATAAGTTGTTCAATTGCCATTTCCTTTTGCTTATGCTTAAGGTAATTTTTGAAGTCCATCCAACTGGGAGGCAACTTTTCAACAATTGCTGCAACTTGGAATGTTTCACTAAGAATCATTCCTTCCGACAGAATGTCACTAAGAATAATTTGTAGTTCTTGAACTTGACTTATGACAGTTTTTGAATCAATCATTTTATAGTCCAAAAACCTAGACACAACAAACTTTTTGGTACCCGCATCCTCAGTCTTGTATTTTCGTTCCAATGACTCCCATAATTCTTTGGCAGTTGGAACCTCAAAATATACGTTATACAAGGCATCCAACAAGCCGTTCAACACATAGTTACGGCACATGTACTCAGAAAGTTTCCAAGCTTCAACATCACTTGCAGATTGGACATTAGATGTCCCTTTTGCAGGAACAGGAAGGGTCTCAGTCAAGAACCTCGCAAGGTTCAAGGTGGTAAGATACAACAACGTCTTTTGTTGCCATCTCTTAAAGTTCAAACCATTGAACTTTTCTGGTTTCTCAGCATGATTAGCAACTGTTTAAGCCGCTTGGGTACCAACTAATGGTCCCATGGTAGTTGATGTGGATCCAACAGTGGTTGATGTGGATGATTGAATAGTAGCCATTTCTGAAACAAGGAAAAATCAGTTTAATGCAGAACAGATTGGTTAACATAAAACCAAAATAGTGAACGTTTTTTTTTTTTTTAAAGTCTGATTTAAGTTTGTAGGAACACCGTTCACAAAATTATCATAACAAAAATAATCAAGAACTGATTTTAAATTTATCACAGTTAGCTTAACTTAAAAAACTGGGAATATAAAGAAGAAAAAAAAAATAGAAATAATAGTGACTAAGGCACGCGAAGAACACGCTTCCCTTAAAACAGATTTCGGGTTACCAAGTTGAACCGTCTGTTTCCCAGGGTACAACAGCCGAAGCAGTTAGTACTGCCGGGACTAGCCTAGCACGTGAAGATGTACCTGAAACAAGGACGTAGAGTTCCTTCAGTGACGGGAATGATTGATCGTTGGTGCTGCAACTCATGCAACGTGTATTAGAGAACTGAGAAGAAAGAGTTATGTTTTCTGGTGGTGTTGGTGTATCTTAACTGATGAGCTGATCTTGTTTATATAGGCACAACAACACTTATCTTTAACAATTATGCAGAGACATAATAATGCGTAAACTTAGTGCAGTAGTTCAGCAGTCACTATCAGATAATGCAGCTCTTTGATAGTGCAGCAATTGAACAATAATGCAGCAGTTAAAGAGAGTCTTGTCTTAACAATAATGCAGCAGTTAAAGAGGGTCTTGTCTGAACAATAAGTGCAAAGTGCGGCATCAAAATGCCACATTACGCCCATCGCCCCGCTCCCGAGCCCGAGCCCGTGCCCAGGCGCGGGCGCGTTCGGGCCCTTACGGGCCCTCAGCCTTGCCACTGGGTGTGTCCACTTGTATAGAAGATATCATCTTCCTTACACTCCTTATTATATACCACTCTCCTATTCTTCATCCCACCTATGTGGGACAACTTGAATACTAAAATTCAAGTTTTCCAAATAATCCAATGCTCTCTCTCTAGATTATTTCTATTTAATGAAAAGATAAATTTCCATTCAATTATTCAAAATAATTTCCAACAATTATTCAAATAATTTCCATTCAATTATTCAAAATAATTTCCAACAATATGTTTAATAAAAATAGTTTATATCAACCTACTCAAAATCTGATTATTTTCGTGTTGTGTTCGATTATTCAGATTGTGTCAAGCTTGTCGCCTTCATTATAAGGAAGAAAAACCAGAGTCAACTCGGGTCTTAAATACTTATTAAATGTGAAAAACGTCAACTATTGTCCTATGACTTTTCTAAAACATACTTTGACGGTATGGAATAATGTGACAACATTAACTTCTTTGACTTTTTGGTATTACATATACATTTTTTTTTATAAATAAACTTCATTAAAACCAGGGGCGGAACCACAAGGTTAGGAGCCGTAGCATGGGCTACGGCTCAACCCCGTATTCGTAGTATTTTTTTCCGGTTTTATACAAAGGATACCCCTAAAAAATACGAGGATACTCCTAACAAAAAAATAGGATAGTTGATATTACTAAAATCTCATTTTTTATAAGCTCAAACATTTTACAACCCGAAAACTTGTATAATAATTAAGCCCGAATGATAAAAATAAGCCCAAATTAACAATAACAGAATTGAAAGAATGCCCTAAATATAGTTGATAAACTTAGCCCAAGACCCAAAACAATACTATAATTGAATAAGTGATCTTCCTCGTTTTATGGTGGAAACCGGAACACATAGTTCTTGTCCTTTCATTTATCGGGTAGTGAAGCTAGCTTTGGTTTTACCTGTTGCAACCGCAACTGCAACCGTTGACAGATGTTTTTTTTTAATTGAAGCTTGTTAAGACGGATTTACGCAATCGAATGGGCCCGGAATATTTGAAAAGTGTTATAGTTTGTGCGGTTAAAAAATAAACTTTTGATAAAGTAAAAGACGACGATTTAATGGAACGATTTCAAGCTGTGAAAAAAAGAAGATGACAAATCTATTAGGTATTTGTTCTACTTTATTGATTATCATTATTTTATTGTATGATTGCACGGTAAAAAAATTGAGGATACCCCTAAATTAGTGGGCTAGCTCCGCCACTGATTAAAACACACCTCCAACTCAAACGGGCAAAAGGCCGAACAAAACAAACAGCGCCCCCGACCCAAACTGGCAAAAGAAAAAGAAAATTACAACATATATAATGGTTATTTACACCATTCCGCCCAACTAATATAATTACATGAAGATCTATTTTTAACACAAGCATAACCTCTCGATTTTATCTCCCCTACGATATCTTTCGGGCTACACATTTTCTGGTTGAAAACCACGTCGTTCCTTTCTTTCCATATGCAACAGCAAGCAATCATAACCATCCCGTAAATAATCTCTTTCGGCTTCTTTCCACTCTTAATGACCTTGTGGATGTTTAGAATGTCTTTGAACTCAAAAAAGAATAGCGGCGGGATGTTACACCAAACGTTGTAAGCCGCCCACACCCGAATAGCCACCGAGCAAGCAGTGAACAAATGCTCCACCGTTACCTCGGATTAGTCACAAAAAAAGGCAGATGACCGAGGTTATATCCACATTCCTTCTTCTTAAATTAATTCTCGTTGGAAACCTATCCAGATTGCCTCTGCAAGTCGTAATATTACATTTGATTGGCACACATTTACACCACAAAATATTAGGAGGGTGACAATTACCTCTATGAGTGATCAAAGCCTTTTTGACCGACTTCACCGAGAAACCATTCTGGCTATCATCATTCCATAACAAAGCATTTTTATCGTTGCAGAGCCTCAATAAACTGAGAACCTCGTGACATTCCTTCCATTCCTTTAACTCCTCATCGGACTTAGGCTGTCTAAACCGCCATGTATATATTCCATTTTCTTCGTTATAATTTCAAGCGTTTAATTATATTGTTAGGATTGAGTTACAATACCAAGAATTTAAAAATAAAAAGTGTAAGAAACTACCATAGAGTGATAAGTGTCCAAAGAGAAATCAAGTGGGAAGAGTAATAGTAACACCTCATAAATTCGTGTCCTATTTGTGCCTACTGTTGGCTAGGAGGGACTAATTTTGCCAATTGTGGAAAGTATGAATGTGGAGGGGCGCGGGCGCGTTCGGGCCCTTATGGGCCCTCAGGCTTGCCATTGGGTGTGTCCACTTGTATAGAAGATATCATCTTCCTTACACTCCTTATTATATACCACTCTCCTATTCTTCATCCCACCTATGTGGAACAACTTGAATACTAAAATTCAAGTTTTCCAAATAATCCAATGCTCTCTCTCTAGATTATTTCTATTTAATGAAAAGATAAATTTCCATTCAATTATTCAAAATAATTTCCAACAATTATTCAAAATAATTTCCATTCAATTATTCAAAATAATTTCCAACAATCCCCCACATGAATGGAAATCAATCCACTTCCAGGTTTCTCGATACTACTTCAACAGTTGAGTTTTGCCAGATAAGTAGGTGTTTCCGTTGAACTTTCCGTTGTGATGTGTACTTAGTCTCCTAGCGATTAGTAGACGCGATGTCCTTGAACCAACCCCTTTTTACGTAGACGTTATTACACATCACACATTACTCTTCTTGGTCTGGCTAACCCCTCATAGATGTGTCCGTTATGGTCATGGAAGCGAGAGCTCTAGGAATTGTGCCCCCCAATTCCATTCGAAGCGACCCCACTTCCCTCTAACATAGGTGATTTACAAATCATTAAAAGCCATATGCTTAACCTCTCTTGATATCACTGATTTTAATCAGGAATGGACTAGGAAGTTTGTAACTCCCTTTGTATGTTGAGGTACTCCCCCACAGTGACCTCAGTTCGTACAGTTAGGTGGTCCTATTGAGCCTAGATCATGGGATCTCCAATCTTTTAGGATAGGTTTACCGTTGTACAAACTTACTCACAGGGCTTTAGTCCCATTCCCATTGACGACTTATGTACTACTTCTCTGCTTAAGCCTTTCGTAAGCGGATCCGCAATGTTATCCTTTGACCTCACATAGTCAATCGTGATAACTCCAGTTGAGAGTAGTTGTCGTATCGTGTTATGCCGACGTCGCATGTGCCTTGATCTGCCATTATACATTGCACTTTGAGCTCTACCAATAGCTGATTGGCAATCACAATGTATGCAAATAGCAGTCACAGGCTTAGGCCATCTTGGAACAAATTCCAAGAATTGACGCAACCATTCTGCCTCTTCTCCAGCTTTATCTAATGCGATAAACTCAGATTCCATCGTGGATCTGGCTATAAGAGTTTGTTTGGACGACTTCCAAGATATAGCTGCTCCTCCAAGGGTAAACACATAACCACTTGTAGATCTAGAATCTTTCGTATCAGATATCCAGTTGGCATCATTGAATAGTTCCACAACAGCTGGATTTTGGCCATAATGTAGTCCATAATTTCTCGTGTATCTTAAATACCTTAATAATCTTGTCATACCCTTCCAGTGCTCTGAACTAGGATTACTAGTATATCTACTTAGCCTACTCACAGCATATGCTAAGTCTCGTCGAGTACATGACATAAGATACATAAGACTGCCAATGATCCTTGAGTATTCCAATTGAGCAACACTCTCGCCTCTATTTTTTGACAAATGTTGAGAGGTATCAATTGGAGTTTGAGCTACACTCGTGTCCCCAGGATTGAACTTCTCAAGGATCTTATCAACATAATGAGATTGACTCAGTACCAAACCAGTTTGGGTTCTAATGATCTTTACTCCAAGAATCACATCTGATAGACCCATATCTTTCATGTCAAATATCGATTTCAACATGTCTTTAGTAGATTTGATCATTTTATCATCACTCCCAATGATAAGCATATCATCTACATAAAGGCATAAGATTACATATCCTTTAGAAGTGTCTTTCACATAGACACATTTATTGCATTCATTTATTTTGAAACCATTGTTAAGCATAACTTGATCAAACTTTTGATGCCATTGTTTTGGAGCTTGCTTTAAACCATATAATGATTTAACGAGTTTACACACTTTGCCCTTTTGACCAGGAGCAGAGAAGCCCTCTGGTTGCTCCATGTAAATCTCTTCCTCTAATTCTCCATTGAGAAAAGCGGTTTTTACATCCATTTGATGTATTTCCAAGTTTCTTAAAGCTGCAATTGCAAGCACCAGTCTAATAGAGGTTATTCTAGTCACAGGCGAGTATGTGTCGAAATAGTCAAGACCTTCTTTTTATCTAAACCCTTTGACCACAAGCCTTACCTTATACTTTTCGACAGAGCCATCAGCTTTCATCTTTTTCTTAAATATCCATCGATATCCAAGTGGTTTGCACCCTGGTGGAAGATCTACTAGCTCCCAAGTATGATTCTGCAAGATAGAATCAATTTCACTCTTGATGGCTTCTTTCCATTGTGGTCCATCTGAAGAGGTGACTGCTTCTCTATAAGTTTGAGGCTCACTCTCAATCATATATGTAAGAAAGTCAGGCCCAAAGGATTTCTCAGTCCTTTGCTTTTACTTCTTCTTGGCTCACCTACTTCAGCCTCTGATTGTTCTTGAGTTTCCTCTCAAACAATCTCATCAATCCTTGTTGATGAACTTGCATGATTTGAAGAACTCGCATGAGTTTGTAATAACATAGGAAACTCTTCTTCAAAATAGGTCACGTTTCCTAGCCTTGTCTCTATGATAGAGTTTTTGTGCACTTCAGGATTCTTGGATTGATATACAAGAAAACGATGTGAACTACCATTTTTTGCATACCCAATAAAGATGCAATCAACAGTTTTGGGCCCTATTGTAAGTGCTTTAGGGGGTGTAACAATCACCTTGGCCAGGCACCCCCACACTTTCAAGTATTTATAGGATGATTTTTGTCCCCACCACAACTCATGAGGTGTGACATCCTTTTTCTTGAAAGGTATTTTGTTTAATAAGAAATTGGCTGACAAAATTGCCTCACCCCACATGTCCTGGCTCATCCCAGAACTTATCAACATGGCATTCATCATTTCTTTAAGCGTACGATTCTTACGCTCCGCGATACCATTTGATTGGGGTGTATAAGGAGGGGTACATTCGTGTATGATGCCACTCTTTGCACATACTTCCCCAAATGGTGAAACATATTCACCTCCTCTATCACTTCTTACACGTTTTATTTTCTTTTGAACTTGATTCTCAACTTCAGCTTTATACAATATGAACTTGTCAATTGCTTCATCCTTACTCTTAAGTAAGTAAACATAACAATATCTTGTATTATCATCAATGAAGGTAATAAAATATTTATTACCACCTCTGGTGGGAATTGATTTTAAGTCACACACATCAGTGTGAATCAAATCAAGGGGTTCAGTTATTCTTTCAACTGATTTGAAGGATGATCTTGTTTGTTTGGCTTCAATACATGTTTTACATTTTGTTTTAGAGTCCATGGAAAATTTTGGTATGTAATCTAATTTAATTAAACGACGTATCAAATTAAAATTTACATGACTAAGACGTCCATGCAAAACATTAGGAGACTCAACCAAGTAAGCAGAAGTGGTAGCATTTTTATTGATGTTTTTCTTAATAGGCATTACATTAAGATTAAACATACCATTTTTGGCATAGCCCTTTCCAACAAACATGCCACGCTTACTTAAAACAAATTTGTCACTTTCAAAAACCAAACAAAAGCCAAACTTGTTGAGCATCCATCCCGACACAAGAATCTTGCGTAGGTCTGGAACATAAAGCACATTCTTCAAAGTGATCTCTTTGCCAGAAGTCCACTTTAGGATCACATCACCTTCTCCCTTAATGTCAGCTGTAGCAAAGTTTCCCATGTACAACTTCTCTTCTCCCACCACCTCTTTAAATGTATTAAAGAGGCTCTTGTCTGGGCACACATGTCGGGTTGCCCCAGTATCAACCCACCAACCTTTTGGCTGATTAGCCACCACATTTATCTCCTCCGCCATGGCAGTGAGATCTGTAATCATGGCCACTAAGTCCATATCATCATCATTAACCATATGAGCCGTGTCACGTTTAGGCTCTTTGCATTGGTGACGGGTGGTCCGTTGGACAACCCTTAAGTGGTTTAAAAAGAGTAAAATTCCATGCTTTACTTGATTATTTGCTTGAACTTAGTAACTACGAGTTGTTTGGTTTTGCAGGTACTTAAGTGCATAAAATATGCCTTCATGATAATGAAATGAAAGTAATATTCAGCAAAATATAGTCCAGCATATTTGACCATAAGTTGCTGTGCATTCCTGAAGTCACATGAATTGGGAATTGACTTTTTAGAGGCACACTCACATGGGATTTATGAAGGCAGCCATCAAGACAAAAAGTCTATCATGTGACTTCACATTATTATCATCCATATATCGAGATATATCATCATAAAAAGCAGACATCAGTCAACAACATAATTAAATCAACATCATCACATTCACATGATCCATCATCATAAATATCACACGTGGGACGATTTGGACTTGATACATGGCAGCATACATATTTTCTTGGACAATAGTGGGCCGCCATAGTTACAAGGGGTGTCTTTGATTGGGCCGCCACACAAAAGGAAGCAAACATCACCATCATCATGTGGACTGTTCGGTTCTGTTGATTGGGCTGCTTTGGAGGTGAGTGGAACATGATGGGCCGACATCACATGTGAGGTTTTGAAGACTAACAATTAAAAAAAAGAGGGGGCTTGGACTTTGTGGACTCACGTGAAAGGCGGCAATTACTATAATCATCATCAATATTCACGGCAGATTTCTTAATCTTTGGGGAGTCAACAAAGCATCATCATTATTATTTGACAAACATCAGCTGGCAACATCAATCAACATACACGTGACCTTGGAAGCAAAGCAAAACAGGTTGTCCACCGTAATTTACGGTGGACCTGGATTTCATTTGGGGCTCACCGTAAATCAGATAAATTGCACCGTAAACCTTTTATGTCCACCGTAAATTACGGTGGAGCCGTAATTTACGGTGGAGGCCGCGATCAGACTTGTAACTGCTCATTAAAATCGGTTTTTATGGTGTCTTTTGGATATTCTCATCATTGGACGGTTTTGGATAATCTTGGGGGCGAATTTTGGCTACTTGCTTGGTTTGTGAACAATTCTTATCATCCGGTTTGTATTTTCGATTCGTATGAACATTGGTTTGATTATGATGATGATTCACCGAGCCATGTCCGGCTAAACTCTTCGGTGATCATCTTAGGTGAATGTTTCTTGAACTTTTGTGTGTTTTATTTCTGAATTTCTAGAATGATAACTTGCGTTGCTTGAATATCATGGTGTATGTTTGATTGCTTGTAACTTGTTAATCGATAGTGCAATTTCTAGTCTTAATCGTACGTTCTTGGTGCCGTTGGCAATCGAGATATCACGGGAAGGGTTAGGGTTGGTTATTGATTAATTGGTCATCGGGAAACAACCTCGCGTTTATATAATCCGAGTACTTTGTCCCCTTTTATCACTTCAATCATCTATACACGAGTTATGTCTATGTAACTCTTTCTAGTTGGAATTACACACAATTGTTTAAAGAAACTGAAACCTAAGATAGTCATTGTTCTCTCCTAATCTGTTTTAAAACCTACATTTGATTTGCCATTAGTTTAATTTAGTTTTCTCAAACAACAATCCAAGTCATTGATTTTAATTTTCTGCAAATTAGGATAATTGTAGTTAATTGCAAAGCTAGAAAATCAACACACTTTCCACATACTCCCTGAGTTCGATACCCTCTTACCACTATCTATAGTTGTTTGGGGATTAAATTTGCGTGATCCACGACAATCACGTCAAATTTTGGCGCCGTTGCCGGGGAGTAGTGCGCAACGTGTGTTATCTTGTGTATTAGTTTGAAAAAAAAAATTAAAAAAAAAAAAAAAAAAACCAAAAAGATTTCTTTTATGGTCATGATTTACACTTGGTAGTTGAGTTGTGTTGTGCAGGATGACAGGGCATTACACAAATTTCAGCTTATTTACGTGTAGATTGTGCAAAGGCCCACTTCATCCGAGTATATGTTGTGGGGAGGCCCAACATAAGCGTAGAGAAGAACAGATGAGAATGGACGAGCGGAATGTCCATTATGATGAGTTTCACCCACATGATTCATACTATGATTCACCTTACAAGTCGAACATGGATTATTATGATGAATATTCCCAACTTTCATATGAAGGCCCTCAGATGTACGATCAAGATTATTATCATGCTCAGTATACATTTGATCAGTCTGGTTATGAATGTGTAACTCAACAACCTACTTTGCACTATCAGTCACATAAATCTGAAAGTCTTGGAGAGATGATGAGAAAGAGACACATGGTTCATGTTGAAAAAGAATTAACAAAACCTCATTTGTCAATGGAAGAACGAGTAGAACTTTTGAAATGGAAATATGATTTGTTACCAAAAGAGGTGAAAGAGATGAGGCCAGGGACGTCGATAGTGGAAAAACGTCAAGCAAAACAACACTGGATACATGTGCAGATTGAACAAATGACACCTATGGGTGATGTAGAAGAAAAGGTTGTGAGTCCTCCCGAACTTGAAACTGAATTATTAGGGCCAAATGAGGAATATACAATTGAAATTATTGTGGAGGAACCACCTATGGAGAGCAAAGTTGAGGGCCTTTTACTTGATGAACCAATCAAAGTTGATTACAATTCTCCGGCTGTGGTGGTTATGGAAACCAGGAGTGTTAAGGATGCATGTTTAGAAACTAGGAAGGTGGCACTTCATGATGTGGGAGATTTCATTCATAAGTTATGTTTATGGGAGAGTTTAGATTTGTTGGGCATAAAAAATGAAGTAGTGAAGTGGAGAGTAAACTACCGAGCATTTGTTGGAAATTCGGTAGGAAAATGTGGAATTAAAGAATTTTGCAAAGAAAGATGGGACGTGACAAAGCACCCACACAATAGAAGAATCAAACACCGTGCTTACATCAGCAACGAAAAAGGTAAATGTGCATTGAGACCACCTTGAGACATATCAGGTACGGTCTGGCTGAAGACCTTTAAACTTAGCGCTCTCGGGAGGCAGCCCGAGGATGTAGAGTATTGTATTTGTGTTTTGTTTTGTTTTGCTTTGTTTGGTTTTGTTTTGGTGTTGTGTTTGTGTTTTGGCAGGTTATTACGTTTCAACCCTCGCAGATGCAATGATTCAAGTGTGGGGATGTTTGGCAACATCCCTGTTGAGATATCAGCGAATCTAAGAGATGTTTTTGAACCGGTCCGATTACCGCAGCTGCATCACTACCAACACTGCTGATTTACTAATCAGGTCGTGTCTTGTTCTCATCTTGTGCCCCTTTGTATATATTCATGTTTTAGTTTATGGGTTGTGAAGGAATTGGTGGTGTTTTGATGTGCTTAGTTTATGGGTTGTGAAGGAATTGGTGGTGTTTTTAATAATTAGAATTAAAAAAAAAAAAAAAAATTGGGATTTGAGAGTATTAGCGAAAGCTAATGTTTTTTGTTAGAAGCGATATTTCCCTCAAAACCATACATTGGGACAATGTATCCCAAGTGTGGGGATGAAGGGAAATTTTTGAGAATTTAAAATTTTGTGAAGCCAAGCGAAAATTGTCAAAATTTGAAAACTTGATATTGTTCCACTTGACACACCGACATCCTTTTATAGTCATTTCTTGGTGAGTGTTTGAGCCACATATGATTATTATAGATAGTTCTTTGTTTTGAGTGGCGGTGTGTGTATTGTGTTAATAGAACTTGTGTATGAATTCTTGTTAAATCCTAGAGTTAGCATGCTTTTGAAAATGATAGGGGACTTTTAGGTAACTTCGTCTAGACGTGTGAGAGTGTGGGAATTGGGGGTTGGACCTCATACGTTACATATATGAGCTTGGTATTGTGAGGGGTGGGGGTTTGGTCTTTAGAAAGCCATGCTTGAGCCTTATACCATTCGGTTGTGACCCAAACCTACTTCCTACAAAATTTTACCTATTGAGATGACCCGGTTTAGGAGATTTAGTATATAGTATTGATGTTCTTGTATATATTGTTGAGTTTGGTGTGTTTAAAAAAAAAAATGAAAAAGAAAAAAAAAAAAAAAAGAAAAAAAAATATGAGAAAGATATGAGAAAAATACAAAAAAAAGAAGTATTTGGTTGCAATAGTAGTTGAAAATGTTGGAGAAGTTATGTATATATTTGATGGTTGCTTTGTTTAGTGGTAGAAATAAAAACCGGGTCAAATCAATTAGCTCTTTCATATGTATTCCATTATTTTCCTACCTTTACACCTAGCCCCGTTACAACCCGCAAGTCCCTTTGATTCTAAAGCATGTTAGATATTTGTTAGGAGGAAACTTGATTTGTATACAAGCTTATTGTCGCGCACACACACACACGCATTGAGTGGTTTAGCATTATGTGCTAATATTTCTTGTCACCGAGAGATTTCTGTGAGGGGTGTGTCTTGTGGTATGATTGAAAGTTAGTAAAAGGACGGCACATTTAGCTTGGTTTGCATAATTGATCGCTTGTGGTTTTGAATAGTTGTTGAATGGGTTGCTTGGGACAAGCAACGGGTAAGTGTGGGGATGTGACGGGTGGTCCGTTGGACAACCCTTAAGTGGTTTAAAAAGAGTAAAATTCCATGCTTTACTTGATTATTTGCTTGAACTTAGTAACTACGAGTTGTTTGGTTTTGCAGGTACTTAAGTGCATAAAATATGCCTTCATGATAATTAAATGAAAGTAATATTCAGCAAAATATAGTCCAGCATATTTGACCATAAGTTGTTGTGCATTCCTGAAGTCACATGAATTGGGAATTGACTTTTTAGAGGCACACTCACATGGGATTTATGAAGGCAGCCATCAAGACAAAAAGTCTATCATGTGACTTCACATTATTATCATCCATATATCGAGATATATCATCATAAAAAGCAGACATCAGTCAACAACATAATTAAATCAACATCATCACATTCACATGATCCATCATCATAAATATCACACGTGGGACGATTTGGACTTGATACATGGCAGCATACATATTTTCTTGGACAATAGTGGGCCGCCATAGTTACAAGGGGTGTCTTTGATTGGGCCGCCACACAAAAGGAAGCAAACATCACCATCATCATGTGGACTGTTCGGTTCTGTTGATTGGGCTGCTTTGGAGGTGAGTGGAACATGATGGGCCGACATCACATGTGAGGTTTTGAAGACTAACAATTAAAAAAAAGAGGGGGCTTGGACTTTGTGGACTCACGTGAAAGGCGGCAATTACTATAATCATCATCAACATTCACGGCAGATTTCTTAATCTTTGGGGAGTCAACAAAGCATCATCATTATTATTTGACAAACATCAGCTGGCAACATCAATCAACATACACGTGACCTTGGAAGCAAAGCAAAACAGGTTGTCCACCGTAATTTACGGTGGACCTGGATTTCATTTGGGGCTCACCGTAAATCAGATAAATTGCACCGTAAACCTTTTATGTCCACCGTAAATTACGGTGGAGCCGTAATTTACGGTGGAGGCCGCGATCAGACTTGTAACTGCTCATTAAAATCGGTTTTTATGGTGTCTTTTGGATATTCTCATCATTGGACGGTTTTGGATCATCTTGGGGGCGAATTTTGGCTACTTGCTTGGTTTGTGAACAATTCTTATCATCCGGTTTGTATTTTCGATTCGTATGAACATTGGTTTGATTATGGTGATGATTCACCGAGCCATGTCCGGCTAAACTCTTCGGTGATCATCTTAGGTGAATGTTTCTTGAACTTTTGTGTGTTTTATTTCTGAATTTCTAGAATGATAACTTGCGTTGCTTGAATATCATGGTGTATGTTTGATTGCTTGTAACTTGTTAATCGATAGTGCAATTTCTAGTCTTAATCGTACGTTCTTGGTGCCGTTGGTAATCGAGATATCACGGGAAGGGTTAGGGTTGGTTATTGATTAATTGGTCATCGGGAAACAACCTCGCGTTTATATAATCCGAGTACTTTGTCCCCTTTTATCACTTCAATCATCTATACACGAGTTATGTCTATGTAACTCTTTCTAGTTGGAATTACACACAATTGTTTAAAGAAACTGAAACCTAAGATGGTCATTGTTCTCTCCTAATCTGTTTTAAAACCTACATTTGATTTGCCATTAGTTTAATTTAGTTTTCTCAAACAACAATCCAAGTCATTGATTTTAATTTTCTGCAAATTAGGATAATTGTAGTTAATTGCAAAGCTAGAAAATCAACACACTTTCCACATACTCCCTGAGTTCGATACCCTCTTACCACTATCTATAGTTGTTTGGGGATTAAATTTGCGTGATCCACGACAATCACGTCAATTGGTCAGCACGGTGACCAGTTTTTTGATAGTTGTAACACTTCCCTTTAAAGGGACCAGCCTTCTTTTTTACACCACCTTTCTTCGGCCCAAGGTGATCGCTACCTTTGTTTTTTCCTTTGCCATTGAACCTATGGCCTTTGTTCCCCTTGTGACCTCTAGAGGGTTGAGCTTGTTCCACAAGATTTGCTTTAACAGATGCTTCAACTTTACTTTCTTTATGTGACAGTCTGTTGCCTTCCTCAATATGAAGACGAACTATAAGTTGTTCAATTGTCATTTCCTTTCGCTTATGCTTAAGGTAATTTTTAAGTCCATCCAACTGGGAGGCAACTTTTCAACAATTGCTGCAACTTGGAATGTTTCACTAAGAATCATTCCTTCCGACAGAATGTCACTAAGAATAATTTGTAGTTCTTGAACTTAACTTATAACAGTTTTTGAATCAATCATTTTATAGTCCAAAAACCTAGACACAACAAACTTTTTGGTACCCGCATCCTCAGTCTTGTATTTTCGTTCCAATGACTCCCATAATTCTTTGGCAGTTGGAACCTTAAAATATACGTTATACAAGGCATCCGACAAGCCGTTCAACACATAGTTACGGCACATGTACTCAGAAAGTTTCCAAGCTTCAACATCACTTGCAGATTGGACATTAGATGTCCCTTCTGCAGGAACAGGAAGGGTCTCAGTCAAGAACCTCGCAAGGTTCAAGGTGGTAAGATAAAACAACATCTTTTGTTGCCATCTCTTAAAGTTCAAACCATTGAACTTTTCTGGTTTCTCAGCATGATTAGCAACTGTTTGAGCCGCTTGGGTACCAACTAATGCATAAACTTAGTGCAGTAGTTCAGCAGTCACTATCAGATAATGCAGCTCTTTGATAGTGCAACAATTGAACAATAATGCAGCAGTTAAAGAGAGTCTTGTCTGAACAATAATGCAGCAGTTAAAGTGGGTCTTGTCTGAACAATAAGTGCAAAGTGCGCCATCAAAACGCCACATTACGCCCATCGCTCCCTTACGGGCCCTCAGGCTTGCCACTGGGTGTGTCCACTTGTATAGAAGATATCATCTTCCTTACACTCCTTATTATATACCACTCTCCTATTCTTCATCCCACCTATGTGGGACAACTTGAATATTAAAATTCAAGTTTTCCAAATAATCCAATGCTCTCTCTCTAGATTATTTCTATTTAATGAAAAGATAAATTTCCATTCAATTATTCAAAATAATTTCCAACAATTATTCAAAATAATTTCCATTCAATTATTCAAAATAATTTCCAACAATATGTTTAATAAAAATAGTTTATATCAACCTACTCAAAATCTGATTATTTTCGTGTTGTGTTCGATTATTCAGATTGTGTCAAGCTTGTCGCCTTCATTATAAGGAAGAAAAATCAGAGTCAACTCGGGTCTTAAATACTTATTAAATGTGCAAAACGTCAACTATTGTCCTATGACTTTTCTAAAACATACTTTGACGGTATGGAATAATGTGACAACATTAATTTCTTTGACTTTTTGGTAATACATATATATTTTTTTTTATAAATAAACTTCATTAAAACCAGGGGCGGAACCACAAGGTTAGGAGCCATAGCATGGGCTACGGCTCAACCCCGTATTCGTAGTATTTTTTTTCCGGTTTTATACAAAGGATACCCCTAAAAAATACGAGGATACTCCTAACCAAAAAATAGGATAGTTGATATTACTAAAATATCATTTTTTATAAGCTCAAACATTTTACAACCCGAAAACTTGTATAATAATTAAGCCCGAATGATAAAAATAAGCCCAAATTAACAATAATAGAATTGAAAGAATGCCCTAAATATAGTTGATAAACTTAGCCCAAGACCCAAAACAATACTATAATTGAATAAGTGATCTTCCTCGTTTTATGGTGGAAACCGGAACACATAGTTCTTGTCCTTTCGTTTATCGGGTAGTGAAGCTAGCTTTGGTTTTACCTGTTGCAACCGCAACCGTTGACAGATGTTTTTTTTAATTGAAGCTTGTTAAGACGGATTTACGCAATCGAATGCGCCCGGAATATTTGAAAAGTGTTATAGTTTGTGCGGTTAAAAAAGAAACTTTTGATAAAGCAAAAGACGACGATTTAATGGAACGATTTCAAGCTGTGAAAAAAAGAAGATGACAAATCTATTAGGTATTTGTTCTACTTTATTGATTATCGTTTTTTTATTGTATGATTGCACGGTAAAAAAATTGAGGATACCCCTAAATTAGTGGGCTAGCTCTGCCACTGATTAAAACACACCTCCGACTCAAACAGGCAAAAGGCCGAACAAAACAAACAGCGCCCCCGATCCAAACTGGCAAAAGAAAAAGAAAATTACAACATATATAATGGGTATTTACACCATTCCGCCCAACTAATATAATTACATGAAGATCTATTTTTAACACAAGCATAACCTCTCGATTTTATCTCCCCTACGATATCTTGCGGGCTACACATTTTCTGGTTGAAAACCACGTCGTTCCTTTCTTTCCATATGCAACAGCAAGCAATCATAACCATCCCGTAAATAATCTTTTTCGGCTTCTTTCCACTCTTAATGACCTTGTGGATGTTTAGAATGTCTTTGAACTCAAAAAAGAATAGCGGCGGGATGTTACACCAAACGTTGTAAGCCGCCCACACCCGAATAGCCACCGAGCAAGCAGTGAACAAATGCTACAACCGTTACCTCGTATTCGTCACAAAAAAAGGCAGATGACCGAGGTTATATCCACATTCCTTCTTCTTAAATTAATTCTCGTTGGAAACCAATCCAGATTGCCTCTGCAAGTCGTAATATTACATTTGATTGGCACAAATTTACACCACAAAATATTAGGAGGGTGACAATTACCTCTATGAGTGATCAAAGCCTTTTTGACCGACTTCACCGAGAAACCATTCTGGCTATCATCATTCCATAACAAAGCATTTTTATCGTTGGAGAGCCTCAATAAACTGAGAACCTCATGACATTCCTTCCATTCCTTTAACTCCTCATCGGACTCAGGCTGTCTAAACCGCCATGTATATATTCCATTTTCTTCGTTATAATTTCAAGCGGTTAATTATATTGTTAGGGTTGAGTTACAATACCAAGAATTTAAAAATAAAAAGTGTAAGAAACTACCATAGAGTGATAAGTGTCCAAAGAGAAATCAAGTGGGAAGAGTAATTGTAACACCTCATAAATTTGTGTCATATTTGTGCCTAATGTTGGCTTGGAGGGACTAATTTTGCCAATTGTGGAAAGTATGAATGTGGAGGGACTAAAGGCGTCAACGTGCTGAAACTATGCCTCTAAGTGACCCTTTACAGTGTCCGTACTCTCAAATGAGCCACTTGTTGGACGAGAGGGACCATTTGTGAATTTATATGGAAGTTTGATAGTTAGAGGACTAAAGGCGTCAACATGTTAATTTATACCTCTAAGTAACCCTTTAACGAACCAAGAACCTGATGATGTTCGCTCATACTCTCGGGTGTGCCAAGTGTCACACCCCAACCGATGGCGGAATCATCGGGGCACGGCACTGAGCGAAATAGATTGTTAAAGAAAAATCCACAACAACTATCATTACCGAATATTTAGCATTACGTCCCATACCGTAACATATTAAGTAAACAAGTTATTACAGACAAAATATCTCGAAAAGAAATAGCTGTTCCGACAACTCAGATTTTAAGTTTACAATTTATTCGTTTGTTTTTAGGACTATTTCCTAGCCTTAATTTCATCACACAGCAAACAAGGCAGGCAAGCATCCTAGGCACCTGTCACATACGTTAATGTAAAAGTCAATACACATAGTGTAAAGGTGAGCATACAAGTTTGATATAGTATAATAGAGTTCGAAATCGTTTACGCATAACCAGCACGTACAACGTGTAATGTGAAGCCATAAGTTATCGACAGAGATCCTATCAATACCTATGACTGCGGGTTGATTGCCCAAGGCAATTCGCAACACATGTTCACCACTGCGAACATGCGAGTAATGGTCCTTAACAACCCCGACGAACAGGTGCTGAGTCCAAAATATAGTACTATCGTTGTTAAGGCAGGTAGACAGCAATCTATGTGTAAACATAACAAATAAGCATTCATCGAGCCACGTATAACATGTAGTAACGGTTTGCATTTAAATAGTATTGAGTAGTGTGTTCGATGTGATTTGAATAGTCGTAACGTATGTAACGCCCAAAAGTGCATAAAGCAAAAAGGGATCGAGTATACCCACAGCAATGATGGATTGAATGGAGCGCTTAGAGCGAGATTAGCCTGAACAGTTAACGGTAGCATAAATGATAAGTGGCACGTAAAACGAGAAAAGTGACAAGTGTAGAATGGTGATCCGGACGGATGGCAATCTGTTCGGATAGCCACTCGGTCGGATATCAATCCGTTCGGATGGCCACTCGGTCGGACTGACCTTGTTGGCATGGATGTGTTTGTGTATGATGGTTTGACTTTTAAAGTTTTCGTTGTAGTATTTTGGAAACAGAGAAGTATCTCTACCTTTTAGGTCGGTCGATCGAACGGTCGTTCGATCGAACGGTCGTTCGATCGAACGGTCGTTCGATCGGACGGCGATCCGATTGGCGAGGCCTCTCAGAGTAAGAACAAGTTCACAGCAGGACAGTCACTCGATCGGATGTCCATCCGATCGGGTGGCAATCCTGTGTATTGAACATGTTGAAAATTGTTTAAGTGTGGAAAAACATGAGTCATCCTACTGGATTCTCATTCGATCAGATAGTAATCCGATCGGACAGCAATCCGCTCGGTTGACTGGTTTGTTTTTGGAACTTTTTTAGTTTGAAAGTTTACGGTTTGGTCGAGACGATACGACAACGGTTTAAACAACTGGAACTTCACCAAGTCCCACCTGTCTGATCGGACGAGAATCACCCCAACCCGACCAGCCAACTGTTTCTTGACGGTTTGTTCATGTTCAACCCGAAATCAGTTGTCTCGTGATAGAACTCAGATCTTGGGCCGACGCATCACTAAGAAAGAGTAGAAGATCAGAACCAGGTCCGGTCCTATCGGGTTGAATGTATTGAGTGTAAAAGAGTTGAAAGAAATAGAATGAATCATCTTTCAATCCTTTTTATCTCAAAACACTTAGATTTATGTGAAAAACATTGATAAAAGTTATGGAAATCGTTCAGATTCGAGTTGTTTATGGTGGAATGAAGCCAAACATTCAAGTTCATAAGAACTTCATGCTGACATCACCCTAAAACACCTCAAATCTAGTGATTTCACGGTTAAAAGTAAAGATTGTTCGGTGAGAAAGGTGTAGAATCAAGTGTAGAACATAGAAGTACAAAGATCTAGGAAGGAACTTACAAGAATTGGAAGAAATAGAGAAGAAGAGCGCTTGTGCGACTGGATCGGATGAGTGTAGGTGACACAAGTGATGTTGACAGGAGGGGTATTTATAGGGTTTCCCAAAATGGAAAAAAGGCATTTGGGTCGAACAGGTCACCGATCGAGTGGTGGTCCGATCGAGTGGACACTCGATCGAGTGGGCTTGAGTGGGCTGGATTTCATGCGTTTCGTTTCACGTGTTGAGCGTTGTGATGCGATTCGAGTCGAGTGAGCGATGTGACAGTAATTACTTTTAATCCTAACCACTATATCTAACATACAATCACTATAATTAACTTGCTTTTAGTGTATTCGAGTAGATTGCAATTCGATTGAGTTGCGATTCGATTGAGTTGCGATATCGATAGAGTTGCGATATCGATAGAGTTGCGATTGCGTTTCAATTAATCCCCACAAAACATAAATAAACATGCACAGTTAACACATAAATAGCACACACACGTAAAACAATATCCAGAACGCATAATTCGAGTTGCGATTCGTATTATGATTCGATATCGATTTGATTAGCATAGTTTGATTAGCGTTTAGTTAACTTTATCGCATTGTTACTTCCTATAGTTCACAGTTGTAAGTCGATTAATAGCGATAAACATACGTCGATTACTGCGATTATTGATAAATACTCCACATAATACAACTAAATAAAACACATAAAAGAAGTTCATTACAAGTCAAGTCGCGCGATCGGTCGTTGACTTTGACCTTGACCTTGACTTTGACTTTGACTTTGACTTTTGAGAACACGGGGTGTTACAGCCTCTCCTTGTTGAGGGAATTTCGTCCTGAAATTAGGCCGAAGCCGTAACAAACAACTGCGGGTAGTTCGCCTTCATGTCACTTTCGAGTTCCCAAGTGAACTCTTCGCCTCGTTTGCCTTCCCATCGAACCTTCACAATGGGAATGCGTGAGCGCCTGAGCTGCTTGGATTGTCGGTCCATGATTTCGACAGGATTTTCCACGAAGTGTAATGTTTCGTTCACTTGAAGGTCCTCAAGGGGTACGTGTAAATCATACTCAGCCAGACACTTTCTGAGGTTCAAACCGTGGAAAGTCGGGTGGACGTTGCTAAGTTCCTCCGGTAGTTCGAGTCTGTAAGCCACTTTGCCGATCCTTTCCAGAATCTTAAAGGGTCCCACATATCGAGGCGCAAGCTTTCCTCTCTTGCCGAATCTGACCACACCCTTCCAAGGTAATACCTTTAGGAGTACATGGTCACCAACGTCAAATTCAAGGGGCTTGAGTCGTCTATCGGCGTAACTTTTCTGACAACTCGGTGCTTTCAGTAGATTGTCTCGAATTTGGAGGATTTTTTCTGTCGTTTATTGCAATAGTTCAGGACCGGTTAATTACGAGTGCCCGATCTCGGGCCATACAATAGGCGATCGACATCTTCTTCCATACAATGCCTCAAATGGTGCCATTTGAATGCTGGAATGATAACTGTTATTGTACGAGAATTCGACTAAAGGTAAGTATGCGTCCCAATTACCACCAAAATCTACGACACACGAACGAAGCATGTCTTCAAGGGTACGAATCGTTCTTTCAGTCTGACCATCGATTTGGGGATGGAAAGCGGTACTTAGATTAAGAGTAGTACCGAGAGCAGATTGAAATGTTTCCCAAAGGCGTGAAGTAAACCGACCATCGCGGTCAGAGATGATGTCACGAGGTGTCCCATGTCGACACATAACCTCGTCGGTGTAGATTCGGACTACTCGTTCCACCTTATAGTCTTCTCGTATCGGCAAAAAGTGAGCATATTTAGTCAAACGGTCAACGACAACCCAGATAATGGAATATCCCGTTTCATTTATTCACTAGCTGAGCTCCACCGTTGAGAATCCTTTCCTTCTTCAAAGTGCGTTCGGTGAAACAAGCATGTTGGGCTTCGCGAATAAGGGTTTCGAGATCAAATTGGGCTTGGATATTACGGGCACTGTGCAAGTAACTCCGTCTGCTGAGGGCGTCAGCAACGACATTAGCTTTGCCGGGATGATAACGAATCTCACAGTCGTAATCGTTGAGAAGTTCTACCCACCGGCGTTGAAGCATATTTAGTTCCTTCTGGTCGAAGATATGTTGTAGGCTCCTATGATCGGTGAAGATCGTACACTTGGTACCATAAAGGTAGTGTCGCCACATCTTCAACGCAAAAATAACTGCGCCTAGCTCGAGGTCGTGGGTTGTATAGTTCTTCTCGTGGATCTTGAGCTGACGAGACGCTTAAGCGATAACCTTATCTCGTTGTATGAGGACACAGCCGAGACCAAGGTTCGAGGCATCGCAATAGACTATAAAGTCGTCGTTTCCGTCGGGTAGAGTAAGGACAGGAGCATTGCAAAGCATATACTTGAGGGTTTGAAAGGCGGTCTCTTGTCCAGTTCCCCAAACAAAAGGCTTGTCTTTCTGTGTGAGGGAAGTAAGCGGCACGGCGATTTTAGAGAACCCTTCAATGAATCGGCGATAATAGACCGCTAATCCGAGAAAAGAACGGACTTCAGACGGATTCTTAGGTGTAACCCAACTCTTGACAGCTTTGATCTTCGCGGGGTCGACGTGAATACCTTGACTATTGACAATGTGACCCAGAAATTGGACCTCCTCAAGCCAAAATTCACACTTGGAGAATTTGGCATAGAGACGGTTTCCCTGGAGTAACTCGAGAACCAAATCGAGATGTTGCGCGTGTTCGGCTTTCGTCTTGGAATGGATCAGGATATCATTGATGAACACGATGATGAAACGGTCGAGAAAAGGTTTACACATGCGATTCATCAGATCCATGAAAACCACGGGTGCGTTAGTTAGACCAAAAGACATAACAACGAACTCATAGTGGCCGTAACGAGTGCGAAAAACGGTTTTGGGTATATCCTCCTCCTGAATGCGTAACTGGTGGTAGCCAGAACGTAGATCGATCTTAGAAAAACACGTAGCGCCTTGTAACTGGTCAAACAAATCACCAATTCGGGGCAGAGGATAGCGATTCTTGATTGCCAGCTTATTCAACTCCCTATAGTCGATGCACATTCGGAACGGCTCGTCCTTCTTTTTGACGAAAAGGACTGGTGCGCCCCAAGGCGAGGTGCTAGGGCGAATAAAGCCTTTGTCAAGCAATTCCTGGAGCTGACTCGAGAGTTCGCGCATTTCAGACGGAGCGAGTTGATAAGGGGTTCTAGCAACAGGATTTGCTCCAGGAATGAGGTCGATGCGAAAGTCGATATCACGACTCGGAGGGAGTCCGGGAAGATCCTCAGGAAACACGTTAGGGAATTCACAGACTACAGAAACGTCTTTTACTTCTGTCTTTCTTTTCTTTTCCTCCTCCGCTACTATAATGTTGGCCAAGAAAGCTTTGTATTCCTTGCGGTGATACTTACTAGCTTGGATACATGACATGAGTTGCAATCTTTTCGAAGCGACTTCTCCATAAACACATAATTGATCTCCATTAGCGAGCGAGAATCGGATCATCTTGTCGAAGCAAACAACTTCAGCATGGTTTTCACGAATAAAGTCCATGCCTACTATGACATCAAAACTACCGAGCTGCATCGGAATAAGGTCGATAGGAAAAATGTGATTGTTGAGCTTAAGAGTACAATCACGAAGAACGAAGTTGACAGCGACAGTTCTTCCGGTGGCGATTTCAACATCGAACGTCAAGGGGAGATGGGCGCGCTTACGATCCAGTAGCTTTTCGAACTCAAACGATACAAAACAGTTATCGGCTCCAATATCAAACAAACATGAAGCATAAATACCATTCACGAGAAACGTACCATTTACCACGTTGTTGTCGGCTTGAGCATGGCTCGCATTAATGTTGAAAGTTTGAGCGCGTGCTGCTTGTTGCTGTTATTGCTGCTATTGCTGTTGCTGAGGCTGCTGCTGTTGTGGCTCTTGCTTTACCACTCGATTCGGGCACATGTTTGCGAAGTGGTTGGGATCACCACACACAAAGAAGACTCTAGAATTGATCGCGGGTGCCTGAGCCGCTTGCTGGCCATGAAGAGCAGGAAGTAGAGCTTGATGAGCAGTAGCCGGAGCTGGAACTTGAGCTTGACGGGCACGGCAGCTGGTGGTGAAATGGCCGTACATGTTGCAATTTGCACAGAAACGGCAAGCGATACCAGTCGGGTGGTGATAGGTGCAAGTAGGGAAAAGCGGGTGTGGCCCAGTATATGCACGCTTAGTAGAAGGTGCATTTGCCAAGAGGGCGCCGGTACTTAACGCTGTTGTTGTTGAGTTGGTATAGCTTGAATCGGTGCAACAGTGATCGCACAGTTCTTGTTGCTGGAGTTGTTGTTGATCCTATTGCGTTGAGATGCCTTTGAAGACTGAGGAGTGCGGTGGTTTCAGCGGTTGGTGCGGTGGTAGCTTGGTGCAGATTCTTGGGGACTTTGTCCCAGAAGCCAGCCTTGACCCGTTTGTCGTTGATTTCAGCGGCAAGTAGATAAGTCTCTTCGATTGTCGCTGGTTTGGAAGCTTGCACAAAATTTGCGACACAATCCGGCAGAGCTCGGATATACTTCTTGATTGTTATCTCAGGAGTCTTGACTTGATCAGGACAGATTATGCTAAGCTGCTTGAAGCGAGCAGTTAAAGCAGCATTTTCACCATCCTTCTGCTTGATGTGCCAGAATTCGTCCTCCAACTTTTGTCGCTCGTGGGGAGGGCAGAACTCTTCCAACATGACGTTCTTCAACTCGTCCCACGTCAAACCATAAGCTGCATCATTTCCGCAGTCTAAGGCTCGGGACTGGAAGACGCCAGTCGTGTTGAGAGTGCGGAGATCATTGGGACAGCCACTCTGGAGTAGGGTGACCTCGATCGAATCAAACCATTGAAATAAAGCCGTAGGACCTTCTTCGCCAGTGAATTCTTTCGGTCCGTAAGTTTTGAACTGCTTCAAGCTAAAGGCAGCCTTAGGAGTTTCAGTCCTTGACTCCTCAGAAGATTTGCTAGCATTCTCATTTATTTCGCTGAAAATCTACGGGACGACTTTCGCTACCGAATCAGCGACGAGTGCCGCAAGGCGTTTGTCTCTCTGTTCTCGGTGAGCATGTCGAGAGTAACGAGGTCCAGATGCCGACATTGTCTGCAACAGACATCGTCAAAGGACTCAACAAAATTTCGAGTATTCCTAGTGTAGTCTAGTGATTTACCATAAAGCTCAGGAACACGTATCCACAGAAAGGCACATAATCACAGATTCACATAAGCACAGAGGCACTTAAACACAGAAGCACATAAGCATGTAAAGCATAAAAGGCAGTTAGAGTACAGAAACCTATCATTCACAGTCCGCGAGCGTTTGAGAATAGCGATTACGATTAGCGAGTACACAGCGAGTAGTATAACGTCGGCGTTGTGCGAGTTGTGTGTGTTGACCAAAGCGACTAATGAAAACGAGTAAAGTACCACATAAATGCATAAATAAAAACAAATAATCACAAATCAGAGGGTGCGAATCCAGAATCGAAACACATAAAATCGAGTTGAATGTCTCGGGTGTGGTAGACTTCGACTACCCAAGGTGATTCGACTATTCACAAGGACTGCAAGTGCACACCTTGGCTTTCTGGACTGTGCTCCTCGCCTCGATTCTGGGCAATCGGCACGCATCCTTCCAGTTGACGGCATGTCTCAAGTCGTTGGAGTCCGTCAAGACCTTGGTGAGAGTTTTGTAAAACAAAGTAGGGAACGGAACAAGTCATCAAGATTCGGGTTTCACCCCTAACTTAACGACCACGTTTCTGTTCGTATTGTGAGGGATTTGCGTCGAAGTATGGATTTCACTCCTGATTCAACGCAAATTCTCGTATTTAATAGTAAAAATCGTGCGTCGTGTGAGTGATTCAATCGAGAGTTTGCGGTTTTCACACCTAATCTCGACCAAATCATGTGATTGTGCTGTGCTAGCCTTAAGAAAAGTGAAACGACTCAGACAATATAGGAAAGATTGTCGAGCGTTTAGAGATTGAGCTGGAATATTTCGTACGAAATGCACAACTCGGGCAATGTGACCTACTTCATATGAGATATTTCACTCCAGCGAAGTAACTCACCTTGTGCGAGTTGTCCTATTTCATACTGGTATTTCTGATTGTAGCATTAGCGATAGAGTTCACACAAATAGAGGTCGCGTTGGGTACTTAGACTATAGTCTAGGTCGATTCTAAGACGACAACCGGGACTAGGTTGTGTCTTTCCTAGTTCCCTATAGTTATGGCTCTGATACCAATCTGTCACACCCCAACCGATGGCGGAATCATCGGGGCGCAACACTGAGCGAAACAGATTGTTCAAGAGAAATCCACAACAACTATCATTACCGAATATTTAGCATTACGTCCCATACCGTAACATATTAAGTAAACAAGTTATTAGAGACAAAATATCTCAAAAACAAATAGTTGTTCCGACAACTCAGATTTTAAGTTTACAATTTATTCGTTTGTTTCTAGGACTCTTTCCTAGCCTCAATTTCATCACACAGCAAACAAGGCAAGCAAGCATCCAAGGCACCTGTCACATACGTTAATGTAAAAGTCAATACACATAGTGTAAAGGTGAGCATACAAGTTTGATATAGTATAATAGAGTTCGAAATCGTTTACGCATAACCAGCACGTACAACGTGTAATGTGAAGCCATAAGTTATCGACAGAGATCCTATCAATACCAATGACTGCGGGTAGATTGCCCAAGGCAATTCGCAACACATGTTAACCACTGCGAACATGCGAGTAATGGTCCTTAACAACCCCTGTGAACAGGTGCTGAGTCCAAACTATAGTACTATCGTTGCTAAGGCAGGTAGGCAGCAATCTATGTGTAAACATAACAAATAAGCATTCATCGAGCCACGTATAACATGTATTTGAGATTTAAACGTTGAATCATTGTGTCATCGTGTTCTCGTTCTCGGTTTGCTTTCCCGGTTGGATTCCACACAACCGGGTTTGTTCGTATACAAGGATTAGGCGACTAGATCCTCCACTAGTTGGACCTACAAAGCCCAGAGACTTCAACGGATAGAAGGGGCGATCGATGCTATGAGATGGCTTGATGAAATAGAGACGATAGTTGACATCAGCGGCTGTGTTGATAAGGATTAGGTGAAGTTTGTATCACAGTCCTTCAAGGGTGATGCCTTCACATGGTGGAAAGCCATGATACAGTCCACGGGGAAGATTCACCTCTACAACCTTGAATGGTCTAAGTTTGTGGACCTGATAAAAGAGACCTACCGTCCACAACACAAAGTGGAAAAGGTGGAGTCAGATTTCCTGACTCTCACCATGAAGAATATAGACTGTTGAAAGTATGTGGCCGACTTTAGCTCTCTTTCTAGGTTAGTACCTTATTTGATCACCCTGGAGCCCAAACGCATTGCGCGTTTCATAGGTGGTTTGGCACCTGAAATCAAGGGCATGGTAAAGTCTTCGAAGCCTACTTCTTATAGATCCGTTGTGGATCTATCTCTGTCACTCACCCTAGATGTGGTGAGAAGTAAGTCAGTCAAAGTTGAGACTGACGGAAAAAGAAAGAGGGAGGATGGCAACTCCCATAAGTCCAACAAGAAGAAGAAAGGTAAATCTGGGTTCAATAAGAACCAAGGTAGGTCGGATGAGAGACTGACTTGCAAGACCTGCAACCGTAGGCATCGGGGACAGTGTTATTCTGACCCACAGGCAAAACCCTGTGGCATTTGCGAAAGGAAATGGCATAAGACCCTAGAATACAAGGATCTTAAGGATGTCGTTTGCTACGGTTGTAATGAAAAGAGGCACATTAAGACAAACTGCCCAAAGAATGCCAAGGGAAACAATTACAAGTCCGGAGAGGCTAAAGAGAGAAATGCCCGGGCCTTCCAGATGAATGCTATAGGGAGGCTGTGAATGACAACAACGTCACAACAGGTACGTTCTTGATGAATGTGCCGGTTGATTGTATTTACCAGTGAAAACTGACGTATTTTCAAAAGACCAAGTGACAGGTGCAAGTACGTAAATAGTGTTGGTACACTTTATGTGGACGCGACTCGACTCGGTTCGATTCGGGTCGACTCGGTTCTGGCTCAAGCCCGACGTAGCGACATTCCTCCGTCGTGCGCCCCAGAGTTCGACACGCGAAGCACGGAGCGCCGCAAGCCAAGTCCCGTTTATACATCATCATGACATCACAATGATGATGTCATCGTGATGTGTAAACAGGACTTGGCTTGCGGCGCTCCGTGCTTCGCGTGTCGAACCCTGGGGCGCACGACGGAGGAATATCGCTACGTCGGGCTTGAGCCGGACCTAACCGAGTCGACCCGAATCGAATCGAACTGAGTCGAGTCGCGTCTACATAAAGTGTACCAACAAACTCCCCCTTGGACGCTACTCGTGATGGTTCGTCTTCCGTGTCTTTCATGTCGGAGGATCTTCAAAGGTCTTCACGTGTCGCAAATAGGGAGTGTATCAACAAACTCCCCCTTGGATGTTGCTCGTGAATCTTTTGATCTTCAATGATTTAGATCCTTGTGGTGTTGATGAGAGATCAACTGCAACCCGATCATCTTGATCTTCTGATTGCATCAACGTCGTGTCTTCACTTTACGGCTTGTCATCTGACATGTTCTTTTCACCTTTAGCTGATTCTGATGTCATATCTGCACATACAGGAAAACTAAACACGTAATGAGAACAACCGCTTGGAATTTAGACAAATTAAACAAATGACACATATGAGATCAAATCTCATTCAAACACCGACCGACAACAGTTTGAAAGTTTAAACAAATTTGTTCAATTTTTGTTCTTAACTTTCAAAACTTGTTAACTTCGACAGTTTATAAAGATGCAATTGTTTTCCGGCTTAGAATAGGATTTTGGGTAGGATAGACTCGAGTTCCAACATCGGTCAATCAAAAATAAACTAGAAGCAAAATCTTTTTGGCTTTTATAAAGTTTAGATTAAAACACACCTAAAATCTTTTTAGAATTTTTCATTTTTCAAATGTAAAGACGGAAAGCAATAAATAAATATATACAAAGATGCAGAAATGAAAGCAGTAAATAAATATTTACAGACATTCTTTTTGCGAGTTTCGAGGGTAAGAGAATCATATCAGTGTACGGTCACGCCAAAACGCTCTTGTTGTTCAATTAGTTAACATTTAGATAAGCATCCTATAACAATTATCGGTATTGTTGTCCACATAAGCTCAACTTATCAGATGTAATCATGGCGAGGGGATACGTTAAGGTATGATTTACACTTACCAACCGGTGTTCATCCACACACGACACATTCCCGTATCAAGGTATGCACGAGGATTCATCTTACCGGTGAGTATACCGTTTATCATCTGTTTGACCGTATAAAAGATGTGAGAAACTCACTTATTTTGATTGAAAACAAGCCCTATGTGATAGAATCACTTATTGATGAGGAACTTGATTTTCAGATGCATGAAGGGCACAAGAGCAAGTCCGTGAACAGGTCAGTACTTTCGTACAGCAAAGAGACGAACTTGACTCCCGGATAAATGTGATATATTATCACTTGTTTGAGGGACATGTGATTGTTGATCACTTATTGAGGTCGTATGCAATATGTACACGTATGTATAGTATCATGGAAGATCTAGACTTCGTCTCCGTTATTTTTACGGTTTGATACAACCATGATACCCAGATGATAAGACAGCATAAAGACCAAATATCTCAGAACCTCGGGAATCTCTCAAATGAAATTTCGGTACTAAGACCATATGCCAATGTGCGGTTCCCACCTGGTCTTCAGTCGATTAAGGTTTATATCACCCTGCACACTTTAAAATGATTGTGAGCCTACCGATACATCTTATATAGAGCTGCTTAACATTTTTCATTTTGCATTTCAGTTTAAAAAGGTTTCAATAGACCACTGATGTACTATCATTTTCTCTTTTTCTCGCCAGGAAACTCATTTTTGTTTTCCCAATGTTTTTGTGTTTAGAAATTTTTCGATGTTTTTGAATTTTCAAATTTGGATTTACTCCCCCTAAAATGCAACAAACTATGATAAATTTAAAAACACAAAGGTATTTACAAAAAGGATTTCCCGATGTCGGTTAACTCATGTTTTACCTCAATGTCGTTTACCAAAATTAATTATAATCAGAATTGATTTAGCGAATTTTGGAAAAATCAGTTGGCACGTCGGTAAGCGGTGCGGACCATGACAACATTGACGAGTTTCATATTAAAACAATCACGTGTGAGGTGATATTCGAGTTCAACGTGTCAGGTCAAAGAGTAATGTACGAGATAATAATTCAAAAAGTGCTTAAATATCGACAAGTATAGGAGATATTAGAAATTTAAAACCGTATCCTGCAACTGCTTCGTGCATTGCAAGGAACCTGAGCGCTCTCCCAAACTGGACATCCACCCGTTGTGTACTTCAAATTCGATTTTGTAGCTACTTCAATTTTCAAATTTTATGATGTCACAGATTTGTCCTATGTTGAATTGAATCAAAGATTAGTCAACCGAATGTTCATCTGGGCCAATCAACTTCAACTTTGGGCCGAAACTATATTTGGGCCATTTGTTGCATTGGGCCAGCTCTCATATGGACGAAGACCAATGTGTGACGAATACAACCTGAAGATGCATTTGGTGAAATCCCTTTATTGGCGAAATCACATATGTTTGACGAAATCACACATGTGACGAAATCACATGTGATTTCGTTGAGATATTGGTGTTCGTCCATGTGTTTTCGTGGGCCACTGGATTTCGTCAACATGTTAGTATAAATACCCAGACACAGAACAGAAACAAGTAGCAAGTCTGAATAGATTTCAGAGCGAGCACATTGTAAAACACACACACTGAGAGTTTACAGAGATCATTTGTAAACACCGTATTGTAACCATTTTCTAGCATTAATACATTGAGTGTTAATCATTGAATATTGTGTCTTACGTGTTCGTAACTTGGTTTAACTTACCCGTTTGGATTCCGCACTTTCGGGTTTGTCGGAAAACAGGGAATAGAGGTTACTCGATCCTCCGGGTGGACCTACAAATAGGCTGGAAGTTGCTCGGTAATGCTAGAAGATGAATTTGCAACTCCTTTGCATAAAGCCTAGTAGTCTGTTGATATCTCTTTTGTACATTTTATGATTCACCAGTGGATCTTTATTATTGCAAGCCATTTGTATATTATTTGAACATTTGGACATTTGGTTTGTAATAATATTTTAACTCCAAGACTTCCGCTATGCTAACTGTGATTAATTGACTATGACGAAACCAATCTTACATCACGATACTCCCCACCGGTTTTGTGGTTGAACTACCGGGGGGTGACAATAATTTTGTCCAAGAGAACAAAAAGAATATATGTACATGTCAGTCACATGCTATTTTCCCTCACTTTTTAAACCTCCGTAACTTTTTTATACGTCATTTGTTTTTAAAAATACTATACCATAAAATCGAGCATCTATTTATCTTTAATATGAGTACCCTATTGTTATAGTTTTCAAAAAAAAAAAAAAACTAATGAAAAACCCAGTTACGTATTACACAATTGACATAACGTAAAACACAATGAGTGTTAAACTAAAAACACAATGGAAAGTAAACTAAAAACACAATTGATGACAACAGATAAAAGACACAATTGACAACAGACTAAAACACAATGCACATAATGTAAAACACAATGAGAATCAAACTAAGAAACAATGGAAAGTAGATTAAAAATACTATTGATAATAGCAAATAAAAGATATAATGAACAACAGATAAAAGACACAATGAAAATCAGACTAAAACACAATAGACAACAAATAAAAAACACAATAAATAACAGACTACAACACAATAAACATGAGACTAAAATCACAATGAACAACCTAATAAAACACAATGAACAACAAATTAAAATTCAAAGAACAAAAAACCATAATGGACAACATATTAAAACATTATAACCATAACAAATAAAACAATGTATAGAAAACTCAAATATAACACCATCCATATTGTATCATAAATTGTGTTATAAGTTTTGATAAAAACACAGTGGCCTGAACCCAGATTAACTTTGTAACTAGTGACCCTCAAACCGTATTATTGATATACAATGTTTTATTAGAGAAAAACACAACAAAGTTAGAATAATAGGCACAAAATTTTGGAATTTTCTATGTAGTCCATTACTGCTGTTAAGAACTTATATTAAAAAACTGCTGGAATTTATTTTATATTGGAAGATAAATAAAAAGTAAAAAGGTGTAACTATTATTTCTTCACTATTCCTTCATATTTTTCGTATTAACAAACATTTCCACAATAAAGATCAACACTATCTTATCACCTTGATATAAAATGGGTCCTTTTGTGATGCATTGTTGAAATCTGACAAAACCAAGTCGTATGTATAATTGAAGTGAGTGAATGGTAAAGTTGAAAATTAGCTCAACAAGTCTTGGTCTTTGCAGCCGGCATTTATTTCCCAACTGGTTCTGGTAACTGCTTCCGATCATTTTCCACTTGGATATTTGTTATATAAGTACAAATCTATATTTTTATTTTTTTGAGGAATAAGTACAAATCTATTTATGGACGATCGAAAAACATTAAATTTTATAGATCTAAGCAAGATGTTGTTGGCAATTCTATGTGTTACATTGCTACCATTTGCTTTTGCATCCATCAACACAACATGTCTTCCTCCCCAAGAAGGTTAGCTTATAAGATATGGAGAGCTCGAGATTCTATACACTACTAGAAAAGGGCAAAATATGATTGTACGTTTCGTGGTTAATTTACTTCAAAACTCTTTACTTTATTTTTGCAGTGGATGTACTGAGGGTGATTGGAAGAACGCTTGGTAAAGATTGGGATTTCGAGCAAGATCCATGTGTTAATTGGACTATCAATAGCAACACAACATATGAGAATAATGTCACTTGCAACCCGGAGCCAAACAGCTCCACATGCCATGTCGTTAGCATGTAATTTTCTCTTTCTCTACTCTTTTGATAACTAATGACATGCATATGTGAAACTTAAAAAAAATACAAAAATGTAACGGGAGACAGTTTTCAGTGATAGTTATATGGTATCTATGTTCTGATCAATTATAGTGGTGCAGATGTCACCTCTTGATCGATGATACACGTATCTGAAATCTTAAAACCTTGTAAACAAACTCATTTGTACAAAGTTTTAAGTGGAGGTTTGGTTATAGCTAGATTCCTCTTAAGAAAGCCTTTCGAAAGAAATCAAATTTACAACTGCTTATTTTGAGTCAACTGAAAGATGGCTACCGAAAGCCGTTTCACGGCTAGTGATGTCGGTGTTGCAAATCGCTTTTCTTTTAATATAAAATTTGAAATGTATTTTGAATGACTACAGTTTAATTTTATAATTTTAAGGGTTAACATAGAAACTTTTGATGTAATTCATTGGCTTGTAGCCTTTCAATCATTGTAGAATATTATCTACATGGTTTGGTTATCTGAATATAACAGGGGGGGGGGGGGGGGGGGTCAATAAAATATTAAATAATTATTAATAAGTGAAAGAAAATTAAGATTATAGTTAAGAAGAGAAATGTTAAATAACTTAAATATTCATAAAGAAAATATGACCACAGAAAATAAAAAGTAGTTGAGAAAAATAAGCTAAATAAATTTCTCTGTGACCCCTCTTTTTTACTAGTCATACCGCCTTTCTAAAAATACAGTTTAAAAGTTGTCAAATTTCACCCCTTTATACAATTTAAATATTGTTTTTGAAGACACTTTCTCTAACTAGGACCGGGGGGGGGGGGGTATATTGCACGGTCCTCCCAACCGCTAGTGTGATCTCACTCCACAAGCTAGCTTAGCCCCATAGCTGCCTGGCGGTTACTACCCAACCGGGAGCGAAAGCCTGGAGGATGTGCCTTGCCAGGATTCGAACCGAGGTCCTTTGGGAAGGGGTGGGTGAGGCTGGCCACTGAGACACCCCAAGTGGTTAATTCTCTAACTAGTATTTTATTATGTTTTTATAAAACGTCACTACAAATTAATAAAAAAATATTTTTTAAACAATAAAAAAGTTTTAGATTTTTTTTTTGAAAAAAAACAGTTTATTTTATATTTTATTTATTTATTTCATATTTTAGTTCTCTCATCTTTCTATTTCTATTAGTATCATTATTATATTAAAAATGTATTATTATATAATAAAAAACTTTTATTTATTAAAAGTAATAAAATGCAAAAAGAAAATAAAACGTTAACTAGTACATTAGGTAGTAAAATGCTTTAATCAAAGCATGTAATATCAATCGATAATCAGACATAAGTTAAAATTTATTTATTGTGAGGGTGTGTTATTAACTAATCAAAATCATTATCTACAAATTAAACTGGTGATTCTCAAATATATTTCTCATCTTTTAACTCGAAAACTATATCAAGTTGGTTGGCTTCAAACCTTCATTTAAATTTTTGTGTATTATTGTTTATGCAAAATAAATTCGAACTCCCACTTCAAGCTGTTATGAACGAAAAAAAATCCCACTTCAAAATTAAAATGACTCGCCTCTGTTTAAAACATAAGAAAATGATTTTTTTTTTCAAATAACAAAAAAATCTTTTTAAATAAAATAATGTTTTAAAAGCAAATGCTAGTAATAATAATAATTAAAGATAACAAAATGACCAAAAAAAAAACCAAAACAAAAGGGTTTGAATTGTATTAATGTGAAAGTTAAAGTAGGGGGTACGTTTAATAGAAAAGGGGTACGTTTAGCAATACCCTTTATTTTTAGGTATAACTTGGGTTACAGAAATATAAGTAGGAAAATTTTCAAACGGTTACAATAATTTTGGGCTCATAAAATTATGACACGTAGTGCAATCAGTTACTTATTTATTGGACTTATTTATTAGACATAGGTTAGTGTCAAAATATGAGTAAAAGTTTATATCAAAATATGAGTAAAAGTTTATTTTATTCAAATTATATAACTATTTACGACTAATAATGTTTCGACGCTCGTTACGGACCTACGCGCATTACGAACGATTTCGACTAAAAATAAAAATATTATACATTTAGAACTCGTTAAGGATTCGACGCGCGTTACGGACTCGACGCACGTTACGGACACGACTTCGAATAAATAATAAAAATATTATATATTTACGACTAGTAACGTTTTGACGCTCGTTACGGATCTACGTGTGTTACGGATGACTTCGACTAAATAATAAAAAAATTATATATTTACGACTAGTTATGTTTCGACGCTCGTTACGGACGACTCGAACGATAAAATAAAAATATTATATAATTAAGGTTCATTACGGATTTGACGCGCGTTACGGATCTACGCTCGTTACAAACGACATCAACTAAATAATAAAAATATTATATATTTACGACTAGCAGGGGTGGCTATGAGGGTGTGCGGGGAGGACTTCCGAACAGGGCACGTGTTTTTTTTTAAACTGATATATATATATATATATATATATATATATGTTAATAAATAGAAATCGAATCGAACAATATACATAAAATGATCTTTGGTGCAGTGGCGCGCGTGTTTTGGATAGTTCTTTGGGCCCGATGAGACCCGGGTTCGAGTCCCTTGGTTTATTTACTTTTTATTGAGTTTTATTTAACAGTTTCCAATAATTGCACAACTGGTCCCTGCACTTAAAAGTTCTAAAGAATTACCAAATCAGTCCTTTCAATTAGGAAATTAGTTTAATCTAAAATTTATAACTAGGTTAGTTATTTCTTTTGTACTTATTAACGGGACTAACAAGTTTTATTCATAAAATTAATATTTTAAACCCGAAAAAACTAGTTATAGTAATTTCTAAATACACGACATCTAATATAAATAAAAAAAGTTCGTTTAGGATCCAGTTTTCAAAATGGATGGGTATCGGAGATCCGTTTTTGGCAGATGTTACACATTTTCAAAATGGATGGGTATCGAATAATACGATTTTGTCATTTTCGTAAATGCCTTGTTTATCGTTAAGATATAAGGGCACATTTTTTGAACTCGAACAGGGTACATGAATTCTCGGAGACACCCCTGACGACTAATTATGTTTCGACGCTCGTTACTGACCTACGCGCATTATGGACGACTTCGACTAAATAATAAAAATATTATATATTTACGACTAGTTACGGATTCGACGCGCGTTACGGACCTACGCTCGTTACGGATGACTTCGACCAAATAATAAAAACGTTATATATTTACGACTAGTTACCTTTCGACGCTCGTTACGGACCTACGTGTGTTACGGACGACTTCGACTAAAACATAAAAATATTATATAATTACGGCTCGTTAAGGATTCGACGCGCGTTACGGACCTATGCTCGTTACGGACGACATCGACTAAATAATAAAAATATTATATATTTACGACTGTTTACGTTTCGACGCTCGTTACGGACCTACCCTCGTTTTACGGATGACTCGAAAGATAAAATGAAAATATTATATAATTACGGCTCGTTAAGGATTCGACGCGCCTTACGGACACAAGCGCGTTACATTTCGACGCTCGTTACGGACTCGACGTTAGTTACGGATCTACGCTCGTTACGGTCGACTCGGAAGACATAAATCCACAGACCACAGACGATAAACCCTGACCCACGGTTTGTACGGTTCCTATTCGTTTGGTACACCGTATAAATACAAAAAAATACTAATGTTGATGAACCTAAACCCACAGACCATAAACCCTAACCCACAAACATAATGATCCTGATCAACCTAAACCCGGTTCATATTCGCTCGGTTCGTATTCTATAACCACAAAACAATGTTCTTGATCAACATAACACCACAGAGCATCATCTATAAGCCTCAAATTCTACAATTTTACCTAAAATGCACCTAATTTACTGATGAAATACATACAAAATTCAAAATTATTGAACTTGGGTTGAAGAATTACATGTTGTATACTTCAAATATGCTCCAAATACCTTATCATCATATGTTCCCGCTCGTATGTGTGTGCATTTTGTGAGGGGTTATATTGAATAACGTAGGGGTAGAATCTGGGTTATACGAAGGCATCTATACTGCATATAGAGCTGGACGCATCGTAGATAAAGGTAAGTAAAAAGTCTATTATACCCCTGGATTCAACTGCGTATAGACCCCTTCCATGGGTAAAATGGTAATTTTCCAGAAAGTCAAATATGCTTTAACCCTGGAAAATTACCATTTTACCCTTGCAAAGGGTCTATACGAGGCTTAATCCAAGGGTATCATAGACCTTTTACTTACCTTTATATACGTTGTGTATAAAGCTATACGCAGTGTAGATAAAGGTAGTAAAAGGTCTACTATACCCCTGGATCATGCCTCGTATAGACCCTTTCCACGGGTATAATGGTAATTTTCCATAAAGTCAAAGATGCTTTGACCCTGGAGAATTATCATTATACCCCTGGAAAGAGTCTATACGAGGCTTGATCTAGGGGTATAAAAGTAATTTTTAAATTCCAAATTTTAAAAGCTTAGTCTTGGGGGGAATTTGTCCGCCATTTGTATACGCATCGTACAGGTCCCTACGCTATGTATATTAAGTGCCAATTTACCTATTGCCCCTCGTTTGAGGCTATACGCAGCCTGAGTCAAGGGTAATTTGGTCTTTCTGGAATTTTTATACGCTGTGTAGGGTGCAATACGTAGCGTGTATAAAGTGTTAGTTTTTTATTTTTTTGGTATTTTTTTATTTAATTATAAAAACAATATAATTTATATTGCTAATAATATAAATTATAAATGTGTTCATATTGTTAATATTAATAAATTTAAAACTAATACAAATATTACAAGTTGTACAAATTCTAAAATTAACACAAATATTTACAAAAATACAAGTTTCCATTTAATATTCGATAACATTTATACTCGGGTCTTTGTATGAGTCTAATTCAAGGTTCATTATGTTGGTGTAGAATTGTAACCGCGACCTATACATTTCTTCCCACTATTCCGCAGTTATTCTTTGGTGTAACGACGATAGTTGGTTCACTGAAGGCATGGGGTAGTCTCCTTCCAACTTAACATGTATGAAGTGTCCCCTGTTAACCTGTATGAGTGTTATCGCTTGAGGTTGTGGCTCTTCAGGGACATCCAATAATGGGAAGAAAGTACAACTCCCTAGGATGCTTAGCACATGGACGACGATATTATACCTTTGCGCTAGGAGAAGCCCTGCGTTGGGCATTTCCATCCAGTGACTTTCGGGGCAAGGTTTCACTGAATGCCAAGGGATGCTCCTACGTATCCGATTAAATTCTCATTCACCCTATGTTTCGAGTATAGGCCACCATAGGGATACGTTATGATCAATCTCTAGTACTAAATCATTTCGAACACGGGGCCATACGTGTTCCCAAAAACCTAACCCGACAGCCGCAGGCCGAAACCTACAATGACCGTCTGGCATCACATCTTGTATACACGATATGTAAGGGTGTAACTCCGATGGAATATATCGCTTAAACCTCTTAATGGTTAACAAGTTCTCGTCCCCCTTTATTAATGGAAACCCATGATCATCCCGTGTCTCCTTCTTTTTATAACTCGTTGGACGCCTTCGTTGCATTTTAGGTTTTTCAAACTTTACAACCGAATCAGTTCCACGAGAGCCATGTAACGATACATATGAGTTGTGTCGGGGTAAATCATACCTATGTTGTGGGGAACCTGCATATACGTTGCTTTCCTCACCATAGGAGCTGTTTCTCGCAGCTTTGTCTACCCTCGCAGCTTCTTTCAACCTTTGTTGTACTTTCTTTGATGTAGGCCGACCGCGAGTATCTTGCTGGACAATCAGTGGTTTCTTAGTTGATTTAGTTGGGGTCAAGACCGCTTTTATATTTGAAATCAAACTTTTTTTTCTCAGCGGGGGATTGCGACTCTAATTGTTGCCGCACAATATTGAGCTCTTCTACAACATCGACCTCCTCGTCAATCGGTGTACACGGTAGTAAGTCAAGCTTACGCCAGAATACATCTACGTCTTCGAGTTATATCTTACGCTCTACACAATAAATCAATATAGTGTGTAACCTGCTAAAATCGTATTTAATAACAAAAGGTTTACATTAGTTCAAGCAACCACACGAAGTTATCCCTTCGTTCTTTGAAAATAACAGCACGTGCGATACAAAAATACTTGTTGGTCGATGTCAAATCCACAACCTGGACAAATGGCATGTTGTAGATTTTTTTTGTACGCCGCGTCGATCAACAACACGTGCGGGAATGCAAGCTACATAGTAATCAAATGGGGATGAACAAATAAAATCTTTGTTACGCCATCTGTTTTGGGTTCCTGTCAGGTGTCGTAAATGAATTGGTTTTCATGTATCATGTTTTCCAGTGCCTGCATGGGAGTCTTTCTGTCCATCTGTGATGCTCTAATTTTCTTGACCGCATTTTGCACGTCTTTCTAAACATGGAGGCTGTCGGGGAACTGCTTTCTTAGGGTTTGAAATATGTTACGCGGCTCCAAGTTTTGAGCTGTCAGCTGCTCCACCAGCTTGTATTCGATTTCAGCAAATATTTGCACAAACGTGCGGCCCAACAGACTCTGTGCAGGTTCGTGGTTATGTTTCGAGTTGTCCACTCCTAACTCCCACGTGTCATTCTTCACATCACGCACAACGAGTAATGAAAATTGGCAACCAATTTTTTTGCTGCCAGCTTTCCTAACTGTTGCTTTACTACGGTGCTCACCACCACGGTCGCACACAAGCCATACCATCTCCGTACTACCAAATATTCTTCGATCGACGAGTCACACTAAACATAATCCTTCTCATTTCCAGTTGCTTGTACCCAATTCTTCAGATCAATTAAAGACATGAAACGCTAAAAACAATTACGTTATTTAACAATAATAATAAAAGAATTCTAACAACAATACAAATATTAACAATAATAATAATATTTAAACAATAATAATAATAATAATAACTTTAATAATAATGAAAATATTAATATTTTAAATAATATTTTATCAATCATACATATTTTAATAATTATACAAATATAATATAAAAATTAATAATTATAATTTTAGCAATAATAATAATAATAATAATTTTTACAGCAATAATAACATTTTAACAATTATACAAATATAATATTAACAAAAATATTAATAATATTTTAACAATAATACAAATTATAATATTAACAACAAAAATAATAATACAAATACTAATGTGATACCTGATTAATTTGAAACGGATTGCCTGGGTTAGAGGGTTGATAATCATCATACAGTGGTGTGTTTTGTGTTTGGAGGCTCATCACCGTATCCTCCGTATCTATCCGAATTATCTGGTTGCACGTAAGAAACTTCACACCCGTATCCGTAATTCGAATACGATTGTTGTGTCGGGTAATATGGTTCATCAATAGGGGAATTCTCAACAACGTATCCTACGTAACCATCTGGATTACCTTGTTGCACGTACGAAGATTCACAGCCGTATCCGTAATTTCGGATACATTTGATGCGCCGGGTAATATGGTTCATCAACAGGTGGAGTCGGAGCCTCGTTCAAGTCTGACAACTGTATGTATTGATCAACAGGGACGCCAGACACAACCTCCTCCTCATTAGAATCATTCACTCCCCACGAGTCGTTAGAATACTACTTAAAGAAATAATTGCCGTCCTAAAATGATACCATTTTAGCTCCACAATCGTGCGAGAAAATTATAATCGATGAAATGAAGAATGCATATTGTTTTGAATTCGTAGGCAGATGGATGTCTAAATACAAATTTGAATTCACAATTATCAGCCTCGTATAGCTCTATACTCGGCGTATACCTTTATTCACGCGCGTAGACACCATCGTATCAATGTCAAATCTGCGTATAGCTCTATACGCAGCGTATGTCAGACAGATTTGACATTGTACAATGTTGACTGACTGGTCATGTACCTACCCTTTACATACGCTGCGTATAGCTCTATACGCAGCGTATAGGTGCCTCGTATACGGGGTTCTGATGGCTCTATACGCAGCGTATATGTGCATCATTTGACAGTGTACGAGGTTGATTGAGTGGTCGTGTACATACGCTGCGTATAGGTCTATACGCAGAGTATAGGTGTAACCCTATACACAGCGTAGGTACAGGTAGGTTTTGGTGTGAAATAGTGCCACCTTTTATAATTATTTTGTTATTAAACTCTTTTAGTGAAAGCTTTATTTAGTTATTGAGTTAATTGCCAAAATCGTCCCTGACGTTTGGGCACGTTTGCCATTTTCGTCTAAAATGACAATTTTTTATCAAATTACCCCCAACGTTTGTAACTTTTTGCCATTTTCATCCAAACCACTAACTTAGTTTATTTTTTTTGTTAAGTTGAGGATATTTGGATGAAACTGACAAATATAAAACCACATGGACGATTTTGGCATTTTACTCAAACCCTTTTTAATTTCTTTTATTTAATTATTTTTGTTACATATATAATAAAAAAGAATATACATGCAATTTTTATATGAAAAAAATAGTTTTGTCACATAATTTTTATAAATTTTCATCCAAATCACTAACTCAGTTTATTTATTCTGTTAAGGTGAAGGATGTTTTAAATTTTATAAATTAAGACATAAATTAATTTACAGCTTCTTTATATAAATCAGTTTTATAAAGAGAAAACGTCATTGATGTGCAACACATAACAATCGACTACAACTTTTAGTATTTATCAGTTGTAGAGATAGAAAAAAATTGTAAAACGTTATATATGTTTTAAATGTGTTGAGCACTTAGAAAATATGTTGGTAGAAATAAAATCTTTATTTAGTTAAGATTATGAGGGTAACTAACTAAATACATATTCTGAGTGGCTTGAGTAAAGAAACTTTTGGTTCATAGCATTATAATTACAATTTGGTGGGTAATTTTAAGGTTTGGTAACGATACGTTGTTTGATTAGGGGGGGGGGGGGGGCGGGGGAACTTGCTTCTGTTTTTCCTTAGGAGCGAATTTAAAAGAGTAGAAGATGAATTACAAACTTGGTACATATGATAAGATTTTTTTATTTGACCTTTTTCAGTAACGTCACCAGCATTTTAGTTTTATAAAATTTAGAGGTTTAAGTAGATTTTATTTTTATAAAACTGATCTATATAAAAAATTAGAAATTAATTTCTGTCTTAGTTTATAAACATCCTTCGCCTTAATAGAAAAATTAACTTAGTTAGTGGTTGGATGAAAATTTATAAAAATTATGTGACAAAGCTATTATTTTTTTATATAAAAATTGCATGTATATTCTTTTTTATTATATATGTAACAAAATTAATTAAATAAAAGAAATTTAAAAGAGTTTGAGTAAATTGCCAAAATCGTCTCTATGGTTTTATATTTGACAGTTTCATCCAAATATTCTCAACTTAACAGAAAAAATAAACTAAATTAGTGGTTTGGATGAAAATGACAAAAAGTTACAAACGTTGGGGGCAATTTGGTAAAAAAATGTCATTTTGGACGAAAATGGCAAACCTGCCCAAATCTCAGGGACGATTTTGGCAATTAACTCTTAGTTATTTTAGTTATTAAACATTTTAAGGTTAGAAGAATTTTATTGTTTTAAAAAAATATAAAAAAGCGAGAGACTTATGAGATAATCTAACATATAATAAAAGATTACAAATAATGTCACATGTCATTTTCTCCTTCAACTTATTAAATAGAGTAAAATGCACGGATAATCCCTGTGGTTTTGCAAAGTTTCAGCTATAGTCCCCAGATTTTGGAAATTACACTCATAGTCCCTGTGGTTTGATAGTTTGTTACGCGGATAGTCCCTGGAGTGGATGGGGGTTAGTTTTCTCTGTTAAGTCCATGTCAAATGACAAAATTACCCCTTACTTTCATTAAAATATAAGAATAAATCATACATACTCTGACTCTCTCTCTACTCTCTCTCTACTCTGTCTCTCTCAGGAAACCCCCACACCACCTGCCACCACTAGCACCACCACTTGCCACCACCCTCCCCCACACCACCACCTATATAATGTTAAAAATGTTACAAATACAGTTTTCAAATCAGACATATCATATGTTTGACTTTAATAGCCATCCGTTTACATCCACGAATGATGTAAAAAAAAAAAAACGAATCACCAAATGCACAAACATAAAACAATATAACCTAACATGATTCAAAATGAATATCAACATCAATCGGACACACAGTTACAAAGCAAAGCAGCAAAATTAACATAAAAAGCTAATAAACTAAACTAATTACAATCGAGACCATAGAAATGAACAGATACAGATTCAAAATATGAGTATATGCGAGATCTAGAAATGAAGATGAAATCATACTCAGCGGGAGCAAGAGTGGATCGGATCGCATTGATAGGGTTTGGAGAGGAAACAAGAGGTGCGAAACGCCTGCCTTCTCAGTGCAGCCATCGCCATTGGAGCTCGGTTGTTTTGTATGAATTTGGGACAGATCGATGGATTTGAAGAAATTAGGGTTCCGAAAGGTTTGAAGGTGTGTTGGTGATAATCGCAGGTGGTGGTCCGATGCTCGGATGAAGTGGTGGTGGCAAGTGGTGGTGCTGGTCGTGGCAGGTGGTGTGGGGGAGGGTGGTGGCAAGTGGTGGTGCTGGTGGTGGCAGGTGGTGTGGGGGTTTCCTGAGAGAGACAGAGTAGAGAGAGAGTAGAGAGAGAGTCAGAGTATGTATGATTTATTCTTATATTTTAATAAAAGTAAGGGGTAATTTTGTCATTTGACATGGACTTAACAGAGAAAACTAACCCCCATCCACTCCAGGGACTATCCGCGTAACAAACTATCAAACCACAGGGACTATGAGTGTAATTTTCAAAATCTGGGGACTATAGCTGAAACTTTGCAAAACCACAGGGACTATCCGTGCATTTTACTCTATTAAATATTAATAATATTATTAGTATATTTAATAAGAAAAAAAGGTATTGGACTAATTTAAAATCTTATCGTCCTACTATATCTAATAAGTTAATATTAAATTTGAATTAATTTAAGTATTAATAATATTGATAACTAAACTATATATTCCATATATTAACTCGTTAACAATAATAATAACATTATTAGTATATATCTTATATCTAATAAATTATTAATATCTCTTGAATTAATATGAATATCTTATATCTAACGTTTTTGACTTTCAACGTTGGTCCCCCATACTTTTCATCTTTCGCAAGTTTTCTTTTACGTTTCATTCTAAATTTTGTGAGTTTACACGCCGTAACGTGCGTGTGAGATTCAAAGTTTTTTCGTCTATTTTTTTCCGTTTGACAGGCTCGTCGCAAGACGCGTATTTCTTCTCGTTTGACATGTTCGTTGTGACACGCGGGTCCTACATCGACTTAGTTATTTCTTATATGTTTTACGTTTCGGACTAATTTATTCGCATTAACCGATTAAAACTCGCAACGGGTGTGTGTGCTTCAATGATTTTACGTCTGCTTTTCGTTCGGTTTTATTTTTTCCCTTTCTTATTTATTTTTGTTTTTACAAACTTTTCCAATGTTGGTGGTCGCTGATAGTGTTGTGGCATTGTTGCTACTTGGCACGGTTTTATGCTTTCGCCGCAACGCGGGGGCTTAATACTAGTGGGTATAAGATATAGGGGGAGAGATTGTTTTTTAATTAAAAAAAAAACAGATTTCGTTTTTTTTTTTTTTTTTGGGTGACGGTTCTAAAACCGGTTTTTTTACACATCTAGATATAGGGTGAGAGATAAATTGGAAGGTGATGTGACAATCCCAATTTAAACACAACGGGCTCCTCCAATTAACAAAAATTAGGGTTTCTGATGTTGAGTTTTGGTTGGTACGAGATCATGCAGAAGCTTGAAAGGACAAAGCCTACCAGGCACTCTCCCACCGGAACTCGTCAATCTTCCTTACCTCCTGAATCTGTACGATCTCTTGTGCTTCGTTAACTTAACTTCCACTGTCTGTTTAATTGTATATGAGATTTGAATTTCGTATTTCATTGTTACAGAGATTTAACTCGCAACTATCTCAATGGCACCATCCCTCCACAATGGGGTTCCATGCAGAGAATTCTAAACATGTAATCTTTAACTTACCATATCGATTTAATATATATTATAAAGTGTTATGTTTGACATCAAAATAACTTATTTGCAGTTCTCTACTTGGGAACCGGTTGACCGGACCAATCCAAAAGGAACTAGGAAACATCAGCACTCTGAAATCTTTGTGAGTTTCTATTAATCTGTTATTTCTATAAGTTTACTATAATTGTATCATTGCAATTGCTTATTTGCTGTTTGTGACGACGATTATATTGTTAATTAGAACCGTAGAGGATAATAGGATGTCTGGAACAGTTCCTGATGAACTTGGGAAGCTTACAAGCATTGAGAGACTGTAAGATTTAGTGAAACTTGTTGATATTGTTGTGGATGCTTTCTGCGTCCCGTAATATGTGATTATATGCAATTGTTTCATTTTATATTGTAGATTTCTGAACTCCAATTTTTTTACTGGGGAATTGCCTGCATTATTTTCTGATTTGATCAATATGAAGGATTTGTGAGTTCTGCTATCTTGTTGGATTTAATTATTCTTTGATTGTTCTATGCCCAAATGCAGTTGACTATGTTTATTCTTGTTTCTTACGCAGTCGGATTGGTGGTAACAACTTCTCTGGGAAGATCCCGGAGTTCATTGGAGAATGGACACATCTCACGAGCTTGTGAGACATTTTCCTACTCTTTCTTTTCCGTTTATTGGCTATAGTAGTTTTACTTATATAAAGTTTCTGAATAACAGAAGAATTATGGCCAGTGGATTGGAAGGGCCAATACCTCCTAGCATTACTCTCCTGACAAATTTAACAGACTTGTTAGTAATTCCTCATATCTGTTATATTATGTGCTTGCCATTTTGATCAAGTATTTGTGTTGACTTAGTCAAGAGATGCAGGAGAATCAGCGACTTGAGAGGACCCGACGCGCTTTGTCCTCCCTTTAAAAATACAGCTTTTACGAACGTGTGAGTGAACTGCTTCTTTCAATATAGTATTATCTGTGTGTTGAAATATTAGATTGTTATATTAGTCATTGTATATTAAAACAAAATATATTTATTTTTACACAATTTTGGCATTTAAATAGAGCACATTATGTAAGTGCATGAAATCCACCATAAGTTTTAAAGCTTTCTAAGGGCAATCAACGTATATGGAAACAATGTCAAATCCTTAATTTTGTAGTCATGATCTTGGGTCATAAGGTTACAGAATTGTGAGGCTTATATCTTAGAATTTAAGAGCATGAATGAATAGTTCTCCTTTTTGTTGGCAGCGGAAGATTATCACATGTCTGATAATCATTAACATCAGAAATGGATCTACTAGGACTGGATGTGAATTCCATATTATCCTCTGTCTTGTACACGATAACAGACATACACACACAAAACAGAACGGAAACTAAACTGAAATTGGATATTATGAAAATATCTTGGTAACCGGTAATGTTTTTCGGTTAATACATATATATACCTATGAGAATGACGGTTGTAGGAATTGGCGGGAATAACCGCTATATGAAACGGTGCCACCAATTCATCATCTCGGTTCGCTAATTAATTACGTAATAAACTAAAACATCCTAAAATACATAATAAACATACATAATTAAGTTTATAATCTAACATACTCCCCTAAACTTAATTATGTTTAGAAGCATGTATGAGGACACTCCGGGTCGTTTTGCCTGCATCTTTTTCATCCCTTCCCAGCCTTGTGTTCCTCTCCGTTTGATCCGCAATAGTGCCTTGGATTTCATCATCTTGACCACGGCTTTTTTTCAGATCCATCATCTTCTTCACTATCTCTTTCTCATGCACTCTTGTCTGAGTATATTTAAACTTATAGTAATAAACTAAAACATTTAAATATGTTGCATACATCAGCCTCATAAATTCCCATTTCATTGCTAATCGTCCTACTGTCGTGTAAAATCCTTCTTCTGTCACTAAAGCCTTCCTTTCTTTGTCGCTAAAGTGTATCCTTGAGTCTCTATTTCTTTTCTGTTGATGCATGAATACATTCTTTAAAACAGAGACTTGCAATTCATGATTGTTTTCTTCAGTTTCTTGTTCTATAATTCTTGATTCATCTTCCTTCGAACGAACGTCTTCTTCGTCATCCGCACGTGTTGCGAATTTCATACTTGGTATTTCATCTTTTCCCCGTATACTTGGTATTTCATCTTTTCCCCGTACCCCGTCTGCGTGAATACTACGGCCCATACCATAGCCGTCTTCAACCCTTTCCCTTTCCGATCTTTGTCTTTCATTTACTTCATCGGAAGAACGTTTGCATGACATCGTTTCCCGCTTCATTCTTGCAAACATTCGTGATCGCGGAGTTGTGCGATCGGGGTTGAATTCGTCTCCGTTTCTGTATCCTCTGATTTGTTCTTCATCCGGTTGTGCCCGGAATCGTGTAATATCGATCGATTTTCTTCGATTTCCCACCGTGGCTCTGATACCACTTGTTGGCAGCGGAAGATTATCACATGTCTGATAATCATTAACATCAGAAATGGATCTACTAGGACTGGATGTGAATTCCATATTATCCTCTGTCTTGTACACGATAACAGACATACACACACAAAACAGAACGGAAACTAAACTGAAATTGGATATTATGAAAATATCTTGGTAACCGGTAATGTTTGTCGGTTAATACATATATATACCTATGAGAATGACGGTTGTTGGAATTGGCGGGAATAACCGCTATATGAAACGGTGCCACCAATTCATCATCTCGGTTCACTAATTAATTACGTAATAAACTAAAACATCCTAAAATACATAATAAACATACATAATTAAGTTTATAATCTAACACTTTTATGGTTCTAAACTGTGAAGTTGCAATTTTGTTTTCTTATTATTTAGTGAATGTCCATGTCTAAAACACATTTGTGATCATCATGCCTAGGTGCTGTCTTATAGCGAGTTTGTTAAAACATTGTGATGTGAATCTTTTGGCAACCTTTGTGTGTTTTGCTTTGGCCTAAGTTACGACGTATTTGGGGAGAACAAAGAACAATATGAGAGAGCACAAATGTATAAAAGTCATGAAAACTTAAAAGGTTGCACGTTGAAACATGATGCCATGCCACCTTTATGATGTAGACAAATTGAAACTGATGTGCTGTGCAATATTAGATTTTATGTTTGCATTTTCAATTAAATCAAAATGCATAGCATTTGAAAGAGATCATACTATTAGATGTTACAAAGTTCTCCTATAAAAGGTATTACATAGCATAAGAAAAGGTGTGCACATATAGAGTGAAAAGGTTGTTAGATATGAATTATATGGTTTGTGTTACAAGAAAAGCGTCAAGACATGATACAATACAAGATGGGCCTATGCAAACATGAGCTGACGTTGTGAATGTGAAGTCTTGGAGAGTTAGAGATACTAGTGTGACTTGTAGCATGGCAGTCTAGTATCTTTGTGATGTTTGAGTGTTGAGTGACTATAAGTTAAACAGTTATTATTCCTATTTGGTTGGAATATATACTAAGCGAGGCTCAACAATTAGTTCAACTAACAAAATTATATCATGGTCTTTTATTCATCTTTATGTTATCACATCTATATTTCTTGTATTTTAAATTAACGCAATCTTGCCAGGATCTTGAGGAGTTGCAATCTTATTGGCGAGTTACCAACATCTCTTGCTAAAACTGATCTCGTGTTAGTACTTATTATCTGTTCCCTCTACTTAGTACCTTTTCCTCTAGTTTTCTTCTAGAAGTGGGATGAGTCATGAGTGCAACACAAGATAGCGACGGCTAGGGCTTTTCTCTCTTAGAAACACTATTGGTCAAGGGATTTTCTTGGAAAACTCGTTACATTCTAAAAGGTTTTTATAAGGCTTATCACACCATTAGATGCCATATGACTAATTTTGGCAAAAGCTTCGAGGAAACTAATTTGTTAAAGAATTTCAAAAACTCACTTCATGTAGGTAATTCTAAATTGAATCACAGTACTATTGAATAATCAAATAAAATTTCCAAAAAGAACTATTAAATCATTTGTTCTTTTCTATTCCTGTAAGTTTGTTTGTATTGCCTTGTTCATGTGAGCATTGGAGGGATCACCCTATCAATGCACATGTAAGGTTCATACACGGGATTTTCAACAAGAAGTTTTGGACCCTAAGTTCTCAATGTTATACCTTTGAAACTCATATTCACAATATTGATACACATATTTTGAAAAAAAAAAAAAAAAACTATTAAATCAGGGGCAGGGATTGCTTAGTATTTTGTTATATAATATCAGTTACATTTTTTAGCAGATTTAGCACCTTCATTGCTTATGTTGCTCTTTCAGAGACTTTAGCTTTAATAAACTTAATGGATCCATACCTGGAGAATTCTCTGCTCTAAATGACACACACTACATGTAAGCATTTCATTCTAATGTATTGATTGCTATCTCACAACAGATCATGAAAATGAAACCTTACATATGCTTAATAGGGAATCTCAATATATATTGCAAGATTATCCTTTCCCTTGTGTCTAAATAATCTCCCCTATTATCATCATTATCTGTCTGAGATATTCCTGGTATAGACGCCTTACCAATTTATTGTTTTGATTTTTAGATATCTTACTGGAAACTCGCTATCTGGAAGTGTACCCGATTGGATTCTCACTTCAGGAAATAATATGTAAGTTATCTACTGTTAGATTGTATACAAGATGACTAAAGTGGGGGCCATAGTTGGTTTGTCTAATAAGATGCAATCCGTATAAATCAACTGATATGATCTATGTACTTTGAACATGATAATTGATGTGAATTTGTAGGAGTAGAATAATATACATCATGTTCCCTTGTATGATAGAATGACTAACATTACAAATTTTCTTCCAGTGATCTTTCATACAATAATTTTACGTATGAAAGCTCCGGGATTTTAAGGTGTCAGATGCGGCAAACGTAAGGCCATCCCCTCTCTCTCGGAAGTGTTTTTTATTACACCAGCTTAATCATGGTGTTTCTGTTTCTTGCAGAAATTTGTTTGCTTCATTTTCAATGGACAATACCTCGTAAGTTTCTTTGCCTTATATTATTTTATCCAAATAAAGATTTGGTTATGCTTATATCTGTGTGACATAATACTCTTTCTACCTTTGTACTATTATACCAGCAATGAGGTCTCATGTTTGGGGAATGATTCTTGCTCACCAAGTATGTTAAAGTTAAATATTATTATCATGTATCTTGATGAATTTTTGACGTATTAACTACTTTTTTTCTTAGAATCATACTCCTTGTATATCAACTGTGGCGGAGACGGATTAACAGTTGGAAATGTTACATATGAAAGTGACAAGGAACTAGGTGGTTCTTCCTATTTCTCTTCAGCAGAAAGTCAATGGAGATTTAGCAATACTGGTAATTTCATGGACGGACGTGAGACTTATGTTGTTCAATCTTCTGGGGTCCCAGTGAGCACTTCTCTGAACACTTCTGGACTGTACAGGGCTGCACGAACGTCAGCCTTATCTTTGACATATTATGGTTTCTGTATGGGAAATGGAAGCTACAATGTAAGCCTTCACTTTGCTGAGATCATTTTTACTGATGATGAAACATATAGCAGCCTTGGGAGACGTGTATTTGATATCTACATTCAGGTGAGTTTTCATAAATAAATATTATCTCAAGATCAGTTATTGTTCTGAACTGGACATAACAATAATGTATCTACTAAGTTAATAAATAACTAGAGGCAGAAAGATAGTTGGGTTGTAGTGAATTGAGTAGCAAGTTTAAAATGGGTTGAGGTTGACTCATATCGTGCTTAGTAACGGACCATATTGGATGGCCTATGACTTCTTGAAAACTTTTTCTTGATCCATTTCTTTTTGCATTTCCTCCTTTTTTAGATCTAGGAAGTTAAAGCATTGCTATCCACCATCATCTTTTTCCGCATTTTTACCTTTCTTGGATGTTCATGTTTTGCCAGTCGGGTTTTTTGTGGTCCGATTGGAATTTCAAGGTTGCTTCCATGGTGGTGGCGGATGCCAAAATACTTATCAAATTGACAACAAAAAGTCAATAAACTGAAAAAAATGGACATAACACAGAAAATTAGCTTAATTTTTGTGAATCATTAATAAGTTAAAATCTTGAAAAGGGTGAAATATGGGCTACGCATTTCTGAATTTGGTTGGGTGTTAAACAAAACGCGACAGAAGGTAGAATCTCAAAAAGATCGTGAAGTCAGAGGTTATGTGTAAAGACATGGTCAAATGATAATTTTAATATTACTTGGTTGAAAATCCCATTTTGGTAATTTTCCCCAAGAAATAGGCTTTGGTCATCTTGTTAACATGTGTAGGTCCCTCGGAGGTTGAGGTTTAACCTATTCCTTGTTATGTCTAACACACTAGCCAGTGCGGAATCCAAGCTAGCATGCAAACCGGGATAGAACAAGCACAATGATAAACACAACACACAATATTCAACGATTAACACCACTTGTATTAATGCGTATGAAAGGTCCGGTTACAAGCACAAGGTTTACAGATGTATTCTATAAACTCTCTCTATCTTTCGTGTGTGTGTGTTCTCTGAACAGAATGCTCTCACTTTGCCTGAAATGTCTCACTCTCTCCTCTTACTAAAGTGAACACACAACATGGGTATATATACCCGAACACAGCATGTCTGGTCGAAGGATCAGACAGACTGGTCGAAGGACCATCTGTCGACCAGGAACCCGTCGAAGGATGACATATACCACGAAGGATGATATCCTTCGTGGTCTATCTTTCGACGGTTATCTTTCGAGTTCATCGAAGGATATAAACTATCCTTCGATGACACATCCTTCGACCCAACATCTTTCAACCATTGTGTTAACTGTTTGGTCAAGTCAAACCGGAGGATGGTTGACTTGGTCAAACTTACATCAAAGACATCGTTTTGTATCAAGACGAAATACAGACAAAGTACAGACACAAGTGCACCAACAAACTCCCCCTTGGCTGTAGCTTTGTCTGGCTGTAGCTTTGTCTCGATCTTCATTCTTGTAAGTTCTCGTGTCTTCAAGTCTTTGACTTCTATTCAAGTCTTCAATGTCGGAGGATCTTTAAAGTCTTCACGTCTTGAAAGCAAAAAGTGTATCAACAAACTCCCCGTTTCAAGTAGGAAGTGTGTTGACAAACTCCCCCTTAACATAAGCTCCCCCTTGAGTTATGCTCGTGAAATACTTGTTCTTTATGAAGTGAGATCCTTGTGGTGTTGATGATGGTCAGCGGCAACTCGATCATCTTCATCATTTGAGTGCCTTCACGTCGCGTCTTCATTCCGAAGCTTGTCATCGACCATGTTCTCCTTGCCTTTAGAATCTGCACATGCAAGAAATCTAAACGCGTAATGAGAACAACTGCCTGGAATATCATAAGCAAACGACACACATGTGACCATTTGTTCAAACAAACACCGTCCGACAGTTTGAAAGTTTAGAAAATTTGTCAATTTTAGCCTTTAACTTTCAACACTTTGCAAATTTCGACCGTTTATGAAGATTTAGTCGTTTCGGTTTTCAATCAGGTTTCAGGTAACGAAGACTTGAGCTCCAACATCGTACGATCGAAAATAAAATAGAAATAAAATCTTTTTGGTATTTTTGAATATTTCAAATTTAAAGACTGAAAGCAGTAAATATATACAAAGATGCAGAAACTGAAAGCATTAAATAAATATTTACAGACATTCTTTTTGTGAGTTTCGAGGGTAAGAGAATCATATCAGTGTACGGTCATGTCAAAACGCTCTTTTTGTTCAATTAGTTAACATTAAGATAAGCATCCTATAACAATTATCGGTATTGTTGTCCACTTAAGCTCAACTTATCAGATGTAATCATGGCGGGGGGATACGTTAAGGTATGATTTATACTTACCGACCGATGTTCATCCACATCACGACACATTCCCATATCAAGGTATGCACGAGGGTTCATCTTACCGGTGAGTATACCGATTATCATCTGTTTGACCGTATATGATGTGAGATTCTCACTTATTTTGATTGAAAACAAGCCCTATGTGATAGAATCACTTATTGATGAGGAACTTGATTTTCGATGCATGAGGACACAGGAGCAAGTCCGTGAACAGGTCAGTACTTTCGTACAGCAGAGAGACGAACTTGACTCCAGGAAAGAATTTGTGATATATTATCACTTATTTTGTTTGGACATGTGATTGTTTATCACTTATTGAGGTCGTATGCAATATGTACACGTATGTATAGTATCATGGAAGATCTAGACTTGCGTCCCCGTTATTTTTCGGTAAAAGATACAACCAGGATACCCAGATGATAAGCAGCATAAAGACCGAATATCTCAGAACCTCGGCAATCTCTCAAACGAAATTTCGGTACTAAGACCATATGCCAATGAATGGTTCCCACCTGGTCTTCAGTCGATTTAAGTTTATATCACCCTGCACACTTTAAAATGATTGTGAGCCTACCGATACATCTTATATAGAGCTGCTTATCGCTTCTTCGTTTTAGGTTTAAAGAGGTTTGGACAGACCACTGATGTACTATCATTTTCTCTTTTGCTCGCCAGGAAACTCATTTTTGTTTTTCTATTGTTTTTGTGTTTTTGAAATTTTTCAATGTTTTTGGATTTTCAAATTTTGGATTTACTCCCCCTAAAATCAATAAACTAAGACAAATTTAAAACACAAAGGTATTTACAAAAATGATTTTCCGATGTGGATTACTCTTGCTTGACCTTAATGCCGTTTACCAATAATAAATAGTCAAATCTTGATTTGTCAAATGCTTTGGTAAAAAGGTCGGCACGTTGGTCATCGGTGTGGACGTAAGCAATATCGATTAGCCTTTTCTCAAAGCAATCACGTATGAAATGATACTTAATTTCGATGTGCTTAGTCTTTGAATGCTGCACAGGATTTCTAGTGATCTGTAATGCAGCAGAATTATCAACGTAAATAGGAGTAGTTAGGAATTCAAAACCGTAATCACGCATTTGTTGTTGGATCCATAGGACTTGGGAGCAACAACTTGAGGCAGCAATGTATTCAGCTTCGCATGTTGATGTAGCGACGCACGTCTGCTTCTTGCACTGCCATGTGACTAGGCGATTTCCCAAAAACTGACATCCAGCCGTTGTGGATTTTCCGTCGATTTTGCATCCGCCAAAATCAGAATCACTGAATGCGATCAAGTCAAAGTTATTATCCGGTGTCAGGGTAATAACTTCACATAACGAAAGTTATTATCCGGTGTCAGGGTACCATAGACCGGTGTCAGGGTAACCCTTCACATAACGAAAAATCCTTTTTACAGCTGCAAGATGTGAGGCCTTCGGGTTCACTTGATATCTGGCAAGCAGGCACGTTGGGTACATTATATCTGGTCTTGATGCTGTGAGGTACATAAGAGATCCGATCATCGCGCGGTAGTATGAGGGGCTCGTAGCTTCACCCTTCAAGTCTGGAGTAATTCCGTGATTTTGTGGCAATGGGGTACCGATGGGCGTTGCATCAGACATCTGGAACCGGCTCAAGATGTCACCAACATATTTAGTCTGATGGATGAAAATCCCAGACTCGGTTTGTTGTACTTGTAGGCCCAAAAAGAAGGTCATTTCCCCCATAGCACTCATCTCGAATTTATCCTGCATTACACGCTCGAAATCCCTACACAAAACATCATTAGTAGAACCAAAAATAATATCATCAACGTATACCTGTACCAGTAGAAGATCTCCATCTTGTTCTTTGATGAAAAGAGTACAGTCGATAAGACCTCTGCGAAATCCATTCTCCAGCAAATAATTAGATAAGGTTGCGTACCAAGCTCGCGGTGCTTGATGTAGACCATATAGAGCTTTGTTGAGCAACCAAACCCGATCGGGATGGATAGGATCTTCAAAACCTGGAGGCTGTTCGACGTACACCTCTTCTTCCACCACACCATGTAAGAATGCACTTTTCACGTCCATCTGGTATACCTTGAAACCTTTGAATGAGGCATAAGCCAGAAAAATCCGAATTGCTTCTAGACGTGCAACAGGTGCATACACTTCGTTGTAGTCGATCCCTTCTATCTGACGAAAACCTTGAACGACTAGCCTTGCTTTGTTTCGAATAACGATTCCACGGTCATCCTTTTTGCATTTAAACACCCAACGGGTACCAATCTTCTTATAACCAGCAGGTTTCTCTACGAGTTTCCAGACACCAAGCTTCTGGAATTGTTGCAGTTCTTCCTGCATTGCTTCAACCCATGAGCTATCTTTCAAAGCATCTTTCCAAGTTCTTGGCTCTTCCTGTGAGACATAACACGCGAAAGACCAATCATTTTGTTGACCAGATTCTCGGATAGTTGCATACAAGCCTGCATTGTTGTTGTTCCGCAACATGTTTCTTGTTTGAACGCCACTTTGAACATTTCCGATGATGTTTTGTTGAGGATGGGTATTGTGAATTCTTGTCTCTGGATTATCTTGAACTGGAATATTTGTACCCAGATTGTTGAGATTGAGATCAACAATCAATTCAAGACCCGGAATTGACGAAGAGGATGATCCAGTAGCTTCAGCTGTTCTAGGGACATCTACTGGAGGTGTACCTTCTGAAGTACCATGTACTGCTGCTGTTGGTCCTTGATCTGCATCTAGAAATTCATCATCCTCTGAAGATTCATTCAATTCGGAAGCATCGTGAAAATCCTCATTATCGAGAGCATTATTATTCACTGAAGATGGTTCTTGATTGACTATAATGGGACGAACCAACGGTGAATCTGTTGCATTGTCACTCTCGAAAAACATCCTTGCCGCAGCATTTTCTTCAACGGCTTCAACATTGATCGAATTGAAAAAGTCATCGTACTCAAACATCCAGGGCTGACCAGGATTTCTAACTGGCAAAGTGTGCCTTTGTACTCTGACTTCAGACCATTCCTCGACCCTTTTAGTCTCTAGATTCCAGACTCTTAAGTTCGGGGTGGAATACCCAAGAAAGTATCCCTCAATTGCTCTTGCCCCAAACTTTCCATTAGGATCGATTATTGTGCACGGAGCTCTAAACGGTTCAAGATATGACAAGTCTGGTTTTCGTTTGTTAATAAGCTCAAAGCAGGTCTTGTTGTGCCTTTTGACTGTAAGGACTCGATTCAACGTGTAACATGCAGAGGACACAGCTTCAGTCCAGAATGGAATGGGCAGCTGCGACTCTACCAACATAGTCCTAGCAGTCTCGATCAATGTGCGGTTCTTACGTTCAGCGACGCCATTTTGTTGAGGAGTGTAAGCTGCACTAAATTCGTGAAGAATACCTTTTGAAGTGCAAAACTCCGCCATGGCATGATTTTTAAATTCAGTACCATTGTCGCTGCGTATCCGCCTAACCTTCAAGTTATAGAGATTCTCAATCTGAATGATCAAATTTTTGATAATACCGAAGGTTTCACTCTTATGTGCCATGAACGCCACCCAAGAAAATCTTGAATAATCATCAGTTATCACGAGGCAATATTGATCATTCCTAATGCTTTTGTGCTTGACAGGACCGAACAAATCCATGTGCAAACGTTCAAGAGGAACAGCCACCGTGTTGACTTTCTTTGAAGGGTGTCGCTTCTTCGTTTGTTTTCCTTTCTGGCACGAGACACAGACGTCTTGAAGATGGAAATTTTTAAGAGGAACACCATTCACCAATTCATTTGCCACCAAATGATTCATTTTGCGTAAGTGAATGTGACCCATTCGCCTGTGCCAAGAGATTGTGTCTTTTTCTGTGGCTTTGGAAACGAAACATGTTGCTTGTGCAGACGTTGTGATAGCTTGGCTCATATCAAGGACATACAAATCATTTATCCTCGGAGCCGACAAGAGAATCCATTCTTTTGGAATTTTGAAGCCGGGTTTCAGCACATAACATCCATTAGCATCAAAGTGTACTGAGAACTGCTTATCACAAATTTGAGAAACACTAAGAAGATTGTGATCAAGTTGTTGCACAAAGTTGATCTTATCAAAGCTAACAACCCCGTTGGAAATCATTCCTTCACCAGTTATATATCCGCCCTTATCTCCAGCAAAAGCAACATAACCTCCTCTAATAGTTTTGACGTCGTAGAGAAGCTTCATGTCGCATGTCATGTGCCTGGATACCCCACTATCAACAATCCAATGACTACTGATAGTTCCTCCTGGAACACCCTGCACATGAACTCACATAATTAGTTGGAGATGGGGACCCAAGCCGTTGTGGTCTTGGGTCTTCCATTTTCATCAATGACAATAACCTCTACTCTTTGATGATTTGAAAATTGTGATGGTCCCCCTGATTCAATAACAGATTTTGGTTTCCAGGTCTGTTGAGTTTTACCAGCTTGATTGTTAGAAAATTTAACTTCATGATTGTTCGAAGTTTTTGAAAATTTGGAGTTTTCTGGTTTAACTGAAACAGATTGCTTTTGAACCACATCAGTTTTAATCGCCTTTTCAATTTTCTTGACCTGTTGACGTTTCTGTTTCTTTTCCCTTTCTCTTATGAGTCGGGGATCTTGTTTTACAGAAACAGATCGCCTTTGGTGATTGCGTTCACGGGGATCATCTTCTTTGGCTTTCAACTTATGAAGATACGGGCAATTTCGAATGATATGCCCGATTGTACCACATTCAAAACATGATCTTCGTTCAACAAACCCCGAAGTATCATGTGATCGTCTTGCCGATGATGAACTTTGTGATCCCGAGGTACTAGGTTTTGAACTACTTGGTTCATTCCTTTTCATCACAGTTGCTTTCTAGACAAAATCTAAGTTAGATTGATTTGCAAATTTTTCAATTTTGTCCGTTCCCTTAGATTTCACAAAGTTCACATTCTTCTTCTTCTTCTGATTCGGCTTCTTTTGACCTTGAGCCGGTGTTTTACCTTTTGGTTTGGCATGATTTTGCTGTTTTTGCACTGTTGGTAATTTCTGATTGCCAAACTGTTTTCTAACTTCAGCCTTAGGGATAGGAGGGCACTGTGTTACTGTAACACGTGATCCTGTCTTTCCCAAAAACTTAGTTGTTGAATTTTCAAAGACTTTACTGATTAATGATTGATTAACATTCTTAATAGGAAAATCTTTGTCAGAATAGATTTTATCATCACCAACTAGAGTGTACAGCAAATCCACACTCTCCGACTCTTGTGCAGACGAGGACTCGATTGCAACAGTCTTAGCGGGTTTTGCAGGAGGATCACACAGAATATGATTCTCAAGAGGTATGTCCTTTTCGTTTATCACCGCATCAGACTTTGCTGAATCGGTATCATCAGACTCATCATCAGAAGAATCAGCATCCTCAATCACAACTGGATGATCCTGATTCTGTTCAGCAGTTACAAAGGTATCTGCTGACAAATCTGAATCTGACGATACTTCTTTCTTGTATCCGAGTCCTGTTGCAAATTCCTCAATGTCCAAAGGAACAGATGGCTCAAAGTGAGTCCTATACTCTTCATCAGGCAGGGCATCAAAATTGTTTCTCACGGGTGGTGGACATTTCTTATAACCTATGCATGTGACATCCCGTTTCTCTTTCTGAACATCAATGATGTGATCCAACACATAGCTAGAGCTCAAATAACTGTCTAACTTGAGTCGGATCGCCTCACTTTCTGTTTTAACACAAGCCATTTCTTTTTGCATTACCTCAAGACGAGTTATATACAAATTAATATCAGTTTGTTTTTTGGAAACCATTTTAGTCAATTCTGTTTTATCTTTCTTTAATGTTTCAATCATTGACTTAAATTCCTTTTCATGGTTTTCATAAAACATGTTGGCTTCAGTGCATTTTGAAAGATCAACGGTCAATTTCTGATTGTGGATGAATGTCACATCATATTTCTCCTGCAAAGCCTCATGTTTGCTTTGCAATTCACACCACTTATCATTCACTAAAACATGTTTGTCTTGCAATTCAAACAAACTAGCTTGTAAAGCATCGTGTTTGCCTTGCAACTCAGACATGTTTGCATCTAAATCAGCACATCTAACATTCAAACTATCACAATTATCACAGCTAACAGAAGTGAGTTCATCGACACATACCTGACTTGATGAACTGTCGACATTCGCCATAAAGGCAGAATGGAGAGAAGACAAAGAATAAGCAGCTTGATCCACCAAAATAGATCTTCTTTGAATTCCTGCTGCAGTTTCTTCCAAGAGTTCATCAATATCTGCATCGATTAACGCATTTGATGTCTCATCCACATGATCATCACCTGAGCTCGAGGATTCTTCATCCGAACTTCTGCTGTAACCAGAAGAGTCTTCATCCTCAGAAGAGTCACCACCATTGGCGGAAGATTCTCCACCACTGGTGTGATTAAGATCCTTGACAATCTCAGCAAAACACGCCGTTCCATCCGGAGCATCATTTCCCAACTGTAGTGACCAGTCACAACCTTCATCTACTTGAACCACAAGTGCCTGGTTGGCATTTGATGGTCCTGCTTGGCTTTGGTTGTTGACAGGTACCAGCGTACGAACATTGTTCCTGTTCTGGTCCTGCTGGTTGCCTTGGTTTCTGAAAGGATTCTGGTTTCCATGCTGAGCTGGTCTTGTGCATTCCCTTTTGAAATGACCCCGTTCACCACAGTTAAAGCACTTTACAGCTTGCTTGTCGAACCCATACTTGGTGTCTTTCTTGCTTTCCAAGCTGGTTCTTCCAGTTCTTTCCATGAAATCTTTTGCTCTCCTTACAGCACTGGCGAAAGCCCATTTGATGTCCATCAAATCCATCTCATCCTTATCAATCTGCTGATAGTCTTCTTGTGTCAGATTAATGTTCCCAATCTGACCTTCCACTAATCCACAGTATGCGCTCACCACAGTGTTTAGCAGCTCCATGTGTTCCTTTGCTACTTCCACACTGACTTTAGAAAAGCTTGAGGTGTCGAGCCGTACTGTATTTGGCTTTGATTGTTGACCAGCAGATGATGTGCTTCCATAACACGCTTGTTGTTGAGGAGGAAGTGGATTCCCGAACATATCAGTTGCTCTGATTTGCTGTTGCTGTTGTGGTGCTGGTTGAGGAGCTGGATTAAGCGGATTTCCAAACATATCTGTTGTTGGAGGAGGATTGCCATACAAGCTCGTGCTAGACACAAATGCTGTTTGAATTGGAGCGTGTGAAGAGGGTTTTGTAGAAGTGCTAGAAGTTCCATAATAAATTTCAGGATTTTGTGGCACTACAACTCTTTTTGCCTTGAGAGTTTCTTCCTGATTCTTGTTTTCCAGGAGTTGAGCAAAATCACTGAAGCTTGTTGTATCCAAAGTGCCATTGTACTTCATGATTTCTAAGAAATTACTCCATTGAGGTGGCAGTGCATCTGCAAACTTCTTCACTATCTCTGCTGAAGTTGTTACAACCCCAGTATTTGCCAATTCAGTCAGCAAATGAGTAAATCGACTTGTCAAATCTCCTAGAGATTCATTCTGCATACAAACAAAACCATCAAACTCTTTCTTTAGCAGATCTTTTCTTAATTGACGTGTTGCTTCATTTCCTATGCCCCTTATCTTCAATGCGTCCCACAACTTCTTCGTTGTCTTGAAACTGACAAATTGATGATAAATGTCTTTGCTTAACGCCTGAGTAAGAATGGCATATGCTTTCTTTTCTAAGTCATAGACCTTCTTCTGATCTTCCGTAAGATCAGCAAATGTAGCAGCAGATGAAGCGGCAACCTCTATCGTTTGATCAAAATCTGTGATGAAGCGCAACCACAGTTCTGTATTTTGACCAAGGACATATGTATGAAATCTGTCAAACCATCCCGGATATTCACTTAAATGCATCAACTTTGGAGGTCTATTCAAACTTCCCGTTTCACTTTCGCTTAGTAAAATGCTTTGAACACTTGGAGCTTGATTTGATACGAATGCCCATTGACCGGTCGATGTAGCATTAGCTTGCGAACCCGAATCCGGAGCTGGAGTACCAAAATACATCTCTGCATTTACCGGAACACCCCACATCGAATTCATTTTTTTTTTTTTTTTGATCAAGAAAAATAATAACCTGAAAATCACAAACTGTTAAGCATAAACAGACTAAGGATCGAAAGATCAAAGCTTGTTCGAAGGATCAACAGTGTTCGAAAGATCACTGTTGAACTTTCGAACAATGATTTCGAAAGATTCTCCAGACGAAGGATCCTTATCTTTCGAAAAAGCACTGTAGACCGAAAGATGAACACGAAAGATGACTTCGAAAGACTCCCCAATCGAAGGATCCTAGTCTTTCGAGAAAGAGCAGTAGACCGAAAGATGTATGTTTCGAAAATATTCCTTGGTTCGAAGGATGATGATCTATCGAACCTCCACTGATCGAAAGATGGTCTTTCGAGTTCGAAGGATATCTTTCGAACGGTTCTGACACAGTTGACAAAGGATGACAGGTTGGTGAAAAAGGTGATGGGTTGGTAGAAACTTTCTGCGGAAGATATGGTCAGACCATGCTTTCTGCCAAAACCATGATTTGAAACATAAAATATAATAAACTTATCCAGAAAACCGGTCACCGGAGAAGCCGGAATTTTGGCCGGAAATTACCAAACAACTTTAAAAACAAGTTTTCAAGTTACCCAACCCGTCTTTTAACACACCCGGTAAGTTTAGACACGTTTTTAACAACTGAAAACGCGAGAAAATCAGTAAAAACGAGTTCAAAACCAGGAGAGTTTTGTCCAAACACTCCAAAAGCTTGTATAAAACCCGGTTTTTAACAAGGAAAAGAGCCACGGCTCTGATACCACCTGTAGGTCCCTCGGAGGTTGAGGTTTAACCTATTCCTTGTTATGTCTAACACACTAGCCAGTGCGGAATCCAAGCTAGCATGCAAACCGGGATAGAACAAGCACAATGATAAACACAACACACAATATTCAACGATTAACACCACTTGTATTAATGCGTATGAAAGGTCCGGTTACAAGCACAAGGTTTACAGATGTATTCTATAAACTCTCTCTATCTTTCGTGTGTGTGTGTTCTCTGAACAGAATGCTCTCACTTTGTCTGAAATGTCTCACTCTCTCCTCTTACTAAAGTGAACACACAACATGGGTATATATACCCGAACACAGCATGTCTGGTCGAAGGATCAGACAGACTGGTCGAAGGACCATCTGTCGACCAGGAACCCGTCGAAGGATGACATATACCACGAAGGATGATATCCTTCGTGGTCTATCTTTCGACGGTTATCTTTCGAGTTCATCGAAGGATATAAACTATCCTTCGATGACACATCCTTCGACCCAACATCTTTCAACCATTGTGTTAACTGTTTGGTCAAGTCAAACCGGAGGATGGTTGACTTGGTCAAACTTACATCAAAGACATCGTTTTGTATCAAGACGAAATACAGAAAAAGTACAGACACAAGTGCACCAACAACATGGTTGACTATTAGGTAGATTTTTCTTTGGGAAAATTACCTAAATGTTGGTTGACCAACAGTGTTTTCAAATTTGTCACCCTCCTGCGTCCTTGGAAGGACTACTCAGCCTCGGAAGCGTCCGCCTTTCATGTTGAAGCGTCCGCCTGTCATATTGAAGCGTCCGTTCTCTTTTCAAGCGACACGTATCCGATGAAGCGTCCGTCTCATTTGCTAACGCGTCCTTGAAGCTTCGGAAGCGTCGGCAAAGACGCATCTTTGTGTATTTGTGCATACATGGGATCCCGTTCATGGAGTCAAATTTTTATAACTTATAAACAATGGGATCCCGTTAACATACATGTTATTTTTAAACGACATAAACATGTTATTTTTTGGTTAAATTTTTTAATTTTTTAACTTATAATCATGTTAACGGAGTCAAAAATTTTTACGAAATTTTTATATTAAACACTATTAAACATCAAAACATAAGATAATAAAAATAAAAACCAAAATAAGAACACATAATACTCTAAAACCATATCCTAATAGCCTCCCACTCCGAGACATGTTTGAATTCATGTCCCTCTTCATGACGGTAGTTGATGAGGGCCACGGCCTTCTGATCGTCCTCACCAAGGTCCGGCATTTATGTCTCCACTCTCTTGAAATATCGATCAAACCTCTCACATTCCAACCGCAAGACACGGAACCTGGAGGATAATGCGTCAACGGTCCGGTTGTGGTCTGGACCATGTAGTTGGGCGAAAATCTGTTGAACACGCCCCCAGAGCCCACCATGTCCTCATCGTGGGGGATCGGTCATGGCCTCCTCCCATGCTTCGCATAGAGCAATGTCTTCAACATCAATCCAGGAGTTGGTCATTTTTTCGGGTGATTGACGGCATCGGACTTGTAGTGAAATGTTTGCAAACTTTGAAAACGGCGGGTGTGTGATAGATAAGTGAACGGGGTAAGGGGTTATATAGTGGGGTAAATGTGTGCAACGGTTAAAAAGTTAAACGGCTTTTGAGTTTTCGTTAATCATTTAAGCGTCAGTCATGCCTCGGGGGAGCGTCGGTCACGCCTCGGGAAGCGTCGGCCAGGCCTCGGGGGAGCGTCGGCCAGGCCCCGGGAAGCGTCGGCCAGGCCCCGGGAAGCGTCGGCCAGGCCTCCAGTTGCTTGTACCCAATTCTTCAGATCAATTAAAGACATGAAACGCTAAAAACAATTACGTTATTTAACAATAATAATAAAAGAATTCTAACAACAATACAAATATTAACAATAATAATAATATTTAAACAATAATAATAATAATAATAACTTTAATAATAATGAAAATATTAATATTTTAAATAATATTTTATCAATCATACATATTTTAATAATTATACAAATATAATATAAAAATTAATAATTATAATTTTAGCAATAATAATAATAATAATAATTTTTACAGCAATAATAACATTTTAACAATTATACAAATATAATATTAACAAAAATATTAATAATATTTTAACAATAATACAAATTATAATATTAACAACAAAAATAATAATACAAATACTAATGTGATACCTGATTAATTTGAAACGGATTGCCTGGGTTAGAGGGTTGATAATCATCATACAGTGGTGTGTTTTGTGTTTGGAGGCTCATCACCGTATCCTCCGTATCTATCCGAATTATCTGGTTGCACGTAAGAAACTTCACACCCGTATCCGTAATTCGAATACGATTGTTGTGTCGGGTAATATGGTTCATCAATAGGGGCATTCTCAACAACGTATCCTACGTAACCATCTGGATTACCTTGTTGCACGTACGAAGATTCACAGCCGTATCCGTAATTTCGGATACATTTGATGCGCCGGGTAATATGGTTCATCAACAGGTGGAGTCGGAGCCTCGTTCAAGTCTGACAACTGTATGTATTGATCAACAGGGACGCCAGACACAACCTCCTCCTCATTAGAATCATTCACTCCCCACGAGTCGTTAGAATACTACTTAAAGAAATAATTGCCGTCCTAAAATGATACCATTTTAGCTCCACAATCGTGCGAGAAAATTATAATCGATGAAATGAAGAATGCATATTGTTTTGAATTCGTAGGCAGATGGATGTCTAAATACAAATTTGAATTCACAATTATCAGCCTCGTATAGCTCTATACTCGGCGTATACCTTTATTCACGCGCGTAGACACCATCGTATCAATGTCAAATCTGCGTATAGCTCTATACGCAGCGTATGTCAGACAGATTTGACATTGTACAATGTTGACTGACTGGTCATGTACCTACCCTTTACATACGCTGCGTATAGCTCTATACGCAGCGTATAGGTGCCTCGTATACGGGGTTCTGATGGCTCTATACGCAGCGTATATGTGCATCATTTGACAGTGTACGAGGTTGATTGAGTGGTCGTGTACATACGCTGCGTATAGGTCTATACGCAGAGTATAGGTGTAACCCTATACACAGCGTAGGTACAGGTAGGTTTTGGTGTGAAATAGTGCCACCTTTTATAATTATTTTGTTATTAAACTCTTTTAGTGAAAGCTTTATTTAGTTATTGAGTTAATTGCCAAAATCGTCCCTGTCGTTTGGGCACGTTTGCCATTTTCGTCTAAAATGACAATTTTTTATCAAATTACCCCCAACGTTTGTAACTTTTTGCCATTTTCATCCAAACCACTAACTTAGTTTATTTTTTTTGTTAAGTTGAGGATATTTGGATGAAACTGACAAATATAAAACCACATGGACGATTTTGGCATTTTACTCAAACCCTTTTTAATTTCTTTTATTTAATTATTTTTGTTACATATATAATAAAAAAGAATATACATGCAATTTTTATATGAAAAAAATAGTTTTGTCACATAATTTTTATAAATTTTCATCCAAATCACTAACTCAGTTTATTTATTCTGTTAAGGTGAAGGATGTTTTAAATTTTATAAATTAAGACATAAATTAATTTACAGCTTCTTTATATAAATCAGTTTTATAAAGAGAAAACGTCATTGATGTGCAACACATAACAATCGACTACAACTTTTAGTATTTATCAGTTGTAGAGATAGAAAAAAATTGTAAAACGTTATATATGTTTTAAATGTGTTGAGCACTTAGAAAATATGTTGGTAGAAATAAAATCTTTATTTAGTTAAGATTATGAGGGTAACTAACTAAATACATATTCTGAGTGGCTTGAGTAAAGAAACTTTTGGTTCATAGCATTATAATTACAATTTGGTGGGTAATTTTAAGGTTTGGTAACGATACGTTGTTTGATTAGGGGGGGGGGGGAACTGGCTTCTGTTTTTCCTTAGGAGCGAATTTAAAAGAGTAGAAGATGAATTACAAACTTGGTACATATGATAAGATTTTTTTATTTGGCCTTTTTCAGTAACGTCACCAGCATTTTAGTTTTATAAAATTTAGAGGTTTAAGTAGATTTTATTTTTATAAAACTGATCTATATAAAAAAATAGAAATTAATTTCTGTCTTAGTTTATAAACATCCTTCGCCTTAATAGAAAAATTAACTTAGTTAGTGGTTGGATGAAAATTTATAAAAATTATGTGACAAAGCTATTATTTTTTTATATAAAAATTGCATGTATATTCTTTTTTATTATATATGTAACAAAATTAATTAAATAAAAGAAATTTAAAAGAGTTTGAGTAAATTGCCAAAATCGTCTCTATGGTTTTATATTTGACAGTTTCATCCAAATATTCTCAACTTAACAGAAAAAATAAACTAAATTAGTGGTTTGGATGAAAATGACAAAAAGTTACAAACGTTGGGGGCAATTTGGTAAAAAAATGTCATTTTGGACGAAAATGGCAAACCTGCCCAAATCTCAGGGACGATTTTGGCAATTAACTCTTAGTTATTTTAGTTATTAAACATTTTAAGGTTAGAAGAATTTTATTGTTTTAAAAAAATATAAAAAAGCGAGAGACTTATGAGATAATCTAACATATAATAAAAGATTACAAATAATGTCACATGTCATTTTCTCCTTCAACTTATTAAATAGAGTAAAATGCACGGATAATCCCTGTGGTTTTGCAAAGTTTCAGCTATAGTCCCCAGATTTTGGAAATTACACTCATAGTCCCTGTGGTTTGATAGTTTGTTACGCGGATAGTCCCTGGAGTGGATGGGGGTTAGTTTTCTCTGTTAAGTCCATGTCAAATGACAAAATTACCCCTTACTTTCATTAAAATATAAGAATAAATCATACATACTCTGACTCTCTCTCTACTCTGTCTCTCTCAGGAAACCCCCACACCACCTGCCACCACTAGCACCACCACTTGCCACCACCCTCCCCCACACCACCACCTATATAATGTTAAAAATGTTACAAATACAGTTTTCAAATCAGACATATCATATGTTTGACTTTAATAGCCATCCGTTTACATCCACGAATGATGTAAAAAAAAAAAAACGAATCACCAAATGCACAAACATAAAACAATATAACCTAACATGATTCAAAATGAATATCAACATCAATCGGACACACAGTTACAAAGCAAAGCAGCAAAATTAACATAAAAAGCTAATAAACTAAACTAATTACAATCGAGACCATAGAAATGAACAGATACAGATTTAAAATATGAGTATATGCGAGATCTAGAAATGAAGATGAAATCATACTCAGCGGGAGCAAGAGTGGATCGGATCGCATTGATAGGGTTTGGAGAGGAAACAAGAGGTGCGAAACGCCTGCCTTCTCAGTGCAGCCATCGCCATTGGAGCTCGGTTGTTTTGTATGAATTTGGGACAGATCGATGGATTTGAAGAAATTAGGGTTCCGAAAGGTTTGAAGGTGTGTTGGTGATAATCGCAGGTGGTGGTCCGATGCTCGGATGAAGTGGTGGTGGCAAGTGGTGGTGCTGGTGGTGGCAGGTGGTGTGGGGGAGGGTGGTGGCAAGTGGTGGTGCTGGTGGTGGCAGGTGGTGTGGGGGTTTCCTGAGAGAGACAGAGTAAAGAGAGAGTAGAGAGAGAGTCAGAGTATGTATGATTTATTCTTATATTTTAATAAAAGTAAGGGGTAATTTTGTCATTTGATATGGACTTAACAGAGAAAACTAACCCCCATCCACTCCAGGGACTATCCGCGTAACAAACTATCAAACCACAGGGACTATGAGTGTAATTTTCAAAATCTGGGGACTATAGCTGAAACTTTGCAAAACCACAGGGACTATCCGTGCATTTTACTCTATTAAATATTAATAATATTATTAGTATATTTAATAAGAAAAAAAGGTATTGGACTAATTTAAAATCTTATCGTCCTACTATATCTAATAAGTTAATATTAAATTTGAATTAATTTAAGTATTAATAATATTGATAACTAAACTATATATTCTATATATTAACTCGTTAACAATAATAATAACATTATTAGTATATATCTTATATCTAATAAATTATTAATATCTCTTGAATTAATATGAATATCTTATATCTAACGTTTTTGACTTTCAACGTTGGTCCCCCATACTTTTCATCTTTCGCAAGTTTTCTTTTACGTTTCATTCTAAATTTTGTGAGTTTACACGCCGTAACGTGCGTGTGAGATTCAAAGTTTTTTCGTCTATTTTTTTCCGTTTGACAGGCTCGTCGCAAGACGCGTATTTCTTCTCGTTTGACATGTTCGTTGTGACACGCGGGTCCTACATCGACTTAGTTATTTCTTATATGTTTTACGTTTCGGACTAATTTATTCGCATTAACCGATTAAAACTCGCAACGGGTGTGTGTGCTTCAATGATTTTACGTCTGCTTTTCGTTCGGTTTTATTTTTTCCCTTTCTTATTTATTTTTGTTTTTACAAACTTTTCCAATGTTGGTGGTCGCTGATAGTGTTGTGGCATTGTTGCTACTTGGCACGGTTTTATGCTTTCGCCGCAACGCGGGGGCTTAATACTAGTGGGTATAAGATATAGGGGGAGAGATTGTTTTTTAATTAAAAAAAAAAACAGATTTCGTTTTATTTTTTTTTTGGGTGACGGTTCTAAAACCGGTTTTTTTACACATCTAGATATAGGGTGAGAGATAAATTGGAAGGTGATGTGACAATCCCAATTTAAACACAACGGGCTCCTCCAATTAACAAAAATTAGGGTTTCTGATGTTGAGTTTTGGTTGGTACGAGATCATGCAGAAGCTTGAAAGGACAAAGCCTACCAGGCACTCTCCCACCGGAACTCGTCAATCTTCCTTACCTCCTGAATCTGTACGATCTCTTGTGCTTCGTTAACTTAACTTCCACTGTCTGTTTAATTGTATATGAGATTTGAATTTCGTATTTCATTGTTACAGAGATTTAACTCGCAACTATCTCAATGGCACCATCCCTCCACAATGGGGTTCCATGCAGAGAATTCTAAACATGTAATCTTTAACTTACCATATCGATTTAATATATATTATAAAGTGTTATGTTTGACATCAAAATAACTTATTTGCAGTTCTCTACTTGGGAACCGGTTGACCGGACCAATCCCAAAGGAACTAGGAAACATCAGCACTCTGAAATCTTTGTGAGTTTCTATTAATCTGTTATTTCTATAAGTTTACTATAATTGTATCATTGCAATTGCTTATTTGCTGTTTGTGACGACGATTATATTGTTAATTAGAACCGTAGAGGATAATAGGATGTCTGGAACAGTTCCTGATGAACTTGGGAAGCTTACAAGCATTGAGAGACTGTAAGATTTAGTGAAACTTGTTGATATTGTTGTGGATGCTTTCTGCGTCCCGTAATCTGTGATTATATGCAATTGTTTCATTTTATATTGTAGATTTCTGAACTCCAATTTTTTTACTGGGGAATTGCCTGCATTATTTTCTGATTTGATCAATATGAAGGATTTGTGAGTTCTGCTATCTTGTTGGATTTAATTATTCTTTGATTGTTCTATGCCCAAATGCAGTTGACTATGTTTATTCTTGTTTCTTACGCAGTCGGATTGGTGGTAACAACTTCTCTGGGAAGATCCCGGAGTTCATTGGAGAATGGACACATCTCACGAGCTTGTGAGACATTTTCCTACTCTTTCTTTTCCGTTTATTGGCTATAGTAGTTTTACTTATATAAAGTTTCTGAATAACAGAAGAATTATGGCCAGTGGATTGGAAGGGCCAATACCTCCTAGCATTACTCTCCTGACAAATTTAACAGACTTGTTAGTAATTCCTCATATCTGTTATATTATGTGCTTGCCATTTTGATCAAGTATTTGTGTTGACTTAGTCAAGAGATGCAGGAGAATCAGCGACTTGAGAGGACCCGACGCGCTTTGTCCTCCCTTTAAAAATACAGCTTTTACGAACGTGTGAGTGAACTGCTTCTTTCAATATAGTATTATCTGTGTGTTGAAATATTAGATTGTTATATTAGTCATTGTATATTAAAACAAAATATATTTATTTTTACACAATTTTGGCATTTAAATAGAGCACATTATGTAAGTGCATGAAATCCACCATAAGTTTTAAAGCTTTCTAAGGGCAATCAACGTATATGGAAACAATGTCAAATCCTTAATTTTGTAGTCATGATCTTGGGTCATAAGGTTACAGAATTGTGAGGCTTATATCTTAGAATTTAAGAGCATGAATGAATAGTTCTCCTTTTTGTTGGCAGCGGAAGATTATCACATGTCTGATAATCATTAACATCAGAAATGGATCTACTAGGACTGGATGTGAATTCCATATTATCCTCTGTCTTGTACACGATAACAGACATACACACACAAAACAGAACGGAAACTAAACTGAAATTGGATATTATGAAAATATCTTGGTAACCGGTAATGTTTTTCGGTTAATACATATATATACCTATGAGAATGACGGTTGTAGGAATTGGCGGGAATAACCGCTATATGAAACGGTGCCACCAATTCATCATCTCGGTTCGCTAATTAATTACGTAATAAACTAAAACATCCTAAAATACATAATAAACATACATAATTAAGTTTATAATCTAACATACTCCCCTAAACTTAATTATGTTTAGAAGCATGTATGAGGACACTCCGGGTCGTTTTGCCTGCATCTTTTTCATCCCTTCCCAGCCTTGTGTTCCTCTCCGTTTGATCCGCAATAGTGCCTTGGATTTCATCATCTTGACCACGGCTTTTTTCAGATCCATCATCTTCTTCACTATCTCTTTCTCATGCACTCTTGTCTGAGTATATTTAAACTTATAGTAATAAACTAAAACATTTAAATATGTTGCATACATCAGCCTCATAAATTCCCATTTCATTGCTAATCGTCCTACTGTCGTGTAAAATCCTTCTTCTGTCACTAAAGCCTTCCTTTCTTTGTCGCTAAAGTGTATCCTTGAGTCTCTATTTCTTTTCTGTTGATGCATGAATACATTCTTTAAAACAGAGACTTGCAATTCATGATTGTTTTCTTCAGTTTCTTGTTCTATAATTCTTGATTCATCTTCCTTCGAACGAACGTCTTCTTCGTCATCCGCACGTGTTGCGAATTTCATACTTGGTATTTCATCTTTTCCCCGTATACTTGGTATTTCATCTTTTCCCCGTACCCCGTCTGCGTGAATACTACGGCCCATACCATAGCCGTCTTCAACCCTTTCCCTTTCCGATCTTTGTCTTTCATTTACTTCATCGGAAGAACGTTTGCATGACATCGTTTCCCGCTTCATTCTTGCAAACATTCGTGATCGCGGAGTTGTGCGATCGGGGTTGAATTCGTCTCCGTTTCCGTATCCTCTGATTTGTTCTTTATCCGGTTGTGCCCGGAATCGTGTAATATCGATCGATTTTCTTCGATTTCCCACCGTGGCTCTGATACCACTTGTTGGCAGCGGAAGATTATCACATGTCTGATAATCATTAACATCAGAAATGGATCTACTAGGACTGGATGTGAATTCCATATTATCCTCTGTCTTGTACACGATAACAGACATACACACACAAAACAGAACGGAAACTAAACTGAAATTGGATATTATGAAAATATCTTGGTAACCGGTAATGTTTGTCGGTTAATACATATATATACCTATGAGAATGACGGTTGTAGGAATTGGCGGGAATAACCGCTATATGAAACGGTGCCACCAATTCATCATCTCGGTTCGCTAATTAATTACGTAATAAACTAAAACATCCTAAAATACATAATAAACATACATAATTAAGTTTATAATCTAACACTTTTATGGTTCTAAACTGTGAAGTTGCAATTTTGTTTTCTTATTATTTAGTGAATGTCCATGTCTAAAACACATTTGTGATCATCATGCCTAGGTGCTGTCTTATAGCGAGTTTGTTAAAACATTGTGATGTGAATCTTTTGGCAACCTTTGTGTGTTTTGCTTTGGCCTAAGTTACGACGTATTTGGGGAGAACAAAGAACAATATGAGAGAGCGCAAGATGATACACAAATGTATAAAAGTCATGAAAACTTAAAAGGTTGCACGTTGAAACATGATGCCATGCCACCTTTATGATGTAGACAAATTGAAACTGATGTGCTGTGCAATATTAGATTTTATGTTTGCATTTTCAATTAAATCAAAATGCATAGCATTTGAAAGAGATCATACTATTAGATGTTACAAAGTTCTCCTATAAAAGGTATTACATAGCATAAGAAAAGGTGTGCACATATAGAGTGAAAAGGTTGTTAGATATGAATTATATGGTTTGTGTTACAAGAAAAGCGTCAAGACATGATACAATACAAGATGGGCCTATGCAAACATGAGCTGACGTTGTGAATGTGAAGTCTTGGAGAGTTAGAGATACTAGTGTGACTTGTAGCATGGCAGTTTAGTATCTTTGTGATGTTTGAGTGTTGAGTGACTATAAGTTAAACAGTTATTATTCCTATTTGGTTGGAATATATACTAAGCGAGGCTCAACAATTAGTTCAACTAACAAAATTATATCATGGTCTTTTATTCATCTTTATGTTATCACATCTATATTTCTTGTATTTTAAATTAACGCAATCTTGCCAGGATCTTGAGGAGTTGCAATCTTATTGGCGAGTTACCAACATCTCTTGCTAAAACTGATCTCGTGTTAGTACTTATTATCTGTTCCCTCTACTTAGTACCTTTTCCTCTAGTTTTCTTCTAGAAGTGGGATGAGTCATGAGTGCAACACAAGATAGCGACGGCTAGGGCTTTTCTCTCTTAGAAACACTATTGGTCAAGGGATTTTCTTGGAAAACTCGTTACATTCTAAAAGGTTTTTATAAGGCTTATCACACCATTAGATGCCATATGACTAATTTTGGCAAAAGCTTCGAGGAAACTAATTTGTTAAAGAATTTCAAAAACTCACTTCATGTAGGTAATTCTAAATTGAATCACAGTACTATTGAATAATCAAATAAAATTTCCAAAAAGAACTATTAAATCATTTGTTCTTTTCTATTCCTGTAAGTTTGTTTGTATTGCCTTGTTCATGTGAGCATTGGAGGGATCACCCTATCAATGCACATGTAAGGTTCATACACGGGATTTTCAACAAGAAGTTTTGGACCCTAAGTTCTCAATGTTATACCTTTGAAACTCATATTCACAATATTGATACACATATTTTGAAAAAAAAAAAAAAAACTATTAAATCAGGGGCAGGGATTGCTTAGTATTTTGTTATATAATATCAGTTACATTTTTTAGCAGATTTAGCACCTTCATTGCTTATGTTGCTCTTTCAGAGACTTTAGCTTTAATAAACTTAATGGATCCATACCTGGAGAATTCTCTGCTCTAAATGACACACACTACATGTAAGCATTTCATTCTAATGTATTGATTGCTATCTCACAACAGATCATGAAAATGAAACCTTACATATGCTTAATAGGGAATCTCAATATATATTGCAAGATTATCCTTTCCCTTGTGTCTAAATAATCTCCCCTATTATCATCATTATCTGTCTGAGATATTCCTGGTATAGACGCCTTACCAATTTATTGTTTTGATTTTTAGATATCTTACTGGAAACTCGCTATCTGGAAGTGTACCCGATTGGATGCTCACTTCAGGAAATAATATGTAAGTTATCTACTGTTAGATTGTATACAAGATGACTAAAGTGGGGGCCATAGTTGGTTTGTCTAATAAGATGCAATCCGTATAAATCAACTGATATGATCTATGTACTTTGAACATGAAAATTGATGTGAATTTGTAGGAGTAGAATAATATACATCATGTTCCCTTGTATGATAGAATGACTAACATTACAAATTTTCTTCCAGTGATCTTTCATACAACAATTTTACGTATGAAAGCTCCGGGATTTTAAGGTGTCAGATGCGGCAAACGTAAGGCCATCCCCTCTCTCTCGGAAGTGTTTTTTATTACACCAGCTTAATCATGGTGTTTCTGTTTCTTGCAGAAATTTGTTTGCTTCATTTTCAATGGACAATACCTCGTAAGTTTCTTTGCCTTATATTATTTTATCCAAATAAAGATTTGGTTATGCTTATATCTGTGTGACATAATACTCTTTCTACCTTTGTACTATTATACCAGCAATGAGGTCTCATGTTTGGGGAATGATTCTTGCTCACCAAGTATGTTAAAGTTAAATATTATTATCATGTATCTTGATGAATTTTTGACGTATTAACTACTTTTTTTCTTAGAATCATACTCCTTGTATATCAACTGTGGCGGAGACGGATTAACAGTTGGAAATGTTACATATGAAAGTGACAAGGAACTAGGTGGTTCTTCCTATTTCTCTTCAGCAGAAAGTCAATGGAGATTTAGCAATACTGGTAATTTCATGGACGGACGTGAGACTTATGTTGTTCAATCTTCTGGGGTCCCAGTGAGCACTTCTCTGAACACTTCTGGACTGTACAGGGCTGCACGAACGTCAGCCTTATCTTTGACATATTATGGTTTCTGTATGGGAAATGGAAACTACAATGTAAGCCTTCACTTTGCTGAGATCATTTTTACTGATGATGAAACATATAGCAGCCTTGGGAGACGTGTATTTGATATCTACATTCAGGTGAGTTTTCATAAATAAATATTATCTCAAGATCAGTTATTGTTCTGAACTGGACATAACAATAATGTATCTACTAAGTTAATAAATAACTAGAGGCAGAAAGATAGTTGGGTTGTAGTGAATTGAGTAGCAAGTTTAAAATGGGTTGAGGTTGACTCATATCGTGCTTAGTAACGGACCATATTGGATGGCCTATGACTTCTTGAAAACTTTTTCTTGATCCATTTCTTTTTGCATTTCCTCCTTTTTTAGATCTAGGAAGTTAAAGCATTGCTATCCACCATCATCTTTTTCCGCATTTTTACCTTTCTTGGATGTTCATGTTTTGCCAGTCGGGTTTTTTGTGGTCCGATTGGAATTTCAAGGTTGCTTCCATGGTGGTGGCGGATGCCAAAATACTTATCAAATTGACAACAAAAAGTCAATAAACTGAAAAAAATGGACATAACACAGAAAATTAGCTTAATTTTTGTGAATCATTAATAAGTTAAAATCTTGAAAAGGGTGAAATATGGGCTACGCATTTCTGAATTTGGTTGGGTGTTAAACAAAACGCGACAGAAGGTAGAATCTCAAAAAGATCGTGAAGTCAGAGGTTATGTGTAAAGACATGGTCAAATGATAATTTTAATATTACTTGGTTGAAAATCCCATTTTGGTAATTTTCCCCAAGAAATAGGCTTTGGTCATCTTGTTAACATGTGTAGGTCCCTCGGAGGTTGAGGTTTAACCTATTCCTTGTTATGTCTAACACACTAGCCAGTTTATTAGCATAAAAATAATAATATTTATAAATCTTATACAATTTATTAGCCTCAAACAATTATTTTTCGTGCCACTAGACTTGTTAACTATTTATTTTCTATGATCTATGTTTTGAACTTTGAAGCTTTAACTTTGTGGTTGTGTCTACGACTGCTTTATGGATGTGTTTGCTTTATTTCACCATGAGACTTTCTTGTATTCATATATTGTTAGGTGTAAAATAGTTGTGATGTTCGGAAGTTGGAACACAAATATAAATATAAATTAGGAAAAAAATTACTTATGTACAATTTGGTTAGATTTGGTTTATTTGGTTTATTTGGTTTCTATCCAAAACCAAACCGAATTGAATTTGGTTTGGTTTGGATCGGTTTGCATATTCCTTATTTGGTTTGGTTTTGGTTTGGGGTACAAAATTTTGAAAACCGAATAAACCGAACCGAATAAACCAAATAAACCATAAACCGAACCGATGAACACCCCTATATTGAAGCGTCCGTTCTCTTTTCAAGCGACACGTATCCGATGAAGCGTCCGTCTCATTTGCTAACGCGTCCTTGAAGCTTCGGAAGCGTCGGCAAAGACGCATCTTTGTATATTTGTGCATACATGGGATCCCGTTCATGGAGTCAAATTTTTATAACTTATAAACAATGGGATCCCGTTAACATACATGTTATTTTTAAACGACATAAACATGTTATTTTTTGGTTAAATTTTTTAATTTTTTAACTTATAATCATGTTAACGGAGTCAAAAATTTTTACGAAATTTTTATATTAAACACTATTAAACATCAAAACATAAGATAATAAAAATAAAAACCAAAATAAGAACACATAATACTCTAAAACCATATCCTAATAGCCTCTCACTCCGAGACATGTTTGAATTCATGTCCCTCTTCATGACGGTAGTTGATGAGGGCCACGGCCTTCTGATCGTCCTCACCAAGGTCCGGCATTTATGTCTCCACTCTCTTGAAATATCGATCAAACCTCTCACATTCCAACTGCAAGACACGGAACCTGGAGGATAATGCGTCAACGGTCCGGTTGTGGTCTGGACCATGTAGTTGGGCGAAAATCTGTTGAACACGCCCCCAGAGTGTAACACCCTAAATTTAAACCCGTGATATTTATAATAATTTGTACCATTTCTAATAAAATTTATTACAAAACCTGTTTTCCATGTTAAAGTTCATAATTTCCATCTAACTTAACTTCTAATAACTTAGTTGAAAACATTTAAAAGATGTTCAACAATATGATTACAACCCATATACAAGGACTACAAAAGTTTTAAAATATAGCGGAAGCTTCATTTATCGTGTTCGGTTCTTGACACTGCTTGACCACCATCCGTAAGGTCCATCTAGCCACCTAGGGTCAAAACCATTAGAACATTAGTTTTGACTTTGGGAAATAAGGTTAAACATATGTTACACATTAGTTTAAATAAAATAAAAAAATATAAAATTTCCTGTCTCCACCGTAAATTACGGTATTACCGTAATTTACGGTGACATCTGGGAATTCTTGGTTCCACCGTAAACCAGTAGATCCTCACCGTAAACATTCTGGCATCTACCGTAAATTACGGTAACACCGTAATTTACGGTATCACCTGGGAATTTCTTGTCTTGTTTGTTTGATCATTACAACAAGATTCCAACTCTCGAATTTCGATTCATCTATGATACCGAAACATTAAAACCTCATATTACTTAAATGTTATATATTAACCAATCATCAAAGATCTTTCAATCATAATTCGAAGTATTAATCATGCCTTGTTAGATTGTTCGACCCGTTTAGACACCAATGAGTTAATCATCAAACCATGTAATTCAGACCTCAATTTCAAACAATTGTCTTGACCCGTCTCACTAGATTAAGACGAATAGTCACTTCCGTAATATATATTGATTCATCTTGTTTGCCATGTTTTTAAACTACAACGTAAATTTATCAAATAATACCTAATGTAACGAAACGGCAATTTCGTACCTTTAGAGCACGCCTTTCCCCCGTGAATTCCCTTCGGCTTGTCCGCTTGATGATCCGGACTCTTTGCCTAGAAAATTCAGTTTTACAACTTGTTTAGAACTCTTTCCATGACCATATTCATATCATTGTGAAACATGATCAAATCTGCGTTCTCATCAATTTAACATCAAAATCGTCACTTAGGCATTTCTACAAACACCTAACGGGTCAGATTTTCCTACCATCATCTCCAAGTTCATGACTTGTAAACAAAACCTCAAATTTCACTTTAATTAGTAAACCTTGCGCACATTTTAGCATCAATATCACAGGAATTACCTCCTATAATGAAATTTATACTAGAATTATCATTCAAATCCTAGTCATCATCATCATCTAATAAAACCCATAACCTAGCTTCCATGGATTCATAGAATTTCCTGAATTTGGGCATGATTTCTCAAATAGTTAACTAGGTTGTACTTCTAAACACCTATTCAACTTCAATCTATCCAAGTAACAGACATGCAAGCATCTAATTTCAGATTTCCAAAATTATGAGAATTTCAAACAAGGATTTAACACGAATTTTTACATACCTTATGATCCTCTTGTGATGAGGATCGATAATCTAAACTCGGATTTCGTTTTGGATCAGAATTTCATCTTCAATTTAAGAGATTTGTGAGGTTAGGGTTCTTGGGTTGGGGGTGTCGCCCCCTGCTTCTCTCTGATCGACCAACACCTCTAATTGAGGTGTTTGGTTTATTTTTATTTGTTCTAATTAGTTAAGTTTTCAATTTAAACGACTATGGTCCCTCAACTTTGTTCAACATATAGTTTGGTAACTTTTAATCAAGTTATAAGCTATTTCTAGACTAGTTTTTAACTAACTAGGTTAAAACTCTTAGTTAGTAAACTCCCATTTATTTAGGCTTTATAATTCTGATATAATGTTTTTTATATTTTCGGGATGTTACAAGTCCATCCCCCTTAAAAGGGTTTCGTCCCCGAAACCAAAGTACGTACCAAATAACGTAGGGTGAAGACGTCGCATCTCCTCTTCGGACTCCCATGTAGTGTCCGAACCTTTTCTATGCTCCCATTTGACTTTGACTTGGTCAATTTGTTTATTTCGTAAACGTTTGACCTTTCTGTCTAAAATTTCAACCGGTCTCACCACATAATTTAGACTATTATCCACTTCGATATCGTCGTAATGGATATATGTCGTTTCGTCTGCTAGGCACTTTCTTAATTGCGATACATGAAACGTGCCATGGATCCCACTCAGCTCCTCCGGTAGTTCAAGACGGTAAGCTACCTTGCCAACTCTTCCGATGATTTTAAATGGCCCGATAAACCTTGGGCTTAACTTCCCCTTCTTTCTAAATCTAATAACACCTTTCCATGGGGACACTTTTAGCATGACCATGTCACCGACTTGAAATTCAATTGGCCTTTTCCTTTTGTCAACATACGCCTTTTGCCTGTCTTGAGCCGCTTTCAAGTGTGCCCGAACTTTATCGATCTTTTCGTTCGTGGCTCGTACTATGTCTTGGTGGGCAAGTTCACGTGGACCCACTTCACCCCAACAAACCGGGGTTCGACACTTCCTACCGTAAAGCAGTTCGTATGGTGCCATTTTAATACTAGATTGGTAACTGTTGTTATACGAAAACTCGACCAACGGTAGGTGAACATCCCAACTGCCTCCAAAGTCGATTATACATGCCCGTAGCATGTCACCCAATATTTGTATCGTTCTTTCACTTTGTCCATCCGTTTGAGGATGGTACGCAGTGCTTATGAACAATTTGGTCCCCATTTGTTCTTGGAAATCACGCCAGAAATTCGAAGTAAACCGGGTATCCCTATCGGACACGATGGACACCGGCACTCCATGACGTGCTATGATTTCATTGGTATAGACTTCTGACATCTTTTCCGACGTGTACGTCTCACGAATCGGAATGAAGTGAGCACTTTTCGTCAATCTATCCACCACTACCCATATGGCATCAAAACCACGATTCGTCTTAGGCAGCTTGGTTAACAGGTCCATTGTAATATGTTCCCATTTCCAAACCGGAATTTCTAACGGTTGGAGTTTACCGTATGGTTTCTGGTGCTCCGCCTTGACTTGTAAACATGTCAAGCATTTTTCCACATATTTCGCCACGTCCCTCTTCATTCCGGGCCACCAATAATTTTGTTTCAAATCATTGTACATCTTGGTCGCACCCGGATGAATCGAATAACGGGATTTATGAGCTTCATCAAGTAGAAGCGCCTTTACTCCACAGGTATGTGGGACCCATATCCTTCCGGATCGAGTCTTCAACCCATGATTCCCATCCGTCAAATCTTTCAATTGACCAATTATCCTTTCTTTCTTCCAATTCTCTTCTTTTACTGCTTCTAACTGCGCCTCTCGAATACGTTCAAGTATACCCGAGGTCACCACGAGTTGCATTGACCTCACTCGTATTGGGACATAGTCCGCTTTTCGACTTAGAGCGTCCGCTACCACGTTTGCTTTTCCGGGGTGATAATGTATCTCACAGTCGTAGTCCTTCACCGTCTCTAGCCATCGCCTTTGCCGCATATTCAACTCCTTCTGATCGAAGAAGTATTTCAAACTTTTGTGATCGGTGAATATGTTGCACTTTACCCCATACAAGTAATGTCTCCATATTTTTAATGCAAACACTACCGCTGCCAATTCGAGATCGTGCGTGGGGTATTTCTTCTCGTGCATCTTCAATTGTCTCGAGGCATAGGCTATTACCTTGCCCCGTTGCATCAACACGCAACCGAGTCCCGATAACGAAGCATCCGAATAGACCACCATGTCTTCGACTCCGTCCGGCAATGTCAGTACCGGAGCTTGAGTTAGCCTTTCTTTTAGCGTCCGAAACGCTTTTTCTTGATCGACTCCCCAAACAAACTTTGCTTTCTTTTGGGTTAGTTTTGTTAGCGGCGACGCAATCTTGGAGAAATCTTGAATGAATCTCCTATAATATCCAGCAAGCCCCAAAAAGCTTCTAATTTCAGAAGGGTTCTTCGGGGGATTCCATTTTGACACCGCCTCTATTTTTTACGGATCCACCAAAACTCCATCGGCACTTATGACATGACCGAGAAATTGTACCTCTCGTAACCAAAAGGCACATTTAGAAAATTTTGCATAAAGCTTCTCTCGTCTAAGTGTCTCTAACACTTCTTGCAAGTGGCGCGCGTGCTCGGCTTCGCTTTTCGAATACACCAAGATATCATCGATAAACACGATGACCGACTTATCCAATATTGGCTTGCAAATCCGGTTCATGAGGTCCATGAATGCCGCGGGCGCATTTGTTAGCCCAAATGACATCACGAGAAATTCGTAATGTCCGTATCTTGTGCGAAAAGCCGTCTTCGGCATATCTTCTTCTTTGACCTTTAGTTGGTGATACCCCGACCTAAGGTCAATTTTTGAAAACCAACTTGCGCCTTGTAGTTGGTCAAATAAGTCGTCTATCCTCGGGAGCGGGTATCGGTTCTTTACCGTGAGTTTGTTTAACTCCCGATAATCGATACACATGCGCATACTCCCGTCCTTCTTTCTCACAAACAACACCGGTGCGCCCCAAGGAGACACACTCGGCCTTATGAATCCTTTATCAAGCAAATCTTGAATTTGGGACATCAGCTCTTGTAATTCCGACGGTGCAAGTCGGTACGGGGCCTTTGCCACAGGTTTCGCGCCCGGAATCAATTCGATCCCGAACTCTACTTCCCGTTCAGGCGGTACTCCCGGTAAATCTTCCGGAAAAACATCTTCATAATCCCGTACTATCGGTACATCTCCAATCTTCCGTGATTCTTTCTCGGTCTCATTTGCATAAATTATGAATGCCTTACGTCCTCGCTTCATGAGCTTGTGAGCCTTCAACATCGAACATACTATGGGGTTGCCTCGTTTTTCGCCATAAATGGTGACGTGTTTTCCGCTCGGAGATGTTAGTTTTATCTCTTTGCGAAAACACACGACCTTTGCATGGTATTGAGATAGCCAATCCATCCCCACGACTACTTGGAATTCTCCCATCGACATCGGGATTAGATTTATCAAATATTCTTCATCATCGATGCTCAGTTTACAATTTTCACATACATCACAAACAATAAAGCTTTTGTTATTACCTATCTCTACTTCTAAAGGCACAGGTAATTTTGTTAGAATAAATGAAGGATGTCGAATAAACCCATATGAAACAAAGGATTTATTCGCACCCGTATCAAATAACACGTGTGCGGGAATTGAATTTACAGCAAATATACCTGAGACCACATCAGGTTCAATCTTCGCTTCTGCGGCAGTTAGTTGGAAAGATCTTGCCTTTGCTTTTGGGGCTTCACCTTTCGATTCTTGCCCATCTTTCTTTCCAACCAGTTCCGGGCATTCCGCCTTTTTGTGACCCGTTCGATAACAATTGTAACAAACAGTCACCTTCTCCGGGCATGACATAGCCATATGTCCCTTTTTCTTGCATATGGGACAAGGCTTATCCTTGTAACGACATTCACCCTTATGATTCTTCCCACAGATTTTGCAACCTGATGTACTACCTTTAGCATCTGATTTCTTTGCGGATTCATTCGTTCTTGCTTTCTTGGCAGGGCTTGGATTCACATCTTGTGCCCTTCGTTCACCCCGTTCTATACTCTTCTTCAATTCAATCTCCCTTTCCCGAGCAGCATTGACAATCTCGGTAAGGGTCTCATACTTTGAAGGGGTTATGAATTCTCTATACTCCGCGCTTAGCATGTTGTGATAATAATAGACCTTTTGCTCTTCATTCGTTATCAAATCATCACAGAACTTCATCTTGTCCATAAACATCCCCGTGATCTTGTCTATGGATTCACCTTTATGTCTGAGTTGCATGAACTCTTCCTTGATCTTGTTTATAACCGCTTTGGGACTATGGTGTTTAAGAAACGGCGTCTTAAACTCCTCCCAAGTCATGGTCTTAACCGCTTCACTTCCAATCTCCTTCTTTTTGTTATCCCACCAATCCTTCGCTTGACTCCTTAGTTGACCCGTACCATAAGCTACGTAGTCTTCTTCATCACAGTGGGTTCTCTCGAATACCCCTTCGATGTCACTTAGCCATCGTTGGCACACTATCGGATCAACCTCCCCATTATATGTTGGTGGTTTACAAGCCATGAATTCCTTGTATGAACAAGGCTTTCGTCCTCCTCGCTTTTCCTTTGCTACATTTGAATCTTCTTCTAGTTTCTTGATTCTATCTTCTACTATTGATAAAACCGTGTTTTGGATTTTATCAATAAAGCCCGACAAACTGTTTTCGATCGCCTTTCCAACCTCTTCGGCAATCACTTCCCTCACTTGTTCGGTGACTCTTGGCACCGCATTATCATTGTCTCCATCAGCCATCTCGATTTCTGAAATGTTTACATAGATTGTTAAACATTCTATTTATAACACATGCTTTACTTGTTTTGATTTAATCAAGTTCGTAACTTGATTTAATCATTCTTGTTTTAACTCAATCAAGTTCGTAACTTGATTTAATAATTCTTGTTTCTATCCAATCAAGTCCATAACTTGATTTGATCATTCATGTTTCTATTTAATCAAGTCCGTAACTTGATTTGATCATTCATGTTTCTATTTAATCAAGTCCGTAACTTGATTTGATCATTCATGTTTCTATTTAATCAAGTCCGTAACTTGATTTGATCATTCATGTTTCTATGCATTTCTTGCTTTTTGAGTGAGCTTACACACTCTTTTCATGCATATTGTCCATTTCTCATTTTATACGTAGTACATAATTTATTAACAAAACAAGTTAATTTCTTACCGGACGATCGATCAAGCTTGAACCGAACACTTATTGACAACCTTGAGCTCTGATTACCAACTTGTAACACCCTAAATTTAAACCCATGATATTTATAATAATTTGTACCATTTCTAATAAAATTTATAACAAAACCTGTTTTCCATGTTAAAGTTCATAATTTCCATCTAACTTAACTTCTAATAACTTAGTTGAAAACATTTAAAAGATGTTCAACAATATGATTACAACCCATATACAAGGACTACAAAAGTTTTAAAATATAGCGGAAGCTTCATTTATCGTGTTCGGTTCTTGACACTGCTTGACCACCATCCGTAAGGTCCATCTAGCCACCTAGGGTCAAAACCATTAGAACATTAGTTTTGACTTTGGGAAATAAGGTTAAACATATGTTACACATTAGTTTAAATAAAATAAAAAAATATAAAATTTCCTGTCTCCACCGTAAATTACGGTATTACCGTAATTTACGGTGACATCTGGGAATTCATGGTTCCACCGTAAACCAGTAGATCCTCACCGTAAACATTCTGGCATCTACCGTAAATTACGGTAACACCGTAATTTACGGTATCACCTGGGAATTTCTTGTCTTGTTTGTTTGATCATTACAACAAGATTCCAACTCTCGAATTTCGATTCATCTATGATACCGAAACATTAAAACCTCATATTACTTAAATGTTATATATTAACCAATCATCAAAGATCTTTCAATCATAATTCGAAGTATTAATCATGCCTTGTTAGATTGTTCGACCCGTTTAGACACCAATGAGTTAATCATCAAACCATGTAATTCAGACCTCAATTTCAAACAATTGTCTTGACCCGTCTCACTAGATTAAGACGAATAGTCACTTCCGTAATATATATTGATTCATCTTGTTTGCCATGTTTTTAAACTACAACGTAAATTTATCAAATAATACCTAATGTAACGAAACGGCAATTTCGTACCTTTAGAGCACGCCTTTCCCCCGTGAATTCCCTTCGGCTTGTCCGCTTGATGATCCGGACTCTTTGCCTAGAAAATTCAGTTTTACAACTTGTTTAGAACTCTTTCCATGACCATATTCATATCATTGTGAAACATGATCAAATCTGCGTTCTCATCAATTTAACATCAAAATCCTCACTTAGGCATTTCTACAAACACCTAACGGGTCAGATTTTCCTACCATCATCTCCAAGTTCATGACTTGTAAACAAAACCTCAAATTTCACTTTAATTAGTAAACCTTGCGCACATTTTAGCATCAATATCACAGGAATTACCTCCTATAATGAAATTTATACTAGAATTATCATTCAAATCCTAGTCATCATCATCATCTAATAAAACCCATAACCTAGCTTCCATGGATTCATAGAATTTCCTGAATTTGGGCATGATTTCTCAAATAGTTAACTAGGTTGTACTTCTAAACACCTATTCAACTTCAATCTATCCAAGTAACAGACATGCAAGCATCTAATTTCAGATTTCCAAAATCATGAGAATTTCAAACAAGGATTTAACACGAATTTTTACATACCTTATGATCCTCTTGTGATGAGGATCGATAATCTAAACTCGGATTTCATTTTGGATCAGAATTTCATCTTCAATTTAAGAGATTTGTGAGGTTAGGGTTCTTGGGTTGGGGGTGTCGCCCCCTGCTTCTCTCTGATCGACCAACACCTCTAATTGAGGTGTTTGGTTTATTTTTATTTGTTCTAATTAGTTAAGTTTTCAATTTAAACGACTATGGTCCCTCAACTTTGTTCAACATATAGTTTGGTAACTTTTAATCAAGTTATAAGCTATTTCTAGACTAGTTTTTAACTAACTAGGTTAAAACTCTTAGTTAGTAAACTCCCATTTATTTAGGCTTTATAATTCTGATATAATGTTTTTTATATTTTCGGGATGTTACACAGAGCCCACCATGTCCTCATCGTGGGGGATCGGTCATGGCCTCCTCCCATGCTTCGCATAGAGCAATGTCTTCAACATCAATCCAGGAGTTGGTCATTTTTTCGGGTGATTGACGGCGTCGGACTTGTAGTGAAATGTTTGCAAACTTTGAAAACGGCGGGTGTGTGATAGATAAGTGAACGGGGTAAGGGGTTATATAGTGGGGTAAATATGTGCAACGGTTAAAAAGTTAAACGGCTTTTGAGTTTTCGTTAATCATTTAAGCGTCAGTCATGCCTCGGGGGAGCGTCGGTCACGCCTCGGGGGAGCGTCGGCCAGGCCTCGGGGGAGCGTCGGCCAGGCCCCGGGAAGCGTCGGCCAGGCCCCGGGAAGCGTCGGCCAGGCCCCGGGAAGCGTCGGCCAGGCCCCGGGAAGCGTCGGCCAAGCTTCGGAACGTACACAGGGACGCATCACAAATTTTTATGCGTCGGTGACTGACGCATTTTGGTAACGGAAACGGACGCTTCAACATGTCGGACACGTGTCGCTTGAAAGGAAGCGGATGCTTCAACATGATAGTGGGACGCTTCCGAGGCTGTGAGGACGTTCCAAAGACGCAGGAAGGTGACAAAATTGCAAAGACACTTGGTCAACCAACATTTTGGTAATTTTCCCTTTTTCTTTTTTATCTATGTGACATTTTTGAGATAGAGTACAACCAAAAATAATCAACTCATCTGGCTATGTCTACGTAAATTGGTCGAAATTGTTAGCTCTATGATAAAAGAATTTAGTAGCTTGATGCACTCTCTCAATGTATAATAAAAAAATTGTGCATTTCACTATTTTAGTGGGATTTAGTTTCGAGTTCTTTTTGGCAGCTTAATTTGCCGTTGGTTATAAATGGTCGATACTGTGTTAGGGTATGCTCGTGGAGAAGGATTTTGACATCAGTGCCAGAGCAGGTGGGGCTAGAAAAGCATATGTGACAACTTATACAGTAAATGTTACAAGTAGTGTGGAAATCCGTCTCTATTGGGCTGGAAAAGGAACCTTAAACATCCCATTACAAGGAAATTATGGTCCTCTTATATCAGCTATTTCTGTGGATCCAAGTAAGCTATAACTAATTCCATATGTGTTTGATGAATTTATATGGTGTTCATGATTGGGGGAGTGTGTACTAATTATAACAACTATGGTTGATTGCCAAAATGACTTTTGTTGAAATGAGTTTAGTATAGTTTATATCGTGCAAAATTGCAAATTGCTTTTCTAGACCTATGAACTAATGTTATTTAGTAAAAATAATTACTCTACTATTCCATATCATATTAGGCAAGGTTGTTAACATCGAGATCCTACCTATGATCATATTTGTCTTTGCAAGACCGAATTTGATAAACGATTTAAATTTTCAAACCTTATCGGATAGTACCATGCAATTCATAGCTGCAAATAAACAAACATTTGAGTGAATTGCAAGTTTTGTCTTTTATCATTATATCAAATTTCAGGTGGTATCATTTTTCTTTTAAACTGACGAGTTTTGTTCTTTATAATGTTTACAAATCTTGCACGTTACGTCCTTTGCTCATAACCTAGTTATTTTTTTTTTTTTTTGTTAAATCTAGCTAGTCACGTGTCATGCAGTTTGTGCCAAAGGACACTGCCTGAAATTTGGTATGAACCCATTTTCAACTTGAAGAGTCAAATGTAGAAGTTTAAGGTCATTTGCAAGACCAGATCACCAAGTGATTTTGTATTTTGATCTTATGTACATTACTTTTAATAAATGTGATCCCGGTCATAATTGTACATATATGCAAGTTCTATATGAATACCATGTAAATCTTTTCCAGTGTTCTCCAACTAAAAGCACAGATTTTATATCTTTTATAATGTTACATTTTAGCATATCCATAAGAATCTCTCTATGTAGGATCATATTTATTGTTTGATTTCTCTCCTTAACAATTGTTTTATTCTCTTTCATTTCAATCATTCAGATTTCCCGGTTCCACAATCGGGGGAAAATGGAAACAGTGTCGGGGAAAATGGAAAGAGCGTGTCTGGAGGGATTGTGGCTGGGATTGTGGTTGGAGCAGTTTGTGCCATCATCCTAATTTTAGGACTATTATGGTGGTGTGGTTATTTACGTTGCGGAGATCCTATGGAACTAGGTATTTATGTGGCAAGTGTGTACTTTAAAGGTTGCAAGATGAATGGGTTGGGTAAGTGTGATAACGTACAGGTCAAAACGAGTTTGTGTTAAAACAGCTGGTTCGTCAGGTTCACCGTTAAAACACTTTTTATCATAAATGGTTATTGCGTTAATTATTTACAAAATGCAATAGTAGTTTAAATCTTGGAATGAAACGGTCAAGAGGTTGTATGCATTTATTGAGACTTTTGATGTCTCTTGACCCTCTTACTCGTTTAAACCATTTGACCGTTTGATATAGAATATAACCCCAATCAACCCAGTTATAGGTAATGGGTAGAAATTGTCATGTTTATGTGCATGTACTTATTAAATATGTTCTCAATTATATTTGTGGCATAACAGATCTGCATGGTCTAGAGCTGCATGGTCTAGAGCTTAACACTGGTTCCTTTACTTTGAAGCAAATCAAAATTGCGACAAACAATTTCGATATTGCTAATAAGATTGGAGAAGGTGGTTTTGGCTCAGTATACAAGGTACTCTACAACTTCTTTCACGTTTACAGTATATTGAAAAATGTTTTTTCTGACAATGTTGAAAATTAATATTGTGTGATAATGAAGGGAGTGTTACCAAATGGCACCTTAATAGCAGTGAAACAGCTTTCCTCCAAATCAAAGCAAGGAAATAGAGAGTTCTTGAATGAATTAGGCATGATATCTGCTTTGCAACACCCGCATCTTGTGAAGCTGTATGGATGTTGCATCGAAGGAAACCAATTGTTGCTAGCGTATGAATACTTGGAAAATAACAGTCTAGCATGTGCTTTATTTGGTAAGAGACTGTTTTTCTCTCATTGTTCTTAGACGTATGTAACCACCTAAGTTGAGGTGGGAAATGTATAGACGGGACAATGTTAGGGAACGGGTCAAATTGGGTATCTTTTGTATGGGCTGACTGTGATAAAAATTTAAAAGTAATTTAATATTCTCAATAAATCATTTGAGAATTTATGTCTTTTTTTTTTTTTTGAACGGCAAATTAGGATCACTGACGGACCACTGGAGTATCATCGTGCCACTAGCAGAACCACCCGATCATATCAATCTCCACTAGGCAATAATGCCTATACACCAATTCAGGAGGAAACCCAATAAATCTAGGAAAACCCCCTTTGTGGGAATTGAACCCATGACCTAATGGTCATAAGCCTTATCCCACCACCAAGATACCACTAGGCTATAATGCCATGGGTAGAATTTATGTCTTAAAAGTAGATTAAGATCCTCTTATGTTGAACCCGACATGAGAGGTCATGTTGTTAGACATGAAAGGATCCCAATCCATTAAAAGTACACGTTCAGTCTATCAGACCAGTCGGCCTTTTAGATCCGTTCCGTTTTAAGCTAACCAATTTGATATGTTAGAGATAAAACATAACTCGATTTAACATGTTCATAAGGAAATGGGTTTAATTTTAATGGCACAACAAAACTTGAGTTAACATTCGCTTGTTATTTTGCTGAATTATTGTGGACCTTGTGGATTAAAGGGCCTGAAGAATTGCAGTTGGAACTTGATTGGCCTACAAGATACAAAATTTGTATGCAAATAGCAAGAGGGTTAGCTTTTCTACATGAAGAATCAAGATTGAAGATTGTTCACAGAGATATCAAAGCCACTAATGTGCTCCTTGATAAGAATTTCAATGCTAAAATTTCTGATTTCGGTTTGGCTAAGCTTAATGAAGAGGACAGCACCCATATAAGCACCCGTATTGCTGGAACATAGGGAGTCATCTACGCCATTTTCTCTATATTTTAATGTGATTATCAAACTTCAAGAATCTCTCTTTTCTTCACAATTTTCAGTGGATATATGGCTCCTGAATACGCAATGCGTGGTTACCTAACAGATAAAGCAGATGTCTATAGCTATGGAATTGTCCTATTAGAGATCGTAAGTGGGACGGCTAACATTGCCGACAGGGCAAGGGAAAATCAGTTCGTTCTTCTTGATCGGGTAACTAACATGAACCTAGAGGTGGCAAAATGCTTAATCTTTTAACTAAGGTTCAAACCATTGGGCTCGTAACCTTTTTGTTCATTTTTTCAATTGTATAAATAATTAGCATATTAAATAAACTAATGATTTTTTTTTTTTTTTTTGGGGGGGGGGGGGGGGGGAGGGAATAGTTCTTTTTTTTTTTTTTTTTTTTTTTCTGTTCAGTGTTTTTAAAGTTTTCTATTACAAATCAAATACATCCATGTCAAGGCTTATGGGTCGAAATTGCCAGACCTACATGATCCTTTTCAAATTTACAAAAGTGCATTTATACCTCATACTCATTATCCCCCTTGTTTCTTTATTTAGGCCCTTGCTTTGAAAGCCACAGGTAATTTAACTGATCTGGTTGATCCAAAGCTGGGTTCAGAATATGACATCTCGGAGGTGATAGTTGTTATCAATTTGGCTCTAGCATGCACCGCGATCTCTCCAACCGATAGACCAACAATGTCATCAGTGGTTAGCATGCTAGAAGGACGAATAGTTTCTGAAGCGTTTATTGCTGAACAAAGCGTCTCAATGACTAAAATGGATCGTGACAAAATGATGAAGCTACTTGAGATAAAGAATGAGAACCAAATGGAGGAAATGTCATTCGCATACGCTGATTCTTCAACATCTGCTGTCGATCTCTACCCAGTCAATGGTTTCAGTGACTATCTGCAGAAGAGAGACAGTGATGCAAAGAAGCTTTTATCTTAAACATAGTATATTCTTAAATAGTCGAATACCTTGGTTATACGGATATATAATACTTGTATGTTTAACTATGATATTTATTTATTTCGGTTTATATGGTGTGTTATATTTTTAGTAATGATGCATTAAAATTTTGGAATCATAGCACAAATAAAATATGACTCGTATTTACACTTTTACACCCTTTGTTACATGGTACAAACTAGCAAAATTTTCCCGTGCTTCGCTTTGAAAATTGAGTCGGTATCGATTTGTTTCGATATAATATTGCCACTTGATATAGCAACCAGAAAAGAAAATCAAATTTATTTCTCAAATATATATAATGAAAATTCTAAAATGATCTTTTTTAACAGCAAATGTTATTCCTTTCACAACGATAATTCTAATTATTCCTTTTGCTCATGTTAAACCTGATACCTCTCTTTTAAAATAAACATGTTAAAAGTTTATATTGTTTTGAGTAAAGATATACAACTCATCATTTTTATTTTATTGCATAGTTTATATTAAGCGAGCTACTTAAACATAGCATAATTAATCTTTAATTGGATACATATATAAACACTAGATTTATATTGAAGAGTTAAATTTCATTTTAGTTCATTTGGTTTGGGCTATTTTGCCATTTCAGTTCGAAAATTTGAAACGTTGCCATTTTAGTCCAAATAGTTTTAAACGTTGCCATTTTAGTCCACGGGGTTAACTCCATCCCTTTATTCTGTTAGCTAAAATGGCATTTCAGTCATTTTATATGTAATTCTGTTAACTAGAAGGGCAATTCGACCATATAAACAGATCGAATTACCCTTCTAGCTAACATAAAAATGGAAAGAGTTAACCCAGTGGACTAAAATGACAACGCTTGAAAATATTTAGACTAAACTGGTAAAATGACTCAAACCACATAGACTAAAATGAGATTGAACTCTATATTTAATAAAAGCTAATTTGTAGGTGATTTGAATGTTTTAAGAATTAACCTACATAATTCCAATCCAACAAACCTTAGGTAGCGTTTGGTATGCAGGAATGAAAGGTGGAATGGAATAGACTATTATGAGGGAATGAAGAAAAGAGTGTTTGGTTGGTCGATAGAATGAAATCGCCCATTCCAAAATGCATTCCATTCCTTCAAAATTATTCCATCTGTCCCCCCTGTTTTTTTTTCCATTCCATTCCTTCTTCACCCTTCATTAACAACACCACAACCTACCACCGTTGCTACCACCCACCACCACCATCATTCGCCGTCGTCACCCACCTCCGTCGCCACCGGCCACAGCCGCTGCCGCCACCACCTGCCGCCGCCACCCACCTCCATCGCCGCAACCCACCGTCGCCGCAGGCACCTCCGATCACCGCCACCGCCTACCTTCGATCATCGCTGCCACCACTGCCACCATCGTTGCTGCCACCATCGATCATCGCCGCTGTCGCCACCCACCTCCGCTACCGCTATAAACCGCCACCACCCACCACCGCCACCACCTCCGATCACCGCCGCCACCACCGCTGAAACCCACCTCTGCCGTAACCCACCACCATCACTGTTGTCACCACCTGTCGTCGTCTCCACCCACCACCGCCGCGGCTACAACTATGTCACAACCCCCGACCCCTGCCTCGGGAGGCGGGCAGTCGCGGCCAACTCAGAGATGGTGGTATCAGTGTTTATCATTATTTGACAGGGGAATTTACATCAGGATCGTAGTTAGTAAATATTTTATCAGAGTAAAACACCACATTTTTATAAAAATAAACATATTGGGATAAAACCCAAGTTTTCATTACAAACATGTTTATAGGGATAAACCCTAATTTATTGAATAAAACATCTTCTTTATTTAGGTAACTTTTATAGCCACTTTTCCAAGCCTCCAGTGCTGTCCAGCTGGCTTCTATTTGGCTTTCAAATTTTGCTACCTGAAGCGCGTTTAAAAATATTTTGTCAGTGACAAATACTGGTGAGTGAATCCTAATTTAATCAAGATGGTTTTATCAGTTTACAGTATTGAGGGCGATCTCATAATTACATTTGTTTATTCTTCTACTTTAATTACCACCCACAGTACTGTCAACCCGACTTGTGGTCATGTTACTACTCACAGTGTAGTAACAAATTTTGTATACAAAATCCCAACATACCGACGATAATGGTAGAATTTACAAATACTCAATCACTGTTAATCATAATGTAAAACATTTGAGGTTTTGTAAAAACAGTTTGCAAAAAGGTTTACACAAAAAGGAGATTACTCACATTGCTATTTTAGACTTTTCCTTGTGGTTTCCTGGTTATAATCTAATAATTTAAACAATGCACACGCGTTAGTATAATAACCCAATATTTACATTAGTATTACCCTCCCCGAGACAGAACTCCTACGTCGGGCAGAACCTCGACAGCCGTTACGGAGCACTAGATCAATCGGGAATCGTCTCTAATATGTAACAGGGGGTTAAAATACTTACAACGAGGTAGAACTTTGCTATTTTAGTGGGTATAATGCCCGGTATAATTTCTAATATTAGGAAATTAGAGAGAGAGTTTCGATTTTTGAACGGAATTCAACTGATGCCGATGGCATCTATTTATAGTCCTGATCGACTAGCGGGTCGTGGCCCGCGACGCAGTCACAAGGGGCCTTCGCGCCCCGCGACATAGGGTACGTAGGGCTTAGCTTGGCCCGGTCACCACTATAGGCTCGACACGCGTATGACACGTGGCACCCCAGGGTGCGGCCTGATCTCTCGGCTGTCGCGCCCCGCGAATGAGACCTAAAGGGTCTTCGCGGCCCGCGAGCGCCCAAATTTTCTGGTTTTTATTTTATTTTTGGAAAATTAAAGTATTTAGGGAAATTTTACGTATACGGGGTGCAATTTAAGATGTATAGGGATGTTCTAAATATTTTAGGGGTGTCGGAAATAATTTAGGAAGGTTGTTACATCCTCCCCACCTTGTTTTAGAACTCGTCCTCGAGTTCTACTAGAACATGTGTAGATATTTCTTTTGCATTTCTGATTCAAGCTCCCAAGTGTATTCTGGTCCTCTCTTGGAATCCCATTTTACTTTGACTAGAACTAATCTCTTGTGTTTGAGATTCTTGACTTTCCTGTCTTCAATCTGTAGTGGCTTTTCTACAAATTTTAGCTTTTCATTTACTTCTGTGTCCTTAAGAGGTACCATTAATGATTCATCGGCTAGACACTTTTTGAGATTACATACATGAAATACATCATGTATTCCTGCCATTTCTTCTGGCAGTTGTAGCTGATAGGCTACTGGTCCTATTCTTCTAATAATCTCAAAGGGTCCAACATACATGGGACTTAGCTTTCCCCTCTTGATGAATCTTAGCACTCCTTTCTAAGGAGAAACTTTTAATAACACCTTGTCTCCTACTTGGAACTCCAATGGCTTTCTCCTGTTATCAGCATAACTCTTTTGTCGATCGCGTGCTGCTTTTAGTCTTTCCTTAACTTGTATAATCTTGACCGTTGTTTCTTGCACTATCTCGGGCCCAGTTAGTTGCTTTTCTCCAATTTGTGCTCAACAGACTGGGATTCGGCACTTTCATCCATAAAGTGCTTCGAATGGTGCAACATTGATACTGGTATGATAGCTGTTATTGTAAGAAAATTCTATTAATGGTAAATGATCGTCCCAATTTCCTCCGAAAGCAATTACACAAGCTCTAAGCATATCTTCTATCGTCTGAATTGTCCTTTGGCTTTGTCCATCCGTTTGAGGATGATAAGCGGTGCTTAGATTTAACTTGGTTCCCATTGCTTTTTGGAAACTTGTCCAAAAATGAGAAGAAAAACGGCTAATCTCTATCAAAAACAATTGATAAAGGAATACCATGTAATGAAACTATTTCATTTACATACAATTTGGCTAATTGTTCCATACTGAGAGTTTCCTTCATTGGTAAGAAATGAGTAGATTTAGTTAACCTATCTACAATCACCCAGATTGTATCATTACCTTTTCGTGTTTTGGGTAATTTGGTAACAAAGTCCATTGTTATCAACTCCCACTTCCATACAGGCATTTCCAATGGCTGCAACAAACCTGAGGGTTTCTAATGTTCAGCTTTAACCTGTGAACAGGTTAAACACTTGGCAACATAAGCTGCTATATCCTTTTTCATTCCTATACACCAAAAATTCTTTCTTAAATCTTGATACATTTTATCACTTCCAGGATGTATCGTATACTTAGATTTATGGGCTTCTTCTAATATTTGGTGGCGTAGGTTTCCTAGTTTGGGTATCCACATTCTTTTCTTATGGAATCTCCAAATTCCATCTATTCCTTGTTTTAATTCCTTAATCATACCTTTTAATTTTTCAGTATTATCCTTGATTACTAATTCCTGTATTTTTCTAATTTGTTCGTTTAAATCTATCTGCAGATTTAATTTAAGAGAACGTACTCTTTTTGGCTTTTCGTGATACTTTCGGCTTAAAGCATCGGCTACTTTGTTAGCCTTTCCTGTATGATACTGGATATTGCAATCATAATCACTAAGAAATTCCATCCAGCGTCTTTGTCTCATATTCAACTCTTTTTGCCCAAAAAATATACTTTAAACTCTTATGATCAGTGAAGACAACAAATTTATTTCCATATAAATAGTGTCTCCAAATCTTAAGGGCAAAAATTATGGCTCCTAATTCTAAATCATGAGTTGAGTAGTTTTCTTCATGATTCTTAAGTTGTCTAGAAGCATATGTTATAACCTTTTGGCGTTGCATCAACACACATCCATAACCTAACTTAGAAGCGTCACAGCAGACTTCAAAGTCTTCAGTTCCTTCTGGTAACCCTAGTATGGGTGCGTTGGTTAATCTTTGCTTAAAAATTCTAGAGGCTTCTTCCTGTTTTGGTCCCCATTCAAACTTAATAGACTTACAGCTTAATTTCGTTAAGGTAATAACTATTCTAGAAAAATCTCAGATAAACCTTCTATAATAACCGGCTAGTCCTAGAAAACTTCTAACCTCCGTTGGTGACTCAGGGACTTTCCATCTAGTAATTGCCTCAATCTTTGTGGAATTCACATGAATCCCTTCATGATTAACTATATGTCCAAGAAATTGCACTACTTCTAACCAAAATTCGCATTTCAAAAATTTAGCGTAAAGCTTTACTTTTCTCAGCAAATTTAAAAGTGTATGCAGATGCGCTGCTGTAACATTTCTAAAATTAATAAAAATCAAAATAAACTATATAGAAACTCATATTATTAAACGAATAGATTACGGGTAAGTTGACTGTTAGAAATATAAAGTACCTAGACGGGCCTAGGAACCGTTTAATAATTAATTTATAAAAATACATTATATTTGAACTTACTCCGTTTTTAATAAAACTTGGTTCAAAATGTAGATAAATATATTCTCGTTCTAATGGCATATTCATTATTTTATAAAACGTCATATTTTAGAAATTATGAGCACCAAATGAGTGAAGTAGTTGAATTAATTATAATATTAAAATCAAATAAACTATAACATTCACATTTCGAAAATGTGTACGTGAGTTTCAAAATAAACAATAAAATAACTAAAATTTATATTTAGTGCTAGTATACATGTTGTACGGCCAAGAATCTTGGAAACATTAAATTGCTGTTTACGTGGGAGGGGTGTAGGTGGACATGCATTAAATTGTTATAATTTACGTGGGGGATGTTGGTAAAGAAACTTTGCATGTACTCCACAAATTTTAGTATAAATAGGAGTTGTGAGCTCTCACAAATCCTCACACCTTTCTCTCTCGCCAACTCTCATTTTCTCTAAAAATTCTATGTTGTTATTTTTAATTATAATAGTAATAAAGCCCTGCCCCGTTTTAAAGTGTTTTAACCCCTGATCACTCATACCCTGTCCGATTGACGTAGGGCCCGTAACGAATGTCAAGGCTCTGCCCGACTAAGTTCGTTGGGGTTCTGTCTCGTGACGTAGGGATAAAGTTGAATTGGGTTACTATACTTAACACGAGTACTTTACATATGTTATTAAATAACATAACCACCCTCCTAAAACACCCCTGACACCCCTACACTTCCTAAAATATACCCTGTATGCGATAAACGAGCCCGTATACCTTTAAAAATCAAATAAAACAAATTCTGGTGGGCTCTCGCGGGCCGCGACCATGTTGGTTGTGAGCTTCGCGGGGCGCGACAGATGGCCACCAGGCCGGTCCACGTTATGCCACGTGTCTGGCTGCGTGTCAAAGCTAGTCCTTGAGTCAGCAAAGCTAGGGCTTACTCTATAAGCCCTCGCGGGCCGCGAAGCCTTGTGCTTATGCTCTCGCGGGGCGCGAGCCGCCCCAGATCAGACCCTATAAACAGGGAGTTCGAGCTTCACTTTCAAATCGTTCACGAATCGACTTTCTCTTTCAAAATTCTATATAATAGAAATTCTGCTCGGGTGTTATACCCACTAAAATAGCGAAGCTCTGCCTCGATGTAAGTATTATAACTGCCGGTTATGTATTAGGTACGCTGCCCGATTGATCTAGTGCTCCGTAACGACTGTCGAGTTTCTGCCCGACGTAGTCGTTGGAGTTCTGTCTCGGGGAGAGTATACCTAATGTAAATTGGGTTATTATACTAATGCGTGTGCATTGTTTATTTAACTAGATTATAACCAGGAAGCCACAAAGGAAATACCTAAAGTAGCATTGTGAGTAATCCTTCTTTTTGTGTAAACCTTTTTGTGAGTAATCTCCTTTTTGTAAACTGTTTTTACAAAATCTTAAATAATTTACAATGAGATTAGCAGTGATTGAGTCTTTGTAATTTTCTTCAATTACTGCCGGTATGTTGGGGTTTTGTATACAATAAAATAGGGTTTATCCCTATAAACATGTTGTAATAGAAACTTGGGTTTTACCCATGTGTTTATTAATATAAAATATGGTGGTTTTACTCTTATAAAATATTTCCTAACTACGGTTCTGATAAAATTTCCGCTGCCAAAATGATTAAACATACGTATACCACCGAAACTGGTCCGCGTTCGCCAGTTCCCGGGAGATAGGGATCGGGGGTTGCGACAGAAGGTGGTATCAGAGCCACTGGTTTAAGTTATTCAGGTGTTCTTTTAATACCTAAAACTTAAACATTATGTTAGGAAATTAATATAATAATTTATGTGTTATCCTGTGTAGATTAATCTAAATATTTATATTATGATTTTTATGCTTTGAGCTCACAGTATGAGTGATCAATATAATTAAATGTACCCTTAGGCTACCTAGGCAAATGTATTATATTACACTCTTATACAATTAGTAACTTAGGGTACCACCTTGAGTTATATCCCTTCATAAATAAATAAATAAATAAATGTACCAGTTACAAGAGATAGTTACGAAATTGAGATACATTAATTATATAATAATAGTTTACAACAATAAAAAACATATATATATTCTTACGTATGGAAATATGATGTATAAAGTTATGAGCGTGATGCCATATATATATATATATATATATATGCCATATTTATATGTATAGCTCTGGTTATATGTGTATATTTATATTTATATTTATATCCACAACTAAACATATATGTTTGGTGCTATTAAGTTAGCCGATTAAATTAAGATAGACAAATTATCAATACATTAAGTATATAAGATTGAAGTATTATATATGTAAGTGGAAGTTAGCTACCATTAAGGTGAAACAGTATATAAACTACATATATACATTAATTTAGGGAATATATACAAGTATATTTATCATAATATATATGAAGTGCAAAATAAGAGGGTTTGACCGATTGGAAGGTTCGGTGACCTCTGTAGCCTCCTGTAGTTCCGCCGATGCATACAGTTATATTATGTTTGACACTATATATAACGATGATATATTAATAATGTTATGTTTTATTAATATTAAATTTTATGATATATTATGTATCAAATAATCACTAACATGAAAAGTTCGTAACAAATAAACAAAGTGACACCCACCCAAAATTTCTATATAGAAAACGTGTTATCATGAGAAATTAGTCGTCATCAATCTCCTAATAAAATTCAAAATTTTATTTATATTTGATATAATTATGTATTCTTATAGCCAATCAAAGTTTTGATTTTTCTTCTCGTTGCAAAAGTTGACAGTATTATTATAATTAATAAATATAGCTATCATTTAAAGATTTTGTAAGAAAGGTTATAGATAGGCGGTGTGCCACAAGGTGTCTATGAAATGATATTATGAAAAATTTGCTATAAAGAATATGTTGAGTTAAATTGTTAAAAGGTGTCAAAATTTATATAAAACTAGTAAAGATACTACGTATATCGTGACATAAATTTTGTCGGTATCATTCTATTTATTTAAGGTACCTTACCCACAATTTTAATTACAAGTTTAATATTTTATCTACAACTAGTTTATTTAATAAAATGGTTCTGTGTTATCAGTATCGGTTATATATAAATTTATTTATATTATATAAACTAATTAATGTAAATAAAGGGTCGTTATGAAATAAATGTTTTAACCTATTGACTAAGTTCATATGTTACAGATTTATGTATAACAAGATATTTGGTACATTTATTATTATTATATTTAGTTGAAATATAAACCCTAGTACTATATTGACGATTATAATATAACTTATAATAGTCAATATTAATTATATCTTATACCTCATCTAAATATGTGTTATATTGTTTAATTAAATTGTTGGTCTTATATAATGATGTAGTAACCAAAAATATTATAATAAGTAAAGAAGACTCGGTTGCTCTACTATGATTGAAAAACACGGAAGCTGTTCTTAAAATCAGCAAAGGTCTGTTTTAAGTATTTTAATCTAAAACACTTTACCTTTACCTTAGAATTTAAAATTTTAAAATATATTGAATCCAATAAATTCTCGTAGTGATAATTTAGATTATAATCTTTTAAAATATTACTCTGACTAGTTTTGTAAAAAAAAAATCAAATTATAGTATTAATATTATAATATCTTTAAATAAATTACTGTTATTATTATTTGAGATATATATGCATATACCTGTATTTACTTAATTACTCAATATATTTAGAATCAACTTTTGAAATATCAAATCTTGTATTACTTACTATAATACTTCTTTGAATAAATAATATAATATACAATAAATTGAGAGTTAAGTTTTAATATTTTAAACCCATATGGTTCAACCCACTAGTTAAAAATGAATTTATTCCCATGAGTCCAAAAAGTTTATATTTTGATTAATTTATTTCTTTAAACTTTATTTATCCATCCTTAAATTCCAAAATATTAGGTTCAATAAATTTAACATAAATTTATTTCAATATACTATTTTTTTAAAGGTAAAAAAAGTTGTGGAAATAAGCTTGACGATGAGTACCATCGGATATATAATTTAAAGATATTACAGAATCATTTAGTATTATATATGTGTGTGTGTGTGTATATATATATATATATATTACATAAGTTTAAATATTAAACTAAAGATTTGAAAAATTTTGTTTTGTTTTTAAATAATAAATATACACATGTATATACATAATATAATCTCTTGACGGTATACACAATATAATAACCAAATACCTTCTGAAGATAAACGTAAGAGAAAATAGTGCTAGTGATTCTTATAAAAACATAAAGTCATATAGAAAAAAATCATGAAACGCGTTATGTTTTAAAAATACCATATGTCTCAATAAAATATTCCTTACAACGGAATCTAAGGTTATATATACATAAATAGAGTTAGCTATAAGCAGTGTTGTAAAAGTCGCTAGGCGGTCCCTAGTCGGCCGACTGGGGAGTTGGGAGTAATCGGAGTACTCGGAGAGTACTCGGGGAGTACGCGGACATGGTAAATATAAAGAAAATTAATTGTTATATATTATTTATGTGTTAAAATAAGCATAATTCATGTCAACTGGGTATAATTTAAAATGAAACATGTTTAAAGTTCAAATATTCTGAATACAAGTCCGACTAGTCTGAGTACAAGGCCGAGTAGTCCTAGTACAAGGCCGAGTAGTCCGAGTACAAGGCCAAGTAGGCTGATTTTGACCGAGTTTGACCGATTAAAAGTCAACAAACCACGTTGACCGCCTAGACCGACTAGGCCGACTAGGCTCCGACTAGGCCGACTAGGCGCCGACTAGGACCGAGTACTCCCGAGGCCGACTAGTTGAGACCGCCTAGGAGGAAGTCGCCAAGGTGGAGGTCCGAGGACCGAGTACTCGCCGAGTACTCGGCCGAGGAATCCGACTTTTGCAACACTGGCTATAAGTATACTCATCGAACCTAGCCATAGTGTCAATGGAGACAATTATATTTTTGTCAAAACTCCATTTTTCAAACAAAAGAAAGTTACAACCATAATAATATCTATGCATAAATAAAAGAGTTAGGATTTTGATATTTACTGGTAAACACCCAGGAGAGTATTTAGACTTGAACCTAAGGAAAATGCCTTAGTATAAGCTTCGAGATAAGTTAATTACTTGTGTAGATAAAGGGTGATGGATGTTGGTACGACGTGAGGATGATGACTAGAACAGTGCAAGTATGATAAATAAGTAATAACACCTAGCCACTGTTTTTTCTTGTTTATTGATACTACTCGGTTCTAGAATATGATCCATCATGAGAATACTAATTTCCTTGTTTCTTGATATAAGCCATAATGAATGATGCACTTTTAAAATCATGATTTAAGAGAAATTCCATTTAAGGGAAATACAATGATAATTACCTCTCCGGCAAGACTGGGTATGGTGTGGTAGACTCTCCAGCTTGTCCTGGTAAGATGGGGATACCTCTCCGGCGAGACCGGGTAAGATGGGGTATATGTTATGTTATGAAATTCCCTAAATAGTACCATGGTCTGATGTCTGACTTGTTTTTGGAAATATGAATCTGTTAAATACATTGACCTTATGAATGGTGTGTATATTACAGTATGTGAAATATATGACTATATATATATATGTATATCTATAAGGAAATCCAAAGACCATAATAATTGACAATTAGGGATAAATCACGAACAAGTGTGTCAATGATAATTTTAGATTTATTTATTATGAATCTCTCACATACGTCTATAATTCCGATATCAAACACTATTTCGTTTGATTATCCGTCTCGTAACTCGTGTGACAAGATGAACGACGGGAACCCTATAAGTTGGAACGCCATCGGAAGTATAAGAATTTCCCTTGCGATTATTGACGCATTTTGGAGACCTGCTAAGACACAAAAAATAAGAGTAATTTTTACCTTCATTAAGAGATCTTGAGAAAATAAGAATCTCAAAACATAGAGAATAGTTATGGTCAAAGTTCAAAGCAAAGACGAGAATAAACTAGGATCATAACAAACTAAAAGTATTCATCCATATTTCAGCAAATCTCGAGGACGAGATTTAAAACAAGGTGCGGAAGATGTAACATTTCTAAAATTAATACAAATCAAAATAAACTTTATAGAAACTCATATTATTAAACGAATAGATTACGGGTAAATTGACTGTTAGAAATATAAAATACCTAGACGGGCCTAGGAACCGTTTAATAATTAATTTATAAAAATACATTATATTTGAACTTACTCCGTGTTTAGTAAAACTTGGTTCAAAATGTAGATAAAAATATTATCGTTCTAATGGCATATTCATTATTTTATAAAACGTCATATTTTAGAAATTATGAGCACCAAATGAGTAAAGTAGTTGAATTAATTATAATATTAAAATCAAATAAACTATAACATTCACATTTTGAAAATATGTGCGTGAGTTTCAAAATAAACAATAAAATAACTAAAATTTATATTTAGTGCTAGTATACATGTTGTACGGCCAAGAATATTGGGAACATTAAATTGTTGTTTGCGTGGGAGAGGTGTAGGTGGACATGCATTAAATTGTTATTGTTTACGTGGGGGATGTAGGTAAAGAAACTTTGCATGTACTCCACAAATTTTAGTATAAATAGGAGTTGTGAGCTCTCACAAATCCTCACACCTTTTTCTCTCGCCAACTCTCATTTTCTCTAAAAATTCTATGTTGTTACTTTTAATTATAATAATAATAAAGCCCTACCCCGTTTTAAAGTGTTTTAACCCCTGATCACTGATACCCTATCCGATTGACGTAGGGCCCCGTAAAGAATGTCAAGGCTCTGCCCGACTAAGTTCGCTGGGGTTCTGTCTCGTGACGTAGGGATAAAGTTGAATTGGGTTACTATACTTAACACGAGTACTTTACATATGTTATTAAATAATATAACCACCCTCCTAAAACACCCCTGACACCCCTACACTTCCTAAAATATACCCCGTATGCGATAAACGAGCCCGTATACCTTTATTTCATTAAAAATCAAATAAAACAAATTCTGGTGGACGCTCGCGGGCCGCGACCATGTTGGTTTTGAGCTTCGCGGGGCATGACAGATGGCCACCAGGCCGGACCACGTTATGCCATGTGTCGGGCTGCGTGTCAAATCTAGTCCTTGAGTCAGCAAAGCTAGGGCCTACTCTATAAGCCCTCGCGGGCTGCGAAGCCTTGTGCTTAAGCTCTCGCGGGGCGTGAGCCGCCCCTGATCAGACCCTATAAATAGGGAGTTCGAGCTTCTTTGTCAAATCGTTCACGAATTGACTTTCTCTCTCAAAATTCTATATAATAGAAATTCTGCTTGGGTGTTATACCCACTAAAATAGCGAAGCTCTGCCTCGATGTAAGTATTATAAACCCCAGTTACGTATTAGGTACGCTGCCCGATTGATCTAGTGCTCCATAACGACTGTCGAGTTTCTGCCCAACGTAGTCGTTGGAGTTCTGTCTCGGGGAGAGTATATCTAATGTAAAATGGGTTATTATACTAACGCGTGTGCATTGTTTATTTAACTAGATTATAACCAGGAAGCCACAAAGGAAATACCTAAAGTAGCATTGTGAGTAATCCTTCTTTTTGTGTAAACCTTTTTGTGAGTAATCTCATTTTTGTAAACTGTTTTTACAAAACCTTAAATAATTTACAATGAGATTAGCAGTGATTGAGTCTTTGTAGTTCTTCAATTACTGCCGGTACTGTGACACCTGTGCCTCTGCGACCATCAAACAAATACCAAATCAATGAAATTTTGTATTTCATAATTGGGATTTGTATAAATATGTGTATCATGTGCACATATCAATTCTTGTTCGATTTCGAGCTTTAAATTGTTTTCTGAAAAGGTTATACGCGAACTGATGGGTAAATATAACCAGTTTAATGCAAAAAACACTCCGGAACAGTGACATAGGCTTAACATACCTTAAATAACCTTTACATAACTTAGAAATAAGTTTTGAAGGGTTTGGTATGCCGAAATCAAGTTTATTCGATCACAAGGACTAATTTCGACATACTGCGAAAGTATGCCGATTCGTACTGTGACGAACATTCCAGAACTTGATCATTAGTTAAATATGCCCTAAATATCCTTTACATAGCTTAGAAATATGCTTTGAGGTGTTTGGTGCGCAAAAATAAACTTTCTAGATCAATAGGGACTAAAAGCGTCAAAAAGTGCATAAGTTTACGTTTTCGCGCATATCTTACGTTCTGAATACATCCGGACATCCAAAAAACTATGTAATCATTAAAATATTTTATTTTAGTGATTGGCATGATAAATTTCTATTCGTCACGCAATTTGGATCGTTTTTCGCGTCCGTTCGTGTTTCGTCGTAATTAACCGAACAATGCAACCGTACGACCAAACGAACCGACATCCGAGTTATTTTTGAGCATATTTTAAGTTCCCTATACTTTAACTTCATTTTAGAGCCTTAAAATGGGGTTAACATGGCTTAAACGTGCAAAAAATGCATCGAAATGCAAGTCTTACAAGTTTAGGGGCTAAAACTGGCATTTCTGGAAACACCCCTTAGACGGGCCGCGTAAGACAAGGACCTCCCCTTACGTGGGACACGTAAACCCCCCCTAGATTAGCAGAATGTTGTTAACAACTTGTTCCAGCTGTTCCCTAGGTTTGCAAATGGTTTTAAGCATTCTAGGGGCTTGTTTTGGGTGCCCATGGTATTCCAAATCAGTGGGTGCACTTGTACGGTCCAGATCGAAGCACAGTTTACGAGGAACGATTCTAACGGTTGTGGATTTCCTATATAAACCCACCCCCACTTCCATTTTCACTCACCATGATCTGAATATTCTCTAAGTTGAAGCTCAAATGCTTCATACCTGAGAATTTATAGATCATATCTCCATAGCTTGGACCCGTTGTAAGCTTCTTTCGTTCCTTTATGCGTTTTTAAGCACGAAAGTCAAACAGTGTTTGACTTTCTGCTTTGACCAGTCTTTGGTCAACATGAAGTTCGTTTGAACTTCGCAACGTGAGCGTAATCACGATGGTTATAGTCCCTAGTGACAATACCTACTGATTACCACGTTGATTAGGTGTAGTGACGAGTCATAGTTTCGGTCAAATACGCGTTTATGCGTATTTTGCAACCAAACTATTTTTGGGTATCAAGACCCTTTGTCTTGATATCAAACTTGTTTTCAAACTTAGTTAAACATGTTTCAACATGTTTAACTCGTCACTTTTAGTTTAGTGTCTATATAGGGTCATAAGATAAGCGGTCTAAACAACCGCTTAGACTTTCGAACCCGACCCATTTGGTCGATCATTAGGATCCGACCAAGCATGTTTAGTGACCATAGATGTATAGGGAATAACCTTCCAAGGTTATACCTTATGGTCACTTAGTCTAATTAGTTGTATGATAGGTTGTTTATATGCCTTAGGTAAAATGACCAAAATGCCCTTTTCATGCATAATTGGTATTAAGCATATGTAACTTAAAATTTTGTCACTTAACTGATTATGCAACATATTTAAACACGTTTAGGCATATAATACTTGTCATAGGACAAGTTAGGCATTCTGAACGCGTTTTACGCGAACGACGCGTTAAAGTGGCGTATGCAACCTTAACTAGTCGTAATGGGTCGTAAGCACTTAGGATAGGTTCCGTTTTAGTATGTAGACTTTGTTAAACCATATCATATGAGTTCCAACACTCATTTGGTTTACGAAACCTCATCCTATCCGATCTCCCAATTTAGGTCCGGTTTATTAACATAGTTACCTATTTTAGGTGCCGTTTGATTTTCGTGATCCCTCTAGCTTTGCTTGGTTGTTAGTCAAGACTTCTAAGCATCCTCAAGTGAGTACATAGTCCCCTCTTTTACCGTTTTAAACTGTTTTGGGGTGAAACACATGTGTCTACTTGTTACTTTCGTGCTTCTCATGTTTTTAATTCATATACTTGATATGTTCATTAGTACATAGATAGTACATGATTTCATTATGTTTTGCTATGTATATTCACTTAGCATGCTAGCACATTAATTTTCATATATTACATTTTGTTGCATATGCTCATCCAGCATATGGACACATTGTTTTACATTTTGAACTATTTGAACCGTTGGAACTGTTTGGTCTATGTGAACCATTTGGAACTGTTGATTTATGTGAACCGTTTGGAACTGATTGATTATGTGAACCGTTAGGAACTGATTGACAATGTGAACCGTTTGGAACTGTTTGATTCATCTAAACTGTTTGGAACTGTTTGAACCGTTGGGTTAGGGAAGTGATTAGGTAACGGGGCGGGTGTAATGTGTTAAAAGCATGGTGGATACGTCGCTGGTACTTCCTATATATAAGTGTTTTTAACACATTATATATCGTTGCGTTACCTAGATCACTTGGGCAAAGGTTATCAAAACGAAGTTATATTTCAAGGTTTTTCTAACAATATAAACCATTTAAGTTTTATTACAAAAACAATTTACGATTTGGGTTTACAAAAACAAATGTTTTGAGTTAAGATTCATGGCATCGAGGTTTTGTAAAACTAATCTGGTTTGACTTGGTTATTTTCAATTTACATTACAAACATTTTACAAAACTTGGTTTTATAATTATTAATTAACAAAGGAGTTCAAGTTATATTTTCAAAACATAAACGAGCCATGAATCTGACACTCACATAAAACCTATGTACTCGCCGGCATTTTTATGCTGACGTATTTTCACATGTGTTTTAGGTACCATAGTTGATGATGATTGATGATGATATTGATGCATGTTCACATAGGGATGGACGAGGCCTTAGTGACTTAATAACAATGAAAGTCTATTTGATCATGTTTTGTTTCCAATTTCAATGCAATGTAATACATTTAATTCAATAAAAACAGAATTTCAATCCATGTGTTACGAAACAATGATTCTGTTACGACACTCCCCGATGTTTCCGCCGCGGTTTGTTATTTTAACGCGGTCGGGGTGTGACAAAAAGGTTGGTATCAGAGCCCATGGTTATAGGGAATTAGGTTATTAGTAATGCTTTGGCCTAGTCTATAACCTTCCTAGGACCCTGACGCGAGTTTACTTGAGTTTAGTCATAAAACAATACCGTCGCCTATCTTTAGGTGACAACCACAACAAGAACACAAATTTCGAATCCGCTTTGAAAACTAATCATCTGTTCTAGGATGATTTGTTATAAGGTTTTGAACCCTCTAAGTTTACAAAAGGATTTTGAAGATAATCACCCACCCTTTTGGATGATTTTTTTTTGGCTTAGTGCCTTATGAGTTTTCAAAATCTCGTCAAAGTTTGGGCCTTGTAGTGTGAACACGTGCAATCTGGAAGAGTGGATGCCTGTATCCTGAGTTTTCTGTCTAAGGCTAGAGTGTTCGTACAAATCCACATAATCGGACCAGTCACTCTTACCTGGGAACTCTTGGGGTGAGTATCCACTTATAGGCTAAAGCAGGTCTTCGCGATACATTACGAGGACCTATTTATTTTGATTCAGCCTTTTGTGTGTCGTTTGTTTGCTTCGTGGTTCGAACAAATGACCATCACCCATACTTTCTGGTCGGTAATTGTAACATCCTATTTTTACCCAATGCCATTTCATTTGTTTTCTCTCTTGTTTCCCTTTTTAGAGTGGCTCCACGACGAGACAATCAGGTACCTAATGAAAAACTGGCAGCTATTATTACGCAGCAAATGGCTTCTGCAATCCCCAACATCATTGCTCATTGTAACCAAGCCCTCAATAACAACAATAATGCTTCCTGTAACTTCAAGACATTCAACTCTGCCAAGCCGTCAAAATTTGATGGGTCTCAAGGAGCGACTGCACTTCTGCAATGGTTCGAGAGTTTAGAGAGCACCTTCAGACATGTTCAGTGTCCAAACCAAAGAAAGGTAGAGTTCGCATCTAGTGTTTTTGAGAAACGAGCTTTAACATGGTGGAATGGTGTGATGAGAGATAGGGGTGCCGAGGTAGCACTGGCTCAAACCTGGGAAGAGCTTCGAGCTCTAATGATGAGGGAATTATGTCCTCATCATGAGATTAGTGCATTGGAAAAAGGAATTTGACGATCTTAAGCAAGATAGCGGTGAGCATCGAGCCTACACAGACCGTTATGAGGAGTTGAGTATGTTATGCCCGAACATGGTTACGCCATTGGATAAGGCAATCGAAAAATAAATTGATGGCCTCCCTGACTCAGTACAAGACATTGTTACTGGTAGTAACCCGACTACAGTTAGACAAGCCATTGAGCTATCTGCTACCTTGACTGAATCTCAGATCAGGAAAGGTAAACTTTTCCGAAAGGGTGATAAGAAACCAGTCAAGGAATCGAAACCAAGGGATGAACAGATTGAATCCCCCAAGAAGTCAAAGAAGCGAAAGGCTTCTCAGAACTTTTCCGTGGTCGCTCACAATGATCAAGCTGTCCCCGACCAACCAGCTCAACCCCCTGCTAGGAAGCCATACAACGGAAGTGCACCCTTGTGCAACCAATGTAACCTTCATCATTATGCTGGTGTGAACTACCGCAAATTCCAAATTTGTGGACTCATAGGTCATACAGCAAGGGTTTGCCCAGCTGCAGCTTCACCAAATCAAGCTGGCAACAATCCTGCTCAAGCTCGTTTTCCACCGGGGTCTTGCTACAACTGTGGCGAGATGGGCCATTTCCGAAGGAATTGCCCAAAGCTTGCTAATGCAAATCCAGCGTAGGGATGAGCATCTGACCGACTGGAAGACAACGCTGTTTAGAAATAATCAAACTTTATGTATTATTTTCTTTTGTTGTCAAGGTCTATGAAACAGTTGTTGTTGTTATTTGTAAATAAATCTTTTATTTACATTGCGATGTATTTATGTGGTTGCATGTATAAACAACATATCCCCTACAATACCGACAATTAAGGAACCGCATTCCCCCCATCTTTTGATTTCTTGCGATTTCCACGAAAAACCTAAGTACATGTTTCTTCCATGGAAACGAAGTACAAGGCGCAAGTTACAACACTGGACGAATACCCAATGTACCACTATAAATTCTTAATAGGGTACCTAAGGGTATTTTCGTAAGTCCTTAATTATTGTGTACCTTAATTCGAATGTTATGATTCCTTGTAATCAAAAATCGAATTTTTGGAAGATCATCCTATCTTTTCAGATAGATTCTTGAGGACGTTGAAGTCCATCGACTGGGTTACTGGTATACCTTGAATACCCATGTTCAAATCGATAACAAGATAATAACAATTAATAGCAAGATAATAACAAATTTATAACCAAGAAAACAATTATGTGCTTTTGTGTTTATGTGTTGACCTAATCATAAGTTATCTTGAGCTTGTTCAGATTTTATCCCCTTCACATTATAAAACAAACTGTGAGAACTGTGCAAGGAATTACGTAATTATGGAAGCATACATAATTATGGAATTTAGTGCACAGAAATCAAAGCAAGTTTTGTCATGTGTCTAGAGTTAGCCCTATTCATTTCCATTTCTGATGAAGCACCCGTTGAGGAAAAAATGAACTAGCTACTTATTTTTCACTTCTGAAAGAATATCCGTTGAGGGAAATGAATATCCGTTTGTTTAATCCTTCATTTCCATTTCTGAAGAATACCTGTTGAGGAAAATGACTCTGTTTGTTCATTTTCGTTTCTGAAGAATATCCGTTGAGGGAAATGAATATATGTTTGTTTAAATCCTTCATTTCCATTTCTGAAGAATATCCGTTGAGGAAAATGACTCCGTTTGTTCATTTTTGTTTCTGAAGAATATCCGTTGAGGGAAATGAATATCCGTTTGTTTAATCCTTCATTTCCATTTCTGAAGAATATCCGTTGAGGAAAATGACTCTGTTTGTTCATTTTCGTTTCTGAAGAATATCCGTTGAGGGAAATGAATATCCGTTTGTTTAAATCCTTCATTTCTGTTTCTGAAGAATATCCGTTGAGGAAAATGACTCCGTTTGTTCATTTTCGTTTCTGAAGAATATCCGTTGAGGGAAATGAATATCTGTTTGTTTAATCCTTCATTTCCATTTCTGAAGAATACCCATTAAGGAAAATGACTCTGTTTGTTCATTTTCGTTTCTGAAGAATATCCGTTGAAGAAAATGAATATCCTTTTGATTATTCCTTCATTTCCATTTCTGAAGAACCCGTTGAGGAAAATGACTCCTTCCGTTCATTTTCGCTTCTGAAGAATATCCATTGAGGGAAATGACAGGATTATGCCTTGCATATCTTTGATGATTATTTAACACAAAGTCACAGACGGACTCCTACGAATAAATTTCGGGACAAAATTTCCTAAAGTATGGGAGACTGTGACACCTGTGCCTCTGCGACCATCAAATAAATACCAAATCAATGAAATTTTGTGTTTCATACTTGGGATTTGTATAAATATGTGTATCATGTGCACATATCAATTCTTGTTCGATTTCGAGCTTTAAATTGCTTTCTTGAAAGGTTATACGCGAACTGATGCGTAAATATAACCAGTTTAATGCAACAAACACTCCGGAACGGTGACATAGGCTTAACATACCTCAAATAACCTTTACATAACTTAGAAATAAGTTTTGAAGGGTTTGGTATGCCGAAATCAAGTTTATTCGATCACAGGGACTAATTTCAACAAACTGCGAAAGTATGCCGATTCGTACTGTGATGAACATTCTGGAACTTGATCATAAGTTAAATATGCCCTAAATATCCTTTACATAGCTTATAAATTGGCTTTGAGGTGTTTGGTGCGCAAAAATAAACTTTCTTGATCAATAGGGACTAAAAGCGTCAAAAAGTGCATAAGGTTGCATTTTCGCGCATATCTTACGTTCTGAATATATCCGGACATTCAAAAATTTATGTAATCATTAAAATATTTTATTTTTGGGATTGGCATGATAAATTTCCATTCGTCGCGCAATTTGGATTGTTTTTCGTGTCCGTTTGTGTTTCGTCGTAATTAACCGAACAATGCAACTGTACACCCAAACGAACCGACATCTGAGATATTTTTGCGCATATTTTAAGTTCCCTATACTTTAACTTCATTTTAGATCCTTGAAATGGGGTTAACAGGGCTAAAACGTGCCAAAAATGCATCGAAATGCAAGTTTTACAAGTTCAGGGGCTAACACTGACATTTTTGGAAACACCCCTTAGGCGGGCCGCGTAAGACATGGACCTCCCCTTACGTGGGGCGCTTAAACCCCCCAGATCAGTAGAATGTTGTTAACAGCTTGTTCCAGCTGTTCCCTGGGTTTGCAAATGGTTTTAAACATTCTAGGGGCTTGTTTTGGGTGCCCATGGTATTCCAAATCAGTGGGTGCACTTGTACGGTCAAGATCGAAGCACGGTTTACGAGGAACGATCCTAACGGTTGTGGATTTCCTATATAAACCCACCCCCACTTCCATTTTCACTCACCATGATCTGAATATTCTCTAAGTTGAAGCTCAAATGCTTCATACCTAAGAATTTATAGATCATATCTCCATAGCTTGGACCCGTTGTAAGCTTCTTTCGTTCCTTTATGTGTTTTTAAGCACGAAAGTCAAACAGTGTTTGACTTTCTACTTTGACCAGTCTTTGGTCAACACGAAGTTCGTTTGAACTTCGCAACGTGAGCGTAATCACGATGGTTATAGTCCCTAGTGACTATACCTACTGATTACCACGTTGATTAGGTGTAGTGACGAGTCATAGTTTCGGTCAAAATACGCGTTTATGCATATTTTGCAACCAAACTATTTTTGGGTATCAAGACCCTTTGTCTTGATATCAAACTTGTTTTCAAACTTAGTTAAACATGTTTCAACATGTTTAACTCTTGTCACTTTTAGTTTAGTGCCTATATAGGGTCATAAGATAAGCGGTCTAAACAACCGCTTAGACTTTCGAACCCGACCCATTTGGTCGATCATTAGGATCCGACCAAGCATGTTTAGTGACCATAGATGTATAGGGAATAACCTTCCGAGGTTATACCTTATGGTCACTTAGTCTAATTAGTTGTATGATAGGTTGTTTATATGCCTTAGGTAAAATGACCAAAATGCCCTTTTCATGCATAATTTGTATTTAAGCATATGTAACTTAAACTTTTGTCACTTAACTGATTATGCAACTTATTTAAACATGTTTAGGCATACGATACTTGTCATAGGACTAGTTAGGCGTTCCGAACGCGTTTTACGCGAACAACGCGTTAAAGTGGCGTAAGCTTCCTTAACGAGTCGTAATGGGTCGTAAGCACTTAGGATAGGTTCCATTTTAGTATGTAGGCTTTGTTAAACCATATCAAATGAGTTCCAACACTCATTTGGTTTACGAAACCTTATCCTATCCGATCTCCCGATTTAGGTCCGGTTTATTAACATAGTTACCTATTTTATGTGCCGTTTGATTTTCGTAATCCCTCTAGCTTTGCTTGGTTGTTAGTCAAGACTTCTAAGCATCCTTAAGTGAGTACATAGTCCCCTCTTTTACCATTTTAAACTGTTTTGGAGTGAAACACATGTGCCTACTTGTTACTTTCGTGTTTTTCATGTTTTTAATTCAGATACTTGATATGTTCATTAGTACATAGATAGTACATGCTTTCATTATGTTTTGCTATGTATGTTCACTTAGCATGCTAGCACATTGATTTTCATATATTACATTTTGTTGCATATGCTCATCCAACATATGGACACATTGTTTTACAATTTGAACTGTTTGAACCGTTGGAACTGTTTGGTCTATGTGAACCGTTTGGAACTGTTGCTTTATGTGAACCGTTTGGAACTGATTGATTATGTGAACCGTTAGAAACTGATTGACAATGTGAACTGTTTGGAACTGTTTGATTCATGTGAACCGTTTGGAACTGTTTGAAACGTTGGGTTAGGGAAGTGGTTAGGTAACGGGGCGGGTGTAATGTGTTAAAAGCATGGTGGATACGCCGCTGGTACTTCCTATATATAAGTGCTTTTAATACATTATATATCGTTGTGTTACCTAGATCACTTGGGCAAAGGTTATCAAAACAAAGTTATATTTCAAGGTTTTTCTAACAATATAACTATTTGAGTTTTATTACAAAAACAGTTTACGATTTTGGTTTACAAAAACAAATGTTTTGAGTTAAGATTCATGGCATCGAGGTTTTATAAAACTAATCTGTTTTGACTTAGTTATTTCCAATTTACATTACAAACATTTTACAAAACTTGGTTTTATAATTATCAATTAACAAAGGTGTTCAAGTTATATTTTCAAAACATAAACGAGCCATGAATCTGACACTCACATAAAACCTATGTACTCGCCGGCATTTTTATGCTGACGTATTTTCACATGTGTTTCAGGTACCATAGTTGATGATGATTGATGATGATATTGATGCATGTTCACATAGGGATGGACGAGGCCTTAGTGAGTTAATAACAATGAAAGTCTATTTGATCATGTTTTGTTTCCAATTTCAATGTAATGTAATACATTTAATTCAATAAAAACAGAATTTCAATCCATGTGTTATGAAACAATGATTCTGTTACGACACTCCCAGACGTTTCCGCCGCGGTTTATTGTTTTAACGCAGTCGGGGTGTGACAGGCATGTTGGGGTTTTGTATACAAAATGTGGATAGACGTTACCATTGGACAATTAGTTAGCCAATGAGTAATATGACCCACCAGTCAGGATTGACAATACTGAATGAGTAATTGTGTAGATATAAACAATGTGATCGCTCTCAATACTGTTTAATGATAAAATCTATTTTGATTAAACCGGGATTCACTCACCTGTATTTCCCACTGACAAATGTTTTTAAAATGCGTTTCAAGTAACAAAATGTAAAAGCCAATTAGAAGAAAGTCAGCTGGAGAGCACTGAAGGCTTGGAAAAATGTGGCTATAAAAGTTACCTAAAAGGCGATGTTTTAAATTCAATAAAATAGAGTTTATCCCTATAAACATGTTGTAATAGAAACTTGGGTTTTACCCATGTGTTTATTAATATAAAATATGGTGGTTTTACTCTGATAAAATATTTCCTAACTACGGTTCTGATGAAATTTCCGCTGCCAAAATGATTAAACATACGTATACCACCGAAACTGGTTCGCGTCCGCCCGTTCCCGGGAGATAGGGATCGGGGGTTGCGACAGCTGCATGTTCCTCTTTACTTTTAGAGTAAATGAGAATATCATCTATAAACACAAATATGAATTTATACAAATATGACTTACATATTCGGTTCATCATGTCCATAAATGTGGCTGGGGTATTGGTTAAACCAAATGGCATGACAGTAAATTCATAATGGCCATACCTTGTTCGGAAGGCGGTCTTAAGAATGTCCTATTTCTGTACCTTTAATTGATGATATCCTGAGTGTAAATCAATCTTTGAAAAGTATCGAGCTCCTTGCAATTGATCAAACAGATCATCGATTCTCGGTAATGGGTACCGATTTTTAATCGTGACTTTGTTCAATTCTCGGTAATCAATGCACATACGCATTGACCCATCCTTCTTTTTGACGAATAAGATCGGTGCTCCCCACGGTGATGAACTTGGCTGTATGAATCCTTTCTCCAACAGTTCGTCTAACTGTTTCTTTAACTCTTTCATTTCTGCAAGTGCCAAACGGTAAGGTGCCTTGGCCATTGGTGCTGTTCCTGGTAGCAGATGAATTCTAAATTCGACCTCTCTGTCTGGCGGTAGTCCTGGTAATTCTTTTGGGAATACATCTGAAAATTGAGATACTACGGGGATATCTTTTAATTCTTTTCCTTTAGTGTGAATGATTATAGAAATCATATACACAAGTGACCCTTTTCTTGCACAGCTTGCAGTTTTCATCAAAGAGATGAATTTTGTGGGTCTAGTAGGCTTATCTCCTTTAATTGTGATATTTTCACCTTTTGGTGAATTCACTTGTATTGACTTTTGATCACATAGAATACTTGCTTTATTGGCTATTAACCAATCCATTCCTAATACAATATCAAATCCTGCCAGATTCATTGGATAAAGATTTGCAATAAATTTTTTATTTAAAATTTCCATTCTTGCCCCCAGCAAGATTTCAGAAATCTTAATGGTTTCTCCATTTGCTGTTTCTACTAAACATTCTTGTTGGAGTTTAGTTAATGGTTGGTTGAGAATTTTGCAAAATGAAGTATTAATAAAACTTTGGTTCGCACTAGAGTCAAATAATACTTTAGCAAAAACATCATTAACTAAAAACATACCAGTAATCACGTCCGGAATCATCTTTGCTTCTTCGGCTGTCAGAACAAATGCCCTAGCATTCTTAGTAGTCTTGTTGTTCATGGCTAGAGCTAGTTTCGGATAATTCGGCCTGATATGTCCTTTTTCTCCACAGTTGAAACATACTCCATTACTAGGTTTCTTCCTGCAGTCTTCTTCCTTATGCCCCGGTATTTTTCAGAAGTTGAAGTATGTAGAGCATCTTCCTGAATGTTTTTTCTTGCAAGCCTTACAATAAGGTGCAGAAGTAGAACCTACATTCTTCCCAAGGTTGGAATTTCCGTAGCGGAATTCCTGGGTAAGCCTTTGAGCTAGGTTCTTTCTTTTGTTTTCTTCTTGGGTACGTACTAATTCATCAGTCAAGGTATTTGCTAGTTCTACAGCTTCTTCTATGGTTTGTGGTCTAGCTGCCTTGACTACATGTCTAATTTCACTGATTAATCCCCAGATGTAACGGGAGATTAACACTGGTTCTGGTGATGCTAGGGTTGGCACTATACTAGCATATTCAAAGAATGTAGTAGTGTAACCCTTGCTGTCTATTCCAGTCATTCTAAGGTTTAAGAATTTATTAGCTATCTGCTCCTTTTCATTAGGAGGACAGAACTTTCTTTCCACCATATTCTTAAACTCATTCCATTCCATACTATAGACCCTGTCACTTCCCCTAGTCTCGAGAATAGTGTTCCACCATTCCAGAGCTGCATTCTTAAATAAATTGGAAGCAAACATGATTTTGTCTTCTTCTGCGCACTTGCTTATTTTTAAGACTGCCTCAGTCTTTTCTATCCAGCGTAGAGCTGCAATGGCTCCTTCATTGCCCGAGAATTCTATTGGTTTACAAGACCAGAATTCTTTGTAAGAACAACCATAAGACATGGTTCTTCTTCTTTTTGGAATGGGCATTTGAAGTAATGGTCCATTGTTCACGCTGTGACTAGGTTCAGTACGTGATCGCTTACTTCCACTATTACTGTTATTATTTTCTGCTTCCCTAACATTTTGGATGATAGCTGGCATAGCATCTCTAATTCCTTGGGTTACTATGTGTCGAATGGCACTGTTATTTATCTGATTTTCATTATTCTGGTTTTCCCGATTTGCATTGTCGGCTATCTGGATTTACAAACAATTTCCAATTATTAATATTTCAAAGCAATACTTAATGCAAATAATCACACATCAACACATTGATCAAAATCGTCGTACATTGCGACATTTACTCTATTTTATATATTATGTGTCTATTACAAATCACAACTGGAAATTAAAATACAATACTAGTATGCATCAGTAGTTAATATTATATATATATATATATATATATATATGTATTATTACTATTACTACTGATAGCGGTTCATCCAATATTGAATATTACGCTAATCATATTTTCAGACGAGTCTCTCCCCTATCTGTCTCATTCTCTCACTTCCTTCTAAGATATCCTCACTAAAGGTGCAGAGTTCTTGCACATTCTCGGTGCTCATGGGTGGGGCTGGTGCTGGTATCGGATTAGGAAACTGGGGCATTGGTTCTTCGTGTGGGTATGGGTTCTCTTGGATTTCCCTGATATATTGGTCATTATCAAAATATGGGTCTAGAGGGTCCAAGTCAGGATAGGGTGCTACTATGTTTTGCATGGGTTCTTCTATTGGGTAAAGTGGTTGGTAATCCCTGTGGTCGTCAAACCATGGATCATAGTCTGGGGGATGAGGTGCTGGTACTCTAGGGATTTTAGCTGGGTAAAAAGCAGGTACTGGAGGTTAGTTTACTGGGTTTTGTTCAATTTCCATAGGTTGTGTGGGAAATAGTGGTAACGGCTGGGGTGCTATAAGTTGTTCTAGATTTGGGTCTGCAACGGTGGTGGTCTACTGGGTTTTGTTCAATTTCCATAGGTTGTGTGGGAAATAGTGGTAACGGCTGGGGTGCTATAAGTTGTTCTAGATTTGGGTCTGCAGCGGTGGTAGCTAATGTATGAAAATTAGCTAATCTCCTATTGAGTATATCATGGGTTTGAACATTCATTTCTCTATTGGCCGCTGCTAAGGCCCGCTGTTGTTGCAACTTTCTTATTCTTTTTCTACATTCATGAGCTTATCTGCTGAACCATCCTATCTTCTTGGGAAGGAATGGCTCTTCAGATTGTGCTTTGAATACGAAAATCCCTTTTTCGGTGTCAGCCGAATACCCCGAGGGGGTAGGCTGGGAAGAAGTTCCTTCGTCCCTAGGAGAGCTGGACAAGTGACGGTAAGCGTCCGAAGGTCTTTGGTCACTCATATTGTATACTAACAAATCGTCAAATAACACAAAATAATAATATACACGTATGCACATAGTCTCATTGATTATTTCCTAACAAAATTGACAATTTCAATGTCAGCCGAACACTTCTTTGGCTTAAATCAGTTGCTGTAGCTCTGATACCACCTTCTGTCGTAACCCCCGACCCCTGTCTCAGGAGGCGGACGGCCGTGGCCTACTCAGAGTTGGTGGTATCGGTGTTTATCATTATTTGGCAGCGGAATTTACATCAGCATCGTAGTTAGGATATATTTTACAGAGTAAAACACCACATTTTTATAAAAATAAACTTATTGGGATAAAACCCAAGTTTTCATTACAAACATGTTTATAGGGATAAACCCTAATTTATTGAATAAAACATCTTCTTTATATAGGTAACTTTTATAGCCACTTTTCCAAGCCTTCAGTGTTGTCCAGCTGGCTTCTATTTGGCTTTCACATTTTGTTACCCGAAACGCGTTTAAAAATATTTTGTCAGTGGGAAATACTGGTGAGTGAATCCCAATTTAATCAAGACAGGTTTTATCAGTTTACAGTATTGAGGGCGATCTCGCAATTACATTTGTTTATTCTTCTACTTTAATTACCAACCACGGTACTGTCAACCCGACTTGTGGTCATGTTACTACTCACAGTGTAGTAACAAATTTTGTATACAAAATCCCAACATACCGACGATAATTGTAGAATTTACAAATACTCAATCACTGTTAATCATAATGTAAAACATTTGAGGTTTGTAAAAACGGTTTGCAAAAAGGTTTACACAAAAAGGAGATTACTCACATTACTATTTTAGACTTTTCCTTGTGGTTTCCTGGTTATAATCTAATAATTTAAACAATGAACACGCGTTAGTATAATAACCCAATATTTACATTAGTTATACCCTCCCCGAGACAGAACTCCAACGACTACGTCGGGTAGAAACTCAACAGCCATTACGGAGCACTAGATCAATTGGGCAGCGTATCTAATACATAACCGGGGGTTAAAATACTTACAACAAGGTAGAACTTTTCTATTTTAGTGGGTATAATTTCTAATATTAGAGAATTAGAGAGAGAGTTTCGATTTTTGAACGGAATGCAACTGATGCCAATGGCATATATTTATAGTCCTGATCGACCAACGGGTCGCGGCCTGCGACGGAGTCACAAGGGGCCTTCGCGCCGCACGATATAGGGTACGTAGGGCCTAGCCTGGCCCGGTCACGACTATAGGCTTGACACGCGTATGACACGTGGCACCTCAGGGTGCGGCCTGATCTCCCAGTTGTCGCTCCCCGCGAATGAGACCTAAAGGGTCTTCGCGGCCTGTGAGCGCTCAAATATTCTGGTTTTTATTTTATTTTTGCAAAATTAAAGTATTTAGGGCCATTTTACGTATACGGGGTGCAATTTAAGATGTATAGGGATGTTCTAAATATTTTAGGGGTGTCGGAAATAATTTAGGAGGGTTGTTACAAACTACCACCTATCACCACCCACGATCACCGCCCATCACTGACCACTGCCATCCGATTTTATTCCTTCGTCTTTTCTTGCATACCAAACAACAAAAAGTAATGGTTCATTCCATTAGGGCTGGCATATCGTGTATACCCGTACACGATAAGACATGACACGATAAGACACGATACACGAAATCCCATACATGAACATGACATGATAACTTATCGTGTCCTTTTTTTCAAACACGAACACGACAGGATATACACGAAAATTACCTGTTAATACCTGTTAACACGACTACTCGACTGTTATACACGAAAATTACCTGTTAATACCTGTTAACACGAACAAAAACACGAACATGACATGCTATCTGAGAGTTACAGAGGGAGTTTAGGTTTTTTTTTTTTTTTTTTTGAATTGAATACAACAACAACAACCATACCCAGTAAATCCCACAAATAGCAAAGCTACTTATAGGGTCTGGGGAGGGTGGGATGTAGACAGACCTTGCCTCTATCCCTAGGGATAGAGATGCTTCTTCCAGAGAGACCATCGGCTCCAAAATGAACAACATGCCAACACACCACGTCAAACAATATAGAAATAGCATACAACATCATTTGGACATAATATAATGTAAATAGGAGGCCACCAATACCAAGAAAGTGATCAGGGTGACACAATATAATGTAAATCACGTATAATAGCATACAACATCATTTGGACATAAACACCAGAAGGAAATCACCATTAAAGTCACTTTAAGAATAAGAAAGACTTACATCCCTAAAAAACACCTAAGACCTTATTGTGATATCCTCTAGAAGTCCTTAACCCTAATCCTACGCCTCCACGAAGTCCTATCTTGAACCATGTCCTTAGAAAGATGCAACTCTAGTAAATCATGCCTAATCTGCTCATCCCACGTCAGTTTGGGTCTACCTCTTCCTCTCCTCCCGTCCACAGTAAGAGTTTCCACTACTCTAACTGGCGCCGTCGTTTGCCTCCACTTCACATGCCTAAACCATCTCAATCTCCCCTCCTTAATCTTATCCGATATACTAGCCACTCCTAATCTTTCGCTAAAAAAACTCATTTCTTATCCGATCTAACCTCGTGTGTCCACACATCCACCTCAGCATCCTCATCTCTGCTACCTCCATCTTGCGTGCTTGTGACTTCTTGAAAACAGAAAGGAATTAAGGAACCCACACGCACATGGCTGATGAGTTTTATTTAATTTAATTTCTTATCGTGTACTAAAGGGTATTAACAGGTAAACAAGTATTTAACCTGTTTATACACGAAAATTAACAGGTAATCTCGTGTCTACCTGTTTGGTACACGATACCTGTTAAGGCCATACACGATACATGTTAACTTCGTGTAGGTTCGTGTCGTGTATTCGTGTAAAATTGCCAGCCCTACATTCCATTCTCACATGGTAACCAAACAAGACATGGAAACGTAATGTTGAATTCCATTACCTCATTCATTCCATTACCTCCTCCATTCCATTCCCCTGTTCATTCCATTACCCCACACCAAACAGACCCTTAATCTTCATCTTCCCCAACTCTATTTCCAAATAACCGAGTTGGAAAATGGAAGAGAGTGGCACCACCATAAAGATCTACATAGCCACCTCCGTAATGTTCCATTAACTCATTCCATATCCATGTTCGACATAATTGTATGCCACCAATTTAGACCTACGTCACCTTCAATTACGGGAAATGAACATCACCAGAAACCCTAATCGCCCCTCAAATAACCACTGGATCACTGCCACACCAGAACTTGTTTTGATCGAAACATGCAGTCTCGTTTGCTTTGTCTTCGTCGGAAATCCAGCCTTGTTCCATCGCTGATATGTCGTTGTTGCAGTGGTGGGTGTTTTCTGAAACCGTAAAAAAAACATAAAAGGAAAATTGAAGGCGTGTAGCTGTAAAGTCATACCACGGGGACAAACTAAGGTTAACCGCCGCTGTTCACCGAAGTTGCAAAAATGTTAGTCTGGACGGTGTGGGTGTGGAGTCAGTGTATATACCTAAAAAAATTACAAAACCAGGAGTCGAAAACGTATATATCTAAAAAATTCTATACGAAAACTACATAACGGGCACTATTGAGCGAAATGTTCGGGGGGTCGGGCGACCCTCCTCTCCCAAAAGCTATGCCCTTGTGTGGAGGGGGTGGCGTGGGCTTCCCTACACCACCCCTTTCAGTGACGTGGAGGTGTGTCTCGAAGTAGCACTGGGCGAGGGAGGGTGTCTCGAGGTGGCCATGGTGGATTGGTTTTTGGATATAACTATTGAATGACTATCAATTTAAAAAAAATAGTTTTGTTATTTATAATAATATTATTAATCTCCATATAAATGAAACCCTATCCAACAATTTATATCAAATCTTTTCTGCCTCACTTTAAAATTTATAACCGAGGCGAAACACTGAATACTAGTTGGCCTCAAAACCATCCTCTATAAGGAATCGTGTTTCATTTTATATCAAATAATGGTTATTTGTTTATTGTATTTTGTTTGTTCCTTATTGATTATAATCATTTTTATGTGTATGTTTAATAGAATCATGTTTGGAACTTTTGATACAATAATTAGATTATTTATTGTTTATCACATCCGATTTTCAGTTTTTGTATGTTAGGTTTTATTTTTTGATCTTGATATTTATTTATTAACGTTGTGTGCTAATTGTGATATTGATGAGAAAAAACGCGAAACCCGGTCACAAACGGTAAACACAAACGCGGAAGCAAACTTCGTTTGACCAAGAATTTTCCCAAACTTGAATGAACCTGTGAGGATGCAAACAAATAGGGTATACTGACTACAAACTAAACAGCCTGAAAAACAATAATAACAAGAACACCAAATTTTAGCATGGAAAACCTCTCAAAAGGAGAGTAAAAACCACAGGACTACTAGAGCCGCCTCAAATCCACTATCACCAAAACTAGAACAATACAAAGTCTTCCTAGGTATACTAGAGGCATACAATAAATATCATACACTTGGAATCAACAATTTCAAGCATATGGAATAAAGAACAAAGACAAAAGAAGGAATATCCCCAAAATTATGCAGCAGCGAACAGAGGATGAAAAGCTCAACTTCCAGAAGTGATTAACAAAAACCCACCGTTGGATAAGGTCTCACTGATGTTGTGATGACTGTGTCCAAAAATCGGAACGATCCAACGGTTCAATCACCGGGAAATCGATGACCTCTGCTGCTAGGTTTGAAAGTGACGGAAATTGCTTCTTCTTTTGTGCAAGACCTTTTTGTGATGTCTCTTTTTGGCTTATTATCACAACTGATACCTTATCCTCTCCTCATATAATTCACCAAAAAAAACTTATGGGCCATAATAAATTGTTGGGCTTCCTCATGGGCCCAGAAACCCAACAATTCTCCCCCTTTTTGGCCTATGAGGAAGAGTTCGCCATCCTGGCGATCGAGCAACAAACCTTCAACTTTTCCCTTGCTAAAGCTTTAGTCAACATATCGGAACAATTATCATTGGTATGAACTTTATCAAGTTCAAACAACTTGTCTTCAAGAGCATCTCTAATCCAATGATACTTAACATCAATATGTTTTGTTCTCTAGTGAAACATGGAATTCTTAGCAAGGTGAATAGCACTTTGATTATCACAAAGAACCACGTAGCGCTGTTGCATAAAGCCAAGCTCCTGCATAAACCTTTTCAACCATAACAGTTCTTTGCATGCTTCTGTTGCTACCATATACTCAGCCTTAGTTGTAGACAAAGCAACACACTTTTGCAGTCTTGACTGCCATGAGACAACTCCCCCTCCAAAAGTCATCAAATATCCAGATGTGGATTTCATGTTATCTTTATTCCCTGCCATATCAGAATCTGTGTAACCAACAAGCATGGGCTTTCCATTTCCAAATTTTATACCCAATTTAGAAGAACCACGTAGATATCTAAAAATCCACTTAACTGCTTCCCAATGCTTCTTACCTGGATTTGACAAAAACCGACTAACAACACCTATAACATGGGCAATATCAGGTCTTGTAAACACCATTGCATACATCAAGCTTCCAACCGCTAACGCGTATGGAACTTTATCCATGTCTCCAATCTCCTCCTTCGAAGAAGGGCAATATTTATCGTTAAGTTTAAAATTGGGAGTAAGAGGTGAACTAACCGATTTGGCTTTATCCATGTTGAACCTGCGAAGCACCTTCTCAATGTATTGCTCTTGTGACATGTGCAACTTCTTTGAAGCTCTATCTCTAGTAATCCGAATACAAATAATTTGTTTTGCTATCCCCAAGTCTTTCTTAGAAAACGACTTGCTCAATTCTTTCTTCAGCTGGACAATTCTATCAGCATTCTTTCCAACAATCAACATGTCATCTACATAAAGAAGTAAGATGATAAAATCATCATCACCAAACCACTGAAAGAAAACACAGTGGTCTGAAGTAGTCTTTCGGTAGCCTTGCTTCCCCATAACAGACTCAAATTTCTTGTACCACTGTCTTGGTGCTTGATTCAACCCATAAAGACTTTTCTAAAGCTTACAGACATAGTCTTCCTTACCTTTAACCTGAAAACCTTCAGGTTGCTCCATATAGATTTCTTTATCCAAGTCACCATGAAGGAACATTGTGTTGACATCCATTTGCTCAACCTCAAGATCAAGACTAGCTGCCAAACCAATAATCACCCGAATGGAACTCTTCTTCACGATTGGAGAGAAAATCTCATCAAAATCAATACCCTTTCTCTGACTGAACCCTTTAACCACCAACTTGGATTTGTACCTCGACCGTGAGCTATGTTCTTCAGTCTTCACTTTGTAGACCCACTTGTTCTTCAAACCTCTTTTGCCCTTGGGCAACTTTACTAACTCAAAGGTATTGTTCTCATACAAGGAATTCATCTCATCTTGCATGGCTTCAACCCACTCCCTTTTGTGTTCATCTTCCATGGCCTCTTCATAACACTCAGGCTCTCCCCTATCAGTGAGCAAGACATACTCATCAGTAGAATAAAGGGTGGAAGGATGACGGTTTCTTGTAGACCGTCTGAGTGGGATAAATGTTGGCATGCCTAGTACTGGTAACTCTGGATGAGGACCCTCATCTAACTCTTGCTGCTCTGGAATATCATGATTATCAGTACCGTGTTGTTCATCATTTTGAATGTCATCTTCATTATGTGGCTCAATATGCTGAGGAGGGACCAGATCCAAATCAGAAAGATCATCAGTATCTTGAGGAACTATCTTTGTCTTCTCAATATCTTTCAAACTTTGATCTTCAATAAAATCAGCATCAAAACTTCTTATGAGTTTCTTTGAGATTGGATCATAAAACCTGTGTCCAAACTCATCTCCCCCATAACCAAGGAATATACATGGCTTGGTCTTTGTATCAAGCTTTGTTCTTTCATCTTTGGGAATATGCATAAAAGCCTTGCATTCAAAGACCCGCAAATCATCGTATGAAACATCTTTGCCACTCTACACCTTGTCAGGAACATCAAAAGACAAAGGAACACAAGGAGTATGATTAATAACATTTATTGCGGTGTTCAAAGTAGGGGTGTGAATTTCTGACACGACCCGAAAACACGACACGAACCTAACACAAAATTCGCGGGTTTAGGTTTAGTCTAAACAGGTTCGGGTCAGTTTCAGGTTGAACCCGCGAACCTGTTTAGGTTAACGGGTCGTGTTCGGGTCAACCTGGTCGGGTTGGCGGTTGACCCGTTTAACACATTTATATTATATTATATTATATTTTTTTGCAATATGTTTTATGTCCTAAATTAAATGGGGTACGTTTTTATTCCATAATTATAACTTAAAAAGAGAAATTAATATAAGATTTTATAATTTAAATATAATTGTGTTATATGCATTTGTTAATTAAATTTTAGTTTTAATATAGTTATTTAAAAAAATAAAAATAAAAAAAATTCGGTTTGAACGGGTCGTGTTCGGGTCAACCCATGAAATTTCGGGTCGTGTTCGGGTTCAAATGAATGAAACGATTTTCAGGTTCGGGTTCGTGTAAAATTTTCGGGTTCAGGTCGGGTTGAACCTGCCAACCTGTGAACCCGACCCGTTTAGCCCCCCTAGTTTAAAGCTTCACCCCAAAAGGAATTAGGCAACCCTGCATGTGATAGAAAATATCTAACCCTTTCAACCAATGTTCTATTCATCCATTCTGCTAAACCATTCAACTGTGGTGGCTTTGGAGGAGTCTTTTGGTGCCGAATACCTTTCTCTCTACATCTGTTCAAATACACTTGAGCTTCTTCTCAGTTTTTCTCTCAACTAAGGCATGAAACTGCTTAAACACATCTAATACTTGATCTTTAGACTTCAAAGTGTAGGCCCAAACTTTTCTCGAATGATCATCGATAAAAGTGACAAAGTACAAGCAGCCCCCAAGTGTTCTAGTCTTCATTGGACCATAATCATCTGAATGTATTAAATCAAGTATATATTCTCTCCTATGAGGAGGGTGACTCTTGAAAGAAACTCTTTTTTTTGCTTACCTGCCAGACAATGAGAACACTTCTTCAAATGAACATCATGCAAATTGGGCAAGGCATTCTGTGACATTCGGCGAAATTCCGGTAATTCTGTACAACCTGAACAACTATTACATTATTTATTTTCGCATATTTAACTTGATTTTTATTTGATTAAGTCTTAAAAGTCTAGGAATTATAAAAATCATAGCTTATTATGATAACAAATCCGTTACGATTAGAAACTATATCCTAGACTGGCGGTGGAAACGCGAACAGAAAATACTTGTCAGTACTAGTCGCGGTACAGTCTGACAGGATAAAAACGAGACATAAAGATATGTCTGCACAAACATTCCATAAAAACTTCGTCCAATTATATTATGTAGAAAATTCCATTTAAAAACCAAATTGTCCAAGTCTGTAGAAAAGTACAGTAATCCTGCGGAAGTGTACAGCATTCCGCAGAACGAAACAGTAACTGTCCGAAAAACCCAAAAATAAATATTATTTGTCATAAATAATATAAGGGGTATTAAAAACGAAACAAAATCCACATGTAAATCTTATTGTGTTAAGCTGCACAGTTAGTTTAGTAAACTGCCTGACAACAAAGCAGGTACCAGAACTGTGTAAGAAATAATAAAATTTTTAGTCCGGAAAGTTGGATTAATAATTTGGATGATAAAACATGTGCAAAAGCAATTTTTGTCATGGATTTATATAAGTAAAACGCAGTGTCAGTATTTAACCCGGTACAAGACCTGAACCAAATTTTTCACCCGATCAACGAACTAATAATTTTAGTAGGTTGGTTTTACCTAGTGTCACATTACTTTAAAATGTCGAACCATAAAACTTTATAGAAATTTTTATATAAATTACCAAAGTTCTTGAAGTTTATATACTTAATCAATATTTTATAAAAAAAAATACAAAACACACCCCCCCTAGTGATTCACGGTTTGGGGTGGGTCCCCCTTTTAGCCACTCATCTCAAATTTGTGTGTTGGAAAATCTTGAATGTGATTAGTGGAGCATGAGGTGGAAGATCCTAATCAAAACAACTTACTAAACGCTCCACCTCAATTCATTTTCCAACAAACTCAAGAACTCTTCGTCTCCTTGCTCTCTCTCTCTCCTATTTTCGGCTAGAACACCTCCATAACCATATTCATCTTTCAAAATTCAAACTCAAGAAATCTTGCAAACATGGAGGTGCATGGACGATTCAAAGCATTTACAAGACTTGAAGATACACTAGAAGCACCTTGGTAGCACTAGGAGTTCTTGGATCATCATATCTTCACATCTTCATCTTTGTTTTTACTAGCAAACTTGTAAGAATCATCAGTAGCTTCTACATTTTCATTATTTTCGATTTTCTTAAAAATACAAGTTCATCTTGAATCAAACATAACAAAACCCACTTGAAAAACAATAAGAAAAACTAAAACTACTATTTTGATCTTATATTTCCTTGGTGATTTTGGATGAACTTGAAGAAGTTTATGTTAGTAATTATGAATCTTGTTTATTCTTGTACAAAAATATGATCTAAGCACATGTATGTTAGACCTAACAAGATTCATCAACAAAAGTTATGAACATGGGTTTTTATTCTTAAAATAGATACATGCATGTTAGAAAACATGAGTAATTATTTAAAATCCAAGAACTTATATTTTTGTTAAAATGAATGAAACTTGTTAATAAAAGAGTTTTGAACACATGTTTATACTCAAAATGACTACATATATCACCTAAAATATGGGTTTTTAAATAAAATTATGTTCTACAAATTTTGGCAAAAATCATGAATAAAGTTTCCTTTTTAGGAAAGATGGAAACTACAACATGTTCATAACACTTTTGTTGTCAAGATAGGATGATTCTTGATACTTGATGATATTTTGAGTTGAAATGATTTGAACACAAGTTTGTTTAAACTTGGGAAAAGTCCATAGTTTAAAGGAAACTATGGCAAAATTTTTATAAAGTTAGTTATGATCAAAAGGTGTTAAACAAAGGATTTGGTGACTAGAAAACAACTTGGAAATATTTAAACTTGATCAAACGAATTTTTGGACAAAAATTTATAAGTTCATATTTTATGAAGATTTTTAAACTAAAACTGACAAAGTATATATTTTAGATAAAATGTATACTGTAAAGTAAAGATTCATCGAGTATCATAATTATATATTTTTGTATATATATATGATGTATTTAGTTCATGTAGGAATAAATACAAAACTATATTCCATTCCACCAAAATTACAAAAATATATATTAACACTTGAAAAACGAAAACTATAAAAATAGAATGTCCATCCTTGGACATAAACAAACAATCGGACAATTTTGGACACTTTGCACAATATCGACACTTTGGACAAATTTGGACAAATAAAATATATGGCACAGACGAAATAAACGACGTAAACAATTCGGACGACACGAACGGAACGAACGACACGAATAAACCAAATCGACACATAGGAAATAGTCATAACAAAAATACGAGCCATCACACACACTTTAAAAGTCTTATGCTCAAGAAAGATTAAATATTGACATAAGTAACAATTTTTATAAAACAAGATTTTTATAAAAATACAAGTATTATTATTTGTGGATCAAGCCCATATATTTTAGACTAAAAAAAGTCCATGAATTAAATTTGGGCTAAGTCCACTTTTCTTAAATAAGATTGGGCTAGGCCCACTTTTACAAAACAAAATTGGACTAAAAACCACTTTTTAGTTATATTGGGCTAAAGCCCACTTTTACAAAAATATTTGGGCTAAAACCCACTTTTTTATAAACTAACATGGACTAGATCCACCTTTTAAAAGTTAGTTTGGGCTAGGTCCATTCTTACATAACCCATCTGGACTAGGCCCACTTTTATAAACTAAATTGGGCTAGGCCCACTCTTATAAAACTATTTTGGGCTAAGCCCACTCTTGCACATTAATTTGGGCTTAACCCACTTTAAACAAATTCATTTGGACTAGGTCCACTTAACTAAAACAATTGGATTAGACCCACTTATACAATGATATTTGGACTAGGACCATATAAACTAAACATACAAATTGGACTTAAAACCTAACACATGGGTTAGGCCCATTCAAACATAAACTAAATAGAATATATATATGGCAGATATATATATATATATATATATATATATATATATAGGGAGGGGCTCATGCGAGAACCACCCTTATTGTGAGAACCTTGAGAACCAATGTGAACACAACCTAAAATAGCTAAAAAAACCTAAAAAAATCTAACCCCCACCCCCCCCCCCCCCAAGCTAAAAAAAACCTAACCCCACCCCCCCCCCCCCCAAGCTAAAATGCTAAAAACTAAACCCACAAAAAACCTAAAAAAATCTAAAAAAATAAAAAAAATAAAAAAAAAACATCTAAATTTTTTTTTTTGATTTTTTAATATTTTTTAGGTTAAAATCGCTACTTTTCGAAGCAAAAAAAAAATTTTAAAAAAAAATTTAATTTAAAAGTAGCGATTTGAACCTAAAAAATATTTAAAAATCAAAAAAAAAAATTTCTGTGATTTTTAGCTATTTTTAGTCATTTTTGGTGTGTTCACATTGGTTCTCGCGGTTCTCACAATAAGAGGTGGTTCTCGCATGATCTTCTCCCTATATATATATATATATACACGTAAACATAAACAAAGAAAGCAAACGAATACAAGAACCAAAAACGAAATTCAAGATGAGATACTTGTACGAAAAACAAACATAAACCTAAGTGTCTAATGAGATTAGCACACTTGTAGGTCAAGAAACAAACGAAGAACCAGGAATCGAATAGAGATTTGCACGGAACGCAAATCTGTAAGTTCATTTTTCCCCTTTTTATTTTAAATGTTTATAGTTTTAAACTTTCGGGGATGTATACATGTTACAATTGGTATGACGATAAAAATAAAAATATTTAGATCACATGCGAATAAGTGTTTTAAATAAAAGGGCCATTAATGAATAAACAAGTACCGAGGAATAATGCACTACAAAAAAAGTCCATTCAGTGACATACAAAAAGTGCCACAAAAATACAAATAAGTGCCACTAAAGACCACTAAAAGAATAGGCGGCACACAAAAATAGTGTCACTAGAAGCGCTGACGCTAAAGCCTTTTAGTGGCACTTTTTCATTATGCCACACAAAGTTTTTAAGCTTTTTGTGACATTTATTTTTTGCCGCAATATAAAAAGAGACTTTTGTGGCACATTTTTTGTGGCATTAGAAGGTAATTTTAATTACATATCCATACTAGTTTTAGTGGCACTTTATTTGCCACAATATATCAAAAAAAAATTATGTCATATTTTTGCTACAAAACCACACTATTTAGAATATAAATTATAAAATAAAAGGTCAATAAAATTGTAAATGTACAAATCATAATATTATAACTTCAAAAATAAGTTCGGTCCAAAACATCATCCAAATGCTAGAAACGTTAACATATTCAAAATTCCAAATTTTTACACAAGTCTAAACATTCTTTTGGGTGTGGATTTCATTGTCACAAAAACTTAGCTCCAAAGATTCTCATAACGTATACTCTGTCATCATCAAGCATATAAACAAGCACTAATTAGTATTGACAAAAGGTATAGCCTTTAGGCTTAACAACCATACAACCAACTGAACAATGATTGAACGTAAAAACATAATATAAATTTATAACCAACTGAACAGTAATTGAACGAAAAAAACATAATATAATGTAGGATCGTTGTTGGATCCAAACGAGTCATTCAGAAGAGCTTTATATCCGATTCAAAGGCGGAATCAGTGAAACGGACGTGGAAACAGCTTGATACTATTAAATCTGTCACTTTGATTGATTATAACACTAATTACAACCTGAACAGATTTTGGCAGCACTTCGTTACAAATCCTGAAGCATACCAAATGAATTCAACAAGTGCCCTATATATAGTGGTTAGGTTTCGCTTGAAATGAACATTACAAGTTCAAGAGAAACTTCTGATCTTGTTGGTTTCGTTTGAATGTGACCAGGACTGTTTCAAGCGAACTCTATTAATGGGTTTCACTTGAAATGGTCTTTGGTACTTTCAAGCGAACTCACATGTAGACTCAGTTTCTCGCACCTTGAGCACCGGTAATTCTATCCTATCCTATTACATGATACAAGACGAAGTCAATAGACGTATTGCACTAACAGACTCCCCCTCGGATATTGATGAAGTCTTCAGTGACTATTCTTCATCATAACACATCTTAATTCTTGATCATTCTGCCTTCTCATTCAAGTTGTAACATTATAAGCATCCATCAATCCTTCTCTTCTTCATCAGCTTCAGGCTCCCCCTTTCGTCAAGCTTCCGTGATTTAGGATCGACACCTAGCTTTCCATCTACAAGCCCCTCTTGTTTCAAGCTTGTCTTCAGACTCCCCCTTAGACTCTACTTTAGGGATCGTAATCTGGACTATCTGCAATCACTCAAATATCTATAAATACAATGTTTTCAAATTCAATCACCTTCTCTAATCCACTCCTCCTATCAACAAACTAAATGATTTAGCAGCATTAAAGAATCCAACTCCCTCACAACTTAATCTTCCAAGTCCAAATTAATGACCTTGGAGATATCACAAACTATTTTTGAATTTTGATTTTAATTCAAGTTTCAAATTAATGAACTTGTTTTATTTTCAGAAACACAATCAGCATACCTAGATTTTGAAACTCAGCATTCAGACATCGATTGTCGAAAATAAAGCAGAAATCAAAATATTTTTGTATTTTTCTGAAAATATAAAGCAGTAAAGAAATATGTACAAACATATTTACACACAATATTTTTGTTTGAGTATGCGTTAGAGAATCATATCAGTTTTTGACAAGTCACAAGTACCGTTGAGCTTAATTACACTTTAAGAATTAAACAATTCACTTAGATTGTCGATATACTGATCCACTTAAATTTTTATACAAACTTCAACTGATTTAGGATACGAATTAGATGTATTAAGAGCTTAAACTCATTCATGTGTCCCACCTCTTGAATATACTCCCGTATCCAGATCCCAATATTCAGTCTTACAGGTGAGTATACCTAGATGATATCTGTAAGGGGAATAAATTATGAAACTATGATAGCTCAGGTCAGAACTTCCGTTCAGCAGAGAGCTTGGTTTGACTTTAGGTGTGTCCCCTTTAGAGGATCCTTTTTACAACAGCAATGACTATCAATTTTATTGTTTCATCAATTTGCTGAGGGCTATGCTATGTTTCAAGCAATGCGGAAAGTATTATTCGGAGACTAGGTCAGAACTTCCATTCAGCAGAAGTCCCGGAATAATACCCCAGATATCACTAAGCATAAAGACCTAGTATCTCAGAAAGAGGGACCTTTCAAACGAGATTTCAGGGGTTACCTATATATCCAAGTAGTGTTCCTCACGAAATAAGCAAGTTTGAATTTTAAGTTTATATCCCGAAAAAGTTTACTAAATGTATAAAAATCTACCGACACATCCACGGTGAAATCGTTTAACACATTTAAACTATCCATTTCTTTAGCATACTGTAACTGTCTACTGATGTACTATCATTTCCTCTTTTTACGCAAAAATTCAATTTTGAATTTTTATCATGTTTTTGTCATTTTCAAATTTTCAAATGTTTTTGTATTTTCTGACAATATTTCTCCCCCTAAAATGCAAAACCATTTAAAGAAAATTTGACAAACAATACTGATAGCTTTGTCTCTCCATCCATTTTCTGCTTCAAGTGTCCTGATTTGCAGAAAATATAATGTAAAGTACCCTCATGATTTACAACCCATTGATTTTCGACAGTTTGAAAACCGTTTTTCAATCTTGTGAAAGTAATCATGTTTGTTCAGTCGTGAGGGTTTCGGCGTATTCAAGCAACACATATTTTTGTATTTTTGAATATTTGACAAAAATTAAAAACAATCATATTTTTGATTTTTCAAATTTTTCAATTTTTAGAGTTTTTGAAATATTGTTTATTTATATACTGAAAACAAACAAACTCCCTGTTCAACCAAACCAGGGTTCAGCAACAGCCTCCTCCTCTTGTTGTGCTAGGCTGCTCTGAGTTCCAAATTCACAATCTTCAAATTCCATGAGCACCTGCACAAACAAACTATTCAATTACTTGAACAATTTAGCCCAGGTCTGTTGGACCTTAGGCATTTCAACACAATAATTTTCATTCAATTTCGGAAAATCTTTTTCATTTTGAACAAAAACTTTTTCATTTTTAACTTTAACTTTCTCATCTTTTACCAAAAACACTTGTTTCTTAACACTCCATGTTTGTCCTTTTGGAGTACCTCTTTTGTAAAAATGTGAATCTTTTTGAACATTTTGTTTTTGAACAACTTTTGGTTTCCAAAACTCTTGTGGTTTTGTCATATCAACAGTTGTTTTCCAACTTTGAGTTGTTTTGACTCTGGGTGTATGAGAATTCCAGGTCTGTCTAGAATCAAACCTATATGAATTTGACTTCCAATTTTGATTCGAAGCAAACTTGTTTGTGTTATATCTCCAAGTTTGTTTTGAATCAAATCTGGTTGACCTTTGTCTCACATTCTCAGATTTTTGTTTCTCAGCATCAATCTTCTTTTTGTCAACATCCACAGGTTTCAGATTTGGACACTTTCGTGCAAGATGTCCTATCTGATCACACTTGAAGCATGTTCTCTTGGACACGTCTTTGACCTGTGGTTGTTGTTTTTTCTTTTGAACACAAAATTCTTCATTACTAAATTTGAGTTTTTCCTCCTCTTCAAAACTTTTTCCTTGAACAAAACTCATTTTTGTCTGAAAATTAGGAGTTTCATTTCTTTTCCAACTTTGTTTCTTCTTATAACCCAACCCAGCCTTCATGTTTTTCTTTTTGTAACCAGGTTTGTTATACGATCCTCTATGATTCTTACCAGCAAACTTTGAAATTTCAGACTTCTCAATCTCAACCATTTTGAAAACTTTATCAACCTTTTCTGAAATCACATTATGAATCGGGAATACAACATCTAAGAACAATTTGTCCGATCCAATCATGGTATAAACCAATCCTTTTGAATCATCATTCAAATTTTTCTCGGATTTTGTGTTTTTCAGATAACTATCATGAAGATTTCCTTCATCTTCATCCTGTGATTCAGATTTACCTGTATCAATCGACTCTTCTTTCAACACACTTTCAACAACTTTACCTACCACCTCTGAATCATGAGAATCATCAGATTTGGAATAGGTTATGTCAATGTTGTCTGGCAATTGGTCTACCATGTTGAAAGCTTTTTCGACCTTTTCATCATCATAAAATGCAAATTTTCCCGGTGGTGGAACTTGATGAAACTCTGAGCCAATGCCTTTCTTGTTTTGCTCAGACTTACCATCTCCTGGTTTTATATTGAAAATTCGTTCAAGCACATATGACGACACGTGATAACTCTTTAACTTGTTGTTATCCTGTTCTAGATCAGCAATTTGTCCCTTTAGCTTAGCAACATCCTCAATATATGAATTAACAACATCTTGTTTTATAGAATACATTCGTTTAAATTCTTTAGTTGTTTCAGAAAGATAATTCATTCTTGATTGAGCATATTTCATTTCATCTTTCACCTTTTCGTATGACTCTTTCGTAATATGATATGCTAATTTCATTGAGTCATATTCTTTCTTCATCTCTTGACAAGCAATTTCTTTTTCAGAACATTTTTCTGTCATTTTAGAAATATTTTCTTTCAAAACTTCATTTTCTGTTTCTAATTTTCTACACTTTTCTGTAAGTTTTTCATCATTTTCTTTTAAAACTTTTTCTTTTTCTAGCATTTCTTTGCATTTTTCTTTAAAAATATTTTCAATTTTAGTGAATTCAAGATTTCTCGTTCTGAATTGCTCATCTTTTTCAATACAAGCTCTGCACAATTCCATGCATTTCTTGCACTGATCAATCGGTTTTAAGGTTTCAGAATCAGAATGTACCTCAGTGATTGGCACCTCGGTATTTGATACAGTTGCCTCAGTTTGCTTCTGATCAGCATCATCTTGTTTTTCTTCAACACCGAATTCATCACCAACATTATCATATTTCAAATTTTCATTCTTTACTTCTTCTTCTTCTTTCCTCACCTCTTCTCCAATCTGCTGTTCTTCATTAACAGCTTTCTTAACCTCTTCATTCACAACAACTTCTTCACTTTTGATTTCTTTCACAACCTCAACTTCAACAACTTCTGCTTTAACCTCTTCAGCAACTTTCTTCAGATTGTTCACCAACTCTTCAACACTCTTCTTCATTCTCTCTTCATCCCTTTTTCTCAGACACGATGTCATAGCATATCTGATCTACTTTTCATGCCTTTTAGCATATGTGTCATCTTTCAACACATTTCTATAGTATTCAGCTCTCAAAGGAATTATGAGAAGAACATCATCAAAGATTGTGTCTTTCTTTGGAACAACTGGTTCACCTTCTCTGTTGAAGTAACACTCTCTCTTTTTATCCCATCTTCTGTTGCTCACTGCACTCTCATACTCTTCTTGCATTTCATCCATTCTGTTCAACACAATGTTTCTTTCTCTGTAGGTCTTTTCTTCCAGAATCTCTTCTCTGGTTTTCACTTTGATCTCATATGTATCTTGTTCTTTGTTTTCATCTTTAATCTCAGCAACAAAAACAAACTTTATTTCCTCTGTTATAACTTTGCCATGAGCTGTTTTTCGAACATTCTCCAAACGATCTTCTTCTGGACATATCTTAGACCAATCAAAACCTTCATCATCTTGAATTACAAAACAAGCTCTAGATTTGGGTTTATCTTCAATCATCTTAGGCTCTTCTCTGCTTTGATGGTAGATTGCCTTTCGGTAATAATCATCATTGAATGGATGTTCATTTCCACCAACTGCAGAATTAGTGCATTCTCTCTTGAAATGACCTTTCTGTTTACATTTGAAGCAGGTCACTTTGGATTTGTCAAATCCAAGCTTCGTTGATGCACCTCCAAGAGATTGTTTCCCAGTAATTTCCATATATCTCTGAGCTCTGCGAATGCAACTTGCCAAACACCAACGGATGTCAATGAGTTCCATTTCTTCCGGATCAATCTGGTCGTAGTCTTCTTTGGTTAACTCTGAGTTTCCAATTTTACCAGCTACAAGACCTTCATACGATTCCAGAACAGAAGCAAGAAAACTCATTTGCTGCTTAGCTGTATTAATGCTCATTGCAGGAGAATTTTTCAGTTTGAGAGCGATGTTGCATAGAATCTCCTCAGCTTCATCAGAATTTGATTTTGAAGATGAATGATATCCAGAATGATGACTTGTTGAAGTTGTTTGAGGTTCTTTCATCTTCTCACCACTGAATGTTGTCTTTGGTGAACCAACACCTTTCTCCGAAGGTACACTGCCTTTATAATACAATCCAACATTCTGTTGATGTGAAGAACCAGTCATCTTGCTTTGCTTTTGTAGCTCCAGATCATGACTCTCTATCTTTTCAAACAATGCATCAAGAGAAATTGTATCATATAAAGCATCATTTTTCAAAATAAAAATAAACGTTTGCCACTGATCAGCTCGTGGTAACACTTCAATCACTTTATCTATAAGTTCCTCTCTTGTTTTCACTATCTCAAATCTCTCAAGTTCAATTTTAAGATGACAAAATCTCTCAATCATTTGTCTCACTGTCTCTCCTTTTAGACTATCAAACAGATCAAATTCTTTTTTAAGTAAAGCAATTTTGTTCTTTTTTATCAGTATACCCCCCTCAGCTTTAACACGTAAAGCTTCCCAAACTGATTTAGATGACCCATCATGATTCAGCAATGCAAAAATATCATTTCTGATTGCAGACTGGATCAAAGCAATCATTCTTTGTTCGGCAGCAAACTCAGATTTATCTTCTCTTGATAATTTCTTGAATGAAAGTTCTTCGCCTTTATCATCTTTTGGCCGTTCGTATCCAAACTCTAAGCAAAGCCAGCTTTCGTGAGCATACGCTTTCGCCAATTGAGAAAACGTTCTTTCCACCATGTATAATCTTCAATGCTCTCCAGAGTTGGTGGCTTTGAGTGTGTTCCATAGAAGTTATCATGCTTGATGTTCTCATTAATAGCTTTTGTGATGGTTTTTGGTGTAACATTTGCAATCTCGGACGATTCGGATGTGAATGCATTGAAAAACGTGTTGTAGAATTCTTCAGCCATGATATAAACCTGAACAGATTAAACAAACACAATCAGTACAATCAATATCAAATATCCTGAAATAAACTGACACTTGATTGGTGTGAAATAATCTTGACTCGGAATTTTCACTTTCAAGCGAACTGAGACTTCAAGCGAAACAACAAGTTGAAGCGAAACCCAAAGTTGACACTGAAAATCAGCTTTCAAGCGAAAGGCAAAACCGATACTTCAAACTGGATAGCCCTTCAAGCGAAACCTGATGATCTTTCAAGCGAAAGCACTGATTTAAGCAAGATCAGATCTGATTTCAAGCGAAAGTCGATTTGAAGCGAAACCAACAAGGTTTTCAAGCGAAACTTAGACCAAATAGCACTTTCAAGCGAATCCAGCAGCTATTTTCAAGCGAAACCTGTAGTGTTCGTTCAAGCGAAACCTAGTTTTGGTCCAATTTTGTCATTTTTACTTCGAATTTTGCAGTGAAACTTTCCAGGGTTTGTCAATATGTAGTTTTACACAATCTGTGAAAATTTTATCCAATTTTGACCGTTAAAACTTGTTCAGATTGAAAAATAAGGTGTAGAAGTCAGAAAATAGATGATATCAAGCTAAACTCTTCTTCCTGAGCTCTGATACCACTTGTAGGATCGTTGTTGGATCCAAATGAGTCGTTCAGAAGAGCTTTATATCCGATTCAAAGGCGGAATCAGTGAAACGGACGTGGAAACAGCTTGATACTATTAAATCTATCACTTTGATTAATTATAACACTAATTACAACATGAACAGATTTTGGCAGCACTTCGTTACAAATCCTGAAGCATACCAAATGAATTCAACAAGTGCCCTATATATAGTGGTTAGGTTTCGCTTGAAATGAACATTACAAGTTCAAGCGAAACTTCTGATCTTGTTGGTTTCGTTTGAATGTGACCAGGACTGTTTCAAGCAAACTCTATTAATGGGTTTCGCTTGAAATGGTCTTTGGTACTTTCAAGCGAACTCACATGTAGACTCAGTTTCTCGCACCTTGAGCACCGGTAATTCTATCCTATCCTATTACATGATACAAGACGAAGTCAATAGACGTATTGCACTAACATATAAATTTAAAGACAAATGGTTTACATGTAGTTGAACTTTTATTTATATCGAGTACTTCAACAGATGACCTTAATGTGTTTTTCAATAGTTCTACACCAAGTCATAATAAGAAACAAATTCATACATTAATGCTATTACGCTGAAGCTTATAGTGAAACTCTAGTATAGAATAAAGATGCCAGTTTTGTCAGCTGTATTTTCCAAGTTTTTGTTTAGAAAAATTCAGTAGGAACTAACCTTCATATGTAATGCCATATATGGGAACAGGGCCAAAGAAACTATTATAAAAATGCCAAAAAATAGAAGATACCCAATGTTAAAGAATCTAACCTTTGACTCCAATATAGCTAGCTATCTCTGAGCAGAGGCATTCACGTATTTTTGCTCATCCTTTCATTAAGTAACTTTATTTCATTATGTGACGGGCATTCACATATTTTTGCTCGAGTATAGAGCTCTCCAGTTGCTTTATAAGATCTTCCTTTATGGCAAGGAATGCTTCAAGCTTCTGTCCTGGTAGAAAAAAGGTACATATTTATTTAGCACAAACCCACAAACTAGATAAAACTTCAAAATAGGACCTCAAGTCTAGAACCTTAACCGTCCCTTCTGTCATTGCACCCCCTGTGTCAACATTCTTCTGTTTCAATTGATCAACAACAATCTTCAAACAATCACTCTCCTCTGTAACTGAACAAAGCAGCAAATTATATAAGGCACTTAAAAGTTAGAACCAACAACTTTATGTACAACATTAATCAATCATAGGTCATACTATAAATGAACAAAGCATACAAAATCGAGGTCAATAAATATCCAAGGTTTGGTGACTATAGGTTATACTATTTTTATACAAGCATATTTGTAATTTCAATACTTTATTAGCAAGAGTCTAGGCCGTCTGACTGTGCATGCAAGCAGCATGACTACATGAGATTAATCATACAACACAAATAACAATGAACAACAGTTATAAATTTATAATCACTTAAATTTATACACTTCAAGTGATCATGTAGACTAAAGTAGCTTCTTGTCCTAGCTGAAAGAAACAACCAAATATGAAACTTTCATGTCACCTGACTACTGTAACTTTAGAGCAAGCAAATTTTGTCCAATGAGCTTAACATGTGTATAGGCCCCTCAAATAGGCTTATATGAATCTACAAATAGGTATTGATTTCCCTTTTTACACGTATGCGCTAATTAGTCACTTATTCCCAAAAGGATTGTTAGGTTCTACTTTCATTCACTGTAAGTTAAACACTTTTCCCCTTATAATATTACATTCCACAATAGATTAAATTTCGTCAGCTCATGAAACTTTATTCCACATATTCTTTTATAGACCCCAATTTATATCACTTACTCATCATATCACCCACCACTTCTATGCATAAAAAATATAATCTTGTAATCAGGTTCACTTCACACCTCATAAAGCTCATCATTAACTGTTCCTTTTCTCTTTGTTTTCATCTATGCATTGTGTTCCTTTTCTCTTGATTCACATCATACCATCTGGTTTGAGTTTCAGAAAATAGTAGAAAAAGACTCCTCACTCAGTTTAAGTTGCATCATACACTTGTTTTGTGTAAAATAAAATAGCTTCTTGTGATCCTAAAACAACATCACGTGGTATACATTTTAAATGAAAAATTCACACAGAGGATTAGTTTAGTAACAAAACTAGCTATTCGTACCAATTAACTAGTGTATCAATTCGAATGAGAACTTATATAAAGTTATAAATTGCTAATTACAAAGAAAATTAAATTATTATAATTAGGGCACAAAATAAGAACAATAATAATAACGTATAATCACAATTTTTTTTTACCTGTGCAGAATTGATGGACAATACAAAAACAATTAACCCTCTTAAACCTAACAACCTTAGGGGCTTTTGAAAGAGAATGATTGTGTTGCTGAACGAGGATGAAGGGATGCTCCACAAGAATTAAGGGCGTTCTAAAAAGGTAGTGTGCTAGTGTGGTTCTACAATGGATCCATGTTGGTTCTCAGCCGTTCACGGTGGTGGGGTAGTGTCTCAAAGATTAACGGTGTGTTCCCGAGTTAAAAATCCCTCCCCATCCCTCCCCTCCCCTCCATGTCTTTCCAAATTGGAAAGACTATTTTCAGGCAAAAAAAAACCCATTTTCCCTCCCCTCCCCTCCCCCTGTTAAGTGGATCTCTGGAACACAGCCTAAGAATCGAAGGGGATTGAGAGAAAGGGAAGGGACAGCAGACCTGTTGGTTTAGGGTGGGGATGGGGAAACTAAAATTTTAGATGAGACTTAGAGGGAATCTAAAATTTTGAAAGGTAGGTGGAGGGAAATTAATTTTATGAAAGCATACTAAGAGTGGATATTTTCAAAACAAAGCGTTTGAAATTTTTAGCGTTACAAGTAAAGTGCCATTAAAAATATATATTAGTGGTATAAAAGTTAAATGTCACTAAAAGTGTGTTAAGTAACTATGGCATACACAAAATGCCACTGAAAACTAAAATTAATGGCACAAAAGCCTAATGCCACTAAAAGTGTGTGCCACTAGATGGCCTTTTTTTGTAGTGATGGGATATATCTATTGGGTTTTGGCGAGCCCCACTCTTAACGGCAACGATGACAGATCACTACAGAGTGCTTTTGTGTCTAAAACTAGTGTCACCGACACAAAAATAAATCGTCAAGGTTTGGTTGCCTCATATTCTGACATACAAATTAGTATACTTGCAAAACACTAATGATCGCACAAGTTTCATTATACTATACAAAATGAATTTATTATTTCAAATGTTTTGAAGATTCAATTGATACGAAAACTAATAACATGAACTTACCAACTTTTGTTGACGTTTTCAAAACTAACATGTATTACAGGAGATTAGTGGACGGCTTTGGAAAATATGTTCGTGTTGTTATGAAGAACTTCAGCTTTTGAGATGTCATCCTGTTTTTGGTTGTCTTGTTTTGTAAACTCGTGTTAAACTTCAAACAATGTTGTTTAAGTTGTAGTTTGTTTTACTTTGAACAAGTTGTATTGTAAATTTTGGTTTCTAAATAAATGTATGGGCGAACATCTTTTTATGGATTAAATATGTTGTTTACTTGATTGAATAACGATTGCCGCTCTGGCCACACCTCGCGACACGCTTCTGCAGAAACCGAAAATCGGGGTATGACAGACCTGGTATCAGAGCATCAATTGTAGTGAACTAAGATTCTTTTGAGTGTGGTCTATAATTTCAAAACAATTTCTTTTACAACAAGTGTTTTTCATTATATTTTTGCAAAGATTCCACTAATACCAAATGATAAATTCAAAACAATAATGCAAGGATACTATGTGATAGTACTATACAATAAATCAAAACGATAATGCAAGGATACTATGTGAACTAGTCATTGAGGATCAGACACGATAACAATAGGTTGAACTTGAAACGATATATGATATAAGCTATAATGAAAACAAAGTACAATTGTCCAAAAATTTATTTATAAGTTGTTCACATATATAAGTTGTACATATTATTTTGCCAGGATCATGTCTTCCAGTTCTGACACCGATTATGCGGGTTATGCCTCAGATGTAGACTACATACCACTCGATGACCCGGTTCCACCCATTATTCTCATTTCCGATGACGAGGTCTATGATGACGAATGGATGGATGTTGATTTCCAGCCATTTGCTCTTCCACCTGTGGATGATGTTCTCGCTATACCTCATTTTCACGATATGATCATATTCGGTCACCCTGAGGGTGAGCACGTCGTAGCATTCATTCCTAAACCACTTTATGTAGTAGGTCCAGTTGATGGCAATATCAATGTTGACGATCAATGTCACACCCCGACCACGTAAAACAACAAAATGTGGCAGAAACGTCGGGGAGTGTTGTAACAGAATTAATTGTTTCACAACCATGGAAATTAAAGTTACATTTTATTTATTAAACAAGAGAGTTACATTGTCTTAAAACAAGAAACAAAGAGTACATAACATAATTTAACTAGTTCTTGTTTCGTTTTAAGTCACTAAGGTACAGGTCCGCCTAAGTGTGTCTCGATCATCCTATGCAACAGCTCCTGAAAACACATGTGAAAATAGGTACGTCAGCATAAAAATTCCTGTGAGATACATAGGTTTTGTGAAAATAGGATTCATGACTTGACTTTAAAGAAATTGTTTAATAAAATGTAGTCATGAATCTTGTTGAGTGTTTTCTTTCATAAATCATTTGAAAAGCAATGAATAAATCAAATGATATGTATATAAAAGAATAATGTATGGTTCAGCGAATAACCAAGTAAAATGAGTTTGTATAAATTAAGTTATTTGTAAAATGATGTTTATGTGAAAATGAGTTGTAAATGTAATATGTCTAAACTGAAATGGTTTAAATAACGCTACGATATGTAATACCATAAAAGCACTTATATATAGGAAGTACCAGAGGCGTATCCACCATGTTTTTATCGTATTACATGTCGCCTCCCCAAACAAACCACCAAGATGCAATGTTTAACAAGATTTCAAACGGTTCATGTCAATCAACAGTTACAAACGGTTCACACGGTTCAACAATTTCAAACTGTTCACATAATTCAACGGTTACAAACGATTCACATAGTCAAATGGTTACAAACGGTTCAAAATGTAAAACAATGTGTCCATGTGCTGGATGAGCATATGCAACAAATTGTAATGTAAAACAAGGTGCTAGCCTGCTAAGTGAACATACATAGCGTGAAATGTAATGTAAAACAATGCACTAGGTATGCACCAAATGGACATACATGGTGTGAAATGCATGAAATCATGTACTATACGTGTACTAATGAACATAACAAGCATATGATATGAAAACATGGAAATCACGAAAGTAACAAGTAGGCACATGTGTTTCACCCCAAAACAGTTTGAAAACAGTAAAAGAGGGGTCTATGTACTCACTTGAGATTGCCTAGGAGTCCTTGAGTAACAACCAAACAATGCTAGAGATCACGGAAATCAAACGGCACCTAATATAGGTAACTATGTTAATAAACCGGACCTATATCGGAGGATCGGATAGAATGAGGTTTCGTAAACCAAATGAGTGTTGGAACTCATAAGATATGGTTTAACAAATCCTACATACTAAATGAAACCTAGCCTAAGTGCTTACGACCCGTTTAGGTAGCTTATGCTACTTTAACGCGTCATTCGCGTAAAACGCGTTCGGAACGCCTAACTAGTCCTATGATATGTAAAATATGCCTTATCATGTCTAATATTGTTGCCAAATCAGTTTAGATATCATAAATTATGTTACATATGCTTAAAATGAATTTTGGCGTAAAAAGGGCATTTTGGTAATTTACCTAAGGCATATTAACTACCTTTCATACAACTAACTAAACGTCGCGACCATAAGGTATAACCTCGGAAGGTTATTCCCTATACAACTATGGTCACCTAATGTGTTTGGTCGGATCCAAATGATCGGCCAAACGGGTCGGGTTCGAAAGTATAAGCGATTGTTTAGATCGCTTACCTTACGACCCTATATAAGCACTAAACTAAAAGTGACGAGCTAAGCATGTTAAAACATGCTAACATAAGTTAGAAAACAAGTTTGGTATCAAAACAAACGGTTTTGATACCTAAAAGTAGTTTGGTTACAAAATACGCAAGAATACGCATTTTGGCCGAAACTACGACTCGTCACTGAGCCAAGATAACGTGGTAATCCGTAGGCATAGTCACACGGGACTATAGCCATCGTGATTATGCTCACATTGCGAAGTTCAACCGAACTTCATGTTGACCATAAACTGGTCAATGCAGAAAACGCTTAAAGAACGAAAGAATACTTACAGAGGGTCCCCGCAAGTTTGATTTTCCAAGTATTTCTCAGGTATGAAGTGTTTCACACATCAACTTAGAGAAAATTTCAGAAAATCAAGTGGGTTTTGCAATTGGGGGTGTGGGTATTTATAGATTTCGGTTCACCGTTAAGATCGTTTCTTGATTCCCGAGCTTCGATCTCAACCCTCCATGTGTGCCCATTGTATTTCAATACTAGGGGACCTTAAAACCAGCCCATAGAAATTATCAAAACCATTTGCACAACTGGGTAACAGCTGGAACAAGCTGGAATGCATTTCTGCTGATCTGGGGGTTCCTTATGGACCGTATGGCTTTGTGCTTACGGTCCGTAAGCCTTGTGCAGGTCAGCAAGTTTCAAAAATGGCAGAACAGGCCCCTGTGACTCCGAACTTGATTTTTGATGCGTTTTGACACGTTTAAGCCCCGTTAACTTCACTTAAAGGCTCAAATATGAAGTTAAAGTATAGGGAACTTAAAATATGCTCAAAAATATGTCGGATGTTGGTTCGTTTGGCCGTACGATTGCGTTGTTCGGTTAATTACGATGGAAGTCGTAACGGACGCAAAAACGGTCCAAATTGCGCGACGAATGGATTTTTCTCATGAAAATCACTAAAATAAAATACTTTAAGGCTTACATAAATTTTTGGATGTCCGGATGTATTCAGAATGTAAGTTATGCGCGAAAATGCAAACTTGTGCATTTTTTGACGCTTTTAGTCCCTGAATGACCCAAAAGTTTATTTTAGCACACGGAACCCCTCAAAGCCTATTTCTAAGCTATGTAAAGGATATTTATGGTATGTTTAACTTATGGTCATGTTCCGGAATGTCTGTTCGCAGTTTGTCGAATTAAGTCCCTGTAAGCGAATAAACTTGATTTTGCCATACCAAAGCCTTCAAAATTTATTTCTAAGTTATGTAAAGGTTATTTAAGGTATGTTAAGCATATTTCACTGTTCCAGAGTGTTTGTTGCATTAAACTGGTTATATTTACGCATTAGATTGCGTATAACCTTCCAGAAAGCGATTTAAAGTTCGAAATCGAACAAGAATTGATATGTGCAAATGATACAAATATTTTTACAAAACCCAAGTATGAAACACAATATTTCATTGATTTGGTATTTGTTTGATGGTCACAGTGACAGGTGTCACAGTCTCCCCTACTTTAGGAAATTTCGTCCCGAAATTTATTCGTAGGAGTCTGTCATTTCCTTAACGGACATTCTTCAGAAATGAAAATGAACGGACGGAGTCATTTTCCTCAACGAGTATTCTTCAGAAGCGTAAATGAAGGATTAAACAACAGATATTCATTTCCTCAACGGACAATCTTTAGAAACGAAAATGAACAGACGAAGTCATCTTCAACGGTTGCTTCCTCAGAAACGGAAATGAAAAAGATAAACAAACGGATATTCATTTCCTCAACGGGTAATCTTCAGAAACTAAAATGAACTGAAGGAGTCATTTTCAACGGTTGCTTCATCAGAAATGGAAATGAAGGATTAAACAAACGGATATTCATTTCCTCAACGGAAAATCTTTAGAAACGAAAATGAACAGACGTAGTCATCTTCAACGGTTGCTTCATCAGAGTTGGAAATGAAGGATTAAACAAACAGATATTCATTTCTCAACGGATAATCTTTAGAAACAAAAATGAACAGACGGAGTCATTTTCAACGGTTGCTTCATCAGAGTTGGAAATGAATTGGGTTAACTCTAGATACATGACAGAACTTGCTGTGATTTCTGTGCACTAAATTCCATAATTATGTATGCATCCATAATTACGTAATTCCTTGCACAGTCCGCACAGTTTGTTTTGTAATTGTTGGGATTGAACCCTAACAAAGGAACAGATAATGTAAAGCCAAAACCAGGTCACAACAGAGGATTCACAATAAACAGTAGTTTATACTTTGCTCTCCCCTTGAAAGTGAGTTATAACATCTGATGGTCTCTAACTGCTGCTCATAATCAACTGCTGCTGCCCTTTCAACTGCTGATATGATCCTAAAGACTGCTGAAGACAAACTCTGTTGCTCTATTTACTGCTGTCTCTTAAGTGCTGCTGAAGACACAAACACTGCTCATTCAAGGACTGATCACCTTTGAAGAAAGCACTGATGTTGTTGTTAAGCATCAGTGCTTAGGCTACAACAGTGGAACGTGAAGCATGTTAGTGCATTTATCTGTCTATCGCCTCCGTCAATCTAGTCCGTAGTGGAAAACTGAAGAAAACGAGAGTTACTTTGTTATTTTAGAATTAGTTAGTCAAAAAGGCAAGGTGGCATAATTGTAATTAATGGGAAACCTCATTAAATGCATTGACCTATAAATAGATCTCTAGGGCTTCTAGTATAGAACTTTTTGCCATTTTCACATCTTGGAGAGCTAAAGGCTAGAGAGAGAAAGCTAGAGAGAGAAAGTTTATTGTTTGTGATTCAGGTGCTGTACGTTATCAGATTTGTTAATAGAATCACGTTTATATTACGTCATGTGTGTTTAGGTCGCGTTCATGTACGGATTCCGCACGTTTCACGTTCGTTTCGCAATCGTTTCGGAGTCAAACCGGTCCTAACAAGTGGTATCAGAGCAGGAGCTCGATTGTGTTGATCAAACAACAAGATTCGTATCAGATTACAGCGTTTTCGGATCTGAATCGCATCATTTCTTCTTCATCTACTCTTTCTTTCACGTTTTCTATGGATTTTCGTCAAATTGAACGGGATTTCACGGTCCGAATTGGATGATTTTCTAGTATATCGTGCGAAAATAGTTGATTAACAACCCTACCAAGTTTCAGATCAAAACTCCAAGTCGTTTAGGAGTAATTTGAATTTTTGTGATCGGATTTCATTGCAATCAGCGAGATTTCGCTTGAAAACATTGACTGTTTGAAGCGAACTAGTTAATTTCGCTTGAAAATCAGAAAGTTGCTTGATTTCGCTTGAAGATAGTACATAGATCTGATTTCGCTTCAAGTCATAATGTTTGATTTCGCTTCAGACCTGATTACTTGGGATTTCGCTTCAAGACATAACAGTTGATTTCGCTTCAAGACATAACAGTTGATTTCGCTTCAAGCTTTAAAAATTGATTTCGCTTGAACAGAATAATATCAGATTTCGCTTCAACTGATTATATTGAGATTTCGCTTGAAGATTTAACACTTGATTTCGCTTCAGAACTCATCAGTTTGAGATTTCGCTTGAACAGAATAGTTGATTTCGCTTTAACTGTTCAACAAAGTGAAATTTCGTGTCGAGAACATTTCACGGCAACCGAGTGTCAGTCTATTTCAAGTTGTTTAATATTGTTTGAACTGATTGTGTTTATTTGTTTGATTCAGGTTTCCATCATGGCTGAAAACAAAGAAGAAAATATTGTTGCTGAGGTTAAAGAGAAAACAAGGGAAGAGATCTTAAGTGAGAAAACTTACAGAGAAAGAAATGTGGTTTTAAATAGAATGGATGATATGCAGGAGGAGTATGAGATGGCTGTTGGTAGCAAACGATGGGATAAAAAGAGAGAATGTTACTATAACAGAGAAGGAGAACCAGTTGTTCCCAAGAAAGACATAATCTTCGATGATGTTCTTCTTGCAGTCCCGTTAAGAGCTGAATACTATAGAAGAGTGTTGAAAGATGACAAATATGCTAAGCAATATGAAAAGGATATTAGATATGCCATGTTATCGTGTCTGAGAAAAAGGGATGAAGAGAGGATGAAGAAGAATGTTGAAGAAATGGTGAACAATCTGAAGAAAGCTGCTGAAGAGGCTAAAACAGAAATTGTTGAAGTTGAAGCTGTGAAGGAAATCAAAAGTGAAGAAGTTGTTGTGAATGAAGAAGTTAAGAAAGCTGTTACTGAAGAACAACAGATTGAAGAAGAGGTGAAGAAAGAAGAAAAGAATGAGAATGAGGAAGCTGATAAAGTTGGTGATGAAGTCGGTGTTGAAGAAAAGCAGAATGTTGCTGAGCAGACAGAGATTGCTGAAAACACCGAAGTGCCAATTACTGAGGTAAATTCTGATTCTGAAAACTTGAAACTGATTGATCAGTGCAAGAAATGCATGGAACTGTGCAGAGCTTGTACTGAAAAAGATGAGCAATTTAGAACAAGAGATCTTGAGTTCACAAAAATTGAAAAGATTTTCAAAGAAAAATGCAAAGAAATGCTGGAAAAAGAAAAAGTTTTTAAAGAAAATGATGAAAAACTTTCAGAAAAATGTAACATATTAGAGAAAGAAAATAAAGTTTTGAAAGAAAATGTTTTGAAAATGACAAATGAATGTGAACAAAAGGAAATTGCTTGTCAAGAAATGAAGAAAGATTATGACTCAATGAAATTAGCATATGATGTTATGAAAGAGTCATACGACAAAGTGAAAGATGAAATGAAATATGCTCAATCTAGAATGAATTATATGTCTGAAACAACTAAAGAGCTTAAACGAATGTATTCTATAAAACAAGATGTTGTTAATTCTTATATTGAGGATGTTGCTAAGTTAAAGCGACAGATTGCTGATTTAGAACAGGATAACAACAAGTTAAAGAGTTACCACGTGTCGTCATATGTGCTTGAACGAATTTTCAATATAAAACCGGGTGATGGTGAGTCTGAGCAAAACAAGAAAGGTATTGGTTCAGAGTTTCATCAAGTTCCACCACCGGGAAAATTTGCATTTTATGATGAGGAAAAGGTCGAAAAAGCTTTCAACATGGTAGATCAATTGCCAGACAACATTGACATAACCTATTCCAAATCTGATGATTCTCATGATTCAGAGGTGGTAGGTAAAGTTGTTGAAAGTGTGTTGAAAGAAGAGTCGGTTGATACAGGTAAATCTGAATCACAGGATGAAGATGAAGGAAATATTCATGATGGTTATCTGAAAAACACAAAATCCGAGAAAAATTTGAATGATGATTCAAAAGGATTGGTTTATACCATGATTGGATCGGACAAATTATTCTTAGATGTTGTATTCCCGATTCAGAATGTGATTTCAGAAAAGGTTGACAAAGTTTTCAAAATGGTTGAGATTGAGAAGTCTGAGATTTCAAAGTTTGTCGGTAAGAGTCATAGAGGTTTGTATAACAAACCTGGTTTCAAAAAGAAGAACATGAAGGCTGGGTTGGGTTATAAGAAGAAACAACATCAAAACAAAAATGAAATGCCGAATTTTCAAACAAAAATGAGTTTTGTTCAAGGAGGCAGTTTAGAAAAAGAAAAAGAATTCAAAATGAAACAGTCTAATGATGAATTTTTTGCTCTAAAGAAAAAGCAACAACCACAGGTCAAAGATGTGTCCATGAGAACATGTTTCAAATGTGATCAAAAAGGACATCTTGCACGCAAGTGTCCTAATCTAAAACTTGTGGATGTTGACAAAAAGAAGTTTGATGCGGAGAAACAAAAATCTGAGAATGTGAGACAAAGGTCAACCAGATTTGACTCCAAACAAACTTGGAGGTACAACACAAACAAGTTTGCTTCGAATCAAAACTGGAAATCAGACTCGAACAGGTTTGATTCTAGACAGATCTGGAATTCTCACACACCCAGATTCAGAACAACACAGAGTTGGAAAACCACAGTTGATATGACAAAACCTCAAGAGTTTTGGAAACCAAGAGTTGTTGTTCAAAATCAAAATGTTCAAAAAGATTCACATTTTTACAAACGAGGAACATCAAAAGGTCAAACATGGAGTGTTAAGAAACATGTTGAACTGGTATAAGATGAGAAAGTTGAAGTAAAAATTGAAAAAGTTTTTGTGAAAAATGACAAAGAATTTCCAGCATTGAATGAAAATTATTGTGTTGAAATGCCTAAAGTTCAACAGACCTGGGCTAAATTGTTCAAGTAATTGAGTAATTTGTTTGTGCAGGTGCTCATGGAATCTGAAGATTGTAAAATTGGAATTTGGAGCAGCCTGTCACAAAAAGGAGAGGAGGCTGCTGGATCCTGTGTTGGTTGAAACAGGAAGTTTATATGTTTTCTGTAAATAAATAAACAATATTTTCAAAAACCCTAAAAATTGAAAAAATTTGAAAAACCAAAAATATGTTTGTTTTTAATTTTGTTAAAAATAGAAAATACAAAAATATGTGTTGATTGAATATGCCGAAACCCTCACGGCTGAACAAACATGATTACTTTCATCAGATTGAAAAACGGTTTTCAAACTGTTAAGATCAATGGGTTGTAAATCATGGGGGTATGTTATATTTTCTGCTTAAAGTGTTATATTTTCTGCAAAACAGAGCATAGTTAGCAGAAAATGGATGGCGAGACAAAGCTATCAGTGTTGGTTGTCAAATTTTCTTTATATGGTTTTGCATTTTAGGGGGAGTAATGTTGTTAGAAAATACAAAAACATTTGAAAATTTGAAAAAGTCAAAAACATGATAAAATTCAAAAATTGAGTTTTTGCGTAGAAAGAGGAAATGATAGTACATCAGTAGACAGTTACAGTATGCTAAAGAAATGGAAAGTTTAAATGTGTTAAACGATCTCACCGTGGATGTGTCGGTAGATTTTTATACATTTAGTAAACTTTTTCGGGATATAAACCTAAATTCAAACTTACTTATTTCGTGGGGAACACTACTTGGATATATAGGTAACCCCTGAAATCTCGTTTGAAAGGTCTCTTAATCTGATATACTAGGTCTTTATACTCTATGATGTCTGGGGTATTATTCCGGGACTTCTGCTGAACGGTAGTTCTGACCTAGTCCTTGGCTAATACTTGCTGCAATGCTTGAAACACAGCATTAAACCCTCAGCATGCTGAAACAATAAAATTGATATATGCTGCTGTTGTAAGCAAAAAGATCCTCTAAAGGGGACATACCATAAAGTCGAAGCTGATATCTCTCTGCGTATACGGAAGTATCGACCTGAGATCCCTTAGCCCTCGCATACCTAATTTATATACATATATCATTGTAGTATACTCACCTGTAAGACTGATTATTGGGATTCTGGATACGGGAGTATATTCAAGAGGTGGGACACATGAATAGGTTTAAGTTCTTAATACATCTAATTCGTATCCTGAATCAGTTGAAATTTGTATGAAAATTTAAGTGGATCAGTATATCGACAATCTAAGTGAATTGTTTAATGCGTAATGTGATTTTAAGCTCAACGGTACTTGTGACTTGTTGAAAACTGATATGATCCTCTGACGCATACTCAAACAAAAATATTGTCTGTAAATATGTTTGTACATATTTCGTTATTGCTTTATATTTTCAGAAAATACAAAAAGATTTTGATTTCTGCTTTATTTTCGACAACCGATATCTGAGTGCTGAGTTTCAAAATCTAAGTATGTTGATTGTGTTTCTGAAAATAAAACAAGTTCATTAAATTGAAACTTGATTTAAAATCAAAAATTCAAAAACAGTTTGTGATATCTCCAAGGTCATTAACTTGAACTTCGATGATTAACTGTGAGGGAGTTGGATTCTTTAATACTACTAAATCTATACAGTTTGTTGATAGGGCGAGTGGATTAGAGTTTAATTGAAAATTCAAAATGTTGTTACTTATAAATGTTTGAGAAATTGCAGATGATAGTCCAGACTACGATCCCGGAAGCTGAGTCTAAGGGGGAGTCTGAAGACGAGCTCAAAGAAAGGAGGAGCTTGTATACGGAAAGCAAGGTGTCGATCCTAAAGCACGAAAGCTTGACGAAAGGGGGAGCCTGATGAAGAAAAGAGGAAAAGCTGAAACTAAAGACAGATCCACCGGGATTCTGTTCGAGAAGATTCAAATAGAGAAAGAGAAAGAAAAGTCGCTACGAGCTTGACTACAGATTGACTACAGCAATATCCAAGGGGGAGTCTGTTAGTGCAATTATCTGTCTATCGCCTCCGTCAATCTAGTCCGTAGTGGAAAACTGAAGAAAACGAGAGTTACTTTGTTATTTTAGAATTAGTTAGTCAAAAAGGCAAGGTGGCATAATTGTAATTAATGGGAAACCTCATTAAATGCCTTGACCTATAAATAGATCTCTAGGGCTTCTAGTATAGAACTTTTTGCCATTTTCACATCTTGGAGAGCTAAAGGCTAGAGAGAGAAAGCTAGAGAGAGAAAGTTTATTGTTTGTGATTCAGGTGTTGTACGTTATCAGATTTGTTAATAGAATCACGTTTATATTACGTCATGTGTGTTTAGGTCGCGTTCGTGTACGGATTCCGCACGTTTCACGTTCGTTTCGCAATCGTTTCGGAGTCAAACCGGTCCTAACAAAGCAGTTGTTTCCTCATGTTTTGTAGTATTATTACAATCAGTTGTTAGACATCAGTAGTTGGTGTAAGGACAGTAGATATAGTTTGTTAGGCTGTTAGACGTCGCTTTCATGGTGACGTCAGCTGAGATTCCTCAGTGGTTTGGTTTGCCTATAAATGTAACAGTACCCTGTACTGTTACATTTGATTGACTGAGCGGGTTCTTCTCCTCATGTCTAATCCTTTCATCTTGTGTGCAACCAACCTTGAGGCATCAGGCTGAGGGGGAGTATAGTTTGTAAGCTTATCTGTAATCTTTTGCTTTTGATTTGTAAATCATTCGACTCTATGAGAAGCAATTGTTCATCAAACTACTTTCTCCTTTGATTGTGTTTACAAAGTTTGTTTTCATTTCCGCTGCACTTTACATTTTTATATTCACAAATTGTTCAGAACATACAAACAAACACAATCATGAGAGCCTCCGATCCTAACAATTGGTATCAGAGCCTGGACAGTCAATTTCGATTTAACAGTCAAATTGACATAACTGTTCGGCTCAAAATTCATTGATACTAAGGTTGGTTGTATTTTGTTGAAGAACAGAGTATCGAGTAAATCATGTCCAAAATGGTTAATCAAAAACTCTGTAAATCAACCAAGATGTCATATGACACACAAAGTTCACACAACAAGTGATTTCATGCATAATACACTCATAGTTTCTAGATCTGAAAGTATATCTGTCAAATTATGAGAGTATTTCGTATTTTCTAAATTGATTTCAACTGTTGTTATGACAATTGTGATGTCACTCTTTTAAATGCTAAAGTATGAACCTCAGTTTAACAAAACCCATGTTCATAAAAACATCTATGTTTTGCTAACTTGAAAAGAGGGAAATTAAAACTTTAGCCATCCAGATCTTATGTGTTGAAAACAGGTTGAGTTCCTCAAAAGGACAAAATCAACTATGTTAAAATACATTAAGAAAATTCACAAAAACTCCGAAGTGTGTTCATCTCAAAACTTCTGTTGTCAGAAGAAAAGAGTATAAACATAAAACACTGAAGAGTCAAAGTGTAGGGTAATAATGGTCATTAAGCAACTATGTGCATTTATCTGTTCAGAAAAAGGTTTTGATTCCAGTAAATGAACTCCAAAGAGGACTAGACAAATGCTCAAAATTTTCTCCATGTGTCCTCAAGTTTGCAATTGATTGTCAAAGAAAATGGTTCCAAACAGTGGTCAAAATGCATCCAAAAGTTCTTTCCACTGGTGACCACTGACCATTTTCAAAAACTTATGTATGATATGATTATATACTCTATTGAATTTATACCAGATTCTTTTTGATACTATTCTCAGAAAAATCCTTTAACTATTTTTTTGTTGTTCAAAGGATTTTCTCAAATAATCAGGATATATTATTCATTTTTTTTTAATAATATATTTGGAACTTATGCTTGTTTTTGTTGGCAATAGTTTCAGTTCCTGTCAGGATGTAATATCGCATTTTTATGGTATTTGTGTCCTCATAAATGGGTCAAAAGGAAATGGTACATATGTCATGATCATGTCATACTCAGGTTTGCTCCTAAATTTTTATAAAAAGTTGATTGCAAACTGTGCTTAAAATACTAGGGTACTCATGTTTCAATTGAATATTAAACGAAAATGAGTTGCCTCAACAAAAAGTTTTCATCATCTGGGGTACTAAACCACTGTCCTTCAAAATTGACATGTGGCAAAACCTTGAATGAAAATCCTCAAAATTGTTGCTGTAACATCTGTCTTTCAGATATTTGCCATTTACCCTAACAACTGCCTTGTTTCAACAGCTGATCTCTAAACACTGTCCACTGCTGAAAGTTAACCACTGATCCCTCATTTTCTTGTAGGCACTGATGCTCAAAATCAGTGTCTTATCCACTGACATGCTATCTACTGATAGTAAAAATCATCCACTGCTCATAATTTTTACCGTTGTAACCACTGATGCTTGTTACATCAGTGGTTCTTAAAACAACTGTTCTCCATACTTCATCCGTCTCATCAGTGTTTGACACGTGGTTAGCTTTTAGCCCTCAGATCGAAATAACCGCTGCCACATCAGCGATCATATTTTAAATAAAACCCTGCCCTAAACCCCCAAACAGGGTTTTACACTGTCGAATTGAATTCCAAAAATTCTCTTCTCATAACAGTTTTCAACCCTTCTTCTCAAAACCCTCAAAATCATTCTCCGATTCTTCTTCATCAAAATGACGAAGTCAAAAGGAAAATCAAAATCAAAACCTACATCACCACCACCTTCAACTGAGGTCCCTCAAACGACCGAAGAACCCATCGAAATACCATTCAAACAATCTCACAATTATCTGGGTTTACTCACAAAACCTACCGATAATCACACCTTCGACACCATCATTGATGCAATAACTGGATCAAAGTACAAAACTTTGTTGACGGTGAATGCTCCCATATATCTGCAAACCCAGAGAGAGTTTTGGAAAAAGGCGACACTTGAAAAACAAGACGGAAAAGCCATAGCCATAAACTCCTCGATACAGGATAAAGCAGTTCAAATAACCCCACGGTCGATCTCAGAAGTCTTTAATCTCAACGATCAGGAAGGTAAACTCTCATTTGAAAAAAACGAGATGAAAACTGATTTCGTAAAAAGGGGTTATGCAGAAGAACCAAAGGTAGATACCCTACAAAAGGGTTATTTTCCATCTGCACCCAGGTTTTTATTTCACACACTCTTGATGTGTGCTTCAAATAAAACAACATCTTTCAACGAAATACCACTGAAAATTCAAAGCCTGGGTTACGCTATTTTGAATAATAAAGACTATAACTACTCCCAGGAGATTTTCAATGACATGGTGAAAAACGTTGAAAGTAAAGCATTTTTACTTTTTCCAAGATTTTTGAGTTATTATTTTGAACAAAAATTTGAAAAGAAAGATGTAAATTTGCTCAAACAAGGTGTTCATTGTCAAATAAAAGGTATAACAAAAGAAACATTTTCAAGGATGATGACACCAATAAAAACTAAAGCAAGGGTACCTGAGCAGATTTTAGCAGTTACAACTGCTCCTCAGGTATCTGCTGTTGAGCCCACTGCTCCAGGTGATCAGAGCAGCACTCCCACTGCTTTGAAACCCACACCTGCCACCACTAAAAAGACCAAAAAGAAGACATCCAGAAAACCCACCAAACCCAAAACAAAGGCAACTCTGGAAGATGAGATCCCAGAGGAAATGCCTGTGACAACACAAAAGTCACCACAAACCACTGCTGCTACTTCCTCACAGCAGTTGGAAGAAAGATCTCAACCCATAACCGAAACTCCTCCTGCATCCTCACAAAAGGATCAGGTTGTAAGCACAGGGACACCACAATATGAAGCTCTGAATCCACTCGGATCCATCTTCCTCAGTCCTGATCCCAAGGACATGTCTCTTTCAACCCCCATTCCCTCACCAATAATAATGCCACAATCCATGCTACCTCTGTTGCATGCAGCTGCTATTGCACAGACACAAACCAGTTCCTCTCTATCACCTATCACCGAGAGTATACATCCACAGGTGACTGGGTCTGATGCTTATACTTCTGCTATCCCAGCAACAGTTGAGGAGGTTACACTGCAGGAGTTACAAGTAACTCCTGTCAGTAGTTCAAGTGGAGCAGCAACTACAACTGGTGGATCAACAGATCCTCAGTTGGACAGTTGTTTCATAAGTAAGACTCCCTTGAAGGCAATTTCTTCCATGGCAACATCGGTGACCACCAGTGAGTTGGATCTAACCACTGGTACCATCAAAGGTTTATCGAGTGCCGAAGAAAGAAGTCCCCAGTACCGAGAACAAGGGGCATCAATGGATGATTTTTGGGACTCTGTTCCTAAGTCACACATTGATATAACCACCACAGGTGGGGATTCAGATGATCCCAGTAAAATGGGTGATGATTCAAGATATCAGGAATTGACGGGCAGAGTGGAAAAACTTGAAGAATCAGTTTCTGAAATAAAGGAGATGGTGCAAGAGATTTTAAAAGCTCAGAAAGCACACTCATCTGCTGTTCCTGCTCAAGCATCTGCTCCACAACAAGCACCTGCTGAAAATGAGCTTTGGAATATCTTCCAAACCATGCTTGAAAAGCAGCAACAAATGGCTGATCAAAAGCATGCTATTCAAGTACAAATGCTGTCAAACATGATGGAATCAAGGTTCAAGGATACTCAAGCAGATATCAAGGCTATAAAGGCTAGCATTCAAAATGCTTCTGGCAAAGTTCCTTCTTCCATACCATTTCTTGTAAATCCCCCCTCAGATAATGCCAAAAAGGGGGAGAATAACAAGCTGTTGGGAAATTTGAATAGGAGGGGAACAGAACATGGCCTTCATGTTGAACCTGAAAAAGAAAAAGAAAAGGAAAAACAGGTCTCAAAACCTGTTTGCCAAACAGCTGATACAGCAGCAGTTACAAAAACTGCTGCAGCAGCAGTTACAAAAACTGCTGTCAGTAGCCAAACAGCTGCCATTTCATCAACACACACACTTTCAATACACACCACTCTACCACACACCACTACAACTACTGTTCCACCATCATCATCTACAATCAAACCATCACCACTGCCTCCTGTCATAAAACAGAAGACAACAGATGTTACAACATCTGTTGTAATGACAACAGTGATTGAAACACAAGTTGTTTCAACCACTGTCAGTCAATCACTACCACAAACCACTGCTATCAAATCTACCATCACTGATCCACCCAAAACATCATCTGCTTCTTCTTCATTAAAAAGGAGAAGAAATCTCATATCAGATGATGATTCACCACCATCACCACGTCCATCCCCTGCTCAAAAGCAGAAGACAACTGCTGACATATCAGCAGTTGTAATGACAGCAGATGTTGAGACACCAGTTTTCTCAACAGCTGTTAGTCAGTCATCCACCACTGCTCTCACCTTTCATACTTCACAACCAAGGCTGTTCAACAGAATAAGAAAACCAATAACTGCTGATGAGGGTACATATGATCCTAATGCTGCACAACATCCACTGGAACTTGAAGCCATCAAAAATGAGATGAGGAAATTCTATACAGAAGAAGATCCTTCAAAAAGGAGATTCCCCTCACTCATAGGCTACATGCCACCAGAAGATATGGATGATTACCTAAAACTCAAGACAAAGCAGGCAAATGTAAAAGCCAAGGTTGATAGTGAAAAAGAAAAGTTAAGTGAAGATGGCATTACTAAAAGACTGGAGTTCTACTTAACAAAAGTAAAGCAGATAGAAGGGTTTGCACAAGACCTAAACAAAGAAAAGGCTGATCAAAAGAAAGAATTAAGAAAACAATATCTAGCCTTCATCTTGAAAGAAAAATTCTATCCTGCTGAAGAACAACAGTTCAGAGAATGGCCAGTAGCACCTCTTAAGCGTGAGGCAGAAAGGATTGAAAGGATTAAGAATGATCCTACGAAGAAGAAGAATGCTCCTAACTGGAGAAAATATGAAAAGCTCATTGCTGACTTAACTGCTGAATATAAGAGAAAGAAAAGGGAGCTGGTGGATGCTAAAGTGGATACTGCTGAAGCCATATCAAAATGGTCTAAACAGCAGACTGATGAAGCCTACGAAAGGCTGAAGAAAAGAAAGATAACTGTTTCAGGCACTTCTAAAAGGCAAGAACAAATGATGAAGCTTGAACAGAAGATGGGAAACCTCGACACACTGTTCCGGTCTACCTTTGTAACAAATCAAGAAGAAGGTGAACAGCTGACTGAAGAAGAGGTAATGGAAAGGGAAGCAGAGTACTTCAAAGATACCATCACGAAAATGGGTCTAAAAGAAGATACTTCAACAAAGCTTCAAAGCCTTTTTAAGGCATTAAACAAACCTGCGTCTCCAAACACTGCTAAAGACAAGACAGAAGCTGAACGACAAGAACTTATTGAACAAGAAACTTCAGAAGATATAGCTGCAGCTGACAAAGTCTTTGAAGAAGCTTTCAAAAGAATGTCTGAAAGTCTGCAGTTGTTTTCAAGGCCATTATCTCTCAACTCATCTTCAAATAAGTCTCTCCCAAGAAACCCACTTGGCTTAAAAATACTAAAGTGGATGTCTGATCAAAAGACTCACGTATTGACCTTGGTCAGAGCCAATGGCGATGTGAAGCATATATCAAGGAAAGAAGCACTAGGCCTTAGTGTTCAAGATTTGCAGGATCTCCTTGGGCTTTCACTGTGTAGGGATGAGGATGACCAGAGTGCAAAGGAATTTGAAGCTGAATTCAAAGAACAAGCTAAGGCACTCTTGATGAGTAATAAAGGTCCTGAATAATGAAAGGTTTTGGCATTATCTGTTCCAGGGGGAGATTGTTGGGATTGAACCCTAACAAAGGAACAGATAATGTAAAGCCAAAACCAGGTCACAACAGAGGATTCACAATAAACAGTAGTTTATACTTTGCTCTCCCCTTGAAAGTGAGTTATAACATCTGATGGTCTCTAACTGCTGCTCATAATCAACTGCTGATATGATCCTAAAGACTGCTGAAGACAAACTCTGTTGCTCTATTTACTGCTGTCTCTTAAGTGCTGCTGAAGACACAAACACTGCTCATTCAAGGACTGATCACCTTTGAAGAAAGCACTGATGTTGTTGCTAAGCATCAGTGCTTAGGCTACAACAGTGGAACGTGAAGCGGTTGTTTCCTCATGTTTTGTAGTATTATTACAATCAGTTGTTAGACATCAGTAGTTGGTGTAAGGACAGTAGATATAGTTTGTTAGGCTGTTAGACGTCGCTTTCATGGTGACGTTAGCTGAGATTCCTCAGTGGTTTGGTTTGCCTATAAATGTAACAGTACCCTGTACTGTTACATTTGATTGACTGAGCGGGTTCTTCTCCTCATGTCTAATCCTTTCATCTTGTGTGCAACCAACCTTGAGGCATCAGGCTGAGGGGGAGTATAGTTTGTAAGCTTATCTGTAATCTTTTGCTTTTGATTTGTAAATCATTCGACTCTATGAGAAGCAATTGTTCATCAAACTACTTTCTCCTTTGATTGTGTTTACAAAGTTTGTTTTCATTTCCGCTGCACTTTACATTTTTATATTCACAAATTGTTCAGAACATACAAACAAACACAATCATGAGAGACTCCGATCCTAACAGTAATTGTTTAGGGTAAGAAAATCAAACCTGTGATGAGGGTGACTAGACTACCATAGGGTCCTTTTAATTAGATCGACAGATGATCTTTTTAATTAGACCACCAAGGAGTCCTTTCAGCTATATCATCACATGATATTCCTAACCAGATTTTTGGATTAATCTGTTTAACTAGACCACTCAAGGGGTCTAATTATGGAGTAGTACTTTATAATCCAAGGGACTTAACTACAACGTAGAAGTCCATTAAGGGTTTTTTTTTTTTTTTTAAGGGAGTACCTTTGGGTATCCTACTATGAATTCCTTATATGAAGATATGGAAGATTCTATGAGGATTTGGATAACATAATTTGGATCAAACAAAAACATAAAAGGGAACACATAAGCACTTAATCACATAATTGTTTTCTTGGTTATTAATTGTTATTATCTTGTTATTGATTGTTATTAACTTGGCGTTGATTTGAACATGGGTATTCAAGGCATACCAGGAACCCAGTTGATGGACTTCAACGTCCTCAAGCATCTATCTATCTGAAAAGATAGGATGATCTTCTAAAAAATTGATTTTTTTTATCACAAGGAATCACCACATTCGAATTAAGGTATACAACAACTAAGGACTTACGGGAATATCCTTAGGTACCCCATTAAGGAGTGGGTATTCGTCCAGAGTTGTAACTTGCGCCTTGTACTTCGTTTTCCTTGGAAGAAACGGGTACTTAGGATTTTCGTGGAAAACGCAAGAGATCATAAAGTGGAAGAATTTGGGGGTAGTCTGTTCTTCAAGGAATACGGTTCCTTGATTGTCGGTATCGTAGGAGATATGTTGTTTATTCATGCAACCACAATAAACATATTGCAATGTAAATAAAAGATTTATTTATAAACAACATCATCAACTGTTTCTTAGATCTTGACAACAAAAGAGAATAATACATAAAGATTGATTATTTCTAAACAATGTTGTCTTCCAATCGGTCAGATGCTTATCCCAGTGCTGGATTCGCATTAGCAAGCTTTGGGTAATTTCTGCGGAAATCGCCCATCTTGCCACAGTTGAAGCAAGAACCTGGTGGAAAATGACCTTGAGCAGGATTGTTGTTAACTTGGTTGGGTGCAGTTACAGCTGGGCAAACCCTCGCTGTATGACCTATAAGTCCACAAACTTGGCATGTGCGGCACTTCGCACCAGCATGATGATGTAGGCTACATTGGTTGCACAAGGGTGCAGTTCCGTTGTAGGGCTTCCTAGCAGGGGTTTGAGCTGGTTGGTTGGGGACGGCTTGATCATTGTGAGCGACCACGGCGAAGTTCTGAGAAGCCTTTCGCTTCTTTGACTTCTTAGGGGATCCAGTCTGTTCCTCCTTGGGTTTCGATTCCTCGACCGGTTTCTTGTCACCCTTTCGAAAAAGTTTACCTTTCCTGATCTGAGATTCAGTCAAGGTTGCAGATAGCTCAATGGCCTGTCTAACTGTAGTAGGGTTGCTACCAGTCACAATGTCTTGTATTGAGTCAGGTAGGCCATCAATGTACTTTTCGATTGCCTTATCCAAAGGTGTGACCATATTTGGGCATAACAGACTTAACTCCTCATAACGGTCCGTGTAGGCTCGATGCTCACCACTATCTTGCTTAAGATCGTCAAATTCCCTTTCTAAAGCCCTCAGTTCATGATGAGGACAGAACTTCTTCATCATAAGGGCCCTAAGTTTGGCCCAAGTCTGTGCTAAAGCAACCTCAGCACCACGGTCTCTCATAACCCCGTTCCACCAAGTAAGAGCCCTCTTCTGAGACACACTAGAAGCAAACTCGACCTTGCGATTATCAGGACACTGAACGTGACGAAACGTACTCTCAGTGCTCTCGAACCATTGTAGGAGCCCAGTTGCTCCTTCAGAACCACTAAAATTGAGTGGCTTAGCCGAATTGAAACTCTTGAAATTGCATGGAGCATTATTGTTGTTGTTGGCTTGGTTCAGTTAAGCAATAAGATTTGGGAAAGCAGCAGCCATTTGCTGCGCGATGATTTCTGCCAGTTCGGCATTCGCTATCTGATTGTCGCGTCGAGGAGGCATTCTAAAAGGAGGGAAACATGAAAGGAAACGAGCGAGATGATTAGATGAAAAGGATGAGGTGATATAAAATTTGACAAAAGCAAAGATGGCGGTCATTTGTTTGTTACCACAGGGCAAATAAACGACACATTGTGACCATTCAAAGTAAATGGGTCAAAAATAATGTATCGCGAAGACATGCTCGCCTATAAGTGAACACTCATCCCAAGAGTTCCCAGGTAAGAGTGATTGGTCCGATTATGTGGATTTGTACGAACACTCTAGCCTTAGACAGAAAACCCAGGGTACAGGCATTCACTCTTCCAGTTTGCACGTGTTCACACTATTTAGGACCCAAAACTTTGGCGAGATTTTGAAAACTCAAAGGGGTTCAAAACCTTACAACAGAGGGTTCAAAACCTTACAACAGAGGGTTCAAAACCTAGTAATTAATCATCTAAGAACAGATGATTAATTTTCAAAGCGGATTCGGAATTGTTGTTCCCATTGTGGTCATCACCTAAGGATAGGTGACGGTTTTTTTGTTTTAAAAAAATCTAAACGCAAATCTTCTTGCGTTAGGGTCATAGGAAGGTTATAGTCAAGGTCAAAGCATTACTAATAACCTAATTCCCTATAACCATTGGCTTTGATACCAACTTTTCTGTCACACCCCGATCACGTAAAACAACAAAACGTGGCGGAAACGTCGGGGAGTGTTGTAACAGAATTAATTGTTTCACAACCATGGAAATTAAAGTTACGTTTTATTTATTAAACAAGAGAGTTACATTGTCTTAAAACAAGAAACAAAGAGTACATAACATAATTTAACTAGTTCTTGCTTCGTTTTAAGTCACTAAGGCACAGGTCCGCCTAAGTGTGTCTCGATCATCCTATGCAACAGCTCCTGAAAACACATGTGAAAATAGGTACGTCAGCATAAAAATGCCTGTGAGATACATAGGTTTTGTGAAAATAGGATTCATGACTTGAGTTTAAGGAAACTGTTTAATAAAAAGTAGTCATGAATCTTGTTGAGTGTTTTCTTTCATAAATCATTTGAAAAGCAATGAATAAATCAAATGATATGTATATAAAAGAATAATTTATGGTTAAGCGAATAACCAAGTAAAATGAGTTTGTATAAATTAAGTTATTTGTAAAACGATGTTTATGTGAAAATGAGTTGTAAATGTAATATGTCTAAACTGAAATGGTTTAAATAACGCTACGATATGTAACACCATAAAAGCACTTATATATAGGAAGTACCAGAGGCGTATCCACCATGTTTTTATTGTATTACATGCCGCCTCGTTACTTAAATCACTTACCCAAACAAACCACCAAGTTGTAATGTTTAACAAGATTTCAAACGGTTCATGTCAATCAACAGTTACAAACGGTTCACACGGTTCAACAATTTCAAACTGTTCACATAATTCAACGGTTACAAATGGTTCACATAGTCAAATGTTTACAAACGGTTCAAAATGTAAAACAATGTGTCCATATACTGGATGAGCATATGCAACAAATTCTAATGTAAAACAAGGTGCTAGCCTGCTAAGTGAACCTACATAGCATGAAATGTAATGTAAAACAATGCACTAGGTATGCACCAAATGGACATACATGGTGTGAAATGCATGAAATCATGTACTATACGTGTACTAATGAACATAACAAGCATATGATATGAAAACATGGAAATCACGAAACTAACAAGTAGGCACATGTGTTTCACCCCAAAAAAGTTTGAAAACAGTAAAAGAGGGGTCTATGTACTCACTTGAGATTGCCTAGGAGTCCTTGAGTAACAACCAAACAATGCTAGAGATCACGGAAATCAAACGGCACCTAATATAGGTAACTATGTTAATAAACCGGACCTATATTGGAGGATCGGATAGAATGAGGTTTCGTAAACCAAATGAGTGTTGGAACTCATAGGATATGGTTTAACAAAGCCTACATACTAAATGAAACCTAGCCTAAGTGCTTACGACCCATTACGACCCGTTTAGGTAGTTTATGCTACTTTACCAAATGAGTGTTGGAACTCATAGGATATGGTTTAACAAAGCCTACTTTACATATGCTTAAAATGAATTTTGGCGTAAAAATGGCATTTTGGTAATTTACCTAAGGCATGTTAACTACCTTTCATACAACTAACTAAACGTCGCGACCATAAGGTATAACCTCGGAAGGTTATTCCCTATACAACTATGGTCACCTAATGTGTTTGGTCGGATCCTAATGAGCGGCCAAATGGGTCGGGTTCGAAAGTATAAGCGATTGTTTAGATCGCTTACCTTACGACCCTATATAAGCACTAAACTAAAAGTGACGAGCTAAGCATGTTAAAACATGCTTAACTAAGTTAGAAAACAAGTTTGGTATAAAAACAAACGGTTTTGATACCTAAAAGTAGTTTGGTTACAAAATACGCAAGAATACGCATTTTGGCCGAAACTACGACTCGTCACTGAGCCTAGATAACGTGGTAATCCGTAGGCATAGTCACACGGGACTATAGCCATCGTGATTACGCTCATGTTGCGAAGTTCAACCGAACTTCGTGTTGACCATAAAATGGTCAACGCAGAAAACGCTTAAAGAACGAAAGAATACTTACAGAGGGTCCCCGCAAGTTTGATTTTCCAAGTATTTCTCAGGTATGAAGTGTTTCACACATCAACTTAGAGAAAATTTCAGAAAATCAAGTGGGTTTTGCAATTGGGGTTGTGGGTATTTTTTGATTTCGGTTCACCGTTAAGATCGTTTCTTGATTCCCGAGCTTCGATCTCAACCCTCCATGTGTGCCCATTGTATTTCAATACTAGGGGACCTTAAAACCAGCCCATAGAAATGCTCAAAACCATTTGCACAAGTGGGTAACAGCTGGAACAAGCTGGAATGCATTTCTGCTGATCTGGGTGGTCCTTACAGACCGTATGGCTTTGTGCTTACGGTCCGTAAGCCTTGTGCAGGTCAGCAAGTTTCAAAAATGGCATAACAGGCCCCTGTGACTCCGAACTTGATTTTTGATGCGTTTTGACACGTTTAAGCCCCGTTAACCTCACTTAAAGGCTCAAATATGAATTTAAAGTATAGGAACTTAAAATACGCTCAAAAATATGTCGGATGTCGGTTCGTTTGGCCATACGATTGCGCTGTTCGGTTAATTACGACGGAAGTCGTAACGGACGCAAAAACGATCCAAATTGCGCGACGAATGGATTTTTCTCATGCCAATCACTAAAATAAAATATTTTAAGGCTTACATAAATTTTTGGATGTCCGGATGTATTCAGAACGTAAGTTATGCGCGGAAATACAAACTTGTGCATTTTTTGACGCTTTTAGTCCCTGAATGACCCAAAAGTTTATTTTAGCACATCGAACCCCTCAAAGCCTATTTCTAAGCTATGTAAAGGATATTTATAGTATGTTTAACTTATGGTCATGTTCCGGAATGTCTGTTACAGTACGAATCGTCATACTTTCGCAGTTTGTCGAATTAAGTCCCTACAAGCGAATAAACTTGATTTTGCCATATCAAAGCCTTTAAAATTTATTTCTAAGTTATGTAAAGGTTATTTAAGATATGTTAAGAATATGTCACTATTCCAGAGTGTTTGTTTCATTAAACTGGTTATATTTACGCATTAGATTGCGTATAACCTTCCAGAAAGCGATTTAAAGTTCGAAATCGAACAAGAATTGATATGTGCAAATGATACACATATTTTTACAAAACCCAAGTATGAAACACAATATTTCATTGGTTTGGTATTTGTTTGATGGTCACAGTGACACAGGTGTCACAATCACGTCATTCTTCCTATTGTTGACGATGATGATGATATCATCCTTGTTATTCATATCGAGCACATTGATGATGATCTCGGGATTGGAGAGGACTTTGACATAGCTATATTAGAGGTAGCTCAGCCCGAGATCATAGTTGTTGAGATTTCATCTTCAGCTCCTAATTCCCCACTGACACCATCTCCTATGCATTCACCCGAGACAGTGTTACCTCCATATTCAGATGCATTACCATTTCATGTTGATCCTATTTGACCTGTTACACTCCCTACTGATCATCCATCTGAGTCTGTACCACCACTATATTCATCAGGGGAAGTACACTCCCCATTTACCATCCGATCCCTCCTTCAGTTGCTGGACCATCACATGGTAGTACATCTCAGTCAGTCGAGCACCTACCACAATATCCTTTTGTTGGATCTTTTTCTGCTACTGTTCCACCGACTATCAGTTCTTACTAGGACCCGTTTCTTGCAGGGCCATCATACGTCTCACACAGTCATCCTATGACTGAGTATCCTCCTGTTGATCCATTTCCCACTCTCGGAGATTTGTCTTATCCTCCGCCACTCATGCACAATACTATCTCCTATCCCTCACCCTACTTTGCTGATTCACTTATTCCGCCACCCCCGAGCATGAGCCCATTAGACCCGTACCAACCGATTCACATGTCATTCACCACTACCTAGTACAGGGTCACGTCCACCGAGATACAACTCGGTATTTTGTTTAGACATTTTCATGAGCTTAGTGCTCAGGTTGATACTCTTCGAGCATCTCAGAATGCTCCCTCATCATCATCTCAGCCGCCACTACCCACATCATCGCCTTCATCACTACCACCGTTATCGTCATCTCCTCAACCATCATCTTCAGCGGTACCTACACCTCCACCACCTCATGTTACCCATTCCTCCCATGAGGAGCGCATCCGTGCTCTTGAGGTGGAGATTGCGTATATCCATGGGGTGATACACGCATCTTCACCCCCACCCCCATCTTCTGTCTAGATGTGGTATATAGTCATGTTTTGAGGGAAGTACCCGCACCAGATTAGAAGACGATCGAAGACGTTTTGAAGATATATATAAAGATCAACTTGAAAACTATGAAGAACAATGTGAAGAAAGAATCCACTTTATTTTGTATTGTCTATGACTTGGATATTGGAGTGATGTAACTCTAATTATTTTTGTTTCTTCACCAAAATTATGTAGCAAGTTGACAATATATATATATATATATATATGGAAGTGGTATCTTTTCTTTATTATGCATTGTTATTGTTTGATTTGTTTATGTTGTGATGATTACAGTATGGATGCTTTACGCGAGATATGATTGACTTATCCTTTCCTTATATATATATGTATTATGATGATATATTATATTCAATTTGAGCCCATGAACGACAATATTTATTTTAAATACTTGTCTAATTTCTTCTATATGATTTTACATATGGAAATCATGGCGCCAAGGAGAAGGAACATACATAACCTCCAAACTCCTCTACCCACATCCCAAGCTGAACTTGATGCCTTGTTAAATCAACGCATTGCTGATGCAATTGCACAACATGAAGCAACACATGCTAATCGGAACGATGGACCTAGAGTTCAAGCTCCACCGATAGTTTAAAATCCTATGAACGGTTGGTTACTCATAACCTTGTAAAGAAATTCTCATTAATATTTATTAACAAAATATATATTTTTGACAATTTTGAGAAGCAACATTTCAGGATGCACGTATAAGCAATTTTTCGATTGCAAACCGTTGAACTTTGATGGCACTGGTGTTGCCGTAGCATTTGTCCGTTGGACCGAGAAAATGGATTTTATAATCCGCTTGAGCAACTGTACCCCTAACCAAACTGTGTTGTATGTTTTAGGTATGTTTATTTCCAAAGCTTTGTCATGGTGGAATCTACAAGTGCAGACATTGGGAGACACAGCAGCATATGCTATCACTTGGGATAGATTGAAGGACATGATGCGAGAAAAATATTGTTCGAAAGCTGAGTTACAAAAGTTGGAAACAGAGTTTTGGAACTTGATGATGGATGGACCAGACATCTATGGGTACACTCAACGATTTCACGATCTCTCACGAGTCGTTCCTTATATGGTAACCCTGAATTCAAATGAGTCGAACGATACATTTGGGGATTAGCACCGGATATCCGAAGTATAGTTACATCGTCACATCCTGCGACAGTCACCGAGGCGATCACGATTTCTGTAAGCCTTACCGAGGAAGCAAAAAGAATGAATAAATTCGACAAGAAAGGTACCGAGAAAACAAAAGAAAAACATGTGGAAGCCACGACACACGACAACAAGCGGAAATTCTCTCAGTTTAAAAAAGGATCCCGACCAAATAATAAGAAAAAGGAAAACCCCACAAAGAAAATAGGTAAAGCATTTGTGGCAACAGCGGAGACAGAACCGAAGGGTTATGCAGGAAATGCACCTAAGTGCAACCGGTGCGGTTATCATCACAATGGTGGGTGCCGAACCCACAAATGTGAGAAATGCGGGAAAATGGGTCACCGCACGGAAAGTTGTTGGAATAACAACAAAGGGAATAGAAACGAAGGTAAGAAAGATGGAGGCAATGGTAATGGACGAGGGAAGAACCAAGGTTGTTTTAACTGTGGTGAAATGGGACACTTTAGGAAGGACTGTCCGAAGGAGAACAAAGGCTACAGACGAGCCTTTGTAATTGGAGCTTAAGAGGTGCGACAGGATCCAAATGTGATCACCGGTACGTTCCCTGTCAACGATCATTTCGCTTCTATTCTATTTGATACCGATGCAGATTTTAGTTTCATATCTTTAGAATTTAAAGATATACTTGGACTAAATTCAAATAAACTAGATATTCCGTTCACTATCGAACTAGCAAATGGAAAGGTGATTGAATCTGATAAAGTTGTTAAAGGATGTTCTTTAGAGCTAGAAGGACAAAAATTCAAAATTGATCTAATACCCGTTCAACTAGGTAGTTTTGATATTGTAATTGGAATGGATTGGCTATCCACCAACCAAGCCGAAGTCGTGTGTTACGACAAAACCATTCGAATTCCCCTTCCAAATAATGAAACACTTATTGTTCACGGTGAGAAAAACGGAATGCCGTTATGAAATATTTCCTGTATGAAAGCCCGAAAGTGCCTACTGAAAGGATGTATATCATTCCTAGCACACATAGTTGACAAAAAGGCCAAAGAGCTAAAACTTGAGGAGATCCCGGTTGTGAAGGAATTCCCTGAAGTTTTTCCCGAAGACTTACCGGGAGTACCACCACAACGACAAGTCGAATTTCGAATAGACTTAATTCCAGTTGCCGCACCTGAGGCAAAATCTCCATACTGATTAGCTCCTTCGGAAATGCAAGAATTATCCACACAACTTCAAGAGTTGTTGGACAAGGGTTTCATTAGACCAAGCTTCTCACCCTGGAGAGCTCCAGTGTTATTCGTGAAGAAGAAGGATGGAAGTTTTAGGATGTGCATCGACTATCGAGAATTGAATAAACTCACGATCAAGAATCGGTACCCATTACCGAGGATTGATGATTTATTTGATCAACTTCAAGGATCGAGTTATTATTCAAAGATTGATTTAAGGACAGGATACCATCAACTCAGAGTTCAAGAAGAGAGTGTTCCGAAAACGGCATTCTGAACTCGCTACGGTCATTACGAGTTCCTTGTTATGCCTTTTAGCTTAACAAATGCACCAGCGGTGTTCATGCACTTAATGAACCGCGTGTGCAAGCCGTACCTTGACAAATTCATGATAGTATTTATCGATGAGATATTGATATATTCACGAAACAAGGATAAACACGAGCATCAACTTAGAACTATTCTTGAGTTGTTGGAAAAGGAGAAACTGTATGCGAAATTCTACAAATGCGAATTTTGGCTTCGCGAAGTTCAATTTCTCGAGCACGTAGTCAATGAGAAAGGCATGCATGTTGATCCATCAAAAATCGAAGCCATAAAGAATTGGAGCTCACCAAAGACACCGACCGAAGTACGCCAATTTCTAAGATTGGCAGTTTATTATCGAAGATTTATTGAGAATTTTTCGAAGATTGCTCAATCACTCACTTCCCTCAGTCAGAAAGATAATAAATTTTATTGGGGAGAAAAGCAAGAAGCAGCTTTCCAACTGCTTAAAGACAAACTTTGTGATGCACCAATTTTATCACTTCCGGACGGTACGAATGATTTCGTAGTCTATTGTGACGCCTCACGTCAAGGGTTAGGGTGCGTGTTAATGCAAAGAGAGAAAGTTATTGCATACGCATCACGCCAATTAAAAGTTCACTAAAAGAACTATACCACACATGACCTAGAGGTAGGTGCGGTGGTATTTGCGTTAAAAATTTGGCGTCATTACCTTTATGGTACCAAATACATAATATTCACAGATCACAAAAGTCTTCATCATATATTTAACCAGAAAGAGTTAAATATGCGCCAAATACGATGGGTTGAATTGTTGAATGACTATGATTGTGAGATCAAATATCATCCGGGCAAAGCGAACGTTGTCGCGGATGCTTTAAGTCGAAAAGAACGAGTCAAGCCTCTACGTGTGCGATCATTAAGACTCACAATTCATAATGACCTTACCTATCGAATTTGTGATGCTCCGTAAGAAGCACTAAAAGAAGAAAACTTCAAAGCAGAAATGCTTAGAGGTATGTAAAAACATTTAGAACTGAAAGAGAACGGAGCCTTATACTTCATGACTAGAATTTGGGTTCCTCATTTTGGCGGTCTTCGAGGACTAATTCTTGATGAGGCTCATAAATCCAAATATTCGATACATCACGGAGCAGATAAGATGTATCATGATCTTAAAGAATTTTCTTGGTGGCCTAATATCAAAGGTGATATTGCAACTTATGTTGGAAAATGTCTAACATGCGCTAAAGTTAAGGCCAAATACTAAAAACCTTCTGGATTGCTACAACAACCCGAAATCCCTACTTGGAAATGGGAACTGATTTCTAGGGATTTCATAAGAAAACTACCCAGGACTTCTCGCAGTCATGACATGATCCAGGTAATCGACGACCGATTAACCAAGTCAGCTCACTTCTTGCCTATACGCGAGAAAGATAATACTGATAAGTTAGCTGATATCTATCTCAAAGAAATTGTAGCAAGGCATGGAGTACCTGTGTCGATAATCTCTGACCGAGATGGTCGTTTTGTATCAAGGATTTGGCAGTTATTTCAAAAGGCCTTTGGTTCCCAATTAAATCTAAGCACGACCTTTCATCCTCAAACTGACGGCCAAAGTGAATGCACGATTCAAACTTTAGAAGATATGTTGCGTGATTGTGTGATGGACTTAGGAGAAAATTGGGACACTCACTTGCCTCTAGTGGAGTTCTCATACAATAACAGTTATCACACGAGTATTAAAATTGCACCATTCGAAGTGTTATATGGACGTAAGTGTCGATCTCCGCTATGCTGGGCGGAATTATGCGACAAACAAATGTTAGGTCCAGAGTTAGTTCAAGAAACTACTGATAAATTATTCAGAATTCGAGACCGTTTTAAGGCGGCTAGAGACAGACAGAAAAGCTTCGCAGATAGACGCCGCAAACCGTTATCTTTCGAGGTTGGAGACAAGGTGTTGCTAAAAGTCTCGCCTTGGAAAGACGTAGCTAGATTTGGGAAGCAAGGAAAGCTTAGCCCGAGATACATAGGACCATACGAAATCTTGGAGAAAGCTGGAACCGTCGCTTACAAGTTGAAATTGCCCGATACGCTTACTAACGTCCACGACACTTTTCATGTGTCAAATCTTAAAAAGTGTCTTTCAGATGAATCACTTATTATTCCCCTGGACGAAATCAGTATAGACGACAAACTCCATTTCATCGAAGAACCTGTTGAGGTTTTGGAATGAAAGATTCAGAAAACGAGGAGAAGTCGTATCAAACTGATCAAAGTCCGATGGAACTCGAAACGCGGACCCGAGTTAACATGGGAACGAGAAGACGAAATCAAAAGAAAGTACCCTCACCTGTTTAGGAAAGTCCCAGTAAAGAGTATCGCAACTTAAAATTTGGGGGCGAAATTTTCTTTAACAGGGGGAGAATGTGACATTCGGCGAAATTCCGTACAACCCGAACAACTATTACATTATTTATTTTCGCATATTTGACTTGATTTTTATTTGATTAAGTCTTAAAAATCTAGGAATTATAAAAATCATAACTTGTTATGATAACAAATCCGTTACGATTAGAAACTATATCTTAGACTGGCGGTAGAAACGCGAACAGACAATACTTGTCAGTACTAGTCACGGTACAGTCTGACACGATAAAAAACGAGACATAAAGATATGTCTGCACAAACATTCAATAAAAAATTCGTCCAATTATATTATGTAGAAAATTCCATTTAAAAACCAAATTGTCCAAGTCCGCAGAAAAGTACAGTAATCCTGCGGAAGTGTACAGCATTCCGCATAACGAAATAGTAACCGTCCAAAAAACCCAAAAATAAATATTATTTGTCATAAATAACATAACTGCTATTAAAAACGACACAAAATCCGCATTTAAATCTTATTATGTTAAGATGCACAGTTAGTTCAGTAAACTGCCTGACAACAAAGCCGGTACCGGAACTGTGTCAGAAATAATAAATTTTTAGTCCGGAAAGTTGGATTAAAAATTTGGATGATAAAACATGTGCAAAAGCAATTTTTGTCATGGATTTATATAAGTAAAACGCAGTGTCAATATTTAACCCGGTACAAGACCTGGACCAAATTTTTCACCCGATCAACAAACTTATAATTTTAGTGAGTTGGTTTTACCTAGTGTCACATTACTTTAAAATGTCGAACCTTAAAATTTTATAGAAATTTTTATATAAATTACCAAAGTTCTTGAAGTTTATATACTTAATCAAGATTTTATAAAAAAAAAAAAAATACAAAACACCCCCCCCCCCCCCTAGTGATTCACGGTTTGGGGGTGGGTCCCCCTTTTAGCCACTCATCTCAAATTTGTGTCCTGGAAGTTCTTGAATGTGATTAGTGGAGCATGAGGTGGAAAATCCTAATCAAAACAAATCACTAAACACTCCACCTCAATTCATTTTCCAACAAACTCAAGAACTCTTCATCTCCTTGCTCTCTGTCTCTCTCCTATTTTCGGCTAGAACACCTCCATCACCATCTTCATCTTTCAAAATTCAAACTTAAGAAAATCTTGCAAACATGGAGGTGCATGGATGATTCAAAGCATTTACAAGACTTGAAGATACACTAGAAGCACCTTGGTAGCACTAGGAGTTCTTGGATCATCATATCTTCACATCTTCATCTTTGTTTTTACTAGCAAACTTGTAAGAATCATCACTAGCTTCTACATTTTCATTATTTTCAATTTTCTTAAAAATACAAGTTCATCTTGAATCAAACATAACAGAACCCACTTGAAAAACAATAAGAAAAACTAAAACTACTATTTTGATCTTATATTTCCTTGGTGATTTTGGATGAACTTGAAGAAGTTTATGTTAGTGATTATGAATCTTGTTTATTTTTATACAAAAATATGATCTTAGCACATGCATGTTAGACCTAACAAGATTCATCAACAAAAGTTATGAACATGGGTTTTTATTTTTAAAATAGTTACATGCATGTTAGAAAACATGAGTAATTATTTAAAATCCAAGAACTTATATTTTTGTTAAAATGAATGAATAAAGTTTCCATTTCTGGAAAGAATCATTAACATGAAACTTTTTAATAAAAAAGTTTTGAACACATGTCTATACTAAAAATGACTACATATATCACCTAAAATATGGGGTTTTAAATAAAATTATGTTCTACAAATTATGGCAAAAATCATGAATAAAGTTTACCTTTTAGGAAAGATGGAAACTACAACATGTTCATAACACTTTTGTTGTCAAGATAGGATGATTCTTGATACTTAATGATATTTTTGAGTTGAAATGATTTGAACAAAAGTTTGTTTAAACTTGGGAAAAGTCCATAGTTTAAAGGAAACTATGGCAAAAATTTTATAAAGTTAGTTATGATCAAAAGGTGTTAAACAAAGGATTTGGTGACTAGAAAACAACTTGGAAATCTTTAAACTTGATCAAACGAATTTTTGGACGAAAAGTTATAAGTTCATATTTTATGAAGATTTTTAAACTAAAAATGAAAAAGTATATATTTTAGATAAAAATGTATACTTTAAAGATTCATCGAGTATCATAATAATATATTTTTGTATATATATGATGTATTTAGTTCATGTAGGAATAAATACAAAACTATACACTTCCACAAAAATTACAAAAATATATATTAACACTTGAAAAACGAAAACTATAAAAATGGAATGTCCATCCTTGGACATAAACAAACAATCGGACAATTTTGAACACTTTGGACAATATGGACACTTTTGACAAATTCGAATAAATAAAATATATGGCACGGACGAAATAAACGACATAAACGAGACGGACGACACGAACGGAACGAACGACACGAATAAACCAAATCGACACATATGAAATAGTCATAACAAAAACACGAGCCGTCACACACACTTTAAAAGTCTTATGCACTAGAAAGATTAAATATTGACATAAGTAACAATTTTTATAAAAACTAGATTTTTATGCAAATACAAGTATTATTATTTATGGATCAAGCCCATATATTTTAGACTAAAAAATGTCCATAAATAAATTTGGGCTAAGTCCACTTTTCTTAAATAAGATTGGGCTAGGCCCACTTTTACAAAAAAAATTTGGACTAAAAACCACTTTTTAGTTAAATTGGGCTAAAGCCGACTTTTACAAAAATACTTGGGCTAAAACCCACATTTTATAAACTAACATGGACTAGATCCACTTTTTAGAAGTTAGTTTGGGCTATGCTCATTCTTACATAACCCATCTGGACTAGGCCCACTTTTATAAACTAAATTGGGCTAGGCCCACTCTTATAAAACTATTTTGGGCTTGGCCCACTCTTGCACATTAATTTGGGTTTGACCCACTTTAAACAAATTCATTTGGACTAGGTTAACTAAAACAATTGGATTAGACCCACTTATACAAAGACATTTAGACTAGGCCCATATACACTAAACATACAAATCGGACTTAAAACCTAACACATGGGTTAGGCCCATTCAAACATAAACTAAATAGAATATATATATATATGGAAGATATATATATGTAAACATAAACAAAGAAAGCAAACGAATACAAGAACCAAAAACGAAATTCAAGATAAGATACTTGTACGAAAAACAAACATAAACCTAAGTGTCTAATGAGATTAGCACACTTGTAGGTCAAGAAACAAACGAAGAACCAGGAATTGAATAGAGATTTGCACGGAACGCAAATCTGTGAGTTCATGTTTTCCCATTTTTATTTTAAATGTTTATACTTTTAAACTTTCGGGGATGTATACATGTTACAATTGGTATGACGATAAAAATGAAAATATTTAGATCACATGCGAATAGGTATTTTAAATAAAAGGGGTCATTAATGAATAAACAAGTACCGAGGAACAATGGGATAGATCTATTGGGTTTTGGCGATTCCCATTCTTAACGGAAACGATGACAGATCGTTATAGAGTGCTTTTATGTCTAAAACTAGTGTCACTGACACAAAAATAAATCGTCAAGGTTTGATTGTCTCCTATTCTGGCATGCAGATTAGTGTCCTTGCAAAACACTAATGATCGAGCAAGTTTCATTATACTATACAAAACGAATTTATTATTTCAAATGTTTTGAAGATTCATTTGATACGAAAACTAATAACATGAACTTACAAACTTTTTTTGAGGTTTTCAAAAGTACATGTATTACAAGAGATTAGTGGACGACTTTGGAAAATATGTTCGTGTTATGAAGAACTTCAGCTTTTGAGATGTCATCCTGTTTTCGGTTGTCTTGTTTTGTAAACTCGTGTTAAAATTCAAACAATGTTGTTTAAGTTGTAGTCTGTTTTACTTTGAACAAGTTGTATTGTAAATTATGGTTTCTAAATAAATGTATGGATGAACATATTTTTTTGGTTTAAATATGTTGTTTACATGATTGAATGTAACGATTGCCGCTCTAGCCACACCTCGCGACATGCTTCCGCAGAAACCGAAAATCGGGGTGTGACACATTGTTTTTCAACAAAATAGACATCCCTTTTTCACTCATGTGAGCAACTCTCCTATGCCACAAGTCAGTCATATCGGCATTCACTAACAAATTGACAGAGTCTTTGGAGATCTTTGGATGTGTTCTGTATAACTTTGAACTTCTTTTACCTTTCTCAACAATCAAAGAACCACGAGTGAGTTTCCAAATATCATCACTGATGACGGGGGTAGCCCAAATCTCAATAAAATGACTAATATACATAACAGCTTAAAAGGTTAAAAGGTTGAGAGGTTCAAAACGCGCAAACTCAGGTGAACAGTAAAAAGGACAAGCACGGTGTCCGGTCACATCAATACTTAACGTGTGAACCATTTCTGCACAGACAGAACATGTGCACAGAGAACACCCTTTTGTCCGCAGGTCCAAACCGTTCAACCCCTAAAAGGGTAAGTCCCTCACTGCAAGCCAGGTTCATTAGTTAAAGGTTTCTCCTTTGAGAAACCTCTTCCCCTATAAATTGCAGCCCATGCCAAACATATGAGACACTCCAGAATCAGCTGAAAACTATCTTAACTCTCTGATTCTCCTTCTCCTCTCAAGAACAAGCTTCATGCTTGCTTCTCTTCTTCTTCTCCCATGAGAACTAGCTTTATGCTTCTCTTCTTCACACCAAATAATTCATCTTCTCCAACGATTACGTTCTGGGCTGGTTTCATATCAGTCTAGAATTCAAGAAGAACAACAATAACACTAATGAACCTCTCTCCACGTCTTGCAAACGTGGGGGGACCCCACGACCTGCGTTAGGCTAATCGAAACCCTTGAACCCTTTTACCCGGAGATATCGCTACAGGCCTTGGTCTATTATTTGTTGCATCAACAAGTTGGCGCCCACCGTGGGGCTACGCCGCTTACTTTATCTTAAAGACCAGTTGTGTAGCTCCAATTTTCTATTTACATCATGTCTGAAAGCGAATCTACCGGTAAATCGGGTGCCTAACAACACCGATTTAACACCAAATTCGGGTCGGATCTCACCGGTCTTATCTACACCTCTTTCTACTCCCGGAAATATTCCACCGGGATATGTTCCCGGAGTTCACTTCTTTTCAAACACAAACCCATCTCGGTCAGGGGTTGCACCTACTCAAATCGATGTAATGCATACACCGGAACGCATAGATCTAACACCCGAGTGACTAGCTAGAAATTTCTTACAACTGAGATTTCTTCTCAACTAGCATGTGAGCTTAGAAAGGGAAAAAAGGGTGAGAATAAGACTAAATTATGAGGAGTCTGAACCCTCATTATCACATGGCCCTCCATCTCTTCCTTTTAGCAGCTCACGTTCAGCCACATCTTACCTTGAAGCTGGTCCTAGTGTGACAGACCAACCACTCAAGCCCTTTAGCTTTTGGGGGGGCCAAGTCCAACCGTTTTTCCCTTATTTACCTCCCAACCCGTTACAACCGGTGCACCTTTGGGGCATAAAATCACTCTTGATCAATTATGGCAGTCACCAGCTTCAAGTGTTCCCCTTCCCATTGCTACTTCGTGAAAACAAGCCATGGTCACCCCGCCTTTGGCTCGAAGTGCGGTCATGAGCACATCCATGGGAATGCCTTATACAGTAAGCCTTTAAGGCTTTAACCTTATGACACAGATAATGGCATCTTTTATTAGTACCATCAAAAAGCCTTTAAGGATTTAACCTTATGCCCTAGCTGATGACACAAATGATGGCACAATTTCCTTTGCAGCACGTGAAAGTTGGTTGATGACACAGAAAGCCTTCAAGGCTTTAACCTTAATTTCATCAACCAAGTGCCAACCACTCACCAGGGTACCTCAAGCGGTAACCCAGCTTCAAGGGTAGTAAAATACCTCTCAAAACCTTACAAGCCCAACAACTTGTCTTGCTTCTCCCAAACAAATTGTTAAGTACGAGTTTCAAACCCAGATAAAGATACTATTACGGTGCCGAAAACCACCTCCAAATCTTCGTCGGGGCAACAAGAATTGAAAAATGGCCCAACCCCGGATGTTGTCTCATGTTCATACGAACCCTTGAAGGGTCTCCACGCATATGGTTTAATGACCTTCCTGGACAAAGCATTCAGACCTTTGACGATTTTAGCAAAGGTTTCCCATAACAACATGACGATGAAAGTCTCAGAGACTTCACCGAAAGGTACCAGAAGGAAGGTTTAACTTACGCCAATAAAAAGATTAGGGTTACAGGGTTCATGATTGCTATAAACTTCAAATGTCTCACAAGAGACTTTAATAAATGCCTGTCCAAAACCCTTGAAGAAACACTCAAAAGGGCTGAGGCCCACATTCGAGGAGAATAAGCTGTAGACATCAAAGAACAAAAATAAATAAATAAATAAATAAACTCTTAACCGGAGCTCCCAATATGGCTCTTATGACAAACGGTTCAAAGGATCGGATTCCAGAAGGCCTGATGGCCGGAACCCTCCAAGCCGAGAAAAAACCATAAACTTTACAGCCTTAACCAATACTCCGCAAGAGATCTTGGCAACCGAAGAGGTAAAACACAGCTTCCACCCTCCTCAACCTTTTCCAAAAAACAAAAGATCGAAAAAATCAAGTCAATATAGTGAGTTTCACGAATAGAAAGGTCACCCTACCAATGATTTCTTCCAACCCAAAAATAGGATCGAAGAAGCCGTCAAGTCCGAACTGGCTCACTTGCTTAAAGGGGTCAAGCACAAGATGGTTTAAAAAATAATAATAATAATAATAATAATAATAATAGTGAACATGGTCGACCTTGAAAACAAAGCTTCCCACAAACGCCATCATTTCGAGGCATGGGAACATCAACATAAGGAGAGTTGCTTTCAAACCCTCTGGTGATGGAATCCAACATAGGAACCATCAAGACACAAAAGGCTTACATTGACACCGGTGCAACCACCATAATCATGTTTGAGAAATGCTTTAACCCTCTCAGCGACGACGGACGTTCAAAGTTTCAACAGTCTGGATCCTTCATCGAAGGTATCGCAGACATAATAACACATAATGTTTGTTCAACGAGAGAACAAAGGGACGAACCGAACAACTCACTTTTGCGGTGATCAATATCCCTTCCAACTATGATATCATCACAGGAAGGCCAGGTCAAAGTGTGTTCGGAATGGCAGTATCAGTTGGTCAAGGTACTGTGAAGTTTCCCACTGAAAAAGGGATAGCAACCCTTAACCTACCCACGAAGCTTTTGTGGTTGAAGGGGAAAGCTCAAGAAAGGACGAAGACGATGAACAAGGGTTGGACAAAAACCCAAAATATCCTCAATTGGGGATAAGGGTAAACACTAACCTTTCCAAAGAAACCATCTCATACCTTAAAAAGCTGCTCTTGCACTATGTCTTTGCTTGGTGCCCGGAAGATATGACCGGCATCCCTCGTAGCATTGATGAAACATGAAGTTATGGATCCCACCTAATGTTAAGCCCATTATTCAAAAGAATCGGAGTCAAACCCCTAACAGAAGCCTTGTATAACACCAAGAGATGGAAAAGCTTGTTCTAGCCGGAATCCTTCGAGAGGTCAAGTATCAATCATGGGTAGCCAATCCGGTAATTGTTCAAAAACCCGACAAGTCTGGGAGAATGTGTATCGATTTTAAAGACTTGAACAAAGAACGCCCAAAGGATTGCTACCCGCTACCCGAGATAGACCTCAAGGATAACTCGCTCACAGGCTTCCCATTCAAGTGTTTTCTTGACGCCTAAAAGGGTTACCATCAGATCCTAATAATAAAAAAAAAGATGAAGAAAAAACCACATTTCACACTGATGAAGGTATATCTTGCTATCAAAAAATATCTTTTGGTTTAATAAATGCATGTGCCACTTATCAACGTCTGGTTGACAAAGCGTTTGCCAGACAAATCGGCAAAAACATTAAAGCTTATTTTGACGATTTGGTGATCAAGAGCAAAACGGAATACCAAATGCTCGATAACATACAAGAAACCTTCCAAAACTCGAGAAAGATCAACATGAGGCTTAATCCAATCAAGTGCTCGTTCGTAGGGCATATCATTGGGAAACAAAGCATAAAAGCTAACCCTCAAGGGATATGCTAACAAGAAAGGCTTTCGATGGAAAGCTTACAGCTTTGAAGCGTTTTACCTCAAAAGGAAGCCTTTAACCAAATGAAGCAACACTTGGCTTCACTACCAACCATTTCAGCTCCGGAAACAGGAGGAACGATCTCTGTCCACCTTTCGATTGCTGAAAAAACCATAAGTACGACTCTAATCATTGAACGAAATAAAGTTCAGATACCCATTGACTTTTTCAAAACTTCAAAATTAGCAGAAATCAAATATTCTTCTTCGAAAAAACTTGCTCTAGTCCAAACGGCTAGAAGGCTTCGAAGGTACTTTCAGTCACACCCGATACAAGTGGTCACTGACTAACCTATTAAGAATGTGCTTAAAAAATCACCTATGTCCCGAAAAAAGCTGTCAAAGACCAAGTCTCAGCTGACTTCATCATAGAAGTCCCTAAAAAAGTCACAACGGAAGTCAATACAACCTCCACTGAACCCTCTGACCCCCATACCTGGAAGCTCTTTACCGACGAAGCTTCAACCATTGAAGGGTCAGGAGCAGGGCTAGTTCTAATTGATCCTAATGAATTGGAATTCGCGTATGCCCTTCGTCTTGAATTTCAGACTACAAACAACAAAGCTGAGTATGAAGCATTGATTGCTGGGCTCAAGCTTGCAAAAATATGGGTGTCAAAAGGCTTCAAGTCTTCACAGACTCGTTGCTTGTTTCAAACCAAATAAGTGACAACTACACAGCCAAAGAAATGGGGGTTCAAAAGCTTCAAGTCCTCACAGACTCTCTCAAGCTAAGACAATAACAGCTACATAGCAAAAGAACCCAACATGTATTAGTACCGAGAGAAATCAAAGGAATTGATGAACACATTTCAAACATTTTCCATCAAAAAAGTTCCAAGATCTCAAAACAAGAGAACTAATGCACTAAGCAAACTTGTATCTCCTACGTTTTGCCCACCTCACCAAGAAGGTACTAATTGAGGTGTTAAAAACCTCATCCATCCAAAGACTTGAGGTTCAAGATGTGATCACTAAAAAAGGGCCAAATTGGATGACTCCCATTGAAAGGTTCCTCAAAATGGTAAATTACCTAATGACCAGACTGAGGCTAAAAGGGTTCGTATCAAGTCAAGGCAATATGTGTTACAAGGAGATATCCTTTACAAAAAGGATACCTTGCACCACTACTTCAATGCGTTGGCCCAGAACAAAGCCAATATCTGATCAAAGAGGTTCACGAAGGGATATGTGGAGCTCATTGTGGCCCAAAATCGGTAGTGTCAAAGTTGATGAACCTTGAACACTTTTGGCCTTCCATGCATCGAGATACCTCCGAACAACTGCGAAAGTATGAAGCTTGTCAGTTACATGCTCCGGTACCCAAAAGCCTCAAACATAACCCCGTTCCCATCTCCTCGGCTTGGCTATTTCACAAATAGGGAATAAACATTGTTGGTCCATCCCCACTAGCCAAATGAGGAGTCAAGCTCTTATTGGTAGCCGTGAACTACTTCACCAAGTAGCCAAAAGTAAAACTATTGGCAAAAATCTCAGGGAAACAGGTCATTGATTTCGTTTACGAAAACATAATCTGTCCTTTTGGGCTCCAGGGGTACTAGTCACGGATAACGGGAAGTAGTTTGCTGAGAAGCCTTCTAGCTCCCGGTGTAAGGAGTTCAGAATAACCCAAGTATTCAGCTCGGTAGCTCACCGACAATCCAACGGCCAAGTTAATAGGATAAACAACAACATTGTTGAAAGGATTAAATCTCGATTGGAAAGATACGACAACAACTGGCTCGAATAGCTTCCCAATGTGCTATTGGAAATTCGAACAACCAAGAAAACGAGCCACAAGAAAACACCCTACAGCCTAGTGTTTGAATCAGAGGCTGTAATCCTAGCTGAAATCGGAGTAACAACACAAAGAACATTTAACATCGACCCCGAGCCAAATAAGAAAGAGACGATGTTGAATTTGGAACAACTCGAATAGACTCGTGATTAAGCAGCCATACAAAAAGCAAGGCACAAGCAAAACATGGAATTTCATTACAATACACGGGTGAAGTATGAACACTTCAAGCCTAGGGACCTTGTGCTTCGAAATAATGAGGCCTACAAGAAAGAAAGCCAAGGAAAGCTCGGCCCTAAGTAGGAAGGGCCATACACTATCCTTAAAGCCCACAAAGGGGGATCATACAAGCTGGCAGGTCCGCAAGGCAAAAAGCTTCCCCGCCATTGGAATGGCAAAAACCTTAAAAGGTTCCATGTTTAACCAAAACATATTACAAATAGTTCCCAAAAGTTGTTCTATTCCCCTAGTAATCAAAATACTTTGAAATGAATGAACGATGAATCAAAATTTGTATTTCTATCCTATAATCAGGTTGAGAACCTAGCAAGAAACTCCATGGCAAGGGCCATGTAAGGGGATGAGCTCCCAGGCCACATCGCTCAATAGGTTCAAGGGTTGAATGGACCTATATAAGGGGTGAGTTCCTAAATCAATACGACTCCATGAGACTCATAGAAATCTTAAAAATCATGTCTCATAGACGGGTTCGAACAGCCTACACCAAATGTTCCTTAAGCCCTAACATTGGCTTACGAACCAAAAAGACTCTAAGTGAATATCATACATAGGATAGAGGTTGTATCTTCTTGTTAAAAATATCCTAAGGCTAAGTGACTGCAGCACTGAACCCTTTAAGGTATAAGTAACATAAGATGCACCGCCCAAAACAAAGACAACATACAAAACCAATAAAAATACAAGGGAGTAAACAGAACAACACAATAGACATAACAAGATAAGTTAAAGATAGCAAGGGCCATACTGGCCATCAAACATAAAACACTGTCCACAAGCCTGCCAGGCTTTAACCACCAAGGGACCTAAACGGATCCCTTAAAATAAAAGGATGTTCAAACAAACAATCCATAACATTGTACGACATGCTAAGAATACTACAAATCAAAGTTTCTTCTTCAGTTGTCAGCATCAGAGATGGTAGATTTTGCTGCATCATCCTTATTCGAAACCCCATCATCTTGGGTGTTTTTAGCCATCCTCTTTTTCCTCCCTACGATACCCGTTGTCTCGGAGGCTTCAAGGCTTGAACCCTTTGAGCCCTCACCACCATCAGAACACGTTTCCTCTCTATCTCCGGAGCAAGGACGTTTCTTCGAAAGGGACTTCAACACTTCGTTACAAACAGCCTCATTAAGGCCCTTGGGTTTTAGCTCCTGCAAGACAGGCAAAGGTTTACCAAAACACTTGGAGACTTCACCCACATAAGGGTAAATAATATGCCCTACCTTCAAAACAGTTTCCTTGAAGGCTTCGAAGGCTTTGGGTTGAAAAAGAGAAGACTTTTCCTGAGGCTCCCCAGGCTCACAAAGCTTTGTAACCAGCAAACAAACCTTGGTGTCTCCCATGAGCAAGAAGCTCAGTGTACACATCACCCAATACCTTTTTGAACTCCGATGAATGGAGAAGATACTTAACTACTTGCTGGAATCCATACTCAATGAGCCATTTATTATCACTAGTTTCCTGGGCAAGTGAAGCCTTTAACCCTTCTTTCTCCTCTAATAAGGCCTTTTTCTGAACCTCCAAGGCAGCCTTATCAATCCTGATTTAAACCCTGTCAGCTTCCAAGCATTTTTTCAATCCAACCACCTCAGTCTTGTGCTGGGAAAAAAGCTCATCAATACTCAACATCAGCTTTTCTCCCTCCCAGCATAACCCTCTGCCTCCTTCTTTAGAGTAGCTAGTAAAGCCTTCATCTCATCCCTCTTCTTCGAGAAGACATCATATTCTCGCATCCTCTTGCGAAATCGGGATACACCCCCTGGAAGCAAGGCAACAAGGTTACAAGCACCCATTACCATTTTTCGAAATCATCAGGTCATCACCCATAGATGAGCAAGAACCTCGAACAACAGGAGAATCAAAGTGGATAAGAACATCCTCACAAACGGATAAAGGCTTGAAGTTGTCACCAACTATGACCTTCCAATCCGGCACATAAACCTTCCATGGATTAACATTGGTAGAACCTTCACCACCCTTCCCGGAACCCTTCAACCTCACAACCTTTTTACCCACCAAACCACCAAGGGCTGTCCCTTGTCCTTTTTTTATTTTCCCCAACCCCAACTTCTAAATCATCTAAAGCCTCTATGTCATTACTTAGTTCCACCGGCTCAGAAACCGATGGTTGGTCAGCAGTCTTTATCAAACAACAGCTCGAACGACGAGTATAGACTTTGGAAGCAACAACTTTGGTGAAACCCTTGACATTGGGAATGTTCACATAGTCTGAACCCTCAAACCTATGTTCAGTGCCCCTAACAACAACATCTTCGCCGGATGTAGCCTCGGCATCTCCAAACACAACATCAGATGTGTCATCGCTCTTGATAAAGTCTAAGGCAAACATAACTGCAACAAATAAAATATAACATAAGCAGAAAATACAAAATATCATACCTTGATCATCTCTCACGAGCACAGGGTCACGACCCGGCTTGTCCCACAACTTGCTAACATCCATCAGCACTAAAAGATGTTCGGGAAAGGGACAAAGCCTGGAAGGACACCCCCTAATAAACTTCAATAACCATCTATCTCCTGTTTGAAAGGTTCAAGCTCATTCAAAACAGCATAAGGGTGCCTCCAAACAAGCCTGAAAGGAACAATGGACTCAGAAATCCAGGAAAGTCGGTCCTTCCAAGAACCAAGGGTAGTAACCATAGACGAAATTAAACACACATCAACCTGAGATGTTTCAAAGGTAAAACAATCGCATTTCTTAGCTAACTGGAAGAAATGGCGGAACAACAACAACGATGGGTCATACCCTATCGCTGGACACAAAACATCAAAGTGTAAAATCCTAGCAAGACCTTAAGGGTGTAACTGACCAAACGACATACGATAATACTCTAAAAAATTCAGAATAAAGACCGAAAACGGATGACGCAAGTTGGAAAACTAAGCAATAAAGAGCAATCGAACCAACGGGACACTAACCGATCGATTTGCCAAAACCCAGAGCCACCGGATTAAACTTTAGGTCGATCCTCAACTACCTCTTGAGTGAGATAGTTAAAGCCTCTAAGCCTTCAAGCCTTGAAACCTTGAAGCCTACTATCATTCCGAAATTCAAATCTCAAAACTCAAACGCCTTAAAGCCCTGAAGCCTTTAAGCTGTAAAAAATAATGTGTAAAAGTCAGAAGCATTTGAGCTTACATCCCAAACACCTCTGACTTGGGGGGCTGATGACGGGGGTAGCCCAAATCTCAATAAAATGACTAATATACATAACAGCTTAAAAGGTTAAAAGGTTGAGAGGTTCAAAACGCGCAAACTCAGGTGAACAGTAAAGAGGACAAGCACAGTGTCCGGTCACATCAATACTTAACGTGTGAACCATTTCTGCACAGACAGAACATGTGCACAGAGAACACCCTTTTGTCCGCAGGTCCAAACCGTTCAACCCCTAAAAGGGTAAGTCCCTCACTGCAAGCCATGTTCATTAGTTAAAGGTTTCTCCTTTGAGAAACCTCTTCCCCTATAAATTGCAGCCCGTGCCAAACATATGAGACACTCCAGAATCAGCTGAAAACTATCTTAACTCTCTGATTCTCCTTTTCCTCTCAAGAACAAGCTTCATGCTTGCTTCTCTTCTTCTTCTCCCATGAGAACTAGCTTTATGCTTCTCTTCTTCACACCAAATAATTCATCTTCTCCAATGATTACGTTCTGGGCTGGTTTCATATCAGTCTAGAATTCAAGAAGAACAACAATAACACTAATGAACCTCTCTCCACGTCTTGCAAACGTGGGGGGACCCCACGACCTGCGTTAGGCTAATCGAAACCCTTGAACCCTTTTACCCGGAGATATCGCTACAGGCCTTGGTCTATTATTTGTTGCATCAACAATCACCAACGGTACTATGGTAACCATCATCACCAAGTAAACCTGCAGTATTCAAATTAAGTTTAATATCTGGAACATGTTTTACATTGTGTAAAACCAACTCTATCCCAGTGTCAAACTTCAAGCAAACATCCCCAACACCTACAATCTTTGATAGCCCGTTATTACCCATCTTAACAACCCCAAAATCACCGGGGGTATAAGATGAATAAAATTCCCTTTGTGATGTCACATGACACGTAGCACCACTGTCAACAACCCAACTCGAATCATCACGTGCAATGTTCACCATACCATAATCACAACAAATGAAGAACTCTTCGGTAGCAGTATTAACTTCAGTAGTGTCATTGCCACCATCATCCTTTTTATGATTGTTCTTTTGATTGTTGTAATTAGCTTTCTTGTTCTCCCTTTTTAATTATCTGCAAAATTTACTTGTGTGTCCTTTCCTACCACAATGATGACACTCATAATCAGCAAACTTACCTCTAGACTTACTACGATGCTTCCCTTTGTTACTCGGACCTCTATTTTGACTTCTCCCCCTGCTTTATGTGACTAAGACATCCGAATGTGAAGAGGAACCATGCGATTTTCTTCTCATCTCTTCATTTAAAACACCGTCTTTAGCCATTTCCATAGTAATAATACCATTTACTGCAGAGTTGGACATTGATGTCCTAAAAGTCTCCCAAGAATCCAGTAAAGTACCAAGAAGCCATAAGCCTTGTATCTCGTCTTCAAACTTGATACCTATTCCTGTAAGCTGATTAATAATACCCTGAAAAACATTCAAGTGATCAGTAACAGGAGTTCCATCATTGTACTTCAAGTTAATCAACGGTTTAATCAAGAACAGTTTATTGTTTCCGGTCTTCCAAGCATACAACTCCTCAAGCTTATTCCACAAAGTATGAGCGTGAGTCTCACCGCTAATATGGTTCAAAACATTATCATCAACCCATTGGCGAATATAACCACAAACCATTCTGTGCAATATATTCCACTTCATCTGTTTTATCATCTGGTTTGTCAGTATTAAAAACAGGCATATAATAATCCTTAACATAAAGGAGATCTTCCATTTTGCCTTTCCAAACATTATAATTAGAATCATTCAAATTCACAATCCTACTTGTATTACCTTCCATCGTTCAATCAAATTTCAACCCAATAACAAGAGCCAATGGCTCTGATATCACTATGAAGGGGAAAAACGTGAAACCAAGTCATAAACGGTAAACACAAACGCGGAAGAAAACTTTGTTTGATGAAGAATTTTCCCAAACTTGAATGAACCTGTGAGGATGCAAACAAATAGGGTATACCGACTACAAACTAAACAGCCTGAAAAACAATAATAACAAGAACACCAAATTTTAGCATGGAAAACCTCTCAAAAAGGAGAGTAAAAACCACGGGACTACTAGAGGCGCTTCAAATCCACTATCACCAAAATTAGAGCAATACAAAGTCTTCCCTAGGTATACTACAGACATACAATAAACATCATACACTTGGAATCAACAACTTCAAGCATATGGAATCAAGAACAAAGACAAAAGATGGAATATCACCAAAATTCTGCAGCAGCGAATAGAGGATGAAAATCTCGACTTCCAAAAGTGATTAACACAAACCCACCGCTGGATAAGGTCATACTCATGTTGTGATGACTGTGTCCAAAAATCGGAACGATCCAACGGTTCAATCTCTACAAAATCGACGACCTCACGCCAAAGGTAAAAATAAGCATATCAACCTTCAGAGAAAGCTTATGCATCACATGACACATGCATAACCGATGCCTCGTGTCAACAAATACAGCAGAAATAGCCTTCTTCATTGCTGGATCTTGGTCAGTGACAACAACTTTTGGTTGAGAACCAACAGCTTTTAGAAAAACTCTCAACAACAAAATATATGTATCACTGTATCAGCAGTTTCCGACGCCTATAACGCAGCACCAAATGTAACATTGCAGTGATGATTGTCTATACCAGTGAATGGTACAAACACCATAGCGTATCTGCATATGAAAACGCCATGAGAACTGAAACAATAATAAAACGTCATTGCATGTAAACTCATAAAACACCATTGCATGTAAACTCATAAAACGCCAAAAAGAACAGAATAAGTTGAATTATAAAATATTTCTTGTTGGAATGATACGTGGCGTCAAACGAAATCACATCACCAAACATGTGGTAATTACGTTTGGGTTGATCGTCACACCAAAAAAGTCCCTTCAAACGATTGTCTTCGCATGTGAAGTAATCGTACGAGAAATTAGGCTGGGAATTTTTTTTCATCCAAATGTCTCACAACCATATCGGCGTCGTATTCCCCTATAAACAAGTTAATTTGCCTCTTGTAGTTCTTAAATTCAACTTTACTTGCACCCATGTCTTCAAAACCGCCAAAACAAGTCTTCATAACATTAAACGCCTTCACTGGACCCAAATTCAACTTAGACATGCAGTGTATAACATGCTTCTAGAGCTGAGTGAGGTGTCGTTCAGTTGGAAGAAAATGCTTATGAGGACGTTCAACAAGATCATGGTTGTGCTCCTCGACAAACTTATAGACCTTCCATAATCCATCCTCAAAAATTACACATAACAGTGTACCACAATCAGTCCTCTTTGAAAAGTTGGATAGCACTAAACGTTCCTTTTGATTGGGGTCTAATGTATCAACCTTCTTGTCCTTATATACCCCAGCTCTCGTACACAAGTATACTTAATATGTAATACACCTTTGGGATTTATCTTTTCAGTCAGAAATTTAGAGTTTATCTTTTCAGTCTCTTTCCTGACTGAAAACCCACAAGCCTTGGCATACGTAACATACATTGAATAACAATCATCGAGGCTTGTGAATATCATGTCCATTCTGGGCTTTATTTCTTCACTAATGTCAGGAATGATAAATGGTAATCCAGTTTTGGGGAAAAACCTTTCACTCGAGGAAGCAACTTCGTCTGAGAAAACACAGTGAGGAACAAAAAATTCAGAAAAATGCCATTAAAAAAAGAAAATGTCTCGCAATAACATTATAGATTAAAACACCATTAATTGAATAATAAACAAGACATAATAAACACATAATTTGAAAACGACATGATGAAAACGCCAAAATACGCACATGATAACTTTATCGATTAACAAATATGATGAATTAACAATACTAATGCAACGTGATAATGAAAACGCCATGAGATGAATAATTAAAAACAGTTAACAACATAAATAATTAACAAAATATAACAACATAATGAAAACACCATAATTAACAAAACTGATGTTTACACAAATTAACAAGTAGTAATAGCTGATGTTTACAAATACTACTAAATAATATTCAAAACTAATCAGGTGTAAAACACCAACGATCATAAAAACATAAGAAATATACTAGATCCCAAACAACAATTAAAATTAATAATTAAAACTCCAATTATCAGTTCTTACTAATTGTTTAACTACCAATGAAAACGCGAATAAGTTGGATACATGAACAACGCCATTGAAAAGCATACGACACATTATGAAAATATAAATTAAAAAAAACAATGAAACAAGCATAAAAGGAACAAAACGCCATATCTGTTGCATGATTTGCTGGAACAAAAATAGGAAACGTCATCGAATTTTACTTTGTCGAATAGAATCCACGTTAGACGCCATAGATCTGAGAAAGCTTGGAAAGGAGGTAATAACTAACAAGAAATATTTGGAGTTTTAATTTGAAACAAATTTATAACTTGAATAAGGAGGGAACGTATAACAGGACAATCGTACCCCTGCATATCAATTAGCACCCCCTGCCACGTGTTGGGCCAGGATCCGTTCTCACACTTTCAACCGTTTTCTCCTGATCCTATACCTATATATATATATATATATATATATATATAGGGAGCCGCTAAAATGAGAACCACCTCCAGTTGTAAGAACCGCGAGAACCACTCTACACCAATTAGATTATGACACGTATGCAGCATAATTTTAAAATATAAAGGGCATTCTAGTAATTTGACCTATATGTCAAATCTATCTCTATGTCCTTGTCTGTCTTTATTAAATTCTTTGTCTCTCTCTCATCTCTCAATATGTTTCTTCTCTCTCTCTCTCTCTCGTCTCTTTAAGAAACCAGAGGGGAACCCACTTGACCACCCGCACCACCACCCTCTACCTCTCATCTTCATCTTCTCCGATCCGCCCCTCCCACCTAATCTGCCGCCGCACCAACTCCCCGTTGTACCCCCTCCTTCTTCGTCTCCGGTGGTAGCCACCGCACATGCGGTGGCTGATGATGTTACTGTGTTCCCTCGCTTCTCCGGCGACCCTTAGACCTGCAACCCATCTCTCATCTCCTACAAGGAACCCAATAGATTTTTGATCGGCCGTTAGGAGGTGGTTGGTCGGCGGCGGAAGACGGTGGTGGGAGGTGGTTGGTCGGCGGTGGTGGCGGCGAATGATGGTGGTGTGACTGTGATACTGACGATTGGTGTTCTTGAATTTTGGGTTTTTATGATTCTTGATGATTTGCCCAAAGGTTCGATTTGTTTCTGTTTTGATTGGGTTTCTTTGATTCAAAAAGTTTGGGTTTTTTTCTGCTTGAAGTTTGGTGGGTTTTGATTATTTTGGTGGTTTGTAAAAAACAGTGGTTGAAGTGGGTTTTGATATGTGTGAGGGTTTTGATTTGTGATCTTTGAATCTGTGGGTTTTAATATGATCGATGGTGATTTGTGAATTTTTTGAATGTTTGAACAGGTTACCTTTTGCTGGGTTTTGTTTGAATGATGTTCATGTTCCTTCTGGGTTTGAATGGTGTTCATGTTCCTTTTGAATGTTTAAATCGGTTGAATCTGGTGCCTTATTGAATCGGCGGTGATGATGCAAAAAAAAAAAAAACGGACGATGGCGCGGCAAGGATGGTGGAGGGTAGGTTTTTGAACCCGCAACCCCACTTTGCAGCCTCTGATTATCGGGAAATCTGAGCCAAAACTTCGTTTTTTTTTTCAAGAATCCACTCGTTCTTTTTTATTTTTGTTTGTTGGGTTTTTTTAATTTTTTTAGGCGTCGATGGTGATAGCAAACTATCTGAGACATCTACCGAGTAACGATTTTCTGGGTGCGTTCGTTTTAGTGTAAAAAAGTTTTTGTAAAAAGAAAAAGTTAAACCGTAAACTTTTTAACGTAAAACGTAATTTTTTTTTAGGAAAACATAAAAAGTTTTACGTGAAACGTAAAAAACCGGCGCGTAAAACGTAAAAAAATGTTAACGTAAAAAACCGGCACGTAAAACGTAAAAAAACGTTAACGTAAAAAACCGGTGCGTAAAACGTAAAAAATGTTAACGTAAAAAACCGGCGCGTAAAACGTAATAAAACGTTAACGTAAAAAACCGGCGCGTAAAACGTAAATAACGTTACCGTAAAAATGGCGCGTACAAATAACGTAACCGTAAAAATGGCGCGTAAAAAGGCCGGGCGTAAAAACGTAAAACGTTAAACGTAAAAATCAGTAAATAAATCTGAATTTAAAAATGTTTAATAAAAAAACTATGTTTAAAAAATAAAAATCTAATATAATAATACAATAAAGTAATAAAAAACAATAAACTCAAAAAGACAAAATAGAGTAATTTTACTTAAATACCCTTTTGGATTAAAATATTAAAGACATAATAAGACAAAAAATACTTAATGTTATTTTTTAAATACTTTTAATCTCATCCATCCTTCTACTTATCTAATGGCTAGAAAGTGGTTATCGCGGTTCTTACAACTGGAGGTGGTTCTCATTTTAGCGGTCCCTATATATATATATATATATATATATATATATATATATATATATATATATGCATAATGTACCTTAATTCAAAAGTGTGAGAAGTGTTTTAAACCATTAGATCTTTGATTTAATGGTTGAGATCAATAGGGACCAAATTATAAGCTATGTTTTAATTATTTGGACTGATTTGAAAATTGTAAGGGTAATAGCGTCTTTGTATATGTTTCAAATTAGGTAACTTCTCCTAAATTCTAGCGAGTCACTCCTAAATTCTAGCGATTCAAATTTAAACTTATTCTAAACTTCGGACATTCTAAAAAATCCAGAAAATATGTAACTGCTACAAGAAATATATAACACTATATATCCATAATATAACACTATATAACACCATATAACACCGTATAACACTATGTAACACCATATAACACCATATAACACCATATAACATTATGTAACACTATATAACAAGATATAACACTATACATCATCTATCATAGACATGGTATCAGAAAAATATAACACTATATAACTCTAAAATAACACTATATAACACCATATAACACTATATAACACTATACATCCATCATATAAACACTATATAACACCAAAAAACACTATATAACACTATATAAAAATATATAACACTATACAGTTCTGAACGAGGTGACAGAAATTCGTAGATTAATTCTTAATTTGTATTCCTATAATTAAGGGTGACGGTTATGAAAGGTTATCAGTTAATTAAATCAATAAGAAATTTAGTTGTTTACCCTTTTTAATTAATTTAGATTTAGGACCCTTGTCATCACCACAATATTTCTCACCCTTCTCACACTTTTAGATTAATGTACAGGATTCTCTACCTATATATATATATATATATATATATATATATATATATATAGGATTAGGTTCAAGAGTGAACACTAGTGTAGCTTGCGAACTGAGTGAACTAATCCTAGCCATACACGTGTGTAGATCAATGGCCAGGATTTGATGTTGAAATACACTAGTGTATTTTACGATTTGATGATGAGATCCTGGCCATACAGGTGTGTAGATCAATGGCCAGGATTTGTTCATTTAGTTTGCAAATACACTAGTGTTCACTCTAGAACCCCACCCTATATCCCTATATATATATATATATATATATATATATATATATATATCCATTTTCCTCGCTGATTTTTCTAACTTATCTTCATTTTGCTCCCCACCTCTAACTCCATCTAAAAAATCCATTAACTAGAAGGGTATTTTGGTAATTTTATAGATAAAAGCAAGGGCATATAAGTCTTTTCACCTAAATAAACCTATAACTTTTTTATTAACATGTATATAAGTAATTCTTTTCTGATCCCTCATCTTTCCAACCACACTTTCTACCGGCCACCACCATCCACAACCATCCACCACCACCTGCAACTACCACCTGCCGACCACGACTACCGTGACTTTTAACTAAACGTTTTAATTAAGTTAGAGCTAGGGAGTAAACTACCGAAATACCCCTACTTTTAATTGAACGTTTTAACTGAGTTAGAGTCAAGGAGCAAACTGGCGACAAACTCAAAAGATCAAGGAGGAAAATGACTATTTTTAAACTATTGGAGCAAAAACGTTAAAATGACCAAACCACAGGGAGCAAAACAAAAGTCAACTCTCTCTCTCTCTCTCTCTCTCTATATATATATATATATATATATATATAGAGAGAGAGAGAGAGAGAGGCCGGTTATCATACAAATGCGCTTATCGTACATTACGTACGCTACAATCTCAGCCGTTAGATCATCTTCCGGCATTGAAATCGCATGTTTTTTATAACAATTTCGCATGTTTTTTTAACATGCGATTTCATCAAAATTACCACATGCGAAATTGTTAGAAAAAAAAACATGCTATTTCATCAAAATTATCACATGCGAAATTGTTACAAAAAACAACATGCGATTTCATAAAAAATTATCACATGCGAAATTGTTTCAAAAAAACCAACATGCGAATTCAATGCGCGATAAAAGATCCGATGGCTGAGATTGGCACGTACGTAATGTACGATAAGGGCATTTGTACAGTACTATTTACCTATATATATATATATACTATATATAGTGTTACATTCAATGGGGAACTAAGACCACCCGTACTCGAGCGTGTTTTGGGCTTTTTTTTTTTGCCCAATCTCCCCCACATACGGCCCCCAGGGACGTTTTTGAACCTAAAATTGCATTTGGCGTGCTATTTTCCACGCCCTTGCTCCCATTTGTTTGTCCAATCACCTTTATTTTCCTATTCTTTGTCCAATAAGATTTTTTGTTGGTTTTTATTTTATTTAATTATATTACATCTCATTTAACATAATGCCCCACATCCCCACTACACCTATTTTAGAAAACGACCTATAATACCCCATTGCTGACTGGGCTACCACATGGCGTAAAACACCCAATGATAAGGGCATTACCACTACACATGATGAAACCACTAATTTTACATGTAAAAAAAAATACTTTTATATGATAAAAAATAAAATAATTGTCACAGTTGTACCATGCAACTAACAGAAAGGCTGTAAAAGTGTAAATGCGAGGCAAATATTTTATTTGTTGTATAATTCCAAATATTCAATAACACCAATTACTAAATAAGTAAATATAAAATACTCCATATCAACCAATAAATAAATGTCACAGTGATTACAACTCTATAAACATATATTAAGTATTGTATATCCATATAACCAAGGTATTCGACTATCCAAGCATATGCTCTGTCTAAGATAACAGCTTCTTAGCATCACTGTCTCTCTTCTGCAGATACTCACTGAAATCATTGACCGGGTAGAGATCGACCGCAGATGTCGAAGAATCAGTATACGCGAATGACATTTCTTCTGTTTGGTTCTCATTCTTGATCTCAAGTAGCTTCATCAATTTGTCACGATCCATTTTAGTCATTGAGAGACTTTGTTCAGCAATAAATGCTTCAGGAACTATTCGTCCTTCTAGCATGCTAACCACTGATGACATTGTTGGTCTATCGGCTGGGGAGATTGCGGTGCACATTAGAGCCAAATTGATAACTACCATCATCTCAGAGATGTCATATTCTGAACCCAGCTTTGAATCAACAAGATCGACCAATTTACCCTCGGCTTTCAAAGCAATGGCCTAATATAAAGAAACAGGGGGGATAATGAATATAGATGTGTTAATGTCAACGCATAAGCCTTAACATATGGTTTGTAACCAATAAAATTAAAACAAAAATAGAACAAAAAGACAACTTATTTCAACATTTTTCTTTAAGTTAACACCATAAAAGCAAATATGCTTTCTTATTTTCCATGAATTTTGGTATATTAAGTCCCATACTTTTTTTTTTAATTTAAAATAATGACATGTTAGTTCTTAAATTGGTTACAATTTGATAAAGTGATATTCAACTCTTTTGCAAAAACAAAAGTAATACCATCTTATTTTGACCAAAAATAATAAAAATAAATTGAAGAGTTAATAAGTCACTATTAAAAAAAATCAAAAGTATGTGCATATTAGACAGGTATTTTTTTCAAGTTGAGGGACTTTAATATAACAAAATTAAGTTGAGGGATTTTTTCATGAAAAATAAAAAAGTATGTGGGGTTTTTATAGTATTAACGATATAACCCTTATTTTTTCATAAGTTTATTTTGTAAACTAGCTATTTATACAATTCAAAAAAATGACCAAAAAAACGTTGAGTGCAACAGGTTTGAACACTAGTAAAAGAAATAAGCAGTTTGCCACCTCGACGTTCATGTTAGTTACCCGATCAAGAAGAACAAAATGATTCTCCTTTGCTCTGTCAGCAATGTTAGCCATCCCGCTCACAATCTCTAAGAGGACAATTCCATAGCTATAGACGTCTGCTTTATCTGTTAGATAACCACGCAATGCGTATTCTGGAGCCATATATCCACTGAAATGTGTAACGAAAAAAGAGATTCTTAAAGTGTGATAATGGCATTACATTATTGAGAAAATTGTGTAAAGTAGGGCATAAATGACTCACTAAGTTCCGGCGACACGTGTGCTTATATGGGTGTTGTCCTCTTCATCAAGCTTAGCCAAACCGAAATCAGAAATTTTAGCATTCAAATCCTTATCAAGGAGCACGTTAGTGGCTTTGATATCTCTATGAACAATCTTTAATCTTGATTCTTCATGTAGAAAAGCCAAACCTCGTGCTATATCAATGCAAATTCTGTATCTTGTAGGCCAATCAAGTGCCAACTGCCATTCTTTAGGCCCTTCAATCCGCAAGTCAACAAAAGTTCAGCAAAGGTTAGATATATCATGGGACCCATTTTTCCGTAAACTAGAGGACCCGCTTTTTCGTTAGACAAAATGATCTATCATGCAGGGTTCAACGATCTCAATCTAATCTTAATAAATAAAATTCTCTAATAAACGTTTTGTTTAAAACATTAGAACACTGTTAAATGTATATATTTCTGATATCATGTTTGGCATACAAAATTTATAAATATTTTTATGAAACGAAATTGTTTTGGATAAAACATGTTCAGGTCTACGCGACACTTTTGAGTTTTAATTTAACCCATAAAAAAAAGTTACCCGTCCGTTCTCTTAACGTGTCTCACCCATTCATTTTTCCAGCTCTATTCAAGTGGTTTTATACATCTAAGAATGAAAATTTCGTAATCCAACATAGTATTTAAAAACTAATCTTTACCAAACAAAGCACGGGCTAGACTGTTATTTTCCATGTATTCATACGCTAGCAATAATTGGTTTCCTTCGATACAACATCCATATAGCTTCACAAGATGCGGGTGTTGCAAAGCGGATATCATGCCTAATTCATTCAAGAACTCTCTATTTCCTTGCTTTGATTTGGAAGAGAGTTGTTTCACTGCCATTAAGGTGCCATTTGGTAATACTCCCTTCATTATAACACAATATTATTAATTTTCAACATTGTAAAAAACATTTTTCAATACTACGTAATTGAGAAAGAAGTTGTAGAGTACCTTGTAAACAGAGCCAAAACCACCTTCTCCAATCTTATTAGCAACATCGAAATTGTTTGTTGCAATTTTGAGTTGCTTCAAAGTAAAGGAGCCAGTGTTTAGCTCTAGATCATGCAGCTCTAAACCATGCAGATCTGTTCCGCCACAATTGTAATTGACAATATGTAAAAAAGTTAGGAGAGAACTAAAATTAATAAGCACGTATTTGTAAACGTGACAATTTCAACCCATTACCTATAACCGGGCTGATATGGGTGCTAAACAAGTTGTGTTCGTGGGTTGGTGGGTTCAACCCGACCCGTGCCCTAAAATTTTAGAAAAACCTGAACATGTCCCGAACCCAAAAATCGTGCCATACATATGAACCCGAACACGACTTGAATATTCTTGGGTGGACCCGAACACAACCCGTTCAACCCGATTTTTTTTTTGTATATTAATATATTAAAATTTACTACAAAAACACACAAATGTATATGATACAGTTACATATAAATTATACAATCTTGCGTCAATTTTATTTTTTAAGTTATAATTACAGCATAAAATACACACTCAATTTAATTTACGATACAAAACATGTAGTAAAAAAATATAGCATAATATAAATGTTTTAAACCGGTCAACCCGCCAACTCAACCGGGTTGACCTGAACCCGACCCGTTTTGCTAAACGGGTTCACGGGTTCAACCTGAAACTGACCCAAACCCGTGAATTTAGTGTTAGGTTAGTGTGGTGTTGTGTTTTCGGTCCGCGTCAGAAATTAACACCCATAATCACAACCACCCAACCCGTTCATCTTGCCACCTCTAAAGTACAGTCGTAGTCACATAAATACCTAGTTCCATAGTGTCTCTGCAACGTAAATAGCCACACCACCATAAAACTCCTAAAATTAAAATGATGGCACAAACTGCTCCAGCCGCAATCCCAGCCACAATACCTCCAGACACACCGTTTCCATTTCCCCCCAATTTTGGAACGTGGTAATCTGAACCATTGAAATAAACAATGATTGAACAATTGTTAACGAGGAAAATCAAACAATAAATATGATCCATATTGATAACACCAATAAAGATTTACATGGTATTCATATAGAGCTTGCATATGTGCACTATTACAACCACAAAATTAAATTTTATCGAAAGCAATGTACATAAGATCAAAAGCAAAATCAGCCCACTTTAGTTCTGCAGGTAGCAATCTCCCCAAAATAACCTACTTACTGTCAAGCTCTAAAAGTTTTATCGGACCAACTTGCAAATGTCGAGTGTTAAATTAACCAGGAATTGTTTCACAAGTGAATTACGTAATAACCAAATACACAAGAACCGGTTCTGCACAACAAACGTGCGACGCTATATTCAATCGAAAAAGCAAAGAACGAGTACAAGATATTGATAAACCGTTTATATAAGCATCCTTACATTATATAATCCTACTCAAATACGAATAATAAGTAGACTAATCTATAAAATTCAAATACTAATTAACATATTATACTTAATCGGATAACTTGACTCCATATTATTCCATCAGATCCCCTCCATCCCACCCCATGAGACCAACCGAACCACCCTTATCTCTCGAACAAAGTTGTATTCATTTAATATCGGGGTTCCTGTCTCCGATGAACGTCTTGTTCTACAACTTATCTCGAATCTTAATGCTCAATATGACGGAATGGGGATGCTTCTTCAACAAACCATTCCAGTGGACGCGGGTCTTGTGCGTCTAGACGCAATTTCCAGGCGAGGCGCAATAAATGCGCTTTACAATTACCTAGGTGATGGTTCAGTTTTTTTTCTTTATTTAATGCTTTATTATTTAGCTTCTCCACAATATAATCTTCCACCATACCGACCGAAGGTTTAATCATCCAGTTTACTTAAAGATCTGCATTACCGGGTTAGTAAACCTTTCGTTGATGTCTATCAATAACATAACTTTTGTAATGCATAATACTAAGTGTTTTTTAAATACCAATTGATGCACATCCCGTGTTTATCCAGTCTTTTTTTTTTTGAACGGCTAATTTCTTTAATCCTCTGTCATCTGTGGGACTTGAACCCAAGACCTTCCCCTTCTCAAGCTAGGTGTTTTTAAAGGCTTTGCCTTTATCCAGTCTTTTGTTGATGGCTTTGATGATGGTCTCGATGACTCATGTTGAACAATGATCATGATACAAACCTAGTTAGGTCACACTGGGTCGGGCCAGGCCCATTTGAAGCTGAATGGAGGGAAACGAGAGGGAGGGAAAACATTCGAAATTGTTGGGGATGGGGGACGATCCACGACATGAAGAAGTGGGGAATTCAATCCATAATTGTTCCCGCCTCAATTTTAGTTTAAGTATTTATCTTTACATTTGGTTTGTTCTGTCGTGGTTTTTATTTTCAGAATTAGGGTTGTTAACCTTGTGATTGGTGAATAGACCATCTCGAATCGGCCCGACTATCCCTTTGTTTCTGTTATAATCCAATCAAATTTTCTAGTTTACAGATCATTTGATACTTTCTGAACTTTTGGTTTTCAAGTTTTAAATATTTTGGTATTTTGAACATTTTGATATTCGAACGTTTTGGTATTCAAGTTTTGGAATTACATTTGAATCTCAACTATTTTAGAATTTTTGGTACCAGTTAGATGATATAAAATGTTATATAATAGCTTTGTTTATTTTACTTGAAGAATAGTATTATTTTTCTATGCATAAGTGTATTTAAAAATGCATTTAAGTGTGATTTTTTTTCGGGTCTACATATTTACACACCTTAATGCCTATTTCCACACCTTTCAAGACGCCTCGTATAGAGCTATACGAGGCGTATAGGGTTGCTTTTCCGACCAGCTTCTGCACCAAGTACAACGTCACATCAGTCACATCAGACGGGGAGTCTAGGCCTGTACGAGGGAAAGATACGAGGGTACTAAGACGCCTCGTATAGGCCTATACGAGGCGTCTTAGTGACTGATTTGACTATACGTTTGACATGTGACTTAAAGCTATACGGGTAGTCTAGAGCTATACGAGGCGTCTATGTCTCACATAAAGTGCAACATACAGTGCATTCTTTGTCCACCCGATCATTCATCATTCAACATTTCTTTCATTCTGCTTCTTCTTGTATTTCTTCGAAAGAATTGTTGTTTGCATTTGTGTTCTTATCATCCCGAAGTGTTGAAATGTCATCATACTGGGACGGCAACTATGTCTTCGGGCAGTATTCTAGAGACAACTGGGTGCCCGAAAGCGTTCCGGTAACAGTTATTAGCTTAAATGTTTTAATTAGTTGTTGTTTTAGTTTATTATTTACTAATGATGATACGGTTGTTTATTTTGGAGGAGTCTGGCGTTCCCGATTCTAATGAGCAAGAGGAGGTTGTGTCTAGTATACAAGGAGAACAAAACAGACCGTTTCTAGATTTGAACAAGCATACCCCTGTTGATAAAACAGCCCCTGTAGATGACTCATACCATGCTGGTCAACCAAGTTATCCGACGCAACAAGGGTATCCGGATTATAGATACGGGTGTGAATATTCTTACGGAGGAGACGGTGGATACGGAGGAGACGGTGGATATGGTGGTCATCAGCAATTCATTTCCCCGGCCACTCCTTACGTTCATCAAAACAATCCGGACGTTGGAGGATATGGTGGTGAGACACCTCCCATCCCGGACAGTCCGTACTTAAAAAAGCAGGTATTAATTACTATTTTTTTATTATTATTTAATTATTATTATTATTATTATTATTATTTATTTATTATTATTATTATTAATATTATTATTTATTATTATTATTATTATTTATTATTATTGTCGATGTTACAGGTTTTCAACTCTTTAGATGAACTAAAGAATCGGATACAAGAAATAGCAAACGCGGATGGTTTCGTTATTGTCACCCGTCGATCAAAGAAAACCGGGGGAAGAACCGGGAGGGTATCGCTTGAATGTGATCGTGGTGGTGAGCACCAGACTACAACAACACTTAGAAAAGCCGGAAGCAAAAAAACCGGTTGCCTGTTTTACCTGCTGATAAACAACGACTTTATTTACGAGACAAGGGAGGAACCCGGAACAGAGATCGTAACAGAGATCTTTTTTCTTCATCGGTACTCGAGAGACATGTGGCGTGCATTCCCCCACGTCATGCTGATCGAGGCGACGTACAAGACAAACATATACAATATGCCATTTATCCAGATTGTTGGTGTGACGCCTACCAACAAATCGTTTATTATCGCGCATGCCGTTGTTAGTAAAGAACGGGGTGATAACTTTGTGTGGGTGCTTGAGAGGGTCAAGTCAATGTTGGATGAATGTATGGAGCCACGTGTGATTTTAACGGATAGAGACCTAGCCCTTATGGGCGCGTGTGCTAAAGTATTTCCAGACGCCTCCAGGCTTCTGTGCAGGTGGCACATACAACAGAATGTTATGAAGCACTGCAAGGGTGCCTTCACAGACGAAGACTGGGAGAAATTTTTGTCATTCTAGGGGACATTGATTGAGTCTCCATCCATACTCATCTACGAGTACCACTTGCGCAACATGCGAAAGCGACTTGTGGAGTGCAAACGTTCTAGTAAGTTTTTCTAATAACATACGACTCACCTATGCAAATTTTATTAAATTATTTTTACTTTTTAGGAGTCTTCAATTACGTGTACGATAACTGGCTAAAAGACTATAAGGATCATCTTTGCGTGGACTGATAAGAGGCGCAACTTTGGTAATCGTACCACAAACAGAGTTGAGAGCCAACACTCCAACTTAAAGAGATACGTCCTAGATAGGAGCTCGCTGGACCGTGTAGTTGGTTGTGTCCGGGTTATAGTTGAGACACAGTTCGGTGAAATAAGGAAGACTTTTCGAGAAAGCATCGAAAAAAGAATGAACCACCACAAACACCCGATGTTTTAACACCTACTTGGAAAAAGTATCCCATACATCCCTTGACTTGTTGAGGGGAGAGGCAATTAGGAAGCTAGATGTCTTGGATCGCTTTCATTCATCATGTGGTTACCAAATGTGGCACAGCTGTGGGTTGCCCTGTGCTTGTAGGATAGAAAAGTACATGCGTGAAGGTAATAATTGTTAAACGTACAACACTTGTGTGATATATTTCCGTTAATCATGTGACTTAAACAATGTTGTTTTTAACCGCGCAGAGCGTCCGATTCAACTCGAAGACATAGACGTCTTCTGGCGGAAACTTAACTTCCAAAGTTGTAAATTGATAGACGATGACGTTGACGTGGTCGAAGAGCTAGACAACAGTTAGAGTCGCACCCCCCAGCTCAGCAAAAAAGCCTGATGTCAAAGATTAAAGCGGTGTTGACTCCAAAGAAATCTACCAAGAAACCACCGGTTGTCCAACAAAATACTCGTGGCTGACCAACAACAAAGCAGGTACAACAAAGGTTGGACGAGGCCTCTCGTATAGATGAAGAATTGAGGAGAAGCTCATTCGGTGATGCAAACACGTGCTTTGAAGGTTCCCGACAAAGTAAGTACGATAAACCTCGCCACAGCTCGTACGTTCCGTCACAGGCCTCTTAACAGTCGGTTATAAGGTCCCAAAAACCCAAAGCGAGCCCAAGCCGTTCAAAGAGTTCTAAGAAGAAAGAGACACGAGATGCTCACGGTTTTCCTTTAATCACTGGGGACGACTACGTGGGAATCATCAAACAGTTTAAGTATGCCATTCCGCCAGTGTTCCATCCGTACGTCTCGTGCATACGAGATGTGATGCCGGACGGTCATTGTGGGTTTCGGTCTCGTGGCTGTGGGCTTAGGTATGGAACAAAGTTCATGGGGGCTCATTCGAAGGGACCTTGTCCAAGAAATGGATCAAAACGAATCGATCTGGTTCCCAATATTTGAAGCATGGGATGAAGGTTATTTTTACACGCATCGTCAGGGCCTAATTTGGGATTCAGTGTCCAGTTGTGGGGAGGATCACTGGATGGACTTCCCCTTAGCAGGACTTCTTATTGCACAAACGTACGGTATCGGGGTGCACCTGTTAACGACAACCATGGGTGCGAGGTCCACTTTCTTCCCGATACTAAGTCCTCCGGCTAATCAACAACCATTATTCATAACGCTTACACATGTTAACGAGAACCACTTCATACATGTTAAGCTGGAAGGGGATTATCCAATGCCACCAGCACACGGGCTATGGCTGACCCACCGAAGACCCCATACGGAACAATGGGAAGATATGTACTTGCCACGTCTAGAATGGTATACATCGATAATGAATCCTCCGCCAAGATCAAACCTCAGTCTTAATTACATCGACAGTGATACGAAAGAATGATTTTTGTAATTAATAGTATTTTTTTTGTAATTAATAGTATTTTTTTTGTATTAATTCCTATAATTTTCTACAATTTCTATATTTTTTTTTATAATTTCTATCATTTTTCTATAATTAGAATTGATTAAAACAGGTTAATAACATTTTTATAAAAAAATTAAAAATATACGACTAGTATAGAGCTAGACGTGTCGTATATGATTGGTCAAAAGACCATTTTGCCCCTGATATGCCCCCAATCTAGGCTTATTTCAGGGGCTAAAAGGTCATTCTACCCACGCCTCGTATAGATCTAGATTGGTCGTCTGTGAGAGTGGGTTTTTGAAAATTTGAATTTTGAAAATTTGAATATCAAAATTTGAATTTATTAAAAAATGACGCCTCGTATAAACCTGTACGGGTAGTCTATAGGGGCGGCAACATTTTTTTTTTAAATTTGAATTTTGAAAATATTTTACTTTAATTACTAATATACCCCTGAAAGTCCCCAGTATAGGCCTTAAACTGGGGCATAAAGGTAATTTAAAAACATAGACGACGCGTATAGCTCTATACGACCAATACATATTGGGCGGCAACTGTTTCACTTTTTCTTTTTTAATTATTAAAAAATGTTTATTAAATGACCATTTTGCCCCTGTAAAGCCCCCAGTATAGGCATTATTCAGGGGTAAAATGGTAATTAACCATTCCAGAAATATCTTTTTGGATTGGTTAATTACCATTTTACCCCTGAATAATGCCTATACTGGGGGCTTTACAGGGGCAAAATGGTCATTTAATAAAAAGTACAGACGACGCGTATAGCTCTATACGAGGCGTGTATGCCTCGTAGAAGGGGGGGGGGGGGGGCTAGACGACCCTGTTTATCACCCCAAACAAAAAACACACACATATACGGAGCACACACCTGTATACGCCTCGAATTAGTATTTGGACCGTATACGAGGCAGATACGAGGATCTGAATATTTTTTTGTTATTAATGTTATTATTATTGTTATTATTATTGTTTTTATTATTATTATTATTATTATTATTATTATTATTATTATTATTATTAGTGTTATTATTAATATTTTTCTTTTTATTATTATTAATGTTATTATTATTATTATCATTAATGTTATTATTATTATCATTTATTATTATTGTTATTATTAATATTATTATTATTAATATTATTTATTAATTATTATTATTATTAATATTATTATTAATATTATTTATTATTATTATTATTATTATTATTATTATTGTTATTATTATTATTATTGTTATTATTAATTATTATTATTATTTATTAATTATTATTATTATTATTATTAATATTATTATTATTTATTAATTATTATTATTAATATTATGTATTATGATTATTAGTATTATTATTGTTATTATTATTATTATTTATTTATTTATTATTGTTTTTATACGTATACGGTATTTATTTGCAGATTGATTATGAAGGACGATCTGATTCAGGGCGATGACATTCAGGTAGAGCTTGATGGGGCACCGTCGGGGAGTCAGCCGGTTCAGTAGGGTCGACGACGGAGACGGCTACCGCCTCTGGATACGCTGCAGGGTCACCCGTATCTAGAGTTTCCCGACGGCACCGATGCCGCCCGTCATTGCCAGAAGCTTAGGAGGATGCACATTGGATCGCATGCAGCGATCGACTGGGATGCGATAGATGGGATTACTGAGACGGCTAGAGTGCGTCGGTTTATACCTGTCGATTCGCCGTGGCATCGTCTTTTTGATTTGGCGCACACGCCGAGCTACAGGGAGCTGCTGGTCGAGTTCCTTTCGTCATTCACATTTCACCCTCCTGGGTCCCAGTGCCGCTTCCGTACCCAGATGCTCCCCCTCCGCCTGAGGTTTCTTTCAGGCTCGCTGGCGTTTTGCATTCGATGACGCTAGCAGAGTTTGCGGTGCATTGTTTTATACATGCAGGGGGAGATCGAGACTGAGGTTTACACAGCAGGGCTAGTGGTGGTTGACAAACCCACTCTTGTAGGGTTTTGGCAGGTGATTGCGGGGGCAAATCATTGGGAGCACGACAAGTCGAAGGGGAGGGTGTCGTTTATTAGGGACCCACTTTACATGTACGTGCGTTTATTACGGCAATTATTGTGATGATGTGCATTGTTTATTAATCTCTGTTTTCTGTATTTCGCTAACACTATCTGCATGTATATGAACCATTTGCTCGCTACTTCTATTTCAGCGCGCGGCTATAGCCGTGAGTGGTGTACGTCCACAGATCTTTTTTTCTTTTATTGTTTGCTGTACAGGAGGCCGTGCGCACTACCACACGTAGGGCTGTAAACGAACTGAACGCACACGAACAAGACCATGTTCGTGTTCGTTCGATAAGGAAATTAACATGTTCGTGAACTGTTCACGAACGCATACCGAACATAAGTTTATGTTCGTGTTCGTTCGTTAAGAAAAATCAGTTGTTCATGAACAGTTCGTGAACACTGGCCTCGAACACAAACGAGCATTTAACTTGAAATAAAAAATAAAAACATTGTTATCCCTAAACATTGGATGTAAGTAGTTAAATACAACCATCAAATGATAAATCAAAAGATAAGAAGTCTAATACACCACCAAACATCGAATCAAATTTAACTAACTTAGACATAATTATCCTAAAAAATGTCTTGGAATGTCCAAATTCTAGCTAACATAGAAAAAAATAGGGTTTCAAGTTTTCAACATGTTTAGATAAAAGGTTTATTATTTATTATATTTATAATATAATCAAACGAACACAAACTAACGTAAACGGACGAACATAACCGAACATATTACCGAACGTTCACGAACGCAGTCGAATGAACGAGACCCGTGTTCGTGTTCGTTCGCTAAGCTAACCGAACGAAATTTTTTGTTCGTGTTCGTTTGTTAAGCTAATCGAAAGAACATAAACGAACTTCCCGCCGATCAGTTCACGAACTGTTCGCTGAACGTTCGGTTCGTTTACAGCCCTAACCACACGGTCTAGCCCAGTACTACGCCTCCGCCCATCACCGGCAAGAGCGCGGATTTTTGTATGGAGGGGCGTACGTGACCGTCATTGCCCGTTCATTGGGCCTCGTACTGCACCAGGACCCACATCTACGGACGCCGCCAGTCATGCTGACGCGAATGGGTTTTCAGTCGCTGTGGGGGATGAAGCTGCTCAAGAGGTTCTCCGTCAGATCCTGCTGATGCAGTGCCCGTGGAGGACCCTCCGGAGGATGTAGACGGTGCAGCGGCGCCACAGCCACCGCCACCCATGGTTGTAAAAATCCCGACTAGTCTCCGATTAGTCGCCGATTAATCACTAATCGGGGGTTCACCGATTAATGGCCGATTAATAGCTAGGCGGTCAATAGCGGTCCTATTATGGCTAAATTTTGGCTAGATGCCGGCCAAATTTTGACCAAACCATATAAATTCTTTCCAATTACTTAAAAAAATGGGTTAATGAGGGGTTAAGACATCTCTACTTTAAAAAACTACACATAAAAATGTTTATGTATATATGTAACTAAAAATCACATATAAAAATCTCAATCCGATTAATTCCGATTAATCCCTATTAATCCCGATTAGTCACTAGTCGGTACTCCACCGCCCGACTAGCGCCTAGCGATTCTTACAACACTGCCGCCACCTCCCGGGGCGCCTCAGTTTCCACGTCACGTTATTCCAGGTCATGCCCCAGGAGCTGCGCTACATCCGGATGTACGAGCCAAGCTTGACAGGCTCAACGATTTGGTAGGTTGGCTGGTACGGGCCGAGCAGGATAGACGAGAGAGAGAGGGATTACCCCCGATACCGCTTCCACCGGCTCGAGCACCACATCAGCAGCAGCAGCCGCAGCAGCCAGATCCAGATTCAGATTCGGATTTGGATGCATAGACCTGTTGTTTTTATTTTTATTATGGATGTACAAACTTATCTTATATATTTTTGTTATGGATGTACAAAGTTATCTTATATATGCCATATTTATGTTTGTTTTTAGTTATTCGGTTACTTAATGATTGTTGTCTTAAATTGAGATAATACGGAAACAAAATATGTTTTGAATATAATACGGAAACAATATATCCCTTGAAAATAATACGGAAACAATATTTGAACGAGATAAAATTTTAATCGGAAGAATAATATTTAAAAAAGTAAAATGTTAAAAACATTATAATATTTAATCGATATAATATATTTAAAGTGCCGATTTTTAAAATAGTTGATTTTTAAAAAACAAAAACTTTTTTATAGTGTAAAAAACAAAAAAAAAAAAACAAAACTTTGTTTAAAACCAAAAAAAATTCAACCAAAAAACACATCTTCAAAAACTATCAAAAAAAACCATACCAAAACCCACCAAAACACCCCTTATTTCAGCAAAAAAAAAACCCAAGACTTAGACGGCTCGTATAGGGCTGTACTCTTCGTATAGGTTTTCTTAAACTTTGTGCCTGACACCCTCTGAGACCCCCTTGAATTCAGTGCTTAGACGCCTCGTATAGTCCTATACGAGGCGTCTAGGGCACAAAAAGTGTGAAATTAGGCGCAGAGGGTGTCCAAATAGATTGAGCCTTTTTTCTCAGGCTATCGCTTCTTTGCACCTTGCTCCTAGGCCCCAAGCGAGGCCTGTGGCGCCTTTGACATCTATGCTGACGACATACACTTATTTTAGTTTATATTTTGTTCTACTTAGCAACTAAAAGATGGACTTTTGTTTCATTCATGTCATTATTAAAAGGTAGGAGACTAGGATATCGATTTTAACAACCTTGCCTAATTTAATTTGGAATAGTAACGTTACTATCTTAACTAACTAGCGTTAAGTCAACGTCTAAAATACACTTTGTTATTTGCACGTTATAAACTAAACTGAACTTATTTAAACAAGTGCTAGGTCATTTGGCAATCTACCATAATCATAAAAAATAGTACACACTGTAAATCACGAACACCACATAGATCATCAAACACATAAAGAGTTAGTAATAGCTTACTTGGATCCACAGAGATAGCTGAGATAAGAGGACCATATACTCCTCGCGATGGGATATTGGTTGTTCCTTTTCCAGCCCAATAGAGACGGATTTCCAAACTACCTGTAACATTTTTTATAGTATAAGATGTCACAATTGCTTTCATTGCCCCACCCGCTCTCTCACTGATGTCAAAATCCTTCTCCACCCGCACACCCTGACACAGACATACCAACCATTTATAACCAACAATAAATTAAGCTTACTTAAATCCTATGGCACAATAGTTCACTAAAAAAGCAAAATGCCCATTTTTTATTACAATAAGTGGGTGCAGTAAGCTACTAATACTTTTTTTTATCTAGTTAGTTGTTAGGAGAGATGACTATTTTGACTCATTACTTATAAATAGCCAAACATATCATAAAATAAAAATCTAGCTAATAGTCAAACACGTTAATTTTTGGGTTCGTAGGCTTTGATAGCCGGCCCTAATAGTTAGGGCAACCGGTCCTAATTAGGTTTTAGGCCCACTTATTTAACTTGTTGACTAAGGAGTTAACCCTAAACAACTCAAAGGATTGATTATTATTTCACAAAGAAACTAAAGAGATACAAAGGAATTTATAGAATTAGAAATTACACCCTTCTAATCTAGACTGGTGTCACTTTAATTATTTATTTTTGACTGATATTCCACCGCAAGTTGAGGGCGGGGAACGACCTGCAACTTGGACCTAAGAAACGTGAAGCGCTATGAAAACAACGGTTTTGTAAACACATCAGCAATCTGGTCGCCTATTTTAATGAACCTCACAGACAACTTCCCTTTAGCAACTTGTTCTCGAACAAAATGAAAATCTACTTCAACATGTTTCGTACGGGCATGAAAGAATGGGTTAGCCGAGAGGTATGTAGCACCAAGATTATCACACCACAGCGTCGGTTTAGTTGATGTAACACCCAGTTCTTGAAGAAGGGATTTAAGCCAAATTATTTCAGCAACAGCATCAGCAATGGCTTTATATTTAGATTATGTGGAGGACCGAGAGACAGTCTTTTGTTTGAGAGCAGACCATGAAACGAGATTAGAGCCCAAATATATTGCATATCCCCCTGTGGATCGGTGGTCCACCGGGCAACCAGCCCAATCAGAATCAGAGTAAGCTTGAACAAGGGAACTAGAACCATCATCCCAAAAAGAGTCAGAAAAGGCATGAAGATGTGAAGCAGATGAATGCCGAAAAAGAAGACCGAGGTGCAGAGTTCCTTTTAAGTACCATAAAATAGATTTCACTCCAGACGAATGAGCTTCAGTTAGGGTAGAGTTAGTGAAGTCAGTGTAGGCCGAGGGATCAAAATGTTTAGTTTGTTTTAGGTTTTGTAGCAGGTGAGAAGGACGAGTTCTAGGTGGCGGAGGTGGTGGAGGTTGGGGAACAGTCTCGGGTTGGTGTTGAGCGTGGGCAGGTGGCGGAGTGCGTGCGTGGGCTTGGTGGGTGTGGTGTTTTAGATGGTGTAGAGAAGTCAGGTATTGGATCAGGGAATATAGAAGTGTAAGGAGATGAGGGTGGGGAAGTAGGTTGAGCAGGTAAGGGTTGATTGTAGGGAAAAATATGTTCATTAAAGCGAACCACGAACGTGTCGAACAATGTACACACGTTCGGTTTGAGGGTCAAAACAGCGATATCCATGGTGAACAGGACTATATCCAAGAAAGACACACGAGACAAATCGAAAATCAACTTTATGACAGTTGTAGGGACGAAGATAAGGAAAACATTGACAGCCAAAGACACGAAGAAATGTGTAATCTGGTTTACGGTTGAAGAGAATTTGAAAAGGAGATTTTTCACTAATGACTCGAGACGGAAGACGGTTTATGAGGTAGACCGCTGTTTCAAAGGCAAAAAACCAAAAGCGTTGAGGTAAATGAGCTTGAGCAAGCAGAGCAAGCCCAATTTCCACAACATGGCGGTGATGTCGTTCAACAGTCTCGTTTTGTTCACTCGTGTGAGGACACGACCTGCGATGAATAATACCAAGGGATGGAAAAAACGAAGTCAAGTTGCGAAACCCCACCCCCCCCCCCCAATCAGATTGGACGCTTTTGAGCTTGGTGTTGAATTGGCGTTCCACCATACGCACAAAGTTGGTAAATTGAGTATAAACATCTGATTTTTGAGACTGTGGATAAAACCACATATAACGAGAATAATGATCAACACACAACAAGTAATAACGATAAACACCAATAGACAATAAGGGAGAAGGTCCCCAAACATCACAATAAACTAAATCCAAAACTTTATCACTACGAACGGTTGATTCTTGAAAATGAAGTTTAGATGACTTGCCCATTTGACAAGAAGTACACAACGATGATGACAATTTATTTGAAACAGGTAAAGAACACCAAGAAATAACAGAATTATAGACTCGACTGTGAGAATGACCTAATCTTTGATGCCATATTGTGGAGGAAGCTTTGGTGGCCGTGAAAGCAACTTTAGGAAGCAACTAAAACCGAGGAAGACGGATGGAATAGAGACCCTGTTCACTTGGACCCCTGAAGAGGGTAGCTTGTGTAAGCTCGTCCTTCACAACAAAAAAGGAAGGGTGAAATTCAAAGAAGACATTATTGTCACAACAAATTTTTTGTACAGAAAGTAGGTTCTTTTTAAGTTGGGGTACATGAAGAATGTCTGAAAGATTAAAAGTTTTATATGTGGAAGAAAATTGTTTAGAGCCAATATGAAGAATAGGAAGTGGGTTATCGTCACCAACATGGAGAGAGTCAATACCATAGTAAGCCTCAGAATTGTCAAGGCTGGACAAGTCTAGAGTGCCATGATGATTAGCGCCTGTGTCAGGATTCCAAGTGGAATATGAGCCAACATCAGAAGCAGCGTAGTAGGCTTGTGCATGACCATTAGAGGACTGATTTGGACATTGAGACGGAATGTGTCCGATTCTACACCGATTGTAGTGACCATAAACCATGTTCTAGGTGGAAGCCCAAGAAAATTGTCTTGTTCCTTATTGTTCTCGGCCACGGTTGGAGTGAGTGTTGCCGCGATAGTTTCCACGGTTCCTCGATTATTGCGGTTGTTATTGTTGGAATGAGGAGAAAAGTATGCTTGCGGTTGAGAAACTGAAGCAGTGGCAGCCTGTTGAATCGGGGCTGCGGGATGAAGCTGATAACCAATCTGGGCAGCCATGAGTTAAAGGGTTTTAAGTTGTTGCTGAATGGATTCAAGACCAGCGAAAGGGGGGGGGTGACAGGTACGGTGGCAGCCGCAACAAGGAGTTGCGATGAGAGGTTGGTTGTAACCGAGACGGTATTGAGTCTATTTAGCCTATAATCATGGTCACTAAGAAGGCCATGTAACTCATTGAAGGCAACCGGAGGGGATCGAGCAAGGAGATTACTCTTGAGACCGTTATACTCTTCACGTAGACCGGCTATGTTGAGCATGACCAAATCTTTATCCTTCATGGATTCGCCAATATTGGCGAGAGCAGTTGCGTTTTCTTGAGCACGACTTAAGTAATCAATTGATTTTTCATTGCCTTTCATGGCAATTTTAAGGAGTTGGGTTTTAAAGTAAATTCATGAGAAAATGTTGAAGGAGCATAAGCACGCTCTAAGGAGAGCCAAATGTCACCGGAGGTTGTACCTTGAACATGTTGGAATGAGGCTTCAGAAACAATAGAGACAAGGATCATTCGAACATGAGCATCATTAGCAATCCACCCTCGATAACTAGGATTATCAGTGGTGGCATCTTCGGTTGTAACTTTTTCTTGTGGACACGGAATCGTACCATCAATATAGCCGAACAGATTGTTGGCGATGAGGAAAAGTTTGATCATAGCTTTCCAATAACCATAATTTTTAGGGTTTAAAGTGAAGAGCAAATTTGTGAGGGTTGTGACCTGTCTTTTCTTGGGTGGTGAAAGGAATGAGAGCAGACATCGGAAGATTTTAGATTGGAGCCGGAAGTTATCGTCGGCTGGAGATAGGTTTGCCGGAAATTGACGTCGGCAGGGAGGCTGGTGGTGGGACTTTTGAAATTCTGAGTAAAAAAAGCGAGACTCTGGATACCAAAACAACTCAAAGGATTGATTATTATTTCACAAAGAAACTGGAGAGATGCATAGGAATTTATAGAATTAGAAATTACACTAAAGACCCTTCTAATCTAGACTGGCGTCACTTTAATTGTTTATTTTAGTCTGATAACCCTAATCTTGTTCCATATATACCCATGATGTAATTGTAGTCTATGTCATTCTGTAAACAATTGTGGGCATCTAATAAAGGTGAAACCCTAGTTGCAACCCGTGGACGTAGGTCACCTTGACCAAACCACGTAAATCCTCGTGTTCTTTATTTTCTGCTAGTATGTGTGTGCGTTTGTTCGCGTCCGCTCGAGCCTACTCTGATTCGATACCCTAACATTAACAAGTCACCCAAAATCCGTTTTATTTCACCATAATAATGTTGTTTATGTAATCACAATAAACACCTTCACTATTCTTAACCTTCTTTTTATTAATAATGTTGTTTATGTAATCACAATAAACACCTTCACTATTCAAAACATTTTTTTTATTAAAAAGAGTAAAGCACACATATGGTCCCTGTGGTTTATCAAATTTTTGGATTTGTTCCCTAGCTTTCCAAAAGTACACGGATGGTCCCTGTGGTATGCACACATTTAGTTACCGGCCAACAAATCTAAAGGTTTTAGCATATCCAAGTTAAAGACTAAATGTGTTACAAATTGCAAACCACAGGGACGATCCATGTACTTTTGGAAAAAGCTAAGGACTAAATGTGTTACAAAGTGCAAACCACAGGGACCATCTATGTACTTTTGGAAAGTTAGGGACCAAATCCAAAATTTTAGTAAACCACAAGGACTATCTGTATACTTTACTCTATTAAAAAAAACATTAAAAGTGTTGGTTGGTTTCATCCAATCTGGTCCACTAGTAAGAATCCAACATTTCAAATGTCTCAATACTTGATATTGAGAAAATATTTATCCATGAGAACTCACCTGGATGTAGATATCAAATACACGTCTCCCAAGGCTGCTATATGTTTCATCATCAGTGAAAAAGATCTCAGCAAAGTGAAGACTTACATTATAGCTTCCGTCGTGCATACAGAAACCATAATACGTCAAAGATAAGGCTGACGTTCGTGCATTCATGTACAGTTCAGAAGTGTTCGTTGGGACCCCAGAAACAATATAACTGTCATGATTGTTGTCATCTAAGAAGTTACCGGTATTGCTAAATCCCCATCGACTTTCTACTGCAGAGAAATCTGAAGCACCCCCTTCTTGCAGGTCACTTTCATATTCCTTTTTTCCATCTGTTAGTTTTCTTCCACCACAGTTGATATACAAGGAGGTCCAATCTATACAGAGAACTATTTAATAAGTAAAAAGTTCATCAAGATATATGATAGAGTAAGATGTCGTTTTTGTCCCTGAGATTTGACCACTTTTGCGACTTTCGTCCAAAGGTTTGTTTTTCCGCATCTGGATCCAAAAGGTTTGAAATCTTGCCATTTTCATCAGTCTCGTTCGCTCCATCCATTTTTCTCCGTTAAATGAGGGGCATTTCCGTCTTTTTATACATTTTTTTATTAAAATTAAAAAAAAAACTATAAGAAATAAGGATCCACCTCTGTTGACTTTCTCCCCACCCAAACCCTTTTTAAATCACAAAAAAATGTATAAAAAGATGAAAATACCCCTGACCTTAAAAAATGGATGGAGTTAACGAGTTGGATGAAAATGGCAAGATTTCAAACCTTTTGGATCTAGATGCGGAAAAACAAATCTTTGGAGGAATGTTGCAAACGTAGCCAAACCTCAGGGACGAAAGCATTTTACTCTATATGATAATAATATGTAACTTTAACATACTTGTTGGACAAGAACTATCCCCCAAACATGAGACCTTTCTGCTGCTAAAATAGTACAAAGGATGGAATGGTATTATGCCACACAGATATGACCATAACCAAATCTTTATTTGGATTAAAAAAAATCAAGGTAGAGAAACTTACGAGATATTATCCGTTGAAAATGAAGCAAACAAGTTTCTGCACGAAACAGAAAAACCAAGATTTAGCCGGTGCAATTAGAAACACTTTGAGAGAGATGGGGGCGGTCTTACGTTTGCCGCATCTGACACCTTAAATCTCTGTTGCTTTCAAATTTGTTGTATGACAAATCACTGGAAGAAAATGTTCAATATTAATATACGTCCATACAAGGGAACATGGATGTAATTTTACTTGTACAAACTCACATCAACTGTGATGTTCACACTACATAGATCATATCAGTTGATTTATACAGATTGCAACTTATTTGATAACAGCATATATTGGTTATTGCCCCCACTTGAGTTATCTCGTATACAATTCTAACAGTAGATAAACTTACACATTATCTGCTGAAGTGGTCATCCAATTAGGTACCCCTCCGGATAGCAAGTTTCCAGTAAGATAGCTAAAGTCAAAACAATAAATTAGTATGTTGAATGTTCAATTCACAGGGAAAGATTATTTAGAAACACGTGGAAGGATAATCTTGCAGTTATATTGAAAATCTTATTAGGACTTAAAACTAGTAAGCATAAATACAGTTTCGTCTTCATAATCTGTAGTGAGATAGCAATTAATACATTAGAATAAAATGCTTACATATAGTCTGTGTCCTGTAGATCAATGAACCTTTCAGGAATGGATCCATTAAGTTTGTTAAAGCTCAAGTCTCTGAGTGAACAACATAAACAATGAAGGGGTGATATCTGGTTAAAAAAAACCATGTGCACTGATACGTGATCACTAAAATGCTCACATCAACAAGGCAATGCAAACATAAATAGCTGCATGTTTATATCACTGCAAAGAATTGTTTTAGTAGCATAGTTAGAGGGGAAAATTACTAACAAGAGTTTGGATGAAGCAATAGATTTCGGTATCTCGCCGATTAGATTGCAACTCCTCAAGATCCTAGCAAGATTGTGTTAAGTTAGAATACATTACTTGAAGTATTTGAAGTATGAGACATAGATGTTATAACGCAAAGATGAATAAATGAACATATTAAAATAAATTAGTCAAACCAACTATTGAGCCTTACTTAATAAATGTACCAACCAAAGAGAAATTACAAATGTATAGTGACTCAACTCTCCCATGCTCACAGTCACGCTAATAGTCACAACATCTCCTCATGTTTACATAGGTTCCTAATCTCATATGGTATTGTATTGAACTCAGCACACGTTTCTAGCAACACACACCATATAACTTATATCCTACAACCTTTTCACTATATGTGTGCACCCATGTCTTATGTTTTTGTTGTAGAAGCCTTCAATAGGAGAAGTATGCGACATCTAAAGAGTACGGTCCGTCTAGATGCTAAATACTTTTTAATTTAATAAACAACACCAAACATAAAATCTAACACCGCATGACATATCAATCTCAGCCTTTCTCATTGCTATTAAAAAACTATATTTTCAATTTATCCGCATCATAGAGGTGGCATGGCAAAATATGTATTATAAAGTTTTTAACGATGTCACTAAAAGACACCACCTAGACATGAGGATCACAAGTGTGTCCAAATTCCAAAACATGAACATTTACAAATAATAGTAGTAGTAGTAGTAGTAGTAGTAGTAGTAGTAGTAGTAGTAGCAGCAGCTTTTATTTGCAGCTATATACACGCTTAGAACCGTAAATGGTGAACTATGCATTCAGGCCCTTCAATTACAAAATAATAAGATTTCAAAGCACAAATAATACTATATAAAAGAAGAAATTTACTCACAGGTTCTTAAAAGAAGTATTTTCAAAGGCTGGACAAAGCGTGTCTGGTCCTCTCAAGTCGCTAATCCTCCTGCATCTCTTGACTAAGTCAATACCAATACTTGATCAAAATGGCAAACACATCAAATAACCGGTATAATGAGGAATTACTAACAAGTCTGTTAAAGTTGTCAGGAGAGTAATGTTATGAGGTATTGGCCCTTCCAATCCACTGGCCTGAATCCTTCTGTTATTCAGAAACTTTATTAAATCTAATTGTTATAGCCAACAAATAGAAATAGAAAGAGTACAGAAATGCCTCACAAGCTTGTGAGATTTTTCCATTCTACAATGAAGTCCGGGATCTTCCCAGAGAAGTTGTTACTGCTAATTCGACTGCGTAAGAAACAAAAAAAAAAGTCAACATACATCTAGCCATATAGAAAAAATAGATCCAACAAGGCAGTAGAACTCACAAATCCTTCATACTGATCAGATTTGCAAATGACGCAGGCAATTCCCCAGTGAAAAAGTTGGAGCTCAGTAATCTACAATAGAAAATTGAACAGTTGTATACAGTCATCAGATAACGAAATACAAAAAGCATCCATCCACAACGATACCATCAACTTTCACCAACTCTTACAGTCTCTCAATGCTTCTAAGATTCCCAAGTTGAACAGGAATTGCTCCATACATCTTATTGTCCTCTACGGATCTAATTAACAAGTAAATTGTAGTCACAAAGATACAGTTATAGTATATTAAAAAATAGCAGATGAATAGAAACTCACAAAGATTTCAACGTGCTTATGTTTCCGAGTTCCTTTGGGAGTGATCCATTTAAGCCGTTCGCGAGAAGAGAACTGCAATTGATATCAAATTCGAACGAAATGCCTTAAGATCCAAAGTCGATATAGTAGCTAGTATATTAACAATTATAGGCAAAGTAGAAGAATTACATGTTTAGAATTCGCTGCATGGAGCCCCATTGTGGAGGAATGGTGCCACTGAGATAGTTGCGAGTTAAGTCTCTGTAACAATAATATACACAAATAATTGTCAAACACAAACAAGCAAACAAACAATTGAAGTAAATTTAATGAACAAGAAAGGATCGTACAGATTTTGGAGGTAACGAAGATTGACGAATTCTGGCGGGAGAGTGCCTGTTAGGTTTTGTCCTTTCAGGCTTCTGCATTTCATACCAATCAAAAGATCATTCAGTATATCAAGCTCAATTTGTGCATGTTTCGATTCAGAAACCCTAATTTTTGCAATTCTGAAAGTTAGAAAACCCTAATTATGTAACATTGAAGTTAACTGGGGAAAGGGTATATTGCCCGTTGAGTTTAAATTGGGACTGTTCGATTGAGTGATGTAATAATTTTACTTAAAAAGGCGAGTGACGTCATTATTAATTTATATTTTAGCTTTGTACCACTTAAGAAAACTATATTTTATTGATAATCAAAATTTGTTCACACACGCGCATACATATACAAATATACTAAAATCATGCCGTCCAAGCCACGTCGGAGCCATCCGAAATTAGGAGTTGCGTTGGAGTCGGACGCCCGATGATGTTCGACAGGGAGGCATCCAAAGTTAAGGGCCTAGTTTGTCTCGGTTATTCAGCCATTTTCTTTATTATTCAATAAAGTTTTCCAATGTGTTTATTAAGGCACCTTTGCAAATGTTGTGAGGCACCTCTGAATACATGGAAAGCTTCGGTTGAGCTTTAATGGATAAAATGAGTTTCTGATGGTTAAAGAACCATTGAGGTATCTTACATAAAGACTTGGTTGCATACTAGAGAGATTGTAGAATATGAATAGTAGTGAAGTGAAATTTAGAGTGAAAAGAAAGAAAGTGATCAGGGAAATATTGATAAGAGTGAAAAGGAAGATAGAGAGATTGTAGAATATGAATAGTAGTGAAGTGAAATTTAGAGTGAAAAGAAAGAAAGTGATCAGGGAAATATTGATAAGAGTGAAAAGGAAGAAAGTAAGACTGCGGGGTATGGGGCGGGAGTTTGGGCGTGGGTAGGGGGAAAACGCCAAAGCCACCACCCCGGGTGGGCATGGGTTTCGGCGTGACCCTTGAGGCATGGGTTTCAAGCCGGGCGTGGGGCGCCTAGCAAAGTGACATGACGGGCTCTTAATGGCTATGTGTCAACTCATGCCCCCAACCCAAGCCCCACCATACCCTATGGGCGTGGGTTTTGGTGGTGGAGGGGCCCCCATTCCACGTGTCAACAAATGCCCCAACCCAAGTCTCTCATACCCCACGGTCTAAATAGGAAAATATTGATAAGAAATGAAGGGTGAGAAATGAGTGGGGTTAAAGAAGATAATTAAAAAGTAAATAAACAGAGTAGTTTTCTACATAATAATAAAAGATTGAGTTAAATGCCATTTTAGTCCCTGTGGTTTAGGTCATTTTGCCAGTTTAGTCCAAATGTTTCATTTTTAACATGTGGGTCCAAAAAGGTTTCACAGTTGCCATTTTAGTCCACTGGGTTAACTTCATCCATTTTTTCTGTTAACGAGAAGGCCAATTCGGTCATTTTATATGGCTGAATTGCCCTTTTAGTTAACAGAATTACATACAAAATGACCGAATTGGCCTTCTCGTTAACAGAAAAAATGGATGAAATTAACCAAGTGGACTAAAATGGCAACTGTGAAACCTTTTTGGACCCACAGGTTAAAAATGAAACATTTGGATTAAACTGGCAAAATGGTCCAAACCATAGGGACTAAAATGGCATTTAACTCTAAAAGATTTATATTAACCTTTTTAATTGAAGTAGATTACATAAGCTTTACCATTAATTTAAATTTTAAACAATCCAATTAATTAAAAAAATCGTTGCATATGCAGTTTTTACGTTTCATATGCAGTTTTTATGTATTTATATTTTTTTTTTAAATCTAGTTTACTTATGAATTAGACATTACTTATTTACTTATTATTTAGATACATTTTAATAATTGGAGTAAGTAAATCTAAAGAAAAATGAGTGATGATGTGGAAAATGTAAGAATGTTTGTATGGTTGGAGTCGGTGGAGAAGCTTAAAATTGTTTTTTTTTTTTTTTTTTTTTGGGGGGGGGGGGGGGGGGGTCGAAAAGTTTCTATAGAACCAGGGGGTCGAAAACATATATACTCAAAAATTTCTATACGAAAACTACATATATAACACTACTGGCCGAAAAGTTCGGGGGGTCGGGCGCCCTCTCCCTGCCCCTTCAAAGCATCGCCCTTGGTTGGAGTTGAAATTAGGGTTTTTAAGGATTCGTAAGGGTTTTATGTCAGCGGGAAGGAGAGTAGGGATCCGACTTTGTAACCAAGGTTAGGTGTTATACCAGCAGGAAGGAGAAAGGAAAGCTAAGATGGAAGGGGCGGGCCCGCGGATAACTATGTTCCGTGCTCACCACAACCAACTTCCCAATTTCATTGTGTTTACTTTATTTACGTAGGAAACAACGAGCAAGATGTGATGGAGATGTTTACGACGATGATGGTAGATAAAAAGGGGATGTGATAGGGGTCCCAAATGGAGAAAGGAGTGCTTAAATATATGTATTAAATATATGTATTTTGTTTTTTCTTAGTTGAAAATTAAATATGCGTATTCTTTCACTGATTTATTAAATATATATGTATTCTTTTTCCTTTTATATTTTATTGTTTTGAATTAAAATTTAGTGTTATATATGTCATGTTTTAAAAATTATTAATATTTCAATATATAAAAAATGATGAGAAATGAGAGACAAGCATAACATAGGTTGAATTTTGGAGGTGAAAGATGAGATTGTGATGTATCATTAAAGAATAAGGGGTGATAGCTGGGTGTAATAGATAGTAAGGAATGAGGGATGATGGATTGGTATAACAGATAGCCTTGTGTAAGAACATGTTACGAGTGAATAATTTTACAAACTTAAGTGTATTTATTGACAAATACATGGATTCATTAGTGAATATACTAAGTTTTTAAGAGCAGATACCATAAAAAACACAATACTTTCTGTTTTTTCTTATAAAAGTTACTCTATATTTTTTATTTTTTTTTTTGCAAATAAAAAACATTATACTTGGTGTTCTTCTCGTAAAAGTCACTTAAACATTTTTTTTTACATAAAAGACTCCGTACTTTCTGTTTTTTCTTATAGAAGTCAGTCAACAATTTCATCATTTTGAATCCTATTTTAAGAATAAAAAAAATATATAACTATATAAGCAACGTATGACACAAAAAAACATGTGGGAGACATGCGTTATGTTTCAAATTCCATGTTAACATTCTTTATTTTCTTGCACAGTTGTAAATTATGTTGTTAGAGCATCTCAGGATTCATCTTATATTTGAAGATAACAGAACAATATAACTAACTACGGTTTTTAAAATAATAAATATTTTCTAAATTTGTAAGTTTTAAGTTTAAATAGTATGTATAAGTGTATTCTCATTTAAATCATTTACACCTTATTGGGCTATGAATTAAAAAGTCAAATATTATATATAAAAGTTGACACTGATGCGCAATGATTTTGTAACATTTGGTGTAAAGATGGATTTTACCAAAGAAAAACTTTATTACACTTTAATTAATACAAAAAAAAAACCATAATCTTGTTCTAAATTGACATATAAAGTGACTTTTAAAATTGTTAAGTGACTTTTGCTAAAAAAATCAGAATGTATAATGTTTTTATATAAAAAAAATTGTGGAGTGACTTTTGTGAGAAAAAAAACAAAAAAGTATGGTATTTTTATGATATTTCCTCTTTTATAACTTATTAACAAAAATATATCCCGGTAAAACAATATTTTATATTAAGAGTTAAATGCCATTTTAGTTCCTATGGTTTGGGTTATTTTCACGGTTTAGTACAAAGGTTTCATTTTTTACCAGTGGGTCCAAAAAGATTTCATCGTTGCCATTTTAATCCACTGGGTTAACTTCATCCATTTTTTTCTATTAACGAGAAGGGCAATTCGGTCATTTTATATGGCCGAATTGCCCTTATAGTTAACAGAATTACATATAAAATGATCGAATTGCCCTTATTGTTAATAGAAAAAAAGGGATTAAGTTAATCCAGTGGACTAAAATGGTAATGGTGAAACATTTTTTAACCCACAGGCAAAAAATAAAACCTTTAAACTAAACTTTCAAAATAGCTCAAAACACAGAGACTAAAATGGCATTTAACCCTATATTAAATTAAAGTTTCAAAGGCTAAGTTTTATTGATTGCTGCCCCATGCCACCTCAGCCGGTTGTGGCAATAAATGCCACGCCGCGTAGTTGTTCGGCCCCATGCCAGCCGGTTGGGGCAATAAATGCCACGCCGCATAGTTGTTCAGCCCTATGCCACCTCAGCCGGTTGGGGCAATAAACGTCGCGCCGCATAGTTGGTCAGGGGCGGCAATGGAGCCGCCATGAATGTGTTAATAGACATGGATGAGGAGAAGGTGGGAAAACCCCCATTTGACCAATCATGTCTTTTTTATGTTTAGTTATTTCAGAACGCCTAGTTAGGGGGGACAGGGCGCCCCCGTGATCGCCCTCCACCACGCGTGGAAACGAAAATAACACCGCCGCCACCCCCCTTGATCACGCGTCAAACTCAAAACGCGTGAAGTTTTTTAATGCGTTGTGGTGTTTGTGGTGGTGAGTTGTTTTTCAATGGTAGATGTTTGTGTGGTGGATGATAGACATTTCCAATAAAATCCACCACTAGTGATGGAATAAAGTTGGATGATGTGGCGAAACTTGATTGGATGTTGTGAGTGATGAGTGTGTGGTGAGTGATGGGCGTCCCTACCCCCTTTATTGGATGATTTAGTTATTCTCTTTGCCTCCATCGCGTTGAGATGACAATGCTTGTTGCTAGTTATTGAGTGGGATTGTTATTCCACACCACATACTCTAATCTAAGTTAATTCTTAAATAATAAAATTGAATTCAAGTCGTTGAAAATTCAGTTCAACTTTCAATTTTCAAACAATATCATATAAGGGTCTTTTCAAAAAAAAATATACATTGGATTTTAATAATCCTAAGTTTCACCTGTTGGCCGATAATAATCCCAATTTTAAAAATTCCCTCCAATAATCCCAACTTGTAAAACTTTGGCCGCCATTGATCTTTTTCTAACATAGGTGCACATAAATCAATTAAGAAGTCTCTAGGTGTAATTGTCTATTGAGGTGACCAAATTCTTATATGTTTGAAAAAGATCAATGGTGGCAAAACTTTTACAAGTTGTGATTATTGGAGGGAATTTTTAAAGTTGGGATTATTATTGACCAACATGTGAAACTTATGATTATTAAAAAATCCAATAACCCAAAAAAAAAAATGGCAATATGCATCATCACTGAAATCACTGCCACAAATGCAAATTTAATAAAACTCAAGGTAACCATTTTTCAGTTGACTCAAAATAACCAGTTGTAAATTTTATTTCTTTGAAAAGGTCTTGCAACGAATCCAACCATAACCAAAGCTCCTCTTAAAACTTTGTCCAAATGCATTTTTTATATGTTTTTAAGATTTCACGTACGTGTTTCACAATATCTTACATAGTAACTCAACTGAAATAACAACCAAGTGAGGAAAGAGGAAGTTACATGCTAACGACGTGGCATATGTTTGGTTCCGGGCTGCAAGTGACATTATTCTCACGTGGTCCATCGCTAGAAATCTCCCAATCATGGCATGGATCCTGTCGAAAATCCCACTCTAATTTACCGAGTTTTCTTCCAATCTCCCTCAGTGCATCCACTGCCAGAAAAGAAAAGTTTTTAAGTAAATGCGCTAGGAAGACGCGCGATATAGATGGAATATCTTGTAAACTAACCTTCTTCGGACGGAAGACATGTTGTGTCAATGGATGCAAAAGCAAAAGGTAGGAATGTAACACATAGAATTACCAACAACATGTTGCTTGGATCTATAATTGAATGCATTCTGGATCGAACACAAATAGATGTCCTTACAACCAATATCCAAGTAGTGGAAAATAATCAGCAGTAGCTGGGAATTAAATGCGAGCGGCGAACATGAAGACGTGTTTGGCTAATCATCAATAATACAAACAAGATGGTTTTGTCAGCTTTCAATAATACACTACCAAGTGACCCATCTTATATCAATGTGACAAGAAAGTGTGTTTGTGTGTGAGAGATACACTACTACAGTGACCCATCTTATATCATCATCATCATACTCGGTAAATCTCACAAATAGCAAAGCTAAGGCAGGATCTGAGGAGGGTAGATGTAGACAGCCTTACCTCTACCCGTAGGAATAGAGAGGCTGCTTCCAGTGAGACCCCCAGCTCGATTGTAGTTTCGTATCAAGCCGGGGACCTAAGGCACATAACACTCAAACCATCGGGACAGAGACCGATTAGTGCATGTACCCCTGTGTCTTTCTGCTATCAACGTCACCACATGATGCATGATTAACCATCAGCCATTTTTAAAGTTATTTTCATGAAATTAGTAAAATAACGTTAAAGTTTGTACCATTTCACTTTTGCCCCTCAAGCGCCAACACATATATACATTATATGTGCAAACTGCAAGCAGGGCAAGACCCATCTTATATCAATGTAATAAATAGGTTTGTTTGTGTGTGTGAGAGACATGAGATATTTATTTATTTATAGTATATCAATGTAATAAATAGGTGTGTTTGTGTGTGAGAGAGACGAGATATTTATTTATAGTACAAAAGTTTGTTGTTTATACAAAAAAAAAGGTAAGAAAGAAAAAAAAAATTAGTTGCCTTTTTACTTTTTATTTAATTTTTTATAAAAAGTAGTTTTCCATCAAATCTTTAATATAATCAAGTTTTTCTAACAAATGGACTATAATGAAAAATCCAAATTTTATGCACTTTATGATTCTAATTTTGTTGTGTTTTTCTTAATACAATATGGTATATTATATAATTTAATGTAAACTAGGATTGCGACCCGCCGCAATGCGGCGGGAATTCTTAAGTTATAAGTAATTCAATCTAGGACCCGCACGTTATGTTAAACCTGTCAAACGGGGAAAAATAGACGATGTAAAAACGTTCACCCACACACGCACGATGCGTCGTGTTAACTCGCAAAATTTAGAACGAAACGTAAAAACGTTAAACCAAAGACGCACGTTGCGATGTGTTAAGTCACAAAATTTAGAACTAAGCATAAAGCGAAAAATTTGCGGAAAATGAAAATTATAAAGGACCAAAGTTGAAAGTAAAAAAAGTTATGAGGATAGATTGCAAAAGATAAAAATTTTTGGGTTAAAAGTAAAAAAAAAAAAACAAATTGTTTTGAGTTAAAAGTAATTTATAAAATACTTTTGGGTGAAAAGTAAAAAAAAAAATCATTTTTTTGGAAAACCCCCAAAGCCAACGTTACGACAACCATATGCATAACCATTTTTTCTTTGAAAACCTCTCAAAGCACACCCCGCGTTGCAGCGGGGCGTAAAACGGTGTCAAATAGTATTAATGTCACACAATCGTCATCGACCACCAACACTGGCTCGACCTAGGATATGCGTGTTGCGACGAAGCTGTCAAACATGGAAAAATAAAGGTAAAAACGTTGAATCACACATGCACGTTCTGTCGTATTAACTCGAAAAATTTAGAACTATACGTAAAACGAAAATTTGCGAAAGATGAAAAGTATAAGTGAAAAAAGTAGTGAAGTTAAATTGCAAATAATGAAAAGTTTTGGGTTAGAGTTAAAAAAACAAATTATGTAGGGTTAAAATTGTAAAAGATAAAAACATTTGGGTTAAAAGTAAAAATCAACAATTTTTGTTTTTTGAAAAATACCCAAAGCACAATGTACAAGCGATGATGCACACAAAAGTTGCAAACTTGTATATGGAATAATTAGTTACAAAGTGTCAATGGTACATCAAAACATTTACTACAATAATGTATCAAAAGAAAACATGGGTCAAGGAGCGCACTCGCATCAAAATCATTGAAGTGATCCGTCAAACTTTACAAGTTCAATAAGTTGTAATAAGTTGAAAAAAAAAATAAAAAAAATATGTTGTAATAAGGAGACCTGTAGTGGCTACGTTGTTGCGTGTGGAATGGACAAACCACGAGGGGAACACCGCCCCCTCCCTCTCATGGTTGCCCTCGTGGTCCGGCACCCATGATTTAAACCACGCGGTTGATTTGTGAATTTTGATAGAATATTACCGTTAAGTTGAAAGGTAATTTGCTTTTAATAAAAAAAATTATTTTGAATTAAAATTACCCTATAAATACCCATTATTTCCTAATTTTTATACAAACAAACAAAAACCCTCTCTATCTATTCAACATTTCTCTCAATTCTACAAAAAAAATTAGAAGATGTTTCCGTATGGTCACCCCTTTAACACCTCGTTCCGCCCACCCCGTCAAGGCACGAACCGTTTTGATGTGTGTTCCTCGAATCCACCGAATCAAATGACAACCAACCTTACACCCCGACACGCAACGGATTAGTACGGGGTATGATGATTGTCCATAGCTCATAACAATATTATAAGTTTAAATATTTAAAGCAACCAAGTTAGATTGTCACACATAATATGGAATTATCGAAATATTCATACAAGTACAAAAGACATAATCCATGAAATAAAATCCAATTATTTTCTAAGGCACATCATATGTGTCTTTATCTTGAACTCATATGACCCTTTTGTACTTATATTATACGTAAAATAATTTTTGGGTCAACAATAAATTGGTGAGTAATTCCTATTTTCTTTTAATATAATGATTATTAACTTATTTTTGAAAAAAGGTTTTAACATGGATCATAATGTGTTAACAGTACATACAGTGTAAACATGTATACAAAACAAACAACCAAGTGAACATATGAATCAAACGAATATACGAACTCGAATATATGACTATACAAGACTCGAGCTCCGAAGAGCGAATCTAATGATGGTAGCGATACTCGGCTACAACCCATGACCATGGGAAACCTAATCAGCCATGAATTCACAATGACACACTAGAATACGATGGACTGTGACATGACATAACGATTAAATAAAACACAAATCTATCCATATAATAACACAATATTGAAATTTGTATGTTAATGATAATTAATTAAATAAAATGCAAATATATAACATGATACATCTCAAAGATTATAGATGTAAAAAGGGTAAAGTGATAGAATTACTCACTTGTTGCGTTTATAAGATCCTAATAAAATGCAAATATTAATCGCACGAATTTTGGAGAAGGAAAAGTGGAAAACTCCACTAACAAGTATGTTATCCTAAAAATATAAATAACTTAAAAATACTAAATAACCAAGTAACAAAAAATAATAAAATAGTTCCATGATTTAAGGTTTTTGTACAAGTAATTATCTTAGTAATTCTACCCTATCACTAAACTATTATTTAACTATATAGTGGCACCAATTATAATTTTTAGCACGAAGATACTTGTGCCCATAATTACATATTGTGAGATAATTTGTGTACAAATAATATCTGCTTTGACCCCTCTGACACTACATATAGTGTTTGCAGTGGTAGGACGTTGGCGCATGGTGATTGGAGCCATATGGCCTGCCGAGTGTACTTGTTGTCCAGTCTGTCAGGTTTATACATGCGTGGATGAACCCCACGCAGGCATTCTGAAAACACCTGAGTGTTGTTGTGATTAAGTTTGGGTATGGTCCTTTGCTCACATGTGTTGCACATGATTTGCGTGGGATTTGAGACCATACCCCTTCACTTTGGATTTTTGGAAAAAGGTTGTTGGGTGATATATTACCTAATTGATGGTAAAGAAGTTATTGAATGTTAATGAGTTACACTGGATGATACTAAGTTATGTGCTAATGAGTTATATTGGATGAAACATACCCGACAGATCGTTTGAAAATATCAACGTCTAAATCATACTATAATCTAAAACAGAACTACAAGTCGTTACAGCCAAGAATGATCAATTTTACAATCAAATTGGGAAGCCTTTAAATTTTGAGAGTTGGGACCAACGACCCCAACATTAACTGACCATCAATATACGAAGATGTTGACCCAATTCAAGCCAATTATACAAGCAAACTGGGCCATATTCAAAAGATGTGTTAATAACTAAACATGTAGCCGACTTCAATTATGGGTCCACTACTCCACCCATTACCACCACATGTGGGATTCTTGTTTAGCGCTAGATGGTGCACACATACAATCAAATATTACGAGACAACCGATTGCACCATTAATTCCACGTTCCCACCAACACTTATTCCGTCACACCCGGTCGTAGCGGAAGTGCGAAGTGTATTGTATTCAATCAACTAAACATCTAAATGAATATTTTAGTAAGATGTTCATCCATCCATACGATATAATTAAACAAATTTACACCTATACGTGTTTGTTCAAAAGAAAAACAACCAAAGAGAGTTAGTTACATTGTTTGAAATTAACACACAAGTTTATAAAACAAAGTACTTATACAACTAAGACTTTGCATTCCATGTTAACACGAAGGCGCGATATGTGAACCAAAGTCCATCAAAAGTGGATGACATTTTATGCTTGACTTCTTGACACCATGAACTCGTTTTTCAAATGCAGCCCACTAGTTACCTGAAATACATGTTAAGTTTGAAAACGCCAACAAAAGTTGGTGAATTCATGCGTTTGTTTTGTATCAAATGAATCTTTAAAACATTTGAAGTGTTGAAAACCGGTATGTAAAGCCTTAATGAAATCTGATCAGACTGTCGCACCCCGGTCAAAGATAATATTTATAAACACGAATTACCCTTAACTATGAGTTAGCGGTAGTACGAGGTCGATCCATGAAGATTTTGTGGTTTGTATATGGACGTTATTGATTAAAAACGATGTCATGCTTTTTATGAAGCTTGCTACGAAAATGGTTAATTTGTTTGTTTATTGGAAAAGAGTGTCAGAATGTACCGACGATTTAGATGCTATATTACTTAACTACTAAAACTTGAAAACTATCGATTATACGAAAACTTGATTACTTGGTTAAAACAATGATTTGGAACATGGTTCACACCCAGTTCGGTAATTGATGACCTAGGGTTTCCACACGTTTTAGATTTAATTCACTTGCATATATGATTAATGGATTTAGTGTTGCGTGGCTTAGGTGCCAAGAGGTATCAACGTCGTAGACGACGGCCCACAATGCACTTCGTTACCAAGAACATGTAAATCCTACCAAATGATAAGGCATAAGTGCGCAAATTCATTTCGCAAAGTCAAATTTTATCATCATTCGACAATTCACAAATTCAATTCAAATACACGATAATTATAAAAAGCTTCAAAATCAAAATACAATTTGTCACAAATCGAATCTCAAAACAATGTTTAACCCTAGAATCTTACAAAACCTACACCGGGGTGAAACCCGAGAGGATTAGCCGCTCATGGTGAACACACGATCGCCGGATGAATTAAGCTTGATCACCAACATCTTGAAGCCTTGAAGATATGTGTGATGAATGTTATGGTTTATGATGGATGATGATGGAGAATGGATTGGTGAGATGATGGTGAGAATGGTGAATTAGGTTTCGGATGATGATTTTAGATGATTTGGATTGATGGATGTGATTGGGATTGATGGAAGATGAAGATGAAGATAATGGTGTTCTTGGCTCCAAGGTGAGTGATGGGGTACGGTACTAGACCCGACCCGAGCGGTCGGACTTCCCGTTACTTATTGCTTTTATATCAATTATTTATTATTGTTGCTTACTAACCCAACCGCGAGGCCCAACGCGATGTAGTTTACACTACTTTGGGCCGGGGCTTGTAGAGATAACCCCTAACTGGGCCTGGCCCATTGAGGTTAGGGGAGGCCCATATATCCCCTATATAAAGAGGTCTTCACCTCATTATTAGGGTAGAGCATATGGAGCCGTCACACTTTTTGTAGCTGGAAACAGGAGAGTCTTCTCCTACCGGCAATCTCTACAGCTCCACTTTCTTCTCTTCTCCATTGCAGATCTAGGTTCAAGAGGAAGAACAAGATGTGATTCTTCACCCTCATGTAGAAACCGGTCCAGTCATCCCGGCGGTGAACCCGTGTTTCTTCATTGGCGCCCACCGTATCAAATTCTAAACCCAACAAGAATCACAACTCGGTTTCTTCTCTACCCGACCTTCCAGATCTGTTTTCCTTGAGTTTTACAAACGGTTCTCGGTAAAAAACTTCAGGTTTGAGTTTTCTTATTCCTAGATCTGATACTTCTACGGTTTCAGAACCACATCTTGTGGTTCTTCTCTTCACAAAGTTCTAGATCTTAGTTCTGGAAGAATTCCGCCCTTGAATTTTGTTTCAGATTCGAAACTCTTAATTTTTAGCAAAAAAAAGGGGGGGGGGGCGTAAAATTTGGATCTGAAACTCAAACTCTCTTTTGCGATAAGACTCAGATCCGATCTGATGGGATGATGTTTGCCTTCTTGTTTATCATACAAACTTGAAATCTGTCCATCCTATCATGTAATGTTAAATCATATTTTACATTATCTTTCTCACATGGTAAAAGTGAAGTCACAGGTGGCAAGCAGGATGTACATGTGGGAGTTGCACAATCCCCTTTTATTGCTTGCCTCAAACCACTACATCGCCCATGGTATCAAATTATAATTATACATGGTACAAGTTATAATGCGTGATGTATAAGCATATTGTGCATTGGCTAGTCAAAAATATCCCACAATGGATATATACAAGTGTATTAAAAATGACCCTCAATCAACCACTTGATAGGCCAGTTTCTATGGTGGTTTTCCTTATCAACACTGGAATAATCATTAAAGTTTTGTCATAATCCTTGGATTTTATTTTTGGCACAAAGATCTAGATCCATCCAAAGAATGGATTATTATTATTCTCTAATTTGCAAACGTTTTTTTTAAAAAAAGAATTGTGTACAACTGTCAAAATACAAATCATATTGCACAAGGTATAACCCTTATTGCACATACATCTTTTGTGAGGAGACACATACTGACATTGACAGGTAACAGTGTACTAGTGTTTCCTACTTTACATCTATACTTTGTCACCATGCAAAAGGGACTCTCATTTGGTCAAGCATCCATGCGACCATGATAAAACGATTATCTCCGCCTCCACGCAATTTGTTACCAGCAACGTTCAGCCAGAAGTCTACGCGTCAACGGCACCCATGGTGCTCCCTGTTTATATCACTTGCGCTTCAAACACCCGGCATCGACCGCGTCGCGCGCAAACAATCAACTTGTTATCCACAACATCAACCACGCCGCGCGCATCAAAATCAACTGCCACCTCCGGCATGAACCGCATCGCGCGCAAACAATCAACTTGTCATCTCCCACATCAACCACGCCGCGCACATCAAAGTCAGCTGTCATCTCCGGCATCAAATGCGCCACCACCTCCATGTCCATGCGCATGCAACCATGAACTCATCGAGTCACGCAACAAGGATATACCTTCTCCACCTCCAGCCCGCCAGCCCTCACATCACCCCTCGAGCATATGGCGTGAGTAGCTTCAAACAAGGTATTACTTTGCCTCCACCTCTATTATGTCTCAAACAATTACAACCCCATCACGCGTGAATAAACCTTCATGCGCGGACACGGCCACGCCGCGTGACCATGCTTTCACGCGCGAGCACGACCTTCATGTGCGGACACGGTCACACGACGTGACCAAACTTTCATGCGCGAGCACGGCCTTCACGCGCGGATACGGTCCGCCGCGTGAGTAAACCTTTATGCGCGGGCACGGTTACGTCGCACGACCGAGCTTTCATGCGCGAGCAACTTCTACATGCGCGGGCATGTCCACCGCGCGAGCATGCTTTTGTTTGCCATAACACAGTGTCAAGCAAGTATAAACTTGTTCCCGCCAAAAGGCGCCACCGCATGCAAGCAAAGTCTCGCGCCACACATGCATGCTGGTCAGCCGTATTTCACCGAGCAATTTCATAAAAAATCCCAGTGTCCCGTCCTCTTTAATATTCAAATGGCAAAGTCTCGCGCCACACATGAATGCTAGTCTCGTCCTCTTTAATATTCAAATGAATTTGAGACTTTATTAAGACTTTCGTTTTCTAGAAAGTTGGTAATGCAAATCAATTAATAAAATGAGAGCACAAGTCAACATACTTGGTTCATGGTTTTTGACTTAAGCGAAGTGTGTGTCATCATGATGTCGCTAGTACATGTCATCCTATAAACATTTGTCTTCAAATTCAATTTAATAAATCCAATTTAATAATAATTATACTAAATGAAATACCATTTGCAAAAAGGCCCTTTCTTTGTCAAAGTGTTTGTCGTATATAATCAATAAAATGGCTAGTGATTTTTCTGACACACCTTTAAGGTGATTATTTAACATGTGGATCTTATCCACACATTTTGTTTCTTGGAAACACTTGAATTATTTATAAGGTTTAACTACTATATAATGCCATCAATAAACTAAGGTGGCCAAGTTCAAGCGGATCGACTCAATTCAACGTCATGGTTAACAGTTTATCGTTTTAACGATTAACAACCATGTGGTGTTTCCTAGACATACTGTAACATTGCTTATTATTATCATATTTCAATGCTACTAACATCTATTTAGCAGCAATAAACTGATATCCGCATGGTGCAACACCATTGAGAGGGTCAAAATCGCTTTAAAATATTACGAAGTATGGATGTACAGAACGAGCACCTCCTAAGGACAACGTTTCGGTACAAGGTTTTCCATATATCTGACTATTATGACTTACCTTGTCAACTTATTTGCAGGACTGACAATACATTCAATCGGTAAATCGCAACGATTGATTCTCACGCACGCCAATGAAAGCCTAAAAAGCGCCCTTTACTTACGAGCATGCCGGTCTCCATAGGAGTCTGCTGCTCTACATACGAGCATCTCAGCCTCCATGCGAGCCTGCTGCTCCACATACGAGCACGTAAGTCGCCATCCGCGCAAGCTCCTTTACGTACGAGCACGTAAGTCGCCGGCTGGCGCATGCTCCATTACTTATGAGCACGTAAGTCGCCGGCTGGCGCATGCTCCATTACTTATGAGCACGTAAGTCGCCGGATGGCGCATGCTCCTTTACATACGAGCACATAAGTCGCCAAACGCGCATGCTCCTTTACATATGAGCACGTAAGTCGCCGGCTGGCGCATGCTCTTTTACATACGAGCACGTAAGTCGCCAAGCGCGCATGCTCCTTTACTTATGAGCACGTAAGTCGCCGGCTGGCGCATGCTCTTTTAGATACGAGCACGTAAGCCGCCAAGCGCGCATGCTCCTTTACTTGTGAGCACGTAAGTCACCGGCTGGCGCATGCTCTTTTACATGCGAGCAAGTAAGTCGCCAAGCGCGCATGTTTAACCCTAGAATCTTACAAAACCTACACCGGGGTGAAACCCGAGAGGATTAGCCGCTCATGGTGAACGGAACACGATCGCCGGATGAATTAAGCTTGATCACCAACATCTTGAAGCCTTGAAGATATGTGTGATGAATGTTATGGTTTATGATGGATGATGATGGAGAATGGATTGGTGAGATGATGGTGAGAATGGTGAATTAGGTTTCGGATGATGATTTCAGATGATTTGGATTGATGGATGTGATTGGGATTGATGGAAGATGAAGATGAAGATAATGGTGTTCTTGGCTCCAAGGTGAGGTTCAAAAGCTCAAAAATGCATAACCCCCAACTCAAGACCCCTAAAATTGGGTTTATACCCATCCAAACCACATAATTTTTGAAATTCAACGTTTGTGTCTGACGGCCTAAATGACTGCCTACGAGCATTTTCTCCCGGCAGGGTTATCAGAGGGCGTCGCCGATGACCCACTAGGGGGTCGCCAACGGCCTCTTGATTTCTTGTTTTCTGTTTTATTTGTTTCTCGCACCCAATTGATCTGCTTTCCGTCCCGATGCACCGTAAAGTTCCGAGTGCAAAAACACAAATCACATCAAAGTAGGCAATTCAAAACTCAAGTTCATGTAAAAACGCAAACTTAAATACAATTAATCACCGGTTTTCGACCACGCATCAAAATCGTTGATCATTAATGTTTTGAAAGGATTAAATTGTATTGAATAAAAGTTTAGACATCCATTAAAACCATCAACAACATCACAAACATGGGGCTTGTGGGGCCCACGTGGGGGGTGGGTATTGGTTTGCGTTTTTATAAAAATGTTAAGTTTTTATAATGTTTAATGTTTATAAATTTTGGATATTATGTGTTTATGTTGATTGTAGGTATTTAACAAGCTAAATGATGTTTAGTATGCTAAACACATGTTAACAAGTTCATTAGACTAGTTAAATTATTGTTTTGATAATAAACTTATCGGATCTTTATCGGATAATTTGTGAAACTTTTATGGTAATATATGCATAGTATATTCGATATATTTTGATATTTTTGATGTTTTTTATGATAATTACCATCATCAATGGTTCTTGTTTTTATTACTAGATGCTGAATTTTTGCTACGAAAATGCTGAATTTGCTGATTTCCTAGTTCGGATCGTACAATTTTATTGTTTATGTATTTTTCTAGAAAGTATGATTTATAAGTTGTTTCCAGCTAATGTTTTTATGAATAAGTTGTTGTGGATATGCTTTCATATAATGTTCTTGTCATTTCGTACTGTACCGCGACTATCCTGACATGAATAGTGTGTTCGCATTTTTACTAACTATCTAGGATATAGTTTATATTGTTTTCGCAACGCAGTGAACTCGATATCCTAATATGATATGAAAAAGTATATCCCTAGACTTATGAGACTAAATCAATTAATAATTAAGTCTAATGCGAAATTAAATAATTTAAATAGTAATTTAAGTTGTACGGAATTACAGGGTATTTTGCCATTTGTCACATACTCCCCATGTTAAAAAGAAATTCAAGTTGTGCTATCCCTTAAAGGATGTTTCTCAAACAGGTGGGGGTGTTTCTTATTCATTTCTTCCTAACGTTCCAAAGTAAACACGGGTCCGTACTTTGAGTTCCAACGAATTTTAACTAGTCTAATATGACTCCTCCTAGTTTTTGTGTTTTCCAATCCATAACCTCAATGGGTTCTTCAATGAAGTGGAGTTTGTCATCTATGTAGATCTCGTCTGCGGGAATGATGAGTGATTCGTCCGATAGACATTTCTTGAGATTCGATACGTGAAAAGTGTGGTGAACGCTACTAACTTTTTCTGGCAATTTAAGCTTGTAAGCTACGGTTATGATCTTTGCCAGAATCTCAAATGGTGCAGTGTACCACGGGTTAAGCTTTCCGCGCTTCCCGAATCTAGCTACGCCTTTCTAAGGCGAGATTTTTAATAAAACTTTGTCTCCAACCCGAAGGATAATGGCTTGCGGCGTTTATCTGCATAACTTTTCTATCTGTCTCGAGCCGCCTTGATACGTTCTTGGATTTAGAAATAACTTATCGGTAGTCTCTTGGACTAACTTTGGACCAATTAATTGTGTGTCACCAACTTCCGTCCAACATAGTGGAGATCGACATTTTTAACCATATAAAGCTTTGAATGGGGCGGCTTGAATGCTCGTGTGATAGCTGTTATTATATGAGAACTCTACTAAAGGCAAGTGAGTATCCTAGTTTTTGCCTAAATCCATTACGCAAGATTAGAGCATATCTTCGACTGTTTGGATTGTTCTTTCGCTTTGCCATCTGTTTGTGGATGAAAAGACGCGCTTAGATCCAAGCGGGATCCAAAGCCCTTTTAAAATGATTGCAAAATTCTTGACACAAAACGAGCATCTCAGTCTGAGATTATGAACAAAGGCACTCCCTGCCTTGCCATAATCTCTTTGAGATAGATTTCAGCCAGCTTCAAGGTTTTGTCTTTCTGACTTTGTCAATCGATCGACAATTACCCAGATCAGGTCATGACCACGGGGGGTCCTGGGTAATTTTGTTATGAAATCCATCGACATTTGTTCCCATTTCCAAGTGGAAAACTCAGGTGTTGTAACAATCCCGAGGGCTTTTGGTTTTCGGCCTTGACCTTTGCGCATGTCAGGCATTTCCCAACATAGGTCGCTATATCACCTTTGATATTAGGCCACCAATAATACTCTTTTAGATCGTTATACATTTATCTACTCCGGGTTGTATCGAGTATTTGGATTTGTGAGCTTTGTTCAAAACTAACTCTCATAGGCCACCAAAGAGAGGAACCCAAATTCTACCCATGAAGTATAATGTTCCATTCTCTTTTAGCTCCATGTGTTTCTCCATACCTCTAAGTGTTTCTGCTCAAATGTTCTCTTCTTAAGCGCTTCTATCTAAGCGGCATGGATCTGAGTTGTCACACCCCGATATTTTCACATATTACCGGTGGGCCTGGCGGGGAGTATCGTGACGTAGTTGATATCGTCATAGTCAAATATATACAGTTTAATGCACAACGGAAGTCTTGGATGTAAAATAATATTACAAACCGAAATTTCAAAGTATAAATAAATATTAAACAACGGTTGTAAGTGGATCCACAGGTGGATCTTAAAACAGAATTATAAATATTGTTCAACAGACTTTAGACGTTCAGAACTTGCAAGATTCTTTATTAACGCCCGAGCTCCCAGCCAATAGCATACGGTACCTGTCACTTAGTCTTTTTTGAAAAATACGTCAGTTTACACTGTTAAATACAATTAACCGACTCTTTTGAAAAAAATTATGAAAACTGATTTAAATGCACAAGGCACATCATTTTATAACTTGGGACAATTATATTAATAACAATCTTGTATCAGATTTACATGTTTGTCCAACATTTAGGGCCGGTATAAGTAAACCGAACAAGATTAAACAACACACCACAAATATAAACTCACGGCGGTTACCCCAGCAAATGAGTATATCTTTTACATACGCAACGAACAGGTATATGCCTACACCCCATGCTTAAGTTGTGGCCATTTACGCTTTTTAAATGAGCCAAGGATATCCAGGACACGGTCGTTAACCCCCAAAAGTATTTGTTATCAAGCAACACTGATTAAAGCGGGATTATACAATTTAACCATATTCGACTAAAAGGTTTCTACACCCGACCAAGCGGTAATAATTTACCGTATCCCAAGCCCTTATAAGGGAAAATAAGTTAAAAGTATTTACCTGAGCTTTAAAATGAAAGTTTAGTATTCTCAACCGTACAATCTACTCAAACAAGTGCAAGTACTTCTACCGGGGCTCTTAATCTCGAACGAAGGTTTTAATAACCTATTAGATTACTAACGGGTCTTACTTAAGTTATAAACTTAGACCGGTTAGTTTAAAGAAAGGTTTACGGTACGAAATGCAAGATTAAGCGATGACCGGATTGGAATGTAATTTAGACTCGGCAAGTATGGAGACTTGTATAAAATGGGTAAACTAAATACATTCTGGATTTTGAAGTAAAAATGATAAGGTTTGACCCGTTTTGGTTAATTTATGTAAACTAGTTACATGAACCGTACCAAACGCGTATATGCATAACGGGTAACCGGATAAGTCAAGTACAAGTTCCGTAAGTTATTATGCTTAAAATATGTTGTGATATCAGTAGGATATCTATAATTATGCCCCAAATGAATTTAAAACCAAATTAAGTCCCATAAGGGTATTTTGGTCATTTTAAAGTTTATAAAAGTGGTTTAAACATAAACTGAGGTTCTGGTCTAAAACATTCAGTAAAAACATTTATTTTATCATGTTACATCAGTAAGATATCATATATATGTGAGGTTTTCCATTTATAGCCAAACTATGCACCGTATGGGCATTTTGGTCATTTCAAATATGTTTTGAAGGACAAATTTGGAAGTCTGAGTTCACAACTTTTACTTACTTTAAAAATATTAAAATTTATTTATAAACTCAGTAGGTAACAAGTCTTAGGTGTTAAATATAGTTTTAACCCATACTATGCACCTATTTAGCGTAAAAGTCGGTAATTGGCGATATTTGAGATGTTTATGGAATTCTGAGATTTTGATCAGTCTTGAATGTTCAAAATATTTCATTTTTCATATAACATCAGTAGGAAAAGATTTGGTATGTTATTGATATGTAAATCTCATTTTATTAGTGAAAAGGGCATTATCGTCAATTACCGAATTCTTACAAGAACCCTATGTTATGGTCAGTATAAAATCTGACCAAAATTCCCAAAAAATCCCAAAAAATTATATCATAACAGTAGGTAATGGTTTTGGTGCCTAAATTTAGGTTTAAACATGATTTATGCCGAAAATGTAATTTAATTAACAAAAAGTTTTGTTTTACGATATCTTGCATAACTTTTGTTTGAGACCAGAAATTGATGTCAAATTTATGGGACATACCTATAAATCAGTAATAAAGCTTTTTGTCCTCTCACATTTTCAAAAATCTCGTTTTTATAACATAAGGGCATAATAGTCAAATTTAAGCATATTAACGGAATCATGCAATTAACTCAGATTTCTATGGGACCATGTAGTATAACCTCAGAGGGTTATACTAACATATAATATGGTCACAAAGGAACCCTAAGGCATAAAGAAACTAATCTAAATCGGGTCAGAACTGAAAGTCAAATCAAAAGTCTACTTTTGCGACTTTCGGTTGCGAACCGAGCCTAAACTCAGAATTGTCGGGTTGAACATGTCTAAACATGTTCTTATAATATTTACCAAGTTATTAAAGTGACAAAATTGATTTTATAGCTTCTACATTATCAGTTATGAATTTTATTTAAAAACTGCCTCGTTTGACTTTTATTTTAATCACTTTGACCCGAGAATTAACTAAGTAAACGTGATAATTAGAAGGTGCCCTTTTGAGGGATTATCACCTACTTAATTACCAACACATAGCCACTTTCAAATTGAATAATGGCTAGACCGTTAGTGATTAATCACAAAGTAGAAGTATAATTACGATATCTTTGACTTTCGGTCATTACACTAATGAAAACTTAACTATAGAGGCTAAGAACACTTACAAAGGTCCTTAGCATGAAAATTTTCACTAAGAGAGCTTCCTTCCAAGTCAGGATGCTCTAGAGAAGATGTGAGAGTGAAATTTGAAGTGTGCAAGTTCAAGTGTTCAACATATGGAGCTATTTATAGGAAATTGGGGAGTTCTAGGATCATTCCAGCTGTAAATGGGAGTTACCAGATGATCACAGGTGTCCCCATTGCAGTAAAAACCGTTTACAAGCCTTTGGTATCGCTTAGAAGACATGCAATGGCGGTGGACAGCCTGCAACATGCATCTGCCAGTTTTTTGGTTGCTGGTGACTCTGTCGCGGCCCGCGTAGACATCAAAGGAAACTTACGCGGCCCGCAAGGATCCTTGATTCCGGTAAAAAGTTTGTAAACTTTGCATTTTCAGTCCCTGGTCCATATTAAGTTTAAATAACTATTGTTTATTGCACTTTAGACCCCCATAGTTAACTTTTAGGTGTCTTGGGTCACAAAATAAACACCGTTAAGCTCCCGGTTAGTTATAAGACCACCCGAAACGTATTTATTTGCATCGAAACTCCAAGAAAACATTATCCGATATATATATGAGAGTATATTGAAGTATTACAAAGTCTCGGGTTCATTAAAAGGTCACTCAGAGGTAAGAATTAACATGTTGACACGTTTAACCCCTGTACTTTATAACTTTTGATTTTTAATCACAAACGGCTTCTTGTGTTCGAAAATTTATACATTAAAGAATACGAACATCGTGTGAGGCCAATCAGAGGCACAAGTTTGGCATGTTGACACTTTTGGTCCTTCAAAGTTAACTTTTTATCCGATCAGTGTTTATGACACGTATCATCACTCTATTGGACATGATTTTGCGAGGCGTTACATCCTCACCCCCTTAAAAGAAATCTCGACCTAGAGATTTTCTGAAATAAATGAGGGTATTTCTGTTTCATCGTGGATTCAACTTCCCACGTATATTCTGGGCCTCTACGGGCATCCCATTTCACTTTCACAATTAGCACGTTCTTTCTTCGAAGCTTTTTAACCTGTCGATCCTCGATCGACAAAGGTTTCTCAATAAACTTTAAGCTTTTGTCAATCTGCACGTCCTTATGTGACATTGCTAGCGATTCATCAGCTAAGCATTTCTTTAAATTGCAGATGTGGAACACATTTTGTATTCCACTAAGCTCTTCCGGTAGATTCAGCTTATAGGCTACAGTCCCGACACATTCGATGATTTCGAATGGTCCAATGTATCTAGGGCTCAGCTTGCCCTTTTTACCAAATCTCATCACCCCTTTCCAGGGTGATACTTTAAGTAGTACCTTATCACCTACCTCGAATTTCAGAGGTTTACGCCTCTTATCTGCGTAGCTTTTCTGCCTATCCTTGGCAGCTTTGAGATGATCACGGATTTGAACAATCTTATCCGTCGTCTCGAGGACTGTCTCAGGTCCTGATAGTTGGGTTTCTCCAACTTCCGCCCAACATACTGGTGTTCTGCACTTTCTTCCACACAAGGCCTCAAAAGACGCTGCTTGGATGCTCGAATGATAACTATTGTTGTATGAAAATTCAATCAATGGAATATGGTCATCCTAACTTCCACCCAAATCAATAACACAAGCCCTGAGCATATCCTCCACTGTTTGAATCATACACTCACTTTGTCCATCCGTCCGAGGATGATAAGCAGTACTGAAATTTAGACGAGTACCTAGAGATTGCTGAAAGCTTTTCCAAAAATGGGATGTGTATCTAGTATCCCTATCAGAGATAATAGATACTGGCACTCCGTGAAGAGATACAATCTCATCCACATATAGCTGGACTAGTTTATCGGAGCTGTGCGTTTCTAATGGGCAAGAAGTGGGCTGACTTCTTCAGCTTGTCGACTATAACCCATATCGAATCATTCCCGTGTTTCGTCCTTGGTAACTTAGTAATGAAACCCATAGTTACCATTTCTCATTTCCAAGTGCGAAGTTCAGGCTATTGTAGCAAACCTGACGACTTTTGATGCTCGGCTTTAGCCTGTGCGCACGTCAGACATTTAGCCACATAAGTGGCTATGGATTTCTTCAAACCTATCCACCAGTAATTTGCCTTCAGATCCTGGTACATTTTAGCACTGCCCGGATGTACCGAATATTTAGAATTATGGGCTTCTCGAAGAATTTCATTTCTAAGTCCTCCATGAATTGGAACCCAGATTCGACCAGTCAATCTAAGGATTCCATCTTTGCCATAAGACAATTGATCAGCAGTTACACCTAATTTCTCATTCGGATAGTTAGCTTCCAATATAGCTTCCTTCTGAGCAACTAACAGCCTTTCATTTAAGCTGTTCTTTAGTTCAATGCTTTTGGCATTGATCCTAATAGGCTTAACCCTTTCTTTCCTGCTTAGCGCGCCAGTGACAACATTCGCTTTGCCCGGGTGGTAGCGAATCTCACAGTCATAGTCGTTCAATGTTTCCATCCAACAACGTTGCCTCATATTGAGATCTTTCTGATTAAACAAATGTTGAAGGCTTTTATGATCTGAGTAAATCACACACTTGGTTCCATATAGGTAATGCCTCCAAAGCTTGAGTGCAAATACAATGACACCCAATTCCAAATCATGGGTGGTGTAGTTCTTTTTGTGCACCTTCAGTTGATGTGAAGCATAGGCAATAACCTTGCCTTTCTGCATAAGCACACAACCCATACCAGTGTTCGACTCGTCGCAATAAACGACAAATTCTTCTATTCCTTCTGGCAATGTCAACACAGGAGCATTGCTTAATTTTTGTTTAAGAATCTCGAAAGATTCTTACTGCTTGGGACCCCAATCAAACTTCACATTCTTGCGTGTTAACGAAGTTAAAGGCGCAACAATCCTTGAAAATGTTTCAATAAAACGTCTGTAGTAACCTGCCAAACCTAAGAAGCTGCGTATTTCTGTAGGCGTCTTAGGTGCTTGCCAATTCATAATTGCCTCAATCTTAGCGGGATCCACCTGGATACCACGCTCACTTACTACGTGTCCAAGGAATTGGACTTCTCGAAGCCAGAATTCACATTTAGAGAATTTTGCGTAGAGCTTCTCTTGTTGTAGAAGTTTAAGAATACACCGGAGATGTTTTTCATGATCGGCTTGACTCTTTGAATAAATAAGTATGTCATCAATAAAAACAATGACAAACTTGTCTAGATACGGCTTGCAAATGCGATTCATGAGATCCATGAATGTTGCAGGTGCGTTAGTGAGCCCGAAAGGCATCACTAAGAACTCGTAATGGCCATATCTTGTTCTAAATGCTGTCTTGTGTACATCTTCTATTCTGACCTTCAACTGATGATACCCCGACCTCAGATCGATCTTTGAAAAGAAACTTGCCCCTTGAAGCTGATCGAATAGATCATCGATCCTGGGCAATGGATATCGATTCTTGATTGTAACTTTGTTCAGCTCACGATAATCAATGCATAGACGCATTGAACCATCCTTTTTCTTCACAAATAGAATAGGCGCTCCCCAAGGAAATGAACTAGGTTGAATAAAACCTTTCTCCAATAGATCATCCAACTGTGTTCTTAATTCCTTCATTTATGTTGGTGCCAAATGATAAGGAGCTCTTGCGACTGGTGCTGCTCCTGGAATAATATCAATTCTGAATTACACTTGTCTGTCTGGAGGTAAACCAGGTAACTCTTCGGGGAAAACGTTTGTGAACTCCGAAATAATAGGGATATCTTCAATCTTAGGCTTTGGCGCATCCAATGTCACCTGTGCCATGTAAATGACACAACCTTTCTTCAAACACCTTGATACCTTAAGTATAGATACTTGCTCAGGTAATCCGTACTGCGTATCTCCATGAATAGTAAGTGATTCACCATAAGGGGTCTTGACAACAACTTGCTACTTTTCACAAGCAATTTGAGCTTGGTTAAGAGATAACCAATCCATGCCTATAACTATATCAAATCCTGCCAACTTCATTGGTAACAAGGACAACGGAAAAGAGTGATTCCTAATGGATATGAAACATCCATCTAAAATTGTTGAAGCAGTCTCTAACGTACCATCTGCCAATTCTACCTCATATTTCATGTCTAGAGTTTTAACAGGCAGATTTAGCAGTTTACAAAATTTATTGTCTACAAATGACTTATCTGCACCAGAATCAGATAAAACTCTAGCATAAACATCATTTATGAGGAATGTACCTGTTATAACGTTATCGTTCTGTACTGCCTCCCTGGCATTCACCTGGAAAACTCGAGCATTTGTTTTCTTGGCCTCTTTAGGCTTCTGTGCAAATTTCAGGCAGTTGGTTTTAATATTCCCTTTCTCGTTACAATTGTAACAAGTCGCATTATTTAATTCTTTGCACTCTAAAGTTTTATGCCCCTTTGTTTTGCAAATTCCACAAAGTTTAGCCAGTGGGTCAATTGTGCATTTTCCAGAATGGCATTTCCTGCACTTGGGTCTGTTATCTGACTTACTTGGGTCTTTCTTGAACTCAGAACCTTTCTTATGCTCGAAGTTACCCTTCTTTTTCTTGTCGGAGCGACGTGAGCTCTCATCTTCCCTTTTCCTCTTTCCCTCATCAGAAGTCTTAACAGACTTTTTCCTTATTGCATCAAGAGTGAGGGATAAGGACAAATCCACCACGGACCTATAAGTGGTAGGCCTGGATGCTTTAACATTTCCTTTGACTTCCGGGGCCAGGCCTCTAATGAAGCACGCTATGCGCTTAGGTTCTAGTGTAACCAAGTAGGGGACAAGTCGAGACTTGGTGTTGAAACTCGTGACATAAGCTTGACAATCCAAATTCTTCATGACCAGAGTCAAGAATTCGGTTTCAATCTTTTCCACCTCGTGCTGGGGACAGAAATTCTCTTTGACAAGTGCTACAAATTGTTCCCATGACAAGTTATAAAGTGGGATTTTCCCCGTGGCTTGGACTAACGACCTCCACCAAGTCAATGCTTCTCCTTTAAAAGATTTTGAAACAAACTTTACAATATCCTGTTCTGCACAACCACTGATATCCACAACAGTATCCATCTCATCAAGCCATGTCATACAGTCAATGTCACCCTTTTCGCCTGTAAAATCCCTTGGCTTGCAAGAGACAAAGTATTTGTAAGAACAAGTCTTTGAACGCGGTTCCTGGTTAAGCACAATTTGTTTAGACGGCAAACTCTTCTGATTCGACGAATGCCGGGAATCGTCCCTATATGTGTTTTGGAAGGGGGCCTTAAATGGGCCACAGTCTGCGTTTTAGTGTGCGTATTACTTGGTTCTTTGAATTGTCTGTCAATGGCTTTGGTGACAACATTATCTATCATTGCTTGTAGGTCTGCACCCGTTATATTCATTCTGGTGTTGTCATTCCTCACATTGGGATGACTATTAACTTCTTCAGATTCAGGCATGCTGAAGCTTGTTTGCTATAAAACAATTGATAATAGTTTGTTTAGATGTCTATTACGCAATCATCATTTTTGATGATTCATTAACCATGGTAAACATATACCATATTGGTTAATTTGTTTATCAGATTCATTTAGCATTTTCCGTTATAATTATACCCAGTTTTAAACTATTAAGGATATTAAAGCGGCACAAAATGCCTTGTCACAAGGACAGTATTAATTTATAAGCCTTGATCTTATAAGATCGAGGCATTTAGGTTTGAACATAGTTCATTACCCTTTCTTGACAAGGAGTCATAGACTACAGCTGTCTTTTGTCTTTTAGGACAATAGGTATAGACCGTAGGCCCTTCATCACCAATGGATGTTTATAATATGATCATCTTCAATTGATGATGTAAGCCATGATTTATAGATCACCAGGCTAAATAAGAACTTGGAAGAATCCAATATTAGGATGACTAGCGTGACTTTATCGAATCCCCTCTGCTAAGAGCGCTAAGACGTTCTTAGGTGTCAACAAGATTTATTACCTTAAAAAGGATTTACGGCCATGTCTAAAACGACATATAGGCTAGGTTATACTTTAAGATTCTTATTTTGAGATTTAATGGCAGATCAATTGAAAATTGAATTGATATTTTGTTTTGTGATTTAATACATATGTATGTGTTTAATGCCAAATGTAATTTCAAAAAGGAAACTTCATAATAAGTCCTAAAAATTACAATAATGCCCTAAACGGGTCTTTAACAAATAACTTGTCCACGTAGGGACTAAAATAAGAAAGACAAGTCCACGCAGGGACTAAATACATAAATAAAATGTCCACGCAAGGACTTAATTTAGAAATTTAAAATTACAACACAATAAATAAGGGTTTTTAATAATCCCCTTTCTTCTTCCCCTTAATGAGGTTTGCCAAACCCTTTAGAAGACCGCAACGACTTCTACACTCTTCGTCTACCCTTTGTTCCACCTCATGCAACCTCTGGAGGATTTCTTGTTGCTTTGGTTGTTGGATTTGAGGTTGTGGTGGCTACTGCTGTTGAGGTTGAGGAGGTGGTGGGTATTGATACCCATATGAAGGGTACCCAGTTAGGTATGCTGGTGGAAAGGGAGAAGGGTAAAGAGCGTTAAAGTGTGCTGCCTCCAAATATGGGTCAACGGCAGGTGCATTGTTGTAATTATAACCCGAGTAAGCTTGCTGCTCAAACGGGTTATACCCAGCTGCATCTGGGTAAGCGGGGATCGGGTTTTCATAACCCATGGGCGGCGGTGCAGGTGCGACTGGTGCAGAGTCAACTTCAGAAAAGGCGTTTGAAGGCCTGCCCATGTGTGGGTTTTCCTGGATAGGAGGGTAGTTGCTGGAGTGTTGGGGGGTGCTGAAATGGAAACCCCACGCACGGACATCCGTGCACTTCTTCTCCGCCTCGATGGTTCTGGAGGCGGTGGCTGCTCAGGTGCTGGTGGTGGCGGTGGTGTGACCGCCTGGAAATGTGGTCCTTAGAAGGGGCCCGCTGTTGTGGTAGGTTGTGAGGAGGTGTGAACTCCCACCTGTATGAGCCCCACCTTTCAGCCCAGATATTAGGGCCTCTGTATTGCGAACCATCAAAAGATGATCCATTAGAAATCTCAATGGGATGCGTCGGCGTCCCAGAAGGCGGCGTTTCAGGATCTGGATCCTCGTCCATCTCCATATCCTGGTACTCAGGAAAGTGGTCAGCTGGTCCCAAAGGGTTTTGACCCTCTGGTTCTTCAATCTGGTTCATTGGGTTGAACCGACTCTGAAAGTAGGGTGTTGGGTTCTAAAAGGAATGGTGTGAACCTGAACGCTGCAAAGGAATGTAAGAATGGTGAGAGTTGTGGGACCCATCGTCCTGATGCAGCCCGAAGGAGTCATGGTAAGATGGTGAGGAGCTAAGTGAGACAGAGCGTCTCGCAGGCTCAAGGTAGGTCCTCCAGTCTTCATGAGGACTTGATCCGAGTGATGCAGAGGGTGTGCGCCGGTGAGACGCCCCAGCTTCGTGATCATTCCGAGCTACTATAGGTGCCTTACCTCGTCCTCCACGTCCTCTTACTCTTGGCGGCATGTTTAAAAAAATCCTGTCAAAACAAAAACAGACAGAGCAAAAACAATTTAAGATTAGGATTTATCCTAAGTCATTTGCCTAGACTCGAAAGTCAAGGAATGTGCAACTGCGTCATTGAGATTAAACACAAAAGGCTAGTGTTTAATTCACTCATTGTTGGCTCTGATACCAACCTGTCACACCCAGATATTTCCACATATTACCGGTGGGTCCGGCGGGGAGTATCGTGACGTAGTTGATATCGTCATAGTCAAATATATACAGTTTAATGCACAGCGGAAGTCTTGGATGTAAAATAATATTACAAACCGAAATTTCAAAGTATAAATAAATATTAAACAACGGTTGTAAGTGGGTCCACAGGCGGATCTTAAAACAGAATTATAAATATTGTTCAACAAACTTTAGACGTTCAGAACTTGCAAGATTCTTTATTAACTCCCGAGCTCCCAGCCAATAGCGTACGGTACCTGTCACTTAGTCTTTTTGGAAAAATACGCCAGTTTACACTGGTAAATACAATTAACCGACTCTTTTGAAAACATTTATGAAAATTGATTTAAATGCACAAGGCACAACATTTTATAACTTGGGACAATTATATTAATAACAATCTTGTATCAGATTTACTTGTTTGTCCAACATTTAGGGCCGGTATAAATAAACCAAACAAGATTAAACAACACACCAAAAATATAAACTCACGGCGGTTACCCCAGCAAATGAGTATATCTTTTACATACGCAACGAACAGGTGTATGCCTACACCCCGTGCTTAAGTCGTGGCCATTTACGCTTTTTAAATGAGCCAAAGATATCCAGGACACGGTCGTTAACCCCCAATATTATTTGTTATCAAGCAACACTGATTAAAGCGGGATTATACAATTTAACCATATTCGATTAAAAGGTTTCTACACCCGACCAAGCGGTAATAATTTACCGTATCCCAAGCCCGTATAAGGGAAAATCAGTTAAAATTATTTACCTGAGCTTTAAAATGAAAGTTTAGTATTCTCAGCCGTACAATCTACTCAAACAAGTGCAAGTACTTCTACCGGGGCTCTTAATCTCGAACGAAGGTTTTAATAACCTATTAGATTACTAACGGGTCTTACTTAAGTTATAAACTTAGACCGGTTAGTTTAAAGAAATGTTTACGGTACGAAACGCAAGATTAAGCGATGACCGGATTGGAATGTAATTTAGACCCGGCAAGTATGGAGACTTGAATAAAATGGGTAAACTAAATACATTCTCGATTTTGAAGTAAAAATGATAAGGTTTGACCCGTTTCGGTTAATTTATGTAAACTAGTTACATGAATCGTACCGAACGAGTATATGCATAACGGGTAACTGGATAAGTCAAGTACAAGTTCCGTAAGTTATTATGCTTAAAATATGTTGTGATATCAGTAGGATATCTACAATTATGCCCCAAATGAATGTAAAACCAAATTAAGTCCTGTAAGGGTATTTTGGTCATTTTAAAGTTTATAAAAGTCGTTTAAACATAAACTGAGGCTCTAGTCTAAAACATTCAGTAAAAACATGTATTTTATCATGTTACATCAGTAAGATATCATATATATGTGAGGTTTACCATTTATGGCCAAACTATGCACCGTATGGGCATTTTGGTCATTTCACATATGTTTCGAAGGACAAATTTGGAAGTCTGTGTTCACAACTTGTACTTACTGTAAAAATATTAAAATTTATTTATAAACTCAGTAGGTAACAAGTCTTAGGTGTTAAATATGGTTTTAACCCATACTATGCACCTATTTAGCGTAAAAGTCGGTAATTGACGATATTTGAGATGTTTATGGAATTCTGAGATTTTGATCAGTCTTGAATGTTCAAAATATTTTATTTTTCTTTTAACATCAGTAGGAAAATGTTTGGTATGTTATTGGTATGTAAATATCATTTTATTAGTGAAAAGGGCATTATCGTCAATTACCGAATTCATACAAGAACCCTATGTTATGGTCAGTATAAAATCTGACCAAAATTTCCAAAAATCCCTAAAAATTATATCATAACCGTAGGTAATGGGCTTGGTGCCTAAATTTGGGTTTAAACATGATTTATGCCGAAAATGTAATTTAATTAACAAAAAGTTTTGTTTTACGATATCTTGCATAACTTTTGTTTGAGACCAGAAATTGATATCAAATTTATGGGACATACCTATAAATCAGTAATAACGCTTTTTGTCCTCTCACATTTTCAAAAATCCCGTTTTTTAACATAAGGGCATAATAGTCAAATTTAAGCATATTAACGGAATCATGCAATTAACTCATATTTCCATGGGACCATGTAGTATAACCTCAGAGGGTTATACTAACATATAATTTGGTCACAAAGGAACCCTAAGGCATAAAGAAACTAATCTAAATCGGGTCAGAACTGAAAGTCAAAGCAAAAGGCTACTTTTGCGACTTTCGGTTGCGAACCGAGCCTAAACTTAGAATTGTCGGGTTGAACATGTCTAAACATGTTCTTATAATATTTACCAAGTTATTAAAGTGAAAAATTGATTTTATAGCTTCGACATTATCAGTTATGAATTTTATTTAAAAACTGACTCGTTTGACTTTTATTTTAATCACTTTGACTCGACAATTAACTAAGTAAACGTGATAATTAGAAAGTGCCATTTTGAGGGATTATCACCTACTTAATAACCAACACATAGACACTTTCAAATCGAATAATGGCTGGACCGTTAGTGATTAATCACAAAGTCAAAGTATAATTACGATATCTTTGACTTTCGGTAATTACACTAATGAAAACTTAACTATAGAGGCTAAGAACACTTACAAAGGTCCTTAGCACGAAAATTTTCACTATGAGAGCTTCCTTCCAAGTCAGGATGCTCCAGAGAAGATGTGAGAGTTAAATTTGAAGTGTTCAAGTTCAAGTGTTCAACATATGGAGCTATTTATAGGAAATTAGGGAGTTCTAGGATCATTCCAGCTGTAAATGGGAGTTACCAGATGATCACAGGTGTCCCCATGGCAGTAAAAACCGTTTACAAGCCCCTTTTATCGCTTAGAGGCCATGCAATGGCGATGGACAGCCTACAACATGCATCTGCCAGTTTTTTGGTTGCTGGTGACTCTGTCGCGACCCACGTAGACATCAAAGGAAACTTACGCGGCCCGTGAGGATCCTTGATTCTGGTAAAAAGTTTGTAAACTTTGAATTTTCAGTCCCTGGTCCATATTAAGTTTAAATAACTATTGTTTATTGCACTTTAGACCCCCATAGTTAACTTTTAAGTGTCCAGGGTCACAAAATAAACACCGTTAAGCTCCCTGTTAGTTATGAGACCACCCGAAATGTATTTATTTGCATCGAAACTCCAAGAAAACATTATCCGATATATATGAGAGTATAATGATGTATTACAAAGTGTCGGGTTCATTAAAAGGTCACTCAGAGGTAAGAATTAACATGTTGACACGTTTAACCCCTGTACTTTATAACTTTTGATTTTTAATCACAAACGGCTTCTTGTGTTCGACAATTTATCCATTAAAGAATACGAACATCGTGTGAGGCCAATCAGAGGCACAAGTTTGGCATGTTGATGCTTTTGGTTCTTCAAAGTTAACTTTTTATCCGATCAGTGTTTATGACACGTGTCATCACTGTATTGGACATGATTTTGCGAGGCGTTACATGAGTGGTGAGGCTGGTATGAATCGTGAGTTCTAACGCTCGCACGCGTAACGTTCTAACTCGTTCTTTCCGGCTCAAGGTATCAGCGACAACGTTCGCCTTGCCTGGGTGATATTTGATCTCACAATCATAGTCTTTCAACAATTCGACCTAACGTCTATGGCGCATATTGAACTCTCTCTTTTTAAATATATGTTAAAGACTTTTATGATCAGTGAAGATCGTGCACTTGGTACCATTGAGGTAATGGCGCCAAAATTTTAATGTGAATACCACCGCGCCTAGCTCTAGGTCATGTGTGGTATAGTTCTTCTCGTGAACTTTCAATTGGTGTGATATGTACGCAATGAGTTTCTCTCGTTGCATTAACACACATCCTAATCCTTGATGTGATGCATCGCAATATACTACAAAATCATCTGTACTATCCGGGAGAGATAAAATTGGCACATCACAAAGTTTGTTTTTGAGTAATTGAAAAGTTGTTCCTTGTTTTTCACCCCAATCAAATTTCTTATCCTTTTAAGTGGGGGAAGTTAGTGAAGTTAGCGGTTGAGCAACTTTTGAAAAGTTCTTAATGAATCTCCGATAGTAACCCGCTAATCCAAAAAATTGTCCTACTTCTGTTGGGGTCTTTGGTGCGTCCCAATTCTTAATGGCTTCGATCTTCGATGGATCAACATGTATTCCTTTCTCATTGACTACATGTCCATGAAATTGAACTTCGCAAATCCAAAATTCACATTTTGCGAACTTTGCATAAAGTTTCTCCTTCTTTAGCAACTCGAGAATAGTCCTTAAACGTTGTTCATGTTCCTCCTTGTTTCGTGAATATATCAATATGCTCATCGATAAACACTATCACAAATTTATCAAGGTATGGCTTGCACACATGGTTCAATAAGTCCATGAACACTGCTAGTGCGTTCGTTAAGCCAAAAGGCATAACAAGGAACTCATAGTGACCATAACAAGTTTGAAATGCCGTTTTCGGAATGGTCTTTTCTTGTATCCCGAGTTTTTGATATCATGACCTTAAGTCAATCTTGGAATAGATACTCGATCCTTGTAGTTAATCAACTAAGTTGTTGATTCTTGGTAGTGGATACCGATTCTTGATACTGAGCATATTCAGTTCTCAGTAGTCTATTCACATCTTGAAGGTTCCCTCCTTCTTTTTCACGAATAGAACCGGAGCTCCCCAAGGTTAGAAACTCGGTCTAATGAAACCTTTTTCCAACAATTCTTGCATTTCAGAAGGAGCTGGTAGGTAAGGAGATTTTTCCAAGGGTGCGGCTCCTTGAGCCAAGTCAATTTGAAATTCGACTTGTCGTTGTGGCAGTAATCCTGTCAAGTCTTCTAGAAAGACTTCGGGGAATTCCTTCACAACAGGGATCTCCTCGAATTTCGGCTCCATAACTTTCTTGTCAACTACGTGTGCTATGAAAGCTATGCATCCTTTTCACAAGCACTTTTGAGCTTTCATGCAGTTGATGATTCGAAGTGGCGTCTCGTTTTTCTCCTCATGAATAAGAAGCGTTTCGTTGTTAGGAAGGGGAATACAAATAATCTTGTCGTAACACACGAATTTGGCACGGTTATTGGTTAGCCAATCCATATTGACTATAACATCGAAACTACCTGATTGAAAAGGTTGGAGATCGATGTTGAACTTTCGTTCGCCAAGCTCCAGCGAGCATCCTTTGATAATTTCTCCAGACTCGAATACTTTTCCATTAGCTAGTTCGATAGCGTAAGGGATGTCTAACTTATTTGTTTCTAATCCTAAAATATTTTTTGAATTCGAAAGACATAAAGCTATAGTCAGCGCCAGCATCAAATAATATGCGAAATGATTGTTGGTATGAAACGTACCAGTGACCACATTTGTGACAACCCGCAACTTCAGGTTACTACTTTAACCTAACCACAGTTAATTTAATCATACATTTCACTGCATTTAACTAGGGTTAGTTAAATGAGTCTACGTCGGTAATTCGGGGAATTACCAGAACACATACATGTTAACTCTCGAACTTTGACAACCATCGTCAACAATAAACTGTAAACGGACGGTTTTATATGAAACTGTTGTGTTGCATGACAAATATGTGAACTACATGCTTTAATTGTGAATTACTATTTGTTATGTGTTTTGTGTGACAATTACAAGGTTAGGGGTGTTTAGTGTCAATATTGAAAGTAAAACAAAACTCCTTAACCCTAATCATTTCTCATAATTCCAATCATACGGCAGTTGTAAATTCTCTAAATCATTTAGGGTTCACAATCTCTAAACCTTTGATCTTTGATCTCTCAATTCTTCAAGAACAAACTCCACATCGAATCTAAGGTAATTGGTTTATGATTGTACATTGATGTCTTTGATCTTTGATTTCATGCAAACCCTGGAGGTCCAAACATGTGGTTCTGGGTATAGTTAATCATCATGTTTGAATGTGTTATAGTTTGAGAATGATTGTATGATTGTTTCCTGGTATTAGGATGCAAATGATATGATAGAATTGTTGAACTGTTGCTTGATTCGTATGATAGATTAGGGTTTTGATTGTACTGATTATAACTATTTGATTGAAAACTGCATTTTGGTTTTGTTAATTCTGATTGTTTGTTTGTCTGGAGTTAACAATCAGGCTTTGTGAAGTCACAAAGTCAGAGTTTACTCATGTCAGGACTTATGTGTTTATAAGGGTCAGGGTTTTTAGGAAGTGAATGATCAGAGTTTATTTAATCCTCATATGCTACTCAAAATTTGTTTAAGTGTTGGAGTCCGAGTTTGGTTATATTGATCAGAGTTTATAAAACCCTTATGTTCTAGTCAGAGTTTCAACTTGAAAAGGAAGTTCAGGGTTTGTTTACAAATTAATGTCCGAATTTATGTAAGATAATAACATATGTCCGAGTTTATTTATATGCGCATAAAGGGGTCCGGGCTTGTTATAAAACCGGATGGGAATTGTATAAGTCCGAGGTTAACTAGTGTCTTGTTCCAAGTTTGGTTTGGGTTCGCTTGTTCTGAGTTTAACATCGAATGAAAGTGTCCGAGGTTTGATTGCTAAGGTCCGAGTTTAACAGCAACCACTAAGGTCCGAGTTTAGGAAGTGTAAATATGGGTCTGAGTTTGTGACATTAAAGGTCCATATTTTCTTTTTTATACTACAGCACCTTCCGAGTTATTAAATAGTAAGGGGGTCCGGCCTTATGGTTATTTTAAATCACATGCTGACTTAGCATTTAAGCCATGTCCGAACTTCCTTAAAGTTAATTTGGGCCTTATCTAATAAATTGAGTTCTGAACAAATGCATAATATGTAGGCATGTGGCTTTCATAATGGACAACACATGATTGTTGAATGATCTGTGCATAATGTTAAATACATAAAATTCAAATGTAGAGTGGGCCGGTTACTTTGTTTAATAATTTTATGAACATACACAATTAAGATTTCTAGATTTATGATTGGGCCAAGTATCTCAAGGGCCGACCCCATAATTACTAAATATGGCACATTCAGATATATTTGTATAAGTGATAATCATTCAACAGTACATGTGATTTTTTATATATTGGTTGAAGTAATTTAAATTGTTATTATTGGTTAACTTATGTATATATTACTATCGGTTAACTTATATAATAGTGATTCCATTCGGCCCCACATAAGGAACTGTGTGTTACTGAGTGTACTGTATGCTAGACTTGATAACCTGTAATCAATAACTACCGGGTTGTTTGGACATTAGGGTATTGCATGACCCTTCATACATATACTTATATTTATTGTACCATAGGTCGCGTGTAACGGACCTAGCAGTTAACGAACACTAGAAGTATAATATCAAACCGAGCAAACTTATGTGAGTTCACTACTCTTTCACAAGCATGCGTCCCGGAGAGGGACAAACAAACTAATATTCTGGGAAGGAATACTTTTATTACTTTGGTTTAATTTCGATGTTAGTTAATAAACTCAACACTATCACAAAAGTCACTACTTACTACCGAACTAGTTGCCGGGAGGCAACATGGTATTAGTTGATAGCGCTATTAGGCTTGACAACCTCACACCGTACCGGGGAGGACAGGCGTGGACTAATGACCTTAAACACATGGCCAATGTTGATAGGCATTGATGAGGGCAAACAAACATACGTCACTTCGGTATCGAGTTTATTATTGACATGTCTTTAAACCAAAACACTTGACATGATTTTCGTTAACAAAACTGTGAACTCGGCAGCTTTATGCTGATACACTTTTTCTGCATGCTTGTAGGTCGTTCGATGATTTCAGGAAACGGAGCTTGCAATCGGAGGAGCTGTGGATGTCATGGGTCGTGCTGTTATTAACATATCGAATGTTATGCTATGTTTTGTGAACAAGTTGTTTTCAAATATTTAAAACTATTTCAAATGCTTCCGCTAAATGTATATTGTTTTGAATCAGATGTTTTGAATTACAGTTTTCACGTTGAATGGGAATTCAAATTTATTATATTACTATTAGTTTAATGTGATTAGTGGCTAGATCCTGGTACGTCACTGTAGGTCCACCCGGAGGATTGAGTTAAACCTCTATTCCCTGTTTTCCGACGAACCCGAGAGTGCGGAATCCTAACGGGTAAGTTAAACCAAGTTAGAACACGAAAACGACAAACACGAATCAACGATTAACACTCCAATGTATTAATACGTAATGCGGTTACAATGCGGTGTTTACAAACGGTATCTGTAAACTCTCAGTGTGTGTGTGTGTGTTTTACAGTGTGTTCTCTCTGAAATCTATTCAGACCTCTACCCACTTGTTTATGTTCTGTTTGAAGTATATATACTGAAGCATCGACGAAGTCCTCTAGCCGACGAACTCTCATCGACGAACTTGGATTTTGTCGTGACACATCTTGACGAACTTTCAAATGTGAATTGCAAAGGAAGTTCGCCGTTCAAGGGATTTCGTCATCACTGACTTCGTCACATTCACATATGACGAACTCTAAGACTTCGTCACACAGGGTCTTCGTCACATTTGATTTCGTCACATGTGTTGGGCTTGGGCTTCGTAATGTTGGGCTTCGTCAATGGGTTACAACAAACAGACACCACATAAACATAATCTAACATGTATACTGCACACACGCAGTTACATGTACATCATACAATACAAAGTAAATAGCATACCGAGTCAAGATAGGAGGATATCTTGACTACGGCCTTCACTTCGTAGCCGAGTCGAACTGGAACGATCCGTCGTGTCCACTTACTGATCCGGAACGAGTCGTGTCCACACTAAATGTATCAACAAACTCCCCCTTGGACGCTACTAGTTCTTTGAACATATCACAAATAGGAAGTGTAACAATAAACTCCCCATTGGATGCTGCTCGTTCTTCAACTCTTTTCGTTCTCCATCTCGTGATGGTTCATTCATTCTTGTCGTAGGATCTTCAAAGTCTTCACGTGTTGCAAGTAGAAAGTGTATTAACAAACTTCCCATTTCATTTAGGAAGTGAATCAACAAACTCTCCCTTTGATTATGCTCGTGAATCTTTTGATTTTCGATACTATAGATCCTTGTGGTGTTGATGATTGATCAGCGGCAACTCGATCATCTTTATCATTTGAGTGCCTCCACATCGTGTCTTCATTCCGAAGCTTGTCATCGAACATGTTCTCTTCACCTTTAGCATCTGCACATGCAAGAAATCTAAACGCGTAATGAGAACAACTGCTTGGAATATAGTTAACATAAACAAATGACACATATGAGACCAATTCTCATTCAACTACCGTCCGACAATTTAGTTTGAAAAGTTAACAGATTTTTCAATTTTGATTATTAACTTTCAAAACTTGCAAATTCTGACCGTTTATGAAGATTCAGTCGTTTTGGTTTTCATCAGATTTCAGGCAACGAAGACTCGAGTTCCAACATCGGTTAATCAAAACTAAAGCATAAATAAAATCTTTTTGGCTTTTATAAAGTTTATATTAAAACACACCTAAAATCTTTTTGGCATTTTGAATATTTCAAACTTAAAGACTGAAAGCAGTAAATAAATATATACAGAGTAGCAGAAACTAAGAAAAGTAAATATATACAAACATTATTTTTGCGAGTTTCGAGGGTAAGAGAATCATATCAGTGTACGGCCATGCCAAAACACTCTTGTTGTTCATTTAGTTAACATTTAGATAAGCATCCTATAACGATTATCGGTATTGTTGTCCACATAAGCTCAACTTATTAGATGTAATCATGGCGAGGGGATACGTTAAGGTATGATTTATACTTACCGACCGGTGTTCATCCACACACGACACATTCCCGTATCAAGGTATGCACGAGGGTTCATCTTACTGGTGAGTATACCATTTATCATCTGTTTGACCGTATAAAAAGATGTGAGAAACTCACTTATTTTGATTGAAAACAAGCCCTATGTGATATAATCACTTATTGATGAGGAACTTGATTTTCAGATGCATGAGGGCACAGGAGCAAGTCCGTGAACAGGTCAGTACAAACGTACAACAAAGAGATGAACTTAACTCCTGGATAAATGTGATATATTATCACTTATTTTGTTTGGACATGTGATTGTTGATCACTTATTGAGGTCGTATGCAATATGTACACGTATGTATGGTATCATGGAAAATCTAGACTTCAGCTCCGTTATTGTTTTCAGTAAAAGAAACAACCATGATACCCAGATGATAAACAGCATAAAGACCACGTATCTCAGAACCTCGGCAATCTCTCAAACGAAATTTCGGTACTAAGACCATATGCCAATGTGTGGTTCCCACACAGTCTTCAGTCGATTTAGGTTTATATCACCTTGCACACTTTAAAATGATTGTGAGCCTACCGATACATCTTATATAGAGCTGCTTATCGTTTTTCATTTAAGGTTCAAAGAGGTTAGGACAGACCACTGATGTACTATCATTTTCTCTTTTGCTCGCCAGGAAACTCATTTTTGTTTTTCTATTGTTTTTATGTTTTTGAAATTTTTTGATGTTTTTGAATTTTTCAAATTTGGATTTACTCCCCCTAAAATGTAAAAACTATGATAAATTAAAAACACAAAGATATTTACAAAAACGATTTTCCGATGTCGGTTAACTCATGTTTTACCTCAATGCCGTTTACCAAAATTAAGTTAATCAGAAATGATTTATCAAATTTTGGAAAAATGAGTTGGCACTCTGGTAATCGGTGTGGACCAAAACAACATTGACGAGTTTCATATTGAAACAATCACGTGTGAAGTGATATTCGAGATCAATGTGTCTGGTCAAATATGTTAGGACCGGTTTCGACTTCCTTTCGATTGCGTATCGACACGTGTGACGTGCGGAATCCGTACACGTGCGTGGACCGAACACGAGAACGTAATCTAAACGTGATTCTATTGAATATTCGACAAGAACAAGCACCACGAATCACCTTTACAACTTTCTCTCTCTAGTTTCTCTCTCTAACCTTCAAAGCTCCAAAGTTGCAAAATGGCAAAAGTCCTAAATGAGAACCCTAATGGTTCTATTTATAGGCCAAGGGACATAATGAGATATCTCATTATTTACACAAATGCCACCTTGCCTTTTACTAAAATATAACACTATAAGCACTAAACTTAATCTATTTCTGCTACGGTCTTGAGATGACGGAGGCGATAGACATACTGCACTAACAGACTCCCCCTTGGATATTGCCGCAGTCAATCTCAAACATTTAGTCAGACTCGTAGCTTCTGGTCTTTTTCTCTCTTTCTGAGTCTTCTTGAAGCTTTAACACATTTTCAGCAACGAAGACTCCCTCTTGCTCGAACAGAATCCCGGTGGATCTGTTTTCAGCTCCAGCTCCTTCCTTTCGGTAGACTCTTCAGGCTCCCCCTTTCGTCAAGCTTCCGGGCTTTTGGGATCGACACCTGGCTTTCCGGTTACAAGCTCTTCTGGGAAAAGTATCCTGGCTCCTATGCACGCTTCCCTTTGCGTTGAGCTTGTCTTCAGACTCCCCCTTAGACTCGGCTATTGGGATCGTAGTCTGGTATCTGCAATCCTCAAACATTTATAAGAACAAAAGTTTTACAGTGAAAACATTTTCAGTTGTCCAGGTATCGTAACCTGGCTCTTTTAAACTTTCTAAATCAAGATCCTGGGACTAAGATATAATAATATGAAATATATCCAGGATTACTTGAATCTCTCCCCCTATCAACAATCTTCACAGATTTGGCAGTTTCAGCGAACCGGATCAGAAACTGGCTCTTTTTCATATTTTAACAGTATAAGCATCCAAATCCCTCACAGTTAATCATCCAAGTCCAAATTAATGACCTTGGAGATATCACAAACTGTTTTTGATTTTTTGAATTTAAAAACATCAAGTTTCAAATTAATGAACTTGTTTTATTTTTCAGAAACACGATCAGCATACTTAGATTTTAAAACTCAGCTTCAGACATCGGTTGTCGAAAATAAAGCAGAAATCAAAATATTTTTGTATTTTTCTGAAAATAAAAAAGCAGTAAAGAAATATGTACAAACATATTTACAGATAATATTTTTGTTTGAGTTCGCGTCAGAGGATCATATCAGTTTATGACAAATCACAAGTACCGTTGAGCTTAATTTCACATTAAGAATTAAACAATTCACTTAGATTGTCGATATACTGATCCACTTAAATTTTCACACAAATTTCAACTGATTCAGGATACGAATTAGGTGTTTTAAGAACTTAAACTCATTCATGTGTCCCACCTCTTGAATATACTCCCGTATCCAGATCCCAATATTCAGTCTTACAGATGAGTATACCTAGATGATATCTGTAAGGGGAATAAATTATAGTACGAAACCGTGAGAGCTCAGGTCAGAACTTCCGTTCAGCAGAGAGATGACGGCTCGACTTTTGGTGTGTCCCCTTTAGAGGATCTTTTTGTTACAACAGCCATGAATAGCATTTTTCAATGTTTCATCATTTTTTAGCTGAGGGCTGTGCTATATTTCAAGCAATTGCGGAAAGTATTCTCCAGGGACTAGGCCATTGCTTCCGCAAAATCAGAAGTCCCAGGATAATACCCTAGATATCATTAAGCATAAAGACCTAGTATCTCAGAAAGAGGGACCTATCAAACGAGATTTCAGGGGTTACCTATATATCCAAGTAGTGTTCCCCACGAAATAAGCAAGTTTGAATTTAGGTTTATATCCCGAAAAAGTTTACTAAATGTATAAAAACCTATCGGCATATCATCAGTGAGACTGTTTAACGCTATATAATCAATACATTTTTTTAGCATACTGTAACTGTCCACTGATGTACTATCCTTTCCTCTTTTTACACAAAAACTCAATTTTTTGTTTTATCATGTTTTTGGCCTTTTCAAATTTTCTAATGTTTTTGGATTTTCTAACAATATTACTCCCCCTAAAATGCAAAACCATTTAAAGAAAATTTGACAACCAATACTGATAGCTTTGTCTCGCCATCCATTTTCTGCATCTCATGCTCTGTTTTGCAGAAAATATAATGTACCCCCATGATTTACAACCCATTGATTTTCGACAGTTTGAAAACCGTTTTTCAATCTTGTGAAAGTAATCATGTTTGTTCAGCCGTGAGGGTTTCGGCGTATTCAAGCAACGTATTTTTGAAATTTTCTAATTTTGACAAAAATTAAAAACAAATATATTTTAGGTTTTTAAGTTTTTCAAATTTTTAGGGTTTTTGAAAATATTATTTATTTATGTACAGAAAACGATAAACTCCCTGTTCAACCAAACCAGGGTTCAGCAACCTTCTCCTCCTGTGCCAGGCTGCTCATCAATTCTCTTCCTTGACAATCAAACTTCATGAGCACCTGCACATTTTCAAAAACTCAATTACTTGAACAATTTAGCCCAGGTCTGTTGGACCTTAGGCATTTCAACACAATATATATCATTCAATTTCGGAAAATCTTTTTCATTCACAAAAACGTTTTCATCTTTGACTTTGCCCTTTTCATCTTTTATCAAAGTCACTTGTTTCTTAACACTCCATGTTTGTCCTTTTGGAGTACCTCTTTTGTAAAAATGGGAATCTTTTTGAACATTTTGTTTTTGATCAACAACTTTTGGTTTCCAAAACTCTTGTGGTTTTGTCATATCAACAGTTGTTTTCCAACTTTGAGTTGTTCTGACTCTGGGTGTGTGAGAAATCTGTGTTTGTCTTGAATCAGACCTAGTCTGTTTTGGTTTCCAAGTTTGATTCGAAGCAAACTTGTTTGTGTTATACCTCCAAGTTTGTTTTGAATCAAATCTGGTTGGCCTTGGTTTCACACCCTCAAACTTCTGTTTTTCAACATCAACAGGCTTTGGATTTGGACACTTTCGTGATACATGTCCAATTTGATCACATTTAAAACACACTTTCTTTGAAACATCCTTGGCCTGTTGTTGTTTTTTTTTCACAGCATCAAACTCCGCATTAGACTGTTGTCCAATTTTGAGTTTTTCTTCTTCTGCTAAACTTTTTCCTTGAACAAAACTTGTTTTAGCCTGAACATTTTTCTTCCAATTTTGTTTCTTTTTATAACCCAAACCAGCCTTCATGTTTTTCTTCTTAAAACCAGGTTTGTTATAAAAAGATTTATGACCATTACCAGCAAACTTTGAAATTTCCGACTTCTCAATCTCAACCATTTTGAAAACTTTATCGACCTTTTCTGAAATCACATTCTGAAGCGGAAATACAACATCTAAGAATAGTTTGTCCGATCCAATCATGGTATAGACCAATCCCTTTGAATCATCATCCAAATTTTTCTCGGATTTTGTGTTTTTCAGATAACCATCATGAAAATTTCCTTCATCTTCATCCTGTGATTCAGACTTACCTTTTGTAGACTCATCTTTCAAAACGCTTTCAACAACCTTACTTACCACCTCTGAATCATTAGCATCATGTCACACCCCGATTTCCACGTGTCACCGGTGGACCCGGTGGGGGAGTATCGTGACGTGGTTGGCAACGTAATAGTCAAACAACACAATATTATTATGCACAGCGGAAGCAAATTTAAAAATATGATACAACCGAATTTAATATTGTTTATCAGTGTAACAATATCCGGAAGTTTATCCACAGTAGGATCGAAACAAAGTAATATTAATGGTTCAACAGACTTCAAGCATCCTAAGCTTGCGAGACTTTTTATTGATGCTTAGGAGACAATCCAGCCAATTTCGTTTAGTACCTGCATTCAGTCTTTTTGGGAAAATACGTCAGTTTACACTGGTAAATACATTCAACTAACTCATTTTGGAAAATGATTGAAAATTGGTTTGGATGCACATGGTATAAACATTTTTATTTAACTTGGGAGAATTATTTAATATTATAATCTTGTGAGCGAATTACATGTTACTTATGCGTTCAGTAGCCCGGATCTAGTCCGGGTTAAAGATCAATAGACACACCACTTCATTGAGTTATACACTGACAGGTGTACGCCTACACCCCGTGCTCAGGTCGTGGCCATCTCGTAAGATGATGCCAAGGATATCCGGGACATGGTCATTAACCCCCCAAAGGCTGTAAAGTAAACAAGACTGTTTAAATGAGCCGATCAAATTATTCAACTACCCACTTAATGTGGAGATTTGATGCCCAATCAAGCGGTATGCTATATACCGTAACCCAAGCCCGTATAGGGAAAATAAGTTAAAAGTATTTACCTGAGTAAGTATTAATCACAACAAGCAAAAATGCACGTAGCTTTTACCGGTCCTCCTAATCTGGAACGAAGGTTTATAATAACCTATTAGAATTCTAACGTGCCTTTTATTAAGCTTAAGCTTAGACCGGCTAGTTTCAAGATACGGTTCGTACGCACGATTAAGCGAAGACCGGATAGAATGTGATTCAGACCCGACAAGTTTGAAGACTTGTTTAACATGGGTTTATTATTCACATTCTGGATTTTGAGATAAAACCGTTAAGGTTTGACCCGTTTCGGCTAATTTATGTAAACTTGTTACATAAACCGAACCGTGCGCGTAATTAGCGTGACGGGTATTCATGAGACCTATATACAGGTTTCCTAAGTTAATTATGTCTCAAATATGTTGTGACATCAGTAAGGTGTCTTTCATTATGCCCGAAACGTGTTTAAACACAAACTAGGCCCCGTAGGGGTAGTTTGGTCATTTTAAAGGTTGTAAAAGGGTTTAAGTGTTTAACTGAGTTACAGGTATGATGTAATCAGTAAACATACTCAAATTAATGAGTTATAATAGTAAGATAAAGCATATATGTGAAATTTATCATTTTTAACCAAACTATGCCCCGTAGGGGTATTTTGGTAATTTCACATAAGACGAAAAGCTCAAAACTGAAGTTTGAGTTTATCAACCTTTGCTTACTGTTAAAATATTGTAATTTGCCTCTTATATCAGTAGGTATCAACCCGGGTATGTCCAATATGATTTTAAAACATACTATGCGTTAAAAACGCTAAATAAGGCGATTAATGGCCATTACCGGGTTCTATACTTAAATCTGATATTTTTATATTTCCAGAAGGCTTAAAATAATTGATTTATCATAACTAATCAGTGGCAAAAGGTTTGGGGTCGTTTAGATATGTAAAACTCATTTTATGGCCCGTAAGGGCAAAACCGACAATTACCGGATTAAGCCTACGACTATGAGTTATGCTCAGCCTAAAATTAATTAAAAATCTTTTAAAAATCCCAAAATAACATATTACATCAGTGGGTAAAAGATTTGATACCAAAAAGTATGTTTAACTAGGCTATACGCTAATTACGCCATTTTATTAACATAAAGCATAAATTTTGCGATAGTGAGCATAACTCTTAATCTATAAGTCAAACTGATGTCAAACTTTGCATACAAGTCTATATATCAGTAACTAAGGTTTCTACACTTTTACATTTTCATAAAGCACGTTTTAAGGCAATAAGGGCATAATGGTCAACATATGAGCAATTAACGGAAACATGCATATTAATTGGATAACTAATGAACCAGGGTGCATAATCACAGAGGGTTGTTCTAACAAGTAACCTAATCCAATTAAAGCTCTGAGGCATTTCTAAAACATGCCTAAACGGTTCAGAACTGAAAGTCAAAGTGAAAGTCAAACTATGTGACTTTCGGTTCCGAACCGGGTCTAAACAGGAAATAGTCGGGTTGAAGATGTTTGGACATGTTCTTACACTAATTACTAAGTTATAACAATGATCAAACAGGTTATATATGTTCTAGATAGCTAATTATGCATAAATAACATTTTAAGCATCCTGTTGACTTTTTAATTATATGTTTGACCCGACTTTAGACCTGGTTAGAGTGGTGATCAGGGGAAACCCTTTTGAGGTTTTATTACCCACATAAATACCAACTTATAACCACTTTTAATTCGAGATATGACTAAGCCATTATTGACTAATCTCGAAGTCAAATCGTAGTTACGACGGTTTGACTTTTAGCTAATTAACCAAGCTAAACTCAACTAAACAAGAACTAGCAGACTTACAAGAGTCCTATGCACGAGATATGATCACTTGAGGCTGCTTGATAGCTCCAGAAATGATCCCACAATGCAGGAGAAGGTGTGGAATGTTTGTTGCAACTAATGAGCTTTATATAGTGAACTTAGGCACCATAAAATGTTGACAACAAAGTCTAGGACCCATCCATAACTGATTAACACTTGTCCTAGTGCTTAGGGGTGCCTAGGGGTCGTCCACATGTGAGAAAAACCGGTGAAATAGGTCACAATCGCGAAAAACAGGCTGCTGAAGGTTTTCTGGTGCTGGGCGGATGCTTGCGCATCGTAGGGGTCTTATGCCTACGATGCGTAAGCAGTCATCAGGGGTTGTTTTGTTTGATCTTTCATGTAATCGAAAAGGTAACCACTTGTCTCGACTTTTTGACTTCAATTAACACTTAGGGACCTCCATAATGTATCTAGAACAGTTACTTACCCCACCATTTTGTATTGTTTCATTTGAATCCATAAACAAGACCCGAAAATGAAGGTTTACCATTCTTTTCTTCGTGGGATCCTATCATGCATTTCCAATTCCTTTCTTGTCAACCTATTTCTGAATTTTTAAGACTCAGTAGATGTTTAATATATAATAACTTGGGTCTTGGGATTTATCAATGAGGTGTTCAGAGGTAAAATTAACATGACGCCACCTTTAAATCCTGCCAACACATCTTTATTTAATCCGGGTTCACAACGTGTTTTTGTCGTACATGACACGTGTCGTCATCTTATTAAACACGAAATTTTGAGGTGTTACATCCTCACCCCCTTAAAATAAATCTCGACCCGAGATTTACTGAAACAAGTAAGGGTACTTTTCTTTCATCGTGGATTCAACCTCCCACGTGAATTCGGGACCTCTACGGGCATCCCATTTGACCTTTACAAAAGGTATATGCTTCCTTCGAAGCTTTCTTACCTGTCGATCTTCAATCGACAAAGGTTTTTCCACAAATTTTAAGCTCTCATCTATATGCACATCTGTATGTGGTATAACCAGTGATTCGTCAGTGAAACACTTCTTCAGATTGCAGATGTGGAACACATTGTGAATTCCACTGAGCTCTTCTGGTAAGTTCAACTTATAGGCAACTGACCCGACACGTTCGATAACCTCGAAAGGTCCTATGTATCTCGGGCTTAGCTTGCCTTTCTTACCAAATCGCATCACCCCCTTCCAGGGTGACACTTTAAGTAGGACTTTGTCACCTACTTCGAAGTGAACATCCTTACGACTTGGATCAGCGTAACTCTTCTACCTATCCCGGGCAGCTTTGAGACGCTCACGAATCTGGACAATCTTGTCCGTCGTTTCGAACACGATCTCTGGTCCAGATAATTGGACATCCCCAACTTCCGCCCAACAAACTGGCGATCTACACGTTCTACCATATAATGCCTCGAAAGGCGCAGCCTTTATGCTGGTGTGGTAGCTATTGTTGTAGGAGAATTCGATTAATGGTAAGTTCTTATCCCAACTACCACCCAAATCGATCGCACATGCACGTAGCATGTCTTCCAATGTTTGAATAGTACGCTCACTCTGACCGTCAGTCTGAGGATGATAAGCCATACTAAAATTCAAACGTGTGCCCAAAGATTGTTGGAAACTCTTCCAAAAATGTGACATGTATCTAGTATCTCTGTCAGAGATAATAGACACAGGTATGCCATGTAAGGCTACAATCTTATCAACGTATAACTGGGCTAACATGTCGGAGCTATAAGTCTCCTTGATGGGTAAGAAATGAGCTGACTTAGTCAGTCTGTCAACTATAACCCATATTGTATCATTGCCTTTCCTCGTCTTGGGTAACTTGGTAATAAAATCCATAGTTACCATTTCCCACTTCCAAGTAGGAAGTTCAGGCTGTTGTAGCAAACCTGACGGTTTCTGATGCTCGGCTTTGACTTGCGCACACGTCAAGCATTTTGCTACATGGGCGGCTACAGACTTTTTCAAGCCTATCCACCAATAATTTGCCCTTAGATCCTGGTACATCTTATCAGCTCCAGGATGAACGGAGTATTTGGAACTATGGGCTTCTTGGAGGATGACATCACGAAGTCCTCCAAAAATTGGAACCCATATTCGTCCATTTAATCGCAGAATCCCGTCCTTGCTAAGAGTTAACTGCTCCTCAGTTACTCCTAACTTTTCATTAGGATAGTTAGCTTCCAACACAGCTTCCTTCTGTGCAGCTAACACCCTTTCTATCAAATTGTTCTTTATTTCCATGCGCTTGGCATTGATTCGAATGGGTTTGACCCTTTCCTTTCTGCTCAAGGCATCAGCGACTACATTCGCCTTGCCGGGATGGTACTTGATTTCACAATCATAATCATTCAAGGTCTCCATCCAACGGCGTTGCCTCATGTTTAATTCTTTCTGATTAAACAGATGCTGGAGGCTCTTGTGATCAGAATAGATCACAAACTTGATTCCATAAAGATAATGCCTCCACAGTTTTAGTGCGAACACAACGGCACCCAATTCCAAGTCGTGGGTGGTGTAATTCTTTTCGTGCACCTTTAACTGTCGTGATGCATAGGCAATAACCTTGCCTTTCTGCATAAGCACACACCCCATGCCGGTGTGTGAAGCATCGCAGTAAACTACGCATTCTTCAGTGCCTTCAGGTAATGTCAGCACAGGAGCGTTGCTCAACTTCTGTTTCAAAACATCGAAGGACTCTTGCTGCTTAGGGACCCAAATGAACTTTACTTTCTTCTTGGTCAAGGAAGTTAGGGGTGCAGCAATCCTTGAAAAAATTTGAATGAAACGCCTGTAATATCCTGCCAATCCCAGGAAGCTACGAATCTCCGTAGGCATCTTTGGCTCTTGCCAATTCATAACAGCTTCAACTTTAGCGGGATCCACTTGGATACCACGCTCACTGACCACATGTCCAAGAAATTGGACTTCACGAAGCCAAAATTCTCATTTAGAGAATTTGGCATAGAGCTTCTCTTGGTGTAAAAGTTTGAGAATACATCGAAGGTGTTTTTCATGGTCAGCTTGATTCTTAGAATAAATAAGAATGTCGTCGATGAAAACGATGACAAATTTATCCAAGTAAGGCTTGCAGACGCGATTCATGAGATCCATGAACGCGGCTGGTGCATTAGTGAGCCCAAAAGGCATCACTAGGAACTCGTAGTGACCGTAATGAGTCCTAAATGCAGTCTTGTGCACGTCTTCATCTTTGACCTTCAGTTGATGGTAGCCTGACCTCAAATCAATCTTCGAAAAGTAACTTGCCCCTTGAAGCTGATCGAACAAATCGTCGATCCTGGGCAAAGGATACCTATTCTTGATCGTGACTTTATTAAGCTCGCGATAGTCGATGCACAGACGCATCGACCCATCCTTCTTCTTGACAAACAAGATTGGCGCTCCCCAAGGAGATGAACTAGGTCTAATGAAACCTTTAGCCAGTAATTCATCTAGTTGCGTCCGCAACTCCTTCATTTCTGTGGGTGCCAATTTGTATGGTGCTCTAGCAACTGGTGCCGCTCCGGGGATGATATCGATCCTGAATTCGACTTGTCTATCTGGTGGTAGACCAGGTAGATCTTCTGGAAACACTTCTGGGTATTCAGAAATGACAGGGATGTCTTCTATCTTCAGTTTAGGCTCATCAATAATCACTTGCGCCATCTAAATGACACACCCCTTCTTCAAACACTTGGAAGCCTTGAGCATAGTCACCTGCTCAGGCAGCCCATACTGGGTATCTCCCCAAATGGTAAGTGATTTACCAGACGGAGTCTTTATTACCACTTGTTTCTGGTTACAGACAATTTGGGCCTGGTTATGAGATAACCAGTCCATACCCAGAACTATGTCAAAACCAGCCAACTTAAAGGGAAGTAGAGACAGAGGAAAAGAATGGTTCTTAATGGATATAACACATCCATCTAACACAGTAGAGACGGTTTCTATGGTACCATCTGCTAACTCTACCTCATAGTTTACGCTTAGGGTTTTGACAGGTAAATTCAACAATTTACAAAACTTATGATCTACGAAAGACTTATCTGCGCCTGAATCAAAAAGTACTCTTGCAAAGACATCATTTACAAGGAATGTACCTGTTATGACATTATCGTCTTGCACCGCTTCTTTCGCATCCATTCTGAAGACTCTGGCATTAGTCTTCTTAGCCTCTTCAGGCTTCTTGTTGTACTTAGGGCAGTTGGTCTTGATGTGCCCCTTTTCATTGCAACGGTAACACGTTGCGTCTTTTATCTTCTTGCAATCCAGGGTTTTGTGATCCGTGGACTTGCAAATTCCACAAGCAAAGGGTTTTGACTGAGTCTGAGAGTTCGACTCCAGTCTGCACTTTCCATAGTGCTGCTTCTTGCAAATTTTACACTTGGGCTTTTCACCAGAATTATGCCCGTCCTTCCTCGACTCCGACCCTTTCTTGTTGTCACCGCTCCCACGGTGCTTCTTGTTCGAATTTCGTGAACCATCATCTTCACGCTTCCTCTTCTCGGCCTCCTTATTCCTCAGCGATCTCTGCCTGACCGCATCCAGAGTGAGGGATAAGGAAATGTCAGTTATAGTCCTGAAGGTAGCTGGCCGAGAAGCTTTTACGCTTGCCTTGATCTCGGGGGCTAAACCACCAATAAAGCGAGCGATTCTTTTTGGCTCCGGGGTTACCAGGTAAGGAACCAACCGGGACAGCATATTGAAGCTTGTCAGGTAAGCTTGACAGTCGAGGTTCGTCATTACCAACGCTAGAAAGTCAGATTCTATCTTCTCCACCTCGTTTTGAGGGCAGAAATTTTCCTTGATTAGGGCAATGAATTGATCCCACGACATATTATACAATGGGATCTTTCCGGAGGCCTCCATCAGAGATCTCCACCATGCTAACGCTTCACCCTTGAAGGACTGTGACACAAACTTAACTACATCCCTTTCAGCGCACCCGCTGATATCTACCACCGTGTCCATTTCGTCCAGCCAAGTCATACAGTCGACGGCTCCTTTTTCCCCAGTAAAATCCCTGGGCTTACAAGACACGAAGTACTTATAGGAGCAACCCTTGTTACGGGGTTCTTGATGTAGTACTATATGCTGAGATGGGACACTTTAATGGTTGGTGGACTGACGGTTATCACCATCTTTCTTGGGTCCATTCTTTTTGGGAGGAGGCTTGCTATGAGCCTCAGAATGTGTCTTGGGCTTTGAATGTGATGCAGAGTGGGTCCTACTTCGAGTACCACTGTATTCCTCATACTGCCTATCCAAAGCCTGTGTAACAGCGCCGTCTATGATTGCTTTTAATTCGGCACCCGTTAACGTAATCTGGGCGTTCTCATTTGGCTCCGCTGGATGGCTATTGATTTCATTTGAGTTAGCCATTTGAATTGAACTGTTGCAGAAAACAAGGACAATATTTTATTTGGGAGTTTATTATGGAATTACCCCTTAGGGTAACTCGTTAACCATGGTAAACAGAGACCATACTTGGTTAACTTATTAATCGTATTAATTTAGGATTTCAATTAAAATTTATCCTAATCATAAACAATAACAATATATATTAGCACATAAGGCTTAGTCACATGGACAATTTAAATTATAAGCTATGATTTCAGAGAATCAAGACTTTTAAGGTTTGAACCTAGTTCATTACCCTTATCAGACAGGGAGTCATAGCTACCTCTGTCTTTTGGCTCATATGGAAGTGAGCTGGGCCCGTAGGCATCATATTACCACGTATGGTAAAAATATGATCATCTTAATTGATGATCTTAACCCATGATTCAGAGATCATATAATTGGGTTTGGAATCTTCTAAAGAATCCTTATACATATAAATGACATGTGATTTTAACGAATCACTTCTGCCAGGAATGTTAACATGTTTTAAGATGTTAACTGGGATTTGAATCTTTTAAACAGGTCTTACCATTTTGGCCCGGTCTTATATTTGACACGAGGCTAGGTTTCACACTTTAAGATTCTTAATTAAATAATTACATAGGCAGATTATTTCAAAAGGAATGATTTTAATTTATTTATTTCATTTATATATTATTTATGCACAAAATGGCAAACATGAAATTTATAAAAACAACATTCCATTAATTATACATAGGTTACAAGTTGCCCTAAACGGGTCTTTTCAAACAAGCCATTACCCACGCAGGGGTTTTAAACAAGTACTTGCCCACGCAGGGGCTAATGGAAAATAGACCCACGCAGGGGTCAAATCATCACACATACATACCCACGTAGGGGTTTATGGAAAGATAGGCCCACGCAGGGGCTCAAAACAAACATACAACACACATACCCACATAGGGGCTTAACAACCAAATACACCCACGCAGGGGCTTATACAGAAAATGGAAGGATTCAATGATCCTTCTTGTTCTTCCCTTTGATCAAGCCTACTAATCCCTGGAAGAAAGTCTGTCTTTCCCTACGGTCCCTGTGCACTTCCCGTTCCACCTGATCCAGCCTCTGAAGGAGTTCCTCATGCTCAGGTGGGGAGAACCTAGGCGGCTGTGATTGAGTCCGTATGATAGGCCTAGGTGGTATCTGGTACCCTGGTGTTGGGTACCCAACTCCCCATGGAGCTCCGTATGGTCCTTCTGGTTGCAGGGCATTGTAGTTAGCTGCCATCAAGTAAGGGTCGGCCTCTGCATACCCGTAGTTGTTGAGGACTGGCGGCTCGAACGGGTTATAAGCCATGGAACCTGTATAAGCTGGGATTGGGTTGTCAAAACCCATTGGCGGTGGCTGTGGCATCGCGGGGTTGGAAGGCCCACCCATTTGTGGGTCCTCCTGTTGTGGCGGGTAGTGACTAGCACTTGACTGTCGGGGGGAACTGAGATGGAAATTCCCTGGTCGTGCCGATATGCGGGCACCAGTTCTCCTACGCCTTGGCGGTTGAGGAGGTGCCGGCTGAACTGGTGGCGGTGGAGGTGGTGGCGTAACTGCCACAAATCGGTGATCCTCTGATGAATCTTGATGATGCGGCTGCGGCTGTGGCTGCTGCTGCTGAGACTGCTGCTGCTCATGAGGCGACGAGTGGTGAGAAGGTGTATAATACCACTCGTGCTGAGTGAACATGGCTTGGAAGCTGTCTGGACCACCGTAGGGTGATCCGTGGAAGGACGATCTGTCAGAGATTTCGATGGGGTGGTTCGGAGTACCACTCGCCGGCATGACGGGGTCCGTATCCTCGTCCATGTCATCTGCGTGATCTCCTGAAAAATGCTCTTCTGGACCCAGTGGGTTAAAACCCACGTGCTCTTGAATGTAATTGGCCGGGTTGAACCGGCCCCTGAACACTGGTGTAGGGTCACCATAGGAATGATGGGACAAAGATCTCTGCAGCGGTATGTAGGAAGGCAGAGGGTTATTGGGTCGTCTTCCGAATGTGGTCCGTATGAATTGTGGACCGGAGGTGTAGAGCTGTGCGAAACGGATCGTCTCGCCGGCTTGAACAGGTTTCTCCTGTTCTGACGTGGATCTTCGCTCTCCGTAGCATATGGGGCTCGTACATTGGACGGTCTAGCTTCATGGTCATTGGGGGCGGTGACTGGCCCTTTGCCTCGTCCTCGTCTCCGGAAAAATCTTGGAGGCATTTTGATATTCCTGTCAATAAAGCATGAGATAACAATAACAAAATATAAAATTCAAAGGACAAAACAAAAACCCGAATAAGGTAGAATTTGTCCTATGTTATAAGTCTAGACTCGAAGGTTTAGATATGTGCAATTGTGTAACTGAGATTAAACACAAAAGGCTAGTGTTTAATTCACTCAGTGTTGGCTCTGATACCAACCTGTCACACCCCGATTTCCACGTGTCACCGGTGGGCCCGGTGGGGGAGTATCGTGACGTGGTTGGCAACGTAATAGTCAAACAACACAATATTATTATGCACAGCGGAAGCAAATTTAAAAATATGATACAACCGAATTTAATATTGTTTATCAGGGTAACAATATCCGGAAGTTTATCCACAGTAGGATCGAAACAAAGTAATATTAATGGTTCAACAGACTTCAGGCATCCTAAGCTTGCGAGACTTTTTATTGATGCTTAGGAGACAATCCAGCTAATTTCGTTTAGTACCTGCATTCAGTCTTTTTGGGAAAATACGTCAGTTTACACTGGTAAATACATTCAACTGACTCATTTTGGAAAATGATTGAAAATTGGTTTGGATGCACATGGCATAAACATTTTTATTTAACTTGGGAGAATTATTTAATATTATAATCTTGTGAACGAATTACATGTTACTTATGCGTTCAGTAGCCCGGATCTAGTCCGGGTTAAAGATCAATAGACACACCACATCATTGAGTTATACACTGACAGGTGTACGCCTACACCCCGTGCTCAGGTCGTGGCCATCTCGTAAGATGATGCCAAGGATATCCGAGACATGGTCATTAACCCCCCAAAGGCTGTAAAGTAAACAAGACTGTTTAAACGAGCTGATCAAATTATTCAACTACCCACTTAATGTGGAGATTTGATGCCCGATCAAGCGGTATGCTATATACCGTAACCCAAGCCCGTATAGGGAAAATAAGTTAAAAGTATTTACCTGAGTAAGTATTAATCACAACAAGAAAAAATGCACGTAGCTTTTACTGGTCCTCCTAATCTGGAACGAAGGTTTATAATAACCTATTAGAATTCTAACGGGCCTTTTATTAAGCTTAAGCTTAGACCGGCTAGTTTCAAGATACGGTTCGTACGCACGATTAAGCGAAGACTGGATAGAATGTGATTCAGACCCGACAAGTTTGAAGACTTGTTTAACATGGGTTTATTATTCACATTCTGGATTTTGAGATAAAACCGTTAAGGTTTGACCCGTTTCGGCTAATTTATGTAAACTTGTTACATAAACCGAACCGTGCGCGTAATTAGCGTGACGGGTATTCATGAGAGCTATATACAGGTTTCCTAAGTTAATTATGTCTCAAATATGTTGTGACATCAGTAAGGTGTCTTTCATTATGCCCGAAACGTGTTTAAACACAAACTAGGCCCCGTAGGGGTAGTTTGGTCATTTTAAAGGTTGTAAAAGGGTTTAAGTGTTTAACTGAGTTACAGGTCTGATGTAATCAGTAAACATACTCAAATTAATGAGTTATAACAGTAAGATAAAGCATATATGTGAAATTTATCAATTTTAACCAAACTATGCCCCGTAGGGGTATTTTGGTAATTTCACATAAGCCGAAAAGCTCAAAACTGAAGTCTGAGTTTATCAACCTTTGCTTACTGTTAAAATATTGTAATTTGCCTCTTATATCAGTAGGTATCAACCCGGGTATGTCCAATATGATTTTAAAACATACTATGCGTTAAAAACGCTAAATAAGGCGATTAAAGGCCATTACCGGGTTCGATACTTAAATCTGATATTTTTATATTTCCAGAAGGATTAAAATAATTGATTTATCATAACTAATCAGTGGCAAAAGGTTTGGGGTCGTTTAGATATGTAAAACTCATTTTATGGCCCGTAAGGGAAAAACCGACAATTACCGGATTAAGCCTACGACTATGAGTTATGCTCAGCCTAAAATTAATTAAAAATCTTTTAAAAATCCCAAAATAATATATTACATCAGTGGGTAAAAGATTTGATACCAAAAAGTATGTTTAACTAGGCTATACGCTGATTACGCCATTTTATTATCATAAAGCATAAATTTTGCGATAATGAGCATAACTCTTAATCTATAAGTCAAACTGATGTCAAACTTTGCATACAAGTCTATATATCAGTAACTAAGGTTTCTACACTTTTACATTTTCATAAAGCACGTTTTAAGGCAATAAGGGCATAATGGTCAACATATGAGCAATTAACGGAAACATGCATATTAATTGGATAACTAATGAACCAAGGTGCATAATCACTGAGGGTTGTTCTAACAAGTAACCTAATACAATTAAAGCTCTGAGGCATTTCTAAAACATGCCTAAACGGGTCAGAACTGAAAGTCAAAGTGAAAGTCAAACTATGTGACTTTCGGTTCCGAACCGGGTCTAAACAGGAAATAGTCGGGTTGAACATGTTTGGACATGTTCTTACACTAATTACTAAGTTATAACAATGATCAAACAGGTTATATATGTTCTAGATAGCTAATTATGCATAAATAACATTTTAAGCATCCTGTTGACTTTTTAATTATATGTTTGACCCGACTTTAGACCTGGTTAGAGTGGTGATCAGGGGAAACCCTTTTGAGGTTTTATTACCCACATAAATACCAACTTATAACCACTTTTAATTCGAGATATGACTAAGCCATTATTGACTAATCTCGAAGTCAAATCGTAGTTACGACGGTTTGACTTTTAGCTAATTAACCAAGCTAAACTCAACTAAACAAGAACTAGCAGACTTACAAGAGTCCTATGCACGAGATATGATCACTTGAGGCTGCTTGATAGCTCCAGAAATGATCCCAGAATGCAGGAGAAGGCGTGGAATGTTTGTTGCAACTAATGAGCTTTATATAGTGAACTTAGGCACCATAAAATGTTGACAACAAAGTCTAGGACCCATCCATAACTGATTAACACTTGTCCTAGTGCTTAGGGGTGCCTAGGGGTCGTCCACATGTGAGAAAAACCGGTGAAATAGGTCACAATCGCGAAAAACAGGCTGCTGAAGGTTTTCTGGTGCTGGGCGGATGCTTGCGCATCGTAGGGGTCTTATGCCTACGATGCGTAAGCAGTCATCAGGGGCTGTTTTGTTTGATCTTTCATGTAATAAAAAAGGTAACCACTTGTCTCGACTTTTTGACTTCAATTAACACTTAGGGACCTCCATAATGTATCTAGAACTGTTACTTACCCCACCATTTTGTATTGTTTCATTTGAATCCATAAACAAGACCCGAAAATGAAGGTTTACCATTCTTTTCTTCGTGGGATCCTATCATGCATTTCCAATTCCTTTCTTGTCAACCCATTTCTGAATTTTTAAGACTCAGTAGATGTTTAATATATAATAACTTGGGTCTTGGGATTTATCAATGAGGTGTTCAGAGGTAAAATTAACATGACGCCACCTTTAAATCCTGCCAACACATCTTTATTTAATCCGGGTTCACAACGTGTTTTTGTCTTACATGACACGTGTCGTCATCTTATTAAACACGAAATTTTGAGGTGTTACACATCATCAGATTTGGAGTAAGTCACATCGATACTTTCAGGTAGCTGGTCAGCTATGTTCAAACCCTTTGCCACCTTTTCCTCATCATAAAAAGTATAATTGTTTCTCAATGGTGGTGGTACCTGATGAAATTCTGAACCAATACCCTTTTTGCAATTGTCCGTATCTTTGTTATCTGGTGTGATGTTGAAAATGCGTTCGAGAATGTACGAAGAGTTATGATAACTTTGAAGTTTTGTAACAACCTTTTCTTTTTCAGCCAAGACTTGTTTAAGATTAGCAATTTCATCAACACATTTGTTTAATTCAATTTGCTTTTCTTTAAACTTTCTTTCATACATTTTTTTAGTGACTAAAGTTTCTGACAATCTTTGATCAAAACTTTTGACTTGGCTCTTCAAAGTATTATAAGCTTCTTGTACTCTCTGACTCGACCACTTTAAAGAATCATACTGTTTTTGTAAATCTTGAAATTTAGATTCTTTTTCAACACAATCAACACATTTAGCAGTACACTTTTCTTTCAAAATCTTATTTTCTTCTTCAAGACCATGACATTTCTGTGTTAGCTTTTCGACTTTTAATTTCAAAATTTCTTCTTTTTCAATCATTTCTTTACATTTTATTTTGAAAACATTTTCAAGTTTATTTGTTTCAATATCTTTTGTTTTTATCATTTCATCTTTTTCGGTACAGGCTTTGCACATTTCTATGCAATTCCTGCACTTGTTTTCATTTTTATCAACAATCTCAACATTTGATAAGTCAGAAGAGTCATTTACCTCAGTCTTTTTCAGCACCGATTCTTCTGTCTCAACTTTCTGATCTTGCTCTTTGTTTTCCTCTTCAGCTTTCTGTTCCTCTTCAGCAGCAGTCTTCGCAACAGTTTTCACTTCTTCAATCATCTTCTTCAATTCTTCTTCTTTTCTCTTCTTCATCTCTACCACCTTCGGTAGACTTGCTTCACAAACCTCTCTTATCTTCTTCTCCAAATCAGGCAGATATGCTTTATCAGATAACCTTCGTGTATTGAAAGTAGCCTGCCTTGGAAGCAAACTTATTACAGCTTTGAAATCCACTTTTGATGGGTCAGCAACTGGATTACCCCGTGGATCCATGTAACATTCCAACTCATCATTCCATCGTTTGGCTCTCTGAGCTTCTTTGAATGGTTCGTTTAATTTTCCAATTTCCCATCTTGTATAGTCTGCTTTCCACCATCTATCAGGATCAACATCAGCCACAAATGCATACCCAACAGCATCTTCTTCAGGGCAAACTTGACTCCAGTCATAACCTTCATCGTCATGTATAACTGCAAGAGCCCTTGATTTTTCTTCAGGTTGTTTCAATCTTGGTGGCTCAGACTTGTTCTGATGGTAAATCGCTTTCTTGTAATAATCTTCATTGAACGGGTTTGGGGAATCATCATTAGCATACGCATTTCTGCACTCGCGCTTAAAGTGACCTCTTTGTTTGCATCTGAAGCATGTCACCTTAGATTTATCAAATCCCAATTTGGTAGATGGTCCACCAATTGACTTCCTCCCAGTGATTTCCATGAACCGCTGTGCTCGACGAACCGCACTGGCCATGCACCATCTTATATCCATTAGTTCCATCTCCTCGGGGTCTAATTGATCATAATCTTCTTTCGTCAAGTTGGTGTTGCCAATCTTCCCTGCAACGAGGCTTTCATACGATTCAAGTACAGATGCCAAGAAAACCATATGTTGTTTTACCGATTCTTCGCTGAAATTCTGCCCATTCTTCAAATCCACTGCGATATTACACTGAAACAAATTCTTGGAAGCAGATTGACTTGAAGTGTTTGAAGAAGATTCACTACACTGTGAAAACTTTCATTGTTTACTGAATTTGAACTTTCTGCAGAGAACGCTGTTCTTGGAGACCCAGCCTGTGGTACATTTCCTCGGTAGTAAAGCTCTACATTCTGCTGATAAGCCGGATTGTTGACTTTAGATCTCTTTATCTCCAACTCATGGCTTTCAAGTCTTTGAATCAGCAAATCCACTGTTAACTCTTCAGGCTTGATTGTGTTTTTCAACATTAAGGCAAAGTATTGCCACTCTTGATCCTTTGGCAATGCATCAAACAATTTATCAACCAGCTCCTCTTGAGTGTATGTGATTTTGTGTCTTGCCAGCTCCATCTTCAGATGCCCAAATCTCTCAATCATTTTACAAACAGATTCATTTTTCATACAATCAAATAAATCAAACTCTTTGCGTAACAATTTCTTTTTGTTTTTCACAATCTCAGTGCTACCTACGCATTTTCTCTCTAATGCTTCCCACAAACTCTTCGATGTTTTCTCATGTTCAAGTAACGAAATAATGTCTTCTCTCACTGATTGATTTATCAATGTAATCATTTTATATTCAGCCACAACATCTTTTATATCTGTTTCTGTGAACTCTTTCTCCTCTACTAACTCTCCTCCTTCTTTCACTGGTTCTGTATATCCATTTTTCAATTTTAACCAGCTTTCAGGAGCGAAAGCTTTTACCCAACCCTCAAACCGATTTTTCCACCAGTTATAATCTTCATTAGCTTCGGTGGTTTCTGTTGGCTTCCATACATATTGTCATATTTCAAATTTTCTGAAATCTCTTTCGAATACTCTCTTATCTCAGATCTTCTTTTGGTTGATTCTGAAGTAAAGGCATTGTAGAACGTGTTATAAAATTCTTCACCGCTGCTCGACATCTTCAAATTTTGTCTTGAATTTGCACTTTGTATATCTTCAATCACCTGAATCACGAACAAACAAACACAATGAGTGTAATCAATATCAGACAAATGAATCGTAAAAGAATTTGTTCCGTTCGGATGTATCAATAGTCAATCGGATGATGTTGGCCCAATCGAATGAAATCAGCCCACTCGGATGGGTGTCTTCGAACGGATGGAGATCCGGATGATGATTCGTCCGGATGGTGATCCGGATGGTGATTCGTTCGGATTGTGATCCGGGTGATGATTCGTGAGAGTGAGTTATCCGCACGAGTGGGGATCCGTGCGGATGAAGTATGGCTGAAGGTAATCCGTACGGGTGGGGATCCGGATGATGAAGGTGATTCGTCCGGATTACTTGTTGACCTTTTGACCACAATTAATGAACGATAAGCTCACTTGCAATCTGACAATTTCCTTCACGTGATAATCTGATATCAATTAAAGTGGCTGACAATTTTTATCACAATCACATGCAATGTTCTTGAAATTCACAAATTCACATGTTCACAGAATGCATTAATGATTCACATGTATTGTTGATAATGTTTACTGGCAAGCTGAAAATGTTGACTAAATGTGGGTCGGACGAGTGAGGTGCAATGACACGGATTAAAAATGCTATCCGTGCGGACAAGTTATCCGCCCGGATGGTCAAATAATAGTCAACACGGATTGTTATCCGTACGGATGGGGATCCAGATGATGTTATCCGCACGGGTGGTGATGTTATCCGCGCGGACAAGTTGTCCGTGCGAGTGGAAGTCAACAAGTCAACACGGATGGCTGACAGTAATCTGTGCGGGTGAGAAATGATGCTATCCGCACGGGTGGGTGCTATCCGTACGGGTGATGATCCGGATGAAATGAATGTTATCCGCACGAGTGCCTTGATTAACTCACATGCTACCTGACACTTAAACAGTGACGTGACAACAATTATGAGAATTATCTGCTATAATGAAGATCACATGCAATCAACAACTTCACATGTAAATGGCAGACAACTATGCGATAACATGCAGACTATTTTTATATCAACAATAAAGTCAACCCGGATGGTTTAGATCAACACGGATTTGTTATCCGTGCGGGCGACTTATCCGGATGAAACGTTATCCGTGCGGGTGGCAGAGTCAACAAGTCAACCCGGATATGTTATCCGCATGCATTGCCATCCGTGCGGTGAGCAGCAGCAACTTTCAACATTTTTTCGATCAAAAAATCTCAAATTTCTCCCAAACAGCTTCGAATTTTGACCTGAAAATTTGTAGAGTTATAGATCAGACAATTTTGCATAACATATCAAAAAATGAGCGAATTTGAACCGTAAAAACCCTGTCAATTTTGCAAAATTCAGAGAAAAACGTGAAGAACAAGAAAGTTAAGAGAAATATGTCAAATCTGGATGTTTTAAGCTCTGATTCTGATCAGATCTTGAACGAAATCGTGCGTTTGATCCTCGCAACCGATCACCTGCTCTGATACCACTTGTTAGGACCGGTTTCGACTTCCTTTCGATTGCGTATCGACACGTGTGACGTGCGGAATCCGTACACGTGCGTGGACCGAACACGAGAACGTAATCTAAACGTGATTCTATTGAATATTCGACAAGAACAAGCACCACGAATCACCTTTACAACTTTCTCTCTCTAGTTTCTCTCTCTAACCTTCAAAGCTCCAAAGTTACAAAATGGCAAAAGTCCTAAATGAGAACCCTAATGGTTCTATTTATAGGCCAAGGGACATAATGAGATATCTCATTATTTACACAAATGCCACCTTGCCTTTTACTAAAATATAACACTATAAACACTAAACTTAATCTATTTCTGCTACGGTCTTGAGATGACGTAGGCGATAGACATACTGCACTAACAAAATAGAGCTGTACGAGATGATAATAATTCATAAAGCAGCTTAAATATTGACAAGTATAGGAGAGATTAGAAATTCAAAACCGTATCTTGCAACTGCTTCGTGCATTGCAAGGAATCTGAGTGCTCTCCCAAACTGGATATCCACCCGGTGTGGATTTCAAGGTTGATTTTTCAGCTACTTCAATTAACCGAGAAATCTCTTCACAACAACAAGATCAGAAACCTTCGGGTCCAGCTGGTCTTCCACATTGCACCAACGAAGGTCCTCGTCTTTCTCCTTTAGAATTAGTGTGCGGTTGTTCAATCCACGCCAAGGCATCCGCACACCCGGTTGGTTTGATCAACAAACACATTTTCTTCAATCACACCGTAGAGAAAAGTACCCTACACGTTCATCTTGTGGACTTTGAACTTCTTGTGGAAGAAAAATCCATGAATCTTCAAAAAGCTTCAGACGTGCTGCAGGCGCGTACTTTTCATTTGAATGTATCATGTTGACCCGATCAAAAACCTTCAACAACCAAATTTTGGCACATTTTTCAACATGTCGAATTTTTCAACTTCATTCAACCACATTCTTTCACCATATTCTTTCATTGGAAATTTTTGTCTTCTTTTCTTTTTCTCTCCACATCAAAGGCAACAATATTCTCCTTGGATATAACAATGTTTCGGAGCCTTGTGTCGCCGATCTTGTGCATGGATGCTCCACTATCAACAATCCTAAGACTATCAATAGTTTCTCCTGGAATATCCTGCACACTCATTCAGAGATTAGTTGGAGAGGGGGACCCAAGCCTTCACAGACTTGGGTCGTCCGTCATCATCGAGAATTGTGACATCCATTTCCCGATGATTCGGAATTGATGTAGCTTCCCCTGAAACAGTTTCCGATTTTGGTTTCCAAATCTGTTTTTGTTTTTCATTTTTAACATCTGATTTAACAGACTGTGTTTGGATAACCTCTGGTTTTAAAACCTTTTCAACTTCTTTTCTTTGTTTCTTTTTCTGTTTCTTTTCTCGATGGTTAACAAGACGAGGGTCCTGTCTTTGTGAAACAAATCTTTTATGGTAACTGTTACCATGGGGGGCATCAACTTTTCCTTTTCCCTTGGTGAGATATCGACAGTTCTTGACAATGTGTCCATACTCATCGCATTCAAAGCATGATCTCCGCTCAACAAACCTCGGAGTATCATAACTGTAAGAACTTGACGATGAACTTCGTGATCTTGAGGTACTTGGTCTTACATCACAACCGTTTGTGTTTTGTGTGTAGTTGTTTTGACTGTTTCTTTTCAAAATTTTACTTTGTTTAACAAAATCCGTGTTGGATTTGTTTTCGAAAGTTTCAATTTTATCAGTCCCTCTGGATTTCACGAAGTTCACCTTCTGAATCGTTTTCTTGTTTTGGCTTTGTTTGCCTTTTCCCTTTCCTTGGGCAGTGTGATTTTGCTTTCGTTGATTGTTTTGTGGTTGCAATTTTTGATTCCCATATTTCTTTCTAACTTCGGATTTTTGGATAGGAGCACACTGAGTTACTACAACTCCTGGGCTCGACTTTCCCAAAAACTTACTGGTAGAATCTTCGAAAACTTTATCAATCAAAGATTGATTGACATTTTTGATAAGGAATTCCTTGTCTGAATATATTTTATCAGATCCAATCAACGTGTGAAGCAAGTTCACGCTTTCACAACTTCCAGATGAGGATTCAACAGACTTGGCTGTAGCAGTCACAAATGGTTTTGCAGGTGGATCACAAAGAATGTGATTTTCTAGAGGTATGTTTTCCTTTTTTGTTACCGTTTCTGACTGTTCAGAGTTAGTATCCTCGGATTCATCATCTGACGAATCAGCATCCTCAACAATGACTCGAGGATCCTGATTTTGTTCAGCAGTTGACACATCTGTATCTGCTGACACATCTGAATCTGAAGATACTTCCTTTTTGTAACCTAGCCCAATTGTGAATTCCTCAAGGTTCAATCAAACTGAGGGCTCAAAATGAGGTTTATTTTCCTCATTAGGCATCGAAGAATAATCGTGTTTAACAGGTGGTGGATACTTCTTATAACCTATGCACGTGACATCCTTTTTCTTTTTCTGTATGTCAATGATGTGATCTAGCACATACCTAGAGTTTGAATAACTATTCAGCTTAAGCTGGATAACCTCACTTTCACACTTAGCACAGGCCAACTCTTTTTGCATTAACTCGAGCCTATTGATGTAAAGGTTTATTTCAGTTTGTTTTCTTGAAACCATTTTCGTTAGCTCGGTCTTATCTTCTTTTAATGTTTCAATTATCTTTTTAAATTCCTTTTCAAATGTTGATTGTGGATAAATGTCACATCATATTTGCTTTGCAAATCGTCATATTTGCTTTGCAAATCAGACAATTTAACATTTAATCCAACACACATATCACACCTATCACAACTATCAGATTTTGATTCATCGACACGTACCTGACTGGAATCACTCTCAGATGTTGACTCATTTGCCTCAAAATCAACAACCTCCCTTATTGATTCATATTCTGATCCATCCTCGCTTGAACTTGAACTTTAAGTTATAACATCTTCAACTGAAGTTGAAACGTCTTCAACTGAACTACTGTCATGTTCAGAACTGTCATCATTTCCCGAGGACTCATTATTGCTGACATTCTTGACAATTTCGGCATAACACGCAGTCCTTGTTTGACTACAGTTCCTTGGATCAAGAGATGGTGGAACTACAGTAGATCGATAGCGCTGTGAAGCAACAGGTGGTAATGGATTTCCATACAAATCGGTGGTTGGGACACAGATTGCTGGTAACTGAGCAACTGGTACTAGATCACCATACAAATTTCTTGCCATTTTTGGTTCACTTTGATGTTGGTTGGTAACCGAAGCCCACATTTCTGCCGTAATTTTCGGTGCGGAGGATTCGAACCAAGAGCAATCTGAATTCATATTGGATGTCTATTGATGAAAAACCTGTTTACACACTTAAAACAAACAGTTTATTATGAAATGTAAGTCTTCTGTTTAAAAACTTGAAGTATGAATGACGAAATTGTAAGAGAGTTCATCAAAGATATAAGCGATGAAGACTAGAAGTTCGTCTGAGACACCAAAATGACGAAATTGAGAGAGTTCGTCAAACACATGTGACGAAGTTATGGGGATTTCGTCGATGGACAAGTGTGACGAAGTCTTGTAAGTTCGTCTGAAACACAAAGTGACGAAATTAGGTAGAGTTCGTCGAGGACTTCTTTTGACGAAGTCTTAGAAGTTCGTCAATGATGAGTTCGTTGACAAATGCAACCAGACAATTGAGATATTTCCTAAACCAATCAAATCTACTTCCTGACACAAGAAGTTTCTAATGGCCAACTTTTTCAAACATGCCTTACTTTTGGTCCTCTATTTCAACCTTTCATCATTTGAAAGCCAAAAATGTCAAACAAATATATTATATTCAAACAATAATAATTCAGTAAACCTAGATCTTCAAACATTCAAACTAGAAACCCAGAACATGAAGAACAATATGAACATTATGAATTTTCCGATGAGTTTGTGAGTTTACCGGCCACCGAAAAGATTTCTGATCACAACATTTGCACAAAAGTTTAGTAAAAACCAAATCTCAACATGTGTACATGTATTTTAACAATGGTTTTATAACAACTAATAGCAAAACAACGAGACTTTCAAGGTTTTGTAAAAAGTTTTTCCAGAAAAATGATTTTCAAACAAGAACGCAAACTGAAAAACACTTTTAAAATCTACCAAAACACAAGAAATCAACTTGGTTTTAACAAGGAATCGAGCCAAAGCTCTGATACCAATTGTAGGTCCACCCGGAGGATCGAGTCAACCTCTATTCCCTGTTTTCCGACGAACCCGAGAGTGCGGAATCCAAACGGGTAAGTTAAACGAAGTTACGAACACAAACACAAAGATTCACCGATTAACACTCCAATGTATTAATCTAGAAAACGGTTACAAAGCAATTTTTACAAGATGTTCTTATAAACTCTCAGTGTGTGTGTGTTTACAGTGTGTTCTCTCAATGAAATCTATTCAGACCTCTACCCACTTGTTTCTGTTCTGTTTGAAGTATATATACTGAAGCATCGACAAAGTCCTCTAGCCGACGAACTCTCATCGACGAACTTGGATTTCGTCGTGACACATCTTGACGAACTTTCAAATGTGAATTGCAAAGGAAGTTCGCCGTTCAAGGGATTTCATCATCAGTGACTTTGTTACATTCACATATGACGAACTTTAAGACTTCGTCACACAAGGTCTTCGTCACATTTGATTTCGTCACATGTGTTGGGCTTGGGCTTCGTAATGTTGGGCTTCGTCATTAGGTTACAACAAACAGACAACACATAAACATAATCTAACATGTATACTGCACACACACAGTTACATGTACATCATACAATACAAAGTAAATAGCATACCGAGTCAAGATAGGAGGATATCTTGACTATGGCCTTCACTTCGTAGCCGAGTCGAACTGGAATGATCCGTCGTGTCCACATACTGATCAGGAACGAGTCGTGTCCACACTAAATGTATAAACAGTCACAAGCCTCACGGTGGTTTTTGCATGTGGTATTTTGGTTTGGTGGTGTGACAATATTAGGGTCTTGGCGCGCATTTCAGACACCTATCACAAAAGCTCGGCCACGTCCTTGATTTTCTTGGGGTAGTCTTTCTTGAAGTGGCTCGTATCTCCGCATCCATAACATCCTTGGTTCCTTCCTTTTCCATCGCCATTATCATTTCTGCCTTCTTTCCTGCCTCCGTTCTTTCCTCCCTTAGTGTTTCCCCAACAGTTCTCCGTGCGGTGACCCAACTTATCACATTTTGTGGTTGGACATCCACCAAGGTGATGATAGCCATGCTTATTGCACTATGGTGAGTTCCCAGCATATACCTCTGGTCCGGTTTCGGTATTTGCCAAAAATGCCTTGGCCTCTTTTGTTGTGGGGGTTTCCTTCCTCTTGTTGCTTGACCTTGAATTATTTTTAAAATGTAAAAATTTTCGCTTGTTGTCATTAGCCAAAAATGCCTTGGCCTCTTTTGTTGTGGGGGTTTCCTTCCTCTTGTTGCTTGACCTTGAATTCTTTTTAAAATGTAAAAATTTTCGCTTGTTGTCGTTCGAAGAAGACTCCACATGCGTTTCCTTCGTTTTCTCAGCACCTTTCCTTATCAACTGATTCATTCTTACCGTCTCTTCGGTAAGACTCACAGCAAGAGTCACAGCTTTCAGTGATCGTATCCGAATGTGATGACGTGACCATATTCCTGATCTTAAGGGCTAAACCCCAAATGTAACATTCAACTCTTTTGAAATCGGGAGTCACCATGTATAGGATAACCTGTGAAGGATCATGAAAAAGTTGAGTATAGCCGTAAATATCGGTTCCGGTCATAGTCAGATTCCATAATTCTGTCTCTAGAGTTTCGCTCTCGAACAATACTTTACTTCCATCATTTCCTTCAATCTTTCCCATGAAAGAGCATAAGGAGCTACATCTCTCAAAGTTTTTACTTGCAAATTCCACCATGAAAGTGCCTTATCAACAAACAACCATGTAACATACATAACCCTTTTATCAAGAGAACAATTGCTCATACGGATCACTGAGTGCATCTTTTCAGTCAATCGTACGAAAGCCACAACACCACTGGTGCCATCATAATTTGGTGAATTGCAATCTAGAAATTGCTTGTACGTACATCCTTAAATGGTTGTTCCCAAGAATTGTCAAAAATATATTATCACAATAATATTAATGAAAATTCTTTTGTAAGGTTTTAAATGACCAACCGTTTGCAAGATTAAGAGATTTCGGTGGGGTTTAGACCCTAGCTTCGTCATTGTGCTCGGTACGGTTAGCTTCATGTTGCAGCGATCGCTTCAGTGAATCGCTGGTTCAGCAGAGCCTCAAGTTCTACTTGAGATGCGGGTAGTGGGGTTTGTTGAGGTCGGCGTATGATCTTCATATATATAACATGTATCGAAGAGATTTGACTTATAGTTAAAATAAATATTGTCATTTATGAACGAAAATAAAAACACATCGTCACGCACTACGAGCATAAGGGTAAGATAAATCATAATGATACTTATGCAAATCCTTCACATCATAATTATCACATCATTGCAGGAAAGTCAAATAAATTACAACAATGTGTCACTAAGAAAATACCAACTTTTATATATACCATGTCAACTTGTTACAATTATTTTTGTGAAGAAAACAAAAATAATCTCGGAGTTACATCACTCCGGTCGATACAAGTCATATAGTAATATATAAAATAAGGTGAGGTCTTTTTATTCACATTGTTCCTTGCTTGATCTTCAAGTCTCCAAGTCTTCAACAATCTTTAGTCTTCCACAAAAATGGGTATACTTCCCAAAAGATGGTAATTGAATATAACTACCGTGGTGTGGGATGTGAAAGTGAAGACATAGAAATTAGACTGCGAAGGTACGTAACCTCCTCCCCGAGACTGAAAATGTGCCTAGTGGCGGCAGCAGAGTGGGTCTTATGGGTACGAATATGCTCCTCAAACGATGGATGCGCACTATGGAATGGAAAGTGTGGAGGTACTGATGGGGGTGATGGTGGTGGAGACGTCGGTAGTGATGGTAGGATGTATGTGAGGTGAAGGATGATAAGAACTTTTTGCATGGGTTGTCCATATACCTAAGCAGGACAACAACCTGTTAAGGAGGAAAAAACCAAGCGGTCACCTCCGTCCTTACAGTATTTATTCCATACTCCATGGACCTCGATCGTCCAAAGTAGGGAAAAATACTTCGCCGCACTAACCTATGTGACGAACACATTGATATTGCTTGAGCTCTACGAGTTCCAGCAAGATTTTTATGATTTCCATAGATGTCAAATAGAATGTAGTAAAAGTGTCATGCCATGGCTCGTGTCATATACCATTTGAGACAAACGAATGTCAAATGATGGAGTTTATCATAACAACTCTAATGAATAAGAAAAGGTGTTATAGGCACCGTGAGATTAATCCAAATGTTGGAATCAAAACATGTTCGAGGAAAATCCTTCCTGGATGATTAACCAAATTTTGTTTGCTTAGATGATAATTCTCAACCGACTCGAGTTATAGATCAAAATGCTAGGCATGAACCAATACGTTCAGTTTTCCTGTATTGTAGGGAGTTATAGTAACCACCTTAGTTAGCTTATTAAGAATGGAAAATTTGAATCTTGAATAATGATTTAAGAATTTCGAATAGATAGTGATCATTAGCTTGACACGCAGACTACCCAGGATTTCCATGTACTGCAAGTTATTATTATGTGGGCCCCCCACAATAATAAATTGCCTTGCATGGTCACCCTAGTGTTCCCTCGTACAAAACAGACGATCAGTCAGAGAGGGGACACGACTGTCTACTTACCTTTAAAATAGAAGGGACCTTCGTGATGATCCATGTGTTAATACTTGATGTCTTCACTTGTGGAATGGCACACTGTTATAAGAAATAGAAGTAGAGAGGATTCATAACAATAATAGCTGGAGGGGAACTTTTAAGATGAGTGCTTCATCTTCCTTGTTTTGCAAGAATGTCACCAATTGTGATTAATATGAACCATAGGGACCTCGTTCACACTAATAGAGTGTTCGTCCAAGCCTACTACCTCCGCCTCGTTGCCATGATCGAAGTTAGGCATCTCAACATCCGAGGGAAAACAACCATCTTCTACGGAATGTCAAGCTTAGGGCTTCATTTAGGAACTACGTCCACCATAAGCTCATCAATAGACGCGAGGTTAATACGCTTGTTATGCGAATCGAGAATAATAATATAATTTGAATATAATGATATTACGTTCGTGGTAAAATAATCCGTACAACGTATATATATTAATAAATAGATATTACTTATTATATATTTTTGTTAATCACTTCAATTTCATTGTAAGTCATCTTATATGTATTGTGTCGATCAACCTATATTTACTGTGTCTATCCCTTATTGACTCATCATCATCATCATCATCATCATACTCAGTAATTCCCACCAATAGCATAGCTAAGGTAGGGTCTGAGGAGGGTAAGATGTTGACATCCTTACCTCTACCTAATAAGAATAGAGAGGCTGCTTCCAATGAGACCCCCGGCTCGATAGTAGTTTTACATTAAGCCTTGGACATAAGGCACATAACACTCAGCACTTAAGAGAAAGGCCGATTAGTGCATGTACTCCCTTGTCTTTCGGCTAACAACGCCACCACATAATGCATGATTAACCATCCCCTTTTTAACATTATTTTCATGAAATTAGTAAAATAATGTTAAAATTAGTGCACTTTCACTTTTTCCCCCCCTAAGTTCCTGCACATATATATACATGTGCATACCGTAAACAGGGCGTATCTATCCCTTATCGACTAACCCGCATATCTATCCCTTATCGACTAACCCGTGTATTGTCCTTGCATTATTTTTTTTGAAATGATTCTTGTACTAGTGGACTTTGTATTAGTAATGCAATGAAAACACTTGTTGTATTTTTGTAATTCTTTTCAAGAACACAGAAGTTTTCATGAATGAATCCTTATAATTGTAGACTAGACTAAAAGAAAGAGTCCTACTTCACTACAATCGAAACTTTGATACCAAGTCTGTCACACATGGTCGTAGCGAAAGCGCGAGGTGTGATTGAAGAAGTAATCATTACATGCAACCAAGTAAACATCTAAATGAATAAAAGATAGTAAGATGTTCATCCATACCATATAACTAAACAAATTTACACCCATACATGTTTGTTCTAAAGAAAAACAACCAAAGAGAGTAAGTTATATTGTTTGAAATTAAAACACAAGTTTATAAAACAAAGTACTTACACAACTAAGACTTTGCATTCCATGTTTCGCATGAAGGCGTGACATGTGAACCAAAGTCCATCAAAAGTGGATGACATCTTATGCTTGACTTCTTGACACCATGAACTCGTTTTCCAAGTCCAGCCCACTAGTTACCTGAAATACATGTTCAGTTTGAAAACGTCAACAAAAGTTGGTGAACTTATACGTTTTTTTAATCAAATGAGTCTTTAAAACATTTGAAGCATTAAAAACGGGTATGTAAAACCTTACTGAATCGTTGATCATTAATGTTTTGCAAGGAGATTAATATGTGTGCCGACATAGGAGGCAACCAAACCTAGACGATAATTGTGTCTACGATACTCGTTTTGGACACAAAAGCACTCTAACGAACTAAGTTGTGCTGATAAGAGTGAGGCTCGCCAAAACCCAATAGATCTATCCCTTTCGTTCCTCGGTACTTAGATATTCATTAATGGCCCCTTGATACTATCCTATCGCACATGATCTTATGTTTGTTTCATTAACTAGCTTAACCATACCATTGTAACATGTATTTCCCCCGTAAGTTAAAAACTGAAAAGCGTTTAATGAAAAGGGGGACATGAACTCACTAATAGTGTTCCGTGCTAATAACTAGCAATCCCTGGGTTCCGTGTATGTGACGTAACCTACAAGTGTTCTAATCTCATTAGACACTTAGGTTTATGTTTGACTTCGTACAAGTCACTCATCTTGAATGTTAGTTAGACTTGTATTTGTTTGATTGTTTAGAACCCTCGTTTGTATTTGATATGTTGATTATTTTCATTTATTGTTATTATATATTTTCCATATATATATATATATATATATATGGATCATGACCTCAAAAACTCGTGCAAGGCACGAGGCTAGGCCGTTCATACAAAATGAGACCAATATATATATATATATATATAGAGAGAGAGAGAGAGAGAGACCGGTTATCATACAATATGACTAATCGTACATTACGTACGCTACAACCACAACCGTCAGATCATCTCATTTAAACCCCGTGCTTAACTATTAAATTAATCAAAATAAAATAAATATATGAAATCGCCAAGGTTAAAATCATCCATTGCGAAATCAAAACCCCTTATAATCAGCAACCAAAAACTCACAATCATACCGTAAAACCCAAATTCAAAACATTCCATTCTTCTTCCCCCAACTTCCGTTCTACTTACTGTTGCGAATCAAGGAAGATTGATGAGTTTTGAAAAACGGAGCAAGGCCAACAACGACAGACCACAAGCAAAGAAGATGAATCCAGGTATCGAATGACAAATGCGATTTTATAATGGGGTTTACAGTACCTTTGAATGGCATATGCGATTTAGTTTGTTTAGTAAGGTTTTTGTCTGAAACCTATAGTTTTATAAGATTACGTATTGTTGCTAACTATGATTTTGTTAGGGTTTATGTCTGGTATGAGTTTTTATTAGGTTTTGAATGATTATGTAAGTTTGGTAGTTGTTAGCTGATACATGTGCGAAATTATAGAGGGTTTTGTATGACAAATGCGATTTTATATGTTTTGTTTTGTTTTGTATGACAAATGCGAAATCATATGTTTAGGGCATGCGATTTTAAATTATTATGTAGTTTTGGTAATGTTTAGCTTGTGCATGCGAATTTATAGAATCATTCGTGCGACTTTATATGATTAGTTAGATTTAAAATATGATTAAATGATACATGCGATTCTAAAAATGTTTTTTGTCTGGAGCATGCGATTTATAAGATTAGGTAGTTTTAGTAATGCTTAATTGATACATGCGATTTTATAAGGTTTTTATCTAATAGGTTGCGATTTTGTAGAAATAGAGTCTGATAATGACTTTGAAGAGACAATATCAACATTGAAAAAAGTGAGCAAAAATAGAAAAAGAAGGGTTGTGGAAGAAAGTTCTGAGGATGATGACTTTGTTGAGCCACTGCCGAAAAAGAAGAAAAATGACAAGAAATCTAAGACACAAACAAAAAAACCTTGAAAAAACATTGAAAAGGGAAAAAAACAAAGCCAACTGGAAGCAAATAGAACAGAACCTAGGGCTTTCTTCGAATACAGTAATGAAGCAATACTGTTAAGATGTCAACCTAACTCGTATATGGATACTGTGAAATTTTTTTCAAAAAAACAAATTGATGAGGTGAAGAATATGGGATTTGGAGCTATTCTAGATATAAATATCAACCATATTTCGACACGTTTGGCATATTGGCTAGCCAGAAACTTTGACGAGATGTTCGATACGCTAAACGTAGGTAAACACCTAATAAAAATTACATCGGACACAGTTTATGAGGTATTTGGAATAACAAAGGGGCCAAAGCCAGTTGAAATAATAGTGGATAAAAGAAAAGTTAAAAAGGAGGAAAAAATTGAAAAGAGTAAAGAAGCAGGAAATACTGTCATGGATACATTCCTCAGTCAATGGGGGGGGGACACAAGAATTACCCATGGCTTAATTGCAACTGCAATAGATAATCAAAGAGATGGGGGGAGCCTGTTTAGATTAAATTTCCTGGTGTACTGGACGACGTTTTTTGCGGAGATAACAAAGGCCACAACTGCAAATGATAGATGTTTGCTTGGTGTAGAGGCTGTTGAGGACATACCGCATCTAGATTGGTGCTCATATCTACTAGACATTTTGCGTCGTACACGAGCAGGCTGGAAGAACTTTAAAATACAGTTCGTGGGACCTGTTGCCTTTCTTACGGTATGCCTTACTACATTTAATAACATATTTACAAGACTAGTTTGTTTTGGTATGTAGTTAAATAATACACATTTTAAGTAAATATCAACTCGTTTTTATAATTATACAACTTCTATACACGCATGAGTACAACAAGAGGCTTAAATTGTTTGAGAAAGTTGTGGAGACACCGGTTATTCGTTATATCACATCTACATAAATTGATAAAGTCGAGGAGCATATTTCGGATAACGGACCTGTGTGAACAGCAAATGAGAGTGAAAATGAAAAAGAAGAGGGTCGTTCAACGGAGGAGTATACACTACTACCCGTTGACACCACAATAAGCTACAGTAGAAGGACTGCACGTGTAGTAAAAAACGTAGAAACCGAGGAAGACCCTAACGATAATGAGAACATTGATGATATGATGGATTTCAGTTTTGAACTCCATGAAATGTCTCAGTTGAACTTTGTGATGGGAGTTGGAACACAGACACAGAAAATGATGGACTATTGCAACACTCCTATTCCACTTTCACCGTCGGTATTCTACAATTCAGCCCATCAACGAGATAGAGAGGCTTCGAACATCAACAAAAAGGTAAGCACAAAAAATATTAATTTCACTTAATCCATTTATTTTTAACATCTGGATTGATAGTATTTTAAATCGAAAAATATTACAGAACCTGTTGAAAAAAATGAAAGCCAATGTCAAAAAATACATTAAAATGGTTCAAGTTGTTCAAGGGATGAACAACTTAGTTTCAGAAGCAAAAACCAAGTGATTTTGGGATCTGGAGATTATGGAGGCCTGTAAGCAGTGGGATGAGACACTTAGGAATAATCCCATTTGTGTGCCGCCTGATTCGGTTCAAGAGCCTGAAACTGCACCTTCTGATGTTCATCAACAGCCTGAAAATGCAGCTTCTGAAGTTCATCATGAAGATACTACAAACACAGAAAGTAGACAGAATGAAGAAGCTAAACAAGTAATATCCAAGGTTTTGGAACAAATGGCATCAGAAGGTAAACATGCGATTTCAAAATTAACACATGCGATATTATTTAAAAATTACCATCTCCTATACACATGCGAACCCTTAAAAATACTCATGTGATTTCATGAATATACTTGACATTTCATTTCGCATGCGATTTCATGTTATAACGTGCGATTTTGATTCTGATGTATTAAAATTCAATAATTTGTTCCTATAGGGGTACTGCAGCCAGATGATGAAGGATTGACAAATAAAGATGATGGAGGAGTGACAGACACCCTTATTGCAAACATTCAAATAGTCGAAACGGGTGTATACGCTTACAAACCACCTGTCCAAGGTAAAAAACACTTTATATTGGAAAAACAAATAAAAATAACAAAATATTATATTTTTTTAACTTACTCTGGCCTGCAGAAAGTGGTGAAAACGAAACTGGTATGGAAGAAACAGTGAACTTAGCCGAATCTACACAAAACATTCAAGAAAAAGTTCAAGAAACTACACAAAAAGGACCCTTAACAAACGGATTCAGGTACCGAAGTTGAGAAGGAACAAGAAGTTGAATGCCCTCAAGTGACGGCTGAGGAATTGCAATCAGTTCAGTTGCTTTTGAGCCTGGGACCCAGCATGGAAGAAAATAAGGGAAAAAAACCAGGTAAGGGGAGAAAAAAACAAACTCAAGATCCAAAAAATGTGGTACCAAAGGCGTTAAATGAACTCCTTTATAAGACAATAGAAGCCGCCAAAATTCGAGCTGAGAAAAGACGTGCAGAGCTTGGAGAAGCATTTTGTTCCCCTTTCTGCAACAGAGTGGTAAACATGCACGAAGCACTCTTGAATCAAGAATTGAGTGTCATCCGACACACATTTGCTACATTTGCAGACATAGAGTAAGTAAAATAATTATATCAACTAACAAACATCTAAATATATATACACTCAAAATATTTAATTATTTAATTTTTCCTGGCAGGGATGTATTTTACCGATCAAAAACTAGGGTTTACACGGTCAAATGTATCTTTGAAAGCTTCTATAGGGGTCAGTACGTTGCATCAAACGGAATAGATGCATTTGTGGAAGTTCTAAACCTTGAAGAGAAGAAGAGGGATAGAAAATCATCACCATACAGACTCTTCTTGTTTACTACAATGTTGGTATCTTTTTCTAAAACTGAAAATGCATATTCAATGATTTCGCATACTATCTATAGTTAAAATCGCATGTAAAAAGTAGATAGTTTTCTTGTGAAAACAAAAACAACATTTCGCATGCTATTGTAATTTCGCATACGGTATACATACAATTCGCATGTGAAAATTTTCATAAATTATTTTTCATGTACTAATTTCGCATGTATAAATACCTTGTAATACATTACTTAACATTGATTCTAATTACATAACATACAGCCGGATATCATGTACAATGAGGAGAAATACACAGACAACCACCGTCTAAACGTATTTGCCTCAAATTTAGAAGACATAATACTAAAATATGAGGTAAAAAAACTTGATTCGGTTGACTTGGTGTTTATACCGGTACTTCAAGGTGACCACTTCTATGTCTTATGCTTCCACTTGAAAACCGGCAAAATCGAGCTGATTGACAATTCAGCAGCTGAACAAGAGTTTAAGGAAAGATACAAGGGGCTTCCAGACACACCGGTAATACAAAAAATTATTCATATACATGTTATATTTTATGTAAAAGCTACTTACACAAATGTTGCCATGTTACAGAGAAGGGTATTGGTTTTATACCTACAAAACGCTTTAAAACCAACACCAGCTATAAAAGCACTTGAAACATCAGTGATAGAAAGAAAAGTGATGGAATGGAGGACGGAGAATAACGGTGTAGACTGTGGAGTGTTTACGATGCGTCACATGGAAACATACAAAGGAGAGAAAACACCATGGGTGACTGGGTTTGTGAAAGAAACTGAAGTAAACAACAGACAGAATTCACATCTTCATCTCCTGAGGCACAGATATCTAAGTAAAATCATTCTATCCGAACACAATGTGGAGCGTGAAAAAATAATTAAACTAACAAATGCTTTCGATAAAAGGCCGGACAAACAAAAGTATATGAAAGATTTGGAGAAAATAATCCCAGATAGGTTGAAAGCATTTATTGGAAAGGACTAGTAGACTTGTTTGATGTTGAATTTCTGTTGTATATTTAGACTTGTTAGATAAGATTAATGTTTTTAATTTTGCATGTTTTATGTATAAAATCGCATGTTTGACATTGAATTGCTTAAAAATATGCAAAATGGGGAATATAAGAATGCGAAATCAAATCCCATGCCATAACACAAAATGCGAATTTAATGGAACATGTAAAACTTGCATGTTTTATTACAATAAATCACTAAAATAAACAAGTTCATTCAAATGATGAAAGAAACTCCATTTTCATCTCCATCGAGCATCTTAAGATAGTTATTGCATCCGCCAACTCTTTCAACTGCTTCTCATCCCTCTCACCGAGATCAACCATGAACATAACAGCAATTTCTTGAAGACTACTAACTTGCATCTGAGATAACAAGTTCACAATTTCTTGTCTTCTCTTCATGTTTTCTGTTACGCGAGAAATGTTGGTTTCCAACATCTCTTGACATGATCAATCCTCTTGAATTTGTTCCTGAATCCTTTTTCTCAAAGACTGTTTGATACTTGATTCAGAAGAGGATGTTGGTAGGTCTGCCATTTTTAATAGGATGCTTGAAATGGTGATAAAAAGATAAACTTTATAGTAAAAGAAAAAAGCACTGTAAAATTATTTATATAAATTATTGAAATCAATTATTGAACTGAATTATAAAACACACTGTGTGAAATTACATATAATTACTTTTAAAGCGTGCGAAATATTGAGCTAAATATGATAAATACTTTATAGTCTGCGAAATGAACAACTTAAACATGCGAAATTACATATTAAACTTTATTGTGTGCGAAAATGTCCAAATTAAGCATGCGAAATTATTCATATGATCCAATCTTTAATACCTGTGATATGTTAAAAACAACACATGCGATATTTAAAAAAACACATGCGATATGTTAAACTCAACAAATAAAACCAGATACATCTTATCTTCAACCTCGTTACAATCTAATATTAAAACAACTTCAAATCAAATAAAACCCAAACCGTAACCGTAACCCTATGATGAAAAACCCAAAATAAAACATTTGCGGAATCTCCAATTTGTGTTCGGTACAGGAATCAATCATAAAACCTACAAATCGAATTGATAAGAACAATAATTAGATAGACGATTATGAAACGAACTCATAATCTGCTTCTTGTTGACGGAATTCCCTAAGTAGCCCTCACATGATTGAACAGAATGTCTGATATACACTTATATAATTAGATTGAATCAGGACACGTGTATGGCCGTGGTTGTAGCGTACGTAATGTACGATTAGGGGATTTGTATCCAACACTTTACCTATATATATATATATATATATATATAGGGGATGGTTCAAATGAAAACTCCTTTTATTGCAAAAAACTCGAAAACTAACTAAAAAAACCTAAAAAACATATCAAAAATTTTTTTTACAATTTTTTTTATTAAAAAGTCGCTATTTAAAGTATATAAAAAAATTTCAAAAAGAAAAAAAACTTTTTTTGTTGTTGTACACATGTGTAATAATACACATGATGTGCACTACAATTTTTTTTTTTTTGAAAAAAGGTTTTTATATATACTTTAAATAGCGAAAATTAGTAAATAATAATAATAATAATAATAATAATAATAAAATTGTTCTATGTTTTTTAGGCCTTTTTTTAAATAGTTTTCGAGTTTTCACAATAACTAGTGATTTTCATTTGAACCTTACCCTATATATATATATATATATATAGTGGAAGGTTAACGTACATTACGTACGACAGGTAATTACGCACGTTTATTTTAAAATCACGCACGTTATAAGTCAAAAATCCAAAATCACGCATGTTGAAACACAATAATCACGCATATTGAAAACATTAATCACGCATGTTATGAAACAAATCACGCACGTTGTTGTACGTGAAGTACGTTAAGTCGTAATGTACTATATACTTTTTCTATATATATATATATATATAAGGTAAGGTTCATTTGAGAACCACCCTTATTGGGAGAACCGCGAGAACCAATGTGAACACAAAATAAAATCTAAAAAAAATAAAAAAGCACTCAAAACAATTAATATTTTTTTTTAAAAATCGCTATATTTAGTTAGCAAAAAAAAACTTTTTTTTTCGAGTAACATTTATCCATGCACATGTGCATATGTATCATTACTTCGACAAATTCCGTAATATGTTATCTGTAATAGACAATTGCACTTTAATTTACAATACCATCCATAATACACTACTTTTTACATTACCAATATTCAAAATACATATGTGCATCATTATGTATAACCATGATATAACGTGTTTTGGTACAAAAAGTTTGTGATTTTGAATGGAGAAGTAGGCCCATATACATGTTTTTTGGTTAGTTATATCTAGTGGTTGATGGTTTGGTTATAGTTGTTAATTTATGATGTAATATGTTGATTGGATGGTATAAATGGTGTTGATATACATGTAATAAAGTGAAAATATTGGTAATGGTATTTTATTATGGATGGTAGGAGGTAATGGTATTGTATTATGGATGGTAGAAGGTAATGGTAGTGTATTATGGATGGTATGATAGATGAAAGGGAAAGTGTATTCAAAGTAGTGTACCAAAACACCTTATTTCATGTTGATACATATAGATGCACATGTGCATTTCTAATATTTGTAATGTAAAAAGTAGTGTATTACATATGGTAGTGTAAATGAAAGTGCAATTGTCTAATATTTGTAATTAATTACGGAATTTGTCAAAGAAATGACAAAAATGCACATGTGCATGTTTGTGTATTATGGATGGAATGATAGATGAAAGAGAAAGTAGTGTACCTACACACCTTATTTCATGTTGATACATATAGATGCACATGTGCATTTCTAATATTGTTAACGTAAAAAGTAGTGTATTACACGTGGTAGTGTAAATGAAAGTGCAATTGTCTAATATTTGTAATGAAATACGGAATTTGTCAAATAAATGATACAAATGCACATGTGCATAGATAACTGTTACTCGAAAAAAAAATTTGAATTTTTTTTATAAACAAAATATAGCGATTTTTCCAAAAACAAATAGTAAATTTTTTTTTTTGGTGTTTTTTAGATTTTTTTAGGTATTACTGTTTGTGTTCACACTAGTTCTCGCGGTTATCGCAATAAAGGGTGGTTCCTAACGGATCCTTCTTCTATATATATATCTAATTATATATATAAGTCCATAAGTTTGTTTATTTTGTCCGTTTTGTTCACTTTGTCCATTTCGTCTGTTTTGTCCGCTTCGTCCGATATGGTTATATGTATATATGTGTTTTTATACTTGTCATATTTCAAGTGTTTTGTATCTTGTATTTTTATCTAAGTATTTAGTCATGTTTTTTTTCCTACATTTTCTAAATACATACAACTAATACACAATGTATACATATAAATAAACTAATCTAATATATATATATGTATATGTATATATATAGGTACGGAATCAGGAGAAAACGCCCAAAAGATTGAGAACGGTGAGAACGCATCCTGGCTCAACACGTGGCGCGCGATATAATTAGGGCACATGGGCTTTTTTGTCATTTTATCTTCCGCTTTTCCAATTCCGCTTTTCACAATATTGATTTATTTTTGGCGTTTAAGATTTTTTGGCGTTAACCAAATTCAATAATTACATGGCGTTTTAATGGTTCCATTGTGTGACAACTGTGTTCTGTAAGCATCGTATAATGTAAAACAATGTTGGTTATCAATAAAACAATGTGCTTTGGTGTTATTATATGTGTAATTGTGTTTAATAATTTTACAATTTGATTCGATTCCAATTTCAAGCTTTAAATCACTTTCTGGAAGGTTATACGCAAACTGGTGCGTAAACGCAATCAGTTTAACGCGACCTACACTCTGGAACTGTGACATAAGCCAAACATACCCTAAATATCCTTTACATAACTTAGAAATAATTTTCAAAGGATTCGGTATGGCGAAAACACGTTTATTTGAACTAAAAGAACTAATTACGACAAAACTGCGAAACGAACGTTGGTGACCGCCCGGATAATATTTAAATCCCAAAAATATTCTGTTATGATTAAAATTTTATTTTTAATCAGGTCCGTATTGAAAAATAAATTAAAACGCTTAAAAAACGTTATTTTTCAAGTTTAAACGCGTACCGCGTGTTTCTGCGCGACATAGTGCTTCTACTGCAAAACGCGGACAACGTAGCCAGTCTTGGCAACTGAAATTTATTTCAGTAATATTTTGGCGAGTTTATTTTTATAGAATAATAAAAATAATTTAGAACGCCATAAACCGGGATTTAAACGCTAGATAAAATACCCGGTGCCCAGTTAAACACCTACTTTTATCTTATTTACCAACAAAATTACACTTCACCCCCCCCCCTACTCAACTTACGGTCACAATAATGTGGCCCCCACCAAATATATTTACTAAGATCTTAGGTGATTCACTTTGGTATTCTTGGATTTTTATATTATGCAATCTCTAGTAAATCCTTCCATGTCTCCCAATATCTCTACAAATATCTTTCTAAGATCACTTCACTCAACACTACACTCAACCTCACTCTCTCTCTCCCTTCTACAACCGTCCACCATCTCTCTCTCCTCCATCTTCATCTTCTTCAAACCTTCAAGCTTGTTCATCAACATTCAAGCTCATTTCTAGCATATTTCAAGTGATTTTGAAGAATCAAAGGTGTTCCCAAGGTGTTGTCAAGTGATTACAAGCTTCCTATCATCAAAATCTCATCCCACAACCTACTTGAATCTTGAAGGTATAATATTTATGTTTAAATCATACTTTAGATTCTTGGTTGTTCTTGATGATTGAAGTTTCTCTTGAATCTTGAGATTTTCACTAAACTTGAAATCTAAAATGAAATGGGTCTTGAAACAAATAAAAATGGTGGTGATATATATATGTATGTATGTATAACCGTACATATATATAAGTGTGTATGAGTTTTGAGCTTGGTTGTTGTTAAGTACTTGTTTATGTTGTCACATGTTCTTGAATAATAGTTTAAATGAAAGTATTTGGTGATTTATGAATAATATGTTAAATGTAATGTACATCAGCAAATAAACAAGAATATATCTCATATTTGATGCATCTAAACCCATATAAAATGTTGATGTTATGATAGTATACTTTAGACACTTGTACATGTGAATATATGTTGATTTAGAGCTCAAGAAGTGATAAAAAATGGTTGTATGAAAAAAATAATTTTGAACAGATTATAAGCACTTAAAATGACCCTATTTGATTTATTATAATAGCATGAGACTTTGACATAGGTTTGATAGCTTTGCATGTTGTACATATAGCTTAAAAAGCGGTAAATTAGGAGAAATTTGCATGAATTATGTGCTTTGTTTAAGACCTGCACTATCATGAGTATAACCATTATTTTATTCAGTAAATAACATGGGTTGTGTCAAAATTTCAAGTCGTTTCGATTTGGGAAGGTTCGGGTAACGTTTGATGCAAAACTATGCGGTAAAACGGTCAAATCGCCTTTTCGGAGGATTTTTATTAAACTGTTTTAGATCAGTAACCAAACTGATATTTTTGCTATAAAAATAAGTAATTTAACTTATATTAAGTTTACTTGGTGTTTTGTTAGTCATACGTGACTTCCGACGCCCAAAAATGTTACCGAATCGCTAAAATAAGTGCTTTTTGACATAACTAGAATGGGTTGTTCATAAGTAAACTTTATGTGTTACAATGTGCTATGTGTTATACAATATGTGTATGAGGATGTTCTAGTGTTGACGAGATTATGTGTATTACGCTTGAGTAAATGTATATATACAAATACACAAAAATAATCAAAAATAATAACTTTTCAAGAAAACTCAAAGTTATGTGAAAATTCTAAGTATCGGAGAAACTTCGGTATTTTTGTGAGTTTTTGATTATTAAATCATTCTTATTTAATTTAGGACGAATAAACAAGTTGTGGGATTGTGTTAACATATAAAAACGCACCCAAAGGTGAGTACATAGATCCCCTCTTTTTACTGTTTTCGATTGTTTTGGGGTGATTCATATGTATCAAAACGATTTCGATATTTCAACGATGATTTCAAAAAAGATTAAGATGGTTTATACTAAATTAACAACGATTTCGACGATGTGAACGAACTTGTTGGTTGTAGTTACATAACGAATGACATTCATTAATTTTGGCCGAACCGACCAGTATTAGGTTATGGTACCATAGGATCTGACAAATCCAGTTATCAGACTGCACCCATGGTTATGTGTGGGTTAGGTGGGTAACGACTGAATCTGTGATTGTTAATTTACCCTTTGGTGGTTTATTAATGCGAGAAGCGATAGGCGAGATAGTCGAGTCACGAAGGTTTGGATGTTATTAGCGAGACAATCAAAAGTAGTTTCACGATCTAAAACGAGAATGATTTAAACGACTAAGCGATTTTTAACGAATTAAACGATTTGGGTAAACGATTGGTTTTCGGTTAGTGTTTAGATAACGGGACGGGTGTGATGTGATGAAAGCATGGTGGATACGCCGTTGGTACTTCCTATATATATATGTTTTCATCATATTACATACCGTGGCGTTATTTAGTTCACTTGGGTAAACAATTTGAAACGATGTCACACAAACGAGGTTTTCGAAACGATATAAACTATTAGAGTTTTATTAACGAGATTTTATTAAATAAATATTTTGGGTTAAGAATTATGGCTACGAGATTTTTATACACTATAACCAACTTGATTTGAGTTGGTTAGTTATGCCGCAATACAATACATTTCAAAACAAGGTTTTTAATTAAGTATTGCAACATGTAAACTAGCCACGAATCCGACACTCTCAAAACCCTATGTACTCACCAGCATTTCTTTGCTGACTTTGTTTTCACATATGTTTCAGGTGTTGTTGAACGATGTTGATTGCTAGGATGCATGCTCACATAGGACTGGACGAGGCCTTAGTGACTTAATAACAATGATAGACTATGTTTAACTTGTTTACTTAGATTTCCAGACGATGTAAATAATTAATGTTTAATAAAACGAAACTTCAAATTTCCGTGTGTTTTGAAACAATGATTCTGTTACAACACTCCCCGACGATTCCGCCGCAATTTGTTGTTTTTCGCGGTCAGGGTGTGACACATTGTATTAAAATTTTGGCGTTTATGGTGTTTCCAAATCGTAGGCCATTGGAACCCCAAGGGTTAGAATATCTCTCTGAATGGCTTCATCCATACTAAGTATGGCCAGGACTTTTTAGGATGATGCCCGATTGTTTGTTCTTAGATTCAAAGACGTTTTAGACAAGATGGCCCATTGTTCTATTATTTTTTATATACATTTTGGCGTTTGTGGTATCTTGGCGTTTTACAAGCGGAAAATTATATTACAGCCACAGGGGAAAAAAATAGAAACGAAAAGAAAAAATTTTGGCGTCTGATTATTTTGTCTGCTCGTCTGTTGAAGTGGCTTTTGTGGATGTTTGGGGACATAGATCGATGACGTGTGGGTGGGTTTTTCGCTTTGCTCTTCATCTTTATAATCATCCCACTCTTCAGTGTCATCGATCTCTTCTCCTTATCCAAGCCTTCTTCAAGAACAAAGAACACAAAATGACATATGAATGTCATCGGTATCTCTTTCTTGAAGATTTGTCCATCTCATGCAGCAAAATATTACTGAGTTACTCCCCTCACCTAACAATCGATTCAGTGAAACTTCACGAAGAACAATACTGAATATTCAATAAAGCATCTTAGCCAACTTTGATTTTTTTAAATGATTGATAGCAAGTTTTAGTCCATAATTTAGGGTTACTTGATGATGAACAATCGTTGAAATGGTAATGTTGTGTGAGTTGATTGAATATTGATTTTATGATAATTGCCATAGAGCATCTTATTCAATAAAGCATCTTAGCCAACTTTGATGTGGTTTGTTATACACAGATTTGTTATATGATTGATAGCAAGTTTTAGTCCATAATTTAGGGTTACTTAATGATGAACAATCGTTGAAATGGTTATGTTGTGTGAGTTGATTGAATATTGATTTTATGATAATTGCCATAGATGATTAACTGAATTTAGGGAAAGTTGGGTTGATCATGTGAATGTGGAATGTGGTTGTTGACCTTGAATTAAGGCAAAGTGTAACTGAAAACTTACAACCGCATACTCATGTCGCGTAAATCCCATGTGCACACCATGTTTGAATACTCATGCAATGTGGTCGCACACTTCCACATTGGTCGCAAATTTTGGAACATGTTGCACACCTTGGTTGGGCCACACCTGGATATTAGGCCAGCCATGCACATAAGAATAAACTGGATCATACACTTGAGAGATTGATTTTAAGATTTGGGCCATACACACACACTAAACTGGGCTGCTTAGGCATTGGGCTGCGTATTCATTTGATTTCACATTCACGGGTATGGGCTGGTAGTAAGTGGGCTTTATACAGTGGGTTGCCCACCTGCTGTTGGGCCACAGGCGAGTAATGGGTCGCACAATGATAACATAGTCGCACCTCTTGTGGGTGACAAATAAACCGTTAGGTGATTTTGTAAAACTTGAACGTGTAAGGTGAGCTTGTATGTGATATGAACATCTGTTATATGTTAAACGATAACTCTTGTGGTATATGCAACTTGTTAAGAACGTGATCTGAATGTGTACATATAAATATATACGAATCTGATTATCATTGGTAACCATGTAAGGATTTGGTTGACCAACTGTAAATAACGTGACATAACATATCGAGCAATTAAAGGTGAGTTCATTTCTCTTGAGTATGCGTCCTAGTGGCTGGGACAGTCATTGGATATCCCTGAGAGGGATAGGTTTTTGGGTAAATCAATTGGGTATTCCTGAGAGGAATACGTCTTGTGGGTAAAATCAGGAATGTTGGATAATATACTCATCCTATCACCATTAATGTCCCTCCTTGTTGTTTGTTACCTGAGAGGTAACAGGGTATTAGTTGGTAGCGCTATCTAGGTTTGGCATCCTCACCCCGTACCTGAAAGGACGGGTGTGAACTAATGACCAAGTCATGCCCAATGCTTTGATAGGAGCATTGGGGAAAGGGCAAAATAAATCCAGAGCCATTTTGTATTCGAGGTATTATCAACATTGTAATCAATGAACGGATTTAAACACTTGGTAACTAACGTTTTCCTAAAACTATGAACTCACTAGCGTTGTCTGATACACGTGTGTGCATGCTCGCAGGTTATAGGTATGTGTGGATGTGGTACTTGTTGTCTGGGATGCTGGAGTGGTCATGGGTCGAGATACATGGAATCACGTGACGAGTCTAATGGTTATCATACATATGATTTATGTAACACTTAACTAACGATTTATGCTTCCGCTAAACACGATGATTTGTAATTACTGTCTTTTAACACTTTACGTTAACGAATGGAAGTTTCATTTAAAAATCTTGTATGAGTTCAATGTGATTGGTAGCTAGATCCTGGTACGTCACACGCCTCGCGGGGGTTTCTGCATGTGGTATTTTAGGGGTGTGACAGTTTGGCATCAGAGCCAATGGTTATAGTGAACTTGGTTTTAAAATGTTTTATAAAACCATACTGTTGGATCTGAGTTTGTTTCTGATTGTATTTTCGTTTGACATTAAGATGGAAATGAAAGAGTTGTGCAGCGGAATTAAGATGAAAACAAACTTTGGATACAATCAAACGAGAGTAATACTTTAATCAAACATCTTTACACAATGAATCGAAAGATTGAATTTGTTTCAACAACGATTACAATGATTGATGAATGAATGCAAACTCCCCCTCAGCCAGAGCTCAGCAGTTTGTTCGTGCAAAGAAGACAATGTTATGAAAGAGCTAATAGAACAGTACAAAGTACTGAACTATTTATAGGCACTTGCAAACCACTGAGCATCTTAGCTGACGTCACCATGAAAGTGACATCTAACCTCCTAACAAACTCTAACCTCTGATCTATACAAACACTGATGTACTAACTACTGCTATTACAATTCATTACATAAAAGACACTTAAACAGCTGCTGCATCCTTCCACTGCTGTGAACCCAGCAGTGCTTGTCCGGATCAGCAGTACTAGACTCAAGGCAGTAGATTGAATCAGCAGAGCTTTGGTCTTCCATCAGTCTTTGACATTTGGCAGTAGATGCAAGGCAGGAGTTGCAGATCAGCACTTAGTAAGATCAGCAGATAGGAGGTCAGCAGATGTGAAACCACTTTCAAGGGGAGAGATTTGTATGTAAACATCTTCTTATTCTGGATCCACTGCTCTGATCCAGTTTTGGCTTTAATTATCTGTTCCTCTGATAGGGTTCAATCCCAACAATCTCCCCCTGGAACAGATAATGCCAAAACTCTTCATTATTTGTGGAAATCTTTTATTGCCTTATTAACAGTTCCCTTATCTGACCTTTGAATTGTAGTTCAAAGTCTAGGGCATCTGTGTCTTCATCATCCCTGCTAAGTGGAAGATCAAGGAGATCCTGCAAATCTTCAAGACTCAGGCCAAGAGCTTGTTCCCTTGATATTTTCTCCACTCTTCCACCAGACCTGAGCAAAGTCAATACGCAGGACTGTTTGTCAGTTTCCCACTTTTGTATTTTTGAGCCTGGTGGGTTTCTTGGGAGATGTTTATTTGCAGAAGTATTTGGTGAGGCTGGCCTATTCATAGCTGGCTGAGCAGCACTTGCAGATAGTTCTAATTCAAGATCTTCTTTTATCATTACTTTCGTGCCTGCTTTTACAATGGCATCTCCAGCTAAAAGATCTTGAATTGTTTCAATACTCAACTGGTTTTTGCTCCTTCTTTTGTAGATGGCAGCACCAGCTGGAGCAGTGGCGCTTTTGATTTGCAGCTTTGGTGGTCTTTTTGAGACCTCTGCTTTGGAGTAGTCAGGCTTTTGTGGAACTCTTGGATCTTTCTTTCTAAGTTCCTCTAAGCTTTTATAGGTTGCCCTGACTCTATCTTCTCCCCACTTTGTCACTGAATTCTTTGACCCATAATCAGCTGCAATCAGCTCCTCTTTCATTCTCCTCAGCTCTAACATCTTCTCAGCTTCAAATTTTTTAAACTTTTCAGGAGGAGTCTGCTTGACCTTATTTTTAATCATTCCTTGAATCCTGGCTGCTTCTTTTTCAAGCTCAGGAATGGTCCAGTTTTTGTACATGTGTTTCTCCCCCTTGTATTTCTTGTAGGTCATAATGGTCTCAATGTAGTCTTTTCTCAAGGACTCATATGCCCTTTCTGAAATTTGCTGACATACATTTTTTGCAAATCGCTCCATAGCATTGACCTGTGAGAGTAACAACTGATAGTTTTGTTGAAATTCTCTATCAGATTTCCCTTTTCTGTTTTTTATTGCAATATCCTCTGCTTGTTTGGCCTTGAGTTTCAAGTATTCTTCAATATTGTTAGGCCTGGGATATCCTGCAATTGATGGCAAACTCCTTTTGGCTGGGTCATCCTCATAATAAAAGGATTTGATTTCTTCCCTAACTGCAATGAGTTCTAGAGGAAATGAGACACCAGCAGGAGGTAGTGATTGTATAATTTGAGCTGAAGAGAGAGGTATGGGTTTTGGAATAGTGACAAGTGACAGGGATTTTGAAGATGGTGGTGGTGAAGTGTCATCATCTTTGAGAATTAGCCTTCTCCTCTTTGTTTGAGGAGGGACTGATGATGTTTTAAATGGAACAGTGGTGGTGGATGTAGTGACAGTGGTTTGTGATTTACTAACAGTTGTTGAAACAACTGGTGTTTCAACCACTGTTGTCATTACAATAGATGTTATAACATCTGTTGTCTTCTGCTGTTTATCAGCAGGTGAAATTGGTGGTGGGATTGTTTCTGGTGGTGACAGTGGTGGTGATGAAGTAGTGGTGTGTGTTGAGGTGGTGTGTGTTGAAGTGAGAACAGATGTTGAAACCACTGATGTACCAGCAGTAGTTGATACAGCAGGAGTTACAACAGCTGTTTGGGTGGAGGTTTGATGCTGATGGCTTTTGGATGGTGGTTTTGGAGGCTTTGGAAATCTGGATGGGATGGACTTAGGTTTCCTTTTTGTCTTTGGATTTTTGGAATCCTTTGATCCAGAACAACCTTGCTCATACAGTTCCATGAAGGCTCTTTTCTCCTCATTCCATCTTGAAATATCCTTTGCCATTCTATCTCTTTTAACACTTGCTACTCCTTCATCAAGTGCTTCTTGAGTTGCATCAACCTTTTTACTCCCATCTGGCACAGGAATTTTTCTGGTCATAGCATCCCTTTCAGGTTCAATGTAAAGACCATCATCTATTCCTTTCTTCTTCCACTCCTGAATTTTCTCCCCCTTTTTGGCATTATCTTCTGGGAGGTGATCAATGAAAAGGACTGTTGGAGGAGCAGTGCCAGTGGTTTGCAAGATCTGAGTTTTGAGAGCCTTCAGATCAGCCTGAGTGTTCTTGAACCTTGACTCCATTGCATTTCTCAGCTGTTGGACATGTTTTTCATGTTGCTGATCTACTAATTGTGCTTGTTGATGGAGAAAAGGTTGAAACAAATTCCAGAGCTCATTTGTAGCAGGTGCCCTTTGTGGAGCAGGTGCTTGAGGTGGAACAGCAGTTGATTGTACCTTTTGTACTTGTAACACCTGTTGTAGCATATCTTTGAGTTCTGCAACAGAGTTATCAAGCTTTTCAATGCGATCCGTCAATTTCTGGTACTTTAAATCATCACCCAAGTTAATGAGATCATCTGAATTCCCACTAGCAGTGGTTTTATCAGTGGTAGATATAGGGAGTATACTCCAAACATTAACCACTGATGCCCCTTTGTCTTGGTACTGGGGTCTTCTTCCTTCAACACTTGACAACCTTTTGATGTTGCCAGTAGGATAAATAAATCCACTGGTGGTTGGCAGAGGTGCTATAAAAGGAATTGCCTCAAAGGAAGTCTTATTGATGTAACCACTGTCCAACTGTAAACCAATGGGTTCAATAGTTGTAGTGGCTGCTTCACTTGGACTACCACCAAGAGTTACTTGTAACTCAAGGGGTCTAACCTCCTCAGGTTGTGTTGGTGGGTTAGCAAAGATTGATACATCAGACCCAGTCAGTTGTTGAGGTATATTCTCATTGATAGGTGATTGAGAAGGACTGGTTAGTGCCTGGTTCAAATCAATTGCATCCAACAGCAGTTTAGTTGGTGGGGGAATTGTGGATGTGAAGGATGGTGTAGAAAGTGGTTTTGCCCCGGGTATTGAGCTGTGGATGATAGAAACGAGTGTTTCCAGAGCATCATGATGTGGATACCCTATTTGTACAACCTGTTCTTTTTGTGAAGAAGCAGGAGGAGTTTCGGTTATGGGTTGAGATATTTGGACCAACTGCTGTGAGGAAGAAGCAGCAGTGGTTTCTTGTGACTTTTGTGTTGTCACAGGCATGTGCTCTGGTATCTCATCCTCCAGAGTTGCCTTTTTGATTGGTTTGGGGGGTTTTTGAGTTTTTCCTTTTGTGGGCTTTTTGGTGATTTTAGGTGTGGGTTTCAAAACAGTTGTTCTGCTGCTTTGATCACCTTGAGCAGTGGGCTCAGCAGCAGATACCTGAGGAACAGTTGTAACTGCTAAAATCTGCTCAGGCACCTCTGCTTGTGTTTTGCAAGGTGCTAGCATTCTTGAAAAAGTTTCAGTTGTTAAACTGTTTATTTGAGTAGAATCACCTTGGTTTATTAATGCTAAATCATCCTTACTGAATTTCTTTGTAAAATAGTAACTTAAAAACCTTGGAAACAGTAAGAATGATTTTGTTTCAACATTATTAACCAAATCTTTAAAAATTTCCCGAGAATAGTTAAAATTTTCTCCTTGAAGAATTGCATATCCCAGATTTTGAATCTTTTAAAGGGATTTCATTGAAAGAAGGGGTTTTGTTTGAAACACATAGTAGGAGGGTATGAAATAAAAATCTGGTTGCAGAAGGAAAATAACCTTTTTGTAAGGTAAGTTTCTTCATCATTGTGGCTTCATATGTGACAACCCTCACTAAACCAGGTATCCGTACGACTTAATTAATAGTTAATTACTGCTTAATTACTGTGCTTGCTTGAACTTGTGAATAAACTGCTACGTGAATACTGATATATGTACTTACTTGCATCATACTTTACTTACTGTCACTACATTATTTACATGCTGAACCTTAGTGACAAACATGATGCACAAAAAGCACAGTAGCACTATAACGGATAACCTATTGAACATGCTGATAAAGCCAGCATCAGCCAAACACTGCCTCTAAGGCCTGTATGAGCCAGAAATATTTTGCTACACTAGTGGTGAGTGTAGGGATACAAGGGTTGTAGAACTGCGTCTCTAGGAATAAGTTACAATGACTGGATGTGCCTAAAACGTGCTCTAAGCACAAAACTCAGCACTTTACACAATAATTCAGCTTTTAGCTAACTAATAAAGTGCCAAAACATGAGAAAAATATTACTAGACACTTTCCAAAGTGTCAGGAATGAGTTGTGTCACTAAAAAGGGTATTAACGACACTTAAAGCTTTGTTAAGCACTTTAACGGATTACTATCCAACCGAACAACCGGACTATACCCGAAACATGAAAATATTGTTATTTTCATTATTTATCTTTTTCTGAGCCAGTTAGGGTCCCTGATTACTCTAACACCCACTGTAACGCGTGACACATTAATAACTGGGTTAAACACTTAACTAACTTGGTTTAACCTAACTAATACCCAACTATCTAGTTGGAATCGGACCAATACCCCCCCCTCTTAACCGAAACCGTCCCCAAGGGGACATACCTTGTACCATTTTGATTATTTTAATCAAATGTGTTTAGTATCTAAGTTACATAGTGTCCATTGGGTAATGATCTTGTAATTGTCTATAAGTATCACTATATGCACATAAGGATAATCACTCCACACTTCACCACAAACTCTCTCCTCTCTTGCTCTCCACACTCACGGCCAAACACCCCCTTGGCCCTCCATCCATTTTCGAGTTCGATCTTCATATTCCAAGGTTACACAAACATCAAGGGTCACGTATTAGGAAGCTTGGTGCACTCGGAGCTCGAAGGACCTCTTTATCTTGCTTTTATCCACGCCATTTTCGTCAAGATTCTTCCCTAGCCTCGAGCTAGTGGTATGTTACTTAAAACACCTTCTTGAACTAATCTAAAGTGGTTAATACGATTTGTAACGGTTAAAACTCGAAATCTTACAAAATGATACTTTAAAGTCTACTAAAAATGCTATAAGAGTTGGATAAAAGCTCATATGTTGTGTAAATGTTGTAGTAATTGAAATTTGTGATTATTTAGACCCGATCTATGTTGTGGTAGCTCGGATCATCACTTAACCCGGTTTGGTCATGATCACGAATCATGACATAAGGTTGTTTTGAATAGAACAAGGGTTAAAGGGTGAAACTCTACCACACACGAATCATGAACTTGTGTAAAAGTGTTTTAGCTTGTACAATAGTGTTTAAAACTAGCAGATCTACGTATCTGCAAGTGGTATTTTCAAAGGACCAAGCGTTAAAGAAATCATGCTTTCTAAAAATGGATCTTACACTAACAAGAATGGTTTTTAGAACACACAAGTGTGTAAACACTTGTGTAACATAAAGTTTCGAAAAAAATAACTATTTTTGTAAAAGTTGACGAGAAGTTGTAAAGACGGAACTTCCTTAAAAACGAGGTTTTCACAGAATCAGATTATTTTATATAAAGATCCACTAAAAGTAATGAGATTTACTTCACAGTTTGGATAAATCACAAGTTCATGAAGTTTATGCGATTTATATACATAATTTGACTAGTTTGTGATTTGAACATTGTTTTGGTTGACTGAGAAAATTGTTGGTTGATTTGTAAAAGAAAATGATACGCTTGAAAGTGTGGCCACCTCCAGTTACAGAGGAAACTCTGGCGAAATTTTTCCAAAAGCCTAACACTTAGAAATATTTTCACTATAAGTGTTAGAAATACATTTTTGACTTGTTTTCAAAATATAAGTTTCGCCACGACTATATTTACAAAACATCGGAGGTGGGATTTTCACAAAATAAAACGTGATACATAAATATATTTAATATATATTTTTCACAACATCACTTATATAAGTGTTTATGATTATTTTGTGAACTACGTAAATATTATTTTTAGAGTAAAAATAATATTACTAAGTATTATTTTGGGGAAAATCACATGTATGAAAATATAATATCTTTGAGAAGAATATTCATATTTTGAAGTGGAAATAAAATATATTAAGTGAGACTTAATAGGGAAATCTGAATGTTACGAACACACATGTATTAAATCCCCCATCCTTGGGAAGGAAAATAACTACCAAGTATACAGAATGTAAACACGAAATAGTTGCCTAACTATTTCCCAAAAACTTAACCATAAAGCTAAGGCACGGCCGTCCGTCTAATAGAGTTAGCACGTGTAGGTCGTCATACAGCTGATTGATTTGGAGGCATACTTGGTAGAGACGCACCACTGTGAGTTCATGTCCCCCTTTTCTCTAACTGTTTTCAGTTTTCTTAACTGCGGGGGTGAAATACATGTTACTTTGATTACAAGTACTTTACACAAGGTATGATTAGCGTAAGGAGGTTTACTACTTAGATCATGTGAGTGGGTAGGCAGAAACTGGAGGCCATTAATCCTCATTGTAGGACCGAGGGACGTAAGCGGTAGATCTATCTGGGTGTAGCGAGCCCAACTCTAGGCCCAACAGAACGGACCTCTGAGAGGCCCAACAGAACGGACCTTGGAGTGACTTTGTACCCAACGCTAAATCTGCTAGGTTTGAGTCTTCCTACTTGCACTTCACACATACTAATGGCCTTGCAAACCATTGGTGATCTCTTTTCCTTACACTGCTACATACCAGGACTTTTATACTTACAAGAGTTTTACATACTCACTTACACATGAACTCGCTCAACATTATTGTTGATTTTTCAACTTACATGTATTTCAGGAAACTAAAGATCTGGCGCGGTATGTTATGTTTTCCCGCTGCATATGGGTTACGAGGTCATCCGGGTTTGGGGAATGTGACTCTTTCCTGGACAAGTCACAGTCCTTAAACTGTATTTATGTCATGTTGATGTTTATGTTTGTTGAACAATGTCATTAGGATTTGTTTTCCGTTAAGACAATGATGTTGTGTTTGGTTTTCAAAACTTAATCTATGGATGATCTTGCATGATTTTATTTCATATAGCTTGTTATGATTAAGCTATGGTATTAAGAAGTCACACCAAAATAACCACGCTTCCGCAAAGCCAGGGTGTGACAGCTTGGTATCAGAGCTCTGATCATAGCGAACTAGGATTCTTTCTCGAGTCTAGACTATGATCACTAGGGCTCTCACGAAAACATTTTTCTGCATACCACTTAAGTCCAGATCCAAAACTTTTTACAAACAAATGTTGAGCACATTTTATTATTTATAGGCTCAGTCTAGAAGGGCTGAGGCTCGGTCTGAGAGGCCGAGGCTCGGTCTGAGAGATCGAGGTAGTTGGCTAGTTGGACTAGGAAGAGTAGGCTCAGTCTTGGAGGCTGAGGCTCGGTATTGGAGACCGAGGCTCGGTCTGAGAGATCGAGGTAGTTGGCTAGTTGGACTAGGAAAAGTAGGCTCAGTCTTGGAAGCTGAGGCTCGGTATTGGAGACCGAGGCTCGATCTGAGAGGTCGAGGTAGATGATAGAGCAGTCTTAGAGACTGGGAGGCTAGTGGGACTAGGAGAATGATTTGAATGCTTACTTGGTGACTTATGTGATTATTTGATTGTATGATTGACTGTTTGTGCATGTTGTGTTTATGTTACAGACACCATGGACGCCTCTGGCACTGGTGATTTAGACACCACAGGACCTAGACCTATAGTATCGGACGACCTAGAGTCTTCTGAGCGCGAGGTTCACACATCCGACGTTACGAGCACGGACGAGGATGATTTCCAGCCCTTTGCCTTACCTGATGGTGCTGATGAGCTCGCTGATGGCCCTTTGGCCGGGGACCTACCACTTGTAGTGATCCCTGCTCCCATACCGTTGGCTTCATATCCTGCTTACGATTTACTCATCGACGCCGACGCTGACGACGACGTCGATCTTTTTGATGACGAGCCCTTAGAGGACGAGGTTCAGGGCGAGGCCCTTCTTGCTGCTGGAGATCTTTTGATGATCGCAGATGCTCCCGCTGAGGAGTCACCTGCTCACTCACCGGTCCCAGACTCTTTCGAGTCTGTGGCCTCCGCACCTTCACACACTCTGAGTACGCAGCACTTTTCTCATGGATCAGATCCCGACCAGGCATCCTCTGTTGCCCCTATTCCTAGTTTTACTTTCGACCACGAGGATTTGGAGGATTCCGATCCTGTCTTTCCCCCAGGATACGACCCTGATGAGGATATAGAGTTTATACCCATGGATCAGCCTATGGAGGATCCAGTCGACCCAGTTGATCCCATCGACCCTGAGTTTGATTTTGAGATGGCCTTTGATGAGCCCGAGCAGCCACAAGACCCTGCTCCTGACCCAGCACTTGAGCATGACCCAGTTCATGCTGACGCACCTATTATTGAGCCTGTCATTGCTGACCCACCTATTGATGATCACCCTATAGATGCTCCATTATTGGAGGGCGATCATGTCTTTGTTGTTGATCATGTTGATCCCCCACTCATTGCTGATGCACCAGTTGACCCTCTTGTTGCACCTCACCATGATCCTATACCAGTTCAGTTTGATCGTGCGCTTTTTGTGGCACGGATCGACCCCCGAGACGAGCACGCCCAGTGTGGGTGGATTCCTGCTGATGACGAGGTCCCACCTTTTCCCCCTCAGATCACTGATACCCGTCACATTGATACTTCCTTTTCATTTCCTCGGTTTACACCTCCAGCACGAGCTGGAGAAGGTTCTTCGGCTCACCCTTTTGGACATGTACCGGTATCTATACCACCGTCTGCTACTTTTCCCACTGTTTCTCCATTTCATGTGGCACCTTTTGATCCAACCAGTGAGCCGTTCCTTTGGGCACCACACTCTGCTATGCCACCTACTGACCCCTACCATTCTTTCCACATGGGGTATACTATTGAGGACGTTTTGATGTCTTTTGTCGCCCAGCACGAGGCACACACACAGCGCATTCAGGAGCTTGAGAGAGCTCAGACGCCGCCGTGTCCGTGCCAGGGTCAGACCCACTCTCCGTTGCAGCCCTCTCGACCTGTACCACCAGACTATGCTGCACGCCTTTTTGCCCTAGAGCAGCAGGTTGCTTCATTCTTACGCACCCAGAGAGCCATGGAGGAGGACTGGCTCCATTTGCGCCGCTTGTTTTACACTCACTTTCCCCCTCCTCCACCGCCATCCGTGTAGAGCTCTTCAGTACCGTATGGGTAGACGCTGGTGAGAAAACGGCGATTGCTTTTGACTGCACAGCATTTTTGGAGACTACATTATGATTCTGACTTTTGTTGACATGTATTTGATGTATTGACACTGATTTGATATGGTTTTTGGACTAGGGTGATGTAACCCTTAGTTGAGGATGATTGTATGACACTGTGATGTACTTGTACGCTTACTATGTGGTCTCGATATATGGCAATCGCAGTATTCTCATCATATTTAATGCTTGATTTGGTTATTTGTATTTTAGGACATGGGATGTTGTGTGATTGATATGATTATAACTTGAGATGTTATGTACTATTACTATCGTTATATACATACGCTATATGATGACCTGATTTATGTATTATAACTATGGCCTGACCGACGTAAACACATCTTTTAGAAGATGCCGCCAAGACGTCAAACGCCGTTGCCTACCAATGAGGCAGAACTCCAGCAAATTATCGCTGCTGCCATTGCATAATACGCCGCCTCTCAAGGAGGGACTAGTGGAAGCAACTCTGGCAACACTGGCAACAACAATAATCCACCTCATGGATGCACCTACAAGCAGTTTCTAGACTGCAAACCGGTCAACTTTGATGGCACAGGAGGTGCTGTCGCCTTTGTTCGTTGGGCCGAGAAAACTGAATATGTTCTTCGCATGAGCAAATGCGCACTAGATCAGCAAGTCACCTATATCTCAGGGCTATTCTTGGATGGAGCCCTCTCTTGGTGGAATCTGCAAGTACAGACACTTGGTGAAGCTGCTGCCTACGCGCTAACCTGGACCGAACTGAAGGAACTTATGCGCAAGAAGTACTGCTTTCGCGCTGAAATCCAAAGATTGGAAACTGAGTTCTGGCATTTGAAAATGGACGGTCCAAAGATCGCAGAATACGTTCAAAGGTTCCATGACTTATCACATGTGGTACCCTACATGGTCACTCCGGAGTTCAAGCGGATTGAACGTTTCATTTGGGGATTAGCTCCTCAAATCATAAGCATGGTAACCTCATCCAAGCCTGCGACCATTACTGAGGCGATTGATTTGAGCGTAGCTCTCACTGAGGAGGCTATTCGCCTGAACAAGTTTGATGAGATCAAGACGAAGAAGGCAGAGACTCACGTCGAGTCATCGGGAGGTAACAAACGGAAGTTCTCAAACTTCAAGCAGGGCGCCAGTGTGCCGGTTAAGAAAGGAGGATCAGACACGCCAGCTCAGGTTACAGCTGGTAGAGGGAAGAAAGGAAAGGGATACATGGGCACCCAACCCAAATGCAACGACTGCCAACTCCACCATTCTGGCCGATGCGGGCCAAAAGTATGCGAAGCATGTGGAAAACGTGGCCACTCGAAGGACACTTGTTGGGCCACTGCTGGTCAGGGAGGCCAGGGAGGATTCGGAAACAGAAATTACAACCGGGGTGGGAATGGAAATCGCCCACAAGGAAACTATGGAGGTAACGACAATCGAGGCAACAATGCTAACCAAGCGGGCGCCGTGAATCGTAATCAGAGGAATGATCAAGCTGGTGGAAACGGGCAAAGACTTGGATGCTTTAACTGCGGTGATATCGGGCATTTTAAGAAGAACTGCCCAGAGTTGAACCAAGCCCGTGGAAGAGTGTTCCAAATCGAAGCAAGGGAAGCACGCCAGGACCCCAATGTCGTTACTGGTACGTTCCCTGTAAATCAACGCTATGCATCCGTTTTATTTGATACTGGTGCTGATTATAGCTTCGTATCGTTAGAATTTAAGAATATGCTTGGTTTAGCCGCTAATAAGTTAGATATTCCCTACTCAATCGAATTGGCTAATGGGAAGTTAGTAGAAGCCAACGAAGTCATCAGAGGTTGTGTGATCGAATTAGGAGAGCGTGAGTTTGCTTTGGATCTACTACCAGTCCAGTTGGGAAGCTTTGACGTAGTGGTAGGAATGGATTGGTTATCAGGCAACAAGGCTGAGATAGTTTGTCACGAAAAGGTTGTTCGTATCCTAACCGAAGAAGGCGAAACAATTGTGGTTCACGGGGAGAAGCGTGATGCGCCGTTAAGAATTATCAGCTGCCTGAAAGCGCGAAAGAGTTTGCAGAAAGGATGTGCTGCCTTCCTGGCACACATTGTAGACAAGAAAGCTGCAGAACCGAAGGTCGAAGACATCCCTGTATTGAGGGAATATCCGGAAGTCTTCCCAGAGGACTTACCTGGACTGCCACCTCAGAGGCAACTAGAGTTTCACATCGATTTAGTTCCAGGCGCCGCGCCTGTGGCTAAGGCACCTTATAGACTTGCTCCGTCTGAGATGCAGGAACTGTCGACACAACTTCAAGAGTTGTTAGACAAGGGATTTATCCGACCAAGCTTCTCGCCTTGGGGAGCTCCGGTCCTGTTTGTCAAGAAGAAGGACGGTAGTTTTCGTATGTGTATTGACTACCTGGAATTGAACAAGCTGACAATCAAGAATAGATATCCTCTGCCAAGGATCGATGATCTATTCGATCAATTGCAAGGCTCAAGCTTTTATTCAAAGATCGATCTTCGATCTGGATACCATCAGTTAAGGATACAAGAGGAGAGTATCCCGAAGACAGCCTTCAGAACTCGTTATGGACACTACGAGTTCCTTGTTATGCCGTTTGGTTTGACAAACGCACCTGCAGTCTTTATGGATTTGATGAATAGAGTTTGCAAGCCGTACTTGGACAAGTTCGTGATTGTGTTTATCGACGACATCTTGATTTATTCAAAGACGAAGGTTGAGCATGAGCAACACCTAAGAGCTATTTTGGAGTTGCTGAAGAAGGAACAGTTGTATGCCAAGTTCTCTAAGTGCGAGTTTTGGCTACGTGAAGTCCAATTTCTTGGACATGTGGTTAATGGAAATGGAATCCACGTTGATCCCACAAAGATCGAAGCGATCAAGAATTGGGAAACGCCTAAGACGCCAACCGAGATTCGACAATTCTTGGGTTTGGCTGGTTATTATCGAAGGTTCATTGAGGATTTTTCGAAGATCGCTCAACCATTGACGCTCCTCACGCAGAAAGATAAGAAGTTTGATTGGGGAATCAAACAGGAAGAAGCGTTCCAGATATTGAAGGATAAGCTCTGCAATGCGCCAATCTTAGCACTACCGGAAGGTACAGATGATTTTGTGGTATACTGCGACGCTTCGCGTCAAGGATTGGGTTGTGTGTTGATGCAACGCCAAAAGGTTATTGCTTACGCATCGCGTCAACTGAAAGTGCACGAAAAGAACTATACCACGCACGATTTGGAGCTAGGCGCAGTGGTATTTGCATTGAAGATCTGGAGACACTACCTTTATGGTACGAAGTGTACAATTTTTACAGATCACAAGAGCCTACAGCACATATTCAACCAGAAGGAGCTGAATATGAGGCAGAGACGATGGGTTGAATTGTTAAACAATTACGACTGCGAGATAAAGTATCATCCAGGGAAGGCGAATGTAGTCGCCGATGCCCTAAGTCGAAAGGAGAGGATCAAGCCCATAAGGGTTAGGGCTTTAGAAATGATTATTCGAACCGATCTTTCCTTGCGCATTCGTGCCGCGCAGAAAGAAGCTCTCAAGGAAGGAAACCTTGAAGAAGAATATCTCCGTGGGATGAAGAAGCTACTGGTACCAAACGAGGAAGGAACGTTATGTTTTGAGAAAAGGATTTGGGTTCCTTTGTTTGGAGGTTTAAGGAAGGTTATTTTCGATGAAGCTCACAAATCACGGTACTCTATCCATCTAGGAGCGGATAAGATGTACCAGGATCTCAAAGATTATTATTGGTGGCCTAGGATGAAAGGCGATGTTGCTGTATATGTGAGCAAATGTTTAACATGCGCCAAGGTTAAGGCCGAATACCAGAAGCCTTCAGGACTTCTGCAACAACCCGAGATCCCCAAGTGGAAATGGGAACAAATCTCCATGGATTTTATTACGAAATTGCCAAGAACGCCGAGAGGCCATGACACTATTTGGGTAATAGTGGATCGATTAACGAAGTCAGCACACTTCTTACCTATCATAGAGAAGGATAATACGAGCAAATTGGCTGAAATTTACATGAGAGAGATCGTCGCGCGCCATGGAGTACCTCTCTCAATCATCTCTGATAGAGACGGAAGGTTTGTGTCAAGGATATGGCAATCCTTCCAAGAAGCCTTTGGCTCACAATTGAATCTGAGCACTGCGTTTCATCCGCAAACTGACGGTCAAAGCGAGCGAACGATACAGACTTTGGAAGACATGCTGAGAGCGTGTGTTATGGATTTGGGCGGTAGCTGGGATAAGCATTTGCCTTTGGTCGAATTTTCATACAACAACAGCTACCACACCAGTATTGGTGTCGCGCCATTCGAAGCTCTTTACGGACGCAAGTGTTGATCACCTCTATGTTGGGCTGACGCAGGTGATAGACAGCTTGCTGGTCCCGAAATCGTCCAAGAGACGACAGACAAGATTGCGCAGATTCTTAAACGCATCGAAGCAGCTCGCCACAGACAGAAGGCCTATGCGGATCCAAACCGGAAACATGTGGAATTCCAAGTTGGAGAAATGGTGTTATTGAAAGTTTCACCCTGGAAAGGGGTGGCACGCTTCGGAAAGCGTGGGAAGTTAAATCCGCGCTACATTGGTCCTTTCAGAGTTTTGGAAAGAATAGGACTAGTAGCATACAAGTTGGACCTACCTGCTTAACTCCATTCAGTCCACGATACATTTCATGTATCCAACCTGAAGAAAAGTCCAACTCAAGATGACATTGCCATTCCCATCGACGAGATCCATGTTGACGACACGCTCCATTTCGTTGAAGAACCGGTTGAGGTTACGGATTGGAAAGTAAACAAGACCCGCCGGAGCAGTGTCAAGCTCGTCAAAGTTCGTTGGAATGCCAGACACGGTCCTGAGTACACCTGGGAGCGTGAGGACCGGATGAAAGAGAAATACCCCCACCGTTTTCCTAAGAACCCTGCATCTACAAGCAAAACTTAAATTTCGGGATGAAATTTATTTAACGGGGGGAGAATGTGACAACCCTCACTAAACCAGGTATCCGTACGACTTAATTAATAGTTAATTACTGCTTAATTACTGTGCTTGCTTGAACTTGTGAATAAACTGCTACGTGAATACTGATATATGTACTTACTTGCATCATACTTTACTTACTGTCACTACATTATTTACATGCTGAACCTTAGTGACAAACATGATGCACAAAAAGCACAGTAGCACTATAACGGATAACCTATTGAACATGCTGATAAAGCCAGCATCAGGCAAACACTGACTCTAAGGCCTGTATGAGCCAGAAATATTTTGCTACACTAGTGGTGAGTGTAGGGATACAAGGGTTGTAGAACTGCGTCTCTAGGAATAAGTTACAATGACTGGATGTGCCTAAAACGTGCTCTAAGCACAAAACTCAGCACTTTACACAATAATTCAGCTTTTAGCTAACTAATAAAGTGCCAAAACATGAGAAAAATATTACTAGACACTTTCCAAAGTGTCAGGAATGAGTTGTGTCACTAAAAAGGGTATTTGTTGGAACCTGAAGGTTTATTCATGTAGGTTAGCAAAGTTGAAGGGTTGTGTCTATGTTTTGTTTAGTTTATATTTGGGCCGATTATGTATGGGTTGGGGTTTAGATGGTTTCGATTGGGCCTAGACTAGTAACCATTGTGTTTTAGTATTTAAGCAAACCCAAAGTCTTGTTTTAGGGTTGATCGTTCACAACAAGTGGAAGGGAGCTAGGAGTCGAAACCTTTGAGGAGTCTTGTATCCGTCTTTGCTAGTCATTGAATGCAAGATTTCGGTTTGTTATTTCATATATTGTTCTTGTGTTGATTATTATAATTCATTCTTGAATCGGCTTGTGATTGTTTTCCGCACCTTCACAAGTTAAAGGTTGATATCATTGAAAGATCCTAACGGGTTTTACAATTGGTATCAGAGCCATTGAAGCCATTCAAGGGCTCGGTTTTGATATCATTCGGATTCAAGAATTGTTTGTGCTACTGATCTATTTTGTTGCATGTTTTGCAGTGAAATACTTAAACTGTTCCTGATCGATTCATCAAAATTATACTGATTTTGGTTTGTTGATTTCTGATTTCGGTGTTTGCTGATTTTACGGGAAGTTGGTGGTCAACAGATTCAAAGATTACAATATCTTTGAATTTTGGAAGTGCTGAAAAATCGGGATTGCGAGTAAACAGATCTTATCGTTTATTCTTTTGCAGGTTTCGACTCGCAACCAGCTCTGTTGCGGTTCATCACGTTCTGGTTACGACTCGCAACCATCATTGTTGCGGTTCATCACGTTTTGGTTTCGACTCGCATTCACCACGGTTTCGGTTCATCCTGTTTCAGTTGCGACTCGCAACCAGTAGTCAGTCTCCACTCGCAACCAAAGCTGTTACGACTCGCAACCTTGGTTTCGGCTCATCCTGTTTTAGTTACGACTCGCAACCACAGCAGTTTCAACCCAGCTGTTACGACTCGCAACGACACTGATTTACGGACATTTGAACTGTTGACTCTTGGACTTAAAACAAAAATCAATTAATTAATTAACTAATTAATTAAACATGTCGTCAAACAACAGTGAATTGACTGCCCTTAAAGAACAACAAGAATTGGATTCAAAGCTTGGTACCACAACACGCATTCCTAGGTTAACTGATGCTAATGATTTTCCTGAGTGGAAGTGGCGCTTTGAACAGCATCTGAAGGTTAAGGATTATAAGCTGTGGCGAAGCATTTTGCGAGGTCCTAGGGAAATCATGATGGAAAGCTCAACTGAACCAGGTCTTAAGGTAAAAAAAACCTAGGGATCAGTACACTGAAGATGATTTGCTCATTGTTGAAGAAGATGATCGAGCTCTTTCCTACTTAACCATGGGTTTGGGTCCTGATATTGCTATTGGTTTTCGCACCTGCAAATCTGCCAAAGAATTGTGGGATTCTCTGATCGAAGTATATGAAGGAAACGAAGATATGAAAGAGAGTCGAAGAAATCTGCTGCAACAAAACTTCAACAACTTCAACCATATTTATGGTGAAACGGTAGACAATCAGATTCAGAGGTTTGTGAAGCTGATCACCCAAATGCAAATGGAAGAAATTCATACAACAAATGCATCTACAAATCGCCAATTTCTTAATGCACTACCAAAGAGTTGGGATCATCATGTTGCTATGATCAAGAAGACTAAAGATCTAGCTAGATGCACTCTGTCAGAGATGATCTCTCACATTAAGGCATGCGAACTGGATGATAAGCAAAGAGAAACAAATTACAAGAACAGTATGCTAGCTGCTGGTTTCTCCATTGCTCCCGCTTCCTCTAACAACAGCAACACAGCATTATTGTCTCAAGGTGGTTTTCAGATGTTTCGCAATACTTCATCCGCTACTCCAACTTCAGCAAAGGTGCACTCATCTGGATCCTCTAATCAAGTCGTCTCTCCAGCTTCTCCTGCTTCAATTCAAAATTCTGGAAATATCTCTACTGCTGCTTCTGCTTCCGCTGCTAACAACGAAATGATAGCCTTCTTTGCCAAACAATCAAAGGAAAACTTGGATATCGCAGCTTCAGTGATCAACTGTTTGAATGCTTTTATTGCAGGAAAACTTGATCCACCAAAGTGGAGTCCTGATGATCTGTCACAGATTCATCCAGATGATGTTGAAGAAATGGACATCACCTGGCAGATGGCAATGGCAGCTTTCAGAGCCCAAAAGTTTGTGAAAAGAACAGGTAAAAACAGGTGGGGAAATGCATGGAATGGAGCTGCTAAAGTGCCCTTTAATCTTCGTTGCTTCAACTGTCATGAGGAAGGACACTATGCTCGAAACTGCCCGAAGCCACTTATAAACAGAGATCAAACTCCTGCAACTCCTGCCCAACCTGCAACTCCTAATCGAGAAAGAGCTCTTGTGACCACTACAAGTATAGCAGATGCTGCTGCTTCTGGAAGTCCACCGCCGCAAGGATTAGCACAAGCACTGGTGGTTCAGCCCAACCTCAACTTTGATTGGACTTCAGAAATTGAGCGTCTGAACATATCAGCTCCAGAGAATCAAACTGCTACATCCAACATTGCTTTCATGACTTCAAGCGAACATAGCCCAAAGCCAGAGGAAGAGACTGAAGCTGATGATTTTGCATTCATGACTCAAATTCTTTCAGCTCCTGTTAAAGGTCTCACTAAAGAAGAGGTAATTTCTGTTTTCTGTACTCCTGAGTGTAGGGAAAGGGTTGAGGCTTACAGAATACACAACGCTGAGCTCATTCAAGATTATAATGACATAAAAAATAAAAATTTTACTTTGTCTAAAAATGAGAAGCTTTATAAAGAAAAGATTGAAGCTCAGCGAAAAGACATCATCAAGCTAAAGGATGATGTGAGTGTAAAAACAGCCCATTTCCTAGAAGCTCAAGAAAAGGTATGCATTTTAACTAAGGAACTGGAAGATATTCAAAACAGATATCAAATTAATGAATTAAATATCAAGAAGTTTGATTCTTCCAGTAAATTGGTTAAAAATCTTTGTGATCAACAACTTGCATACAAGGAAAAGAAAGGGTGTGGTTTGGGTTTTAATAAGGCTCCTCCTCCTTATAATGACAATTATACTTATTTACCTATGACTGAGGAGGAGATGACTAATGAAAGTAAAATGACTTATGGTCCCAAAAATAATAAGTCATCGTTCAATAACAGACAAATTGAGAAAAGGAAGTCTGCTCCTATAAATTTTGTTCACAAAGGCACAATTGATCCTAATGTTTCATCTTCGTGTGCAGATGATAGCTCTGAAGTAAAGTGTGATGATGTTCATGGGAGTGAACCGGTTATTATTTCAAATGTTTCTGAACCATATTTTGAACATTATTCTGAACCAACTGAGTCGGACATTGCTTTTACTAGTTCTTTGTTTGCGTCGTTTTCAGCTTATGTTTCGTCTTGTGAGCCTGTTGTTTTGGGCAAAACTGATAATGTTTGTGTGGATGATTTGAACAATAAGTGTGGTGATGATTGTTTTTCAACTAATGTTTGTGATCCTAACATCTCTAATGTTTCAGGTTGTGAAAATGTTATAGGTGAGGTCCCTCAGGATGCATTCAGTGAAACCACTGAAACGACTTCTCAAGAAAATCAAGAGTATCCTGATTCTTCTTCTGAATCTGTCTCAGTGGGTGTCCCTAATGTTGAATCTAGTGGGACCCCATTGGAAACTGTGTTAAACAATGAACCTGAATCTGTGTCACATGATAAATGCTCTGAGAAAATGCATATTGATGAAACTTCTTTAGGCTCAGAAAAGGAATCTGAATCAGTTTCACATGACAAATGCATTGAGGAAGAGCATATTGTTGAGACTTCTTCTTGTTCGGGAAGTGAACCTGAATCGGTTTCAGATGATAAATGCCTTGATAAAACGCATTTGGATGAAACTCGTACATGTTCAAATTCGGAATCAAGATTAAGTAACAATGAAAGGGATGCTGATCTAAAAGAGAGATCATTAGAAGAAAAGTTGTCTAAAGAAAAACCACAAGTCAAACATGTTCAGAAAACTAAAACATCAAATCACACGAAATCAAGCAAACAGAGTCAAAATGTCAAGAATATTCAAAATGTGAAACGTCAAACATGTTTTAACTGTGGCATTGCTGGTCACATTGCCAGAAATTGTGGCAAACTCCCAAGGACACCGAACAAGAAAACATCAGAGCGAAATCAGAAGGTCACGTCTAATCGATATCACTGTTCGAAGTCCATGATGTCTGCAAAGACTAAGACAATGAAGAACAACTATCACATGACTAGACCTTCTGATCAGGATTGGAATGCAGCCAAACGCTATAATCTATATCAGAATAGACAAACAAATTTTCAGCGCAATCGAAGTAATTCTTTTGGTAACGCTTATGAAAGTTTCAATTCTAACTGGTCAAGACAGTTTTGGAAACCTAAAGCTAATGGCATGCAATCCAATTCAATGAAATCATGTCATCAAAATGTCGCCAAAAGGGATGTTTCAAAATTTCTGAATAAAGATAATTTAGTGTGGCAGAGAGTGACGTATATTGATGCACAAGGAAAACCCAGATCCACTATGGGCTGGGTTCCTAAATCTAACTAATCCCGCTAATCGTGCAGGAACAGCTGTGGAGGACTACCGTGCGCCTCTGGTACATGGATAGTGGCTGTTCCAGGCACATGACAGGAGACTTATCCCAACTGGAAAATATCAAAGAGTTTAATGGTGGATATGTCTCATTTGCGGGAGGAGAGTCAGGCAGAATCACGTTAAAAGGAACTGTTCAAAACGGCGTCTTAAGTTTTGAAAATGTTAATTATGTTCCAGAACTGAAACACAATCTGTTAAGTATTTCGCAGATTTGTGATCGAGGGAATTCAGTTCATTTCACGAAGAAGGGATGTCATGTTCTTAAGCCTGGGATTGTTATTCCAGAAGATTGGTTCTTGATGACAGCTGAAAGGAAAGGTAATGCTTACGTCATTGATATGAACAAGAAACCGTGTGAAGAGATCACTTGTCTATTTTCAAAAATTTCGGAGCATGATGGTCTGTTGTGGCATCGTCGACTTGGGCATGTGAATATGAAAAATCTGAACCGTCTAGCTAAAGGTCAACTGGTACGTGATCTTCCAATCAAGGACTTCATGTTGGTGGAGAAATGTGTTGCTTGTGCGAAAGGGCAAGCTCATCGAAAGCCTCATAAGACTAAACCAGCACCTTCGACAAAAGCTGTACTCGAACTACTTCACATGGATCTTTTTGGTCCAGTGAATGTGCTGAGCATTGGGAAGAAAGCTTACTGTTTGGTAATCGTCGATGATTACTCTCGCTACACTTGGGTGTATTTTCTCAGCCACAAAAATGAAACTGCTGTCTTGGTAAAACAATTCATTACTTTGGCTGAAAATCAAGCGAGTACTAAGGTGAAGGTTATTCGATCAGACAATGGGACAGAATTCAAGAACGTTACTTTGGATACTTTCTGCATTGATAAGGGAATCGATCGTCAGTTCAGTGCGCCTCGAACTCCACAACAAAATGGAGTGGCTGAAAGAAGGAATCGTACTCTCATTGAAGCTGCGCGTACTATGCTGGCTGATTCAAAGCTTCCTAGCTTCTTTTGGGCCGAGGCAGTTAGCACGGCTTGTTATATCCAGAATCATGCTTTAGTAAACAAACGTCACATGAAAACCCCTTATGAGATTCTGGAAGGACATAAACCTTCGGTTTCACACTTTCGTATCTTTGGTTGTCCATGTGTATTATTACTAATGGACTCCAACGGAAAGTTTGAAGTCAAAGGTGACGAATGTTACTTTGTTGGATATGCTAAAGGCTCTGCTTATAGGGTATACAACAAAGTAACTAAAAAGGTCGTCGAGTCGTGCAACATTGAATGGCTTGAAGAGAATGCTACGGACGCTAGAGTTGGTCCAGATTGGTTATACGATTATTCTGCTCTGTTTAAATCATTTAACATTTTGTCAAGTGATGTTTCAGTTGCAGGTGTGTCTATTCCCAAACAACCATTGTCGTTTGAAGATACGGAAGACGAATCACAGATGCAAGACAACGTGAGGCATCATACCATTGATCCACCGGGAATGGTGTTTACGCAACATCCTACACCAACTCCGATGGTCAATCGATCTCCTGAGGGTGCATCAACTAGTGACTCTGCTTTATTTCCTGAACCAATTCCTGAGGATTGTGTTGTCACTTCTCCTGTAGTTCACACTACTACAGCACCTAATGAGGGGGAGTCTAGCAACACCACCACTGAAGAGGAGACTGTACCTGATTTGGCCATACCTACGAGCGTTCAACGCAATCACCCAATCGAGAATGTGATTGGTCCTGTAAATGCAGGAATTTTGACCAGGAGTCAAACAGGAACCATTAACACTTGCTTATATTCTTGTTATCTTTCTCAAATCGAACCTAAAACTATTGATATAGCTTTGCAGGAACCTGGCTGGGTAGATGCTATGCACGAAGAGCTGAACCAGTTTGACAGACTTGGAGTATGGAAGCTCGTCAAGTTGCCAACAGGAAAACGTAAGCTTGGAACTAGATGGGTATTTCGAAACAAGCAGGATTCTGCAGGAGTCATCGTTCGAAACAAAGCAAGGCTGGTGGTTCAGGGATTTAGACAAATTGAAGGACTGGATTATGATGAAGTATATGCTCCGGTTGCACGACTTGAAGCCATCCGAATCTTTTTGGCTTACGCGTCATACATGGGATTCACTGTTTATCAGATGGATGTCAAAACCGCGTTTCTCTATGGAAAAGTGAAGGAGGAAATTTTTGTCGAGCAGCCACCAGGGTTTGTGCATCCAGACCATCCTGAATACGCTTACAAGCTAGACAAGGCGCTGTACGGGCTACACCAGGCTCCTCGAGCTTGGTATGCCACACTAACAGAGCATCTGTTGGCTCATGGGTATACGCGTGGCACCATAGACCAGACTCTGTTTATCAAGAAGGTAGGACGTGATCAAATCTTGGTTCAAATCTATGTTGATGATATCATTTTCGGATCTACAAGTGAGGATCTTTGTAAGGAATTCGAGAGAGTTATGAAGAAGAAGTTTGAAATGAGTGCTCTGGGGGAAATGACACTGTTTTTGGGTCTACAAGTCAAGCAGAGTTCACAAGGAATTCTTATTCATCAAGGGAAGTATGTGGATGATGTGCTGGCAAAATTCAAATTCACGGACGCAAAGCCTGCTGAAACACCTATGGCAGAGAGACCACTATTGACTGAAGATGAAGAAGGAGAGTCTGTCAATCAACGTCAATATAGGTCCATGATCGGGTCATTGATGTATCTCACAGCTAGCCGTCCGGACATTATGTTTGCTGTTTGCAACTGTGCACGCTATCAGGCTAATCCTAAAACTTCTCATCTTACTGCTGTTAAAAGGATCTTTCGGTATCTTAAAGGCCGACCTCGGTTTGGCCTGTGGTATCCGAGGGATTCCAATTTTGACTTGTTTGCTTTCTCTGACAGCAATTTTGGAGGTACTGACAGTGACAGGAAATCTACATCTGCGGGATGCCAATTTTTGGGTGATCGGCTCATTTCTTGGCAATGCAAGAAACAACAAACAGTGGCGATATCTACAGCTGAAGCCGAGTATGTTGCTGCTTCTGCTTCTTGCTCTCAAGTGGTGTGGATGCAACATCAATTGCAGGACTACGGTTTGACTTATCTCAACACTACTATTTACTGCGATAATGATGCTGCAATACAAATTGTTAGAAATCCTGTTTTTCACTCCAAAACCAAGCACATTGACATCAAAGTTCATTTTATTCGAGACTGCTTCGACAGAGGTCTTATTACACTTGAGCAAATCGACACAGATGCAAATGCTGCCGATTTGTTCACCAAACCTGTCAGCAGCTCAAAATTCAGAGTGCTTGTGGATTTTCTGAAAATGATCCGCTTTACTGACTGAGCATGTTTTTGTTTTTCGTAGGTAAATTTGTTCATAAAGTTTTCTATTCTTAGGTAGTTTTTATTTATGCTCAAATTTAGGGGGAGAATTTTTGAAAAATACAAAAACATTAAAAAATTGAAAAAATAAAAAAACATTGAAAAATTGAAAAATACAAAAAGAGGTGTGGCAGGACTGGGAAATGAAATGAATTTTCATATTATGGTCGAGGGCTGACTCATGTAAGACCAGTATCGAAATAGTTTGACTCTAGTATGATGTGTTGGTAGGCTCTATCCTTAAGACTGGAAACATTGGCTGTTTCTGTTTAGAACTAAAATTGTACATGACCTCAGGAAAGAAAGTCACTTGGAATTAGCTCATTTCTATTTGAATGTCTGTATGTTGTCCCGATACACACAATTTTGGTCTGACTCTGAAATCTTCTCTGAAAAAGTCGTGTATCTCCTCTGCTGCATCCAGATATATGCTGACCTGGAGGTGCTAGGCAACGACAGCTTCTGCTGCATCCAGATACATGCTGACCTAGCTGTACGTTGTCGCGCTATAGATCTAATACACCCGAAAGAGGCCCTCAAGTGCCCAAAAGAAACCCAAGAAACCTATATCAAACTGAGAAAAACTCATTTGATCTGTATATTATACCATCTCTGCAAAAGATCTATTCTGTTCTCTTCTCAACCTATTCCCAGTTAAGATTTCAGAAATCTGGATTGGACTTGTGAAATATGTGGTAGGGAAGATACTTGCATGATAGAGTGTGCTGTTTATATTTCCAGGATTTGATTAGTATTTATTTGGGTGTTCATTGTTAAGAAATCAAAACATGATAAAACAGATTATATGCAGACCTAGACACAGTCAGGATATCTTAAAGGATGACATCAGTATACTCACTTGCTACGATGAATTGTTGTGCTTACCTTGATCGCGGGGGTATGCCTTGGAATGGGACACACGGGTATAATAGTATAATATTGCCTAAAGCATATCACGAAGTTGAAAAATTAAAAGTTGAGCGTTAAAGTTTAAGTGGACAAACATATTGGCAATCGCATAGACCAGTTTGATTAGGCTCGTACTGAAAAGTGTTCCTTAGTCTGCCTGAGAACGAATTTTGATCCCATTGCAATTGTAATTGTATATTATGGTAGTTGTTTATATTTTGAGTTCTTATTTGTTTCTTGCTCTTAAAATTTTAAAAATTAAAAAAAATACAAAAATTCAAAAATACAAAAATAGTGTCTTGTTTTTCTATAAAACCAAAAATCCAAAAATAGTGTGTTTATTTGTTTTTCTTAAAATTAAAAATGTAACCGTTCTTGAAGATTTGACTGATCATCAATAGTTAAAAGAATTTAAATTGTGAAATTTCATGTACCTAGTGTTCATGTGGTACTCTCCCTGTTGCATAAGAAATGTTTGCTTATGAGTTTGTGAGCATGTGCAGAACTTGATTTTAATCAAGAACAGGGGTTGTTGAAGACTGAGATGCTGTTAGCTGCTGACGAAGCATGGAGCAGCACGACTACAAGATGTACCTGAGTCAGAAGAACCGAATACGAAACGCCGTCTGCCAGTGAAAGTACATTTGAAGAAGTACCATGAAACTGCTTGAAAGACAAAGATTGCAGAAGAAAAGAGCTGCTGAGAATCCTCCTCTCACATTCTTTTTAACAAGATTTTCAAGCAAAGCTGATCAAGATCCTGATATGAAGCTAACCACAAGAGCTGAAGAAAAGAGACCCAGTGCTGAGAGTTCAGAAGTCAAGAACTTCCACAACATCTGCAGCATAGCGTCAACCATAGATTTCGTTGAAGACGTTGCTGAATTCAAGTTATGAAGACAATTTGATGGCATCAGTCTAGGGGGAGATTGTTAGGCCCTAAAGTGTGAGACTGACGCATCAAATTAATACAACGGGCTATGGTTACGAACTGGGCTTTACCGGGTTAGTTTATATTAGGTTTTGGACCTTTATAGGTCACTTGGGCCAAGCTTTAGGCCATGTGGGCCAAGCAGGCCCAAGGGGAGCCCATGTAGGGAATTGGGCTTGAGTTAGTATAAAAACAAGTTTCTAACTTGTTTTAGGGTTGGAACTTTTGGAACTATATTGTTACAATTTCTCTAGAGAGGGAGGCGATCTTGGTGTGTCATCTTGTACCAGACGTTTTGCTAGTTCATAGTAATAGAACGTGTGCAAGTTTGATAGTGATTCCGGTTTGTTCTTCGTTGTTCATATTTCTTGTTGGTTTTCGTTTTATTTCTTGAATCTCACTAAGTTTGGATTCCGCACAAACTTGGTGATTGTTTGATATCATTGAAAGATCCGTTTTACGGGACTTACAGTATTAACGACACTTAAAGCTTTGTTAAGCACTTTAACGGATTACTATCCAACCGAACAACCGGACTATACCCGAAACATGAAAATATTGTTATTTTCATTATTTATCTTTTTCTGAGCCAGTTAGGGTCCCTGATTACTCTAACACCCACTGTAACGCGTGACACATTAATAACTGGGTAAACACTTAACTAACTTGGTTTAACCTAACTAATACCCAACTATCTAGTTGGAATCGGACCAATACCCCCCCCCCCCTCTTAACCGAAACCGTCCCCAAGGGGACATACCTTGTACCATTTTGATTATTTTAATCAAATGTGTTTAGTATCTAAGTTACATAGTGTCCATTGGGTAATGATCTTGTAATTGTCTATAAGTATCACTATATGCACATAAGGATAATCACTCCACACTTCACCACAAACTCTCTCCTCTCTTGCTCTCCACACTCACGGCCGAACACCCCCTTGGCCATCCATCCATTTTCGAGTTCGATCTTCATATTCCAAGGTTACACAAACATCAAGGGTCACGTATTAGGAAGCTTGGTGCACTCGGAGCTCGAAGGACCTCTTTATCTTGCTTTTATCCACGCCATTTTCGTCAAGATTCTTCCCTAGCCTCGAGCTAGTGGTATGTTACTTAAAACACCTTCTTGAACTAATCTAAAGTGGTTAATACGATTTGTAACGGTTAAAACTCGAAATCTTACAAAATGATACTTTAAAGTCTACTAAAAATGCTATAAGAGTTGGATAAAAGCTCATATGTTGTGTAAATGTTGTAGTAATTGAAATTTGTGATTATTTAGACCCGATCTATGTTGTGGTAGCTCGGATCATCACTTAACCCGGTTTGGTCATGATCACGAATCATGACATAAGGTTGTTTTGAATAGAACAAGGGTTAAAGGGTGAAACTCTACCACACACGAATCATGAACTTGTGTAAAAGTGTTTTAGCTTGTACAATAGTGTTTAAAACTAGCAGATCTACGTATCTGCAAGTGGTATTTTCAAAGGACCAAGCGTTAAAGAAATCATGCTTTCTAAAAATGGATCTTACACTAACAAGAATGGTTTTTAGAACACACAAGTGTGTAAACACTTGTGTAACATAAAGTTTCGACAAAATAACTATTTTTGTAAAAGTTGACGAGAAGTTGTAAAGACGGAACTTCCTTAAAAACGAGGTTTTCACAGAATCGGATTATTTTATATAAAGATCCACTAAAAGTAATGAGATTTACTTCACAGTTTGGATAAATCACAAGTTCATGAAGTTTATGCGATTTATATACATAATTTGACTAGTTTGTGATTTGAACATTGTTTTGGTTGACTGAGAAAATTGTTGGTTGATTTGTAAAAGAAAATGATACGCTTGAAAGCGTGGCCACCTCCAGTTACAGAGGAAACTCTGGCGAAATTTTTCCAAAAGCCTAACACTTAGAAATATTTTCACTATAAGTGTTAGAAATACATTTTTGACTTGTTTTCAAAATATAAGTTTCGCCACGACTATATTTACAAAACATCGGAGGTGGGATTTTCACAAAATAAAACGTGATACATAAATATATTTAATATATATTTTTCACAACATCACTTATATAAGTGTTTATGATTATTTTGTGAACTACGTAAATATTATTTTTAGAGTAAAAATAATATTACTAAGTATTATTTTGGGGAAAATCACATGTATGAAAATATAATATCTTTGAGAAGAATATTCATATTTTGAAGTGGAAATAAAATATATTAAGTGAGACTTAATAGGGAAATCTGAATGTTACGAACACACATGTATTAAATCCCCCATCCTTGGGAAGGAAAATAACTACCAAGTATACAGAATGTAAACACGAAATAGTTGCCTAACTATTTCCCAAAAACTAAACCATAAAGCTAAGGCACGGCCGTCCGTCTAATAGAGTCAGCACGTGTAGGTCGTCATACAGCTGATTGATTTGGAGGCATACTTGGTAGAGACGCACCACTGTGAGTTCATGTCCCCCTTTTCTCTAACTGTTTTCAGTTTTCTTAACTGCGGGGGTGAAATACATGTTACTTTGATTACAAGTACTTTACACATGGTATGATTAGCGTAAGGAGGTTTACTACTTAGATCATGTGAGTGGGTAGGCAGAAACTGGAGGCCATTAATCCTCATTGTAGGACCGAGGGACGTAAGCGGTAGATCTATCTGGGTGTAGCGAGCCCAACTCTAGGCCCAACAGAACGGACCTCTGAGAGGCCCAACAGAACGGACCTTGGAGTGACTTTGTACCCAACGCTAAATCTGCTAGGTTTGAGTCTTCCTACTTGCACTTCACACATACTAATGGCCTTGCAAACCATTGGTGATCTCTTTTCCTTACACTGCTACATACCAGGACTTTTATACTTACAAGAGTTTTACATACTCACTTACACATGAACTCGCTCAACATTATTGTTGATTTTTCAACTTACATGTATTTCAGGAAACTAAAGATCTGGCGCGGTATGTTATGTTTTCCCGCTGCATATGGGTTACGAGGTCATCCGGGTTTGGGGAATGTGACTCTTTCCTGGACAAGTCACAGTCCTTAAACTGTGTTTATGTCATGTTGATGTTTATGTTTGTTGAACAATGTCATTAGGATTTGTTTTCCGTTAAGACAATGATGTTGTGTTTGGTTTTCAAAACTTAATCTATGGATGATCTTGCATGATTTTATTTCATATAGCTTGTTATGGTTAAGCTATGGTATTAAGAAGTCACACCAAAATAACCACGCTTCCGCAAAGCCAGGGTGTGACATCATACCCCCCTTTCAATGAAGTCAGTTTGTAACTCGTTTTTAGTGAAAGAAATTTTACCTTCCTGATCACCGAGTTGAAAGACCTCTGAAATGGATTGTGGCGTGATTTGGACAGCTTTACCCTTTATAGAAGAGTTTATGGTGGTTGTAGTGTCTCCTTGTTTTGCAAGGGTTGCATTCTTCCAGAACTCCCTTTGGGTCGCCAAATAGATTGGTGCATCGGCGGTGAACAAAGTTTTGTACTTTGATTTTGCCATGATGTCAATGATGGAATCGAAAACATTTGTGGTTCCTTGTTTTGTGAGAAGACCCAGGAGATTGTGGGATGGTTTATATGGAATTCCAGTGGAAATTGCCTTTTGAGAGGCTGTTTTCGATGAAGATTTGGATGAGGGTTTTGAAGATGACTTCGATTTAGTCATTTTGAAGATGAGGATCGAAGAAATTTGTGAAGAAATGAGATGAAAAACTGCTTTGAGAAGATAATTTTTAAAAATTCAATTCGATAGTAAAACCCAGTTTTGGTGGTAAGTGGGGGATTTTATAGGGAAGGAAGTGAAGGTTGACGTGGCAGCCGTTACAAAAAGTCTGACCAATATGTACTGCCCACGTGACAACCCCTGGTGAAAGTGAAGGACAGTACTTTTGTGAAAGTGACTGATGAAGGCAGTGGTATGAAAGCAGTGGATGATTTTTTACTATCAGTGGATAGTATATCAGTGGATAAGACACTGCTTTTGAACAACAGAGTTTATCAAAGAAATGAGAGAACAGGGGTTGACTTTCAGCAGTGGACAGACTTTTGAAGTAGAGCAGACTTTTGAACAATCAGTGGTTAATGGCAGACTTTTGAGGATTTTAATGAAAATTTTCATTTTTAGCTATTTTTAAGGATGGAGTTTTGATTTTCTGAAAACATTTTGTTGCTTTTATTCATAGAAAAACAAGATGTTGCTTGTTATTCCATGTTCAACATCCCAATCCTAGAGACCAAACTTTCAAAAGTGGCTGTATCAAGTGCTTTTGTGAGCACATCAGCCAGCTGGTCTTTAGTTGGGACATGATGCAGAGAAATCAAACCTTTTTCATAGCAATCCCTCACAAAGTGATGTCTGATGTCGATGTGTTTGGTGGTTGAATGGGAAACTGGATTTTTGATGATATTTTCTGCTGCCTGGCTGTCCAACATGAGTGGTGTCTTTAAGGCAGTGATACCAAAATCCAGTAGCTGATTTTGAAGCCATAGGAGTTGGGCTGTACAGCTTGCAGCAGCAATGTATTCAGCTTCAGCAGTGGATGTTGAAACAGCTGCTTGCTTTTTGCTTTGCCATGAAACTAAGCAATCACCCAGAAACTGGCACCCTCCTGATGTGGACTTCCTTGTAGTGTTGCATCCAGCAAAGTCACTATCTGAGAAACCTGAAAGCTTGATGTTCCCATTAGCTGGATACCAGATACCAAGTGTGGGAGCACCTTTTATGTATCTGAAGATCCTTTTTACAGCAATGAGATTTGATTTTCTGGGAGCTGATTGACTTCTTGCACAGACACATGTTGCAAACATGATGTCTGGTCTAGATGCAGTTAGGTACAGTAAAGACCCAATCATGCTTCTATAGAGTGTTTGGTCAATCAGCTCATCCTTTTCATCAGACATGACCAGCTTATTTGTTGCCATGGGTGTGCTGCATGGTTTACAATCATTCATATCAAATTTGGTTAAAAGTTCTTTAGCATATTTGCTTTGATGAATGAAAGTTCCATTTTGCATTTGCTGTACTTGGAGACCAAGAAAGCATTGCAGCTCACCCATTGCACTCATTTCAAACTCAGCTGTCATGAGTTCTCTAAACTCTTCACACATTGAGTTACATGTGCTTCCAAAAATAATGGCATCCACATAAATCTGGACAATCATTAAATCCTTCCCTCTCCATTTTAAAAACAGTGTTTTATCAATGGTACCTCTTTTGAAACCATTGGAGAGTAGAAAGTTGGAAAGAGTTTCATACCAGGCCCTTGGTGCTTGTTTCAAGTCATACAAGGCTTTGTTTAGCCTGTAGACATGATCAAGATAAAATGGATCCTCAAAACCTGGAGGTTGACAAACATACACCTTTTCTTGAATTGTACCATAGAGGAAAGCACTTTTGATATCCATTTGAAACACCTTCATATTGTGGTTGACAGCAAAGGCTAGGAACAGTCTAATTGCTTCCAATCTTGCAACAGGGGAAAATGTTTCATCATAATCAATCCCCTCTTCCTGTCTGTAACCTTGAACCACAAGCCTGGCTTTATTCTTGACAACAATACCCCTTTCATCAGTTTTGTTCTTAAAGACCCACTTTGTGCCAATGGGACTAACCTCTTCTGGCAGTGGTACAAGCTCCCGTACTTGTTGTCTTTTAAACTGTTGGAGCTCCTCTTGCATAGCTTCTACCCGGCTGTTGTCTTTCAGTGCCTCTTGGTACTTGACTGGCTGATGGAGTGATAGAAAACCAGCAAAAAGACAAATGTTTTGGGTTTGGCTTCTTGTGAGCACCCCTTCATTTATGTTGCCAATGATTTGATCAGGTGGATGAGATCTCAAGAAGATTAAATCTCCTTGGTATGGTATGATGGCATTGGTTGGTGAAGGCTGCAAATGTGTATCATCTGAGCTAACCACTGATGGGGACTTTGATGATCCAGCAGTGGCTTCAAAAGGTGGTGGAATAGGAGGTAATGAAGTGGACAACTGCTGACTTTTATCCACTTTTTGAGGACTGTTGTCAGCAGTGTTTGAAGATGTGGAAGCAGTGGTTGATGGGCTACTTTGGTCAACAACTGTTGAGGTAGCAGTGGTTGAGCTTTGACAACTGTTTTGAACAGCTGGTGCTTTTCCCTTTGTGGTAGACCTTTGAGGGATGATGATTTCATACCCATAGTCTGGTGTTGTATCCTCTGATGGACCTGCACTGTTAGTCTTGACAGCAGTATTTTCAAAAGTAAATTTTTCAAGATCAAACAGATCTGCAGGATTTACTGGGATTTTCATTGATGAAAGTTCATTGAACTTAACATTCAAAGTCTCCTCCACTGCCTTGGTCCGTGTATTGAACACTTTGTAGGCCTTGGCAGTGGTTGAGTATCCCAGATGATAACCACAATCAATTTTGGCTGCAAATTTTGAAATGGAATCTTTTAAGTTCAAAATAAAGCATGGGCAGCCAAACACCTTGAAGTATGAAATCAGTGGTTTAATTTTATACAGAATTTCATAGGCAGTCTTTTTGTGCCTGGGGTTTATTAAAACTCTGTTCTGAACATAGCAAGCAGTGTTTACTGCCTCTGCCCAGAAAGTTAATGGCAAACCTGAATCTGCAAGCATGGTTCTGGCAGCCTCAATCAAAGTTCTGTTCTTCCTTTCTACTACCCCATTTTGCTCTGGTGTTCTAGGGATGCTGTACTGCCTTACAATCCCTTTCTTCACACAGAAGGCATCCAACTCCCTATTTTTGAATTCTGTGCCATTGTCACTCCTGAAGCTTTTCACTGGAAGGTCAAATTGCTTTTCAACCTGTGTTACAAAGTCTTGCAAAATGCCTGCAGTCTCATCTTTTGAGTGTAAAAAGAAAGTCCATGTAAACCTAGAAAAGTCATCAACAATAACCAAACAATATCTTTTCTTTTTGAGGCTCATGACTTGAACTGGGCCAAACAAATCCATGTGTAGCATTTGCAAACACTGGGTTGTTTTGGACTCTTCAATGGACTTGTAAGAACTTTTATGCTGTTTTCCTTTTAAACAGGAAATGCAATGTTCAGAACATGAAAACAATTTTTGTGGTAGGCCTCTCACCAAACCATTTTTTGAAATTTCTGTGATTGTCTTAAGATTTGTGTGCCCCAGCCTTCTGTGCCAAAGTTCTGTCTCTTTGTTAGAGGCAGCTGAGAACAGACAGGCATCAGCTCTGGGACACTCTTTTGACATGTCAACAACATAAACATTGCCACTTCTTTGAGCAACAAGTTTAGTTTGACCAGTTTTGATTATTGCTTCAATCTTTTTGACCATTTCTGGTCCAACAATCCTACAACAGTCTTTTCTGAAGAATGACCCAAATCCCTTGTCACTCATTTGGGACACACTCAGAAGGTTGAATTTTAGATTGTCTATTAGATTGACATTTTCAAATTTTACATTTCCAGATTGCACTGTACCAGACCCCAGAACTTTCCCTTTACTATTATTCCCAAAGGATATATCACCCCCTCCATGGATTTTAAAGTCTTTGAGGAGGGCTTTACATCCTGTCGTGTGCCTGGAGCCTCCACTATCTACATACCAAAGACTATCAAAGCATGCAGAAGCTCCCTGCACATGAAGTAAAAAGATTAGTTCATTAAGGTCTCCAAAGCCAACAAGGCTTTGGATGGGGTCTCAACAGTGTCTGGGATGGATGCAGAATGATGGACAGTGGTTAGGTCAGGGGTTTGGACTGTTTTAGGACAGTGTTTCTCTAACCACTGTTGTGGGTCCTGACCAATCATCTGCTGGTAACCAAAAGGATGCCTGTTCACTCTGGGTTTAGAGGGCCTTTTGTAGGCCTCATAAACGTGTGGAATCCTTTGGTAAGACTGTTTTTCCTTGCCTTTTCTGAACTGATTGGCAGGGGGTGCATCAGTAACCTGAACATCTCTTTTGACAGATGTTTGGTTCAGCTGTTTTGTGACAGCTGTTTCAACTGACACAAACAGTGGTTGTTTCTTGGTGAATTTGACAGATGTTGATGATGATGATGGACTCAAGGATGTTTTAGCAATGTACTCAGTCTTTTTCACATCAAAGTTTTTGAGATACACACATGCTTGAGTTTTGTGGTTTGTTTTGCCACAAACAATGCAACTTTCAGCTGACACAATGACACTTGTTCTGTTTAAATCATAAGCTTTCAAGTGGAAACAATCTTTTGTTAGATGATTCCTTTTCTCACAGAATTCACAAAACAAGTTGTCAATTTTTTCTTTCTTCTTTCTCTTTTCAGACTCCTTTGCAGCAGAGGTTTTAACCACTGCTGGGATGTCCTTGAGAGGTATGACTTTAGCTTTTGGAGCTTTAACACCATTAGTTGATGTAAAGTCCATTGGCTTGAAATTTTCAAGAATATCACACTCATCAGACCATTTTGGTTTAAACTGATGATCTTTAAGCTCCTTGAAAGTGGAGGATCCCATTGGTCTGGTAAGTGTGATTTTGTTACCAAGTTTGTCAGTGATTTTCACTTCTTGGCCATTCTTGTTTGTGGGGATGAGCTCAGTAGCTTCATCAGTGGTTTGGACAGATTTTTCAAAAGCAATATGTTCATCATCATATTTTCTATAACCAACCCCAAATTTCATATTGCTTTCAATCTGTTTAGCAAGCATCACCTCATATCCTCTGCAGGATTCCACCCATCTTTCACAAGTAATCTGGGTGAATTCCAACTCCTTTTTGCAAACTTGGTATTTTTCTACCATAGTTTGAAGTTGGGTTTTGGTTATGCTTTGCTCCTCTTTTAGACAGCTAATCTCTTTTTCCTTTTCAGTCAATTTGTTTTTCAATTCTTTTAAAGACTTTTCAAATTTAACCTCATCAGTCAAGATTTTATCCCGAAGGTTTTCATTCACCTCTTTGATGTTAGCAAAAGCAATTATGCAATTGTCAGAACACAGTTTTTCAAGAACTTGAGGAGATACCTTGGCAGCTGCCATCATTGCACAATCACATTGATGATCTTCTTCATCATCAGCTTTCACCTTCTTTTCACCAGCCTTTTCTTCTTTCTCTTTTTCTTTGTCCTCTACGGACCATGGATCTGTCATTGGTTCAATCAGGGTACCTGAACTTTCTCCCAACAGTAGTTCACCAGCCACAGCAGTAACCACTGCTTCAGTCACCTCATCCACTGTTTCAATACTCAGCTGTTCCTCTTCAGTTTCAACCCCCTCCTGTATTGACTCTAATGCCATCAAACAAAACTCATCATGAGAAGAATCATTAGAAGCATAGAGTGCAAAATTTTCATCACTAAGGTCTTCAGGCATACTGCTCCAGTCAACAAACCCTTGAGTGAAAAAGCTTTGTTGATCTGGTTGTACTGCTGCTGGAGCAGTGGTTTGAGGTGCAACAGGTTGCACTTGTACCTGTGAAGCAGGGGTTTGAACATATTGGATCTGTGGAACAGTAGTTTGGACATAGTGCACTGGCACAGGGGCAGCAGCATAGTGAGCAGTGTTCACTTGAGCCGCAGGGGTATATTGGGTATAGTGCACAGTGTTTTGACTTTGTGGTCTAGGGTTAGAGCTAGGATGAGTAACTATTGGTCCATTGTTTTGACTTCTGCATTCCCTAGCAAAGTGCCCTAACCTATTACACTTGTAACACTTGATTTTCGATTTATCCAACCCAACCCTCAAATTCCCATGAAGTCCTGGGAATTTTCTCCCTGTTCTTTTATAGAATTTGCTAGTTCTAACACTTAGCAAAGCCAATTGGTGCAGGATATCCATCTCTTCTAAGTCAGTGGGATCAAAATGTTGTAAATCATTGAGTTCAAAGCTTAGATTATCTGACATCTGGTTTTCGTTTGCAGTGAATGCAAAACTTGCAGAGTGAGGATCAGGGTTGTTAAAATTTGCACCAGCAGTTATGTCAATGAAGTGATTATAACCCTGATCCTTACCACTGTTCCCAGATTCTTCTTGACCCAGAAGAGCAGTATTACCGAAAGTGTAATCATCAGTAACTTTTCCTGACTCTTGTAACCTCCTTTTCTGGTTCAACTCCCTTTCGTAGGTCAGGAGTCGACCATGGAGTTGGGTCAAGGTCAGATCCTTGAACTCAGGTGAGTTTCGGGTGACAAAAGCTATGGTGTCCCATTTTTCTGGCAGTGACCTGAGGAACCTGCTATTTTGAGTTGAGTTTGTAAAAGTGGTGTTAACAAGCCTCAGTTCACTGATGAGACAACTGAAACGCTCAAATTGTTGCGTTAGTGATTTACCTTTAACGTAACAAAATGTTTCATACTGTTGGTTCAGGATTTCCCTATTGTTTTCTATGACTTCCTCGGTTCCCCCAAACTGTTCCTTAAGTGCGTCCCATAACTCTTTGGCACTGTTACAGTGTAACAGTCCAGCATATATCTCATTGGGCAGCGCTGAAGCTATGATGCTAAACGCTTTAGCATCTAGTTCGATCTTTTGAAAGTCGGTTTCGGTATAATTTTCAACTGGTTTTGGAACGAACTTTTTAGCATCTTTAGCGCTTGGCACTGAAGGAACATGGGGACCAAAGGTGACAGACCTCCAACAACCTGTGCTTTGTTGAGCAAGGATGTGACCCATCCTTCTCTACCAGATGTTGTACTCATTTCTTTTTAGCATAGGTGGTTTAAAAAGCGAGCCGATGTTGTTTTTGTCATCCTGAGATTGTGACGTCATTCTTGTTGTTTTACAGACACTGAGAAATCAACTTTTAATGGTGATTAATCCTTGCTCTGTTTTTCAACGGACGAACAAACGATCAGTATCAACTGTTATGAGCTGAACTATTTACGTCAAAATGATTGTTAAATCAAATTTGACTGTCCAGGCTCTGATACCAATTGTTGGATCTGAGTTTGTTTCTGATTGTATTTTCGTTTGAAATTAAGATGGAAATGAAAGAGTTGTGCAGCGGAATTAAGATGAAAACAAACTTTGGATACAATCAAACGAGAGTAATACTTTAATCAAACATCTTTACACAATGAATCGAAAGATTGAATTTGTTTCAACAACGATTACAATGATTGATGAATGAATGCAAACTCCCCCTCAGCCAGAGCTCAGCAGTTCGTTCGTGCAAAGAAGACAATGTTATGAAAGAGCTAATAGAACAGTACAAAGTACTGAACTATTTATAGGCACTTGCAAACCACTGAGCATCTTAGCTGACGTCACCATGAAAGTGACATCTAACCTCCTAACAAACTCTAACCTCTGATCTATACAAACACTGATGTACTAACTACTGCTATTACAATTCATTACATAAAAGACACTTAAACAACTGCTGCATCCTTCCACTGCTGTGAACCCAGCAGTGCTTGTCCGGATCAGCAGTACTAGACTCAAGGCAGTAGATTGAATCAGCAGAGCTTTGGTCTTCCATCAGTCTTTGACATTTGGAAGTAGATGCAAGGCAGCAGTTGCAGATCAGCACTTAGTAAGATCAGCAGATGTGAAACCACTTTCAAGGGGAGAGATTTGTATGTAAACATCTGCTTATTCTGGATCCACTGCTTTGATCCAGTTTTGGCTTTAATTATCTGTTCCTCTGATAGGGTTCAATCGCAACACATACTATAACTGAACAGTTCTGAATACGACCATGACACTCAGCTCCAGATTGCAAGGTTCGTCTTTCTCCCTTGATGCATACATTACATGACTAGTACACATTTGTTTGTGACGTAACATACGAACACACACTCGTCACTATAGCATGATGGTATGGATTGCTTTCTTACTTTATGATGCGTTGATAGTATGCCATAGTCCTTGGATTTTGTGATCTTATTACTTTGACAACTTTCGTTTGATATCTGAGTTTGAAGAGCCATTTGACATGAGTTAGGAGGAACTGAGATGAGCATGCAAATGGTAATATTATTGTGGGTGTACACATAATAATAATAATGCGGGGGTGCATGTGAGTCCCAGTGAGGCTTAACAAGTGAAAAAGGGGTTTTGTTCCGTAATTCAAGTTGTAAGAAACGTAACAAATCTATAGGAGTTCTAACCGTGATTGCCTCCTACTTGAACGTGATCCTTTGACACCTTTCTGAACCCTTACGAATCTCGATGCTATTGAGTATTGCCTGAACACCCATTTGAACGCCTAGCAAACTGGGTAGAATGTTAGGTGCTAGTACGAACATCCCTGAGTTGGATGTCACAGCGTCGAATGATTGGTCGATACCTTTCTCACTTTTCTTCGTTGGCTGGAACTCAATGTATTGACGCCTTAGATTCTGTGAGTGCAATCACTTCTGGAACACTCTAGAAGCATACCGTGTATTACTCTATCAACTTGCAAGAACGATGGACAAGAGGATGAGCGTAGTACTTTACCGACCTCAGTATTAGAACGGCCTTGATTACCGGCAATGAACGGTAGCAAATCGACTTCGATCGAATCCTTAACTCTAGTCAGCAACTTATGGGAGTCAAATGTATGACTACCAACACAGTGAGTAGCGCTTTGGGACGTGGCACAAAATGTGAAAAGATGGATTTGGGTGGTGAAAGATCGTAGGGCTCCGTTTCAAGCAACGACATTAGAGGAAACAGTCATGGCAACATCAAGGTACTTGTAATAGTAGCCTACAGTATGGAAATGAAGGTGTCTACGGCATGGATTGGCCGTTGATAATTCAAGACGACAACAACCAAGGGGATGACGACAGTACTGGAATTCCTTGTAATGAAAACAACAACACTGGAAATGATGTTCGTGGAAGGGCATTTAGGATCGGCATGGGCGACGCCAGGATTATAGCAACATGGTGGCCTGCACGTTCTTGGTAACTAAACGCCTCGTTCATGTTATGTTTAACCCCGATGCTTCATGAAACCGAACCTGTTGTGGAATTGACTGATGGCAAGTCAATTGAAACCTCATATGTTTGTTGGAATGCAAACTCGACCTTGTGAGACAAGTGTTCGACATCGACCTTCCTCCTACTATCCTTGATGGTTTCGACGCAGTAGTTAGTGTGGATTGGTTATCCAGATATCGCGCAGATACACCCAGTAAGAAGAAAGTTTTACGTATCCCTCTCCCTAGTAGAGAATCGTCGCCTGATCTAAGGTGTTAGAGTAGTGTAAAGATTAGCATCATTTCAGCAATGAAGGCCCAGAAGTGTCTACAGAGGGATTACCCTACTACGTTAACAATCGTTACTGATATAAAGCTAAGGAAAAGAGGATCGAGGATCGAGGATCCACCAATTGTTCGTGATTCCTCTCAGTGTGCTATTCGAGGGACTTTCAGGTTTACTTCTACAACTGGTTAGGTAGAATCTCAGTTCGATCTCATGACCAAGGAACAGCCGTGATTACTCGTACTCTTACCATCTTGCACCAGGAGGGTTGCAAGAGCTGTCTAATCAACTACAGGAACCGTTGAACAGGAGTTTTGTCAGATCTAACTTTTCGCTTTGGGGGAGCCCCAGTTATATCCGTGAAGATAAGCTTTTTCGTATGTGTCCTGATTATCGAGAGCTTAACAAGGTGACAGTCAAGGACCGTTTTCCTCGACCATGTATTAACAACCTATCGGCTAGTTGCGAGGGACAAGTTTCCATTCGAGGATTGGTTAATAAACGAACTGTTATCAGATGGAAATCCAGGGGGAGAATGTTCCTGGAATGACATATCGAACGCAATACGGCCATTGCGACTTTGTACACCATGACTATTGAGTTAATCAACACACCCGCAGCTTTATGGATCACATGAATTGACCGTGTTTATTGGGGACATCTTGAATCATTTCCAGGAGGAAGGAACACCATGGGCGGCATTTGTATCCTATCTTAGAGCTCCCGAGGGAGGAGCCACTACTAGCGAAGTCTCGTTAGGAGTAACTTCTGGATTCGAGAGGTACATACTTTTCTTGGTCACGTAGCCAACGAAGAGGGAATACACGTGGATCTCGTTAATATCCATTCTGTTAGAAACTGATCGACACCAAAGATCCCTTTTGGGGGTATGGCAAACCCTTGGTTTCGCAAGATACTATCGCAGATTCATCGCAGGATTTTCAAAGATTGTGCAGCTCTAACCTCTTTAACACAGCAGTGTGCTGTGAATCCATGGGAGACAGAACAGGAGAACGTCTCATCAAGCTTTTGAAACTTAACACTACCATGTACAGAGTATTGTCTTTACCCGAGGGTACGGGTGATCTAGTGGTGTACCATGAGGGTTCGAATCAGAGTTCCAGTTACACGCCGACGCAACAAGAAGAAAGTAATGACCTACTCGGTGGATTTATAAGAAGATTTGCACGCATCACAACCTACGGTGGAAGCTATGATCTTTGGATTTAAGCTGGAGGCATTACTTGGACGGTACCAAATGCACTACTTAGACCGATCACAAGGGTCTCCCGTGTACCTTTGTTTTGGAAGAGCTAAACATGTAATAGCATCGTTGGATGGAACTTTTGAATGATTACGACGGTGAAACCTGAGCGTGCACGAGCCTTGCAACTCACCATCGACTCTAGCCTACACGATCAGATTTGCCCTGTCTAAATCGAGACACTGAAGGAAGAGAAATTTCAAGTTGAGTCCATGCGGGGCATGGAGGAGTAACTTAAGGCAAGCCGGACGATGTTCGCTGCTTCATAGAACGAATATGGATTCCACTATGCGGCAACTGGAGGAAACTTGTGTTGATCAAAGCACACCGGCCACGATGTTCTAGTAGTATGGGTTTGATAGGAGATATTAGGATTTCAAGCCTTGTATTGATGACCGGGCATGAAGGTCAACCTAGCTATGTATGTGAATGATGTTTGACTTGTGGGAAAGTCAAGGTGGAGTATCAGCAACCAGAAATACCCATATGGAAATGAGAACAAACTGCCATGGATTCTGTCACCATACTACTTACAACTCGGAACGGAAACAATATCACCTGGGTGATCGTTGATGGTCTCACGTTACCAGCACACTTTCTTGCAATCAAGGAAACTGACGAGTCTTCACAGCTTGTGAATATTCCTATGAGAGAGGCGGTTTTAGGCACGAGGTGCCAACTCCTGTTACCTTTGATCTTGATCCATACCTGATTTATGTCAGACAATACACAACACCCTTGGCTCACGTCTAGACACGAGCATTGCTTATCACCGTAGGATAAACGGTCTGAGTAAATGAACCATCCTGACACTAAAAGGCATGCTGTGAGCATGTGTGTGATTGGCTTTAGTGAGAATTCAGAGGGCACCTATCTTTGGTTGAGTTATACTGTAGCAGTTACCATCCTAATATTCAGAGAGCCCCGTTTGAGGCATTGCTTGAGCGACAATGCCGATTCCCTTGTTGGACTAAGGTGGGTGACAACCTAATCACAGGTGCAGGACTTGTACTCGGAACTCTTGGGAAGATTGTTTAGATCGGAAATCGTTGGCGGCAACGCGTGACCGTCAGGAAAGCTGATAAGCTTAGGAAACACTGGGAGTTCGCTGCAGGCGAACGTGACATGATTAAAAGTCTCACCCTGGGAGGGTGCGGTGCACTTGGGAAGCGTGGCAAGATAATTTACGTCATGTTGAGACATCCAAAATCCTGGAAAGAATCCGGGACATGACTTACAAACTCGAATTACCCGACGAATTGGGTAACGTACACAATGTCATTTATGTCTCGAATCTAAGGAAGCGTTTGTCCGATGAAACACTTATGATACCCTTACTAGAGTGTAAGATTAATGTCAAGTGCAGTTGTTGAGGAATCTACTGAAATCATGGACCAGGACGTCAAGATTCGTTAGCATAGTCGAACTCCAATCGTGAGAATCCGTTGGAACTCAAGACATGGACCGGAGTTCCTGTGGGAACGCAATGATCAGAGTAAGCTCTAGTATCCTCAGTTGTTCAAATGGTTGTATCAACTTCTGATATCATTGGCGAATTTCGGGATGAAATTCCCTTTCAAGTTGGGGATGATGTGGCACCATGGAAAATATACAGTCTTCCTGATCTGGTGCCATGCTATTTTGGTTTGCTTATCAAATTTCGGGACGAAATTTCTTTCAAGTTTGGGATGATGTGACAACCCGTGCTTTAGAGCCTTTCACCGCACCCTGTTGTAACCTATACGAATTTTATATGACAAGTTAACGTATAAATTTATATTTAATATTTATGAGTTGTGTGTACGTGATATGTGAAGTGTTAAATGGTTGTACGTGATATGTGAAATGTTAAATGTGAATGTGGTTGGTAATGTAATTTAGTCGCATAAAGGTTCGGGTCAAACACTCTATTCCTAGTCGCATACTTCTCATATGGGCCAAACCTTCTTCTTGTTAATTAAATAGCCCTCGACCCACTTCCCTTGAGCCCAACACGAAGCCCGAGTGGGTCCAGCTTACCTGATCCGAGTTTATACACACACATCATATTGAGAATGGTTTAGTTAATTCTAAAACAAACAACCCTAGTTTTCCTAATCTTCGACGGCAGGCTCTTTCCTCTCGGAACTCTCTCTTTGACTCAAGCACCCTTTCTAACACCTCATAACCTGGTTAGTATACTTTCCCTGCATTGATCAAACTCCTTTGATTAGGAATCAGGATTGTTAGAAAGTTAGTTTTGATTGTATTGATTATGTTCAATAGTTGATGTATATGAGGAGTTGTTAATGATGATGAACGATTAGGTGACATGAAAGGGTTGTGTGAATTTCATCGGTGATGTAGAGGGTTGTGAGTAACCGGAATTGGATGTTGTTCATGAACGTATGGGATTGCATGTATGATTTTTGATAAATAGTGTTGTTGTAATGATTAGGGTCTTTGATGATTGTATGACAATGTTTTTATGAATCTGAAAACATCACGGCGTCAATGGATGTAGTAGAGTTGCATATGGTTGGTGTTTGATGATTTTTGATGTGGTTTGTTATACACAGATTTGTTATATGATTGATAGCAAGTTTTAGTCCATAATTTAGGGTTACTTGATGATGAACAATCGTTGAAATGGTTATGTTGTGTGAGTTGATTGAATATTGATTTTATGATAATTGCCATAGATGATTAACTGAATTTAGGGAAAGTTGGGTTGTTCATGTGAATGTGGAAGACCGTGAATTAAGGCAAAGTGTAACTGAAAACTTACAACCGCACACTCATGTCGCACAAATCCCATGTGCACACCATGTTTGAATACTCATGCAATGTGGTCGCACACTTCTACATTGGTCGCACATTTTGGAACATGTTGCACACCTTGGTTGGGCCACACCTGGATATTGGGCCAGCCATGCACATAAGAATAAACTGGATCGTACACTTGAGAGATTGATTTTAAGATTTAGGACATACACACACACTAAACTGGGCTGCTTAGGCATTGGGCCGCGTATTCATTTGATTTCACATTCACGGTTATGGGCTGGCAGTAAGTGGGCTTTATATAGTGGGTTGCCCACCTGCTGTTGGGCCACGGGCGAGTAATGGGTTGCACAATGATAACATAGTCGCACCTCTTGTGGGTGACAAATAAACCGTTAGGTGATTTTGTAAAACTTGAACGTGTAAGGTGAGCTTGTATGTGATATGAACATCTGTTATGTGTTAAACGATAACTCTTATGGTATATGCAACTTGTTAAGTACGTGATCTGAATGTGTACATATAAATATATACGAATCTGATTATCATTGGTAACCATGTTAGGATTTGGTTGACCAACTGTAAATAACGTGACATAACATACCGAGCAATCAAAGGTGAGTTCATTTCTCTTGAGCATGCGTCCCGGTGGCTGGGACAGTCATTGGGTATCCCTGAGAGGGATAGGTTTTTGGGTAAATCAATTGGGTATTCCTGAGAGGAATACATCTTGTGGGTAAAATCAGGAATGTTGGATAATATACTCATCCTATCACCATTAAAGTCCATCCTTGTTGTTTGTTACCTGAGAGGTAACAGGGCATTAGTTGGTAGCGCTATCTAGGTTTGGCATCCTCACCCCGTACCTGAGAGGACGAGTGTGAACTAATGACCCAGTCATGCCCAATTTTTTGATAGGAGCATTGGGGAAGGGCAAAATAAATCTGAAGCCGTCTTGTATTCGAGGTATTATCAACATTGTAATCAATGAACGGATTTGAACACTTGGTAACTAACGTTTTCGTAAAACTATGAACTCACCAGCGTTGTCTGATACACGTGTGTGCATGCTCGCAGGTTATAGGCATGTGTGGATGTGGTACTTGCTGTCTGGGATGCTGGAGTGGTCATGGGTCGAGATACATGGAATCGCGTGACGAGTCTAATGGATATCATACATATGATTTATGTAACACTTAACTAACAATTTATGCTTCCGCTGAACACGACGATTTGTAATTACTGTTTTGTAACACTTTACGTTAATGAATGGAGGTTTCATTTAAAAATCTTGTATGAGTTCAATGTGATTGATGGCTAGATCCTGGTATGTCACACGCCTCACGGGGGTTTCCGCATGTGGTATTTTAGGGGTGTGACAAGTTTACTGTTTGTAATTAACGAGTTAACGTTAACCCGCGCGTTGCGGCGGGATGTTGGTTATGCAAAAAAGTCTTAAGTTTATGCAAAAAGTCTTTTCATTTTGCACATCCACCCTACACCAAACACCACACTAATACATTTTACTTAATCTTTTCATTTTGATTTGCGCCAAAACATGTTGATGGTATTTGCCACATTTGTCACAATCAACGATCAACATCGATACTCTAAATTCAATTTATATGTAAACAGGCTCGTCAATGCATTAGAATGTATTGCAATGTTAAAAATAATTGCATCAAGAAAAATCAAGTGATATAATTTATGTCTGATCACAATGATGTGTGTGAAAAAATTAGCGAAGTTTTTATTAAGGCCTTTTTTATCAATTTTTCAATTACATTTTGCTTATTAATAAGGCTTGTGAATTGCATCAAGAAAAATCAAGAGATACAATTTATATGTCTTTGATCATAATGATGTATGTGAAAAACAAAGTTCTTATTAAAGCCTTTTTTTATCATTTTTTAATTCTTTTTGGTTATTAATAAGGCTTGTGTAATTAACAATTCCGATACATTTACGTAATTATATACGACATTTTTTTAAATGAGAAAAAGGTACTTTAAAAAACACTTCTAATTGAATAATTCAATAACAAATTTTTTAACTTCCACACTCTTTAAAATTCAAATAAGAGTAAGGTTTAACTTGTAATTCTACAAAAGATTAAGGTTTAACTTGTAATTCTACCAAAATGATTAAGATAATCTTTCTTCTGTAATATCCCCATGGTTACCACTGGTATTTCCCTTTTCATAGTTTCTCCATCCATTGTTCATTCACTTTTATGTTTCTTCTCCAAAGGTTCCATACCTTCCAAACAAAAAAAAAAAAAAAACCCTCATCAGCCGCTTTCACAATTTATTAAAATAAGAACGAACAAACACCAAGAAAATAATAAAAGGATGCTGAGAAATAGGAAACTGGCCTAACCTTACTCTTATAAGCTTAAAGTGATGGGTTGCCCTGTGCCACCCATGGCATGGCTATGAATCCGCCCCAGCATAACCGGATCGCTATCGGCACCAATAGAGCCCGTCGGACCATGAATCCTTTTGAACCGTCGTGACCAATCCTTTATCCAAAAGTTGCGTCCCTTGGGGCAAGCAAACATTGAACGGCAATAGAAATACATCACAATTAGTAAACATTATATTATTTTATCACGAAAAAAATTTAGAAACTCAGTAAAAATATGATTAGTGAGAATAGACAAACCTACAGTAACCACAATATTAAGATCATGGAAAACCTTCTGTGTGGTCCAACCATACTCTGAAACTCTTTGATGTATCCGACACAACTGCGTCTACAACATGCACAATTAAAATCACACAACATTTACTAAAACATTTGCATACATATTCACAATCATAGTAATTATTATTGTTGTTGTTATTCTAAAAGACCAAAACAAAACACCATAAACATGAACACCATAAATTAGACAACATGAAACTTAATACACAATAGAAGAAAAACGTAAATCACCATTGCCGAAGGATTTTGATATGATATCCAATACGGCGTGTTCGAAGGATTCTTAATTTCTGTTTATGAATGATTCACGAAGCAGTCTTGAGATTAGTTAGAAAGTTTATCAATCCTTGGACTGGTCTAATTTGACTTTGGTTTCTTAATCGGATTGTTGTGAGTAAAACAACGGTTGAGTTTTTGGGGTGATTGGCGAAACATTAGTCGCCAAAGATGAGTGATGGTGGGGGTTATATACGGCGTGAAACGGTTGCATACGACGGTGAGTCGGTGGATGGAGTTGATGCAACGGTTGAGTTCTGTGTTTGTTTGTTTGAAACTGTGAGTGGATTGTTTGATCGTGATGTGGGAAACAAATGGGATGTAGGCACCGTTTCGAAAAGGGTGTAATTCTTTTACCAGGTACTCCGAAGTGATGCGTCGGTTCATAAAATAGATTTAAGCACCGAATTAACTTCAATTTATTATTCTAATATCCAAAAACTGAACCGCTTGGTTTAACATTGCTTTGCATAAGATACGTCGGTTGATTTTTATCCAAATAAACAATTCACGCACCTTCTGATTTTGCATCCTCCAATGACTCTTCTAAGGGACGTGAGTTTTGAGCAAAATAAACGTAACCAAAGTGACGGGTAAGTGAATTATTTTTTGTGACAATGTGCCTGTTCGGAGGAGACATGACGGATGTGTAAAGGGTTTTGTGACGGTTGGTGCATGGTGGTTAATTAGTTTTGATTAAGCGACGGGATGGTGGCAGGTAGCGTTTAATGGAAAAGCTTATGTATCTATATCTTTGTGTACGTGTCTGTTCGGAGGGATTATTAAGGCAACTTACAATAAGTATATAAAACTGCATTACTGAAGAGTTGCCTTTAAAATCAAACGGGTGCCTTGCAACGAAAGGATGCGATGGTGTGTAAAGGCATCCCAAGTTGGTTTTTGTAGGATTATACAATGTTTTTGATAAGCTTTATCTCTGAAGTCTGTAACACGTCCCATCTTTCAAGTTTGGTGTTTTAAAAAAAATTTTTTAGCTTTTTATAATACTTGTCCAAAGTAATTTTATTATAGTTTGGTTGTTTTTGGGGCGTTTTATGGCATGATGGCGTTTTGACAAGCATTTGGCTGTGTGGCATTTTTATTATATATGGCGTTTTTATTATATAACAATCAACTGAAATAGAAATTTAATATATATATATATGTATATAAACAATTGATCTTCCAAATCTACACTGTAACCAGTCTCTTTCTTCTTTTTTGAATCATCATAACTGGCTGTTTCGACTTTCGTATGACTCATTTTGGTTTTTTTTTTGTTTTTGAAGTAGTTTTTTTGTCGCCGTTTGGAATCACAAAGTGTTACATCAGCCTCTTTTTCTTGAAGATTTGTCCATCTCATGCAGCAAAATGTTATTGAGTTACACCCCTCAGCTAACAATCCATTTGGCCAAACTTTGCGTAGAACAATACTGAATATCCAAGGGACGATTTTTTATTTTTTTATCTTTTTGGCGTTTTACCGAGTAAAAGAACGCCACTAAATAAAAGTACCTTAAATCTCTAAATTTGGTAATGCTAAACTCAATAACGTTTTGCTGTATGAGATGGACAACATTGTTAATCCTCAGTTAAGATAGATGTCTAACAATGTTGTCCACCCCATATAGCTAAACTTTATTTAGAACAAAACTCAATAATGTTTTTGTATGTTTTTGGCGTTATAAATTGGGTGGAAGTTGATGATAAAGTCAATAAGATTTTACTCAATGAAATGGACAATATCCTCACTTAAGGATTTTTGTCCTTTACATTGAGCGAAACCTTACCGACAACCAACTGAATTTCAAAGAAACGTTTTGTTTTAGGGATTTTTGATGTTTGGGTTTTTTGGCGTTTCTAAGACAAATGGTATATATTAAACTAGTCTAAGTTCCCGTGTATTACACGGGTGGCTAATAAGAAAAATAACTACTTTATTATACAAATTCAAACTCATTAAAACAAAGTGATCATTATTTACTTTAAAGAGCTTAGCGCATTCAAGTAATTATCTAATACTAACCCATTTAGTTTAATGTGGGTGTGTGATTAAAATAATAAAGTAACTTATTGTCATGTTAATCAACAGGCAAATTCATTATTATTCATTCGATTTACCACAATAAGATAATCATCCTTGGTACAATCTTGTTGTGCTTGTTTCATGTAGTTGTGATTTTTTACCCTTTCACCCTGCCTGAAACCATACAATTAATTAATCACCGGTTATAATCAACATGGTTTGAGAATAATTAATAAACAAATTAAAATAGGTCTTCTTGAATAATTACATGGCGTTTTAATGGTTCCATTGTATTAAAATTTTGTCGTTTATGACGTTTCCAAATCGTAGGCCATTGGAACCCGAAGGGTCAGAATATCTCTCTGAATGGCTTCATCCATACTAAGTATGGCCAGGACTTTTTAGGATGATGCCCGATTGTTTGTTCTTAGATTCAAAGACGTTTTAGACAAGATGGCCCATTGTTCTATTATTTTTTATATACATTTTGGCGTTTGTGGTATCTTGGCATTTTACAAGCGGAAAATTATATTACAACCACAGGGGAAAAAAAATAGAAACGAAAAGAAAAAATGTTGGCGTCTGATTATTTTGTCTGCTCGTCTGTTGAAGTGACTTTTGTGGATGTTTGGGGACATAGATCGATGACGTGTGGGTGGGTTTTTCGCTTTGCTCTTCATCTTTATAATCATCCCACTCTTCAGTGTCATCGATCTCTTCTCCTTATCCAAGCCTTCTTCAAGAACAAAGAACACAAAATGACATATGACTGTCATCAGTCTCTTTTTCTTGAAGATTTTTCTATCTCATGCAGCAAAATCTTACTGAGTTACTCCACTCACCTAACAATCCATTCAGTGAAACTTCATGAAGAACAATACTGAATATTCAATAAAGCATCTTAGCCAACTTTAATTTTTTTAAATTTTTGGCGTTTTACAGTGAGTGGTATTATAGGAACATTGGCGTTTGTTTTTTTGGTGTGATCAAATGGAAGTTCCTGAGAGGGATCATTTTATAGCTTGTCTTTGGGGCGTAGTTTAGGCGGTGTATTATTATAAGAAAGTTTTCGTCGTTTCAGTATACTATTTTTTAATTAATATTTTTTATAAGCTTTATCTCTGAAGTCTGTAACACGTCCCATCTTTCAAGTTTGGTGTTTTTTTTTTTTTTTTTTTGAGCTTTTTATAATACTTCTCCAAAGTAATTTTATTATAGTTTGGGAGTTTTTTGGGCGTTTTATGGCATGATGGCGTTTTGATAAGCATTTGGCTGTGTGGCGTTTTTATTATATATGGCGTTGTTATTATAAAACAATCAACTGAAATAGAAATTTAAAATATATATATATATGTATATAAACAATTGATCTTCCAAATCTTCACTGTCACCAGTCTCTTTCTTCTTTTTTGAATCATCTTAACTAGCTGTTTCGACTTTCGTATGATTCATTTTGTTTTTTTTTTTTGTTTTTGAAGTAGCTTTTTTCGCCATTTGGAATCACAAAGTGTTACATCAGCCTCTTTTTCTTGAAGATTTGTCCATCTCATGCAGCAAAATGTTATTGAGTTACACCCCTCAGCTAACAATCCATTTGGCCAAACTTTGCGTAGAACAATATTGAATATCCAAGGGACGATTTTTGATTTTTTTATCTTTTTGGCGTTTTACCGAGTAAAAGAACGCCACTAAATAAAAGTACCTTAAATCTCTAAATTTGGTAATGCTAAACTCAATAACGTTTTGCTGTATGAGATGGACAACATTGTTAATCCTCAGTTAAGATAGATGTCTAACAATGTTGTCCACCCCATATAGCTAAACTTTATTTAGAACAAAACTCAATAATGTTTTTGTATGTTTTTGGCGTTATAAATTGGGTGGAAGTTGATGATAAAGTCAATAAGATTTTACTCAATGAAATGGACAATATCCTCACTTAAGGATTTTTGTCCTTTACATTGAGCGAAACCTTACCGACAACCAACTGAATTTCAAAGAAACGTTTTGTTTTAGGGATTTTTGATGTTTGGGTTTTTGGCGTTTCTAAGACAAATGGTATATATTAAATATGGCATTTTGGTTTTTGTGTGTTTAATGGAAGGTCTGAGATGTTGTATATATAGGATGTTTTTTTGGCGGTTGTTTTAGGAGGAATTTTATTATTATAAATGCTAGTAATTAAGTCCCGTCGTTTCAGTAACTGTTTGTTCAGCTTTATTGTTTAAAACAAGTTTGGCGTTTAGATTAGGATGGTGTGTGCTATGTAGGATAAGGCGGGGGAATCTAATGGCGTTTTATTCATGAGATGGCGTTTTGTGTAGAGAAGTCAAAAGACTTTTTTACCCTTAATGAAGCGCGCCACACTAATAAAAGTGATGTTGTTTACGAAAACGCCACCGCGTCATCTAGTCCATAGATTATTTTGATCTGACGATCCATAACCGTTCTCACACTTTCCACCGTTTTCTCTAAATCCTGACCTTATATATATATATATATATATATATATATATACATATATATATATATATATCATTCATTTTAGTTTAAGAAATCTAGTAACCTTAACTTAAACTTTTTGACCCAAAAACTTTGTATAATCATGATTAAGGCTGTTAATCACTTTTAACCGAAATAATCCTTAGTTAATTACACCTTAATCATGATTATATTTTATAAAAGTTTTGCTATAGTTTCCCCTAAACTATGGACTTTTCCCATGTTTTTAAACATGATTTTTAAACACTTTACAACTTTAACAATACTCAAATCTTTCATAGAATCAATATAAAACAAAAATCTCAACAACTGAACTTGTATTTAATCTTGTATATTTCAAAAATTACATTTTAAAGTATGTTCATCTTATTTTTCTTAACAAGTATATATAAACTTTTTGTATCCTTTTTCAAGACAACATCTAATAATATGATTTTTATACAAAATCCATACTTTATATGTTTCAAAATACCATTTTTAAGTACAAAATTTAGTTCATAATAATTTGTTGGTAGATCTTGCTAGATGTAAATGCACTCGTGTGATAAGTTCTGAATTTCCATTAGTTTGGGGTTTAAAGTGTAACTTGTAATAAACTTAATGTCTGGTCCAAATTTATGTTGTTTTGTCTGAGTTTGTATGAGTGTCCGGACTAAGTTTGTTGTCCGAGATTATGATTCATTGTCCGAGTTTAGTATATAAGTTTGTTGTCCGGATTTAGGGAATGCCCTAATGTCCGAGTTTATGATAGGATAGATAGTCCAGGCTTGAGCTTATGTTGCTTGATGAAGAGTGTGAAACCCGAGTCTTAATGTGTGTTATCTTATGTATTTTGTGTGTTTTAAGTGATTATATGTGTGGAATGTGATAACTATGAGAGATTGTGGTTTTACAGGTTAATCGCTTAAATTGGTGAAGTTAGGATGCTTGGAGATGAAGCAGAACAACCGTGGATGGAAATGGAGACATATTACACTATTCGGGAGTTGTTTCGGGTTGAAAGATACCTTGGGAGTGTGAAAAAACGTGAAAGAATGGAGTCCAGGGACCTGGGTGTCATTTATTGAAAGTTGAAATGCACTAAAGAATGAAGCCAATACTCATAACTTAAGCTACGGTCCTTTGATCGTAGCCTACGGTCCAGTTATGATAGGCAAAAATGGAACAGCGTCCAGCAACCGTAACATATGGTTTAGTAGGAGTAACCTACGGTTCAGCGGGCGCAAGAAACAACCATTACGGACTGTAACCTACGGTGAATAGTTAAAAAAAATCCCAAAATAGTGTTTATTTCTTTTTGTTCAGAATTACGTGTGGGTTCTTGTTTGTCTTTGTGCAGGTGATTTTGTACGTGTATGCATCATACTAGGAAGTCCAGAAAGTCTTCACCACTCGTATTTGATCAAGAAATCGAGAGGACAGTTCGGCATACCTGAGTATTGGATCGAGAGAACAAAATCCTACAATCTCTGACACCTACATCCAAACCAATGGAGAACTTAGAGAATCCCGATAAGCAAACCGTCTCACAAGCTCAATTCTCACCAACTTCTACTCAACCATCACCTAACACCACTAGACCATCCGAACCATTACATCAACTCACCCAAACCACTACTACTCAAATGCCACCAATTCCACTGCCACCGTTCCCTAACTTGGATAACCTACCACCACCATTGCCAAACCAATCATCATCTTCTCAATATCCACCTTTCACCCAAACATCTACTGCTCAGTACTATTCACCATATGTGAGGATAGTATCTGATGAGAACATCATCCCACCTAACCAAAGACAACCCATTAACCAATCAGCCTCAATTCATCTACCAGATCAGCCTTCACAGTATCAAGCGCCTCAACAACAACAATTCTCAGTTAGAACTTCTATTTTTGATCAAAGGCATGACTCTGAGGAATTTGGAGATGGATATGAAGAATTTGAAAGTAATGTGGGGAATCAAGGTTATCGACAAGTGCTGAATATGGGAAATTATGAAGGGCATAATACAGGGTTTAGGTTTGCTGAAAGGGAAAATCAGAGAGCAGCTATAACAACTCTCCCAGAACCATTAAAATACCCCTATACGTCCTAAAATATATCCGGTATACGAAAAATAACCCTAAAATACCTTTATATTAATAAAAATCGATTAAAAACAAAAATATGGATCTCTCGCGGGCCGCAGATCGGTCAGACAAGTCTGTCGCGGGGCGCGACAAGGTGACACCAGGCGACACCACATTGCGCCACATGTCCCTGTGCGTGTCAAATCTAGGCCGTTGATTCACCTAAGCTAGATCCTACCTACACCCCTCGCGGGCCGCGGAGGCTGACCCTGAGTTTGTCGCGGGGCGCGAGCTGCCTTAGTCTAGCCCTATAAATTGGATCGATCAGTTTCATTTAAATTCATTCAAAATTCTCTGATCTCTCTCAAGTTCTGAGTAGTAGAAGTAATACCCGGGTTTAATACCCACTAAAAAGCGAAGCTTTGCCTCGTTGTAAGTATTATAAGCCCCGGCTACGTATTAGTTACTATACCCGATTGATCTAGGGCTCCGTAACGCATGTCGAGGCTCTGCCAGACTTAGTCGTTGGAGTTCTGTCTCGAGGGTAGAGCTAATGTAAATTGCGTTATCCTACTAACACGTGTGCATTGTTTAATTTTAATAGATTTTAACCAGGAAGTCACCAGAAAGCGGTAGTATTATCTAAAACAGCAATGTGAGTACATCTATTTTTGTAAACTGTTTTTATACAAACCTCAAATGTTTTAAAATATGATAACAGTGAATGAGTCTATGTATTCTACACTTACGGTCGGTATCTTGGGTTTTGTATACATTACTTGTTACTACACTGTGAGTAGTAACATGAGCACAAGTCAGGATTGACAGTACCGTGGGTAGTAATTGGGTAGATATAAACATTGTAATCGCCCTCAATACTGTAAATTAATAAAAGCTTGTTTTGATTAAATTGGGATGCACTCGCCAGTATTTCTTGCAGATAAAACTTTTTAAAACGCATTTCAGGTAACAAAATGTGAAAGCCAAACAGAAGCCAGCTGGAGAGCACTGAAGGCTTGGAAAAGTGGCTATAAAAGTTACCTAAACAAGAAAGAAGTTTTATTTCAATAAATTAGGGTTTATCCCTATAAACATATTATAATGGAAACTTGGGTTTTTCCAATGTATTTATTATTTATAAAAGTGTGGTATTTTAACTCTGATAAACTATTTCCTAACTACGGTCCTGATGTTAATTTCCCTAGCCAAATAAATAAACACCGATACCACTAATCTGAATCTCGCGACACCGCTCCCAATGTAGGGGTCGGGGTTTGCGACTGAGGGTGGTATCAGAGCTACAGCCATTGATTTAAGCCACAGAAGTGTTCTGCTGACACCAATATTTTATCAGTCATGTTAGGAAATAATCTATATGATTATGTGTATATATGTATATTATTGTTTTGTGTTATTTGACACTCTGTTAGTTTACAGTATGAGTGAGCAAGGTACGTCTGACGCTTACCGTCACCTAGATAGTTATCCAAAGAGTGAAGGAACCTCGTCACAGCCTACTCCTTCGGGGTATTCTGCTGATATAGAAGAGGGAATTTTCATCTTTAAAGCACAATCGGAAGAACCGTTCCCTCAAAAAAAAGAGGATGGTTCAGTAGGGGAGCTCATGAGAGAAGAAAGAAGATGAAAAAGTTGCAACAACTGAGAGCGTTAGCTAGAGCAAATAGGGAAGTAAATGCCCAAACTCAGGAGGCAGTTAATAGACAGTTGGCAAACTTTCATATACTAGCCACCACTGCAGCAGATCCAAACCTTGATCAGATAATTGCACCACAACCATTGCCATTATTTCCAACCCAACCAGTGGAGATAGAACCTAACATAGGAAACCAATTCCCCATACCAGCATTTAACCCTGGCGAGATACCTAGAATCCCTGCACCTAATCCTTTAGCGTATGATCCATGGGAAGATGATCATAGGGAATATCAGGAACTTTATCCTCAGGAAGAACCAATTCCAAATCCCATAGCACAGTATACCAACATTAATCCTTTAGATCCGTATTGGAATGCCGATCAGTATGTTCAGGAAATATTAAACAACCCGTACCCATATGGAGAATCGTTACCTCAGTACCCTGACCCATTACCCGCACCACGACCACCCTTGAGTGATGAAAATGTGCAGGAACTTCGCACATATGGTGAGGAATTAGTGGAAGAAGGAGAGAGAATAAGACAGATAGGAGAAAAGCTTGTGTGGAAATACGACGAGCGAGAAATGCAATTTTGGATGAATAACCCTTACTAACAATAATATATATATATAAACGCGTGTAGTTGAAAAAAAAATCAGCTAAAATAGATAACCTTATATCTATTGATGCATAACTAGTAGTGTGTTTAAATTCCAGTTGTAGGATTGTAATATATATATATGAAAAAAGTAAAAGTCACAATGTTCGACGTTTTTGATCAATTTGTTTGTGTGATTGTTTGCATTAAATCGTATTTTGTGATATTAAAACCTGATAAATGTTTGTAAATCCAGATGAACAACGAAGTAAATCAGGAAAACCAGAATAATGATAATAATGGAAACCAAGTAGATAACTGTGCCATCCAACATATAGTAGCACAAGGATTTATAGATGCTACGCAAGAAGAGAATCAAAGAAAAAACCTAGCTCAAAGACTTACCCAAGAATTTCATTATGGAAATTAACTCTAGCAACAAACAACAAAACTATGCACCTTACTGTAAGTACTGCAAGAAGAGGCATTTAGGAAAATGCTCAATATACTGCAACTTCTGCAAAATGTCTGGACACAAGGAAGAAGCCTACAGGAAGAAACCCAGCAACAAGCTATGCTTCAACTATGGAGAAACTGGGCATATCAAACCGAACTGTCCGAAACTAACTCTAGCAACAAACAACAAAACTACCAAGAATGTCCGAGCATTTGTTCTGACAACTGAAAAAGCCAAGATGATTCCGGATGTGATTGCCGGTATGTTTTTAGTTAATGATATTTTTGCTAAAGTATTATTTGACTCTGGTGCAAACCAAAGTTTTATTAATACTTTGTTCTGCAAATTTCTCAATCAACCATTAACTAAACTTCAACAAGAATGTCTGGTAGAAACGGCAAATGGAGAATCCGTTAAGATCACTGAAATCTTGCAGGGAGCAAGAATAGAAATTTTAAACCATAATTTTATTGCTAACCTTTATCCAATGAATCTGGCTGGATTTGATGTTGTATTAGGAATGGATTGGTTAGTAGCTAATCAATCCAGTATTCTATGTGATCAAAAGTCAGTGCAAGTAAGTTCACCAAAGGGTGAAAAGATCACAATTAAAGGAGATAAGCCAACAAGGTCCACAAAATTCATCTCTATAATGAAAACAACCAACTATGCAAGGAAAGGATCACTGGTGTATATGATTTCCATAATCATTAACACTAAAGAAAAAGAATTGAAAGATATTCCCATAGTATCTAAATTCTCAGATGTTTTTTCTAGAAGAGTTACCTGGAATACCACCAGATAGAGAGGTTGAATTCAGGATTCACCTAATACCAGGGACAGCACCGATTGCCAAGGCACCTTATCGTTTAGCACCAGCGGAGATGCAAGAACTGAAAAAACAGTTGGACGAAGTTCTGCAGAAAGATTTCATACAGCCGAGTTCATCGCCAGGGGGAGCACCAATCTTGTTTGTCAAGAAGAAGGATGGAACAATGCGTATGTGCGTTGATTACCGAGAATTGAACAAGGTTACGATTAAAAATCGGTACCCACTACCGAGAATTGATGATCTGTTCGATCAACTGCAAGGGGCTCGATTCTTTTCCAAGATCGATTTACGCTCAGGATATCATCAATTGAAAGTACAGGAAGAGGACATTTCTAAAACTGCTTTCAGAACATGGTACGGTCATTATGAATTTATAGTCATGCCATTTGATTTAACCAATGCCCCAGCCGCATTTATGGACATGATGAACAGAATATGTAAACCATATCTGGACAAATTCATAATTGTTTTTATAGATGATATTCTTATTTACTCCAAGAGTAAAGAGGATCATGCAGAGCATTTGTTTATACTTCTGAATTTGCTAAGAAAAGAAAAGCTTTATGCTAAATTTTCAAAATGCGAATTTTGGTTAAAGGAAGTGCAATTCCTTGGACACTTAGTTAATCATGAAGGAATTCATGTAGATCCCACAAAAATCGAGGCGATTACTAAGTGGAAAGTCCCTGAATCACCAACGGAGGTTAGAAGTTTTCTTGGACTAGCAGGTTATTATAGACGTTTTATTCAGGATTTTTCTAGAATAGCTATTCCCTTAACGAAATTGACCTGCAAGTCAGTTAAGTTTGAATGAGGACCAAGATAGGAAGAAGCTTTTAGGATTCTAAAGCAAAAGTTAACCAATGCACCCATACTAACATTACCAGAAGGAATTGAAGATTTAATAGTCTATTGTGATGCTTCTAAGTTAGGTTATGGATGTGTGTTAATGCAGTGTCAAAAGGTTATAGCCTATGCCTCTAGACAACTTAAGAATCACGAAGATAATTATACGACCCATGATCTAGAGTTAGGAGCTAATCATTTTTGCCCTTTAGATTCAGAGACATTATCTTTATGATAGTAAGTTTACTATTTTCACCGATCATAAGAGTTTAAGATATGTTTTTGGGAAAAAGGAGTTAAATATGAGACAGAGACGCTGGATGGAGATTCTTAGTGATTATGATTGTGATATCCAATATCATGCAGGAAAAGCTAATGCTGTAGCTGATGCTTTAAGTCGAAAGTATCATTAGAAGCCAAGACGAGAGTACGTTCTCTCAAATTAAATCTGCAGATAGATTTAAATGAGCAAATTAGAGAGATACAGGAAACAGTAATCAAGGAATATACTGAAAAATTAAAAGGAATGATTAAGGAGTTAGAACAAGGAATAGATGGAATTTGGAGATTCCATAAGAAAAGAATCTGGATACCCAAAAAAAGAAACCTACGCCACCGAATTTTAGAAGAAGCCCATAAATCTAAGTATACGATACATCCTGGTAATGATAAAATGTATCAAGACTTAAGAAAGAATTTATGGTGGATTGGAATGAAAAAGGATATAGCAACCTATGTTGGTAAGTGTCTAACTTGTTCACAGGTTAAAGCCGAACATCAGAAACCCTCAGGTTTATTGCAGCAACTAGAAATGCCTATATGAAAATGAGAATTGATAACAATGGACTGTGTTACTAAATTACCCAAGACACAAAAAGGTAATGATGCAATCTGGGTGATTGTAGACAGATTAACCAAATCTGCTCATTTCTTACCTATGAAGGAAACTTTCAGTATTGAACAATTAGCCAAGTTATATGTAAATGAAATAGTTTCATTACATGAAATTCCTTTATCTATTGTTTCTGATAGAGATAGTTATTTTACTTCTCATTTTTGGACTAGTTTCCAGAAAGCAATGGGAACCAAGTTAAAACCAAGCACAACCCATCATCCTCAAACGGACGGACAAAGCGAAAGGATAATTCAAACAATGGAGGATATGCTTAGAGCTTGTGTAATTGATTTCGGAGGAAACTGGGACGATCATTTACCATTAATAGATTTTTCTTATAATAACACCTATCATACCAGTATCAATGCTGCACCATTTGAAGCACTCTATGGACGAAAGTACCGAACCCCAGTTTGTTGGGCAGAAATTGGAGAAAAACAACTGTCTAGACCAGAGATAGTACAAGAAACAACGGACAAGATTATTCAATTCAAGGAAAGACTGAAAGTAGCACGCGATCGTCAAAAGAGTTATGTTGATAACAGACGAAAACCATTGGAATTTCAGGTAGGAGATAAGGTATTATTAAAAGTATCTCCATGGAAAGGAGTGGTCAGGTTTATTAAGTGGGGAAAGCTAAGCCCTAGGTATGTCGGACCTTTTAAGATTATTAGAAGAATAGGACCAGTAGCTTACCAGCTACAACTATCAGAGGAAATGGTAGGAATACATGATGTATTTCATGTATGTAATATTAAGAAGTGTTTAGCAGATGAATCATTAATGGTACCCCTTAAGGACATTGAGGTAAATGAGAAAATTAAAATTATAGAGAAACCTCTAAAGATTGAAGATAGAAATATCAAGAATCTCAAACACAAGAGATTAGTTCTGGTCAAAGTGAAATGGGATTCCAAGAGAGGACCAGAATACGCTTGGGAACTCGAATCAGAGATACGAAAGAAATACCCACACCTGTTCCAGTAGACCTCGAGGACGAGATCTAAAACAAGATGGGGAGGATATAACAACTCTCCCAGAACCATTAAAATACCCCTATACGTCCTAAAATATGTCCCATATACGAAAAATAACCCTAAAATACCTTTATATTAATAAAACTCAATTAAAAACAAAAATATGGATCTCTTACGGGCCGCGACTCGGTCAGACAAGTCTGTCGTGGGGCGCGACAAAGTGACACCAGGCGACACCACATTGCGCCATGTGTCCGTGTGTGTGTCAAATCTAGGCCGTTGATTCACCTAAGCTAGATCCTACCTACACCCGTCGTGGGCCGCGAAGGCTGACCCTTAGTTTGTCGCGGGGCACAAGTCGCCCTAGTCAAGCCCTATAAATTGGATCGATCAGTTTCATTTAAATTCGTTCAAAATTCTATGATCTCTCTCAATTTCTGAATAGTAGAAGTAATACCCGGGCATAATACCCACTAAAAAGTGAAGCTCTGCCTCGTTGTAAGTAATGTAACCCCCGGTTACGTATTAGTTACTATACCCGATTGATCTAGGGCTCCGTAACGCATGTCGAGGCTCTGCCTGACTCAGTCGTTGGAGTTCTGTCTCGGGGGTATGGCTAATGTAAATTGGGTTATCCTACTAACACGTGTGCATTGTTTAATTTTAATAGATTATAACCAGAAAGTCACAAGAAAGCAGTAGTATTATTTAAAACAGCAATGTGAGTACATCTATTTTTGTAAATTGTTTTTATACAAACCTCAAATGTTTTAAATTATGATAACAGTGATTGAGTCTATGTATTCTACAATTACTGTCGGTATGTTGGGGTTTTGTATACATTATTTGTTACTACACTGTGAGTAGTAACATGACCACAGTCAGGATTGACAGTACTGTGGGTGGTAATTGGGTAGATATAAACATTGTAATCGCCCTCAATACTGTAAATTGATAAAAGCTTGTTTTGATTAAATTGGGATGCACTAGCCAGTATTTCTGGCTGATAAAACTTTTTAAAACGCGGTTCAGGTAACAAATTGTGAAAGCCAAACAGAAGCCAGCTGGAGAGCACTGAAGGCTTGGAAAAGTGGCTATAAAAGTTACCTAAACAAGAAAAAAGTTTTATTTCAATAAATTAGGGTTTATCCCTATAAACATATTATAATGGAAACTTGAGTTTTTCCCATGTATTTATTATTTATAAAAGTGTGGTATTTTAACTCTGATAAGCTATTTCCTAACTACGGTCCTGATGTTAATTTCCGCTGCCAAATAAATAAACACCGATACCACTAATCTGGATCTCGTGACACCGCTCCTGAAGTAGGGGTCGGGGGTTGGACAGCAACCGGGTATCAACAACACAGTTACCCACCTGGACCAGTGAACCAACAGCAAGGGAATGTGAGACCGATTAATATCCCAATACCACCATCGGTTTAGCAAATACCGGTACAACAGATACCTACTCCGTAAAGGCCACTTCCGAGAAACATGGTTCCATTAATTAACCAACCTGAGGGCATACAGAGAAGATATGATTGTAGACCAGTGCGGGGGGTTGAAAGTCATTTCACACCAGCTATTGCGAACAACTCATCACCAGTAATGATACCGCAACTATGAGGTCGTTTATTTGAAGTGAGAGCACAGTTCATCCAAAGCTTGCCCAAGTATCACGATTTGGCCACGAAAGAACCGTATCTACACATTGCCGCATATGATGCTCCCTGCAACACCATAGGTGGTCAAGGTTTTACACCCGATGATTTAAAATTGGTACTCTTCCAATTCACACTTGAAGACAAGGCAAAACAATGGTTTCACTCCTTACCATCTGTGTTTATCTTCACATGGCCCGATATAACAACCCTCTAAAATATTCCGACACCCTAAAAATATATTAAAACACCCCAATACGACCTAAAATACACCCCATATGCGAAAACGGACCCCGAATACCTCTATTTTATTAAAAATTAATAAAAAATATTTTTTTATTGATCTCTCACGGGGCGCGTAAGCTACTCCTTAGACCTACGCGGGTCGCGACAGCTTCAAGTTGAGGCGACACCCAGTGCTGCCACATGTCGGACTCGTGTTGAACCTAGTGCGATGACTGGACCAGCCTAGGGCCTACCCAGCCTACTACGCGGGCCGCGTAGCCCATGGTCTCATCTTACGCCGGCCGCGAGGAAACCAAATTCAGGCCCTATAAATAGCAGGCATCGGCAGTTCAGTCAAATCGTTCATCTCTCGACTTTCTCTCTAGAATTTCTTTATAATAGGCATAATCTCGGGAATAATACCCCCCTAAATAACGAAGTTCTGCTCCATTGTAAGTATCATAACCCCGGTTACGTATTAGATACGCTGCCCGATTGATCCAGGGTTCCGTAACGGCTGTCGTGGTTCTGCCCGACGTAGTCGTTGGAATGTCGTCTCGGAGAGGGTATCGTTAATATAAATAATGGTTTATTATACTAACACGTGTGTATTTGTGTAAATTATAGATAATCATCAGCAAATCCTTAAAGGAAATCTAAGACAGCAATGTGAGTAATCTCCTTTTTCCAAATTGTTTTACAAAACCTCACTTAATTAATTATACATTAAACAGTGATTGAGTATTTGTATTCTACAATTATCGTCGGTATGCTGGGGTTTTGTATACAAAATTTGTTACTGCCTTGCGAGGAGTAACATGACCACAAGTCGGGTTGACAGTACCGTGGGTGGTAATTGAATAGATGGAAACAAATGTAATTGCCTGACCGCCCTCAATACTGTACAATGGTTTTTATTAAACTTGATTAAACTGGGATTCACTCACCAGTATTTCCCACTGACAAATGTTTTTAAACACGTTTCAGGTAACAAAATGTGAAAGTCAAATTAGAAGCCAGCTTGACAGCACTGAAGGCTTGAGAAGTGGCTAAAAAAATTTCCTAAAATGAATAGTTGTTTTATTTAAAAAAAATAGGGTTTTAAACCTATAAAAATGTGTGTACTTTAAACTTGGTATTTTCCCATATGTTTAATATTATAAAAGAGTGGTATTTTACTCTGATAAAATATTTCCTAACTACGGTCCTGATGTAATTTCCACTGCCACATTGACAAACCCGGATACCACCAAAACTGGCCGCGGCCGCCCGTTCCCGGGTGATTACGGGACGGGGGTTGTGACAGAAGGTGGTATCAGAGCTAAGCCACTGATTCAACCACAGAAGTGTTCTACTGACACCAAAATGTTATTCAAATTGTTAGGAAATAAATTACGGAAATACGTGCAGATCTGTATTTTATTATTATGTGTTATTTGACTATTTGTTAGTTTACAGTATGAGCGACCAAGGACCATCCGACGTGTATCGTCAGTTGTCCAGCTCACCTAGGAGCGAAGGCACCTCTTCACAGCCTGTCCTCTCAGGGTATTCAGCTGACGATGAAGAAGGGATATTCGTGTTTAAGGCTCAGTCTGAAGAGCCATTCCCTCAGAAAAAGAGAGGATGGTTTAGTAAGGGAGCACATGAGCGTAGGAAGAGAATGAAAAAGTTACAAGAACAACGAGTGCTAGCAGCACCTAAAAGAGAAACCGATGCCCATACCCAAGACATGCTTAATAGGAGCCTAGCAAACTTCCATATTTTGGCAACCACAGCGGCTGTTGGGATTGAACCCTACCAGAGGAACAGATAATTAAAGCCAAAACCGGATCACAACAGTGGATTCACAATAAGCAGCTGTTTACATTAGGCTTTCCCCTTGAAAGTGATTATAACAACTGATGGTTCTCTATCCACTGTCCATATACAACTGCTGCTACCCTTTAAACTGCTGACAAAGCCCTGAAGAAGTAAACACTGCTGGTTCTATCTACTGATGACAAAGCACTGCCCACTCAAGGACTGATCAACTTTGAGGAAAGCACTGATGGAAGAAGACAGCAGTAGTTTAGTGTATTACTTGTCTTATGTAGAATCAGTGGTTAAGAATAGCAGCGTTTGTATAGGAACAGTTGTTATAGGTTGTTAGGCTGTTAGACGTCGCTTTCATGGTGACGTCAACTGAGATGCCTCAGTGGTTTTGGTTTGCCGATAAATGGAGCAGTACTCTGTACTGTTACATTTGATCGTTTTGAGTAAGTTCTTCTCCTCAATTCAATCCTTTCATCTTGTGCAACCAACCATGGAGTATCAGGCTGAGGGGGAGTTTTGTTTGTAAGCTTGCTTTGTAATCATTTGATTTGCTTTGTAACCTTTCGACTAATGAGAAGCATGTGATTATCAAAATTATTTTCCTTCGTTGATTGTGTTTACAAAGTTTGTTGTTTATTTCCACTGCACTTAAACTCTGTTCATTTCTATTAATTTGTTCAAATTATACAAACAAACACAATCATGAGAGCCTCCGATCCTAACAATTGGTATCAGAGCTTGGACAGTCAAAATTCGATCTAACAGTCAATTTGACATAACAGTTCAGCTCAAAATTCATTGATACTAAGGTTGATTGTATTCAGTTGAAAAACAGAGTAACGAGTAATCACGTTTAAAGTGGCTATTCAAAATCTCTGTAAAACAACCAAGATGTCATAGGACACACAAATTTCATACAACAAGTGACGTCATGCATAAATCACCTATAGTTTTCAGATCTGAAAATATATCTGATAACTGTGGTATAATTATTTACGAAAAATTGATTTCAATTGTTGTTTTGAAGTTCGTGTTGTTTCCATCATGTTTGTTGCTAAAGTGTGTACCTCATGCCAACAAAACCTAAGTTTGATTAAATAACATTAGTGTTTTTGTTAACATTAAAAGAGGGATATTAAAACTTTAGTTACAAGATCTTATGTGTTGAAAAACAGGTTGGAAATCTTGTTGAAAAGGACCAAATCAACTCTGTTATAAACACATTAAGAAAATCGGGTGTTGAAATAGTCCAATTCATATGTAATGTGAGATTTGACGTATGCATGTACAAAATATGACCAGATCTCTCTCAAAAAAAAAACAAAACAAAAAAAAACGTTACTGCAAAATGATTCTGGATTAAGTATTTCTTCAATAAAGAGCTCCCAGTAAGTATTTCATTACTTATGAATGGGAAGGGAAAAAGGGGAAGAAGAAAATCACAAAAACTCAGAAGTGTGTTTATCTCAAAACTTTTAAAGTCAAAAGAAAAGATGTGTGCATTCATTGGTTCAGGAAAAGGTTCAGGAACAATAGTATCTCCAGTAAATAAACTTACAAGAGGACTAGACAAATTTTCAGAATCATCACATGGTAACAAAGTCTGTAACAGGGTTTTCAAAAACTCATGTGAACATGTGTCCTCATTTTTGTTGTCAATCAATCAACAATAATATGGTACCAAACAGTGGTCAAAATGTATTTACAATTTCATACCACTGTTGTTAAACCACTGACCATTTTCATAAACTTGAGAATGATATAATTAGGAGCTTTAGTGGAAAATTATACCAGATCCTTTTGGTGCTGTTTTCAGAAAATCCTTTAATTATTTTTCTGGAAAAGGATTTTCTCAAATAAAGCAGGATATATTATTCTTTATTTTTCTTTAAGAATAATATATTTTTGTGCTTTTAGTGGTTTTTGATAGTAAAAGTTTCATTCTCCTGACAGGATATAGACCCTTTATTTTTTATTTTTTTTTTTGTGATATTATCCTCGAAAATGGATCAAAAGGAAATGGTGTATGTGTCAAGGTTAAGGTCATGTCAACTCAAGTTTGGTTTTAACACTGATCAAATATTGATTGCTAACAGATTTTAAAACACTGGGATACTAAACCACTGTCAGGATTCTATAAAAATTTCAAAACCTGTAATTGACATGTGGCAAAACCTTGAATGAAAATCTTTGTGAAAGCTTATCCACTGATGCACTAACAGTTGTTGATATACTAGTCTTCAAATCCTTACCATTACCTTACCCCTAATCACTGTTTTGTTCAAACATCTGCTTCCTAAATATTGTCCACTGCTGAAAGTCAACCACTGACCTTTCATTTTCTTGGCAAGCACTGATGCTCAAAATCAGTGTCTTATCCACTGATATGCTATCCACTGATAGTGAAAATCATCTACTGCTCACATAATTATTACCATTGTCACCACTGATATTTGTTTCATCAGTGGTTCTCCAAAACAACTGTCCTCCATTTTTATTTCAGTTGTATTGTAATTTTTATTTCCAGTATCAGTTCGTAGTAGATGCATACTATATAAAAATAGAGTAAGTCGCAATGATCGACGATTTTGACCAATATGCGCGTTGTGTGATTTATTGTATTAAATGTTATCTTGTGATATTAATACGTGATAAATGTTTAAAATTCAGATGGCTGACCAAGTGAATCAGGAAAACCTGGATAATAACCCGGAAAACCAGAATGACAATAACGTGGATAACGATAACCCGAACAATGATAACAATGGAAACCCAGTGGATAACAGTGCCATCCAACACATAGTGGCACAAGGAATAATAGATGCGATGCCGTATATTATTCAGACAGTTAAGGAAGCTGATAATAAAAGTAAACATAGTAGTAAGCGACCAACTGAACCTGAAAACAGCGTAAACAATGGACCCATACTTCAAGTGCCCATTCCCAAAAGAAGAAGAACCATATCTTATGGTTGTTCTTATAAAGAATTATGTTCTTGTAAACCAATTGAATTCTCGGGCAATGAAGGGGCCATTGAAGCCTTACACTGGATAGAAAAGACTAAGGCAGTCTTAAGAATAAGCAAGTGTGCAGAAGAAGATAAGATAATGTTTGCTTCTAATCTGTTTAAGAATTCAGCCTTAGAATGGTGGAACACTATCCTCCAGTCTAGGGGAAGTGACAGGATTTACAATATGGAATGGGAGGAATTCCAAAACATGGTAGAAACGAAATTCTTCCTTCCCAACGAAAAAGAACATATAGCAAATAAATTCCTAAACCTTAGGATGTCTGGAGTGGATAGTAAGGGGTACACTACGTTATTCTTTGAATATGCTAGAATAGTGCCAACCCTTACATCACCTGAACCCATATTAATCTCCCGTTACATTTGGGGATTGATTGGTGAGATAAGGCATGTAGTCAAGGCAGCTTGACCACAAACCATAGAAGAAGCCGTAGAACTAGCAAATACCTTGACAGATGAATTAGTACATACACGGAAAGAGGATCAAAGGAAGAACCTAGCTCAAAGGCTTACCCAGGAATTTCGCTATGGGAATTCCAACCGTAGGAATGTAGGTTCTACCTCTGCACCCTACTGTAAGGCTTGCAAGAAGAAGCATTCGGGAAAATGCTCCACTTATTGCAATTTCTGCAAGATACCAGGGCACAAGGAGGAAGACTGCAGAAGGAAGCCTAATAATGGAATGTGCTTCAACTGTGGAGAAAAAGGTCACATCAGGCCAAACTGTCCAAAACTAGTTTCAGCCATGAACAACAAGAATACCAAAAATGCTAGAGCATTTATTCTGACTGCAGATGAAGCCAAGATGATTCCAGACGTGATAGCCGGTACGTTTTTAGTTAATGATGTTTTTGCTAAAGTATTATTTGACTCTGGTGCAAACCAAATTTTTATTAATACTTCATTTTGCAAATTACTCAATCAACCATTAACTAAACTCCCACAAGAATGTCTAGTAGAGACAGCAAATGGGGAAACCGTTAAGATTTTTGAAATATTGCAGGGAGCAAGAATAGAGTTTTTAAACCAAAAGTTTAGTGCAAATCTTTACCCAATGAATCTGGCAGGATTTGATGTCGTATTAGGAATGGATTGGTTAATATCCAATAAAGCCAGTATTTTATGTGATCAAAAGTCAATCCAAGTAAATTCATCAAAGGGTGAAAAGATCACGATTAAAGGAGATAAACTATCTAGATCCACAAAATTCGTCTCTGTGATGAAAACAACAAGTTATATAAGAAAAGGGTCATTAGTGTATTTGATTTCTATAATCACTAACACTAAAGGAAAAGAACTAAAAGATATTCCAGTAGTATCTCAGTTTTCAGATGTATTTCCAGAAGAATTATCAGGACTACCGCCAGACAGGGAAGTTGAGTTTAGAATTCACCTGTTACCAGGGACATCACCAATTGCCAAAGCACCTTACCGTTTGGCACCTGCAGAAACAGAAGAAACAGTTAGATAAATTGTTGGAGAAAGGATTCATACAGCCGAGTTCATCCCCATGGGGAGCGCCAATCTTATTTGTTAAGAAGAAAGACGGATCGATGCATATGTGCATTGACTACCGTGAATTGAACAAAGTCACGATTAAGAATCGGTATCCATTACCAAGAATCGATGATATGTTCGACCAGTTGCAAGGAGCACGATTTTTCTCAAAAATCGACTTAAGGTCAGGATATCATCAATTAAAGGTACAGGAAGAAGACATTCCTAAGTCTGCATTTAGAACAAGGTATGGCCATTATGAATTTACTGTCATGCCATTTGGTTTAACCAATGCCCCAGCTGCATTTATGGACATGATGGACCGAATATGTAAGCCATATTTGGATAAATTCATAATTGTTTTTATAGATGATATTCTCATTTATTCTAAGAGTAAGGAGGAACATGCAAGACATTTGCATTCACTTCTAAGTTTATTAATGAAGGAAAAACTTTATGCAAAGTTTTCAAAGTGCGAATTTTGGTTAGAACAGGTACAGTTTCTTGGACACTTAGTCAATCACGAAGGAATTCATGTAGATCCCACTAAAATTGAGGCAATTACCAAATGGAAAACCCCTGAGTCACCAACCGAGGTTAGAAGTTTCTTAGGATTAGCCGGTTATTATAGAATATTCATTCGAGATTTTTCTAGAATAACCATTCCCTTAACTAAGTTAACCTGTATATCTGTTAAGTTTGAATAGGGATCGAAACAAGAAGAAGCCTTTAGAATTCTTAAGCAAAGATTAACCAATGCACCCATACTAGCATTACCAGAAGGATCTGAAGACTTTGTAGTCTATTGTGACGCTTCTAAGTTAGGTTATGGATGTGTATTGATGCAACGTCAAAAGGTTATAGCTTACGCATCTCGACAACTTAAGAATCATGAAGAGAATTATTCAACCCATGATTTAGAATTAGGAGCTATAATTTTTGCCCTGAAAATTTGGAGACATTACCTATACGGTAGTAAGTTTACCATTTTCACAGACCATAAGACTTTAAGGTATGTTTTCGGGCAAAAGGAAATAAATATGAGACAAAGACGATGGATGGATATGCTTAGTGATTATGATTGTGATATCCAGTATCATGCAGGAAAGGCTAACGTAGTAGCTGACGCTTTAAGTCAAAAATATCACGAAAAGCCAAAAAGAGTACGTTCTCTTAAATTAAATCTACAAGTGGATTTAAATGAGTAGATTAGAAAAGCACAAGAATCAGTACTCAAGGATGATACTGAGAAATTGAAAGGAATGATTAAGGAATTAGAACAAGGGACAGATGGAATTTGGAGATTCCATAAGAAAAGCATGTGGATACCTAAATAAAGAAACCTACGCCACCATATATTAGAAGAAGCCCATAAGTCTAAGTATACGATGCATCCTGGAAGTGATAAGATGTATCAAGAATTAAGAAAGAATTTCTGGTGGATAGGAATGAAAAAGGATATAGCAGCTTATGTTTCTAAATGTTTAACTTGTTCACAAGTCAAAGCTGAACATCAGAAACCCTTAGGCTTGTTACAACAGTTAGAAATACCAGTGTGGAAATGGGAATTGATAACAATGGATTTTGTTACCAAATTACCCAAAACCAGGAAAGGTAATGATACAATCTGGGTGATTGTTGACAGGCTAACTAAGTCAGCTCATTTCATACCAATGATGGAAACTTTTAATATGGAACAGTTAGCTAAATTGTATGTAAATGAAATAGTTTCATTACATGGTATTCCTTTATCAATTATATCTGATAGGGATAGCAGTTTTACCTCTCATTTTTGGACAAGTTTCCAAAAAGCCATGGGAACCAAGTTGAATCTAAGCACAGCTTATCATCCTCAAACGGACGGACAAAGCGAAAGAACAATTCAGACAATGGAGGACATGCTTAGAGCTTGTGTAATTGATTTCGGAGGTAATTGGGACGATCATTTACCATTGATAGAATTTTTTTTGTAATAACAGTTATCACACGAGTATCAATGCTGCACCATTCGAAGCACTTTATGGACGAAAGTGCCGAACTCCAGTCTGTTGGGCTGAAATTGGAGAAAAGCAACTATCTGGACCTGAGATAATACAAGAAACAACAGATAAGATCATTCAAGTCAAGGAACGACTGAAAGCAGCACGTGATCGACAAAAGAGTTATGCTAATAACAGACGAAAACCCTTGGAATTTCAGGCAGGTGACAAAGTGTTATTGAAAGTCTCTCCTTGGAAAGGAGTAGTCAGATTCATCAAAAGGGGAAAGCTAAGCCCCAGGTATGTTGGACCTTTTGAGATTACTAGAAGAATAGGACCTGTAGCCTATCAGCTACAACTTCCAGAGGAAATGGCAGGAATACATGATGTATTTCATGTATCCAATCTCAAGAAATGCATAACTAATGAATCACTATTGGTACCTCTTAAGGATATAGAGGTAAATGAATAACTTAAATTTGTAGAAAAACCACTACAAATTGAAGACAGGAAAGTCAAGAATCTCAAGCACAAGAGATTAGTTCTGGTCAAAGTGAAATAGGACTCCAAAAGAGGACCAGAATACACATGGGAACTAGAATCACAAATGCAAAGGAAATATCCACACTTGTTCCAGTAGACCTCGAGGACGAGTTCTAAAACAAGGTGGGAGGATATAACAACCCTCCAAAATATTCCAACACCCTAAAAATATATTGAAACACCCAATACGACCTAAAATACACCCCATACGCGAAAACAGACCCCGAATACCTCTATTTTATTAAAAAATAATTAAAAAAATAAATTTTATTGACCTCTCGCGGGGCGCGTAAGCTACCCCTTAAACCTACGCTGGCCGCGACAGCTTCAAGTTGAGGCGACACCCGATGCTGCCACGTGTCGGACTCATGTTGAACCTAGTGCGATGACTGGACCAGGCTAGGGCCTACCCAGCCTCTAAACGCGGGTCGCGTAGCCTGTGGTCTCATCTTACGCGGGCCGTGAGGAAACCAAATTCAGGCCCTATAAATAGCAGGCATCGGCAGTTCAGTCAAATCGTTCATCTCTCGACTTTCTCTCTCGAATTTCGTTATAATAGGCATAATCTCGAGAATAATACCCCCCTAAATAACGAAGTTCTGCTCCGTTGTAAGTATCATAACCCCGGTTACGTATTAGATACGCTGCCCGATTGATCCAGGGTTCCGTAACGGCTGTCGTGGTTCTGCCCGACGTAGTCGTTGGAATGCCGTCTCGGGGAGGGTATCGTTAATACAAATAATGGGTTATTATACTAACACGTGTGCATTTGTGTAAATTATAGATAATCATCAGCAAATCCTTAAAGGAAATCTAAGACAGCAATGTGAGTAATCTCCTTTTTCAAAATTGTTTTACAAAACCTCACTTAATTAATTATACATTAAATAGTGATTGAGTATTTGTATTCTACAATTATCGTCGGTATGTTGGGGTTTTGTATACAAAATTTGTTACTACCTTGCGAGGAGTAACATGACCACAAGTCGGGTTGACAGTACCGTGGGTGGTAATTGAATAGATGGCAACAAATGTAATTGCGCGACCGCCCTCAATACTGTACAATGGTTTTTATTAAACTTGATTAAACTGGGATTCACTCACCAGTATTTTCCACTGAGAAATGTTTTTAAACGCGTTTCAGGTAACAAAATGTGAAAGCCAAATTAGAAGTCAGCTGGACAGCACTGAAGGCTTGAAAAGTGGCTACAAAATTTTCCGAAAATGAATAGATGTTTTATTTAAATAAAATAGGGTTTTATCCGTGTATACTTTAAACTTGGGATTTTCCCATATGTTTAATATTACAAAAGCATGGTATTTTACTCTGATAAAATATTTCCTAACTACGGTCCTGATGTAAATTTCGCTGCCACATTGACAAACCCGGATACCACCAAAACTGACCGCGACCGCCCGTTCCCGGGTGATTAGGGAACGGGGGTTGTGACACCCGACATGCAGCAGTTGTTTTTGGATTGTGAGTGCACTAATGTCTATCGCCTCCGTCAATCCAAATCGTAGCAAGAAACTGAACAAGACAAGGTTTTATATTGTAAAATACAGGGGAAAGTCTACTTTAAGTGAGGAGTGGCAAACTTGTAATTAATGAGATCTTCTTTAGAGCCTTGCCTATAAATAGGAGGCTTAGGTAATTTGTCACACCCCAAAATACCACATGCGGAAACACCGCAGGACGTGTGACGTACCAGGATTCAAGCCACTAATCATATCGAACAAACAATTAATATTTAAATAAAACATTCGTTTCATTGCATAAGATAAATCCAAGTCAAGAGTTAAAACCCAAGAAAACATTCAGCGGAAGCATAAGGTAAATTGTTTAACAGCTGTTGCAAAATAAGTGTTTAAAACCAATGCGTCAAATATCCAAGAGTCTCAATCCATGACTACTCCAACACTCCCAGATAGCAAGTCCATAACAAACACCTAACGACCTACAAGCATGCAGACAAGTGTGTCAGACGACGCTGGTGAGTTCAAAGTTTTGTTAACGCGTTTAGTTACCAGATATGTGTTTAAAACAGTTCAACGTTATGTTTTGATGATGTTATTAACTCGATTACCGTATATGGCTACTAGATGTGTTTGCCCAAACCCCAATGCCTCTATCAAAGCATTGGTCAAGTGGTCATGGTAAATAGTTCACGCCCGTCCATTCCGGCCCGGTGTGAGGGTGCCAAACCTAATAGCGCTATCAACTAAATACCTTGTTGCCTTACCGGAAACAATCGGTAGATGTAAGGGGTCTTATATGATAGAAACTGAGTAATAACCAACATCCCATTAACCTGCATTCCTCCCTGGAACGTTACCCGATATCCCTTCCCGGGATGCATGTTTGAAAAAGAGTAGTGAACTCACCTTGGTTTGCTCGGTAAGATTAGTTACGTGTTTACAATTGGTCGACCAAATCCTAATATGATTACCAGTAACCGTCAGTTTCGTAGCACTTAATCACAAATTCCTTATGCATATTACACATGTAGCACACAAGTATTACATACACCATCAATCCAGTGGTGTACCAGAAACACATAATATATGACCAGTCGTAACGATTACTCATGTACATTAGTTATTCATTGCTATCACATAACTGGTATTCGAGTTGTATACACGTTTACACCACCGATTCATATTTCACCTAAACTCATCAAGTGTTGCATACATATATTATATGGCCGACAATTCACAGATCCATGTTAAGTACATGCGAACTATTAATGATCAAAGGTTACTATAATGATGATCAAATGAAACCTTGAAATACTAACCCACTACTCTAAAAATTAAATGATGAATTTTATCAAACCTAATGGAGGATGATCAGACCACATGGGTCGGTCATCACCTGCACATGCAATTATCACCGACACTATCAACATGCACGTCCATAATCCAATAACCATATGTTAAGCTAGAGACAAAACACCTGATCATGCACATTTACCATTATCTCGATCCACTGTTCCATGCACACCCTCTGCGACGAAAACCCTCCGAATAAAACCCATACTTCGACGAAATCCCTTGGTGACGAACTTAGATTTCGTCGGGTAGTTGTGTGACGAAATCTCATTAGATTTCGTCGAGGGAGAGAGTTCGTCGGGGTTGGTTACCATTCTGGTCAGTTACACGATCAATCCATCATTCCTGATCATTGTCTAACAATCTAACAGTTAACCATTGTAATCACATCAAATCATTAGCACGCAAATCAGCCATCATCATGTTCATTATCACAATAATAACATACACACACTTTGTTAGTCTAACAGTTACGACATAGGCCTTGATCGATCATTCAGTACTTAATCATAAACACACAATCCTCAAATCAATGACCGTCCTCTAACAACGTGAAGCCCCTTGGTTATTTAACATATACAAGACCGTCGCTAATACAATCAAGTTCTAGGATTTCAAAACAGGTTATCTCACATATTCATCACATACCATCAAGTAACCTATTCACACAATCATATCAAATGACTCGCATACTCTAACAAAAATCAGTTCACTAAATCTAATGATCATGTAATCTAATGCATCAGGAATTTAGATCGATCAATGGTATATCGGACTCACCGATAGTGTTGAGATGAAATCACGAAGATCTTCGCAGAGGAAGAAGATGTTGCCGTCGCCCACTAAGAGAGGATGTAGGGTTTCTATGCGTTTTCATGTAACTGATCACATGTAATCACACGGTTCCATATTATACTAGAGTTTGGGCCATGCAACCACTGGGCCGAAGCCCAATCCCTACGAAGTCTCACCAATTTCGTCGCACAATGGGAGTGGCGAACTTCCTAAACTTTTATTAATTTTTGAATTATTCAATTTAGCATTCTAATAATTATTAAACAAACGTGTACATTTTACAACGTAACGGATAGTGAAAACACAGTTATGAAATAAGTAACATGTCGGGAAACAACCTTGCAAAGTCGGGTCGTCACATCGTCCCCAACTTGAAAGAAATTTCGTCCCGAAATTTGACAAGCAATCCAAAAAAACGACGAAGTGTAGTGTCACATCAGGATGACTGTGGATTTTCCCCAGGTGCCACATCATCCCCAACTTGAATGGGAATTTTGTCCCGAAATTCACTCGTTGCGCCAGATTTAGATTTGCCAGGCTTGGATTTGTCCTCTGGAAATAAATGTGGGTACTTAAGCTTCATCTGATCCTCGTGTTCCCACGTGAACTCCGGTCCACGTCTTGAGTTCCAACGAACTCTCACAATCGGAATACGGCTGTGCTTACGGACCTTGACCTCCCGGTCCATAATTTCTATTGGTTCTTCGATAAACTGCAATTTGTCGTCGATTTTCAGCTCTTGAAACGGTACGACCTGTGTCTCATCAGACAGACATTTCTTCAGCTGCGATACGTGGAAAACATCATGAACGTTACCCAACTCAGCAGGTAACTCTAACTTGTAGGCCACTTTACCAATCCGCTCCAGAATTTTGAATGGCCCTACATAACGAGGGTTTAGCTTGCCGCGTTTTCCAAAACGCACCACACCCTTCCAGGGTGAGACCTTCAACATAACACGGTCATTGACTTCGAATTCCAAGGGTTTTCTACGCTTATCGGCATAGCTTTTCTGACGGCCGCGCGCTGCTGCCATCCGATTCCTGATCTGAACAATCTTTTCTGAAGTTTCCAACACAAGCTCAGGGCCTGTGACCTGGCTGTCACCCACCTCAACCCAACAGAGAGGCGAACGACACTTTCGTCCGTATAATGCTTCGAATGGAGCTGCCTGAATGCTGGTATGGTAGCTATTGTTGTAAGAAAACTCTATCAACGGTAAGTGTTTCTCTTAACCCTTGCCAAAGTCAATCACGCAGGCTCGTAACATATCCTCAAGTGTCTGGATGGTTCGCTCACTTTGACCATCCGTCTGCGGGTGATAAGCAGTGCTCATATCAAGATGCGAGCCGAATGATTTGTGCATCGACTGCCATAAATCTGAGATGAAACGTGGGTCACGGTCAGAGATAATAGAAGTTGGCACCCCGTGCCTAGAAACTACCTCCTTGAGGTATACAGCTGCTAATTGTGAGAACTTATCCGTTCCTTTGATCGCGAGAAAGTGCGCTGACTTTGTGAGACGATCCACGATTACCCAAATTGTATCATTCCCGCTTTGAGTTCTCGGCAAACTTGTGACGAAATCCATTGCGATTTGCTCCCACTTCCACATGGGTATTTCTGGTTGTTGCAGTAATCCAGACGGTTTCTGGTATTCCACTTTAACTTTTGAACACGTCAAGCATTTACTAACATACGTTGCGATGTGAGCTTTCATCTTCGGCCACCAATACATGACTTTGAGATCCTGATACATCTTATCCGAACCTGGATGAACAGAGTATCGAGACTTGTGCGCTTCGTCCATCACAAGTTCTCTAAGGTTACCGAACAAGGGAATCCATACACACTCCATGAAGTAGAGAATACCATCCGATCTCTCTACAAGTTGTTTTTCCATACCCCTTAAGTATTCTGCTTCAATGTTTTCCTCTTTTAACGCTTCGGTTTGTGCAGAACGAATTTGATCAGGTAGGTTTGAATGGATAGTAAGCTGCAAGGCGCGAACACGTTTGGGTTTCGATTCCTTTCGACTAAGAGCGTCAGCTACCACATTAGCCTTACCCGGATGATACTTGATTGCACAGTCATAGTCATTTAAAAGTTCCACCCAGCGACGCTGTCGCATATTCAAGTCCTTCTGGTCGAAAATACACTGAAGGCTCCTTTGGTCGGTATAAATAGTGCATTTAGTACCGTACAGGTAATGGCTCCAGATTTTGAGCGCAAATACTACAGCTCCCAACTCCAAATCGTGTGTCGCATAATTCCTCTCATGAACCTTCAACTGGCGAGAGGCGTAAGCTATCACCTTGTTGCGTTGCATCAACACGCAGCCGAGACCCTGAATAGATGCATCATAGTATACCGCGAAATCTTCGGTACCTTCAGATAGAGACAAAATTGGCGCACTACAGAGTTTCTATTTCAATAGTTGGAAGGCCTCTTCTTGTTTCGTTCCCCAAGAGTATACAACGCTTTTCTGTGTCAATGAAGTGAGAGGTTGAGCGATCTTCGAAAAGTATTTGATAAATCTTCGATAATACCCAGCGAGACCAAGAAATTGCCGCACCTCCGAAGGATTCTTTGGTGCCGCCCAATTTCTAACAGCATCAACTTTTGCAGGATCCACCTGTATCCCCAATTCATTAACAGTGCCCAAGAAAGTGTACCTCCCGAATCCAGAAGTCACATTTTGAAAACTTTGCGTAAAGTTGCTCCTTCCTCAGGAGTTCCAAAATAAGGCGCAGGTGCCGCTCGTGATCTTCCTTGCTCTTCGAGTAGATCAAAATGTCGTCAATGAATACTAGAACAAAATCGTCGAGATACGGCTTGCATACGCGGTTCATGAGACCCATGTAGACCGCTGGCGCATTCGTCAATCCAAACGGCATAACCAAAAACTCATAGTGCCCATAACGCATTCGAAAAGCCTTTTCGGAACATCCTCCTCTCGAACTCTCACCTGATGATAGCCCGATCTTAAGTCGATCTTCGAATAAAAACTTGACCCTGGCAACTGGTCAAACAAGTCGTCGATGCGTGGCAATGGATAACGGTTCTTGATGGTCACCTTGTTGAGTTCCCGATAATCAATGCACATGCGAAAGGACCCGTCTTTCTTCTTTACAAACAAAACTGGGGCTCCCCAAGGTGAAGAACTGGGTCAGATAAAGCCTCTATCCAATAACTCTTGCAGTTGATTAGATAACTCTTGCAACTCTCCAGGTGCAAGACGATAAGGAGCACGAGCAATTGGAGCTGCTCCTGGTGCAAGATCGATCTGAAATTCTACTTGACGGTGAGGAGGTAAACCAGGTAGCTCCTCAAGAAATACATCAGCAAATTCACGTACGACTGGCAGATCCTCGATCTTTCTCTCTTCTGACGGAGTATCAGTAACGAGTGCTAGAATTGCAGGATACCCCTTTCGTAGACATTTCTGCGCTTGCATAGCTGAAATGATGCCAACCATCGCACCACTACAATGCCCCTGAACCAACAATGGCTCCCCATCAGGGAGAGGGATACGTACAATCTTTTCCTTTCACAGAATCTCAGCTTGGTGTTTAGACAGCCAATCCATACGAACTACTATATCAAAACTACCCAAACAGGAAGGAGATCAATATCAAACACTTGGCCCACGAGATCTAGTTTACACCCAAAAAGGACATGCGAAGCTTCTATCGTCTTACCATCAGCTAGTTCTACTACTTGCTTAACTTATAAAGGTGTTGGAGTTAACCCGAATCGCTGATTAAACTCTAGGGACACATAACTCCAATCGACACCGGAATCAAATAACACTGAAGCCGTCGTTCCTAGCATCCCCAGCACCAATCGTGAATACCCTTCCACGAGCACCATTGCCCCCATTGTTGCCGTTATTGTTGTTGTTGTTTCCAGCATTGTTGTTGTTATTCTGGCGGTTGTTGTCGTTGGCATTCTGATTCAACTGAGGGCAATCCCGCTTGAAGTGACCCTCATCCCCACACTGATAACACCCTTTCTTGAAACCCTGATTCTGATGTGGTTGTTGCCTTTGCTGTCGCTGATACTGCTGGTTTTGTTGCTGCTGCTGCTTTGGCTGTGGGGCTCTACAGTCTTTGGCTTCATGACCCACTTTCTCGCACCTTCGACAAGCCCGGACACACTGCCCGTAATGATGATAGCCACACTTGTTGCACTGCGGCTTCTTCCCAACATAAGAGCCCTGATTCTGATTACTGCCCTGGCCTTGATTAACTGAAGACGACTGACTGAAACTGCGATTGTTGTTGTTGTTAGGCCTTTTTCTGAGATTGGCTGACACTGGTTGACTTGTCAGCGTCGTTCCATTTCCATTTGTTATCACTAGCAGGCGTAGTAGCGGTGGTTGTAGCAATAGTAGTGGCAGAAACACGCGGTGGTAAAGAACCACTCTCCACCTCCTGATCGGTGATTTTATGAGCCAAGCGAACAATCTGAGTTAAGTTGTTGAGGTTTGCTGCAGTAACCAAACCCTTCACCCGTGGAGCTAATCCCTTGATGAACAATTCTATTCTTCGATGCGGAGGTCGGGACAAGTTCGGGCACATGATCTCCAACTCATGTGACCGTTTCACGTACGCCTCAATCTCAGATCCCACCATCTTCAGATCGTAGTATTCATTTTCTAGTTTCTAAATCTCATCTCGAGGACAGTGCTCCTCTCTTATCAGTTCCTTAAAGCTGTCCCAAGTGGTAGCATTAGCCTCTTCGATGCCCAACAGCTGAACCTGGGCATTCCACCATGTCAGGGCACCATCCTCGAGTGTGCCCGTAGCATACTTCGCTCTATCCCCAGCAGGACAGTTACACATTGCAAACACTGATTCTGTTTTCTCAAACCATCGCAGAAGTCCTATAGCCCCTTCAGTCCCACTGAAGGTCTGCGGCTTACAATCCATAAATGTTTTAAACGTGCAAGCAGGCTGGTTGTTCGGATGCGCTGAACGAAAGAAAATACAACACAGAAGTAAGAGTTGTGTTCACGACACAAGATTAAAAGTATTTGGTGCATTTCATACCAGCTTGGTAGGCTGCCAATGCCTCAGCCACACGTGTGTTCACGACACAAGATTAAAAGTATTTGGTGCATTTCCGAGCGATCGGCGAGCGAGCGATGAGCGATTTATTACAATAAAAATAACTACATTTTCTTTCTCATTTCAATTAAATAATTTTTTTTTACCTTTATGGTTACCTTTTTTCTCTCATCCACTCACAACTACTTTCAAAATATATTAAAATATTATAGAATGTGAACAGTGTCTTCTCAATTATATAGATGAACAATAACATTTTCTCTCTTCTCCACTCGTAATCATCTACAGCCACTAAGTATAATTAAAAACATCCTGCATACAATTTGATGGAAGGGATGTGAATGCTCTTACTACATTTATATAAAGCAACTTTTCATTAAGGAAAAATAAAAAATATTACTTGAGTGGATGCCATGTTGAGTAGCCGCCCCCTTCCACCAATTATAGCAAAACACTATTCATGGCCATTGATTTTGTATATATAACTAGTGGGTTACACCCGCGCTCTGCGGCCGGGCGGCCCAATTTTTAATGGAAACATAGATGCAGTAGTAAAAATAACGTTAATAGCAGGAACTCGATTGATATTGGTTCGTTTCATTAAGATACCGACACTTACCGAAAGAGAAAAGAAAATCATGATACGACCAAAAAATACGAATATAAATTTCGAACTGACGTTGTTCGGTCAGTATAAGACCATTCGTTTTGTTACATGTACAACATCAGGTTCGAATGAAACTTAAAAAAGATAAACAAAACCCAAAAATAGACAAAAAGAAATGAAAGTTGAAAAAAAATTAATAAAAGAACAAAAATCACTGTAACTAAGAATGTCATAACTAATATAATATAATAGAATATCTAATACTAATAAAAAGATCTCCTTAATGCCACATGGCATTATTTTATAATAAAATATTTCACTAAAAGTCCCTGTGGCAATTTATTATATTACCTCAAACATAATAAATAATAAGTAAATTAATATAAAGATTATTAAATGATTGAATTTAATATATATATATTATTAAAATAATCTTATATTCATAATTATATCTCTTCAATATTCTTAATTCTTAATATTAGTTATCTATTAACCCGTACTTTACTTTAATAAATAAAACCATACTTATCAAAAGAAGATGTGATAACCAAAATATATATACATCCATCACTATTTGATGTAACCAAAAATTTTAAACCTCATGTTTATAATTTGTTATTATTATTTTCACAAATGTTAAACATATATATAAACAATATATATAATCTTAGATAATGAACTAATTCCATTCCATCTTCTATTTGTAACACTTTTTTAAATAACAAAATACTAATTTGAAATAAAATATATGAATCCTTTTGTATTCAAAAACAAAATTCTTACTACGTAAACGCATCATTTAAAATGAGTAATGTTATATTTTTCTTTAATTTTGTATGTATAGTTCATGTTAAGGTTATATGTATTCATATCAAAATTTATATTTATTATGTATGATTCAAGAAATAATATGAAATATAAAAAAAAAATCAAAATTTATAATTGCTATGTCTTTCAAACGCAACCAACCTCAACAATAACATATTTTTTTTAAAAACTCATTCAAGTTTATATAAACTCAAACACACATTTTTTTTTCCAAAGAACTCGATTAACTCCATGATTATTTTAAAGTCTTTCATTTTCTAATTTTATATCCTCAAATGCATGTAACACATGGGTCTATAACCTAGTAGTAGAATATAATCCTATATATATTAAGTTTCATGAGAATGGAAAATTAATGGTTTTATTTATTTATTTTTTTTTTGCAAAATAATTTGTGTTTTGCCTAAATCTCTCTCATTCAAGAAACACACATATATACCCACGCTTAGAGGTTCAAATAACAACTATTAAAAATTTAAGAATCACCTTTTGGTTGTCTTGAAAAAAATACGCGGTAGTATTTTAGCAACTGACATAAAAACAAATTGTATTAATTGATGAATACATTATCTAACTTAAAGATCGATCACTTCCCTCTCTCCAATGTAATGGTTGTTTAACTTCTTAATAACGGACACTTTCATCTCTTTTTTTCCTTTATTGAACCATAGTTAAGTTTTATTATTGTAGTAACGTTGACCACTCCGTTGTATTGCGCAAATTTCCTATAGTTCTTACAATAATATCATATTCACCCATAAATACAAACAAACACCAATAGATATATTATATGGATATAGTGATATTTTTTTTATTAATGTAAAAACATGTTAATTACCAGAGAAAAAAATATTATCAATTACGTTGTATTACTTGATGCATATGTAATTAGTGATGTATGTGTGTATTATATGGCAAATTTCTGACTTATTGGTCGACAATTCCAATCTAACAAACAAGTAATTATGTTTGCCTATAATAACAAAATTGACTGACTGAATTGTAAATTGTTCGAGTGTCATAAATGAAAGTTAGGCTGTGTTTACTTGGTGTGAGGACACGCCACTTCACCCCTTTCACACCACTACACCATCATCCAATATGGGGGCCAATAACCTTACGCCATTGTGCTAACAAGCGTTACGGGAAAAGGGAGTGGGACCTACAAGATGTCACCCAATCACATATTTTCTTTATCTTTATTTTATTTAATTTTTAGTTAAAACCACAACACGCATGTGATGTGTAGTAAAACCACTAAATATAATATTATACTAGTGGGAAGGCCCGCGCGTTGCCGCGGGTATTTATGAGTTTTTGTCGCACGTTGCCCAAGGAGTTCACATAGTTTATTTTTAAAACCAATCTGTTAACACAACGAATATAGCAATTGGTTAAATAGAACTATTGGGAGCAGACAGAAAATGAGACAACCCAAAGAGTTGTGTAATTGCATTGAAAATAGCAAGAGCAGTATATATCTTGTAAATTTCATTGTCACCAGGCCTTCTCATAGGCTTTATTCCCTGAGAGAGTCATTTCAAAGATTCTAGCTCTAAAAAAGGTACTTAATGCAGTTAAGGATTGCTCAGCCATTAACATGATTAATATTGTTTGGCATGAACAAGAATAATAATTTAGTAGTGTTTTATATCTGACAAGTTCAAATAAAAAAGTAAACTGAAATTTTGTTTACTTCTCTAATGAGTTAGGTCCCCTCTTCTTCCTAAAACTAACAACTGCAAAAACACAAGTGACGAATTATCAACCACATTATCACGTTTCCACCAACATAAAATGAATTATAAGCCACATATTCACATTACCACCAACATAAACTTGAATAAACCACAGATTAAACGGCACCGTTTGGAAACTTACCGGTGGTGACGAAACAACAAATTTGATGTAGTAGCCCATGGACATAATTCAAAGGGATTCAAGAAACACTATACCTTGCAGTGGTGTATCTAGAAAATCAGTCAAGCCGTAACGTTTTATAAAAAACGGTAACGAAATCGAAAAAACGTTATATTTTTCCAAAATTTACACTAATTTTACACTACCGCCGGAGTGCCAAGCCGTAGCGGGGGTTGCCCCTCGTTATATGCTGGATCCGCCCCTGATACCTTGATCATGGCTAAACCAACCGACACACATGACACAACTATAGAGAACATGAGTTATCCCGAGAACAAACAAGAATCGACCAAGCTGCTCAAGACCTTCATAAGAAACAAATGGTTCTCATCCGTGCAAATACAATTCAAAACAAATTTAGTCATTATTCCTCTCGGGTAAAAACACATAAAAAAATCAAAAGAAAACAGGTCAAACGAGCCAAAAGTGGTCCAATGTTTTATTTAATGCATAGAACCCTTAAATCATTTATTCGAATAAATACATTTTTTTATGAGTAAAATGAGCCGAAAGTGGTCCAGTTTGCGAATTTCGTCCAAAGGTTTGTTTTTCCGCATCTAGATCCAAAATGTTTGAAATCTTGACATTTTCATCTGGCTTGTTAACTCAATCCATTTTTTTCGGTTAAGTCAGGATATTTCCGTCTTTTTTGTTAACTTAAAGGGCAATTCAATTTTTTCATAGGTATTCAGTCTTTTCACATAAAGTAAAAAAAAAAACTGAAAAAAGAAAATCATTTGTATCATAGGTATTCAGTTTTTTCATAGGTATTCGGTCAACCCAACAAGTAGTTGATTTATGTTGTTTGTATGCTAAAGAGTTTTTACCAGCCTACAAGAAAAAGCTCCAACAAGTGGTATCCTTCTTTATACCTTTTTCACTTGCTGGAAAATTTTGTTTTCTTTTTTTTTTTTCCTAACCTGATATCCATAATTTTGTTTGAAGTGGTCATGGGCTCGGTTGTCGGGATCTTGACGAATGGTGCAATGTTGAGCCAAATCATCATTTACCAGAAGCCAACAAAGAAAGAGAAGAAAAAAGATTAGAAGATCACAACAATGTGACCATCTTTAAATGCAAAGTTCCTCTAAAAAAACCCATTTAGTTTTCAAAAGTTTGCTTACAGAATCACTCTTTGGTTTGATACAATAGTGTTTTATTATTGTTATTACTTTCTTTTTCAGCTAAGTGAATGTTTCAACAATCTTTGACATGATATATGTAGTCTTTATGACTTGAAACCGATCTTAAAATTACCCACAATATAGTATACACTCAAAAAGTATAGATAGCAAGACAAATCAAATACAATTCCACAAGTAATATCACATATATTTTGATCACCTTATCTGATCTTGACCGACCGCTACTACTGTCAGAACCCGAGAATCATTACCCGCATTTGCAATCTGATTTTCAACTATGGGTGCAACAAGATTAACGGTTAACGATCCTCTGCTAGCCATCAACCAACCCACACCATCAGAAGTCACACCCTTGCATTTCTTAACCTTCACCTTCACCAAGTTCGGGCAGCCGACCGCCAAAGCTTCCATACCATAATCTGACACCGGGCAGCTCTTGATGCATAGCTTCCTCAACGCTCAGCATTTAGCCGCTATGCAAGAAATCTCCGCATCTCCAATCGTCTCACTCCCACATAACGCCAATCGTTCCAACTTCCGACAGTTCATGGATAACAAATCTAACCCAGTGCGAGTAATGTCGACACTGATAAGCACAAGTTCTTGAAGATTAGGGCAGTTTTTCGCCACGCTGATCAACCCTTCATCGTTAATCCGTCTCGTTTTCCATCCGTCTATATGAAGCTTCCTCAAAAGCGTACATTTCTCAACGATAGACGTCAACCCCAAATTCGAACAGTTAGGCGTTTTCAACAAGTGAAGGATCTCCAAACCCCGACAACTGGAAACTGGTTGTTTTTAATCATCATACACAACAAACTAATATATAAGAACCTATTTAGTGATTTTTGGAACCAAGTGTAACCAGTCAACCCAACCCGTTTCATCCCGTAGAAGAAAACAACGGGCTACCTCTATGAAACATGTTTACCTCACCGCACTGATGAGAAGGATGAGCATGTAGGCCTTTCGGAGTTTCGTTTGAAAATGAGGATAGTAATCTTTTGAAAACGACCATTTTATCCATCTCGTAATCTTCTTTGGAGCAAAGAAAGAATAAACTGCTGAACAGTGAGGAATCCACACAGATCTGTCAGATCAGATGTGCCCAATGCCCCAATAACAAAGATATCAGTCCAAGAAGCATAAGCTCTGCATCAATCAAAATCAAAAGTATAAATTTGTATAGTTCAAACGTAGCACTTGATGTAGCTTTCACAACATTTTGGTAGTCAAGTTGAGTATTTTTTATCAACCAGTTATACTTGAGAAGTCAAACTAATATGAACAACTGTGGAGAACAAATAATTGCATTTTATTAGATTTGGAACAAAAAAGACATTGATTTTGACTTTTTAAGTCAAAGATCAGTTGCTTTTTTTAGAATTTTGATTAACTTTTTTCAATCAAAACCCACAACATCATTTGCTCAACCCAAAATGAAATCTTATTAGATTAAGTGATTAACATAATTAAACTAATTATTAAGGACAAAATGAACTTAAAAGAAATCAATATAACTATTTGAGCACAATATTGTGACCAACCTTCTTTGATCTTCTCTAAAGAAGCTAACAGAGCCTTCCTTCTAGTCTTCTTCAACCACTGCAAACCACAAAACCCATAAATCATTCAAATCTTGAACAAATTTGCCATCCCAAATGATATAAAAAAAGAGAAATTCAAAAATTTGAGAAAAACTCAGATTTGACATCCCAAATCTGTAAATTAGTAACCAGGGGCGGACCCAAGGTCAGCCCAAGGTGGGCGGGCGCACCCCCGGGGAAAAAAATATTTAGTGCTAAGTTCCGTCGAAAATCCCGTCCGCACCCCTTGGAATTTTTCGTCCGCACCCCTTGAATTTTTCGACCGCACCCCTTGGAATTTTTGGACCGCACCCTTTGAAATTTTTCGTCCACACCCCTTAGGTAAAAAGTGTTATCAATTTATATTTTAATTTTTTTTAGTAAACTCTTATTTTTTTTAAAAAATACTACCTAAATTATATAACTTTTAATACCTAACTAACTAAACCCAAATAATCATATCTTTACCAACTTATAATTCCTAACTAGCTAGCCCACTAAGTCTTAGCTCATTAACCAAACCTAACAATATTTCAAACTATAATAAAATAATTAAAGCCTAAAACCTTTAGAAATTCTCTCCCGCTCTCTCTCTCTTGCGTCCCTGCACTGCCAACGAATAACATCACCCAGCGACAACAGTCCAGCAACCGGCGACCACCGTAATCAGCCACCATACTACCGTCGTTCGACGACAAATCTAACCAGAATCCGAACACGGGTAAGTTTCTTTGTTATTTTGATGATTTTGGTTGATATTATAGGAGAAAAAAAGGTAATAAAGTTGTTAAATAGGTTTGAAATTTTGTGTGTTTTGACGTTGTTTATGGTTGTTTAGATGATTTTTAAGGTGATTATGTTGCTTATATATTTTTAGGGTGATTACAACTTACGTTATGATTTCTAGGGCTTGAATAGTTGAAAATTAAATAGAGAAAGAATTGCTTAAGAAATTAGCTTTAGATGATTTTTTGAATAGATTTCAAAAAATGAAAACCCGCAGGGCGTCGACGTTTTAATTATGTTTGTAACAAGGTTTGACATGTTTTTTATTATTATATAAATTTAGTTTGATGTTCGTTTGTTTTACATGACCCGACCCGACCTGATACGAACCGATTTTTTTACTTATATACCTAGGGGCCTAAAATTTTTAAAAATGTTCCGCACCCCTATGGAAAAATTCCTGGGTCCGCCACTGTTAGTAACCAACAGGCAGACAACAAACCATAAATTAGTGAAATCTTAAACCTTAAACAATCGGAGGCTTGTTGATTTTGCTCATGAAGAGCCTCTTCAAAATCACAGCATTGAAATTGCTTCCAGTTCTCCTAACTAAAAACCGATAAAGCTGAAAACAAAAACAATCAGTATGTTCATTCTACAAAACCTACCGCAAACAGTAAACAAAAATGTGCTCGATGTATGTTCACACCTTGACGAGAAGCTTGAGGTAGATATCATCGGATCTAGGGGTGGTTTTTTTGGTCCGCTTGCTCTTTCCACCTGCAACGAGATCTATACCCTGGATCACGAAGCATAAATATCAATTAGAAAGTAGGAATGATAAGAGTGAGTTAGTTATAGAGCGGTTAGGGTTCAGGCGAGTAATATTACCATAGTAACGGCGGTACCTGCAAAAACAAATGGTGTGTCCACAGGAAAGAACATTGGGAAGAACTGAAATAAATAATACTGATAATTATTATTCAGACGGTTACTTGATATCTTTGCAAGATGTCCTGATAGGTTGTCGGTTGAGTAGCATGTGTTTCAGTTACACTGAACGGAAAATTTTGCTTTGAAAGAAACTCCCCTGGTTTGGACGGTTCGATTGGAGAAAAAGCCAACGTTTGGAGTTGCTGTTATTAATTGAAAAAATGCATGATCTCAACTCTTAATAAATTTAATTAATTCATCTAGACTCTTGATATCTCATATTAATATTATCTTAATATTATAGTTACACGTGTGCCAAAATCCCTAAAATACCCCTAAAGTGTCTTAAATTTTTTAAGAATAGGCAAGTTTACCCTCTCTAAAATAGCTTGGCTCTCTTGTACATATTGCTTGAAGATGTATACACAAGGAAAAATTACCAAATGGATAGAAATCCTAGTTCTCTTAATATAGTAGTATAGATAAACATAATTTTAACTTGATTAAATATATTAGTAAGTATTTTTTTTATTAAACAAGTATGGTCGATTACTATCGGCTAATGCGTTATAGTTTGGATTATTTATATACTATTAATTTAAAACAATTCTAGGCATCGTATGTTGTACTCTATGCATGTGAACTTGTAAGTTGGTTTTTAATCAACCATTGGCTGGTTTTGGTTTTTAAAGATCACAACCAGTGCTTTTATTAAAAGTTGGACACATGTTAGAGAGAGAAACACTCTTCTAAAGACTCTTCAATCTAGATCTATTATTTCTCTCTCTAAATAGTCACAATCTAGAGAGATTCCGTCTGAGTAAGGTTGCCGGACTGGCGAGCGTGTGGTCACCGGTTATCTTTCGGGGACTCGCCTCTGATTTTCTTCGTCCTTGAATTAGGTTGCCGGACACACTTACATGTGTGATAGTTGTCCGAACTAACCTATATAATCGGTAAACAGCGGTATGGTACTCAGTTATCGTCGATATAAACGATACTGAGACATGCAAACGAATTGGGCCTTACCGGAAGTCGGTCGGAACCCTAACCTTCGCTGGTCTCTCTTCCTTTGCTAATCTGCTAAGGGTCGGTTCTTACAACAATGACCACTAGATTTTTTTCGCACTCTTTGGTTTGTTTCTATTAAGAGTTTTAGCCGGCTATGATGGTCTCCTGCCACTTGGCATGGCAACTTCGGTTGCAGCCATGGCAGCACTGAGCCGTGCTTTGTTGGTGATGAGAAACTGTGCATCTAAGCCAACGATTGGTTTTAGTTTTTGCTTTTTATTTACTTTTGTTTTATGAACGCATCTGTGATGGTTGAGATCGGCTGTGATATAGTGGTTTTTGTGGGTTGTTCATAAATTGTGAGAAAATGAATATTAGCATTCATTGAGTGGTTGAAATTGAAAGAAAATACATACCAACTTGCTACTACTCCATGAATTTAGAATTTGTTATTTAACAAATTGAACAAATTGTGTTATGATAACAACAGAAAACAAGCACCTCCACCCTTAAATTTTGACTCCTTAACAAGTCAAAACTTTTATTCACTATAAAACACCTATGACGTTAATCAAGTAATGTGATATATTTACGCTGTTAATGAGTGGTCTAACACACCTACAAAGAGTTTTGCTAAGAGATGTGAGTAACATAATATATGGTAGACAGAAATCATTTTTTTTCAAAGATTTGGCCCGTGACGGTGTGCTCGAGCTTGGCTTGTTTAGAGATCTATTTCTAATGCTCGATTTCAACTAGTTTATTACTAGGTTATAACCCCGTGTATTACACGGGTTAAGTAAATAAAATATCAAATAGTTAATAACGAAGATTCAACAATTATAAAACGATATTTTAAAACACTTTTTTGATATCCGAACACAATTTTGTTTTATGTATGATCAAAACTTGTTATGTTTGTCAAGTTTATAAATATGATAGCATTTGAACCATCGATTAATTAGAAGACAAACTGTCTCATCGACTTTCGGATTATGTGAACCCGAGTTTTATTTAAATAACGGTGGTCTTAATTTATCAGTTCTAAAAATATTGTTGAAATATGACATAATATTTTATTTAACATGTGCAATATACAAGTTTTTTTAAAGATATATCTTTTTTTATTATTGATTATATAAAATTACATCTGTGCAACTCGTGTAGTACACAGGGTTCTAACCTATTAATTGTATATTAATCCGCTCTTTAATGAGCAGATCTATATTAACATATTGTATAATTTAGGTAAACTTGAAAAAAATATATGTAAATTTTCTTTTATCAAATCAATATCCATATGTCGACATAAAAAAATGATATAAAAAAATACGTGATCTATAATCTAGATAACAACGACTACATAGATAAAGTTACATTAAAAACAAACTGAGATATTTTAGTTCTTCAACACATCTATCCTTTAGAAAAAAGCAATAGAAACAATCATAAACAATAACAATAACATAATAAATAAATAAAAGTTGATAATCTTGTTTAAATAAAATAATAAGGCAAATTGGAAAATAATAATCCCACCATTGTGAAATTGGCCAATAATAATCCCAAGTCAGGAATTAGCCAATAATAATCCCACCTCGTCCATTTTTGGAAAATAATAATCCACAGTCACTAAACGACAAAAGTGCCACGTCAGCATTTGGAGTATTATTTTCCAAAAATGGACGAGATGGGATTATTGGTGGCTAATTCCTGACTTGGGATTATTATTGGCCAATTTCACAATGGTGGGATTATTATTTTCCAATTTGCCAAATAATAATTATCTATAATTAAATAATAGTAGATGGTCTAGAATAATGACAAGTGTATTAAATAATAGTAGATGGTCTAGAATAATGACAAGTGTTCTTTTATTGGTTTCTTTTATTATATAGTAATAATATAATAATAGATAATAGATATAAATTTATTAGGTGTTTAAATTTTATTCATCTATATTTATCATTGACATTTTATGATCCGCCCATACAACTAACCAGAAATCAATCTCTTTGGCATCCCTCGTTATTCCTTTCATGTAACTTCTTAGGTCTATTGAAAGTCTTTCTAGCTACAACCTTCTCCCATGTGATCCAACAGATCTTTGTATTTGCCTAGTTGTAAACTGTGATAGTATATTGTTATGCTTCCCAATACTGATTAATCAGTCTAATTCTCTGTTTTTGCTTTCCTTTATGAGACTTTGGCTTCATATAATTCAATTACAGGTTTCTATTGTCTAACATGGTTCCTGTTAGCACGTACTCGCGATCCAATGTATATGAATGGAAAGGTACCTCTTTGGCATTGTAGAATGTTACATGATTCCATAGTGTTATCCGAGCAGACAACCAAACATCCTTGCCAAGTTGTGGGAATTTATTAGCGGCCATTCCCTCATGAAGATGGGATATAATCGGACCGTTGTTTGGGGTGTGTAAGCCTTAGAATCTAACATAATAGTTACAACTTACAAGCAGAATGTGGTTAGAATATGTCAAAACTGCAATATGTTTTAACTATTAAAGAATATATCATGCAGACATGATCATAGTCACCGGAAAACTAAAATTAGTGCTACATATGAAAAACCACAAATTACATAATTGCGATCTAAGACACGTAAAAGAAACTTATGATCTACTGTACTCTATCGATCCTTCTATAGATGTAAACATTTACACTAAAACCATGTAGATAATAATTTATTTGTATCATTGGATCTGTTTTGCAGATGGTCACTAAAACCGTCAACTGGGTACAAATCAACAACAGATTTTGAGTAATTGGTGCACGGGATAGACGCTTTTGTGATCTGGCTCTAGTTCGTATCCTCAAGTTGCACCATCATTTTGTGACGGTCTAATTCAGTCACTGAGACACTTTGTTCAAAAGCAAATTCTGGAGGAACTATTCTCCCTTCGAGCATGCTAACCACTGATGACTTTGTTCAAAATAGGTGGTTTTTCTTGTAAAAACAGGGTATCCGTGTTTGGGAACCAAAGATTTTCTCTTGAATCGCATAACTTTTTTTTTATATGAGTAAAATGCACGGATAGTCCCTGTGGTTTGGTAAAATTTCACTCTTAGTCCCCAACTTTTGGAAATTACACCCTTGCTCCCTGTGGTTTGACAGTTTGTTACACGGATAGTCCCTGGAGTGGATGGAGGTTAGTTTTCTCAGTTAAGTTGGTGCGAAATGACCATAATACCCTTAATATAAAATTAAATAAACTAATTAAGTATTAAATATATAAAACATATATATATATACACACACTTACTGAAAGAAAAGAAAGCTTGAAGAGACCAACAATGGTGGTGGCAGTGAAAGAAAACATACCCGCCTCCACTGCCGCCATCACCACTCCCCACCACCGCCATCCCCTTCCACCACCACACCTCTGCCTCCAAAACCCATACCCGCCTCCACCATCAACCACCCATCCCCAAATCAACCACCCCTATCCACCATTTTCAGCCGCACACACTTACTGAAAGAAAAGAAAGCTTGAAGAAAAGAAACTCATCTATTTGTGTATATAATTGAATCTAAACCCTAACTCCTGCTATAACTTCAGCCGCATCCCAACTAGATCCCAAACCTCTTCTTCTCTGCGTTTTTTTTATTGTTGGAGAAACCCTAACCTTTCATCACCTTCTTCCCCCAACTCCACTATCTCTCCCTCACTCTCTCGTTATCAGACACACATGGACACAAGCAGCACCATGTTAACACACATATCTGCAACATATAAGAAATCGAAAACCCTCAACCCCCCCCCCCCCCCCTCTCTTGGCTGCCGGCGACAAGGTAACCGACCACCACCATCATCGGCGGCGGTTGATTTGGGGATGGGTGGTTTACGGGAATTACGGTGATGATGGTGGATGGTGATGTTTAACCGGTGGTCGTTGGATGTGGGTAATTGGTGGGTTTCAGTGGTTTTGGAGTTTTAAATTGGTGGTGATACATCAAAGTGAGTGACGCCGGAGTGGTGGTTCAGTAGAGGTGGTGGTTGGGAGAAGGTTAAAGAGAAGATGGTTGCAAGAAGATGAAGAAGAAGGTTCTGGTGGTTAAGCAAGTCTGTGTATATACAAATATGTTTTATATATTTAATACTTGATTAGTTTATTTAATTTTATATTAAGGGTATTATAGTCATTTCACACCAACTTAACTGAGAAAACTAACCACCATCCACTTTAGGGACTATTCATGTAACAAACTGTCAAACCACAGGGAGCAAGGGTGTAATTTCCAAAAGTTGGGGACTAAGAGTGAAATTTTACCAAACCACAGGGACTATCCGTGCATTTTACTCTTTTTATATTTTCATTTAACATATATTTAAGTTTTTCTCTAATAAAACTTATAATGTTTAATATTAATAAAAATTTAAAGACGAGTGTTGTTCAGCTTTTTTTGTCTATATACTGATATAAATTTTATTAAAACCAAAGTCGTATCGAAAATAATGTATTTATTGGTCTCATAATTTTTTTTCATACAACCCGGTTTTCAATAACACTTATACCGAAACATAGAGAAAATTAAACTTTAGATTATATCAAATATTACAGATTATTAGTGAAATAAACTAAGTTTCATAAAAAAGTGAAAACTGAAAAAAAAAAAAAAAAAAAAAAAAAAAAAAAAAAAAAAAAAACTTTTAAATTATGGGAGTCCCAATGCAGAGAATCCGTTGGTTAAACAATTTTTACAAAACAAATGGCACCCATTTGCAAATACTTTTTTTCTTAAAAACACACTAGATTTACAACTAAAAAAAGTTCAAACCCCCTAAATATATTTATTAAAAGATCTTAATTATTATTTCAAGATTACTGTTTTAAGAATCTTATTTAACGGACTAATTATTTACACAGTTAGTTACCCAATCAAGAAGAACAAAATCATCTTCCTTTGCCATATCAGCAATGTTACGAGTCCCGCTCACGATCTCTAAGAGAACAATTCCATAGCTATAGACGTCTGCTTTCTCTGTGAGGTAACCGCGCATTGCATATTCGGGAGCAATATATCCACTAAAAATTTAAAAATGAAAATTTACAATAAGGGTTTGAAAATGCAATAAATTAATAAAAAAATATACTCAAGTCTATATGACTTACTAAGTGCCAGCAACACGGGTGCTTATATGGGTGTTATCCTCTTCATCAAGCTTAGCCAAACCGAAATCAGAAATTTTGGCATTTAAATTCTTATCAAGCAGCACATTAGTTGCTTTAATGTCTCTGTGCACAATCTTTAATCTTGATTCTTCATGGAGAAAAGCAAGACCTTTCGCTATACCGATGCATATCCTATATCGTGTTGGCCAATCAAGTTCCAACTTCCATTCTTTAGGCCCTTCAATCCATAAGGTAAAAAACATTTGAAACTAATAAGTAAATACATAAGATCCAGATTGAAAAAAAGAAACGAAAACAATTAATTAAAACGGAAACAGGTGGAACACATCAAAACCGACAGAAAGTGTAATCTTAATCAAATTATAGGATTTTTGCAGTCATATTCGATGAAGTACATAAAAATATTTAAAAAAACACTCAAGAAAAGTGTTTTAGGAATTAGGACAACCTAGCCCGACCCGTGTAAAAAAACTACAAGTTTTAACTTGTTAAATAGAGTAAAAGTGTATCATAATTACCAAATAAAGCGCGGGCGAGACTGTTATTTTCCATGTATTCATATGCAATCAACAATTGACTGCCTTCAATACAACATCCATACAGCTTCACAAGATGCGGGTGTTGCAAAGCAGAAATCACGCCTAATTCGTTCAAGAACTCCCTATTTCCTTGCTTTGATTTGGAGGAAAGCTGCTTTACTACTATTAAGGTGCCATCTGGCAATACTCCCTTCATAAAAACGACAATATTACGACATAAATAAAAACATGTTTAATATTATGTGATCCATAGATTAAGTACTAGATTACCTTGTAAACAGAGCCAAAACCACCTTCTCCAATCTTATTAGCAACATCAAAATTGTTTGTTGCAGCTTTAATTTGCCTCAGTGTAAAGGAACCAGTAAGCCCATTCAGCTCTGTTGAACCACAAATTTAACATATCATGTGAAATCCTGACATGACACGAATCTATCACTAAATTTGCGGGTTTGGGATTAGTCTAAACAGGTTCGGATCAGTTTCAAGTCAAGCCTACAAACACATTTAGCACAATAGGTAGTTTAGTTTATTGTTCTTTTTAGAATTGTGTTTTATGCCATATACGAAATACACCAGAATTAGAAGTTAAAAACAGAAAATGACATCAATTATAATATTTTAAACATTATTCTTTTATACACCTTTGTATTTTCAATTACCTAGTTCTGTAGTATTTCTGCATGTTAAATAACCCCGCCACCATAAAGCTCCAAATATTAAGATGAAAAGGCAAAGTGTTCCAACCACAATTCCAGACACAGTCCCCGCAGACACACTGTTTCCATTTCCGTGCAGAGGTCCATCTTTTGTTGGAACCCAAAAATCTGAAAAATTAAGAAGACAGAAACAATAGTCAAGGGCAATTTAAGAAAAAAAAATAGTGTACAAGGAGCAAATCCAACTATAAAAAGGATATTTATTAAAGAAAAGTTCTTGTAGAAAAGTTCTAAATCAAACAAATTCAATACAAAGGTGCAGCCTATTAGCTGTGATGGTACAAACATAAGAAGTGTACAAGTCGGAAAAATCCCATTGAGGTGTGAAATAAATGAAACCCGGTCTTCGGGTTTGTTATTAGACTCAAAAAGTCCAATGGTTTATAAACATAATTCGGTTGAGAATTATGCATCATTTATTTTTGAATCATTTTATGTACAAGATGATATGCTTGCATGGTGGGTAGACTCGGGTGCTACGAGTCACGTTTGCAAGGATCTCAAATGGTTTGAGGAATTCGAACCAATTGAAGATGGATCTGTACTAAGGATGGGAAATGTTGCAACCGAGCCCATCAAAGGAGTTCGAAAAGTTAGACTTGTATTTACTTCTGGAAAGCATCTATTATTAGATAATGTGTTGTATGTACCAGGGATTCGAAAGAATCTCTTATTTGGAATTGTATTAAACAATTGTGGTTATAAACAGGTCATCATTGAGTCGGATAAGTTTATCTTGTCTCGACATGGAACCTTTGTTGGATTTGGATATTTATGTAATGGCATGTTTATGCTTATATTAATGTTCCGTCTGCTATTGAATTTGTCTGTATGGCATCTACATCTTCTAGTAATGTTGAGAATGATTCACGTCTATGGCATGCTAGACTAGGTCATGTTAATTACTATAGGATGAAAGATATGTCTAAAATGAGCCTAATACATGCAAAACTCTAATAAATGTCATACTTGCAAGTCGACTAAAATTACTAGGAAACCGTTTAAAGATGTTAAAAGGGATTCTAAGGTATTAGAATTAATTCATTCTGATTTATGTGACTTTCATAGTACGCCATCACTTGGAAATAAAAAGTATGTGGTTACTTTTATTGATGATGCCTCTAGGTTTTGTTATGTCTTTGTTGCATTCAAAAGATGAAGCTCTTGATAAATTCCAAATTTATAAACAAGAGGTAGAACGACATCAAAGTTGTTTGATAACGAACCTTCGTACTGATAGAGGTGGAGAGTATTATGATCCAGTTTACTTTCAGTCTACTGGTATTGGTATAATACATCAAACCACTGCTCCTTATACACCACAGCAAAATGGTGTATCAGAGAGGAAGAATAGGACTTTGAAAGAAATGGTTAATTCTATGTTATCCTATTCTGGGTTAAGTGAAGGATTCTGGGGTGAGGCTATGTTAACAGCCTGTTATTTGTTAAATAGAGTTCCTAATAAAAAGTCTAAAGTTACCCCACATGAACTCTGGTGCAAAAAGGCACCAAACTTAAGTCATCTTAGAGTTTGGGGTTGTAGAGCTGTTGTAAAGCTAACTAAACCAAAATTGAGAAACATAGGTGAAAGAGGCATTGATTGCATCTTGGTGGCCAAGACATTACCATATTAGTTATAATGTAATTAGGAAGCTTAACCAGTTTAACATACTTGTCAAATTTGGTCCCCCCAAGTTCACCGACTTGTGACTTGACGTTCGTAAATTACCAACATAGATTTGGTTTATTGTGATGTTTTGGGGTTATGCGCCTTCATTATCTTTTGATGGACACGGGTTCTTTATGTGATGCGTTGATCACCATAATCGATATATGTGGTTTTATCCATTAGCAAATAAATCAGATGTTTACCTCACCTTTAAATCTTTTGTAACAATGGCTGAAACACAATTCAATACAAAGTTAAAAAATGTACAAATTGACTGGGGAGGCGAATTTCACAATCTGGCACCATTTTTCTCGTTTCTAGGTATTATTCGTCGACACTCTTGTCCACATATGAGTGAACAAAACTGGATTGTAGGGCGTCGTCATTGTCATGTTGTAGAAACAGGTCTTAGACTTCTTGCTCAATCTAACACACCCGTCATTTTTGGAGCTCTGCTTTTGAAACAGTTGTTTGCTTGATAAACCACTTACCATCTCGTACTTCTTCCAACAAATCCCCTTTTGAGCTCATCTTTAAACGACCTCCCGATTACTCTATTCTTCATGATTTTGGTTGCCAATACTTTCCCTACCTACGGCCATATAACCATCATAAAATGGATTTTCGATCTACTCTATGTGTTTTTCTAGGATACAGTCCTATACATCACGGGTATCGGTGTCTAGATCTGGACACCCAACGCGTGTACATTGCACGTCATGTTCGATTCAATTAACACTTCTTCCCTATTACTCCTACCTTAGCCCCTCCCACGCAACCAGATCCTTATTTTTCCTCTTTTCCCTAACCACCTTTGCCCACTCCTACACCCTCTCCTTCAACCAACTCACGCACATCACCCGCACAACCCCATTCACCAAGTCCACCACCCCATTTTGAGCCAACCCAAATCGTTTCCCTAACCGAACCGGCCCAAACAACTGAACCCTCCCAACCGGCCCAAACGAAAACAACCCAAACTGCTCCTCAACCCGTTCTCGTCTAGCAAATCTTTGCCAAAATCCTAAGCCTCCAAATCCCTACATTCCTTCCTCTTATCACACTTCCGCCGGTCCCTCACCTTGTATTGAACCCACCTTATTTATCGTTGCTAACAAATCACTGGAGTGGCGTCAAACCATAGCTAAAGAGTTAGATGCTCTTGTTAACAATGGCACATGGTCTCTTGTTCCTTATGTTAAAAACACTAACGTTATTGATTCAAAGTGGGTTACAGGTTAAAAACTGATCAAAATGGCAAAAGGTAATTCGTCACAAAGTCCGCTTTGTTACTAAAGGCTTCAATGAAAGGTTGGGTGTTGATTTTCAAGAAACATTTAGTCATGTCATCAAGGCTTCCACAACTCGGGTTATTCTATCTCTTGCAGTTACAAATCAATGGTCTCTCAGACAACTTGATATACAAAATTCTTCATGGTGACTTGCAAGAAATAGTATATCTTAGACAATCGGTTGGCTTCGTTGACAAAACTCAACATGGTCATGTTTGTCTTTTACACAAGTCTTTATATGGGCTTAAACAGGCTCGGCGGGCATGGTTTCAATGTTTATCTGCTATACTGTATCAGCTTGGCTTCCCTGGCTCTAAAATTGATCCCTCCTTGTTTATTATGAAGTCTCGGGGCACTTTGGTCTATGTTCTCGTTTATGTTGATGGCATTATTATCACCGGAAGCAATAACAAGGTAGTTAATGAGGTAATATAACGGTTAGGTACCTCCTTTGCAGTTGAGGATTTGGGAGATCTACATTATGTTTTGGGTATTGAGATCATACCTCATGGCAGGAACATTATATTGTCACAACACAAATATATTTCTAAACTTATTACCAAAACCTAAGCTTTCGGAATGTAAATTGGTTTCATATATAATGAGCCACTTCTCAAATCTTAGCTCTTGGTGATAGTCCTACCCTTTTGGATCCTACCAAGTATCGTCTAATTGTTGGAGCTTTACAGTATGTCTGACTCTAAGGCCTAATATTACTTTTGTTGTGAATAAAGTATGTCATTTATGCATGCTCCCACATAAAACCATTGGTCTGCAGTTAAACATATTTTGTGGTACCTCAATGGCACCTCTCACTTTGGTCTTTTTATTTGGCATAATTCTTGATCTTCTCTTCAGGCCTTCACCGATGTTAATTGGCAAACCAGCCTTAAGGCCATCTTTGATGCTGATTGGGTTGGGAGTCCTGATGATCGTCGATCCACTGGGGGATTTGCCATATATCTTGGATGTAATCTCATCTCTTGGAATGCACGCAAACAACATACGGTCTCCCGCTCCTCAACCGAATCCGAATACAAGGCTCTTGTTGACACTGTGGCCAAATTAACTTGGTTGGAAGCATTATTGATTGAACTCGGAATATGCCATAATTCCGCACCTACACTCTGGTGTAACAACTTAGGTGCCATGTATCTTTCAGCCAATCCTGTATTCCATGCTCGTACCAAACATATTGAAATTGATTTTCATTCGTTAAGGAGAAAGTAGCTCAAGGAAAATTAAAGGTTCAGTTTATCAACACTAGTGATCAAATTGTTGACATCTTTACTAAACCTCTACCATCACAACGGTTTCTGCTGCTACATTCCAACTTGCAGGTCGTTCCCCGCCATCAACTTGCGGGGGAATATTAGACAAGTTTGGTTAGCTTTTATAGTTATTGTAACTAGATGGTGCTTAAGTGTAATATCATAACCTATATATGGGATCTTATGTAATCTTTTCATAAGATTCAATCAATAACATAATATACTACGCTTTCACTTTTAAACACGAAAGGTGAGAAATTTATATCAACCCATGTAGCCGTAAACAAACAAGAATGAGATTTAAGAATGAGATTTAAGAGTAGAAGTAAAACTTGTATATCAATCAATGTTAGTGGTTTAGTTCTCATGAATGAAGGGAATGAGGAGGCAGATTATGAGAATTATAAAAATGTGTTATTCAAGTCAAGTGTTTGAGTTAAATTCTATCCTTTGCTAGCTCGAAAGTGGCGCATCGAGTGGTGATTGAAGAACCAATTTATGAACCGAAGTGGGTGGGCATGTATCTTCATTAAAATTTGTAGCCCTAATGTTCTAGTTGGTAGTGCATTTGTATCTAACTAGTCGTAGAACTATCTGTTTACCCAATGCTACGCAGGAGCTTAGAACTGGGAGCCAAAGACGTGGGAAAAACTATACCGGGTAAGAGAATGTTATTGCATAGACTAGCAAATCATCATTCGCACTCACGTTACAAGAGGTGGACGAGTGGGTTAGAGTAAGTTATAGTATAGACTAACAAATCATCATTATCATTCTCGTTAAAAGAGGTGAACATCAAGATAAACTGATAAAGGTAAATCATCCTAGAAGGTGACTGCAGGCAAGACAGCATAACATAATAGTGATGTATTCCTATATATACTAAATCACGCCCTACGGGAGTTACATTATATTCCCACCTCTAAAGTTATATTTAAAACCTGATTGTTTCTTTGGGCGTACAGTAAGTTAGTTATTCATACAGTAGTCAGACAAAATTTAGTTACCCATGCGTAGAAATTAATTAAGGTAACAATAGCTTACTTGGATTCACAGAAATAGCTGAAATAAGAGGACCATATACTCCTCGTGATGGTATAGCGGTTGTTCCTTTCCCAGCCCAATTGAGTCGGATAAACAAAGTAGCATTAACATTTACCGTATAACTTTTTACAATTTCTTTCCCAACCCCACCTGCTTCGTCACTTATGTCAAAATCCTTCTCCACTCGTTCACCCTAACGCATTACCAAATTAATACACTTAAGACTCCAAAAGAACGAACTAAGTTAATCAATCATACATCATAATATAAGGAAACTCACCTGAATGTAGATATCAAATACACGCCTCCCAAGGCTGCTATATGTCCCATCATCAGTAAAAACAATCTCGGCAAAGTGAAGGCTTACATTGTAGCTTCCACTATGCAAACAAAAACCATAATACGTCAAAGATAAAGCCGAGACTCGTGCACTCATGTACAACTCAGGGTTGTTCATCAGGAGTCTAGAAGTATTTTTAACAGTATAATTGTCGGTATTGATGTTGTTATCCAAAAAGTGACCAGTGTTGCTATATCCCCATCGATTTTCAGTTGAAGTGAAAGACGAAGGACCGCCTTGTTCCAAGTCACTTTCATAAGAATCACTCCCGACGCTTAGTTCATCCCCGCCACAATTGATATACAATGAAGACCAATCTAATTCAAAAAGTACAACCATATATCATAAAAATTCATCAACATAAATGATAAGAGAAGGTAATATGTGAATTAATATTACTTGTTTGACAACCACTGCTACGTAAGCATGAGACCTTGTTACTGGTAAATTAACACAAAAATATAGAAGAGTAAGTCGCATAGAAATAAATGTTGCTGAATCTTTAGGCAAAGAAACTTACGAGATGGTAGCATCTGAAAACGAAGCAAACAAGTTTCTGCAATAAAACAATAGAAACCTCAAGACTTAGCGTGTTTAAAAAGAAGCACTTTGTAAAAAGATGGGGATGGTCTTACGTTTCCCGCACTTGACAGTGAGAAGAGTTATCATATGTAAAATTGTTGTATGACAAATCACTGCAAAAAGAAAAAAAATTGCAACATTAGTCATCAGTATATTCTACAACCAATTAAGGGGACATGTTACAAATTCAATTTTACATTCAACTTTACATCAAATAAACTTACATTTTTTTTCCAGTACTTGTCATCCAATCAGGCACACTTCCAGATAGCAAGTTTCCAGTAAGATAGCTAAAACTCAATGTATATTTCAGTAAGAAGTATGTGGGAAAATAATACATTGGAATGAAAAGTATGTGGGATAGCAATACATTTACTTACATAAAATCTGTGTCATATAGTTCAGAGAAATTTGTAGGGATGGATCCGTTAAGCTTGTTAAAGCTGAAGTCTCTGAAGAGCAACAGAAACAATTTTATCCAAGGACCCTTGAAATTTCATGTATAAAGTAAATAATTGAGAAAATGTCCATATTACTAACAAGACTTTCAGACTTGAGGCAAGAGATTGTGGCAAGACTGGTAACTGGCCGATTAAATTGCAGCTCCTCAAGATCCTGGCAAGATTGAGTTCAGAATACACTAAAGCAAAAAAACAAAAACAAAAAAAAAAAGAAAAAGAAATTGGTAACACTCAATTAAAAAGAAGCAATTCAACTCACAGGTTCTTCAAATGTGTTGTATTACTAAAGGGTGGAAAAGGGTTGTCTGGTCCTTTCAAGTCACTGATTCGCCTGCACCTCATGACTAAGTCAACGCAAATATTTGACCAAAGTTGCAAGCAAATAGAAACGATGTAAGAGATTACTTACAAGTCTGTCAGGTTTTCCAAGAGAGTAATGCTAGGAGGTATTGGCCCTTCAAACCCATTGGCCACAATCCTTCTGTTATTCAGAAACTTAATTTAAATATATCCGGTATAATCGATAAATGGAAAAGAAAGAGTAGGAAAATGTCTCACAAGCTCATGAGACTTGTCCATTCTCCAATGAAATCCGGGATCTTCCCAGAGAAGTTGTTACCGCTAATATGACTGCGTAAGAAACGAAAATAAATATAAGTAACTTCATCTAGCTGACTAGCCACATAATGATCAAAGAATAATAGTAGAACTCACAACTCCTTCATATTGATCAGATTTGCAAATGATACAGGCAATTCCCCAGTGAAATAGTTGGAGCTCGGTATTCTACAACAGAAAATGAAACAGTTGTATACCGAAAGTATCCACACCAATATCATCAAATTTCACAAAGTCTTACAGTCTCTCAAAGCTTGTAACATTCCCAAGTTCATCAGGAATTGCTCCAGACATCATGTTGTCCTCTACGGATCTAATTAATAACAGAATTATAGTCACAAACAGCAAAATAACAATTGTTAGCGTAATAAAATAAGTTTAGTTTATTAGTTTATTATGGGCTTTGGCCCATTAACTAGTAAGCCTGTAGCCTGGCTATATAATGTTTATTTTCTTTTCATTTGTACTTGATGTTTTTCTGATGAATAAACCCTAGCCGTTTTTTCTCTGACCATGTTTGTCTTTCAACAACAATTACATAAGTTAAAAATGACAGTAAATCCCTGATTGTAAAAATTGCTAGGTGTGCTAGTCAGGAGTTGGGGTACCGACCAACGATTAATCAAAATTAACAAGATTGGAATTTTATACGCAATTTTCAAACTTATACGTATATAATGCATATCAATACAATCCGATTAATAAGGTTGAAAATTTATATATTATAAATTATGAAATTTCATAATTTTATATATAAATTTTCAACCTTATTAATCAGATTGGATTAATACGTATAAGTTTTCAAATACTTCAAAAATTTTGATCAACTTTGACCGCTGCCTTTAACCGTTTACGGATTCTCGGTCCTACCAGGGGATATATAATCCGACTACCAATTACGTCACGATTAATCCAGCTTTTTACAACACTGAGTAAATCTGATGAGATAACAGATAAAAAGAAACTCACAAAGATTTTAATGTGTTGATGTTTCCGAGCTCCGTCGGGAGTGATCCGTTCAAACGATTCACTAGAAGAGAACTGCAATTGATTTCAACTCAAACGTAACGCCTTATGATCCAAAGTCAATACAGTATATTAAAAATTATACACAAAGTAGAATTACATGTTTACAATTCGCTGCATAGATCCCCATTGTGGAGGAATTGTGCCACTGAGACAGTTGCGAGTTAAGTCTCTGTAACAATTATATACACAATTCAACAATCAAACACAAACAAACAAACAATGGAAGTTAATTTAACAAACAAGAAGAGACCGTACAAATTCTCGAGGTAAGGAAGATTGGCGAATTCCAGTGGGAGAATGCCTGGTAGGCTTTGTCCTCTGAGACTTCTGCATCTCGCACCAAGCAAAGGATCATTCAGTATATGAACAACATTTATGCGTATTTCGATGAAGAAACCCTAATTTTTGTGGTTCTGAAACTTTGAAAACCCTAACTTTGTACCAGAGAACGATAATTGGGGAAAGGGTATGTTGCCGTTGAGTTTAAACTGAGGAAATTAAGCGAACATTCGATTGCATTTGATCTTTTCTATGAACGTTAGAATGTCATTTTTTTAGGCTGCTCGGTGTGGTGACGGAGGGAAGCCGGCGACGGGATGAAGACGGAGGGGGCGGCGTGGGAGGACGGCGTCGGAGGCCCACCTGTTTGGTCCGTCGCAAACGGCACAACTCGGACGGGGAGGACGGGACGGAGGGGGGAGGGGGGCGGCGTGGGAGGACGGTGGTGACGTGACGGCGCCGGGGTGGAGACGGGAACCATACCGAGCAGCCTTACACTAAATTGCAAAAATCAACATTTAATTTATACCTAAACTCAACTTGATACATTTCACTATAAAATTGGCAAAACTCAACCTTTATATTCATATTTTGTAAGATTCTATAACTTTTATAACTAACGTCGTCTAAAAACTCAGTTAAGTTACCTCACATGCTTTGCATGTGAGGGTATTTTAGTCTTTTTAAATCATTATTTAATATATATATATATATATATAGGAGAAGGATCATTTAGAAACCACCCTTTATTGCGAGAACCGTAAGAAACAATGTAAACACAACCAAAAATATCTAAAAAATCTAAAAAACACACAAAAAAAAATTAAATTTTTTTAAGTCAAAATCGCTAGTTTTCGTTACTAAAAAAATTTGCTACTAAAGTAACGATTTAACTAAAAAAATATTTAAAAAAATTGTGTGTTTTTTTAAATTTTTTAAGATTTTTTGAGGGTTTAGTTTTTAGCATTTAGCTTAGGGGTTAGGGTTTTTTTGGGTGGGGTGTTTAGGTTTTTTTTTTTTTTTTTTTTTTTTTTTTGAGGGCGGGGAGTGGTTAGGTTTTTTAGGTTTTTGATGGTGTAGTGGATTTATTTTATTTTGTTCACATTGGTTCCCGCGATTCTTGCAATAAAGATGGTTCTCGCATGAACCCTACCATATATATATATATATATATATATATATATATATATATATATATATATATATATAGGGGCGCTAAAATGAAAATCATCTCCGATTGCGAGAACCATGAGAACCATTCTTCACCAATCCGATAATGATAACCAAAAGGGTAATATAGTCATTTAATCAAAACCATCAAATCATCTCTCCCCTCTTTAAATTCTTTTTGTAAAAAAAATTGTAAAAAAATTTTGGTAAAAAAGTTTTTGTAAAAAAAAAATTTTAAAACTATAAAAAAAAAAATCGTAAAAATACGTAAAAATGGAACAAAAACATTTGTAATAATTTTTTTTTGTAAAAAAAAAGATTAAAACCGTAAAAAAGTTTTCGTATAAATTTTTGTTTTTTGTTGAAAAGTTTTTGTAAAAAAAATGTAATTTTTTTTTTTTGTAAAAAAGTTTTCGTAAAAAAAAAGTTTAACAACGTGTGTGTCAAAAAATGGCGCGTAAATATGGGGCGAAAAAACGGCTCCTAAAAACTGGGCGTAAAAAATGACTCGTAAAAAAACCGGGTGATAAAATGGCGCATAAATATGGGCGTAAAAACGGCGCATTAAAACGGGGCGTAAAAAAAGGCGCGTAACACAAGACGTAAAAAAACGGCACGTAAAAAACTGAGCATAAAAACGGCGCGCAAAAAATGGAGCGTAAAAAACGACACGTAAATAAGAATCTTAAAAAACGGAGTGTAAAAAATGGAGCGTAAATACGGCGCGTAAAACCGGGGCGTAAAAAACAGGACGAAAAAACGAAGCGTAAAAAACGGCTCGTAAAAATGTTTTTTGTAAAAAAATCCTGAAAATTTTGTTTTTTTAATCAGATTTTAAAATGTTTTTTTAATTAAAAAATCTGATTTAATAAAAAACAATTAATTTAATAAGACGAAAAAATAATAAAAAAACAATAAAGGCAAAACAAGCAAATTTACTAAACTAACATTTTGACAAAAAGAAATTAATATTGTTTTTATTACTTTTAATCTCATACATCTATCTCCCAAGATCAATGGTTGAAAAGTGGTTCTCGTGTTCTCTTAACTGGGTGGTTTTCATTTTAGCGGCTCTCTCTCTCTTTCTCTCTCTCTCTCTCTCTCTCTCTCTATATATATATATATATATAATAATACCATAAATAAACTATCATCTTCGACCCTACATCTTCTCACCGCAGCCTCCGTTGGAACCAAAATGCCACTGCTGCCATCTCGAGTTCAGTTGCAGAATTTGCCAAGCCGCCATCTCGTACGTCTCGCAGATTAGTGAAGATGAGTCTAATGTGTATGTTCCTAAAGTGGCGGGTTGTTAAGTGAAGGAGGTTCAATGACTGGTTGTGATGTGCTGGTTCTTAAAATGGCAGGTGAGGGAGGTTATTTCAGTTCACCGAAACGATGGTGGTTCGATGACGGAATATAAGTTTTTCCCGGGGAAATGTGGCGGAGTTGAGGAGCAGAAAGAGTTGATGAGTGTGGGATGATTAACGGTGGTGTGGTGTGGTAGTGGTGGTTCGGTTGTGGGAACGATAGGGTTACGCGGTAGTGAGGGATTATTTGTGACAGCTAGAACCAGTGGAGACGAAGGAAGTCTGACTGTGTTTTCACTTGATTTGTCTCTAAAGCTTTCTTATTAATCAGTTGTTAGTGAGCAGGATGTTGTGTTTCACCATTTGTGTGTATCAAACTTAACCACTACAACTGCTTTTGCTTAATTAGTTTTCAATATTAATATTAGTATTGATATTAATTACTTGTTTTAAGTTATAGTAAGATCTTGTTATTTATATGAGTTAGTGAAATTTGATGACCAATCTACAGGTCTTCATACAACAAGCAGATATTGTGACATGATTCATGCCATCTAATATAATATGATAGTGGCATGTATAAGATCTAGATAAATTTAAAGGATGAATGCTAATGAAATGGTAGAAATAACGGAGTGGATTGGAATTCAAGGAATCAATTGTCGGTTAATGGCCAGCTATGTTTTTTTCTTACAAGTTTAAAAAGAGCATTTTAGGTTTAATTTTAATTAAGAAGGGGATATATGAATAATCGATTTTGATAAAAAAAAAAAAAAAAAAAACAAGTTTTTATGATTTGTTTGACATTAATCTTTGTAACATAAAGAACAGAGCATGTAATTTCTGTAGTTAAAGAATACCGGTTGTAATTTGATACAAACGTAAAGGACACTCGGTTTTAATTTACTCAAAATAAAAAAATAAAAATATATTAAACAAAGTCCAAAATAAATATATATTGATGACTTTATTAAAGATTAAGAGTAGTAATGTAAACTAAGTTAAGAAATATATTGATAAGAAATATATTAAGAAAAGATAAGAAAAAAAACTGGGCAAGGGAAAAAGTAGGCTGATTCTAAACACACCTCCCTTCCTGATTATACCCCCTTGTGAGAGGAAAACTGCCGGTCCCACACGGGCCCCACCTGTAAGTATGTGAGAGGAGGGGGTGTAAAAAGTAATTAGGGTGGTGTAGAAAGTAGCATAAAAAAAAGTAAAAGCTTTGCCCTTCCCAAGTTTTGAACCCAACTTGATTATACATCAACGACTCCCCCACACAACATTTTAATAGTGGGTTTTTCTTTCCGTTACATGTATACTAACATAAAAAACAAGACACCCAAAAATAATAATAAAGTATCTAGTGGATGTCACATAGCATCCACTGGTTGGCTGCCATCTTTTTTTACTAGTAAGAAATGTTCTATTCCTGGCCATAAGAAATGTATTTAAACTAATTTTTAGCCAGTGTGCGTTGTTGCGTCGTTTTTCACACATAACTTTTGCATCTTTTTATTATCAATTTAGGTTTTTACAATATTGTTACGGTACATCCGAACTTTATTCGCGCACGCTGCTTACATATATTTTTTTCATTTTTTTCATTATCGATTTTGTTTATTACAGTATTGGTACAACACCTTTCAACTTTATTAAAGTCTGTATAATATAAAAAGGGTCATGCTAGCTGCACACGCCCAAAATTATTTTCACACCCCAAAGCGCCGCGCTATGGCCAAAGCGCGGCGCTTCGATCGACAAAACATGCTTCGATTGACGTTTGAAACATTCGATACTGTTTGACAGACATAAAGGTAATTATGATGTTTTGTCGTTAACCCTAAGCGCCGCGCTTTGGCCATAGCGCGGCGCTTCGACCCCAAATTTCACCCTTTTGCCCCTTTTAAAAGCAACCTCTGAGACACATTTCGATCATACACAAACACTTCGATATACATTTTCCTTCATTTCAGATCAAAGGTCTGTATTGCCTTTATTCCCCATCCGTTGTGTTTCTTCAAAATAACGCGCGGTTTTGCTGTATTAGTTACATCTCTTGAAAAAACGATGTCGTGGTTAAACAACTATATTTTCGGTCAATATTCTGACGAGACAGTTGTTCCTGATTCTTACGAGGGGACCGCTATTTCTGACTCGTATGAGAAACCGGTCTCGTCCAACTTGAGGGAGGCAGAGGTTGTATCTGGCATTCATTATCGTGATAACACGGTGACGCTGGATTTGAATACCCCTGTGGAGGACCCTTACGCACAACAAGGTTATTCGAATTTCGGTTACGGTGGCGAGTACAGCTTTGTACAGCAGGAGTGTGGTCCAAACGACAGTTACGGTTGTCAACAGAGCTTACAAGGTTATTCGAATTTCGGTTACGGTGGCGAGCACAACTTTGAACATCAAGTATATTCGGACCTCGGTGACGATGGTGAGCCGGGGGATGTGTCTGTTGACGAGGAAGGCTGTTACCCGGTTACGTTTTCGTTTGATACGACGCAGACCTTTTCGTCACGTAAAGAGTTGGTGCGTTGGGTACAAGACACGGAAAAAGACAACGGTTACCTCATTGTGACTAAGAGGTCGAATAAAAGAGGAGAGAATTACAAGATTTGGTTTCAATGTACTTTTGGTGGGGAGCATAAGAGTATAGCTACACAGAGGAAAACGGGTAGCAAGAAAATAGGCTGCCCGTTCGAGATGATCGGGTTTTCGGAATCATCCGGAAGTGTTTGGAGGATCGAGGTGACGAAGGCGAAGCATAACCACACTCCTATTGAAAACTTAGAGGGTCACGCGTATGCGAGAAGGCTTTCTTCGGAGGATACAAAACTGGTTAAGGAGCTGGCAGAGCAAGACATTCCCAACCAAAGTATCTGGCGAACGCTGACAAAAAACAATCCGGCTAGAAAGCTTATTCCGAAAGATATACACAACGCTGTTCAGAAGATCAACGCCGAAAAAAATGTCGGTAAGTCTCCGATGCAAAAACTTGAAAGCATTCTTCTCGAAAAAAATTACACTTATTACATGCGCACGAATGAGATATCAAACGAAGTTGAAGATGTCTTCTTTGTTCACGAAAGATCATTCAATATGTGGTGTGCCTTCCCTCATGTGCTAATTATTGACGCCACCTACAAAACGAACATGTACAACCTGCCATTTGTTCAGGTCGTAGGCATGACGTCGACAAACAAATCGTTTACGGCTGCTTGTGCGGTAATTTCCGCTGAGAAGTCAGAGAACTACCTATGGGTGTTGCAGAGGATCAAGTCTATGCTGGTAGGATGTATGGAACCGCGTGTGATTTTAACAGACAGGGATTTTGCGCTGATGAACGCGTGTGAACAAGTTTTTCCAAAAGCGCATAAGTATCTTTGTCGGTTCCATATTCAACAAAATATTAATAAGAACAGCAAGAAGAAATTCTCTGACAAGGATTGGAAAGAATTCGTACGTAGTTTTTGGTTATTGTGCGAGTCTACGACCGAGGAAATATACAGGTATAACTTGGAAAACCTTGAAGCACAGCTGAAAGAAGATGACCGTGAACGTAGGTATTTCTTACATAATTATGTTCAAATTTTATATAATAACAAAAACTGACTATTTACGTTTTTTTTAATTTTAGAGGTTTTTGATTATATGAAGAAATCCTGGTTGGATCCGTACCGTGAAAAGTTTGTATCATGCTGGATTAACAAAACTATCAACTTTCACCAAACTACGACCAACAGGGTTGAGGGCATGCATGCAACACTAAAAAGTCACTTTCCAAGTCATCGCAACACACTGGATAAACTTGTACTGTATGTTGATCATGTTGTTGATAGACAATACACCGAGATTAGTACAAGCTTTGAAACAAGCCTCCGAAAAGTGATGACGCACCACAAGAAGCAGCCCATGCTTGCATATATTCTCAGAAAGGTTTCAATATATGCGATTGAGCTTTTGAGTAGGGAACTAAAACGTAAGGAAGACGGGTTGAGAGCCTACGGTGCAAGCTGTGGTTGCCAACTTTTTACCAGCTGTGGTTTGCCATGTGCCTGTCGTTTGGAAAAGTTGGAAAATAAAGGTAATTAATATCTTTGACCTTTCTCGTTATGATTCTGCCACCTAATTTGTTTTCATCCACAGGTCAGCAACTCCGGATCACACACATAGACGTGTTCTGGAAGAAGCTTAACTTCAAGCCTGCAAAGAAAAACATAGAGGATATCGATGTAGACGCGGAATTTGAAAAATTGAAACAAAAGATCGATCCAACACCCCCTCAAGTGAAAAGGAGCTTCTTTGAAAAGTTTCAGCAAATCCTCAATCCAGGGAACAATAACAAAAAACCTCCTGCTGTTCTGAAGAAAACTCGTGGTCGCCCAACATTGAAAACGCAGGAAGAAAGAAAGGTTGAAGCCGCTAGAAAAAGCTCGTACATTCCGTCGGAAGAAACTTGGGTCGAGGCCTCAGATGATCTTCCCCGTCACAGCTCGTACATATCACTCGAAGATTCTAGAAGACAAAAGAATACCAAACCGATCAACCTGCACCCTGATTTCCCGATGATCAAGCTCGGTCCTAAGACGGATATAGCGATCCGCAACTACGCATCTCAGATTCCCGAAGTGATCCATCCATACATCGTTAGAATAAAGGACGTGAAACCAGATGGTCATTGTGGGTTTCGATCGGTGGCTGTTGGGTTAGGAGTGAAACAAAATTCATATTTGATGATCCGGAAACAACTTATAAAGGAGTTACGTACGAACGAATCGCTTTGGAGGCAGTTTTTCGATCCGGAAAACATAGGACATTATGATGCGCTGCTTAGACGGATCAATTTCAAGGGGGTGGGACGAGCAGATATCGAAAATTACATGACGATGCCTGACACGGGGTTTCTTATTGCCCAACGATACGGTGTGATTGTTCACACCTTCGACATGGGTGGGAGCTGCACAATTTTCCCTCTGCTGGGCGGGCCAAACGAAGCTGAGGAACCTCACCTGGTGGTTGCAGTTGTGTTCGTCGACCATGGGCATTTCATACATGTAGAGCTTGAAGGTTGTTATCCAATGCCTCCCCCAAACCCACTCTGGACAGCACACAGAACAGAGCGCGCAGCAGCCTGGCATACATTATACAGGGATCAAATCAACACGTACGAAATGCTTACGTATCGTGCCCCTGACCTTAATGTAACCCCACATGTTCACGATGTAGGTTAAATGTGTTTAATAATAATCACGTTTGTGTTTGTTCATTATATGCGTTACATCACGTTAAAAACCGAATGTCACCGACACGACCCAATCAGATTCAATACGCACTTGTACGACCCAAAATGACCATAGACATCATAATACTACAATTAATGAAAAAATACGTCATGTTCATGTGCGGTAGGCGGCTGATACACATAACACCTCTCACAGGAGTACTTGTGCTTTCAAACCAAAATGATACGATATAACGGAATAAGACATCACACGTAACCGATTTGATCCGGAACTTGCAGTATAGTCCATATATAATAAAAAATGATGTATAATGGAAAAAATGTAAAATTTAGACTATTATCGACGCGTTTGTGAATTAAAAACAATTTTAAAAAATTTAAAAAAGGCCCAAAGCGCCCCGCTATGTCCAAAGCGGAGCGCTTTGCCCTTAAATAAGAACAGAAGCGCCCCGCTTTGGCCATAGCGGGGCGCTTCGGTCCATCGTTATACCTGAAGCGGGGCATCTTCTCCCCCACTTCAACACAACACACAAAACACACACACAAGGTGCGATTACACACACTTCGATCCGGATATCTTCGTTTTCAATCTTTCGACCGCTAAAAAGGTAAATCGAACACCCTTAATCGTTTTGGTTAACTGTAAATGTTTGATATTTGTTTGATTTGGGCGTATGGATCGATTGGGGGGGGGGGGGCTGTTCTTCATCGCGAAGAACCAAAGCGCCGCGCCGAGGCCATAGCGCGGCGCTTTGGTTCATTTTTATTTATTTTTTAAATATTATTTGTTTAATAATATTTGTTTAATAATATTTGTTTAATATTATTTGTTTAATAATATTTGTTTAATAATATTAAAATTTTATAAATAATATTATTTGTTTATTATTTTATATTTAATATTATTTGTTTATTATTTAAAATTTTATAAATAATATTATTTGTTTATTATTTAAATTATATTTAATATTATTTGTTTATTATTTTATATTTAATATTATCTTATCAACGTGCAGGGATGGATTCTTCCGATGACGAGATTGAGCATATAGAGGCTGAGGGAGATGAGGGAGAGCAGGAAGAGCCGGCATGTCCGTACCTGCAGTTTCCGCCGGGGTCACGGGCGAGGAGGAGATGCGCGAGGTTGCGCGCCATCCCCATTGGGGAGCATGTAGGGATAGACTGGACCCTGTTGGATACCGTGGGAGAGGCCGCGCGGGCGCGTGAGATAGTTGGACTAGATACTCCTTGGTCGCGCCTATTTGAGTTAGCGATGGAGGACTCGTACCCTGAGCTTACGTGGGAGTTTCTTTCCACGTTTACATACGCGCCGCATCCGGCGGATTACGTGGAGGACCCGGATTTTCCAGTCTACGAGGTTACATTCCGTCTTGCCGGTCAGGAGTTTCGGATGAGTGTGCGGCAGTTTGTTGTCCATACAGGTTTGTTTAAATAATATTATTTATTATTTTATATTTAATATCATTTGTTTATTTAATGTTATTTGTTTATTTAATGTTATTTGTTTATTTAATATTATTTGTTTATACAGGTTTGTACACAGAGGCCGAGCTTGATACTGATTTATATACGCAGGCGGTTACGATGATGGACAGGCAGACGCTTATCAGTTTCTGGAGGTCCATTTCCATTAGACCCTTTGGGAGATCCTGGCAAAAGGCCACCTCCATTAGAGACCCCTTGTTCCGATACTTGCAGCATGTTATCGCGGCAACTATCGTGCCGCGGGGTGCCAGCAGGGAGAAGGTCAACCTCAGTGACCTTTTCTTTCTATACTGCCTACTGCGCCGCCAGCCCTGCAATCTAGCAGCCTGCCTGGCAGATTACTTTGCCACAGCATACCACCGGCAGCTCCGCGGGTGGGTGCACACTGGCTCATTCATCACCGCCATCGCACGCTCGCTCGGGATCGTGCCCGAGGGAGATCCGCTGCTGTCCGATCCGGTCTCGTCTACCAGGTTGGGCCGCGCGTCAGTTTCTAGCATGCAGATCACCCGTCGCTTTGATGTTGGTCTGAGGTTTAGGGGCGGAGACGGGCTGATTTGGCAGCCGGAGCCGGTGCCGGAGGTCATCCCGGTTGTTATTGAGTTGAGGCCTGGAGTGTTGGCCCCTCCTGCTGAGCAGGCGGCCGCTCGGCAGGCTCAGCTACAGGCTCTGGGACTCGATGAGTTCCCGGGCCAGGCTCAGGCTCAGCCTCAGGCTCAGGCTCAGCCTCAGGCTCAGCCTCAGGCTCAGCCTGTATTAGAGGATCCGGCTCAGGAGGAGCATATCGAGGAGATCCAGGTACCACCAGTTCAGCCAGCTCCTGAGCCGCCACAGTACCCGCAGCACGTTTACGCTGATCTGCCTCCGGTAGCGCGTGAGGTGGCTCGGGACTTCGACCGGCGCCTCAGACGCCAGGCCGCACGCCAGGACTGGATCATCGAGACGCTCGTTTCTCTACGAGAGCTCGCTGGGTTGCCTCCACTTCCCCTCCCACCGTCCCCACCGCACGAGGATTAGTATCTTAGTTTGTTTGTATAGTGTTTTGTTATGTATTATGCAGTCAGTTGTACCTTTTTGTTTTGTATGTACAAACTGATATATATATATATATATATTGCAGTTAATCTTCTATTTACATCACGTTGGTTTTGGATTGTTTACGTTTAATTCTTATGGTTTTCTGTACAATTTATTTAACGTGTTCGTTTAATTTAACAAAATAAACTAGGTTAACAGTTTATAAAGACGCACTTATATTATATACGTTCTATAAAAATAATGACGTAAAAAACGTAATTATAAAACAACGTATTATAAAGGCCACCCATTATAAAACTCAAATACAATTTTTTCCTCCAAAAAACACTACCAAACTAACCCACATCTCACCTATTTCAAAAAAAAAATCAACACAAATTCCAGCCATTGCTTTTTGTCTTTTTGCACACTCAAAGCGCCCCGCTTTGGCCATAGCGGGGCGCTTCGAGTGTGCAAAAAGACTAAGCCCGTGTGCGAATAGACCAGGCCTATAAAAAAACGAAGGGAAAACTAGAGGATAATTGTTTTCTAAACTTTTAGGACTATAAAGTGAATTTTAAATGTAAAAAAACGAAGGGAAAACTAGAGGATAATTGTTTTCTAAACTTTCAGGACTATAAAGTGAATTTTAAAGTTTAAGGTTAGTAAGACCATGCGTAGTAGTAAGGGTGAATAATGTCTTAACCCTTTGGCGTTTTCGTCATGTGGCAATACAGTCAGCAAGGGACATTATTGGACGTTTTTTTTTCTTTCTAAAATGGTGTAGTGGGGATGTAAGCATTATGTTAAAAGGGTGTAAAGACTTAAATAAAAATAAAAAAACCAACAAAAAAAGCTATTGGCCAAAAAAATGAAGATTAAATGTGATTGATCATTCAAAATTGCTCCAAGCGTGATTTGAAAAACTCCAAAACATCAAAATTGACCAAACACGCCCAGGGGGTGGTTCCCTGGCATGTTTGGGCGTGATTGGGCCAAAAAAACGCCCCTTGGGCAGCCACTACGCATGGTCTAAGGTAAATTATTAAAGTTAAGGGTTCTAGTTAGACACTCCTAATTTAGCGGAAAAAAAGGGAAACACACGATATTCGAACCCAGGCTAGTGGCTTAATAGCTAGGTTTTCCACCACACCACTTCATTCGTTTGTGTTGCAATTTGTTAGAGCATTTGCATCCCTTCCATCAAATCTACTCTATAATTACAATAAAAACTACATTTTATCTCTCATTTCAATTACCTAAAACCATTTTATACCTTTATCGTTACATTTTCTCTCACATCCCTCACAACTATTTTCAAAATATATTTAAAAATTATAGAGGGTGAACAATGTCCTCTTAAATATATTGATTAACAGTAATATTTGTCTCTGAATGGTTAAGTACTATACTAAGGGACTGTTTGGCTAAGCTTATTTTAGTGACTTATTTACTTATTGACTTTTTGAAAAGTTAAAAGGTGTTTGGGTTAGCTTATTATGTGAGAGGAATAAGTAAATAAGTCTCCAAAATAAGCTTAGCCAAACAGCCCCTAAGTCTTATTGGTTAAGACCTCTAATCTGAATTGGTCAGCCATTTGCCTATAAACGGTTAAGCATTATACTGACTCTTAATGGTTCAGACCTCTTACTAATTCAGCACTTAATGGTTCAGACCTCTTATTGGTTCAGTACTTAACCATTCAGAAGTTGCCAAACAACCGCTAAGGTTTACCCACCCCTATCATATGGTGACATTTACACCATATGATCGATTAAGGATAACCTAAACGTCACTTAAAATTGACCAATGAGCTCTAGCTCAAGTGGTAGGAGGACTTGAGTTCTTCTTTGAAGACTCAAGTTAAATTCCCATTTGATGCAAAAAAGGAGTGAGGCACTGGTGGGCAGTGATAGGAGACACAGGGAAAACCTGGGTTCGATCCTTGAGCCAAACGAGTTTTACTGGTAATTTTACCGTCGTGTCTACGAGCGGGTGGGTTACCGGGTTTCCCCGGAATTGGTGGTGGGCGACTCGGGTTACTCTCGGAGTACTCTGTTTGTTCAGTGGGTGCCCCGAGAGTGTTCGGGATTGATTTATTGACCGTTAAAAAAAATTTAGTCAATTGCATTTTTGTATGTATTTTTGAGATTTCACATACGTGTAACATCAAGTGGTAATATTTGCATCACTTACCCTATGAGCACTTTCTTTTGAAAATATATTTTATAGTAAGTCAACTGAAATAACATGCGAGGGAAGAGAAAATTACATGCTAACGACGTGGCATGTCGTGCTATTTGGTTCTAGGTTGCAAGAGACATTATTCTCACGTGTTCCAACGTTGTAAATCTCCCAACCATGACATGGATCTTGTTTAAAATCCCAATCTTTACCAAGCTTTCTTCCAATCTCCCTTAGTGCATTCACTACAATAGACGCTTTTAAGTAACTAAACCACAAAATGTGCAACATATAATCCCAAGGAGTGGTGGTAGAATTCAATCGGGGATTCAAAAATTCAAACTTCGATTCGAATTCGATTCGTATTCGGCTCCAGTAATCGAATACAAATTCATGATTTTCAATTCAATTTGATTCGAAATTCAAATTCAATTTATGCATACACACACACACACACATGTAGGGGAGGGTTATCTTGAGAACGCTAAATATTGTGAGAACCGTGAGAACGAATGAAAAACCAATCAAAACAAATTTTTTTTTTTAATACAAACCTCATTGTAATTAAGATACAACATCAAAAAAAGAATTTACAACATCAAATAATCCATTTCTCCTTTCAAAATCACTATTTTTAGATATTTTTACACATGTGTAAATATAACAGATTTACACATGTGTAAATGACAAACTTACACATGTGTAAATTTTCTTTATTTACGAATTTACGTAAATTTAAACGTGTAAATTAAATTTCTAACATTGTATTCGAATAATAATGATAAGTGTAGAAATTTTTTTTGAATTTGATTCGTTTTTGACCAAGTTCTCGCGTTTTTTTCATTTGTTATCACAGTTCTCACAATATTTAGCGTTCTCATTTAAACCCTCCCCTATATATATATATATATGGTGGGATTCAAGAGTGAACACTAATGTATTTGCGAACTGAGTGAGGCTAGGATTTCATTATCAAATTGTAAAATACACTAGCGTATTTCATCATCAAATCCTGACCATTGATCTACACACATGTAAGGCCATGATTAGTTCGCTCAGTTCGCAAAGTACACTAGTGTTCACTCTTGAACCTAACCCTATATATATATAGGGTGAGGTTTTAGAGTGAACACTTGTGTATTTGTAAACTGAGTGAACAAATCCTTGCCATTGATTTACATCATTAAATCGTAAAGTACACTGGTGTATTTTCATTTTTAAATTATGACCATTGATTTACACTTGCGTATACACCTGTGTATTGATAATCAATGGTTAGGATTAGTTCACTAGTGTTCACAATTAAGGGGGTTGTTCACTAATAAACCTAACATTATATATATATATATATATATATATATATATATGGGAGAGTTTAAATGAGAACGCTAATTATTGTGAGAACCGTGAGAACAAATGAAAAAACCGCGAGAACTTGGTCAAAAACAATTCAAATTCAAAATTTTTTTCTACACTTATCATTATTATTCGAATACAATGTTAGAAATTTAATTTACACGTTTAAATTTACGCGAATTCGTAAATAAAGAAAATTTACACATGTGTAAGTTTGTCATTTACACATGTGTAAATCTGTTATATTTACACATGTGTAAAAAATCTAAAAGGAGTGATTTTGAAAGGATAAATGAATTATTTGATGTTGTATCTTAATTACAATGAGGTTTGTATTAAAAAAATTGGTTTTGATTGGATTTTTCATTCGTTTTCACGGTTCTCGAAATATTTAGCGTTCTCAAGATAACTATATATATATATATATATAGTGAAAGTGTATCGTACAATTTGTCTTAATGTACGAGCGTACACAATGGCAAGTTCGCACGTTATAACCCCAAAAAGAAATATCACATGTTATAAAAATGAAAGTTCGCATGTTCAAAAAAATAAAATTTCGCATGTTTTGTAAAAAATTCACATATTGATAGTTGATTAATTTTGTAGGTTAGTAGTTTTAAAGCTAAAAACAATTAGTTTGTAGGACTTTTAAAAATAAAAGTAAAATAATTTATTGTTTAGGGAGAATTTTAATAGTATCAATTTTATTTGAATTCAAGTTTCAAGTATAAATCGAATCTGAATGGAATAAATCGAATTTGAATCAAATAAAAATTCAAGTAAAATTTTGAAAGCTTTGATTTGATTAATTCGAAATTCATTATTCGATTTGTTCAACACCCATAATCTCAAGCTTTATCGTATATTTATAAACTTACCTTCTTCTAAAGGAAGACAAGTTGTGTTGATGGATGCAAAAGCAAAAGGTAGCAATGCAACGCATAGAATTAGCAACATGCTGCTTAGACTAATAATATGTTCTGGATGGATATTAATACATGTATTTATATAATAAATATTCAACAAATATGAACAAATCGAAATGATCTGAACTTGTTGGGAAATAATTGTACGGCGAAGACCAAGACTCTTAAAGCTTTACCGTTCACACATTCAAACATTCGAACTGCACACGCAACTTCATTTAATTTGTCGCTTCTTATTTCGGTAGAATAACAAAAATAATATATCTTTAAAAACCTCGTTTATTACACGGATTGAACAAATTTAATTTCATATATTAAATAATAAAAAAAATCTTAAGAACCCAGTGTATTATACTGAATAAATATAATTTTATATACTAAATAATTAAAAAAAATTATATCTTTAAAAACCTATGTGTTACATAGTTGAATAAATGTAATTTTGTGTACTAAATAATAAAAAAGTTAAGTCTTTATAAAACCTTGTGTATTGTACGGGTTGAATAAATCTAACTTTATATACCAAATAATTAAAAAATTATATCTTTAAAAACACCATGTATTACATGGGTTAAATAAATGTAAATTTTTATAGTAACTAATATGTTATTGGATTCGGTTCAAGAATCATAAAATTGGTTTATTTTAATTCGAATCGATTACAAACCCAATTTAAAAAATCAAAAAGAGAATTAAATTATTTGCTTTTATTCCTATTTTGTGTTTTTTTAAGTTTGGTCTAACGTCTGATAAGTTATTTTGTATATTTTTTGTACTTTTAGTTTTTTTATATCAATTTGTTTTTTATTGTTTTGTGCCATTAATTAAAAAATATCTTAAATTAATAATTTAAAGAGTTAAATGCCATTTTAGTCCCTGTGGTTTGGGTCATTTTGCCAGTTTAGTCCAAAGGTTTCATTTTTAACCTGTGGGTCCAAAAATGTTTCACTGTTGCCATTTTTGTCCACTGGGTTAACTTCATCAATTATTTATGTTAACGAGAAGGGCGATTCGGTCATTTTGTATGGCCGAATTGCCTTTCTAGTTAACAGAATTACATATAAAATGACCGAATTGCCCTTCTGGTTATCAGAAAAAATGGATGAAGTTAACCCAGTGGACTAAAATGGCAACGGTGAAACATTTTTGGATCCACAGGTTAAAAATGAAACCTTTGGACTAAACTGACAAAATGACTAAAACCATAGGGACTAAAATGGCATTTAACTCTAAATTAAATTTGAAGATAATATTCTATTTGAAAAACAAAAAGATTCTATTTAATATTCAAATTAAGATAAAATTCAAGATTAATTTGTTATTTATTTAATTGACTTAAGATAAGTATAAAAAAATAATAGGGAAATCAAAAATAGATGTGTTTAATGAATAACACATGTAAGATATTAGTTTCTTTTATTATATACTACTAGCGGTAAGACCCGTGTGCAAACACGGGTCGTTTCTTAGAAAACCATGCATAACACATATTGATAGAACATATAGATATGTGTATAGATATTGTACTAAAACCTATTATCTATTATAGCTAAATGACAACTATAAGTAAATATAAAAGATATTTAACAAAGTTAATAAAAGATGTTAACAAACTTAATAAATTCATTAGTTACATATGATTATTTCCATTCTCTTATTCAAAAAAGAGAGTATCCATCCATTGACAATATAAATTGTTATAAACATAAGTACATATGAAAGATGTCTAACAAACTTAATAAAATTCGAATACAACTTAACTTTAACAAACATTAACTAAGAACATACGATCACCTGCCTAAACAACACACATCAAATCTCACTCAAGAATTTGTTACGCAACAACTTGTCCTTCGCTACATGTTGTGATCTGGTTAAATATGCTACTGCAAACAATGTAACAGCTGCGAATCCAACAATCTCCATATACAATAGATGATACGAAAACCCTTCTTTATTACTGATTTTTATTTCTCATCAACATCTCCCTGATTTGTCCTTTGAATTGTAGTTCAAAGTCCAGGGAGAACATGTCTTCTTCATCATCCCTCTCAAGTTGAAGGTCCAACAAATCTTGGAGATCGTATACATTCAGATTATATGCACTATCCATTTTAATCTCTTCAACACTACCATCTGATCTGATCAAAGTCAATACTTGGGTTTTTGAGCATGACTTCCACTTTACTATTTTTGGATCAGTTGGTTTTCTTGGACAAAGAATTATTGAAGATGAGTTTGGGGATTATGGTATGCTAACTAAATTTTCAATTGATTCAGACAAATCAGATGATGAGGGAAGGTTTTTCAGAGTACTGATTTTTAGAGACAGCGCAACAGTTGTAGGATAGACTGAGTTTTGATGAACATTTGAATGTTCAGCTCTAAATTCTTTCAGCTTTTTGTAGGTCTCATCTATCTTCAGTTTAGACCATCTGGCAAAGGATCTAACTGGACCATAATCAGCAGCCACAAGCTCTGCTCTCATTCTTTTAAACTTCAATACCTCATCTGAATCCACTGTTTTGACTTTCTTCCAATTAGGTTGAGTTGGCTTTACTAGAGGATCATTGTTTATTTTTGTGATTCTATCGATATGAATTTTTCTCTTACATGTGGAGATGATTTATGGTGAAGGAGAATGTTTTGGTAGTGAAGATGAATGTATGGGAATCTTTGTAACGTTGGAGATGGTTGGATTGTGGTTGGTGTAGTGAAAATGATCATGGCAGATGTTTGAGAAACTTCTGCTGAAACAACTGGTGTCTCAGCAGCTGTTTGGTAAACATCTGTTGATACTTTTGTGTTCCCAGCATCTATTGACAAAATGGGTGATGATGGTGTGGAAGGTATTTTCTCCTTCTTTTGTGGTGGTTTTTTTGGAGAAGGTTAGGATTTAGGTTGAGCAACGGATACAATTTCTGTAGGATTAGGTTTTGAATCTGGCGGTAGCTTTCTCAGTGAATCTTTCTCCCCCTTTTTGGCATCATTATCATCATCATCATCATCATCATCATCATCATCATCATCATCATCTTTCTCAAAGATTGATGTAGAGGTGGAGCCAATAAGTTCCAATAGATGTTCCTTAATGTTCATAATGTCTGCATGTGTGTCTTTATACCTGGAATCAACCAAATTTCTCTTAAATTCCAAACTGAAATTGCGGTTACTTTCAGCCAAATTCCTCTGAGCTTGAAGGATGGGTTGCATAGAATTCCAAAGCTCATTTCAGCAACATCTGTTTCAATGGTAGACACTCTAACCGTCAAATCCTTATAAGTTAATTCATCACCTACTTTAATAGGATCATCTGAATTCCCACCTGCAGTGGTTGTATTTGTTTTGATAATAGGAGAAGTCTCCATATCATCAGAAACAGATGCCCCTTTTTCTTCGTTCTGGGGACTTCCCACTAAAGCAGAGATTACAGTTGTAACCTCATCAGTAGTTGCCCTCAAGGGAGTCTTAATGATGTAACCACTGTCCAACCGATCACCAATGGGTTCAACAGTTGTAGTGGCTGCTCCACTTGAACTACCACTAAGAGTTTCATAATACTCAACGGGGATAACCTCCTCAACTGTTTGTAGGATAGGAGATTGAATTGGTTCAGACACAGTCATTTGTTGCGATCTACTCTCAGTAATGTGTGCATTAGAGGAACTGTTTTCTTTCTGAAAATCAATTGCTTCAAACAGAGGTAATATTGTTGATGGAACTTGAGTCGAGGGTTGTGTTGTAGAAAGAGTGATTGCCCTTGGAGAGGGACTTTTAAAAATACTTTCATATGAAAGGTCTACTTCATGTTGTGATGTCCCTGTACTTACAACATGATCCTTTTGTGAGGATACATGAGGAGTTTGGATGGGTTGAGATCTTTCCAACAACTGTGAAGAAGTAGCAGCAGTGGTTTCAAGTGGCATTTGTGTTGTCACTGCATTAACTTCTGGGATCTCATCTTCCAGAGGAACCTTTTTATTTTGTTTGGTTTTGATAGGCTTTTTGGATGTGACAACTTTCTTTTTGTGTTTTCCTGGTGTGTGTTTCACAACACCGGTTGTGGTGTCATGATCACCAGGAGCAGTTCGCTCAATAACAAAAGTTTGAGCAACTGATGCGGACGCATCTAAAACAGGCTCATCCCCCTTTGTTTCAGTTGTTGAAAATTTTGACTCTTTATCCATAAGTTTAGTAAAAGTTTTACTTGTAAGACTATTTATTTGAAAAGCTACACCTTGTTCAAAATCTGTTTGTGACACTTGTTTTCGTAGGTAGTAGCTTAGAAGTCTTGAATACAACATAAAAGCATTACTACGAACACCTTTTTTCAATTTTTTCACATTTTTCACATTATTCAACAAATCAGAAAACAGTGCTTGTGATAAATTGTATTCAGATTTTGTTAAAATAGCATAACCCAAATACTGAATGTTCAAAGGTATCTCATTAAATGCGGTGGTCTTGGCTGAGAGACAAGTTAAAAGAGTATGAAACAAAATTTTCATTGGCGGAGGGAAGTTTCGTTTGTAGATAGTAACTTCCTTTAATTGTGCATCATACCCTCTTTCAATGAACTCTGTATGAAGTTCAAGTTTTTCAAAGTTGTTCTTACCTCCAAAGTCGTCCAATGCAAATGTAGTGGAAATTGTAAAGGGAGAAATTCGTACCACACTTTCCCCGACCTTAGATGTGACGGCAACTGGATTATTATCTTCAGCCTCTATTTCAGCATTAAACCAAAATTGTCGGAGTGTTTCTGTATGAACCGGAGCATCAGCAGTAAGAATTGATTTGTACTTCGATGACGTTAAAAGGTCAATTATTGAGTGATAGCTGGTATTTTTGCTGGTTTTCTCGAAGATGGGGAGGTAGTTGTGAGGGTTTTTTATATTCAGAGACATGATCGGAAAAGAAGGTGATTTGAGGATGAAACAGGGTTTAAGTTGGAGGGTTTTTAATATGTTGGAAACTGTTTTTGAGAATTTTGAATTCGAGACTACAGTGGTAGAACCTCGATTTAGGGATGAAACAACTTTTATATAGAGAGAAGAAGTGAATGCTGACATGGCAGTAGTTACAAATATTTGATGGCTAAGATCTGTCCACGTCAGAACCTCTCTTGCGACAACCGATGACAGTTGTTTGGAAACCTCTGTTGGTCGTTGGGAACAGTGTGAGTCAAACAGTCGTTAGACAAACAGAAATTATGAGAACAGATGATAACTTTCAGCAGTTGTTTTATTTTTAGCTAACATCTGTCCACGTCAGAACCTCTGTTGTCATAATGGATGACAGTCAGCAGTATAGTAAATCAACAGTCATTAGGATAAACAAAAATCATGACAACAGACGGTACCCTTTAACAGTGGATGTATTTTTAGGCAAGCAGAAGTTTCAAAAACAGTTTTTTTCAATCGGTGTAACTCAACAGTGGTAAGTCTAACATCTGTTATTAGCCCAACCACTGTTAATGTCAAATCCTCTGTTAAGCATTTTAAGATTGAATATCATATGTTGTTCGTTAACATCTGTTGACCCATAGCAGACCTTTGCATCTTCAGATATTTATTCATCAGCAAATGCTCTCTTTTGTCAGACTTTAGCTACAACACACCTTTTATAAAACAAAAATATACCGTAAATTCTTCCAAAAAAACTGTTGTTGATAAACAAAATTATATAATAATACTTATAGCAGAGGCTGTCCAACAATACTTATTCATCATTAGCCCAACCACTGTTAGTATCAAATCCTCTGTTAAGAATTTTAAATTTGAATATCATCTGTTGTTCGTTAACATCTGTTGACCCATAGCAGACCTTTGCATCTTCAGACATTTATTCATCAGCAAATGTTCTCTTTTGTCAGACTTTAGTTAAAACACACATTTTATAACACCAAAATATACCGTAAATTCTTCCAAAAAACTGTTATTGATAAACAAAATTATATAATAATACTTATAGCAGACGTTATATAATAATACTTATTCATCATTTGCCCAACCACTGTTAGTATCAAATCCTCTGTTAAGCATTTTAAGATTGAATATCATCTGTTGTTCGTTAACATCTGTTAACCCATAGTAGACCTTTGCATCTTCAGACATTTATTCATCAGCAGATGCTCTCTTTTGTCAAACTTTAGTCAACAATGGTAAATCAACAGTCGTTAGAATACACAGTTGTTTCATCATCAACAGATGTTCTCTTTTACCAAACTTTAACTACAACAGACCTTTTACAACTCCAAATATTGACTCTCTGTAATTTGCAGGAGCACATATTCTTCAAAAAACTGCTATCAATGATCAAATTCTAAACATTTGTTTTATCTTTGCACTCATCTGTTCACCATCAAACCAATCCTTGATACTATTAAACCTCTGTTGACTTACCAAACAGATGTTCAGACACAATTCAACATCAACATAATCTGTTCACCATCAAACCAACCCTTGACACTATTAAACCTCTGTTGACTTACCAAACAGATGTTCAGACACAATTCAACATCAACATAATCCAAATCTTACTCAAACACTAAATAAGTAAAACTAAAACACAACATAGATTCATAAAATTAAAATTTATTCAATTATTCATGACATTAAAACTAAAACTCCAATAATTACATCACATACTGAACAACATTAAAGTTCAAATCTAACAATAACAGCAAGAATTAAGAAACTTTAGCTTCAACTCCATCGATTGCTGAACCTCTTGATGTATGTCCTTCTGCATCGCCATGAACTCCACGTCTCTATCACCGCACTCTATATTACTGACAACACAAAGCTCACAAACGGAAGTTGAAGGCATCCACATAAGATCTCTGGAAACCTGCTCTCTAGTGAACATGCCAACTTGCAATCCATCAAAACATCTCTTCAACTCTTGAAGAGTAGCCCTATCTTCATACACCTGTTCCTCGATTTGCCTAACAAAACGCTGCTTTAAATAATCTGATTTTGCATTTGTGAATGATGCCATTTGAATAAATTATATTACTCGACTTTCCTGAAAGTATGATATCTTCGTAGGAAAACGTGATGAAAAACAGGTGAAGTGACTATGAGTTTATATACTGAAATTTGTAATTATGAAAACGTGTACATTTAATATAAACATATTAATGTATATTTCAAAACAACAATCTTTTAATGCAAAAACCTTTTCAAACACCAACTTTTATGGGAAAACTGTAAAATTAAATACCAAGAAACCCAAGGGATAAAATTTCGAAATTCAAAGAACAAAAGCAGATTATCACAATTACAATTAACCTCTTGATTTACCATGTAGACGCGGTTTTAAACTCTATAAAAGACCGATGATTACTTTTGATTCGAAACATCAACAAATTGTCCTACAAATCACTTTCTGTCAAAAATTGTTCCAAATCCGAAAACCAACAAAATATCTACATGGCAAACTTCAGCTTCTACCACTGGTCAGACACCAGCGATGTTAAAACACAGTTCTCCATGTGGTCACTCAAAGAATAAAGAACAGACGAAAAACTAAACAGGAAAGTCGACATAATAAATGACACTAATTAAAACAAAACCTGGAACAACATAGCATTGCTCGATGAAGTCCTCCACTCTCCTCCATCATAGTTCCAGAAGAATGCAGAAGAGTTTCGGACACAACTTCTAAAACATGATTAGAAAATCTGCAACATGCTAACTGACCTGAAATTCAAAAGAGAGCATGAAATCACATGGAGAAAGACCAGAGTCTACGAAATCCTAGCAAGTGTTAATTCTAGCGTGTAATACTTTATAAATATTTCATTAAATTTCTATTTTTCTATGTAGTAGTTCATTTTAATAATATAAACATGCATCTTAACATATTCTAAAATGTAAGTGTAAATAAAAACTCTCAACATCATCAACAGTTAATCAAAATAAGAAACAAACCTAAAATGCAAAGGTCTATTCTCAACTGTTGTAGCACATCTGACTTTTCACGATATTGCATGAATCTATACTTTCTATAAAAGGAGAAAATATTCCTGACGCAAGAAAACCTGACTTTCGATTTAACGAAAATCGAACAATGCAACTCTCCCATCAAAGAAGGTAGCACATGCAACTTTTCACAATGTTGCAACAATGATACTGCAACGTCGATATTGAAAGGTTGATGTGTGATGGAAAGCTTCATTGAAACGACGATGTTGGAACAATGATACTGGAACGATAACATGTAAACATAATCAACAAACATTCGAACAAAGAAGTGTAATCGGAGATTAGCGGCTGAATCACGAGAAATTTGAATGTGGAGCCAGATTATTAACCCTTATTTATAGGATTAGAATATATGGTTTGAATTTTGAATGTGGAGCCAAAATTATGAACCTCGATAGATGTTTATTAGGAACTGATGTTTGATTATAAAATGTTGAGGGCAGATGTTTAAACAAAGTTTAAATGATATTTTATATTAGGTTTTATGTGGGCAGACATTTCCTCAACAGACCTTTGGATTTTGAATGTGGGCCAACTTTGAATTTTAAAGTGATTTATATATTAGGCTTTATGATGTAATAATTACATAAGAAAACCATTGTTGGACAGCCTCTCCTGCTGACACATCAACTTTTCTTATGTCATTGGGATTTCTCCTTTTATAGAAAGTACTAGCGATAAGACCCGTGTGCAAACACGGGTCGTTTCTTAGAAAACCATGCATAACACATATTGATAGAAGATATAAATATGTGTATAGATATTGTACCAAAACATGTTATCTATTATAGCTAAAAGACAACTATAAGTAAATATAAAAGATATTTAACAAAGTTAATAAAAGATGTCTAATAAACTTAATAAAATTCATCAGTTACATATGATTATTTCCATTTTCTTATTCAAAAAAGAGAGTATCCATCCATTGACATTATAAATTGTTATAAACATAAGTACATATGAAAGATGTCTAACAAACTTGCTAAAATTCGAATACAACTTAACTTTAACAAACACTAACTAAGAACATACGATCACCTGCCTAAACAACACACATCAAACCTCACTCAAGAATTTGTTACGCAGCAACATGTCCTTTGCTACATGTTGTGATGTGGTTAAATATGCTACTGCAAACAATGTAACAGCTGCTGATCCAACAATCTCCCTATACAACAGATGATATGAAAACCCTTCTTTATTACTGATTTTTATTTCTCATCAACATCTCCCTGATTTGTCCTTTGAATTGTAGTTCAAAGTCCAGGGAGAACATGTCTTCTTCATCATCCCTCTCAAGTTGAAGGTCCAATAAATCTTGGAGATCGTATACATTCAGATTATATGCACTATCCATTTTAATCTCTTCAACACTACCATCTGATCTGATCAAAGTCAATACTTGGGTTTTTGAGCATGACTTCCACTTTACTATTTTTGGATCAGTTGGTTTTCTTGGGCAAATAATTATTGAAGATGAGTTTGGTGATTATGGCCTGCTAACTAAATTTGCAATTGATTTAGACAAATCAGATGATGAGAGAAGGTTTTTCGGAGTACCAATTTTTAGAGACAGAGCAACAGTTGTAGGATAGACTGAGTTTTGATGAACATTTGAATGTTCAGCTCTAAATTCTTCCAGCTTTTTGTAGGTCTCATCTATCTTCAGTTTAGACCATCTGGCAATGGATCTAACTGGACCATAATCAGTAGCCACAAGCTCTGCTCTCATTCTTTTAAACTTCAATACCTCATCTTAATCCACTGTTTTGACTTTCTTCCAATTAGGTTGAGTTGGCTTTACCAGAGGATCATTGTTTATTTTTGTGATTCTATCAATATGAGTTTTTCTCTTACGTGTGGAGATGATTTCTGGTGAAGGAGAATGTTTTGGTAGTGAAGATGAATGTATGGGAAATCTTTGTAACGTTGGAGATGGTTGGATTGTGGTTAGTGTAGTGAAAATGATCATGGCAGATGTTTGAGAAACTTCTGCTGAAACAACTGGTGTCTCAGCAGCTGTTTGGTAAACATCTGCTGATACTTTTGTGTTCCTAGCATCTATTGACAAAATGGGTGATGATGGTGTGGAAGGTATTTTCTCCTTCTTTTGTGGTGGTTTTTTTTGGAGAAGGTTGGGATTTAGGTTGAGCAGGGGATACAATTTCTGTAGGATTAGCGTTTGAATCTGGTGGCAACTTTCTCAGTGAATCTTTCTCCCCCTTTTTGGCATCATTATCATCATCATCATCTTTCTCAAAGATTGATGTAGAGGTGGAGCCAGTAAGTTCCAACAGATGTTCCTTAATGTTCATAATGTCTTCTTGTGTGTCTTTATACCTGACATCAACCAAATTTCTGATAAATTCCAAACTGAAATTGCGGTTACTTTCAGCCAAATTCCTCTGAGCTTGAAGGATGGGCTGCATAGAATTCCAAAGCTCATTGGCAATTTCCTGTCTGGTAGGTTGACTTTTAAAAAGCTCTATCATCTCCTTAATCAATTCTTTCATTTCAGCAACATCTGTTTCAATGGTAGACACTCTAATCGTCAAATCCTTATAAGTTAATTCATCAACTACTTTAATAGGATCATCTGAATTCCCACCTGTAGTGGTTGTATTTGTTTTGATAATAGGAGAAGTCTCTATATCATCAGAAACAGATGCCCCTTTTTCTTCGTTCTGGGGACTTCCCACTGAAGCGGAGATTACAGTTGTAACCTCATCAATAGTTGCCTTCAAGGGAGTCTTAATGATGTAACCACTGTCCAACCGATCACCAATGGGTTCAACAGTTGTAGTGGCTGCTCCACTTGAACTACCACCAAGAGTTTCGTAATACTCAACGGGGATAACCTCCTCAATTGTTTGTAGGATAGGAGATTGAATTGGTTCAGACACAGTCATTTGTGGTGATCTACTCTCAGTAATGTGTGCATTAGAGGTGGATGAATATACATACATGAGATATTTATTGTAATAAAAAGGATCATACATATAATAGATAGAAAATGGATAAATATACATACATGAGATATTTATTGTAATAAAAAGGATGAGTAAATTGCCATTTTCGTCCCTGAGGTTTGGGCACTTTTGCCATTTTAGTCCAAAATGACAGTTTGGTACCATTTTGCCCCCCACGTTTGTAACTTTTTGTCATTTCCGTCCAAATGCCTAACCTAGTCACTTTGTAACGTCAAATTGAGGTATTTTTGAAATTTGTTAATGTTAAGGGGGTAACTTGTAACTCTGGATTGTAAATATAATATCAGTCATTTTACAGACATTTACAGACATAAAAGAAAACCCTAAATCTCCCCCCTTTCTTCTTCATCTCGATCTTCAATGTCATCTCGATCTTCAATGTCATCTCTCCAACTCTCTCTCTTTCTCTAAATTACGGTGACCCATCATCACTCACTCACCACCACCACCTACCTCGTCTGTCACCACAATCATCTCTACCACAATCACAATAACCATCTCCGAAACCACCACAACTTCATCTCGTTCGCAGGAATCAAAGCACATTAAGAAGGTTGTACGGCGAATCCGACGATTACGGGGACTGGTTTTGTGGGATCAGGTGGTGGGGTTGTAGGATTGGAGTGGTGAAATGGCGGCGGTGACAGCGGGTTTATGGTTTTGGTCGCCAGAGACGGGGAAGAAGGCGATGGAAAGAGTTGTTCCATTTTGGGGTTCTTACGTATCTCTGTTTCATTTTATTTTGGATACCATGTTTCATGGTATCTCTGTTAGGGATTCTTTAAGTAAAATATATAATGGAAATCATATCAAAGTTAGTGGTGGAATTCATATATCGATTAGGAATTCTGAGTTAAATATTTAATGTTTCATGTGTATCTCTGTTAGGAATTCTTTGAAGCAAATATTGAAAGTCAGTGGGTGGGGTCAAAATTAGTATTTGAAAAACTCAAAGGAATTAATATGTTTGGTATTGAAAGTTTTTTTTTGTTTTTTGAATTGCAAGGCAATGAAAGCAATTTTGTATTTGATACGATTGTTTAATTCGGATTTGGTGATGGTGGTGGCTCTGTCACAGTGCCGGCGGTGGTGGTGGGTTGGTTGGAGAGAGAGAGAGAGAGAGAGGTGAGAGAATGAAATAGAGAGGGTGCTGGTATTATATTTACAATCCATAGTTACAAGTTACCCCCTTAACATTAACAAATTTCAAAAATATGTCAATTTGACGTTACAAAGTGACTAGGTTAGGCATTTGGACGAAAATGGCAAAAAATTACAAACGTGGGGGGCAAAATGGTACCAAACTGTCATTTTGGACTAAAATGGCAAAAGTGCCCAAACCTCAGGGACGAAAATGGCAATTTACTCTAATAAGGATCATACATAGAAAATAGAAAATGGATAAATATGTATGGAAATGCAAAAACAATCAATTATCTTTAAACATTTAATTTAAATTCTTATAAATAAAAAGTATCCATATTCCATGTATTTAAGGGAATTAATTCGTTTAAACATTCCATTCCATAACTAGGTTATGGACTCGCATATTACACAAGTTAAATAAAAAATTTATCTTACGTAAATAGATGCAAATACACAAGACTATAACCTAATAATAATAAATCATAATTATAATAATGTAAATCCATGTAACACACAAGACTATAACCTAATAATAATAAATCATAATTATAATAATATAATAGATACAAAAAAATAATAATAACAATTTTTCTCATATGTGTCCTTAAGGCTTGCATTTTTTTTGTTACAGTTAATTTCCGTTTTGCTCTTTGTGGTTTGGTCGTTTTTAAGGGTTTTGCCCTAATGAAGTTTACATAATTTTATTATATAATAATTTACATCGAGATAGTTGGTAAACGGGCAACAAGTTGCGCCGCTACCCTAATTGTTTAAAAAGTGTCAATTTCCTCCCTGATGTTTCGATTTTGTCGCAAATTTACTCCATGGCCTTAACTCCATCCATGTTGTATGTTAACTGAAAGGGTAGTTTGGTAATTTAAAGTATAAAATAAGGGTACATTGGTAATTTATATTTAAATGTTAATTATTAATACATATACACACACATACTAAATACATAGTCTCTACTCTCTCTCTACAAGATCTCCCTCTCTCTTCTACGTCACTCACCACCGCCTCACATCATCGCCACCGCCCGCCAACCACTTCCCCGGTGCCACCACCTGACAACACTAACACCACCACCATTCACCACCTCACAACCACCCGACATCACCACCACCACCCCCACCCATTAAACCCACTCTACCTTGCGGTGTACGATGGCGCGAACCCAAATCTGGTTTTCTCCCCTAGCCTCTATTACTTCAATTTACAGTCCCTAAGCCTTCCATTGATGACAGTAAGAACGAAGGTGACTCATGGGGTTTCGTTTTAGGGCAACGACCTACATTGTTCACATGATCCAGGCATGGCCGGTGGAAAACATGTTAAATCGGAGATGTTCAGGTGTCAACATGTTAGTTTAAGGCCCAAATTTGATGTTAGTGTTTGTAATGTAGACAATAGAGAATGACGTGGTGGTGAAGGGCTATAGCCGGAGAGGAGAGATTCGGGATGGAGATTCGGTTGAAGTCATCAATAGAGCTAGTGTTTCGGTAACCCTTTTCAAACTCTGGTTGCTGGTGGATGGAGATTCGGGATTGCGGTTCGAGTGGTGTATACAGGTGATAGTTGTCTAGAGAAAGGGGGAGAAAAGTGAATGTGGTGGTCATATGGCATGTGGTGGTGGCAGCCAGAGGTGATGGTTTGTGGTGGTTTGCAATGGGGAGGAGAGGGGGGCAATAGCTTGACAGGTTTCAAAATGTGTATATATATAATATGTGGTTTTGCTAGGATTTGGTTGTTGGCTAGGATTTGTCGGGTAAAGGGTGAAGGTGGTGGTGGTGATGGTGGCTGGTGGTGGTGGTTGGTGACGGAGAAGAAAGAGAAAAGAGAGAGGAGATATAGTGTTTATATGTGTTATGATATATAGATTGAAATATATAATATGTGTAAATTACTAGAGTACTCTTATTTTATACTTGAAATTACCGAAATACCCTTCTAGTTAACATACAATATGGATGGAGTTAAGGCCGTGGAGCAAACTGGCAACAAAATCGAAACATCAGGGAGGAAATTGCCACTTTTGTTAAACCATTGGGGGCAAAACCATTAAAACGACCAAACCACCGAGAGCAAAATGGAAATTAACTCTTTTTGTTATTTCCATCCATAAACTTCGTAAAAAATGAGTTAAATGAGGGGCATATCTGTCTTTTTACTTATTTAATTTATCGTTTTTTTTAAAACCAAATGAAACCCACCCCATTAGTTCATGTCACCGGTCAAATGTGAACTCAAGGAGATATGTAAACATCTTCTACAATAATAAGGTTTAACTTAAACATTGTTGATATTAAATTACAACCACAAACTAAAATATAATCTAATAATTATATAAAAATTAATTTAAATTCAAAACTATATATATGGTAATACTCCGACATTTGGTAACTATATTTAGGAATAATTTATATTTATATGTGTTATACATTAATAATAAAAATTCGATATTAATCTAATATATTAGTAATAAAGTGAGAATATCTGCGTGTTGTCGCGAGTACTTATGTTTTTTACGAGCGTTGTGTGACGGGTTTGAAGCAATTTATATTTTATACCAATTTGTTAAGGCAACTAATATATCGATCATAACGGCGGCTCTAGTAGTGTGATTGCGTGATCCGACAGGATACACAATACAAATTGGTGATTTAGAGGATACCCACGCGATGAGGTGGCTCTAGTACGGTTTTGGAATTAACCAAAACCGAAACTAAGTTTCGGTTATGAAGTTTTATAATCGATCTGTTTTGAACTCGGTCGTTTGAATTTTAGTTGAAATCTAACAATTTAGGCATATTTTTTGGCTTTAGCTATTTGATCTCAAAGACGATGGGCTAAAATACCAAAAATGAAAACTTGCATTTTTTACTCTAGGCTAGTACTCTTTTTTATTGAAAAAGCCGACTAAAAAAACCCTTATACACTGCACTTTTTTTATTCGGCTAGTACTCTTTTACATTTGTCTCCAAATGCCAACACGGTTTTGTCCATGTTTTATGATCATTATTGTTAATTAAAGCGTTGGTATATTTAAAAAATGATATAAATCTAATACTAATAAAAAAGTCCAGTTAATGCCAAATGGCATTCTCTCATAATAAAGAATTTGATCAAAATGTCATGTGGCAATTTATTATACCACATCAATCATAATAAATAATAATAATAACTAAATTAATATAAAGGTACGGGATCATGAGAGAACGGTGAGAACGGATCCTGGCCGGCCACGTGGTATAGCGCTCTAAATTATGTGCGGGGGTACGATTGTGCAAGAACTGTTTGTTATAACCACACCAATTCATTTGGTTTATTTGAAGGTTTGGTGTAACGTTGTGCAAGAACTGTTTGTTGACGACTGCATTGTCACTTGCATGCCCCATTATAGTGAAGAATGCTACAAGGAAATTTAGGCATAATTCTCTCCCAAAGCCATGCATCATAGGCAAAATATTTTCAAAGTATACCTTCACACTTGGTCTATTAACCCAGCCTAACCCTTGGAACTGTGCTTTCCACTCAGCCACCACCTGGTCTTTAGTTGTTGGTCTTTTTTTCATGTTCACGGGCGCCCTTCCATTCGGTATACCCGTTAAAGAGTTTATCAATTCTTCATTCATATGTACGGCATGGTTGCCAACGATTAGGCTGTTTGTCTTTTCATTGTAATTTTCAACCAACCAGTACCCAAGCATTGTCAGTACGGTGTCTATTTTCAACCTTAGTGTAGCACCAAACCCTATTTGGTGTACTGTCTGTCTTTGATTTTGGTTTAGATTCATAAACCAACCAGTCAAGTTTATAGGTTTTACTCTTGACAAGACCCTAGCCCCACTGAACTCATGATATGGTTCTTCCTCAACTTCAACATTCTAATTTAATGCCTTCCTCTTATTGGCGTTTTGGGCCTTTCCAGTGTGGACATTTATTCTCAATCTTAACCTCTTTTTGTAACACCCCGAAATTTATAAAACTTTATATTAGAATTATAAAGTAAAAAATAAACGAGAATAAACTAACTAGGAAATAAATAACCCGGTTAGTTAGTTGTCTTGTAGTAACACATGAATGAATTAAAATGCCTAAAATATAAACTAAACAAAAGTTGAGGGGCTTATGTTGTAGAACTTGAAACTTAATTTAATAAAAACAAAATAACACACACCAAACACACACAAAGGTGTGTCTGGTCGATCAAACACAGGGGGCGACACAAGGGCTCCCACAAACCCTAGTTCTTCCAGAAATTCACCAAATTGGGAGCTCAAATCTGTTCTAAATCAACTTTCAAACACAAATTCGTGATCTCCATCGAAAGAGGAGTCATAAGGTATGTGAATTTCATGAGGAATCCCTAGTTGAAATTCTGAGTAAACTTAGAGAATTCGAAATTGATGGTTGCATGCTTGTTATATGGATGGAATAGGAACAATATAGTGTCTAAGAGTAAACCCTAGACAAGTATATGATGAAATCATGCTTAATTCTAGTAAATTCCATGAACACCATTGAAGGTGATTAGTGGGTTTTGTGGAACTTGATAAACACTAGGATTTTGGTTGATGTTCTAGTGTAATATGATATTTATGAAGTGATTTCAGATTTATTGATGTTAACTTTTACATGAGATAGTCCGATTGATGTTAATCTTAGCAAAAATAACAAGCTATGAACGTGATTCTAGTTAGATAAAAATCAGACCCGCTAGGTGCTCGTTAAAATGCCTAAGTGAGGATTAATACGTTAAAAACCAGATGAAAATGCATATTTGATTAATATGAAAACGCTTGACCTCAGGTGATGCTTGTTAGTTTCGGATGCCGATCAAGCGTGAAATCAAGAAACGAACACCATTTTTGTAGCTTCCGCACTAATCTCAACATGTCTAGACAATGTTGTTTTGTAAACTCTGTAGTTGTGAATGTTTTAATCTAGATGGTTGGTTATGTTAAGTTGTTAAAACATTGTACATCTTAACCTATTAACTAAGTTTTTGTTAATTATGCATTTTGTTTTAGAAAGTGCGTATTTTAATAGTAGAATAATATAAATTTAAGACGAGTGTTAAAAGTTGGTAATCAGAGCTTAAGGTTATTAACAAGGTGTGTTCGGTTCAAGCTTGATCAGCATCTGGTAAGAGTTAATCATTTTAGTAGGTTTATTAATGTAAAAGAAAAATACGATGTGACGTGCACGGGAAGAGCGTGTTAACACACTCAAACCCGGAAAGTGCACTAAACAAGAACGGTTAAAGCAAGTCGTGAACTTGGCTAAACCGGAGCAAATAAAGTATATGTTATAAATGAAATGATTAACGGTTGGTGTAAACATTTCAGTTTTAAAGATGACGGACGAAGGTAATATTAATGCGGTGCCGATAGTCACCGAGCAAATGAGGAAGTGATTGCCGAGGAAGTAGGAAAGGCATTCAAATATAGCTTATCCGGTTTTATTGATAAGATCCAAAACACGGTACTATCGGTAGCCGATGAAAGAATCAAGAAGTTGGAATATAGCACCAACATAGCTAAAGAAAAGTCGGGAGAACGCAAAGGTTGCTCATACAAAGAATTTATGGCATGTAAACCACCACTCTATAATGGAGAGGTGGATCCGATAATATGCCAACGTTGGTTAAGCGATATCGAGGGGGTATTTGAGAGAACCCACTGTGACATGAACGACTTCGTAGCTTATGGTACGGGTCAGCTTAGAGGTCAGGCAAAGGATTGGTGGGATAACAAGAAAAAGGAAATCGGAAGCGAAGCGGCTAGGGAAATGACCTGGGACGAGTTTAAGGTACCATTCCTTAAACACCACAGTCCCAAGGCGGTTATCAATCGAATCAAAGAGGAATTCATTCAGCTTAGGCAGAAAGGTGAATCTATCTATAAGATCACGGGGATCTTTCTCGACAAACTAAGGTTTTGTGATGAATTGGTGACATCCGAAGAACAGAAAGTGTATTATTACTATGATATGCTGAGTGCAGAATATCGGGAGTTTATGACTCCCTCGAAGTACGAGACGCTCACCGAAATCATTAACACTGCTTGAGAAAGGGAGATAGAGTTGAAGAAGCAAATTGAAAGAGGTGAAAGAAGGGCGCAAGTGGTTAATCCAAGCCCTACAAAAAAGGCGCGTGCAACTGAGTCATCCAAGAAGCAGGAAGGAAAAAGCGGGTCGCCAAGCTGCAAAGTATGCGCGAAAGGGCACAAGGGTGAGTGCCGGTTTAAAGATAAGCTGTGTCCTATATGTGGGAAAACAGGGCACACGGCTGCATTACGCCCGGGGAAAGTGTCGGTATGTTATAAATGCTACCAGCTGGGTCACAAGAAATCGGAATGCCCGGAGTTAGTCGGGAAAAAGGATGGCAAGGATTCTCATACGGAGATTCCGAAAGCAAAAGCCAGATCTTTCCAGTTAACTGCAGCCGAGGCGAAGGTGGAACCCGATGTGGTCTCAGGTATATTCGCCATAAATTCAATTCCCGCACATGTGTTATTTGATACGGGTGCGAATAAATCCTTTATTTCACATGGATTTATTCGACATCCTTCATTCGAACTGACAAAATTACCTATGCCTTTAGAAGTAGAAATAGGTGACAACAAAAGTTTTATCGTATGTGACGTGTGTCAAAATTGTAAGATGAGTATCAACGGTGAAGAATACTCAATAGATTTGATTCCGATGTCGATGGGAGAATTCCAAATAGTAGTCGGGATGTATTGGTTATCCCAACACCACGCGAAGGTCGTGTGTTTCCGCAAGGAGATAAAATTAATATCTCCAAGTGGAAAACACGTTACTATTTATGGCAAAAAGGGGGTAATCCCGTTATGTGCTCAATGCTAAAAGCCCACAAGCTCATGAGGCGTGGATGTAGAGCATTCATGATATACGCAAACGAACCAAACAAAGGATCGCCAAAGATTGAAGACGTACCGGTGGTACGTGAATATGCCGATGTATTTCCGAAAGATTTACCGGGAATACCGCCTGAACGGGAGGTAGAGTTCGGGATCGAATTGATTTCGGACGCGAAACCTGTGGCCAAGGCGCCATATCGGCTCGCGCCATCAGAGCTATAAGAATTGATGTCTCAAATCCAAGACCTACTCGATAAAGGATTTATTAGACCGAGTGTGTCTCCGTGGGGTGCACCGGTGCTATTCGTGAAGAAGAAAGACGGAAGTATGCGTATGTGTATCGACTACCGGGAGTTAAACAAACTCATGGTGAAAAATTGATACCCACTCCCAAGAATTGATGACTTATTTGACCAGCTACAAGGTGCAAGTTGGTTCTCAAAGATTGACCTTAGATCGGGTTATCATCAGTTAAAGGTCAAGGAGGAAGATGTACCGAACACAACCTTTCATACACGGTACGGGCATTACGAATTCCTCGTGATGTCCTTTGGATTGACCAATGCACCCGCGGCTTTCATGGACCTCATGAACCGGGTTTGCAAACCAATGTTGGATAAATCGGTAATAGTGTTCATCGACGACATCTTATTATATTCAAGGAATGAAGCAGAGCATGCAAGCCATTTACGCGAAGTGTTGGAAACGCTCAGAAGAGAGAGGTTATATGCGAAATTCTCAAAATGTGCTTTCTGGTTACGAGAGGTACAGTTTCTCGGGCACATCATTAGTGCAAATGGGGTGTTAGTGGACCCGTAAAAAATAGAGGTTGTGGCGAGATGGAATCCACCGAAGAATCCTTCGGAAATCAGAAGCTTTTTGGGGCTCGTGGGATATTATAGGAGATTTATACAAGACTTCTCCAAGATTGCTACACCGCTGACCAAACTAACCCGTAAGGACGAAAAGTTTATTTGGGGCGAAGAACAAGAAAAAGCGTTCCAAACGCTTAAAGAAAAATTGACCCACGCTCCGGTATTGACATTGCCGGATGGAGTTGACGACATGGTGGTTTACTCGGATGCGTCACATTCGGGTGTTGGGTGCGTTCTGATGCAACGGGGCAAGGTTATAGCCTATGCCTCAAGACAATTAAAGACGCATGAAAAGAATTATCCTACACACGATCTCGAGCTGGCGGCAGTGGTATTTGCTTTGAAGATATGGAGGCATTATCTGTATGGGGTAAACTGCACTATCTTTACCGACCATAAGAGTTTGAAATATTTCTTCGATCAGAAGGAATTAAACATGAGGCAGAGGCGGTGGTTGGAAACTGTCAAAGATTTCGATTGTGATATACATTACCACCCGGTGAAAGCCAATGTGGTGGCCGATGCGTTGAGCCGAAAGGTAGATTATACGCCCATTCGAGTGCGATCAATGCAACTAATTGTAACATCGGGTTTACTTGAACAAATCTGAAGATCTCAAATCGAAGCATTGAAGGAGGAAAATGTGAAGAAGGAAAGAATAGTTGGCCAATTCAAAGAATTGGTGGATGGCAACCAAGGGTTAAAGACTCGTTTTGGGAGGATATGGGTTCCAAATTCGTGTGGAGTCAAGGCGCTCCTACTTGACAAAGCCCATAAATCCCATTATTCAATTCATTCGGGAGCAACCGAGATGTATAACGATTTAAAGCAAAACTATTGGTGGCCCGGGATGAAAAGAGACGTTGTAAAATACGTGGAGAAGTGCATGACGTGTTTGCAAGTCAAAGCAGAACACCAAAAGCCGTATGGTAAACTGCAACCGTTGGATATCCCAGTCTGGAATTGGGAACAAATCACAATGGACTTGTTGACCAAACTGCCCAAAACCAACCGCGGTTTCGATGCTATATGGGTAGTTGTGGATAGATTGACGAAAAGTGCTCACTTCATTCCGATTTGTGAGACTTATACATCTAAAAAGATGTCAGAGGTATATACCAATGAAATAGTGGCACGCCACGGGGTACCGATATCTATTGTGTCCGATAGAGTTACCCGGTTTACTTCAAACTTTTGGCGTGAATTCCAAGAACAAATGGGAACTAAATTGGTCATTAGCACCGCGTACCATCCACAAACGGATGGACAAAGTGAAAGAACAATTCAGACGCTGGAGGGTATGTTACGGGAATGCATTATCGACTTCAGGGGTAGTTGGGATGTCTATCTACCATTGGTCGAATTTGCATATAATAACAGTTACCACGCAAGCATCGGTATGGCTCCATACGAGATGCTTTAGGGTAGAAAATGCCGAACCCCGGTGTGTTGGGGTGAGGTTGGTCCGCGAGAACTTGCTCATAAGGATGTAGTCCGAATCACGAATGAGAAAATTGACTTGGTCCGAGCTCACTTGAAAGCGGCTCAGGATCGACAAAAATCTTATGCAGACAAAAGGAGAAGACCAATTGAGTTCCAAGTCGGTGACAAGGTTATGTTAAAGGTATCGTCGTGGAAGGAGATTATCCGGTTTAGAAAAAGGGGAAAGTTAAGCCCGAGGTTTATTGGGCCATTCAGGATTATCGAACGGGTCGGTAAGGTAGCATACCATCTTGAACTGCCCGAGGAGTTGAGTGGAATACATAGCACATTCCCCGTGTCACATATCTGAAAATGTCTAGCCGACGAAACTGCTTATATCCACTACAACGACATTGAGGTGGATAACAGTCTCAATTACGCGGTAAAGCCAATTGCGATTTTAGATCGTAAAGTGAAGAGTTTAAGAAACAAAGAAATTGACCAAGTAAAAGTCAAATGGGAGCACAGGAAAGGCTCGGATACCACATGGGAGTCCGAGGAGGAGATGAGACGTCTCTACCCTACACTTTTCGGTACGTATTCTGGTTTCGAGGACGAAACCCTTTTTAAGGGGGTGGACTTGTAACACCCCGAAATTTATAAAACTTTATATTAGAATTATAAAGTATAAAATAAACGAGAATAAGCTAACTAAGAAATAAATAACCCGGTTAGTTAGTTGTCTTGTAGTAACACATGAATGAATTAAAATGCCTAAAATATAAACTAAACAAAAGTTGAGGGGCTTATGTTGTAGAACTTGAAACTTAATTTAATAAAAACAAAATAACACACACCAAACACACACAAAGGTGTGTCTGGTCGATCAAACACAGGGGGTGACAAAAGGGCTTCCACAAACCCTAGTTCTTCCAGAAATTCACCAAATTCAAATATGTTTTAAATCAAGTTTCAAACACAAATTCGTGAACTCCATGGAAAGAGGAGTCATAAGGTATGTGAATTTCATGAGGAATCCCTAGTTGAAATTCTGAGTAAACTTAGAGAATTCGAAATTGATGGTTGCATGTTTGTTATATGGATGGAATACGAACAATATAATGTCTAGGAGTAAACCCTAGACAAGTATATGATGAAATCATGCTTAATTCTAGTAAATTCCATGAACACCATTGAAGGTGATTAGTGGGTTTTGTGGAACTTGATAAACACTAGGATTTTGGTTGATGTTCTAGTGTAATCTGATATTTATGAAGTGATTTCAGATTTATTGATGTTAACTTTTACATGAGATAGTCCGATTGATGTTAATCTTAGCAAAAATAACAAGCTATGAACGTGATTATAGTTAGATAAAAATCAGACCCGCTAGGTGCTCGTTAAAATGCCTAAGTGAGGATTAATATGTTAAAAATCGGATGAAAACGCATATTTGATTGTTACAGCGAATTATGCGTTAATAATTACATAACGGGTTCTAAATTGATTGTAAATTGAACTCTTTAGGAAAGGAATCCGGATTGTCGAGCGGACAAGCCGGAGGAGATACGCGTTTGAAGGGTGTGCTCTAAAGGTACGTGACCTTGGTCCCGTTACATTACGTATAAACCTTTTGTTTTAGCTTGTTAATGTTGTCATATTGTAGCATACGTGTTTGAAGTGTCATTGAAGTGGCGAAGTCCATTCGACACTCAACGGGTCAAAGTATCGGTTAGAAATAGTTTGGCTTGACATTAAAGTGAGGATTTTCACTTGTCAACCAAACGGGTCAAAACTATGTCCTTATATCGATCTTGTTTATAAAGGCTCAAAAGCCTCATATTGCATTAGTGCTAGATTGTAATTTAGCAATGAATGGATATACTAAGTTGAGTTTATGAATCCGTGTTATCGGGTCGAATGATAGAATCCAGTTACAAGGATTTCACAAAGTGACAATGCTTGAATTAGTAGAGAATAAGCTTGAGATTTGAATACGAGCGTAAAGCCATGTAATGGTAAGAATACACCATGAATTCCAAGCCCGGGAAATGGGTAAATAACATTAGAATGCCAAAAGGATAGATTGTTATACCATATGCACACATAGTTAATGGGTCGAATAATCGGAACTAGGATTTTGTGGACCATTTGTTCATAATTTGGGTTTCGTTACGCAATATTTATGTGGGTAGATCTGATGCGTGCGAAGTGTTATATATATTAGTTGTATATTTTAAGCCCTTTTTAACACTTATTTTAGCCAAGTTTTAAATTTATAAAACACGATATTTCACTAACACTAAACACACATATGGGCAAGTGCACCCATCGTTGAGTGTAGTATAGCGTTGGTAAGATACCGAGGTCGTCCAAGGACACAAGAGCTTTTAATACCGGTTTATCCTCAACGTCTAACCAAAATAAAAATTTAGAAAAATGTTTTAAACTAAGAAAAATAAAACTAACTAAAATGCTGAAAATAAAAATAAAAATAAAAACAGATAGACAAGATGAATCACTTGGTTCCGACTCGTATCTAGTATAACCTTTGATTATTTCCGCACTTTTGCACATAATTAAGAGATTATCTTAGTTATTGTAGTAGGACCCTCTTTTGAAGGTGACGTTACCCTCACCCCAGTAGTTTGAGTCAGCAGGGATACAATCCTAAAGGGGTGGATTATTGGAAGATAATGAATTAAGTTATTAATGCAGTATTGTGGTAGGCCCCGCTTTTGGCGGTGACGTTACCCTCGGCTAAGTAGTCTGAGTCAGCAGGGATACAGTCCTAAGTAGCCGGGTTATAGTATTAATAGTAGTTAACTTATGAGGGGATCAAAGAGTTTGGACCCCCGCCATCCAATACCGTGAAGTATTGAAGGAGGTCCTACTAAATTTGACCCAGGTCCATTGCAGGACCTCTAAACGCTGAACAATGGCAAGACCTTTACCAAACCGTTCCCTTAACCCCCTACCAGGTAGCCAACATACCTCCATATAGACCGTGGAGATATGAATGGTGAAAATCCTTTATTTTATATAGACAATAAAATAATGCCAAGACACCACGGACAAACGATAAGGAAAGATCACCTTCAACATAAGTAACTAGTTATTAAAGTCATTAATACAAAACCAAATAAAAAGTGCAAAAGATTAGAAATAAAAAGTATTATACTAGACACTTTGTCTTCACCAAGTGATGTAAGAGACTTAGGCAAACATGGCCTTGATTGTCAAGAACTCTTACGATCAATCTTGGATCCCGAGACGACTCACACACTCTATGATGGACAATGGATGATGGTGGTGGATGATGGTGTTGTGATGGTGGTGGGTGGTGGATGAAGTGTGAGAGAGGTGGTGTGCCAAGGGATGAGATGAAATGAATCCAAGCACTCCTATTTATAGGCTGAACAGAGAGCTGGACACGGCCCCGTGTCCGTCTGACACTCTCTCTCCTCATTAATTGTAATTCGCAATTACAATAAATGCGCCTGCTGTACTTTCGACACGCCCCCGTGTCCGCTGAGCACGGCCCCGTTATGGGCAATAGAAGCTTCTATAGGTTTGTCTTTTCTGCTGCTTCTTGGGCACGGTCCCGTGCTGGCTGAGCACGGGGCGTGTTCAGCCTTCTGTTTTCTTTATTTTGCTTTGGAAGGTGCCGTTGAGGGTCCGGGCAGTCCACTAAGGTTCCTTTTCTTGTATTTATGTTGGATTTAGCTGTCTTTTTGCTTCTTTTGCGTTCTTGAGCTCATTTAATCCTGAAAATACAAAAGGAAGGCAAAAACACTCTTTTTCCAATATTAGTACTAAAAAAGGGTTAGTTTTATGCCTCATTTGATGTAATTTATATGTTGCATTTTAAACACATCAAATACCCCCACACTTGAACTTTTGCTTGTCCTCAAGCAAAACTCTTTAATATGTGGCTTACACTCCCAAATGGAATAGGTAGAAGAGAAGGTTTTGGGCTTGTCATAGAGTGTCGGGATTTCCAAGATCTTTTTGGGTTTTATTTTTATTTATTTACACTCCTATTCGTAATGATTTATTTAGAACTGTTCATAAAAGAAATTACTTATTTGGGCATAACATGCCTTTTTTAAAATTCTATTTATATACAAGTTCACATACCTCGCGGGGAATTCACTCACACTCGGCCGAAGGTGTATTTTTAGTGAATCACTCGAGAGCGGCATGGAACTTATTCCTACCATAGGCTTGCCAAGAAATCAATCCTCCTCCTTTTTAACTTTTATACCTTTGTAGATATCAAGAGGACTTTGTGGGTTAAAGGTTGGCTAGGGTTAAAGGTAGGTGGTTGGGTTAGTGGTTAGTAGAAAAAGGGCTAAAAGCGTAACAAGTGTCGGTTTTCGCATTTTTGCAACTTTTTATTTTGATGAAGCTTTTATTCAAACAAAGTTATTTTTGACTACTTTGTTTGTTTATTTTCTTTTTGCTTCATCATCACAATTTTTTTTTTTTTTCACGAAGAACCGGACTTGTTACTAAAATAAAGGGTAAAAATGAAAAAGGGTTTTGGTGGTTGAAAGGGTTTTTGTTTAGGTGATGAAACGAAAAGGTTTAGGCTCAAAGGGGCTAACTAGGGGGATTTTTGGGTAGGTGGTAAGAAAAAAAAAGAAAAATAAAGGTGTAAAAAAAAAATTAGTCCTAATGCCTCTATCATTACTTACTCGGGTTTAAGTTGATAAGGACCGGGAATGTATTGTCATGGCAAGTTCTAGAGTCGTAAGAACCAAGCGGCTATTCACACAAGAAACGAAAGATGAGCATTTAGTAAAATGATATGTAATTGTGTGCTCAATAAAGGCTCAAAACTCACTTTTGTGGGAATGGGTTTTTTTTATGTGATCAAGTATATATAATCAAATTTTAAATAAGTTTGTCATGCCTTTTCATAATTTTCTTATGTTGGTTCTTTTTATCACTACGCTATCGGTTGTAAATTTGTAAAAATATAACCTTTTTGAGAACTTGAATTTCCCGAGTTAAACCTAGACAAGTAAAAAAAATGAAATTTTTGAAAAAATTTGGGGTGATTAGCGGTTCCAATAGAGTTTTGTGTAAGGCTTGTGTTTAGGACTTGCAAAATTCAAGGTTTTAGCATCCCCCCCCCACACTTAAATTACACATTGTCCTCAATGTGTCCCAAAAATAAATTTTTAGGTTGATTAGATGTGTAAAATAGTGTTTAAAAAACAAAAATTTGTGTTACTGGGCACTGAACACGGCCCCGTGTTATCCGGGCACGGCCCCGTGTTCAAGTGCCAGTAACAACATTGAAATAGGAGAAACAGAAGTCTGGACACGGGGGCGTGTTGGGTGAACACGGCCCGTGTCCAGTTACCTGTACTGGGCGTTTTCTGCAGGTGGTTCGACACGGGGCCGTGTTGGTTGGGCACGGCCCGTGTTGAACCTTCTGAACAGGAGAAAATTGTCGGGTTGCCTTGTTCTTGTGCATGGGATCATTTTTCTCGTTCCCCTTTTCATCCTTTACCACCATGAGTGTGTTTTATTCATTGCAAACCATCCAAACATTAAAACCATCATTTCATTTCATCATAGAGAGAACTTACATAATCCTAAATTAAACTAAAATTAAAACTTAACTAGATAGGTCAGCAGGTACACGAGGTTATCATAAGGAGTTCTACTATTTTAGGAAAATTTCGAGAATGATTTCCCGATAGAGTAGGACTTTTAGCCGAACGAGTTCTTCTCTAAACTTTGTTTAAAGCCATTCTTCGATCTCCCTAGGGAGGAAGAATGTGGCTTCGTTTTCTTCTGCTGTTGGCGGTTGAGGGGGAACATTTACCGGGACTCCTTGCACCACTCTTCGCGGAAGCTCTTGGTGCATGGCGTACCATTCGGCTGGAATGACAACTTCGGGCACCATGTTCCACGCCCTTTGGGTTATTATGGGTACCAAAGGCGGGGAGGCGAGAAGGTTCAACCTCTGGTGCAAGAGGTTTACTTCATGGAGACAGCCCTCCAGCCCTACAGTAAGATGGTTGATACGGTCGACCAATGCTTCTTCCACTCCCGTCATTTCATCAATAGCCTCCCTTAGAGCGTAAACATAGTTTACAAGAGAGTCTTCTGCCGTTGAAGATCTCCTCCCTTGTCGGTTATTCCTTGAAGATGATCCGCTTGTTCTGCTTGCCATTTTCTGCGAAGAAAACCGAAGAAAGCTGAATTTTTACAAAACAGAGCCCCTGGACACGGCCCCGTGCTCGTTGAGCACGACCCCGTGTCCATTTGTCTGCAGGATTTTTGGCTAAAGAATCTTGGAGTTTTAAATTATTTCTATGATTTCTATCTGGGTTTTAAGCTCAGATAATTTAAAATAAAGTTATACAACTAACTTTAGCCCATAATCTTTAGCAAATAATCTTACAAACTTCACATAGAAGATTGGAATCAAGGGATTTCCAAGCTTTCCATGGAGGAACTTTTGAAAAATTTTGAAAGAGGAGGAAATGAATAAAAGTGGAAGGGACAAGAGGGTCCCTTGGAACCTTCTTTTGACACTTACCTAGGATGGTATGAGTGAAAATCCCAGGGATCTCTGTCAATTGAAGTGGTCAAAATGAGCAGGAATCAGGCTGCATTTAAAGAAAACGACAGCGCCCTGGGCACGGCCCCGTGTTGACTGGACACGGCCCCGTGTTCAGAGAAGATCCTGACACATTTTGTCCGTATTCTGACCAAATCAGCAGAGAATCTTTTTAGTGAGCACGGGGGCGTGTTGACCTGGACACGGCCCCGTGTCTGGAGGCTGCTTTATGGAGTTTTGTTATTTCAAGGATCTCCCCGATATCGGGTGGTTCCTTACTGGTTGGAACAACCCCAAAGTGCCTAATATACCTTAATTGTCCTAGACTAAGGCGAGAACGCAAGAGGTTGTTGGTGAGGGTAATTCCTATTTTCATTCTAGGTGGACAAGTCCAACCCTTTTCCGGGCTCTTGTTAAAGAAGGTATATGCCGAATCGCTCAGGTCTATGTATGCACCGAACGAAGTCGATGGAGAGTCCTTCACGGCACAATCGACACAGGGACGACTATCGTCCAAGTCTTTGCTAGGTACGAAGGCATTTTCGGGAGCAACGAGGTTGTTGGAATGCGGTTCCAACATTTCTTCATGGGTATCGTCTTGGGGCGGATCAATAAAATCCTTCCCAAGCTCTTCTATCCATTTCAGAATTAGTTCTTCTAGTTGAAATAACTCGCTAAGGAGCATTTCCCCTAGAATATCTGGCTGGGCGCATTCGAGGGAGAAATAGTGCTTATTTTTACTTTCGCCCCTCTTAAGGTTATGAGAAGATGGTGGGTCCATGTAGTGGGGCCTATAATTTAGGAAGTAGCATTTTACTTCTTCATGTTCGCCACCACATAATTGACACCACGTACCATAAGAGTGCCGAAAGTAAAAATAATTACTATCACTCATGTTTATGTCAGAAATTACCAACCGTCGGGATCTAACGGTTCTGTTTTCAGTAACTGAAACTTGGGCACGGGGGCGTGTTGAGTGGACACGGCCCCGTGTTCAGCTTACTGTCTGATGTAAAACAGGATTGCCAGTTCCAATGATTGAGCACGGGGGCGTGTTCAGCGGGCACGGCCCGTGCTGAGCTCTGCAGAAGCTGAAAAACTAAGAAAATCCTAAAAAAATAAAAAGAAAAATAAAAGATGATTAGGCCGTTGATTCCTAACTTTCTTAAAATCCTTGTGTCCCCGGCAACGGCGCCAAAAACTTGATGCGTGCGAAGTGTTATATATATTAGGTGTATATTTTAAGCCCTTTTTAACACTTATTTTAGCCAAGTTTTAAATTTATAAAACACGATATTTCACTAACACTAAACACACATATGGGCAAGTGCACCCATCGTTGAGTGTAGTATAGCGTTGGTAAGATACCGAGGTCGTCCAAGGACACAAGAGCTTTTAATACCGGTTTATCCTCAACGTCTAACCAAAAAAAAAATTTAGAAAAATGTTTTAAACTAAGAAAAATAAAACTAACTAAACTGCTGAAAATAAAAATAAAAACAGATAGACAAGATGAATCACTTGGTTCCGACTCGTATCTAGTATAACCTTTGATTATTTCTGCACTTTTGCACATAATTAAGAGATTATCTTAGTTATTGTAGTAGGCCCCTCTTTTGAAGGTGACGTTACCCTCACCCCAGTAGTTTGAGTCAGCAGGGATACAATCCTAAAGGGGTGGATTATTGGAAGATAATGAATTAAGTTATTAATGCAGTATTGTGGTAGGCCCCGCTTTTGGCGGTGACGTTACCCTCGGCTAAGTAGTTTGAGTCAGCAGGGATACAGTCCTAAGTAGCCGGGTTATAGTATTAATAGTAGTTAACTTATGAGGGGATCAAAGAGTTTGGACCCCCGCCATCCAATACCGTGAAGTATTGAAGGAGGTCCTACTAAATTTGACCCAGGTCCATTGCAGGACCTCTAAACGCTGAACAATGGCAAGACCTTTACCAAACCGTTCCCTTAACCCCCTACCAGGTAGCCAACATACCTCCATATAGACCGTGGAGATATGAATGGTGAAAATCCTTTATTTTATATAGACAGTAAAATAATGCCAAGACACCACGGACAAACGATAAGGAAAGATCACCTTTAACATAAGTAACTAGTTATTAAAGTCATTAATACAAAACCAAATAAAAAGTGCAAAAGATTAGAAATAAAAAGTATTATACTAGACACTTTGTCTTCACCAAGTGATGTAAGAGACTTAGGCAAACATGGCCTTGATTGTCAAGAACTCTTACGATCAATCTTGGATCCCGAGACGACTCACACACTCTATGATGGACAATGGATGATGGTGGTGGATGATGGTGTTGTGATGGTGGTGGGTGGTGGGTGGTGGATGAAGTGTGAGAGAGGTGGTGTGCCAAGGGATGAGATGAAATGAATCCAAGCACTCCTATTTATAGGCTGAACAGAGAGCTGGACACGGCCCCGTGTCCGCTGGACACGGCCCCGTGTCCGTCTGACACTCTCTCTCCTCATTAATTGTAATTCGCAATTACAATAAATGCGCCTGCTGTACTTTCGACACGCCCCCGTGTCCGCTGAGCACGGCCCCGTGATGGGCAATAGAAACTTCTATAGGTTTGTCTTTTCTGCTGCTTCTTGGGCACGGCCCCGTGATGGCTGAGCACGGGGCGTGTTCAGCCTTCTGTTTTCTTTATTTTGCTTTGGAAGGTGCCGTTGAGGGTCCGGGCAGTCCACTAAGGTTCCTTTTCTTGTATTTATGTTGGATTTAGCTGTCTTTTTGCTTCTTTTGCGTTCTTGAGCTCATTTAATCCTGAAAATACAAAAGGAAGGCAAAAACACTCTTTTTCCAATATTAGTACTAAAAAAGGGTTAGTTTTATGCCTCATTTGATGTAATTTATATGTTGCATTTTAAACACATCAAGATCCGTAATTTTAATACGGCCATGTAGGAAAAAGAATCGGCAAAAACGGACAATCAGATAGGAAGATATGCTTGTTTAAAGCTTGATTTTTTTTGACAAAATACGGAGCTGGGCAAATATGCAGGTCCAGAAACTGGACCTGCTGGAAAACGTACTCCCCCGCGCCACGTGACGGGGGCACATGGTTCTGGCACGACACGCGGGGCCGCCCGCGGCACACGAAAGCTTCGACTGAGTCTGGCGCGTGGCGCGACAGACTCAAAATCAGAATTTTTTTTATATTTTGTTATGTGATTGTTATTGGGGCTTATCTAGACTCGTTTAACATTGTCAAAACTAATTATTTATGTGGTTTTAACCTCAGGTGATGCTTGTTAGTTTCGGATGCCGATCAAGCGTGAAATCAAGAACTGAACACCATTTTTGTAGCTTCCACACTAATCTCAACATGTCTAGACAATGTTGTTTTGTAAACTCTGTAGTTGTGAATGTTTTAATCTAGATGGTTGGTTATGTTAAGTTGTTAAAACAATGTACATCTTAACCTATTAACTAAGTTTTTGTTAATTATGCATTTTGTTTTAAAAAGTGCGTATTTTAATAGTAGAATAATATAAATTTAAGACGAGTGTTACACTTTTCGCCTATAAAAATGATTTTATGGCGTTTAATAACACAATGATACAGGTATGGTGTTTTATAAATCAATAATAGATGATAGATGTTGAATAAGATAATAACAGTAAAATGGCGTTAATAACACAAACCCTACATTTTTGGCGTTTAGTAACAAAGCTATCACATGATACATTTTTGTGGCGTTTAGTAACACACGAATGATATATGTTTTTTCAATAAGAGCATGACATATATGTAAAATTTCGTTCTCATACATTGTTAAACAAATGATACAAATTTTGGCATTTTGGCAACAAAGTATCAAAGTGTATTTTTACATCACGAAAAGTAACATTCTGTACCATGTCCTCTTGTTGTCTTCTTTCGTTGCTTGTTCGGTTTTTGGCGTTTTAGAGCAGATGACCCTTCCCCTTCCATACTTGTAGAAACTGCAAATTTATTGTTACAATTAGAATGCCAAAAGCTGCATAAACTAGCACAATGTAAATCGAAGTTAACTCACTATGTTTTTTGCCTCTGGATCCGGTTTGATCTTTCGATGCCATAGTTTTGTTATTTTGTGTTTTTTAGGGTTTTCGCGTTTTACGTTGGTTTTGGGGAGGTTTCTCTTGGAAGTATATATGTTTCGGTCACGCTTTGATGTGTTTTGTAGATGAACATTTACCTTTCTGCCCTTATGGAAGCGTGGCCCCTTTAAAAAGTTTATTTTATTTACGAAAACGCCACTGCCCCATCTAGTCCATAGATTGTTTTGATCTGACGATCCATAATCGTTCTCACTGTTCTCACACTTTCACCCGTTCTCTCTAAATCCTGGCCCTTAGTATAAACACCATTTTCCACCTTAATTAATATTTTTTTTTATGCATCATCTGACTCAAAAGAAAATTGATATACCATGATGCTTGGGTTACTAAATTATACTATATGATATATAGATAAAAATAAAAAAATTACTTTATCTCTTGAATATACCGATTTTACATATTAAAGATCAATATTATCTTCACCTCTATGACATACGATAAAGGGTCATTATATTTTTTTAATATAAATATCCTATAAAATCAAAAGCCTTTTAATCGTAGGTTTATTATTATTTATAACAAAACTATTATTTTTTTTATTATTATTAATATCTCCGATTTAATTATTTATGCATTATTATATTTACTTTTATTTGATAATATAACATCTCATTAAGATTAACCGCATATATAGATTAACCACATATATTTCTAAAATCAAATGATTTAAAATATTAATTATTGATAAAGATGATAAAGTGTCACACCCCAACCGATGACGTAAACATCAGAGTGAGATGAAAACAAGATTGCTCGAGACATCATAACGTTAATTGTGACAATAATTAATTAATCAAAATTTCATAAATGCTAAATTGAATACATTGTTCGACAAGACAAATACACCAAATTATAGCAACATCACAAAACGTAAATAATTTTTATTTCATTAAGGTGAGTATCTATGTCCACCCTAATTGTGTTTCTTCATGTCATCATCTATCAACTTGCCACATGTATTAAAATATGATCAACAAAAATGTTGGCGAGTATACAAGTTTGAATACTAAGCATAATAGTGAAAATGTTTAATGGTGCTCATATCCAACATAATACCCATCCTCAGCAAAACATCATTGGTAATGTTCAAAGTGGTGTGTAGACGAGGAATCGGTTGAGAAACAACAACAATGCTGGCTTGTATGCAGCGATTAGAGAATCAGGTTTGCAGGATGATTGGTCCTTCGTGTGTTATGTATCACAAGAAGAACCAAAGTCTCGGAAAGAAGCCTTCAAGGAAAATTCTTGGGTGGAAGCTATGCAGGAGGAACTGCAACAATTCCAGAAGCTAGGTGTCTGGAAAATGGTTGAGAGATCTGAGAACTACAAGAAAATTGGCACCCGTTGGATTTTCAAGTGCCAAACAAATGACCGCGGGGTAGTTGTGTTAAAAAAAGCAAGATTAGTTGTTCAAGGTTTTCGTCAGGTAGAAGGGATAGATTACGACGAAGTTTATGCACCAATTGCACGTCTTGAAGCCATTCGGATCATTCAAGCTTATACTTCCTTTAAAGGTTTCAAGGTTTATCAAATGGACGTGAAAAGTGCATTTCTTCATGGTGTGGTTGAAGAAGAGGTGTATGTCGAACAAGCTCCAGGTTTTGAAGATCCTATTCATCCAGATCGGGTTTGGTTACTCAACAAAGCTCTCTATGGGTTACATCAAGCACCAAGGGCATGGTATGCAACGTTATCCAACTAACTACTGGAGAATGGTTTTCGCCGAGGTCTGATCGATTGCACTCTTTTCATCAAAGAAAAGGATGGCGATCTTCTGTTGGTTCAAGTATACGTAGGTGATATTATTTTTGGTTTAACTTGTCACACCACAACCGATGGTGGAAACATCGTAGTGAGATGAAAACTAGATTGCTCGAGACATCATAACACTAATTGTGACAATATTTAATTAATCAAGATTTCATAAATACTAAATGAATACATTGTTCAAAATAAGCCAAATATGATCAAGTTGTAGCAAACATGAAACAAAATATAGTTTATGGTTAAGGTGTGTTTCTAAGTCCACCCTAAACTTGTTTCTTCAATCCTTATCTATCAACCTGCAACATGTATTAAAATATGATCAACAAAAATGTTGGTGAGTGTACAAGTTTGAATACAAAGCATAATAGTGAAAATGTTTAACTGTGCTCATATCCAACATGATGAATGTATACCCTGTTACAAACATACGATACAACTGTAAACTAGATATCAAACCAGAGTTTAACACAATCGTGATTACCCAACAACGTTGAAATGAAGAGGGTGTAATGGTGTTTTACTTAACAATACCACTAGAATACGGGCTGGGCATTAGTCCTATAGTTCTATATGTCACACCCCAACCGATGGCGGAAACATCTGAGTAAGACGAACAAATCGCTTAAAGCATCATAACACTAAATGTGACAATATAAATTAATCATGATTTCATGAATACTAAAAATTGTCATACAAGATTCAATCACTGCCAAAATTGTACCAAACATAATTTAAAACATTGTTTCTTTCTAAGGTGTGTTTCTAAGTTCACCCTAGCTTGATTTCTTCATCACTTCGTATAATCAACCTGCAACATGTATTAAAATAAAGATCAACAAAAATGTTGGTGAGTATACAAGTTTGAATACATAGCATAATAATAAAATGTTTAAACATACTCATATCCAACATGAATAACACATACAAGTTACTAATATGCTGAACTAGTGTCAATATATGTCAACCCAAAGTTTCCAACGCAATCTTGACTTTCCACAACGTCGAAACGAAGGGAGTTTAACATGTTTTACTTAACAATACCCCAAGAATCAAGGACAGTGCATTAATCCTATAGCGCTATAATCATTCACATAGGATTGGTTAGTCATTTGTTAAGTAGGTTATGTGCCCATAGAAAATGACCAAAACACCCTTTTTGAACATAAATCCATATTTTGCATATGTGAACATGTTTTTAACATCTAAACTGATATGGTAACATAATTAGGTATAATTGGGTATGTAAGACTTGACATAAGACATAGATAGCCATCCGACCATAGTTTTACGCAAACGACGCATTATAGTAGCTTATACTACCTTAATGGGTCGAAATGGGTCAAAAGCACTTAGGTAGACTTTCAAATCAGAATGTTGGGACTATTTAATCATGCCACATGAGTGCCAACACTCATTTGATTTATAGAACCTCATTCTATCCTATCTCCCGATTTAGGATCCGATTATTAACGTAGTTACCTATATTAGGTGCCGTTTGATTTCGTGACCCTTGAAGCTTTATTTGGTCTTATTCTCAAGACTAATAGACAATCCCAAGTGAGTACATAGTCCCCTCTTTTACCGCTTTCAAATAATTTGGAGTGATACACATGTGCATACTTGATACTTTCGTGCTTTTCATTGCTTTTATGACATAAACAAGCTAGTTTCACCTAGTACACATACAGTACATGATTTCAACTAAGTTTTGCTATGTATGTTTACTAAGCATGCTAGCACATTGATTTCATAAACATTTTTGCTATGTATGTTTACTTAGCATGCTAGCACATTGATTTCATGAACATTTCTACTATGTATGTTTACTTAGCATACTTAGTACATGGTTTTCACATGCTACATTGGTTATGACATTTGGTATGTTTAATCGGGACAATAATACATTCATTAACATTGATCACGCCACTCGGTAGTATGTAATGGTACCATAGGACTTGACAAATCCCGTTTCCGACTTCCTAGGTTTGTTTGGAAGTTGGGAATGACAGAATCCGATATACATAATTTAGATAAACCTTTAATTTGTTTAAGGGTTTGTCACCACAGTCGCAAGGCTTGAATGTATGCGATTAACATTACTGCATAAATGTTTGTAATCATAAAGCATTGTTTTCTGCAAAACATAACATTTGATTTAAACTTAGGTTTATTCAAAAACATTGTTTTGTACATTTTCCTATGGGGTTGAGTAATCACTAGTTATTCACCATACATGACATTTGTTTTCACATTGATATTATCACATAGTTTAAGTACATACTTTCTACTTGCTATGTATTACATTTGGTTATACATGATACATTTCACACATGACATTGAACATGGTTTACACATAAACATTTTGACATTGAACAAGACATTTTGGTTGGTTATTGATAAGTGACTTATGTAACGGGGCTATGTGTTATATAATAAAAGCATGGTGGATACGCCACTGGTACTTACTATATATAAGTGTTTTTATTGTATTATACATTGTTGCGTTATCTAAACCACTTTGACAAGACATGAAACATTTTATACAAGAACACGACATTGTTTTACAAATTACATATTTTATACAAATTTACTTTTACTTGGTTATTCATTTAACCATGCATTATCCTTTTATTATCATTTGATTTTCACATCGATTTTATAAAGGAAAACATTTTATAAGGTTCATGATTACATTTTTGTAAAACTTTTCTTTTAACTACAAGTCTTGAATCCTGCATAAACAAAACCTATGTATCTCACAGGCATTTTTATGCTGATGTACCTATTTTTACATGTGTTTCAGGTGCTAACGCATGATGATGTTTGTGCTACACTTAGGTTGACTTGGGCCTTAGTGACTTAAAAGACAGTTAATTATGTTATGTTTCTGTTAAACTCCAAGACAATGTAAACTTTAATCTTAATAATTCAAAACTTTAATTACCATGGTTGTTGAAACAATAATTCTGTCGCTCCACTCCCCGACGTTTCCGCCGTGGTTTGTTGTTTTGCGCAGTTGGGGTGTGACAGAAGAGTTGGTATCAGAGCCAATGGTTATAGGGAATTAGGTTATAGGTAATGCTTTGACCTAGACTATAACTTTCTAGGACCCTAACACAAGTTTTCTTGTGTTTAGATCTTAAAAAAAATACACGTCACCTATCCTTAGGTGATTACCAAAACATGAACACAATTTTCCGAAACGATTGTTTTTTTTTTAAAACTAATCATTTACTCTTAGATGATTTGTCATAAGGTTTTGAACCCCCCCAAAATTCCAAAATGATTTTAAAATCTATCATCTATCCTTAGATGATTTCTTTTTGGCTTAACGCCTTCTAAATTTTTAAAATCTCGTCAAAGTTTAGGTCTAAATAATGTGAACACATGCAAACTGGAAGGGTGGATGCCTGTACCCTGAGTTTTCTGTCTAAGGCTAGAGTGTTCGTACAATTCCGCAGTATCGGACCAGTCACTCTTACCTGGGAACTCTTGGGGTGTCCACTTATAGGCAAGCATGTCTTCGGCGATACATTATTATGACTCATTTACTTTGATTTGTCACTGTGTGTTGACTGTATGTTACGAGGTAATGAACAAATGACCACCATCCTTTCATTTTGTTGATATTTATGATATCTCATTTTTCATCACATCATCTCACTCGTTTTCTCTTATGTTTCCTCTTTTAGAATGCCTTCTCGACATAACGTTCAGGAACCCAATGCTAAACTGGCAGCTATTATAGCACAACAGATGGCTGCTATGCTACCTAATCTCATCACTCAAATAAACCAAGCCAACAATAACAATAATGCACCTGCTCCGCGTAATTTCAAAAGTTTTAACTTGGCTAAACCACTCAAGTTTAGTGGTTCTGAAGGAGCAACTGGGCTTCTCCAGTGGTTTGAGAGTCTTGAGAGCACTTTTCGCCATGTTCAGTGTTTTAACAATCGTAAGGTCGAGTTTGCTTCGAGTGTATTCCAAAAGAGGGCTCTCACCTGGTGGAATGGGGTAATGAGAGATAGAGGTGCTGATGTTGCTTTAGGTCAAACATGGGAGGAACTTAGAGCTCTTATGATGAGAGAGTTCTGCCCTCGTCACGAGCAGAGGGCACTTGGAAATGAGTTCCATGACCTAAAACAAGACAGTGGTGAACACCGGGCTTACACTGATAGACACGAGCTGATCATGAGCACCATCTTCGTCTTACAATGGAGCTTCTAAAGAAAGAAAAGCTTTTCGCCAAATTCTCCAAGTGTGAATTCTGGCTTAGGGAAGTTCAATTTTTGGGACACATCGTTAACGAACAAGGTATTCATGTAGATCCCGCCAAAATCAGTGCGATTAAGGATTGGGATACACCTACTACTCCTACCGAGGTTCGTTCATTTCTTGGTCTAGCGGGTTATTACCGCCGTTTCATTGAAAACTTCTCCAAGATTGCTGTTCCTCTCACTGCCTTAACTCAGAATAATAAACCTTTTGAGTGGGGATCCAAACAAGAAGAAGCTTTCCAGACCTTGAAACAGAAACTCTGTGATGCACCTATTCTAACTTTACCTAAGGGCAACGACGATTTTGTCGTGTATTGTGATGCATCTAATTTAGGCCTTGGCTGCGTTCTTATGCAAAGAAACAAAGTCATAGCTTATGCATCGAGACAGCTGAAAGTACACGAGAAAAACTACACTACTCATGATCTTGAGTTAGGTGCAGTAGTTTTTGCTCTCAAAATCTGGAGACATTACCTTTATGGTACAAAGTGCGTTGTTTTCACTGACCACAAGAGTCTCCAGCATATTTTCAATCAGAAAGAACTTAACATGAGGCAACGACGTTGGCTTGAACTTCTAAACGACTACGATTGCGAAATTCGCTACCATCCTGGTAAGACGAATGCCGTGGCTGACACATTGAGTTGTAAGGAACGTGTCAAGCTTCATTGTGTTCAGGTTCGATCTGACATTCAAACCCGCATTTCTCAGGCTCAACATACTTGTGTTACACAAGACTTGATGGGTAAAGAATTACCGTGTCATATTAAGCCTGAGCTTGAACTGAAGGACTTTGGGCTATTTTATTTCATGGGCCGTTTGTGGGTCCCAAGTATAAACAATCTTCACACCTTGCTAATGGATGAAGCTCACAAGTCTCATTATTCTATTCATTCTAGTGCAGACAAAATGTATAAGGATCTTCGAACCCAGTATTGGTGGCCGGGTATGAAGAAAGACATTGCCTTATATATTTCCAAATGCCTTACTTGTCTTAAGGTTAAGGCAGAACACCAACATCCCTCTGGATTATTGGAGCAACCAGAGATACCGGTTTGGAAATGGGAAAACATTGCTATGGATCTCATTACCAAGTTACCATAAACTAAAAGAGGTCATGACGCCATTTGGGTTGTTGTTGTTGATCATCTTACGAAGTCAGCACATTTCTTGCCGATCCGTGAGGATCTATCTGCTGACAAGCTTGCTAAAATCTATGTGGATAAGATTGTATCCCGACATGGTGTTCCTTTGAACATTATATTTGATAGAGATGCTCGATTCTCGTCTCACTTTTGGAGAACCATGCAATCTGCCATGGGAACCCAACTTAATTTGAGCACAGCATATCTTCCGCAAACGGATGGTCAATCTGAGAGAACAATCCAGACACTGGAGGATATGCTTAGAGCTTGTGTGATTGATTTTGGTGGTAGTTAGGATTCACATCTACCGTTGATTGAATTCTCCTACAACAATAGTTATCACTCTAGCATTAACATGGCTCCTTTCGAAGCTTTATACGGTCGAAAATCTCGTTCACCGGTCTGCTGGATTGAGATAGGTGAAGCTCAGCTTACTGGACCTGAACTCATTCTAGAGACTACAGATAAGGTCAAGAAGATTCGTGATAACCTTCAGACAGCTAGAAGCCATCAAAAGAGTTTCGTGGATCGACGACGGAAGCCCTTAGAATTTCAAGTCGGTGATCACGTCCTACTCAAGGTATTCCCTTGGAAAGGAGTAATCCGATTTGGAAAGAAAGGAAAACTTGCACCACGCTATGTTGGACCATTCAAGATCGTTGAAAGAATCGGAAAAGTAGCCGACAGACTTGAGCTACCTCCTGAACTTGGAAATGTTCATCCAACTTTCCACGTGTCCAATCTCAAAAAGTGTTTAGCTGATGAGAACCTCCACATACCACTTGATAAAATTCGTGTTAATAACACAATGTACTTCGTTGAGAAACCTGTGGAAATTATGGACCGTGAAGTCAAAAAGCTCAAACACAAGTGCATACTTATTGTCAAAGTTCGTTGGGAATCTAAACATGGCCCAAAATTTACTTAGGAACGTGAAGATCAGATGAAAGCGAAATATCCGCATCTATTCTCATAAGTTTCCTCTAAATAAATTTCGGGATGAAATTTCCTAAAGTAGGGGAGACTGTGACATCTGTGCTTGTGTAATCACTGTACAAACTCTGGACAATTCAAATATCAATAAAACAATGTGTTTTGATCCCAATATTTGTTTATTTGTGTTTGACATTTTGCGCGTTTTGATTTTTGATCGATTTTAAACTCTATATCGCTTTCTGAAAAGTTATACGCAAACTGATGCGTAAACGTAATCAGTTTAACGCGAAAAACAATCCGGAACAGCAACATAAACTAAACATACCTTAAATAACCTTTACATAACTTAGAAATAAGTTTTAAAGGGTTTGGTATGGCAAAAACAAGATTATTCTGTCACACCCCCAAATTCCACCAGCGGAGTACCACCGCAGGGAGCGTGACATGACTAGGATCAAGCCACCAATCATATTGAACATTATAAGTAAATAGATAAATACCAAACCATACAACATAATTGGTGTCCAAAATAGTTTAATCAAGTTTAAGTTGTCAGCGGAAGCATAAAGTTTAAAACCAATTCATGAGTTATAAGTTCATAAGGTTTAACATGGATCTCAACAGTCCATGTCCCACAACGACCTCCCCCTCTTGTGCAAGCTCCATCTAAGCACCTAACTACCTGCAAGGCATATAGTAATGAATCAACAACAAAGTTGAGCGAGTTCACAGTTGGGTGTTCGTTTTAAGTTGTTCCAAAAACATAAGTTTCCTTTAGCTGGCTCACTTGCCGTGGGGGTTACCCCATAGTTTAAAAAAACATGAATTATTTCATTCCTTTATCCTCTGGCTCCCAGCCGTAGGGGCTACCCCATGAATATCCCACTAGACCCGTTACCATATCGACTACTGACTGAAGTTATGTTGAGTGCCATGCGTCAATGTCTATCATCATTGACGTGCCCATATCCATTAGTCCACGCTCGTCCTCTGCGGCACGGTGTGAGGCTTGTCAAACCTAATAGCGCTATTTAACTAATGACTCGTTCACCATTGGCCCGGTGATTAAGTCGATATCAAAATGAGGGACTTAATGATAGAGTTTTTGTCTAGTGTCAATGTTGTCACCCTTCAGTTAAGAGGGTGGAGGTACGTGTCCCATACAAGGAGATCACGCAGGTTCCAATGTTGTCACCCTTCAATTAAGAGGGTGGAGGTACTTATTCTACTCAAGAAGAATACGCAGGTTTCCTTTCAATCAACTACCCATTCCCAACCACCGGGAATCCTATGCCTTGTAGAAAGTGTGAACTCACCTTAGGTTAGCTCGGCAGATAAATAGAAAGGTCACTTGAGCTAATTGGGGTCAACCAGGTCCTAACATGGTTACCATACAAGTCAGGTCTAGGTTCAAGTAACACACATACGTTTCACACATGAATTAACAGTTCACATACACAGAATTGATCATGGCAGACGCGTAGTATCATGGCAACTAATTAACCAATACTTAGCATGTTAAACAGTAGCATACAAGTCGTAATGTCACATATAAGCACATGGACCGTGTATAAATTTATAACATAGTAATATAATACAATCTAATTCACATGTTCCAAGTGTGCTGTTAAACAAATAAAACATGAGCCATTACTAGTGTGCGGTCCACACGAGAGTGTGCGACCACTTTGACAAGTGTGCGGTCATTCTTGTGCGTCGTAGGAAGTGTGTGGTCCATTTTAAGTGTGCGACAACCGTTGTGTGATCGAGTAGTGTGCGGGGTGTGTGTGTTGTGCAATTAAAACCTATCCATAAGCTATGGTTTCATAGCCTATGGTACACATCAGTCAATAAACACCCAAGTTTACAAGAGCAAGATTAGATATTATTTTCAGAACTTTCAAACAAACAAGAGCATATTCGTTATTTAATTATACACCTTCATCATTCCAAGAAATCATCAAATAACAACAACATTTATATGAACTAGTTATTACCAGCAATACCAAAACACGTCTATAAACACACTATCATGCAGAATTATCAATCCCTATATCATTCTAGTTCACATTTTCAAAAGCCTAAATATCAACAAAAATACCATTTGGACAAATAACATATTCCTAAAGAATACCTGTAGTCAAAAGCTATTATTATTATTAGAGACTTTAAAATAATAAGAGTTATCTAACTTTTCAAAAATTATCATTTAGACAAAGAGCATATTCTTAAAGAACAGTATTTTCATAACTTTTGAAAATGTGAACTATAATATGTTAGCCACTTTCTTAAAGAAGCACTGATCATATTCACATGAATTCGAAACAAACATTCAGCCATAAGTGAACCAACCGTTTTCATTAAGCAGATGTCACTTCATTAAGCGTGCGTGCGGCCACTGTTTCTTTTCTGAACCAAGGCTCGAACCCGACGAGAACCATCCCCATATCCACTGTTGCCGTGTAATTCGAACCACAAGACCAGCACCGCCACTCCCGTATCGACACCCTAGCTGATGTCACTTCACCGAGGCCGAGCCACGACACCATCTGAAACACGTCACCTTCTCCATCTCCCTAACTGAGCCACCATCTTCCTCCGTCTTTTGCTGCTGCCGTCGATATGTGAAGAAGGAGGCTTAAGTGGGTGTGTGCTGGTCAGAGCAAGGGGTGTCGGAATCTCCGGTCACCTGAAATAAAGAAGAGGCAGCAGGTTAATGGAAATAGGGTTTGGAGGTTATACAAAAGAATATTTACGCTATGTTCCCGAGTTTCATTTAACAAGGGAAGAAAAAGGAATTAAAAGGACGCGAGTAAAAAATGTGTTCCTGAGTTTTTTTTAGGAAGGGAAGTGGTGAGAAAAGAAAGGAAACAAGGGGATGATTGATGCAAATAATCATCCTCCCAATTTGGAGAGATTTGGTGAGAAAAGATTATTATGAATCTCAGACCTTTTTAAATTTCCTAAATTACCCTCTAATTCATTGTGTGTTTACATAGATGTTTTATGTTAAAGGGGTATAGTAGTAAAATTGTAACTTTCTTTTCTTTTCCTCCCAACTCGGGAACACATAAAATGTTTAATTTCCTTTCATTTACTTTTCTTTTCATTAAACTCGAGAACACGAATATAATCACATCTTTTCCTTTCCATTCCCTTATAATTCCCCTTCCTTTCTCTTCTATCGTTAAATGAAACTCGGAAACACAGTGTTAGTTCACGTAACAAAATAAAATAAAAGGGTTTCATGGTGGCGGTTAGTGGAGAGGGCCGCACACAAGAGTTTTGGCTGGGGGTGGGCCGAGAAGTATAAAGGGAAAAGATTGGGCTGGACTCATGATTGTCGGCTGCAACTTCTTTGTTGTTGTTACATTATAACTATTACATATTATTATTATTATTATTTTACCAATCTAATGAACAATAAATAAACACTAGAAATGCATAATATTTGCTATGGTTCGGACCTCATGGATTTCGAATTACACGAGCGGGTTTAATCGAAAGCAAGACTGTTGTTTTGGTTCAAACAGTTCGGGTCAACTAGCGAGACATGGGCTACAGTTCGAGTCGGTTTCAAATGGATAAAGATTTAGTATCTAGTTAATCGCTGGAATAGTATGAACTTAAAATATAATTTAGTTAAGTATAACTAACTCGTCAAATAAAATAAGTATAAGACTCGATCTATAAATACGAAACGAACGGTTCTAACCTCGAAATTATGAGTTGTCACATCATCCCCAAGTTGAAAGAAATTTCGTCCCGAAATTTAGCACATAGTCACTGAGGAAGCTAGTTGTGTTGTGTGGTTTTCCTGGGGTATCACATCATCCCCCCGTTGGTTTGGAATTTCATCCTGAAATTCCACAGTAGCTTCAGTAGTGGACTCACCTTTCTTAAACAACTGGGGATACTTGCGTTTCATTTGGTCTTCTCGTTCCCAGGTGAACTCTGGGCCACGACGGGAGTTGCAACGAACTCGAACAATGGGTATCTTAGTACATTTGGGGGTCTTGATCTCCCTGTCCATAATTGCCACCGGTTCCTCGACGAACCGCAACTGGTCGTCGATAGTGAGTTCCTTGAAAGGAACTATGAGGGTCTCATCTAACATACACTTCTTCAGGTTTGACACATGAATACGTTGTGAACACCACTGAGCTCTTCGGGAAAATTCAGCCTGTACACCACCTTGCCGAGTTTCTCAGTGATTTCGAAAGGTCCGACATAACGCGGATTAAGCTTGCCCTGTTTGCCAAAGCGAACCACACCTTTCCAAGGTGAAACTTTAAGTAGCACTCGATCCCCAACCTGGAACTCGAGTGGTTTCCTGCGCTTATCAGCGTAGCTTTTCTGATGGTCATGAGCTGCCGCCATTCTTTGTCTGATTTGAGCAATCTTCTCCATTGTGTCGACAATGAGTTCTGGGCCAGTGATTTGGCTGTCGCCAACTTCTGCCCAACATAGGGGTGATCGGCATTTCCGTTCGTACAAAGCCTCGAATGGAGCAACCTTGATGCTGGTGTGGTAACTGTGGTTATACGAAAACTCCAACAAAGGCAGGTGCCTTTCCCAGCCGTTACCAAAGTCGATAACACACGCTCGAAGCATGTCTTCTAGTGTCTAGATGGTGTGTTCAGTCCGCCCATCCGTCTGTGGATGATATGCTGTGCTCATGTCTAAATGTGAGCCAAAGGATTTGCGCATCGCCTGCCATAAATCAGATGTAAAACGCAGGTCACGGTAAGAAATGATGGAGGTTGGCACCCTGTGCCTCGCAACTACTTCCTTCAGGTAAATGTCTGCTAAAGTAGAGAACTTATATGTTTCCTTAATAGCCAGAAAGTGCGCAGACTTGGTCAGTCGATCCACTATTACCCAAATGGCATCGTTTCCTCGTTGAGATCTAGGTAAGCCAGTAACAAAGTCCATGGAAATTTGCTCCCATTTCCATGTCGGAATCTCTGGTTGTTGAAGTAGGTCGGATGGATTTTGGTATTCAACCTTGACTCTCGCACAGGTCAAACATTTACTAACATAAGTCGCTATATCAGCTTTCATGTGGGGCCACCAGTACAAAGTTTTGAGGTCTTGGTACATCTTGTCAGAACCAGGATGCACCGAGTAGCGAGACTTGTGTGCTTCGTCCATCACAAGTTCTCGTAAGTTTCCAAAGAGTGGAACCCGGTCACGTTCCGTGAAGTAGTGAGTACCGTCGTCCTTGGGTTCATGTCGCTTTTCCATGCCCCGCATGGACTCAGCTAAAAGGTTCCCTTCTTCCAATGCTTTAGCCTGGGTGTTGCGGATTCTGGGTAGGAAGACTAAAGTGAATGGTAAGCTGTGACGCACGTACATGCTTAGGTTTGGTTCCCTTACGACTGACGGTGTCAGCCACCACATTGCCTCTGCCTGGATGGTACTTGATTGCGCATTCGTAGTCGTTAAGGAGTCCGACCCATCGACACGCTCGCATGTTCAAATCCTTCTGATCGAATATATGCTGGAGACTCTTGTGATCGGTGTAAATGGTGCACTTGGTACCGTCCAAGTAATGTCTCCATATATTGAGTACAAACACTACTGCTCCAAATTCCCAGTCGTGGGTAGGGTAGTTCTTCTCGTGAACCTTAAGTTGGCGCGGTGCGTAAGCAATGAACTTCTCACGTTGCATCAACACACAACCAAGTCCTTGCATTGACGCGTCACAATAAACAACGAAATCATCTGTGCCTTCTGGTAACGAAAGAATGGGTGTACTACAGAGTTCCATCTTCAACTGTTGAAACGCGAAGTCCTGAGCAATCTTTATACTTCCGAGGGTTTGTGCATATAATCAAGAAAACGGGTTTAGCAACGCCAAAAGTCGCTCGTTGGAAACTAACATAAGGTTGTTTGGGTCGTAGGAGCTTCACGGTAAGGTGTAGGTATCGCTCGGATTCCTACTAGCTCTTAAAGTAGATTCAGATGCCGTTGAAGAAAAACAAATGACATATCCGCCAGGTTAGACCAAATTCGAGCGTCGTGTTTGAGCATCCATATCGGTCGTATCAAGATCAAAGAACAGTACTTGTGGTATCATCAAATTTATGGCCCAATGCTCATCGAGTAATGTTCGTAGAGTGTAACTTGTCCAAGCGAGTGTTCGTGGGGAATGTTGTTAGGATCACAAGATCCAAAAGTATATCTCGTATGGATGCGGAAACATGAGAAAGAGTAGTCGCAATCAATGAATAAGCGTTTAAGAATCCACTGCAGGGGTTTTACCTTATGTCGAAGGTACAACTGGTCGTACGTAAGTTGGGTATAGTTAAGATAAAGTTTGTCGTTGATCAAATAGAGATGTCATGCGGATAGATCAATGATAACAAGAATTCATCGTAGTAGCATGGTTATGGTGCAAGTTTGTAGTGTGAAGGTTCACTGAGACCTTCGTCAAAAGTTGTTAGACTCGCCCACATGCGAATGAGGAACATTTCACCTGGATCAATAAACTTAGATGGGTCTGTGATTCATCGAGTCAATAAGTAACCAAATTTGGGGAAATTTCCTTTCGGTCATATGAACGAATCCAAAATACGTCTGTGTAGTCGTGAGGTTCCAAAGAAAAGACGCGAAAACGTGTTTAAGAGAGTATGATCGTATCAATAATACAGCACCGCCCTCAAGGTTTCAAGGAGTGATCACCAATGATCGAGGGTCGAGCTTTCCCAATTCTCTAAACTAGAGGGTGTTCGTTCCAGGGTTTCAGCATGGAGTAGCAAGAACGTAATATCACTGTGGTAAGAGAGTGATGGTTTGGTCTAAGGAAATGGTAGAAATTAGACATATCGTTAATCAACAATCATGTGTCGGTACAAAAGCTGGTGCAAAGATTCCGCATATTTAAGAACAACTATTATGGAATTTAAAATAAGACTTTTGTAGTGTAAGGTGGCTCAGGTAAACGTATAGATTATCGTGTTCGTCTGTAGGTTGAGTGATCCGTATCTCCGTTCACGAGTGTCCCAAAGGCTGTTCCGGCATTAAGAAGCATCCATTTGCTAAGTTAGGTATACGAAGGTGTAAATCAAGGTAGAACATAAATTATCCACCCAACAGGGCAATGGAGGGAGTAATCTTGTGATCGGTGGAAATCGTGGTATGGTTGTTAGCATTTCGTTATATCGGTTGCAGATCGAAGAAACTGGAGGTTAGTGAGGTTCATACGAAGAATCGAGTGAAAACAGGGGTCCAACAATAACCGAAGAATTCAACCAAGTAATCTGTTGTCTAGAAGTAATTCCAGTAGTGGTGCATGGCGACATGGCACAAAAGGGAAGTTCATTGCATCACGATCGTGGAAGTACATCGCTTAACCAAAATAAAATTTGGTTGGTAGGGTTTCGAGTTGCAAAACTGATGCGTGTGAAGTGTTATATATATTAGGTGTATATTTTAAGCCCCTTTAACACTTATTTTAGCCAAGTTTTAAATTTATAAAACACGATATTTTACTAACACTAAACACACATATGGGCAAGTGCACCCATCGTGAGCGTAGTATAGCGTTGGTAAGATACCGAGGTCGTCCAAGGACACAAGAGCTTTTAGTACCGGTTTATCCTCAACGTCTAATCAAAATAAAAAGTTTAGAAAAATGTTTTAAGCTAAGAAAAATAAAAACTAACTAAAATGCTGAAAATAAAAATAAAAGAAAAAACAGATAGACAAGATGAATCACTTGGTTCCGACTCGTATCTAGTATAACCTTTGATTATTTCCGCACTTTTGCACATAATTAAGAGATTATCTTAGTTATTGTAGTAGGCCCCTCTTTTGAAGGTGACGTTACCCTCACCCCAGTAGTTTGAGTCAGCAAGGATACAATCCTAAAAGGGTGGATTATTGGAAGATAATTAATTAAGTTATTAATGCAGTATTATGGCAGGCCCCGCTTTTGGCGGTGACGTTACCCTCGGCTAAGTAGTCTGAGTCAGCAGGGATACAGTCCTAAATAGTCGGGTTATAGTATTAATAGTAGTTAACTTATGAGGGGATCAAAGAGTTTGGACCCCCGCCATCCAATACTGTGAAGCATTGAAGGAGGTCCTACTAAATTTGACCCAGGTCCATTGCAGGACCTCTAAACGCAGAACAATGGCAAGACCTTTACCAAACCGTTCCCTTAACCCCCGACCAGGTAGCCAACATACCTCCATATAGACCGTGGAGATATGAATGGTGAAAATCTTTTATTTTATATAGACAGTAAAATAATGCCAAGACACCACGGACAAACAATAAGGAAAGATCACCTTCAACATAAGTAACTAGTTATTAAAGTCATTAATACAAAACCAAATAAAAAGTGCAAAAGATTAGAAATAAAAAGTATTATACTAGACACTTTGTCTTCACCAAGTGATGTAAGAGACTTAGGCAAACATGGCCTTGATTGTCAAGAACTCTTACGATCAATCTTGGATCCCGAGACGACTCACACACTCTGCGATGGACAATGGATGATGGTGGTGGATGATGGTGTTGTGATGGTGGTGGGTGGTGGATGAAGTGTGAGAGAGGTGGTGTGCCAAGGGATGAGTTGAAATGAAACCAAGCACTCCTATTTATAGGCTGAACAGAGGGCTGGGCACGGCCCTGTGTCCGCTGGGCACGGCCTCGTGCCTGTCTGACACTCTCTCTCCTCATTAATTGTAATTCGCAATTACAATTAATGCGCCTGCTGTACTTTCGACACGCCCCCGTGTTCGCTAGACACGGCCTGTGGTGGGCAATAGAAGCTTCTATAGGTTTGTCTTTTCTGCTGCTTCTTGGGCACGGCCCCGTGCTGGCTGAGCACGGGGCGTGTTCAGCCTTCTGCCTTCTCTATTTTGCTTGGGAAGATGCCGTTGAGGGGTCGGGCAATCCACTTATGTTCCTTTTCTTGTATTTATGTTGGATTTAACTGTCTTTTTGCTTCTTTTGTGTTTTTGAGCTCATTAAACCTGAAAATACAAAAGGAAGACAAAAACACTCTTTTTCCAATATTATTACTTAAAAAGGGTTAGTTTTATGCCTCATTTGATGTAATTTATATGTTGCATTTTACACACATCAAATACCCCCACACTTGAACTTTTGCTTGTCCTCAAGCAAAACTCTTTAATATGTGGCTTACACTCCCAAATGGAATGGGTAGAAGAGAAGGTTTTGGGCTTGTCGTAGAGTGTCGGGATATCCAAGATCTTTTTGGGTTTTATTTTTATCTATTTACAATCCTATTCGTAATGATTTATTTAGAACGTTTCATAGGAGAAATTACTTATTTGGGCATAACATGCCTTTTTAAAATTCCATTTATATACAAGTTCACATACCTCACGGGAGAAATCACTCACACTTGGCCGAAGGTGTATTTTTAGTGAATCACTCGAGAGCGGCATGGAACTTATTCCTACCATAAGCTTGCCAAGCAATCAATCCTCCTCCTTTTTAACTTTTATACCTTTGTAAATATCAAGAGGACTTTGTGGGTTAAAGGTTAGGCTTGGGTTAAAGGTAGGTGGTTGGGTTAGTGGTTAGTGGTTAGTAGAAAAAGGGTGAAAAAGCGTAACAAGTGTCGGTTTTTGTAGGACTTTCTATTTTCGTGACTTTTACTTTGATGAAGCTATTATTCAAACAAGGTTATTTTTGATGAACTTGTTTGTTTATTTTCTTTTTGCTTCATCATCAACACATATATTTTTTTTTGAACGATCATACGAAAAAAACCGAACTTGTTACTAAAACAAAGGGTTAAAAATAAAAAGGTTTTGGTGGGTAAAAGGGTTTTTTTTTTGTTTGGGTGATGAAATGAAAAGGTTTAGGCTCAAAGGGGCTAACTAGGGGGATTTTTGGGTAGGTGGTAAAAGAAAAAGAAAAATAATGGTGTAGAAATAAAAAGGGGTAGTCCTAATGCCTCCATCATTTACTTACTCGGGTTTAAGCTGATAAGGACCGGGAATGTATCGTCATGGCAAGTTCTAGAGTCGTAAGAACCAAGCGGCTATTCACACAAGAAACGAAAAATGAGCATTTAGTTTAATGATATGTAATTGTATGCTCAATAAAGGCTCAAAACTCACTTTTGTGGGAATGGGTTTTTATGTGATCAAGTATATATAATCAAATTTTAACTAAGTTTGCCATGCCTTTTCATAATTTTCTTATGTTGGTTCTTTTTATCACTACGCTATCGGTTGTAAATTCGTAAAAATATAACCTTTTTGAGAACTTGAATTTCCCGAGTTAAACCTAGACAAGTAAAAAAAAAATGAAATTTTTGAAAAAAATTTGGGGTGATTAGCGGTTCCAATAGAGTTTTGTGTAAGGCTTGTATTTAGGACTTGCAAAATTTCAAGGTTTTAGCATCCCCCCCACACTTAAATTACACATTGTCCTCAATGTGTCCCAAAAATAAATTTTTAGGTTGATTAGATGTGTAAAATGGTGTTAAAAAGCAAAAATTTTGTGTTACTGGGCGCTGAATACGGCCCCGTGTTGTCCGGGCACGGCCTCGTGTTCAAGTGCCAGTAACAAAATTAAAATAAGAGAAGCAGAAGTCTGGACACGGGGGCGTGTCGGGTGAACACGACCCGTGTCCAGTTACCTGAACTGGGCGTTTTCCTGCAGGTGGTTCAGCACGGGGCCGTGTTGGTTGGGCACGACCCGTGTTGAACCTTCTGCAATGGAGAAAATCGTCGGGCTGCCTTGTTCTTGTGCATGGGGTCATTTTTCTCGTTCCCCTTTTCATCCCTTACCACCATGAGTGTGTTTTATTTATTAAAAACCATCCAAACTTTAAAAACCATCATTTCATTGCATCATAGAGAGACCTTACATAGTCCTAAAATTAAACTAGATAAAACAAAGAAATAATAAACCATGGAGTTCTAGCCTCTACTTTATTTTAATTAGCAAAATTTCCAAGAAACAACTAATCTTGGTTAGACAAGGCCTTTTTAGAACTCCTTCTTTCGGGTGCGGCTCTCCTCATATGTCGGCGAGCCACTCCTCCACCTCCCTTGGAAGGAGAAAAGAAGGCTCATTGGCATTGGTTTGAGGAGTTTCGATTTCCACCGGGATCTCTTGTTGGTGTTCCACGGGAGGTTCCGCTGGCAAATCTTCCCACCCGGTAGGGTTGTTAATTCCGAGTGCCAGGTTCCAATCCTGTTGAGGGAGGACTGGTTCCATCGGGGGTGCTACAAGAATATTTAACCTCTGGTGCAAGAGGTTAATTTCTTGGAAGCTGCTTTCAAGTCCCATCGTAAGATCGTTAATACGGTCGATTAGGACCTCCTCTACTGATGTCATTTCTTCGAGAGCCTCCCTTAATGCTATCACATAGTGCACAAGTGTAGCTTCAATGGAGGGTCTCCTTCCTCTTCGGCTGTTTAACGAATGCACAGAAGATGTTTCGCTGTTTTCACTCGACATCCTACGAAAAATAAACTGAAAATAGTTTATTTAATGAAACAGTGACCGGACACGGCCCCGTGCTCATTGAGCACGGCCCCGTGTTCATCTTTATGCAGAATTTTGGAGCAAGGAAACTTGGATTTTTAAGTTATTTTCTGAACTTGTGGGGTCTTTTTAGTCACTAATAACTTAAAATAATGTTACATAACATGTTTTTACCAAGATTCCTTGAACAAAACTCATTAATCCTTACCACAAAGTTGGAAGAATTCAAACTTTTAATGGTAGTTCTTTGGAGAAAGATGGAGAAGAAGGAAATGGCTAAAAGAGAAAAGGACAAGATGGGTTGTTGGAACCTTCTTTTAGACTTACCTAGGATAGTTGAGAGAAGATTCCTACAAATCTCTGTCCCAAGTTGGTCCAAATGTGCAGAATTCTTGGCTGCATTTATAGAAAACGACAGCATCCTGGACACGGCCCCGTGTCCATTGGACACGGCCTCGTGTGCAGGTTGAGTTCTGACACAGTTTGTCCGTATTCTGACTTACTATTCAGAAGGGAATCTTTTGATGGACATGGGGGCGTGTTGGCTGGGCACGGCCCCGTGTCGAAGGACTGTTTTATGAAGTTGCCTAGTTTTTTAAGGAACTCACTAGTATCGGGCGGCTCCTGATTGGTTGGAACAACCCCAAAATGCCTAAGATACCTTAATTGTCCTAGACTAAGGCGAGAACGCAAGAGGTTGTCGGTGAGGGTAATTCCTATTTTTATTCTAGGTGGACAAGTCCAACCCTTTCCCGGGCTCTCGTTAAAGAAGGTGTATGCCGAATCGCTCAGGTCTATGTATGCACCGAACGAAGTCGATGGAGAGTCCTTCACGGCACAATCGGCACAGGGACGACTATCGTCCAAGTCTTTGCTAGGTATGAAGGTATTTTCGGGAGCAACGAGGTTGTCGGAATGCGATTCCAACATTTCTTCATGGTTATCGTCTTGGGGTGGATCAATAAAGTCCTTCCTAAGCTCTTCTAACCAATTCAGAACTAGCTCTTCTAGTTGAAATAACTCGTCAAGGATCATTTCTCCTAGAATATCTGGCTGGGCGCACTCGAGGGAGAAATAGTGCTTATTTTTACTTTCGCCCCTCTTAAGGTTATAAGGAATCGGTGGGTCTATGTAGTGGGGCCTATAATTTAGAAAGTAACATTTTAATTCTTTATGTTCGCCTCCACATAATTGACACCACGTACCATAAGAGTGCCGAAAGTAAAAACAATTACTATCACTCATGTTTATGTCAGAAATTACCAACCGCCGGGATCTAACGGTTCTGTTTTCAGTAACTGAAACTTGGGCACAGGGGCGTGTTGAGTGGGCACGGCCCCGTGTTCAGCTTACTGTCTGACTTAAAACAGGATTGCCAGTTCCAATGATTTAGCACGGGGGCGTGTTCAGCGGGCACGGCCCGTGCTGAGCTCTGCAGAAGCTGAAAAACTACGAAAATCCTAAAATTAAAGAAAAAGGAAAAAATGATTAGGCCGTTGATTCCTAACTTTCTTAAAATCCTTGTGTCCCCGGCAGCGGCGCCAAAAACTTGATGCGTGTGAAATGTTATATATATTAGGTGTATATTTTAAGCCCCTTTAACACTTATTTTAGCCAAGTTTTAAATTTATAAAACACGATATTTTACTAACACTAAACACACATATGGGCAAGTGCACCCATCGTGAGCGTAGTATAGCGTTGGTAAGATACCGAGGTCGTCCAAGGACACAAGAGCTTTTAGTACCGGTTTATCCTCAACGTCTAATCAAAATAAAAAGTTTAGAAAAATGTTTTAAGCTAAGAAAAATAAAAACTAACTAAAATGCTGAAAATAAAAATAAAAGAAAAAACAGATAGACAAGATGAATCACTTGGTTCCGACTCGTATCTAGTATAACCTTTGATTATTTCCGCACTTTTGCACATAATTAAGAGATTATCTTAGTTATTGTAGTAGGCCCCTCTTTTGAAGGTGACGTTACCCTCACCCCAGTAGTTTGAGTCAGCAAGGATACAATCCTAAAAGGGTGGATTATTGGAAGATAATTAATTAAGTTATTAATGCAGTATTATGGTAGGCCCCGCTTTTGGCGGTGACGTTACCCTCGGCTAAGTAGTCTGAGTCAGCAGGGATACAGTCCTAAATAGCCGGGTTATAGTATTAATAGTAGTTAACTTATGAGGGGATCAAAGAGTTTGGACCCCCGCCATCCAATACCGTGAAGCATTGAAGGAGGTCCTACTAAATTTGACCCAGGTCCATTGCAGGACCTCTAAACGCTGAACAATGGCAAGACATTTACCAAACCGTTCCCTTAACCCCCGACCAGGTAGCCAACATACCTCCATATAGACCGTGGAGATATGAATGGTGAAAATCTTTTATTTTATATAGACAGTAAAATAATGCCAAGACACCACGGACAAACGATAAGGAAAGATCACCTTCAACATAAGTAACTAGTTATTAAAGTCATTAATACAAAACCAAATAAAAAGTGCAAAAGATTAGAAATAAAAAGTATTATACTAGACACTTTGTCTTCACCAAGTGATGTAAGAGACTTAGGCAAACATGGCCTTGATTGTCAAGAACTCTTACGATCAATCTTGGACCCCGAGACGACTCACACACTCTGTGATGGACAATGGATGATGGTGGTGGATGATGGTGTTGTGATGGTGGTGGGTGGTGGATGAAGTGTGAGAGAGGTGGTGTGCCAAGGGATGAGTTGAAATGAAACCAAGCACTCCTATTTATAGGCTGAACAGAGGGCTGGGCACGGCCCCGTGTCCGCTGGGCACGGCCCCGTGCCTGTCTGACACTCTCTCTCCTCATTAATTGTAATTCGCAATTACAATTAATGCGCCTGCTGTACTTTCGACACGCCCCCGTGTTCGCTGGACACGGCCTGTGGTGGGCAATAGAAGCTTCTATAGGTTTGTCTTTTCTGCTGCTTCTTGGGCACGGCCCCGTGCTGGCTGAGCACGGGGCGTGTTCAGCCTTCTGCCTTCTCTATTTTGCTTGGGAAGATGCCGTTGAGGGGTCGGGCAATCCACTTATGTTCCTTTTCTTGTATTTATGTTGGATTTAACTGTCTTTTTGCTTCTTTTGTGTTTTTGAGCTCATTTAATCCTGAAAATACAAAAGGAAGACAAAAACACTCTTTTTCCAATATTAGTACTTAAAAAGGGTTAGTTTTATGCCTCATTTGATGTAATTTATATGTTGCATTTTACACACATCAAAAACGACGAATGCGTGTAACTGTGACTGCTCTGTTTCTGGTGACGACGACCGGTGGTGGTGATAAGGTTCGCCAACAGGGATGCGTGGGTATAGTTCCCCTTAACCCGAGTTCGTTTGAGCCAGGTCTGGTCTTTGTGAATGTTGACGCGTAAACCGAATATAAGGAGAGTCAGATGGCGATGTCATGTCGAGATAAGCGTATGAATAGATAGAACGCTTAGATGATTGTCGTAGCAGGGTGACAAGAAATCAGAAAAGAAGTCGATCACTACTTGTCAAGTTCAAGTAGACAGCTGAGTGTTAAAGTGAGCACACTAGGGCTAATAAGGTGTAAGGACCTGCAAAATTTTCTATAAACGACCTGTAAGTGAAAACCCGGACCCCTGAAACCCAAATGTGCATGAAAAACCAAGAAAATCAGATTTTTGGTTTTCACGCGAGCCGCGTAAACCATAAGATCACATCTACGCGAGCCGCGTCAACTTAAAGTTGATCGGATAAGCGTTCCGGGCCACGTGTCGCACACGTGGCAGACCTACTGATGACACGCTAGCCCTACACGTAGATTAGGGGCTCTCGCGGGCCGCGTAAAACCTATGTTAAGGTTTACGCGGGCCGCGTAAAACTTAAAATGTTGCTATAAGTAGCTGGTGCATGGGACTTGCTTCTGTGCTCGAAAATTTCAATCAAAAACGAAAGAAACTGCTCAAATTCGAATTTCCAAGAGTGAAACGCTGCTACGACTACAGGGTATTAACTCGATCACTGCTACGATATAATGTCCGATCAATTGAAACCGATCCGATGGATGTTTAAGTGCTGCCCGTAATTGGGCTATACTTTGTCATTCGTCGTGAGGGTTTTGATTTCGTGAGTTATCGTAAATGTTGTATTAAGTTACTAACCTAGTTTCGTATGCATTGCTGTTTAAATTAGGTTACAAGGCTAAATCAGTAGGCTAAACTCTGCCTTACTAAACTTGCAATGTGACTCATTCTCTTTTTATCAACTATTTTAATCAAATCTCAAAGTGTTTTCAAAAGTTATAATTACATGGATTAAGTCGTGGTTATCTTGAATTACTGGCTAGTGGGGTATTGTGCACATTACTAATCTCTCACGGTTAGGTTAACAAACCTAACAGTGATAATCATCACTACTTGGGTGAAAGGACCCAATAGTGGTATGACCATCGTCACCAGGGTGTGACACGGTGCCAGATAAAAATAAGATAGTAGCCATTGTAATCGCTCTTATGCTGTAATTTATAACTATGTGTCATTTTACTGAAATCGAGTGACTCGCCAGTATTTCCCCGCTGATAAAATATTTTTAAACATGTTTCAGGTGACCTACTGTGAATCAAGGAAAAGTGCTACGGAGCACTAATAAAGCTTGAAGTGGTGGCTCAGTTAAATAAATAAACATGTTTTGTAAAACAGGGAATTTCCTCGTGAAATTCCTCTATTGTAAATTACGAGGTTTTGTCCCAAATTATGAAATAAAATAATTGGGCAGTTTTAAGTTTTAAAAGATCCTGTTAAACTTCCGCTGTCAACTCAAATAATAAATACCATGGGTTTATGTTCCGCGGCTCCTGGACCGAGTAACACCGGGACGAGGGCCGTGACATAAGGGCAACATGCTACTACATTAACTAAGCATACCATGAACAACACACCATGCACATGTAACTAACAAGTAGGTAACATAATCATAGATCATACCATCTAAAGGGTTGAGCCTTGCACATGGGGCGTAGTGTCGTTGTGGATCTTTGAGCACTGAACAGGTTATAGTCTGGTTTTTTTCAAAAAGCTTTTTCCCTTTTTAAAACCAAGTTCACTATTGTTTTGGTCAAAAATTACCGAAGAAATTTAGTGATCAAATTAGTTAAGTGAGGTAGTGTGCTAAAATTATGTGTGGAAAATATGTTAACCAAGTTAGTTATAAAAATAGTTTCAGGATACGGCTCAAGATATAGAGCTGTATCTATGATCAAACAATGAGCAGAAAAGTAAAGGTTGACACGTGATGTACGAGGAAATCCCTTGATCAATCTAGATCGCCGGCACAAAACCTCGGGAGCTGACAATCGCAGCTGCCTTGTTCTTCTATTGCTTCAAATATCAGGATACAGTGCAGGATGTGGTGCGGATCAACTAGGTGTTACAATGTAATTCGATTACAAGTGTTTGTGTGTAGTGATTGTTGAAAGATAGAAAGCAAAAGTGTTTGAGAGTGTGTGAAAGTTGCGTTGTGCCTTAATCTGATCCGCCCCATCTATTTATAGTAAAACAAATGTAACAAACTATCATAAATAACCGGGATCCAGCGAATATTCCTCAGTCGAACGTTGTAGACCAAGTATTTCGGGTTCAACATCTCTCCCATAACAAATACGCCCGAGTCTTGAGGAGATGAAGTCCATTTGACCGTTGGCAAGTCCCAGTCTTTAACCTACACGTGATTAATTCGATCAACCTCAGGATATCGCCCAAGATGTTAGCAATATCCTCGTCCAGCATCCTGGTCACAAATAAACAATAAAAGCAGGATATTGGTCAAGATATGTATGCTTAGAAAATGACCCTTAACAATTGTCCCCAAAATATATCGGTTAGTATACCAATCCAACGGATATATTTTAAAAGTTTTATCTCATAACTTAAGGCAATCAATACGACTAGACCCTTGAAATGATAGTGGTGCAACTTCCAAAGCGTTATTTACTCTTTACCCCCTACATTCAGCCTATATTAACCGAGGGACTTCTCATTATGATTATCTTTATCTTCAACCGAATATCAGGTACTTTCTCTCTCTCTTTTCTATTTTCCTTGTTTACATCTCCTTCTCTCCGATTGTGATCCTTCATGGCGACCCGCACCAGATCACAAATGGCGGACTATGTTTCCCCCTTCCACAAACAAAATTTTCTTAAGAAACCTTCAAAAGAGGTGTGTTCTTTCGACAATTCCGATATCGCGGCCCTACGAGCTTCCGGTGCCTTTCCCGCCAGGACAATCTTCCGTCCATTCGACCGAGAGGTCCGATCGGACTTTTGTTCCGACGAATGGGTCTGCTTTTTTGCCTATCCTCTCTCCATAGGACTCCAATACCCGTTTTCACCTTTTATTTCTCGTTTTTTCGAACTTACCGGCCTTAGCTTTGCCCAAATCATGCCCATGGTTTGGCGCGTATTAGTCACCTTGGAAGGAATTGAGGCTCGTCACATGCCCGACCTGTGCATCGAGGATTTGCCGATGGCTTACCGTTTAAGATCTCATGGTTCCAGCCGATTCCTTCTATTCTCTATTTCCAAAGACCCTCTCATCCTCAAGGCTACCAAGAATGAGGATAAGTGGACAAGAAAATTCTTTTTTGTGAAAAGAGACTCCATTGATAAGGGTTTCGACCTTCCTAAAAGATGGTTGACTTCCGGTAGGATTTATGGTTTTAGGAATATCCCCAATCATATCCCGAACCTCCATCCTGATGTGTTTATTTCTTTTCTTGCAACAAACTTTAAAGAACTAGCTCCCCCTAGTGCTGAATTGGAAGGAAGAATAAAAGAGATCTACAAGCTTCCAGAGGGTGAAAGAACCTTTAACCTGCTACTCACAAGCTCAAGTCAAAGATCAAGTTCCAACATGTCTGGTAAGCATATTTTCAGGAATTATTTTTATTATTTTATTGTATAGAGATATAACAAGTCTAAAACATCTTCCCTTGTGCAGTGCCAGTTATTAACCTCGAAGGCTTCCAACTCGACGAGTTGGATAGCTACTCTAGCCTCGCGCCTACCAAGCAAGAATCCAATCCAAAGTCATCCGTCACACCGAAGCCTACTAGCTCGAAGATCACCACCGCTCCCAAAGCTCCTCCGGCATCCCGAACCCGGGCCTCTAGTTCCCGAAAGAGAAAAGAAATTGAACCTCCTGCTACACCTCACGTGTTTCCATTCGAGAACCACGGGTTTATGGAATCCAGCAAATTCATGACCGGCTTCCTTAACCAGGTTAGTATCCTGACTCGTATCCTGCATCATATGCTAAATAGAAATGTACATTTAGAACAACACCTGTTTCTTTACCTTACAGGGCCTTGAACGCCTGGTATTCCTTTATGAGGACACATGTGGTTTAAATGTCATGCTAGAAAGCAAACTAAAGAAGGCTGAAGCTACCATCACGGATCAAGCAGCAATCGCCACCGCCAAGTCTGAACACTACGAAGCTAAGTATAAAGCCATGGCTCAAGATCACCAGGCTGCCATCCAAAAGATCACCCAAGAGGCTCAAGCTAAGTCTGACGCGGCCCGGGTTCAACATGAACAAGATATGGCTTCATACTGGGAGAGCCTTAAGAATTCAGTCATCATCTCCCTCCTCCAGGCCAGACTGAAAATGGCTTACGAGGCTAGGGCTCTGGGCATCGAATGCCCCTCATGGAACATCAAAGCCTGGGAGATGAAATTGAAAGATCTTGGTGGCAATCCTGTGGAGCCCCCTTCCAAACCTGTCGCAGAGGAGCCCACCAAGGTAACTGAGAAGGCGGACGATGCTGGAGCTTCAAAGGATGCTGGTGGTGACTCTGGAGAAAATGATGATGGAGAGGATGCTGCTGATGATGCTGAGAGGAATGCTGGAAAGGATACTGGTGGAGATGTCACGATGAAGGAGGGAGTTGACCCTTAAATGCAGCGATGTGGGCGATGATGGATATATGTGCTGAGGCCGGAGCCCACTTTTTAAAATTTCATGGTTATGGTCTGTAAAACAATATACATTTCCTGTCTTCGAACAATTTATATTTCCTTCATTAGAACAATACGATGACCAAAGGTGGATGGGTCCTAGGTTTTAGGATGAACCCCTTGGTCATCGGTTAGTATAATCTGTTTTGAATATCGTAACGGTTGAAGGTGGACGGGTTTCGTTTTGAGATAAAACCTTCAACCGTTATGTAGGTATGGTAAAAACTAAACGTGCTTTTGGCGGATGGGCCTTGGTTTGAGGTGAACCAAAAGCACAACTTTTGACTTGTTAATAATATAACTATCTCTTGACTTATTTGTTGTTGCCTTTTAATTTCTGTCATGCATTACTTAATGTAATTCTTAGCTTTGTAAAAATTTTGTATTGTTATCTTTTGAAAATATCCTAATCAATATACTCAGTGATATATTACCAAAAATAGAATTTCTAAAAATTCAATCACCTTTAGAGAAAGTTAAAAGATAACCTATTATGACGATACTTGCTTAATTAAAGTTTCAAACTAGTACCAGTTTCATATATCTTAATCAAATATCCTGAAAAGTATTTTGAAAATATATTTTGAGAATATATCCCGAGAATTTATCCTAATCAGGATATTTAACCTTTTACCAAACATAGTATTGTCAAAAACTTAAACGATGTTTACAAAGGAAAGATCATACCAGGAATAGGGTATAACCCTATTATCAAACCTCAATCCCTTTGCAACTTTTCCAATGAAGATGTCCCCTGTGTGAGACACTTAGTGCATTAATTCCGAGCCTTATCCTTTGAGCTTTACATCATTGCCTTAGTAGGAATGTCCCATGTGTACAATGTCTTCAAATACTTAGAAATCTTCCGGATATCAGTTCCCGTTGTATAGACAATTTTTCATGTTACAGGGGTAAAACCCAAGAATGTACTGGAAATAAATCCCTTGAATTCTGGGGGAAATCCCAAATTTTCGTGGGCTACAGGCGGGAGTGTATAAACTCAAAGACTTAGAAAGGTGAAAACCTTTAAACCTTAGAGAGTATGAAAATACCCTTTCGTGAGAGAGGGTGATCAATCCTCATATACCTTTAGGATTCAGGATATAGCCAATAGTAACGAAATTGTCAGCCACTTTTACATGGACTGGTCCCGCCACCTTGAACTATTCCCGAATAACTTGCGCTCCAGGCGGGGTGTTTAAACCCAATTTGGAAGAAAGGTGAATACCTTTTGTTATGGGTGAAATTCTGAGCCCATATCCTGGGAAATATCTTGATCTATATCTTATTTATGTAGTATCTGTTTACATCCGGGATGCTGGTTCAGGATATTGGTAACATCCTGAACGGTATCCTCGGGATTACTAATGGATTATGTGCAGGTACGTGTGTTAGAAGCTAGCAACGTTCACAAAGACTTATTCCGCGGAAGACTCGGTCCAGGCCGTTCAAAGAAAGACGTTGAAACCTTATTACTCGGTCTACAACGTTCGTGGTGGAATATTCGGAGCATCCCATATTTATAGGAATATTTGTTTGTATTTCGTTACTATAAATAGGAGGAACACCAGATCAAATAGGACACAACAATCTCACTGTAATCACACTCACTACACTCTAACACTTGTTCTCTCGCAATTTGTACTCTCACACAAATTCATTGTAACACTTAGCAATCTGGTTGATATCCTGCACTGTATCCTGAAGTTTAAAGCAATAAGAAGAACAAGGCAGCTGCGATTTTCAGCTCCCGAGGTTTTATGCCGGCGATCTAGATTGATCAAGGGCTTTCCTCGTACATCTCGTGTCATTTCCTTTACTTTTTGCTCATTGTTTGATCGTCGATACAGCTCAATATCCTGAGCCGTATCCTGAAACTGTTTTTGCAAGTAATTTGATTAACATATTTTCGACATTTGTTTCTAGCACACTACCTCACTTAACTAATTTGATCACTTAATTGCTTCGGTAATTTTTGACCAAAACAATTTGGCACCCACCGTGGGGCAAGTGGTGCTCTCTTTACTAAAAATTTTTGTTAAATCGCTAATCGGTTTTTTATTTTCAAAACTTTTTGCTACATTGTCCATAATGGCCTCAAGATCAAACATGAGTTCCTCTACTATGTCTGCTATGACTTCTGCCACTACCGGTTCGGTGCTTCCACCACCTCCTCCAAGGATGCCAGCTTCTACGCAATCTCAAGATGTTATCCCTACTCGGAGTATCCAGGGATCTGCTCCCGTTTTAGCTTCTAACGATGAAATTTTAACCTTATTTGGAAGTGTGCAGGAAAAAATGAGGCAACAACAGGAAACAAACCAAATGCTTTTAAGGGAAATACAACTCCTGAAGTCTGGCTCGAGCAGATCTGCTGAGGATATTGTCACCCCATTACATCCCAGAATGTTGAACTTCAGCTCGGCTGTGTATACTGAGGATAACAGGGGGAATATTGTGCCCAGCCTTCCTCAAAATCATACTCCTGTAATACCCTCCTCGGTCAGGATGTCGACCATAAGGAGCTCAGGATATGCTTCAGGATATGGGCAAAATCCTCCAACGGGTAACGTGTCAAATAATAATAATACTCATGCTACTAACAATAGTGGATCTTTGCAGGATACAGGTGTGACATCGGCACTTACTAGGGAACTTCAGAAGTTGAAGGACATGATATCAAGTGTACCCGGGGTGGTCCAGCCAATCCCGGAAGTGTCTCAAGACAGCCACAAGATATCTCGTTTTTCATATCCTATCTGTGATGCTGAGATCCCAAAGAGGTTCCAAACCCCCAACATGAAGCTTTATGACGGAACAACGGATCCTGAAGAGCATATTGCTCAGTATAGGGAAAGGATGGAGATTAACCCTATCCCTCCGGATCTCAAGGAAGCATGCTTGTGCAAGGGTTTTGGTTCAACCTTGACCGGATCAGCTTTGAAATGGCTCTTGAATGTGCCTCCACATTCAATTACATCTTTTGCTCACTTAGTAAATTTATTTAATAGTCAGTTTTCTTGTAGTAGAAGCTTCGAAAAATTAACAAGTGATCTCTACAGGATAACACAAGGGCCTCAGGAATCCCTTAGGGATTATGTGAACAAGTTTAGCCGGGAATCACTAGACATTCCTCATCTTGATGTTGCGACAGCTGTGCAAGCTTTCAAGATGGGGTTGCAAAAGGATTCTCAATTTTACTAAGACCTTGTAATGAACCCATGCAGGAACCTGGATGAAGCTCGGAACAGGGCCCTAAGATACATTCGGTTGGAAGATGACAGAAAGATGCAAGAAAGGATGAACTCATCCAACACTTATGAGTCAACTAACAGGAAGTCAGAATCCTCATTCAAGTCGTATCGGCCTAAGCCATATGGCAGAAATGAGAACAAGAGAGTGAATGCTGTCGAGGATGAGGATCCTGAAGAGTATCCTGAATTATCGGAATATTGCTTTTCTGTAAACATTCCTGAATTGATGTATGCCATGCAGGGTCTAGGGGACAAGGCAAGATGGCCTCGAAAGAATCAACAAAAAGCGGATTGGAAAGACAAATCAAAATGGTGTGCTTTCCACGAAGATTTCGGACATATGACTGAGGATTGCATCGCTTTGAGGAAAGAAATAAGCTATCTTCTAAGCAAGGGATATTTGAAAGATCTCTTAGGGAGAAAGAAGAATAAGGGTCAGGCTACTGAGAAGGATCCTGAGCGAGCGGCATCACCTCCCGCGGATGCCAAGATAATCAACTTCATTTCGGGAGGATCCGACATTTGTGGGACTTCGTATTCGGCAGCAAAGAGACATGCAAAGGAAGCTAAGGCCGAAAGGGGAGACAAACCTGTCAGGATGACTACACTCACAACTGACAAAGTGATCACATTTGATGCTGATGACAGGGATACTGTCCAGGATCCTCACCATGATGCTCTGGTAATAACGTTATATGTGGCTAACCATTTTGTACGCAGGATATTGGTTGATAATGGCAGCTCCGTCAACATAATCCAACTAGAGACACTTAAAAGAATGAATGTATCTCCAATGGATATCACTTCAAAGTCTACCGTGCTTGTTGGGTTCAGTGGAGAGGCCAGAAACACAGTGGGAGAGATAAAGTTGCCAGTGTACGTTGAAGGAGTTAACTCGATACAGCGTTTCTGTGTGATGGATTCTCTATCCTGCTATAACATTATACTGGGAAGACCGTGGATTCACGATATGAAGGCAGTGCCATCAACATATCACCAATGCATCAAGATACCTACCCCTTGGGGGGTTGTTAAAGTTGATAGCGATCAGCAGGAGGCGAAAGAATGCTACCCATCCTCAATGAAATCCTCAACCAAACCTAGTGCAGCATAGCAATTAAAGACACGGGCCCAGGATATCGTGGAGGATCCGGAGCAGGATGTGAAGAAAATTATCCTCGACCAGGATAATCCCGATATTTCGGTGCTCGTGGGAACCAATATCCCTCAGGATATTGAAGAGCAGTTAATTAACTTTTTAAAATGCAGGATGTCGACGTTTGCATGGAAGCATGAGGATATGACAGGCATATCCAAAGACATTATCACTCACAAGCTTGGAATTGATAAATCATTCAAGCCCGTGCAACAAAAAAGAAGGAAGTTTGCTCCTGAACGCAATACAATTATTCAAGAGGAAGTTGAAAGATTGTTGAAGTCCAAAATGATTAGAGAAGTAAAGTTCCCAAGGTGGCTAGCAAACGTGGTTGTGGTACAGAAGAAAAATGGGAAATGGAGAGTCTGTATAGATTACACAGACTTGAACAAAGCTTGTCCTAAAGACCCATTTCCTCTCCCCCACATTGATGCAATGGTAGATGCCACTGCTGGGCATTAAATGCTGACTTTCATGGATGCATCCTCAGGATTTCAACAGATCCAAATGGAGCCCTCTGACCAGGAGGATACTGCCTTCATGACACCAACAGGTATTTATTGTTATACAGCTATGCCTTTTGGTTTGAAAAATGCAGGTGCAACATACCAAAGATTGGTAAACATGATGTTCAAAGACAAACTGGGGGACACCATGGAGGTGTACATTGACGATATGGTGGTAAAGTCAAAGAAAGCTCAGGATCACCTCCAGGATATTAAAGGAGCGTTTGATATCCTGGATCAGTATAATATGAAGCTGAATCCCGCTAAGTGCCATTTTGGAGTAGGAGCAGGAAAATTCCTAGGATATATGGTGACCAAAAGAGGAATAGAAGCAAGCCCGGAACAGATTAAAGCCATCTTGGATATTAAATCACCCTCAAATATGAAGGATGTTCAACGATTAACAGGGCGAGTGGCAGCATTGAATAGATTTATCTCAAGGTCTTCAGAAAAATGCAAGGATTTTTATGATATCCTGAAGAAGAACAAAAAATTCGAGTGGGGTGAGAAGCATGAAGCAGCCCTACAGGATTTGAAACGATATCTCTCAACCGCACCTCTACTGATGAAACCTGAAAATGGTGAACCACTATCCCTGTACCTTGCTGTATCAGGGAATGCTGTAAGTGCCGTTCTTATAAAAGACCATGAATGTCAGCAATATCCTGTTTATTATGTTAGTAAAAGTTTGTTGGATGCTGAAACTAGGTATTCTCATTTAGAAAAATTAATACTAGCATTAGTTATGGCATCAACCAAACTTAGACACTACTTTGAGACACATAGGATACACGTTAAAACAAATTATCTTGTCAAAAGTGTACTTAGGAAACCGGAAATGTCGGGTAGAATGGCTAAGTGGTCAGTAAAGTTAAGTGCCTATGATTTAGTATATGAACCTAGGAACGCCATAAAGTCTCAGGCTTTAGCTGACTTTGTGGCTGATTTTAGTAGTGACATTCAGGATGAGGTAGACCTAGAAGTTCAATAGCTAGGAGAATCCTCAGGATCCTGGACATTATATACTGATGGAGCATCTAATATAAGAGGAGTAGGATTAGGAATACTACTAAAATCGCCACAGGGGGACATATTACCCCAGGCTATTAGGTGTGAATTTCCTGCTACCAATAATGAAGCAGAATATGAGGCTTTAATTGCAGGATTAGAATTGGCTAAAAGCATGAATATCAGAAATTTACAAGTATATGTTGATTCTTTGTTAATTACTAACCATTTTAATGGATCCTATGCAGTTAAGGGTGAGAAGTTAATAGAATATCTTGATATTCTCAAAAAATTAGCAGGATATTTCGATATTTTTACACTTGAACAGGTACCAAGGGAGGATAATGCTGAAGCAGATGCCTTGGCAAATTTGGGATCATCAATCAGGATACCTGAAGGGACCCAAATACCAATATTACATGTCTTATATCCTGCAACGAATCCTCAGGATAAAGCAGTAGCGGGTATTCAGGATCCTGAAGTGCAATATCCTGAACAAGATCCTAAATCTTGGACGGCTCCAATTATGAGATATCTCAAAGAAGGACATGTCCCCGAAAATGAAATTCCTAAGGCATTTAGGATGAAGGTATCACGGTTCACTATTATAAATAATGTTTTATACAAGAAATCTCTTGCAGGACCGTATTTGAGGTGCTTGGAGGATCCTGAAGCCAAAGAAGTACTCCAGGATATACATGAAGGGGATTGTGGTAATCACACCGGGGGCAGATCATTGTTTTCGAAAGTATTAAGGACAGGATATTATTGGCCAACGATGAGGAAAGATGCTGCAGAATATGCTCGAAGATGTGATGCATGTCAAAGACATAGTAACATACTACATCAACCAGCTGAACCATTATATCCTGTAGTTTCCCCTTGGCCATTGATGTGTGTAAAATGCAACATATAAATTACATCAAATGAGGCATAAAACTAACCCTTTTTTAGTACTAATATTGGAAAAAGAGTGTTTTTGTCTTCCTTTTGTATTTTCAGGATTAAATGAGCTCAAAAACGCAAAAGAAGCAAAAAGACAGCTAAATCCAACATAAATACAAGAAAAGGAACATTAGTGGATTGCCCGAACCCTCAACGGCACCTTCCAAAGCAAAATAGAGAAAACAGAAGGCTGAACACGCCCCGTGCTCAGCCAGCACGGGGCCGTGCCCAAGAAGCAGCAGAAAAGACAAACCTATAGAAGCTTCTATTGCCCACCACGGGCCGTGCTCAGCGGACACGGGGGCGTGCCGAAAGTACTGCAGGCGCATTAATTGTAATTCGCAATTACAATTAATGAAGAGAGAGAGTGTCAGACGGGCACGGGGCCGTGCCCAGCGAACACGGGGCCGTGCCCAGGCCTCTGTTCAGCCTATAAATAGGAGTGCTTGGTTTCATTTCAACTCATCCCTTGGCACACCACCTCTCTCACACTTCATCCACCACCCACCACCATCACAACACCATCATCCACCACCATCATCCATTGTCCATCATAGAGTGTGTGAGTCGTCTCGGGATCCAAGATTGATCGTAAGAGTTCTTGACAATCAAGGCCATGTTTGCCTAAGTCTCTTACATCACTTGGTGAAGACAAAGTGTCTAGTATAATACTTTTTATTTCTAATCTTTTGCACTTTTTATTTGGTTTTGTATTAATGACTTTAATAACTAGTTACTTATGTTGAAGGTGATCTTTCCTTATCGTTTGTCCGTGGTGTCTTGGCATTATTTTACTGTCTATATAAAATAAAGGATTTTCACCATTCATATCTCCACGGTCTATATGGAGGTATGTTGGCTACCTGATAGGGGGTTAAGGGAACGGTTTGGTAAAGGTCTTGCCATTGTTCAGCGTTTAGAGGTCCTGCAATGGACCTGGGTCAAATTTAGTAGGACCTCCTTCAATACTTCACGGTATTGGATGGCGGGGGTCCAAACTCTTTGATCCCCTCATAAGTTAACTACTATTAATACTATAACCCGGCTATTTAGGACTGTATCCCTGCTGACTCAGACTACTTAGTCGAGGGTAACGTCACCGCCAAAAGCGGGGCCTACCACAATACTGCATTAATAACTTAATTCATTATCTTCCAATAATCCACCCCTTTAGGATTGTATCCCTGCTGACTCAAACTACTGGGGTGAGGGTAACGTCACCTTCAAAAGAGGGGCCTACTACAATAACTAAGATAATCTCTTAATTATGTGCAAAAGTGCGGAAATAATCAAAGGTTATACTAGATACGAGTCGGAACCAAGTGATTCATCTTGTCTATCTGTTTTTATTTTATTTTTATTTTCAGCATTTTAGTTAGTTTTTATTTTTCTTAGTTTAAAACATTTTTCTAAACTTTTATTTTGGTTAGACGTTGAGGATAAACCGGTATTAAAAGCTCTTGTGTCCTTGGACGACCTCGGTATCTTACCAACGCTATACTACACTCAACGATGGGTGCACTTGCCCATATGTGTGTTTAGTGTTAGTGAAATATCGTGTTTTATAAATTTAAAACTTGGCTAAAATAAGTGTTAAAAAAGGCTTAAAATATACACCTAAAATATACGACACTTTCACGCACATCAAGTTTTTGGCGCCGTTGCCGGGGACACAAGGATTTTAAGAAAGTTAGGAATCAACGGCCTAATCATCTTTTATTTTTCTTTTTTTTTAATTTTTTTTAGGATTTTCTTAGTTTTTCAGCTTCTGCAGAGCTCAGCACGGGCCGTGCCCGCTGAACACGCCCACGTGCTCAATCATTGGAACTGGCAATCCTGTTTTACATCAGACAGTAAGCTGAACACGGGGCCGTGTCCACTCAACACGCCCCCGTGCCCAAGTTTCAGTTACTGAAAACAGAACCGTTAGATCCCGACGGTTGGTAATTTCTGACATAAACATGAGTGATAGTAATTATTTTTACTTTCGGCACTCTTATGGTACGTGGTGTCAATTATGTGGTGGCGAACATGAAGAAGTAAAATGGTACTTCCTAAATTATAGGCCCCACTACATGGACCCACGATCTTTTCACAACCTTAAGAGGGGCGAAAGTAAAAATAAGCACTATTTCTCCCTCGAATGCGCCCAGCCAGATATTCTAGGAGAAATGTTCCTTAGCGAATTATTTCAACTAGAAGAGCTAATTCTAAAATGGATAGAAGAGCTTAGGAAGGATTTTATTAATCCGCCCCAAGACGATACCCATGAAGAAATGTTGGAACCGCATTCCGACAACCTCGTTGCTCCCGAAAATACCTTCGTACCTAGCAAAGACTTGGACGATAGTCGTCCCTGTGTCGATTGTGCCGTGAAGGACTCTCCATCGACTTCGTTCGGTGCATACATAGACCTGAGCGATTCGGCATATACCTTCTTTAACAAGAGCCCGGAAAAGGGTTGGACTTGTCCACCTAGAATGAAAATAGGAATTACCCTCACCGACAACCTCTTGCGTTCTCGCCTTAGTCTAGGACAATTAAGGTATATTAGGCACTTTGGGGTTGTTCCAACCAGTCAGGAACCACCCGATACAAACAAGTTCCTTAAAAACTAGACAAACTTCATAAAACAGTCCGTAGACACGGGGCCGTGCCCAGCCAACACGCCCCCGTGTCCATCGAAAGATTCCTTTCTGATCAGTACGTCAGAATACGGACAAACTGTGTCAGAACTCCACCTACACACGGGGCCGTGTCCACTGAACACGGGGCCGTGTTCAGGTTGCTGTCATTTTCTATAAATGCAGCCAAGAATTCTGCACATTTGGACCAACTTGGGGCAGAGATTTGCAGGAATCTTCTCTCAAACTATCCTAGGTAAGTCTAAAAGAAGGTTCCAACAACCCCTCTTGTCCCTTCCTCTTTTAGTAATTTCCTTCTTCTTCATCTTTCTCCAAGAACTACCATTGAAAGTTTGGAATTCCTCCAACTCTATGGTAGGGATAAATGAGTTTTGTTCAAAGAATCTTGGTAAAAACATGTTGTGAAACATGGTTTTAAGTTATAGTAGCCAAAAAGGGCCTGCAACATTCAGAAAATAACTTAAAAATACAAGTTTCCTTGTTCCAAAACTCTGCAGAAAGATGGACACGGGGCCGTGCTCAGTGAGCACGGGGCCGTGTCCGATTACTGTTTCATTAAATAAACTATTTTTAGTTTATTTTTCGTAGGATGTCGAGTGAAAACAGCGATACATCCTCTGTGCATTCGTCAAATAACCGAAGAGGAAGAAGACCCTCCATTGAAGCTACACTTGTTCACTATGTGATAGCATTAAGGGAGGCTCTCGATGAAATGACTTCAGTAGAGGAGGTCCTTATCGACCGTATTAACGATCTTACGATGGGACTTGAAAACAGCTTCCAAGAAATTAACCTCCTGCACCAGAGGTTAAATATTCTTGTAGCACCACCAATGGAACCAGTCCTTCCTCAGCAGGATTGGAACCTGGCTCTCGGAATCAACAACCCTACCGGGTGGGAAGACTTTCCGGCGGAACCTCCCATGGTACACCAACAAGAGATCTCGGTGGAAGTTGAAACTCCTCAAACTAATGCCAACGAGCCCTCTTTTCTCCTTCCAAGGGAGATAGAAGAATGGCTCGCCGACATTTGAGGAGAACCGCACTCGGAAGAAGGAGTTCACTAAGGCCTTGTTTAACCAAGATTTAGTATTTCTTGGAAATTTTGCTAAATTAAAATAAAGAAAAGGCTAGGACTCCATGGTTTGTTATTTCTTTTATCTAGTTTAATTTAGGAGTATGTAAGTTCTCTCTATGATGAAGTGAAATGATGGTTTTAATGTTTGGATGGTTTGTAATGAATAAAACACACTCATGGTGGTAAAGGATGAAAAGGGGAACGAGAAAAATGATCCCATGCACAAGAACGAGGCAACCCGACAATTTTCTCCCTTTCAGAAGGTTCAACACGGGCCGTGCCCAACCAACACGGCCCCGTGTCGGACCACCTGCAGAAAACGCCCAGTACAGGTAACTGGACACGGGCCGTGTTCACCCAACACGCCCCCGTGTCCAGACTTCTGTTCCTCTTATTTCAATTTTGTTACTGGCACTTGAACACGGGGCCGTGCCCGGATAACACGGGGCCGTGTTCAGTGCCCAGTAACACAAATTTTTGCTTTTCAAACACTATTTTACACATCTAATCAACCTAAAAATTTATTTTTGGGACACATTGAGGACAATGTGCAATTTAAGTGTGGGGGGGGGGGGGGATGCTAAAACCTTGAATTTTGCAAATCCTAAATACCAGCCTTACACAAAACTCTATTGGAACCGCTAATCACCCCAAATTTTTTCAAAAATTTCATTTTTTTTTATACTTGTTTAGGTTTAACTCGGGAAATTCAAGCTCTCAAAAAGGTTATATTTTTACAAATTTACAACCGATAGCGTAGTGATAAAAAGAACCAACATAAGAAAATTATGAAAAGGCATGACAAACTTATTTAAAATTTGATTATATATACTTGATCACATAAAAAACCCATTCCCACAAAAGTGAGTTTTGAGCCTTTATTGAGCACACAATTTCATATCATTTGACTAAATGCTCATTTTTCGTTTCTTGTGTGAATAGCCGCTTGGTTCTTACGACTCTAGAACTTGCCATGACAATACATTCCCGGTCCTTATCAACTTAAACCCGAGTAAGTAAATGATAGAGGCATTAGGACTAACCCTTTTTCATTTCTACACCATTATTTTTCTTTTTCTTTTATCACCTACCCCAAAAAAAAAAAAAAAAAAAATCCCCCTAGTTAGCCCCTTTGAGCCTAAACCTTTTCGTTTCATCACCCAAAACAAAAACCCTTTCACCCACCAAAACCTTTTTCATTTTTAACCCTTTATTTTAGTAACAAGTTCGGTTCTTCGTAAAAAAAAAAAAAAAAAAAAAAAAAAAAAATGAAGCAAAAAGAAAATAAACAAACAAAGTAATCAAAAATAACTTTGTTTGAATAAAAGCTTCATCAAAAAAAAAAAAAAAAAAACATACGAAGACCGACACTTGTTACGCTTTTTAGCCCTTTTTCTACTAACCACTAACCCAACCACCTACCTTTAACCCTAGCCAACCCTTAACCCACAAAGTCCTCTTGATATCTACAAAGGTATAAAAGTTAAAAAGGAGGAGGATTGATCTCTTGGCAAGCTTATGGTAGGAATAAGTTCCATGCCGCTCTCGAGTGATTCACTAAAAATACACTTTCGGCCGAGTGTGAGTGATTTCCCCGTGAGGTATGTGAACTTGTATATAAATAAAATTTTAAAAAGGCATGTTATGCCCAAATAAGTAATTTCTTTTATGAACAGTTCTAAATAAATCATTACGAATAGGAGTGTAAATAAATAAAAATAAAACCCAAAAAGATCTTGGAAATCCCGACACTCTATGACAAGCCCAAAAACCTTCTCTTCTACCTATTCCATTTGGGAGTGTAAGCCAAATATTAAAGAGTTTTGCTTGAGGACAAGCAAAAGTTCAAGTGTGGGGGTATTTGATGTGTGTAAAATGCAACATATAAATTACATCAAATGAGGCATAAAACTAACCCTTTTTTAGTACTAATATTGGAAAAAGAGTGTTTTTGTCTTCCTTTTGTATTTTCAGGATTTAATGAGCTCAAAAACGCAAAAGAAGCAAAAAGACAGCTAAATCCAACATAAATACAAGAAAAGGAACATTAGTGGATTGCCCGAACCCTCAACGGCACCTTCCAAAGCAAAATAGAGAAAACAGAAGGCTGAACACGCCCCGTGCTCAGCCAGCACGGGGCCGTGCCCAAGAAGCAGCAGAAAAGACAAACCTATAGAAGCTTCTATTGCCCACCACGGGCCGTGCTCAGCGGACACGGGGGCGTGCCGAAAGTACTGCAGGCGCATTAATTGTAATTCGCAATTACAATTAATGAAGAGAGAGAGTGTCAGACGGGCACGGGGCCGTGCCCAGCGAACACGGGGCCGTGCCCAGGCCTCTGTTCAGCCTATAAATAGGAGTGCTTGGTTTCATTTCAACTCATCCCTTGGCACACCACCTCTCTCACACTTCATCCACCACCCACCACCATCACAACACCATCATCCACCACCATCATCCATTGTCCATCATAGAGTGTGTGAGTCGTCTCGGGATCCAAGATTGATCGTAAGAGTTCTTGACAATCAAGGCCATGTTTGCCTAAGTCTCTTACATCATTTGGTGAAGACAAAGTGTCTAGTATAATACTTTTTATTTCTAATCTTTTGCACTTTTTATTTGGTTTTGTATTAATGACTTTAATAACTAGTTACTTATGTTGAAGGTGATCTTTCCTTATCGTTTGTCCGTGGTGTCTTGGCATTATTTTACTGTCTATATAAAATAAAGGATTTTCACCATTCATATCTCCACGGTCTATATGGAGGTATGTTGGCTACCTGATAGGGGGTTAAGGGAACGGTTTGGTAAAGGTCTTGCCATTGTTCAGCGTTTAGAGGTCCTGCAATGGACCTGGGTCAAATTTAGTAGGACCTCCTTCAATACTTCACGGTATTGGATGGCGGGGGTCCAAACTCTTTGATCCCCTCATAAGTTAACTACTATTAATACTATAACCCGGCTATTTAGGACTGTATCCCTGCTGACTCAGACTACTTAGTCGAGGGTAACGTCACCGCCAAAAGCGGGGCCTACCACAATACTGCATTAATAACTTAATTCATTATCTTCCAATAATCCACCCCTTTAGGATTGTATCCCTGCTGACTCAAACTACTGGGGTGAGGGTAACGTCACCTTCAAAAGAGGGGCCTACTACAATAACTAAGATAATCTCTTAATTATGTGCAAAAGTGCGGAAATAATCAAAGGTTATACTAGATACGAGTCGGAACCAAGTGATTCATCTTGTCTATCTGTTTTTATTTTATTTTTATTTTCAGCATTTTAGTTAGTTTTTATTTTTCTTAGTTTAAAACATTTTTCTAAACTTTTATTTTGGTTAGACGTTGAGGATAAACCGGTATTAAAAGCTCTTGTGTCCTTGGACGACCTCGGTATCTTACCAACGCTATACTACACTCAACGATGGGTGCACTTGCCCATATGTGTGTTTAGTGTTAGTGAAATATCGTGTTTTATAAATTTAAAACTTGGCTAAAATAAGTGTTAAAAAGGGCTTAAAATATACACCTAAAATATACGACACTTTCACGCACATCAGCCATTCATGAAGTGGGGGATGGATATAGTAGGGAAGTTACCAAAAGCTCCGGGAGGAAAAGTTTTTATGTTAGCCATGACAGACTATTTCTCCAAGTGGGTTGAGGCTGAAGCATTTGTCCAAGTAAGAGACCAAGAAGTAGTATCCTTTATAAAAAGGAATATCCTGACTAGGTTTGGAGTACCAGCTGAGATCATTTGTGATAATGGGTCCCAGTTTATAAGCAAAAGAACTACTGACTTTTGCAAAAGTTGGGGAATCAAAATGATCACATCTACCCCAGTACATCCTCAAGCGAATGGACAAGCTGAATCTTCAAACAAGATAATAGTCAATAACTTAAAGAAGAGACTTGGGGCCAAAAAAGGAAGATGGGCAGATGAGTTACCCTTTGTTTTGTGGGCTGATAGGACAACGGTAAAGAATGCAACCAGCCAAACCCCGTTTTCCTTGGTATTTGGAGCGCAGGCGATGATTCCAACAGAAATGACGATACCTACTGCAAGATCTATGTTGCAGGATCCTGAACAGAATCCTGAACTCTTATGTCAGGATTTGGATACTATAGACGAAAGAAGAGATGCAGCAAGGCTAAGGATAGCAGCATATCAACAAAGAATATCCAGAGCATATAATAAAAACATAAGGACTAGAAGATTTCAAGTTGGTGATTGGGTGCTAAGAAAGGCTTTTGAAAATACCACTAATCCTGCCGATGGCAAGCTAGCTCCGAAATGGGAAGGACCTTATGAAGTCGAGTCAGAAGCAGGGAAAGGAGCATATCGACTCAGGAATATGGAAGGGGATATGCTATCGAGATCTTGGAATGCTATACATCTCAAGCTTTACTTCAAGTGAGTTTAGAATTCAATATTCTAACTCAGAATGGTATGAATTCTATCTTTTTTAAATATGTTTTGGTTTAACTTACCCTTTGAAACTCAATACTGACTTAAGCATCGGAGGGGTGCTAGCCAAGCTAACACCCACCTTAGTTTACAATTGTTTTGCAGAATATCTTTCAGGATATAGCTCCAGGATATATGCTTAGGATAAGTCGAAAGATTAGAGGATTGGCCCCCTCTCTCACGTTTAAGGGATCCTGGTCCCTTCAAAGGTTTAAAGGTATTCACCTTTCTCTCGAATTGGGTTTAAACACCTCGCCTGGAGCGCAAGTTATCTAGGTATAGTTCAAGGTAGCGGGACCAGTTCATGTAAAAGTGGCTGACAATTTCGTTACTATTGGCTATATCCTGGATCCTAAAGGTATATGAGGATTGATCACCCTCTCTCACGAAAGAGTATTTTCATACTCTCAAAGGTTTAAAGGTTTTCACCTTTCTAAGAATTGGAGTTTATACACTCTCGCCTGTAGCGCATGAAATTTAGGGTTTATCCCTAGATATCAGGGTTTATCCCCAGTATGCTAAGGATTCATTTCAGGATATCAGGGGTTCTGCCCTTGGGCATTCGGAATTCATTCCAGTCAAAATGTAAATACATTTATGTTTTTGTTGAACACAGGGGACACACATTATTTTGATTCAAAGGATGGATCTAAGTTTATAAGTATGCACTGGGGACAAATTTATGATGAAGGATTGGAACTGATTCTCTAAGAATCTCTGGTATGATCTCTCCTTTTTGTTTGGACAATTTATAGGTTATATTTCAATATCCCTTTTAAGATATCTTTCAGGATATCTCCCAGGATATATTTATGATATGTGTTCCTAAGAATGTTCAAACCAAACAATTTTCACAAGTAAAATTTGTGTGACAATAATAATAAAGTCAAAAGATTAGTTATATTATTAACATACCAAAAGAAGTGCTCTTAGTTTCACCTCAAAACAAGGCCCATCCACTAAGAGCACTAATAGTTCATAACCATATTTACCCAACAGTTGAAGGCTTCATCTCAAACCGAGACCCATCCACCTTCAACTGTTGTATTGTTCAAAAAACATGCAGGAAATGTAAATTGTTCAGGTACGGGAAAGTAAAATGCAGAAAAGTAAATTGTTTGTGGAACTGCAAACCAACATTCAAACTCAAAAAGGTGGGCTCTGGCCTTGGCACGTATATCCGTCATCGCCCACCTAGTTGCCCTCACACAGCGGCATCTCCTCCAACTTTCTCAGACTTCTCCGCTCCAGCATCCTGACCAGCATCCTGACCAATGACCATCTCAGCATCAGCTCCAACATCCTTCTTCTCTCCAGCTTGGACCACCACCTCTGCTGACTTAGAAGACTCACCGGCTTCAGCAGGAAGTGGCACAGCTTTGCCTCCGAGCTCCTTTAACTTAGCCACCCAGGATTCAACTGGCCAAGATGGACAAACAAGGCCCGTCTCCTTGGCCTCGTAGGCCATCTTGATGCGTGCTTGCAGCAGGGAGACGATAGCAGAAGCTTTGATTCCCTCTCGAAAGTTGATCAAAGCCTGATCATGATCCATTTGAACGCTGGCAAGTTTGACCTCGGCATCTTGGGTGACCTTCTTTAGCAAGCTTTCGTAGTGCCGGCTCTTCGCTTCAGCAATAGCACCTTGGTCAGCAACGGTGCTCTCGAGCTGCTTGATCCTGGCTTCATGAAGTGCCACAGTACCACAAGCGTCATTGTACAAGTGGAGCAAATGCTGGAGGCCCTGCACATTAATTACAGGTATGAATTTAGAATGTATGCTGACTAAGACGTCCTACCAGGATATCCTGTTAGGATATACGTGCAGGATATATGTGCAGGATATACATGAAGGATATGCGTCAGGATATTACCTTGTTGAGGAAGGATGTCATTGGCTCTAAGGAGTCAGAGAAGCTGAGTTCGTCATAGGAGAACCCTTCTGAGTCTGGAGCACTGACCTCGAGACCCTTTCTCTTTTTCGCTGCGGAAGCACGGGTTCTTGGATTGGCCTTGGGAGCCGGGAGTGGCTTGGAGCTAGTAGTAGCAGGAGTCTCCTTCTTGACTGTGGCTGGAGTTGGATAGCTGTCAAGTTCGTCCAGGTCTAGATAGACTGGGACTTTGCTGGAATCTGCACACAGGGAGTAAATTCTAAATCCCTCCTATGAATAATAGATAAAAAACATATGTGTGCAGGATATCTTGCAGGATCCTTACCAGACATGTTGGCACTGGAAAGAGGGCTTGGAGTCGGTGGAGATGGATTGAAACTTCTCTCTGCCTCTGGAAGGAGTCTGATGGCGTCTATTCTTTCTTGAGAATTTGCAAGAGGAGTTGCAATCTTCCTGAAATCAGCTGCACGAAAATGAAATTTTGTTAGTTCAGAATATGAGACAGGATAAGAGACAAGATCATTCTTAAACCCTAAGTCCTACCCTTTCTTAACCATCTCATCGGATAATCCGTTCCACCGGGGATTGAATCCCTTTTTACGAAGAAAAACTTGGATTGCCAACCATCCTCGTTTTTGGTGGCACGAAGTATCAATGGGGGACCGGAACTAGAGTAAAACAGAAACCTAGATGAGCCATGGCATCTAAGCTTGTAGGCTAAAGGGAGGTCATGGACGGAAAGGTCAGGTATGTGGTTTCTCTTGATTTGGTCAAGAACAGACAAAACACGCCAAAGCATTGGCATGGTTTGGCTGAAAGAAATTTTAGTGATGTTAAAAAACTCGGTAATGAAGTCCGGAAAGGGGAATCGTAGCCCTAAGGTGAAGGGGAAAGCATTGAAACAAATCCACTCGGTGGAAACCATATCTGAGCGGATTTCTCTGTCAAGGGGCCGGAATATGGTTCCATCCGGAAAGATACCGGAGGATTTCAAAGCCGACAGATGAGCACTATCAAAGGTGCATGTTTCATTCTCCGGTTCTTGGAGAAGATTCTGTTGGATGAATGTGGGAGCCGAGTCGCCTGAACTGGACCTCGTTTGCCTAGGCATTTGGTCGCCTGAATTCTTGCCGGAGTAAAATGAAAGATGGTTATGAAGATGAGAGAGAGAATATTACCTTTTTCTTGTCGATTGTGGGTAAAAAAGAAGATGAGGATGAGAAGATATAGGGTATGATGAGTAAATATAGGCCGGGTGGTTGAAAGCTGTCACATCAGAAGTCTTATCTCTTAATTGCCTCGGCCACTGTGAAAAAATGTAACCGTTAGGATATCAAACGGTAACATTTTTGGGGACAATTGTTATGGGTGAAATTCTGAGCCCATATCCTGGGAAATATCTTGATCTATATCTTATTTATGTAGTATCTGTTTACATCCGGGATGCTGGTTCAGGATATTGGTAACATCCTGAACGGTATCCTCGGGATTACTAATGGATTATGTGCAGGTACGTGTGTTAGAAGCTAGCAACGTTCACAAAGACTTATTCCGCGGAAGACTCGGTCCAGGCCGTTCAAAGAAAGACGTTGAAACCTTATTACTCGGTCTACAACGTTCGTGGTGGAATATTCGGAGCATCCCATATTTATAGGAATATTTGTTTGTATTTCGTTACTATAAATAGGAGGAACACCAGATCAAATAGGACACAACAATCTCACTGTAATCACACTCACTACACTCTAACACTTGTTCTCTCGCAATTTGTACTCTCACACAAATTCATTGTAACACTTAGCGATCTGGTTGATATCCTGCACTGTATCCTGAAGTTTAAAGCAATAAGAAGAACAAGGCAGCTGCGATTTTCAGCTCCCGAGGTTTTATGCCGGCGATCTAGATTGATCAAGGGCTTTCCTCGTACATCTCGTGTCATTTCCTTTACTTTTTGCTCATTGTTTGATCGTCGATACAGCTCAATATCCTGAGCCGTATCCTGAAACTGTTTTTGCAAGTAATTTGATTAACATATTTTCGACATTTGTTTCTAGCACACTACCTCACTTAACTAATTTGATCACTTAATTGCTTCGGTAATTTTTGACCAAAACACCTTTAAACCTGTGAAGGGATCGGGATCCCTTATACGTGAGACAGGGGGCCAATCCTATAATCTTCCGAAGTATCCTGAGTGAGCATCCTGGAGCTATATCCTGGAGCATATACTGCAAAACATCCTTAAACTAAGGTGGGTGTTAGCTTGGCTAACACCCCTCCGATGCTTAAGTTAGTATTGGGTTTCAAAGAACAAATCAAATCAAACATATTTAAAAGAGATAGAATTCATACCATCTTGAGATAGAAATTACATTCTATTCTTACTTGAAATAGAGCTTTAAGTGTATTGCATTCCAGGATCTCGGTAGCATATCCCCTTCAATATTCTTAAGTCTATATGCTCCTTTCGCTGCTTCTGACTCAACTTCATATGGTCCTTCCCATTTTGGAGCTAGCTTGCCATCGGCAGGATTAATGGTATTTTGAAAAGCCTTTCTTAGCACCCAATCACCAACTCGAAATCTCCTAGTCCTTATATTCTTGTTATATGCTCTGGATATTCTTTGTTGATATGCTGCCATCCTTAGCCTTGCTGCATCCCTTTTTTCATCTATAGTATCCAAATCCTGACATAAGGCTTCAGGATTCTGTTCAGGATCCCGTAGGATAGATCTTGCAGTAGGTATCGCCATTTCCGTTGGAATCATTGCTTCTGCTCCAAATACCAAGGAAAATGGGGTTTGGCCTGTTGCATTCTTTACCGTTGTCCTATCAGCCCACAAAACAAAGGGTAATTCTTCTGCCCATCTTCCTTTTTTGGTTCCAAGTCTCTTCTTTAAGTTATTGACAATTATCTTGTTTGAGGATTCTGCTTGTCCATTCGCTTGAGGATGTACCGGAGTAGATGTTATCATTTTGATTCCCCAACTCTTGCAAAAGTCAGTAGTTCTCTTGCTTATAAACTGAGAACCATTGTCACAGATTATCTCGGCTGGTACTCCGAATCTGGTCTGGATATTTCTCTTTATGAATGATACTACTTCTTCATCCCTGACTTGGACAAATGCCTCGGCTTCAACCCATTTGGAAAAATAATCTGTCATTGCCAACATAAAAACCTTCCCTCCTGGAGCCTTTGGAAGCTTTCCCACTATATCCATACCCCACTTCATAAATGGCCAAGGGGAAACAATAGGATACAGCGGTTCAGCAGGCTGATGTAATATGTTACTATGTCTTTGACATGCATCGCATCTTCGAGCATATTCTGCAGCATCTTTTCTCATTGTCGGCCAATAATATCCTGTCCTTAATACTTTTGAGAATAATGACCTGCCCCCAGTATGGTTACCATAATCCCCTTCATGTATATCCTGAAGTACTTCCTTGGTTTCAGGATCCTCCAAGCACCTCAAATAGGGTCCTGCAAGAGAATTCTTATATAAAACATTATTTATAATAGTGAATCGTGATACCTTCATCCTAAATGCCTTAGGATTTTCATCTCCGGGAATGTGTCCTTCCTTGAGATATCTCACGATTGGAGCCGTCCAGGATTTAGGATCCTTTTCAGGATACTCTGCTCCAGGATCCTGAATACCCGCTACTTCTTTATCCTGAGGATACGTTGCAGGATATAGGACATGTAATATTGGTATTTGGGTCCCTTCTGGTATCCTGATCGATGATCCCAAATTTGCTAAGGCATCTGCTTCAGCATTATCCTCCCTTGGTACCTGTTCAAGTGTAAAAACATCGAAATATCCTGCTAATTTTTTGAGAATATCGAGATATTCGATTAATTTCTCACCCTTAACTGCATAGGATCCATTAAAATGGTTAGTAATTAACAAGGAGTCAACATATACTTGCAAATTCTTGATACTCATATTCTTAGCCAACTCTAATCCTGCAATTAAAGCTTCATATTCTGCCTCATTATTAGTAGCAGGGAATTCACACCTAATAGCCTGGGGTAATATGTCCCCCATGTGGCGATTTTAGTAGTATTCCCAATCCTACTCCTCTTACATTAGATGCACCATCAGTATATAATGTCCAGGATCCTGAGTGTTTTGGTCAAAAATCAGACGAGGATAATGCAACCAAACTCTTTGTTACGGGGAATGATGCTTAAAATATGTAACAGCGATGAGGATCACTTCAATGTAAATTGCACAAACAACACAAGGATTTGTACGGGGAAAAAGCCCTTGATCAAGAGTTGATCTCCGGCACAAAAAACCCCGGGTGATGGAAACTACCGATCACCAAGCTCAAATAAATGAATAAATGTTTACAACTTCGGATAGTAACGAGCTAGGTACAAGGATCACTATCGTGAAATGTGTAAAAAGTGTATGAAATTGCTAAGTGTTTGAACGAGAGCTTGTATGAGCGTTTGTACGAGTGTGTGTAACTGAAAAAATGACTAAGTGTTTTTTATTAGCTCGTTACTCCCTTTTTAAAATAGAAATAACCACCTAAACTAACTATCCGACTTTCGTGCCAAGCCTCCACGTTCTCCACAACGTCTATTTTTGGTCAAGCACGTGCAGAATAGTTTGGGAATATTCTCCAGGAATGTCGCCAAGACTTGGTCAAGCTTGTTATACCTGCGAGATAGTACAAAACACTAACAAACAATCGTCAGTACGAGGATCCTTAAAGTGATCCATGATCCTGATCCTGGAGCTCTTCTGAGGATCACCACCGGTTACAGAAGTAAGGATCACTAATTAGGATAACGAATAAGGATCACTAATTGTTAGAAAATCCTCCCCTAACAATTGCCCCCAAAATATAAGGAGTAATTTGTAAAATTAACGAGTTATATTTTCTTGATCTTATCCGTAACTAACTAACTAACGGATATATAGCCGTTAAAATTGAACTAGCCGTTGCGATCATGACGCCACGGAAGTGACAATCCTGCAGAATCATAATTATAAATAGAGATATAGATAGGATCATTATGCATTCAAATTCGAAAGAAACTCCCTTTAAATTCTCAGTCGACGATCAACCAGGTATTTCTTTCTTCTCTTGCTTCCTCTCTTACTCTGTTTTTCTTTCTTTATCTCCGTCACTTCGAAAATGTTGCTCCGAAGTTCACCGGCCAAGGATCACCCAAAGAACAGTCCTTCGAAAAGCCAGGGGATCATTGAAGACTCTATTAAAGAACGCTGCTGCTTCAATGATGCTCAGATAGATAGGATCCGCTACTGCTTTCCGGCGAACACCGAATTTAGGCCTTTTGACCCCAATGCCCTGAGCGATCATATCTCCGATAAATAGGTTGCTTTCCCCGTCACTCCTTTCACCATAGGCTATACATATCCTTTTCCAGCCTTCACCCAATCTTTCTTTTCCCTAACCGGCATGTCTTATATCCAAGCCATGCCGATGATTTGGAGGGTTTTGTACACCCTCGAGAGGATCATCGATCAGGAGGGAATAGATCTAGGGATGGCAGAGCTAGGAGAACTGTATGATCTTACCACCTTTGGTTCTCATCGTTATCTATTTAAACGTAAACCCGGCGAGGAACACCCGATCTTCAAAGCCACCAAGAATGATGCTAATTGGAAACGGCGTTTCTTTTTCATCAAGAGAGATTCCATCCAGGATGGAAAGGATCTTCCTAAAAAATGGGCTACCCATGGTAGGATGGAGGATCCTGAGAAGGATCACCAGGAACTTTCTTTTGATGTAAGGATAACTTATATTTTTGCTTTCTTGTTATGCAGCTATCACCGTTTCGCACCTCAAACTGTCCCCTGCTGCTAAGGAAAGGCTCCTTGCTTTCAAGAGACTTGATCCTGAGACAAGAACTTTCAAGACAACAACCCAAGATTCACAGGAGGTATCCTCAGGCTCTGTCACAATGTCAAGTAAGTATCCTTGTTTAAAATTTAAATAAATAGTGAAACATGAACTAAGAAAAGATACTTATCTTGTTTTGATTGTGTAGGTGCTGGAAAATCTGCCAAGCCTGTATCCCAGTTCAACACGGCTGACCTTGATGTCGTACGATCCAGGAAGAAGAGATCCACCACCAGTCCTAGTATTTCCATTCCAAAGGCACCCACTAAAGGAAAGGGTGTCAAGAAGAGAAAAACCTCTGATGCTGAGGATCTTCAAGGCCTACCACTGATCCGCCACCAGTTCCTTGAATACTTCAATGATGTAAGGATCCTTAATTCTGCCCAGGTATCCTACTCGTATGAGGATCACTTGATCTTGAACTGCTTTATCCTTTTCTTTGCAGAAATTTGCTGAGATTGAGGATTACGTGGGGAATGTTGAGGAGCAGGACAAGAAAATTGCTGACCTCCAACAGGTTACCGTGCTCAAGGACCTTGCACTTGCTGATCTTCGGAAGGAACTCCTGGACGAGAAGACTAAGACAGCCAAACTTCTAATCGACCTTGACTATGAGAAGCATGACCTCATTGAAAATGCTAAGGTCTCTGCAGCCATCACGATGTATCAGACAAAATTGAAGATGACCCAGGAAGCTCAAGATCCTAGTTTCGACAAAAACAGCTGGGATGTTGAGGGTTGGAAGGCAAGGTTGGCTGATCTCGAGGATGATGAGGAGGAGGCTACTGAAGTCTTGGCGATTGAAGCAAGTGGCAGTCGAAAGGATCTGATGAAGGATACTGCAGCTGGAGGGGAAGATGATGCAACAAAGGCATAGGTTGCATGAATGGGCGATGAAGGACATTTCTAGACGTAGCCAGAGCCCATTTTTTAAGTTTGATAGTTTGTTTTGGTTGTGGTGTTTTTTGCTAAACAATGATGGGTTGTACTTGAACAATAGGTTTTAGGATTAAGGATCATATATGATCCTTTGGACAATAGGCAGGATTGCATATGGTGGAGGGATCCTCTGTTTGGGGGATGAAACCATTGTGATCCTGCCGCCTTTATATTCCTGCACTACTTTCGAACTTGTTATCATGGACACCCTTTACCTACCCCAGCGGACGGGCCACGTTTTGCTGGTAGAAGCTCGGGTTGGTAATTTTGACAACCTTTTAAGGGTTAGTCTTTTGTTTATAAATAAAAACTTAACCTTTTGTCGCTTAACTCATGTTGTTATCCTCTTTAATATGTTACTTTCCAACTGTTGTAATGTTCATTCTGTTTATACTTATCAAGCCTTGAAAAATTAGAAAAGATATCCAGAAAGTTTAGGATATGATCAAGGATCACATATCCCATAACCGATAAGTTCTAAAAAGTGATATGGTTTAAGAATCACAAGTTCAGTTGTCAAGTATAAGGGTTATTCAAATAAATAATGAATAGAATTAAAAAATAGTTAAGGATCATACCTGAGGATCCAAGTTAGAATCCTATCCATAATAAGGATAACTATAAGATAAACCTTAGAATAAAGTAAGGATCAAGGATCCTTAGTTGCCTATCTTCAAGAACCTGAAATAGAGCATAACTTGGGACTAAGCCAATATAAGAAAAGGGTTAGCAACTGGGGACAAGCCCAAGGATAACTGGGGACAAGCCCAAGGATAACTGGGGACAAGCCCAAGGATCGTATGTAAACTGGAGTATGGCCCTAACTGGCGACTATCCAAACTTAGTGGCATGAAAATGCCAAAACCTTAGCTAACGTGAAAACGTTAGAAACCTTAGCTAACGTGAAAACGTTAGAAACCTTAGGAACGGATGTATGGTACGTCTACCATTATACGTAGGATCCTTAGCATAGCCAGAACAATGGAATTATCAGCCCCTAAAACGAGTACTGGTCCCAATGCCTTGAACTATACCAGGATCATCGTGCGCTACAGGCGGAACTGGGGTCAAGCCCGAATAACTGGGGTTAAACCCAAAGGACGGATTACTTCAGTGGATAACCAATGTTATGCTAAGGATACCTGAACTTAAAAAACTCAAACTCACGTGAGAGATGGATAAAGGATACATGATCCTTATCCTTATATGAGTAAATAAAGAAACGAAATAGTTCAAGTTTAGGATATTACCTATGTAAGGATCACCAATACTTCGAGGATCCTTTAAGGATATCCCTATCATGAGGATCATCTCTGCCATGAGGATCCTGCTCACATGAAATATTTCTTCAAGTGGACAACATTCCAAGCTCTTGGTAGCAAATCACCTTCCATGGTTAGCAATCTATATGCCCCCTTTCCTGCTTCAGCTTCAATCAAATAAGGGCCTTCCCATTTTGGAGCTAACTTTCCATCAGCAGGATTGGTGGTATTTTGAAATGCTTTCCTTAATACCATGTCTCCAATTTGAAACCTCCTGATCCTGACATTTTTGTTGTAAGCACCAGCCATTCTTTGCTGATAACTGGCCATCCTTATCCTAGCCATATCCCTGATTTCTTCAATAGTATCCAGGTCTTGAGCCAAGTTTTCATTATTTTCCTCAGGATCACGAGTACTTGTTCTAGCAGTTGGAACCACCATTTCTGTTGGGATCACTGATTCTGCCCCAAATACCAAGGAGAATGGTGTTTGACCAGTAGCATTCTTAGGGGTTGTCCTATCAGCCCAAAGCACATAGGGTAGTTCTTCTGCCCATTTCCCTTTCTTGGATCCAAGCTTTTTCTTTAAATTGTTGATGATGATCTTGTTGGATGATTCTGCCTGACCATTAGCTTGTGGGTGGACTGGTGTTGATGTTATCATCCTAATCCCCCAACTGTCACAAAAGTTAGTGGTTCTGCCCCCAATAAATTGGGAACCGTTATCACATATAATCTCAGAAGGAATTCCAAATCTAGTTATAATATTTCTTTTAATGAAGGATATAACTTCTTTTTCTCTGACTTGGGCAAAAGCTTCAGCTTCTATCCACTTGGAGAAGTAATCAGTCATAGCTAGCATGAATACTTTTCCACCAGGTGCCTTAGGGAGCTTTCCAACTATATCCATACCCCATCTCATAAATGGCCAAGAGGAGGATATAGGATGCAATAATTCAGCTGGTTGATGAAGGATATTGCTGTGTCTCTGACAAGGATCACATCTTCTAGCATACTCCACAGCGTCTCTCTTCATGGTTGGCCAATAGTATCCTGTTCTCAGGATCCTTGAAAATAATGCCCTGCCCCCAGTGTGGTTTCCACAATCTCCTTCATGGAAGTCTTTTAAAACTTCTTGGACTTCAGGATCCTCAATGTATCTCAAGTATGGTCCTGCAAGAGATCGTCTATACAACATACTATTTATAATTGAGAATTGAGATACCTTAGATTTGAAAGCCCTAGGGTGTTCTCCTGTAGGAATCTCTCCATGTTGTAAGTATCTCATAATTGGTGAGATCCATGATCCTGATCCTGAATGGGATTGAGTATCCTCACTAGGGGTCATTGCGGAATCACTTCCTATCTCCATAGCCACATGATCCTCAATAGCCGGGTTCAGGATATGGATAATAGGGATCTTGATATCCTCCGGGATCTTCAAGGATGATCCTAAATTAGCCAATGCATCAGCTTCTGTATTTTCTTCCCTTGGTACCTGTGACAAACTAAAGGAAACAAAAGAGAGTGCCAAACTTTTGACTATCTCTAAATATTTGGTTAGCTTTTCACCTTTAACAGCATAGGATCCATTAAAGTGGTTTGTAATTAACAAAGAGTCTACATGTACCTCAAGATACCTGATCCCCATATGCTTTGCAATTTGCAAACCAGCAATTAAGGCTTCATACTCAGCCTCATTGTTAGTGGTTTGGAACTCACAAGCTATAGAGTGGGGTATTATGTCCCCCTGTGGCGATTTTAGTAGTATTCCAAGCCCTGTGCCTTTGACATTTGAGGATCCATCAGTATAAAGTATCCAAGGATCCTTGGTCTCTTCTAGCTGCTGGACTTCTAGCTCAGCTTCTTCTTGTAAATCACTACTGAAATCAGCCACAAAGTCAGCTAATGCTTGGGATTTGATGGCTGTCCTAGGCTCATATCTTATATCATATGCACTCAGCTTCACTGCCCACTTAGCCATCCTTCCTGACATCTCTGGTTTCCTGAGGACATTCTTAATTGGAAAATTAGTTTTAACAATGATAACATGAGTTTCAAAATAATGTCTTAACTTGGTAGATGCCATAATTAATGCGAGAATAAGTTTTTCAAGGTGTGAATACCTGGATTCGGCATCAAGTAAACTTTTACTTACATAATAGACAGGATGTTGTGTACCTTGATGATCCTTAACAAGGACCGCGCTTACTGCTTTTGATGATACTGCAAGATACAAGGATAACACATCACCTTTTTCTGGTTTCATCAAAGCCGGGGCTGAGGATAGGTAATCTTTGAGGGCTCTTAAAGAATTTTCATGCTTCTCAGTCCACTCAAATTTCTTGTTTTTCCTTAGGATATCGTAGAATTCTTTGCACTTCTCGGAGGATTTGGATATAAATCTGTTCAAAGTTGCGATCCTGCCTGTTAGCCTTTGAACATCCTTAGCATTGGCCGGAGACTTGATGTTTACTATTGCTTTGATTTGTTCCGGGCTAGCTTCAATGCCTCTCTTTGTCACCATATATCCTAAGAATTTACCTGCTTTAACGCCAAAGTGACATTTCAAAGGATTAAGCTTCATATTATATTGATCAAGGATATCAAATGCTTCCTCCAAGTCTCTTAGGTGATCCTCAGCCTTCAAGGATTTTACCACCATATCATCTATGTAGACTTCCATAGTTTGTCCAATCTGATCCTTGAACATCATATTCACCAGCCTTTGATATGTTGCACCTGCATTTCTTAGTCCGAAGGGCATAGCAATATAGCAGTATATACCAGTCGGAGTCATGAAGGCTGTATCCTCTTGGTCGGATGGTTCCATTTGGATTTGTTGGAATCCAGATGAAGCATCCATAAAAGTTAACAGTTCATGACCCGCAGTTGCATCCACCATGGAGTCAATGTGGGGTAATGGGAAAGGATCCTTGGGACATGCCTTATTTAAATCGGTAAAATCGACACATACCCTCCACTTTCCGTTTTTCTTTTGAACAACAACCACATTGGCCAACCATCTTGGATACTTGACCTCTCTAATCATACCTGCCCGGAGCAATTTCTCTACCTCTTCCTGGATAATGGCATTCCTTTCCGGTGCAAACTTCCTTCTCCTTTGATGGATTGGTTTGAAGGATCTGTCGATGCCGAGTTTGTGAGTGATAACATCCTTGGATATACCAGTCATATCTTCGTGTTTCCATGCAAAGGTAGTCTTTCTCCTTTTGAGGAAGGATACGAGGTCTTCTTTCATTTCGCCAAGGATCCCTGATCCGATATAGATTTTGGATTCAGGATCATCAGGATCCATGAGGATTTCTACCACATCAGGATCCATGAGGATTTCTACCGCATCCTATTCTACCACATGAGGTAATAGAATAGGGAGGAAGACTTAGCAGCCATTTGAGAGCTGATCCAGTAAGAGTGGATCCGAATCCTTTGCACAGGCATGCTTCCTTTAACCTTTCTAGGATTGGATTGATCTCCATCCTCTCCCTGTATTGTGCTATGTGTTCTTCAGGATCCGTTGAACCATCATACAGTTTCATTGTAGGCACGTGGAACCTCTTGGGTATCTCAGCATCACAGATTGGTGGTGCAAAACGAGATATCTTATGGCTCCCATCTGCAATCTCTGGGATAGGTTTGACTACTCCCGGGACACTTGATATCATATCCTTTAGCTTTTGCAATTCTCTGGCCATGGCATGATTGACACCTGGATCCTGCATAAGACCATGGTTAGTAGTATAAGAATTATTAAAAGTGTTACCTCCCACTGGATTCGAGTTAGGAAGAATGGATGTTAATCCATATTGTTGAGGTTCTGGAATGATCGAGGGACCAGTAGAGGCATTGGTCTGCATTGGAATAAAATCTACCTGATGGACATCTGAACCTCCTGTTTGCAAACTCCTCAAGGATCCTGGCATCTGGAAGGATCCCTGAAACTGGGACGATCCTGGAACAAAGGAGGATCCTTGAACCTGGGATGATCCTGGAATGAAGGAGGATCCTTGAACCTGGGATGATCCTGGAACAAAGGAGGATCCTTGAACCTGAGATGATCCTGGAATGAAGGAGGATCCTTGAACCTGGGATGATCCTGGAACGAAGGAGGATCCTTGAACCTGCTGCATTCCTGAATATCCTCCTGAACTCATGAGGGATCCCATATGCTGAGGATAGGATCCCGCTGGCTGGAAATATGAACCTGATGCCTGGGTCATTGTTGTTGTTCCGTAGTGCACTCCTTTTGGTCCACCCACATATTGAATGTCTGGAACCACTGATGGCTGAGAAGTAATCACCGGAGTATCAAAATTCAAAGATCTGGGCATCAGTGGGGAACGATCCTCTGCTGTTTTCTTCTGTTTCTTAATTTCGTCAATCTCCCGGAGGATACTTTCGTTGGTCTTATCCTGCTCTTGTGCATGATTCCTCATCTGCAAAATCAAGGCATAGAGATCATTAGTAGTAGGATTAGTTGAAACAGAAGAAGTAGGTGGTTTTGAGAAAATGGGAGTTGGTTTCTTCGCGGCATTCTCAGTATTCTTCTGGGATCCAGAAGGTGGTGGAGGCAAAGGAGGAACGCCTTGAGAAGAAGTGAACGAGGGCATCAAATTTGAAGTATTCTTCGCTGAGGAAGCCATTTGCTTGGTTGTAGTGAACCGAAATGAGCACGGAAATGCGTATTTTTCTAAGGACGAAGCACCAATTGCCCCACGGTGGGCGCCAAACTGTTTTGGTAAAAAATCAGACGAGGATAATGCAACCAAACTCTTTGTTACGGGGAATGATGCTTAAAATATGTAACAACGATGAGGATCACTTCAATGTAAATTGCACAAACAACACAAGGATTTGTACGGGGAAAAAGCCCTTGATCAAGAGTTGATCTCCGGCACAAAAAACCCCGGGTGATGGAAACTACCGATCACCAAGCTCAAATAAATGAATAAATGTTTACAACTTCGGATAGTAACGAGCTAGGTACAAGGATCACTATCGTGAAATGTGTAAAAAGTGTATGAAATTGCTAAGTGTTTGAACGAGAGCTTGTATGAGCGTTTGTACGAGTGTGTGTAACTGAAAAAATGACTAAGTGTTTTTTATTAGCTCGTTACTCCCTTTTTAAAATAGAAATAACCACCTAAACTAACTATCCGACTTTCGTGCCCAAGCCTCCACGTTCTCCACAACGTCTATTTTTGGTCAAGCACGTGCAGAATAGTTTGGGAATATTCTCCAGGAATGTCGCCAAGACTTGGTCAAGCTTGTTATACCTGCGAGATAGTACAAAACACTAACAAACAATCGTCAGTACGAGGATCCTTAAAGTGATCCATGATCCTGATCCTGGAGCTCTTCTGAGGATCACCACCGGTTACAGAAGTAAGGATCACTAATTAGGATAACGAATAAGGATCACTAATTGTTAGAAAATCCTCCCCTAACACTCAGGATTCTCCTAACTGTTGAACTTCTAGGTCTACCTCATCCTGAATGTCGCTACTGAAATCAACCACAAAGTCAGCTAAAGCCTGAGACTTTATGGCATTTCTAGGTTCATATACTAAATCATAAGCACTTAACTTTACTGACCACTTGGCCATCCTGCCTGACATTTCTGGTTTTCTAAGCACATTTTTGACAGGATAATTTGTTTTAACATGAATCCTATGTGTCTCAAAGTAATGTCTAAGCTTCGTTGATGCCATAACTAATGCTAGTATCAATTTTTCTAAATGAGAATACCTAGTTTCAGCATCTAACAAACTTTTACTAACATAATAAACATGATATTGCTGACCTTCATGGTCCTTTATAAGAACAGCACTTACAGCATTCCCTGATACAGCGAGGTATAAGGATAGTGGTTCACCATTTTCAGGCTTCATCAATAGAGGTGCAGTTGAGAGATATCGCTTCAAATCCTGCAAGGCTGCTTCATGCTTTGCTCCCCATTCAAATTTCTTATTCTTCTTGAGGATATCATAGAATTCCTTGCATTTTTCCGAGGATCTTGAAATAAACATGTTCAAAGCTGCTACTCGGCCTGTTAACCATTGAACGTCCTTCATATTCGAGGGTTATTTTATATCCAGGATAGCTTTAATCTGCTCCGGACTTGCCTCTATCCCCCTTTTCGTCACCATATATCCTAGAAACTTTCCTGCCCCCACTCCGAAATGGCACTTAGCAGGATTCAGCTTCATGTTATACTGATCCAGGATATCAAATGCTCCATTGATATCCTGGAGGTGATCCTCAGCCTTTTTAGATTTCACCACCATATCGTCAATATATACCTCCATGGTGTCCTCCAGCTTATCTTTGAACATCATGTTCACTAATCTCTGGTATGTTGCACCTGCATTTTTCAAACCGAAAGGCACAGCAGTATAGCAATATATACCTGTTGGTGTCATGAAAGCAGTATCCTCCTGGTCCGAAGGCTCCATTTGAATCTGCTGAAATCCTGAGGATGCGTCCATGAACGTTAACATTTCATGCCCAGCAGTAGCATCCACCATTGCATCGATATGAGGAAGGGGGAATGGGTCTTTAGGACAAGCCTTATTTAAGTCTGTGTAATCTACACAGACTCTCCATTTCCCATTTTTCTTCTGCACTACGACCACATTCGCCAACCATCTTGGGAACTTGACTTCTCTGATCATTTTGAACTTTAACAATCTTTCAACTTCCTCTTGGATGATTATATTCCGCTCAGGAGCAAACTTCCTTCTTTTTTGCTGAACAGGCTTGAACGACCTGTCAATTCCAAGCTTGTGAGTAATAACGTCTTTGGATACACCTGTCATATCCTCATGCCTCCATGCAAACGTTGACATCCTGCACTTCAAAAAGTCAGTTAATTTTTTTTTAATATCCCGAGGGATATTGGTTCCTACGAGCACCGAGATATCAGGATTATCCTGATCCCAGATAACTTTCTTCACATCCTGCTCCGAAGCTTCCAAGGTATCCCGGGCCCGCATCTTTAATTGCTATGCTGGATTAGGCTTGGTCGAGGATTTCATTGAGGATGTGTAGCATTCCTTCGCCTCCTGTTGATCACTATCAACTTTGACGACCTCCCAAGGGGTTGGAATCTTGATGCATTGGTGATAAGTCGAAGGCACAGCCTTCATGTCATGGATCCATGGCCTGCCTAGTATGATGTTATATCCAAAGACTTGTCACCAACGAGCAGAGTGGACTTCGAAGTAATGTCCATCGGAGATACATTCATCCTTTTCAATGTTTCTAGCTGAATTATATTGACAGAACTACCGTTGTCCACCAATATCTTGCGTACAAAATGGTTAGCCACATATAATGTTATTACCAAAGCATCATGGTGAGGATCCTGAACAGTATCCCTGTCATCACTATCGAAAGTGATCACTTTATCAGTTGTGAGGGTAGTCATCCTGACTGGCTTGTCTCCCCTTTCACTCTTAGCTTCCTTTGCATGTCTCTTAGCCGCCGAATACGAAGTCCCATAAATGTCGGATCCTCCTGAAATAAAGTTAATTATCTTGGCATCTGCTGGGGGTGATGCTGCTCGTTCAGGATCCTTCTCGGGATCCTGCCCTTTATTCTTCTTTCTTCCCAGCAAGTCCTTCAGATACCCTTTGCTTAACAGGTAACTTATTTCTTTCCTTAAAGCAATGCAATCCTCGGTCATATGTCCGAAGTCCTCATGGAAGGCACACCATTTGGATTTATCCTTCCAATCAGCTTTCTGCTGGTTCTTTCGAGGCCACCTAGCTTTGTCCCCTAAACCCTGCATAGCATACATTAACTCAGGTATATTAACAGAAAAGCAGTATTCAGATAAGTCAGGATATTCTTCAGGATCCTCGTCTTCAACAGCATTCACTTTCTTGTTATCATTTCTGCCATATGGCTTGGAGCGATATGGCTTATATGAGGATTCTGATTTCCTGTTAGTTGATTCATAGGTTGAGGTAGAATTCATCCTCTCCTGCATCTTCTTGTCATCTTCCAAACTGATAAAACTGAGAATCCTTTTGTAACCCCATCTTAAAAGCTTGCACAGCTGTTGCGACATCAAGATGTGGGATATCCAAGGATTCTCGACTGAATTTGTTCACATAATCCCTCAAGGATTCCTGAGGCCCTTGAGTTATCCTGTAAAGATCACTGGTTAGTTTCTCAAAACTCCGGCTGCAAGAAAACTGACTATTAAATAAATTAACCAAATGAGCAAACGAAGTAATTGAGTGAGGAGGAACATTTAATAGCCATTTTAAGGCTGATCCTGTCAGGATAGATCCAAAACCCTTGCACAAGCATGCTTCCTTGAGCTCCGGAGGGATAGGGTTAATTTCCTTTCTTTCCCTATACTGGGCAATATGCTCTTCAGGATCCGTAGTCCCATCATACAGCTTCATGTTGGGAGTCTGAATTTTTTTTGGGATTTCAGCATCACAGATAGGATATGCAAAGCGGGATATCCTGTGGCTGTCTTGGGATACTTCCGGAATTGGCTGGACCACTCCAGGTACACTGGATATCATGTCCTTCAATTTCTGGAGCTCCCTGGTAAATGTTGACGTCATACCTACATCCTGCAAAGAGCCATTGTTGTTAGTAGCAAGAATATTATTATTTGACACATTACCGGTATGAGGATTTTGGCCATATCCTGAAGCATATCCTGAACTCCTCACAGTTGACATCCTGACCGAGGAGGGTATCTCAGGGGTATGATTCTTAGAATGGCTTGTGACGATATTCCCCCTGTTATCCTCAGTGTAAATTGCGGAACTGAAGTTCAAAGCCCTGGGCTGTATAGGAGTGACAGTTTCTTCAGCAGGTCTACTCGAGCTAGCTTTTAAGAGTTGTATTTCTCTTAACAGCATTTGGTTAGTTTCCTGTTGCTGCCTCATTTGTTCCTGTACACTTCCAAATAAAGTTAGGATTTCATCATTAGAGGCTAAAACGGGAGCAGATCCCTGAACACTCCGAGTAGGGATAACATCTTGAGGTTGTGAAGAAAATGGCATCCTTGGAGGAGGCGGTGGAAGCACCGAACCGGTTGTAGCAGAGGTTGCAGCAGACATAGTGGAGGAGCTCATGTTTGATCTTGAGGCCATTGTAAACAATGTGGCAAAAAGTTTTGAAAATAGAAAACCGATTAACGATTTCACAAATTTTTTTAGTAAAAGTAGCACCACTTGCCCCATGGTGGGTGCCAAATTGTTTTGGTAAAAAATTACCGAAGCAATTTAGTGATCAAATTAGTTAAGTGAGGTAGTGTGCTAAAATTATGTGTGGAAAATATGTTAACCAAGTTAGTTATAAAAACAGTTTCAGGATACGGCTCAAGATATAGAGCTGTATCTATGATCAAACAATGAGCAGAAAAGTAAAGGTTGACACGTGATGTACGAGGAAAGCCCTTAATCAATCTAGATCGCCGGCACAAAACCTCGGGAGCTGACAATCGCAGCTGCCTTGTTCTTCTATTGCTTCAAATATCAGGATACAGTGCAGGATGTGGTGCGGATTAACTAGGTGTTACAATGTAATTCGATTACAAGTGTTTGTGTGTAGTGATTGTTGAAAGATAGAAAGCAAAAGTGTTTGAGAGTGTGTGAAAGTTGCGTTGTGCCTTAATCTGATCCGCCCCCATCTATTTATAGTAAAACAAATGTAACAAACTATCCTAAATAACCGGGATCCAGCGAATATTCCTCAGTCGAACGTTGTAGACCAAGTCTTTCGGGTTCAACGTCTCTCCCATAACAAATACGCCCGAGTCTTGAGGAGATGAAGTCCATTTGACCGTTGGCAAGTCCCAGTCTTTAACCTGCACGTGATTAATTCGATCAACCTTAGGATATCGCCCAAGATGTTAGCAATATCCTCGTCCAGCATCCTGGTCACAAATAAACAATAAAAGCAGGATATTGGTCAAGATATGTATGCTTAGAAAATGACCCATAACAACTATAACCAATGGCTCTGATACCAATCTATCACACCCCCAAATTCCACCAGCGGAGTATCACTGCAGGGAGCGTGACATGACCAGGATCAAGCCACCAATCATATTGAACATTATAAGTAAATAGATAAATACCAAACCACACAACATAATTGGTGTCCAAAACAGTTTAATCAAGTTTAAGTTGTCAACGGAAGCATAAAGTTTAAAACCAATTCATGAGTTATAAGTTCATAAGGTTTAACATGGATCTCAACAGTCCATGTCCCACGACGACCTCCTCCTGTTGTGCAAGCTCCATCTAAGCACCTAACTACATGCAAGGAATATAGTAACGAATCAACAACAAAGTTGAGCGAGTTCACAGTTGGGTGTTTGTTTTAAGTTGTTCCAAAAACATAAGTTTCCTTTAGCTGGCTCACTTGCCGTGGGGGTTACCCCATAGTTTAAAAAAACATGAATTATTTCATTCCTTTATCCTCTGGCTCCCAGCCGTGTGGGCTACCCCATGAATATCCCACTAGACCCATTACCATATCGACTACTGACTGAAGTTATGTTGAGTGCCCTGCGTCAATGTCTATCATCATTGACGTGCCCAGATTCATTAGTCCACGCCCATCCTCTGTGGCACGGTGTGAGGCTTGTCAAACCTAATAGCGCTATTTAACTAATGACTCGTTCGCTATTGGCCCGACGATTAAGTCGATATAAAAATGAGGGACTTAATGATAGAGGTTTTGTCTAGTGTCAATGTTGTCACCCTTCAGTTAAGAGGGTGGAGGTACGTGTCCCATACAAGGAGAACAGGCAGGTTCCAATGTTGTCACCCTTCAATTAAGAGGGTGGAGGTACGTATTCTACTCAAGAAGAATACGCAGGTTTCCTTTCAATCAATTACCCATTCCCAACCACCGGGAATCCCATGCCTTGTAGAAAGTGTGAACTCACCTTAGGTTAGCTCGGCAGATAAATAGAAAGGTCACTTGAGCTAATTGGGGTCAACCAGGTCCTAACATGGTTACCATACAAGTCAGGTCTAGGTTCAAGTAACACACATACGTTTTACGCATGAATTAACAGTTCACATACACAGAATTGATCATGGCAGACGCGTAGTATCATGGCAACTAATTAACCAACACTTAGCATGTTAAACAGTAGCATACAAGTCGTAATGTCACATATAAGCACATGGACCGTGTATAAATTTATAACATAGTAATATAATACAATCTAATTCACATGTTCCAAGTGTGCGGTTAAACAAATAAAACATGGGCCATTACTAGTGTGCGGTCCACACGAGAGTGTGCGACCACTTTGACAAGTGTACGGTCATGCTTGTGTGTCGTAGGAAGTGTGCGGTCTATTTTAAGTGTGCGACAACCGTTGTGCGATCGAGTAGTGTGCGGGGTGTGTGTGTTGTGCAATTAAAACCTATCCATAAGCTATGGTTTCATAGCCAATGGTACACGTCAGTCAATAAACACCCAAGTTTACAAGAGCAAGATTAGATATTATTTTCAAAACTTTCAAACAAACAAAAGCATATTCGTTATTTAATTATACACCTTCGTCATTCCAAGAAAGCATCAAATAACAACAACATTTATATGAACTAGTTATTACCAGCAATACCAAAACACGTCTATAAACACACTATCATGCAGAATTATCAACCCCTATATCATTGTAGTTCACATTTTCAAAAGTCTAAATATCAACAAAAATACCATTTGGACAAATAACATATTCCTAAAGAATACATGTAGTCAAAAGCTATTATTATTATTAGAGACTTTAAAATAATAAGAGTTATCTAACTTTTCAAAAATTATCATTTAGAAAAAGAGCATATTCTTAAAGAACAGTATTTTCATAACTTTTGAAAATGTGAACTATAATATGTTAGCCACTTTCTTAAAGAAGCACTGATCATATACACATGAATTCGAAACAAACATTCAGCCATAAGTGAACCAACCGTTTTCATTAAGCAGATGTCACTTCATTAAGCGTGCGTGCGGCCACTATTTCTTTTATGAACCAAGGCTCGAACCCGACGAGAACCATCCCCATATCCACTGTTTCCGTGTACTTCAAACCACAGGACCACCACCGCCACTGCCGTATCGACACCCTAGCTGATGTCACTTCGCCGAGGCCGAGCCACGACACCATCTGAAACACGTCACCTTCTCCATCTCCCTAACTGAGCCACCATCTTCCTTCATCTTCTGCTGCTACCGTCGATGTGTGAAGAAGGAGGCTTAAGTGGGTGTGTGATGGTCGGAGCAAGGGGTGTCGGAATTCCGGTCACCAGAAATAAAGAAGAGGCAGCAGGTTAATGGAAATAGGGTTTGGAGGTTATACAAAAGAATATGCAGTTTACGTAACAAAATAAAATAAAAGTGTTTCATGGTGGCGGTTAGTGGAGAGGGCCGCACACAAGAGTTTTGGCTGGGGGTGGGCCTAGAAGTATAAAGGGAAAAGATTGGGCTGGACTCATGATTGTCGGCTGCAACTTCTTTGTTGTTGTTACATTATAACTATTATATATTATTATTAGTATGGTTATTATTTTTATTATTATTATTATTATTATTATTATTATTATTATTATTATTATTATTATTATTATTTTACCAATCTAATGAACAATAAATAAACACTAGAAATGCATAATATTTGCTATGGTTCGGACCTCATGGATTTCGAGTTACACGAGTGGGTTTGATCGAAAGCAAGACAGTTGTTTTGGTTCAAACTGTTCGGGTCAACTAGCGAGACATGGGCTACGGTTCGAGTCGGTTTCAAACGGATAAAGATTTAGTATCTAGTTAATCGCTTGAATAGTATGAACTTAAAATATAATTTAGTTAAGTATAATTAACTCGTCAAATAAAATACGTATAAGAATTGATCTATAAATACGAAACGAACGGTTCTAACCTCGAAATTACGAGTTGTCACATATTCGCTCGCATGGACTATTTGCGTCAAACTGCAAAAGTCTGCCGTTTGGCAACGTACATTCCGGAATATAATCATAAGCTAAACATGCCATAAATAACCTTAACATAGCTTAGAAATAAGCTTTGAGTGGTTTGGTGTGCGAAAATATGCTTATTCGATCATACAGGGACTAAAAGTGTCAAAAACGGCGTAAGTTTGCATTTTCATGCATATCTTACGTTTTGACCACACCCGGACATTCAAAATTTTTTTTGTAGACACTAAAATATTTTATTTTAGTGATCGGAATGCAAAAATACCATTCGTCGCTTAATTTGGTTCGTTTTCACGTCCGTTCGAGTTTCGTCGTAATTAACCGAACAACGTGACCGTACGACCAAACGAACCGACATCCGTGATATTTCCGAGCATATTTCAGGTCCCCTACACTTTGACGACCTTGTAGAGCCTTGAAAATGGGTTAACGGATGTTAAAAACGTCGAAAACAAGTTCAAATACGTGCAGGGACCATTTCTGCCAAACTTCGAAAGTTCTGACATCACCCTCGCGTCGTGCCACAGCCTGGAGGCTATGCTGTGGCGCCATGCCACCACCACATATGGACAGAATCATCATTTTCAGTAGCAGTTTGATATTTCAAGGACCATTCTTGCAATTTCTTTGTGTGGTACCCAAGTTAACACCTCTCCAAGCAAAGTATAGCTGTCAATTACACATGTATGGCTAGAATTTCTTGCTTGGTGGCCAAACAAACCACTTGTAATGATCCTAGAGCCTCACCATAACTATAAATACCTCCCACTTCTTCCTCATTCCTTGCTCATTTCAATTTTGGAACTCTAAGTGGAGGAATCCCTGCAAAGGAACCACCTACCTGAGTTCTAAGATCATCTTTCTAGCCTTTGAACACCAAGTATGTGTTCTTTCATGGCTTATATAGTGATTTTCAGCTTATTAGAGCTGAAAGTCAAACAGTTTGACCAACAGTTTGACTTTCGGTTTTGACCATCAATTGGTCAAGTCAAAGTTCAATTGAACTTTGCAACGTTATTGTAATCACGATGGTTATAATCCTTAGCGATTATGCCTACTGATTACCACGTTAACTAGGTGTAGTGACGAGTCAAAGTTTCGGTCAAAATGCGTTTTAGCGTGCATTTTGCAACGGAACTACTTTTATGTATCAAAACACTTTGTTTTGATACCAAATCAGTTTCCTAAGTTAGTTAAACATGTTTTGACATGTTTAACTCGTCACTACTAGTTTAGTGCTTGATTAGGGTCGTAAGTTAAGCGGTCTAAACAACCGCTTACACTTTCGAACCCGGCCCGTTTGGTCGATCATTAGGATCCGACCAAGCATGTTTAGTGATCATAGTTGCATAGGGAATAACCACTGAGGTTATACCTTATGATCACATAGGATTGGTTAGTCATTTGTTAAGTAGGTTATGTGCCCATAGAAAATGACCAAAACGCCCTTTTTGAACATAAATCCATATTTTGCATATGTGAACATGTTTTTGACATCTAAACTGATATGGTAACATAATTAGGTATAATTGGGCATGTAAGACTTGACATAATACATAGATAGCCATCCGACCATAGATTTACGCAAACGACACATTATGGGTCGAAACGGGTCAAAAACACTTAGGTAGACTTTCAAATCAGAATGTTGGGACTATTTAATCATGCCACATGAGTGCCAACACTCATTTGATTTATGAAACCTCATTCTAGCTATCTCCCGATTTAGGATCCGATTATTAACGTAGTTACCTATATTAGGTGCCGTTTGATTTCGTGATCCTTGAAGCTTTATTTGGTCTTATTCTCAAGACTAATAGGCAATCCCAAGTGAGTACATAGTCACCTCATTTACCGCTTTCAAATACTTTGGGGTGATACACATGTGCATACTTGATACTTTCGTGCTTTCATTGCTTTTATGACATAAACATGCTAGTTTCACCTAGTACACATATAGTACATGATTTCAACTAAGTTTTGCTATGTATGTTTACTATGCATGCTAGCACATTGATTTCATAAACATTTTTGCTATTTATGATTACTTAGCATGCTAGCACATTGATTGCATAAACATTTTTGCTATGTATGTTTACTTAGCATGCTAGCACATTGATTTCATGAACATTTCTACTATGTATGTTTACTTAGCATACTTCGTACATGGTTTTGACATGCTACATTGGTTATGACATTTGGTATGTTTAATCGGGACGATAATACATTCATTAACGTTGATCACACCGCTCGGTAGTATGTAATGGTACCATAGGACTTGACAAATCCCGTTTCCGACTTCCTAGGTTTGTTTGGAAGTTGGGAATGACAGAATCCGATATACATAATTTAGATAAACCTTTAATTTGTTTAAGGGTTTGTCGCCACAGTAGCAAGGCTTGAATGTATGCGATTAACATTACTGCATAAATGTTTGTAATCATAAAGCATTGTTTTCTACAAAACATAACATTTGATTTAAACTTAGGTTTATTCAAAAACATTGTTTTGTACATTTTCCTATGGGGTTGAGTAATTACTAGTTATTCACCATACATGACATTTGTTTTCACATTGACATTATCACATAGTTTAAGTAGATACTTTCTACTTGCTATGCATTACATTTAGTTATACATGATACATTTCACACATGACACTGAACATGGTTTATACATAAACATTTTGACATTGAACAAGACATTTTGGTTGGTTATTGATAAGTGACTTATGTAACAGGGCTATGTGTTATATGATAAAAGCATGGTGGATACGCCGTTGGTACTTCCTATGTATAAGTGCTTTTATTGTATTATACATTGTTGCGTTATCTAAACCACTTTGACAAGACATGAAACATTTTATACAAGAACACGACATTGTTTTACAAATTACATGTTTTATACAAATATACTTTTACTTGATTATTCATTTAACCATGCATTATCCTTTTATTATCATTTGATTTTCACATCGATTTTCATATGATTTTATAAAGGAAAACATTTTATAAGGTTCATGATTACATTTTTGTAAAACTTTTCTTTTAACTACAAGTCATGAATCCTGCATAAACAAAACCTATGTATCTCACAGGCATTTTTATGCTGATGTACCTATTTTTACATGTGTTTCAGGTGCTAATGCATGATGATGTTTGTGCTACACTTAGGCAGACTTGGGCCTTAGTGACTTAAAAGACAGTTAATTATGTTATGTTTCTGTTAAACTCCAAGACAATATAAACTTTAATCTTAATAATACAAAACTTTAATTACCATGGTTGTTGAAACAATAATTATGTCGCTCCACTTCCCGACGTTTCCGCCGCGGTTTGTTATTTTACGCGGTCGGGGTGTGACCCATCTTGGTAACAAGAGGAGAAGGGAATGCGGCTACAAGGAAGACACGCCAAGATTTGTTGAAGAAGGAGTTTGAAGCATTTTTATTCATGGAGAACGAAACATTAAATGATATGACAACTCGTTTTTATCATTTACTTAGTGAAATGTTTTCTTATCAAGTTGTTACAACTCCACAGGAAATGGTTGCACGGTTTTCTGATGCTCTACCGCCAAAGTGGAGCCCATTCATTGAATTGTTAAAGCATACAGGTGTTCTGGATACTATCAGTATCTATGAATTCGTTCAGAAGTTGGAAAACAAGAATGAAGAGGAAATTCATAAGGCTAAACGCATTATAGTCCCTCAAAATCCAGAAATGTACTTTGGAGGGATTAACCCTGCAGCTAGTACCAGTCAGCAACCAAAACTACAAACGGCTTTTGTGTCCAATACAAGCCATTTTCCTCAAGTGACAAATGTAAACCCTTTTCTACCACAATTTACACCAGATCAATCAGCTTCAACAAGTGTTCAAACATCGTATGGTCAGGTTTTTGATCCAAATGCTTATCTTCCACGACCACAACCTGCTGCACAACCTCAAGTCCAATCACAACCCCAATTCGATCCAAGTGCCTATTTCCCTCAACCTCAACCTCAATTTTCCACAACTCAACCTCAATTTGATCCAAGAGCCTATTTTCCGCAACCGCCAGTTGTTACACCTCAACCACAAACCCAACCACAACAAGCATGTTATAGTAACAACTTTCAACCTCAAAACCCCAACACCGTCAGAGTTGATACTTCAAACCTTTCAAAAGTCAGTATAGAAGTTGCAAAGGAACATATGGAACTTCTCAACACAATGGTCAATGCCTATTGTGGATTGGTCGCAGGTCAAATTGGAAACATTAATTTGACAAATGAAGATTATCAACATATAGACCGTGATGAAATGGAGTTGATGGACATTAAGTGGGCGTTTGAGAGTGCTGATCGAAGGGCTAAGGATTATATGAGCTGAACTGGGAAAACTACATTGGAAAGCAAAAGGGATACAAAGTACGGTTTCGATAAGGAGGCAGTTACGTGCTTTAATTGCGGCGAAAAGGGTCATTTCAAATGTGAGTGCACTCGACCGAGCAAACAAGGCAACCAAAATCCCTTCCGAAATCAGACTAGTACATCCAACACAAATCAATCTAACCGTGAAAGGGGGATAGTAGCTGTGAACAATCCAGCCAACACAACCAACCACAACCAGTCTGGGCCTTCAAACACCAACCGAGCATTAGTCGTTCAAGCTGATGAGGGGTGTGACTGGTCAGTACAGTTTGGAGGTGGTGAGCAAGGAGGAGGAGGAACTGCATGTTATGCCAAAATCATCTATCACATCAAGCGTGTGTATAAGGAAGAGTTCTCTGAAAGTGATGGTAGTTCGGGTTATAGTGGTAGTTCGGATGAAGAAAGCTCGAGCATTGGAGGTTATAGTTCAGAATCGGATGTGAAGGAGGGAATGGATTCTAATGTTGATAGTTTAATAAAGGAAGCTGAGGAGTTAAAGTGTCAGAAATCTGTTCTGATAAAGAAGGCTGCTGTTGCATCAAAGGAAATGGAGAAGTTCTTCACTGAAGATGGATCTTTTTCTTATCAGACTGCCTTTATGGCAAATGTCGCAGCCGCGACAAGTCAGATAAATTCTGACACTCCTACTCCTAGTGTATGTAGTATTTGTGCAGATCTGAAACATGAATCGGAAATGATTCATAGTCACAATCAGAGTTTGGTTATTGAGCTGTCAAAATGCAAAGAGGCAAACATGGCCTTAGCTCGTAATGAAAAATATTTCAAATCAGTAATTGAAACTTTAAAGAAAAGCGTTTCCGAATTAACAAAAATTGTTTTTAACAAACAAACTGGTATTAATAACTACATTAATATCATTGAGGAAACAAAGAAGGAGCTAGCCATGGCAAAGTGCGAGCATGATGCGATCAAACTCAAATTGGAGAGTTATTCCAACTCCCGATATGTGCTTGATCACATTATAGACGCTCAAAAGCTGAAAGGGAATGTGAAAGGCGTTGGGTATAGGTCGTATCTGCCTCCTTTGAGACACAACTATACCAGAATGCCCGATGAAGAGGAAATGCCTCGTTTTGAACCAAGTGTACCTCTTGATTATGAGGAGGTCACTACAGGATTAGGGTTCAAATCGGACAGTTCCTCGGGTAGCTCATCTGAAGGAACATAAAATTCAACATCTACGAAACAAAGTGCTCCAATTATTGAGGACTATGATTCGTCAGATGATGAATCAGATGTGAGTGATCAGGATAAATCTCTTGATAAGATGAAAGGAGTAGAAATTCCTATTGAGAATCATATTCTGTGTGATCCTCCAACTCCTGTTGTGCACTCTGTTGCTAAACTGTAGGATCGGGATTCGATCAAAACGATTCGATCAGAAGCGTTCTCAATCAATACGAAAGGCGGAATCAGACGTATTGATGTTATATAAGCTAGATTCACACTTAGAATCACTTTAACTGTCGATTGTATTGATTTGATAGTGTTTACAGATCGTACGACACTTCGGCAGCACTTCGTCTCCGAAATCAGAATGTTACAAATGAAGACTTGGACTCACCTATTTATAGGAATGCCAGACCCCATGAACCAGTTTCATGCTTTCTGGCCAGGTCGCACCAACTGGCCAGACCCCATGGAAATGTCACCTCGTGCGATGTGGCCTAGCCACTTCGTGAAGGGTGGCTGGTTCGGGTCTGTTTCCCGTTTCTTTCGCACTACGTGTCCTGGTCTATCTATTCTAATTACATGACTCGATACACGACGAAGTCAACAGACATATGCACTAACAAACTCCCCCTTGGATGTTGACGAGTCTTCAGTGTATGGAGTCTTCAGTCTTGATCGGTCTTCTTGCTCTTTCCAAAGTATCTTTCTCTGTAACAATCTCTCAATCTAACTCTTCAAATTCTCTTGATCAAATCTCTTGATTCCTTAAGCTTTTCAGCATTAGCAGCTTCTATCTCGAACGCTATTCCAAGATCTGAATCTGGCTCTAATGTCTTCAGACTCCCCCTTTCGATAAGCTGGGATCGAAATCTGGAATTCACTATCTGCAAGCTTTGAATCAGAAACCTGGCTCTAATCTGCATACGCATATGCGGAAAGTCCTCAGGAGTCGAAACGTAGCTCTTTCAAAGCTTTTTACCTGCACATACTCTACCCAAAACATAAGGTTTTTCATTTTAACAACATTCATAGAAACTACTTGAAACATTCTCAAATCAACATGATTTCTCATTTAAGAATCTCTGCTTAACCACTTGTATTCGTAACACTCAAATTTGGTTTCAAATTAATGAACCATTTAATCATTTCAAAATCATTTCTTATTTCAAACAAACTCTCCCAACCCTGTTGTCCATCATGCACTTGGAATTTTGAAAATCATCTTTTCAACATCAGTTGTCGAAAATAAGATGAAATAAAATCTTTTTGATTTTTCAAAATTTTATGCTAAAACACACTGAAAATCTTTTTGGATTTTGGGAAATAAACTATATACAAACATCTTTTTGTGAGTTTGTGTAAGAGGATCATATCAGTTTATGACAAATCACTAGTAGCGTTGAGCTTTAAACACTTTAAGATCTAAATGATTCACTTAGATTGTCAGTATACTGATCCACTTAAATTTTCACACAAAGTTCAATTGATTCGAGATACGAGATTAGTGTTTTAATGGACTTAACTTATTCACGTGTGTCCCACCTCAGAATATACTCTCGTATCCAGACTCCTATATTCAGTCTTACAGGTGAATGTACACTAATGATATCTGTAAACGGGTAATGCGAGACCATGAGAGCTCAGGCTAGAACTTCCGTTCAATCAGAGAGATGGTGGCTCGACTTTTAGGTGTGTCCCGTTTGGGGATCTTTTCTTCAACAACACATGATTAGCATTTTTCAATGTTTCATCATTTTTTATGCTGAGGGTGGGCTTTATGATTAAAGCAGTGCAGAATATTATACGAGGACTAGGCTATTGCTCCCGCAAAATCAGAAGTCCTGGTATAATACCCCAGATATCATCACGCACAAAGACCTAGTATGTCAGAAATAGACAACCCTTCAAACAATATTTTAGGGGTTACCTATATATCCGAGAGATGTTCCCCACGAGATAAGTAAGTATTTGATATTTAGGTTTATATCCCGAAAACAATCTACTAAACGTGTAAAAACCTACTGGCATATCATCAGTGAGACCGTTTATCACATTTTAACTTTCCAATTCTTTAGCGTACTGTGATTGTCTGCTGATGTACGATCATTTCCTCTTTTTCAAAACAAAACTCATTTTGATTTTTCGATGTTTTTGGTTTTTAGATTTTATCATGTTTTTGGTTTTTTTTCAAATTTTCAAAATTTCTAAATTTTTTTACTCCCCCTAAAATAAAAAATATGTTTCAATTTTTTATTTTCCGGAAAAAATTGAAAGTAAAAGCAATAAACTGTACAAATAAAATGACAAACTGATGTGAATTGCTTCAATTCGCCATCCACTTAGCGTAAACAATCAGGACTCCCCCTGTCAACAAACTATTTTCCATTATGATTTCAAAACACTTAAGTTTGTTTTAATCAAAATGGTTTTTCCGGAAAATTAGTTTTGTTGATTTCACACATCATGGGGATTCATTCAACACATTGATCTTTCAACCACTTGTAAAAACTATCACTTGAAGATTTTTTAACCACGTGTATGAAAGTTTAATCAAGTTCAACTTAATGACCTTGATTAACCACTTGCAGGTTCTTATCAACAATACTACTTGTAAGTCGAAATATCACAGTTGTGAATTTCTCAAGAAAGATGCCGATTCCTACTCCCCAATTACCAACCTGGGAGTTCCGGCAAGTCAGGATTTCAACCAAAGAATGTTGACACCCAAACCTGACCAGCTTTGGGTGCATCCGAGTTATTTTCACTCGGCGTGTAAGTTCTCCTCTTTGATTCATAAAATTCTTTTACCCCTTTTTCCCTTCCATCGACCATTTTTCCAAAAATATGTTTCACTTTACCATTGAAAGCCTTTTCGATATCGAATTCTTTCTTTTCAGAATAGAATTGATTCGAAATTTCCACTTTTCCAAATTTTTGTTTTAAATTTTCAGTCCGCAATGGTGGAAAGTTGACATCATCCATTGGCGGTACTGACTTTTCTCTTTTTAGCTCAACTTGTGGCTCCTCTGACTTTGACAAATTAGATTCATCGCCAGAAAGTGGCTCCTTTGCTTCCGAAGAAACAAACTCATCGCCAGAAAGTGCCTCTGATTTCTTAACAACCCACTTGTGGTTGTTCAGATTCACTCTTCTTTTGTAGAAACGTGTTGAACACTCACCAACCTCAAATTTTGAATTTTTGAACACTTTAAATTGTTCGGTTGGTGGTTCATTATCAACCAACTTTTCTTTCAAGTTTTCAGAGACTCACTGTTTTGTTTGGGTTGCCTTTGGACAGTTCCATGCAATGTGCCCAACTTTTTTACATTGATAACAGGTTCTCATTTCCTTCTTCTGAGCAACATCATTCTTCATTCCTTCTTGCTTCTTAGCAAGAAATTCTTTGTTCGTCTGCTTTCTGAACAAATTCTCTTTTTCTTCTTCAGAAGATGTTCCTGATACAAAAACAACTTTCGATTTAAAATCTCTAACATATTTTTCATTTTCTTTTGGAATAAAACCTAATCCTTTCTTTTTGAAATTATTTTTGTGATTTGGTTTCTTATGGTGATTTGGACCAACACCTTTTTTATTGTTTAACCTTTGTTGAACTCTTGAAGTCTATTGTTTAGGTTTTTCAGAAAGATTTTTATCTTTTATTTCAGAAATATTAATTTCTGTTAATTTGAAAACCTTTTTAATATGTTTAGTTTGTACACTTCTTATTGGAAATTCTTCATCAGAATATAATTTGTCGGAGTCATTCAAAGTATATGCTACTTTGAATGTTTCGTCATTCAAATTATTTTTTGATATCAGAAAATCATTATTGTAAACCCTTTTAACCGGTGAACTCGAACTTCTGTCTGATGAACTCGAATTTTCAGATTTAGACTCTGACTTTGACTCTTCATCTTTCTCCAACACCTGATCGACCACTTTCTTAATTAACTCGGACTCATGATCAGTGTCAGACGCAGTGAATGTGATGTCAATATTATCTGGCAATCCATTTAAAGGTTCAGATTCCCACTTTAAATTGATTGCCTTTTTGACTCTTTCTGAATTAGCATTTCGTGGAGAATATCCTTCTTCAAGCGGAGGTGGACAGTTTGTATAATTGGTACTATGTTTCTTACCAGTATTCTTTACTTCAGATTTCTTCTCTTCAAACGCTTCCATGCCTTTTACTGTAGGGTAAATCCTGTCAATCACGTAAGAAGCACATGAATAACTTTTCAATAACCTGTTTACCCTCCCTCTCAGTTTCTATCCTTTGAGTTTCCAATTTTTGTTTAAGTTCAGCACATTTCTCAATGTACTGATTGGTGATTTTCTGCTTCGTCATGAACGCTCCATTAAGTGTCTTCATAGCTATCTCTTGTTCATTGCTTGACTTGCTATATTGATTCATAGCTTTGTTTAAAACATCATAAGATTCTTTCAGTCTGTTCATGTTATGAATCAATTTTTTGTTGTGCCTTTTCATAGTATCACAATTTTCACACTTCTCAGGTATCTTTTCAGTATCTGCTTCCTTCTCAACCTTGATAGCTGGAATTTCTTTAACTTGCTTCTTTACTACTCGAACATTTTCTTCAGGTTTGACCTTTTCTTCAACAGTTGCTGCCTTATGATTCTTCTTTTTCGCAGCTTGTCTTTCTTTGATCTCTTCCATTTTACCTGCAAAATACAAATTATACCTAACAGGTGAAAGTTCTCTTTTATAATATTCAAGTTTTCGAATTTCTTCACTGTCATCATCACTCTCTTCATCTGATGAGTGATCAAAGATTGGTGCTTTTTCTGAAGCCTCTTCTGTTGAAACTGGTTCTTCTTCTTTCTTTTTAGGACTGAATTGCTGAGATTTGTAATAAGCATACACTATTTCATCTTCAGCAGTTGAATCTTCAAAAATTTGAGCAACAAATGCTTTAGAATCTGAAGTTCTGTTAGGATCATAATGATCCCAATTAAAACCTTCTGGAATTCTTTCATCTTCTTGATGAACTAGATAAGCTTTCTTTGATGGCTCTTCAATCAGATCCTTCCTAGCATGTGAAGTTTGTGGCGATTGTTGTTGATGCGGCCGTAGAACAATTTGATGATAAATTACTTTTTGATGATAATCATTGTTGCCAAATGGATTTTGAGCTCCACTTGCTTCGTGATTTGTGCATTCTCGCTTAAAGTGCCCCTTCTCCCTGCAACGAAAACAAGTAACTTTAGATTTATCAAAACCTAAAGGTGAAGTTCCAGCATCACGGAAATCAACTCTTCCAGTGATCTGTTTAAACTTCTCAGCTCTTCTCAACACACTAGCCATACACCACTTTATATCCATTAGTTCCATCTCTTCAGCATCAATCTGATCATAATCCTCTTTGGTCAACATTGGATTACCAATCCTTTCGGCTACCAAACTTTCATAAGACTCTAATACAGTCACCAATAAAGACATATGACCTTTGGCAACCTCTTCCGAGAAATTCTGACCATTCTGAAGATGTAATGCAATGTTGCATTGTAGTACTTGGCCATTATTGTTGTATGAGCTTTGCGGTTTAGAATTGGTTGCTGAAAAATTTGGATCAAATGATGGATATGAAGAGAATCCATTATTGTTGTTTGATCCTTGAGATGACCCTACAGAAGAACTGTTTGCGTTAAATGCAGTTTCGATCTTTGGTGCAATGTTGGTCTTACCAATCTTACTTCCTTTGTAGTACAGACCAATGTCCTGTTCACCATTAGAATTCTTCATTTTTACCATCTTCCGTTGTTCCATCTCTTGAACTTCGAGTTTTTCAATAAACTTGCTCAGCGATAGATTCGCAAATTCACCATTATTCTTCAAAATCATAAGATACGTACCCCAAACATCTTGTGGGAACGCATCGGCCAACTTTTCCACCCATTCTTCTCTATCTTTCTTGATATCCAATCGCTTCATGTTAACCACCAAATTGCAATATCTTTCTATAATCATTTTGGTGTTTTCAGTTTTCAATCCATGAAATAGATCAAATTCTTTCTTCAAAAGCGATTTTTTTTGTTCTTGATCATGTCTAAACTTCCAAAAAACTTCGTTTTTAGTGATTTCCACATTGAGTGTGCACTTCCGTTGTGTTGCAATAAGATCAAGATGTCTTCCTTAATGGCTTGTTGCAATATACTGATCATCATCTTTTCACTTTTGTATTTCTTTCTCTCTTTTTCATCTAAATCTTTAATAGCAACAATCTCTCCGTATTCATTAATCGGTCTAACATATCGTTGTTCAACACATTCCCACGCCTCTAAGTGATTCGCTTGAACCCAATTTTCGAAACGTTCCTCTCATCCACTATACTCCTCGATATTCATGAGCTTAGGCGGTTTTTGCATGGTGCCCATTTCATTCTCTAAGTTCACGTTCTGAGCCATAGTGATCAGGGTAGCAAATGCGTTGTAAAATTCAGAATCCATGTATCGGTATTAAAAATTCAAAATGACAGAATTTCAAACGATCTGAAAAATTGGAACAGTCTGGAGCCTTCAAACTGGACAAACTGAAATCACTCCAAACGAGCTGAAGTTATAAACGAGTTTATATTTCAAATCCGTATGAACTCGTGTGGTCTGGTTGCACAAAACCAAATGACTTCATCTGGTGCGGTCTGGGTCAAACTGTGCGACCTGACTATATAACCAAACAACTTGGTTCAGTTTCAAGCGGCCTGAACCAACTTCAAATGACCTAGTTCAACTTTCAAATGATCTGGACTCACTCCGTACGACCTGGACCTAATTTCAACCCGTGGGACCTGATCTATCAAACCGTGCGACCTGTTTTAGCTTCAAACGACCTGATTTGTTCAAACCGTGCGAGCTGAATACATTTTCAAACGACCTGACTGAGTTCCGAACGATCTGAGGGTTATTTCACACGGTTTGGACACACTTTTCAAACGACCTGACCAGATCGTGCGACTTGAATGGTTTTTCGAACGATCTGATGTTATTTCACACGATCTGGTGTGATTTCCGAATGATCTGAATGATTTTATCAATTTTTATCAAGTTTTAGGTTGAATTTGGTTCTGATTTGTTCACGGATTGATTAAAACAGTGTTTTACATGTTATTTGTCAAAATCAGGTCATTTTAACCATAAAAACTCGGTAAATTTGATGAAAAACTATAGAAAATGAGTAGAAAGAAGTTGTTTTTGAAGAAATCAAGCTGAAATTGTAAGAACTCTTCCTCCTAAGCTCTGACACCACTTGTAGGATCGGGATTCGATCAAAACGAGTCGATCAGAAGAGTTTTCGATCAATACGAAAGGCGGAATCAGACGTATTGATGTTATATCAGCTAGATTCACACTTAGAATCACTTTAACTGTCGATTGTATTGATTTGATAGTGTTTACAGATCGTACGACACTTCGGCAGCACTTCGTCCCCGGAATCAGAATGTTACAAATGAAGACTTGGACTCACCTATTTATAGGAATGCCAGACCCCATGAACCAGTTTCGTGCTTTCTGGCCAGGTCGCACGAACTGGCCAGACCCCATGAAAATGTCACCTCGTGCGAGGTGACCTAGCCACTTCGTGAGGGGTGGCTGGTCCGGGTCTGTTTCCCGTTTCTTTCGCACTACGTGTCCTGGTCTATCTATTCTAATTACGTGACTCGATACAAGACGAAGTCAACAGACATATGCACCAACATAAACAAGAGATAGATCCTATCAAGGAATCTATGTCTACCGTTAAAAGTGATAATGTGTTGTATACTTTAGTCGGTGATGATAAAATATATTCAAACAAATATTTTCCCATTAAAAACGCCAATCAATCTCTGATTGATAAAGTTTTTGAAGATACTACCGGTAAGTTTTTGGGTAAGGCGATCCCGAGAGTTATTGTAACTCAGTGTGATCCTATTCCAAAATCTGAAGTTAGAAAACAGTATGGAAATCAGAGATTACCGACAAAGCAACAACCTATTGCTTCTAAGGGTAAACAACAAGAACAATGAGCTCAAAAGCCTAAGGTTTCACAACCAAAGTTTGAAACAAAGGGAGCTCGTTACAAGAAGAAAAGTAATGATGTTAAATTTGTAGCATCTAAAGGTACTGATAAAGTGGAGACTTTTGAAAATAAATCAAATACCGATTTTTTTCAACAAGACAAAATTTTAAAACGTAATAGTCAAAACAATTACAATCAACACACAAATGGGTGTGATGAAGGAACAAGTACCTCTGTGTCTACAGGTTTAACATCTGGTCGTCAATCAGAACCTCCTAAATGTGGAGAGTTTGGACATATCATCAAAAAATGTACAAACTCTCCCAAAGAAAAGTTTGTTGAGAGAGCCCCTCCTGAAAAAGGTCACCAATAACGTCGTTCTATTTCACCAAAACAAGATAAACGCACTGTTAAAGAACAAGAAACAAAACAACGACGTCAAAATGTCAAGGTGACAGAAAGGGCTTTAAAATCAGAAGTTAAATCTGTTAAAAGGGAACCAAGTTCATCACAACCGTTGAAACCAGAAATTTCAAAATCTGTTAATATTATACAGTCTGGTAGACAGAATAATTCTTGGAAACCTAAAACCGGTGAAGTTTCAGGGGGAGACACGAAATTTTCAAATCAACAAGAAATCGAAATCACATTTCTTGATGATCAGGGACGACCCAAGACCACTAAGGCTTGGGTCCCCAACTCCAACTGATTGTTGAATGAAATACGCAGGGTGTTCCAGGAGGAACTGTTAATAGTCATTGTATTGTAGACAGTGGAGCATCTCGGCACATGACTGGCGACTTACGGCTTCTTTATGATGTGAAAAACATTAGAGTAGGTTATGTCGCATTTGCTGGAGACAAATGCGGATACATCACTGGAGAAGGAATGATCTCCAATGGTGTTGTGAGTTTCGATAAGATCAATTATGTGCAACAAACTGATCACAATCTTCTGAGTGTTTCGCAAATCTGCGATAAGAAGTTCACCGTGCATTTTGATGATGTCGGATGTTATGTGCTGAAGCCTAGGTTTATATTTCCAAAATAATGGATTCTCTTATCAGCTCTAAGGATTAATGATCTTTATATTCTTGACATGAGCCAAGCGATTACAACATCTGCACAAGTCACTTGTTTTGTCTCAAAAGCCACAGAAAAGGAGTCTATATCTTGGCACAGACGAATGGGGCACATTCACTTGAGAAAAATGAACCATTTGGTGAAAAACAATCTTGTGAATGGTGTGCCTGTGAAGAATTTCCATCTACAAGATGTCTGTGTTTCATGCCAGAAGGGAAAGCAAGCAAAGAAGTCTCACCCGATTAAGAAAGTCAACACTGTAAGCATGCCTCTTGAGCATCTTCATATGGACCTCTTTGGACCTATGAAACACAAGACAACCTTTGGCGATGTTTATTGTCTGGTGGTTACTGATGACTATTCTAGATTTTCTTGGGTATCGTTTATGGCACACAAGAGTGAAACTCCTGAAATCCTCAAGAATCTTCTTACTTTGCTAGAAAATTTGTACACATTGAAAGTGAAGAGGATCTGAAGCCACAATGGCAGTAAGTTCAAAAACCGCATAATGGATGAGTTCTGTACTTCAAAGGGCATTCTTCATGAGTACAGTTCTTGCTGCACTCCACAACAAAACGGTGTCGCTGAGAGGAAAAATCGAACGATAATAGAAACTGCAAGAACGATGTTGGTAGAGTCGGAGCTTCCTGTTCAGTTCTGGGGGGAGGCTGTGGCTACTTCTTGTTATACTTTAAACAGAGTTCTGACAGTTAAAAGGCATGACAAGACTTGTTTCGAACTGTTACAAAAAAGGAAACCAGACGTTTCTTACTTAGAACCTTTTGGCGGTCTATGCACTATGATTGAACAACACGGAAAGTTTGGCGCCAAGGCTATCGAGAGTTTCTTCCTTGGATATGCTACTCCAAATTTTCGTGTGTGGAATTTGACAACCAAAAAGATTGAGTTATGGGGTGAAATTAAGGTTTAAAGGTATACTAATTCTGTAAGAGCTCCGGGTGATACTTGGATGTTCGATTATGATGGACTATTCGACTCCTTTAATCTGCCAACCTTTGATGAAGCATCTACAGCTGCTCAAATGTTACTAGAAAGTGATAATGCAGTTGACTCGTCTTTGGTGCGACCAATTGTTGTTAACCCTCAAGCTTCTACTTCGGTTAACAATATTGTTCAAAATGAGGAATTTGAAGATGCCGCTGACTACAATGTGTTATCGGAAGATAATGAGTTCCACGATGCGAATGAAGGCTCTTCGGCTCCAGCTGCTCCTGTACAAGGTGCTTCTGAAGCAACTACTCATATGCAGAATGTAGACACTGCTGAAGGAAATGCTTCCACATCTACGGCTATACCAGACGTGGATTTGGTTGGTGATCTTAATCTTAACAACTTGTGTATTAATGCTCGTGTTCCTAGAACAAGAATTCACGATACTCATCCACAGCAGAATATTATTGGAGACGTCCAGAGTGGAGTGCAGACACGTAATCAGTTGAGAAACAACCAGAATGCTGGTTTGTATTCAGCTATCAGAGAATCGGGTTTACAAAATGATTGGTCCTTCGCGTGTTATGTCTCACAAGAAGAACCAAAGTCTTGGAAAGAAGCGATAAAGGATAATTCTTGGGTGGAAGCTATGCAGGAAGAACTGGAACAATTCCAGAAACTGGGTGTCTGGAAGCTTGTTGAAAAACCTAACGATTACAAGAAAATTAGCACCTGTTGGGTTTACAAATGCAAAAAGGATGATCGTGGAGTAGTCATTCAAAACAAGGCGAGATTAGTCGTTCAAGGTTTTCATCAGATCGAAGGGATTGACTACAATGACGTTTATGCACCTGTTGCACGTCTTGAGGCTATTCGGATCTTTCTAGCTTATGCTTCATTTAAAGGATTCAAGGTCTACTAGATGGACGTCAAAAGTGCATTCTTACATGGTGTAGTTGAAGAAGAGGTGCACGTCGAACAACCTCCGGGTTTTGAAGATCCTATTCACCCTGATCGGGTTTGGTTGCTCAACAAAGCTCTCTACGGTTTACATCAAGCACCGAGAGCTTGGTATGCAACCTTATCTAACTATCTGCTGGAGAATGGTTTTCGGCGGGGTCTTATCGATTGCACTCTTTTCATCAAAGAGCAAGATGGAGATCTTCTGTTGGTACAGGTATACGTTGATGATATTATATTTAGTTCAACTAATGATGTCTTGTGCAGGCAATTCGAGCGTGTTATGCAGGAGAAATTCAAGATGAGCGCAATGGGAAAGATGAATTTCTTTTTAGGCCTACAAGTTCAACAAACCGAGTCTTGGATATTCATCCATCAGACTAAATATGTTGGTGACATCTTGAGCCGGTTCTAGATGTCTGATGCAACGCCCATTGGTACCCCACTTCCGCAGAATCACGAGATTACTCTGGATTTAAAGGGTGAAAGCATTAATTCTTCATATTATCGCGCAATGATCGGATCTCTAATGTATCTCATAGCCTCGAGGCTTGACATAATGTATCCTACATCCCTGCTCGCAAGATATCAAGCCAACCCGAAGGCCTCACATCTGGGAGCTGTAAAAAGGATTTTCCGCTATTTGAAGGGTTGCCCGGACACCGGTCTCTGGTACCCTAGGGATGATAGCTTAGACTTGATCGCATTCAGTGATTCTGACTTTGGTGGCTGCAAAATCGACGACAAATCCACAACGGCTTGATGTCAGTTTTTAGGAAATCGCCTGGTCACATGGCAGTGCAAGAAACAAACTAGTGTCGCTACATCAACTTGTGAAGCTGAATACATTGTTGCCTCAAGTTGTTGCTCCCAAGTTCTGTGGATCCAGCAACAAATGCGCGACTGCGGTTTTGCTTTCCTATCTACTTCTATTTTTATTGATAATAATGCTGCCTTACAGATCACTAGAAATCCTGTGCAGCATTCCAAGACTAAACACATCAAAATTAAGTATCACTTCATACGTGATTGTTTTGATAAAAGACTAATCGATGTTGTTAAAGTCCACACTGATCACCAACGTCCGAAATTTATAAAACTTAAAATCAGGATAATAATATATTAAGTAAACAAGAACAAGCTAACTAGGAATCCATAACCCAGTTAGCAACGAGTCCTGAGATGACAAATAAAAAGGTTAAAACACCTAAACTACAAGTAAATTAAAATTTAGGGGCTTAAGTTGCTAATTTTGAAACATGAAAGATTAAAATGGATAATCTTAGAGTGTGTGTCTGGTCGAACATAAACACAGGGGGGGAACCAGGGTTCTTCCACCAAACCATAATTTGCACAAAATTAACAAATTGAAGCCCTTAATCTGCTCTAAATCAAGTTTCAAACATGAATTAGTGATCACCTCATTGCAGGGATCAAAAGGTATGCAAAATCTTGGTATTTTGATTCTTGTTCAGTTTTAGGATAACTGAGAAAATTAGAAGGTATATGTTGCATGAATGAAATTAGAAGCAACATGATGTCTAGGGATAAAACCCTAGATGAATTCTTGTTGAAATTTGGTATGATAATTGTGTAGATTATAATCATTATTGTAGGTGATTATTGGGTTTGTAGAGACTAGATAAACACTAGGATGGTGATTACTATTCTAGTGAAAACTGAATTCATGTGTTAAATTCAGTATTATTGATGTTGAAATTTTGAGCAAATTGTCTAATTAAAGTGAATGTAGATGGAAAATAACATGTCAACAACCTAATAATGATTATGTAAAATCTGACCTACTAGGTGTTTGATAAAATACCTAAGTGAGGAGTAAAACGTTAAAGATCGGACAAAAACGCAGATTTGATTATCATAATAAATTGTCCGTTATTGATTTTAAAAGAGTTCTAAATTGATTGCGAATGGAACTCTTTAGGTAAAGAATCCGGATCGTCAAGTGGACAAGCCGGAGGTGATACACGCTTGAAGGGTGCGCTTTGAAGGTACGCGACTTATGGTTTCGTTACATTATGTTTAATTGTTAGTTTTACCTTGTTATATTGAAGTTTGGTAAACAAGGAAGCCCGTTAAGTCACGGAAGTGACGAAGTGCCATAGACAAATAAAATGGGTCAAATCATGTGCTAGAAATGGAGTTTGGAATGTTTTGAAATGGTGGTCTCCATTCAGCATCCAAACGGGTCAAAACAAGTTGAAATTTATGCTTGTTGTAGGATCGTGAAACGACCTTAACGAGTTGATCAGAAGAGTTCTTAGACAAAATCAGAGGTGGAATTCATTGATTCAGTCTTCGTTCAGCTTGTATTGCACTAGAATATCATTAATCTGTCTTGTTTATTGATCTATTAACAGTTTACAGGCCAGAGACACTTCGACAGCACTTCGGCATCGGAATCAAGAAGCATACAAACGAAATGACATCACAGGTATTTATAGGCAGTTGATTTCGTACGAAATAGACACGTGCTATTTCGTGCGAAATAGCCACTTGTTATTTCGTACGAAATAGCCTAATCTATTTCGTGTGAAATACCCTGTTCAACCTAAAAACCTATTTTCTCGTACAACGTGTACCGATCTATCATTTCTAGAACAATGACTCGAACGAAGACGAAGTTGACAGACATATGCACCAACAGACTCCCCCTCGGATGTTGACGAAGTCTTCGGTGTCTAGTCTTCGGTTGTCAATCCTTCAGTCTTGACCGGTCTTCTCAACTTCAGGAACTTCTCCTGGCTTTCCGTAGCAACAGGATCAGGAACCTGGCTTCTTTATCTTTAGACTCCCCCTTTCACTCAACTGGGATCGCAGTCTGGAACTCTTTAACTGTAGCTTAGAATCGAAAAACCTGGAATTAGTCATCAGGAATTGAATCCTAGCTCTTTCAACATTTCATGTACAAATTTTCTACTCAAAACATAAGTTTTTACTTAAATCAATAAGAAAAACTTAATGGTAGAAACCACTCAATTATCAATTATTCAAACAAACATCCCAATCCAAAATTCATCATGTTTAGCACTTGGAATTTTGAAAATCAGCTTTTCAACATCAGTTGTCGAAAATCTTTTTGTATTTTTCAAAATTTTATGCTAAAACACACTAAAATCTTTTTGGATTTTTGTTTTTAACGGAAAGCAGTAAAGAAATATATACAAACAATATTTTTGTGAGTTTGTGCAAGAGGATCATATCAGTTTTTAAGACAAATCACAAACACCGTTGAGCTTTAAACACTTTAAGTTCTAAACGTTTCACGTAAATTGACGATATAGTTGTCCTCTTAAACTCAATCTAAAACTTTCGAAATGCTTACCGATACGTTAAAGTATATTAATTTTGCACTAAGTTTTTATGGACCCCACGATCTTAGCATATCCCCTCATCATGCAATACACTATCTCAAGTAATGCCTTTAAACTTTCATCAACTGTGATTTGTGCGAAGACAGCGCAAAATGGTTAAACATTAACAATCAGGTCGATCTTTCGATACGCAGAGAAAGTCCAATGTTTAAACAAAACAAGAAATAAAATCAAATCGAAAATTGTTTAGGCTTTAACCACCAGTTCGATACTCCCGTATAGGCAGAGGTGATCCAAAGCTTAAATGAAACACCAAATAAAATAAAGCAAAACATTTAGGCACTAACATCCAGGTCGATACTTTCGTATACGCAGAGGATATCCAATGCTTAAACAAAATAAAGAAATAAAACAAGTTTAAGTCTTTGCAAAATAAAATGCACAACCACAATGACGTTTCAGCAAAATTGTGAAAGTTCACAAATTTAACCAGTTTTTATGCTCTTAGCATTCAGCGATTACTGAGTAGGGACACAATCAAGAAGGATAAAACTAAGTACTATGCTTTCAACCATGTTTCCCACTAGAACTTAGGCTTTTTCATTTAAGTTTGTATCGTTATCGCAAATCTACTAATCTAGCTAAGCCTATCGTCACATCTTTAGTGAGACCGTTTATCACATTTTAACTTTTCATTTCTTTAGCATGCTGTGATAGTCCACTGATTTATTATCATTTCCTCTTATTCATAACAAAACTCATTTTTTGCCTTTTCAATGTTTTTGACATTTTCAATTTTTTTTTAATTATTTTTTAAAATTTTTACTCCCCCTAAAATGAAAATATGTTTCAATTTTGATTTTCTGGGAAAATTTGAAACACTGTACAAAGTAAAATGACAAACTGTTATCGAATTGCTTCAATTTGGCATCTATTATGCATAAACAATCAGAACTCCCCCTTACAACAAACTATTTTCCCATAATGATTTCAAAACACTTAAGTTTGTTTTAATCAAAATGGTTTTTCCGGAAAATAAGTTTTGTGTGTCATTTCACAAATTTGGGGTTTCATCACCTTGTTTTCTTCAACCACATGAAAAATTTAACATTTTTAGGTTCTATCAATAACACCACTTGAAGGAAAGATAAATCAAGTACAATTTAATGTCCCTGATTAATCTTGTATGTCGAAATATCACATAAGTGAATTTCTCAAGAAAGATGCTGATTCCTACTCCACAATTACCAACCTGGGAGCTCCGGCAAGTCAGGTTTTTCATTTAAAAAGATCCACCCAAGCCTGACCATTCTTGGGTTTTCCAACTTTTTGTTCTAAATTTCTGTTTGACAATGATGGAAAGTTTGCATCATCCATTGTCTTAACAGAAATATCACCTTTTACCTCAACAGATGACTCTTCTGGCTTTGACGAACCAGATTCATTGCCCGAACGTGGCTTGTCTGACTTTGATGAGTCAGATTCATCGCCAAAACGTAGCTCCTTTGTTTCCGAAGAGACAAATTCATCGCCATCAAATAATTTGATAAAGATTTTATCTGAAAAATTAACTTTCTTTGATTTTTCTTCAGTTTGATTAGTTAATTTTTCTTTTTTATCTTCCCTTTTGTCCTCAGATTTGCATCTGATGAATTCATTTTACTTGACTTATCATGCTTTGCTGTGTGAAACGATTCATCAGAACTCTTATTTGTACCAACAGGTGTACCCGAGGACAAAATCTTTTCGAGATACTCCCTCGCTTTCTTCCTTTTCTTCCTCAGTCTGTCTTTCTGCCCTTGTGAAAGCTTTACTTTCTTTTCTAGAACTTTCTGTTCTTTGGGCTTTTCTTCGACTTTGACTGGTTTCTTTGCCATTTTCTGAGATTCAGCCCTCGATCTTCCCTTTGATCTCATTGGGCAATCTCTGGCAATGCGTCCTTTGATTTGACATTCAAAACATCTTCTAACACCAATATGACATTCAAATCTTTGACTTTGGCAGTTAACAGCAATATGTCCTCTAACACCACATTTGTAGCACATCCTGTTATCGTACCAATCACCACCTTCAAACCAAATACTTAGATCATGACATTGTTTGGCCTGGTGATTATCATTTCTTCTCATGTATCCTTGATTTGTCGATTGAGCACTGTGGTCAAACCTGCACCACTTATTACCAACTGTTTTTTAGTTTTGATTTTCAAATTTTTCTGATTTTTTTATCACGATTGGATGATTGAACTGATGAACTTTTATTGTTGTTTTGAGGATTTTTCAAATTTTTAACCTTTTGTTTTTCTTCCACATTCTTCTTCAAAAGTTTTTGCGTTGAGCATTCACCTTTTTCTGTAGATTGTGGAACACTTTCTTGAAATTTTTCTTTTAATTTTAGAAATGTTTTCTTTCTTTCATTTTCAAATAGTGTTAAAAAGCATGTCTAAATCCTTGAAACCAACATGACGATTATTGCGTAAGCAACCCTCGGGAGGGAAGCAAAACGTCATAGTCGGAAAACCTAGGATTGGGTAAATTAGTTGTAGATGTGTGATGACATTATAACAAGTTGTTGAACTTGTAGACAAACGGGTCGAATAAACAAGGAGCCGAATTATAGGCCAATAGTTCTAACACTGAAATTTTATACGAATGATGTCGATAAACATGTCCGTAATTAAAATACGGTCGTGTAGGAAAAAGAATCGGCTAAAACGGACGCCCGAGTCAAAAGTTATGTTGATTTAAGTAGATTTACTGAATATAATAATGAAACATGAATTGACATGCACGAAAAGAATGTGTAAACTCACTCAAACACAGGAAGTGCATTAAACAAGAACGGTTGAAACAAGTCATGAACTTGATTAAACCAAAACAAGTAAATCATATGTTATAAATGAAATGTTTAACGGTTAATGTAAACATTTCAGTATTAAAGATGGCGGATAAAGGTAACGATGATGCGGTGCCAAGAGTCACCGAGCAAATGAAAGAAGTGATTGCTGAGGAGGTTGGAAAGGCAATCGAAAATAGTTTGTCTGGTTTTATCGAGAAGATTCAAAACACGGTTCTGTCGGTAGTGGACGAAAGAATCAAGAAATTGGAAGATAGTGCTAATCTAGCAAAGGAAAAGTTTGGAGGACGAAAGCCTTGTTCATACAAGGAATTCATGGCGTGCAAACCACCAGTTTATAATGGGGAGGTTGACCCAATAGTATGCCAGCGATAGCTAAGCGATATCGAGGGGGTATTTGAGAGGACCCATTGTGATGGAGATGACTACGTAGCCTATGGTACGGGTCAATTAAGGGGTCAAGCGAAAGACTGGTGGGATAACAAAAAGAAAGAAATTGGGAGTGAAGCGGCTAATGTGACACCTGTGTCACTTCAACCATCAAAGAAATACCAAACTAATGAAATAATGTATTGCATACTTGGATTTTGTATAAATTTGTGCATCGTTCGCACATATCAATTCTTGTTCGATTTCGAGCTCTAAATCGCTTTCTGGAAGGTTATACGCGAACTGATGCGTAAATATAATCAGTTTAACGCAAAAAACACTCCGGAACAGTGACATAGGATTAACATATCTTAAGTAACCTTTACATAACTTAGAAATAAGTTTTGGAAGGTTTGGTGTGTCGAAATCAAGTTTATTCGCTTACAGGGATTAATTTCGACAAACTTCGAAAGTATGCCGATTCGTACTGTAACGAACATTCTGGAACATGATCACAAGTTAAACATGCCCTAAATATACTTTACATAGCTTAGAAATAGGCTTTGAGGTGTTTTGGTGCGCAAAAATAAACTTATTGATCAACAGGGACTAAAAGCGTCTAAAAGTGCCCAAATGACCAGATTCATTGTATCTAGTCCAATTTTGATGTTTTGATGGTTTTAACCCCAAGTTTTGCATTCTATGGGCTAAAATTTGATGGTATTTCATGTCCCCTTGTATTGCAATACCATGTGCCCACATGGAGGGTCAAGATCAAGGCACGAAATGCGAGAAACGATCCTAACCGTTCTCCGAAATCTATAAATACCCATGATCTCATTCCATTTTCCTCACACCTTGATCTTATTTTATGCTCTAAGTTGAAGCTTTATGCTTCATACCTGAGTATTTAGATCAAGTTCTTCCTAGCTTGGACCCTTTGTAAGCTACTTTCGTTCTTTTATACGTTTTTAAGCGGGAAAGTCAAACAGTGTTTGACTTTCTGCTTTGGCCAGTCAATGGTCAACACGAAGATCGTTTGAACTTAATAACGTGAGCGTAATCACGATGGTTATAGTCTCTTGTGACTATACCTACTGATTACCACGTTATTTAGGCGTAGTGACGAGTCATAGTTTCGGTCAAAATGCGTGTTCTAGCGTATTTTGCAACCAAACTATTCTTAGGTATCAAGACCCTTTGTTTTGATACCAAACCTATTTTCAAACCTTGTTAAACATGTTTTAACATGTTTAACTCGTCACTTTTAGATTTGTGCTTATATAGGGTCGTAAGATAAGCGGTCTAAACAACCGCTTAGACTTTCGAACCCGACCCGTTTGGTCGATCATTAGGATCCGACCAAACATGTGTTTGTGACCATAGTTGTATAGGGAATAACCTTTCAAGGTTATACCTTATGGTCACTTCGTTTAAATAGTTGTATGATAGGTAGTTTATATGCCTTAGGTAAATGACCAAAATGCCCTTTTTACGCATAAATTCATTTTAAGCATATGTAACATAAATTTTGACATCTAAACTGATTAGGAAACATTATTAGACATGTTAAGGCATATATTACTTGTCATAGTACTAGTTAGGCGGTCCGAACGCGTTTTACGCAAACGACGCGTTAAAGTAGCAAAAGCTACCTAAACGGGTCGTAATGGGTCATAAGCACTTAGGATAGGTTTTGTTTTAGGATGTAGGCTTTGTTTAACCATATTACATGAGTTCCTATACTCATTTGGTTTACGAAACCTCATTCTATCCGATCTTCCGATTTAGGTCCGGTTTATTTACTTAGTTACCTATATTAGGTGTCGTTTGATTCCGTGATCCCTCTAGCTTTGCTTGGTCGTTATTCAAGACTTCTAAGCATCCTCAAGTGAGTACATAGTCCCCTTTTTACTGTTTTCAATGTTTTGGGGTGAAACATGTGTACCTATTTGTTATGTTCATGATTTCAAAGTATAAATTAATTATACATGCTAGTACTTATCTTTTGACAAACTGAATGATTATTTATGGTTTAAACACTAATTTTTCAAAGATTATAAAATTAAATGTTGGATTGTACTTGTTTTATACATTCACCAGACCGATTGGTAGTACGATATAGCGCTATAGGATTTGACACCCCATTCCTGTTGTATGGAATGCAGAAACCGATATTTTATCCAAATAGGGATTGCCTTTGTGGTATTTCTATAGGTTCAAAGGTGTATTTTGATACAGTAAGGTCTGAATGAATTCTAAAATCACATTTTTGTTGTATATTTTGTTATATTCCCAAAGGTATAGTTTGATATACTCTCATATGTGATATTGTACAAAACAACATAAATTTTATTAATTACTAAAACATAGTTTAATATGTTATTCATAAAACCAAAGCATAGTTTAATATGTTATTAATAAAACCAAAGTATACTTTTGATATACTACTGAAAACTATTATTTTGACGACTAAAGTATATTTAATATACTATCTGTTGAACTATTTTGGAACTGAAATATATTTTAATATATTACTTATTCGACTCTCTTAAAACCAAAGTGTATTTTTATGTATACCACAAACCTTTTTATCAAAACCTTGTTTTACAAACAACAAATTTTTTACAAACTCATTTTACTTAATTATTTAATTATGCATCTTTCTTTAATATCATCTGATTTCTTATCACTTATAAAGAAAACATTTTTAAGTTCATGACTATTTTTGTTAAACATTCTTTTAAATTTACAAGTCATGAATCATGCATTATTAAAACCTATGTATCTTACAGGCATTTTTATGCTGACGTATCTTTTTTTACACATGTTTCAGGTGCTGCTATGTGATGATTGTTGATACATGCTATACATAGGATGGACTCGTGCCTTAGCGACTTTAAAACTTGAAAGACAATATTTGTATTCATTTGATTTGTAATAAAACAATGAGTTCAATATTTCAGTAAAACAAAATTATTAAATCCATGGTTGTGAAACAATGATTCTGTTACGACACTCCCCGACGTTTCCGCCACGATTCGTTGTTTTACGTGGTCGGGGTGTGACAGAAAAGTTGGTATCAGAGCCAATGGTTATAGGGATTTAGGTTAGTAGTACTGCTTTGACCTAGACTATAACCTTCCTAGGACCCTAACACATGTTATCTTGTGTTTAGTTTTAAAACAATATCGTCGCCTATCTTTAGGTGACAACCACAATAAGAACACAAATTTCGAATCCGCTTTGAAAACCAATCATCTGTTCTAGGATGATTTATTATAAGGTTTTGAACCTTCCAAGTTTTCAAAATCTCGTCAAAGTTTGGTCTAAATAATGTGAACACGTGCAAACTGGAAGGGTGGGTGCCTGCACCCTGAGTCTTCTGTCTAAGGCTAGAGTGTTCGTACAAATCCGCAGTATCGGACCAGTCACTCTTACCTGGGAACTCTTGGGGTGAGTGTCCACTTATAGGCGAGCATGTCTTCGCAATACATTATGAGGACCTATTTACTTTGATTCAGCTTTTGTGTGTCGTTTGTTTGCTTCATAGTTCGAACAAATGACCATCACCCATGCTTTTTGGCCGGTAATTGCAACATCCCATTCTTACCCAATGCCATTTCACTTGTTTTCTCTTGTTTCCCCTTTTAGAATGCCTCCACGAAGCGACAATCAGGTACCTAATGAAGAACTGGCAGCTATCATTATGCAGCAAATGGCTGCTACAATCCCAAACATCATTGCTCAATGTAACCAAGACCTCAACAACAATAATGCCCCATCCAACTTCATGACATTCAACTCTGCCAAGCCATCAAAGTTTTCTGGGTCTCAAGGAGCGACTGCACTTCTACAATGGTTCGAGAGTCTAGAGAGCACCTTCAGACATGTTCAGTGTCCGAACGAGCGAAAGGTAGAGTTCGCATCTAGTGTTTTGGAGAAACGAGCTTTAACGTGGTGGAATGGTGTGATGAGGGACAGGGCTACTGATGTGCCACTACCTTAAACTTGGGAAGAGCTCCGCGCCCTAATGATGAAGGAGTTATGTCCTCGTCATGAGCTTAGAGCATTGGAAAGGGAATTTGACGACCTAAAGCAAGACAGTGGTGAACATTGAGCCTATACTGATCGTTATGAGGAACTGAGCCTGTTGTGTCCTGCCATTGTTACGCCTGTGGAGAAGGCGATTGAAAAGTACATTGATGGTCTTCCTGACTTAGTTCAGGATATCGTTACTGGAAGCAACCCTACTACCATCAGACAGGCCATTGAATTGTCTGCTACCCTGACTGAATCCCAGATCAGGAAGGGTAAGCTTTTTCGAAAGGACGACCCAAGACCATCTGACAAGACTGCACAAGCTGAACCAAAGGAAAACAGGCCGAGGTATCCAAGAAGAAGAAGCGCAAGGCTTCTCAAAACTGCGCCATAACTTCTCAGAACAATCAGGTTGCACCAAACCAGCCAGCACAACCTCGTAAAAGGAAAAATTATGTTGGTACCAGACCCTTGTGCAACAAATGCAACCGTCATCATCTGGAGCAAGTGCAGTGTCACAAATGTACCCACTGTGGGCGATTGGGACATTTGATCAATACCTGCCGTTATGCCAACCAAAACCAAGCTGCTGCAAATCCTGCTGCTGTTCAAGTACGGTTCCCACCTGGGTCATGTTATAACTGTGGTGACCTTACTCACTACAGAAACAATTGCCCAAGACTTGTTAACGCAAACCCAGAGCGTGGACGAGTGTTTAACATAAACGAGGCAAACGCGAACAATGATGCAACAGTGAACAATTAGTCTTTTGTATTTCCTTGTATGTTATCCTTTGGATGTTCGAATCGACTCAGTTGTTATATAAATAAAATTTGTTGTTTCAATTTTTTTTTACGAAACTGATACGATTGAGTGTGTGTTTTATACAACCCTATGATGCGGACACCAAGACAAACTACTCGTGTGGTTCTGTCATTTTATGATTACTTGTGATCTCCCCAAAAATCTTAAATACTCGTTCTTTTAAGAAACAAAGCCAAATTCCTATTAAGATCTCCCTATCTTCATAGTTAGATTCTTGAAAATGTTTAAAGTGCCAAACGGAATTCACGGATTGGATTCCTGGTATGCTTTGAATACTCGTATGCTCAACTAACAAGAAAATTAACAAAATGAAGATCAAGTTTATCAATTATGTGATTATGTGCTTATATGGTTTCTTTTATGTCTTGTGTTTTTGTGTAATCCGAATGTTCATTATCCAAATCCTTGTAGAATCTTCCATATCTCCATATGAGGGATTCATAGTAGGATATCCAAAGGTACTACCTTAAATCCTAAATGGGCTTCTACGTTATAGTTAAGCCCCTTGGATTATCAAGTACTATTCTATAATTGGACCCCTTGAGTGGTCTAGTTAAACAGATTGATTTAAAAATCTGGTTAGGAATACCATGTGATGATATAACTGAAAAGATCCCTTAAGTGGTCTATTTAAGGAGATCATACGATGGTCTTGTTAAGGAGATCATGTGTTGATCTAGTTAAAAAGATCGTTCGTTGATCTAGTTAAAAAGATCCTTTGGTGGTCTAATCAAGTCACTTCATGATTATTCAATTGATTTTTCCCCTACGCATTATGAAATGAACTGTGTAGACTGTGCAAGGAATTACCTAATTATGGATGCATACATAATTATGGAATTCAGTACACAGAAACCATAGCAAGTTTTGTCATGTGTTAAGATCTATAGTGATGAGAATAACGAAACGGGAACAATGTAGAAAGGGGCATGGTGGATACGCCGTTGGTACTTCCTATATATATGTGTTCCTTATTACATTGCAAACGTAGTGTTATTTAAGTTACTAGAAGTCCTGGACCTTGACCAATGTCATTTTATCTTACACTCTCCGACTCTGACTTTGAGCACACACAAGCTTCCTATGATAGTCTTCATAAGAAACGTTCTTCTGTCCATAGTTCAAAACTCAATGTTTTGTTACTACAAGGACTTCACTTTAACAGTTAACAATTTCCCTAAGAATCCGAACATGACTCAGAGTTTTACTTAGGGTTCGAGGGATTCATTCGAAAGCGAAATAATCACCGTTGTCTTCACAAGTTTCCTCTAAAATTAAATTTCGGGATGAAATTTACTAAAGTAGGGGAGACTGTGACACCTGTGTCACTTCAACCATCAAACAAATACCAAACCAATGAAATATTGTATTTCATACTTAGATTTTGTATAAATATGTGCATCGTTCGCACATATCAATTCTTGTTCGATTTCGAGCTATAAATCGCTTTCTGGAAGGTTATACGTGAACTGATGCGTAAATATAACCAGTTTGTAACACCTCGTAAAATCACGTCCAATGATGTATTGACACGTGTAATAAACCCTAATAAAGTCCAATGTTGAATTTAAGGGACTAATTTTTCGAAAAATCGAAAAACTTTGATAATAAAAGGACTGGAAGTGTTAGCATACCTAAAATAAGTTTCCAAATAACCTCTCACAATGTTTATATTCACAAATGTGCCACTTGATGAATAAGTGTAGTCGATTGCGTAATTAATTGAAAGTTTGCGTAATAAAGGGGTAAAAGCGTCAACATGTTAATTCTTACCTCTGAGTGACCTCCTAACAAACTGGGAGCTTAATAATATTTAATTATACTCTCGGGAATGCCAAATAATGGCCATCTAAGGTTTTTATGCCTATAAGTAAAGTTACGCGCAACTTTGCAAGTTAGAGGGGCTAAAAGTGTCAATATGTTTAATTATACCTCTGAATGACCTTTTAGCGAATCCGAAGCATCGTGATGTTTAATAATACTTTCAAGAATGTCTAATATGGATTAGATGAGGCTTCAATACTATTAAATGATGAAATGCGCAAGTTTGCGCAATAGAGGGACCTGAAGCGTCAACTTTTGAATTTACGCCCTTCGGTGACCATTTAAGCAAACGGGAGCGTAGTAACAGGTATGTATATACTTGGGAATGATCAATATGGGCCATGGAAGGCTTTTCTATCATTAAACAGCATTTCGCGCTACTTTGCGCAATTAAAGGACTATTTGCGTCAAAACGGCAAAAGTATGCCGATTCGTTGGGTTTCGAACCTTCCGGAATATAACCATGAGTTAAGAATGCCCTAATTATTCTTTACATAGCTTAGATATAAGCCTAGAGGTGTTTGGTGCGCAAAAATAAACTTTTATGTCATTCAGGGACTAAAAGTGTCAAAAAGTGCACAAGTTTGCACTTTCGCGCATATCTCACATTCTGAATATCCCCGGACACCCAAAAATTTATGTAAGCACTAAGATATTTTATTTTAGTGATCGCCTTGATAAAATTCCATTCGTCACGTAGTTTGGACCGTTTTTCGCGTCCGTTCGTGTTTCGTCGTAATTAGACGCACAACAAGACCGTACGGCCAAACGAACCGACATCTGACATATTTTTGAGCATGTTTCATGTCCCCTATGTTAAGGCATCATTGTGGAGCCTTGAAGATGGCTTAACGGACTTTAAACGTGTCAGAAATGACATTTATCATATATAGGGACTGAATCTGTAAATTCAGCACGCTGTTTCTGATCTTAACAGCCCTCAAAAGTTGTTTTAGACCTGTAACCATCTGATTCAGAGGTCAGAAGGACTAAATATGTCTTTTTATAAGATGTACGGGTTTATAAAAGGCTGTTATATGCAGGTACGTACTCACAGGGACTGTTATTGCACATTCTGAAACAAGTTTTGCTGGTGTGGACATGCAGGCGGGCCGCGTGGGTCTGCTGTGTTCCCTACGCGGACCGCGTGGGCTGGTCTGATGCAGAAACAGCTGGTTACAGGCTGTTTCTTGCTGGCTGATGTTCTAGATAGTTTCCAATACTCTCAAACATCAAACTAGGGACTGCCCATTGGTTTATAAAACCGGCCTACACTTGTCATGATCTGATCTCAACTCCCCGACACTTGTCGAGATCATACGAAGTCCCGAAAAATATAAATAGGTGATGAATTCACTTGATACTTCACTTACATTCTAGGTTCTGAAGTTCTCTGATCAACCTCAGGCTTTCTAGTGCTCTCTAAGCTTAATTAGGACTCTTGTAAGTATTCCTAACCTCTTCTAATTAGTTCTAGCTTAGTTAATTAACCAATAGTCAAACCATCGTAATTTAAGTTTGACTTCGTGATTAAATGAAATCCGCTCAGTCATTTCTCGAATTGAAAGTACCTACAAGTTGGTATTTATGTGGGTAACAAATCCTTAAAAGGGTATTTTCAGATTCCCACTCTAACTATGTTAATTGTCGAGTCAAAGTTTGCTTTAAAAAGTCAACAGAATGGTTATTTGCAAGTTTAAGCATAATTAGCAATGTAGGGTACATGCAACCTGTTTGATCATTAAAATAACATGGTAATTAATGTAAGAACATGTCTCAACATGTTCAACTCGACAATTTTCAGTTTAAACCCGGATCGGAACCGAAAGTCGCATAAATTGACTTGTTCTTTGACTTTCAGTTCTGACCCGTTTGTGCATGTTTGAGATCTGCCTTAGAGCTTATTTTGGACCAGGTTTCATATAAGTGTAACTCTCTGAGATTTTACAACTTGGTTCAATACTTATCCGATTCATATGCATGTTTCCGATTTATGCTTAAATGTTGACTATTATGCCCTTTTGACTATAAAACGTGATTTTTGAAAAAGTGAAAGATTAGAAACATTTGTTGCTGATTTATAAACTTGCACCTAAAATTTGATATCAGTTTGAGGTCTAGATTAAGAGTTATGCTCATTATCGTAATTTGAAAGCTATATATTACTTAAACGGCATAATTAGCATAAAACCCATTTAAACCCACTTTTTGATATCACACTTTTTACCCACTGATGTTATATAATATTTTGGTATTTTTAAAGATTTTTATTAAATTTTTGGCTGAGCATAACATAGGTCTCTAAGTTTAATTCGGTAAATACCGATTTTGCCCTTTTTAGCCATAAAATGAGTTTTACTAATCCTTTTGACCCGAAACCTTTTTCTACTGATTTTATTTATTAAATAAAATATTTTGAGCCTTCTGGAATTATAAAAATATCAGCTTTCTTTTAAAAACCCGGAAATGGCTCCAAATCGCCTTTTTAAGCGTTTTTAACGCATAGTATGTGCTATAACCATATTAAACATATAAGGTTGATACCTACTGATGTTTTTAGTATATTTTGAGATAATAACAGTAAGTAAAAGTTTTTGAATTCAGGTTTCCAGTTTTGACCTTTTTAAGCCCTTGTGAAATTACCAAAATACCCCTAAGGTGCATAGTTTGGTTTTAAATGATAAGTTTCACATATGGGTCATACCCTACTGTTATAACATGTTAAATTAAGTGTATTTACTATATAAATCAGACCTATAGCTCAGATTACAAATAAACTCTTTTAATAATCTTTTAAATGACCAAAATGCCCTTATGAGGCTTAATTTGAGTTTATATCCGTTTTGGGCATAATAGAAAATATCTTACTGATATTATAACATAATTAAGGCATATTAAATCAGGGAACTTGCATGTGACTCTTATGGTTACCCGTAACGCCTTTTTCGCGTCCGTTTCGGTTTATGTAACTAGTTTGCATAAATTGACCGAAACGGGTCAAACATTATCAACTTTGTCTCAAAATCCAGAATGTATTTAGTATACCCATATTATACAAGTATTCAAACTTGTCGGGTCTAAATCACATTCTATCCGGTCTTCGCTTAATCGTGCGTTTGAACCGTATCGTCCTTAAAACTAACCGGTCTAAGCTTAGGCTTAAATAAAGACCCGTTAGAAATCTAATAGGTTATTAAAAACCTTCGTTCCAGATTTAGGAGCCCAGTAAAAGCTATCTGTACTTGCTTGGTGGTATACGGCTGGGATTGAATTTATATTTAGCTCAGGTAAATACTTTTAACTTATTTTCCCTATACGGGCTTGGGTTACGGTATATAAAATACCGCTTGATCGAGCATCAAATCTTACATCTTTGGGTGGTTAATTGAATAATTTGATCGGCTCGTTTAAACAGTCTTGTTCACTTAAAGCCTTTGGGGGGTTAATGACCATGTCCCGGATATCCTCGGCATCATTTTACGAAATGGCCACGACCTGAGCACGGTGTGTAGGCGTACACCTGTCAGTGTATAACTCTATATTGTGGTGGGTTTATTGATCTTTAACCCGGACAAGATCCGGGCTACTGAACGCACAAGTAACATGTAATTCGTTCACAAGATTATTATATTATATAATTATCCCAAGTTATAAAATGTTTTATGCCACGTGCATTCAAACCAATTTTCAAACCTTTTCAAAATGAGTCAGTTAAATTGTATTTACCAATGTAAACTGACGTTTTTTCCAAAAGGTTAAGTGCAGGTACTACTCGTAATAGGCTGGCTGTCTTCTAGCGTCCACAATAAGTCTCGCAAGCTTGGGATGCCTTAAAGTCTGTTGAACAAATGATTCATTTTATTTTTTTATCCGCCTATGGATCCTTTACATTCCGTTTGTAGTACTTGATATTACTTTATATCGGTTTGTAATATATTTACCTTTTGCTTCCGCTGTGCATTTAAATATTGTGTTGTTGAACTATGATGATGTCAACTACGTCACTATACTCCCCACCGGGCCCACCGGTGCCACGTGGAAAATAGGGGTGTGACAGGTTGGTATCAGAGCCAACATTGAGTGAATTAAACACTAGCTTTTTGTGTTTAATCTCAATGACACGATAGCACATCGTTTGACCTCCTGAGTCTAGACTTAACATAGGAATACTCTCGTCCCTATTCGGAAGGTTATTACCTTCAATTATATTTTAATATGTCGCCAAGCAAGAAGCTGTAATGGAAATTTCTCCCCATTTGAAGCCTAGGAAAGGCCAAGCTTCGTGTTGCGACTAGGATTAACGTACGACCAAGGAGAGGACATTCAAAACTAAAATGAAGAAGAGACTCCTTTTACTGAAGATCGTTTCCTTAAAAGTCTTTATAACGATATTTATCTTTTGGTCCCTTTGAGGACAACATCATTTCTTTTAAGTCCCTTTTTAGGGCAATTCTATACCTCTTTTAAAACCATTGGAATGTTTTATCTAAATATCATTTATATCATTATATATGAATATAATATATGAAATAAATTAAAATAACATTTCTGTTATAAGATCTACCATTATAATAAAATGGAAAAATCTAAAAAGGACAAGACCTAGCTTCGTGTCATATTAAGACCGGCCAAGATGGCAGTTCATCAATTTAGATTCAGATCCCTATTAACAAGTTCAATTTAGAAATTGTTCTGCGATAAATATTAAAAGAATCTTAAGAGTGAAACCTAGCCTGAGTGTCATTATAAAAGCCTGGCCAAAATGGTAAGACCTGTTTAAAAGATTCGTATCCCAGTTAACATCTGAAAACATGTTAACACTCCCGGCAGATGTGATTCGTTGGAAATCACACGCGTTATTAAGGATTCTTCAAAAGATTCCTAACCCAGTTTAATGATCTCTGAATCCTGGGTTTACATCATCAATTAAGATGATCATATTTTAACCATACGTGGTAATATAGTGCCTACGGGCCTTGCTCATTTCCACATGAGCCAAAAATACAGTGGTAGCTATGACTCCCTGTCAGAAAAAGGTAATGAACTAGTTTCAAACCCCAAGGCTTTGATTCTCTGAAATCATAGCTTATAATTTATAAATGTCCTGGTGACTAGGCCTATTGTGCCAGAGTACCTTCATGCTTTGATTCTCTGAAATCATAGCTTATAATTTATAAATGTCTTTGTGACTAGGCCTTTGTGCCACCTTAATATCCGTAATGTTTTATAACTAGGATAAATTATAATGTCTCGATTCTCAGAAATCATGACTTATAAATTAAACTTGTCTACTCGATTAGGCCATTTGTGCTATTACTAACTTATAAATTAGGATTTATGATAAAAATCCTGAATAAAATAAATATTATTCCTTTTCTGTTAAGTATATGTACTAAAAGAGAATCTTAAAAGGTTTGACCTAGTTTGAATGTCATTGAAGACCTAGCTAAGATGGTAAAACCTGTTTAAAAGAGATTCAGATCCTTATTAACACTTGAAAACGTGTTAACACTCCCGACAACAGTGATGCGATAAAATCACGCTTGTCATCTTTATATTAGGAACTTCCAAACCCTTTATTTAGCCTATATAATCAATAGGAATCATGGCTAATAAACGTCGAACATGATGTACACATCTAAACATCCACCTGGGATGTATACCTACGGGCAAATATGCATACATGAAAACGATAGTTTTATTTCATAACTTCTTGTCAAGACAATGAATTATGAAATTTTCCGATCCAAAGGAATCATTGATTATGTTTTAAAATTTCCCTAGTGACAAGGCATCTGTGCCATCGAAAAGTCCTTTGGAACAAGCCGTTGTGCTATATAAGATGCCAGTATGACATTGACAGTCGTGACTTATGTCCCCTGTCTAGTAAATATGAAGGATTATATTCCGTTTAAACGCCAAAGATGGTTTATTTAAAAACTTAGGCAAAACATAATCAAATAAATTAAATACTATCTGTTGGCCCATATGGTTTATTCACACCATGGCTACTTAATTATCAAGTTCGACAATTCGCTATATAATTAAACCAATTTATTACTACTTGGTTTGTAACCTTCAAAGCTTCACCATGGCTGACTCCTCTGAAGCTTACAATCGTCTAGTTAATCAGAATGATGATGCAAGACTGAACTTAACGAGCACCGAGTTACAGGCTATGATAGATACAGCCGTAAACAACGCTGTGGACCGTGTGTTGAAGGATCATAAGCGAAGGTGCGAGGATACCCCAAATAAATGATGTAAAAAAAAAATTGTCGATAGTACCTCAGAGACTACTTCAGCAATATTAGATGGATGTTTTATATCCATTAGGAAGCATTCGTCCGATGTCCTAGTTTCCTTTAAAGTATAAGGACTCAATATAGTGATAAAAATCGATTGTTTGTCTTGAAAATCAAGCCCATATTGTGTATAATAAGAAACAAGTAGTTATCAAGACTCTTTATGAGACAACCCTCATAATTACATGTATCCGTACGTTTAATTAATATTAAACAATATAAAAAAAATGGTGGAACCGGCCGTCCCCGGAATCGAACCTGGGTCTAGGCCACACCCTTTCGCGCGCCTAGCCAACCGAGCTAAGTGCCTAGTTTGTGAAATTTCTATTTTGATTGAATATAAGCACATGTTCAATAACTTCCTTACTTCTTACTATAAGTCTCCTACTTATCCTCCTTATGTTGACTAAGTATTAGAATCCAAGATTTTACCTCTATGTTTTGGTTACTCTTGGCTTGCTTATGTTGACTAAACACTAGAAAGGATGAAGTAGAAACCATTAAGTATATCAGTGGTTATACTAGAAAGAACATGGTAAGGTATACATCACAATCATTCGATGGTAATACCCTTGATTAGTGAGGACATTAATGAAACCCACAAGAAAGATCCTCCTATACATTATGGGATGGTCCAAGTTTTAAGGACCTTATTAGAAAACCTATTATACGCGTCACGGAATAGGAAAAGATTGAGTAATAATTTTCCGACTCCCCCATAAGATTTATAAACTATCGGCAGTGTGCTGCAGACCTTGGTTCATTGATGGAAATAGTGCCCTTATTCGGTTAACCTAGAATTTAAGCATAACGCACTATATATATATATATATATATATATATATTATGATTTAGCATCGGCAATAAGAGGGCACATTAAGATTTCAAAGCCTGCTTATTATGAATCCATTATGGATCCACCTCAACTACACACGTTTTATAGATTAAGAAATAACCAGTCGAGGCCGAGATTGCCCTACAATTTGTCAAACGTTTATAGGTAAGTTTAAAAGGTTTAAGAATGGAGGCGTTTAGCCCCCTGATGTATGATTAGAGGCAGCTCACATTAATAATGACACCAGATAAATCCATTATGGTGATTTTATGGCTAGGAGTTACGTTTGGTTGCAGGTACTGCTAAGTCTCTCATAAAACCATAAGCTTAGCAAACTTCTAATCTTTCCCGTAAGAACCCCAGATAGTAAGTGTAAGGTAAAACTTACAGGCAAAATCATAAGAACCATTTCTTCTGTTCCTGTTAGAAATCTCTAATCATGGAATTCTAGAAGTACCCTCTCTAGAAGAAGTGCGTCAGCATGTATAGATGATATCTCTTTGATCTCTATCGATTGCGAATACCAGATGGTATGATAACAGCGCCACATGAGGATTGGTGTATCTTAATATGTTCCATAGATTGCTTCCATGCCTGATCAGTATGGAGGTTCAATGCATGGAACCGTAAGGATATTCTAATAGTCATATGGTACTAAAGTCAACTAATGGTATTCAAGGAAGATATCCAGAATGGAATTGCCAAAGTAAATGTTCCCGATTAAGGAATTTATGGACTTATGACATAAATGTGTCACTTATCTGACACAGAATATGACAGATGAACTGGAACCTGAGATTTGGAAAATCTCTGTAACCTCATTGTATCTTAATTACCCTGTTTACCTCCTGAGAGGCAGGTAGAATTAAGATTTTATATCCCATTTAGGGTTGTATTCTTATGAAATCTCCAAGACGGCTAGTGCCATTATTGGAAGAATCAAAACCCCAATTAAATAAGCTTTGAAAATAAAGAATTCATATAGCCTAACCCTATATTCTAAGAATTCAGTATTGTTAATTAAGAAAGACGGTTCATTTTGCTTATGCATTGAATACCGCAACCCAAATTAGGCAGCAATTAAGAATTTCCATCAGCTGCCCAGGATCGTCGATTTGTTCGACTAACTGTGAGGATTAACTATCCCTTAAGATTAGTTTTAAATAATGGTTGGAATAACCATTTCACATTGAGATAAGCTTTTCTATAATAGTTGATGTATAAGTATCAAGGCTGCTCCTTTGGAGACCTTGCTTAGATGGAATGTTGAATACCTATTGTTAAATAGAAGATTGGTACGTCCAATCATTAGGATCTGAAAATTGCCTTGGAAACAACGAATAGGATCATACAAATCCATGATCAACTGTAAGATTGCCAGTTTTGGCAGAAAATCAAAGATTAATGAAAATAGCAACCCTCCTAAGTCCTTGTTAAGGAATAAGGTTCAACAAAGATATCACTCTGGAAGGGTGTGCCAATTTGTTAATTACCAGACTAGTTAAGCTCTGAATATATAAAATCATTTGAAGGAATCGAATGTATCAAAGATCAATTAACTTATGAGCTAAAACCTATTTAAGGAGCTTGGCGGAGCTCGCAATGTATTACACCCTAAGGATTAAAGGATACGTTTCGCCAATAAGTCAAGAAGCACTATCACATAACGGTTGGCAGACTTGTGATATAATGATAAACCTGTATCGAATGCGGATCGACAGGATAAGAAACCTCAAAAAGGATACATGAACCTATTATATAGAGGTCAAATTGGGAGCTTGGAGAGACTCCGGATATGCTATAGAAGTTAAGTCCGTTATGTGACAAAAAGTACTTCCAGCATTTTAACAAATCTCGAGGTCGAGATTTCTTTTAAGGGGGTGAGGATGTAACACCTCGTAAAATCACGTCCAATGATGTATTGACACGTGTAATAAACCCTAATAAAGTCCAATGTTGAATTTAAGGGACTAATTTTTCGAAAAATCGAAAAACTTTGATAATAAAAGGACTGGAAGTGTTAGCATACCTAAAATAAGTTTCCAAATAACCTCTCACAATGTTTATATTCACAAATGTGCCACTTGATGAATAAGTGTAGTCGATTGCGTAATTAATTGAAACAGCTGGTCTGATGCAGAAACAGCTGGTTACAGGCTGTTTCTTGCTGGCTGATGTTCTAGATAGTTTCCAATACTCTCAAACATCAAACTAGGGACTACCCATTGGTTTATAAAACCGGCCTACACTTGTCATGATCTGATCTCAACTCCCCGACACTTGTCGCGATCATACGAAGTCCCGAAAAGTATAAATAGGTGATGAATTCACTTGATACTTCACTTACATTCTAGATTCTGAAGTTCTCTGATCAACCTCAGGCTTTCTAGTGCTCTCTAAGCTTAATTAGGACTCTTGTAAGTATTCCTAACCTCTTCTAATTAGTTCTAGCTTAGTTAATTAACCAATAGTTAAACCATCGTAATTTAAGTTTGACTTCATGATTAAATGAAATCCGCTCAGTCATTTCTCGAATTGAAAGTACCTACAAGTTGGTATTTATGTGGGTAACAAATCCTTAAAAGGGTATTTTCAGATTCCCACTCTAACTATGTAAATTGTCCAGTCAAAGTTTGCTTTAAAAAGTCAACAGAATGGTTATTTGCAAGTTTAAGCATAATTAGCAATGTAGGGTACATGCAACCTGTTTGATCATTAAAATAACATGGTAATTAATGTAAGAACATGTCTCAACATGTTCAACTCGACAATTTTCAGTTTAAACCCGGATCGGAACCGAAAGTCGCATAAATTGACTTGTTCTTTGACTTTCAGTTCTGACCCGTTTGTGCATGTTTGAGATTTGCCTTAGAGCTTATTTTGGACCAGGTTTCATATAAGTGTAACTCTCTGAGATTTTACAACTTGGTTCAATACTTATCCGATTCATATGCATGTTTCCGATTTATGCTTAAATGTTGACTATTATGCCCTTTTGACTATAAAACGTGATTTTTGAAAAAGTGAAAGAGTAGAAACATTTGTTGCTGATTTATAAACTTGCACCTAAAATTTGATATCAGTTTGAGGTCTAGATTAAGAGTTATGCTCATTATCGTAATTTGAAAGCTTTATATTACTTAAACGGCATAATTAGCATAAAACCCATTTAAACCCACTTTTTGATATCACACTTTTTACCCACTGATGTTATATAATATTTTGGTATTTTTAAAGAATTTTATTAAATTTTTGGCTGAGCATAACATAGGTCTCTAAGTTTAATTCGGTAAATACCGATTTTGCCCTTTTTAGCCATCAAAATGAGTTTTACTAATCCTTTTGACCCCAAACCTTTTTCTACTGATTTTATTTATTAAATAAAATATTTTGAGCCTTCTGGAATTATAAAAATATCAGCTTTCTTTTAAAAACCCGGAAATGGCTCCAAATCGCCTTTTTAAGCGTTTTTAACGCATAGTATGTGCTATAACCATATTAAACATATAAGGTTGATACCTACTGATGTTTTTAGTATATTTTGAGATAATAATAGTAAGTAAAAGTTTTTGAACTCAGGTTTCCAGTTTTGACCTTTTTAAGCCCTTGTGAAATTACCAAAATACCCCTAAGGTGCATAGTTTGGTTTTAAATGATAAGTTTCACATATGGGTCATACCCTACTGTTATAACATGTTAAATTAAGTGTATTTACTATATAAATCAGACCTATAGCTCAGATTACAAATAAACTCTTTTAATAATCTTTTAAATGACCAAAATGCCCTTATGAGGCTTAATTTGAGTTTATATCCGTTTTGGGCATAATAGAAAATATCTTACTGATATTATAACATAATTAAGGCATATTAAATCAGGGAACTTGCATGTGACTCTTATGGTTACCCGTAACGCCTTTTTCGCGTCCGTTTCGGTTTATGTAAGTAGTTTGCATAAATTGACCGAAACGGGTCAAACATTATCAACTTTGTCTCAAAATCCAGAATGTATTTAGTATAACCATATTATACAAGTATTCAAACTTGTCGGGTCTAAATCACATTCTATCCGGTCTTCGCTTAATCGTGCGTTTGAACCGTATCGTCCTTAAAACTAACCGGTCTAAGCTTAGGCTTAAATAAAGACCCGTTAGAAATCTAATAGGTTATTAAAAACCTTCGTTCCAGATTTAGGAGCCCAGAAAAAGCTATCTGTACTTGCTTGGTGGTATACGGCTGGGATTGAATTTATATTTAGCTCAGGTAAATACTTTTAACTTATTTTCCCTATACGGGCTTGGGTTACGGTATATAAAATACCGCTTGATCGAGCATCAAATCTTACATCTTTGGGTGGTTAATTGAATAATTTGATCAGCTCGTTTAAACAGTCTTGTTCACTTAAAGCCTTTGGGGGGTTAATGACCATGTCCCGGATATCCTCGGCATCATTTTACGAAATGGCCACGACCTGAGCACGGGGTGTAGGCGTACACCTGTCAGTGTATAACTCTATATTGTGGTGGGTCTATTGATCTTTAACCCGGACAAGATCCGGGCTACTGAACGCACAAGTAACATGTAATTCGTTCACAAGATTATTATATTATATAATTATCCCAAGTTATAAAATGTTTTATGCCACGTGCATTCAAACCAATTTTCAAACCTTTTCAAAATGAGTCAGTTAAATTGTATTTACCAGTGTAAACTGACGTATTTTCCAAAAGGTTAAGTGCAGGTACTACTCGTAATAGGCTGGCTGTCTTCTAGCGTCCACAATAAGTCTCGCAAGCTTGGGATGCCTTAAAGTCTGTTGAACAAATGATTCATTTTATTTTTTTATCCGCCTGTGGATCCTTTACATTCCGTTTGTAGTACTTGATATTACTTTATATCGGTTTGTAATATATTTACCTTTTGCTTCCGCTGTGCATTTAAATATTGTGTTGTTGAACTATGATGATGTCAACTACGTCACTATACTCCCTACCGGGCCCACCGGTGCCACGTGGAAAATAGGGGTGTGACACAGTTTAACGCAACAAACACTCCGAAATAGTGATATAGGCTTAACATATCTTAAATAACCTTTACATAACTTTGAAATAAGTTTTGGAAGGTTTGGTGTGTCGAAATCAAGTTTATTCGCTTACAGGGACTAATTTCGACAAACTGCGAAAGTATGCCGATTCGTACTATAAAAAACATTCCGGAACATGTTCATAAGTTAAACATGCCCTAAATATACTTTACATAGCTTAGAAATAGGCTTTGAGGTGTTTTGGTGTGCAAAATTAAACTAATTGATCAACAGGGACTAAAAGCGTCAAAAAGTGCCCAAATGACCAGATTCATTGTATCTAGTCCAATTTTGATATTTTGATGGTTTTAACCCCAAGTTTTGCATTATATGGGCTAAAATTTGATGGTATTTCATGTCTCCTTGTATTGCAATACCATGTGCCCACATGGAGGGTCAAGATCAAGGCACGAAATGCGAGAAACGATCCTAACGGTTCTCCGAAATCTATAAATACCCAAGCTCTCATTCCATTTTCCTCACACCTTGATCTGATTTTATGCTCTAAGTTGAAGCTTTATGCTTCATACCTGAGTATTTAGATCAAGTTCTTCCTAGCTTGGACCCTTTGTAAGCTACTTTCGTTCTTTTATACGTTTTTAAGCGGGAAAGTCAAACAGTGTTTGACTTTCTGCTTTGGCCAGTCAATGGTCAACACGAAGATCGTTTGAACTTAATAACGTGAGCGTAATCACGATGGTTATAGTCTCTTGTGACTATACCTACTGATTACCACGTTATTTAGGCGTAGTGATGAGTTATAGTTTCGGTCAAAATGCGTGTTCTAGCGTATTTTGCAACCAAACTATTCTTAGGTATCAAGACCCTTTGTTTTGATACCAAACCCGTTTTCAAACCTTGTTAAACATGTTTTAACATGTTTAACTCGTCACTTTTAGATTTGTGCTATATAGGGTCATAAGATAAGCGGTCTAAACAACCGCTTAGACTTTCGAACCCGACCCATTTGGTCGATCATTAGGATCCGACCAAACATGTTTTGTGACCATAGTTGTATAGGGAATAACCTTTCAAGGTTATACCTTATGGTCACTTCGTTTAAATAGTTTTATGATAGGTAGTTTATATGCCTTAGGTAAATGACCAAAATGCCCTTTTTACGCATAAATTCATTTTAAGCATATGTAACATAAATTTTGACATCTAAACTGATTAGGCAACATTATTAGACATGTTAAGGTATATATTACTTGTCATAGGACTAGTTAGGCGGTCCGAACGCGTTTTACGCAAACGACGCGTTAAAGTAGCATAAGCTACCTAAAGGGGTCGTAATGGGTTATACGCACTTAGGATAGGTTCTGTTTTAGGATGTAGGCTTTGTTTAACCATATTACATGAGTTCCTATACTCATTTGGTTTACGAAACCTCATTCTATCCGATCTTCCGATTTAGGTCCGGTTTATTTAGTTAGTTACCTATATTAGGTGTCGTTTGATTCCGTGATCCCTCTAGCTTTGCTTGGTCGTTATTTAAGACTTCTAAGCATCCTCAAGTGAGTACATAGTCCCCTCTTTTACTGTTTTCAATATTTTGGGGTGAAACATGTGTACCTATTTGTTATGTTCGTGATTTCAAAGTATAAATTAATTATACATGTTAGTACTTATCTTTTAACAAACTGAATGATTATTTATGGTTTAAACACTAATTTTTCAAAGATTATAAAATTAAATGTTGGATTGTACTTGTTTTATACATTCACTAGACTGATTGGTAGTACGATATAGCGCTATAGGATTTGACACCCCATTCCTGTTGTATGGAATGTCAGAAACCGATATTTTATCCAAATAGGATTTGCCTTTGTGGTATTTCTATAGTCTCAATGGTGTATTTTGATACAGTAAGGTCTGGATGAATTCTAAAATCACATTTTTGTTGTATATTTTGTTTTACTCCCAAAGGTATAGTTTGATATGCTCTCATATCTGATATTGTACAAAACAACATAAATTTTGTTAATTACTAAAACATAGTTTAATATGTTATTCATAAAACCAAAGCATAGTTTAATATGTTATTAATAAAACCAAAGTATACTTTTGATATACTACTGAAAACTATTATTTTGACGACTAAAGTATATTTAATATACTATCTGTTTAACTATTTTGGAACTGAAATATATTTTAATATATTACTTATTCGACTCTCTTAAAACCAAAGTGTATTTTTATGTATACTACAAACCTTTTTATCAAAACCTTGTTTTACAAACAACAATTTTTTTACAAACTCATTTTACTTAATTATTTAATTATGCATCTTTCTTTTATATCATCTGATTTCTTATCACTTATAAAGAAAACATTTTTAAGTTCATGACTATTTTTGTTAAACATTCTTTTAAATTTACAAGTCATGAATCATGCATTAATAAAACCTATGTATCTCACAGACATTTTTATGCTGACGTACCAATTTTTACACATGTTTCAGGTGCTGCTATGTGATGATTGTTGATACATGCTATACATAGGATGGACTCGTGCCTTAGCGACTTTAAAACTTGAAAGACAATATTTGTATTCATTTGATTTGTAATAAAACAATGAGTTCAATATTTCAGTAAAACAAAATTATTAAATCCATGGTTGTGAAACAATGATTCTGTTACGACACTCCCCGACGTTTCCGCAATGATTCGTTGTTTTATGTGGTCGGGGTGTGACAGCTAAGGCCATGCCATGGGATGAATTTAAGACGCCGTTTCTTAAACATCACAGTCCCAAGGCGGTCATTAATCGAATCAAAGAAGAGTTCATGCAACTTAGGCATAAGGGTGAGTCCATAGACAAGATCACGGGAATGTTTATGGATAAGATGAAGTTTTGAGACGAATTGGTGACAAATGAAGAACAAAAGATATATTATTACTACAATATGTTGAGCGCCGAGTATAGGGAGTTTATGACTCCTTCAAAATACGAGACCCTTACCGAGATCATAAATGTTGCTCAGGAATGGGAGATTGAATTGAAAAAGCAGGTTGAACGAGGCGAACAAAGGGCACATGATGTTAATCCAAGCCCTGCTAAGAAAGCGCGAACGAACGAAACGGGGAAGAAATCAGATGCAAAAGGCGGGTCGCCAAATTGCAAAATCTGTGGAAAGGGTCATAAAGGCGAGTGTCGCTTCAAGGATAAACCTTGCCCCATATGTCGGAAACCGGGGCATATGGCTTCATCATGCTCGGAAAAAGTGACGGTTTGCTACAATTGCTATCGACCGGGTCACAAGAAGTCGGAATGTCATGACCTAGTGGGAAAGAAAGACGGGCAAGACACGAAAGGTGAAGCCCCGAAGGCAAAGGCTAGATCTTTCCACTTGACTGTCGTAGAAGCAAAAGTTGAACCCGAAGTGGTTTCAGGTATATTTGATGTAAACTCGATTCCTGCACGTGTATTATTTGATACGGGTGCGAATAAGTCCTTTATTTCATATGGGTTTATTCGGCATCCTTCATTTATTCTAACAAAATTACCTATGCCTTTAGAAGTAGAGATAGGAAATAACAAGAGTTTTATCATTTGTGATGTGTGTGAAAATTGCAAATTGAGCATTGACGACGAAGAATACACAATAGACTTGATCCCGATGTCGATGGGAGAATTTCAAGTGATCGTGGGTATGGATTGGTTGTCCCGATACAACGCAAAGGTGGCATGTTTCCGAAAGGAAATAAAACTGACGTCTCCTAGCGGAAAGCACGTTACGATATACGGTGAAAAAGGGGGTAACCCGGTGGTATACACAATGCTAGAAGCTCACAGACTTATGGAACATGGATGCAAGGCACATATAGTATACACAAGTGGGTCGGAGAAAGAATCCCTCAAAGTCGGAGATGTGCCGGTCGTACGTGATTATGAAGATGTGTTCCCGGAAGATTTACCGGGAATACCACCAGAACGGGAGTTAGAGTTCGGAATAGAATTTATTCCGGGCGCAAAACCTGTGGCCAAGGCACCGTATCGGCTCGCGCCGTCGGAAATACAAGAATTGATGTCTCAGATCCAAGAACTGCTCGACAAAGGGTTTATCCGACTGAGTGTATCCCCGTGGGGCGCACTAGTACTATTCGTGAAAAAGAAGGATGGCAGTATGCGTATGTGTATCGACTACCGAGAGTTAAACAAACTCACGGTGAAAAATCGATACCCACTTCCAAGAATTGATGACTTGTTTGACCAGCTACAAGGACCGAGTTAGTTCTAAAAGATTGATCTCAGATCGGGTTATCATCAGTTGAAAGTCAAGGAGGAAGACGTACCGAAGACGGCCTTTCGTACGCAGTACGGGCATTATGAGTTCCTCATATTGCCCTTTGGGTTGACTAATGCACCCGCGACCTTCATGGACCTCATGAACCGGGTTTGCAAACCTATGTTGGATAAGTTGGTAATCGTATTTATCAATGACATTTTAGTGTATTCGAAGAATGAAGCTGAGCATGTTTACCATTTGCAAGAAGTGTTAGAGACACTCAGACGAGAAAAGCTGTATGCAAAATTCTCAAAGTGCGCCTTCTGGTTACGAGAGGTGCAGTTTCTCGGGCATATCATTAGTGCCGACGAGGTACTAGTGGATCCGTCAAAAGTAGAAGCCATGTCAAAATGGAACACTCCTAGGAATCCCTCAGAAATCCGAAGTTTTTTAGGGCTCGCGGGATATTATCGAAGATTCATACAAGATTTCTCCAAAATTGCCTTACCGTTGACCAAATTGACTCACAAGGAGTAAAGATTTGTGTGGGGCATCGAACAAGAGACAGCCTTCCAAACGCTCAAAGAAAAGTTAACTCACGCTCCGGTGTTAACGTTACCGGAAGGAGTTGACAACATGGTAGTTTATTCGGATGCGTCGCATTCGGAGCTCAGATGTGTCTTAATGCAACGAGGCAAGGTCATAGCCTATGCCTCGAGGCAACTGAAGATCCATGAAAAGAAATACCCGACTCATGACTTGGAGCTGGCAGCAGTGGTATTTGCCTTAAAAATATGGAGACATTACTTGTATGGGGTAAAATGTACCATCTTTACCGACCATAAAAGTTTGAAATATTTCTTCGATCAGAAGGAATTAAACATGAGGCAGAGGCGGTGGTTGGAAACGGTCAAGGACTATGATTGTGAAATACACTATCACCCCGGGAAAGCCAATGTGGTGGCAGATGCGTTGAGCCGAAAGGCGGATTATGCCCCGATACGAGTACAATCAATGCAGCTTATTGTGACCTCGGGCCTACTAGAACAAATCCGAGAAGCACAAGTTGAAGCAGTGAAGGCAGAAAACTGGAAAAAGGAAAGAATTGTCGGCCAATTTAAGGATCTTGAAGAAGGCAATCACGTTTTGAAAACACGTTTCAATAGAATCTGGGTTCCTAACACATGTGGAGTTAAAAAGCTTCTGCTCGATGAAGCTCACAAATCCCGTTATTCCATCCATCCTGGAGTGACCAAGATGTATAACGACTTGAAACAAAACTATAGGTGGCCCGGAATGAAAATAGATGTAGTGAAATACGTGGAGAAATGCTTGACATGTCTACAAGTCAAGGCGGAGCACCAAAAACCATACGGTAAACTCCAACCGTCGGAAATTCCGGTTTGGAAATGGGAACATATTACAATGGACCTATTAACCAAACTACCAAAGACGAACTGCGGTTTTGATGCTATATGGGTAGTTGTCGACAGACAAACCAAGAGTGCTCATTTTATCCCGATACGTGAAACATATACGTTCGAAAAGATGTCTGAAGTTTACACTAATGAGATAGTGGCACGCCACGGAGTACCGGTATCCATCGTGTCCGATAGGGATACCCGGTTGACTTCAAATTTTTGGCGAGATTTCCAAGAGCAAATGGGAACCAAATTGTTCATCAGCACCGCGTACCATCCTCAGACGGGTGGACAGAGTTAAAGAACAATACAAACATTGGAAGACATGCTACGGGCATGTATTATTAACTTCGGAGGTAGTTGGGATGTTTATCTACCATTGGTTGAATTTTAATATAATAACAGCTACCATGCTAGTATCGGTATGGCACCATACGAAATGCTTTACGGTAGGAAGTGCCGGACCCCGGTGTGTTGGGGTGAGGTGGGTCCACGTGAACTCGCCCATAAAGATATAGTTCGAGCAACTAATGAGAAGATTGATGTGGTACGGGCAGACTTGAAAGCAGCTCAAGATAGACAAAAGTCGTATGCGGACAAAAGGAGGAGACCGATTGAGTTTCAGGTTAGCGACAAGGTCATGCTTAAGGTATCCCCATGGAAGGGCGTTATCCATTTTCGAAAAAGAGGAAAATTAAGCCCGAGATTTATTGGGCCGTTTACTATTGTCGAAGGAGTAGGAAAGGTAGCTTACCGCCTTGAACTACCGGAGGAATTAAGCAGAATTCATAGCACATTCCATGTGTCACTTCTTCGGAAATATCTAGTGGACGAGACAGTTTATAGCCACTACGATGATATCGAGGTGGATGATAGCCTTAACTATGTGGTGAAGACGATTGTGATTTTGGACCGTAAGGTGAAAATTTTAAGGAACAAAGAGATTAATCAAGTAAAGGTCAAATGGGAACACAGGAAGGGTTCGGATACCACCTGGGAATCTGAAGAGGAGATGCAACGACTCTACCCTACATTATTTGGTACGTAATTCGATTTCGGGGACGAAACCCTTTTAAGGGGGGTGGACTTGTAACACCCCGAAATTTATAAAACTTAAAATCAGGATAATAATATATTAAGTAAACAAGAACAAGCTAACTAGGAATCCATAACCCAGTTAGCAACGAGTCCTGAGATGACAAATAAAAAGGTTAAAACACCTAAACTATAAGTAAATTAAAATTTAGGGGATTAAGTTGCCAATTTTGAAACATGAAAGATTAAAATGGATAATTACACTTAGAGTGTGTGTCTGGTCGAACATAAACACAGGGGGCGAACCAGGGTTCTTCCACCAAACCCTAATCTGCACAAAATTAACAAATTGAAGACCTTAATCTGCTCTAAATCAAGTTACAAACACGAATTAGTGATCACCTCGTTGCAGGGATCAAAAGGCATGCAAAATCTTGGTATTTTAATTCTTGTTAAGTTTTAGGATAACTGAGAAAATCAAAAATTGAGCTTGAATATATGTTGCATGGATGAAATTAGAAGTAACATGATGTCTAGGGATAAAACCCTAGATGAATTCTTGTTAAAATTTGGTATGATAATTGTGTAGATTATAATCATTATTGTAGGTGATTATTGGGTTTGTAGAGACTAGATAAACACTAGGATGGTGATTACTATTCTAGTGAAAACTGAATTCATGTCTTAAATTAAGTATTATTGATGTTGAAATTTTGAGCAAATTGTCTAATTAAAGTGAATGTAGATGGAAAATAACATGTCAACAACCTAATAATGATTATGTAAAATCTGACCCGCTAGGTGTTTGTTAAAATACCTAAGTGAGGAGTAAAACGTTAAAGATCAGACAAAAACGCAGATTTGACTATCATAATAAATTGTCCGTTGTTGATTTTAAAAGAGTTCTAAATTGATTGCGAATGGAACTCTTTAGGTAAAGAATTCGGATCGTCAAGTGGACAAGCGAGAGGTGATACACGCTTGAAGGGTGCGCTTTGAAGGTACGCGACTTATGGTTTCGTTACATTATGTTTAATTGTTACTTTTACCTTGTTATATTGAAGTTTGGTAAACAAGGAAGCCCGTTAAATCACGGAAGTGACGAAGTACCATAGACAAATAAAACGGGTCAAATCATGTGCTAGAAATGGAGTTTGGAATGTTTTGAAATGGTGGTCTCCATTCGGCATCCAAACGGGTCAAAACAAGTTGAAATTTATGCTTGTCAAATAGTGTTAAAAAGCATGTTTAAATTCTTGAAACCAGCATGACGATTATTGCGTAAGCAACCCTCGGGAGGGAAGCGAAACGTCATAGTCGGAAAACCCAGGATTGGGTAAATTAGTTGTAGATGTGTGATGACATTAAAACAAGTTGTTGAACTTGTAGACAAACGGGTCGAATAAACAAGGAGCCAAATTATAGGCCAATAGTTCTAAAACTGTAATTTTATACGAATGGTGTCGATAAACATGTCTGTAATTAAAATACGGCCGCGTAGGAAAAAGAATCGGCTAAAACGGACGCCCGAGTCAAAAGTTATGTCGATTTAAAGTTTGTATTTGATAAAAAGGTGTTGGGCTGATTTGCAGCTCCAGCTAACAAACATTCTGTCAAAAACACATGGTGGCGCTACGCCACGGCGAAAGACATTCACCGTCGCGCGACGCGACGGCGGTGGCGGGCCGCGACGGCCAACCCCCATCTCCGTCGCGCGGCGCGACGGCCCCGAATCCGTGGAATTTTGCTTGTTTCTCAATGTTTAACCACAGAACTTGTTTTTACTTGATTTTTAAGTGTCAAAACTAATTATTTTCATGGTTATGACCATAGGTGATGATGGACCTAATCCGGATGGCGATCAAGCAACTCTCAAGAACCGAACGCACCAAACAAAGCTTCCGCATTTTATCTATTTTGTTTTAGTAATATGTAAACACTTGAAATTATGTTTGAAAGTTTTATCTAGTAGGATGATAACTTAAATGTTATGATCAAGTATGATCTAAAAACTAAGATTGTTTTTGTAAACTCGAAATTTTTGGTACTAAATGCATGTTATGTATTATTAATTCGGTTATTTTAAGAAGAGTCTTACAAGTTGGTATCAGAGCTAAGGGTTGTCAATAAAGTGTGTTCGGTTCAAGCTTGATCAAACATCCTGTAAGATTTAATTGTTTTAAGTAGATTTAGTGAATATAATAATGAAACATGAATTGACATGCACGAAAAGAGTATGTAAACTCACTCAAACACAGGAAGTGCATTAAACAAGAACGGTTGAAACAAGTCATGAACTTAATTAAACCAAAACAAGTAAATCATATGTTATAAATGAAATGTTTAACGGTTAATGTAAACATTTCAGTATTAAAGATGCCGGATAAAGGTAACAATGTTGCGGTGCCAAGAGTTACCGAGCAAATGAAAGAAGTAATTGCCGAGGAGGTTGGAAAGGCAATTGAAAATAGTTTGTCTGGTTTTATCGATAATATTCAAAACACGGTTCTGCCGGTAGTGGACGAAAGAATCAAGAAATTGGAAGATAGTGCTAATTTAGCAAAGGAAAAGTCTAGAGGACGAAAGCCTTGTTCATACAAGGAATTCATGGCGTGCAAACCGCCAGTTTATAATGGGGAGGTTGACCCAATAGTATGCCAGCGATGGCTAAGCGATATCGAGGGGGTATTTGAGAGGACCCATTGTGATGTAGATGACTACGTAGCCTATGGTACGGGTCAATTAAGGGGTCAAGCGAAAGACTGGTGGGATAACAAAAGAAAGAAATAGGGAGTGAAGCGGCTAAGGCCATGACATGGGATGAATTTAAGACGCCGTTTCTTAAACATCACAGTCCCAAGGCGGTCATTAATCAAATCAAAGAAGAGTTCATGCAACTTAGGCATAAGGTTGAGTCCATAGACAAGATCACGGGAATGTTTATGGATAAGATGAAGTTTTGTGACGAATCGGTGACAAATGAAGAACAGAAGATATATTATTACTACAATATGTTGAGCGCCGAGTATAGGGAGTTTATGACTCCTTCAAAAAACGAGACCCTTACCGAGATCATAAATGTTGCTCGGGAATGGGAGATTGAATTGAAAAAGCAGGTTGAACGGGGCGAATGGAGGGCACATGATGTTAATCCAAGCCCTGCTAAGAAAGCGCGAACGAACGAAATGGGGAAGAAATCAGATGCAAAAGGCGGGTAGCCAAATTGCAAAATCTATGGAAAGGGTCATAAAGGCGAGTGTCGCTTCAAGGATAAACCTTGCCCCATATGTCGGAAAACGGGGCATATGGCTTCATCATGCCCGGAAAAAGTGATGGTTTGCTACAATTGCTATTGACCGGGTCACAAGAAGTCGGAATGCCATGACCTAGTGGGAAAGAAAGACGGGCAAGACACGAAAGGTGAAGCCCCGAAGGCAAAGGCTAGATCTTTCCACTTGACTGTCGCAGAAGCAAAAGTTGAACCCGAAGTGGTTTCAGGTATATTTGCTGTAAACTCGATTCCTGCACGTGTGTTATTTTATACGGGTGCGAATAAGTCCTTTATTTCATATGGGTTTATTCGGCATCCTTCATTTATTCTAACAAAATTACCTATGCCTTTAGAAGTTGAGATAGGTAATAAGAAGAGTTTTATCATTTGTGATGTGTGTGAAAATTGCAAATTGAGCATTGACGACGAAGAATACACAATAGACTTGATCCCGATGTCGATGGGAGAATTTCAAGTGATCGTGGGTATGGATTGGTTGTCCCGATACCATGCAAAGGTGGCATGTTTCCGAAAGGAAATAAAACTGACGTCTCCTAGCGGAAAGCACGTTACGATATACGGTGAAAAAGGGGGTAACCCGGTGGTATACACAATGCTAGAAGCTCACAGACTTATGAAACATGGATGCAAGGTATATATAGTATACGCAAGTGGGTCGGAGAAAGAATCCCTCAAAGTCGGAGACGTGCCGGTCGTACGTGATTATGAAGATGTTTTCCGGGAAGATGTACCGGAAATACCACCAGAACGGGAGTTAGAGTTCGGAATCGAATTGATTCTGTGCGCAAAACCTGTGGCCAAGGCGCCGTATCGGCTCGCGCCGTTGGAACAACAAGAATTGATGTCTCAGATCCAGGAACTGCTCGACAAAGGGTTTATCCGACCGAGTGTATCCCCGTGGGGCGCACCAGTACTATTCGTGAAAAAGAAGGATGGCAGTATGCGTATGTGTATCGACTACCGAGAGTTAAACAAACTCACGGTGAAAAATCGATACCCACTTCCAAGAATTGATGACTTGTTTGACTAGCTACAAGGAGCGAGTTAGTTCTCAAAGATTAATCTCAGATCGGGTTATCACCAGTTGAAAGTCAAGGAGGAAGACGTACCGAAGACGGCCTTTCGTACGTGGTACGGACATTATGAGTTCCTCGTAATGCCCTTTGGGTTGACTAATGCACCCACGACCTTCATGGACCTCATGAACTGGGTTTGCAAACCTATGCTGGATAAGTCGGTAATCGTATTTATCGATGACATTTTAGTGTATTCAAAGAATGAAGCTGAGCATGTTTACCATTTGCAAGAAGTGTTACAGACACTCAGACGAGAAAAGCTGTATGCAAAATTCCCAAAGTGCGCCTTCTGGTTACGAGAGGTGTAGTTTCTCGGGCATATCGTTAGTGCCGACGGGGTACTAGTGGATCCGTCAAAAGTAGAGGCCGTGTCAAAAAGGAACACTCCAAGGAATCCCTCAGAAATCCGAAGTTTTTTAGGGCTCGCGGGATATTATCGAAGATTCATACAAGATTTTTCCAAAATTGCCTTACCGTTGACCAAATTGACTCATAAGGGGAAAAGATTTATGTGGGGCATCGAACAAGAGACAGCCTTCCAAATGCTCAAAGAAAAGTTAACTCACGCTCCGGTGTTAACGTTACCGGAAGGAGTTGACGACATGGTAGTTTATTCAGATGCGTCGCATTCGGGGCTCGGATGTGTCTTAATGCAACGAGGCAAGGTCATAGCCTATGCCTCGAGGCAATTGAAGATCCATGAAAAGAAATACCCGACTCATGACTTGGAGCTGGCAGCAGTGGTATTTGCCTTAAAAATATGGAGACATTACTTGTATGGGGTAAAATGTACCATCTTTTCCGACCATAAAAGTTTGAAATATTTCTTCGATCAGAACGAATTAAACATGAGGCATAGGCGGTGGTTGGAAACGGTCAAGGACTACGATTGTGAAATACACTATCACCCCGGGAAAGCCAATGTAGTGGCAGATGCGTTGAGCCGAAAGGCGGATTATGCCCCGATACGAGTACAATCAATGCAGCTTATTGTGACCTCGGGCCTACTAGAACGAATCCGAGAAGCACAAGTTGAAGCAGTGAAGGCGGAAAACTGGAAAAAGGAAAGAATTATCGGCCAATTTAAGGATCTTGAAGAAGGCAATCACGGTTTGAAAACATGTTTCAATAGAATCTGGGTTCCTAACACTTGTGGAGTTAAAAAGCTTCTACTCGATGAAGCTCACAAATCCCGTTATTCCATCCATTCGGGAGCGACCAAGATGTATAACGACTTGAAACAAAACTATTGGTGGCCCAGAATGAAAAGAGATGTAGTGAAATACGTGGAGAAATGCCTGACATGTCTACAAGTCAAGGCGGAGCACCAAAAACCATACGGTAAACTCCAACCGTTGGAAATTCCGGTTTGGAAATGGGAACATATTACAATGGACCTATTAACCAAACTACCAAAGACGAACCGCGGTTTTGATGCTATATGGGTAGTTGTCGACAGACTAACCAAGAGTGCTCATTTTATCCCGATACGTGAAACATATACGTCCGAAAAGATGTCTGAAGTTTACACTAATGAGATAGTGGCACGCCACGGAGTACCGGTATCCATCGTGTCCGATAGGGATACCCGGTTCACTTCAAATTTTTGGCGAGATTTCCAAGAGCAAATGGGAACCAAATTGTTCATCAGCACCGCGTACCATCCTCAGACGGATGGAAAGAGTGAAAGAACATTACAAACATTGGAAGACATGCTACGGGCATGTATTATTGACTTCGGAGGTAGTTGGGATGTTTATCTACCATTGGTTGAATTTTCATATAATAACAGCTACCATGCTAGTATCGGTATGGCACCGTACGAAATGCTTTACGGTAGGAAGTGCTGGACCCCGGTGTGTTGGGGTGAGGTGGGTCCACGTGAACTCGCCCATAAAGATATAGTTCGAGCCACTAATGAGAAGATTGATGTGGTACGGGCACACTTGAAAGCGGCTCAAGATTGACAAAAGTCGTATGCGGACAAAAGGAGGAGACCGATCGAGTTTCAGGTTGGCGGCAAGGTCATGCTTAAGGTATCCCCATGGAAAGGGGTTATCCAGTTTAGAAAAAGAGGAAAATTAAGCCCGAGATTTATTGGGCCGTTTACTATTATCGAACGAGTAGGAAAGGTAGCTTACCGCCTTGAACTACCGAAGGAATTAAGCGGAATTCATAGCACATTCCATGTGTCACATCTTCGAAAATGTCTAGCTGACGAGACAGCTTATATCCACTACGATGACATCGAGGTGGATGATAGCCTTAACTATGTGGTGAAGCCGATTGTGATTTTGGACCGTAAGGTGAAAATATTAATGAACAAAGAGATCAATCAAGTAAAGGTCAAATGGGAACACAGGAAGGGTTCGGATACCACCTGGGAATCCGAAGAGGAGACGCAACGACTCTACCCTACATTATTTGGTACGTAATTCGGTTTCGGGGATGAAACCCTTTTAAGGGGGGGTGGACTTGTAACACCCCGAAATTTATAAAACTTAAAATCGGGATAATAATATATTAAGTAAACAAGAACAAGCTAACTAGGAATCCATAACCCAGTTAGCAACGAGTCCTGAGATGACAAATAAAAAGGTTAAAACACCTAAACTGCAAGTAAATTAAAATTTAGGGGCTTAAGTTGCCAATTTTGAAACATGAAAGATTAAAATGGATAATTACACTTAGAGTGTGTGTCTGGTCGAACATAAACACAGGGGGCGAACCAGGGTTCTTCCACCAAACCCTAATCTGCACAAAATTAACAAATTGAAGCCCTTAATCTGCTCTAAATCAAGTTTCAAACACGAATTAGTGATCACCTCGTTTCAGGGATCAATAGGTATGCAAAATCTTGGTATTTTGATTCTAGTTCAGTTTTAGGATAACTGAGAAAATAAAAAATTGAGCTTGAATATATGTTGCATGGATGAAATTAGAAGTACTATGATGTCTAGGGATAAAACCCTAGATGAATTCTCGTTAACATTTGGTATGATAATTGTGTAGATTATAATCATTATTGTATGTGATTATTGGGTTTGTAGAGACTAGATAAACACTAGGATGGTGATTACTAGTCTAGTGAAAACTGAATTCATGTGTTAAATTCAGTATTATTGATGTTGAAATTTTGAGCAAATTGTCTAATTAAAGTGAATGTAGATGGAAAATAACATGTCAACAACCTAATAATGATTATGTAAAATCTGACCCGCTAGGTGTTTGTTAAAATACCTAAGTGAGGAATAAAACGTTAAAGATCGAACAAAAACGCATATTTGATTATCATAATAAATTGTTCGTTATTGATTTTAAAAGAGTTCTAAATTGATTGCGAATGGAACTCTTTAGGTAAAGAATCCGGATCGTCAAGTGGACAAGCCAGAGGTGATACACGCTTGAAGGGTGCGCTTTGAAGGTACGCGACTTATGGTTTCGTTACATTATGTTTAATTGTTAGTTTTACCTTGTTATATTGAAGTTTGGTAAACAAGGAAGCCCGTTAAGTCACGGAAGTGATGAAGTGCCATAGACAAATAAAACGGGTCAAATCATGTGCTAGAAATGGAGTTTGGAATGTTTTGAAATGGTGGTCTCCATTCGGCATCTGTTGGAACTTTTGAGATCGTTCATACTTGTGCTGGATTAGTTTTATAGTGGTTTGTAGCTAATTTGATAGTATAGGGGCTTATTTTGTAATTCTATGGAAGTTGTAATCCTGACTTGGTGTAGATAAGATTCCAGCAAATTTATAAATTTGCTGGCTAGTCAGGAACACTATATATAGCCCTTGTATTGTAACCACTTCAAGCTTTTGGCTCTCTTAATGAATATTGGTGTTGTTTACATTCAATCATTGTTCTTGTGCTCTAATCTGATATCCAAGGTGCTTTACTGATTTACATTCTTGTTTGGATTCAATACAACACTTGTTGTATTCATTAATCCATTAGCTTCACCTTCATCTTTGATTATTCTAAACTTTTCATAGTTCAAACACTTAATCAATATGTGTTTTGGGCTAAAACAACCAACCACTGTGATCCGGATTGATATTGGGATCTACAATTTGGTATCAGAGCCTTAGTGCTCTTGGTTGTTGTGTTCTTGTTGAGATTTTTCATAGTTTTGAAGGTTTTTCAAAAGTTTCAAGGTTTTCAAATTTTTGGACTTAAAATGGATTGATTTGGTGTGTTTAATCGATAGGTTGTTGTTAATATATGATCAGGGAGTCATTTTGGACATTTTGATGCATCAAAAGGTGGTTTTTGAGCTGTTTTTGAGTGATTAGAGGGTTTTAGTTCGTGTTAAACCCTCTGTCTAGCGAAATTAATTTGAATACAGCGAACAATATTTGAAGATAGCGAAATTAATTTTTGAAGATAGCGAAAATATGGTTGAACATTGCGAACATAGCGAAATCTTTTCGAAGCTCATCGCATGATCACTAATTTCGACGATCATCATTCGAGCGAAATTATTGATTATCGGCGAAATAGTGTCAAGTGACCCTGTAGCGATAATATCGAAGGCGACTTCAAGAACTGTGATATTGAACCACAGTGTTCTGATCACGGTAATCGGCGAAATTAGTCAAACTAACGTTTGTGTTGCTTGTATCAGCGAAATTAGCTTGTTCGCTTGTGCAGGACATCATCGTGTACCAACGAAGATAGGAGATCGGTGAATATCATCAGCAAAATTAATACTGTTACCGGCCTGCAGTGATCTGTCAGCGATTTTAACCTCTGATCAGCTCTCTTTTGTCAAATTCAAACCAAGATGTCGTTGAATCAACTAAGTCCAATTGCTCAAGCGGAACTTGAGACCGGAACCACTACTAGGCCACCAAAGTTGAAAGGGGGTGAAGACTTCAGCACTTGGAAGACTCGCATCCAGTCGTTCTTCGAATACACGGACTACAATCTGTGGGTCTCAGTCACCGATGGACCCCACATTCCAACGGTCGTTCGTAATGACTTGGTAGTCGCTAATCCTGACCCCACAACCTTCACTGACGAAGACAAGGCTCTAATCCAACGCGATCGCCGTGCGCATGCAGCCCTAACCATGGCTCTGTCAACTGATGACTGCAACATGTTTGAAGAACACCGAACTGCAAGTGCACTCTGGAATGCATTGATTGAGTATTATGAGGGAAATGAAGAGCTAATTGAAAGTAAGAGAGATATGGTGCAAAAGCAATACGACATGTTCTGTGGAGTTCGTGGAGAAAGTCTGTCAGATCACATCAGTCGTTTTCTGAATATGATGACCAAAATGAAGAAGGCAGGAAATCCTGTCATAAACCGTGCTGCCATCAAGAAGCTGTTGGATTCACTCCCTAAGGAATGGAGTTTGCAATGCATGATGATCAAGAAGGATTTCCTCAATAATCCAAATCCTGTCACTTTGTCAGACTTGATTAACACTCTAAGAGCTTTTGAAATGGATGTCAACAAACGAGAAATGAACACTGCTGGCTACACTCCAAAAACCAATCCAACTTCTGCTGGAATGAAGAATGTGGCATTCCTTGCCTCAGGTGGCATCTGTCAACAAGCTTCTGACATGATCTATGCTAACGCTTCCGCAAGCGCATCAAAAGCTCCACAACCTAGTGAGAAGACTGTCACAGTTGGCGATACACAAGCGTTGAAAGTGTCTACTGAAAACGTGGCACTTTTCAACATGTTTCTAAGCAGCTATGAAGCTTTAATGTCAGGAGAGCTCAAGAAGGAAATGTTCACTGCTGAAAACATGTATCAAGTCGATCCAGATAACATGGAGGAAATGGATCTAAAATGGCAAATGGCCATGATCACCTTAAGGTTGAAGAAATTTCAGGACAAGACCGGGAAACGTTTGGGTCTCGGAAAGGCTGGCTTTGATAAATCCAAACTAAGATGCTACAACTGTAAGAATCTGGGCCACTTCAAGCGTGACTGTCCCTTGTTGAAAGAAGGAAACATCGAATCAACTCCTGCTGTGAAACAAATCACCGTTGAAGAAAACAAAAACAATGCGTCTCCTAGCACGCCAAAAGCTTTAGTCGTCGAAGATTATGATTGGAGTGAAGAAATTGCTGAAGCTAAGGAGCAAGTCAGCAAAGCTCTCATGGCAAAGATCTCTAGCGAGTTCTCTTCGAAGCAGTTTGAGAAACAGACAGCTGGAATTCCAAAAGGAGACAATACTGCTGACAAGGGTTTAAAAAGAATTCTCACCTCTTCAGAGACGGAGAAAGAAAAGAAGTCTGGAGAAGCTAAGGAGCAGATTCCTAAGGATGCATCTGACCAGAAGAAAGACAAAGGAAAAGCCTTAGCCACAGCAATGAAAACTGAATCTTCCAAAGAAAAGGCTGACAAAGACTTGGTAAATAGTATTCCACATAACTTTAAAGTAAAGTTATGCTCACCAGCATGCGTTGATGTCGTGGCACATTACAAGTCTCTTAACCTTGAATTTGAGAGACAAAAAGACAAAGCCTTAAAAATGAATAACGAACTTAAACTGAACGAGGCCGCATACCAGAGAAAGTTGAATTCAACTTTAGCTGAGATGCAAACTCTAAAAGAATTTGTGATTAGAAAAGATTTTATCATTAACGATCTCACAGATAGACTAGAAAAGGCTTTAAATGAAAAGAACAAATTGCAAATTATCATTGATAAATGGAATGTCAGTCAAAAGGCCTTTACTGACATCAAAAACTGCCAACGACCAACGCATGTGAAAGACGGGATCGGGTATAAGGATAGGCAAGGAAACGAAAGAAAACTCTTCCTTCCACCATATAGCAAAAACTATGTGCCTATACCTACTCCTCATCCCGAAAACGATCTCATTGATGAAAAGGCCTCTGTAGAACAAAACGATTCTTGTGAAAACGAAACAACCGCTAACTTTTCTAAAAGTAATGCAGATCCAATTGTGTGTAAAGAAGATGTGTGCGATGAGGATGGAGACTGCGGCGGTTCAAAAATAGGAATAGGTTATTCAGGCGACAATTATTCCACTGTTAACTGGTTCGCCTGGAACTGTTCTAAGGAAAACAATATTCGGGATGAATGTAATAATTTAATTAGGATGGATGACTGTAATGTCCATGTGCCTAAATTTAAATCTTCGGATGACTGTAAGGGCCATGTGCCTACATTTGAGACCCGTGATCGTGAACATGCTATGTTTGAATGTCATGATTTAAATTCTGCATTTTGTGATGATAAAGTTGTTTGTGAATCTCTTGTATTTGTGCCAGAATTGAAAAAGAATAGCTTTGGAAAATTCCTCACCGAGGAAATTCCAGAATTTATTCCATCTCGAACAGGTATGACAGATTCTGAAGAGAGAGTCACTGAAGATCAATGCAACGAAGACTCAAGCACTGCTGTCCCAGAGGATGAAATGAAGACTTCAAGTCCTAAGGATGAGCAAATATCAGAAACTTCAAACGAAGGTAGAACAACAGACAATGAGAGCACAGAATTTTCAAGTGAAGAAACCTTGAAAACCTCATGTGTAGATCAAACAACAAATGATGAAAGCTTCGAAAGTTCAAGTGTTGAAGACCAAGATTCAGAAAGTTCAAGCGAAGATCAAAGCTGCAATGATTCCAGTTACGAAGCAAGTGAAGAGCAAGAGTCAAGTGAATACCAAGTGTCTGAAAGTTCATCTGATTCCGACAATGATGAAGAATGTTCAGAAGATGAAAGCAGAGTTGACAAGAAAATGAAGAAAGCAGAAAGCTCAAGACACTCATCACATACATCATCTTCTAACACCAAAAGACCCAGACAAAAAAGATGTTTTCGCTGTGGTCATTTAGGACATACAGCGAAACATTGTAAAAGCAAAAAATTTTCTAAACCAGAATATGATATTGTTAAGAATTTCACAGAGCAGATTGATTATCTTAAGAAATCTGTTAAAGATCTGGTCAATTCAATAGCTTATTTTTGGAGACCAAAAGATGACATCATGGGTCAAAACCACGATAGATTCAATATGAAGCAAATCTGGGTTCCTAAATCGAACTAATTTGTGTATATTCTTGTATTTCAGAATAAACTCCAGAAATGGCTTCGAATGCTCATGGAGTATATCTGGCACGTCGACAGCGGATGCTCAAGACACATGACAGGCTTGAAGGAGCTTCTGAAGAACTTTCGTTTTATTGATGGTGATTTCGTGTCATTCGCTGGAGACGAAAAGGGATGGAAGATTGTTGGAATAGGAGATGTGGTGTCTGAGGCCCTCACCTTGGAAAATGTCAACTATGTTCCAGAATTGTGCTACAATCTCATGAGTGTATCACAAGTCTGCGACAAAGGAATTTCGGTGCTGTTCAACGACATGGAATGCTTATTTCTGAAGCCTGAATATGTCGTACCTGCATAAATGATCATGCTCACTGCTCCTAGACAAAACAACACATACGTGCTCAACATAAAAAATGCCAAGACAAATGATAACCTGACTTGTTTGATTTTAAAGGCCTCAGAATCGGAGTCACTGCTTTGGCACAGGCGATTGGGGCATGTAAATTTCAAAAACATGAACAAACTCTCTAAGATGAACTTAGTGAGAGGACTTCCTATAAAAGAATTTCCTTTTTCTGAAAAATGTATAGCATGCGCCCAGGGAAAGCAACACAAGAAATCGCACAAGTCCAAAGCAGTGAATACGATTACTGCGCCTCTACAATTGATGCATATGGATCTTTTTGGTCCAATTAGTGTTAAAAGTCTCGCTAAAATTTCTTACTGTTTGGTGATTACAGATGATTTCTCTCGTTTTTCGTGGGTTTATTTTCTTGAGGCAAAGAGTGAGACAGCTGAAATCCTCAAGACATTCATTCCTTTGATTGAAAACGTGACCAAATTAAAAGTGAAGTCGATCAGAAGTGATAATGGCTCTGAATTCAAGAATCAAACCTTCATATCCTTCTGTGCAGAAAAAGGAATTCATCTTCAATACAGTGCAGCCAGAACTCCTTAACAAAATGGAGTCGCCGAACGCAAGAACAGAACATTGATCGAGGCCGCAAGGACCATGCTGGTGGATTCAAAGCTTCCAATCATCTTCTGGGCAGAAGCAGTTAATACAGCATGCTACGTTCTGAACAGGGTTCTTATTGTAAAACCACACGGGAAAATGGCATATGAACTTCTCTTCAAAAGAAAGCCGCTTATTGATTTCTTCAGACCATTTGGATGTTCTTGCACTCTTCTAAACACTCAAGAGAATCTCATCAAGTTCGAAGCAGTGGGTGATATCTGCTACTTCATGGGATATTCATCCACTCAGAAAGCCTACAGAGTCTACAACAAAAGAACAAAGATGGTGATTGAGTCATACTACGTTGACTTTCAAGAAGGAAACTACACTAACACTGGAAGTACTCCCGACTGGTTTTACGATGTGGGTGTGATCTTCAACACCTTTGAAATTCAAGAGGATGTTCCAGAAGCAGAACCTGCAGAAGTCGCTCAAGTTGAACCTCTGTTTGATACTTCAGATATTGACTTGACTCCGTTCACTACCCGTTTCACTCCATTCTCTACTAATCCACTTCTCTTTGTGGATGAAGCAACTGGTGACACTTCGCCTGAGAACACCCCAGAAAACGGTGCTTCTTCTTCACAGGCGAATGTGGATGAACCAACTCAAGAAGATGACCCGCCAGTCATCTACGTGGACGAACACTTCACCAACCTTCCGCAGCAGATTGAGTCTCAGACAAATGCACGGTACAAGACAAATCGAAATCATCCTCTAGAAAATGTCATAGGTGCAGTCGAAGAAAGAACGCGTACACGAGGTCAGTCGTCAAGCATCAACAAAGGTCTCTATGCAGCTTTTCTCTCACAATCCGTGCCACGGGACATTAAAGATGCGATTCTAGATTCCAGTTGGGTTCAAGCAATGCAGGAAGAATTATCTCAATTTCGCAAACTCAAGGTCTGGGAGTTAGTAGATCTACCTGAGGGAAAGTTTCCGATTGGTACCAAATGGGTCTTTCATAACAAGATGGATGATCGTGGAGTAGTAATTAAGAACAAGGCCAGATTAGTGGTGCAGGGTTTTCGTCAGGAGGAAGGAATTGATTACGAAGAGGTTTTCGCTCCAGTTGCAAGATTGGAGGCCATCAGAATATTCCTGGCATACGCGTCATACAGAAATTTCAAAGTTTTTCAGATGGACGTAAAGAGCGCTTTTCTGTATGGGAAGGTAAAGGAAGAAGTCTACGTGTGTCAGCCTCCGGGTTTCTAAGATCCTCATTTTCCAGGTCGCTACTACAAGTTGGACAAAGCCCTCTATGGTCTTCACCAAGCTCCACGTGCTTGGTACGAGACTTTATCAACTTATCTTTTGAAGTGTGGATACACCAGAGGAATGATCGACATGACTCTCTTCACCAAAAGAGTCGGAGAAGACGTAATGCTGGTTCAGATTTATGTGGACAATATCATTTTCGGGTCAACCAACGAGGAACTGTGTAGAGAATTCGAGTCTGTCATGAAGGCACAGTTGGAAATGAGCATGATGGGAGAGCTGACATTCTTCTGGGGGCTAGAAGTGAAGCAGAAGGAAGATGGAATTCTTATTCATCAGGCCAAGTACATTCGGGATATTCTCGCAAAGTACAACTTGAATGACTGGAAAGTTACAAGTACTCCATTTGCATCTCAGACGGAGCTTACTCTAGATCCTCAAGGAAAACCTGTAAACAAGTCATTCTATCGCTCGATGATCGGATCTCTGGTGTACTTAACGGCTAGCAGGCCTGACATCATGTGGGCTGTCTGTCTCTGTGCTCGCTTTCAGACTAATCCCAAGGAATCTCATGAAACCGCTGTGAAGCGCATCTTCCGCTATCTTAAAGGAACTCCGAAACTAGGTCTTTGGTATCCTAAAGATAGTAATTTTGATCTTATTGCTTATTCTGACCGGGATCATGCAGGTTGTAAAGTAGATCGCAGGTCTGTCTCAGGAGGATGTCAATTCTTGGGAAATCGTCTGATCTCATGGCAAAGCAAGAAACAGACAACTGTGTCCACCTCCACTGCTGAAGCAGAATACACCGCAGCCTACAGTTGCTGTTCACAAGTTCTCTGGATACAAAATCAGTTGTTGGATTATGGAATCAACATCATGAAGACTCCTATATTCATCGACAATGAGGCATGTCTGGGAATTGTGAAGAATCCCATCCACCACTCCAGAACAAAGCATATCGAAATTCGTATTCACGCAATTCGAGACGCCTACGAGAAAGGATACATTCAAGTGGTACCAGTGGATACAACACAGCAACGGGCCGACATCTTCACAAAAGCTTTCGATAAAACTCGATTCAACCAGCTGGTAACCTGGTTGGAAATGGTTAATTTCCTTGAATGGAAATGAATCTTCTGTCCAAAAGCTTTCGTAAATACTCTATCTTCTGTCCATAGCTAAAAAAAAAAAAAAAAAAAAAAAAAAAAAAAAAAAAAAACGTTTGTTAAAAGTAAAACAAGTATCGTAACGCGTCGCCCACCAAAAAGATTCTCTGATTCTTAAAATTTAATTTTCGGGCAAATGGACTTTCGAAAATAAAGATTTTAGGGGGGATATTCCAGAAAATCAAATTAGATGCTTGTGTTTTGACTCCTGCTAGAGGAAATGATAGAAAATTGCTAACACTTTGTCATTTCTTGCAAAACAGAAAACAAATAGAAATCGGGGTACCAAGCAACGATGTGTCGGTAGATTCAGCAACACCGACGAGTAAACTGCTGTTAGGGAGCAAAACATAACATCTACACAAGGATTCTGGCTTCTCTCAGGCATTACGCATCTTGTGGGTGACACGTTGCGGCATATGGCTTAATGGTCTTAAAATCTTGTGTTGATAGATTGCCAAAGTCTGAGATCTCGGGTCTTTATATTGGTTTTCATTCGGGGGGTATCATAGTTGGTCTTCTGCTGCATCCAGATACATGCTGACCTAGAACTTCTATGATATCCCTTCATAATAAGCGCCTTATAAAAAAAGGGCCAAACCCTTTCATAATAAGTGCCATTTGTGGCCAAAACCTTTTGATGGATTAGTTTCGGTCTCTCTGCTGTACGAAAGTACTGACCTGCTCACCGAACTATCTGTCTCGCCCTCGATAGTTCTTGGAATCTCTGTTGTACGAAAGTACAGACCTGATCTCCGCTCTATCGTTGAAAAGAATGAATCCAATATACTCACCTGTTATGAAGAACCTTTGTGCATACCTTGATCGCGGGGGTATGTCCTGATGTGGGTCTCACGGGCGTAATGGTTCTATTCTCAATAGCTTGTGTGGGGGCCATAGAAGTCTTGTCAATATTACCGAAAACATGATAAAAGCGCTCTCCGAAGGCATGTTGAAAGAAGGATGCATGGATTTAAGCGGACAAACATACTGGCAGTTTTTCTTGTGCCCTGGTTAGTTATTATTAATAAAAATAATAATAAATAAGAAATTGGCGAGTGTTGGCAATATGATCCTCTGCAGGTAAGTCAACGAGTGTCGAAGGTTTCAAGAAAATCCGCATCAAATGGAACCTCCCAGAGCTGAAAATTCGAAGTTCGGAGTCTAAATGGCCCAAGTTTTCTTAATTATGTAAATACTTCATAAATTTTAGTGTTTTAAACAAAACTGGGCACGTTTTTCAAGAAAGTTTGAAATTTACGAGCGAAATTAAAACTATTTTGAAAACATATCAGTGGGGGCGAAGATAAGATACCAGCAAAATTGTTATTTCGCTGGTTATCAAATTTTCGATATAAATATCTCAACTAACCGTCATTTTTCAAATTTTTCAAATCATTCCCTCATCTTCTTCGCTAATCTCCGGACATACTCTCTAAACCAACACAAGATTCATTTTCGTTCAAAGATCATCAGGTAAAACTCCGACTTTATCATCATAAACAATCATCGCAATCATCGGTTCACATTCTCGGTTAACTGTGTATTGTTTAAATCTTCATTATTATTCTATATACCTTAGATTATGAATCTATAATCTCTAGGGTTTGCTATGAATGTTTTAAATCGATGGAACCAAGATTTCGAAATGCTATTTCATGTTTGATGTTTGATTTGGTCTGTGATTTTTGTTCGAACAAATCAAGAAATCAGTTAGGGTTTAAAGAGGGTTTTTCAAGAAATTTTTAATGCTAGCGAATTACCGATGAATATAGCGAAGACAGCGAAGATAACTTGGAAACTCAAAAGTCTCGAACGCGAGTTCGAGCAACCGGTGAAATATTCTTATTTCGCCGGTAAAGCGGCCAGACAGGTGTCTTCGCTGCCAAATCGTTTCCAGAACAAAACCACGTCATCGTTAAGTTCGCTAGCGAAATTATTTTAAGCCATCAGGTTTTGTCTCGGGCGATGATGCACATGATCCGACATTGTTGTCGGTGAAATTGCCGGATCTCGATCATAAGTGTCAGCGAAGACATCCATTGGTCCGACAGCGATATTATCCCAATTTTTTTATTTTTGAAATTGTTTGTAAATATTTTTTTAACCTATTTTTAAGTTTTTGTAAATATCTTTTTAAATTTTTTTAATTGTACATATTTTTGTAAATATTGTAAATATCCTTGTAAATATTGTTTTTATTCAAAAATTTTCTTGTAAATATTTGTTTCTATCTCAACATTTCTCTCACTTGGCTCGTTTGGTGTTTCAGAAGCAAGATGGTGAAAATTATTGATTGGGATACTACGTTAAAGCACAACCAGAGTATCAATCTCGATTAAATACCACAGGATTTTCAGGATGCAGCCAGATGGATTCGGTCTAGCAGAATCGGTTTCGCAGTTGAAGCAGTAGTTCCCGTTTATCGCATCCACATTCAAGAGTTCTGGGAACATGCGAAGCCTGAAACAATAAACAACAAGAGAGGGATTTCTTCAACTGTTCGTAACAAACGTATAGAAGTTACTGAAGATAGGATTCGCAAAGTGTTGAAGCTAAAAGACGACGCGCAAGATCCAATCTCTTTAAGCAAGGATGATGTGTTGGACGGATTTCGTGGAATGGGATACGTAGGAGACTTTCGTCTAAAGAAGGAGATTAAGAGAAGTGGGCTCACAAGGGACTGGAGGTTTATAGTTCACGTTATTGCTATGTGCCTAGCTCATAGAAAGGGTGAATTTGATGGACTGAACCTAGAATGGTCGGCGGCCATGTTAAACCTATGTTTGAATCATAAATTCAACATCTCCGGTCTAATTTTCAACTACTTGCTAGAGAATGTGAGTGGGAAAACTTGGGCAATGTATCCTCGTTTCATCCAGATCCTGATAAACGATCAGTATAAAAACCCACCAAATGAGGGAGATCTGTACACCTTCCATGTGCCAACAAGTCGTCAGTATACAGAGATTAAGACTAATGAATGGGTGATTTTACACGATTGGATGTATGCAGCCGAGAGATTGCCTTTAGTCAGAGAAGCTTACAGAAAATACAGAGAGGCACTCTGAGAAAAGCAGCAAAGGATTGCACAAGCTGAAGCAGAGGCTGCTGAAAAGGAAGAACGAGCTAAAGGTAAAAGAAAAGGAAAGGAAGCTGCTAAAGATGAACCTCCTAAAAAGAAAAAGGCTTCAGAAAACCCAGAAAGACTAATGGGTGCAAGCTTTAGAGCAGCTGAATCTGAAGAACAGCAGCGACACATCAAAGATATGAAGGAGATTCACGCGTTGCAGGAAAGAGAAAAGAAAGAGAAGAGACTCAAGAGACAAGAGATGTCATCATCCGAAAGACCAGAAGTTATTCCAGAAGAAGTGCAGTCTCTAAATGAATTTGTTGATACTTTGATAGTAGACCCTGAAGAAACCTCAGCGAGCAAGAAAAAGACAGATGAAAGATCTTCCAAAGTATCTCCTGTAAAGCCGACGAGGTTTTCAAAGCCACCAGTCCCGCCACAAAGGGTTCGTCCCTTTCAAGAGCTTTACGATAAACTCATTAAAAACTCCAGTCCGTCTGTGGCCAAGGAAATCTGTCTTCTCAAAAACCAGGTTAACGACACAAATGTCCTGAGAGAGAAGATTAAAGATCAGCGTAAAAAGAACAAAGAGATGAACGCCTATATGGCCAAGCAATCCAAGTTTATCAGATTCCAGCAGATGGGGTTAGAGAAATTGTACAGAATGATGAGAAGTATGTGCGAGCAGATGAAAATAAAGCCCATGTTCTCCTTTGATGAAATCTTCGACTTTGAAACTTTCATAGAATAAGAAACTGCCAGAAAGGAAAAAGAAGCTGAAGCTAAGAAAAGACGCCTGGAATCGGTCGAGAGTGTAACCGAAGGAGATGAAAGTGATGAAGAAGAAGTTGACAGAGATGATATGCCAGCTAGATTCATCGAATGGGGTCTGGAAGAGGAAGTACAGTACGAGCAAGCAGATGGAAGAACTTTCTCACCTCAGCATCCAGAATGGTTCAAGAAAGAAAGAGAAAGACTACCTGATTTTTATCAGGTGATAACTGTCGAAAAGAGTGAAGCTACCGACAGAATCATTAGCTGGATGTACGACAACCTGAGAGGAATGTTTGTTGTTAAAAGACGAGGTGGTGTGATCCAGTACTTTCAGACCGGATTTGATCTCTTTACACTTCCCATGTGGGATTTACGTGAGCTGGGCCGTCTGGACATTCTAAATCCAGAAGAAAGAAGCATTGGAGGAGACTTTGAGCGTCTGACCGCTAAAGAATGCAACAAAGGTTTCCCTAATCACAGGCCTCAGCGTCCAAGGCGGAGAGTTTCGAAAACTACCATAGATCCAGTAACAGGGAAAGGAAAAGTGACGTGGGTGATCAACCCTGCTAAAGTTTTCACAAGAATTAAGCTACCTGAAGAAATTCCTGTTGCCCTCAAAGATTTCAAGAAATGGTTCTATGATAGCAAGACTGGCGAAGCTGTGATAAGATCCAACGAAAATGTGGATATTCGGATCTTGGATCCTATGGACGTGTTTATGTTTGGGCTCTCGGATCTAACTGTGTTGAATGCAAGCCCCATAAACGTGGGAGCTAGAAATGCAAATCTTGAGGAGGCTATGCTATTTCAGAGAGCGGTAGAAAGAGCCTGGAAGTTAAAGAGGGAAATGTTGGATCTGGTAGACAAGATTGAGAAAAGAAAAGAAACAGAAGAAAAGAAAAAGGAAGCAAGGAAGAAAAAGAAGCATGAACATAAGAAAGAAAAGACCCCTGCTTCTTCAACTGAACCCACCATAACATCATCACCTCCGGCCTCATCCACATATGAGGCCACTATGGAGGATCAACCTATTAGTGAAGCTATTACTACTCAAGCAACTCCGGATGCACCAATCGAAACTCAAGCACCACCCGAAATGACAACAATCGAAGATAATCCCAAAGAGCCTGAGAAGCCAGCTACTGAGAATCCAGCAGAAACCAATGAAAAATGAAAAGACAAGTATGCAACGATCTAGGGGGATATTGTTGGAACTTTTGAGAGCGTTCATACTTGTGCTGGATTAGTTTTATAGTGGTTTGTAGCTAATTTGATAGTATAGGGGCTTATTTTGTAATTCTACGGAAGTTGTAATCCTGACTTGGTGTAGATAAGATTCCAGCAAATTTATAAATTTGCTGGATAGTCAGGAACACTATATATAGCCCTTGTATTGTAACCACTTCAAGCTTTTGGCTCTCTTAATGAATATTGGTGTTGTTTACATTCAATCATTGTTCTTGTGCTCTAATCTGATATCCAAGGTGCTTTACTGATTTACATTCTTGTTTGGATTCAATACAACACTTGTTGTATTCATTAATCCATTAGCTTCACCTTTATCTTTGATTATTCTTAACTTTTCATAGTTCAAACACTTAATCATAGGTGTTTTGGGCTAAAACAACCAACCACTGTGATCCGGATTGATATTGGGATCTACAGCATCCAAACGGGTCAAAACAAGTTGAAATTTATGCTTGTCAAATAGTGTTAAAAAGCATGTTTAAATCCTTGAAACAAGCATGACGATTATTGCGTAAGCAACCCTCGAGAGGGAAGCGAAACGTCATAGTCGGAAAACCCGGGATTGGGTAAATTAGTTGTAGATGTGTGATGACATTAAAACAAGTTGTTGAACTTGTAGACAAACGGGTCGAATAAACAAGGAGCCGAATTATAGGCCAATAGTTCTAAAACTGAAATTTTATACGAATGGTGTCGATAAACATGTCCGTAATTAAAATACGGCCGCGTATTAAAAATAATCAGCTAAAACGGACGCCCGAGTCAAACGTTATGTCGATTTAAAGTTTGTATTTGATAAAAATGGTGCTGGGCTGATTTGCAGCTCCAGCTAACAAACATTCTGTCAAAAACACATGGTGGCGCTACGCCACGGCGAAAGACATTCACCGTCGCGCGACGCGACGGTGGTGGTGGGCCGCGAGGGCCAACCCCCATCTCCGTCGCGCGGCGCGACCGCCCCGAATCCGTGGAATTTTGCTTGTTTCTCAATGTTTAACCACAGAACTTGTTTTCACTTGATTTTTAAATGTCAAAACTAATTATTTTCATGGTTATGACCATAGGTGATGATGGACCTAATCCGGATGGCGATCAAGCAACTCTCAAGAACCGAACGCACCAAACAAAGCTTCCGCATTTTATCTATTTTGTTTTAGTAATATGTAAACACTTGAAATTATGTTTGAAAGTTTTATCTAGTAGGATGATAACTTAAATGTTATGATCAAGTATGATCTTAAAACTAAGATTGTTTTTGTAAACTCGAAATTTTTGGTACTAAATGCATGTTATGTATTATTAATTCGGTTATTTTAAGAAGGGTCTTACAACCTGTTCACTAAAGCTTTTGATAAATCACGTTTTGATTATCTTCTTTTGGTAAATGGCATCAAGGTGAAACGCGAGTAACACTTCTTTAGCTAATCGTTTTCGTAAATATTTTCTTTACAAGCTCTTAAAATACAAAAAGATTTTCATTTTTGTTACCTTTTCGCATTTTAGGGGTATAAATTTCAAGAAAATACAAAAACATGTGAAAAAGTCAAAAATCCAAAAATTTGTCTTTACTTTTTGTCTTTACGTTTGAAAAATTAAAAATTAAAAAACATTAGAAAATCAAAAATGAGTTTCTTGTAAAATCAAAAATGAGTTTCTTGGATAAATACACTGGTGTGGTCGGTCAACATGGTCAAAAATGTAAAAAGAATAATGATAAGTATCTCTACTATTGATGTATCAGTAGGCTCACAATCAGATTAAAATGTGCATGATGATATAAACCTAACAGACTTCAAGTCAGGTGGGAACCATTCGTTGGCATATGGTCTTAGTACCGAAATTTCGTTTGAGAGGTTGCCGAGGTTCTGAGATATACGGTCTTTGATGTTGTCTTATCATCTGGGTATCATGGTTGTATCTTTTACAGGAAAAAGAATGGAGACGAAGTCTAGATCTTCCATGATACTATACATATGTTTACATATTGCATATGACCTCAATAAGTGATCAACAATCACATGTCCAAACAAAATAAGTGATATTTTATCACAGCTTTCTTGCGGGAGTCAAGTTCATTTCATTGTCTGTACGTTGGTACTAACCTGTTCACGGACTTGCTCCTGTGTCCTCATGCATCTGAAAATTAAGTTCCTCATCAATAAGTGATTCTATCACATAGGGCTTGTTTTCAATAAAAAATAAGTGAGTTTCTCACATCATTTTATACAGTCAAACAAATGATAAGCGGTATACTCACCGGTAAGATGAACTCTCGTGCATACCTTGATTCGGGAATGTGTCGTGAGTGGATGAACATCGACTTGTAAGTATAATTCATACCGTAAATCATATCTCCTAATTGTGATTACATCTGATAAGCTGAGCTTATGTGGACAACAATACCGATAATTATGGTATGATACTTATCTAAAGCTTTAAACAGAAACAAAAACCATTTTGACAAAGACCGTAAGCTGGTATGATTCTTTTACCTTGAAACTCACAAAAAGTTTGGTATTGTACAGTCTTTTACTGCTTATTATTGATTGTCATTAGCTTACCACATTTCAAATTCAGTTTTAGTGTAATTTGTAAAGTTCTTTTTGATTAGCCGAAGTTGAAACTCGAATGTTTTCTGCCGGAAAGCCCGAAACCGACTTGTTTGTGATTTCACTACTTCATAAAGATCCTTTTGCATTTGGTAAACTTAACACATTGTAAAATTTGTTCAATCTATAAAAAATCAGTGACTTGGTGATTTTTATGTGTGAAAGGTCTACGAAAGACCTCAAGGTCTACGAAAGACCTGCAGGTCAATGAAGAACCTCTTCTGGTCAACGAAGAACCATTGTTGGTCAACGAAAAACCTTATCACGACGAAGAACTATTCTTCGTCGAGGTCTTCACGAAGAACCAAGGTTTTTCGTGGACCTTCATTATGGGCTAATTGTCTAAGCCCATTTAGGTTCTTCGTCGGCCCACTCCAGTTCTTCGTCGCTTATGGTTCTTCGTCGGGGGTCAGCGTATAAAAGGGGACCCCCCCCCCCAGTGCATTATTGTCTTCACATTTTCAAACCCCTTACATTGTTCATCTTCTTCTTCGCTAAAACCCAACCGACTCAAAAACCTCTGTTTTTCTTTGATATTTTGAAACAAAACAAGGTATTAAAGGACCGATTAATATGATTAAGACCACTAAAACCCACTGTTGATGGTTTGATTGTTTGTAAAATCTTTTAAGAATCCTTGACATGTGTGTATTACATATTGTTATCTGTTTGGTTCTTGATCATTTGAATGTATATGGTTAAACATATGTAGATAGTTACATCTTTTGGGTTTTTGATTTGGGTGTTAAAAACATGGTGTTGTTTCATTATTATCATTTTAAGGGTTGGGTATGTTTAACATGTTTAAAATGATGTCGATTAAAATTCTGGTTTTGGGTCTTCATGTATGTATTAATTTCATTGAGTTTTGTTGTTTGGTGTTTTGAATCAACTGTTGATTCAACGATGATCGGCGAAAAACCACTGTCATGAAAAACCCCCAAATTCAATTTGGACGAAAAACCTTATTGACGAAGAACCTATTTCATCACAACTGTTTATGACAAAAAACCTGTTTGACGAAGAAGCATTCTTCGTCAAATACATGTTGACGAAAGACCCATGGTCAACGAAGAACCATTCTTCGTTGACTTTTGTTGACTTAGTTTGACCAACAGTTCTTCGTGGGTTATTGTAACGAAGAACCAGTTCTTTGTCTAAGTTAAGGTTCTTCGTCTAAGTTAAGGTTCTTCGTCACATTGACAGGTTCTTCGTGGACCAACACTTATAAAATTTTTATGTTTTTCATTTACATTGCACTTTTATACAGTAGGTATGTTTATACATGTATGTATTTTATAAATGTATTATCTCTATATCTTACAATGGATGTTTTTCGTGTACAGAATGGCTCTGAAAGAACAGAAACGCAAACCCGCGACTAAGAAAACCGACAAAACAGAAGAACAAACCATGTCCGAACCTCGACAGAACATGATCGCGTATCTTGATCCTGAAGGAAAGATTATTGAATTTAGGGAGATCACTCAATGGCTAAGGGAATCTCGGATTAACAAAGCTATTACCTTTTCAACGCCGGTTTACAAGTCTCTTATTAAAGATTTCTGGAATTCAGCTAATGTAATTGAAGTTGATGGAAATGTGCTAATTCAAGGGCAAGTTAATCAATTGAACATGGATGTCTCTCCGGATATTCTAAACGCCGTATTGGAACTTCAGGATGATCCAAACGCACAATATTCCATTCTGGTTATGTGCATACGTGGATGCTTGCTTCGGATGAAATGTATTGGTGATATCTTTGGTGGTCAGATCAACAAAGCCTGGTTGTCGATGCGCTACAAGTTTCTACTGCATGTTCTTATTCAATGTATGAGCAACCGTCGTGCTGGTTATGACATGGCGGGCAATGATTTGGTTGGATTTATGGTGGCCTTGACACTGAACAAGCCATTTAGTATTTCCAAGTATATCTATGCAAACATGAAGGAGAATCTGAAGAGGACGGGTGCGCGCACGACATGGAACAAGTTCTGGATGTATCCTAGATTCTTGCAGACGATAATGAACGTCCAACATCCGAATCTTCCAAAGGCCGACAATGATATTCTGAAGATAGATGATATGTTAGAGCATTCTCTAAAGATATTCAAGGGTGTTGCAGCTAAGAGATACAAAGAAAGCACACCTCCAAGGAAGATGATTGGTGCTCTTGATAAGAAAGATTACGTCGCTCCTGCAAACGATAAATGGCGTCGACGAAGAGCCAAAGTTGAAAAAGATGATGGAAGATAAGTTTGGACGAAAGAAGATTAAGTTTTTCAGTGATTCTACTGAAAGTGACAGTGATGATGATGACTATGATGCTGGTGCTGGTGGAGGTACTGGTGCTGGTGGAGATACTGGTGCTACTGGTGCTAGTTCAGCTGGAGGTGATGTAGAGGATTCTGAGTCTGACGATAATCAGCCAGAACCAGGATATGAGTTCTATCTCGACGATCGTGGTGTAAGGCAAATAAGAAGGATTAGACAGGAGGAGGATGTTGATTATGTACCTTCTGATACTGAAGTTGAACGTTTAAAGAAGAAAGAAACTGTTGTTCGTAGGAAGAAAAAGAGCAGGAAGTATATCGGTGCTTCACTTGTACAGCCACCTGTTTCACAACAAGAACATGTTCACGAAGCAGAAATGAATCCAAATCTTGGGCTCACGGCCGAAGAAGCTTCTGCTATGTTATCTTCTCCTCCGCGATCAACTGAACCACCTCCTGTGGTTACTTCAGCTGCTGAAACTCCAATAGTCACACCATAAGCTGAACCTGCGTTCACAATGGCATCTACTATTCGAGCAACTACATCTCAGCATAGCTCAGAACGCCGACAAAGCATATTTTCTGAAATGCAGCCAGACGAAAAGGTAGATTTCTTATTCTCTCAACTGCAAGCTGCTGCAGGTCAGATTAACAGGCAATCGGAGTTCATGAATATTACAAGAAGTGATGTGATCAAGCAACATTTGGAGATCAATACGTTAAAATCCACTGTTGAACGCCAACAAGCAGAAATCACACAACTAAAGGCTGAGAATGAACGTCTGAAGGCTGCTGATGATATACGAGAACGACGGTTATTACAAATGCATGCAGCTGATAATGCTCGTGGGATTGATATGAATAGATTGAAAGAGAGAAGCGCTGAGGTTCAACGAGTGGCTGACTCACTTAAAGCAAAGCATGATGATATGAGGCAGTGGTATAATTCAAGAAACACCACATTGACTGAAGGCTTCAAAACAATTAAAGACAATGTCGAGCTTAGCACCAAGCGTGTCAACATTATGTGGTCTGAAAGGTGTAAACATATGGAGATCTTGTGAAAGAATGACCAAGACAAAGAAGACCCTGGAAATCCCGATACTTCAGCATCATCTCAACAACCAAGGGCTTTTGAGTCTTCTCAAATCATAGTGTACAAGCCTCAACAGAATGTAACTATACAAGCAACCTCCGGTGGCGCTCAAGAAGAAATGCAACAGCTAGAGAGCAGTCATTATATTGAAAGCTCTTCGGCTGGTAAAGATGCGGTTCTTGATTCTGCTGATCCTGCTCTTAAGAGTCAACATCCAGTGTCTGGAGAAGAACTGGAAGAAAGGGAGTTCGTTTATGAACTTTCGCATGAACAGATTTTAGCTATTAAAGAGATGAAGGTAGTAGAAGATGCTACTATTGATCAGATCCCCAGTGAACCCGAAACAGCAGACCTAGAAAATCTTGAAGAAAATGTCTTTGAAGGAAATAATAACAAGTCTACTTATGTGCGGGAAGACAGAACAGAGTTTAATCCTTTCAATGAAGATTGGTTGAAAGAGAATGCGGACGATATCGACGAACAGTTGAAGAATCGTGATTCTACAGATACTTCACCACATGCATTCAAAGAATGGAGAAAACAATTCCTGTCCAAGGTTACAAAGCCTACTCCTACTGAAGCTCAAGTCGATTATCTGAAGTACGAAAAAGAAAATTCGCATGGGAAGATACTTAGCTGGATGTTTATAAAAGAAATCCATTGTATAGCCGTGAAACGTGAACATGACATTCAGTATTTCAGATCGTTGCTTAGCATTCTGTCTTTACCGTTCTATGATGTTGCAGAATTATCAAAGCTGGAGCTGATTAATCGTTCAAAGTATGAGGGAGCAACGTTGTTTGCTTGCAAGTTGAAGATAAATTGGAGGACAGGCTGGAAAGATGAGTTATACAAGCCACAATTTCCTATGCATCAGCAGATAAAGTATACTTTGGATCCGTCAACCAACACGGCAAGATACAGGCTTGTTTATTAGCCGGTGAAGGTTATGGACAAGATCCCTCTGATGCAGATGAAGCAAAACTTCCTAGAAAATATGGCGTTGTGGTGTTATGACTCCGATACGCACGAGGCCGTTATTGTTTTCAATGATGATCAAGAAAACTTCCGCATGCTCGATCCGATGTGGATAATCAACATGTATGCTGCCGATATCAACAAACTGTTTCGTCGTGACATATTCTACGAAGACAAGGACGCGCATCAAGCGTTACTATTTCAACGCGTTGCTTGTTTCTGTTTCTATCGCGAGATTCACGCTGGCAGCTCATGGTCGGAGAAGCACTGAAGATTGAAGAATAAAGATCGAAGACCAAGCAACAGACAAGGGGGAGTTTGTTGGTGCATTTATTGTGTCTGTAACTTGTTCTTATTTACGATGTAATAGTACAGTCTTTGTTTATCGTGTCTGTAATGTTTCCGTCGAGTCGACCAAGTCGGATATCCTTATGTCTAGCTTGGTACGACGTTTGTCTCTTTATATTGTATGTTTAAACTAATGCATGTTGCATTATATTTGTTTGTGTGTTAATGTTTAACTGCTGCAAAATTGTTAACAGTTTGCAACAGTTGCTGTTTTGCAGCCTTCCCACGAAGAACCCATTCTTCGTGGGATATCACTTGTCACGAAGAACCTTCTTCGTGGTGAAGGATGTGTGACGAAGAATCATTCTTCGTCACATAGTCTTTCGTCGATACAGTCTACGAAGAACCTGTTCTTCGTGGGCTTAGGTTCTTCGTGGGCCTATTACATTCTTCGTAGTGTAATGGGATGGGTTGCATGTATATATAGCATAGTTTGTCTACTGTGTGATGTATGAGAGCATAACCTACTGAGAGTATCATCAAACATTGTTTATATGTGTTTGTAATCTGTTCTCATCCAGTTTAATCAATAGATAGTGAATCTTTGGTTACCTTGTGTTTTGCTATACATTGTTTGATTTACATTGTCACGGGGATTCCGCACTCGTGATTGTGTTTGTGATAAACAGGGACTAGGTTTCGTAATTGATCCTCCTAGTAAAATGGACCTACAATCTTGAGCCGGTTCCAGATGTCCGAAGCGACGCCCATTGGTACCCCACTTCCGTAGAATCACAGGATTACTCTGGACTTGAAGGGTGAAAACGTTAACTTTTCACTTTTCTGCGCAATGGTCGGATCTCTTATGTATCTCACAGCCTCGAGGCCTTATATAATGTATCCTATGTGCATGCTCGCCCGATATCAAGCCAACCGAAGGCCTCACATCTGGCAGTTGTAAAGAGGATTTTCTGATATTTGAAGGGTTAGCTGGACACTAGTCTCGGGAACCCTAGGGATGATAGTTTCGACTTGATTACGTTCAGTGATTCTGATTTTGGCGGCTGCAAAATCAACGGCAAATACACAATGGCTGGATGTCAGTTTTTAGGAAATAGGCTGGTCACCGGGCAGTACAATTGTAGGATCGTTTTCAGACCCGAATGAGTCGATCAGAAGAGTTTATCTCTAAACGAAAGGCGGAAACAGACGTGTAGAGTTCAATTCAGCTAGATTCACGCTTAAAACTGTTGTAATATTGATTTCACACTGTTTTACAACCTGACAACACTTCAGCAGCACTTCGTTGCTCTAGCCGGAAAGTTACGAAAGTTACAAATGATGACAGTTTGAATGCTATTTATAGGAGAGAGCTCCTGACCGTTTGAAGGTGACACACACCCTTCAAACGGTCATGACACTTCAAACGGTCATGCCTTTTCAAACGTACATTACATTCAAACGGACACTAACTTCTTCAAACGTGCAGCCTTCAAACTTTTCATGCATTCCAAGTTGTGATGTCATCAATGATGTCACCTATGTGATGTCATTTATGATGTCACACTTGTTCAAATCTGCAACGAACCCGAGACTCGATATAAGACGAAGACGACAGATGTGTGCACCAACAGACTCCCCCTCAGATGTTCACGAGTCTTAAGTGTCGAGTCTTTGCATCTTCAGTCTTTATCAGTCCTCTCAAACTCTTTGAAGTGTATGACGTTTTAAGTATCCTCAAGTCTTCTCTCTTCTCTTTTCATCATCAGCAGACTCCCCACAAGCAATCTCTACTCAAATGTCTTCAGACTCCCCCTTTCGATATGTTGGGATTGCAGTCTGGCTTGTTGAAATCACATAGTCGTCAGGTATCGGAACCTGGCACTCTATCTTCAGGTTCAAGATTGAAACCTGGCTACACCTGCACATTCTTAACCCAGAAATAAATTTCACAAATTTAACATTTAACAAATTTATCAATCCAAATTCTCTTCTCAAATTAAACCAGAATGATTTATCAATGATAAATTCTGATGAACCATTTGCAAAAATTAATCAATTTTTCTTTTCAAAAACACATTCTCCCAAACCATTTGTTCAGCATGTCTAGCACTTAGGATTTTGAAAATCAGCTCTCCAACATCAGTTGTCGAAAATATTTTTTATTTTTTTTCAAAATTTATGCTAAAACACACTGAAAATCTTTTTGGATTTTGTAATAAAAGAAACATGAAATGCAGTAAAGAAATATTTACAAACAATATTTTTTGTGAGTTCGTGTAAAAGGATCATATCAGATTTTGACAAGTCACGGGTACCGTTGAGCTTAGTTACACATTAAGAATTAAACAATTCACTTAGATTGCCGATATACTGATCCACTAAAATTCTCACACAAATTTCAACTGATTCAGGATATGAGTTAGGTGTTTTAAAGACTTAAACTCATTCATGTGTCCCACCTCTTGAATATACTCCCGTATCCAGATCCCAATATTCAGTCTTACAGGTGAGTATACCACAGATGATATCTGTAAGGGGTTAAATTGAGAGGGCCGTGAGAGCTCAGGTCGATCTTTCGATACGCAGAGAGATGACGGCTTCGACTTTTGGTGGGTCCCCTTTAGAGGATCTTTTGAATTACAACAGCAATGACTATCAATTTTATTGTTTCATCAATTTGCTGAGGGCGGCGCTATATTTCAAGCAAGCAGAAAGTATTCTCCGGGGACTAGGCCATTGCTTCCGCAAAATCAGAAGTCCCGGGATAATACCCCAGATATCACTGAGCATAAAGACCTAGTATCTCAGAAAGAGGGATCTTTCAAACGAGATTTCAGGGGTTACCTATATATCCAAGTAGTGTTCCCCACGAAATAAGCAAGTTTGAAATTTAATTTATATCCCGAAAAAGTTTACTAAATGTGTAAAAACCTATCGGCATATCATCAGTGAGACTATTTAACGCTATTTAATCATTACAAATCTTTAGCATACTGTAACTGTCTACTGATGTACTATCATTTCCTCTTCTCACAGCGAAACTCATTTTTGATTTTATCATGTTTTTGTATTTTTCAAATTTTCTAATTTTTTTGGATTTTCTGAAATTTTCTACTCCCCCTAAAATGCAAACACATTTTAGGAAATTTGAAAACAAACTGTACAAACAACGTAACAACCGATATCAAATCGCATCAATTCGCCATCCACATGGCATAAACAATCAGAACTCCCCCTTTCAACAAACTATTTTCTCATTTAGATTTCAAAACACTTAAGTTTGTTTTAATCAAAATGATTTTTCCGGAAAATAGTTTGATTTTACCACTTGTAAAGTTGGGGTTTGGTTCATCACATTGCCTTCAACCACTTGTAGAAAATCAAGTACAAATTAATGTCCTTGATTTACCACTTGTACGAAAAACACAATCAAATACAAAGAATGATGCCGATTCCTGATCCGCAATTACAAACTTGGGATCTCCGGCAAGTCACACTTAACCTGTAAAAATTAAACACATTTAAAAATCTTTCACAAAATCTAAAATAACCAGAAGGATGCCGATTCCTGATCAACGATTACAAACTTGGGATCTCCGGCAAGTCAGGTTTTTAAAGCAAAGAAAATGTCCACCCAAGCCTGACCAGCCTTGGGTGTTTTCAATTCAGAAGTAGTTGGAGTGTAAGTTGCTTTCTTTGTAGCATAAAACTCCTTTACCCCTTTAACCTTCCCATCGATCATTTTTCCAAAAAATTTCTTTACGTTTGCATTAAAAGCTTTCTCAACATCAAATTCATTCTTATCAGAATAAAATTGATTTGAAATTTCAACCTTTCCAACCTTTGATTTAAAATTCTCAGCTCTCAATGGTGGAAAATGAACATCATCCATTAGAGGCACTGAGTTTTCACTTTTTACCTCAACCTGTGGCTCCTCTGATTTTGTGGAATCAGATTCATCGCCAGATTTTACCTCAGATTTCTTAACAACCCAAGCTTGGTTGTCAAGATTTCCCCTTTTCTTGTAAAACCTTTTCGAACACTCACCAACTTCATATGTTGAATTTTTAAACACTTTAAATTTTTCAGTTGGTGGTTCGGTTTTATCAACAATAACTTCTTTCAGTTTTCCAGAAACTCCCTGTTTTGTGTTTGTCGCTTTCGGACAGTTCCATGCAATGTGACCAACTTCATTGCATCTGTAACAGGTTCTTGTTTCTTTCCTTTGATAAGCTCCATTCTTCATCTTTTCAGCAAGAAACTCCTGGTTTGACTGTTTCCAGAATGAGCTCTTTGCTTCTTCTTCATGGCTAGTTCCTGCAACATATGTCATTTTTTATTTAAAATCCCGAACATATTTTTCATTTTTATAGTTTTCAGGTGGAATAAAACCAAGTCCTTTCTTTTTGTAGCTACGATTGTGGTTTGGTTTCTTTTGAAAACCAGAACAAGAATTGTAACCCTTTTTCTTGTTCAAACGTTGTTGTACTCTTGAGGTGTAAGGTTTAGGTTTTACATTAAGATTTTCATCTTTTATTTCAGAAATATTAATTTCTGTTAGTTTGAAAACCTTTTTTATCAAATCAGTTTTGACACCTCTTATTGGAAACTCTTTATCAAAATATAATTTGTCAGAATCATTCAAAGTATACACAACTTCAAATGTTTCATCATCCAAATTAGATTTTGACAATAAAAACTCTTTACTATAAACCCGTTTTCCCGACGATTTTGAACTCCTTTCGGACGAACTCGAACTCCCAACTGACTGACACGAACTTTTGGACTCGGACTTTGACTCTGACTCCTCATCCTTATCCAACACCTGATCGACCACTCGTTTTATCAGTTCTGACTCATGATCTGTGTCGGACGCTGTGAACGTGACGTCAATATTGTTTATTAAAACATCGGTTATCTCGGACTCCAACTTTATATTGACTGCCTTTTTTAGTTCTTCCTCGTTAGGTTTTCTAGACGAGTACCCTTCCCAAATCGGAGGCGGACACTTATTATAACAGACACCCTGTTTCTTACCAGTATCCTTTTTCTTCTTTGGCTTTGTTTCTTCACCTTTAAACGCTTCAAATCCTTCAACTGTTGGATAAATTCTATCAATTATGTAGTCACAACCTTTGTAACTTTGCAGCAATCTTCTGATTCTTTCATTCTCAGTTGCTTCACTATCCAACTCTTTCTTCCACTTTGCACATTCTTCTATGTACAAGTTGATCTCTTTCTGCTTTGTCATCATAGTAGCATTCAACATCTTCAAAGCTTTCTCTCTTTCAGAGTTAGTCTTTTCCAGACTATTCACAATTCTGTTCAATACATCATATGACTGTTTCAATTTTTTTACATCAAACAACAACTTTTCTTTCAACTTTTCTAACTCACTAAACCTCTCATCTTTTTCTATACATTGTTTACATGACTCTAAACAAGTAAGACAGGGTTTTGTGATTTCAACGATCTTCTCGACTTCAATTATCTTTTCAACTTCCACAATCTTCTCAATCACTTTGACCTCTTTCATTTCCTTTGCAGCTTTCCTTTCTTTCAGTTTCTTCAATTTTTCTGCAAAATAAAATTCAAAAGTGTCAGAAGATAAATGAGTTTTTCCCAAATTTATCTGTTCCATCTCTTCATCACTATCACTTGTTTCTGATGAACTGTTTTCAGATGAAACATATCTTTCATCTTCATTTTTCTCTTCATCAGATAACACTTCCATCCATTCCTTCAACATTTCTGGCTTTTGAACAATATGTGCAATAAAAGCTTTAACATTAGGATCAGCTGGAATGTACTTGTCCCAGCTAAAACCATCAGCCACTTTCTCGTCATCTTGATCCATGATGCCATAGTAAGCCTTTTTGTTTGCATCTTAGATCATTCTTCCATGTGCCATTTGTGGATCTTTTTGTTGATGTGGTAGATGAGTAATTTGTTGATAAATGGATTTCCTATAATAATCATCTTTCCCAGACGACTCCTTTGCTCCTCTCGGCTCCTGATTCTTGCTCTCTCTTTTAAAGTGGCCTTTCTCCCTGCAACAAAAACAGACAACTTTAGATTTATCAAATCCTAGATTAGAAAGGTTTGCATCCAAGAAATCATTTCTTCCTGTAACCAATCTAAACTTTTCTGCTCTCCTCAAAACACTAGCTAAAGCCCATTTAATATCCATCAGTTCCAGCTCCTCTGCATCGATTTGGTCATAATCTTCCTTTGTGAGCATCGGATTACCAATTCTTCCGGCAATCAACCCTTCATAAGACTCTAAAGCAGTGACCAATAATCCCATATGATTCTTTACAATCTCTTCAGAATAATTTTGTCCATTTTGAAGATGTAAAGCCACATTGCACTGAATTAGATGACCATTTCCAGCAGATGAACTTTGAACACTTGGAGGATTCACCGTTGAGAACCCACTAGTGTTGACTGATCCTTGACTGCTTGGTGTAGATTGATTTCCAGCACTAAATGCAGTTTGTATCTTTGGACTTGCTTCAGCAGTTTGAACATTTCCTTTATAGTACAATTTAATATCTTGTTGATGAGTAGAACTATTCATTCTAGCAATTTCCTGCTGCTCCAGATCCTGTGCCTCCAACTTCTCTATAAACTGTGCAAGCGATAACCTTTTAAACTGTCCAGAATTTTTCAATATCATTAGATATGTACCCCATTCCTGTTGCGGTAACGCATCAGCAAGCTTTTCAACCCATTCTGCTGGAGTTTTTGTAATCTTCAACTGTGACTTAGTGCGTACAAGATGACAGTATCTTTCAATAAGACTCTTTGTTGTTTCACCAGGCATGCACGTAAATAGTTCAAATTCCTTTTTCAACAAAGTTGCTTTACTTTGTAGCATTTCAGTACTTCCCTCAAATTTCTTTCCAAGAGCTTCCCAAATAGAATAAATGTTTTCATCATGTTGAAGCAACACAAATATATCTTCTTTAACAACTTGTTGTAACAAATTGATCATCATCTTTTCTCCTTTGTAACTCTCTCTTTCTTGCTCCGTGAATTCTGAAATGATTTTACCGACTCCCGCTGAATTCTTTGGCCTCTCATACTCAGTTTCGATGCTCTCCCAAGCTTTTAGATGATTCGCCTGAACCCAATTCTCAAACCGTTTCTTCCATCCGTGATAATCTTCAATTCCCATAAGTTTCGGGGGTTTTTGCATTGTTCCGGTTTCATTCTCCATGTTCATGTTCTTAGTAATTTCGGATGGACTAGTCGGGGTTGTAGCAAAAGCGTTGTAAAAATCTTCACTCATGATTCGATATCGAAGAATTTCTCAAACTAGCTTTCAAACGAACTGATTCACCTCGTGAAAACACCTTAATCACCTGACAACACACAGACAAAACACAATCAGTTTTAATCACTTAACAATTAACTGAAACAAACTGGTACTCGAACTGGTGAATATTCTGTGCGGACTGAAAGTTGACACACTGTGCGGACAGCTATGACCCGGATCAAATTAAAACGACCTTTTTTCAATGACCTGGCTAAACCACACGACCTGGAAAAAGTTTGAATTCAAATGAACTGAACCACCTCTGTTTCAAGCAACTTTGAACCGTATGACTTTGATGCAAAGTATGACCCTAAGATTAATACAAACACAGTCTTTTACAAACAAGATTAATAACCAACAACTACTTGAATCACGTGGACTAGTAAATGTCCGTCTGACAATTAAAGAATTAAAGAGACTTTAATATGGGCCGACATACTTAATTGTTTCACATGGGCTCTTTTAATGAAAGATTTTGATTGGGCCGAAACCTTGAACAAAGATATTACTCACATGTACAACCTTGACCAAATTACTCACATGACCAACTGACACACATCCACTTAGCCAACAAACTCAATAGATTCTCGTGTAAAGTTCACATGCCCATACTGAATATCTTAATATCTTGATTGGACCAAACACATTATCAAAACAATTATCAATGTATTGAGAATATCAAGTGGTCGACACCTTTACTTTACATCACATGCAAGACTTCTTGAAACCATTAATCCACTTTCACATGTACTGACAAAACACATGATCAAATATATCGATTTCTACACTTATCGAATACAGAAAACAAAAAGTTGGTAAATTCTTTAAACACGAACAGCTGAACTACTTTCAAACGGGCACCTTGTTCAAACTGTCATATCCAGTTTCAAACGGTCATGTGTAAATTTCAAACGGTCATGTGTATATTTCAAACGGTCAGTCCATTTTCAAACGGTCACGATGGCAACTTTCAAACGGTCAGGTTAGTTTCAAACTGACAACCATGTATTTTCAAACGGTCATGTGCATTTTCAAACTGTAAGGTGCATTTTCAAACGGTCACAGTCAATTTCAAACGGTCAGACGCTGAACTCGTTCAAACGGTCACCGGTTTTCAAGCCATTTTTACCACTTTTACTTCGAGTTTAGGTCCGATATTCTCAAGGGTTTGTTAAAACACCATTACGCACACATTGTGAAAGTTTTAGCCGATTTTATCCGTGAAAACTTGTTCAGATTTGAAAAGAAGGTGTAGAAGATAGAAAAAGCAACTGAATTGGTATGAACTCTTCCTCCTGAGCTCTGATACCACTTGTAGGATCGTTTTCAGACCCGAATGAGTCGATCTGAAGAGTTTATCTCTAAACGAAAGGCGGAAACAGACGTGTAGAGTTCAATTCAGCTAGATTCACGCTTAAAACTGTTGTAATATTGATTTCACACTGTTTTACAACCTGACAACACTTCGGCAGCACTTCGTTGCTCTAGCCGGAAAGTTACGAAAGTTACAAATGATGACAGTTTGAATGCTATTTATAGGAGAGAGCTCCTGACCGTTTGAAGGTGACACACACCCTTCAAACGGTCATGACACTTCAAACGGTCATGCCTTTTCAAACGTACATTACATTCAAACGGACACTAACTTCTTCAAACGTGCAGCCTTCAAACTTTTCATGCATTCCAAGTTGTGATGTCATCAATGATGTCACCTATGTGATGTCATTTATGATGTCACACTTGTTCAAATCCGCAACGAACCCGAGACTCGATATAAGACGAAGACGACAGATGTGTGCACCAACAGAAAGAAGCAGACTTATGTAGCTACATCAACCTATGAAGCTGAGTACATTGCAGCTTCAAGTTGTTGCTCCCAAGTTCTATGGATCCAACAACAATTGCACAATTACGGTTTTGAATTCCTAACTACTCCTATTTTCATTGATAATTATGCTGCCTTACAGATCACTAGAAATCTTGTGCAGCATTCAAAGACCAAACACATCAAGATAAAATATCACTTCATACGTGATTGTTTTGATAAAAGACTTATCGATGTTGTTAAGGTCCACACCGATGACCAACGTGCTGACCTTTTTACCAAAGCAATTGACAAATCACGTTTTGACTTTTTTCTTATGGTAAACGACATTAAGGTTAAGCAATAGTAAACTGACATCGAAAAATCGTTTTTGTAAATATCTATTTGTGTTTTTTAATTTATCTTACTTTTTGAATTTTAGGGGGGGGGGGGGGTAATTTCCAAGAAAAATACAAAAACATTGAAAAATTACAAAAACACAAAAACATCGAAAAAGTTGAAAATCACAAAAACAATAGAAAAACAAAAATGAGTTTCCTAGTGAGAAAAAGAGAAATGATAGTAAATCAGTGGTCTGTCGAAACCCCTTTGAACTTAAAATGATCGCAACGATAAGTAGCTCTATATAAGATGTATCGGTAGGCTCATAATCATTTTAAAGTGTGCAGGGTGATATAAACTTAATCGACTGAATATCGAGTGGTAACCGCTCATTGGCATATGGTCTTGGTACCGAAATTTTGTTTGATAGATTACCGAGGTTCTGAGATACGTGGTCTTTATGCTGTATAGCATCTGGGTATCATAGTTGTTTCTTTTACCGAAAACAACGGGGACGCAAGTCTAGAACTTCCATGATACCATACATACGTGTACATACTATACATACATGTATATAATACATGTTGTATACGACCATCAATAAGTGATAAAAATATCATAGTCACTCTCGAATAAGTGATTCTAAAGCACATCTATCATCCATGAGTCAAGTTCGTCTCTTTGTCGGTATGATGGTACTAACCTGTTCATGGGCTTGCTCTCGTGCCCTGCATGCATTGAATATCAAGTTCCTCATTAATAAGTGATTTTATCACATAGGGCTTGTATTCATTCTCAAATAAGTGCGTATCTCACATCATATACGTTAAAACAGATGATAAATGATATACATACCAGTAAGATGAACCCTCGTGCATACCTTGATATGAGATTGTGTGGTGAGTGGATGAACACAGGCCGGTAAGTATAAATCATACCTTAATGAATCCCCAAGTCATATGATTACATCAGATTGTTGAGTTTAAGTGGACAAGGATACCGATAATCGTTATAGGATGCTTATCTAAATGTTAACTAATTGAACAACAAGGGTGTTTTGGCATGACCGTACACTGATATGTTCTCTTACCCTCGAAACTCGCAAAAAGAATGTCTTTAAATATTTATTAATATTTCTCCGTTTCTGCATGTCTGTAAATATTTATTTACTGCTTTCCGTCTTTACATTTGAAATATTCAAAAATACCAAAAAGATTTTAGGTGTGTTTTAATATAAAATTTATAAAAACCAAAAAGATTTTATTTCTATTTTATTTTTGATAGCCCGATGTCGGAACTCGAATCTTTCCTCCAAATCCTGATTGAAAACCAGAAAACAATTGGATCTTCATAAACAGACAAAGTTAACAAGTTTTGAAAGCCAAATATCTAAATTTTAACAATTTTGAAACTTTCAAAATGTTTTCAGTTGGTAGTTGATTGAGAGTTGGTCTCATGTGTGTTGCTTGTTTATATTGTAATCAGCTCTTAGTGAGTTCAGCGAAACAAGAAGTTATCAAGGCAATATCGAAATAGAATAACTTCCTATACATCGAAACACAGAAGGTTTATTTTGGATTATATGTTATCGAAATAGATAATATAAAGTCTATTTCTATATGTATATATACAAGCAATTTCAATCTGGAGGTGTCCTAGTAATGTTTCGATGATATGCTATTTCCAAGACCACATCCTGTTTTGATAATGATGATCATATTATCTTCAAGGTGTTTCGATGATATAAGAGGGATCCTCTATTTCGATGTGATCCTTTCTATTTCGATGTGATAGATGTCCAAGGTGTTTTGATAAGAAGCTTATTCCAAGATCAAGTTTATGTTTCGATGATGATTAAAAGCAAAACTTGTTTCGATAATGCCATGTTTGTTTCGATGTATTCCATATTGCTTTGTACTGTTTTGTTGTAAAGGGGATATGTTTCATTGTAAACTCACTACTATGTGCTATAAATAGCAGTGAGTCTCCCCTGTTCTAAGGTGAGAGCACCATTTCAGTGAGAGATAGCATTTTTTCTAAACCATGTGTAACAACAATCTGCTGAAATATACATTGAGCATTAACTAGTGATATCTTGCTTGTGTTTGTGTGTTCTTAGGCTTGATTTGCACATAATCAAGGATTTCTCACTTGGTTTTGTGTTAAACAACAAGGATTAGGTGATCTAGATCCTCCTCTAGGGACCAACAGGCATTTCTTTGTGTTTTTTGTCAATTGCGTTTTAGAAAAGAAGTCATTTTTATGGTTTTTGTCCATTGCGTTTTACGCATTTGGGTTTTGGAATTTTTTTTTCAAAAATATAGCAATAGTAAACTTGTTTTAAAGATAAAACACACTCGTTTTTTGGGTGCAATTTTAAAAAAAAATAATGTCATATGAAAGAGTTATTAACGTTAAAAAACAGGGGGAATTGGAGGAGAGAGAAACTATTGCTTTGGATTGACAAGAATACCCCTACACAAACTCATGCGCAACCTTCTGTTGTTATGTATAGATTTATATTTTAGATATTAATATGGAGTAAATTACAAAAATCATCCTTTATGTTGACACCAAATTACAAACTATTTCCTTTATTTTCAAAAAGTACAAAAAATGTACTCTATGTTTGCAAACTCTTACACTTTATGTCCTTTAGCCCTAGCTTAGTTAATTTGTATCGTTAAATTAGGTAACACAATGGTATTTTAGTCTTTTTATCATTTTATTTAACCATTTTAATAGACAAAACAAAATATTAATATAACACACATATATACCCTTCTCTCTCTATCCCCCCTTTCTCTACAACCACAGCTTCCATTCCTCAATCACTGTGACAACCCGAGTTTTCGAGGCCCTACTCGACACCCTATTCATTTCGCAAAGTGTTTAGCATTTGATTAAAGTAACTTGTTTCATTGTAACTCGTTCACGTTTGGTGTATAATTTAGATACGATTTAAATGTTGCACTTGGGTTTAGTTAGTTAATGAAAATGCATGAACTGTTTGGTACATATAGCTCTTGTTTGACGAAACTTCGGACCTCCATTGCTAACCGAACCCGACGAAACATAGTTACGTTTCGTCACCACCCTCACCAAACGAAACTAGAGAGTTTCGTCGTGCCTAGAGGTTTCGTCAACACCATTTGGGCTTGAGGCCCATGTGAGGCCCAAGCGTGAATCAATGTTATAAATTCCCTTTAACTGCTTGAAACGTGTATTCTAACGAAACCCTAAATCCTCTCTAAGTGGGCGACGGCAATCGTTATCTTGGAATCGTTCCGATCTATTGTTCCTGTCATCATCCATCTCGGTTAGTAAACATCGTGACTTGTTTTATTCCTGCTAGCAGTGCATGTGTGATGTTTTGAAAGTGTAGTTAATTGGATATGGAACACTACATGATTGTCGGCCATTGTTTTTATATATGCATGTGATTGTCAGTAGTCATGTGATTATTATTATGTGTCTTTAGATTGGTTATAACAGGATAAGTGCTCTCGTTAATCAATGACTAGGGTTTCAACGCAAACTGAATATAATTAGGCATAACAGGTGGAATGTGGTTGATGATCATAAACTGAATATAATTGGATGTAACAGTTGCAGGTAGGGTTTCGTGTATGACTAGCAAAGGTTAGGGCAACTATCGACGAAACAATCTCGACGAAACAGTGGAGTTTCGTCGGCCCATCTCTCGACGAAACAATGAGGTTTCGTCGGCTTGACCCTTGATGAATAATAATGGTTTCGTCGACTTGTTTGGAGTTGACTGATATGGTTGTGTTAGTGACTATGCATGATAATGAAATTATATTATTCATTGTGATGATCAACTATGACCGAATGAATTGTCAAATTCAATAAAGAGGATTAGAACCAAATGCACATGCAATTGTCTGACAATCTCATAACTAGTATAATCACTATTGGACCTTTTAACAATGATGGTTATCATTTTGAGTTAGTGGGCCGAAATGTCACATGCAAATATCAAGGTTCATTATTTGCATCTGATTGGAATTGTTGATGTTTGGACCGAAACATAAATCACACGGGCTCGATATTAATATAGGATCTCACACGTTTAAGTGGGCATATCTGGTAGTTCACATTGTTAAGGCACATGGTTTCTAAATAAATGGTCACATGAATTAGTTGATAATAGAGAATTAAAACACCAACTAGGTAATATCATGATGTATATTACTACTTGGATTGTGTGATTAACTATCACAGTTTACATGATAACAGACGTATGATTACATGTTCTTATGGATTATTAGGTGACATGATTCTTCGATAAGACGTGCATGATGTTATGTGATTTATGTGCACGCTACTTGTGCAATGTGTATGACGTATACGTGAATTGTGTGTATGCGGGACTGATTATATTTGATAAGCACGGTAGGGTTTGGTTGATCCATTTGGAAGGAATAGTGAAACATGACATACCGAGCAAACCGAGGTGAGTTCACACTCTTTCTAAGGCATGGGATTCTCGGTGTTTGGTAATGGGTTAAAGAATTAAAACGGAACCTACATATCCTCCTTGGGTAGGATATGTACGGCCATCCTCCATGGGTAGGATGCCAATATTAATCCTGTGTATTCTCCTTGGGTAGAATACGTACGTTCGTCCTCCTTGGGTAGGACAACAACCTTAAACTACTAGCCAAAACTCTATCACCTAAGTCCCTCATTTTATATCGACTTAATCGCCGAGGCCGATGGCGAGCGGGTCATTAGTTAATAGCGCTATTAGGTTTGACAAACCTCACACCGTGCCGGTCGGACGGGCGTGTACTAATGGATCATGGCAAACTGTCAATAATGATAGACATTGACGTAGGGCACAACTATTGTTCGTCAGTCGTCGATATGGTAACGGTCTAGTGGTTCACATGGGGAAGCCCCCACTGATTATGGATATGGTTTGGGAAACAAAGATACTGGTTAACTCGTGGGTTACGAAGCAACTTATGGTTTTCAAAACAAACTTGTAAAACTAAACAACCAACTGTGAACTCGCTCAACTTTGTTGTTGACTCGTTGTTACATGCCTTGCAGGTTTTTAGGTGCATATTGTTGGAACTTGCCGTCTGGGAAGCTGGAGTGGTCATGGGTCGAGATATATGAAATCGCAACACAAGACTAATGGATTCTACATGTGGTTTATAAACACTTAACGAATGAATTATGCTTCCGCTGTACACTGTAATTTATTTGTAATGTTGTAACACCTAATGTTAATAAATGAAAGTTTTATTTAAATATACCTATGAGTTCAATATGATTGGTGGCTAGATCCTGGTACGTCACACAACTCACGGGGGTTTTCGTTTGTGGTATTTTGTGGGTGTGACATATTCGTTTCAGAGCCATTGGTTATAGTGAACTTGGTTTTATTTAAAAAGGGGAAAAATGTTTTTGCAAAACCATACTATAAACCGAACAGTTCTGAAGACGTGAATACGACCATGACACTCAGCTCCAGATTGCAAGGTTCGCCTCTCGTATACTCATTGTACTGCATAACTAGTGAACACCTACATATGATATTGCATGTGATTGCACGTTTAGCACAACAGTATGAATTCATGTAGGGTGGTATTTCCCTAAACCATCATGACTTACGCTTCGAGATACTCTTTGTTTGCTACTCGAGTTTGAGGAACCATTTGACATGAGTTAAGAAGAGTTGAGGTGAGCATGCAAATCACAATATTATTGTGGGTGCACACATAATAATAATGTGGGGTGCATGTGAGTCCCAGTGAGGCTTAACAAGTGGAAAAGGGGTTCCGTTCCGTCATTTGATCTATGTGAAACATAACAAACCTAGGGGTCATAGCAGTGATTGTCCCCTACTCGAACGTGAACTTTTCATTCAACTCTAGATCCCTTCGAATCTCGATGCTATCGAGTATTACTTGAGCACCCATCTGAACACCTAGCGAACCGTGTAGAATGTTAGGTGCTTATACGAACGCCCCTGAGTGGGATGTCGCATTGATCGATACCTTTCTTACTCCTCTTCGATTTGCTGGAACTCATGTATTGACATCTTAGATCCTGAAGTGTGATCTTCTGGAAGACCCTCATAACAGACCGTGTATTACTCAAGAAACTTGCAACATCGATGGGCAGGAGGATGAGCATAGCACTCTACCGACCTCAATACTTTGACGACCCTGATTACCGGCAATGAGCACCAGCGAATTGGCTTCAATTGAATCCTTAACCCTTGTCAGCGACTCATGGGCGTCAACTCTTACGAATCAATCAGGACATAAGCAATGACAATCGACTATAACGTGGAATGTGTAACTGCCAGCACAGTGAGTAGCATTGTAGGACGTGGCTCAGAATGTGAAAAGATGGACCTTGATGGTGAAGAATCGTAGGGCTTCGTTTCGAGCAACGACATTAGGAGTAGCAGTCACAACGACAACAAGGTATTCGTAACCCTAGCCTACAGTATGGAAATAAAGGTGCCTACAACACGGATTGGCCGTGGTTAAGTTAAGAAGACAATGACCAAAGGAACAACGACAGTAGTTGAAATCCTTGTAATGGAAAATAGCAACACCGGAAATGATGCTCATGGAAGGCAATTTAGGGTCGACGGGGGCGACGCCAGGATGGGTGGCAACTTGGAAGCTCGTATCTGTCCTATTTAACCCTGATGCTTCTCGAAAGGTTGATGGCAAGTCAATTGAAGCATCATATGTTTGTAGGGATGCAAATTCAACCGAGTGGGACAAGTTTTCGACATCGATCTTCCTTCTACTACCCATGATGTGTTAATGCAGTAGTCAGTATAGGTTGGTTAACCAGACATCGCGTAGTTATACTCTGTGAGGGGAAGGTTGTCTCCTGTCATAAAGTATCCGAGTGGAGCAGAGGTTAGCATCAATTCGGCAGTGAAGGCCAGAAGTGGTCTATGGAAGGGATTACCCCGCCATGGTAGCACTCGTTACTGATGTCAAGGCTAAGGAAAAAGAGGATCGAGGATCCACCGATTGTTCGTGATTTCTCCCTAAAGTGCTACCAGAAGAACTATCAGGGTTGCCTTCACATCGTCAGATGGAATATCAGGTCGGTATCATGACAGAAGTAGCCCTTGTTACTAGTATTCCTTATTGTCTTGCACCAGGAAGGTTGCAAGAACTGTCTAATCAACTTCAAGAACTGTTGGACAGGAGTTTGTCAGACCTAATTCTTTTTCACTTTGGGGAGCCCCAGTTATACCAGTAAAGACAAGCCTTTTCGTATGTGTACTGACTATCGAGAACTCAATAAGGTGACAGTCAAGAACCATTTGTCTCGACCACGTATTGACAACCCGTCGACCAGTTGCGAGGAACAAAGCATCCATTCAAGGATTGGCTAGTGAATGAACTATCATCAGATGGAAGTCTAAGAGGATAATGCTCTTAGAACAGCATGCCGAACGCAATGCAGCCATTTCAACTTTGTACACCATGATCATTGAGTTGATCAACACACCAGCAGCTTCAGGGATCACATAAATCGACCGTATTTGTTGACAACGTTCTGAATCCTGACCAGGAGAGTGGAACGCCATGGGTGGCATTTGTATCTTATTTTAGAAACTCCTGAGGGAGGAGCCACTCCGCGCAAAAGTCTTGTTAAATGTAATTTCTGGGTTCGAGAAGTACCTTTTGGACATATAATCAGCGAAGTGGGAATGTACGTGGATCTCGCTAAGATCCGTCTTGGATGGAAACTGATCGATATCAAAGATTCCTTTGGGTATGCAGCAACTCCTTGGTTTCGCTAGATATTATCGCAGCTTACCCACAAGATTTTCGAAGGTCGCACAGCTTACATCTCTTTAGCACAGTAGGGTGCTATGTTCGTGAAAAACGAAACAGGAGGACGTCTTTTCAGCTTTCGAATTCCAACTCTGCAATGCACTGAGCATATTCGGGTGATTTTAGTGGTATACCATGATGATCCGAATCAGAGTCCCAGTTACACACCGACGCAACACGAGAGAATGATGACTTACGTGATGGAGTTACAAAGAGGAACTGCGCGACACACAACTGGCGGTGAAAAACCGTGGCCTTGGGATTTTAGATGGAGGCATTACTTGGACGGTTCCAGATGCGCTATTTAGACCGATCACAAGGGCCTCCCGTGTACCTTGACTTCGACAGAGCTAAATCAATTAATGGCATCGCTGGAGGAAACTTTAGGAGGATTACAACTATGAAACTTGAACGTGCACGAGCTTTGCAGCTCACTATCGACTCTAACTTACCTGATCTGATTCGCCCTGTTCAAATTGGAGAACCTGAAGGAAGGGGATTTTCAAGTTGAACCCATTCGGGGCATGGAGAAGGCAACCCTGGCAGGACAGACGATATTCGCTACCTCGTAGAACGAATATGGGTCTCATTATACGGCAACTGTAGGGAACTTGTGTTGAGCAAGGCACACCGGCTTCGATATTCTAGTCGTCTGGGTTTTGATGAGAGACATTAGGATTTATAAACCTTGTACTGGTGATCGGGCATGACGGTCCACCTAGCTAGGTATGGGAATGATGTTTGACTTGTGGGGAAAGTCAAGGTGAAGTAGTGGCAACCAGAAACACCATATGGGAAAGCGAAAACAGACTGCCATGAATTTGGTCGCTAGTCTACTTACAACTCGAAGCGGAAACAATATCACCTGGATGATCGTTGATCATCTCACGCGACTAGCACACTCTCGTGCAATCAAGGAAACTAGCGAGACTTCACAAGTTTTGAATATCCCTCTAGGAGAGGCGGCTTTTAGGCACAAGGAACCAACTCCTGTATCTCTGATTTTGATCTGCACCTGAATTATGATCGGCACTACATAACACTTTTGGCTCACGTCTAGACATGATCACGGCATATCATCCCAAGGCGGAGGGGCAGACTGAACGCACCATCCAAACTCTTGAAGACATGCTTCGAGCATATGAAATCGACTTTGGCAACGGCTGGGAAAGACATCTTCCCTTTAGTAGAGTTTTAGTATAACAACAGTTACCACACCAGCATCCAAGCTGCTCCATTTGAGGCAGTGTACGGACAGAAGTGCCGATCACCCCTTTGTTGGGCAGAAGTTGGAAACAGCCGAGTCACTGGCCCAGAACTCGTCATAAACACAACACAGAAGATTGCTCAGATACGAAAACGAATGGCGGCAGCTCGCGACCGTCAGAAAAGCTACACTGATAAGCGCAGGAAACCACTCGAGTTCCAGGTTGGAGATCGAGTGCTACTTGAAGTCTCACATTGGAAAGGTGTAGTTCGTTCTGGTAAACGAGGCAAACTAAACCTGCGATATGTCGGACCTTTCAAAATCACTTAGAGAATTGGCAAGGTGGCCTACAGGTTGAATCTAACCGAAGAACTCAGTGGAGTTCACAACATATTCCATGTGTCAAATCAGAAGAAGTGTCTGTCAGATGAGACCCTCATAGTTCCTCTCAAGGAGCTCACTATTGACGATCAGTTGCGAGTTGTCGAAGAACTAGTGGAAATCTTGGATCGGGAGGTCGAGATTCTCAAATGCCCAGGATACATATTGTTCTAGTTCGTTGGAACTCCCGTCGTGGCCCAGAGTTTACATGGGGACGAGGAGACCAAATGAAACACAAATATCCCCAATTGTTCGAGAAAAACGAAACCACTACTGAGGCTGAAGCTACTGCGGAATTTCGGGTCGAAATTCCAAACCAACAGGGGGATGATGTGACACCCCCAGGAAAAAAAACAAGGAAACCACGCAACTTAACTAGCTTCCTCGGTAACTACGTGCTAAATTTCGGGACGAAATTTCTTCCAAGTTGGGGATGATGTGACAACCCGAGTTTTCGAGACCCTACTCGACACCCTATTCGTTTCGCAAAGTGTTTAGCATTTGATTAAAGTAACTTGTTTCATTGTAACTCGTTCACGTTTGGTGTATAATTTAGATACGATTTAAATGTTGCACTTGGGTGTAGTTAGTTAATGAAAATGCATGAACTGTTTGGTACATATAGCTCTTGTTTGATGAAACTTCGGACCTCCATTGCTAACCGAACCCGACGAAACGTAGTTACGTTTCGTCACCACCCTCACCCAACGAAACTAGAGGGTTTCGTCGTGCCTAGAGGTTTCGTCGACACCATTTGGGCTTGAGGCCATGTGAGGCCCAAGCGTGAATCAATGTTATAAATTCCCTTTAACTGCTTGAAATGTGTATTCTAACGAAACCCTAAATCCTCTCTAAGTGGGCGACGGCAATCGTCATCTTGGAATCGTTCCGATCTGTTGTTCCAGTCATCATCCATCTCGGCTAGTAAACATCGTGACTTGTTTTATTCCTGCTAGCAGTGCATGTGTGATGTTTTGAAAGTGTAGTCAATTGGATATGGAACACTACATGATTGTCGGCCATTGTTTTTATATGTGCATGTGATTGTCAGTAGTCATGTGATTATTATTATGTGTCTTTAGATTGGTTATAACAGGATAAGTGCTCTCGTTAATCATTGACTAGGGTTTCAACGCAAACTGAATATAATTAGACGTAACAGGTGGAATGTGGTTGATGATCATAAACTGAATATAATTAGATGTAACAGTTGCAGGTAGGGTTTTGTGTATGACTAGCAAAGGTTAGGGCAGCTATCGACGAAACAATCTCGACGAAACAGTGGAGTTTCGTCGGCCCATCTCTCGATGGAACAATGAGGCTTCGTCGGCTTGACCCTTGATGAATAATAATGGTTTTGTCGACTTGTTTGCAGTGAACTGATATGGTTGTGTTAGTGACTATGCTTGATAATGGAATTATATTATTCATTGTGATGATCAACTATGACCGAATGAATTGTCAAATTCAATAAAGAGGATTAGAACCAAATGCACATGCAATTGTCTGACAATCTCACAACTAGTATAATCACTATTAGACCTTTTAACAATGATGGTTATCATTTTGAGTTAGTGGGCCGAAATGTCACATGCAAATATCAAGGTTCATTAATTGCATATGATTGGAATTGTTGATGTTTGGACCAAAACAGAAATCACATGGGCTCGATATTAATATAGGATCTCACACGTTTAAGTGGGCATATCTGGTAGATCACATTGTTAAGGCACGTGGTTTCTAAATAAATGGTCACACAAATTAGTTGATAATAGTGAATTAAACCACCAACTAGGTAATATCATGATGTATATTACTACTTGGATTGTGTGATTAACTATCACAGTTTACATGATAATAGACGTATGATTACATGTTCTTATGGATTATTAGGTGACATGATTCTTCGATACGACGTGCATGATGTTATGTGATTTATGTGCACGCTACTTGTGCAATGTGTATGACGTATACGGGAATTGTGTGTATGCGGGACTGATTATATTTGATAAACACGGTAGGGTTTGGTTGATCCATTTGGAACGAATAGTGAAACATGACATACCAAGCAAACCGAGGTGAGTTCACACTCTTTCTAAGGCATGGGATTCCCGGTGGTTGGGAATGGGTTAAAGAATTAAAATGGAACCTACATATCCTCCTTGGGTAGGATATGTACGGCCATCCTCCATGGGTAGGATGCCAATATTAATCATGCGTATTCTCCTTAGGTAGAATACGTACGTTCGTCCACCTTGGGTAGGACAACAACCTTAAACTACTAGCCAAAACTCTATCACCTAAGTCCCTCATTTTATATCGACTTAATCGCCGAGGCCGATGGCGAGCGGGTCATTAGTTAATAGCGCTATTAGGTTTGACAAATCTCACACCGTGCCGGTCGGACGGGCGTGTACTAATGGATCATGGCAAACTGTCAATGATGATAGACATTGACGTAGGGCACAACTATTGTTCATCAGTCGTCGATATGGTAACGGTCTAGTGGTTCACATGGGGAAGCCCCCACTTATTATGGATATGGTTTGGGAAACAAAGATACTGGTTAACTCGTGGGTTATGAAGCAACTTATGGTTTTCAAAACAAACTTGTAAAACTAAACAACCAACTGTGAACTCGCTCAACTTTGTTGTTGACTCGTTGTTACATGCCTTGCAGGCTTTTGGTGCATATTGTTGGAACTTGCCATCTGGGAAGCTGGAGAGGTCATGGGTCGAGATATATGAAATCGCAACACAAGACTAATGGATTCTACATGTGGTTTATAAACACTTAACGAATGAATTATGCTTCCGCTGTACACTTAATTTATTTGTAATGTTGTAACACCTAATGTTAATTAATGAAAGTTTTATTTAAATATACCTATGAGTTCAATATGATTGGTGGCTAGATCCTGGTACGTCACACACCTCGCGGGGGTTTCCGCTTGTGGTATTTTAGGGGTGTGACAATCACCACCACCTTTAGCCACCACCTGCCGCAACCACCACTACCACACCCACCTCAACCATCAGTAACGTCGTCCACCCTGAACCATCAGTAACTCCGGGCACCCTCAAATCCGGCCACTCAGTCTCTCTCTCTCTCTCTGCACACACATACTGGTTCTCTCCCCCCTCTCTTTCTCTCTCGAGTCCACCATTGCATACCTACAGATCAGTGGTGGATGAGATAGATCTCATAGTTGTGGCCTTTAGAAAACCGATCGGTGGTGGTCGTGGGTGGCTGAGGCAGACCTAGTGGTTGTGGCCTTTAGACAGCAGATCGGTGGTGACTGTGGTCTTTATGTTTTCTTGAACAATCGGGGGGGGGGGGGTTGTTATTGTGGGTTTGATTGAATCGGGTATAACTCAGATTTTGGTTATTAGGTGTGTTATAAAGATTGTAAATGGAGTTGGGTTTTGGATTTTGATTTGAGTTTGGTGGGGAGTGTATCAATGATAGCAGATGTTTCTGATTTGAGTTTTGCGATTGGGTGTGTCCGGCATCTGGTGGTGGTGGTGGCAAGGGGTGGTGGCCGGTTGGGGTAGGTTGGTGATGGGCGATGGATGATTATATATTTTAGTATTTAAGGTAAAGTGACCAAAATTCCCTCATGTGTGGTCCATTTGGTCACATTTAACCATGAAAATTAACTGACTTAGAGCTAAAGGACATAACGTGCAAGGGGTTGCAAACATTGAGTATGTTTTTTTGTACTTTTTGAAGATAAAGGTCATAGTTTGCAATCTAGTGTCAACATAAAGGAAGTTTTTTTTTTTTTTGTAATTTACTCATTAATATGATATATTGATAATAGTACGTGATTATCTGTTGTTATGTATAGATTAATAAATTGGGTAATAATAATAATAATAAATTAAAGAAGAGAATGTCACATGACACTAATTTGAATCCTTTATTATAAGTTAGATGCGTTTAAATGTTGTGAAATTTGATATTTAGGTTCCTAGGAAAGGATCAGATAAGAAGAAAATCAATTTAAGAAGAAAAAGAAGAAAAATATATAATGGTAAAAGTTTTAATTCCTTACATTAATTATTTTCTATCTAATTAATTAGTCAATTTCATTTTATCCTATATATATCCTACACATTATCGAATTTTATACTACACATGTCGAAATTTAACATACACAACGAGTAATTTATTTTACACAACCCGTAATTGTCCTACACTGTAAATTATTATTATTATCATTATTTTTAAAAATTATATATTTTAAAATAAGTTATAAATTTAATATATTTTGCTATTAAATAAGAAGACTACAAATTAATGATTCATGTAAATTTACCAAAATAACATTAAATACAAATATTATATCAAGCAAAATAAAGGTTTTTTTTTTGAACGGCCAACATACTCAATCTCGAGCACTCTCGGGGTACCCACTGGACAAACGGAGTACTCCGAGAGTAACCCGAGTACACCACCAATTCCGGGGAAAACCCGGTAACCCTCCCGCCCGTAGGCACGACGGTGAAGTTACCGGTAAAACTCGTTTGGCTCAAGGATCCAACCCAGGTTTCACTGGATCTCCTATCATTGTCCACCAGTGCCTCACTCTGCACCAAGTGAGAGTCGAACCTGCATCTCTCAAAAGAAATGCAAGCCATCCACCACTTGATCTAGAGAACATTGGCTAATAAAGTATTTTTATTGGTTGCAATTTTCTTACGATGAATTTATTCTCGTTTGATACCTCGAAGAGATTCCAATATGTTGTAAACTAATGAAATATCAACTTTTTTTTATTATTCAATAAATAAATAATTGGTGTGAACTAAAAAGGTAAATGATCTCCACCATTCAATAAATAATTGGTGTGAAATATAAAGTACATGGTCTCCATCTATTGCGACAACTCTTTTTCCTCGTCACCGGTCCAGAAAATTCGTCTTTACCAACCAAGTTGATCATGTCTTAATTTTTATTTATTTGTTGACTTGATTTTATTTAAAATGCTTCTCTTTGGAAAAAGTCAATTGGATTTGTAAAAACTTACATGAAATATTAATTTTTATTTTATGAGTGTGAGTAATTATTTCAACTTGTCTTATCATATTATGTTGAGTAAAATGCACGGATAGTCCCTGTGGTTTATCAAAAAAACACCTTTAGTCCCTAACTTTAAAAATTACATTCGTGTTTCCTATGGTTTAACAAGTTGTTACTCAGATACTCCCTAGAGTGGATTACTGTTAGGGTCGTTTGGGCGGCCGTGTGATGGTCACTTGTGATGAGTGATGCGTGATGGCACACCACCACAAGTGTGCTATCACACGTGTTGGAGAGCTCACTCGTGATACACATCGCGTAGTGATGGAGCCTTGGATTTTGGAATGCAGCCGCTGGGAACGGTAAAAACATAACACTGTTTGGGGCATGCTTTTGTTATAAAAGAATTTTCATAACCATATAAATACCTCTATAATTTAACCTATTTTATACACACTTTAATTATTTAAATACACACTTAAAACACCCAATTTTCAACCTACAAAAATTATATGGAATACTCAATTAAAAAAGCGCTCGCTAAAAAGAAAAAATATAGGCCACATGTTCATGCTAATCTAGGCGAACCGGTAGGTTTCTTTCACAATACGAACCAAGATACACTTAACCGAGACCAACCCAACCGATACCTACCCAACCGTATCAACTTTATCCACAACATTTCTCCCACCAGTTTCTTCATCTCAAGAATTCACTCTCAAAAGTCAACCGTTGTGAATCACCATGAAATGAAAGGTGATGAAAAACCAATTGATTACTTGGCACATGCACAAGAGTATTCTATTGCTATGGCTAACATAGGTGAACCTATGAAAGATAAAGATCTAGTCAATTTAACAATTACAGGACTTCATGAAGAATACAATGGTCTTAAGGAAATTCTAGTGGCACGTTCTCCTCCTGTCTCCTTTAATTAAGGGCTAAACTATCTGCACACCTTGGTTGGCTATCTACACACTTAGGCTTTACCTACGCTGCGTATAGGTCTCTACGTAGCGTATGTGGTTAGCTCTATACGCTGCGTATTGAGCTATACTCAGCGTAGATAAACCATGGATTTCAGAGCCTTATCATCAATCATTGCACAGAAAACAAGGGTTTATATACGCTGCGTATAGAGCTATACGCAGCGTATATAACCCATCAGATTTTTTTTTTTTGCTATTTTGATGTATTTGTGGTATAAATTCTCACCCGGTTCCAACGTTAAATCGCACTTATACGAGGTCAATACGGGACCTAAACCACACCTATACGATACGATATAACACCCGTATAGGCCTATAGGTGTGATTTAGGTCTCGTATTGACCTCGTATAAGCCTATAAGTGTGATATCGTATCGTATAGGTGTGATTTAGTTCCCGTATTGACCTCGTATAAGCCTATAAGTGTGATATCGTATCGTATAGCATAGTATATGTCCCGTATTGACCTCGTATAAGACTATAAGTGTGATATCGTATCGTATAACATAGTATATGTCCCGTATTGACCTCGTATAAGCCTATAAGTGTGATATCGTATCGTATAGCATAGTATATGTCCCGTATAGGCCTATAAGTGTGATATCGTATCGTAAAGATGTAGTATAGGTCACGTATTGACCCCGTATAAGCCTATAAGTGTGATATCGTATCGTATAACGTAGTATAGGTCCCGTATTGACCTCGTATAAGTCATTTTTGTCTCATACGCTGCGTAGGGATCTATACGAGGTTAATACGTGACCTATACTACACCTATACGATACGATATCACACTTATAGGCTTAAACGAGGTCAATACGGGGACCTAAACCACACCTATACGATACGATATCACACTAATAGGCTTATACGGGACTTATACTACGCTATACGATACAATATCACACTTATAGGCTTATACAAGGTCAATACATATACTATGCTATACGATACGATATCAAACTTATAGTCTTATACGAGGTCAATATCAGACATATACTGTGCTATGCTATACGATACGATATCACACTTATAGTCTTATATGAGGTCAATACGGGACATATACTATGCTATACGATACGATATCACACTTATAGTCTTATACGAGGTCAATACATGACCTATACTACACCTATACGATACGATATCACACTTATAGACTTATACGAGGTCAATACTGGACCTATACTACGTTATACGATACGATATCACACTTATAGGCTTATACGAGGTCAATACGTGCCTATACTACATCTATACTATACGATACGATATCACACTTATAGGCCTATACGGGACATATACTACGCTATACGATACGATATCACACTTATAGGCTTATACGAGGTCAATTCGGGACATATACTATGCTATACGATACGATATCACACTTATAGTCTTATACGAGGTCAATACGGGACAAATTCTATGCTATACGATACGATACGATATCACACTTATATTCTTATACGAGGTCAATACGTGACCTATACTACACCTATACGATACGATATCACACTTATAGGCTTATACGAGGTCAATACGGGACCTAAATCATACCTATAGGCCTATACGGGTGTCATATCGTACCGTATAGTATCGTATCGGGTGTTATTTTCCTTTTTATAAATAAACAAAGGAATACAAAAAAAATACAAAAATTGAGCTTTATATACGCTGCGTATAGATCCCTACGTAGCGTATAAGACAAAAATGACACAACTACCCTTGTATTTGGCTTCGTATAGCCTCAACACAAAGGTGTAAAGGACATTTTCAGACCTTTATATACATTGCGTATAGCTCTATACGCAGCGTATATACACTATAAGGGTTAAAAAGATGATTTTACCACATGTTTGGGGTTAAAAATAATTTTACCACCCTTTATATACGTTGAGTATAGACCTATACGCAGCGTATATAAAGGTCAGAAAATGTCCTTTATACCCTTGTGTTAAGGTTATACGAAGCCAAATACAAGGGTAGTTGTGTCATTTTTGTCTCATACGCTACGTAGGGATCTATACGCAGCGTATATAAAGCTCCATTTTTGTATTTTTTTATGTATTCCTTTGTTTACTTATAAAAAAAGGAAATTAACACCCGATACCATACTATACGATACAATATAACACCCGTATAGGCCTATAGGTGTGATTTAGGTCCCGTATTGAGCTCGTATAAGCCTATAAGTGTGATATCGTATCGTATAGGTGTGATTTAGTTCCCGTATTGACCTCGTATAAGCCTATAAGTGTGATATCGTATTGTATAGGTGTGATTTAGTTCCCGTATTGACCTCGTATAAGCCTATAAGTGTGATATCGTATCGTATAGCATAGTATATGTCCCGTATTAACCTCGTATAAGCCTATAAGTGTGATATTGTATCGTTTAGCGTAGTATATGTCCCGTATAAGCCTATAAGTGTGATATCGTATCGTATAGATGTAGTATAGGTCACGTATTGTCTCATACGCTGTGTAGGGATCTATACGAGGTCAATACGTGACCTATACTACACCTATACGATACGATATCACACTTATAGGCTTATACGAGGTCAATACAGGACCTAAACCACACCAATACGATACGATATCACACTTATAGGCTTATACGGGAAATATACTACGCTAAACGATACAATATCACACTTATAGGCTTATACGAGGTCAATACGGGACATATACTATGCTATACGATATGATATCACACTTATAGTCTTATACGAGGTCAATACGGGACATATACTATGCTATACGATACAATATCACACTTATAGTCTTATACGAGGTCAATACGGGACATATACTATGCTATACCATACGATATCACACTTATAGTCTTATACGAGGTCAATACGTGACCTATACTCCACCTATACGATACGATATCACACTTATAGACCTATACGAGGTCAATACGGGACCTATACTACGTTATACGATACAATATCACACTTATAGGCTTATACGACGTCAATACGTGACCTATACTACATCTATACGATACGATATCACACTTATAGGCCTATACGGGACATATACTACGCTATACGATACGATATCACACTTATAGGCTTATACGAGGTTAATACGGGACATATACTATGCTATACGATACGATATCACACTTATAGTTTTATACGAGGTCAATACGGGACATATACTATGCTATACGATACGATATCACACTTATAGGCTTATACGAGGTCAATACGGGACCTAAATCACACCTATAGGCTTATACGGGTGTCATATCGTATCGTATAGTATCGTATCCGGTGTTATTTTCCTTTTTTATAATTAAACAAAGGAATACACAAAAAAAAAACAAAAAATGGAGCTTTATATACGCTGCGTATAGATCCCTACGCAGCGTATAAGACAAAATTGACACAGCTACCCTTGTATTTGGCTTCGTATAGTCTCAATACAAGGGTATAAAAGACATTTTCAGACCTTTATATACGCTGCGTATAGGTCTATACGCAGCGTATATACACTATAAGGGTTAAAAAGATAATTTTACCAAAGGTTTGGGGTTAAAAATAATTTTACCACCCTTTATATACGCTGAGTATAGCTCTATACGCAGCGTATTTAAATTTTGTGAAAAAATGATCCCTGAAACCTACCAAAATGACCCAAAAAAGTCTAATAGTTTATATACGCTGCGTAGAGAGCTGTACGCAGCGTATATAAACCTTGTTTTCTGTGCAATGATTGGTTATTAGGCACTAAGATCCATGGTTTATCTACGCTGCGTATTGACCAATACGCTGCGTAGATAAACCCTAATTTTACTAGGGTTTGGTGTGCCAATAGGCACACCCTTAATTAACTTCATAGCCTTTTAAATGACCATGGTTATGTGATTGCTAAAGTCTACAATCTGTCAATACTAACACTACATTACACTGTCCCTCAAGCCTTCATAGCAATTGTTGTTCGTACGACAGTCGTGACCCATAGGCCAGCCTAACCATTAACCTTAGAGGCTATACAACAACATATCAGTAATCTTCAATTTATGGCTACTCAACTTGGTAGTCAAATAAACCCTATGGTTCCCTAAAATTCACCCTCACATGCATATTTTACTTCTTGTTCTTCTAAGAATAGAGGTGTTCAAAGCTCTCGAGGACGCGGAAATTCTTGTCTTAGTAACAATAATCATCGAGATAACATTGACACATCAATTTCTTGGGATGCCATATAGTCATTGCAATAGGTGTCTATTGGTCATCTTCCCACTCAGTGTCCAAATCAGCAGGGTTCATCGCGTCCATCTCCACAAGTCAACTATGCAGCTCACTCAGATTTTGGTTCTCATAACGGTTTTACTTGGTTCCCTGATATTGGAGCAAATGGCCATGCCTCTCCTGACTTATCTAGTCTCGACAGTTCTAAGACATATTATGGTAATTACTCTCCTTGTTGGTAATGGTAAATCTTTACCCATTTGTCATGGCTCCACCAAAATTTAATCACCCCATAAAACCTTTAACCTAAATAATATCCTTCAAGTCCCTAAACTTAAAAAGAATATTTTATATGTTCAACAATTTTGTCATGATAATAATGTCTTTTTTGAATTTCATCCCACTTTCTTTGTTGTGAAGGACGAGTCTACACGCAACACCTCCTAACACTCTATCGCCCTATATATATGTTTTCCCTGACCCGCCCTATATCCCATCCGATTCTCTTATTGCACCTAATCCTGACCCTACTATACCACCACCTTCACCCACATCACCACCAAGCCCATCAAACCCACCTAATCCAACACGGGACCTAACATCAAACCCACCGTCCAATTCGCCACTCCACCAAGACCACCTCCCTCTAACCTACGCCACAATCCAAAACCAACCAACACATACAATCTTGCTGCCACAACTTCCCCATTTTAACTCACCAAGCCCACCTCATTTATCGTACGTTGCCAACAGTTCTTAATTCAGAGTAGCGTCATGCCATGGCTGAAGAGTAACATGCACTTCATAAGAATAGGACTCGGTCGTGTGTTCCTCCTGTGAAAAATAAATGTGGTTGATTGTAAGTGGGTTTACAGGTTAAAAACATATCAGAAAGAGAAGCTTACTCGTTACAAATGCTAAAGGGTTTCATCAGTTGCCGCCGGGGGTCGATTATCATGAGACATTTACTCCGGTTGTTAAACCGGCTACTATTCGCACAATTTTATCACTTGCCATAACTAATAACTGGTCACTACGTCAACTGGATGTTCGAAATGCCTTTTTACATAGTGATCTTGAAGAAACAATGCATTATTTAGTTACAATTTTTGAACGGACAAAAGTGTCTATTGGTTAACCTGACTAAACCCGGACCATTTCAACCCCAATCTTGCCACCTCTAGAAAATCGGCTGAAAATCGGCTTGGCACATAAATACCTAGTCCACTTGAATCTCTGCATTGTAAGTAACCAAACCACCATAAAATTCCAAGAATTAGGACAATGCTGAAATCTGCTCCAACCACAATTCCGGCTACAACACCTCCAGACACACCGTTTCCCTTTTCTTGTGCGCGTGGAACCCGAAAATCTGAATAATTAAATTAAAGATGAAAAAAGCTAGAGTTTAGAAGTAAAATTAAACAATATGGATCATTCAATAACAAACCACCAATAGTCAACTCCAAATAATGAACACCATATGAATCACAAAACAACTAAGAAGTAAATAATAACTTACTTGGATCCACAAAAATAGCTGAAATAAGAGGCCTGTATGTTCCGCGGGTTGGGATATTTATTTTTGGTTTTCCAGCCCAATAAAGTCGGATTTCCAAAGTACTTTTAACATTAACGGTATAAGTTTTCTGCTGACTATGATCATATCTGTATAATATTTTCTTATAAAGTTAGAAAACACTGCAGTTATGACATTGTAACTACATTCTGCCTGTAACTATTACGTCTGATTCTATGACTTACACACCCCAAACTAAGGTCCGGTTCTATCTTCCTCGGGATTGGTTGACAATAGACTCCCACAACTTGGTAGGATGCCTAGACGTTTTTATATGGCATCGGGTCTAAAGGTTAATTTTGTGAATAGCATATCTTCGATGTTGGGGTAAACTTGGATAACTCTACGGAATTCTCTTTTATTCTGTAATATATAAATTAATCAATCTGAACTTGTAGCGGTACCAGGGCATGATGAATTAAGACTCGTATCTTGTGAAAAACAAGGTAGAAGCTTGAAGACAAAGATTAATGTTGGTGGAATATATGAGAAACTTGGTTAGCTTGCTATGTGATAAAAACCAAAAAATTGTTACCTGCATATGGTACCTACATATGTGTTAGCTAAAATGTGATAAAATGAAAATTCAGTACCTACATATGATACTCACAAATGATTAAGGATAGATAAGAGAGAAATAAAATAAGTTTATTATTTTTTTACTGAAATTATAAATTCTAATATTAAAAATTAAATAAGTGGTACGGATCTGTTCTTTATGTGAAGTTGTATTTTATGTATCCATCCCCTATATATTTCTTTGTGATCAAAGGTGATATAGATGGACACTTATATACATTTATTATTGAAAGATGTCACCATGAAGATCGGGTTGTTCGTTTTGTGCCAACGGAAGTGGGTGAAATGGGTTTTATTGTGGGTGTTACTAGACCGTGTACCGTATCGGAGGTTTCCCCATCTGGAGAGGTATGTGTTGATGTCGCTCTACTTGACCGAGTTTTCTCTCTTCCGATTAAAACTGTTAAGAGCATCCCCTTTAGTTGCCGCATGGCGTTTGCCCAAGCCTTAACCACAGCCTTGGATAAGGTGGTGGCTATGCCTGATTCGGTTGAGGCATGGATTCGACTTCTGCTATTACCTCGGTGTACCTTGCGGGTGTTTACGCCGGTCAGCCGCCAGGATAAGAGGTCGGGCAACAGGAAAAATGGTCAATGTCTTAGTATACAACGGGCGTTGGCCCAATGGGGTGACCGTGAGGGGTTTGGCATTCTCATTCAGTCTTTGTTTGTTCAACCTGTGAAGGAGGGTCCTGAGGGTTTTAAGAAAATGTCTGGAAAAAAAAGCGAGGATGGGAGTTCTAATGTCAAGCAGTGTTTACGTAAGGTCGCCGATGGTCATTTTACCGCTGCAGTTAAGGTCCTTTGTTCTTCTGGGGTCGCGCCACATGATAAGAAAACTATGAAGGCTCTCGTGGATAAACACCCGTGCATGCCCCCTCCGACCATGCCAGCTTTCCTTCCATCAGAACCTCACCTTATAGCGGAGACTGACAGTGTACTTGGGTGTATCAAATCCTTCCCGAAAGGGACGTCATGTGGGAAAGATGGTTTGCGGGCTCAACACCTTTTGGACGCCCTTTGTGGTGAAGGGTCCGTGATTGCGGTTAGCCTTCTCAGAGCAATTTCAGCTGTGGTTAACCTTTTTTTGCGAGGGAGGTGTCCGAGGAGTTTGGCGGAGTTTGTTGCATCTGCTCCTCTTACGCCCCTTCTCAAGCCCGATAATGGAATTAGACCTATTGCAGTGGGTTCGATCTGGAGGAGAGTGGTCTCCAAGGTAGCGATGAAGGGGGTGGGGAAGGAGATGGCCAAATATCTTGGCGACTTTCAGTTTGGGGTCGGGGTTCCAAACGGGGCTGAGGCGGTTCTTCATAGTGCGAACAGGCTCTTAAATGCGCACCACCGAGACGGGTCGTTGGCTATGCTTACCGTCGATTTCACGAATGCCTTTAACCTTGTGGATAGAACTGCTCTTTTAAATGAGGTAAGGAAAATGTGTCCATCCATCTCTGCTTGGGTTGATTTTTTATACGGGCAACCAGCTAGGCTTTACGTGGGGAATGATTTTATTTGGTCATCCACGGGGGTTCAGCAAGGGGACCCTTTAGGGCCTCTTCTTTTTGCCCTTGTTTTACACCCTCTTGTTCTCCGAATCAGAGATCGTTGTAAGCTTCTGTTTCACGCATGGTACCTGGATGATGGGACCATTATTGGAGATGCTACTCAGGTTGCCAAGGCTTTAGACATCATTAGAGTGGAGGGGCCCTCCTTGGGCCTCCTTCTCAACCTTAAAAAAACTGAAGTTTTTTGGCCTACATGCGACGGGGTGAAGACTCAGGCGGGTTTATTTCCGCGGGAGATTGGTAGGCCGGTGCACGGTATGAAACTCTTGGGCGGTGCTGTCAGTAGAGATGGGCAGTTTATTAGCGGGTTGGCCCTTAAAAGAGCCAAATGTGCGGTTGAGCTGATGGGATGCCTCAAACGCCTTAAGAACCCTCAGAGCGAACTCCTCCTGCTTCGTTCGTGTATGGGGGTTGCTAAACTGCTGTTTGGGCTTAGAACGTGTCAGCCTTCTTATGTCGGGGAAGCCGTCTCTGTTTTTGATAAGGGGCTACGGAATGCGATCGAGGACATTGTTGTTTGTGGGGGTGCCTTTTTCGGGGACCTACAATGGAGGCTAGCTTCCCTCCCGACACGATTTGGGGGGCTTGGGATTTGCTCAGCTGAGGATGCCTCTTCCTACGCTTTTGTGGCTTCAAGGGCCCAATCTTGGGTTCTTCAAGACCACATCCTTCGCGAATGTGGGGGAGAGTTGTTGGACCCTGATTACAAGGGTGCGTTGGACAATCTGCATAGTTCTCTTCCCGATCTTGATCTTAGCGATTTCTACATTAAAGACACCGCCCCCCCTAAAGCCCAGAAAATTCTGGCGAATGCCTTATATGGAGAAATCGTCAAGACAGTTGAAGAGAAGTTTGTCTTTTCCCCTCGCCAGCGAGCCGTGTTTGAGTGTTTGCGAGCCCCCCATGCTCAGGATTTCCTGTCTGTTGTTCCCATCGAAGGTTTAGGGCAGAGTATGTCGGCGGTGGAATACCGGGCTATCCTCAAGTACCGTTTAATGATACCCCTTTTCCAGGCTGATGACCCGTGTCCTGTGTGTCAGAAGTGTTGCTTGGATGCTTTTGGGGAGCATGCAGTACATTGCAAAGAATTGCCGGGGTTTAAGTATCGTCATGATTTAGTTCGCGATGTGCTGTATGATGTCCTTAAGCGAGCAGGGGTCTCGGCAAAAAAGGAAGCTCCAGTGAACTTCTTGACTGATCCATTAGAAGGGAGATCTACGCTACGGCCCGCCGACATTCTTGTTTTTGGATGGGAAGGAGGGAAACACGCGTGTGTCGATTTGACAGGTGTGTCCCCCCTCGTTGGACTAAGGGATCACGGTTTTGTGGTGGGACAGGCGATAACCAAGGCAGAGGCGGGCAAAGTAGCTAAACACGAAAAAGCTTGTATCGAGAATCAGCACGTGTTCGTCCCGTTCGCTTTCGATACATTTGGCGCTCTCGCCCCTGACGCGGTGCGATTCCTAAAGCGAGTTCAACAGGTGGTAAGCAGTAACACCACACATGTTAAGGGGCAGAATTTTGTGTTTAGCAGGGTAGGGTTTGCCATTCAGAAGGGGGTAGCGGCGCAGCTTGTTGCTCGTCTACCTGCCATTAGTTTGTAATTTCTGTTTATAGGGTATGTATATTTATATATTTATAGTTGTTTTCAACTTTGTATAGGACTTGTCCTTATTTCCCAACTGCTACTGGTGCTCATCATTTAGCAGTAATTGGATATTTATTATATAATTACATCTATTTATATTCCATTCAGAAAGAATTCAATTATAGATCTAAGCAACATGTTGGTAATTCTCTGTGTTACATTCCTACCTTTTGCTTTTGCATCCATCAACACAACTTGCCTTCCTCCCGAAGAAGGTTACTTTATAAGATACGCCGAGCTCAAGCTTATATATATTGCATGTTTTGTGGTTTAATTAGTTGAAAGCATCTTTTTGCAGTGGATGCACTGAGAGAGATTGGAAGAAAGCTAGGTAAACTAAATTGGGATTTCGAACGCGATCCATGTCTTGGTTGGGAGATTTCTAGCAGCGGAGCATACTCGAATAACCTCACTTGCAGCCTCAGCAACAACTCGACATGCCACGTCATTAGCATGTAATTTCCTGTGTGCTCTTTTAAAGGGTTATTGGATTTTAATAATCAAAAGTTTCACCAGTTGGCCGATAATAATCCCAACTTTAAAAATTCACTCCAATAATCTCAACTTGTAAAAGTTTGGCCCTCATTGATCCTTTTCAAACATATAAGTATTTGGTCTCCTCTATAGATTCAATTACACCTAGAGACTCTTTAATTGATTTAAGTGCACCTATGTTAGAAAAGGATCAATGACGGCCAAACTTTTTAAAGTTGTGATTATTGGAGGGAATTTTTAAGTTGGGATTATTATCGGCCAACTGATGAAACTTGGGATTTTTAAAATCCAATAACCCTCTTTTAAATGAATTATTATGAAATATATTTTTTTAAAAGAAAGTTTTAATCAGATCAAGGGGTTCAAATGTGGGTTTGGTTATCATTGGTTCGTCTTAACAAGACATTTCTAAAGATATCAATTTTACGACAAAATACCAAAAGTTGTTCAACGGTAAAATTTATAAAATTTGCCCTTTGGCAGTGATGCATTTTGGTTTGGAAAATGAAAGGCGAACTGCATTTCGAAATACTTAAAGGTATCGTTTTAAAAGGTTCATTTAAGAACTTTTAATTTAATTTATTGAATGAACTGAATTTCGAAATACTTAAAAGTAGCGTTTTAAAAGGTTCATTCGAGAACTTTTAACCTAATTCATTGAATGGCCCATGGGTCTGGTTTTATCACAAACGTAATTTTTGACCCGAAGACCGATAAAAGATTATTTAATAGCATTTGGATGCTATATATTTTAACTATTTAATATTTAAATAATATTTTATCAAATAGAAATTATATGTAAGCAATCACAGTGTAGAAACCTAAAATAAGAAAAAGAAAACTAATACGATGTCGTTATTATTTAATGTTCTGTTTTTTCTGACTACTTTTTCTTATATAAACTTTTATTTTTCTTTCATTCTCTAACAAAACTAGTAGTAAATGGAAACCTGTGCATTACGGTGGCGAGATTAAACCATGTAAAAAATAACGTCAAAACGTTAACACTATTAAACTGTGTAAAAAAGTAACGTCAAAACATTAACACAAACCCACATGTTGAGAGAGGCAGGGGGAATTCGAATACAAAAAGCAAAATTTTGACATAAACCACATGTTGGGAAGGGCAGGGGCAGAGGGGCGTCGATTTATTCAAAACTTTATACCAAAAAAATGTGAAACCGTTAAAAAAATCATGAAAACACAATTGAAAATTCACTATCAACACTTTATACCAAAAAAATGAATTCGTTAAAAAATAATTCATGAAAACACAATTGAAAATTCACCAAAAGCTAAAAAAGTACGAAGTTTACTAATGTTCAAGGGTTGTACTTATTAAAGTTTAGGGGTAAGAATGTAATTTGATTAAAAAAAAAGATAGACTATGAAATTTAAAGTAAAGGACGAAACATTTACTATTCATCGGTCCACACATTTTAATGCACAAAATATATCCTAACATATTTTTAGCGGTTTTTCTTTTAAATTAATTCATACTCATATTAAAATCTTATAAAGAAGAAACTTATATGTGCATATATCACTTGTAACTTTAGCTTTGGGAAGCTTTCAAAAAAAATTGGAAATTTTCCTTTCTAACTCTAAATTTTTAATTTTTTGACAATTTAAGTTTAAAGTTTTAATTTTTGTTTCCTTTTAAACCCTAAGGTTTTAATCTTTGACAATTTACCCTAAAGTTTTAATCTTTGTCAATTTAAGTTTAAAATTTTAATCTTTGTTTCCTTTTTAACCCTAAAGTTTTAATCTTTGACAATTTAAGTTTAAAGTTTTAATCTTTGGTAATTTAACCCCTTTGATTAATTTGATTTTTCACTTCTAATTCAAAAGTTTCCATCTTTTGCGATTTAACCACTTTGATTTTTTTTTACTTGTGTGTTGTAATATTGGCTTTGGGGGTTTTTCAAAGAAAAAATGGTTATGCATATGGTTGTTGTAACCTTGGTTTTTGGGGTTTTTTCAAAAAAAAAATTGATTTTTTTACTTTTAACTCAAAAGTATTTTATAAATTACTTTTAACCCAAAACTATTTATTTTTTTACTTTTAACACAAAACTTTTTATCTGTTGCAATTTATCCTCACAACTTTTTTTACTTTCAACTTTGGTCCTTTATATTTTTCATTTTCCCAAATTTTTAGCTTTATCATTCGTTCTAAATTTTCTGACTTACCACACCACAACGTGCGTCTTTGGTTTAACGTTTTTACGTTTCGTTCTAAATTTTGCAGGTGAACGTTTTTACATCGTCTATTTTTTCCTGTTTGATAAGTTCAACATAACGTGCGCGCACTAAATCGACTTAGTTATCACTAAAGAATCCCCGCCGCATTGCGGCGGGTCTTAATTCTAGTTAATATGAAGTATAATTTAAATTGGTTAAACCGAAATACAACACATGACATAAGGATTTTAAATAAGTCTCTTTAAAATTGATGTGTTTTGCCATTTTTGGTTTCACATAATCAACTCGTTAACCCAGAATCCTTTAACCCGACATGATTAACACCTTTACCTCTAACATTGCCTTTGTTGGAAAGACATAACCATAAATGGTAAACATGGATGTCAAGGGGTTGGGTATAGGATGGGTATTGGTAATCTCAGTTTCTCGCCAACTTATAAAACTGTGTCTCATACTCAGCATAATACTCGTCGGGTATATGTCAGATAATTTTCCGTCAGGTATCAATTATCTACTAGATTGTTAAAAAATGTTACGTTGAGATTTTCAAATACGCATTTTCTTTCCATTCTAATTTTTATATAACCTTACGTCTTTAATAGCTATAAAAAATTAGATTACCGTTCTAATTTTTATATAACCTGATGTCTTTAATCATGGTTGCAAAAGTCGCTAAGCGCTCCCTAGTCGGTCGACCGGCGAGTTGAGAGTACTCGGCCTAGGCGGAGAGTACACGGGGAGTACTCGGACATGCCAAATTATTAAGAAATTAGTTTTCGGAAATTAAATATATGTCAAATAACATGAATTTATTAATATTTATAACAAAATACGTGAAATTGATAATCATTCTTTAACATGATAGACATAGAAATTATGTTTTATTTTATTTTAAGTCAAACTCAGCCCGAGTTGACCTACTAGATCCGATTTTGACCGATGTTGATCGCATTTGATCGATTCCGAGTAATTAGTCGGAGTTGAAAAATATTTTCGCATCGGCAGCCTACCTTATAGCGACTACTCGGGGGTACTCGGCCTTTGAGACCTTGTTTTACAACCAATTCTTTAATAACTACAACAAATTACAATTTGATTAACTAGATACATACGTACGTACCTACATATCATCATCATCATCATCATCAAATACATATTCTAAAAGAAAAGTTCCCTTTTCCATAATGAAACTAGTAAAATGGACTGTTACTAGATTAGGGTAAAGGTATAATAAATACTAGACAAGAAATATTTTCGGGTATGCGTGCACTTTTTGTAAACAGGTATATGCTTTGGGTAACCATGTTAGGTATCGCCTAATATCATAGTCAGTTGGTGCACGAATTGTGCCAACGACTTGAAGATCTTAATTATACGCGTATTGAGTCTTGTTTGTGTCAAGGTATGATTTGTATAGAGTTTGATTACTAGGCATTACGCATGTTACATGGGGGTTTAGGGTTCAGTGAATTAGAGTTACTATATAAGGAGGTTCATTTGCTATTTGTCATAACCTTTTCACAACATTTCCCACACAACTTCCAAAACACTTCCATTCTCTCTAGAACCCCAAACCCTAATGTTGATGCAGATTTTGTGTCCGATGCTTGTCGAATAGATTAGTTATTATTTTATGCTGAATTTGTAATAGTTAGTGAAACGGTCAAACGAACGTGTATTGACCCGCTCGTTTGAAGTGGTCAAACGAGAGGGTTATTTGTTTGACCATGTGTGTTTGCTAGACAAATGGGTGTGGGTATAAATACCAACCCTTTGTCTCATTTGCAAATAGAGAGAAGGGGAGCTCATTTGAGAGTTCCCTGTGAGCTTCATTGTGTGGGGGAGAGATCACCACTTGGTCTCTCCCTGAATGTATACTCCTTTGTTATTAGTTCGGTTATCATGTAATCGGGCCGATTTGTAATGTTATACTACTGATTAATACAAAGAAGTTGTTCGTTTATCTCTCTAATCTCTCCCGTCTTGAACCGATCTCACACGAATCACGGTTTCGGTCACGAAACTCGGTCCTACAATTGGTATCAGAGCCATGGTGCCCGATTTAGTAAATCTAACCGTTTACTATGTCACATGTGCTCTAGATCTGTGATTTTTGTGCTTTTTGTTCAAGATGTAAAAATGGTGAAAATGGAGAAAAACCCAGATCTGGATCGAGATATTTAGATCTAGCTGAAACAGAACATATACGAGTGTTAGTTTTTCTGTTTTACACCAAACAAATCAAGTTTTCATCTTGTTTCTAAAGATTTTTCGTCAGATCTGGGAATAAACAGTGGCTCTGTTCTTGATGTTCTTGGCGGCTGTTAAATAAATTTTAGGGTTTCTGACGAAACCCCACTTCCCATGACGAAACGAAACCCTTCGGCGAAACAGATCCTGTTTCGTCAACTTCAGACATCATTCTGTTTCGTCGACAAGAATTCAAGATCCGTTTCGTCGTTCAACACACTTCAAATCTGTTTCGTCGACCAGAGATCTGTTTCGTCGGCCAACATTAAGAAATCTGTTTCATCGAAGTTGTTTCGTCGGATCCCGGAGTGTTTCATCGGCTGTTTCGTCAGCATCTTCGAATGATGTCTGATGTTTGTCGTATGAAGGAGGTTGAAAATTGTTCGGATGCTGAATCACTCTGATGTTTTCACTGATGACGTGGATCTTCATCTATGTGTTCCGGCCACCACCACAGTAAACTCCGGCCACCTCCGCAGTAAACATCGTTCTTCACTTCGTTCACAACCGCCGCATCTCATAATTATCCTCACCTAACAGAGTTTGGAAGGAGATGTCGGCTGTTCGTCTATGTGATTCAGTGGCTGAATGTTTGATTTCAGTGGGTTGGGGGTTTCATTAGAGAATTGAAGGTGGAGGATAAAGAAGATGACTGCTGCTGATTGTTTGTCTGTTTTGCTGGATATCGCAGTTTTGGAGGTGGGTATTCCAGATGTATCGAAGAAGAAGAAGGGGTATGTGTATCGAAGAGATTGAAGAGAGATAATAGAGGGTTGTTGGCTGATAATGTTTGTAGGTGTGAATCGATGATTGAACTGATTTTTTTTTTGGGACTTTGGTTTGAGTTTGTGTATTGAAGAAAGAGATTGTTTGACTTTTATGCCTCTTCTGGATACATGTATCGAAGAGGATTTCTAGAGAGAGGGAAGGAGAAATTGGGGAAAATGATTATTGAAAGTAGAGGATGACAAAGATGATGGCTGGTGATATTAGCGGCCATGTGATTATTAGGCCCCACATTATTGTTTGCCACTTATTATTATTTTTTTTGGGCCATGTGATTATTTGGGACCATGGTAATTTAGTAATGTCTACTGTTATCAAGCCATTATTATTTTATCTTGGGATCACATGACTGCAGCTAAAAGTCAAATAGTGGGGTCGGGTATTCGCGGAGTTGATTTGAATCGCGCTTCTAAATATCAAGGTCAAATTTGTACGGGTTTGGGGAGCGCGCGGGATGATGCAGCATGATGAAAACAGATGATGATATTTTGAAAAATGTGGGGTAGTCACGGTTACCGACGCAAACGTCAAATTTTGGTGACTTGACTACTATGGGCCAAAAAAACAAAACGGTATGTTCACTTCCGCACGTCAATGTTTATGATTGTTATCGGTTATTCGTAAATGTTCGAAAGCATTTTGTTTATTGTCATATTCTCGCATTTGAAAACGAACGTATGAACCTGGAACGTCAATACCAGTCCTAACGAGTTCACAAAGTCTTTGGAGGGATACAAGTCGGATCCTACGGGGTACTAGGCGAAATTTCTTTATCAACTAGAATATGCAACGAAGAAATCTTTTTGTTTATTGTCATATTCTCGCATTTGGTAACGAATGAATGAACCTAGAATGTCAATACCGGTCCTAACGAGTTCACAAAGTCTTTGGAGGGATACAAGTCGGATCCTACGGGGTACTAGGGGACGTTCTTATTCAACTAGAATATGCAAAGAAGAAAGTCGTTTTCGTGATTTTTCGGAACCGATAACATTCAGTGAAGATTGACGACAGTTCCGCTAAGTGAAGGGAATTGGTGAACATTTGAAAGTTGACGACAGTTCCTTTGAAGTGGAGGGAATCTGTTAAGGTTTAGAGATCTTACCAAAGAAATGGGGGAATAAAACGTATGATGAATTTCTTCGGTAAATTCCTTAAATGAAACTCGGGAACACAACATTTTTATTTTCCTTTCTTAGATGAAACTCGGGAACACAAAATATTTCTACTTTCTTTTTATTTCCTTTCCTTCCATTAGTGAACTCTGGAACATAGTAGGTTGCAAACGAACAAGGCATTTTAATTACAACCAAAACAATATGTAAGTAACCATAAAGAGACATAAGAATTTTAGTGTGGACAACCCCTCATAACACCCAGGTTTAGGAGGGGAAAATCTTTGGTTAAATTCCCACAGATGACAAGGATTTAAAAAAAGTCGTCGTTCAAAAATAATAGAAAAAAGTCGAAATAAGAAAAACGCAAGAAAAGCCTTGTAGTATGTGAATATCGGTTTAGCTACTCTCTAATGATGAGTAATGATTATATATTTTTAGGCAAATTAGATTTAAATAATTCCAACTCACTGTTATTGGCCAATAATAATCCCAACTCATTTAATCACCAATAATAATCCGAACTATTCACTTTTGTTTGTAAAATACTTCCAGTTAAAAAAACACTAACTAGGTTAAAAAATTGCTGATGTGGCTTGCCACGTCACCTGCCACATCAGCTGTCACGTCATCAAAATATGCCATGTAGACTGCCACATCAGCTGCCACGTCATCAAAATATGCCACGCAGACTGCCACATCAGCTGCCACATCATCAAAATATGCCACGTAGACTGCCACATCAGCTGCCACGTCATCAAAATATGCCACGTGGCAAGCCACATCAACAATTTTTTAACCTAGTTAGTGTTTTTTTAACTGGGAGTATTTTACAAACAAAAGTGAATAGTTCTGATTATTATTGGTGATTAAATGAGTTGAGATTATTATTGCTCAATAACAGTGAGTTGGGATTATTTAAATCCAATTTGCCTATATTTTTATAATGATAATGTATTTTATTTTGCTCCTAGCCCAACCCGACCAATAAAAGGGACCCTAATAGGGAAAAAATATTGGGTCCGCCACTTATAATACTCAACATCAGCTATTTTTTTTGTACACACTACACACGTAGATAAAAACAATATAAACACATTTGTAAAAAAATGTCGAGTCGTTAATTTTGACTAATTCAAGTTTTTTACGCCCTGATAAAAAATAGTTATTTACGCCAGCGCGTAAAAAACTTGCATTAGTCAAAACTAACGCCTCGACAATTTTTTTACTTTTTTTACAGATGTGTTTATAATGTTTTCATCTACGTTTGTGTAAAAAAATTTGGCCCAACTCGCGTCGGATCAAAAAGTTCTCACAGTTCTGACAACTTGTAGTGGTTTTCATTTGAACCGAATCCTATATATATACATATTTAAAAATATAAAAGAAATTATATCTGGTAAACGAGTACACTTTATCGGGTAATCGGATCCCGTAAACGAGCATATCATCAAATCCCAAATCCGTCTTAAACCCGGGAAAAAAATAAAAACTAGTCCCAAACCGTCCCAAACCCGATTAACCGACCCAAAACCCGTCCCAAATCTATCGGATTACAGGTTTACGGTTTACCCATCCAAGGTTCGATTGCCATCTCCATGTAAAATTTGTTACACAAAATGTGATCAGATGGTGTGTAGTTCTAAAAAAGAAAAAGGAAAAAAAAAAAGAGATCACTCGACGGAAAAAAAAAAAAAAAAAACTCATTCCCAGGTTACGGCTCTATATGTACACAGACATTGGCGTTCCGTGTGCCTAACTTGATTGCAAAAATAAATTCGTAAGATAAACGAAAGCAGCTTACTAATACTAGGGTTTATGAACTGAAACGTTTTACGATCGGTTACAAAAATTACTGTTACACTGAATGATCTTTTGGATGCAGAAGCCTAAGAGGACAAAGTCTACCAGGCATTCTCCCACCGGAATTCGTCAATCTTCCTTACCTCCTGAATTTGTACGATCCTTTCTTCTTCGTTAAATTCATTTCCATTGTTTGTTGTTAGTGTTTAAGAGTTGATTTGTGTATTTAATTGTTATAGAGACTTAACTCGCAACTATCTCAGTGGTACCATCCCTCCAGAATGGGGTTCCATGGAGCAAATTCTAAACATGTAATCTATATACTGTATTACTTTAATTTGGATCTTAATGTTTTATGTTTGACACAAAAAACTTATTTGCAGTTCTCTTATCGCAAATCGGTTAACTGGATCAATCCCAAAGGAACTCGGAAACATCAGCACGTTGAGATCTTTGTAAACTTCTGATCATCTGTTAATCTATTTAAATTTACTATATGTACATTGTAACTTATGTAATTGCTTTTTTGCTGTTTGTAACTACAATTCAATTGAAAATTAGAATGGTCGAGGACAATATGATGTCTGGTGCAGTTCCGGATGAACTTGGGAATCTTGCAAGCATTGAAAGATTGTAAGACTTAGTGAAATTGGTTGTAATTGTTGTGGATACTTTTTCTGTATCGCGTTATCTAATGACTATAAACAACTGTTCTGATTTCTATTCTAGATTACTGAGCTCAAACTTTTTCACCGGGGAATTGCCGGCATCATTTGCAAATCTGATCAATATGAAGGATTTGTGAGTTCTACTACCTTGTTGGATCTATGTATTCTTTGATCATTATATGGCTAGAGCCTAGATGTAGTACGTTGACGGTTTTTATATTTGTTTTTTACGCAGTCGCATTGGAAGTAACAACTTCTCTGGGAAGATCCCGGATTTCATTGGAGAATGGAACAGTCTCACAAGCTTGTGATACATTTCTTTACTCTTTCTATTTCCAATTGTTGGCTATAGCAATTAGATTTAAATTAAGTTTCTGAATAACAGAAGGATTCAGGCCAGTGGATTGGAAGGGCCAATACCTCCTAACATTACTCTCCTGACAACTTTAACAGACTTGTTAGTAATTCCTCATTATGTCAATTATTTGATGTGCTTGCCATTTTGATCAAGTACTAGTATTGACTAAGTCGAGAGATGCAGGAGAATAAGCGACTTAAGAGGACCAGACACGCATTGTCCACCATTTAAAAATGCATCTTTTAAGAACCTGTGAGTGAATTGCTTCTTTACACAGTTTTATTTGTGCTTGAAATCTTATATTATTATGTTTGTCATTGGTTATTTAAACAGATATATTAAGATATATTTAGTGTTCAAAAAGATCAAGGCAGTGCATGAAATCCATCATAAGTTTAAAAATTAAGGACAATCAACTCAATTACTTTTGGAAAGAATGCCAAATCGTAATTATGTAGTCGTGTTCTTGGGTCAAAAGGCTAATTGATTTTGATGCTTATTATTTTGGATTTGAAGAGCATGAATGCATAGTTCTTTTACGGTTCTAAACTGTGAAGTTGTAACTTTTTTGTTTGTGTTGGCTTATGGGTCAAGTTTTCAGGTTCAGAACACTTTTGTGATCCTCATGTCTAAGTGGTGTCTTTTAGTAAGATGGTTTAAACTTTGTGATGTATCTTATTTGAATCTTTTGGCAACCTTTGTGTGTTTTCCTTGAAATTAGTTATGAAAACATGAGAGAAGGTGACATACACAAATGTATAATAGTCATGAAAAGGATACATGTCAAAACATGATGCCATGCTACCTCTATGATGCAGGCGAATTGAAAATTTGTTTTTTCTTCAAAAGCAATGGGAAAGTGTGAGACTGATGTGTTATGCAAAGTTAGATTTTATGTTCAGTATTGTTCTAAATCAGAATGTATTTAGCATTTAAGAGGGATAAGGTACTCTTAGGGGATGTTTGGGAACATCTGAATGGTTAAGTGCTGAACCAGTAAGAGATCTGAACCATTAAGTGCTGAACCAGTAAGAGGTCTGAACCATTAAAAACCTGTATAATGCTTAACCGTTCAGAGGCAAATATCTGAACAATTCAGATTAGATGTCTTAACCATTCACACTCTGTATAATGCTATGCAGAGGCAAATGTCTGAATCATTCAGACATCTGCTCGTGAAACAAACAGTCTGAACCATTAAGTGCTGAACCAGTAAGATGTTTGAACCATTAAGAGCCTCATTAAGAGGTAAACAAACAGCCCCTTAGATGATTCATAGTTATCGAATAAAAAGTCTTCTTACTTTCTTAGTTCTATAGCATAAGATAAGTTGTCCACACGTAGAGTAAAACGGTGTAAGATGTGAAGCTTATGGTTTTTTGGAAGAATATTGTGCTGAGTCTTGATGCAATAGTAGATGAGCCCTTGTATACGTGTGACTCGCACCATTGACAAATCAGTATCTTTGAGACATTTGAGTGTTGAGTGACTATAGGTTCACGACTTAGACATTTGTAATTTCTATTTGGCTGGAATATACACCAAACAAGGCTCAATAGTTCGTTTGGTTAATTTATTTTATCAATTTTTTATTCATCTTTGTGTTATCGCATCTATATTTCTATGTTTTAAAAACTTGAAATAATGTGTTCTAAACTAACGCTATATTACCAGGATCTTGAGGAGTTGCAATCTTATCGGCAAGTTACCAAAATTTGTTCATTCAACCGATCTCTTGTTAGTAATTATTATCCTTTCCTCTAGTAAACACGATGTTTGATTTCTTTTCCTTTTTCTGACAATAATTTTTTTACTAAACTAAAAGTCTAGATACATACTACAATAGTAGGAAACAACCAAACCGTATACAACTAAGAGCAAAGCTCTTTTCACCATGAACTTTTCCCCGCCCTCTCTCCTCTACATCACCTTCTCTCTCTCTTCAAAAACACCCAAAACACTACCATTAGGAAAGCTCTAATTTATCCAAAGGAATTTCAAAAGTGGGCTCCAGTGGTAAAGATAATGGAAGTGGAAATGGGAAATTAATAACTGTTTCACCATTTTGCAACTTTGAATGCCAAATAATTGGTTGTGGGTATTGGAAATCGGAACATGGGACTATTTTGGTCTACATCCATATGTGTTATCAAAAGTTTTGGTGTATCTGATAATCGTAAAGAATAGCCAGAGGAAAAGAACTCTGTGTTCTTATGAAAGCGTTTGCTCATAAACCATAAGATTGAGGTGATCATATTTTATCAGTGGCAATTAAATAAAGAAAGAGAAGATGACGGTGTGTCACTTCAAAACCAAAAGGGTTATCTTGAACGAAGAAAGGGTACTACTGAAAGAGTATGAGACTGGGTCGTTGGCAACGTGTAATGCAATCAAGTTTATTAAAATATGAGGACTGTTGGGCGTCAAAGATCAGCTAAAAATTAAGGGAGATATTGTCAGAGATAATTCGAGAAAAAAAGAAAAAAAGGAGGAATCTGAAAAAGAAAGAAATATTTATCAAGAAGTCAAGATTATCCAAGAGTTTGAATTTAAGTTTGTTGGTTTGTTTATTTAATTGGTTTAGTAGTTTTTTCATTAGAGAGTGATTGGTTTAATGTTTAACATAAATATAGTGTATGTAAACATTTATTTTGTCGAGTTTTGCTAGTAAGAAAGAGTTCGTGAATCGTGACGAGTGTCTAAAATCCAGGTGTTCGTGTTCTTGATCGATTGTCTTCCATCATGGAACTTATATGCACAATACTATTACACCTGTTTTAAAAAAGCTATTATATCAGGGCCGGGGCGAGGGTTTTATTTTGTATTTAGTCTACAACTTTTTTTACCAGATTTCACGCCTTTATTGTTTATGATGCTCTTTCAGAGACTTCAGCTTTAACAAATTTAGTGGATCCATTCCTGAAAGGTTCATTGATCTAACTTACACAGACAATATGTAAGCATTTCATTTCCATGTATTAATTGCCATCTCAAAAGTCACAACAGAAGTTTTAAGTCTTGATAAGATTCTCTATATAACTGCAAGATTATCTTTGCACCTTTGCCTAAAGAATCTTCCACTGTGAATTGAACATACATCTTGCACTAGTAGGGGGTTAATTGGTTGACACATAACAAGAATCTCTGAAAGATTCAACACCCTTATTTTTAGTTAAGTTAACTAAAATATTAATCTGTACCGCACCTCAGTACTACATATTATTATAAAAAGTTATAATTTTGTTGAATATCATCATGATCTGTCTGAAACATTAAATGTATAATGGCAATGCCTTACTAGTTTATTGTTTTGATTTTAGCTATCTTACCCGAAACTTCCTATCTGGTACTGTGCCTGATTGGATGATCACTTCAGGACATAGTATGTAAGTTAATTTACTGTTAAACTTGTATTTGGGCCCCTACTTGGTTTAATCCAATAAGATGCAATCCATGAAAGTTGACTGATATTATCCAGTTCTCTTATATGGTTATAAACAGATTGGCTAATATTGTGAACTTTCTTTCAGTGATCTTTCATATAACAACTTTACAATTGGTGGCTTACGGGATTATAGGTGTCAGATGCGGCAAACGTAAGAAATAGAACAGCCCCATCTTTCTCCAAGTGTTTATTATTTAGTATACACCAGCTAATATTTGTGTTTCTGTATTGGGCAGAAACTTGTTTGCTTCATTTTCAGTTAATAATACCTCGTAAGTTCTTCTTTATCCAAATTCAGATTTGGTTATGGTTATATCTGCGTGACATAATACTCCTACCATTGTACTATTATACCAGCAGAAAGGTCTCATGTTTGGGGAATAGTTTTTGTCCAACAAGTATGTTAAAGTTGCATATTATTATTGTATATCTTGATGATTTTTTTTATGTAATAACTGGTTCTTTGTATTAGATTCTAGTCCTTCGACTACCTTGTATATCAACTGCGGCGGAGGGAAACTAAGGCTTGGAGATAGGGAATATGAAAGTGACCTGGAACTAGGTGGTGCTTCTTATTTCTATGCAGTGGAAAGTCGATGGGGATTTAGCAGTACTGGTAACTTCTTGGATGACAACAATCGGGACAGTTATATTGTTCAAGAACCTTGTGGAGTCCCAAGGGACACGTCTGGACTATACACGAGTGCACGAACGTCAGCCTTATCTTTGACTTATTATGGTTTCTTTATGCACAGTGGAAGCTACATTGTACGCCTTCACTTTGCTGAAATCATTTTTACTGATGATCGAACATATAGCAGCCTTGGGAGGCGTGTATTTGATATCTACATCCAGGTGAGTTCTCATGGATTATTATTAGAGTGAATTGCAAGAATTGTCCTTTATCTTTATGCCTCTTTGCAGGCGGTGTCCTTTATGTTTAAAATTGACGAGTTTTGTCCTTTATGTTTAAAAATCAAGTATGTTTTACCCTTTGGGACTAACCCAGTTAGTTTTTTTCTTTAAATCTTGTCATGTGCCTTGCACATGAGGGCAATTTTGTCATTTTATCTCTTAGAGACTAATTATATAAATAAGTAACCATTTTATTTAAAAAAAAAAACAATCATATGCTAATTAAGTCAAACAATAAATAGCAGACGACATTATACACTCCTGCATTCAAACCATGAAGCGAATGGCCAGAGGAAGCTACGGTTACGGCCACACCTACGGCTATGGCGGTGAACAACAGCCAGAAGACAGACTCACTTCACTCTCCGACGATCTCTTAATCTCCATTCACTCTCACATCGACACCAAACAAGCCGTTCAATCTTCAATCCTCTCAAAACGTTGGGTAAATCTCTGGACTCTGCTTCCTGTACTCTCAAAACGTTGGTTATTTTCCGAGGTTTAGGGGATTTTTGTTGAATTGAGTTGAATCTTAAAAATTTTGGGGTTTTGTATTGAATCTGGAAATTTGGGGGTTTGTGTAAATTTGGCGTGGTGGATGGGTGCTGATGGTGCCATTGCAACGGTGGTGGGTTGGTGGTTATGGTGGAAACAGGTGGCGGTGGTGGAAGGAGGTTGTGGTGGTAGCGGCGGTGGTGGAAGGAGGTTTTGGTGGTAGTGGTGGTGATTGTGGAAGGAGGTTGTGGTGGTGGTGGTGGCGGTTATGGTGGAAACAGGTGGAAGGAGGTTGTGGTGGTGATGAAGAAGGTTGTGGTGGTTGTCTGCTTGAATGAAATACAGAGGGAGGGAGATAGAGTACAGAGGAGGGAAATGGAGTAGAGAGGGAGAATTGTTTTTTTTAATCTTTCTTTTAAAGTGTTTTTTTTTTAATAAAATTGTTACTTATTTATATAATTAGTCTCTAAGAGATAAAATGACAAAATTGCCCTCATGTGCAAGGCACATGACAAGATTTAACGAAAAAAACTAACTGGGTTAGGCTCAAAGGGTAAAACGTGCTTGATTTTTAAACATAAAGGACAAAACTCGTCAATTTTAAACATAAAGGACACCGCCTGCAAAGAGGCATAAAGATAAAGGACAATTCTTGCAATTCACTTATTATTATTATATTTAGTCTAGCTCTATCTCCTTGCATTATAACAAACACCTGATAGGGCATAATTGATAAATATAAAGCATCCCCACTTGGGTCCTTCATATTATTTAACAGAATGTTGTCTGCAATTTTCTTCGAGAAAATCTTCCTCAAGTCCTCATCTTTCCTCTTCATTGGAGATCATATAAAGATTATGTGGTAACTAGAAAAATTGTAGAACATAATATCGATATATGGAATCTTTAATTTCGGAATGGATTGTTAATCTCATTTAATTGTAATCTTGTTGGATTTTAATCTTGACATTTGGTTATTATTATTTAGTTTTATTAGTTGGTTTTTATTAATAAGTATTTTAGTTTGTTTTGAATTTATTTAATTAGGATGATTTGGTATTCACTTTGACCGAATTTGTTGAATGTGTACGTTGTGGAGTTGCACATGGGTTTAATAGTGAGTCTAGTTTTAGGGTGAGTTTGTTGAGTTTGAGGCTATATATAGCCAACTAGCTTATTGAATAAAAATGCAGCTTTTTCCCTTCACAAAATATCTCTTTCATCTTTCTTTATATCTCTACACACACAAGTCACATTGTTCCCAGTTAAGTATAAAGCTTCTGATTCGTGAATTATAGTATCAGAGCTCCCAGGTTAGAGCTCAATTAGGAGGGGCGATTTCATGCGAATCGCAAAGGAAGAAAGAAGACCGACGTTGGCGAGAAGAACAAAGCCATAATTGACCGGTGGCTTGAAAATCAGACCGAAGAACTCTCGCCAGGAAGACCGTAGGTGTGAGCCAGAGACCGAAATCTTACATCTGAGAAGACCGTGACCGCTGCCGAAAAGAGAGTTCCGGTGGGAAATAGAGAAGACTGCTACAGACCGACCTGGATCAGACCCAACAAGAAAAAAGACCTTTTCCAGAAATTAATTTCTAGAGTGAGACCGAGATGACCGACTTGGCTGCAAAAAAACCGGCAGCTAGACCGACACAGGTGACCGGAGACCGGAGGCCGAAGAGTGTGACCGAAAGTGAAGCATGGAAATGGTACCAACAAAAGAAGCAGGTTCATTGTCTTATCAAGTTCCGACTTTGACCGCAACTAACTATCCAGTATGGGCTACCAAGGTTAAGTCCATCTTGGATGCACGTGGTCTTTTGGAGACGATCGAACCGAGGGCATTGGGTGCAGATCCAGACCCGAAGAAATCAAAATTCTCCTCTTCCAACGGGCTGGCAAAAGTCCCATCGAGTAGAGTATGAGCATGAGCGTACGTTTCCAAAGCTTCAACATTATGTCAAACATTAAAAATTAGATGATATATTGAATAAACACTTATATGTATAAACCATTACCTTTTTAAAAGACCAGCTGCTATATGATGCCGACCCCCCGCAGTTTGCGAACTGTTGCTTTTCACGATTTTTTTTGTTAACTTCACACCTTTTTATATATTTATGATCACTGAAAAAGTCTATAGTCTTCCTCCAATTTTCCACACCCATACCCATGGGGGGACTGTCCCTTATCATCTCTAAATTATCATGTCGCTTTCCTAATTCTATAAACTCCATTTTTGCCGTATTCTTCCGGTCTCTGTATCGCTTCATGTAGACCGACCGGATGCCATCCTTAAGCTGACTACATTCGCAATCCTGCACAATTACCTCAAAATTGAAGCGCCGCTAGGATTAAACAAAATTTAGTTAGTCAACTAACAAAGAACCATAAACCAAGAACATATAAAATAACTTAAACTAAACATTTTGTAGGATCGTTTGCACGACCAAAACGAGTCGTCCAATACGAGTGGCGGAAACAGACGTATCAGAGTTATTTCAGCTGAATTGCACAAAGAATCACTTTAACTGTCTTGTTTATTGATATCAGATCGTTTTACAGGCTGGAGACACTTCGGCAGAGCTTCGCTACCGGAATCAAAAACGTTGCAAATGATTTGAACAAGGCTACTATTTATAGACATCTCATTCCGCACGAAACAGCTCAAACGAAATGACGAGTCCCATTTCGTGCGAAATGACCTATTCTACAAATTTCTCGTAAAACGTGCCCTGATCTATCTATCTAATTACAAGACTCGATACAAGACGAAGTCGACAGACATATGCACCAACACATTTACTCTGAGATGTTGTTCCATGGCATTCTTTTCAGCAGCAGAAACTTTAGCGTAAGAGTACTTATCAAATGCAAGGTTTTTCCACATGTAAATCCCCACCACTCGACTGAACATATCACAAGCGTCACCAACCGGGGTATATGTCGTGAGTCTATCAAAAGGGATTGAAACAAGCCCTCCTGTCTTATTCGCCTGCAAAAGTTTTTTGTTTTTGCTTTTCCCCTCGTTTTCTTCTTTGGGACAAGTACATATATAATAAAAAGTTAGTTAATCACAATATATTTTTTATAACAAATGAACAAATATAGTGAATAAATAAATTATAATAACACTTACAGTCCTCCTCGTGATAACCTCTTCGCCCAAAACCCCCGGGAGGTGGCTCATCCGCACCATCACCGCCATGGCCTCGTGTCATTACATCAGCCATGATGTACAACAACACAACTCACATTGAAATCATTTCCTGAAAAGTTACAAGATATTGAATAGAAACATACCTATATGAATAATGTTTTATATTGCAACACGAAAATACATATAGTTTCCTACAGTCAAATACAAATAGAAATTACAAGTTTTTTTAATCAAACTTTCCCTCGGAATCTTCGGTGTCTATCTCATGACCATCTGTGTGATAATCAGGATCGTCATCCCCATAATTTGTCTCGGCCTCAGACAATTCATCGACGGGTACCGTTGGAGGATTAACTTCAGTTGAAGTCTCACCCTCAGTAACATGAAAATACTTTTTTTGAAAGTATTTCACAAAGTCAATAACTAGTACACTATTAGATAAAGAGTTGTTGTGAACAACCTCAAGATCTTCGGCTAAGTCTAAGCCATTGTCAACAGTTTGAACATTCTCGTTGTGACCATCGAGTAATGAAGGTAGATCCCAAACTTTTGATGATTAACATTCTCAACGGCCCACCGATGGTTATAGTTTTGGTTACCTCGAGAAGGTTCTCGGATGTAGAACACCTGGTTGGCTTGCTAAGCAAATATGAGTTGATCTTTGTACCATTCGTATTGTGTGTTGATACTCGTTACATTGTTGTCATATGTAACACCCCTATGAGTATTGAACCACTTGCACCGGAAAAGTACAGTTGAATACCCAAGTGGATAAAATAACTCAATAATCTCTTCTACTTGACCATAATATTTCTCCCCGCCCTCTCCTTTCGCTAAACCCCAGAATTTTGCGTTGTTCGTTGCTTGTCACGGAGAACTACCATAAATCTAACACCATTGACTATGCAAGCAGTGTAAGTAGAGGCAATTCTATCCGCACCCATTGAAAGAGCATACAACTCTTGGTGGAATTCTGGAGAATTTTTCATTTTCATGAAATATACCTAAAAATATAGAGTAATGCATATTATATATGTATTACCTAATAAATATATAGTGATGTGTGTTATATAAGAAATTAAATTTGAATTCACTACATTGATGACAAAAAATATATAAGAAATTAGGAATTGTAAAACACTTGATGGGTATTGAAAAGTTAAGGATGGGAACACTTACTTCATATAACCCCTGACTTCTTGACAGCTATCGAGGACAAACCATTCTAAATTGTGTTTTTCGCTTGGAGAAAGAGCTTTAAAATTTGTTGCGCTAGCCGGACGACATTTAGACTCAAACACCCACATCTTTCTTTTTTCGACCACGACATCCTCGTTTCTGTTAGGGCGGTTGAACTTTGTCTGAACATCTCGAAGGTACATCGAACAAAATAATAGAGCTTCTTCAGCAACATAACCTTCAGCTATACAACCTTCCGGCTGTGCCTTGTTTCTAACAAAGTCTTTTAGTTTCTTCATATACCTTTTGAACGGATACATCCATTTAATACATACTGGACCTCCAAGAATAGCTTCATCGGGTAAATGCACAACAAAATGAACCATAATGTCGAAAAACGTTGGCGGATAAATCATCTCCAACTTGCACAATATCATAACAAAGGCATCCTTTGCTTTCTTCATGTCTTCCACCAACAGTGTTCTGGAGCATATTTGCTTAATAAACGTACAAAGGTCTATTATTGGTGTATAAGTATCTTCTGTCAAAAACCCTCGAACCCCAATCGGTATCAAACGTTGCAGGAGAATATGACAGTCATGAGATTTCAACCCAGTAATGCTAGTATTGTTATATGTCACTCTCTTACTGATATTAGACCCGAACCCATCCGGTAATTTAACATCTTTTATAAACTGACAGAAAAGCTTTCGATCAGTTATCTTAAATGAGTATTTTGGATGAGGACTATACCACGTGTTTCCCTTTTTCTCCAACCATTGAGACTTCCGAGTATTTAGATTTTCCAAGTCGACCCGTGCGTTTGACGTGTCTTTGGACTTATCGTTCATTAAAAGAGTACCGAGCAAACTATCGCACTAGCAAATTGTCGCACACATTTTTCTCGATATGCATTACATCTAAATTGTGCTTCAACTGCAAAGAAGACCAATACTCAAGTTCGAAAAAAATGCTTCGTTTGGACCATTTTAACTCGAAAGCCTCCCGCTTTCTCGTAACACCTCCAAAATCAGGATGCTTGCCCGGTAGTCGAGGGAGTAGACGATTGAGTTGAGCTTCTATGCCAGCATGACTAAATTGTTTCGGAGGGGCTCTTGTATCGGGTTTCCCATTAAATTCCAAACTTCTTCTCCATGTATGGTCCGCATCCAAGAACCATCGATGACCGACATACACGACTTTATTTGTTACACGTACTGAAGGAGTGTCTTCATTGCAAGTTAGGCATGCTTTGTAGCCCTGTCCGCTCCAATCTGATAGACTACTATGAGCTGGAAAGTCGTTTGTGGTCCATAACAACATCGCCTTCATAGTGAAAAATGTGTTAGTCTCCGCGTCTTTAGTACGTACGCCTGTCTGCCATAAATGCTTAAGCTCATCCACCAACGGTCTAGGAAAAACGTCCATATCCTTACCGGGTGATTTAGGTCCTAGAATCACCAAGGTCAACATGAATGAGGACTCTTTCATGCATAGCCATGGAGGCAGATTGTATGTGGTGATTACAACCGGCCACGTGTACCAAATGGATTGAAACCATCGGCTGCAAGCCCTAGGCAGACATTTCGAGGTTCCCTTGAGAAGTCAGTGTAATTGTTATCAAAATCTTTCCATGAAGATCCCTCAACAGGATGACGCATTTTACCATCTTCTGATTGTCCGGTACTATGCCATATCATATCATATCTTTTACCGTGTGCCTTGAAGAATACAAACGTCGTAGTCTTGAGGTTAAAGGAAAGTATCGTAATTTCTTGTGAGGTACCTTCTTACCATGTGTGTCTGGATCGACCCACCGACTCTCACTACAAACAGGACAATTTTGCAACGATTGATGCTCTGCCCAGAAGAGAGCACAGTCATTTTTGCACATGTGTATCGACTCATACCCCAAACCAATCTTCTTTAATATCTTTTTGGCTACATAATGTGTAGGGGAACCTTGTTGCCTTCTGAATGTGAAGATTGCAAAAAACTCAAGAAGCTCATCAAATGAACGGTTAGTCCATTTGTTCTTCGTCTTCATATGAAATAACTTTTGTATAAAATTGTATATTGTATTTGATGATGAAGAACAATACAAACCAAAATATATATATACCCTAAACAATCAATCTATTTAAGGTAAATATAAATCACAATTAAATCACAATCCTTGATATACTTAGAGACATGAATCTTGGACTAATATTCCCCCTCAAGCTAAGGCCGGGGAGCGACCTGTAGCTTGGATCTAAGAAGCAAGAACCGTTTTGAGGATAAGGGCTTGGTGAACACATCTGCAATCTGATCTTCGGTCTTTATAAACTGAACCGAGGGTTGTTTCTGAGCCACCTTCTCTCTAACGAAATGAAAATCAATTTCCACATGTTTTGTACGGGCATGAAAGACGGGATTTGCTGAAAGATAGGTGTTCCCTAGATTGTCACACCATAAGATGGGAGCTGATGTCATAGAAACGTGAAGTTCTTTCAGAAGAGCCTCTAGCCATGTTAGCTCAGCAACAGTATTTGCTAAGGCTTTGTATTCTGCTTCTGTGGATGACCTAGAGACGGTGCGTTGTTTACGGGCACACCATGAAATGAGATTGGAGCCAAGATAGATGGCATATCCCCCCGTGGATCGACGGTCATCAAGAGAGCCAGCCCAGTCGGCATCAGAAAAGGCAGTAAGAGAGTGGTCATGAGCATCCGTGTATGCATGGATGACGGGGGCTGAATTTTCCTGAATCAAAAGACCAAAATTAGAAGTGCCATGAAGATACCGAAGAATCCTTTTGACTACAGACCAGTGATTTTCAGTTGGAGAGTGCATAAACTGACAAACTTTGTTGACTGCAAAGGTAATGTCTGGTCTGGAGAGAGTCGAGTACTGTAAGGCGCCAACTATCTGTCTAAATTGAGCAGGATCAGCAAGTTGAGGGTTGTCACCAAGGGCTAAATTGGAATTGATTTCCATTGGAGAGTTAACTGGTTTGGATTGAGAAAGGCCTGCCTTCTGAATAAGGGCTGAGATATATTTCTTCTGAGAGAGAATCAGATCCTTACCTTTGGGAACTACCTCAATGCCCAAGAAGTATGAAAGTTGACCCACGTCTTGGATCGCAAACTTGGTGCTTAATTGTTGAATGATATGATTGATCAGCCGCGGATTATTACTGGTGAGAATAATATCATCTACATAGACAAGCATATAAAGTAAGGCACCATGATGGGAGTAAATAAATAAGGATGGATCCGTCTTAGAACCCGAGAACCCAAGTTGTAATAGGGCCCCCGAAAGGCGATTAAACCAAGCCCTAGGAGCTTGTTTGAGACCATATAAGGACTTGTGAAGCAAGCATAGATGATCCAGTTTTTTGGGAATCTATAAAACCTGGTGGTTGGCGCAGATAAACAGTTTCTTTAAGATCACCGTGTAAAAACTATATAAAACTGTATATTGTGTTTGATGATGAAGAACAATACAAACCAGAATATATATAGACCCTAAACAATCAATCTATTTAAGGTAAATATAAATCACAATTAAATCACAATCCTTGATATACTTAGAGACATAAATCTTGGACTAATAATATGCATAAGCTTTGAAATAATAAAGTCAAGAGAAGAAAACTTATTACAACCAGGATATAATTCTGATTGGACTTCCTTTAACAGTTCTTCAAAATCAACATGGACTCCCGTTGACGGTTCTTCGTCGAGGTTGGCATCCTCTTCCATACGCTCATCCGTAACGTCTTCGATAACACCAGCCATATCGTTCGTCGGCGCAACCTCATCTATATCTATAGGCGGAGGAATTAAACTTTCACCATGATGTGTCCACTCTGTGTACGTCCGGCAGATGCCATATGCATTCATATGACTTTTCATTTGTATGAAGGTTATTACGAGAGTATTCTGACATGAAGCACACGCACAACTAACATAGCCTCTGCAGTCGATATGTTCTTTACACCTCTCGATAAAAGACTTAAGTCCTTCCTGGTACTCATTTGATCTACCGTTTGGACTGACAAGCCAACTTTTATCGAAAGGCATCATAGTTATTAAAGGCACTAGGCGCACTCAAGGCGCATAGCCTAGGCGCAAAGCCCAAAAAAAGCGAGGGCCTGAGAAAATTAAAGCGCATGATGAAAAAATTTTAAAAATATATTATATGTTAGGAAAAGAATACTATTCTTCAAATATAAAATAAACAAAGTCTATTATGTAACACTTTATATCATCTAATTAGTACCAAAATATTAGTGTATTAGTGTAGAAAAGTACTTTTCCTTGATTAAAAGTAGAAATTTGGCTAGAATCTTGTTGGTATTTAGCCGGAAACTTTCCAGAATCTAGGAATCTTACCGGAATGTGCGCCTAAACCATCACCTAGAGATTTAAAGCGTAATTTCCTTTACTTAAAGCGCAACTGCCTCGCCTCTCCTGAAAAATGGGCCTAGGCGCAAGAGGCGATGGCTTTTAACAACTATGACAGGCATGATCATGCAACTGAAACATAACTTACGGTTTTAAGGAATCCACATTTTGAGATGGTTATTGACAACTAAAGGGTAGGCTACTAAACCAACTTTTTGAATACTTTATCTCACATATGAATGTGTATTACATGATTATTTGTTTACGAAAAATTCGACAGCATTTCCCCTAAGCTCCCAAGTATATATATAAATATATACCCGAGGAGCAAAGAGGAAATGGCAACCGAATCTTTGGTAAACAAACAATCTTGTAATACACATCCACGACCTAAACAAAATAAAGTATTCAATTAGCAGTCCCAAAACGGGACCACCCGAAATTAATTTCTAAATCAATTTCGGGCGGGTAATTCTAAGCTTGTTATGATAATTTCCACTTAGAGCCGATGTTTCTAAGCTTGTGATCTTGGTTTTAAAATGGGCGTCTCACATGATGCAATTATGAGATTATATTATATTTTTGTGTTTAAAAGGTTCACGCATCGGATCGCTACACACATTTTAAAAGCAAGCTTGTGATGATTTTCATAAACATACAAATTACATTGAGTGGTTCAATATAATCTAGAGTTAATTACTTGTCGTCGCTAATACTTTTAGCGGCGATAATGAGGAGTATTAGCGGCGACAAAAGTCGCAGCTATTGCGAGAATTCTTTGTAGTGTCACTACCCTATAGGGTGTGGTGATGATTATCCATATCACCCTTATCTATCATTAAATGAAGAGAGAGTGGCCTGTGGAGATTATGGAATACCCCGCGATTGCTGAAAACAAGCCCAACCCAACCGCACCCAAACCTGCAACCCTAACCATACATGTATTTGACTAAAAAGCAGTCAAACATCATGAAATCAACAACATATCTACTCAAATTACTAACATAACAACTGAAATTACAAATCAATTTGGAATATTCGTACCGTTTTCGAAGTGGCATCGGAGAATCAGGCGAGATGGAGGTGCTCCAGCAGAGTGAAGGCGGTGCGGCAGTGCTCTGGCAGACTCAAGGTTGTGCAACGATGCAACGGTGGAGATAATGAGTTGTGGTGTGTGCAGATTTCATCTTGGAGGGAAAAGAGGGGAAAATGCCGCTAAACTGGTTGTGTGAGCTTTTTACACATGTCTTATTCAGGGATAAACCCTAGTCCTTTTATCAGTTAAGCAAACAACGGCCCAGATCAATTGCAAATCCCTTATCCCGGATCAAGACTTTTAGCGGCGACTTTTTAGATGTCACCGCTAAAAGTGTCGCCGCTAGTGCTTGAATTTCTTGTAGTGTCACATACGACGACACAGCTATATCTTGGAGGTCGACAAGCAAATTCCAACAATATTATGAAATCACATTAAACCTTTTAACATTGCATGTCATGGGTCTAGAATATGTATGATTAAGGTGGATGACCCAACAAATACAAGAAGCATGTTGCATGCAGTTTAACTAAAATCTAGAAGAACCCCGACATTATCTACGAGGGCAATGCAACATTCACAACGTAGCTCGGAAAAGGCTACATGAAAGGTGACAAAACGAAGCACATCCCGTAAAAGTTTTGCTCAACCTATTACATGAAGAAATATGGGAAAATGCAAATAAAGTCAAGCGGATATAACCGTATATCAACTACGTATACTGAAAGATGAAAATTAGTTTGAGGGAAGTACAATATACGCTCAACTCTTTTTTCCTTTACTAAGGCTTGACCCAATGGGTTTTCGTAATACGGTTTATATGCTAGGTAACATAACATATCCAACACCTAAAGTACTGATCTAGATCATTATGGAGTAAGATGTTAATAATAATGTAATGTGACAGATAATATCTTTGTGGTGTAGTGTAATATTTGAGTATCTTGGAGCAACCATATATTTCTCCCCACTCTCATCTCATTCTATTTCTATGTTCTATATATATAGGGGAGGGATCATGAGAAAACTCTTAACCATTACTAAGCCCAAATTCTAAACACTAATCCTTCCAAAAACTAAACCCTATAAGCTAAACCCCGAAGGCTAACGCCAAAAAGCTAAAAACTAAATGCTAAAGCAAATCCCTATACTCTAAACTCTAAAAACCAAACGCCAGAAAAAATTCAACACAAATATCAGTCGTTTGAAAGAGTTCTCTCAAGTTTTCTCACGAAGAAAGAGTTTTCTCATGATCCTCTCCATACACACACACTCACACACACACATATATATATATATAGGATTTGGTTATATTAAGAACCACACCACGAGTAGTAAGAACCATGAGAACTCCTACTTTCCGTGCGAGTTGGGCCATTATTTTTTGCACAAACGTAGATGAAAATGTTATAAACACATCAATAAAAAACAAAAAAAAAATTGTCGAGATCTTTACACCTGATGTAAATTTTGTTTATGCCTAATGTAAATTTATTTATGGCGATGTATATTTTTTTACATCTGATGTCAATTTTTATATCCGACATTTTTTTATTTATTATTGTTTGCTGGAACAAATGTTTTTTTTTTTTGGATTTTTTAGAATTAAAAAAAAAAACAATTTGGAAGGCTTAGTTCTCATGGTTCTCACAACTCAAGATGATTCGTATTTTACCCTTTCCCTATATAGGATTAGGTTCAATATATATATATATAAGGTGGCGGTTATGGAAGGTTTTGAATTAATTGAATCAATGATAAAATTACTTGTTTACTCTTTTGAATTAATTTAGATTGAGGACACATGTTATCTCCACAATATTTCTCACACTTTTAACCTTTTTTACAATAACCTCACCATATATATATATATATATAGGGAGAGGATTATGAGAAAACTACATCTAAATGAGAAAACTAAATAAAAAAGCCTAAAAAAAGCTAAAAAACATAATATATATATAGGGAGCGGATCATGAGAAAACTACATCTAAATGAGAAAACTAACTAAAAAAGCCTAAAAAAAAGCTAAAAAACATACCAATTTTTTTTTACAATTTCTTATAAAAAAATCGCAATTTTTATATATAAAAAAAATTTTAATTTTTTTTTGTTGTACCGCACATGTGCATTATATGTGTACTACACATGTGCACTATATCCGTAATAGTGCACATGTGCAATACAACAAAAAACTTTTTTTTTATTTATTTATTTTTTTTTAGAAATTTTTTTTCCATGCATAAAAACTAGCGAATTTTTTATAAAACTTTGTAAAAAAATTGGTATGTTTTTTTGGCTTTTTTAGTTAGTTTTTTTGTTTTCTCTTTTAAACTAGTTTTCTTATGATCCATCCCCTATATATATATATATATATATATATATATATATATATATATATATATATATATATATATATATATGGAGAAGATCATGCGAGAACCACCTCTTATTGCGAGAACCGCGAGAACCAATGTGAACACAACCAAAAATGCCTAAAAATAGCTAAAAATCACACAAATTTTTTTTTTTTTGATTTTTTTAATATTTTTATGTTAAAATCGCTACTTTTCGAAGCCAAAAATTTTTTTTTTTTATTCGAAAAGTAGCGATTCTAACATAAAAAATATTAAAAAAATCAAAAAAAAAATTTTAGTATTTTTTTAGGTTTTTTGGGGGTTTAGTTTTTAGCATTTTAGCTTGGGGGTGGGGGGTGTAGGTTTTTGGGGGGTGGGGGAGGTGGGTTTAGGTTTTTGGGGGATGGGGGGTTAGGTTTTTTTGGGGTTTTAGTTTTTAGCATTTAGCTTGGGGGGTTAAGTTTTTTTTTTTTTGGGGGGGGGGGGGGGGGGTTGGTTTTTTTTTAGGTTTTTTAGCTATTTTAGATTGTGTTCACATTGGTTCTCATGGTTCTCACAATAAATGAAGTCCTCGCATGAGCCCCTCCCTATATATATATATATATATATATATATATAGGACAAAGATCCGTTAGGAACCACCTCTTATTGCGAGAACCGCGAGAACCAATGTGAACGCAACCAAAAATGCCTAAAAATAGCTAAAAATCACACAAAATTTTTTTTTTTTTTTAATATTTTTTATAACAAAATCGCTACTTTTCGTAGCAAAAAAAAAAAAAAAAAAAATTTTAAAAATTTTTTTTTTTGGCTTCTAAAAGTAGCGATTTTAACATAAAAAATATTAAAAAAATCAAAAAAAAATTTTTAGATTTTTTTTAGATTTTTTTAGGTTTTTTGGGGGTTTAGTTTTTAGCCTTTTAGCTGGGGGTGGGGGTGGGGGGGGGGTTAGGTTTTTTTTTTGGGGGGGGGGGGGGGGTGGGGGGGTTTAGGTTTTTTTTTGGGGGGGGGGGGTGGGGGTTAGGTTTTTTTAGGTTTTTTTAGCTATTTTAGGTTGTGTTCACATTGGTTCTCGCGGTTCTCGCAATAAAGGTGATTCTCGCATGAACCTTACCCTATATATATATATATACACAAGACTACGAGATAACTAATGAAGATTGAACCTAGTTATGATGTTTTCTCTAATTATATAAGGCAGGACCTATTTGGACACCCTCCTTGCCTATTTGGACAACTTTAAGCCCTAGACGCCTCGTATAGGCCTATACGAGGCGTATAGGGTTACATCAAAATCAGTGCCTGACTCATGTCACTTCTGGTTTGACCCCTTCAAGACGCCTCGTATAGGCCTATACTGGGTGTATAGGACCCTTCGTATAGGCCTCATATGTGACCCTTTGCCCCTTATATGCCTCGTATAGGCCTATACTGGGCGTCTTGAAGGGTTTTTTTTTTTTTTTTTTTTTTTTTTTTAACAAACATTTTATACAATATTAATCGTTTTAGCAAACTTTTATACAAAAACAAGTTTTTTTATTTTAAATAATTAATATTAGGACCCCTCGTTGGTTTTTTTTAGTTGAAAAATAGATGTTTTGGTAGGGTAATTTGATTGTTTTTTGAGGGTGATGTTTTTTGAGTAAAAAAATGGTGTATAGTATAAGTCTAGTATAGGTCCCATATAGGTCTTGTATAAGCCTATAGGCCTAAACGGGACCTAAACCACACCTATAGTCCTATACTAGTGTTGTATCTTATCCAATAGTCTAATATCGTATTGTATTGTATCGTATCATATCGTATCGTATAGTATAGTATAGTGTAGTATAAGTCTCGTATAGGTCTTGTATAAGCCTATCATGTTGTATCGTATCGTATCGTATAGTATAGTATAAGTCTCGTATAGCTCTCGTATAGACCTATATGGGACCTATACGAGACTTATACTATACACTATACGATACAATACGATACCATACTATACGATACAATACAATACGATACTATCGTATCATATAGTGTAGTATAGGTCCCTTATAGGTCTTGTATAGGCCTATCGACGTATACGGGCGTTGTGTCGTATCGTATAGTGTATAGTATAAGTCTAGTATATGGCCCCTATAGGTCTTGTATAAGCCTATAGGCCTAAACGGGACCTAAACCACACCTATAGTCCTATACGAGTGTTGTATCTTATCCAATAGTCTAGTATCGTATTGTATTGTATCGTATCATATCGTATCGTATCGTATAGTGTAGTATAAATCTCGTATAGGCATTGTATGGGCCTATGGATGTGGTATCGTATCCTATAGTATCGTGTTGTATCGCATCGTATCGTATAGTATAGTGTAGTATAAGTCTCGTATAAGTCTTGTATAAGCCTATCGTGTTGTATCGTATCGTATAGTATAGTATAAGTCTCGTATAGGCATCGTATAATTAATATTAGTGTTATTATAATTAATATGAGTTTTTTATAATTAATATTAGTGTTATTGATATTAATATGAGTTTTTTTATAATTAATATTAGTGTTATTATAATTAATATGAGTTTTTTATAATTAATATTAGTGTTATTATAATTAATATGAGTGTTATTATAATTAATATGAGTTTTTTATAATTAATATGAGTTTTTTTATAATTAATATTAGTGTTATTATAATTAATATGAGTTTTTTTATAGTTAATATTAGTGTTATTATAATTAATATGAGTTTTTTATAATTAATATTAGTGTTATTATAATTAATATGAGTGTTATTATAATTAATATGAGTTTTTTATAATTAATATGAGTTTTTTTATAATTAATATTAGTGTTATTATAATTAATATGAGTTTTTTATAGTTAATATTAGTGTTATTGATATTTAAAAAGAGAAAACAAAAAAAAACCCTTCAAGACGCCCAGTATAGGGCTATACTGGGCGTCTATGTGGACCAAAAGACCATTATACCCCTCAATTAGGCCTATACTGGGGGCAATTCAGGGGTTTAATGGTCTTTTGGACCCTTCGTATAGCCCCAGTATAGCCCTATACTGGGCGTCTATTTTTATTTTTTTTTTGTTTTTTCATTTTAAATATTAAAAAAAGAAAACAAAAAAAAAATAATAATAGACGCCCAATATAGGGCTATACTAGGCGTATACGAGGGGTCCAAAAGACCATTATAGCCCTGAATTAGGCCTATACTGGGGGCAATTCAGGGGTTTAATGGTCTTTTGGACCCTTCGTATAGCCCCAGTATAGCCCTATACTGGGCGTCTTGAAGTGTTTTTTTTTTTTTTTTTTTTTTTTTTTAAACAAACATTTTATACAATATTAATCATTTTAGCAAACTTTTATACAAAAACAATAAAACTTTTTAAAAAAAAACAACTCAAATTACCCCATCAAAACACCCATTTTTTTACTCAAAAAACATCACCCTCCAAAAACAAACAAATTACCCTACCAAAACATCCATTTTTCAACTAAAAAAAAACCAACGAGGGGTCCTAATATTAATTATTTAAAATAAAAAAACTTGTTTTTGTATAAAAGTTTTGCTAAAACGATTAATATTGTTAAAATGTTTGTTAAAAAAAAAAAACCCTTATATACGCCTAGTATAGGCCTATACTAGGCATATAAGAGAGGCAAAAAAGACCAATTTACCCCTAGTATAGGCCTAAATTAGGGGCTAAATGGTCTTTTTTCCCCTAGACGCCCAGTATAGGCCTATACGAGGCGTATACGAGGCAAATAAGACAAAATATGACATAATCAGAGATTCTCTTGGAAATTGAAAAAGGCTATACGCCTCGTATAGGTCTATACGTGGCGTCTTGAAGGGTGTCCAAATAGGCAATAAGGTGTGTAAATATGTAGACCCTTATATAAACACACGTGACTATTCATAAGTAATGAGTCAAAATTGTCATCTCAACTAATTACTAACTGATTAAAAGAATTCAGTAGCTTGTTGCACTCTCTTGATACTAGAATAAAAAAGCGCATTGCGCTTTTTAGTGTAGTACCATTTTTGTTTGGTTGCTTTCGTTATTGTTGATTATAATTGGTTGGTATTGTGTCAGGGTGTCTTGGTGGAAAAAGATTTTGACATCAGTGATAGGGCAGGTGGAGTTATGAAAGCAATTGTGACAACTTATACGGTAAACGTTACAACTAGTTTGGAAATCCGTCTCTATTGGGCTGGAAAAGGAACAACCAATATACCATCTCGAGGAGTATATGGTCCTCTCATTTCAGCAATATCTGTGGATCCAAGTAAGCTATAACTAACTCCTTGTGTGTTTTGATGATGAATGGGGCGGTAATATTTTTGGAATGCGATCTATTTAATGGTAGATATCTAAAAAGAATTGGCTCTTATTTTAATAGGTTCCGTTTAGTTTATAGCATCCAAATAACAAAGTGAATTTATTTTACCTTGAATTAACTTTTGTTTGTTCGTTAAGATGGTAAATTTACTATTCCATATTACATTCAGGAAGGTTGTTAACATCGAGATCCTACCCATAAATTGTTAATTATAGTTATTACAATGGTTCGACAGGGACATTGACAGTGATGTGGTGCACCATATTTAGGCATGTTGGTGCAAGTGGAGAGCGGCCACAAGAGTTTTATGTGGCAAGAGGTTCCAATAAGACTAAAAGGGAATTCTATAGGATTGCAGGCCGCCCATCTATGCTATATATGGAACCGATTGTTGTGCGATCAAGAAGTCACAAGTGTAGAAGTTGGAGGTAGCAGAGATGAGGATGCCGAGGTGGATGCGGGTAAACAAGGTTGATGGGATAATCAATGATGTGTTTAAGGCTAAATTAGGGTTGCACACACTCCAGTTAACATAAGGGAATGGAAATTGAAATGGTTTGGACATGTGCACAAAGGCAACTGCGGAATAACTGCTACTGTCTTTCAAATGGCGGCAGGGATTACCACGAGTAAAAAGTACTTCTACTCAAAGGCGACTACAGAATAACTGCTACGGTCGACGTATCACACGGGATGAGGTGAGAACAACCCTTAGAAAGATGGGAAGGGCTAAGGCAGTTGGGCCCGATAACATATACCGATTGAGGTATGGAAATGCTTGGGAGAAGAAGGAGTTCATTGGCTAACTATTTTATTCAATATTATTTTCAAATATGGGAAAATACTAGATCAATGGAGGAATAGTGCAGTAGTATCTGTATATAAGAACAAAGGGGACGCCCAATGTTGTGGGAATTACAGAGGGATTAAGTTGCTAGGACACACTATGAACTTATGGGAGAGAATTATTGAGACGAGAATCACAAGAGAAACTCAAGTCGCGGTAAGCCAATTTGGTTTCATGCCAGGGCGATCGACTACGGAAACACTACATATTCTAATGAGATTGATGGAGAAGTATAGGGAGAAGAAGCGGGATCTACACATGGTTTTCATTGATCTTGAAAAGGCATATGACAGTGTGCCACGTAGACTGATTTGGGATAGTTTGGAGAGTAGAGGGGTTTCTAGGAAGTATATAGACTTAATTATGGATATTTATGTTAAGACTGAGACTAGTGTTCGGGCGCCTGAAAAGGATACTGATTTTTTCCCTGTGGAGGTAGGACTTCACTTAGTGTTTACTTTGAGCCCTTTTCTGTTTGTAGTTATCCTAGATGAGTTGACAAAGTTAATTTAGGAGGCTCTTCCGTGGTACTTGCTTTTTGTGGATGGTATTGTGTTAGTTGCGGATAGTAAACATAGCCTGAATGCGAGGTTAGAAGAGTGGCGAGCAACTTTAGCGGGCATAGGTTTAAGGATTAGTCGATCTAAGACTGAGTACTTGTATTGTGACTTTAGTGGAGTAGGCAACGACGAGGACATTCAGATCACCATTGACGGTCAAGTGATTCCACAGGTGACTATGTTCACGTATCTAGGATCGTTTGTTTCGAGGGATGGGGAGATAGATAGTGACGTTGCCCACTGCATCCAGGTTGGATGGTGTAGGTGGAGAGCTGCCTCCAGGGTATTGTGCGATAGGAGGTTTCCAATTAAATTGAAAGGGAAATTTTATATAGTTGCAATTAGACCTGCTATGTTATACGGAACCGACTATTGGGCCATTAAGGAAGTACAAACACACAAGATGTAGGTGGCAGAGATGAGAATGCTAAGGTGGATGTGTGGGCACACAAGGTTAGACGGATAAGAAATGATGTTTTTAGGGAGAAGTTAGAAGTAGCTAGTATATCAGATAAGATAAAGGAGGGAAGATTGAGATGGTTTAGGCATGTGAAGAGGAGGCAGACGATAGAGCCAATTAGCGTGGTTGAAACTCTCGAGGTGGAGGGGAGGAGTAGAGGCAGAACCAAAATTACTTGGGATGAGCGGATTAGGCAGGATTTGCAAAGATTGCACCTCTCTGAGAACATGGTCCATGATAGGAGTTCGTGGAGACGTAAGATTAAGGTTAAGGATTTCTAGGGGATGGTACAATTGTGTTTTAGGTGTAATGTATGGTCGTAGTTATGTATCTATGTGTATAGGTTGTTTGTGTTGTTATATTTGTCTTGTTTACCATGTACTCTTTCACCACTCATGTTATATTGGTAGCTTCATACACACACACACACACCTCATGTTCTATTTATTTATCTCTTGGGTGTTTTGGAGCCTAGGGTCTCACTGGAATCAACCTCTCTATCCCTAGGGGTAGAGGTGTGTCTACATCCCACCATTCCCAGACCATACCAATAGCTTCGCTATTTGTGGGATTTTACTGGGCATGATTGATTGATTGATGTGCACATGAAACATAGGACAACACTAGTAGAAAGAGTGAAGACCCTTATAGTGGAGGTGACATGAACAAAGGCAAACCCAAACTAACATGGGATGAGCAGAAATACTGATTTGTTATACTTGCAGTTCTTTGAGAATATGATCAATGATAGGAGTTCTTGTAGACGTAGGATAAAGATGGGGATTTTTTGAGAGCTTATCAACGTGAATAGATTACTCTTACCTATGCCTAGGTAATCTTGGTGTGTTTAATATCTTTTAGCTACTTTTAGGCTGTCTGTGCCCTTTCCTGTTCTTCTTATGTACTTTATGTTTTTTTTTCCTGTCTTCTTATGTACTTTATGTTTTTTTGTATATGTAAAAAAGGTAAAGGTTTTTCGAGCCGTGGTGATAGATAAACTAAGAGAATGGTGGTTTCTAGTTAAATAATAAAGCTATTGTGAATGGTTTGATGTGTGTGATTAAAAAAGGTAATGTCTTGATGTGTGTCTCCTGTTGGTGATCAGAGGTGGGTTATAACAAACGAACAATTGTTATGAATGAATCAGTCGGCACACTTTATTAATACGAAAGCTTTTGGAGTACAAAACAAATGAAATTGAAAGAAATTTTCGACGGATGAATAAAACAAAACCTACTGTTACGTTAAATAGCCAATAAAATAACTAAGTGTGCTAGAATTTTGGATCTCTTTTACTGCTTCCTCCAACGTACACATGAACGTTGGGCCCCTTTTATTCGGTCAACATCTGACTTTTCAACAGTGCCACATCAACCAATATTCTCCCCCTGATGTGGACATAACTCTTCACGTTCCTTCACTCCTATCAAGTTCTTCATTTCAGCAAACTTCAACCTTGGAAGTGATTTAGTAAATATGTCCGCCTTTTGCAAATTACCATTGACATGTTTCACAACAATCAGACCTCGTTCCACACACTCCCGTATGAAGTGATATTTAGTATCTATATGCTTGCTACGGCCATGGAAAACTGGGTTTTTCATTAGAGCTATCGCACCTTCGTTGTCGACCATCAACTCTACGCATTGCGGCTCACTTCCACTGACTTCACTTAGTAAATTCCGCAGCCATAAGGCTTGACACGCAGCAGTTGTGGCAGCCATGAACTCCGCCTCACACGAGGAGAGTGCAACTGTGCGTTGCTTTTGAGAAGACCAAGTGATAACATTGTTTTCAAAATAGAATACGGTACCAGATGTGCCTCTTCGGTCTTCAACATCGGTGCCAAAACTGCTATCACTATATCCGACTAGTCTTCCATCTCCCCCGGCTTGGTACTTCAGCCCATTGTGAATCGTCCCTTTAATATACCGTATTATGTGCTTGACTGCTGTGAGATGTGACTGTTTAGGATTTTCCATGTACCGGCTCACTACTCCAACTGAGTAGCAAAGGTCTGGTCGCGTATGCAGCAAATATCGGAGACTCCCTATGAGCCTTCGGTAGTGAGTCGGGTCAACTTCTGCCCCCTCTCCTTCTTTGGTCAGCTGCAACTTGTTTTCCATTGGATATTGAGTTGCATTACAATCAGCCATGCCTGCTAGTTTTAGAATCTTCTTTGCATAGGCTGATTGTTTGAGAGTAATACATTTATCATTTTGTTGCACCTCAATACCCAAATAATAAGACAATAAACCGAGATCACTCATATCAAAAAGTGTTTTCATCTTTTCTTTAAACTTATCAACATCTGATATCTTTGACCCTGTCACGATTATGTCGTCAACATACACACCAACAATTAATTGAGAGCCTGACTTATTCAATGTGTACACTGCTTGCTCATGGACACACTTCTTGAAACCAAGTTCTTTCAAAGTCTTATCCAACTTCGAATTCCATGCCCTCGGCGCTTGTCTCAACCCGTACAAGGCTTTGTGAAGCTTGTACACCAAGTGCTCTTTTCCTTTAACTTTGAACCCTTCCGGCTGGACTACGTAAACTTCTTCTTGAAGATCGCCGTTTAAAAACGCGGACTTGACGTCTAAATGATGAACAGGCCAGCCCTTTGATGCCGCTATTGCAATTATCAACCTAACTGTTTCCACCCTTGCTACTGGCGCGAAAGCATCTTCAAAATCAACTCCTTTCTGTTGCACATACCCTTTAGCCACCAAGCGAGCTTTATGCTTCGTTACGTTCCCGTGTGCATCTTTCTTCAACTTAAAAACCCACTTTAACCCAATTGCCTTTTGGTTTGAGGGCAGCTGAGTTAAAGTCCATGTTCGGTTTTTCTCTATCGATTCTAGCTCAGCTTGCATCGCCTTCCTCCAACTTTCTTCGCTTGATGCTTCTTTGTACTAGCTTGGTTCATCATTTAGTAACAACAACTTATCCCGTTCATACATATCTTTGACCTCGTGTTCATTCATTACTGTTGTTTCTTCATATACTTCGTCAACCGATCTGAATCCTTGAAATGGCGTGTCATCGTATGAAGCTGGGGAGGCTTCATATGATCTGTTGCTGCTCGAGTTATCTTGTATAGGGCTGGTTGTTTGAGATGTACCTGCAACATGCATAGGACTAGATAAAATATTAGAATTTTCGGTTGTGGGAGTGCTGGGGTCCCACTCAGAATTGCCTCCAATATTATTATTATTCCCATGCTCCATCTTGTCTCCATCAACCTGTGCATAGTACCAACTTGAAAAAGTTTTGTCCTCTGGTGACAAAGACTTCTCATACTTCCAATTCCACTGTTTGTTTTCATAGAAAACAACATCTCTTGAAACCACCACCTTTTGTTCCCTTGGATTAAACAATCTAAATGCTTTACTTCCTGTTCCCTTCCTAAATAAATCAAAGGTTGACTTCTATCTTCAAGCTTCTGAAATCGCCCAGTTAGCTTCATAGCATACCCAACACACCCAAATACCTTTAAGTATTTTAAATTTGGCTTTTTCTTCTTCCAAGCCTCATATGGAGTCTTGTTCTTCACTGCCTTCGTCACTATTCTGTTTAGTAGATATACCGCATGGCGTACAGCTTCTCCCCACAACGGCTCAGGCACATTCATAGACTTTAGCATGGACCGCGTCATTCTGAGCACGGTTCTGTTCCTACGCTCCACAACACCGTTTTGTTGTGGAGTATAGGGAGCCGTTGTTTGTCTTTTGATACCCGTTTCATTGCAAAAATCTATAAAAACTTGTGAGTTAAACTCCCCTCCACGATCCGTTCTTAACATCTTGATCTTATATTTACTTTCTTTCTCGACCCGTGTCTTGAAAATCTTGAATTTTTCAAATGCTTCATTCTTTGTTTTTAACAAATATACCCACATATAACGGCTGAAATCATCAACTATCAAAAGAAAATACCGGTTACCTCCCCATGTTTGTGGCGTTATCGGACCGCAAAGGTCAGCATGCAATAGCTCCAATGGCTTCGTTGCTCTCCATTGTGCTTCTTTTGGAAAACTTTTCCGAGTCTGTTTAGCGACGAGACACGCTTCACACAACTGTTCGGGATGCGAGAAGCATGGCAATCCCCTCACTAGTTTCTTCTTTGCCATTGTTTCTACAACGTGAAAATTAGCATGGCCTAGCCTTGCATGCCATGTCCACGCTTCCTCATCTAGACTAGCTTTCAAACAGATTGGTTTAGCAAGTTTCAAAACTATTTTGTATAGCCTGTTTGGTGATCTTTGAACCCTCATCACCAGTCTTTTATGGATATCAAACACCCTAAGAAACTCCTCATGCATCCACACATCATACCCATTCTCTGTTAATTGACCAAGGCTCAAAATGTTGCTAGTTAACGCCGGTATGTAATACACGTCAGGAACTAGCAATTGCTCACCATTTTTACAACTAAACATAAGTGAACCTTTACCTCGAATCTCAACTTTTGATCCATCTCCGAACCGAACTTGACCCGTTACGGCTTCATTCAATTCTGCAAATGCGTCTTTTCTTCCCGTCATGTGGTTACTTGCTCCGTTATCAAGATACCACGTATCTTCGTTCGACCCGTTCCGTCTCTCATGCAGCTTAGGAAACACCTTTTCCTCGTTTAACAGGACCATTTTTTGAACTTCCTCACCACAAACAATCAGTAGCAAGGTGGGTTCATCTTCGGTCTCTCTTGTTAAATGTACTTCCGGATCTTGCTTCTTCTCATTCTTGCATTCGGAGGCGTAGTGACCATATTGGTTACATTCGAAACATTTTACGTGACTCTTGTCACGTGGTTTGCGATACGAACTATTCCCTTCGTGATAATTCTTGCCTCCATTTCGACCACCCCGACCTCTACCGGAACCAAAACCACCTCGTGACCCGCTTCTACCACCTCTGTCACTGTTCCAACCGCGGCCTCGATTTCCTTCTGAACTTGATCTACCCGATCCTTTATTACTTGCCTGCACATCTGTCTTGGTAAGTAACAGAGTACTTTCTCCTGTAACGTTTCCTTTTCTCAATCTCAGCCGGTCCTCATATGCCTTTAAACGTCCTATAGCCTCTTCAAATTATGGCATCGTTTCAATGTCCGAGTATTGCTCCATCGAGGCTACAAGATGTATATACTTCTCCGTGACCGTGTCTAACATCTTACTAACCAACTCCTTATCTGAAAGTGTTGCACCAACACTATTATATTTCGAGATCATCCCGGAGAGCTTCCCCGCATACTCATCGATGGACTCACCGTCCTTCATTCGTAAACCTTCAAATTCACTTTTCAGCGTATGCAATCTGGCCTTCTGCACCCTTTCAGCTCCAACGAATCTCGTTTTTAAAGACTCCCAAACCTCCTTGGCAGTCTTCTTCTTCGCAACCTGCATCAAAATCTCTTCTGGTATCGCTTGAAAAATGAAAGCTCGAGCCTGTTTACTTTTCTTTTCATCAGCAGCCACACCGGCTTGCGGCTCGATCGAATCCCACAATCCTTGGGCATCCAAAATCGCTTCCATCTTAATAGACCAGGTAGTGTAGTTCGAAGAAGTGAGTGTAGGGCACTGAAAAGTGATCGGGTTCTCCTTTGGAGGATTAGAGGTAGTGGCTAGGGTTGACATGGTATTGAATCTTAGGATTTTAGGCATACACAGGTGGATCAGAACTGATGCTCTAATACCAAATGTTGGTGATCAGAGGTGGGTTATAACAAACGAACAATTGTTATGAATGAATCAGTCGGCACACTTTATTAATACGAAAGCTTTTGGAGTACAAAACAAAAGAAATTGAAAGAAATTTTCGACGGATGAATAAAACAAAACCTACTGTTACGTTAAATAGCCAATAAAATAACTAAGTGTGCTAGAATTTTGGATCTCTTTTACTGCTTCCTCCAACGTACACATGAACGTTGGGCCCCTTTTATTCGGTCAACATCTGACTTTTCAACAGTGCCACATCAACCAATATCTCCATAATCAATTACCATGGTGACTTAAAGGTAGACAATGTACGTGAGTGTGTCAACTTGGTTTGCGGTCAAGGATGAGTTCTCAAGCAAGCAACTGTAGGAACCTATTATACTCCTTTTGCCTGAATGTACAACAGTGACTCTTTTAGTCTCCCATTGCAATAAACGTAATCGGAAATAAATCCAAGTGGATGCTAACCTGGACTACTAGTTGTATGGTGCTGAATTGTGGTAATACCAGACAGAAATAAAACTATGCGGTGGCAGGTGGTCCTAGACCAGTGAACAACGGCAGCAACAAGTGTTGGACACAAAACACTTGATTTAGGCAAGATTTCTGGCATGTGGTCTCGAACATTGAATACTCGGCTTGAACGGGAACAATCAGCTGGAATTATGGTTTTGGTAATTTTCGGGTGGCAGATAGACAGTGGCCAACGGTAGTTATGGCAGGATAGATCCGGCAGACAGACAGTGGCAGAACGATCACATGCGCTGACGGCAGTGGTTGAAATTGTTGGCGCATGGCGGCGCGTCAGCCAGCGTGCCAGCGTCGTTTTTGCTGGGCACCTAATCAGGGTGCTATGGGCACGGTAGTGAACGGATGGGGAACCGTCATAATATAAAAGAAACAAACCTTAGATAAGCCTATATATATTGAGTCATGGGCCATAAACTAATAAAACAAACTAAATACACTATATACAACTAAAACAACCAAAAGCTAAGATTTCATAATGCTATATTTCAGTGTATTTCCAGAAGAATTTCTATATGTAGGATCATTTTTATTCTTTGAATTTCAACCTAAACAATTGTTTCAAACTTTGCTTATTTTATTCATTCAGATTTCAAATTGCCAGAAAATGAGAAAGGTGTGTCCAGACGGATTGTGGCTGTAATTTTGGTTGGAGCAGTTTGTGCCATCATCCTAATTTTAGGAATTTTATGGTGGTGTGGTTATTTATGTCCCACACATGCTATGGAACTAGGTATTTATGTGGCAAGCCCGTACTTTAAAGGTGGCAAGATGAATGGGTTGGGTTAAATGTTGTGTTAGAACAACAGGTTCGTTGGGTTGACCTTCAAAACAGTTTTTTTTTTTTTTTTTTTGTCAAAAATAGTTATTGCGTCAATTATTTAAAAAAATAAGCCAAGCATAGATTAAATCTTGGAATGACATGACTTTCATGTCTTATGCATTAATACAGACTTTGGGTGCCTCTTCACGCATCTCGCCCATTAAAACCATTTGACCTGTTTGACATAGAACACAACCCCAACTAACCTGTTATAGGTAAATTGGTTTGTCACTTTTACCTGTAATTATGAAATTTGGTCATCTCCTGACTTTTTTTTATATTTGTGATTCAATAGAGCTGCATGGTCTAGAGCTCAACACTGGTTCCTTTACTTTGAGGCAAATCAAAACTGCCACAAACAATTTTGATGTTGCTAATAAGATTGGAGAAGGTGGTTTTGGCACGGTTTACAAGGTACTCTACAACTTGTTCTCAATCACATAATGTTGAACACTAATATTGTGCTATAATGAAGGGAGTATTACCAAGTGGCACCTTAATAGCAGTGAAACAACTTTCCTCCAAATCGAAGCAAGGAAATAGAGAGTTCTTGAATGAACTAGGCATGATATCTGCTTTGCAACACCCGCATCTTGTGAAGCTCTATGGTTGCTGTATTGAAGGAAACCAATTGTTACTAGCATATGAATACATGGAAAATAACAGTCTAGCCCGTGCTTTGTTCGGTAAGCAATTGGTTTTTAGTCATTAATTTCGATAGGCGTTTGTGAGTTTTTTTTTTTTTTACCATCTTTATTATTATGTTGGATTACAAATGCATTGTTCTTTGCCATATAAAACCACCTGAGTAGAGGTGGAAATTGAATAGATGAGACACTTTAGTGAACAGGTCAAAATGGGTAACTTTTGTATGTGTCGAAAATGATTGGGTTCTCAGTTGAACACTTTTTTTTCCAAAACGATTTAATTTCATATTTATATTTAGTAGTTTAGTACATCAAACATGCTTTAAAAAATGATATTAGTTTAACACTAATCTAACGTTCTGACTAACATCATTAGAGAGTTTTATGTATTATAAGTAGATTGAGATCCTATAATGTCGGATCCAACATAAGAGGTAATGTTGTGACATGACAGGATCCCAATCCCTTAAAAGTACACGTTAAGTCTATTTGACCAGTCACACTTCTAGATCTGATTCATTTTACGATACCCGTTTTAATATGTTGATAAAAAACATAATCCGTTATTGTTTTGCTTAATTATTGTGGACTTTGGGGCTTGAAGGGCCTAAAGAATGGCAATTGGAACTTGATTGGCCTACAAGATACAGAATTTGCGTCGGTATAGCGAGAGGATTGGCCTTTCTACATGAAGAATCAAGATTGAAGATTGTTCATAGAGATATCAAAGCCACTAATGTGCTCCTTGATAAGGATTTAAATGCTAAAATTTCTGATTTCGGTTTGGCTAGGCTTAATGAAGAGGACAAAACACATATAAGCACCCGTGTTGCAGGAACTTAGTGAGTTGGTGATTACTTACTATATATAATATCATATTTTACACTTAATTATGCATAAAATTGAGAAACATAGATGAAATGCTCTTTCCATTACAATTTTCAGTGGATATATGGCTCCCGAATACGCAATGCGTGGTTACCTAACAGATAAAGCAGATGTCTATAGCTATGGAATTGTCCTCTTAGAGATAGTAAGTGGGATGGCTAACGTTGCTGACAGGGAAAATGAGAATCAGTTTGTTCTTCTTGAACGGGTAACTAACATCAACCTAGAGGTGGCAAAATGCTTAATTTTTTAACTAAGGTTCAAACCACTTGGGAGCGTTACCTTTTTGTTCATTTATTTGAAACGTATAAATAATTAGTTAATTAAATGAACGCCTCGCTTGCGGTATGCACATATAATGTATATATGTGTGGCGCTCGGGGGTAAAAGTGAAAGTGCACTAATTTTAACGTTATTTTACTAATTTCATGAAAATAATGTTAAAAGAGGGGGATGGTTAATCATGCATCATGTTGTGGCGCTGATAGCCGAAAGACAAGGGAGTACATGCACTAATTGGCCTTTGTCTTAATTGCCGAGTGTTATGTGCCTTTTGTCCAAGGCTTGATGCAAAACTACTATCGAGCCGGGGGTCTCACCGGAAGCAGTCTCTCTATTCCTACAGGGTAGAGGTAAGGCGGTCTACATCTTACCCTCCTCAGACCCTACCTTAGCTTTGCTATTGGTGGGATTTACTGAGTATGATGATGATGATGAATTAGTTAATTAAATGAACTTATTAAAAGAAAGTCGAAATAATTTGTTTTTTTTTGTTCATTTTTTTCAAAATTTTTATCTGTTACAAACAATATAGGCCCATTCTATATGAACATTTTCCAACTTACAAGTCTGCATTTATACCTCATGTTCATTATCCCCCTTGATTCTTAATATTAGGCTTTTGCTTTGAAAGCCACGGGTAATTTGATGGATCTAGTTGATCCAAAGCTGGGTTCAAAATATGACATCCAAGAGATGATGGTTGTTATCAATTTGGCTCTAGTGTGCACTGCGATCACTCCAACCGATAGACCAACAATGTCATCAGTGGTTAGCATGCTAGAAGGACGAATCGTTCCTGAAGTGTTTCCTGCTGAACAAAGTGACTCAATGACTGAAATGGATAGTGACAAAAGGGTGAAGGAACTTGAGGACCAGAATGGTAACCGAATAGAGGAAATGCCATTCGCGTGCACCGATTCCTCAACATCTGCTGTCGATCTCTACCCAGATGATGGTTTCAGTGAGTATTTGCAGAAGAGAGACAGTTATATAAGGAAGTTGTTATCTAAATGATGTATATGCTAATTGTTTGATATCCACTTGGAGTTGTTATCTAAATGATGTATATGCTAATTGTTTGATATCCACTCGGATATATGTATTTATAGTGGTAATTACGAGGGGGGGGGGGGGGGGGGTTTGACCCGAATTAATGGATTTGGGTCGTTTTGGGTTTTTTCTAAATTGACATGGCTCGGTTTAGGCTTCTTTTTACTATGTAGTGGGTCCAGTTGGGTCATCCCATAAACACGGAAAGGTTTTTACGGGTCATGTTGGGTTTGGATGTAAAAGGAAACTAGTGGAACGGGTTATAAGAAAAAAAGAGGCGGGTTAAAGGCCTTCTAGGGTTTTTGTCTTTCGACTTTTTTCTTCAGAGGTTTTCTACTTTTCTTCAAACCACAACATCAGCAGTATTCAGCATAACTCATCTTAAAATCATCTTCAATCGTGATACGTGAGTTTTCAATCAACATTTACAATTCAATCTTTGTTTATTTCAATCATTCAGATATCCGGGTTCCACAATCTGGGGAAAATGGAAACAGTGTGTCTAGAGGTATTGTGGCTGGAGCACTTTGTGCCATCATTCTAACTAGTATTTAACCCCCGCTTTGCGGGGCAGGGTCCGTAAAACTGTATGAAATTTTCAAGGTTTAGTGTCTTTAAGGATTAATATTACTAATCGAATTTCATATAGTTGTTATAGAGCGTCTAGGCAATTACTCATTTAAAGTCTCGGGTCTTGCATATGACTAAATAAAAATCTTGAAAATGCAAAAAATGATAATTTAAAGTTTAAATCATAATTCCGCAGACACATTAAATCAAATCCGCTAACATAAAATCTAAGTAAGAACATAACATTACTTTTTTATATTTCACTTGTTTTGTCATTTTAAAGAAGCATTTAATATCGAATAACACCTATTTCCTAACCATGCCTTTGTATGTTTTGAAGATTTGTTTGTCTAGACTTGAATATTGAAATAATTTCATTTTTTTAAGCCCAAATATTGATTGAGTTAAAAGAAAATATACCCAGTCTATTGTTGCAGGGATGTCCATGCAATTATTCATATGCACACATGTCCATGGAATTTCATTATTATTCTCAATGGCAGTATTGTAAATAACATAAAAAGTTAGTCCAATCAATCTACTGTTCACAAGATCCTACCTAAATTGTTATATAAGAGCAATGACAGTATTGTAAATAACATAAAAGGTTAGTCCAATCAATCTAGTGTTCACAAGATCCTACCTAAATTGTTATATAAGAGTAATTTTAGGAGTTTTATGGTGCTGTGGTTATTTACGTTGCAGAGACACTACAAAATTAGGTATATATGTGGCTACGACCGTACTTTAGAGGTGACAAGATGAACAGGTTGGGTAGGTGTGATAACGGGTCAAAACGTGTTTGTGCTAAAACAACCAGCTCTTTGGGCTGACACTCAAACCTTTTTTGTGTCATAAATAGTTATTGCATCACTTTGTTTAAAAAATTACAATAGTAGTTTAAATCTTAGAATAAGCTGATTAATAGGTTGTATGCATTAAAAGTAGACTTTGGATGTCTTTTGGCCCTCTCACTCCTCTAAAGGGGTCGTGTTTGCAGGTTGGCGGGTTCAACCCGACTTGGAAATTTTAGAGAAACCCGAACCAGACAATCATGTCATACATATGAACCCGAACATGACCCGAATATTCTCGGGTTGACCCAAACATGACCCGTCCAACACGAACTTTTTTCACGTGTTCAACCTGTAACCGATTCGAACCCATTTATAATAAACCCAAACCCGCGAATTTCGTATTAGGTTTGTGTCAATGTTTTTGAGTCGCGTCAGAAATTCATACACCTAAGTCTTACATTGAATACAACCCCTATCAGCCCGGTCATAGACATAGTTAATGGGTTGAACCTGTCACGTTTACAAATACATGCTAATAATATTAGTTCTCTCCTAACTTTTTTTACATATTTAAAAACTTTGTGTATTACACGGGATGAATAAATGAATTTTATATACTAAATAATAAAATAATATATATTTAAAAACCTCATTCATTGCATGGTTTGAATAAATGTAATTTTATATATTAAATAATAAAAAAGTTATATCTATAAGAACCATATATATTGTACGAGTTGAATAAATATAATTTTATATACCAAATAAAAAAGTTATATCTTTAAAACCGTGTTTATTACACGAGTTGAATAAACGTAATATTGTTTACCAAATAATAAAAAAAAGTTATATCTTTAAAAACCCTTGTCTATTACACGGGTTGAGTAAATAATATTTTATATACCAAATAATAAGAAAATTATATTTAAAAAAACTGATGGATATAATCGGTACGCCAGAGATATGGTGATTACGGAGATGATTATTGAAAAGAAGATAAAGTGGTCAAACATGTTATTCAAAAAGCAAATAAGCAGCTATTTGAGTGATAAAATATAAATTATATTTAAAAAACCCGTAATAAATCTAATTTTACATATAAAGTAATATTGAATGTTATATACAATTTATTTAAAAATTATGTATTAAAATCAATATAATAATATTTTTAATAATGAAAATAAAAATAAATAATATATTATCACAAAGTTTGGTTTTGGTGATAAATAATTTGGCTATTTGAAAAACTCTTAAATTAACAATTTAAATTTAAGGATAATATTTTATTAGAAAAATAGAAGTATTATATTAGACATTTAAAGTATGATAAGATTTAATATTATTTTTTTAATTTAGTTAATATAAGATAGCAAAAAAAAATATGATTGAATAGTTGGGTAGAAGGAAACTAAAAATTGTAGTTGTTATATAAGACGTTAGGTAATATAAACAATGAAGATAATATGATATAGAAAATCAAATAAATAATATTGTAAAGAGAAGTATACATTAAATTTAAATTAAATAATAAGTAGAAGTGATTAAATAAAATAATATTTAGTAGGAGAGTTATCTATAATTAATTAGAATAGATTAAACTAAATAATAATTATCCATAAGAGATTAAACTAAATAATATTTAGTAGGAGGGTTATCTATAATTAATTTGAATGGATTAAAATAAATAAAAATTATCCATAAGACATAAGACATGGCCTAATATGATAACAAGTGTCCCCAGAATGGTTTTTTTATTATATAGTACTAGGTGGACACCCGTCCGATGGACGCGGTTACGTCGTAAACATTGAATGTAAGCCTACGTTTATATGTAAAATATGATGAAGTTATTTAATAAATTCACATTCGCATAATACTTAAGAATACATTAAACTTGTCGATCGGCCCTTGATTCGCACACAGTAGATTAAATGTTAGGCTAAGGGGTATGGGACCGTCCCCCACCCCGTCGAGGACCGGCGACGCCGGCTTACCATCCCGCCCCCCTCCCGTCCCCTCCTCACCATCGAGTTGTTGACGTTGGCGACAGTCCATATGCAGACAAAAAAAGGTGGGTGTTCTTGTGAGCTGTTGCAGACAAAAATGGTGGTGTATCTATATATGTGTATGTATATATATTATTAATTATTAATATTAATAATAAATAATAATGAGATAAATGGCGTCTGACTTTTTGAAGTTCACGTACACTTTGGGAACATAAAAAGTAGATTATGTATTTTTTTTTAAGTTTATGTATTGTGTTATAATATTAATGAAATTTTTTTGTTAGTTTATTTATTAAATGTTAAAAAAAGTAGAAGATTAAAAAAATAAAAAACATAAAAGTGGTGGGGTAGGATCATCTAGGATCATCCTCCATACCCTCTAGTTTTGTGGGATGGACCATCCTTGGGAGGACTATGATGTGGCGCCTACGTGGCGGATCATCCTCCAAGGGAGGACCATCACCATACCCTCTAGCCTTAGCCACCGTCCAATTCCATGATCTTTTCAAATTTTGATCTCACGTCTTTCTTTCTCGGTCTAAATAAATGAACGACACAATACCATAATGGAAAAAAACATTCAACAAACAATAAATTCACAAAATGTAACTCCACATGTGACCCTTATTAATGGATAGTTACCATATTATTATAAAGATCCAAATTAAAAATTACCAGTTCCGTACTTATCCCGGTTCACATCAACACCTATGATCCTCTTAGCTCTATACAATCTTGCTCATTTTGCTACCTGTAGAAACAATCATGGCTGTTGTTATTGGTCATTAAGCTCACACCAAGACATATATTAACTTAACACTAAGCTTTAAAACCAAATATGTCACAAACCTTGTCAACAATTGTCTTTTTCTAATGACAACAATAAAACTGGATTAAGGAGAAGAAAATTACACAGCTCTTTTTGACCCGAAACCTGAACAAACCTCTTTTTGACCCGAAACCATTTTGACACATTACACAGCTCGTCCAGTGAACCAAATATTTCCAACATTTAAACAACCGAAATAATTTGATAATCACCGTATGATCTTTTAAGGAGAAGAAAATTTACCAAAACTAACAGTTATGCCGAAGTACTTAGTATTTTCTACTACGTGCTTAGATAAAGCCAAAGACCAGGTCTCAAAACTCAAAACCGATCCTGCCCCGCTTGCCTGCAAAGAGAAAATAATATTTATTGATAGTTAATGCTATTCTAACTGTTTTCTTTTAGATATTTATATTATGGTTTATTAAAGGACATGATTGCCTGAGAGTAGTTTAAAGTATGTCCCGGATGGTTAGGAAGACCAGTATAGTTGACCTTTGTCACCAAGGGATGAGAAGCTAGAAATTATGCTATAGTTTGTGTATTCTCCTATATATATATATAATCAAAACATATATTAAAATCAAATTATAGATTAACTGAAAAAATCCAAAATATCGCTTCGGAAATGTTGCCAGCAGAAGCGTTGCTTTTGTCTTTTCAAGTTCAGTCTGCTTGTGAGTAACAGGGCTACAAAAAGATCAAGTAAAAAGATTTAGAAACCCCTTTTAAAATTCGCTCAAAGTAACAGGGCTACAAAAGATTTAGAAACCCCTTTTAAATATAGAAAATCAAGTAAAAAGTATTGAGGACGTCATACCAAGATTGACATGAACATCATTATCCATCTTCACATAGAACTTTGCATCCCATTTGGCGAATGCTGATTTCAAAGAATATCCGTGTTTTAGAAGTCAGCTCATGGTACCCTTCAACATGTTCCTGTGACGAATGACGATGATGATGATAAGATTAGAATCATTAAAATTTGAAATTTCGAAGTCGAAACAAATCAAGTATTACTCTTATTTTGTTTTTAGACTTACAAGCCTAAAGAAATCTTTATGTTGAGCTTCCTCATAGTCAATCGCTCGATCTAAAATGCTCTTAGATATTGCACGGTAACAGAAACCAAAAAATGAGAAAGTAAGAGGAAAAATTAAGCACATTTTTTTCTGCTAGTGATGACCATTGTTTTCTACCAATGGCTGGCAATATGACTTGATGCAATGAAAAAAAATTTGACTTTTATCTTATTTGTGAAAATAATTGAACCCTTTCATTATTGTTTAGTACATGTGTTTTATGACCTTTATCTTATTTGTGAAGTCATTGACAATGAATGTTATTGTCATGATTATACACGTTGCCAATTAAAACAAACCAAAAAGAAGCATAAACATATAAAGGTATACAAAAGAGGGATAAAAAAGTACCTGTGACCGATCATGAAACGGACGATAATACCCTTTTCCTTCTCAAGCTTAAGTAGCTTTTCACCTACAAAAACAACACAAAGATTCATCTATTTCTAGAAAAAGGCGATACACATGTAGAAAAGTAAGTAATGTATAAACAACTATAAAAAGCAGTACCCCTAGGCATCCACGTTTCTCTAATCGAATCTCTTCGCCTTCTGCTACTAAAAGAAGTGTTAATCCCAATTACCATAAACACCTTTTTTCTACTCTCACTCGTGTCTCCATCTGTCTTGTGAAGTTGCAAATCATCACGGATCACTTCCTCAGATGAACTTTGATTGCTGGACAGCTCCAATCTCAGCTCTGAAATTGAACTTTCAAGTGACCTGATAGACCTCAAAGAATCAAACAAATTATACTTCAAAGACAAAGATCAAAACTAAACCACTTAAAAAATATATATAATTGATGTATTATATTGGATAGTTGGGTTGGCTGGTTAACTCAGTATCCTGGAGCAGGGTGTAGGTTGCATTAAGATGGTTGTAAAAAGAGCAATCTAAAGATTCCAAAATCCTAAGTCTAGATCTTAAAAAAAACTATTTTAAGAAAAAGCAAACAAAATTCCATCTTATCAATATATTTATATTAAGGTAACCTGAAATATTAGATTTAATAAAAGGTTTTATTCTTTGGCTCATCCCATGAAACCTTGGTATCATCAGTCTTTACGTCCACGTGCTAGGCTAGAAAATGGGGTTAACAGTGTAATACGAATAAGTAACACAATGATACAGGATACTGGAATAGAGTGTGGTTCACTCTATCGATGTAATAAGGCTACGTCAACGGATGAACCTAAAAGGGATTTTCTTTTTGTTAATTTCGGTTTTAGTAAAGTTTATAAATAAATAACTCAACTAATAGTTTGATTATTAACTAATCATTCGTTGTCCATAAAAGGATGCTTTTGCTTAAAAAAACATATAAAAATAGAGCAAAATGTTGTTTTCGTCCTAGAGATTTGGCCAGTTTTGCGACTTTCATCCAAAGGTTTGTTTTTCCGCATCTTGATCCAAAAAGTTTGAAATCTTGCCATCTTCATCCAACTCATTAACTCCATCCATTTTATAACGTTAAGTCATGGGTATTTTACCTTTTTTAGACATTTTTTGTTATGATTAAAGGGTTTGGGAGGGGAGAAAGTCAATAAAGGTGGATCATTATTTCTTATAGTGTCCTTTATTTTAATGGCAAGATATCAAACCTTTTGGATCCATATGCAGAAAAACAAACCTTTGGATAGAAGTCGCAAAAGTGACCAAACCTCAAGGACGAAAATGGCATTTTACTCTAAGCTAATACTCGCCAGTTTAATCAACAGTAATTGAATTAAAAAAGATTAAGAATTCACCTTATTCACCAGTGGCTTGTAGATCACTTCTGGGAGATAAGCCAATGTTCTTCCTCCAATCTCTCATGTTTCGGTGGCTTCAGCGGCTTTAGCTCGAGCTTCTTGAGAAGCCCTGTGTTCTTCCTCCTTTTTACGGTCAAATGAGCCATTTTTAAAATGCAAAATCAAATATCATATAGATAAAGAAACAAAAACAAAAATACTTTTATTAGATGGTTTAACAAAGCATATTACATGAAAACAGTTATCTTCCTATGAGATCCATGCATGTATACTCGTCATGAGGAAAAAGGTATCTCATATCAAATCTCCCTGCTATTATCTAAAGCAAAAGAAACCTAAAAAAAAGCATATAAAAATAGAGCAAAATGTCGTTTTCGTCTTGATTAGTAGCTTCAAGCCAAGAAATCTTATCCCTTAATGCCTGAAATAAAACACCAGATTTTTGTTAATAATTCATAACTATATTTTATGAATTAAGAATTATCACGCATGTTAACAGACGTACCTATAATTCAAGCGTTGAACCACCACCACGAGCACAAAGTTCTGCCTGCAAATACTCTAATTGTTGTCTCATTTTTAACATTTAACTTGACATTGGATCTTTGTTCACCACCGGCTTATTTTGAATGTTCCTTGCACGATTAGCATACTTTAACGTGTTCAAAGTTTCCTCAGCGTTTATATCAGCTGGACTAACGCAAGCTGGGAACAAATAATTATTAAATTAACAATTTTATGCAAAATCTAATACCTTTGTAACAAAATAGTACAATTAGGATCTAAAAAAGTTACCAATCATAAAAGCGTTTATATCAGCCGGTCTAACGCAAGCTGGCAAGTTGAGTATGTATTATCTACAATACAATTCTTGTTCTAAGAAAAGTTTATCGTGTCGAACCTGTAAGAGGCGCGTAAGTTTGCTATCACGATATGGAACATGAGCACCTTCTTTCCGTTTCTTTTTATCGCCAAGGGCACTAATGACATTTCCGAGCGCAAGATGGCCCTTGTTAATATGAACCCCTGTTTCCAAAACACACAAAAAAGAAGAAAAAAATCATGTTTTTATTTTTAGTATCAGGAATAGCGAACAGCCGAACACAACTAATAATCGTTATGAGTACCTTCTTTCAATCGCATGCCATCTGAACCTGTTCTTTTAGCCCGTTCTGATCCAGCAAGATCCACTAAATGAAACTTAGCACAAAGATACTCATCACTTATAGATTCATTTAAATTATTATCACCAGAATTTGTTTTGCGTATCTGTAATTGCTCTGGGAATAACATAGTCATTTGATTAAATGATAATCTAAATGGTTAGTAGAGTCATTTGGTACGTACATAGTCTGGTTGACCCACGAATACTTTTCATCCATTTTTTGTTTTCTTTCAGTAAATATACAAAAACCACATTATTACACTAATAAATGAGGTATATGCATTAAAAATAGTTAGAATACAAACAACTTTTGACAGCTCATCTCAATTACCTTTTAAGCTAAATTTTCTTTTATTTACCCATCTAACCCATTCATTTTCATTTTAGCTTAAACTACTGAACCATTAACATAAAAGGGCAGTGGTGGCAGGGCCAGCCCTAAGCATTGGCCGGGTGGGCGACGACTTAGGGCCAACACTTCAGGGGGCTCGCAAAAGATTTAAAATTTAGTTTTGTTGAAAGTGATTAAAATGTTTCCTTATTTCTGATTGCAACATACATCAAGGGAAAAAAAGAGTTCAACTGGATAGAAATACCTGGTATACATCTTCAAAAGCAATGTAGCGTCTCGGTTTCTTAGATTACTTGTTGTCTTGGGTTACTTTTTCAAGTGTAGTTTGTAGAGACCGTAGGATTATAAAATATGTTGATTGATTATAAAAACATATATAGCTTAAATAAGCAAAATGGCATATCTCCTTGAAATTCATACCTGAAAATAGGTAATGAAGGTGTGAACTTCTTACCAATTGTGAGCTGACTGCTAGACAACAAATCACGCTATCAACGAAACTGAAAAGTGAAACACTAAAGCCTTTACTTCAAAAAGATCTATGAAGGATATATTGAAACCTATGTATCTAGTGTGTATTTCAATAACACAATTATTTACCAAATGTAAAACATGTTTTACTTACATGCCCTTTCCTTAGCGTTCTTTGATCACCGAATCAAACCAGAATTTGATCAAAAGTGGTTTCCATTTATTCTGATAGGAACATCATTGATTTTGATATTTGCATTTGTTTGGCTGCACACAGTAGAGTCGCAAATCAATTCAATTTAGTTCGATTTCATTTTCAAACTTCAACGCAACTTTCGAGTTCAACTATGATACGATTGGCAGGTGATGTTTTTGCATCTTACACTATCAGAGTGGAGAAAGGAAGATGTAATACCTTGAAGAAGAACAACACAATCGTCGATGAATCGAGTTGAGCCTTCCGTCGTCTAAGAATTTTCGAACTAAGATTCATTCAAAAAACACAACTTCTACTCCTCCCATATCTGAAATCACTATTCAAATATCATTTTGTTTCAATATCAGATTTAAAAAAAACTTGTTTTTCTATCAAAGAAGCAACAGATACACACGATGAATCCAGATTCCATCCAAGTTTGATTCCATACAAGTTAGAAAACTATTGACGATTTGTCAATTCAGTTGCTATATATTCCATCCAAGTTTGATTCAGTTCAAAGAAAATACACACACACATTTTTGGGAAAAAGTTGAATTAACCTGATTAACAACCATCCTCGCTTCATAATCATCCACCCCGATGCCTTCTTTCTTTTGATTATAACAACTAACACAACAATAACAACTGATGTAATAAAAACAAAACAAAAAATAGGTTTTTGCAGTGACTTCAACTTACCAGCTGTGGAGACCGTGATGAAGCATATGTTTTATATCTATCTCAAAACTGATGCGGTTACTCTTCCCTCAAAGCCATAGCTTGAAACCCTACTTCTTCGATGATTCAGCAGCCATCTCTCTTTCTCTTTCTTGCTTCTCCTTTCTTTCTTTGTCTCTCACACACACAAAAACACAACAATAACAAAATCAGTAGACAAATTATGAAACTGATACATAAAGTTACAAATTCAAAGATCAAACACATCTAATACATAATCAGTAGACAAATCACAATCTTCGAAGCGTTTCAATCAAATATATCTCATACAACATCAGAAAAAGGAAATTTCACAGATCAAACTTTAACCTAACTTAACCAAAACATAAAATTTGATACAGAAAGTTACAGATTCAAAATCAAACAGTTCTAGCACACAATCAATAAACAAACAACAAATCTCCGTAACATTTCGATCGAAAATACGTCTTATAACATTTCAAAATGAAATTTCACGAATCGAACTTTAACCTAAGGTAAGCGAAGAACGGAAACATGAAATTGATATAGAAATACATACAGTATTCGTACAGAAGTTCGTTAATGGTTAACAGTATGAAGTACGATTGAAAAATGGAGCAACTTACCTTTGAATTTGTGACAGATCTGGCCGCAAGTGTCGTTAGGGTTCAGAGACGAAGATGAGTGGAGTTGTTAGGAAGTCTTGTAAGAGTGGTTAGATCTAACGGTGGAAATTTCAGCTTTGGATATTGACTATTGGTGACGGTTTTTTGAATTGGCCCACGGAGAGCTCTGAATTTGAGAATCACTTGAAGGTTTTATAGGATATTGTTTGAATTTTGAATCTAGAGCTAAAATTTGAATTTTGAATCTAAAGTCAATATCTATTAATTAAAAAGTTAATACGATATATTAGATTTTTAATGTGATTTATGATATCAGCAAAGGCTATGTGGCATAGCTGGAAATTTGACACGTAGACAAACTTACATCAGCACTACTTCTCCTTTTATATATAAGTAGATAGATAGATTATATTTGTGAGGAACAGATCTACATGGTTTAGAACTGCATGGTCTAGAGCTTAACACTGGTTCCTTTACTTTAAAGCAAATAAAAATTGCAACAAACAATTTCAATGTTGCTAATAAGATTGAAGAAGGCGGTTTTAGCTCGGTTTACAAGGTACTCCACAACTTCTTTTCGATTACATAATAAAAAAGTGCCTTACAATTTAAAACTTAATAATATTGTGTTATAATGAAGGGAGTATTACCAAATGGCACCTTAATAGCAGTGAAACATCTTAATCAAGTCGGGGGTCTCACTGGAAGCAACATCTTTATTTCTACGGAGTATTACCAAATGGCACCTAATCGAGTCGGGGGTCTCACTGGAAGCAGCCTCTCTATTTCTACAGGGTAGAGGTAAGACTGTCTATATCTTACCCTCCCCAGACCCTACCTTAGCTTTGCTATTGGTGAAATTTACTGAGTATGACGACGACCTTAATAGCAGTGAAACAACTTTCCTCCAAATAAAGACAAGGAAATACAGAGTTCTTGAATGGTGATGGTGGTGGGTGGTGGTGGTGGTGGCGGTGACAATAATAATATAATAATACTAATAAAATTAAAAAAAGAAAGCACAAAGTGCTTCGTGGCTTCCCCATACACGAAATACAAGAGGCTTTGTGCCTCTTTTTGTTGTGCACATGAAACACATGAGGTCGAAGGCCCATGTGCTTTGCCCCCTCCTACTCCTTCGCCCCACTCCTTTCTCACACGAACCACATGCAAAAAAGGGATCCTTCGCATGGACTTGGTATGCAGATAGACTTATTGCGCGCATAACTTACAGAACCTTCTAAACCTTCTGTTTTAATTTTAATTCAACTCCCAACCACCAAGCAACTTTATTAAACGCTTAAACCCTAATTTTAGCCTATAAATACAAGCCTTCTTTCATTCTTAATCATTTCCACTCATCTCAAACTCTCCCAAAGCTCTCTCATTCTCTGATTCTCTCAAGACCTTCAAGCAAATCAGTGAACTTTCAAGTATTGACAATGAGTTTTACTCACTTTTCCTTCTTTTTTCTTACTCTTTTCTCTCTTAAACTTCTTGGGTAACCTCTAGGAAGGCTTCCACAAGTTTGCCATGGCAAACTAAGGTGGAACCTCACCACATTTGAGGTCTAAAGAAGTTATAAAATTCTGTTTTGATTCAAGTTCTTATTTCTTGTTTATTTTAGAAAAAAACTTGGTGAAATCTTGTACCCACCAAGCTCCCAACTAAGTCTATAGTTGTGGGTTTGTATTGTGGTTGATTTCCACCAAGAAACAAGCTTGAAACCTTCTTAAAAATTCTGCCCAAACATGTTCTAAGTGTTGAAACCATCCAAGCTTTCAACCTTCAATGTTGGAAGACTTGTGCATGTGTAAGTGTGAATCAAGGAAGTTTTGGCTCTCCAAAAATGTTCCAATACCTCACTTTTCTAGTGGCAAGAATGCCAAGTAACTTCCTACAATCAAAGTAAGTTAACCCTGCCTCGCCTGCAACATTTGCCATATTGGGTATGACATGTCCGGGTTATTCTTATTTGGCTACTTGGATAATCTAGTAGTTTAGTTGTATTTACTTTCATTCATGACCAACTGGGTTTACCAACTAAGTTGGTAAACTTTTTGCTTTGGTGAATCATACAATGAGGTGTTCATACCTCCATGCTTGACTTATATGATATCTATGACATTCATGATGGACTTATTATAAGATATACTATATATATACTAGTGTTCACTCTTGAACCTAATCATATATATATATATAGGGTCAGGATTTAGGGAAAACGGTGAAAAATGTGAGAAGAGTGAGAACGCTTATGGATCGTTAGATCAAAACAATCTATGGACAAAATTGGCGCGGTGGTGTTTTCGTAAATAACATCAATTTTATTATGTGGACGCGCTTCATTAAGGGTAAAACGGTCTTTAGACTTCTCTACATAAAACGCCAAACTCATGAATAAAACGCCATTAAATTATCGCCTTAAACTACAAAGCACACATCATCCTAATCTAAACGTCATTAAATATAAAACGCCAAACTTTGTTTTTAAACGATAAAGCTGAACAAACAGTAACTGAAACGACGGAACTTCATTACTAGCATTTATTATAATAATATCTTACCTAAAATACGTGCCAAAAACATCCTATATAAACAACGTCTCAGACCTTCCATTAAACACACCAAACCCAAAACGCCATATTTTACTATTTACCATTTATCTTAGAAACGCCAAAAAAAACCCAAACATCAAAGATTCCAATCGACGTTTCTTTAAGATACATTATTTTCTCAGTAAAGTTTCACTCAATGTGATGGGCAAAATCTTTATGTAGGGATATTGTCTGTTAGGATCGGAGGCTCTCATGATTGTGTTTGTTTGTGAGATTTGAACAAATCAAATAGATATGAGTAGTTTTAAGTGCAGCGGAAATGAATAACAAACTTTGTAAACACAATCAAAGGAGAATATAGTTTGATAAACAATTGCTTTTCATAGAGTCGAAAGATTACATCAAAAGCAAAAGGTTACAATGCAAGCTTACAGACTAAACTCCCCCTCAGCCTGATACTTCAGGGTTGGTTGTACAAGATGAAAGGATTGGATTGAGGAGAAGAACTCACTCAAAAACGATCAAATATAACAGTACATAGTACTGTCATATTTATAGGCAAACCAAACTACTGATGTACCTCAGCTGACGTCACCATGATAGTGACATCTAACAACCTAACAACCTATAAACACTGGTCTATACAAACTACTGATGTCTAACAACTGATTGATAATAAAATACAAAACAAGTCTAACACTGTTCACGTTCCACTGTTGTAGCCTAAGCACTGATTACTTGAACATCAGTGCTTTCTTCAAAAGGTGATCAGTCTTTGAATGAGCAGTGCTTGGGTCTTCAGCAGTACTTAAGAGACAGCAGTAGATAGAGCTCAGTGTTTGCCTTTTAGCAGTCTTTAGCTGTTTCATCAGTGTTTGGTTCATCAGTTGTTCTTCTGAGCAGTACTTAGAGTGTAACAGCAGATAGGTGACCACTGTCAAGGGGAGAGCTTAGAGTAATCATCATCATCATCATCATACTCAGTAAATCCCACCAATAGCAAAGCAAAGGTAGGGTCTGAGGAGGGTAAGATGTAGACAGCCTTACCTCTACCCCCGTAGGAATAGAGAGGCTGCTTCCAGTGAGACCCCCAGCTCGATAGTAGTTTTGCATCAAGCCTTGGACATAAGGCACATAACACTCAGCAATCGGGACAAAGATCGATTAGTGCATGTACCCTTTTGTCTTTCAGCTATCAACGCCACCACATGATGCATGATTAACCGTCCTCAGCTTTTAACGTTATTTTCACAAAATTAGTAAAATAACGTTAAAATTAGTGCACTTTCACTTTTGCCCCCCGATGGCCCACACATATATACATTATATGCGCATACCGCAAGCGGGGCGTAAAACGTCTGCTTATTGTGAATCCACTGTTGTGAACCGGTTTTGGCTTTCATTATCTGTTCCTCTGGTAGGGTTCAATCCCAACAATCTCCCCCTGGAACAGATAATGCCAAAACCCTTCATTATTCTGGATTTTTATTCTTCATCAGAAGTTCCTTTGCTTTTCTTTTAAATTCTTCCTCAAACTCTTTGGAACTTGAATTGGCCTCATCCCTGCACAGTGTAAGCTCAAGGAGATCCTGTTGATCTTCAACACTCAGGCCTAGTGTTGATTCCTTGATATATGCCTCACTTCTCCATTGGTTCTGATCAGAGTCAATACGTGGGTCTTTTGATCAGAGAGCCACTTTAGTATTTTTAAACCAAATGGGTTTCTTGGGAGAGCTTTATTTTCTGATGAACTTAAAGTGTTTGGCCTGGAGAAGAAGTGTAGAGCAGTATCATGAGCTTCAGAAACTCGTGTGAATGCTTTTTCAATAATCTCATTTGCTGCTGCTATGTCTGCTTCAACTTCTTTGTCAGTCAGCTCACTGTTTGTGACATCTGCTGATGATTTTTGGCTTACTACTTTGACCTTTTTGGCAAGGTTTTGTAGTTTTGCTAATCTTTCTTTATCTGAAGCTATTTTCTTGATAGCTTCTTCAATCTGATCAGCTTCTTTATCCTTTTCTTCTCCAGCAGACAGCATTTCTTTCCTTTCTTTTCTCAATTTTGTGACAAAGGCTTCTGCTGTGCTGATTTGTGTTTCAAAGGTCTTGACTTGCTCCTGTAGCTTTTTGTAGTCAGACTTTTTAGGAATGTCGGAGACTTTCATCCTCTGTTTCTCAAGCCTTTCATAAGCTTCATCAGTTTGCTGCTTTGACCATTTTGCTATGGCATCCGCAGTATCCACCTTTCCATCCACCAACTCCTGTTTTTTTCTTTTATGCTCGGAAATAAGATCAGCTATGAATTTCTTGTATTTGTTCCAATTTGGAGCCGTCTTTTTCTTCCGTGGATCAAGTTTAATCTTTTCAATTCTGTTAGCCTCATGCTTTAGTGCAACTATTGGCCAGTCTTTGAATTCTGTTTCTTCAGCAGGATAGAACTTTTATTTCATTATGTATGCAAGATATTCTTTTCTCAATTCATTTCGTTGATCTGCTTCAGGGGATAAGCTTGACATTTCTTTGTTCAGATCACTTGCATATTCTTCTATTTGTTTGACTTTGTTGAGCAGGAATTCCCTTCTTTCCAAAATGGCTTCATCACCTTGATCCTTGCACTCAACTTTGGCTCTTATCCTTGCTTGTCTTGCTTTTATTTCGAGATATTCATCCATGTTTTCTGGAATTATGAAACCTATGAGAGAAGGAAATTTCCTTTTTGTAGGATCATCTTCAGTGTAAAATTGTTTCATCTCATTTTTCACAGCTTCTAATTCCAATGGATATTTAGCAGCAACAGGATCATAATTTTCATCAGTAGCCTGTGTTGTTTCTCTTTTTCTTTTGTGAGGCTTTGGAGGTTGTGGTGTCGGAATGATGAGATCAGTGGTGGATGTTTGACTAACAGTGCTTGAAACAACTGGTGATTCAACCGCTGCTGTCATTACAACTGCTGATGTATCAGCATATGTCTTCTGCTTTTGAGCAGGGGTTTTTGATGGTGGTGGTGACTCATCATCAGGAATAAAAACCCTTCTCGTTTTTAATGTAGGAGAGGCTGATGATGTTTTGGGTGGATCAGTGGTTTGAGATTGAATGGCAGTGGTTTGTGATTGTGATTGACTGACAGTGGTTGAAACAACTGGTGTTTCAATCACTGTTGTCATTACAGCAGATGTTGTAACATCTGTTGTCTTCTGCTTTATGGCAGGAGGCAGTGGTGGTGATATGATTGTAGATGATGATGGTGGTGGAACAGTGGTTGTGATGGTGTGTGATAGAGTGGTGTGTGTTGAAGGTGTGTGTGTGTTGATGAAATGGCAGCTGTTTAGCTACTGACAGCAGTTTTTGTAACCACTGTTGTATCAGCTGTTTGAATGGGAGTTTTTGATTTTGTGGTTTGAGGTGGTTTGGATGGCTGTTTTTCTTGCTCCGGTTCAATATACAACCCATCTTCTATTCCTTTCTTCTTCAACTTGATTTTCTCCCCCTTTTTGGCATTATCTACAAGGGGTGTATCCATGAAGAGGATGGAAGAGGGAACTTTTCCACCATGGGCAGTCTTTTGTATGCTGGCCTTTATAGCCTTGATATCTGCTTGGGTATCCTTGAATCTTGATTCCACCATGTTGGTCAGCATTTGTACTTGAATAGCATGCTTTTGATCAGCCATATGTTGCTGTTTTTCAAGCATGGGTTTAAAAATATTCCAAAGCTCATTTTCAGCAAATGCATGTTGTGCAGGTGCTTGAGCAGGAGCAGCAGTGGCTTGTGCTTTTTGAGCTTTTAAAATCTCTTGCACCATATCTTTAATTTCAGCAACTGAGTCTTCAAGTTTTTCAACCCTGTTCGTCAATTCCTGATATTTTAAATCATCACCCAAATTAATGGGATCATCTGATTTCCCTCCTGAAGAGGTTATACCAATGTGTGACTTAGGAACAGTGTTCCAGAAATCATCCATTGATGCCCCTTGTTCTTGGTACTGGGGACTTCTTTCTTCAGCACTCGATAAACCTTTTATGTTACTGGTGGTCAAAATAGGCTCACTAGTGGTTATCGATGGTGTTATAGAAGAAATTGCCTTCAAGGGAGTCTTACTAATGAAACAACTGTCCAACTGAAGATCTGTTGATCCATCAGTTGTAGTTGCTGCTCCACTTGAACTACTGACAAGAGTTACATGTAACTCCTACAGTGTAACCTCCTCAACTGTTGCTGGGATAGCAGAGGTATAAGCAACAGACCCAGTCACTTGTGGGGGTATACTCTCAGTGATAGGTGATAGAGAGGAACTGGTTTGTGTCTGTGCAATATCAACTGCATGCAACACGGGTATTATTGATTGTGGCATTATGATTGGTGAGGGTATGGGAGTTGAAAGAGACATGTCCTTGGGATCAGGACTGTGGAAGATAGAGCCAAGTGGATCCAGAGCTTCATAATTTGGTGTCCCTGTGATTACAACCTGATCCTTTTGTGAGGATGCAGGAGGAGTTTTAGGCATAGGTTGAGATCTTTCTTCCAACTGCTGTGAGGAAGTAGCAGCAGTGGTTTGTGGTGACTTTTGTGTTGTCACAGGCAGTTGCTCTGGGATCTCATCTTCCAGAGTTGCCTTTTTCTTGGGTTTAGTGGGCTTTTTGGAAGATTTTCTTTTGGTCTTTTTGGTGATGTCAGGTGTGGGTTTCAAAGCAGTGGTTGTGCTGCTCTGATCACCTGGAGCAGTGGGCTCAGCAGAAGTTGCCTGAGGATCAGTGGTAGTTTCTAAAGTCTGCTCAGGCACCTTTGCTTTGAATTTTATTGGTGCCATCATTCTTGAAAATGTTTCAATTGTTAAACCTTTTATTTGAAAATGGACACCTTGTTTGGGCAAATTTTCATCATCTTTTTCAAATTTTTGTTTAAAGTAATAGCTCAGAAATCTTGGAAAAAGAAGAAATGATTTGCTAACAACATTCTTTACCATGTCATTGAAGATCTCCTGGGAGTAGTTGTAATCTTTATTGTTTAAAATAGCATAGCCCAGGCATTGAATCTTCAATGGTATTTCGTTAAACGATGTTGTTTTGTTTGAAACACAGCTTAAAAGTGTGTGAAATAAAAATCTGGGTGCAGATGGAAATTAACCTTTTTGTAAGGTATCTACCTTTAATTGTTCTGCATATCCCTTTTTTGTGAAATTAGTTTTCATCTAGGCTTTATCAAAAGAAAGTTTACCTTTTAGATCATCGAGTTTAAAAACCTCGGAGATTGATTGTGGAGTGATTTGAATCACTTTACCCTGTATCGAAGAGTTAATGGCTATGGCTTTATCGTCTTGTTTTTCAAGCGTCGCCTTTTTCCAGAACTCTCTCTGGGTTTGCAAGTAAATGGGAGCATCTGCTATCAACAAAGTTTTGTACTTTGATGCAGATAGTGTATCAATGATGGAGTCGAAAGTGTGATTATCGGTAGGTTTTGTGAGGAGACCCAAGTAGTTGTGCGGTGATTTGTATGGGATCTCGATGGGTTCTTCGGCCGTTTGAGCGACCTCTTTTGAAGATGATGGTGATTTTGGTTTAGATTTTGATTTCGATTTTGACTTCGTCATTTTGATGAAGAAGAATCGGAGAGAAATTTGGGAAGAAAATGTTGGAAACTGCTTTGAGAAGAGAACTTTGGAATTCAATTCGACAGTGTAAAACCCTGTTTGGGGGTTTAGGGCAGGGTTTTATTTAGGGAAAAAGTGATCGCTGATGAGGCAGCGGTTATTTTGATCTGAGGGCTAAAAAACTGACCACGTGTCAAACACTGATGAAATGGATGAAGGGTGAAGAACAATTGTTTTAAGAGCCACTGATGAATCAAGCATCAGTGGTTACAACGGTAATAATGTGACAACAGTGGAAGATTTTTACTATCAGTGGATAGTATATCAGTGGATAGTATATCAGTGGATAAGACACTGATTTTGAGCATCAGTGCTTGTCTTAGCAAAATGAAGAATCAGTGGTTGACTTTCAGCAGTGGATAGTATTTAGTGATCAGATGATTGAACAAAACAGTGATTAGGGTAAATGATACAGATTTGAAGAACAAATATTTCAGCAACTGTTTTGAGAATTTACATTCAAGGTTTTTGCCACATGTCAATTTTGAAGAACAGTGGTTTAGTACCCCAGATGATGTGAACTTTTTACTAAGGCACCTCATTTTCATTTAATATCCAATTAAGACATGAGTGCCCCAGTAATTTAAGTACAGTTTGACAATCAACCTTTGATTTATGTTTAGAACAAACCTGAGTATGATCTTGACAAATGTACCATTTCCTTTTGGACCCATTTGTGAGAATAATAATACCAACAAAAATAAGGTACTCTATCCTGATAGAAGACACTAACTATTGCTTAGCAAAAACAGGCAAAAGTTCAAAATATATTATTCTTAAAAAATTGAATAATATATTCTGGTTATTAGAGAAAATCCTTTGAAAAAAAAATGGTTAAAGGATTTTCTGAGAACAGCATCAAAAAGGATCTGGTAAATTTTCAATAAAATGCGTAATTATATCATTCTCAAGTTTATGACAATGGTCAGTGGTCTTACAGCAGATGGTAGAACATTCTGAATACGTTTTGACCACTGTTTGGTACCATTTTCTTTGTCAGTTGATTACAAACATGAGGACACATGGACACATGAGTTTTGAAGAATTGTCTAGTCCTCCTGTAAGCTCAATCACTGAGAATACTATTGTCACCTGAACTTTCCTGAACCAATGAGCACAAACAGTTGCTTAATGACCATTATTACCCCAAGCTTTGACTCTTAAGTGTTTTACGTTTATACTCTTTTCTTCTGACTTCAAAAGTTTTGAGATAAACACACTTCTGAGTTTTTGTTAATTTTCTTCTTCCCTTTTTACCCTTCCCAATCATATGTATTGAAATACTTACTGAGGGGTATTTATTGAAGGAATACTTATTCCAATATCATTTTGCAGTGATGTTTTGAGAGATTTGGTCATTTTGGCACATGCTTATGCCAACCTTCTCATTACCTATGATCTGGACATTTTTTACTCCTGATTTTCTTAATGTATTTTAACATAGTTGATTTTGTCCTTTTGAGGGACTCAACCTGTTTTCAACACATAAGATCTGAATGACTAAAGTTTTACTTTCCCTCTTTTTATGTTAGCAAAACACCAATGTTTTTATGAACATAGGTTTTGTTAATCTGAGGTTCATACTCTAGCATTCAAAAGGTTGACATCACAATTTATACATCAACAATTGAAATCAATCTAGAAAATAAGAAATAATCTTATAGTTTAACAGATATTGTTTTCAGATCTAGAAACCATGAGTGTCTTGTGCATGAATTCACTTGTTGTGTGAAATTTGTGTGTCATATAACATCTTGGTTGATGTACAGAGTTTTTGAATAACATTTTGATCATGATTTACTCGTTACTCTGTTTTTCAACTGAATACAACCAACCTTAGTATCAATGAATTTTGAGCCGAACTGTTATGTCAAATTGATTGTTAGATCGAATTTGACTGTCCAAGCTCCGATACCAATTATTAGGATCGGAGGCTCTCATGATTGTGTTTGTTTGTGAGATTTGAACAAATCAAATAGATATGAGTAGTTTTAAGTGCAGCGGAAATGAATAACAAACTTTGTAAACACAATCAAAGGGGAATATAGTTTGATAAACAATTGCTTTTCATAGAGTCGAAAGATTACATCAAAAGCAAAAGGTTACAATGCAAGCTTACAGACTAAACTCCCCCTCAGCCTGATACTTCAGGGTTGGTTGTACAAGATGAAAGGATTGGATTAAGGAGAAGAACTCACTCAAAAACGATCAAATATAACAGTACAGAGTACTGTCATATTTATAGGCAAACCAAACTACTGATGTACCTCAGCTGACGTCACCATGATAGTGACATCTAACAGCCTAACAACCTATAAACACTGGTCTATACAAACTACTGATGTCTAACAACTGATTGATAAAATACAAAACAAGTCTAACACTGTTCACGTTCCACTGTTGTAGCCTAAGCACTGATTACTTGAACATCAGTGCTTTCTTCAAAAGGTGATCAGTCTTTGAATGAGCAATGCTTGGGTCTTCAGCAGTACTTAAGAGACAGCAGTAGATAGAGCTCAGTGTTTGCCTTTTAGCAGTCTTTAGCTGTTTCATTAGTGTTTGGTTCATCAGTTGTTCTTCTGAGCAGTACTTAGAGTGTAACAGTAGATAGGTGACCACTGTCAAGGGGAGAGCTTAGAGTAAACGTCTGCTTATTGTGAATCCACTGTTGTGAACCGGTTTTGGCTTTCATTATTTGTTCCTCTGGTAGGGTTCAATCCCAACATTGTCCATCTCATTGAGCAAAATCTTATTGAGTTTATCCTCAATATAAACGCCAAAACATACAAAAACCACAAATTGAAAAACGTCGTTTCTTGGAGATTCAGTTTTTTCTCAATTTGTCGTATTCCCCTATAAACAAATTAATTTGCTTCTTGTAGTTCTTAAATTCAACTTTACTTGCACCCACGTCTTCAAAACCGCCAAAACAAGTCTTCATAACATTAAAGGCCTTAACTAGACCCAAATTCAACTTAGACATGTTGTGTATAACATGCTTCTAGAGCTGAGTGAGGTGTCGTTCAGTTGGAAGAAAATGTTTATCAGGCCGTTCAACAAGATCATGGTTGTGCTCCTCAACAAACTTATAGACTTTCCATGATCCAGCCTCAAAAATTACACATAACAGTGCACCACAATCAGTCCTCTTTGAAAAGTTTGATCACACAAACCGTTCCTTTTGATTGGGGTCCATCGTATCAACCTTCTTGTCATTATATACCCCAGCTCTCGTACACATGTAATACTTAATATGTCTTACACCTTTGGCGTTTATCTTTTCAGTCCCTTTCCTGACTGAAAACCCACAAGCCTTGGCATACGTAACATACATTGAATAAAAATCATCGAGGCTTGTGAATATCATGTCCATTCTGGGCTTTATTTCTTCACTAACATTAGGAATGATAAATTGTAAACCAGTTTTGGGGCAAAACCTTTCATTCAAGGAAACATCTACGTCTAAGAAAACACAATGAAGAAGAAATTTCAGAAAAAAACGCCATTAAAAATAGAAAATGTCTCCTGATAACATTATCGATGAAAACGCCATTAATTGAATAATAAACAAGACATAATAAACACATAATTTGAAAACACCGTAATACACACACCATAACTTGATTGATTAACAAATATGATGAATTAACAATATTAATGCAACGTGATAATCAAAACGCCATGAGATGAATAATTAAAAACAATTAACAACATGAATAATTAACAAATATAACATGATAATGAAAACGCCATAGTTAACAAAACTGATGTTTACAAATTAACAAATAGTAATAACTGATGTTTACAAATACTACTAAGTAATATTCAAAACTAATTAGGTGTAAAACGCCAATGATCGTAAAAACATAAAAAAAATACTAGATCCCAAATGACAATTAAAATTAATAATGAAAACTCCAATTATCAGTTCTTACTAATTGTTTAACTACCAATAAAAATGCGAATAAATTGGATACATGAACAAACGCCATTGAAAAGCATACAACACATTATGAAAATATTAATTTAAAAAAACAATGAAATAAGCATAAAAGAACAAAACGTCATATCTGTTGTATATGTGTTGCATGATTTGCTGGAACAAAAATATGAAACGTCATCAAATATTACTTTGTCGAACAGAATCCACGTTAGATGACATAGATCTGAGAAAGCTTGGAAAGGAGGTAACAACTAATACGAAATCTTTGTAGTTTTAATTTGAAACAGATTTATAACGTGAATAAGGAGGGAACATACAAAAGGACAATCGTACCCCTGCATACAAAAGGGCGTTTTCTCCTGATCCCGTACATATATATATATATATATATATATATATATATATATAGGGGTCCGCTAAAATGAGAACCACCTCGAGTTGTAAGAACCGTGAGAACTACACCGTACGGGGCAAGGTGGACCAAATATTTTTTTCACAAACGTAGATGCGTGTATTATAAACACATTTGTAAAAAAAATAAAAAAAAAAGTTTTTGAGCACCACAAGTGTGTGTTTACGGGTACCGTAAATTTTCCGGTAGGATTTACGGTACCTGTAAACACAAACTTGTGGTGCTCAAAACTACACACAAGACATTTTTTTTGAATTTTTTTACAAATGTGTTTATAATACACGCATCTACGTTTATGAAAAAAAATTTGGTCCACCTCGCCCCGTACGGTGTAGTTCTCACGGTTCTTACAACTCGAGGTGGTTCTCATTTTAGCGGTCCCCTATATATATATATATATATATATAGGTGTAGGATTTAGAGAAAACGAGGGAAAGTGTGAGAACGGTGAGAACGGTTATGGATCGTCAGATCAAAACAATCCATGGACTAGATTGCGCGGTGGCGTTTTCGTAAATAACATCAATTTTATTATGTGGGGCGCGCTTCATTAAGGGTAAAAGGGTCTTTTACCGCTCAAATTCAAAACGCCAACAAAAATGATAACACGCCATTCAAAAAAATAAAACGCCATTAAATACAAAACGCCAAAAATTAGTGATAAAACACGTTGGAGATTACAGGAAGAGGAAACAAGCATAGTAACTGAAATTCAGTTATTAACATTTATTAGAAGAAATCCCCTCCTAAATTACGCGCCAAAAACATCATTATATAAACGACGTAAAATCGCTTCCATAATCACTTCAATCTATCATTCTGCAAAAAACATCTTTTACCAAAAACGCCAATTTAACCAAAACGCTAAAAATGGCGACCATCGTTTGGTGAAGATACACTCTGGCAATCAGGCGATTCGTCCTGCGTTTTGACAACAGAAGGAGGGTGTATGTTAGGACGATCAAGGCAATTTTGAAGATGAAAGAAGAGGTACAGAGGGGTATCCTATTTCTTGGCATCACTCTGGATAACGAATGCCATGAAACACATATGCTTATGAAAGCATTAACAAGGAAATTTAGACCAATCAAAGCAGATGGAAAGCCGGACCCTGTCATGACATCATGGCATTTTGATGATGAAACAGACATGGTGACCGTTATATACGACACCGGAGAGTAGGAAGACTACCTGCTTGAAAACATCATGACAAAGTAGGGGCTTGGGTTCATGGAAGAATTGCATAACGCCAATTGTTTGAACATAGACATGGACTCAAAAATGGCGTTAATGCATAACATGTTCAAATGGAGGCTTCAGAATCTTCAGGAACAAGAAGCCGATGAAAGTGAAGGTGATGACATGGATGAAGGTCTAGATGAAGACTCCGAGGAAGAAGATGACGCGAGTGATGGATACTTCTCGGATAAAGTACCTTCTGACGAAGAGTTTTAATTTTTTTTTGTTCGTTTTCTTCTGTGTAATCTTCTTTTTTGTTTTCTTACATAATTAAATTATATATTTCTCTATTTAGTTGAAAAACGCCAAAAAAAATACTACAAAAAGTTATTGCTTACAAAACGCCAAAAATAATAAAAATATTTTTCCTGCTTAATATTTTCTCCGTTATTGTATCTTGTCATCTTGGTCTACATAACGCCATTTAAAAAAAATGCCAAACTTGGAAGATGTGACATCTATCACCCTAGAACTGATAAAGCTGAACAAAACAGTAAATACACACAGAAACTGAAAAGACGGTTACTTTATTACTATCATTTATTATAATAAAAAATCCCGCCTAAACTACGTGCCAAAAAACTCCTATAAGAGAGGGGTCTCTACACAATGAATTGATCATACCCAGAAAAACAAACGCCATGTTCCCTATAAACCACTCACTTTAAAACGCCAAAAAGTTAGTTAAAAAAACCACATATGGCAAAGCTTTCAGTGAATGTATTCTTCTCTGAGGGGGTTATCTCTATAATCTTTTGCTAAATGAGATGGACAAATATTCAAGAAAAAGAGACTGATGACAATGATTTGTCATCATGTGAGCTTTGTTCTTGATAACTATATGCATGACATGAAGGGATCAACACAAGTGTGAAATGCTATTTTTGACTCCATTATTATAAATAGCATTCAAGAAAGAGTTAATCTTCAATGACATGCCACCAAACAAGAATATCACACCAAAAAACAGGATACCACTAACAAGCTTCGTCTAAAAAAGACGGGGTTTATGTAGGAAAGTTGGCATCTAGCTAAGGTATTCAAAGGTTCAAAACGCCAAAATAAATTCAAGAAGAAGAGGCTGATGACAGTGAAGATTTGGATGAGAAATTAGATTACCATTTTTAATTTTTTTTTCTTTTTTCATTTTATATTGTTTTGTTATCAAATTATCTGTTGTTTGTTATCTAATTCTTTACAAACAAAATACATTATTATATAAAACGCCAAAAACTACGAACACCAAAACGCTAGTAGTATGAAAACTGTGAGAACGAGTGCTGGCAAAGCACCTTGTCAATGTATTAAACGCCAAAAAATGACTAAACGCCATTAAAAACATTTGGTCTTATTGTAATCTTATGAAAATATTAATGACTCGTAGTGAATTATTATACAACGCCACAAAACGCCAAAAAAATTGACCAAAGAAACGCTATAACGCCAAAAAATTATCTTTGTGACACAAAAAACAATTAATTCAACGCCAATTAGTTGATAAATACAATTAACGCCAAAATAATCTTATACGCCAAAAATGAAGCAACATGTTACACAAAATTGGGAAAATAAAAGAAGATTGAAAAGACAAAAAAAAATACCCCTCACGCCCTGATCATATCCCGTGCCACGTGTTGGGCCAGGATGCGTTCTCACCATTCTCACACTTTTGGGCGTTTTCTCCTGATCTCGTATATATATATATATATATTCTAACCGAATTCATGATACTAATCGGGTTATGGTTATGTGTTATGAACTTAGGTTATTTTATCTTTGTTCTAAGTTCCTCGTTTTTTTATTCTAATGGGAAAGTTAGGACCCATGAAATCACATAAAAAAACTTAGTGTCAAAACGAATACTTAGACAAGATATATTTTTATGAATACATACTTTTTGTACTTAAATTCCAATCTGAATCCTTCGTCAAAATCCGAATACTCACACACATTCGTTCCCCATTGTAGGGTAACTTCAGTGTTCCAACCCTCCCATTCGTCAACTCGCGGATTAAAAAGGAAAGCTTTGCAAAACCGTGAGTATACCCGACCCGTTTTACTTTTTACACTTTGGGTGCAATACGTTTCATGCTATAAAACACGCAACTCACCTACTTTATGCTCTAAATAACAAAGAAACATTCCAACATACATGCTTATATGTTATACGTGAACATATGCTGGACTATTCTTATGCTTTATACTTGTAATTAACATCGTACAATTCTCCCTTAACACGTATGGCACTATAGAAGTATCGCACCGCCCGTATTCTTAATGTCATGTTAAGTAAACAAAACGGTCTATTCATTGCTATGATTAGATTACGCTAGCGGGAATCTTTGGTTTGATTTGTATAGTTGCATGCAAGTATATTATGTTAGTTTAAGTTAGCGAATATGCATGTGGAATTGTTTAAACTTTTGATACTTATGATAGTAGTTAAACTTTTATGCTCGCCAATATTTTTTTGTATTGAACTATACTTTGAAACGTAATGCAAGAACTTGATGATAACGACGACGAAGATGATGATGTTGATGATGATGATGATGATGATGATGATGGAATCTAGTAGGATGAACTAGAAACCCACTTTAGAATTTTAGTAATGTTGTTGTATTTGTTTCATGTTTCTTGTTGTCCTTTGCTTCAAATGTTGTACTTGAATATTTATCAATGAAATGGAATTTGATTTTATTAAATATTGTCGCAAAATAGAGTTATGAAGTCTCTTGCAATCTCGTTTTCGTCTCACTCCGATGTTTCCGCCATCGGTTGGGGTGTGACAGATTGGTATCAGTACCATAACTATAGGAAATTATGTAGAATTGCCATGATTTGACCTAGTCTATAGATTAAGTACCAAAGTTGACCAATTCTTGATTTTTGTGTTTAAAATGTTTAATTCTTCCTACTTTGCTTATATCTATTCTTTTGTCTTAAATTATACATACGTCTTTCCTAAGACGTTACACAATTAAAACTTGAAGACATGAAGACACCGTGTTAAACATACGAGATGACTTCACCGAAACTAGCTTATGTTCCGTGTATTACACGGGTTTGTTTTAGACCGTACTTTAGACAACATGTCACACCCTGACTTTTGCGGAAGCGTGATTATGGTGTGACTTTCTTAATATCATTGAATTCAATCATAACATCAACTATATGATAAAATCATAGATATGTCATCCATTAAATAAGTTTAAAAAATAACAACATGGTTTTGAAATATAGACTTTGAATTTAAATTTTTACAAACCGTACAAATTGTTTATGAGTTCATTATGGACTCTTCAAAAGATATTGAATAACACCAAGGTTTGGAAGACGTGTCTCGTCCAGGAATAAGACACACTAACCAACTCAAAGACCATGGATGACATCTTTATTCTTAACGCAGAATAAAAACTTCCAACGCCCGCCAGATCCACTTACAAATTCCCTGAAATACATGTAGTTTGAAAACATCAACAAAATTTGAGCGAGTTCATGTGTTCGTTTGTGTATATGTATAAACCTTTGAAATCGTTGTAAGTATGTATGTAAGTTTATAAGTCCCGGTATGAAAGCAACAAGGAAACAGATCAATTAATGTGTAGTCAATACATTAATATACGTGACATGGTGCAGGAAGACTCAAACCTAGCAGACTTTGTACCGGGCTTCCGGCTGTAAGACATAGTCACCACATGGCCCATTCGGCGGACTCATGGATGGGGCTCGCTACACCCAAATAGATCTATCACTCCTGTCCCTCGGTCCTTATACGCGGATTAATGGTCTCAAGTATCCGCCTACCCATTCACATGATCTATGGTTTTTTCCTAGGCAAACCATACCAATTGTATTTGTATGTAATCCTTTTGTAACATGTATTTCACCCCCGAAGTAAATAAACAAAACAGTTTAAAGAAAAAGGGGGGACATGAACTCACAGTTTTGCGTTCCTTGTATCCGATGTGACTCAAAGCTTCCTCTAGAACGCACGATTACCTACATGCGTACTACGGTCCATTAGACGAGCGGGTCGTGCAATGACTTGGTATTAATTAGTGCCTTTGAGTTACTTTTTAAAGTGTCTTCGTTATTATTCCAAGAATATAATTATTTGTTAAAATAATAATTATTTTAACTTAAATTATATTTATTTAGTTTCGGAATAATTGTTAGACAATATTCCGTAATAATACTTCTCAAGTATTTATACTCGTATTTCCTTCCCAAGGATGGGGGTATTTCATACATGTATATCCGTATTCTTGTATTTGTATATCTTGCCATGTATTGGCGTCGTATTCCGGTGTGTACGTATTTTCTTAATAAATATCCAATATATATCTCCAAAATAATATACTTTCAAGTCTCACTTAGAAAATATATCTAAACTTATTTTATCCCAAATGTATTTCAAGTCTATCCAAGAAAACATATATTTTTCCCAAAAATCATACGTCTTCTAAAAACTCTAGGAAAATATATTTTTACTTCTCAAGAATAGTATATTTTCTCCTTGTCGAAAATATGATATGCTTTTGTAATAAAAGTCATATTTTCATTTCTTTTGTATCCAAAATAATATTTACCAAAAATATACTCATAAATGTATTTTCTGGAATATTTGGTACGTTACATTTCTTGTTCGGTTTCACAATATTATGTGTGTAACTTGTATATTTATTCTATGAGATTTTTGGGTAATATTTTGGATTGCAATTTCTTGGTATTTGACAAGTTATATTATTTTAACCCTAAAATAATATAACTACTACACAAAGCATACAAATATTCACACACATCATGTCTTTAATGTAAATATATATTCTAAACACATATTTATCCATTTTTATTTACAAAAACCAACCACCAATACTTGTATTTTTGTTGCAAAAATTATGGCAAAGTTTATATTGAAAACCATAGTTAAGATACACTTGTAAATATTTGTTAGAAAATATTTTTCTAAGTGTTTATATTTTTAGAAAATTTTGCCATAGTTTCCCCTAAAAATGGAGGTGTCCATGCTATCAAAGCATATCATTTTCTTTTTAAAATCATCACCAACAATCAACCTACACTTACCAAGTGCCAAAACAATGCTATTTATGCAACAACATGAACTTGAACTTTTATAAAAACTTGTAGTAGCTTACTATGTTGTTAAGTGAGCCTTATTACCCTTAAAAATATGGTTATTTGTTAGTAAATCTCATTCTTGTAAAATTTAGTCTTTTACAACTCGTATGATGATTTTCCCAAAAAAGCAATCTTCTTGTATTTTTCTTGTTAACAATGTATTTCTATACTTGAATCACCACTAAAACATATGGTTGTTTTCTTTAAAATCCTTGATTATGTAAAGCTTGTATATAACTTCAGTTTCTTGAGAAAATATTTCTTGAAGTCATCCATTTACAAGACTTATGTTGTGTTTAAATCATCATTACATATGGGAACAATTTTTATTATTCAAGTTCATGTATACACAAGGTATGATCAGCTTGGTCTTTCACAAGATTATCACCTTAACTTACTAGATCATGTGTTTAATCACAATCTAGTGGGTTCCATATGATGCCTTACATCATAAACACAAGAATCAACCATCAAGAAGCAAAACAATACTTAAACAACATAGTTCATCAATATTTCTTCATTTATCAAGCTTATGTTCATGTTTCATGATTATGTTCTTTAGTGTTCTTCAAGTTATTCATCATGTATCATTCTTTAACCACTTGAAATAGATGTAAAATGAAGAGTAGAAGATCTTACTACTAGCTCAAGGCTAGGGAAGATTACTATTAGAAATGGAGTGGATAAAAGAAAACGGTGAAGGTCCTTCAACTTCTGAAAGCTCCAAGCTTCCTAACTTAGCTCCTTACACCTATGTAGCACCTTAGAATGGATGAATGGAAGCTTGAAAGTGATGGTGGTGGTGTGGTGTTCTTGGCCAAGACCAAGGGAGAAGGAGGGAGAAGTATGGGGGTGTTGTGATGAATGAGAAATATGAGCTAGGGTCTTGTGATTTATATAATCTATTATCCTATGCACCAAGATCTTCATTGATTTTATGTATCTAAAGTACAAGGCAATATCAAGTAGCATATCTAATAAGATCAAAATGAATCAAGAAAAATCAAGGGTGGGGCCACCCTTGGTGACCGTCCACCATATGGGGGGGGGGGGGTCTTGGTTGTGGTTGAATGATGAGTTAGACAATCTAGTTAGTTTTCAAGTATAATGTTTAGTGCTTAAGTTAAATATGGTGTTATATAGGGTGTTAGGGTGTTCGGGGCTCATAACTAGCTCAGAAACATTAAAACAATGCTTCTAGTAAAATTTTAGTGTTTCGGGTAGTGTCCGATTGTTCTGTTAGATACTGGTTCGTTAAAGTGCTAAACTATACCGTTTAGTGTTCGTTATGTACCCTTTTGTAACACTTATAATTCCCGACACTTAGGAAAACATTTAGGACCATTTAGTCATGTTTCTGCATAATATTAATGTATTTAAATGTTGATTTGCTGAATTTTCTGCAGAATTCTGCACTTTAGGTAAGTTTTAGGCACCTTCCGGCACTTAAACTATTTCCTAGAAAAGCAGTTTTGTGGTCCTTACTTCCCTACACACCATACTAATGTAGTACTTGGTTTCTGGCCCATACTGGTTCTCAAAGCACTGTCTGTCTATGTACTGAACTTTGTCAGCATTTTTATGGGTATCCGCTAACTGTGCTAACTATGCTTTGTGCATCATTTATGTCAATATGTTTGCATGCAGTCAATGATGTGTCATTTGCGGTATGTGATGCACATGTAAGTATAATGCAGTAATCAGAAAGGAATTCCGGTCATAAATTGTAAATCAGCACAGTCATTAAGCACTAATCGTCATTTAATAATTGTACGGATGCATGTATATTTTACGGTTGTCAAATTCTCCCCCTGTTAAGAAAATTTCGTCCTCGAAATTTGTACTACCTTAACTCCTTAGGGTTACATTATGCGTGTATGTATGCGAATAATACTGAGGTAGATAACCACAAAACCGAATCAAATCTTATTCACATCAGGTGTATCCAAGAATGTATTTCAACAACAAGAACCCAAGGTTAAAAGGTATGTGTTCTAGCATTTGGTGTCGAAGGTCACGAGATGTATAGATGTATAATCTAGGGTAACTCAATTAAAAGGGGTGTAACAAAGGAGTTTTGACCAATGGATTCTCAAACAATCGGTCACAATATGCAAACGAGTTTTCACAATCATAGCATCCGTTATATGAACTTAAATGCACGTTTCCTAAACTCTCAGAGTTTTGTGCACTGTATGTAACTGTTTTGTGTACCGTGAGTAAAACACAACTTTAGCGTATGTTTGAAAACAAAATTTTGACACATTGTTTTGCAGCAACGGTTGGACACCATATTCGAGTCTTAGGCGTTCTGTATGTATTCAGAGTCATAATAGTCTAAGTTCCCAGAGAAAGGTGAGGTTAGAGCCTAGGTATCCCTACAGAAACCTAATTCGCTGTAACCTATAGCTCTGATACCAATCTGTCACACCCCGAAATTATCAGAGCTGGTGTGACTAGACTGGTATCTTCATTGCACAGCGGAAGCAAATAAGCAAAGACTTTCTAGAAAGCGAACGCCCACTAAGTACTCGACTCCACATGGTTCCCCTATTCCAACCGTGCCTTAACTTTGAAATGCAACCTGAGAAAGAAACATGCGAAAAGTCAACATAAAGTTGAGTCAGTTCATAGTTTGTTTGTAAAAGATTTGATATAAATCTTTTGAATAACCGATTTGTGAAATAATATTGAGAAAACGAATTTAGAAATCATTTCCTTGCCAAGTTATATGGAAACTTTGTATTTGTAACGCATTATGTTCGTAAAACCATGTATTTGTAAACTCTCGTATTTGTAATGTTCGTATAACCGTCAATGCCCATCCTGACTTTGACTCCATGCCCGCATAATCCTCTGCTTTGAATTTGTATAAAACCTTTAAAGTATGTCTTGTATGTATAAATGTCCCTGGTATGTAGCAATTAAGGAAAAAGAGATCACCAATGGGTTGCAAACCCACTGGTATGTGTGAAGTGATGCAGGAAAACTCAAACCTAGCAAATTTGTATCGGGCCTCGGCTGTAAGACACAGTCACCACTATGGGTCACCCTGACCTCATGGGTGTGGGCTCGCTACACCCAAATAGATCTATCACTCATGTCCCTCGGTCCTACGACGAGGATTAATGGCTTTAAGTGTTGTACCCACCACTCGTATGATCTAAGTAGTAACCCTCCTTAAGCTAACCATACCATGTATAAAAATGTATGTAATAATTGTAACATGTATTTTACCCCAGCCTCTAAGGCTGAACCTCCCCAGCCTCTAAGGCTAACTCCCCAGTCTCTCTATATTATCACCAGACGATCCATCCCTAGTCATGAAAATCATTCACATTTCGATAATATGCATTTGTTTTGTAAAAACTGGTATATTTAGTATAACCCATTCGTAAACCATTTGAGTTCCTCGAAATCCATTCGTAATATGATTTAGAAATATGAGTTTTCGTTCGTTCAAAACTTTGTATGTTCTTGCACAACGTGCTTTGTCTAAAAATATGCAGTCTTTGTTCATCGAGAACTTTGTGTGTTTTCTGCAAAACGTGCATGTCTTTCCACCCCGAAAACATTTATAAAAATGTAAAACCGTAAAAAGGTGGGGTTATGAACTCACCTGAATATTCCTGTGCAAAGCTAGCTATATACGACTTCGTAATGTCGTTTCCAAGACGTGGCTTGCTAGCGTGCATTCTACAATATTCCTAACACGGAATATCTTATAAGTTTCTAAATAAACACGATAATTAAACTATGTGTCATCGAGCTTTACCGAATCGTTAACCGAACGATCCGTTGATATGTTGTTAACTTAATAAAAACAATTAAGTTATACTTGTTAAGTTTCGTTTACTAAGTCTAGAAAGTACTTAGTTTTCGAGAAATTCGAATATATAAATATTTATACAAAATATGAATATATCGATAGGATAGTGTGTCGTCCCGTGAAATCGTATGTTGATATCTATAGTACGTCGTTTAGGCGTTTAAAATAAACATATAACTATATTTATTTTATATAATTGAACACGAGTCGTTTGATGTTATGAAATAAATATATATAATCTATATTTATTTTCGTAAAAGGATTTGTGTTGTTTGATAATTAAAATAAATATATATACTATATTTATTATAATAAAAGAATCGTCGTGTTGTTTGACATTTGAAGTAAACTACATTTACTTTCATAAAAGAAATCGTCTAATTTTCGAAGTCTAAAAATAAATATAATAACTATATTTATTTGTTGTAAGAAATTTTCGACTCATCGTTTTTGTGAGTAGTAAGTTGTTGTCGTACATAATTTCATAGTTGTATTCGTTTTTATAAAATAGTTACTTAAATCTGATAGTTTGTTTTATAACAAAACGTAGTTATTTTACGGATTTTCTCGAAAAACGGGCAGAGTTTCCTCAGTTTTCGGACGGCCCCGACAACACAAGTTGTCGTTTTATTTTTCAAAATTCAACAAGATTCAATAAACTATAATCACAATATTTGCCATATATTTCATAAAAACGTAAACTATAATTATGTCGGTTCGAGCTCGTTATCACGTAATATAAAAATTATAAAGTAACGTAATTATTAACGTGTCGTTAGACTTTACCCATCTTCGCGTCGAACGTTGACTGAGTCGACCGGGTCAACTGAGTTGACCGGCTGACCTGGACCGAGTTGACTCAACCGAGTCAGACCGAGTTAAACCACCAAATCCGACTTTCGTTGACTGAACTTGAATCTTGACCCGAACTATCCGTTGACCACAGTTGACCGAACCCGGATGTTGACTGTGTTTACTTTCCGACTCGAACCGAGTTAACTCGGTTTAACCGAGTTAACTCAAACCAAAACCCGAACTTAACCTGACCCGAACCAACCCGCTGCTCCGTGACCCGAAACAAACCCGGCTCAGATAATCACCACCACTGTCGTCGGCGGCTCTCCGCCGTCACCGGATCACCGGTGGACGTGCCGTTGCCGGCCACCACCGTTTTCATCCTCATCATCTCGTCAATCAGGAAACAACCATCATTATCCATAAAAAGAAAACAAAGAAAAATTAAAAGAAAGAAGATAGGTTTACACTTAACACGTCGGCCAAAGACACTGACCCGTCGGTGTTCCGTCGAGACACCGTCGCCGGAATTTAAAATTCCTCGAGAACGTGCAGAAACATACCTTGTGAGCCGATCTACGCATGCACGGAGTTAAATATTCAAACCGAGTTCGCCGGAAAACTCGTCGGAACCTCACCGGAGTTGCGCGTGTGCTCAAATGGCTCTGATTCTTCGAAAACGGTCACCACCATTGTGTCGGGAAGGCTCGGTTTAGTGGGGGTAGGGTATGAGCTTGAAGAATCCTCGCCGGAAAACGTCACCGCCGCCGCCGCATGCGGCGGCGCCGCCGCTGGTCCACCGTCGCCGGTCGCCGAAACTCCTCGCCGGACTAGATCCCGGACTGTTCTAGAGAGAGAGAGTAGGGAGCATGTGTGTTTGTGTTGTTTGTTTCAAATGAGATAAAATAAGGGGTAAACCCCCTTATATACTAAAGGTTGGTATGATGGGCTTTGGGCTTGGGCCCAAGTCCCACAAGCCCAGTCCCCGCGTTTCGAGTGGCCCGATCCTCTCTACGAGACCCGTTTTCGCTCCCGCGCGTTGTAAAATGTAGTAATTCATTATTTTAGGGTCGAAATATGTAAAAGTAGTGTCGATAATCATTAATAGTCGCGTACGTTCGTCGGTTTCGTCCAAATCGCATAAATGCCTCGTTTGTCGTTTCTGATCCGTTTTCGATCCGGTTTCAACTACGATTGTTAAAAGTTAATTACGAAACAAAATATATCGAAAAATATTAAGTTCTGAAGGTAACACGCGTGGCCGATGCGTCCGTTTCGTTACTGGTGTGTTTCCTGCAGTCGCGTTTCTCGTTCCTGTTTGCGTTGTGCGCTGTACGGAAGCAAAATAAATTCGCAACATTAATTTCATAAATATAAAATATTCGTAGAAAAATACGTATTTGTCGGCGTTGTCAGTATCTCGTACGGTTTCAGTTCGTTGTCGCGTAATATTTAGCAGGTTTCCCGTAAATCACCATACGCGCACTGTATAGTCGAATAAACGTTCATGGGCACTCAAAAAGCCTAATTAAGTTAATTTGCGTCTTAAACACTATTCATTGTCGCGTTAATCGTCTGTTAAACACGTAATTAAGAGCCATAAATCACCGGTTGTCACATTCTCCCCCTGTTACAGAAATTTCGTCCTCGAAATTTAGACTATGTGATCTCCTCAGAATTGTGTTGTTCGCAGGTAAGTCCGAATAATAACAAAGTGAATGACCGCATGATCGAAACAAGACTTATTCGAATCATGTGAGTTTAATGACATTCCTCAACCATAAGAACCCAATGGTTTACAATTAATGTGTTTCAGCAAATCGATGTCAAAGGAAACAAGTCGTATAGATATAGTCACTAGTGTGACTAAGTCAACAGGGACCCAACAATGAACAGGAACTTCGACCAATCGAATTCCATATGAACGTTCACAATAAGTAAATGAGTTCTATAAGCAATAACATCCACTGGATGAACTTAGAATCAACAATCTCAAATGTACTAGTTTGCATGAAACGCTCGATCGTGATCAGCACAAGCTGCAAGTTATACCGACGCCACAAGGTGTCGCAATGAATGAAACAATTCAATAATAGGGGTGATCGAACAAGTATCACATGTGTTTTGCATGAACCGCTCAATCATGATTAGCCCAAGCTGCAAGTTTGTACTGACACCACAAGGTGTCGTAGTGATTTAAATAATTCAATAATAGCGGTGTTCATGTTGATGCACAAGAATGTCTGTTGACTACATCTTCATCAAGTCTTAGTTCAAGAAAGTCACTATTGGATCTTAAATGTCATATTAGGTTTTAATGTTGATTTAGGAAGTGATTTTAGAGGGTTCCGTTTGAAACATGAGGGTTCCGTTTGAAATTGATTATGTTAAGTTCAAACGGAAGGGTCTCATGCCTATAAATAGGAATGTGAGTGTCACATTTCAAACGGAACGGTTGGAACAGTAGGTAGGTGCTGCCGGATTTTCATCAGAAAACATTGTATAAGCACGATTATTAATCAGAAAAGAAGATTGAAAAGGATTAGAGCTGTTTTGACTTTATGTGCATTGATTCCGCCTTTACACATGAAGATGAACGACCTTAACTGACTTTCAGGGTCACGTACACGATCCAACAAGTGGTATCAGAGCTCAGGACGAGGAGTTCATACCGAATACAGCTTGAAATCATCGGATTATCTCACTTCTACCTTTCTTTTCTGTTTTTAACCGCGAGAACCGGTTAAAATGACTTGAAATGATCACATAGCAAACGAAATTGACTATTAACTAATCCTTGAAAGTTTGAAACTAAAATTCGGCTTAAAACTATTCGAAATCGTTCATACCGTTTGAAAAGATTCGCGAAATTGCTGACGTCATCGTTTGAAAGTGATCTATCGTTTGAAATTGACTTTATCGTTTGAAAATGGAGTCTATCGTTTGAAAAAGATTTGTCGTTTGAACCAATCGTTTGAAAAGATTGTCGTTTGAACTGATCGTTTGAAAGGTTGTCGTTTGAATGTTTATCGTTTGAACAACAATCGTTTGAAGTTGTCCGTTTGAGGACGTGACAGTTTGAAATCAAGCACCTGACCGTTTGAATGATCCTGTCTGTTTGAAAGTGGTTATCAGTTCATGTGATTAATATTCATCGGCTCAATCAAATTAAAACAAACAGTTTCACGTGATCATCTAGGTTTATAGTGTTTAGTTGTGTAATTGTCCATGTGACCTCATAGGTTATTGACCCAATCAAGTTAATACATCTGGGGTTTGTCAGCTCACAAAAGTGAACGGTCCTATTAAAATAGTTGAATTTTTGTTGAACACTTGATATATTCACGTGTTTCAATCATGTGTGCATGTAATTCAGAAAGTATGTCGGATTAGGTTGTAAAGGGATTTTAGTGTGCATGCGTGATATTAAATGTTGTCGGCTTTGTGAGATTATTGGTTTTATCATACTTGAGTAATCACGTGAATCATAATTAATTCAAATACATCGGTCCACTAAATTCAACGATTTGTGTGTAGGCATCAGTAGTTTGCATGTGAACAATCAAAGTGTATTCTGGATTTAAAAGAATTAGTCATAGTCACGTGATTGTGAATTGATAAAGGTCAAAACAGATTCAAAGTTTAATTGATAAGGCCCAGTTCTCGAACAACATTTTGTGCGGCCCAAGTTCAATATATTTGTTTTTGATTAATTCATTAAACTCAAGATCTAAACAGGTTCATTCAACCCATCATTTTGTGAGGTACATTCGTTTAGTGATTTCACTAAAACAATAGTGAACAAATTCGAGAATCTTTGACACGAGTCTTAGATTGATTTCACAAACACGCACGTTTACATATTCAGTTCGTTTTAAACTGTTTGTGTATTTGTTTGTTTGCAGGTGATTCAAGGCGATTTTGTTTGAGCAGGATAATTTCATTTGAAAGTGATTGTGAAAATTGTTATCTTAATATGGATAGTGATGATGAATATGGTTGTTCCTTTGCAGATGATATTTTTAACAATAATTCAATGGATATTATTGATATTCTTGCTGGAAAACCAAAGCCTAGAAAATCATTTTCGATAAACAAGGATTCAAAAATTGTTATGGATAAAATAGAAAAGAGTTTTGAAGTTAGTTCTGAAAAAGATGAAAAAGTTTCAGAAGTTATTTCAGAAAAAATTCCAGTTTTTGATCATTCATACTCATCTGATGAAGAGTGTGATGATGATAGTAAAGAACTTGAGAAACTTGAGTTTTGTAAACAGTTATTTTCATCTGAAATGGTTAATGATTCTTTTGCAGAACAAATTGACGAGCTCAAGAATAAACTTGCTGCGAAAAAGATGAATCAAAAGGCAGCAGATGTTGAAGAAATTGAAGAAATTAAGAAAGAAGCTGTTACGGAAAAACAACAGGTTTTTGAGGAAATAATTTCAAAGAAAGAAGAATCTGAAAAGTCTGTATCTGAGAAATCTGAACAAGTGATTAAGAAAAAGATTGCAGAAGACACACTAGTCTTTGAGGTTGTTCAGAAAGAGAAGAAACAGGTTGAAGATATTCAGACTTTGAAAGCTGAAAAGAAAGCTGATGATGAACATATTTTGGAGTTGCGCTTGAACTGTGAAAAATTGAAAACTGAAAATGTCAAACTGTTGAGTGATGTGGACAGTTTGACATTGGAAAACAAAGTTTTGAAAGAAAAAGAAAAAGAGTTTAAAAATGAAAAATTAAAAATTGAAAAAGATTTTCAAAATCAAATCAAGATTTTAGAAGATGAGAGAGATGTTTTTGGTAAAGATAATCTTGGAAAACAAATTGAAATCAATTCTCATCTTGCTAAAATCATTCAGCTTGAAAAAGAAGCTGAAAAAGCTCGGATTAAAATCAACGAGCTTGAGAATAAATTGAAAGGTTTTGTGACTTCGGCACCATATGAGTGTCCAAAACCGATCAATTCTGTTCCAATAAGTGACAATGTCACAAATTTTGACAAAGTCAAAGTCAAAATTGAAGATTGTGATGAAATATCTGATGATGAAAAAGAAAAGAAAAATATTTTTAGATTTACAAGAAAAATTTAAAAATACTGTTTTGCAATCTACTGAAACAGGTGAATGTTCTAAACAAAAACCTGTTATGAAGAGTGTAGAACAGAAACAAAAAGATAAAAATTTGAAAAATCCTAAAAATGAAAATAAAAGCTCATCAGATAAGTCATCCAATCATTTTGAAAAATTACAAAAATCTAAAAATAAAAACTTACAAAATGTTGGTAATAAGTGGTGCAGGTTTGACCACAGTGCTTCAAAGCCAAAACAAATTTTCAAGAAGAGTAATGATTACCACAAAGGCAGACAATGCTTTGATCTAAGTGTGTGGTATGAAGAAGGTGTTTGGTATGAAAGAAATGAGAGGTATGATAACAGAGTGTGTTACAATTGTGGTTATCAAGGACACATTGCTGTTAACTGCCAAAGTCAGAAATTCGAAACAAGAAGATGCTATGAATGCCACATCAGAGGACACATTGCCAGAGATTGCCCAATGAGATCAAAAGGAAGATCGAGGGCTGAATCTCAGAAAATGGGAAAGAAATCAGTCAGTGTCAAGCCCAAAGAACAGAAAGTTCAAGAACCAAAAGTTCAAGAACAAAAAGTTCAAGAAAAGAAAGTGAAGCTTTCTCAAGGGCAGAAAGACAGACTGAGGAAGAAGAGAAAGAAAGCAAGAGAATACTTGGAGAAAATTTCGTCTTCGGAGAAAACTGGTAATCCGAGAAAAAGTTCTGATGAAGTGCTTTCCTCAACGGCAGAGGCAAGCAAAACAAATTCATCAGATACAAATCTGAGGACAAACGGGAAAGAGAAAATGAAGTTAAAGAAAGAAAAATTAACTAATCAAAATGATAACGAATCAAAGAAAGTTAATTTTTCTGATAAAATCTTGATCAAGGTTTTCGAATATAAAAGAGACCATGAAAGTTTATTCATTTCACAGGCTAATGAATATGGAAAACCTAGATCTGATAAGAATTGGGTACAAATGAAGGTTGGCGATGAATTTGACTTGTCAAAGTCAAAAGAGTCACATTCTGGCAATGAATCTGACTTTTCAAAGTCAGACAAGCCATGTTCAGGAAATGATTCTAGTTCGTCAAAACCAGAAGAGCCATCTGTTGAGGTAAAAACTGTCAAACCCAAGGCTGGTCAGGCTTGGGTGAATCTTTTCAATTAGAAAAACCTGACTTGCCGGAGCTTCCAGGTTGGTAAGTGTGAAGCAGGTATCGGCATCATTCTTGAGAAATTCACAGGTTGGTAACTGTGATATTTCGATTTACATGTGGTAAATCAAGGACATTAAGTTGTACTTGATTTTCTACTAAGTGTTTGTTGATGACAAGGGTCTTAATTGTTAATTCTTTAAAATGGTTGAAAACGAACAATGTGATGAAACCCCGAGTTTGTGAAATGACACACATAACTAATTTTTCGGAAAAATCATTTGATTAAAACAAACTTAAGTGTTTTGAAATCTAAATGGGAAAATAGTTTGTTGTCAGGGGGAGTTCTGATTGTTTATGCCAAGAGAATGGCGAATTGAAGCGATTCGATATCAGTTTGTCACGTTTATTGTATAGTTTGTTTTCAAATTTTCCAGAAAATCAAAATTGAAACATATTTTGATTTTAGGGGGAGAAAAATTTTAAAAAAATTTGAAAATTTGAAAATGTCAAAAACATTGAAAAATCAAAAATGAGTTTTGTGTTAAACAAGAGGAAATGATAGAAAATCAGTGAACTATCACAGCATGCTAAAGAATTGTAATGTCAAATGTGATAAGCGGTCTCACTAAAGATGTGACGGTAGGCTCAGCTAGACTAGTAGATTTGCGATAACGATATAAACATAAATGAAAAAGCCTAGTTCTAGTGGGAAACATGGTCAAAAGCATAGTACTTGGTTTTGTCCTTCTTGACTGTGTACCTACTCAGTAATCACTGATTGTCGAAAGACATAAAACTGGTTAAGTTTGTGAACTTTCACAACTTTGCTGAAAATTCGCTGTGATTGTGCATTTTATTTTGCAAATATTTAAACTTGTTTTATTTCTTTATTTTGTTTAAGCATCGGACATCCTCTGCGTATACGTGAGTATCGACCTGGATGTTGTTGCCTAAACGTTCTGCTTTATTTTCTTTGGTGTTTCGTTTAAGCTTTGGATCACCTCTGCGTATACGGGAGTATCGACCTGGTGGTTAAAGCCTAAACAACTTCAACTTAATTTTTATTTTCTTATTTTGTTTAAACATTGGACTTTCTCTGCGTATACGGAAGTATCGACCTGATTGTTAATGTTTAAACATTCTGCTTTGTTTTTGCACAAATCACAGTTGATAAAAGTTTAAAGGCATTATTTGAGTCAGTGTATTGCATGATGAGGGGATATGCTGAGATTGTGGGGTCCATAAGAACTTAGTGTTATCTTAATATACCTTAAAGTATCAGTAAGCAGATTGAAAGTTTTTAGATTGAGCTTAAGAGGACAACTATATCGTCAATCAAGGTGAATCGTTTAGAACTTAAAATGTTTAAAGCTTAACGGTGCTTGTGATGTGTCTCATAAACTGATATGATCCTCTTACACAAACTCACAAAAATATTGTTTGTATATATTTCTTTACTGCATTTCTGTCAAGATAAAAAATCCAAAAAGATTTTCGGAGTGTTTTAGCATAAAATTTTGAAAATTCAAAAAGATTTTCGACAACTGATGTTGAGGAGCTAATATTCAAAATTCCAAGTGCTAAACATGATGAATTGGTTTGGGGGAATATGTTGAAAACTTTGAATGTCATATACAAATGTTTTTTGAAAGTTTGAGGGGTTAGTTAATCAAGGTCATTTATTTGAACTTGATGTAACTTTACAGATATATGGATGAATGTATTCTACCAGTAAGTTTTTAAATCTAAGTGTTATAAATTTGTGAAACTTATGTTGTGGTAGAGAATATGCAGGTTTCAGGAATTCCCACGGAAATTAAATGTCAAAGCTTGAACCAGACATCTCAAATTCTAGTATATCGAGAGGGGGAGTATGTGAAAGGGGGAGTCTGGATCAACAGTATATGGGAGTGTGAAGATAGATAGACAGAGTTAGAGAAAAGACTAAGACTGAAGACTCAGGAGCTGAAGACTACGTCAACATCCAAGGGGGAGTCTGTTGATGCACAAGAATGTCTGTTGACTACATCTTCATCAAGTCTTAGTTCAAGAAAGTCACTATTGGATCTTAAATGTCAAATTAGGTTTTAATGTTGATTTAGGAAGTGATTTTAGAGGGTTCCGTTTGAAACATGAGGGTTCCGTTTGAAATTGATTATGTTAAGTTCAAACGGAAGGGTCTCATGCCTATAAATAGGAGTGTGAGTGTCACATTTCAAACGGAACGGTTGGAACAATAGGGAGGTGCTGCCGGATTTTCATCAGAAAACATTGTATAAGCACGATTATTAATCAGAAAAGAAGATTGAAAAGGATTAGAGCTGTTTTGACTTTATGTACATTGATTCCGCCTTTACACATGAAGATGAACTACCTTAACTGACTTTCAGGGTCACGTACACGATCCAACAGTTCAAACAAATTCACCGTGTTTGAAATCAAATGAAAGCGTAATAAAGTGAATCTGAAAGTTTGTTTCAAATGACATCTTAGAATTTTCAATTGGAAATGGAACATCAAAGAAATAATGTTTTCGATCGAAGATGAAGAAGCAATGGATATCACAAAACTTTCGATCGATGTTGAAAGGACCGTTAGGAGGTACACCGGAGTATGGAATGAATTTTGTGTACCCTTATCTTATCACACGATTGTGTTAAGACTGTTGTAATGTGATAAATCAAAGCGGATTTAATTTAAATTAATAAATAAATAATTAAATCTGTGTATAAGATATGTAAACGAGTTTAGCGCAAGCTTCAAATAAGTGAAAATACCACCACAAGGTGTCAAAATCAACAAACAATTTAATGGAGTCGAATGCCAAACAAGTTTACTTCGACTCGGAACCAATGAAACGCTTGTTAAAACGAATTCGAATATGATGTTTTCAATACATCATATGGTGTTTTGAATTGAATATGTGTAATGAGCAAGTTCAAACAATTGAACTTGGTTTCGGCGCAAGCCGACAATAAATACATGTATCGACAAGAATCTTTTGGCATGGTCATAATGAAAAAACCATGTATGTATCTTGAAAAGAGAATGAATTTCAAGAAAACGTGTTGACTGGATAACAAAGGAGCCAACAGTTACAATAATGTGGGTCATTCGAATCACAATTCGAAAATTAGATTTAGCGAAATAATATTTGAACTTTGATGAAACGCTTATTCGAAACGAAACCACATGCGTAACAAACGATGCATGCGTAACATATAAATTTTCAAGAAATGAAGCAATTAGTGTTCACTATAATGAAAGTAATGATCGTGATACAATGACCATTAAGAGGAGTAGAGATGTGAAAATCTACTCACTAGATGCAAAAGTCGGAATTTCAATAAAAGAAATTTAAGGACTTTACCTGGGGTTTCGTGTGATGACCGGTTGTTAGGTGACATTACCATGGAATGTCGAACATAGCGTATTCGTCGTTAACTAATATAGGGGGATGCGGAGACATACGTCTTTTCCTTGGAGTGATTCGTGTCGCCACAGGATCGCATGACAAGTTGTTGTTTCCTGGTCGTTAGTTCTCCTGCTGACAGGAATCTAGCGTCGTCGTTGAATTACGCCATCGTGTCTTTTCAAGGGCCTCGCCTTGATAGTTGTATGTGTCGTACTTCAACATCCGTTGATGTATAGCTTAAGTTTCACGTATACCTGTGCACTTGCGTTGTGTTCCGCGTAGAATGTGATGTACCCCGACATCCGTTGATGTAAAAATTGAGTTCCATGTGTTCTCGTGCACTAGCGTTATGCGTAGGCTGTCTGCTCGGGAAGTTAAAATATCATAGACAATATGGATAATAGTGCGTGCCCGAGTTAATATTCGCGGTTCCTGCGTGATGACCTTTAATGAACTTCAACATAAGTTTCTGAAGGTCTTAAATGCACGTTTCCTAAACTCTCAGTGTTTTGTGCAATGTATGTAACTGTTTTGTGTACCGTGAGTAAAACACAACTTTAGCGTATGTTTGAAAACAAAATTTTGACACATTGTTTTGTGGCAACGGTTGGAGACCATATTCGAGTCTTAGGCGTTTTGTATGTATTCAGAGTCATAATAGTCTAAGTTCCTAGAGAAAGGTGAGGTTAGAGCCTAGGTATCCCTACAGAAACCTAATTCGCTATAACCTATAGCTCTGATACAAATCTGTCACACCCCGAAATTATCAGAGCTGGCGTGACTCGACTGGTATCTTCATTGCACAGCGGAAGCAAATAAGCAAAGACTTTCTAGAAAGCGAACGCCCACTAAGTACTCGACTCCACATGGTTCCCCTATTCCAACCGTGCCTTAACTTTGAAATGCAACCTGAAAAAGAAACATGCGAAAAGTCAACATAAAGTTGAGCGAGTTCATAGTTTGTTTGTAAAAGATTTGAAATAAATCTTTTGAATAACCGGTTTGTGAAATAATATTGAGAAAACGAATTTAGAAATCATTTCCTTTCCAAGTTATATGGAAACTTTGTATTTGTAACGCATTATGTTCGTAAAACCATGTATTTGTAAACTCTCGTATTTGTAATGTTCGTATAACCGTCAATGCCCATCCTGACTTTGACTCCATGCCCGCATAATCCTCTGCTTTGAATTTGTATAAAACCTTTAAAGTATGTCTTGTATGTATAGATGTCCCTGGTATGTAGCAATTAAGGAAAAAGAGATCACCAATGGGTTGCAAAGCCACTGGTATGTGTGAAGTGATGTAGGAAAACTCAAACCTAGCAAATTTGTACCGGGCCTCGGCTGTAAGACACGGTCACCACTATGGGTCACCCTGACCTCATGGGTGTGGGCTCGCTACACCCAAATAGATCTATCACTCATGTCCCTCGGTCCTACGACGAGGATTAATGGCTTTAAGTGTTGTACCCACCACTCACATGATCTAAGTAGTAACCCTCCTTAAGCTAACCATACCATGTATAAAAATGTATGTAATAATTGTAACATGTATTTTACCCCAGCCTCTAAGGCTGAACCTCCCCAGCCTCTAAGGCTAACTCCCCAGTCTCTCTATATTATCACCAGACGATCCATCCCTAGTCATGAAAATCATTCACATTTCGATAATACACATTTGTTTTGTAAAAACCGGTATATTTAGTATAACCCATTCGTAAACCATTTGAGTTCCTCGAAATCCATTAGTAATATGATTTAGAAATATGAGTTTTCGTTCGTTCAAAACTTTGTATGTTCTTGCACAACGTGCTTTGTCTAAAAATATGCAGTCTTTGTTCATCGAGAACTTTGTGTGTTTTCTGCAAAACGTGCATGTCTTTCCACCCCGAAAACATTTATAAAAATGTAAAACCGTAAAAAGGTGGGGCTATGAACTCACCTGAATATTCCTGTGCAAAGCTAGCTATATACGACTTCGTAATGTCGTTTCCAAGACGTGGCTTGCTAGCGTGCATTCTACAATATTCCTAACACGGAATATCTTATAACTATATTTATTTTATATAATTGAACACGAGTCGTTTGATGTTATGAAATAAATATATATAATCTATATTTATTTTCGTAAAAGGATTTGTGTTGTTTGATAATTAAAATAAATATATATACTATATTTATTATAATAAAAGAATCGTCGTGTTGTTTGACGTTTGAAGTAAACTACATTTACTTTCATAAAAGAAGTCGTCTAATTTTCGAAGTCTAAAAATAAATATAATAACTATATTTATTTGTTGTAAGAAATTTTCGACTCATCGTTTTTGTGAGTAGTAAGTTGTTGTCGTACATAATTTCATAGTTGTATTCGTTTTTATAAAATAGTTACTTAAATCCGATAGTTTGTTTTATAACAAAACGTAGTTATTTTACGGATTTTCTCGAAAAATGGGCAGAGTTTCCTCAGTTTTCGGACGGCCCCGACAACACAAGTTGTCGTTTTATTTTTCAAAATTCAACAAGATTCAATAAACTATAATCACAATATTTGCCATATATTTCATAAAAACGTAAACTATAATTATGTCGGTTCGAGCTCGTTATCACGTAATATAAAAATTATAAAGTAACGTAATTATTAACGTGTCGTTAGACTTTACCCATCTTCGCGTCGAACGTTGACTGAGTCGACCGGGTCAACTGAGTTGACCGGCTGACCTGGACCGAGTTGACTCAACCGACTCAGACCGAGTTAAACCACCAAATCCGACTTTCGTTGACTGAACTTGAATCTTGACCCGAACTATCCGTTGACCACAGTTGACCGAACCCGGATGTTGACTGTGTTTACTTTCCGACTCGAACCGAGTTAACTCAAACCAAAACCCGAACTTAACCTGACCCGAACTAACCCGCTGCTCCGTGACCCGAAACAAACCCGGCTCAGATAATCACCACCACTGCCGTCGGCGGCTCTCCGCCGTCACCGGATCACCGGTGGCCGTGCCGTTGCCGGCCACCACCGTTTTCATCCTCATCATCTCGTCAATCAGGAAACAACCATCATTATCCATAAAAAGAAAACAAAGAAAAATTAAAAGAAAGAAGATAGGTTTACACTTAACACGTCGGCCAAAGACACTGACCCACCGCCGTTCCGTCGAGACACCGTCGCTGGAATTTAAAATTCCTCGAGAACGTGCAGAAACATACCTTGTGAGCCGATCTACGCATGCACGGAGTTAAATATTCAAACCGAGTTCGCCGGAAAACTCGTCGGAACCTCACCGGAGTTGCGCGTGTGCTCAAATGGCTCTGATTCTTCGAAAACGGTCACCACCATTGTGTCGGGAAGGCTCGGTTTAGTGGGGGTAGGGTATGAGCTCGAAGAATCCTCACCGGAAAACGTCACCGCCGCCACCGCATGCGGCGGCGCCGCCGCTGGTCCACCGTCGCCGGTCGCCGGCATCGTCACCGGTCGCCGGCATCGTCACCGGTCGCCGGAACTCCTCACCGGACTAGATGCCGGACTGTTCTAGAGAGAGAGAGTAGGGAGCATGTGTGTTTGTGTTGTTTGTTTCAAATGAGAGAAAATAAGGGGTAAACCCCCTTATATACTAAAGGTTGGTATGATGGGCTTTGGGCTTGGGCCCAAGTCCCACAAGCCCAGTCCCCGCGTTTCGAGTGGCCTGATCCTCTCTATGAGACCCGTTTTCGCTCCCGAGCGTCGTCAAATGTAGTAATTCGTTATTTTAGGGTCGACATATGTAAAAGTAGTGTCGATAATCGTTAATAGTCGCGTACGTTCGTCGGTTTCGTCCAAATCGCATAAATGCCACGTTTGTCGTTTCTGATCCGTTTTCGATCCGGTTTCAACTACGATTGTTAAAAGTTAATTACGAAACAAAATATATCGAAGAATCTTAAGTTTTGAAGGTAACACGCGTGTCCGTTTCGTTACTGGTGTGTTTCGTGCAGTCGCGTTTCTCGTTCCTGTTTGCGTTGTGCGCTGTACGGAAGCGAAATAAATTCACAACATTAATTTCATAAATATAAAAAATTCGTAGAAAAATACGTATTTGTCGGCGTTGTCAGTATTTCATACGGTTTCAGTTCGTTGTCGCGTAATATTTAGCAGGTTTCCCGTAAATCACCATACGCGCACTGTATAGTCGAATAAACGTTCATGGGCACTCAAAAAGCCTAATTAAGTTAATTTGCGTCTTAAACACTATTCATTGTCACATTAATCGTCTGTTAAACACGTAATCAAGAGTCGTAAATCACCGGTTGTCACATAATGAAACAATGAGTATTTGCTAAAATGAAGAAATGACCAAGTATCGAAGCAAATGTGTGTTCGCTCTCAGCAAAGAAAATTAACGCGATACAACAACCATTAAGGGGAGTAGAGATTCAAACATCTACTCACTAGAAGCAAAAGTGAAGATTTTAGCAAAAGAAATTTAAGCACTTTCAGTTGGGTTAACTGAAATAGCATATATGTCAGGATAATGGGGTTTGCTTGAGTTAACAGATGTGGTTCCTAAGTAACAACCTTTACGAGTTTGGACCTGGGTTCCCAAAGATCCTAAGTACATGTTTTCTAGATTTTTAAAGTTTCGTATTCTGTGTAAAATTGTTTTGTGCATCGTGTAGGAAACACCATTTTTGTGTACGTCTAAAAACAAGTTATTGTCCCACAATTTCCCCGGTATACTTTCTTCCTGAATTCACAGCTAATGACACTCGATCATCGATCAGTCGTGTAATAGTAGTTGGATCCTCACAGTTAGTTAAGTAAGAAATTCGTTAATCCTCAGCAAGAGTTACCGACACTTGTTGGTTAGCTCGTTCGGCTCCTGGTAGTTGATGCTCATTTGAAAATCATCGTCCTTCTTCTTGACGAGCAAGACTGGGGTTACTCAAAACGGGAATCTTGGTCTGTTATCTTCCTTCTCTATCAACCACTGAGGTTACACTGACAATCCTTGCATCTCTGAAGGTGTAAGACGTTAGGGTGCATTGATTGCAGGCCTGACGCCTGGAATCAAATCGGTGCAAAATTCGCCCTGTCGTTGAGGAGATGATTCTGGCAATCCTTCGGGGAAGACTTTAGGATATTTCCTTATCACAAGAATATCTTCGAGTTTTGGTTCTTTGGCTCCCTTGTCCCCGACATGAGCCAAGAAAACAACAAATCCTTTACGCAACAACTTTCGTGTCTTCCAGCAATTAGTAATTCGTAGAGGCGTATCCTGCTTCACGAGTCATGATCGTTTCTTCGTTTGCCATCAGAAAGCGGATATCAATCTCCACTCGATCGCTCGGCAACCAATCCATCCCAATTACCTCGTCGAAGCTTCCCAACTCAACTGGCAGTAGATCAAGCGTAAACTCACGCTCTCTGGGTTCTATTTTGCCGTTTCCAATTACTTTGTTGACTTCCACTAGCTTACCATTAGTTAGTTCTATCGGGTACGAGTTATCTAACTTACTTGCTAGTAAACCAAGTATACTTTCAAATTCTAGAGATGTGAAGCTAAAATTTGAAACAGTATCTAGCGGCACAGATGCATAATGTTGCCTAATATGGGACGTACCGATATCCACGCTGGAATTCCTGGCGTGTCTCCCTAGCTCCGGTGTTGAGCTTTCATCCTTGTGCCTGATTGTTTTTTAGGGCAATATTTTCTGAAATGCTTTTTTCTTCAACAGTTAAAACAACCTTGAGCAAGTTTCTGTTTGCTACTCGTTCTGCCTTGATAATTGTCATTGTCGTTGTTTTCTTCGTGATTCTCGCTACCATTTTGGCCTCCATTTCTACGTTCAGTATATTGCCTACAAGTTTCCTTAGGATGCCCCCTCTTGCCACAGTTATCACATTTTCCATATTTACATTGCCCTACATGATAACGTAAACAATTGTCGCACTTTAGTGGGATTCCCAGGTAGTCTTTTCCCTTTTTGGCCTTCTTCTTGTTACTTGCCCGAGTAACATTCTTGAAATTTGCGAGCTTTCTCTCGTTGTCTCCAGATGACTCTACAGGAGTATCCTTTTTCTCGTCCGTAGTGGAAAATTTTCCTAGTCTAACCGCTTCTTCGGTGAGCGCCACGCTTATGCTGATAGCTTCGATGATCGTTAGGGGTTTAGATGTTGTTACCAGGCTTAAAATCTGAGGTGCCAATCCCCCGATGAAGCATTCGATCTTCCTAGATTCTGGTTCCAAACGCGAAGCAACTTGTGATAAATCGTCAAATCTTTGCACATACTCGTTTATCTTTGGGCCCTCCATTTTCAAGTTCCACAATTCAGTCTCCAACTTCTGGACTTCTGCCCTAGAGCAATATCTTTTACGCATCAATTCTTTCAGTTCATCCCACGTCAAAGCATGTGCAGCAGTCTCGCCCATTTTCTGAACCTGAAGGTTCCACCATGACAAAGCCCCATCTAGAAATAGTCCAGCTATGTACGTGACCTGATGTTCGGGGGCGCATTTACTAAATCGCAAAACATAATTCGTCTTCTTGACCCAACGCACAAAAGCTATGGCACCCCTAGTGCCGTCAAAATCCCGGGGTTTGCAGCTCAAAAACTGCTTGTAGGTGCAGCCGTTGGGTGGGTTATTTCCCAAGGTACCTCCGTCACGTTCGAAGCGAAGAGCCTCGTGCTGTGCGATGGCCTGTGAGATGCGCTCTTGTAATTCCGCCTCTGTCGTCAGCAGAGGGTTGTTGGTATCGGTGTTCCTTTGAATCAACATCTCCCTAGAAGAAGATCGGTTAGGTCAGGTCTTATTAAGCACACGAGCACACAAGCCTCTACTTAACGAATAAGACCTAGAAGGTGTATTTACATACGTATATAAGCAATCATATAACGTCACCATTATAGTACAACTTGTAGATGAGATCATAACAAGCAAGCACGTAGCATCACAATTATAGCACACACATTCAGATTAACAAAGTGCTTAGTGAGGTCATGGCGACTGAGTTTTCATTAGTCATTGACCACAAAGTATTGTTACATGTTTAATGGGGAATATAACGATTAGGCTTTCATTATTTCCCGACCACAATCACATTGTCTACAAAGTATATCAAAAGGGACATAGGGTCACCCTACCCTTGCCCAATAAGTCTATCAGTGTATCATAATCACATGGTCAAAAGTAGTCTTCAAAAGTTTCCGCAATCTCGGTTCATTAGTAGTGTCTTTCCCCAAAGTAATGCAATCCGCATAAAACCAGAAACCAACTGTACTGGTGACTGAGGTGGGGGAGGGAAGAAAAGCAAACTGCTAACATGCGCGAACTCCTCCTTGGGCTTGTATATACGTCGAAGTAATTAATTGATATGTTGCTCGACTGTAAAGAAACGAGCATCGCAACCTGGGTAAGATGTAAGAGCAGCAGGTAAGAGTGCAGAAGGAGACAGAGATGAATGTGGAGGGTCAAAGTATACTAACAATAGACAGGGTGGAGGACGTAGTGTCAGCTTAAGCTTCAAAACTCTGTGACTCATATCCTCAAACTGTAGCTGATGTGACAGGAGCAACTCATTCTATGTATAGCCTCTATAATGTGAGGGATGGTAGGAGTCTGAAATCAGCATAGTGTATGGTAGGAACCATCGGAATGGCTCGTCTCGTATAGAAAGGAGCAAACGGTACGGCCTGCGAGGTCGGGGAAAATGTTGTTGTAGCAAAAGGATTGTCATGCGGGTGCTGACCAGGAGTACCTTTCCGGGGTGCGGGTATGTCCTGAAAGAAAGCGATAGGCATGCCGGTGCAATGGACGTCGGTCTCCATAGGAGCAATATCAGCGGGTGCAGGTGCGGGAACAACCGTCTCAACCAAAAAGGAGATCATCAGATGTAGGTACTGGGTCAGGTATAAGGGGTGTAATGTCTGGTAAATCAAAAGAAACAAGGTCATGATCAAGCAAGGGTGCAGGATCGGCAGGTGCAACATCATGCTGACCCAAAAGGAACTGGAGTTGTCTCAGGAGCAGGCTCTGGGTCGTGTGAAGGTGTGGAATCTCGAGCAGGTGATAGTGCAGCAATCATAGCGGTGTCGTCATCCAAGTCAGTAGTAAAAAGCGGTCACCTGACCGTCTGTAAAGCTGAAATTGTCGCAGACTCAAAGGAGTCTGAAATCGAGTGCATACTAGGATCAGAGGATAGCTTGATAACAGGGGTCTAAAGAAGTGACATTAGTAACAACGTTCTCGTCTAACTTTTCATTATCATGGGCGTCATCAGGAGGACCATCAATAATATAACAACGTCATCACCAACTACTCGTCGAGTAGCCAACCTTCGGAAGGGATGTCCACAGGAGGTACATCATCGAGGATCGGAGCCATGGTGCGCTCACCAACGGGATGACCAGTGATGAGGTGATCATGGACTACAACTAGGATGACAAAAGATCCTTGTCGGGGAAGCAATCAGCAAGGGTAAATCGTTACCAAAGTCTAGTAGCGCGGACGGTTGGAAGTCATCCTCGTCCTTGGTCAGCATATCAGGATCACTCTCAGTGTCTAACGTAAATATCTCCGGCGCAGGTGCAATCTCATTATCTGTGGCGATGGTCGTAGGGTTATCAATGTCTGATAACTCGTTTTCTAAAGAAGGTGACATGTGTGCCGGTACATAATAATCATAGCATGTATATCCATAGTAATTACTAACACTTAGTGTATTGCAAGCAAAGACAATTCATCATGTAATCATGTATTCACATTATTCCTCATGAAACTTCCTATCCTTCCTAGTCTCCCAGACTAAACCAACCAGTCTCCCAGACTAAACACCCAGCCTCTCAGACTGAACCACCTAGTCTCTCAGACTAAAACACCTAGTCTCTTAGACTGAACCACCCAGTCTCTCAGACTGAACCACCCAGTCTCTCAGACTGAACCACCCAGTCTCTCAGACTGAACCACCCAGTCTCTCAGACTGAACCATCCAGTCTCTCAGACTGAACCACCCAGTCTCTCAGACGGAAACACCCAGTCTCTCAGACGGAAACACCCAGTCTCTCAGACTGAACCATCCAGTCTCTCAGACTGAAACACCCAGTCTCTAATACTGAACTCCCCAGTTTCCCAAACTGTCCCAACTAATCTCTCAAACTAACTACCTAGTCTCTCAGACTGAACTACCCAGTCTCTCAGACTGAACCTCCCAGTTTCTCAAACTGAACTACCCAGTCTCTCAGACTGCCCCATCTAGTCTCTCAGACTAACTCCCTAGTCTCTCAGACTGAATTACCCAGTCTCTCAGACTGAACTACAAACGAATTCTTTGTAACGTGATTTGTATCTTTTATTGTAAAAATGTTTGTTTCCTGGATCTGGGCGTTTCGTGTATGAAATGAAAGTATGTTATGAAAACATTTTCATGGGAGCCCTAATGATCATAGTCTAGACTCGAGGAAGAATCCTAGTTCGCTACGATCGAAGCTCTGATACCAAGCTGTCACACCCAGACTTTTGCGGAAGCGTGATTATGGTGTGACTTTCTTAATATCATTGCATTCAATCATAACATCAACTATATGATAAAATCATAGATATGTCATCCATTAAATAAGTTTAAAACATAACAACATGGTTTTGAAACATAGACTTCGAATTTAAATTTTTACAAACTGTATAAATTGTTTATGAGTTCATTATAGACTCTTCAAAAGATATTGAATAACACCAAGGTTTGGAAGACGTGTCTCGTCCAGGAATAAGACACACTAACCAACTCAAAGACCATGGATGACAACTTTATTCTTAACGCAGCATAAAAACTTCCAACGCCCGCCAGATCCACTTACAAATAAATACATGTAGTTTGAAAACATCAACAAAAGTTGAGCGAGTTCATGTGTTCGTTTGTGTATATGTATAAACCTTTGAAATCACTTTAAGTGTGTATGTAAGTTTATAAGTCCCGGTATGAAAGCAACAAGGAAACAGATCAATTAATGTGTAGCTAATACATTAATATACATGACATGGTGCAGGAAGACTCAAACCTAGCAGACTTTGTACCGGGCTTCCGGCTGTAAGACATAGTCACCACATGGCCCATTCGGCGGACTCATGGATGGGGCTCGCTACACCCAAATAGATCTATCACTCCTGTCCCTCGGTCCTTATACGAGGATTAATGGTCTCAAGTATCCGCCAACCCATTCACATGATCTATGGTTCTTTCCTAGGCTAACCATACCAATTGTATTTGTATGTAATCCTTTTGTAACATGTATTTCACCCCCGAAGTAAATAAACAAAACAGTTTAAAGAAAAAGGGGGGACATGAACTCACAGTTTTGCGTTCCTTGTATCTGATGTGACTCAAAGCTTCCTCTAGAACGCACGATTACCTACATGCGTACTACGGTCCATTAGACGAGCGGGTCGTGCCTTGACTTAGTATTAATTAGTGCCTTTGAGTTACTTTTTAAAGTGTCTTCGTTATTATTCCAAGCATATAATTATTTGTTAAAATAATAATTATTTTAACTTAAATTATATTTATTTAGTTTCGGAATAATTGTTAGACAATATTCCGTAATAACACTTCTCAAGTATTTATACTCGTATTTCCTTCCCAAGGATGGGGGTATCTCATACATGTATATCCGTATTCTTGTATTTGTATATCTTGCCATGTATTGGCGTCGTATTCCGGTGTGTACGTATTTTCTTAATAAATATCCAATATATATCTCCAAAACAATATACTTTCAAGTCTCACTTAGAAAATATATATAAACTTATTTTATCCCAAATGTATTTCAAGTCTATCCAAGAAAACATATATTTTTCCCAAAAATCATACGTCTTCTAAAAACTCTAGGAAAATATATTTTTACTTCTCAAGAATAGTATATTTTCTCCTTGTCGAAAATATGATATGCTTTTGTAATAAAAGTCATATTCTCATTTCTTTTGTATCCAAAATAATATTTACCAAAAATATACTCATAAATGTATTTTCTGGAATATTTGGTACATTACATTTCTTGTTCGGTTTCACAATATTATGTGTGTAACTTGTATATTTATTCTATGAGATTTTTGGGTAATATTTTGGATTGCAATTTCTTGGTATTTGACAAGTTACATTATTTTAACCCTAAAATAATATAACTACTACACAAAGCATACAAATATTCACACACATCATGTCTTTAATGTAAATATATATTCTAAACACATATTTATCCATTTTTATTTACAAAAACCAACCTCCAATACTTGTATTTTTGTTGCAAAAATTATGGCAAAGTTTATATTGAAAACCATAGTTAAGATACACTTGTAAATATTTGTTAGAAAATATTTTTCTAAGTGTTTATATTTTTAGAAAATTTTGCCATAGTTTCCCCTAAAAATGGAGGTGTCCATGCTATCAAAGCATACCATTTTCTTTTTAAAATCATCACCAACAATCAACAATCAACCTACACTTACCAAGTGCCAAAACAATGCTATTTATGCAACAACATGAACTTGAACTTTTATAAAAACTTGTAGTAGCTTACTATGTTGTTAAGTGAGCCTTGTTACCCTTAAAAATATGGTTATTTGTTAGTAAATCTCATTCTTGTAAAATTTAGTCTTTTACAACTCGTATGATGATTTTCCCAAAAAGCAATCTTCTTGTATTTTTCTTGTTAACAATGTATTTCTATACTTGAATCACCACTAAAACATATGGTTGTTTTCTTTAAAATCCTTGATTATGTAAAGCTTGTATATAACTTCAGTTTCTTGAGAAAATATTTCTTGAAGTCATCCATTTACAAGACTTATGTTGTGTTTAAATCATCATTACATATGGGAATAATTTTTATTATTCAAGTTCATGTATACACAAGGTATGATCAGCTTGGTCTTTCATAAGATTATCACCTTAACTTACTAGATCTTGTGTTTAATCACAATCTAGTGGGTTCCATATGATGCCTTACATCATAAACACAAGAATCAGCCATCAAGAAGCAAAACAATACTTAAACAACATAGTTCATCAATATTTCTTCATTTATCAAGCTTATGTTCATGTTTCATGATTATGTTCTTTAGTGTTCTTCAAGTTATTCATCATGTATCATTCTTTAACCACTTGAAATAGATGTAAAATGAAGAGTAGAAGATCTTACTACTAGCTCAAGGCTAGGGAAGATTACTAGAAGAAATGGAGTGGATAAAAGCAAACGGTGAAGGTCCTTCAACTTCCGAAAGCTCCAAGCTTCCTAACTTAGCTCCTTACACCTATGTAGCACCTTAGAATGGATGAATGGAAGCTTGAAAGTGATGGTGGTGGTGTGGTGTTCTTGGCCGAGACCAAGGGAGAAGGAGGGAGAAGTTTGGGGGTGTTGTGATGAATGAGAAATATGAGCTAGGGTCTTGTGATTTATATAATCTATTATCCAATGCACCAAGATCTTCATAGATTTTATGTATCTAAAGTACAAGGAAATATCAAGTAACATATCTAATAAGATCAAAATGAATCAAGAAAAATCAAGGGTGGGGCCACCCTTGGTGACCGTCCACCATATGGGGGGGGGGGGTCTTGGTTGTGGTTGAATGATGAGTTAGACAATCTAGTTAGTTTTCAAGTATAATGTTTAGTGCTTAAGTTAAATATGGTGTTATATAGTGTGTTAGGGTGTTCGGGGCTCATAACTAGCTCAGAAACATTAAAACAATGCTTCTAGTAAAATTTTAGTGTTTCGGGTAGTGTCCGATTGTTCGGTTAGATACTGGTTCGTTAAAGTGCTAAACTATACCGTTTAGTGTTCGTTATGTACCCTTTTGTGACGCTTATAATTCCCGGCACTTAGGAAAACATTTAGGACCATTTAGTCATGTTTCTGCATAATATTAATGTATTTAAATGCTAATTTGCTTAATTTTCTGCAGAATTCTGCACTTTAGGTAAGTTTTAGGCACTTTCCGGCACTTAAACTATTTCCTAGAAAAGCAGTTTTATGGTCCTTACTTCCCTACACACCATACTAATGTAGTACTTGGTTTCTGGCCCATACTGGTTCTCAAAGCACTGTCTGTCTATATACTAAACTTCATCAGCATTTTTCTGGGTTATCCTCTAACAGTGCTAACTGTGTTTTGTGCATCATTTATGTCAATATGTTTGCATGCAGTCAATGATGTGTCATTTGCGGTATGTGATGCACATGTAAGTATAATGCAGTAATCAGAAAGCAATTCCGGTCATAAATTATAAATCAGTACAATCATTAAGCACTAATCGTCATTTAATAATTGTACGGATGCATGTAAATTTGACGGTTGTCACACAACATGTATTAAACTTGTTTAATATTAACATATAATAATAATAATAATTGAAAACCTCCTCCGTATTTAGTTACGTTTTTAAGAATCACAATAGCATTTTGACAGATTTAGCTTCATCTGGGTATTTTTTATAAATCATCTCTTTCTCTTTGACTTTTTTGTCAAATTCTCCTCTATCCGCAGGTCGGTGTTCGACATGGGAATCAATTTCTCTAACTTTCATTAGAGGTATGCGAACTTTCTCAGGAACCGGAATGGGATCCCTGCAAATTTGACCAAATGACCACATATCAACATAATCTGGGTTGATTTAACATCATAACAGAAGTTATTATCATTAAAAGTAGTTGTATTTGTCATACTCTTTCAATATCGGCTATGCTTTAAACATTCTTATCCTTGCTTCTTCCTCCTCCAACTTCCTTCTTTCTTCCATTTCTCTTTGCATTTCTTCTTCATGGTCACATTAATCAAAATAACATTACCTTGAAACAGTGAATGGTGCACTCGAACAGACTCTATTTCCTGTCTCTTTGACTTAACTGACCGCCTTGCTGCAATATCATCACCAAAAGAAAAATTAATAATATGAATCATATTAATCAAAACAACATTACCTTGGAATAACGAATGTAACGTCTCACCTTTTGAACATTATCATCTTCAAATCACAATAATAATGTCACACCCAGATATTTCCACGTATTACCGGTGGGCCCGGTGGATCAAAGATAAAAAAATATTACAAACCGATTCGAAAGTAACATAAATATTACAACGGAATGTAAAAGGATCCACAGGCGGATCAAAGATAAAAAGAAATATTGTTCAACAGATTTAATCATCAAAAGCTTGCAACACTCTTTATTGATACTAGGAGTAGCCAGCCCATTTCGCATAGTACCTGTACTTAACCTTTTTGGAAAATACGTCAGTTTACACTAGTAAATACAATTAACCGACTCATTTTGAAAATGTTTAAGAAAATTGATTTAAGTGCACAAGGCACAAATATTCTTTTATAACTTGAGATAATTATTTAAAAATAATCTTGTAAAAGAATTATATGTTTATTATACATTCAGTAGCCCGGGTTAGAAGTACCGGGTTAAAGATTAATAGACCACCACATAATATAGTCCCACGGCGAGTTATTCTCAACAAGCGGGTATATCTTTTTACATGCGCACCGGCAGGTGTATGCCTACACCACGTGCTTAAGTCATGACCATTTCAATGAATGAGCCGAGGATATCCAGGACACGGTCATTAACCCCCCAAAGGCTTAAAACAACCAAAACAGATTAAACGGGTTATCTCAATGATTTAACCATTATTCGATTAAAGATTCAATACCCGACCAAGCGGTATTATTAAATACCGTACCCCAAGCCCGTATAACGGAAAATAAATTAAAAGTATTTACCTGAGCAAAAATATAATTTTTATCCCAGCCGTATATCAATCAACAAGTATAGATAGCTTTTACTGGGCTCCTAAATCTGGAACGAAGGTTTTAATAACCTATTAGATTCCTAACGGGTCTTATTTAAGTCTTAACTTAGACCGGTTAGTTTTAATGAAAGGTTTACGGTTCAAAACGCAAGATTAAGCGAAGACCAGATTAGAATGTGATTTAGACCCGAAAAGTATGAAGACTTATATAATATGGGTAAACTAAACACATTCTGGATTTTGAAGTAAAAATGATAAGGTTTGACCCGTTTCGGTTAATTTATGCAAACTAGTTACATAAACTGTTCCGGACACGTATATGCACAACGGGTAACCAAAAGAGTCATGAACAGGTTCCGCAAGTTAATATGCTTTAAATATGTTATGATATCAGTAGGATACCTTCCATTATGCCCAAAACGAATTTAAAACCAATCTATGCCCCGTAGGGGTATTTTGGTCATTTTGATGTTTATAAAAGAGATTAAATAATAATCTGAGTTTCTGGTCTAAAACATTCTGCTAAAATATTTATTTTATGTTGTTATATCAGTAAGATATCATATATATGTGAAATTTATCATTTATAACCAAACTATGCATCGTAGGGGCATTTTGGTCATTTCACATATGCTTTAAGTGTTAAATTTGGTCTCCCTTACCACTCCATCACTGGCTCATTGACAGCTTCTTAAAACGTACTTTCTGTGAAATGATGTGACAACATTAATTTCTTTGACTTTTTTGTCGTCAAATTTTAACTCCTACCTTATTTCCCCTAATATTATTTTGCAAAATTTCTACTACTCAGTATATTACTGTTCAATTTTATGTATTGTGATTGGTTATTAAGAATGCTTTGGGGCCACATAAACAAACCCACCCATTTACCCAAACTCACAATCACACTCCACTACTCATGTCTCTCTCTCTCTCTTGATGGCACCACAGCAAGTCACAACCACCATTAGAGTTGGCACCACACCACCACTAGCCACCAGGTCGCTGGTGTTCACGGACGGGTGCTATCTCCTCAGTCGAGTCGCGCTGCCGTCGTCCACGATCAGACTTGGATGTCTTTCCGGAGGTGGTGGCAGACGGGTTTTCATTGCGATGAGAGAGAATGTCTTTGATAGGGGGAATGTATGAGAGAAACAGGGTGGTGATGTTAAGGTGGTGGTCGGTGCTGTAGTGGCGCTGGCTAGATGTAGGTGCTGTGGCGATGACAATGCTAAAATCAGGTGTAGGAAACGGAAATAGAAGGAGACGGATGTTCGTTGGTGTTAGAGAGAGAAAGAAGTGGCGGTGTTGGGCGGCGGAGGCGACGGTGGTGAAACCGGCAAAGGTGGTTAGGTTAAGGAAGGAGCCATGAGAAATGGCGTTCAACTCTATACTCTCATCATACAACACGGTTTTGCTTACTGGACAACTTTTCATATGGGTCAAAATTTGTAGAGATTCTTTTGCTAACATCATTTTATCCCCACATAAGTATATCACTAAAATTAAATTATATGTATTACTAAATTAATATATTTGACGAATTAACCCTCTATAATGTGTATGTGTGATTCAATTTTTTACTTCTATTTTTCTTCGGTCTAAAAGTCCCGTCGCAACGCGCGGGGTCCTAATACCTCGTTATATCAAATGTTTAAATTGAAACCATATATTCCTAGATATAGTTGAGTTATAAAAACAAAATGTGAAAACAGGGGCGGACCTTTAGTTATGTGGGGTGTAGCTCGGGCTACGGCTCAAGTTTTTACTAGTAGTGTTAAATTTTGTTTTTTCGATTTTTATACATAGGACACCCCTGAACAAGTACGAGGACACCCCTCAAATTTTTTTTTACAAAACAATAAGATGTTGGTAACCCAAATAAGTAAATAATAACACATTAGGTAAGCCCAAATAAGTAAATAATAACACATTTGCTAAGCCCAAATAAGTAAATAATAACCCAATTGAATGATTATTGATTTGGGCAATTGGGCGGCATGTTTTACCACTGTTGGATATCGAACAGACGTGAACGAACAAAGAGCCAACAACATTGAACGAACATCAGTGGCACTTCGACTTCGGCAGATCATTGAACGACCAGACGTGAGAGACGTCGTCTCCAAAAAACGAACGAACGGAAGTACATAATCTGATAATCGGCACTTGAACTTCGGCAGGTTTGTTTCGATTTTGAACAGATTGTTTGATTTATAATTGTTACTTGTTTGTTTGATGATAATTGATTTCGAACATGTTTGTTCGATTTCGAACAGAACTATAGAAGTCAGAAGATAATCTTCGACATCATTTTGAAGTTGACATTTTTAATGAGGTTTTAGACATGCAAATTCAAGAATTAGGAAATCGATTTAGTGAATGGTTTTGATGCATTCAAAGGGCGCTCTTGAGTCTTGACCCATGCTTTCTTTTGATACTTTGTTGTAAAGGAATTGAAGCACTATTAAACGTAAGGATCCTCAAAGAATATTATATTCAATGTTTTTTAAAGTAAAATATACCACAATTACAATCATAAAAGCATAAAAATTTGGATTTTTTAAAATAGCTTTTGTAAAAAAAACAATAAAAAAACACACACTTTAATTACATTAATTAATAATTAATAGACCAAGTTGTTAGCTACATTATTATTACGTTAATAGACCAATAGACCAAGTTGTTAGCTACAGTATTTTAATTTATTTTTTGTCTTTTTGTGAATTTCGCCCCTTAACTTTAATTGACTTTTATTTTGTGAATTTCACCTTCAACTTTTAATATTAACATTCAAACGCACTAAATTTTCTAAAAGCTTTGTAAAGTGTTATTTTGACACCCCTCGAGTTTTACGTGTTTATTTCTATGTACACGCCGGGTATAAATTGACGTTTACGTTTCAATGTATTTTTTATCGAAAATGAGTCATGTTAAATATAATACATTTTATACTTATTTTTGTGGACGTTTTTAGTTAGCCTACATTTTAACGTAATTTTTGTTCCGAAACGAATCGGGTCAATTCGAGTTACTTTACGTTTTTTAGTTGGCCTACATTTTGACGTACATTTTCTTTAGACTTTATAAATTCTGGTTACTTTACGTTTGATTAGTAATGTCAAATATAATACTTTAAAAATTAGAGTTACTCTACCTTTTGATCGTTAAGCACTTACAAAAAAATAATAAATAAATACTAAATAAATAAACCTTAGTATGCTCAAATCATGATTAAAAAACGACCCGTAACACAGGGAATGAATTCTGGTTAAGTAATGGGAACTATTAAAAATTTAAAAGTAAATAAAAATAAAAATTGCAACTTGTTTTCTTCTCTTTTCCTGTTTTTTTATAAATAAACTTTGTATGCGGTACTTAGTTTCCTGCTAAGGTTCCTTGTTTGGTTTTCTTAGTTGGCTGCTCAAAAAAAAAAAAAAAAAGATATCACACACCTAAAAAGTCAAAAAACACAGTTTCTTATCACCTAGCTAGTAGTGTATTATTGAAATCTGACAAAACCAAGTTGTTTGTATAATCCAAATGAGTGACTATCAAATGTCTTGGTCTTCGAAGGATGATTTTCAATTGAAATCTGACAAAACCAAATTGTTTGTATAATCCAAATGAGTGACTATCAAATGTCTTGGTCTTCGAAGGATGATTTTTCAAATTTGGATACTTGTAATATAAGTACACATGTTTTCGAAAATAATATTTATGTTCGATAAGGAAAGCACTAACTTATTGATCTAAGCAACATGTTGTTGGTAGTAATTCTATGTGTTACATTCATACCTTTTGCTTTCGCATCCATCAACACAACATGTCTTCCGTCCGAAGAAGGTTAGTTTACAAGAGGTGATGACCTCAAGATTCTATATCGCAAGTTTCGTGGTCAATCCACTTAAAAAAGTTACTTTTTTTTTTGCAGTGGATGTACTGAGGGAGATTGGAAGAAAGCTGGGTAAAGATTGGGATTTCGAACAAGATCCATGTGTCGAATGGAGCGATAGTATTAGCAATACAACGTATACGAATAACGTCACTTGCACCCCAGAGCCAAACAATACCATATGTCATGTTGTTAGCATGTAATATCATCTTCCCTCACTTGTTCAATTAATGATGACATGCGTTTGTTAACTTTTAAAAATACATACAAAAATGTAAGGGAGGAAGTTGTAAGTTGTTTGTTAGATCAAGTGGTGCAAGTGTCACCACCAATATGCATATGTAAAATGTTAAAACTATGTACAAAAGTGCATTTGGACAAAGTTTTAAGTGGAGGTTTGGTTTTGGTTATAATTCAATTCCTGCCTTTCCAGAAAAAAAAAATTACAATTCTCTATGTTGAGTCAGTGATCAGTGGCGGATCTAGAAAATCTTCATTGGGGTAACATTTTAAAAAAAAGGTAACGAAATTAAAAAAACATCAAATTTTTCCAAAACTTACACTACCCCGGAGCACCAAGGGATAGCGGAGGCTACCCCTTCTCATAAGGTAGGTCCATTTTTTATCCGAAACCCGAAAACCGACCCGAACTCGAAGTCACCCCAATCCGAATTAGAGTTCAACCAAAAAACCCGAACCTGAATAACCCAAATCTGACCAACCCGAACCTTAGATGGGTCGGTTATTGGGTCAATTTCCCAACCAAAAACCTGAACAACCCAAAACTCGAAACCGAAATAAAAACCCGAACACTAATTGTCTTTTTTATAGACGCTTTTTTATTTGGAGTGTTTTGTATTTGAAACATTAATTTTTGAGACTTTTGAATATTATCATACTATATTGTTAGATGATGTTTGAATTGTGATGATATTTCTCTTACAACATGATATATTTAATAATATTTTGTGAAAAAAAAATACATTTTTTTCATTTTACATTTAAACCTGAAAACCGAACAAACCCGAACTCGAATAAGCCATACCCAAACTTTAAATGGGATGGTTATCAGGTCACTTTTTTAGCAAAAAACTTGAACAACCCGAAGAACACCCCTACCACCAGGGGCGCAGGTTACAAGGGGTGGGAGGGGGCGGCCGACCCCCCGAACTTTTCGCTCAGTAGTAGAGAGTATGTAGTTTTCGTATAGAAATTTTTTGATATATACGTTTTTGACCCCCCGATTTTATAGAAATTTTTTGGTATATACGTTTTCGACCCTCGGTGGGAAATCTCAAGCTTCGCCACTGCCTACCACCACCTACTCGATGTTGCCGACACGAACGCGTAGACCGCCACCAAACAAAAGAGCTACCGAGTTCGGTTGTGACTTGGAATTAAAACCCACAAAATTGGGCTCCAGAGTCGAGACTGGGTTTAAGCAATGATAGGCCACAAGTGGAGGCCTGCTTTCAGTCGAACTGGGCCCACATGTGGGCTTGAGTACAAGAACTTCAACTCTTCAAGCAGGCTGTTTAAATCTAGTGTTTAGCCCGCAATTCCTCTTTTAACCGATTAACCGTGGACGCGGACGGGGACGTGGACAGAAGGAGGAGATTGTGCCCGATTTTACTGAGACGGGGCAGTTTATTAAAGAAATCCCCCGAGGTACGGCTGCCTATAGGGTTTTGGGCAAGTTACGAGAGATGGTGCTGGATGCGCCTCGGATCATTGATATTCAGTTTTTGACCGATATTGGATCGATCGGTCGGGTCCGGGAGCTCATGCCAGCTAACTCCGCGTGGGACCGCTTATTTGATACCGCCGCAGAGCGGGCCCACAGGGAGATTACTTTAGAGTTTTTATCTACTTTTTCATTTACGGACACCCGGGGTGGGGGTTTTCAACATTTTTTGACGACAGACGCCGTAGCTTTTACTCTTTGTGGCAAGCCTTAGTGGATGACACTTCCTCAGTTCGCCGTTACCTTGGGTCTGTACTCACAGGAGTACTCAGCTGGCGCGCCTCTACCTCCACGAGCTGGTGTTGCACCACCACCACCGCCGTAGCTGCTTATTGTTTTTTTTTTGTTATTTTACGTTTGAAACATTGTAAAAAATTATCTTTTTTGTTTGTTTTAGATGTAAAACATTCTAAATATTAATCTTATGTTTAGATGTTAAGTTGTTTGCTTAATAATTGTTGGCGTAGTTTATCATAATCATATCACATATTTATAATTTTACAAAATGGAAACTTATTAAACATTATAAATACGTTTAACTACAAACTCGTAACAATAACATAATCCGATATATACAACACTATTTTAAAATTTACAAAACTTATTAAACGGTTTCCCGATTGCAACAAAAAATTAACTTTTCTATACATATCTATTGTTTTACAAAGTGGAAACTTATTAAAAATAATAAATACGTTTAACTACAAACTCGTAACATAATCCGATATATACAACACTATTTTAAAATTTACAAAACTTATTAAACGGTTTCCCGATTGCAACAAAAAATTAACTTTTCTAAACATATTTATCGTTTTACAAAGTGGAAACTTATTAAACATAATAAATACGTTTAACTACAAACTCGTAACATAATCCAATATATACAACACTATTTTAAAATTTACAAAATTTATTAAACGCTTTCCCGATTGCAACAATAAATTAACTTTTCTATGCATATTTATCGTTTTACAAAGTGGAAACTTATTAAACATAATAAATACATTTAGAGTTAATTGCCATTTTAGTCCCTGTGGTTTGGCCCATTTTGCCAGTATAGTCCAAAGGTTTCATTTGTAACATCTGGATCCAAAAACGTTTCATCGTTGCCATTTTGGTCCAACTGACTTAACCCCATCCATGGACCTCAGTTAACTCAAGGGCATTTTAGTCATTTCCCAAACTATTTTAATTAACCATTTAATTCCACTTTATTTTTTTCTTTTAATCATTGATATAAGATTTATCTTATATATAATAATTATAATATAATTATAATAACATATATATATATATACAGATATTGTGCACCACCACCACTCATTCTCACTCTCTCCTGTCTCTCTCTCTCATCCACCAATCACCATCGCCCCCTACCAGTCACCACCGCCCACCACTATCAACCACCACTGCACACACATACACATACACTCCTCTCTCTCTCTCTCTTCTCTCTCTCTCTCTCTCTCTATCTGTGCACTCTCTTTATTCTCCATAACCAACCACCACCAGATGATATCATCACCATCAACAACCTCACCACCGCTGTAAGCACCACCGCTGCCATCACAAGCCACCAACGTCCCTAACAGGTTTGACTTTCTATCTCTCTAAAAATGGTGGTTCGACGGGTTTGATGGTGATGAACAGCAGAGGTGGTTCGACAGGTTTGATGGCGGAGGTGGGTGTTGATGGTGATAAACGGCGGCGCTGGGTTGTGGGTTTTGTAGGTGGTGATTGATTTGAAGATCTATGTGCGATTTGAACTTGGAGGTTGTGATTGATTGGGTTGGGGAGGTGTTTCAGTGAATTTGGGGGTTTTCTGTGAATTTGGGGGTTTTCTGTGAATTTGGTGGTGGGTGGCGGAGGTGGGTGGCGTGGTGGAGGTTGGGTGTTGCTGGTGATGATGGCGGAGGTACCTATCCCTGTTTGTCTCACAGATTCCTGGATGAACATATATACACTTGTTAATAGTTTTGTTTTTGGATTCAAAAGAAATGTGATGTCTGCTATTGTAGTATCTGGTTATTGGGTTTGTTTGGATTTGATTTGATTCTTTCGTTAATTTGGATTTGATTTTGTTTGTGGGTTTGTTTTTTAATCTAGATGGATATGGTTATTGGGTTTTGATCAGACATTATTGGTGTGGCAGTTGTGGAGGTGGAGGTGATGGTCACCGACGGGGGACTGATGTGGTGTGGTCGGTGGCTGAAGTGTGGTGGTGGTTGAGGTGTGGCAGAGGTGTGGCTGAGGTGTGGCAGAGGTGGTGGCTGTGTGTGTGTTCTGTATGTATGTGTGGATTCCATGGTGGTCGGGTGGTGGTGATTGGTTGTGGTGGTCGGTTCCTGGTGATAGTGGTGGTGAGGCTGTGGTGGTGGTGAAGGCAGGGGTGGTGATGGTGGCAGTAGTGATGGTGAGGTGGGTGATGAAGGTGTGTGTATAATATATTCTTTAAATATTAATTAATTAAAACAGATAGATAAAATGACAAAATTGCCCTTGAGTTAACTGAGGTCCATGGATGGAGTTAAGTCAGTTGGACCAAAATGGCAACGATGAAACGTTTTTGGATCCAGATGTTAAAAATGAAACCTTTGGACTATACTGGCAAAATGGGTCAAACCACAGGGACTAAAATGGCAATTAACTCATACATTTAACTACAAACTCGTAACACAATCCGATATATACAACACTATTTTAAAATTTACAAAATTTATTAAACGCTTTCCCGATTGCAACAAAAAATTAACTTTTCTATACATATTTATCGTTTTACAAAGTGGAAACTTATTAAACATAATAAATACGTTTAACTACAAACTCGTAACATAATCCGATATATACAACACTATTTTAAAATTTACAAAATTTATTAAACACTTTCCCGATTGCAACCAAAAATTAACTTTTCTATACGGGCTATACGGGCCGTATAACATTATACGACCCGTATACAGATTTCAAAATTAAAAACCCTTGTCAAACATTCGAAACAAAATTATGCAAATACGTATACGGCCAGTATATAACTATACGTCCCATACATATAAAAACAAAAAAAAAAATTATGCAAATATGTATACGGCCACCATATTCCTAGATATAGTTGAGTTATATAAACAAAATGTGAAAATATATAAAATACATCTGAATCCAAAACTAATCTATTACAAAATTGATTCGAGTTTTGTTAACCAAAACTCATTATCACGTGCATCAAACTTGCATGTGCTTACGTCATGGCCGGTCCTCAGGGTGGGCGGAGAGTACCATCGGTCAGGACCCGATATTTCAAAGGGTGCGTTATTTAAAAAAATTCGTTATGTATATGTAAAAAAAATAAATTAATAAGGTATACCCATACAAACACCAACATAGTTCCACTTACAAAACTATTTTTATGGTTTAGATTAGTTAGTAGTCCATTGGCATTAGTACCTTTAGTGAGTCTAAGGCCAGCCGGTATGGGTGTTTGTCCCCTCCCGTCTTTAGTCCGGTGTCGCCGTCCCCCCCCATCCCCCCCAGCTGGCGTCGTGATCGTCGGGAATGGGACGCCCAAGCAGATCCTTCCCCTCTCTCACACACCTATACATACAACTTATATATATGCATGTTAGGACCATCCTCCCATTTCTTTACCTCCATCCTCTTTGCCCCATCCTTATGTCCATCCTACATGGCGCTTACGTGGCGGACCATCCTCAAAGGGAGGACCATCACCATACCGTGTAGCCTAATACCCAATTTTGTTAAGTCGTAACGGACACGTTTTTTCACGCTCGAACAAGGTACACGAATTCTTAGTGTCGGCTCTGACTTACGTGCATCCATCCAAACGCAGTATACCTCCAAATCAGCATTTTATTCTTCATTTGTCATTTCATCCAAATGCATGCGATGTCTAACAATATATTAAACCTGTAAAGTTGACAAACCGTTTGCTTTAATGGTTTTGATGCATTCCAATGGCGCTCTTGAGTGTTGACCCATGCTTTCTTTTGATACTTTGTTGTAAAGGAATTGAAGCACTATTATACGTAAGGATCATCAAAGAATATTATATACAATGCTTTTTTAAAGTAAAATATACCACAATTAGAATCATAAAAGCATAAAAATTTGGATTTTTTAATATAGCTTTTGTAAAAAAAAAATAAAAAAAACACACACACAATAAAAGCGTATTTGAGAAATACGCCGGGTCTGTTCTTTTTTCCGGCGCCGTTATTCTGCCGGTTTTATTCCGACCGGCGGTTTTTTTTAAGTTACAAAGACAGAGAAAAGAAAGTGTTTGGTTTCCGATTTGTTGTTTGTTCTTTCTGCCGTCAAGTACACCGCCGACTGAAGGATAAAAAATAGGGTTTAAAGCTTTTGTTATTGTGTTGTTAAAGAATTGAAAAGAAGGACGAAGGTGGAGGCGCATTTTGTCTGTAGTAGATATTAGGGTTTCTCTTGAGTGGCCTTGTTAAAAAAAAAAAAAAAAAAAAAAAAAAAAAAAAAAAAAAAAAACCTTATCAAAGATTTTAATACTATTACCATGAGCTAACGGGTTACGTGGGGTTCCATTTAGAGGGTGGGCAACTAGCGGTTGCTGCCATCCTTTTATATATATAACGGTTTTCCACTCCCACAACTCATCTCGAGTTCGGCTTACCGCTTGTGAGTTTTCTCTAAAACGGCATCTTAAATACACGTATGGCTCCTACGAGGAGGGGAAGGGATGTTAAGTCGGGGGGGCCCGTGCAGGGTTCTGCTAGTGGTCTAAGGACGTGTCCTTTCAAAATTTTTCATGAATGTAAAGATGGAAAGCCGGGGTCTGTGGGTTTTTTTCGCCTGCTTGAACACATGCAAAGCACCCACTTCAAGACTGAAAACCGAAAGCTAACTTTGAAGGAGGCTATCTCCAGGGACTTGGACCTCTTTTTGGACGTTGGGGAAGTTCTTAAGTCAGGGGATAAATGGTTGTGTGCCCGTTGCATGGCAATGCATGCACTCAGTAGAGGGTGCAAGCATGATGATGAGGTCGTGTCGTTTGTCATGGTCTCGGGGGATGTGGAAGATTTCATCGTTGGGATCCGGAAACCATGTCAAGTGGTGGTTGACACAAATCCAAGTCACCCAGCAAGGCTTGGGGGTGGTGTTAACCTCCTCGAGCGGGTTTTCTCCCTCCCTGTTCAGACTGTTAAAAGCATTCCTCCCAGTTGTCGGTTGTTGTTTGCTCAGGTTTTAACAGGGGCTTTGCGCAAAGTGGTTACGTCACCAAGATCGGTCGACAATTGGGTCCAATTACTTTTGCTACCGCATTGCACCTTACGAGTAGTCAGACCATCCTCCCGGCAAGAACGACGATCAGGGAACAGGAAATCTCTGCAGTGTAATAACATCCTGCATGCGCTTACAGTTTGGAAAGATGGGTCTGGTTTTGATGATTTGGTCTCGTCCCTATTAGATAGCGTGGGGGAGGCGGGGCCTCCTAGGGGAGAATGCAGGAAGGAGGGAGACCGAGATAGGGACCCTAATATTAAGCAATGTCTCCGGAAAGTTAGGGATGGACATTTTACGGCTGCAGTTAAGGTACTAAGCTCCAGTGGAGTCGCCCCTCTAGGTGATTCGACCTTGAAAGCTCTTATTGATAAACACCCTGTGGTGCCACCCCCCTACTTGCCTCCCAACCCTCACGCCCAACCCGCTCTTGTTGTTGATGAGGAGTGTGTGCTTAAATGTATCCAATCCTTTCCTAAAGGGACATCGTGTGGTAGGGACGGGATGCGGGCCCAGCACTTGTTAGATGCTATCGGGGGTGAGGGCTCATTGAGTTCCTCGGGTTTGCTAACGACCATTACTGAAGTTGTCAACTTATGGCTTGGTGGATCCTGCCCTAAGGTGCTGGCGGAGTTTGTTGCCTCAGCCCCCCTTACCCCCTTATTGAAAGCCGATAAAGGAATTCGACCTATTGCTGTGGGGGGTATCTGGCGAAGGTTGGTTTCCAAGGTGGCAATGAAAAAGGTCGGGAAAAACATGGCCCAGTACTTGGGGGACTTTCAATTTGGGGTGGGGATGTCAAATGGTGCAGAGGCGGTGCTTCACAGTGCGAACAGGTTTCTCAACTCCTTTCATGCAGATGGTTCCTTAGCCTTGCTTACTGTGGACTTCTCCAATGCGTTCAACACGGTTGACCGCACAACCTTCCTTAAAGAGGTTCACCAACATTGTCCGTCAATCTATCGATGGGTCCAATTCCTTTACGCCCAGCCTGCTCGGTTGTATGTTGGTAATGAGTGTATTGGGGCTACTACCGGAGTGCAACAAGGGGATCCCTTGGGGCCCCTTCTCTTTTCCCTTGCCTTACACCCCCTCATTCTCCGGGTGCGGGACCGCTGTAACCTCCCGTTTCATGCTTGGTACTTGGATGATGGGACGATTATCGGCAACGCGACTGAGGTTGCTAGGGCCTTAGACATTATTAACGAGGAAGGGCCATCTCTAGGGCTTTACCTCAACATCAAGAAAACAGAGGTTTTTTGGCCGACATGTGATGGGCGGAAAGTTCAGGACGGGCTTTTCCCAAGAGAGATTGGCAGACCAGAGAGGGGGGTTAAGCTACTTGGTGGAGCTGTTAGCCGTGACCCTAGCTTTATTGGGGAGTTGGCAGGGCGGCGGGCGGCGAGGGCGGTTGACCTCATGAAACTCTTGCCCTGCCTTAGGGACCCTCAATGTGAACTCCTTCTGCTAAGGTCTTGCTTGGGGGTTGCTAAGTTACTTTTCGGGCTGCGGACTTGTCAACCTCATTTGATGGTGGATGCGGCATCCCGGTTCGATGATGGCCTTCGGGAGGCTATAGAAGACATAGTCGTGAGTGGTGGCCCCTTCTTTGGGGACCTCCAATGGCGTTTGGCATCTCTGCCAATGCGCCTAGGTGGTTTGGGTCTCCTCTCAGCTCGAGGTGTTGGGGTTTATGCTTTTGTGGCGTCCAGAGCTCAGTCTTGGGAACTACAGGATCATATCCTTCGAAACAGTGGGGTTGTCGGGCTCGACGGGGACTATCTGCAGGCGCTTGATCGCTTAAATGTCTCTCTCCCAGACTTTGATATCGGCGGTTTCTCTAACAAGGACACCGCCCCCTCGAAGCCACAAAAAACTTTGGCGAATGCTCTGTTTAGCAAAATCGCTCAAAGCCTGGGAGAAAATTTTGATTTGTCATCTCGCCAGAAGGCAGTGTGGGAGAGCCTGAAGGGTCCCCATGCTCAGGATTTTTTGACTGTTGTGCCAATTGAGGGGCTGGGACAATGTATGTCAGCGGTAGAATACAGAGCAATCCTTAAATACCGGCTGATGATCCCTATGTACCCAGAAGATGAAACCTGCCCGATATGTCGTAAAGCTTGTATGGATAAATACGGAGAGCACGCAGTGCATTGTAAAGAGCTCCCTGGGTTCAAATATAGGCATGACTGGGTGCGAGATGTTTTGTGGGACATCCTGAGAAGAGCTGGGATTTCGGCTAAGAAAGAGGCTCCTGTGAATTTCCTTACAGACCCTATGGAAGGGAGATCTACTCTGCGACCAGCGGATCTTCTCGTCTTTGGTTGGGCTAGGGGGAAACATGCTTGTGTAGACCTCACGGGGGTTTCCCCTCTGGTTGGTTTAAGGGAAAACGGGTTTATAGCTGGACAAGCAGCAACAAAGGCAGAATCGAAGAAAGTTGATAAGCACGCTAAAGCTTGTGCAGAGAACCAACATGTTTTTGTCCCTTTTGCCTTTGACACATTTGGCTCCCTAGCCCCAGAAGCTATCCAATTCCTGACCAGGGTCCAACGGGTCATCCACAACAATTGCTCAGCCTCAGGGAGACGGGGTTTTGTCTTTGGTAGATTAGGGTTTGCAATTCAGAAAGGGGTGGCGGCGCAGCTTGTTGCCCGTCTACCTTCTGTTTTGATGTAACTTGACAAGTATGAATAAAATCTAGATTGTTGATCGTTAAAAAAAACAATAAAAGCATAAAAAATTGGATTTTTTAATATAGCTTTGTAGAAAAAAAAAACACACACCTTAATTACATTATTATACATGTAATAGAACAAGTTGTTGTTAGCTACAGTATTTTAATTTATTTTTTGTCTTTTTCGTGAATTTCACCCCTTAACTTTAATTGACTTTTTTTTGGTAAATTTCATCCTCAACTTTTAATATTAGGAAAAATTACACTTTTTGTCCTTTATGTTTATACCGGATTGCAATGGATAGCCTTTAACTTCAATAATTACAGCCACTGTCCTTTATTTGGAAAACACGTTACACCCTACGTCCTTTAACACTAACAAGGTTATATTTTTTAGTTAAATCTAGTCATGTGACTTGCATATGAGGACAGATTGGTAATTTTACTCATTTATTTAAAAAAAGAAAAAAAATTATATATGTATGCACATAAATCCAGTTAATTCTGGTCAGCTTCTTCCTCTCTTCAACCCCCCCTCACCAACCTCCACCACCATCACCGTCGTATCCCAGCCCCCACCACCGACTCGAGCCACACCACCACCACCGACGTATACCATAAATTTAACACACACACTTTCTCTCTCTCTAAACCTCCTCCCCAACCAAATCAAAATCCCCTAACTTAACATACACAGTTAGGGTATCCCATCGAAGGCATGAGTAAAAGAAAACATGAAACCTGTGGATTTCAAATCACAAATACCACTAACAACCATCATCACAATCTCTAAATCTGAAAACCCCATCCTCCACCATTACGCACCATCGTCAAGTCTTCGGTTAAGTCCACACCCACCACCACCAGAAATCTCCACCATATCTAGAAACTACCATCACCAAACAACGAATCTGTGATGTTTAGAGAGGGAGAGAGAAAAGAGCAACAAATGATTTTCTACTTCTAAAAACAGAATCTTTCTCTTTAAACACGCACAATTGATTTTCTTCACTCAAATGGCGAGAGAAAATAGAATCAGACTGTACCTGCGTCTCCATCTTTCTCTCTGTACTTCACCGTCGTAGCCACTTCGCCACCCACCACCAGATTCGGGAGTCGCACCTTCATCTCTCTACCTACCTATAAACCCTAGATCCGGCTAATCGGTTGCAGATCTGCTAAAACAGATTCAAGATGGGGCAATGTGGTTGCAGGAATGAGGGAGTGTTTAGAGTGAGTGATGGCCGGAGTGGTTGTGGCGAGGCTTTAGGTGGTGGTTGACGGTAGGACTGGTGGTGGTGAGAAGCAGGGTTTTAGAGAGAGAGAGAGAGAGAGAGACGGTTCACGGTTGAGACTTTGTGAATTTTGGTTTACAAATATAAATAAATATATTTTCTTGTTTTTTTATTTTTTTAATATATTTTTATAAGTAAATAGGTAAAATTACAAAACTACCCTCGTGTGAATAGACTTAACCTAAAATTTTAACATTGTTAGTGTTAAAGGACGTAGCGTGTAATGTGTTTTCCAAATAAAGGACCGTGGTTGTAATTATTGAAGTTAAAGGCTATTCATTGCAATCCGGTATAAACATAAAGGACGAAAAGTGTAATTTATCCTTAATATTAATATTTAAACTCACTAAAATTTCTGAAAACTTTGTAACGTGTCATTTGACACCCATCGAGTTTTACGTGTTTATTTCTATGTACACGCCGGGTATTAATTGACATTTTACGTTTCAATGTATGTTTTATCGAAAATGAGTCATGTCAAATATAATACATTTTATACCTATTTTTGTAGACGTTTTTAGTTGGCCTACATTTTAACGTAAATTTTGTTCGGAAACAAATCGGGTCAATTCGAGTTACTTTAAGTTTTTTAATTGGCCTACATTTTGACATACATTTTCTTTAGACTTTATAAATTCTAGTTACTTTACGTTTGAGGAGTAATGTCAAATATAATACGTTATAAATTAGAGTTACTCTACCTTTTGATCATTAAGCACTTAAAAAAAATATATAATAAACCTTAGTACGCTCAAATCATGATAAAAAAAACGATCCCGTAACACGGGGAATGAATTCTGGTTAAGTTAATGGGAACTATTAAAAATTTAAAAATAAATAAAAGTAAAAAATTGCAACTTGTTTTCTTCTCTTTTCCTATTTTTTTATAAATAAACTTTGTATGCGGTACTTAGTTTCCTGCTAAGGTTCCTTGTTTGGTTTTCTTAGTTGGCTGCTCAAAAAAAAAAAAAAAAAAAGATATCACACACCCAAAAAAGTCAAAAAAACACAGTTTCTTATCACCTAGCTAGTAGTGTATTTTTGAAATCTGACAAAACCAAGTTGTTTGTATAATCCAAGTGAGTGACTATATTTATTTGGATATTTGATTTTTGAAATCTGACAAAACCAAGTTGTTTGTATAATCAAATGTCTTGGTCTTCGAAGGATGATTTTTCAAATTTGGATATTTGTAATATAAGTACACATGCAACTATATTTATGTTCGATAAGGAAAGCACTAACTTATTGATCTAAGCAACATGTTGTTGGTAGTAATTCTATGTGTTACATTCCTACCTTTTGCTTTCGCATCCATCAACACAACATGTCTTCCGTCCGAAGAAGGTTAGTTTACAAGATGTGATGACCTCAAGATTCTATATCGCAAGTTTCATGGTTAATCCACTTAAAAAGTTACTTTTTTTTGCAGTGGATGTACTGAGGGAGATTGGAAGAAAGCTGGGTAAAGATTGGGATTTCGAACAAGATCCATGTGTCGAATGGAGCGATAGTATTAGCAATACAACGTATACGAATAATGTCACTTGCACCCCAGAGCCAAACAATACCATATGCCATGTTCTTAGCATGTAATATCCTCTTCCCTTACTTGTTCAATTAATGATGACATGCTTTTGTTAACTTTTAAAAATACATACAAAAATGTAAGGGAGGAAGTTGTAAGTTGTTTGTTAGATCAAGTGGTGCAAGTGTCACCACCAATATGCATATGTAAAATGTTAAAACTATGTACAAAAGTGCATTTGGACAAAGTTTTAAGTGGAGGTTTGGTTTTGTTTATAATTCAATTCCTGCCTTTACAGAAAAAAAAAATTTACAACTGTCTATGTTGAGTCAATGATCAGTGGCGGATCTAGAAAATCTTCATTGGGGTAACATTTTAAAAAAAGTTAACGAAATTAAAAAAACATCAAATTTTTCCAAAACTTACACTACCCCGGACACCAAGGGGTAGCGGAGGCTACCCCTTCTCATAAGGTAGGTCCATTTTTTATCCGAAACCCGAAAACCGACCCGAACTCGAAGTCACCCAAATCCGAATTAGAGTTCAACCAAAAAACCCGAACCTGAATAACCCAAATCTGACCAACCCGAACCTTAGATGGGTCGGTTATTGGGTCAATTTCCCAACCAAAAACCCGAACAACCCAAAACTCGAAACCGAAATAAAAACCCGAACACTAATTGTCTTTTTTATAGACGCTTTTTTATTTGGAGTGTTTTGTATTTGAAACATTAATTTTTGAGACTTTTGAATATTATCATACTATATTGTTAGATGATGTTTGAATTGTGATGATATTTCTCTTACAACATGATATATTTAATAATATTTTGTGAAAAAAAAAATACATTTTTTTCATTTTACATTTAAACCTGAAAACCGAACAAACCCGAACTCGAATAAGCCATACCCAAACAACCCAAACTTTAAATGGGATGGTTATCAGGTCACTTTTTTTAGCAAAAAACTTGAACAACCCGAAGAACACCCCTACCACCAGGGGCGCAGGTTACAAGGGGCGAGAGGGGGCGGCCGACCCCCCCGAACTTTTCGCTCAGTAGTGGATAGTATGTAGTTTTCGTATAGAATTTTTTTGGTATATACGTTTTTGACCCCCCGATTTTATAGAAATTTTTGGGTATATACGTTTTCGACCCCCGGTGGGAAATCTCAAGCTTCGCTGCTGCCTACGACCACCTACTCGTTGTTGCCGACACGAACGCGTAGACCGCCACCAAACAAAAGAGCTACCGAGTTCGGTTGTGACTTGGAATTAAAACCCACAAAATTGGGCTCCAGAGTCGAGACTGGGTTTAAGCAATGATAGGCCACAAGTGGAGGCCTGCTTTCAGTCGAACTGGGCCCACATGTGGGCTTGAGTACAAGAACTTCAAGTCTTCAAGCAGGCTGTTTAAATCGAGTGTTTAGCCCCCAATTCCTCTTTTAACCGATTAACCGTTGGATGGAAGGGCGTAGTTTTGTGGGAGCGGGAGGGGGCGGCCGATCCCTCGAACTTTTCACTCGTTAGTAGAGAGTATGTAGTTTCGTATAGAAATTTTGGGTATATACGTTTTTTACCCCTGGTTTTATAAAAACTTTTGGTATATACGCTTTCGACCCCCGGTCAGAAATCTCAAGCTTCGCTGAGAGGAGCACAAAATAACCGGACCGAAACTGGTTAATAACCGATTTAGGGATAACCGGTTAATGGTTATTCTTAATTGTAGGTTAGTAACCAGTTATAAATATTTAGTATAAGAACCGATTATTAAGTGGGTTTTTTAACTGGTTTTTTAACCGATAGACCGGTTAACCGAAAAACTAAAAAAAAAAGGGCAAAATAACCGATTAATTAACCAAACTATTTAAAGTAATTAATCGGATCAGTTGATTATTAAAATTAACGGGTTTGTGCAACTCTAGAGACAACTCGTACACTTCGTTCTTCGTTTGCAGAACCTTTTTCTTGACCTGCAAATCAGTATACGAATAGAGTGAACAAAGACTCAATATCGTCAATTACTTCATCAACCGTTATCTGAACTCACTCACCATTTAGGGTAATCATAATTGTTTGTTAGATCTGCAAATCATAATTTATTGCTTTTTGATGATCCAGAAGTTTATTGCTTCTGAAAATTAGAGTTTCTGTTCTTAATAGAGTTAGTTTAAATATATTATTTAATTGTTTATTTAATGTGATGTTTAGTTGGTATGTAAATCTAGTTAGGAGTCATTATTTGGTGATCAAGCTATATTTAGGATTCATAAGGATTAATAGTTTTGTAATTTGTGTGGTTTACGATAAATAGGGATTAATTAATATTTTAGGATAAATCGTAATGTACGGAGCACCCTAACTCACACGCGCACATGACGTGAGCGCAATTTGCACACTCGTATCACCGTGAGCTGCCTGAGAGGTGGTGAGGATCAGGTGGCGGGTTCATGTGTACGTGGATGATGTGGCATGGTGCGAGAAGCGGATGAGATGGCGAATGACCAAGTGGTGTTCTGGTCTGCGTGGCGGGTTCCAGATGGCGTGCGTCTGGCATATGAAGAAGGCTCCATGTGGCGCGCTAGTGTAGCGGATGGCACAGACCAGGGGGTTCAACCATTGAGTGGCGTGCGGACTGGCGAATCAGCTCTCGCGCGTGCGCGCGCGAGTTTTCAGCAGACTCTAGTGTGTAGCAGATTAGTTTCAAGTCTGTATTTTCAAACTGACCAGAAAACAGTTTCAATTCAGAATATAAAAACGCAATTATGTGCATTGAAGACGCTCACTGCCATTTATTTTTCCTTCTTTCCTTCTTTTTTGTGGGCCCCCCTTAATTAATGACGTTTTTTAACGGCTAGTTTTTTTTTTAAAAAAATTAAATTATTTTAAAACCTATAAATACCCATTCATTGAACCTTTTTAATACAAAAATTCACCCACACTCTCCAAACAAACCCCTTTACAAAATAATCTTCTCTAAAAAAATAGACAATGTCATCTTCCTCTTCGTCGGGTTTGACGGATACCAAAGAAGCCGTAAAATATTTTATAAACACGGTGGTAGCCGCGACACAACTAATTCTGGAAGAAGAGGAGGAGGAGGTTTCGTCACAACCACGAAACAGGAACCCGACCATCAACCGAGACCGAGAAGGTAAGTTTTATTTTTATATTTTATAGCGTTGTATTATTTTTATAAGTTATATATGTAGGTGCTCACGAAAGATTAGTCACCGATTACTTTGCCGACGAACCGTTGTACTCGGAGACTATCTTTAGACGCCGTTTCCGAATGAGTCGTCGACTGTTCTTACGTATAGCCAACGATTTAGCCTCTTATGACCCTTTTTTTTACATTACGATACGATGCTAGAGGCAAAAGGGGCTTCACCACCTTACAGAAATGCACTGCGGTGATTCGTCAACTGGCTTATGGGACAGCAGCCGATGCTTGGGACGAATACTTAAAGATGTCCGAAAGAATTGTTAGAGAATGTCTATACAAGTATTGCAAATTTGTGGTGAGGCTCTACAGCAAAAAATATTTGCGAAAACCGAGTTACAATGAGGTACAACAATTGTATCAACACCACAAAGCAACGCACGCTCTTCCAGAAATGCTCGGGAGCATTGATTGCATGCATTGGCCATGGCAGAATTGTCCTACCACATGGTGAAGAATGTATACGCGAGGCGATCAAGGACATCCAACAATAATTCTAGAAGCTGTTGGGTCTCAAGACCTATGGATTTGGCATGCTTTCTTTGGGATTCCTGGTTCGAATAACGACATCAACGTTCTACAAAATTCCGAGATTTTTGACAATGTTATAAAGGGGACCGGTCCTGATACGAGGTTTACAGTTTCGGGAGTTGTCGCAACCCCCGACCCCTGCCTCGGGAGGTGGGCGGTCGCGGCCTACTCAGAGATGGTGGTATCGGTGTTTATCATTATTTGGCAGTAGAATTTACATCAGGACCGTAGTTAGAAATATTTTATCAGAGTAAAATACCACATTTTATAGTAATAAACATATTGGGATAAACCTGATGTGCGTGTAGCGTTATATATTTTTAGTTATATTTTTAGCCCTTTTTAACACTTTAGTCAAGTTTTAAATTTATAAAACACGATATTCTACTAACACTAAACACACATATGGGCAAGTACACCCATCGTAAGCGTAGTATAGCGTTGGTAAGATACCGAGGTCGTCCAAGGACACAAGAGCTTTTCGTACCGGTTTATCCTCAACGTCTAATCAAATCAAAATTTTAGAAAAGGTTTTAAACATGAAAATAAAAACTAAAAATGCTGAAAATAAAAATAAAATAAAAACAGATAGACAAGATGAATCACTTGGATCCGACTCGCCTTTAGTGTAACCTTTGATGATTTCCGCACTTTTGCACTTTTTAAGAGATTATCTTAGTTATAGTAGTAGGTGTGACACCTGTGTCACTTCAACCATTAAACAAATACCAAACCAATTAAATATTGTATTTCATACTTGGGATTTGTATAAATATGTGTATCATTTGCACATATCAATTCTTGTTCGATTTCGGGCTCTAAATCGCTTTCTAGAAGGTTATACGCGCACTGATGCGTAAATATAACCAGTTTAATGCAACAAACACTCCGGAACAGTGAAATAGGCTTAACATACCTTAAATAATCTTTACATAACTTAGAAATAAGTTTTGGAAGGTTTGGTATGCCGAAATCAAGTTTATTCGCTTACAGGGACTAAATTCGACAAACTGCGAAAGTATGTCGATTCGTACTGTAACGGACATTCCAGAACTTGATCATAAGTTAAACACACCCTAAATATCCTTTACATAGCTTAGAAATAGGCTTTGAGGGGTTTGGTGTGCTAAAATAAACTTTATGCTCATTCAGGGACTAAAAGCGTCAAAAAGTACATAAGTTTGCATTTTCGCGCATAACTTACGTTCTGAATACATGCGGACATCCAAAAATTTATGTAAGCATTAAAATATTTTATTTTAGTGTTTGGCATAAGAAAAATCCATTTGTCGCGCAATTTGGATCGTTTTTCGCGCTTTTGCGCATTTCGTCGTAATTAAGCGAATATCGCGATCGTACGACCAAACGAACCGACATCCGGCATATTTTTTAGCATGTTTTATGTCCACAATGTTTAGGCATCATTTTATATCCTTGAAATGAGGTTAACGGGGTTCAAACGCATCGAAAAAGGCCTTAAACACGTGCAGGGACCAAAACTATCATTTTTAAAACTTTGCTGTATCTGGCACATGCTAGCGCCGCGTGAGCACCAAATGCCTATCCCCGTGGCGCTGCGCGAGTGAGTGATCTGGGCAGAAACTCCATTTTTGCAACACAAGGTCCATTTTCAGCACTTCTCTTGAAGTTTAGGGGCTATTTTGTAACATTTTCAAAACCGTTTGCTGGTTTTGGGGCACCCCTAGTATCCCAAAACCATGGGCCACATGTGTACGGTCCAGATCAAAGCATGTTTAACGATGAACGATCTTAACGGTTCTTGATTCTCTATAAATAGCAACACCCACTTCATTTCATCCTCACTCAAAATTTGATCTAAGATGCTCTAAGTTGAAGCCTTTGTTTCATACCTGAGCTACTTGGGTCAAGATTTTGCTTGCGGGGACCTTCTGTAAGTATTCATTTGTTCTTTTCATTCGTTTTAGCTTAAAAGTCAAACTGCGTTTGACTTTCTGCATTGACCAGTTTATGATCAATGCGAAGTTCATTTGAACTTCATAACGTGAGCGTAATCACGATGGTTATAGTCCCTAGTGACTATACCTACTGATTACCACGTTATCTAGGCTCAGTGACGAGTCGTAGTTTCGGCCAAAATGCGCGTTCTTGCGTATTTTTTAACCAAACTATTTTTGGGTATCAAGACCCTTTGTCTTGATATCAAACCTGTTTTCAAACCTCGTTAAACATGTTTTAACATGTTTAACTCGTCACTTTAGGTTTAGTGCTTATGTAGGGTCGTAAGGTAAGCGGTCTAAACAACCGCTTATACTTTCGAACCCGACCCGTTTGGTCGATCATTAGGATCCGACCAAACACTTTAGGTGACCATAGTTGTATAGGGAATAACCTTCCGAGGTTACACCTTATGGTCACGTCGTTTAAGTAGTTGTATGATAGGTAGTATATATGCCTTAGGTAAATTACCAAAATGCCCTTTTTACGCCAAAATTCATTTTAAGCATATGTAACCCAAATTTTGACATCTAAACTGATTTAGCAACAATATTAGACATGTTAAGGCATATCTTGTCATAGGACTAGTTAAGAGGTCCGAACGCGTTTTACGCGAACGACACGTTAAAGTAGCATAAGCTACCTAAACGGGTCATAATGGGTCGTAAGCACTTAGGTTAGGTTTCGTTTTAGTATGTAGGCTTTGTTAAACCATATTTCATGAGTTCTTCCACTCGTTTGGTTTACAAACCCTCATGCTACCCGATCCTCCGATTAGGTCCGTTTATTAACATAGTTACCTATATTAGGTGCCATTTGATTCTGTGATCTTCTAGCTTTGCTTGGTGGTTATCTTACGACTATTGAGCAATCTCAAGTGAGTACATAGACCCCTCTTTTACTGTTTTTCAAACATTTTGGGGTGAAACACATGTGCCTACTTGTTACTTTCGTGCTTTCCATGTTTTAATATCATATACTTGCTATGTTCATTAGTACACTATTAGTACATGATTTCATTATGTTTTGCTATGTATGTTTACTTAACATGCTAGCACATTGTTTTACATTACATTTCTTTTGCTATGTATGTTTACTTAACATGCTAGCACATTGTTTTACATGACTTTTCTGCTTTGTATGTTAACTTGGCATACTTAGTACATTGTTTTACATTTGCATCTCTGTTGCATATGTTCTCGTAACATATGGACACATTATTTTATATCTCTACCTTGTATGTTCACTTAGCATACTAGGTACATTATTTTCATAAAACATGCTTACATTTGATATATCATTTGGTTTGTTTAACAGGACTAAATTACATTCATTAACACCGATCATGCCGCTCGGTAGTAGGTAGTGGTACCATAGGACTTGACAAATCCCGTTCCTAAAATCCTAGGTTTGTTTGGATGGATGGAATGACCGAATCCGAAAACATTTTCTTTTGATAACCTTTACTTAGGGTTATCCGTTTGTCTCAAGGCTTGAATGTAGGCGTTTAACATTACCGCATAAATGGTTGTATCAGTAAAGCATGCATTATTCTACAAAGCATAACTTTTGATTTATTCAAATATTTTGTTTTGTACATTTTTACTTATGGTTTAAGTAGTCTCATTTTACTTACCATACATAACTTTTGTTTACACATTACATGATTTACATTTGATGGTTTTCACACAAACATTTGATATTTGACTATACATAAACATTTTTACATTGGTGGTTGGTTTTGTTTAAGTGATTTAAATAACGAGGCGTGTGTAATAAGATAAAAGCATGGTGGATACGCCGCTGGTACTTCCTATATATAAATGCTTTTATAGTATTACATATCGTAGCGTTATTTAAACCATTTCAATATTTGAAATATTACATTTTACACAAATGACATATTTTCACTAAACAATTGTTTTACAAAACAACTCATTTTATACAAACTCATTTTACTTGGTTATTCATTTAACCTTACATTACTCTTTTACATATCATCTACCTTATCATCGCTTTTCAAATGATTTATAAAACAAAACATTTTACAAGGATCATGACTGACTTTTGTTAAAACAACTTTTTTTCTAAACTTATAAGTCATGAATCCTAAATCAATAAAACCTATGTATCTCACATGCATTTTTATGCTGACTTACCTATTTTCACATGTGTTTCTGGAAATGATGCATAGGATTAGTCAAGATACACTTAGGCGGACTTGGGCCTTAGTGACAATAAAAGATGCAAGACTAGTTAAATTATGTTATACTTCTTTGTTTGTTAAGACATTGTAACTCCTTTAATTAATAAAACAAAATTTCAATTGTCCATGTGTTATGAAACAATGATTCTGTTACAACACTCCCCGACGATTCCGCCACGTTTTGTTGTTTTACGTGGTCGGGGTGTGACAGAAAAGTTGGTATCAGAGCCCATGGTTATAGGGAATTAGGTTATTAATAATGCTTTGACCTAGTCTATAACCTTCCTAGGACCCTAACACAAGATTCTTTTGTTTAGATCTTAAAACAATACCGTCACCTATCCTTAGGCGACGACCACAACAAGAACATAAATTTCAAAACCGCCTTGAAAACCAATCATCTGTTGTAGGATGATTGATTACTAGGTTTTGAACCCTTTAAGTTTTCAAAGTCTCGTCTAAGTTTGGGTCTTATACTGTGAACACGTGCAAACTGGAAGAGTGAATGCCTGTACCCTGAGTTTTCTGTCTAAGGCTAGAGTGTTCGTACAAATCCGCAGTATCGGACCAGACACTCTTACCTGGGAACTCTTGGGGTGAGTGTTCACTTATAGGCGAGCATGTCTTCAGTGATACATTAATATGGCCCGTTTACTTTGATTTGTCACCATCTCATTTGTTTGCCTTAGGTAACAAACAAATGATTGCAATTTTTATGCATTGCCATTCTGTTTTGTTTATCCGATAACATTTCCCTTGTTTCTTCCTATGCTTTTCATTCCTTCTAGAATGTCTCTTCTTCACAACGACGCTCAAATGTCCGAGCAGACCGCCAAATTTGCCCAGCGAATAGGCGAAGTAGTCCTGAAGACTGTTGAATTAGCTACTGCCATGTATCATCTCCAGTAAGAAGCCACTCAAGAGTCACCAAAGGAAGCAGAAGTCAAGCCTGCACCAAAATCAAGGAAGCGTAAGGCTTCAAGGAAACCCGCAGTGGGAGCACCCCGCGTAAGCCGAAGGCTAAGCCTTCGCGGCCCGCGACGTAGGGTGTGTAGGCCCTAGCATTGCTGATTCGGACAACTAGCCTTCACACGCATTGTGCCACGTGGCGGCACCGGGTGCGCCCTGGCCTTGAGCTGTCGCGGCCCGCGTAAGACGAAGAGCAAGTCTTCGCGGCCCACCAGAGGTTACATAATTTTTTTTAATTTTTATAAAATAAAGGTATTTATAGCCATTTTACGTATACGGGGTGTATTTTAGGACGTATTGGGACATTCTAAATATTTTTAAAAGTGTCAGAAATATTTTAGGAGCGTTGTTATAGGAGTGGAGTAAAGACGCGGGTATTATCTGGCCGATTGAATATACCCACAGTACTCTAAGATTGTTAAAACTGTTAGGCTTCCGCGAGACAAAAAAAGAAAGAAATTTGCCAAGTTTCAAGAAGCGGCGGGAAAAGATATTGAACGGTGTTTTGGTGTTCTCCAACAAAGATGGCATATTATTGAAAACCCGGCACATGCTGTTACACCCAAAAAGTTGTGATACTGTATGTATGCTTGTATTTTGTTGCATAACATGATCATCGAATACGAAGGCCATGCAATATGTGAGTATGACGAGAATGCGGTGGAGCAGAATAATGTTCCGGTTAGCGAAGAACAACAAGATTTAAACAGGTTCTCATTACATAACGATTTCACACATGTCAATCTTCAATCAGACTTGATCGAGCACATTTGGAACCTCGAAGAAAACGAGTAGTTTTTTATTTATTTGTGTTATAACTTTAGGGTTTTTTTTAAATGTAACTTTAGGTTTTTTTAATGTAACTTTAGGAGTTTATTTAAATGTAACTTTTTTTTTATTTTTATTTACTTTGTTTTAATTATTTAACGAAATAAAAAAAAATAATAAAAAAGGGGGGATGGACTATCCTCCACACCCTTGGTAGTCCCTAAGGGGATGGTCCTCCACCCTCGGTGATGTGGCGCATACGTGGCGGGTAGTCCCTTTGGAGACTAACCAAACCATACCCAGTGGTCTAAGTGTTTCGCCTACATGATACCATTGTTGTAGAAGTCGCTAGGCGCTTCCTAGTCGGCCGAGTTGGGAGTTAGGAGTACTCAGGGAGTATTCAGACATGTTAAATATAAAGAAACTTAATTCTTGGATATTATATATGTGTCAAAATATGTTTAATTCGTGTTAAAATTAGCATAACACATGTCAAAACTAACATAATTCCGAGCAGGCCGAGTAGCCGTCGAGTAATCCAAGGTTCCCACTGAGTAGTTGACCGAGTATTCTGAGTAGTCGCTAAGTATTCCAAGGTTTCCATCAAGTAGTTGACCGTGTATTTCGAGTAGTTGACCGAGTAGGCCGATTCTGACCGCCTCCGACTTTCCAAGGTAAGGTGTCGGGTACTAAGTAGTCGCCGGGTACTCGGCCTTGGAATCCGACTTTTACAAACACACGTGACAAATGATATGATTTATAAGGACCATCTAACCCATACTACAAGTATATTATGACACTTGACATGGTATATTTTTGTGAGTTATAATATAAACACCCTAACTCCCTAATAAAATGAAGTGTTTAAAACTTTATTTCCTTATATTATCCTATTGTTATCACATGGAAACCTAACACTATAAATACTCCTGTCCGCATTCATTACCAGAATAGCCCACAAACAAAAAAGCGTTTTTTCATTCTCCCCCTCCCTCTCTCCTCAACATCTCTTTTTTGAGAGGAAGATAAAAATGGAGTTGAGGGTTAATACTCATTTGAGCTTATTACTCGTTATTATCGGTATTCTTTCGCCATTAATGGCGGTTGATGCAGCCGCAACCGGCTGTGATCTGTTCCAGGGAAATTGGGTATTGGATAGTTCTTATCCACTCTACAATGAATCCACCTGCCCCTTCCTTGAAAAAGAGTTCAACTGCATCAACAACGGCCGCCCGGACCGATTATATCTCAAATACCGATGGCTACCTCGCGGTTGCCGCTTATCCAGGTACTTTTTTTATCCGAATACTTATATTTGGGTGAGGCTAAAGGTACCCTGTGTTACTGTTTTTACTGAACGCACCCCTCATCCATACTAAATCAGTCACATTATTTTTTTTTTACTATACGAGGGGTGCGTTCAAACTCACAGGGTGCGTTTAAACTCACACTATTTATATATGTGTTTACGGCCGCCATTGGTGGCTGTAACAGCCAACAGTGGCGGCTGTTGGTGGTTCGTTTTCCCTCCATTAAGTGGGAGGTCCCCAGCACTTAAAAATGTGGTGGTGCTTCATAGCTGTCATTTGTGAAAGGAATTTGTGAGATAAATCATAAATGTTTTTGTTTTTTATTGGGCAGAGATTAGATTCCTTTTTCATTGGAAACTTTTTAGTTATTATGGGGTTAATGTCACCATGAGGTAATCCATTCTATTTAAGTTATTTTTAGAATATATAAATGAATAAGGTGTTATTTTAAATAAAAATATTTATATTAAAACCAAAGAGTTTCCAGGCTAGCGTATCGTAGTAAAGATATTCTTTCCGTAGATGGTTGATGTATTTAGTTCTAGTGAACACTAGCGTAGATTTAGAGGGATATGAGCTATGTTACTTTTTTTAATGATAAAATGACGTTTTCATTAAATAGAATAGGATCTAGCAAGAAACTAGAACTGAAATGTTTTAATGATAAAATGACGCTTCCATTAAATAGAATGGGATCTGGCAAGAAACTAGAACTGAAATGTACATACCACTCTTTGTACGTTGTAACGTGTGCAAAGTTAAAACTATACCAATTAACCCATTCTAAGACCGGACGGTATGGGGCAACGTCCCAGCCACCTCAGTTGGATGGTGGCCCCTACACCACCCTGCCTCCGTCAAGAGGGGCGCTATCCTTAGCCTCCACCAAAGCCCTGGGCAGCATGAGAGGAAGAAAGTCATGGGGACCCACCTGCATAAACCAATCAGATTTGGTTTTTATTTAAAAAAAAATTTAATATAGTTAAAGAGGCTTTATAGAGGGCGTCAAAACGGGATGGTTTATAAGGGTCAAGTTATTCTACAAAGCCTTCTAATTGTAAGAAGGATTTATAGAGTGACAAGTGTCCAATAACCTAAAACTAAACCCACTACATCACCACCAAAAACCTAAACACCCACCCCCACCCCACCACCACCACCACCCAAAAACCTAACCCCCCCCCCCCCCCCCCACACACACACACACCCAAAAACCTAAACCCCCCCACCCCCCGCAAAAAAAAACTATACCTCACCAAAAAAAACCCCAAAAAAACTAACATCTATGATTTTTTTTATTGTCTGACAATATCTAAAAAGAAACAAAAAAAAAATTATTATGGGTTTTATCAATTTCCACCGACATTTTTTATGAGACTATAAAATGAAAGGGGAAATGATTGAGAACATGAAATTGAGGACATGGATCTCAAAAGGTTATATAGTAATTTCCACATCTGAAAAAAATTAAGGAAACTTGATTATTAAATTAAAATTATATAAAATATAACAAGTCACCAACCCTAATATGAAATTATTAATATATTTTATAATTTACATGGAAAATATTGTATAAATCCGACAAAACGTGTTCATGTGATCTAAAAAGTATGGCACGTTATACGATGTGAGTTGTCACGGAGGATGTCTTCCTCGGTTCTCTGCACCTTTTTATGCTATTTCCCTCGAGAGAAAAAAAAGAATTTTCTTTTGGATTTTTTCGAATATTAAGAAAATTACGTAAATATATTTATTTTACTCAATTACGTTTCTTTTGAGTTTCGTTATTAACTAGTTGATGCACTGCCCGTGTTACGGGGCGATGGCCGAATAATTATCAATCAATTAAAAAAATACTACTATAATTTTGCTAGGGAAAAAATTAAAACGGTGATAGGATCGTAATTTTGGGCTCAGGGCAAAACAGTAATTTTTCAGGATTAATGAGCGAGTGTTAGGCAGCTCATTGACACGAAAAAAAATTAAATCAAATCAACCAAATTAAACAAAAAACTTTTATGGTTTTGCTAAAAAAAACTAAAACGATAGGAAAACCGTAATTTTGAACTGTATGCGAAATCATAACTTTAATTCAGAGATAAAAATCGTAAATTAAATAGACCAATAGGGGAGTGCCAGGCAGCTGCTGGCATGACTATAACTTTACACTGGGGCGAAATTGTAATTTAACTAGAAAAACAAACAAAAATGATGATGTAAATTTAAGTTGAAGGCAAAATAATAAGTTGGTTGTGAGGAAAAAACTAATGACAAAACTGTAAATTTTAACGGGGCGAAATCGTAATTTTGAACCGAGGGCAAAATTAGAGTTTTTAGCTGGGAGCAAAAGCGTTAATTTATTTTTAAGTGGGGGTAAAAACATAATTTTGAACTGATGGCAAAATCGTATTTTTAAGGGAAAAACTAATGGCAAAACTGTATTTTTTAAACGAGGTAAAAGCTTAATTTTGAACTAATGGCAAAACTATATCTTATTATATTGGCTTATATTAATTTAAATACACCATTACGATGCTTTTCTATAAATTGATCACGTATTAATAAAAACTTATTATATTTGATGTGGTAAACTGACCACATGTTATAAATTGTCACAAGGTTGCCAAGTTTCTATGATAAAAAGTTATTGTATAATTGATAGGATAAAAATTATTTGTATCAAGTTATATATAAAAATAAATAAAGTGTAACGATGTATATGAATTCATATAAAAATATTTCGTATTAAAATCTATGAAATAAGGAGCATAAAATTATAGTTAAAGAACAGAAAAAGGTAAATATATTAAAGAGTAAACTTCCGTTTTGATCCCTGTGGTTTGGTCATTTTAACGGTTTTGCTCCAATAGTTTAAAAATAGCAATTTTTCTCCCTGATCTTTCGAGTTTGTCGTCAGTTTGCTCTCTAATCTTTCGAGTTTGTCGCCAGTTTCCTCCCTGATAGAGTTAGAGGCTGGGAGCAAAATGAAGATAAGTTAGAAAAATCAGGGAGGAAAATGGCTATTTTTAAACTATTGGAGCAAAACCGTTAAAATGACCAAACTATAGGGAGCAAAACGGAAGTTTACTCTATATATTAAAACAAAAACAAAAAAATATCAGTGAGTGTATACTGTATAGTCATTTGATAAGTATTAAGGTTGAAAGTGAGATTGTTATCTATTTAATATTGCAATTGCAATTAATGTTTTTTTAAAGGTTTAGCATTTAATAAATTTAAAAGTACTCTTATCACAATTGAAACAATAATTTAGTTTAATGATAAAAAAATATTCTTTTTAACAAAATTCATCTATAAGTTGAGTGGTCTAATCGATCATCGTTATCAACTAATTTGGTTAACTTTTATCTCAAGTTTCTTCATCAAGATAAGATGTTTTACCAACCATTATCATCTCAACAATTATTCCAAATTTGACATTATACTCTTTTTAATTATATATCACTTTTTAGAACCACAAAATTAGATGTGATTTGTGAAAGAACTACATGTGATCATGCATGTGATGTATCCATTTTACAACTAATACCACACATATTTTACCACAATAGAAAAGATGCTTTTATTTTTAAAACAATTTGGGAATATTCCAAAAACCACTAATATTTCATTAACCATATTTATGCATTTCTTTTTTTGTAATAGATTTGATGGTCGATTCTTCTTAGAAAAACTAAGAGGGAAAACCATTATGTTTGTAGGAGATTCGCTTAGCCGAAACCAGTGGTTGTCGATGTTGTGTATGATTCACTCGTCGGTGCCAACAACAAATTACGCGGTCAACATCTCCGTGATTAAAGACATGACCACTTACACCTTTAAGGTATAACTTTTAACACTTTTTTTTTTTTTTTTGGTGCGCGCGCTTATTTAATAAAATATGTATTAATGTTATTTTGATAATTTTGTGATAATTGAAGGATTATGGGTTGAAAGTGACATACCATCACAATTTGTACCTAGTGGATATAGTGAAGAGAAGGTTTGGAAGAGTGTTGAATTTGAATACTGTGACAGCTGGCAAATTATGGTTGGATATTGACTACCTTATCTTTAACACGTGGCACTGGTGGAACCGTAGAGGAGCCAGTCAACCGTAAGTGCACATTATTTCATCTCATCTTAAACTTAAAGTGCATGTATTAACATTTAAACAATAAACGTTAATACAATAGTCAATACACATATATTCATCAAAACTAGAAGAAATGAATACAATTATTCATTATAATAATTAAAAATAATTTAACTGATCTGGTTATTTATATTAGATTGGTCATAAATGTAGATTTGATTATATACAAGACGGGACTCGTATATACAAGGACATGGATCGGTTAGTGGCTTTCGGAAAGGCCATTGTTACATGGGGTCAATGGGTCGATGCTAACGTTGTTCAGAACAAAACAAAAGTGTTTTTTCAAGGGATATCGCCCTCTCATTACAAGTAAGTCTGGTTTTTATACAATACGGACATCCCATTGCAACCATTTTTATCGACATATATAACCGAATTTTACAGTGGCACCGATTGGGGAAACCCAAAGGCAAAATCCTGCTATGGTCAGAAAATTCCTGTATTAACCTCCGTTTATCCTGGAGCCGCATTGCCCCCGGTGGCAGTTCTCAAAAAGTCATTGAAAACCATCAAGAAACAGGTCACTTTGTTGGACATTACCAATCTCTCACTGCTCCGAAAAGATGGCCATCCGTCAGTTTACGGGTTTGGGGCGACGGATTGCAGCCACTGGTGCCTCGCTGGAGTTCCAGACACATGGAACATTTTGCTTTACAACCTCATGTTTTAGGAAAAGAAAATTCATAATTCAATTATTGGATTTTTATTATAGAAAATATTAAGTGATATACATAAACACCACTATACCATTACTTAGAATTTCTTGAGGTGAGGGCATTATTGTAATTTAAATTTAGATACCATTGCCATGAGTATAAATGGCATATAATCATATATTTATTCAATTCTTGATTTAAAGAAATGAAATATATACTTTTATTATTGTTTCTCCTACGTTAGACATTAACGTTGTAAAATGTAAGGTATCTAAGGATTCACATGAATCATACTATGGAATCTGTGTCTTGATCTATGTCCCAAAAAGGGGGAGCTCAAAGATCAAAAGTTGAAAACATTTAAACCTATGTTATGTTAATGTCGTTTTCAAATGCATATTTATTGCACCTTACAAACATTTTAACTATATATATATATATAGGGGAGAGTTCATTGGGGAACACTAAAAAAGTGGGGAACAAGGGAACAGGGGCATTTTTGTCCAAAAAAAATATCTACTACACCACCCACATTCAAACAGAATCCTTTCTTTGAACCCCTAGGTTCTCTCTGAGACACCGTCATACGCCGCCACCGTCACCACCATAAACCACCACCACCACTACAATACGCCACCAGCATCCGCGAACGCAAATATTAAACACCACTAGCAACAACCACTGAGATTTAAGAGAAGGTCTAGCATCATATTTTTCAGATCTGTTCAATTTTTCAGATTTCGGCTGAGATTTTTCGAATCTACACTAATAATCTTCATATTTTTCAGATCTGGTTGAGGAAAGCTATTACAAAACTATAGCTGTTGCCGATTTTGACTGAGATTTATGCAGTATTAGTTTCTAGGATTTCAGATCTTAAATCTCAAGTTAAAGTATCGTTTATTTTGCGATTATCAACCAATTTTTATTTGATTTAACCTGATTTTAGGAAATTATGATTAAATGTATATTTATGTTTCTGTTTTTTTAACTTTTTTAGAAAAAACAATTGTTTTAACATGTTAATAATTTTTAATTAAGTTTCATTTATATAGAGATGTTATCTAGGTTAGATGTTATCATATTTGTTGTTGATCTGCAAATGCTAATATTCTGTTATGTTGCTCAAAACTGATAAGTTAGAAGGTGAAAAACTGATAAGTTAGAAGGTGCACACCAACTGCTCGATGAAATGCTTCAACCAAAATTTCCTTTAGTACTGGTATGGTTAATATTATAATATCAATATAAAAAAGTCTACAAAGAGCAGTGTTTTCTGTTGTGTTGTTCAAAACTGATAAGTTAGAATGTGCATACCAACTGCTTGATGAAATGCTTCATCCTGGTAATGCTGTAAGACATTGCATACCATGTGCGACTCAAGTAACGTTTTTATTTTTACATTTGAGTATGTCTATACAGTTTCATAAGATACAATTTTAGAGGTAGTGTATTACTGTATTAGTGTATATAGTATATGAGTAGTTGTATAGGCTGAGATTGTCGGTTACCGTTTGGTTAGTCTGTTAGGTAGCTCCAATATAGTTTGTTCTCCTATATATAGAATTAAGCTTCTCATCGTACATTTTGATTGATTCTCTTTCACATGAGATAGATGAGTTCTTGGTGACTTTAAGTGTAACAAAATCTGTAGAGTAGCAGTCCTTTAAAACAGTGGGTGATCTAATATTTTTCATTACAAGGGCCAAAATAATCTAGTCTTCTTTAAACTGACCCTTATTTACACGTCTGTCTTTACAACCCTGTTTGCTTCACTACAAAGTTACATAAGATGCAATTTTAGTGTATGTAGTCTCTCTTTTGTTGGTATGGTTACTAGTGTATGTAGTCTCTCTCTTGTTGAAATCTAATTTATCGACTACTTCCTCTTGAGATTTTCTTATCATTCTGAAAACTGATTTGCTCTTTTGAGTATTTTTTTCATCATCATTTTCTATAGCTTTACTTTACATAGTTAAATACTTTGCTTGGATTTACTATAAGTTTAAAATATAATATGATATACAATATTTCATGACAAATAAAACCAAGCTACTAAGACAAGCTACACACATGTCTGCTAGAAGCCTAGTCTTGATACATTCAGTTGAGTTATCAATTGACAAATAAACTTGCATAGGTTGTTTGTCATTTTATTAAAGTGATTTATATTATAAGATTACATGTATGCAGTTAGTAAAAACATTTATTTAACATGTTAAGAAAAAATTCTGTATTATTTATAATTATTCGCAATGGTATATTGTCGGGAAAGCTCCTAACCTTCTACGAGGTGATGTATCTCTGATCTCACCCGGATCACTCGTGATCTAGGAAACCATGGTGACACAAGACGTACCTTGCGATTAATAAAAACTAAAATATCAGTTGATCAATATAACTTGTTGTGCTTATATCAGATTGTAAATGTAAAGTTTCAAACTTTCATAGGATGTTTGTCATTTAATTTAACTGATTTATATTATAAGGTTACGTCTATGAAGTTAGTAAAAACATTTATTTAACATGTTAAGAAAATATTTGTCTGCATTTAAATATATTTAACATGTTAAGAATATAATTTTTTAATATAACTTGTTGTGCTTATATCATATATTAAATGTAAATTTTAAAACTTGCATAGGTTGTTTGTCATTTTATTAAAGTGATTTATATTATAAGATTACATGTATGCAGTTAGTAAAAACATTTATTTAACATGATAAGAAAATATTCTGTATTATTTATAATTATTCGCAATGGTATATTGTCGAGAAAGCTCCTAACCTTCTACGAGGTGATGTATCTCTGATCTCACCCGGATCACTCGTGATCTAGGAAACCATGGTGACACAAGACGTACCTTGCGATTAATAAAAACTAAAATATCAGTTGATCAATATAACTTGTTGTGCTTATATCAGATTTTAAATTGTAAATTTTAAAACTTGCATAGGTTGTTTGTCATTTAATTTAACTGATTTATATTATAAGGTTACGTCTATGAAGTTAGTAAAAACATTTATTTAACATGTTAAGAAAATATTTGTCTGCATTTAAATATATTTAACATGTTAAGAATATAAATTTTTAATATAACTTGTTGTGCTTATATTATATATTAAATGTAAATTTTAAAATATGCATAGGTTGTTTGTCATTTTATAAAAGTGATTTATATTTTAAGATTAAATGTTTGCAGTTAGTAAAAAAACATTTATTTAACATGATAAGAAAATATTATGTGTTATTTATAATTATTCGCAATGGTATATTGTCGGGAAAGCTCCTAACCTTCTACGAGGTGATGTATCTCTGATATCACCTGGATCACTCGTGATCTAGGAAACCATGGTGACACAAGACGTACCTTGCGATTAATAAAAACTAAAATATCAGTTGATCAATATAACTTGTTGTGCTTATATTAGATTTTAAATTGTAAATTTTAAAACTTGCATAGGTTGTTTGTCATTTAATTTAACTGATTTATATTGTAAGGTTACGTCTATGCAATTAGTAAAAGCATTTATTTAACATGTTAAGAAAATAGTTATCTACATTTAAATATATTTAACATGTTAAGAATATAATTTTTTAATATAAGTTGTTGTGCTTATATCATATATTAAATGTAAATTTTAAAACTTGCATAGGTTGTTTGTCATTTTATTAAAGTGATTTATATTATAAGATTACATGTATGCAGTTAGTAAAAACATTTATTTAACATGTTAAGAAAATATTCTGTATTATTTATAATTATTCGCAATGGTATATTGTCGGGAAAGCTCCTAACCTTCTACGAGGTGATGTATATCTAGGAAACCATGGTGACACAAGACGTACCATGCGATTAATAAAAACTAAAATATCAGTTGATCAATATAACTTCTTGTGCTTATATCAGATTTTAAATTGTAAATTTTAAAACTTGCATAGGTTGTTTGTCATTGAATTTAACTGATTTATATTATAAGGTTACGTCTATGAAGTTAGTAAAAACATTTATTTAACATGTTAAGAAAATATTTGTCTGCATTTAAATATATTTAACATGTTAAGAATATAATTTTTTAATATAAGTTGTTGTGCTTATATTATATATTAAATGTAAATTTTAAAACATGCATAGGTTGTTTGTCATTTTATAAAAGTGATTTATATTAAGAATATAATTTTTTAATATAAGTTGTTGTGCTTATATCATATATTAAATGTAAATTTTAAAACTTGCATAGGTTGTTTGTCATTTTATTAAAGTGATTTATATTATAAGATTACATGTATGCAGTTAGTAAAAACATTTATTTAACATGTTAAGAAAATATTCTGTATTATTTATAATTATTCGCAATGGTATATTGTCGGGAAAGCTCCTAACCTTTTACGAGGTGATGTATCTCTGATCTCACCCGGATCACTTGTGATCTAGGAAACCATGGTGACACAAGACGTACCTTGCGATTAATAAAAACTAAAATATCAGTTGATCAATATAACTTCTTGTGCTTATATCAGATTTTAAATTGTAAATTTTAAAACTTGCATAGGTTGTTTGTCATTGAATTTAACTGATTTATATTATAAGGTTACGTCTATGCAGTTAGTAAAAACATTTATTTAACATGTTAAGAAAATATTTATCTGCATTTAAATATATTTAACATGTTAAGAATATAAATTTTTAATATAACTTGTTGTCCTTATATTATATATTAAATGTAAATTTTAAAACTTGTATAGGTTGTTTGTCATTTAATTTAAGTGATTTATATTCTATGATTACATGTATGTAGTTAGTAAAAAAACATTTATTTAACATGTTAAGAAAATATTCTGTATTATTTATAATTATTCGCAATGGTATATTGTCGGGAAAGCTCCTAACCTTCTACGAGGTGATGTATCTCTGATCTCACCCGGATCACTTGTGATCTAGGAAACGATGGTGACACAAGACGTACCTTGCGATTAATAAAAACTAAAATATCAGTTGATCAATATAACTTGTTGTGCTTATATCAGATTTTAAATTGTAAATTTTAAAACTTGCATAGGTTGTTTGTCATTGAATTTAACTGATTTATATTATAAGGTTACGTCTATGCAGTTAGTAAAAACATTTATTTAACATGTTAAGAAAATATTTGTCTGCATTTAAATATATTTAACATGTTAAGAATATATTTTTTTAATATAACTTGTTGTGCTTATATCATATATTAAATGTAAATTTTAAAACTTGCATAGGTTGTTTGTCATTTTATTAAAGTGATTTATATTATAAGATTACATGTATGTAGTTAGTAAAAAAACATTTATTTAACATGTTAAGAAAATATTTTGTGTTATTTATAATTATTCGCAATGGTATATTGTCGGGAAAGCTCCTAACCTTCTACGAGGTGATGTTTCTCTGATCTCACCCTGATCACTCGTGATCTAGGAAACCATGGTGACACAAGACGTACCTTGCGATTAATAAAAACTAAAATATTAGTTGATCAATATAACTTGTTGTGCTTATATCAGATTTTAAATTGTAAATTTTAAAACTTGCATAGGTTGTTTGTCATTTAATTTAACTGATTTATATTGTAAGGTTACGTCTATGCTGTTAGTAGAAACACTTATTTAACATGTTAAGAAAATATTTATCTGCATTTAAATATATTTAACATGTTAAGAATATAAATTTTTAATATAACTTGTTGTGCTTATATCATATATTAAATGTAAATTTTAAAACTTGCATAGATTGTTTGTCATTTTATTAAAGTGATTTATATTATAAGATTACATGTATGGAGTTAGTAAAAACATTTATTTAACATGTTAAGAAAATATTCTGTATTATTTATAAATATTTAAGATGTTAAGAATTTGACCTTATAATTTTTGTTTTATAAAGGTTACATTGAAAATTCAAAATGGATGGAATGAATGATAATCTTATAGTAGGACCAAGTGTAAGTACAAGTGAAGGACCAAGTGAATTTGAAGGTGAGGGTATTAAAATTTTTTCTTTGTCTTATAAATATTATTGTTATTAATATAATTATCTTTAAAATTATGTATATGATTTGATTTCCCTTTTGTTTTTCTTTTCAGCATCTAATTATATCTCAACAAGTGAATCTTACAACAGTTATGCAAGTAGCACTCCTCACGGATCTTTATTTTGTGTACCAAATGTGCCAGAAGAAAATAGACTGTCTATTGATCAAAAGTTCAAAACCTTAGAGAGTGCAATTCAAGCATATTCAGAATATGCAGAAAAATGTGGTTTTGATACCAGATTGTCTACGCAAAAGTACGATAAAGATGGAAATATTAAAATAAAATATGTACTTTGCAACAAAGCATTCGCTCCTGAAAATGTTAATGTTGATACACTGGATGAAAAACATAGTGGTAAACAGAAAAGAAACTCCAATCTTCAAAAGACAGATTGTAAAGCTATAGTGAAATTTAGATTAAGTGATGAAAAAGATTGTTATATCCTTTATGAATTTGAAGATAGACATAACCATGAGTTAGTTTCTTCAGAATACAAGCATTTGTTAAGAAAAAGAAGGAAATTGGATGAGATGGAAGAAAAATTCATTCATAGGGTTGCTTCAAATAATATAGGAGCAACACGTGCTCATAACGTATTAAGTAGTATTCGAGGTTCTAGATATCTTGTGCATGGAACAGTAACAGATTTTAAAAATTACATGAAAAAATATACAATATATTTTTTACATGATTTTTTTTATTTATTTGGTTTGATGTGAAATAATAATAAAAAATAGAAAAAATATATTTTTTGTATAATCAAAGACTTAAACTCGTTTAAATTATTTATCCAAACTGATTATCAACCTAATTATTTAACATGTTAAGAAAATATTCGTACAATCTTTTCTTAATGAAAAAATAAGCTTTTTATAATAATTTTTAACATGTTAAGAAAATATAAATCCATATTATTTAAATAATAATTAATTGCACAATGTTATAGGAACTTTGGGCGTTGGAATCATCATTTACTTGATGAAAATGAGCTAAATTATTATTTATTAAATATGTTTTGAATAGTTCTTGGTTAAATTGACATATTTTATTAACTTTAATACAAATGTAGCTTTTAAGAAAAATCATTAATAACAAATGTAGATTTCAAGAAACAAAACTTTATTACTTGCTATTTATCGAGAAACTAATAAATGTAGTTATTAAGAACAATAATTAATACTAAATGTATAAAATAAAATATAATAAAATTGAAAAAAAAATACAAATATAATTAATATTACATTTTTAACTTTAACATGTTAAATAAATTAAAAAATTTTTTTACCTTTATCAACATTTCCACTATATGAACATTCTTTGTTCTTTAATCTACTACTCCTTCGATTTTCTGCACATTCATTTTTCTTTAATCTATTACTCCTCCGATTTCCTGTACATTTAGCCACTTTAATGAGGATTAGAAAAGAAGGGACACCTGTAAACAAACTTTATATAATGAAAAAGAAAATTTTATACCTGATTTAACCATGTTAATTTTTTTGCAACTAGAAGAGATAGAATCAGATGATAATTCACTATCTTCACCTAAACAAAATGAAAAGAATAAAAATTATTAAAAATTAGAAATAATACCAAAAAACATAAATAGAAAACATAATAACATTCTTACTAGATATGTATTTTTTTTATTGGTCTTTCTCTTTTAGGTTTTGAAGTTGATTCATAACAACTCATGTTTGAAAGAAAAAGTAATAATAAATGGTAGACTTGAAGTGCAATAATTATATTTGAAAGAAAATGTAGCAAAGAGAATACTTAAGTTTCAATATATATAGTTGAGTTGAAGTAATTTAATAATTAACTTTTCAAAAAAATATGTTAGACTAAACTATCATGATGGTCAAATTGAACAGTACAAAAATAGTACTGTATTGTAACTTTATTTGAAGGTAAAATTTGTTATTACTAGTACTATATTGAACTAGTACCACTACCGAAAGTAACGTTACTGAAAATGTACAAAAATAGTACAGTAAATGTTCATTGTTCTTGCTTTCTCCTATTCTGGTCGATAATATGGACAAAGAATGATTGACCTTTGCACATATTTTACTCTTGTGAGAATATTTTTTTAAAAAAAATGAAAACATGTGACCACTTAACCTAGTTTTTAAAGTGGCCTTTGGTAGTTTAGACCCTTTAGGAGGAATCCATGATTTATCTTTTGGCCGGCAATTGGGGAGCTTTTATCTAAACTTTTAAGGTAACGATTAGGATATTTACCTAAAAGATACACTATTTTTTTTTGCAGGGTGGCATCCCCTAAACCCTTAGAGTAGGTGTAAACGCAAAATTTTTATTGTTATCTACTGTCATAATATTGTTTTGGCATATTCATTAAGTTTTATTTAGAAAAGAAATGCCAATAGATAAAAAAAAATGGTTTCTATCAACATACACTAAAATCTATAATAATAAGCGACTGGATGCCACTTGTTTATTGCCCCTTTAATCTTGACAAAAGAAACATGATTAAAGATTTTACCACCAACAATCAGTCAGGCCACCACTAACTATACATCAAATCTGACCTTATAAAAGCCACATTTAGGGATCACAAGGTGATTCTTCCTTTTCATATCGTACTACAATTCCAATTCATGAATCAAATACATTGATAAAAGCTTTTGTTTGTTCATATTAACTATAAAAGACTCACTTCTTTGCTTTTCTTGTTGATCTCTTTTAGTCCTTTCCTGAAAAAGATCATTGCTCCACGTGGCCCATGCAGTGACTTGTGTGTTGTGGTTGTCAAAACATCTGCATATTCAAAAGGTGACGGTACAACACCAGCAGCAACCAACCGACTGATGTGTGCCATGTGAAATTCTATTCTTGACACGGGTTACAGGATCTTGGACTTCTTTCGGGTCTCTGCTGCGACTCTTGAGACGTCTTCTTCGTTTAAACGGGCCAAGGTCCATGGGCTGATCTTCACAGCTGCGGAATTCTTTTTCTTGATGGGGTCATCAAGTGTCTTTTTCCCTAGTGAGCTAACTGAGCTGGTGTCAGGTGGGACCACATCATACTGTAAACAAAATACATACATAATTAACAAACATAACTTGATACAGTGAAAAGGGAAGTTTATGCTTTGACCCTTATTAAAAATGACCTGATATTCAACGAACAGACGTGGAGGAGTACACCACGCGCCTTGGTGGAAAGTATTGAAAGAACTGACACTGCTGAAACCCGTGAGCAAGCTAGCTGGCAACACTTGAGGACTTTGTGGGCCCCCAAATCGTTGTTGCTCCTGCTCCCTTAATGCTATGATATAATCATATGTGCTAATTCCCTGTTACCATAAATGTTAAAACCACAAAACAAGACATAAGCTTGACGCTCAAATGGTTCCAACAGTAGTGTGTCATTTCAACCCATTTGCTTATAAATGGGTTGATTTGGGTTGTGTTTTATCATGAATCTTCAAAACAGGTCAAATAACAGAACGAAAAAGGGAACAAGTCAAATAGCGCTCAAATGTTACTTTTTAAAGCATACAAATTTGTAATAATGTTGTTTTTGTTATAACCCCAACCTGTTTCCACCTGAACCCGTTTCGGCCTGCCTATCTTGACATGTGTAATAGAAAACAAACAAGATCACATAAAAGCTATATATTAATTAAGATCACCTTCTTTATGAGAAGAAGGTGAAAGAAGAAGAGCTGGATAAGCGGTAGCGTTGCAATCATCGCCAAAATCGTGCATACTGCCTGTCAGATTTTGACTAGTCTTAGTCAAAGGTTATTAATTTTGAATTCAAAAAGAGTTGCGTCGAACGTTAAATTCAAATCAGATGCTAACCACAACTGCAACATAAGGAGCTAATTTGAAACTGCTTCCTAACTTTGAAGCTACTTCAGATTTGTATCTCTTGTGGTCGATGACGCAACTTATCAATACAACAATCCCGGTTGACCATTGTAGTATAAGCTTCATTTCTCAAAGTCAAGCATCAGAAAACCTGTGTTAGATGTTGAAATTTTAACTAAATGTCAATACAACAATATATCTTACAGGTTGGACCATACCAGGAGAAGAGCAGAGACCATAAGTGTGAAGAACTTTTTATAGTTTTTCTTCCCAACACAATTATTGAGCCACTACAAGAAAGTTGAGACGTTAGGTTTTTAATTAGTCAACGCTCAACAAGAAGTCAAATAAGTATTCACATTATTTCAACGATATACCCTGCAATGATGATCAAATCGATCGACACATTTGTCACATACTCTGCAGTGCTTGCTGTACTTGAAAACCTACAAGAAAGCCAAACCTAATGTTCAATTGTTATGATTTATTTTCTGACTTTGACTTTACAGGTCAAAGTTTTGACCTCTGAATATCAAAATAAGACTAGCCTGCTTGTAAAATAAAGAATTATATAACAAATTTATTTGTACTAATTCAATGAATTTAAAATTTCCAAGACATCACATCAAGTTTGAATTCAGAAAACGATAGTTTGACCTCAAAAGTCAAACGCACCTCAACCTCGCACAAACTGCAGTAAAATATGCCATCTTCACTTGTTTGGTGTTGAGAAGACTCCTCTTCTGAACTCGAACAACGACACGTGAGAGCACGAGGAATCAGACACAAAAACAGCCATTAAACAAGACGGTGACAACGTGGCTTTTACGGTTTTAGACCTCTCATCATTCGTGTCTTTAGTTAGAGATTCTCCACCATGGTTTGACCCTTCTTTTCTAGCATTTGTTTGGCTGTTGGGGGTTTTACAATACTTTCTGGACTTGAAAACCCCTGATCTGCTAGATCAGCACCAGCACACCAAATATACAAGCCAACTGCACATGTAATCTGGTAAGAAGATAAACAAGTGACTCGAGTTTTATATATAGTATTACGATCTATTACACTAACTATTGAACAAGTATAAAACATGTGACATGACAAATGTAGAACAAGCATTAAAACATGTGACATGAATGCAGTCTGTGATCACATACCTATAGGTCTATATAGAGTATTACGATCATGTGAGAATCAGTAAATATAAACAACATTATGAAGCACTTTAACCAACAAGTAGCCAAGAACAATTAATTAAAGTTTAATTGCTAAACCTGTTCATTAAGGCAATTTATCAAACACTTGGCAGGCATATGCACATGATGCGAAATTACCTCAAACTCATATCATCTAAAACAATTAGACCTAAACACAACACAAAATCAAGACCTAAAATTCATTTGACAAAATTTAACATGTTAAAAAAAAGTTTTTACATAAGACAAAGTAAGATATAGAATCAGCATCACTAAAACTCATTTTGACAAAATTTAACATGTTAAAAAAAAAAGTTTTTACATAAAACAAATTGGCAATTCACGTAAAACAACTATGAATGCTTATTAACTAGAAAACTCAATGGATATTCAATCAGAATTATGATGAATTCGTTATAAAATACAAAATCCAGATAAGGTAATTTGAAATCAATATTAAAACTAAAACGAGCAAGATCAAGTGTAGAATGAACCTCACCGATTCACAGGCGACATTCACAAAAGAGCATAATCCTTCGTTGTGTAATTGTTATGGCTATACAGATCGTGATTTCTGTGGTGCAGATCAGGTTTTAAATACACACAGCATGCGTATTTGAACAGATAACGTGAAGGACGGATGGCGGCGAGAGGTGGTGGCGGCGGCGGTGGGGAAGGCAGAGGGGAAAGGGACGGTGGAGGAGATGTGAACGACCTAATTGAAACTTTTCAAAATGACAATAATGCCCCTCCGCGTTTTTTAGACTTAAAAAATTTGATCTATAATCTCAGCCCTTGATTAACTTAATCCAAGGGTGTTCCCCTGTTCCCCACTTTTTTGGTGTTCCCCAATGAACCCCACACTATATATATATATATATATATAATTCTAGCGTCTTGCTAGTCTTTTTCTCTATTTTAACTCTATATATATTCTAGCGTCTTGCTAGTCTTTTTTTCTATAACATTTTTGCGGTAAAAAAACTTTATCGCGTCTTGGTTACATTAACATACCCTAATTTACGTCAATGTCACCGCCACAATCATTACTCGAAACCCTCCTCAAAGCCTCGTTTGACGGTCCGATCACCGCCTACGATCCATACAGTGGAACAGTCTTAGCTCGCTTCAACATCGGGCAATGTCCGCGTAACGGCATAACGGTAGTCGGAGACAATCAATTCGCTAGCTCTCATGTTTCATCGGAGACCGGTGCAGGCTCTATTCATCTTTATTACTGGTGGTCACCCTTTTGTACACAGAATATTACTCTACCGAAACCGGTAGCACCACTTGCTGCTTCTGTCAATGGATCATACTTATTTTCCGGTGGAGTTTCCGGTCGAATTCATTCGTTAATGGTGCCGTCAGGCGAGCTAATCCGGTCTTTTCCTGCTCATCAGAAATCGGTATCGTGCATTGCGATCAGTTGTGATGAATCGTTGATTCTTTCAGGGAGTGACGATGAAACAATCGCGGTTACTCCTATACTCATGCTTTTGGATTCTTCTATTGATACAAAATCGAAAACTGTTAAGAGGTTTGTTGGACATGATTTACCGGTGACCGGAATAGCCACCGGGATGGGGAGATCAGATGGCATTATGATCTCTAGCTCCTTGGACTGGACTTGCAAGGTGTGGGGCGTCGCGACTGGGACCCACCTCCAGATGGTGAAGTTCCCCGGCGAGATATGGTCCATGGCGTTGGACCCGTCTGAAACGGAGTTGTACGCTGCCGGAACAGACAGATTGATATACAAAAGAAAGCTTAAAGTAGAGACGCGAAAACAGGTAATATGTGCGTATTTTTATCTGGGTGTTGTTATCGGTACATCAACCCATGACACTAGGACACGTATCACATCATACATGTTGTATGGATCATACAACTGTATGAATTGGTGAAAAAATGTGATATGAGACGTATGAGTCATATCACTGTCACATTAATCATTTCTTTGTCAGATCGTCCTTTCATATGGGCCGCATGACAATGAAGAAACACCCTCTCATATAGGTTATGTAGCCATCTTAATATGGGTCATGACACGACCCGTATGACCCATATCTGTCTTGATAAATGGCTTGTATGTGAGTTGGTGTCTGGTTAACATGTCACTAATGCATTAGTTTGTGTACCCATGGCACTATCGATTATTTATTGTAAGCTTATAAATAGCTCAAGTTTTCTTTAAAGTGTTTTACTCACATACCCTTTAATCTACTCCTAAACTATCTCTTATTCCTTCTTCATTTCTCTCTAAACCAATTCGGTACACATCAACAGGTTGGACGAGGAGAAGAAACCATGATGATGTTAAATTATGGGAGAACACTTTTGACATTTTCTGAGAATGGAATCATTTGTGCATGGAAGTGGATAGTGGTAGAATGTTAAGTAGTTTTGTTGAGAAGATTGGTTGTGGCGTTAGCGGCGTTGTGGTGCTGAAACGCGGTGGTGGTTTTGGAACAAAATGGATTGAAAATGGGGAAACCGGTGGTTATGGTGGTGGGGCAAGTCCCAATCGACAATCAAACCGAAGAACAAGAACGAATGGAATAACTCTCTAAGAACTTTTATTATAACCAAGAAAATATAACTAAAAAACTTGATTACAATAACTCATAAAACCATAACTCGGTTTATTTTCTCTTGACACTTATCTTAATAATGCCTAACCCTACCTTGGTTTATACAGGCTTACCCTAACTTGGTGACCAAGACTTTACCATATAACCCTAACTTGGGGACCAAGACATTACCAAATATAATTATAATATAATTAGGAAACTTCACCAGTTATGACCAACTTGTCAACATTGATCCCTCAAGTTCACCGACTTGTGACTTGAACTCCTTTTTCACCCTTTTCACATCACCGACTTGTGATGAGTCGGGAATTATCGTCAACAATCACCCCCTTAATTTCCGACTTGAAATAGGTAGGCTCTAACATGTCTTCTTTGTCTTGATTCTCATAGAACTCATCTTGATCTCTAGCTGTGTTTTTCGGCTCCTTCCTAGCTCGAACATTCTTGCAACCTTGTACTCGACTAGTCATTTCTCCACGACGCGTCCTTTGGTCATAAGAACTCGCACTACCATTGACTCGTCTGCGATCTTGAGCATACACTAGCTTTATTGGATCATAAAATGTACTTTGTTTAACCTTTTCTTTGAATTCTTGAACATTTTTCTTTGGACTTTGAATTTTGGGTTTCTTCATTAAACTTGGATCTTTGAGAAGATTCTGACTCGTACTTGCCGTATCAACTTTCATTTCACCTCTTTGTAGATCCCTACCCGCAAAATTCTTTATTCCAGTCATGTTGTCTTGTGTACCGGAACTTGCTATCTTGAGGTTGATCTTGTACAAACGGTTCTTGGTCCTTGTCACCTTCATCATAAGTTTTCCTGTATCATCATGAATGGTTAGCAAATAACGTTTCATGTGAATGTCGCATCCACCTTCCGTTGCTTGACCAAGACTTATGATATTGCTTTGCAAACTTGGTATGTAGTAAACATTGGTTAACAGGTGCTTCTCCCCTGTTTTCCCTTTAAGTAATACCGATCCCTTCCCCATATGTCAATACAAGATCCATCTCCGAATTTCACCTTTCCCGTGACACGTTTATTAAGTTCAAAGAAATAAGCTCGGTTACCCGTCATGTGATTCGATGCTCCGTTTTCAAGATACCAAGTGTCTTTCTCCATTGGCTCAGTCTTGAAACGCTTTGGATTCACCCATTCTTCATTTAGAAAAACCGTCTCTTGATCACATCTCATCATGAATAATGATGGATCAAAATCATCGTTTTTAGCTAAGTTAGCTTCATCTTGTTTCTTCATACGATCCGGACATCCTGACGCGAAGTGACCAAATTTATCACAACGGTAACACTGAACCTGTGATCTATATTTCCTTCCCCTTTGGCGATCATTGGTTCTTCTTTGACCCATGATCTTGACCATCTCGGCTTTGACTTCCATCTTGGTCCTCATCATCCCGGTCTTGACGTCTGCCTCGGTAACTTGAACCACCTCGCCCCCGCGTATTTCATAGGATTTGGATTTCGAGGATGACTCACCATTGGCAAACATTAGATTACCTTGATTTTCTGCTAAAGACTCGATACCCTTAATCATGTCTTCAAACGTCTTCAGTCTACCGATCGCTTCCTGAAACATCAGTCTTCAAATCTGCGAATTGTTCAATTGAAGCTACAATTGGAACATACTTCCCTGGAACGGAACCTAACAATTTTCTGGTAAGCTTTATGTTTTCATAGGTGGTTCCCAAACTGGCTGCCTTGTTAACCAACTGACTTATTCTGCCCGCGAAAGAATCAACTGTCTCTGTTTCTTTCATCTTCAAGGATTCGAACTCATTTTCCAGTTGCTCAAGCTTTGCCTCTCGAACTCGTTCATCCCCAATATACCGTGTCTTCAACGCTTCCCAAATTTCCTTTGTAGTCTAAAACTGAGCTACTTGAAACACGAGCTCTTCGGGTATTGATTGAAGTAGAAATGCAACCGCCATGTCATCCTTTTTTGCTTCTACCTCTTCTTCACCTGGTTCTAAAGCTCTCTGTTTTCCATAAACCTTGAATATCTCTTTCATATGAATCGCCTGAATATTGTAATTAGTTTCTGTTAATATTGGACATTGTAAAGTTGTGGTACTCTGGTCCTTAACCACAACTGGTGGTCGTTTGTCTCCGTCCGCCATCGATTCCTGAACAACTTTCGAAGAAACTGCCGTAAAGACAATATGCCGTAAAACGTTTTCGCCAGTAACATGGACTACTCCGATCAGAATTCTTCTATCCGTTGTCCAACGTTTTAAGTATCGCTGCTGATTGCAAGTCAGAACCAGTCTGGTTTCGATTAAGCTGTTGCTGATGTTGAACCCTCCACTCGGTCCCAATCACGAACTCTCGAACACCGGCTTCAATTAACAACTCCGAAACTCAGTGAGAATTCAACTTTGACGGGCTTGTTTTGATTGCGATGATTGAACTTGGCTCTAATACCAATTCAAGTCCCAATCGACCATCAAACCGAAGAACAAGAACGAATGGAATAACTCTATAAGAACTTTTATTATAACCAAGAAAATATAACTCAAAAACTTGATTACAATAACTCATAAAACCATAACTTGGTTTATCTTCTCTTGACACTTATCTTAATAATGCCTAACCCTACCTTAGTTTATATAGGCTTACCATAACTTGGTGACCAAGACATTACCATATAACCCTAACTTGGTGACCAAGACATTACCAAATATAATTATAATGTAATTAGGAAACTTAACCAATTATGACCAACTTGTCAACATTGATCCTTCAAGTTCACCGACTTGTGACTTGAACTCCTTTTTCACCCTTTTCACATCACCGACTTGTGATGAATCGGGAATTACCGCCAACAGTGGGAAGGAGTTGGGTAAGGCGGCTAAGGAGGCGGCCGAAATGGAAGAGGCGTTAAAGGAGGTGGTGGAAGACCGCTGTCACACCCCGATATTTCCACGTATTACCGGTGGGCCCGGTGGGGAGTATCGTGACGTAGTTGATATCATCTTAGTCAAACAACACAATTTAAATGCACAGCGGAAGCAAAAGATGAATCTCATTACAAACCGAATAAATAGTAATATCAAAGTATTACAACGGACTGTAACGGATCCACAGGCGGATCAAATAAAAAGGAAACATAGTTCATCAGATGTAAAAATGCATCCAAGCTTGCGAGACTCTTGTTGATGCTAAGGAGAGGCCAGCCTATTTCGATTAGTACCTGCACTTAGCCTTTTTGGGAAAATACGTCAGTTTACACTGGTAAATACAATTAACTGACTCATTTTGAAAAGGTTTAAGAAAATTGATTTGAATGCACAAGGCACAAAACATTTTATAACTTGGGACAATTATTAAAAATAATCTTGTATACAGTTTTACTTATTTGTCGTCCGTCAGGGCCGGTTTCTAGGGCCGGTCTAGATTAACTGACACGCCACAAGTATAATACCCACAAGGTTGATTCCTTTAAGTGGACTACCAGTTTTTACATATGCAACTATCAGGTGTACGCATACACCCCGTGCTTAGGTCGTGGCCATTTCTTTGAATGATGCCAAGGATATCCGGACATGGTCATTTAACCCCCAAAGGCCATACACCAAATAATACAGAATAAAACATGTTATGTAAATACATTAATCACAATCCGATTTAAACGACTACATACCCGACCAAGCGGTATTATTATAATACCGTATCCCAAGCCCGTATAGGGAAAATAAGTTAAGAGTATTTACCAGAGCAAAGTATAATCACAAACAGCCAGTGCAAATAGCTTTTACCGGGCTCCTATTCTGGAGCAAAGGTTTTTAATAACCTATTAGATTCCTAACGGGTCTTTAATTAAGCCTAAACTTAGACCGGTTAGTTTTAAAAGAGGATACGGTCAAAAATGCATGATTAAGCGAAGACCGGATTAGAATGTGGTTTAGACCCGACAAGCTTGGATACTTATTTATTATGGGTAAACTAAACACATTCTGGATTTTGAGATGAGAATGATATGGTTTGACCCGTTTCGGCTAATATATGCAAACTAGTTACATAAGCCGATCCGAAGGCGAAAAGTGCGTAATGGGTAACCAAATGAGTCATATGCAAGTTTCCTAAGTTAATATGCCTTAAATATGTTGTGACATCAGTAAGATATCTTCTATTATGGCCAAAACAGATTTAAACTCAAATTACACCCCGTAGGGGTATTTTGGTCATTTTAAAGGTTATAAAAGAGTTTAAATATTAATCTGAGTTACAGGTCTGATATAATCAGTAAAAATATTTATTTATATAAGTCATAACAGTGGGGTATGACATATATGTGAAATTTATCATATATATAACCAAACTATGCACCGAAGGGGCATTTTGGTAATTTCTCATAAGCCTAAAAGGTTAAAACTGGAAATCTGAGTTTAAAACTTTAGTTTACTGTTAAAGTATAATAATTTACTAAAAATATCAGTAGGTATCAAGTCTTATATATTTAAAATAGTTTTGATACATACTATGCGCTTAAAACGCGTAAAAAGGCGATTTTAAGCGATTTCCGGGTTTTATAATAAAAGCTGATATTTTTATTATTCCAGAAGGTTCAAAATATTTTATTTATCATATTGGATCAATAGAAAAAGGTTTGGTATCCAAATGATTTGTAAAACTCATTTTATAGGCCAAAAGGGCAAAACCCACAATTACCGAATCAAGGTTATAACTCTATGTTATGCTCAGCCTAAAAATAATTAAAAATCTTCAAAAATCCCAAATTATTATTTTACATCAGTGGGTAAAAATTTTGGTATAAAAAATTGGGTTTAGATAGGCCATATGCTAATTACGCCGTTTAATTAATAAAAAACTTTTCATTTACGCTAATGAGCATAACTCCTAATCTAGACCTCAAACTGATGTCAAATTTTAAGTACAAGTTTATTATTTAGTAATAAAGGTTTCTACTCTTTTACATTTTCAAAAATCTCGTTTTAAGGTAATATGGGCATAATAGTCAACATTTAAGCATTTAACGGAAACATGCATATGAATCAGGTAACTAATGAACCAAGTTGTATAATCACAGAGGGTTATACTAACATGTAACCTGGTCCTAATAAAGCTCTAAGGACTTTCTAAACTATGCTCTAATGGGTCAGAACTGAAAGTCAAAGCAAAAGTCTACTTTTGCGATTTTCGGTTCCGAACCGAGCTTAAACTGAAAATTGTCGGGTTGAACATGTTTAGACATGTTCTTACATTAATTACCAAGTTATATGAGTGATAAAACAGGTTGTATGGCTTCTATATTGCTAATTATGCATTTATTTGAAAATAAGCTTTCTGTTGACTTATTAAGATTAACTTTGACCCGACAAGTGACCTAGTTAGAGTGGGAATTAGAGGGTGCCCTTTTAAGGGTTTATTGCCCACATAATTACCAACTCATAGGTACTTTCAATTTGAAATTTGACTGGACAAATTGTGAATAATCACGAAGTCAAACCTTAATTATGACGGTTTGACTTTAGGCTAATTAACTAAGTAAAACTGAATTAAGGAAGGTTAAGGACACTTACCAAGGTCCTATGCACGGCTAATGATCACTAGGAAGGGGTCTTGAGCTCCAGGAACCTCCAGAAAATGAGTTGTGAAGTTTTCAAGTGAATGATCAAAATGTTTGCAACAAGAACACCTTATATAGGGACTTTGTTTGCATAAGATCATGACATATAAGTCTATGGGATGATTCCTGATCATCCCAAGTGTCCCTAGGCCCTTCTAAACCATCAAACAAGCCCCTAGAATCGAAAACAAGCTCCATAAGTCGGTTAAACTTGCAAAACTGACATCTGTGCAGTTTTTCTGATGCTGGCATGCTCAGGAGGCCTGCGTAAGGATCCATAGGGACCTTACGCGGCCGGTATGGTGCCGGGGTCAGGTTACACAAGTTTCATTTATTACATTTTGGCCCCTGATCCTTTTTCAAGCATGGTTTTAACTTTCTTTCTTGCATTTTCAATCCTCTAAATTGACTTTTAAGGGCTCCATTACATAATCAAACACCGTTAAGTCCTTGGTTAACTTTGTGATGTCCCGTAAGGCCTTAAATTTAAACGTTGACGCTTTTAACCCCTCGAATACGAATGTTATCATAACTTTCTCATACTTTATCGAAACCTTGCGAAATTTTTATCACTTATTCTAGTGAGTATATTTTATTGTTACAAAGCTTCGGGTTTTCTAAAAGATCACTCAGAGGTACAACTTAAACATGTTGACACTTTTAACCCCTGTAGTTTGTAATCTCTCACTTTCTTCCACAATTAGCTTCGTATGATCCATGATTCATTCGTTTAAGGGTATAAACATCGTGTAGGGCTATTGTAAAGTATATTTATCCATTGTTGACATTTTGAATCCTTTCATTCACATACTTTCTCTGTTTTGTCAACTTTAGTCCCTCTAAAGTAATCTTTTACACGTTTAAAGCTCATGACACGTGTCGATACATTATTGGACCTAAATTTTCGAGGTGTTACATCCTCACCCCCTTAAAAGAAATCTCAACCTCGAGATTTACTGGAATAAATGAGGGTACTTTTCTTTCATTGTGGACTCTACCTCCCACGTGTACTCGGGACCTCTTCGGGCATCCCATTTAACCTTTATAATTGGCACATGCTTCCTTCGAAGCTTCTTTACCTGTCGATCCTCGATCGACAAAGGTTTTTACACAAATTTCAAGCTCTCATCTATGTGCACATCCGTATGTGGTATGACTAGCGATTCATCGGCCAGACATTTCTTCAGATTGCAGATGTGGAATACATTGTGAATACCACTGAGCTCTTCTGGCAAGTTTAACTTATAAGCCACTGTTCCTACACATTCAATGATCTCGAATGGTCCTATATACCTTGGGCTTAACTTACCTTTCTTACCAAATCGCATCACTCCTTTCCAGGGTGAAACTTTAAGCAGAACTTTATCGCCAGCCTCAAACTTTAGAGGTTTTCACCTTTTATCAGCATAACTTTTCTGCCTATCCCTGGCAGCTTTCAGGCGGTCACGAATTTGGACAATCTTGTCCGTTGTTTCAAGGACTATATCAGGTCCTGATATCTGAGCTTCTCCTACTTCTGCCCAACAGATATGCGTTCTGCACTTCCTACCATATAATGACTCAAAAGGTGCTGCCTTAATGCTTGTATGGTAGCTATTGTTATAGGAGAAGTCGATCAATGGCAGGTGGTTATCCCAGCTACCACCTAAGTCAATCACACATGCACGAAGCATGTCTTCCAAAGTTTGGATGGTACGCTCACTCTGCCTGTCCGTCTGAGGATGGTAAGCCGTACTAAAATTTAAGCGCGTGCCCAAAGACTGTTGGAAACTTTTCCAAAAAATGAGATGTGTATCTAGTATCTCTGTCAGAGATAATAGACGCTGGTACGCCATGCAGGGATACAATCTTATCTACGTACAACTGGGCTAATATGTCGGAGTTATGAGTCTCCTTGATGGGTAGGAAATGTGCCGACTTAGTCAGTCTATCTACTATCACCCAAATAGTATCATTTCCTTTCTTTATCCTTGGCAATTTGGTGATAAAATCCATTGTCACCATTTCCCACTTCCAGGTGGGAAGTTCAGGCTGTTGTAACAAACCTGACGACTTTTGGTGTCCAGCTTTAACTTGTGCGCACGTCAAACATTTGGCTACATAGTGTCACACCCCGATATTTCCACGTATTTCCGGTGGGCCCGATGGGGGAGTATCGTGACGTAGTTGATATCATTATAGTCAAACAACACAATATTTAAATGCACAGCGGAAGCAAAAGATAGATTTCATTTCAACCGAATAAAATTGTAATATTAAGTATCACAAAATAGTTGAAAATAATCCACAGGCGGATCAAAAAGAAACATTGTTCAACAGACTGAAATGCATCCAAGCTTGCGAGACTCTTATTGATGCTAAGGAGAAAGCCAGCCTATTTCGAGTAGTACCTGCATTTAACCTTTTGGGGAAAATACGTCAGTTTACACTGGTAAATACAATCAACTGACTCATTTTGAAAAGGTTTAGAAAGTTGGTTTAAATGCACGAGGCACAAAACATTTTATAACTTGGGATAATTATTTGAATATAATACTTGTATAAGAATTACATGTTTCTTATGCGTTCAGTAGCCCGGTTCGTGCCGGGTTAAAGATCAATAGACACACCACATTATTTATTTAGGCACTGACGGGTGTACGCCTACACCCCGTGCTTAGGTCGTGGCCATTTCCTAAAATGATGCCAAGGATATCCGGGACATGGTCATAACCCCCCAAAGGCGTTTAAGCAACAAATCATATTTTTAAACGGGTCATCTCGATAATACTTAACCACCAATCGATTAAGGTCGAATGCCCGACCAAGCGGTATCTTAGATACCGTACCCCAAGCCCGTATAAGGGAAAATAAGTTAAAAGTATTTACCTGAGCTAAATATAAATTCAATCCCAGCCGTATATCAAATCAGCAAGTACAGATAGCTTTTACTGGGCTCCTAAATCTGGAACGAAGGTTTATAATAACCTATTAGAGTCCTAACGGGTCTTTAATTAAGCCAAAACTTAGACCGGTTAGTTTTAAAGGAAGATACGGTTCGAACGCATGATTAAGCGAACACCGGAATAGAATGTGATTTAGACCCGAAAAGTTTGAAGACTTGTATAATATGGGTAAACCAAACACATTCTGGATTTTGAGATAAAAATGATAAGGTTTGACCCGTTTCGGCTAATTTATGCAAACTAGTTACATAAACCGAACCGAACGCGAACAACGCATAACGGGTAACCGAAAGAGTCACGAACAGGTTTCCTAAGTTAATATGCCTTAAATATGTTGTGATATCAGTAGGATACCTTCCTTTATGCCCAAAACGAGTTAAATATCAATTTAAGCCCCGTAGGGGTAATTTGGTCATTTTAAAGATTATCAAAGAGATTAAATATAACTCTGATGTTTGGGTCTGTATTAATCAGTAAAACAACTTAATTGGTGATAAGTCTTATATGCCAAAATGGTTTTAAACCCAAACTATGTGTTTAATACGCGTCAAAAAGCCGTTTTAAGCGATTTCCGGGTTTAACAGGAAATCTGAGTTTTCTAATCAGGTTATAAAGTTCAAAATACTTAATTTATCATATAAAATTAGTAGCCAAAGATTGGATATCAAATTGTCATGTAAAACTCATTTTATGAACAAAAAGGGTATAATCGGTAATTACCGAATCAAGGTAATAACCTTAGGTTATGATCAGTTTAAAAATAATTAAAAATCTTCAAAAATCCCAAAATATTATATTACATCAGTGGGTAAAAGGTTTGATGTCGAAAATTGGGTTTAGAAAGGCTTTATGCTAATTGCGTCGTTTATTTAATAAAAGACCTCCTAATTACGCTATTGAGCATAACTCCTAATCTAGACCTCCAACTGATGTGAAATTTTAGGGACATGTTTATAAATCAGTAGCAAAGATTATTGTCCTCTCACATTTCCAAAATTCTCGTTTTATGGTCAAAAAGGCATTATGGTCAACATTAGGCAATTAACGAAAACGTGTAAATGAATCGGACAAACAATGAACCAACCACAGAGGATGATTCTAATATGTAACCTGGTCCTAATGAAGCTCTAAGGCATTTCTAAACCCATCTAAATCGGGTCAGAACTGAAGTCAAAGCAAAAGTCAAAGTTTTGCGACTTTCGGTTCCGAACCGAGCCTAAACAGAAAATTGTCAGATCAAACAAGCTTAGACCAGTTCTTATACTAATTACCAAGTTATATGAGTGATAAAATAAGTTACACGTCATCTACATTGCTAATTATGCGTTAATTTAAAAAAATTAAGATTCTGTTGACTTTTTATAACAACCTTTGACCCGACAAATGATCTAGTTAGAGCGGGAATCAGAGGGTGCCCTTTTAAGGGTTTAATGCCCACATAATTACCAACTTATAACTACCTTTACATTGACTAATCGCTGGACCATTAGCGATTAATCGTTAAGTCAAACCTTAATTACGACGGTTTGACTTTAAGCTAATTAACTAAGTAAAATACGATTAAGGAAGGTTAAGGATACTTACCCAAGTCCTATACACGACTTGTGAGGCTTAGGGACTGATCTTGTACTTCAGGAAGTTCCACAAATGAGTTTATGAGTGAATGATCAAAAGTTGCAACATGTGCTTCCTTATATATTGATCTCAATCCCACTAGATCAATGCCAAGCAAGTCTAGGATTGGTCCAAGATGATTACAAGTGCCCCTAGTGCCTAAAAACCAGAATGTGCAGCACATGGTATTGGTAGCAAGTGATTTAAGTCGGTTAGAAGGGCTGGACAGACACCTGTCTGTGTTTTCTGTATCTGGGAGTCTGAGGCGGCCCGCGTAAGAGGTCAGTGATGTGTGCTAAACAAATTATAAAAATTAACTATATTAGACTCTCTAAGCTAGACACTAAAAAGCTTTAATTCTAGACTCGACCTAAACCACACAATCGGCAAGTGTATCGATCAATGTAGTATAACCTAGGAAGTCCGGATATGGAACCACGAGACTCTATGAATTACGTAAACTAGACTCTGACTAGACACTGACAAACACGACTAAACTTGTTTAATTGTTTGGGGGGGGGGGGGTTACTGAAAATCTAGGAAATCTATATTAAACTACTAAGTAAACTAAAACTAGACTAAAGACGAATAAAGACTGTGAACTTTTCTTATATGAGAACAGGACCACCTAGACAAGAATCCTGGATTGTGTTTAAGAGATTACCGATTAAGTTAAATGCACGAGTTATGGAACCGGGATCTTAAAATACTAAACCTATTAAGAACCAACGAGGCCCCTCGACCCTTCTCAAGGAGAAACCTGTTGAGCTACCTAGGCCGTTAATCCTACCGGTTATTAGACTTCTTCCCAGTTGTCTAATTATTGTGTAAGTACCCTAATGTTGACCTATTCTTTCCCAATCCTAGATCTAGGGTAGTTTGAAGTAATTAATTTGACTTGATAGACTAATAAGACCGACAGGTAAACCAAGACATGACCTTTTCCAAGGACTATCTAAAGAAATTCGCCGGGTAAGACCTACCAATAGCCCCTCACTTTCCAGGTATTAGGACTAGCAGAACACTGAAACCTAGCAAATTACTAAAACTTACTTCTAGAAGTTATCGGCCGATTCTCCCTAAAGAGATAAGATTTCTTACGTGATATAGACACTCACCAAAATCCTAAACCCTAGTATGACTCTATGTTGTGATATAGACCGTCAATAAGAATCATACGAAGCAAATGTCAATAATAAACCAAGTTAAAGTACGCATGTGCATCAAATCATTAAATCAAACCGCTTACTAAACACAATCACCCATAACAATCATGCAATTAACTAAAAAGGTTCAAACTTTATATTAATCCATTCATCGTAGTCTAGGCGGTTTATGAAATTAGCCGAGCATATCTAAAAACGAACACAAATAAAAGATAATCAAACTAGAATTCATGGTAACAAGTTTTAAGAAAGAAATCGACAAAACAAGGGAATGGAAAACCCGAGAAATCTTCGATTCTTCGTCCTGAACTTGATCCACTGATTCGAATGCTTCACGATCTCCGATTCAGCTCCAAGATGGCTCCAAAATCGCCTCAGATGTCCTCCCGTTCGTAATTAGGGTTCCCCCCCCACTTCGGCTGATGTTGATAATGTTATTTTATGATTCACAAAACCCTAAAACGATTGTTGTTACGATTGTGTTCGTGTATTAAGAGCTCTCGCGGCCCGCTTGGATGTTTAGTGTAAGTGGACGCGGGCCGCCCGCCTTCAAATGACCGGAAATCCATTGTAAGTTGATGCGGCCCACGAGAAGATGTCTATTAAGTGTAAGCGGGCCGCCTGAACCCTTCAGATGTGTGTTTCCGCTCCGTTTCGCTCCCGAACTCCTCGACTTCCGTTCCAGACTTTCGCCTTTCCAGATTTTCACTCATATCTGCTCCTTTTGGCTACAAAGACCTGGAAAACACAAAATATCAAACGTATATACATTCTAAACTAAAACGACACTAAATCTAACTAAAACCGAACAAACCTAGACGCGAATAAAGATGTATTTTACAATACATCAAATATCCCCACACTTACTCTTTTTCGTCCTCGAAAAAGAATTATGCAACGGAATCATAAACAAATAATCACTCGGGTCAAAAGCATAGGTAAAATTAATTAAGAACCAAGACTTGCGTTAGCCGCGATTGCGAATATACTTATCCACTTTAAACCCGAATTCAATCCTAAACCCTTATCATGTGAATTTAATTTAAGTGCGGTCAGTCTACCTAGGGTCTCACACTAGAATCTACGGTCTACCTACTCCCACCTCAAGCTTATAGGACTAAAGGAACGATCACTGGACCAATTCCTAACCGTCTTATATCAAAACCAAGAGAGTTTACAATCAACTTTTTTTTTTCTTCTTTTTTTTTTTCATTTTTCCTTTCTTGCTTTTCGGTTTTTTTTCTTTCGTGAGTCTAGACGATGCTTTCCCTAACCAAGCGGTATTCCGGCTGTAGAGTCGCTATCCCCAACCACAGATTACTTAGGTTTCGGTACTTTTATTCGGCAAGTCGATTTCACACATCCCAGAGGCATTCCGGCTGTAGAGTCGCTATCCCCAACTCGGATTACATAGGCCTGTGTTACTTTCATTTAGTTTCTAGCTCACTTTTTATTCTATTAATTTTTTTCTCACATGATCACAAACTCTAACAGTTTTAACTTATAACGGTGCCCCTTATACTCTTATTGGCAGTTTTAGTTTCCCATATTTCCCAGGCGAAAACCCACTAGCAAACCGACAATTAAGGTATATTAGCTCAAAGGGACTTAAAACCAAACCCGGGCCTATCCACATATCCCAAACTAGACGCAAGCTCGATTTATTATAATCTCATATTATTATTATTCGACCCCGAGCAAAAATTCATTTTTTCTATCATTTTCCGCTTTAATTGCAAACTTCCTTATTCAAAAGACATTTTCTGATTTTTCAAATTTTTTTTTTTTGGATTTTTTCAAATTTTTAATTTTTTTTTTGTGTTTTCATATTTATGACTCAAATATTTACAAGTATCTCATCCCCACACTTAGAGATTGCATCGTCCCTAATGCAAAGATGAAAATACGACTCAACACTACCTAAGAAAAAAAACTGCAAACGAAAAAAAAATAAAAATATACAACAACAACAAAAAGGGAAACGACTTAGCTGGTTAGGACAAAAGTCAGTGCCAGCCGTACGATTCTTGAATCCCATGAACGATCGTATAGCATTCCATTCGCGATCGGTGCCTAATCTGCTTGAGTTTATCAAAATGGCAAGTCCAAAATCACCCGAATGGAAATTAGGTACGGGTGGTACAATCCAAACCTGCACAATCAAAGCAAAACAGAACCCAACGCAGTACCGACTCTAAAAACGACACAAACCACTAATTTAGACTCAAGAAGCGAACTAAAGGACTCAAAATACAAACTAAAGGGCCAAAAACAAATCTGAGCCGGTTCAGTGAATCCTCGCGCGACGCGAGGAGTCCAGGTAATAGCCTCGCGCTACGCGGCGCCTTCGTTTTATGTTGATTTTGGCCCTTTACCCCTTGCGCGACGCGACGGCCCTTGGCGTCACGCCAGGGGTCGTTTTTCACAGAATGTTTCGAGAAGAATGCCCTTTCATGCCTTAGAAATTTTTCAAACCTTTTCCAAACCCATTAAACTTCAACCATAAATCTTCTAAGTATGAAACTTACCCGGAACCGGAGTTTCCTCGTGATTTCCTGCAAACCTCGGCAATACACTCCTGTAAACGACTCAACCCACCAACAAAGACCCGAAAAACTGACAAGAACGACCACTAGCTACTAAAAGAAACTAAAAATAAAAATAAAAAAAAATAAACGAAGATACAAACTATACAAACTCTACACTCGAGTAGCAACTTCTCACATGCTTACGGAGGATCATGGAGATGCAGCTCACCTCCAAACATACTCTCACGGGCTGTAGCACCACTATATGTATCGCCCAAATCATCCCGAAAACCCTTATCTCTTTCAAAACCTCTCAACTCTTCATCTAGCGTTTTGAATCTAAATTCTCCATATTTAAATTTATCCCCACACTGAGGTTTGCTCAGTGTCTCTATCCTCGATTCTAAACGCTCCACTCTCTCCTCCAATTCCTCTAACTTTCTATCCGGTGGGTCCCCACACTTGAATCCTGTCACTTTCTCTAAACTCGCATCACTCACATCCTTCTTCTCATCTCTCTCGTCATTCTCACACTCCCCCACTAACGAAACCGCCTCCACTTTATCATTTGACCCTCTCGAATTCATAACGTTAAAAACTACCGCTTCCTCACCTGCTCTAAGTGTGATGGTGCCTAAAAAGACATCTATGAGAGCTTTAGCGGTGTTTAAGAATGGGCGACCTAAAATTAGCGGTATGTTTTCATCGGCTTCCATGTCTAGAATAACAAAATCGGCCGGAAAAACAAACTTATCCACCTTAACAAGCAAATTCTCAACTATTCCCCTCGGGTGTTTCACTGACCTATCAGCTAAGGACAATGTCATTCGGGTAGGTGAAAGCTCGCCTAAGTCTAGCTTCTCGTAAAGCGAAAAGGGCATCAGATTAATGCTAGCACCTAGGTCGGCTAAGGCTCTAGTGTTTCTATTACTACCGAATAGACAAGGAATAGTGAACACACCGGGATTGGTAAGCTTTTCAGGAAGCTTATTTGAGACAATGGCTGAACACCCTCCATGCAACGGGACATTAGACAACTCACCTAATTTCTCCTTATTCCTAAGAAGGTCCTTCAAGAGTTTTTCATATTTTGGCATGGACTGGAGTGCCTCAATGAAAGGAAGGTTAATCTTCAATTGCTTGAAGATATCTAAGAATTGCCCGTATTCCCTTGAATATTTTTTATTCTTAAGACGCGAGGGAAACGGAACATACGCATGATTCACATAGGGTGAAGGTCTAACATCTATGGGTTTTTTCTCAACTTTCTTCTCACTTTGACACTCACCGGGCTGTGCGGTACTTGCTGGGACTAGCCTCTTTCACTTTACCGGGAGCTTCCATCTCAATCACTTCATCTATTACTTCTCCATCCTCATCAACCTCTCTCTCCTCAACACTAGGATTCCCTACGGTTCTGCCACTACGGGTGGTAATGGCTTTTACATGAGCATTCGGGTTAGGTTGGGTGTTAGCTGCAAACTGACCGGGTAATCTTTCATCTATCTTCCTAGACATATCACCTACAACCCTAGAAAGGTCTTGGACCGCAGCTTGGTGATTCTTAAGCATGAGATCATGTTCACTAAGTGTCTTTTGGGTGTTTTGATCCCTAACAATTAACTGGCTCATCATAGACTCCATTCTTTCTATGCTACCCCCTAAATCAAAACTTGAACCTTGACCTGTTTGAGCCTGACTACTCGACCCCCCATCTTTAACCTGCCCACTTGAACCCCCACCGAAAAGCGAACCTAGACCTCTATTTGGATTTTGAGCTATTTGAAAACCAGGAGGTCCATTTGAGCGAAAATTGCTATTATTATTAAAGTTATTATTATTATTTCGCCAACCCGAGCCAAGATTATTACCCCCAAAACCGCTAGACGGACCTCTACCAAACCCTCCTCCTAAATAATCACATTGCTCCTCACCAGCTAGTAAAGGACATGCACTCGTATCATGACCCCCTCGACAAAACTCACACTTATCAACCTTAGCTCTAATCTCCTTAAGCTCTCGAGTTCTGTTTTTCAAAACAGAGGCTAAACTAGGGTCCATGGTGACATGGTTCACCCCTCGGGCGGGTGCACTAGTAGTGGTATTTGAATTACCACTTTGATACCTCTGATCGGATCGTGATTGGGACTGGGACTGAGCAAATGCCTCAAAACGCTCTAGACACTCTGCAACTGTAAGAATACCCATCATATGCCCCCCTGCATTAGTATCGAACCTATCTCTAGTCTCTTGGGTAAGACCGTTATAGAATTTCTCACATAACGCCCAATCAGAAAGACCATGCTGGGAGCAACGAGCACAAAGGTTTTGGAAACGCTCCCAAGCAAGGTAGTAAGGCTCGTCGGGCTCCATGCGAATGGAGTGTATTTGGTCTCTGAGCCGTGAAGCTTTAGCGGGCGGGAAGTACTTATTCAAAAAGGCTTGACGAAGCCCCGCCCAAGTGGTAAAGGTACCGGTTGGTTGAGAGTCCAACCAAGTAGTCGCACGGCCGGCTAAGGAGAATGGGAAAAGCTGTAGGTAGGTGGCATCGTTGGGTGCACCGTGAAGGTTAAAGGTAGCTAGGATGCGGGAGAAACGGTTAATGTGGGCCGGGGCGTCCTCATCATCTCGGCCATGGAATTGAATGCTATTGGTTATGGCCTGCATGGCATAAGATGGGATCTGCCATGAATGTTCGCTAACTATGGGTGGTACGGTGATGGGTGAAGCCAGGCGGGTAAAATCCTGAGTGGCCTGCTGATGGACGGTTTGCCTAGGGTTAGCCATGTGTTCTAAGTTTTCTGGATTACTAGAGGTACTAGAAGTAGGGCTATCGGGTGGGGAAACCTTAGGTGAGGTTTTAGGTGAATGGTTTGGCGAAGGTGGTGGTGTAGGAGGTGGGGTGGGTAACGGGGTGGAATCGAACTTGGGGAAACGGGATGAAGATGTAGAAGTAACCTGTGGGCCTTCGCCCAATTGAGATGATGACTGCTTGACTGGTGGTGGTGGTCCGTGCGATCGCAGATGTGGCATCCACTACGAGCAAAAACCTGAACACAAGAAAAGCAAACAATAGTTACTACGACTCAAGATGAAAAGAAAAGACACAAAACAAAGTAAACACGTAACACGTATTTGTCAAGTAAATCTATCAAAGCTAATGAACGCAATTACCAAGAGTCCCCGGCAACGGCGCCAAAAACTTGATGTGTGCTAAACAAACTATAAAAATTAACTATATTAGACTCTCTAAGCTAGACACTAAAAAGCTTTAATTCTAGACTCGACCTAAACCACACAATCGGCAAGTGTACCGATCAATGTAGTATAACCTAGGAAGTCCGGGTATCGAACCACGAGACTCTATGAATTACGTAAACTAGACTCTGACTAGACACTGACAAACACGACTAAACTTGTTTAATTGTTTGGGGGGGGGGGTTACTGAAAATCTAGGAAATCTATATTAAACTACTAAGTAAACTAAAACTAGACTAAAGACGAATAAAGACTGTGAACTTTTCTTATATGAGAACAGGACCACCTAGACAAGAATCCTGGATTGTTTTTAAGAGATTACCGATTAAGTTAAATGCACGAGTTATGGAACCGGGATCTTATAATACTAAACCTATTAAGAACCATCGAGGCCCCTCGACCCTTCTCAAGGAGAAACCTGTGGCACTACCTAAGCCGTTAATTCTACCGGTTATTAGACTTCTTCCCAGTTGTCTAATTATTGTGTAAGTATCCTAATGTTGACCTATTCTTTCCCAATCCTAGATCTAGGGTAATTTGAAGTAATTAGTTTGACTTGATAGACTAATAAGACCGACAGGTAAACCAAGACATAACCTTTCCCAAGGCCTATCTAAAGCAATTCACCGGGTAAGACCTACCAATAGTCCCTCACTTCCCAGGTATTAGGACTAGTAGAACACTAAGACTTAGCAAATTATTATCAGTTAATTCTAGGGGTTATTGCGCAATTCTCCCTAAAGAGTGAAGGTTTTCTAACGTGCCATAGACACTCACCGAAACCCTAAACCCTAATATGACTCTATATTGTGATAAAGACCGTCACTAAGAATCATATGAAGCAAGTAACAATAATAAACCAAATCAAAGTATGCATACACATCAAACCATTAAATCAAACCTCTCACTAAACACAATCACCCATAATAATCACGCAAATAACGAAAACGGAAAAAATCTTTATTCAATCCATTTATCAAGTCTAGGTGGTTTATGAAATTAGCCGAGCATGTCTATAAACGAACACAAATCAAAGATAATCAAACTAGAATTCATGGAAACAAGTTTTAAGAAATAAATCGACAAAACAAGGGAATGGAAAACCCGAGAAATCTTCGATTCTTCGTCCTGAACTTGATCCACTGATTCGAATGCTTCACGATCTCCGATTCAGCTCCAAGATGGCTCCAAAATCGCCTCAGATGTCCTCCCGTTCGTAATTAGGGTTCCCCCCACTTTGGCTGATGTTGATAATGTTATTTTATGATTCACAAAACCCTAAAACGATTGCTGTTACGATTCTGTTCGCGTATTAAGAGCTCTCGCGGCCCGCTTGGATGTTTAGTGTAAGTGGACGCGGGCCGCCCGCCTTCAAATGACCAGAAATCCATTGTAAGTTGATGCGGCCCGCGAGAAGATGTCTATTAAGTGTAAGCGGGCCGCCTGAACCCTTCAGATGTGTGTTTCCGCTCCGTTTCGCTCCCGAACTCCTCGACTTCCGTTCCAGACTTTCGCCTTTCCAGATTTTCACTCATATCTGTTCCTTTTGGCTGCAAAGACCTGGAAAACACAAAATATCAAACGTATATACATTCTAAACTAAAACGACACTAAATCTAACTAAAACCGAACAAACCTAGACACGAATAAAGATGTATTTTACAATACATCAAATATCCCCACACTTACTCTTTTTTCGTCCTCGAAAAAGAATTATGCAACGGAATCATAAACAAATAATCACTCTGGTCAAAAGCATAGGTAAAATTAATTAAGAACCAAGACTTGCGTTAGCCGCGATTGCGAATATACTTATCCACTTTAAACCCGAATTCAATCCTAAACCCTTATGATGTGAATTTAATTTAAGTGCGGTCAGTCTACCTAGGGTCTCACACTAGAATCTACGGTCTACCTACTCCCACCTCAAGCTTATAGGACTAAAGGAACGATCACTGGACCAATTCCTAACCGTCTTATATCAAAACCAAGAGCGTTTACAATCAACTTTTTTTTTCTTCTTTTTTTTTTCATTTTTCCTTTCTTGCTTTTCGTTTTTTTTCTTTCGTGAGTCTAGACGATGCTTTCCCTTACCAAGCGGTATTCCGGCTGTAAAGTCTCTATCCCCAACCACAGATTACTTAGGTTTCGGTACTTTTATTCGGCAAGTCGATTTCACACATCCCAGAGGCATTCCGGCTGTAGAGTCGCTATCCCCAACTCGGATTACATAGGCCTGTGTTACTTTCATTTAGTTTCTAGCTCACTTTTTATTCTATTAATTTTTTTCTCACATGATCACAAACTCTAACAGTTTTAACTTATAACGGTGCCCCTTATACTCTTATTGGCAGTTTTAGTTTCCCATATTTCCCAGGCGAAAACCCACTAGCAAACCGACAATTAAGGTATATTAGCTCAAAGGGACTTAAAACCAAACCCGGGCCTATCCACATATCCCAAACTAGACGCAAGCTAGATTTATTATAATCTCATATTATTATTATTCGACCCCGAGCAAAAATTCATTTTTTCTATCATTTTCCGCTTTAATTGCAAACTTCCTTATTCAAAAGACATTTTCTGTTTTTTCAAATTTTTTTTTTTTGGATTTTTCAAATTTTTTTTTTTTGTGTTTTCATATTTATGACTCAAATATTTACAAGTATCCCATCCCCACACTTAGAGATTGCATTGTCCCTAATGCAAAGATGAAAATACGACTCAACACTACCTAAGAAAAAAAACTGCAAACGAAAAAAAAAAATATACAACAACAACAAAAAGGGAAACGACTTAGCTGGTTAGGACAAAAGTCAGTGCCAGCCGTACGAGTCTTGAATCCCATGAACGATCGTATAGCATTCCATTCGCGATCGTTGCCTAATCTGCTTGAGTTTATCAAAATGGCAAGTCCAAAATCACCCGAATGGAAATTAGGTACGGGTGGTACAATCCAAACCTGCACAATCAAAGCAAAACAGAACCCAACGCAGTACCGACTCTAAAAACGACACAAACCACTAATTTAGATTCAAGAAGCGAACTAAAGGACTCAAAATACAAACTAAAGGGCCAAAAACAAATCTGAGCCGGTTCAGTGAATCCTCGCGCGACGCGAGGAGTCCAGGTAATAGCCTCGCGCTACGCGGCGCCTTCGTTTTATGTTGATTTTGGCCCTTTACCCCTTGCGCGACGCGACGGCCCTTGGCGTCACGCCAGGGGTCGTTTTTCACAGAATGTTTCGAGAAGAATGCCCTTTCATGCCTTAGAAAATTTTCAAACCTTTTCCAAACCCATTAAACTTCAACCATAAATCTTCTAAGTATGAAACTTACCCGGAACCGGAGTTTCCTCGTGATTTCCTGCAAATCTTCGGCAATACACTCCTGTAAACGACTCAACCCACCAACAAAGACCCGAAAACTGACAAGAACGACCACTAGCTACTAAAAGAAACTAAAAAAAAAATAAAAAAAATAAACGAAGATACAAACTATACAAACTCTACACTCGAGTAGCAACTTCTCACATGCTTACGGAGGATCATGGAGATGCAGCTCACCTCCAAACATACTCTCACGGGCTGTAGCACCACTATATGTATCGCCCAAATCAACCCGAAAACCCTTATCTCTTTCAAAACCTCTCAACTCTTCATCTAGCGTTTTGAATCTAAATTCTCCATATCTAAATTTATCCCCACACTGAGGTTTGCTCAGTGTCTCTATCCTCGATTCTAAACGCTCCACTCTCTCCTCCAATTCCTCTAACTTTCTATCCGGTGGGTCCCCACACTTGAATCCTGTCACTTTCTCTAAACTCGCATCACTCACATCCTTCTTCTCATCTCTCTCGTCATTCTCACACTCCCCCACTAACGAAACCGCCTTCACTTTATCATTTGACCCTCTCGAATTCATAACGTTAAAAACTACCGCTTCCTCACCTGCTCTAAGTGTGATGGTGCCTAAAAAGACATCTATGAGATCTTTAGCGGTGTTTAAGAATGGGCGACCTAAAATTAGCGGTATGTTTTCATCGGCTTCCATGTCTAGAATAACAAAATCGGCCGGAAAAACAAAGTTATCCACCTTAACAAGCAAATTCTCAACTATTCCCCTCGGGTGTTTCACTGACCTATCAGCTAAGGACAATGTCATTCGGGTAGGTGAAAGCTCGCCTAAGTCTAGCTTCTCGTAAAGCGAAAAGGGCATCAGATTAATGCTAGCACCTAGGTCGGCTAAGGCTCTAGTGTTTGTATTACTACCGAATAGACAAGGAATAGTGAACACACCGGGATCGGTAAGCTTTTCAGGAAGCTTATTTGAGACAATGGCTGAACACCCTCCATGCAACGGGACATTAGACAACTCACCTAATTTCTCCTTATTCCTAAGAAGGTCCTTCAAGAATTTTGCATATTTTGGCATGGACTGGAGTGCCTCAATGAAAGGAAGGTTAATCTTCAATTGCTTGAAGATATCTAAGAATTTCCCGTATTCCCTTGAATATTTTTTATTCTTAAGACGCGAGGGAAACGGAACATACGCATGATTCACATAGGGTGAAGGTCTAACATCTATGGGTTTTTTCTCAACTTTCTTCTCACTTTGAGACTCATCGGGCTGTGCGGTACTTGCTGGGACTAGCCTCTTTTGCACTTTGCCGGGAGCTTCCATCTCAATCACTTCATCTATTACTTCTCCATCCTCATCAACCTCTCTCTCCTCAACACTAGGATTCCCTACGGTTCTGCCACTACGGGTGGTAATGGCTTTTACATGAGCATTCGGGTTAGGTTGGGTGTTAGCTGCAAACTGACCGGGTAATCTTTCATCTATCTTCCTAGACATATCACCTACAACCCTAGAAAGGTCTTGGACCGCAGCTTGGTGATTCTTAAGCATGAGATCATGTTCACTAAGTTTCTTTTGGGTGTTTTGATCCCTAACAATTAACTGGCTCATCATAGACTCCATTCTTTCTATGCTACCCCCTAAATCGAAACTTGAACCTTGACCTGTTTGAGCCTGACTACTCGACCCCCCATCTTTAACCTGCCCACTTGAACCCCCACCGAAAAGCGAACCTAGACCTCTATTTGGATTTTGAGCTATTTGAAAACCAGGAGGTCCATTTGAGCGAAAATTGCTATTATTATTAAAGTTATTATTATTATTTCGCCAACCCGAGCCAAGATTATTACCCCCAAAACCGCTAGACGGACCTCTACCAAACCCTCCTCCAAAATAATCACATTGCTCCTCACCAGCTAGTAAAGGACATGCACTTGTATCATGACCCCCTCGACAAAACTCACACTTATCAACCTTAGCTCTAATCTCCTTAAGCTCTCGAGTTATGTTTTCCAAAACAGAGGCTAAACTAGGGTCCATGGTGACATGGTTCACCCCTCGGGCGGGTGCACTAGTAGTGGTATTTGAATTACCACTTTGATACCTCTGATCGGATCGTGATTGGGACTGGGACTGAGCAAATGCCTCAAAACGCTCTAGACACTCTGCAACTGTAACAATACCCATTATATGCCCCCTGCATTAGTATCGAACCTATCTCTAGTCTCTTGGGTAAGACCGTTATAGAATTTCTCACATAACGCCCAATCAGAAAGACCATGCTGGGAGCAACGAGCACAAAGGTTTTGGAAACGCTCCCAAGCAAGGTAGTAAGGCTCGTCGGGCTCCATGCGAACGGAGTGTATTTGGTCTCTGAGCCGTGAAGCTTTAGCGGGCAGGAAGTACTTATTCAAAAAGGCTTGACGAAGCCCCGCCCAAGTGGTAAAGGTACCGGTTGGTTGAGAGTCCAACCAAGTAGCCGCACGGCCGGCTAAGGAGAATGGGAAAAGCTGTAGGTAGGTGGCATCGTTTGGTGCACCGTGAAGGTTAAAGGTAGCTAGGATGCGGGAGAAACAGTTAATGTGGGCCGGGGCGTCCTCATCATCTCGGCCATGGAATTGAATGCTATTGGTTATGGCCTGCATGGCATAAGATGGGATCTGCCATGAATGTTCGCTAACTATGGGTGGTACGGTGATGGGTGAAGCCAGGCCGGTAAAATCCTGAGTGGCCTGCTGATGGACGGTTTGCCTAGGGTTAGCCATGTGTTCTAAGTTTTCTGGATTACTAGAGGTACTAGAAGTAGGGCTATCGGGTGGGGAAACCTTAGGTGAGGTTTTAGGTGAATGGTTTGGCGAAGGTGGTAGTGTAGGAGGTGGGGTGGGTAACGGGGTGGAATCGAACTTGGGGAAACGTGATGAAGATGTAGAAGTAACCTGTGGGCCTTCACCCAATTGAGATGATGACTGCTTGACTGGTGGTGGTGGTCCGTGCGATCGCAGATGTGGCATCCACTACGAGCAAAAACCTGAACACAAGAAAAGCAAACAATAGTTACTACGACTCAAGATGAAAAGAAAAGACACAAAACAAAGTAAACACGTAGCACGTATTTGTCAAGTAAATCTATCAAAGCTAATGAACGCAATTACCAAGAGTCCCCGGCAACGGCGCCAAAAACTTGATGTGTGCTAAACAAACTATAAAAATTAACTATATTAGACTCTCTAAGCTAGACACTAAAAAGCTTTAATTCTAGACTCGACCTAAACCACACAATCGGCAAGTGTACCGATCAATGTAGTATAACCTAGGAAGTCCGGGTATCGAACCACGAGACTCTATGAATTACGTAAACTAGACTCTGACTAGACACTGACAAACACGACTAAACTTGTTTAATTGTTTAGGGGGGGGGGTTACTGAAAATCTAGGAAATCTATATTAAACTACTAAGTAAACTAAAACTAGACTAAAGACGAATAAAGACTGTGAACTTTTCTTATATGAGAACAGGACCACCTAGACAAGAATCCTGGATTTTTTTTAAGAGATTACCGATTAAGTTAAATGCACGAGTTATGGAACCGGGATCTTATAATACTAAACCTATTAAGAACCATCGAGGCCCCTCGACCCTTCTCAAGGAGAAACCTGTGGCACTACCTAAGCCGTTAATTCTACCGGTTATTAGACTTCTTCCCAGTTGTCTAATTATTGTGTAAGTACCCTAATGTTGTCCTATTCTTTCCCAATCCTAGATCTAGGGTAATTTGAAGTAATTAGTTTGACTTGATAGACTAATAAGACCGACAGGTAAACCAAGACATAACCTTTCCCAAGGCCTATCTAAAGCAATTCGCCGGGTAAGACCTACCAATAGTCCCTCACTTCCCAGGTATTAGGACTGGTAGAACACTAAGACTTAGCAAATTATTATCAGTTACTTCTAGGGGTTATTGCGCAATTCTCCCTAAAGAGTGAAGGTTTTCTAACGTGATATAGACACTCACCGAAACCCTAAACCCTAATATGACTCTATATTGTGATAAAGACCGTCACTAAGAATCATATGAAGCAAGTAACAATAATAAACCAAATCAAAGTATGCATACACATCAAACCATTAAATCAAACCTCTTACTAAACACAATCACCCATAACAATCATGCAAATAACGAAAACAGCAAAAATCTTTATTCAATCCATTTATCAAGTCTAGGTGGTTTATGAAATTAGCCGAGCATGTCTATAAACGAACACAAATCAAAGATAATCAAACTAGAATTCATGGTAACAAGTTTTAAGAAAGAAATCGACAAAACAAGGGAATGGAAAACCCGAGAAATCTTCGATTCTTCGTCCTGAACTTGATCCACTGATTCGAATGCTTCACGATTTCCGATTCAGCTCCAAGATGGCTCCAAAATCGCCTCAGATGTCCTCCCGTTCGTAATTAGGGTTCCCCCCACTTCGGCTGAAGTTGATAATGTTATTTTATGATTCACAAAACCCTAAAACGATTGCTGTTACGATTCTGTTCGCGTATTAAGAGCTCTCGCGGCCCGCTTTCAAATGACCAGAAATCCATTGTAAGTTGATGCGGCCCGCGAGAAGATGTCTATTAAGTGTAAGCGGGCCGCCTGAACCCTTCAGATGTGTGTTTCCGCTCCGTTTCGCTCCCGAACTCCTCGACTTCCGTTCCAGACTTTCGCCTTTCCAGATTTTCACTCATATCTGCTCCTTTTGGCTGCAAAGACCTGGAAAACACAAAATATCAAACGTATATACATTCTAAACTAAAACGACACTAAATCTAACTAAAACCGAACAAACCTAGACGCGAATAAAGATGTATTTTACAATACATCAAATATCAAAAACTTGATGTGTGCTTCCACTGTTTGCGTCACAGCCTGATGTTTTTTCTCCAATATTCTCCTCTCTTCGTAAAATAATATTGCCCCCTTGTATGCGTCCAAGATCATGTAAAATATGAGGGTTTTAATTCTTATCATAAAAAATGTTTCAAAGCCCATACTTCACAATTCACTTAATTGGCTGGACATGAACATATATGGCGGCCCATAGGATTTCTTTTCCTTATTCTTTCTTTTTTTCCTTTTGTTCCTCAAACCCAACTCCCACAAAAGCTAATAATGATATAGCAGCCTCTTTTTATTTTTTTCTTCCGATTCGTCCACCCCACTTGGCCCACCAATAGTAATAAATAATGCATCTGATATATATGAATTACATAACATAGAGATAGCGGGTTCGGTCCAATCAATGAAAATAGCGACAATTTTAATTCGGTCTCTGGCATTCTACTCTACCCAACTGGCTGGTTATTTATTTATTACTCGTTTTCGCTCCATTTGCACCAGGACCTACCAAAACACAAAATAAAATAATATAATACTAAAAACTAAATAAAAACAAATAAACCCTATACAAAAATTATACATTATACATGGGACAAATATGTGTATTTTACCCCACATCAAATATCCCCACACTTACTCTTTTTTCGTCCTCGAAAAAAGAATTATGCAACGGAATCAGAGATGAATAATCACTCGGGTCAAAAGCATATGTATATTTTATTAAAACCAAAACTTGCGTTAGTCGCGATTGCGAATATACTTGTCCCTTTAAACCCAAATCCGGTCTTAAGCCCTTATCATGTGAATTTAGTTTAAGTGCGATCAATCTACCTAGGGTCTCACACCAGAATTTACGGTCCACCTACTCCCACCTCAAGCTTATAGGACTAAAGTAACGATCATTTGACCAATTCCCAACCGTCTTATATCAAAACCAAGAGAGTTTAAAATCAAATTTTTTTCTCTTTTTTCCATTTTTTTCTATTTTTGCTTTGCTTTTTGCTTTTTTTTTTTTCTCGTGAGTCTAGACGATGCTTTCCCTAACCAAGAGGTATTCCGGCTGTAGAGTCGCTATCCCCAACCACAGATTACTTAGGTTTCGGTACTTTTAATCGGCAATTCGATTTCACACATCCCAGAGGCATTCCGGCTGTAGAGTCGCTATCCCCAACTCGGATTACATAGACCTGTGTTACTTTCATTTAGTTTCTAGCTCACTTTTTTTTCTATTTTTTTTTCACATGATCACAAACTCTAACAGTTTTAACTTATAACGGTGCCCCTTATACTATTATTGGCAGTTTTGATTTCCCAAATTTCTCAGGCGAGAACCCACTAGCAGACCGACAATTAAGGTATATTAGCTCAAAGGGACTTAAAACCAAACCCGGGCCTATCCACATATCCCAAACTAGACGCAAGCTCGATTTATTTTATTCCCTTATTATTATTATTTGAACCCGAGCAAAAATTCATCTTTTCTATCATTTTCCGCTTTAATTGCAAACTTCTTTTTTCAAAGTACATTTTTCTAATTTTTCAATTTTTTTGGATTTTTTGGATTTTTTAATTTTTTTTTTCATATTTATGACTCAAGACTCACTAACTAAGACCTAAACGACAGTTTCTCATCCCCACACTTAAGGATTGCATTGTCCCTAATGCAAAGACGGAAACTAACAATAAATAAGCAAGAAATAAAATACAGAGAGAGTTGGAAAAGACTTAGCTGGTTAGGACAAAAGTCAGTGCCAGCCGTACGAGTCTTGAATCCAACGAACGATCGTATAGCATTTCATTCGCGATCGTTGCCTAGCCTGCTTGGGTTTATCAATATGGTAGTTCCGAACTCACCCGAATGGAGATTGAGTACGAGTGGTATAATCCAAACCTGCACAAACATAGCAAAACAAAACCCAACGCAGTACCAATTGTAAAAACGACTCAAAAACTACTACTTTAGACTCATGGTACAAAATAAAAGACTCAAAATACAAACTCTACAAATGAGTAACAACTTCTCACATACTTATGGAGGATCATAGAGATGCAGCTCACCTCCAAACACACACTCACGGGCTGTAGCACTATTATACCTATCATTGCTCAACTCAACCCAAACACTCTTATCTCTCTCACAACCTCTCAACTCCTCACCTGGCGGTTTGAATCTATACTCTTCATATCGAAATCTATCCCCACACTGAGCCTTGCTCAGCGTCTCTATCCTAGATTCTAAACGCACCACTCTCTCCTCTAATTCCTCTACTCTCCTATCCGGTGGGTCCCCACACTTGAGTCCTATTACTTTCTCTAGACTCGGATCACTCACCACCTTTTCCTCATCTCTCTCGTCCTTCTCACACTCACCCACTAACGATACCGCTTCCACTCTGTCACTAGGCCCTTTCGAATTCATAACCTTAAAAACTACCGATTCCTCGCCCGCTCTAAGTGTGATGGTGCCTAAAGAGACATCTATAAGAGCTTTAGCGGTGTTCAAAAACGGGCGTCCTAAAATTAACAGTACGTTTTCATCGGCTTCCATGTCAAGAATGACGAAATCGGCCGGAATAACGAACTTGTCAACCTTAACTAGCAAATTCTCAACTATGCCCCTCGGGTGTTTCACGGACCTATCAGCTAAGGATAATGTCATTCGGGTAGGTGAAAGCTCGCCTAAGTCTAGCTTCTTGTAAAGAGAAAAGGGCATCAAATTGATGCTAGCACCTAGGTCAGCTAAGGCTTTAGTATTTGTGTTACTACCGAATAGACAAGGAATAGTGAAAACACCGGGATCGGTAAGCTTTTGAGGAAGCTTATTTGAGACAACGGCCGAACACCCTCCATTCAACGGGACATTAGACAACTCCCCTAACTTCTCTTTATTCCTAAGAAGGTCCTTTAAAAATTTCGCATATTTAGGCATGGACTGGAGTGCCTCGATAAAAGGAAGATTAATCTTCAATTGCTTGAAGATTTCTAGAAATTGCCCGTATTCCCTTGAGTATTTTTGGTTCTTAAGACGTGAGGGAAACGGAACATACGCATGGTTCACTAAGGGTGAAGGTCTAACGTCTATAGGCGTTTTCTCAACTTTCTTCTCAACTTGAGACTCATCGGGCTGTGCGGTACTTGCTGGGCTTAGCCTCTTTTGTACTTTGCCGGGAGCCTCCATCTCTATCTCCTCGTCTATAATATCCCCATCCTCATCAACTACTCTCTCCTCTACTCTCAGGTCCCCTACTATTTTGCCACTACGAGTGGTAATGGCCTTTACATGAGCATTCGGGTTAGGTTGGGTGTTACCCGAAAACTGACCGGGTAATCTCTCCTCTAACTTCCTAGACATATCACATACAACCCTTTGAAGGTCTTGGAAAGCAGCTTGGTGATTCTTAAGCATAAGGTCATGTTCGCTAAGTTTCTTTTGGGTGGTTTGGTCCCTAACAACTAGCTGGCTCATCATAGCCTCCATTCTTTCTATGCTGCCCCCTAAATCAAAACTTGAACCCTGACATGTTTGAACCTGATTATTTGACCCCCCATCCTTAACCTGCCCATTTGAACCCCCACCAAAGAGTGAACCTAAACCCCTATTTGGATTTTGAGCTATTTGAAAACCAGGGGGTCCATTTGAGCGAAAATTGTTGTTATTAGCAAAATTATTATTATTATCATTACGCCAACCCCAACCAAAATTATTATTACCAAACCCACTAGATTGACCTCTACCGAAACCTCCTCCTACGAAATCAACTTGCTCCTCACCAGCTAGCAATGGGCACGCACTCGTGTCGTGACCCCCTCGACAAAACTCACACCTATCCACCTTAGCTCTAATCCCCTTGAGCTCTCGAGTCATGTTTTCCAACACAGCGGCCAAACTAGGGTCCATGGTGACATGGTTCACCCCACGGGCAGGTGCACTAGTAGTGGTATTTGAATTACCACTGTGATACCGCTGATCGGCTCGTGATTGAGATTGAGACTGGGCAAATGCATCAAAACGCTCTAAACACTCAGCAACTGTAAGAATACCCATCAAATGCCCCCCCCGCATTAGTATCGAACCTATCTCTAGTCTCTTGGGTAAGACCGTTATAGAATTTCTCACATAAAGCCCAATCGGAAAGACCATGCTGGGAGCAACGAACACAAAGGTTTTGGAAACGCTCCCAAGCTAGGTAGTAAGGCTCGTCGGGCTCCATGCGGAAAGAGTGGATTTGGTCCCTAAGGCGTGATGCTTTTGCGGGCGGGAAATACTTATTCAAAAAGGCTTGACGAAGCCCCGCCCAAGTGGTAAAGGTGCCGGTTGGTTGAGAGTCCAACCAAGTAGCCGCACGGCCGGCTAATGAGAATGGGAAAAGCTGTAGGTAGGTGGCATCGTTGGGTGCACCGTGAAGGTTAAAGGTAGCTAGCATACGAGAGAAACGGTTTATGTGGGCCGGGGCGTCCTCATCGTCTCGGCAATGGAATTGGATGCTATTGGTTATGGCCTGCATGGCATAAGATGGAATCTGCCATGAATTCTCGCTAACTATGGGTGGGACAGTAATGGGTGAAGCAAGACCAGTGAAGCCTTGGGTGGCTTGTTGGTGAACGGTTTGCCTAGCGTTGGCCATGTGATCTAAGTTTTCTGGGATGCTAGAAGTGCTAGATGTAGGGCTATCGGGTGGGAAAAAAAACTCAAAACAAAACAAACACGTAGCACGTATATGTCAATAAAGTCTATCAAAGATAATGAACGCGATTGCCAAGAGTCCCCGGCAACGGCGCCAAAAACTTGATGTGTGCTTCCACTGTTTGCGTCACAGCCTGATGTTTTTTCTCCAATATTCTCCTCTCTTCGTAAAATAATATTGCCCCCTTGTATGCGTCCAAGATCATGTAAAATATGAGGGTTTTAATTCTTATCATAAAAAATGTTTCAAAGCCCATACTTCACAATTCACTTAATTGGCTGGACATGAACATATATGGCGGCCCATAGGATTTAAAACCAAGAGAGTTTAAAATCAAATTTTTTTCTCGTTTTTTCCATTTTTTTTCTATTTTTGCTTTTTGCTTTTTTTTTTCTCGTGAGTCTAGACGATGCTTTCCCTAACCAAGAGGTATTCCGGCTGTAGAGTCGCTATCCCCAACCCCAGATTACTTAGGTTTCATTACTTTTAATCGGCAATTCGATTTCACACATCCCAGAGGCATTCCGGTTGTAGAGTCGCTATCCCCAACTCGGATTACATAGACCTGTGTTACTTTCATTTAGTTTCTAGCTCACTTTTTTTTTCTATTTTGTTTTCACATGATCACAAACTCTAACAGTTTTAACTTATAACAGTGCCCCTTATACTATTATTGGCAGTTTTGATTTCCCAAATTTCCCAGGCAAGAACCCACTAGCAGACCGACAATTAAGGTATATTAGCTCAAAGGGACTTAAAACCAAACCCGGGCCTATCCACATATCCCAAACTAGACGCAAGCTCGATTTATTTTATTCTCTTATTATTATTATTTGAACCCGAGCAAAAATTCATCTTTTCTATCATTTTCCGCTTTAATTGCAAACTTCTTTTTTCAAAGGACATTTTTCAAATTTTTCAATTTTTTTGGATTTTTTGGATTTTTTAATTTTTTTTTTCATATTTATGACTCAAGACTCACTAACTAAGACCTAAACGACAGTTTCCCATCCCCACACTTAAGGATTGCATTGTCCCTAATGCAAAGACGGAAACTAACAATAAATAAGCAAGAAATAAAATACAGAGAGAGTTGGAAAAGACTTAGCTGGTTAGGACAAAAGTCAGTGCCAGCCGTACGAGTCTTGAATCCAACGAACGATCGTATATCATTTCATTCGCGATCGTTGCCAAGCCTGCTTGGGTTTATCAATATGGTAGTTCCGAACTCACCCGAATGGAGATTGAGTACGAGTGGTATAATCCAAACCTGCACAAACACAGCAAAACAAAACCCAACGCAGTACCAATTGTAAAAACAACTCAAAAACTACTACTTTAGACTCATGGTACAAAATAAAAGACTCAAAATACAAACTCTACAAATGAGTAACAACTTCTCACATACTTATAGAGGATCATAGAGAAGCAGCTCACCTCCAAACACACACTCACGGGCTGTAGCACTATTATACCTATCATTGCTCAACTCAACCCAAACACTCTTATCTCTCTCACAACCTCTCAACTCCTCACCTGGCGGTTTGAATCTATACTCTTCATATTGAAATCTATCCCCACACTGAGCCTTGCTCAGCGTCTCTATCCTCGATTCTAAACGCTCCACTCTCTCCTCCAATTCCTCTAACTTTCTATCCGGTGGGTCCCCACACTTGAATCCTGTCACTTTCTCTAAACTCGCATCACTCACATCCTTCTTCTCATCTCTCTCGTCATTCTCACACTCCCCCACTTACGAAACCGCCTCCACTTTATCATTTGACCCTCTCGAATTCATAACGTTAAAAACTACCGCTTCCTCACCTGCTCTAAGTGTGATGGTGCCTAAAAAGACATCTATGAGAGCTTTAGCGGTGTTTAAGAATGGGCGACCTAAAATTAGCGGTATGTTTTCATCGGCTTCCATGTCTACAATAACAAAATCGGCCGGAAAAACAAACTTATCCACCTTAACAAGCAAATTCTCAACTATTCCCCTCGGGTGTTTCACTGACCTATCAGCTAAGGACAATGTCATTCGGGTAGGTGAAAGCTCGCCTAAGTCTAGCTTCTCGTAAAGCGAAAAGGGCATCAGATTAATGCTAGCACCTAGGTCGGCTAAGGCTCTAGTGTTTGTATTACTACCGAATAGACAAGGAATAGTGAACACACCGGGATCGGTAAGCTTTTCAGGAAGCTTATTTGAGACAATGGCTGAACACCCTCCATGCAACGGGACATTAGACAACTCACCTAATTTCTCCTTATTCCTAAGAAGGTCCTTCAAGAATTTTGCATATTTTGGCATGGACTGGAGTGCCTCAATGAAAGGAAGGTTAATCTTCAATTGCTTGAAGATATCGAAGAATTTCCCGTATTCCCTTGAATATGTTTTATTCTTAAGACGCGAGGGAAACGGAACATACGCATGATTCACATAGGGTGAAGGTCTAACATCTATGGGTTTTTTCTCAACTTTCTTCTCACTTTGAGACTCACCGGGCTGTGCGGTACTTGCTGGGACTAGCCTCTTTTGCACTTTGCCGGGAGCTTCCATCTCAATCACTTCATCTATTACATCTCCATCCTCATCAACCTCTCTCTCCTCAACACTAGGAATCCCTACGGTTCTGCCACTACGGGTGGTAATGGCTTTTACATGAGCATTCGGGTTAGGTTGGGTGTTAGCTGCAAACTGACCGGGTAATCTTTCATCTATCTTCCTAGACATATCACCTACAACCCTAGAAAGGTCTTGGACCGCAGCTTGGTGATTCTTAAGCATGAGATCATGTTCACTAAGTTTCTTTTGGGTGTTTTGATCCCTAACAATTAACTGGCTCATCATAGACTCCATTCTTTCTATGCTACCCCCTAAATCGAAACTTGAACCTTGACCTGTTTGAGCCTGACTACTCGACCCCCATCTTTAACCTACCCACTTGAACCCCCACCGAAAAGCGAACCTAGACCTCTATTTGGATTTTGAGCTATTTGAAAACCAGGAGGTCCATTTGAGCGAAAATTGCTATTATTATTAAAGTTATTATTATTATTTCGCCAACCCGAGCCAAGATTATTACCCCCAAAACCGCTAGACGGACCTCTACCAAACCCTCCTCCTAAATAATCACATTGCTCCTCACCAGCTAGCAATGGGCACGCACTCGTGTCGTGACCCCCTCGGCAAAACTCACACCTATCCACCTTAGCTCTAATCTCCTTGAGCTCTCGAGTCATGTTTTCCAACACAGCGGCCAAACTAGGGTCCATGGTGACATGGTTCACCCCACGGGCGGGTGCACTAGTAGTGGTATTTGAATTACCACTGTGATACCGCTGATCGGCTCGTGATTGAGATTGAGACAGGGCAAATGCCTCAAAACGCTCTAAACACTCAGCAACTGTATGAATACCCATTATATGCCCCCCCCCCCCCCATTAGTATCGAACCTATCTCTAGTCTCTTGGGTAAGACCGTTATAGAATTTCTCACATAAAGCCCAATCGGAAAGACCATGCTGGGAGCAACGAGCAGAAAGGTTTTGGAAACGCTCCCAAGCAAGGTAGTAAGGCTCGTCGGGCTCCATGCGGAAATAGTGGATTTGGTCCCTAAGGCGTGATGCTTTTGCGGGCGGGAAATGTCACACCCCCAAAATCCACCTGCGGAGTATCACCGCTTGGGAGCGTGACTGACCAGGATCAAGCCACCAATCATATAGAACAATGTATAAAGTAAAAGTAATTGCAATTTAATCAAACCAATCCATATGAGAGGTGTTCCAAAACATAAATATGTTATCACTGTTTAGCGGAAGCGTATAAATAAACCCAACACAATAAAGTGTGAAATGTCATAATGTCTAATCAAGTATTCACGATCCTTGTCCACAACGACCGCGCCTCCCGTGCAAGCTCCATAAGTACCTAAGGTCCTGCAAGGCATGTAACAGAGGATCAACAACTAGTTGAGCGAGTTCACAGAAAGTAAATGCGTAATAGTAAGTTCGTATGTAACATGTGGCTCTACTGGGCCGATAGTACGTTCTATTGGTGGGGGCTTCCCATGTTATATATCCCCTAGACTATTCGTAATCATAAGTATCCTTCCCAATCCGAGGATAGTAGTAAGTATAGGTTTACGCAGGTTTTATGTAAGTGCCCTTCCCAACCGAGGACAGTACGTAGCGAGTACGTAGGTTTAGCGCTGGCGTCCTTCCCAATCCGAGGACGGTAGTACGTAGGTTTAGCACTGGCGTCCTTCCTAATCCGAGGACGGTAGTACGTAGGTTTTACGTAGGTTTAGTGCTGGTGTCCTTCCCAATCCGAGGACAGTAGTACGTAGGTTTAGCACTGGCGTCCTTCCCAATCCGAGGACGGTAGTACGTAGGTTTTACGTAGGTTTAGTGCTGGTGTCCTTCCCAATCCGAGGACAGTACGTAGGCTTTGCGTAGAATTTGGCACAGGCATCCTTCCCAATCCGAGGACCGTGGTAAGTAGTCTAGTGGTAATGTAAGTACAGGTAATCCTTCAATCCCATTCCCAACCCAACTGGGGAATCCCATGCCTTGGTAAGAGTGTGAACTCACCTTGGTTTGCTCGGTATGCTAAGTATGTGCTCAAGGTAAATCAATCACGTCCTAAAGTATGCACGTATACATAATCAGTTTGTAGTCACAAGGTACACGTATAAGCATGTAGTACGTATTCGCAAGCACACAAGTCATGTATATCATTTAACAGCATTCAGATACTCCAGTTAACACTTAACAGGATTAACTCAAGTTACAACACAGCTCGGCGAAACACATATATTGACGAAACACATATCGGCGAAACACAATAGTTGGCGAAACACATGCTTTGGCGAAACACGTCTGTTTCGTCGAGGTCTCCTTCGGCGAAACAGAACTTCTAATTCGTCGATGACTCTTGGCGAAACACATTCTGTTTCGCCGAGAGTTCTGTTTCGTCGAAGGTCTGTTTCGCAGACATCAGTTACATCAGAAACGAATAACACATAACCCTAATCACTCTAGCAGCCGTCAACAATAGCAGAAATCATATGAAGGTCAATGTGCATGTAAAAATCATCATAACTCAATCATCCAAGAATTATCGCCTAGCATAAACCCTAGTTTATGTGTTTTACATATCAACATACAACATCATATCATCAATCCCTATCAAGATACTAATGTAAATCAGAATTAGTCCATAATAACAATATTCAGAACCGAGCATTCGTTTGTATTAGGTTTCGCATAGCATTGTATATATATTCTACTACATCTTACATATTGAAACCTATATCAACATCAACATACTCTTATCACAGCAATAACACATATCCATCACATATCCAAACATGAATCGAGATAATACAGAAACATGAAATCGATTAACAACACATACTAACCGATTAGAGATGAACAAACACGGATTCAAGAGCTAGGAATGATGGTAAACGATGGTTGTTGCCGTCGCACAAAAGGGAGAGTGTTCTAGGGTTTCCTGATTGCCTAACTTGTGAAACTAAACCCGTTTCACGTAAGTATTCACGAAATAACGTTCTGGGCCGTATTGGGCTTTCGGCGAAACTGGGCCGGCGAAACAGTCTGTTTCGTCGAGTTCGGTTTGGCGAAACATGCTTGTTTCGTCGAGTATGTTCATGGCGAATCACAACTCAGTTTCGTCGAGTTGTTTCATATGTTCAGTAGTTTATGTTATTTCAAATACACTAAGTCTCATGCTATAATATCAACACATAACCAAGCAAACCTAATACTTTTATTATCACACAAAGTGTATCGTTACAAATCAGACGAGTCAAACAACTAGACAGTCAAAGTCAACGTGCAATAAATGCGAATAAAGAATGTCGGAAACTCGAGTTGTCACATTATCCCCAACTTGAAAGAAATTTCGTCCCGAAATTTAGCATGCGGTTACTGAGGAAGCTAGGTGAGTTGTATCGTTTACTGGTTTTCCTGGGGTGTCACATCATCCCCCCGTTGATTTGGAATTTCGTCCCGAAATTCTGAAGTTGTAGCTTCAGCCTCAGTAGTGGTTGCACGTTTTCCGAATAATTGGGGATACTTGAGTTCCATTTGATCTTCTCGTTCCCAGGTATACTCTGGGCCACGACGGGAGTTCCAACGAACTCGTACAAGAGGGATTCTCGTGTTCTTGAGGACCTTAACATCCCGGTCCGTGATTTCAACAGGTTCCTCGACGAAGTGCAACCGTTCGTCGATAGTGAGTTCCTTCAAGGGAACTATGTGGGTCTCATCTGACGTACACTTCTTCAGATTCGACACGTGAAAGACGTTGTGAACTGCACTGAGTTCAGGTGGTAAGTTCAGTCTGTAGGCCACTTTGCCTATTTTCTCAATAACTTCGAAAGGTCCGACGTATCGTGGATTGAGTTTGCCGCGTTTGCCAAAACGAACCACACCCTTCCAGGGTGAAACTTTAAGTAGCGCTCGATCCCCAACCTGGAATTCGAGTAGTTTCCTGTCTTTATCGGCGTATTCTTTCTGACGGTCACGAGCTGCCGCCATGCGTTGTCGTATTTGTGCAATCTTTTCTGTAGTATCGACTACCATTTCTGGACCTGTAATTTGACTATCTCCCACCTCTGCCCAACAGAGAGGTGATCGGCATTTACGCCCGTACAATGCCTCAAATGGTGCAGCCTTAATGCTAGTGTGGTAGCTGTTATTGTATGAGAATTCCACAAGTGGCAGATGTTTTTCCCAACCGTTTCCAAAATCAATTACGCACGCCCGAAGCATGTCTTCTAGAGTCTGGATAGTGCGCTCAGACTGCCCATCCGTCTGAGGATGATACGCCGTGCTCATGTCTAAACGAGAGAGCCAAAAGATTTATGCATTGCCTGCCACAGTTCTGAAGTAAAACGTGCGTCACGATCAGAGATGATGGAGGTGGGCACCCCGTGCCTCGAGACCACTTCTTTTAAGTAAACGTCTGCTAAGGTAGAGAACTTGTCTGTTTCTTTGATAGCCAAGAAGTGAGCAGACTTTGTGAGCCGATCCACGATCACCCAAATAGTATCATTTCCGCGCTGAGATCTAGGTAGGCCAGTAACAAAATCCATGGAAATTTGCTCCCATTTCCATTGTGGTATCTCAGGTTGTTGGAGTGGTCCTGACGGTTTCTGATATTCTGCCTTGACTCTCGCACAAGTCAAGCATTTGCTAACGTATGTGGCTATGTGGGCCTTCATGCTAGGCCACCAGTATGTAGTCTTAATATCGTGGTACATTTTATCCGAACCAGGGTGTACCGAGTAGCGAGACTTGTGAGCTTCATCCATTACCAGCTCGCGTAAGTTGCCGTACAGTGGGACCCAAATGCGTCCTGTTACGTAATAAGCACCATTTTCCTTCTGTTCTAAGCGTTGCCTTGAGCCGCGTAAGGCTTCTGCCCTGACGTTTTCTGGTTTCAATGCTTCCACCTGAGCATTTCGTATCTGGGAAGGAAGACTAGACTGTATAGTGAGTTGTAAGGCTCGTACGCGCTTAGGCGCGGTGTCCTTTCGACTGAGGGCGTCAGCCACAACATTGGCTTTGCCTGGGTGGTACCTGATTGAGCATTCGTAGTCGTTTAGCAGTTCGACCCATCGTCGCTGTCGCATATTCAGTTCTTTCTGTTTGAATATATGTTCGAGGCTTCTGTGGTCAGTGTAGATAGCACATTTGGTACCGTACAAGTAGTGTCGCCATATCTTAAGTGCAAAAACAACCGCTCCCAGCTCTAGCTCGTGTGTCGTATAATTCCGTTCGTGAATCTTAAGTTGGCGCGAAGCATAAGCAATAACTTTATCCCTCTGCATCAATACACATCCAAGACCTTGGATAGATGCGTCACAGGAGACTACGAAATCGTCCGTGCCTTCAGGCAGTGAGAGGATAGGTGCGCTACAGAGTCTATCCTTTAAGTGTTGGAATGCTGTTGGTGAACGGTTTGCCTAGCGTTGGCCATGTGATCTAAGTTTTCTGCGATGCTAGAAGTGCTAGAAGTAGGGCTGTCGGGTGGGAAAAAAACTCAAAACAAAACAAACACGTAGCACGTATATGTCAATAAAGTCTATCAAAGCTAATGAACGCGATTGCCAAGAGTCCCCGGCAACGACACCAAAAACTTGATGTGTGCTAAACAAATTATAAAAATTAACTATATTAGACTCTCTAAGCTAGACACTAAAAAGCTTTAATTCTAGACTCGACCTAAACCACACAATTGGCAAGTGTACCGATCAATGTAGTATAACCTAGGAAGTCCGGATATCGAACCACGAGACTCTATGAATTACGTAAACTAGACTCTGACTAGACACTGACAAACACGACTAAACTTGTTTAATTGTTTGGGGGGGGGGGGTTACTGAAAATCTAGGAAATCTATATTAAACTACTAAGTAAACTAAAACTAGACTAAAGACGAATAAAGACTGTGAACTTTTCTTATATGAGAACAGGACCACCTAGACAAGAATCCTGGATTGTTTTTAAGAGATTACCGATTAAGTTAAATGCACGAGTTATGGAACCGGGATCTTAAAATACTAAACCTATTAAGAACCAACGAGGCCCCTCGACCCTTCTCAAGGAGAAACCTGTGGAGCTACCTAGGCCGTTAATCCTACCGGTTATTAGACTTCTTCCCAGTTGTCTAATTATTGTGTAAGTACCCTAATGTTGACCTATTCTTTCCCAATCCTAGATCTAGGGTAGTTTGAAGTAATTAATTTGACTTGATAGACTAATAAGACTGACAGGTAAACCAATGACCTTTTCCAAGGACTATCTAAAGCAATTCGCCGGGTAAGACCTACCAATAGCCCCTCACTTTCCAAGTATTAGGACTAGCAGAACACTAAAACCTAGCAAATTACTAACACTTACTTCTAGAGGTTATCGGCCGATTCTCCCTAAAGAGATAAGATTTCTTACGTGATATAGACACTCACCAAAATCCTAAACCCTAGTATGACTCTATGTTGTGATATAGACCGTCACTAAGAATCATACGAAGCAAATGTCAATAATAAACCAAGTTAAAGTACGCATGTGCATCAAATCATTAAATCAAACCGCTTACTAAACACAATCACCCATAACAATCATGCAATTAACTAAAAAGGTTCAAACTTTATATTAATCCATTCATCGTAGTCTAGGCGGTTTATGAAATTAGCCGAGCATATTTATAAACGAACACAAATCAAAGATAATCAAACTAGAATTCATGGTAACAAGTTTTAAGAAAGAAATCGACAAAACAAGGGAATGGAAAACCCGAGAAATCTTCGATTCTTCGTCCTGAACTTGATCCACTGATTCGAATGCTTCACGATCTCCGATTCAGCTCCAAGATGGCTCTAAAATCGCCTCAGATGTCCTCCCGTTCGTAATTAGGGTTCCCCCCACTTTGGCTGATGTTGATAATGTTATTTTATGATTCACAAAACCCTAAAATGATTGCTGTTACGATTCTGTTCGCGTATTAAGAGCTCTCGCGGCCCGCTTGGATGTTTAGTGTAAGTGGACGCGGGCCGCCCGCCTACAAATGACCGGAAATCCATTGTAAGTTGATGCGGCCCACGAGAAGATGTCTATTAAGTGTAAGCGGGCCGCCTGAACCCTTCAGATGTGTGTTTCCGCTCCGTTTCGCTCCCGAACTCTTTGACTTCCATTCCAGATTTTCACTCATATCTGCTCCTTTTGGCTGCAAAGACCTGGAAAACACAAAATATCAAACATATATACATTCTAAACTAAAACGACACTAAATCTAACTAAAACCGAACAAACCTAGACGCGAATAAAGATGTATTTTACAATACATCAGTCAGCCTACTCTTACACGGCCCGTGTGAGGCTCGGGTTCAGGTTAAACATGTTTAAGCTATTTGCATTTTGGCCCCCGGTCCTCCTAACTTGTAAGCCACTGACCCGACGCATTCGATGACCTCGAATGGTCCTTTGTACCTTGGGCTTAACTTGCCTTTCTTACCAAACCGCATTACCCCTTTCCAGGGTGATACTTTAAGTAGTACTTTGTCGCCTACCTCGAAGTTCAGGGGTTTACGCTTCAAATCTGCGTAGCTTTTCTGCCTATCTCTGGCAGCTTTCAGGCGATCACGAATCTGGACAATCTTGTCCATCGTTTCAAAGACTATTTCAGGTCCTGACAGTTGGACATCTCCAATTTCCGCCCAACAAACGGGCGTTCTGCATTTTCTACCATACAAGGCCATGAAAGGCGTGGCTTTGATGCTCGTATGATAGCTATTATTATACGAGAACTCGATTAATGGCAGGTGGTTATCCCAACTACCACCTAAGTCAATCACACATGCACGAAGCATGTCTTCTAATGTTTGGATTGTACGCTCACTCTGCACGTCCGTCTGAGGATGGTAAGCCGTACTGAAATTTAAGTGTGTGCCCAAAGATTGTTGGAAACTTTTCCAAAAATGTGATGTGTATCTGGTATCTCTGTCAGAGATAATAGACACTGGTATGCCATGCATAGATACAATCTTATCTACGTACAACTGGGCTAACATGTCAGAGATATAGGTCTCCTTAATGGGTAGGAAATGTGCTGACTTAGTCAGTCTATCTAGTATCATTTCCTTTCTTTGTCTTTGGTAGCTTGGTGATGAAATCCATTGTCACCATCTCCCACTTCCAGGTGGGAAGTTCAGGCTGTTGCAGCAAACCTGACGACTTCTGATGTTCAGCTCTGACTTGCGCACATGTCAAACATTTAGCTACATAGGTGGCTACAGATTTCTTCATAACTATCCACTAGTAATTTGTCTTCAAATCTTGGTACATCTTATCCGCTCCAGGATGAACGGAATATTTAGAACTATGGGCTTCCTGGAGGATAACATCCCGAAGTCCTCTATAAACTGGAACCCATACTCGTCTGTTTAACCTTAGGATTCCGTCCTTGCCATAGGATAACTGTTCTTCAGTTACTCCTAACTTTTCATCAGGATAGTTAGCTTCCAGCACAGCTTCTTTCTGCGCAGCTAACAACCTTTCATTCAAACTATTCTTTATCTCAATGCTCTTGGCATTGATTCTTATAGGCTTCACTCTTTCCTTCCGACTTAAGGCATCGGCGACTACATTCGCCTTGCCAGGATGGTATCTTATCTCACAATCATAATCGTTCAAAGTTTCCATCCAACGTCGTTGCCTCATGTTCAAATCCTTTTGGTTAAACAGGTGCTGGAGGCTCTTGTGATCAGAATAGATCACACACTTGATACCATACAAATAGTGCCTCCATAGCTTCAGTTCAAATACAACGGCACCCAACTCCAAGTCATGGGTGGTGTAATTCTTTTCGTGCACCTTTAACTGACGTGAAGCATAGGCAATAACTTTTCCTTTCTGCATAAGCACACATCCCATCCCGGTGTGTGATGCATCACAATATACCACAAACTCTTCTATTCCATCAGGCAATGTCAACACAGGTGCATTGCTTAGCTTCTGCTTAAGGATATCAAAGGATTCTTGTTGCTTCGATCCCCAGTCGAACTTAATATTCTTCCTAGTCAAAGAAGTTAGGGGTGCAGCAATTCTTAAAAAAATTTCTATAAAACGCCTGTAATATCCTGCCAATTCCAAGAAGCTGCGAATCTCTGTGGGCGTCTTCGGCTCTTGCCAAATCATGACAGCTTCAACCTTAGCGGGATCTACTTGGATTCCGTGTTCACTAACCACATGTCCAAGAAATTGGACTTCACGAAGCCAAAATTCACACTTAGAGAATTTGGCGTAGAGCTTTTCTCGATGAAGCAGTTTCAGAATGCAATGGAGGTGCTTCTCATGGTCAGCTTGATTCTTCGAGTAAATAAGAATATCATCGATGAAGACGATGACAAATTTATCCATGTAGGGCTTGCAGACGCGGTTCATGAGATCCATGAATGCGGCTGGTGCATTAGTGAGTCCAAAAGGCATCACTAAGAACTCGTAGTGACCATAACGAGTCCTAAATGCAGTCTTATGTACATCTTCATCCTTGACCTTTAGTTGATGATATCCTGACCTTAAGTCGATCTTGGAAAAGTAACTCGCTCCTTGAAGCTGATCGAACAAGTCGTCGATTCTGGGTAATGGATACCGATTTTTGATAGTAACTTTGTTAAGTTCTCGATAATCGATACACAGACGCATCGACCCATCCTTTTTCTTCACAAACAGAATTGGTGCTCCCCAAGGAGATGAGCTAGGTCTAATAAATCCTTTGCTTAACAATTCATCCAGTTGAGTTCTCAACTCTTTCATCTCCGTTGGTGCCAATCTGTAAGGTGCTCTTGCAACAGGTGCTGCTCCGGGAATAATGTCAATCCGGAACTCCACTTGCCTATCTGGGGGTAAACCAGGTAGTTCTTCAGGGAATACCTCTGGATATTCAGAGATAATAGGTATGTCTTCGATCTTAGGCTTTGGTTCATCGATAGTTACTTGCGCCATGTAGATAACACAACCCTTCGTTAAACACCTTGATGCCTTGAGCATGGACACTTGCTCAGGCATTCCGTACTTAGTATCTCCTTGGATTGTCAAAGGCTCGCCATGAGGAGATCTGACAACCACTTGCTTCTTAGCACAAACGATCTGGGCTTGGTTGCGAGACAACCAATCCATGCCTATTACTATATCGAAACCGGCTAATTTCAAAGGAAGTAAGGATAACGGAAAAGAGTGGTTCCTAATGGATATAACATATCCATCTAACACGGTTGACGCTGTTTCTATAGTACCATCGGCTAATTCCACCTCATATTTCACACTTAGGGTTTTAACAGGTAAATTCAGTAACTTACAAAACTTATTATCTACAAATGATTTATCAGCTCTTGAATTGAATAGTACCCTTGCATAAACATCATTTATGAGAAAGGTACCTGTTATCAAGTTATCATCCTGCACTGCTTCCTTTGCATCCATCCGGAAGACCCTTGCATTGGTCTTTTTCTCATCCTCAGTCTTCTTTGCAAGCTTTGGGCAGTTGGACTTGATATGCCCTTTTTCATTGCAGCTATAACATGTAGCATCTTTGATTTTCTTACAGTCTAGGGTCTTATGCTCAGAAGACTTGCAAATCCCACATGCCCTTGGCTGTGACTGGGATTTCGACTCATATCTGCACTTCCCGAAGTGCTGTTTCTTACAGATCTTACAATTGGGTTTATCACCCGATTGACGACTATCTTTCTTAGATCCAGAACCCTTTTTGTGGTCGTTGTTTCCCTTATGTCTCTTATCCGATCGTCGTGAGCTATCATTCTCACGCTTCCTTTTCTCAGCATCAGTGTTTCTCAGCGATCTCTGCCTGACCGCGTCCAGAGTAAGAGATAATGTTATATCAGCTGCAGACCGAAAGGTAGCTGGTCTAGAGGCTTTCACACTGGCCTTAACTTCTGAGGCTAAACCCCCGATGAATCGAGCTATCCTCTTGGGTTCTGGTGTCACAAGATAAGGGACCAACCTTGACATGGTGTTGAAGCTTGTAAGGTAGGCTTGACAATCCAGGTTTTTCATAACCAGTGACAAGAAATCAGCTTCAATCTTTTCAACCTCATGCTGAGGGCAGTAGTTCTCCTTGATTAATGACACAAATTGTTCCCAAGTCATATTGTACAATGGGATTTTCCCTGTAGATTGGATCAAAGATCTCCACCAAGCTAATGCCTCACCCTTGAATGACTGAGACACGAATTTCACCACATCTTTATTAACGCAACCACTGATATCTACCACAGTGTCCATCTCATCCAGCCATGTCATGCAGTCTATAGCTCCTTTTCCCCCAGTGAAGTCCCTGGGTTTGCATGAAACAAAATACTTATAGGAGCAACCCTTATCACGGGGTCCTTGATTCAGTACGATCCTTTGAGATGGAATACTTCTTTGGTTTGATGAGTGATGGGAATTACTGTTGTGATTAGTGTGAGTTTTAGAGTGTGGTCTAGATTGGGTCCTTTCATTGGTACCACTAGATTCATGGAACTGCCTATCCAAAGCTCGAGTAATGGCGTTGTCTATCATTGCTTGCAGTTCTGCACCCGCTACGTTAATTCGGGTATTATCATGATTCTCCCTTGGGTGACTGTTGATCTCATCCGAGTCAGCCATGTAGTTTGAACTGTTACATAAGATATTGACAATAATTTATTTGGGAGCTTATTATGGAATTGTCTTTTATGGCAATTCATTAACCATGGTAAACATAGACCATATTGGGTTAATTTGTTAATCATATTTATTTAGGATTTTTATTATAATTTATCCTAATTATAAAAACAATAACATTATTATTGGTGGTACAAAAGACCTAGTCACAGGGACATTCTAAATCATAAACCTTGATTTCAAAGAATCGAGGCATTAAGGTTTGAACATGGTTCTTTACCTTTTTCTGACAGGGAGTCGTAGACTACTACTGTCTTTTGTCTTATATGACAATGAGTATGGCCCGTAGGCACTACATTACTTATGGATGTTTAATATATAGTCATCTTAATTAATGGTTTAAACCCATGATTTATAGATCATTAGGTTAGGATAGGAATCTTCTGAAGAATCCTATTATAAGAATGACGTGTGTGATTTTAACGAATCACGTCTGCCAGAAGCGTTAACATGTTTTCAGATGTTAACAGGGATTTGAATCTTTTTAAACAGGTCTTACCATTTTGGCCAGGTGTTTTAATGACATACAGGCTAGGTTACACCTTTAAGATTCTTATTCAATATTTAATAGGCAGATTATTTTTAAAAGGAATGATTTTTAATTTATTTATTTCATGTATAATATATTATGCATATAATGATAAAATGAAAATTTTAAAACTTAACATACCATTAAACATTAAAAAGGAGTACACATTGCCCTAAACGGGACTTTTAACAGAAATAACTTACCCACGCAGGGGCTAAACTGATAATACAAGTCCTCGCAGGGACTGATTACTAATATAGATGTCCACGCAGGGACTAAAAGACAAGTCCACCCAGGGCCTAAGTACAAAGATAAATGTCCACACAGGGACATGATTACAACATTAACAACAAACAAATAAAATATTTAACGATCCTTCTTGTTCTTTCCTTTAATTAAGTTTGCCAGACCCTTGAACATCCCTTGGTTTTGTCTACGGTCTTCTCGTACTTCCTGCCGCACCTCATTAATCATTTGAAGGATCTCTTGATGCTGTGGTGGTGACATCACTGGCGGCTGCGGTGGTTGCTGATATAATGGAGGTTGAGAAGGTGGCGGCTGATGATACCCATATGGTGGGTACCCATAATGTGAGTATCCGGTTTGATATGGGATCCCAAAGGATCCTTCCGGATGATGGGCATTGTAGTTTGCCGCTGCTGCAAGGTAAGGGTCGACCTCTGCATAGTTGTAGTTCGTGTGGACCGGCTGCTCAAAGGGGTTATATGCTGCCGCACCAGTGTATGTAGGGATTGGGTCTCCAAAACCCAATGGTGGCGCGACAGGCGCATAAATTACTTCCGAGACGGGGTTTGAAGGTCCACCCATCTGCGGGTCTTCATGGAGTGGCGAGTAGTGGCTGCCACTTGAAGGTTGAGGGGTGCTGATCCGCACTCCTCCTGGCACGGACATCCGTGCGGTTGTTCTCCTTCGCCTTCGTGGCGCCGGAGGCCGTTGCTGAGCTGGTGGTAGTGGCGGAGTGACCGCGACATCACGATAATCTTCAGAGGGATCCTGCTGCTGTGGAGAGTTTTGATAACTAGGAGTAAACACCCAGTCGATCTGTCGGAATCTTTCTTCATAACTGTCGGGACCATTGTAAGGTGATCCTATGAAAGGTGACCCATCCGAGATTTCGATGGGGTGATTAGCGGTTCCGGACGGTGGCTCTGCAGGATCGATGTCCTCATCCATGTCCATCGCGTGGTCTCCTGAGAAATGGTCTTCAGGTCCTAGTGGGTTAAAACCCACGGGTTCTCCAAGGTAGTTTGCCGGGTTGAACCGGCTCTGAAAGAAGGGTGTTGGGTCATCAAAAGGTGAGTTGTGGCCCTGGAGAGGAATGTAGGATTGGTGGGAATTTTGGGGCTCATTTTCAGAATGAGGCCCATAGGAGTTGTGAAACAAAGGGGAGGAGCTCGATGAAACTGAGCGCCTCGCTGGTTCAGTAAAGGTCCTCCAGTTATCTTGAGGATCTTGATTATGGGGATCTGATGGTGTTCACCGGTGCGAAGTCCCGGCCTCATGATCATTTGGGGCAACAATTGGCCCTTTGCCTCTTCCTCTTATTCTGGGTGGCATCTTTAACCTGTCAACATAAACAAAGATAACAACAAGGAATATATATAAAGAGAAAAATAAAAACAAATCGGGATTTGTCCTAAGTTCTTTGTCTAGACTCAAAAATTTAGGAATGTGCAACTATTTAACTGAGATTAAACACAAAAGGCTAGTGTTCAATTCACTCAGTGTTGGCTCTGATACCAACCTGTCACACCCCGATATTTCCACGTATTTCCGGTGGGCCCGGTGGGGGAGTATCGTGACGTAGTTGATATCATTATAATCAAACAACACAATATTTAAATGCACAGCAGAAGCAAAAGATAGATTTCATTTCAACCGAATAAAATTGTAATATTAAGTATCACAAAATAGTTGAAAATAATCCACAGGCGGATCAAAAAGAAACATTGTTCAACAGACTGAAATGCATCCAAGCTTGCGAGACTCTTATTGATGCTAAGGAGAAAGCCAGCCTATTTCGAGTAGTACCTGCACTTAACCTTTTTGGGAAAATACGTCAGTTTACATTGGTAAATACAATCAACTGACTCATTTTGAAAAGGTTTAGAAAGTTGGTTTAAATGCACAAGGCACAAAACATTTTATAACTTGGGATAATTATTTAAATACAATACTTGTAAAAGAATTACATGTTTCTTATGCGTTCAGTAGTCCGGTTCGTGCCGGGTTAAAGATCAATAGACATACCATATTATTTATTTAGGCACTGACGGGTGTACGCCTACACCCCGTGCTTAGGTCGTGGCCATTTCGTAAAATGATGCCAAGGATATCCGGGACATGGTCATTAACCCCCCAAAGGCGTTTAAGCAACAAAACAAATTTTTAAACGGGTCATCTCGATAATACTTAACCACCAATCGATTAAGGTCGAATGCCCGACCAAGCGGTATCTTAGATACCGTACCCCAAGCCCGTATAAGGGAAAATAAGTTAAAAGTATTTACCTGAGCTAAATATAAATTCAATCCCAGCCGTATATCAAATCAGCAAGTACATATAGCTTTTTCTGGGCTCCTAAATCTGGAACGAAGGTTTATAATAACCTATTAGAGTCCTAACGGGTCTTTAATTAAGCCTAAACTTAGACCGGTTAGTTTTAAAGGAAGATACGGTTCGAACGCATGATTAAGCGAAGACCGGAATAGAATGTGATTTAGACCCAACAAGTTTAAAGACTTGTATAATATGGGTAAATTAAACACATTCTGGATTTTGAGATAAAAATGATAAGGTTTGACCCGTTTCGGCTAATTTATGCAAACTAGTTACATAAACCGAACCGAACGCGAACAACGCATAACGGGTAACTGAAAGAGTCACGAACAGGTTTCCTAAGTTAATATGCCTTAAATATGTTGTGATATCAGTAGGATACCTTCCTTTATGCCCAGAACGAGTTTAATCTCAATTTAAGCCCCGTAGGGGTAATTTGGTCATTTTAAAGATTATCAAAGAGATTAAATATAACTCTGATGTTTGGGTCTGTATTAATCAGTAAAACAGCTTAATTTAATAGGGTATATCAGTTGGTGATAAGTCTTATATGCCAAAATGGTTTTAAACCCAAACCATGTGTTTAATACGCGTCAAAAAGCCGTTTTAAGCGATTTCCGGGTTTAACAGGAAATCTGAGTTTTCTGATCAGGTTATAAAGTTCAAAATACTTCATTTATCATATCAAATCAGTAGCCAAAGATTGGATATCAAATTGTCGTGTTAAACTCATTTTATGAACAAAAAGGGTGTAATCGGTAATTACCGAATCAAGGTAATAACCTTAGGTTATGATCAGTTTAAAAATAATTAAAAATCTTCAAAAATCCCAAAATATTATATTACATCAGTGGGTAAAAGGTTTGGTGTCGAAAATTGGGTTTAGATAGGCTTTATGCTAATTGCGCCGTTTATTTAATAAAAGACCTCCTAATTACGCTATTGAGCATAACTCCTAATCTAGACCTCCAACTGATGTGAAATTTTAGGGACATGTTTATAAATCAGTAGCAAAGATTATTGTCCTCTCACATTTCCAAAATTCTCGTTTTATGGTCAAAAGGGCATTATGGTCAACATTAGGCAATTAACGGAAACGTGTAAATGAATCGGACAAACAATGAACCAACCATAGAGGATGATTCTAATAAGTAACCTAGTCCTAATGAAGCTCTAAGGAATTTCTAAACCCATCTAAATCGGGTCAGAACTGTAGTCAAAGCAAAAGTCAAAGTTTTGCGACTTTCGGTTCCGAACCGAGCCTAAAGAGAAAATTGTCGGATCAAACAAGCTTAGACCAGTTCTTATACTAATTACCAAGTTATATGAGTGATAAAATAGGTTACACGTCATCTACATTGCTAATTATGCGTTAATTTAAAAAAATTAAGATTCTGTTGACTTTTTATAACAACCTTTGACCCGACAAATGATCTAGTTAGAGCGGGAATCAGAGGGTGCCCTTTTAAGGGTTTAATGCCCACATAATTACCAACTTATAACTACCTTTACATTGACTAATCGCTGGATCATTAGCGATTAATCGTTAAGTCAAACCTTAATTATGACGGTTTGACTTTAAGCTAATTAACTAAGTAAAATACGATTAAGGAAGGTTAAGGATACTTACCCAAGTCCTATGCACGACTTGTGAGGCTTAGGGACTGATCTTGTACTTCAGGAAGTTCCACAAATGAGTTTATGAGTGAATGATCAAAAGTTGCAACATGTGCTTCCTTATATATTGATCTCAATCCCACTAGATCAATGCCAAGCAAGTCTAGGATTGGTCCAAGATGATTACAAGTGCCCCTAGTGCCTAAAAACCAGATTGTGCAGCACATGGTATTGGTAGCAAGTGATTTAAGTCGGTTAGAAGGGCTGGACAGACACCTGTCTATGTTTTCTGTATCTGGGAGTCTGAGGCGGCCCGCGTAAGAGGTCAGCCTACTCTTACGCGGCCCGTGTGAGGCTCGGGTTCAGGTTAAACATGTTTCAGCTATTTGCATTTTGGCCCCCGGTCCTCCTAAAAGTTGTTTTTACTTCTTTTTTTGTACTTTGAGCCATCTAAATTGATTTCCAAGGGCTTCAAGACTTATACCCACTTTGTTAAGTCCTTGGTTAATTTTGATTACCCGAAAAGTCATAAATTTCATCGTTGACGCTTTTAACCCCTCGTATACGAATTCTATCATAACTTTCTCATACGATAACGAAACTTGGTGAAATTCTTATCATGCATTCTAGTGAGCATAATTAATCATTACAAGCTTCGGGTGTGCTAAAAGGTCACTCAGAGGTATACTTTAAACATGTTGACACATTTAACCCCTGTAGTTTGTAATCTCTCACTTTCTTTCACAATTAGCTTCGTAGGATCCATGAATCATTCGTTTAAGGGTATAAACATCATGTAGGGTTGTTGTAAAGTATATTTATCCATTGTTGACATTTTGAACCCGTATATTCACATACTTTCCTTGCTCATCAATTTAGTTCCTCTAACGTAATCATTTACACGTTTAAAGTTTATGACACGTGTCAATACATTATTGGACATGAATTTTCGAGGTGTTACACATAGGTAGCTATAGACTTTTTCAAGCCTATCCACCAATAACTTGCCTTTAGATCCTGGTACATCTTGTCAGCTCCAGGATGAACGGAGTACTTAGAACTGTGGGCTTCCTGGAGGATAACATCCCGAAGTCCTCCATATATTAGAACCCATATTCGTCCATTTAGTCTCAGGATTCCGTCCTTGCCCTGAGATAACTGCTCTTCAGTTACTCCTAGCTTTTCATTAGGATAGTTAGCTTCTAGTACAACTTCCTTCTGCGCAGCGAACAACCTTCTAATCAAACTATTCTTTAATTCAATTATCTTTGCATTGATTCTTATAGGCTTCACCTTCTCCTTTCTACTTAAGGCATCGGCGACTACATTTGCCTTGCCTGGATGGTATCGGATTTAACAGTCATAATCATTTAAAGTTTCCATCCACCGTCGCTGCCTCATGTTTAAGTCCTTCTGATTAAACAGGTGTTGAAGGCTCTTGTGATCCGAGTAGATCACGCATTTGGTTCCATACAAGTAATGCCTCCACAGTTTTAGTGCAAATACAATGGCACCCAATTCCATGTCGTGGGTGGTGTAGTTCTTCTCGTGCACTTTTAACTGTCGAGAAGCATAGGCAATGACCTTGCCTTTCTTCATGAGCACACATCCCATACCTGTGTGCGATGCATCACAATACACTACAAATTCATCAATTCCATCAGGCAATGTTAACACAGGTGCATTGCTCAACTTTTGCTTAAGTATGTCAAAGGATTCCTGCTGCTTAGGACCCCAGTCAAACTTAATATTCTTACGATTTAACGAAGTTAGGGGTGCAGCAATCCTTGAGAAGTTTTCAATAAATTGCCTATAGTATCCTGCCAAACCCAAAAGGCTACGAATTTCTGTGGGCGTCTTTGGCTCTTGCCAATTCATGACAGCTTCAACCTTAGCGGGATCCACCTGGATACCACGCTCACTAACCACGTGTCCAAGAAACTGGACTTCACGAAGCCAGAATTCGCTTTTTTGAAAACTTGGCATAGAGTTCCTCTTGTTGAAGTAGTGAAAGGATACAACGAAGATGCTTCTCATGATCAGCTTGACTCTTCGAATAAATGAGGATGCCATCGATGAAAATGATGACGAATTTGTCTAAGTAAGGCTTGCAGACGCGGTTCATGAGATCCATGAACGCTGTTGGTGCATTAGTGAGCCCAAAAGGCATCACTAAGAACTCGTAGTGACCATAGCGAGTTCTAAATGCAGTCTTGTGCACATCTTCATCTCTAACCTTCAATTGATGATAGCCTGACCTCAAATCGATCTTAGAGAAGTAACTTGCCCCTTGTAATTGATCGAACAGATCATCGATCCTGGGCAATGGATATCTATTCTTGATAGTGACTTTGTTTAGCTCACGATAATCGATGCATAGACGCATCGATCCATCCTTCTTCTTTACAAACAGGATTGGTGCTCCCCATGAAGACGAACTAGGTCTAATAAAACCCTTGGCTAGCAAATCATCTAGTTGGGTCCTTAGCTCTTTCATTTCTATTGGTGCCAACCTATAAGGCGCTCTCGCAACGGGTGCTGCTCCAGGGATGATGTCAATTCTGAATTCTACTTGCCTATCTGGTGGCAAACCAGGTAGTTCTTCAGGGAAAACTTTAGGGTATTCATAAATGACTGGAATATCTTCAATCTTGGGCTTCTGCTCATCAATGGTTACCTGTGCCATATAAATGACACAACCCTTCTTCAGATATCTGGATGCCTTGAGCATAGCCACCTGCTCAGGTAAATCCATACTGGGTATCTCCCTGAATGGTAAGTGGCTCACCAGACAGAGTCTTGATCACCACTTGCTTCTTGTTGCAGACGATATGGGCTTGGTTATGCGATAACCAGTCCATTCCTATAACTATATCAAAATCGGCTAACTTCAAGGGAAGTAAGGTTAATGGAAAATAGTGGTTCCTAATGGATATGGAACATCCATCTAACACGGTTGAGGCTGTTTCTAAGGTTCCATCAGTTAATTCCACCTCATATTTCACACTTAGGGTTTTAACAGGTAAATTCAGCAACTTACAAAACTTATTATCTACAAACAATTTATCAGCTCCTGAATCAAATAGCACTCTTGCATAAACATCGTTTATAAGGAAGGTACATGTGATCACATTATCATCCTGAACAGCTTCTCGTGCATCCATACGGAAGACCCTTGCATTGGTATTCTTGACCTCCTCAGGCTTTTTGGCGTATTTAGGGCAACTGGTCTTAATTGCCCTTTTTCATTACAGTTGTAGCACGTAGAATCCTTAATCTTCTTGCAGCCTACTGTCTTATGCTCCTTAGACTTGCATAACCCACATGCAGGTGGTCCTGACTGAGACTTGGTCTCAAGCCTGTATTTTCCAAAGTGGCGTTTTTGGCAAGTCTTGCACTTTGGCTTTTCCTCTGTCTGCTGATTACCCTTGTTAGACCCAGACTCCTTCTTGTGGTCCATGTAACCCTTATGCTTCTTCTCAGATCGTCGTAAGTTATCCTCATCACGCTTTCTCTTACTTTCTTCTGAACTCTTAAGCGATCTCAGCCTGACCGCATCCAAAGTAAGAGACAGAGATAGATCAGCTGCTGACCTAAAAGTAGCAGGTCTAGATGCCTTAACACTGACCTTGATTTCTGGGGCTAAACCCCCAATGAAACGAGCAATTCGCTTGGGCTCCGATGTTACCAGATACGGAACCAGCCTAGACAGGGTATTGAAACTGGTGAGGTAAGCTTGGCAATCCAAATTCTTCATCACCAATGATAAAAAGTCTGATTCAATCCTCTCAACCTCGTGTTGAGGGTAGTAATTCTCCTTAATGAGAGCAACAAACTGATCCCATGTCAGATTGTAGAGTGGGATCTTTCCAGCAGCTTGAATGGGAGACTTCCACCATGCCAGTGCCTCCCCCTTAAATGATTGAGATACATACTTTACCACATCCCTTTCAGCACAACTGCTGATATCGACCACGGTGTCCATTTCATCTAACCAAGTCATACAGTCGATTGCTCCTTTCTCCCCAGTGAAATCACGGGGTTTGTATGAGACAAAATATTTGTAAGTATAGGACTTGGTACGTGGTTCATTATCCAATACTACCCTTTTGGATGGGACACTGTGTTGATTAGATGAGTGTCAAACATCATCTTTCTTTGGTTCATCTTTCTTAGAGGGTGGCTTGCTATGAGCCTCTGAATGAGTCTTGGGTTTGGAATGCGGTGCGGATAGGGTCCTGCTTCGAGTCCCGCTAGATTCATTATACTGCCGCTCTACAGCTTTTGTAACAGCATTATCTATTAATGCTTGCAGTTCCGCACCGGTTACATGTATCTTAGTATTCTCATGGTTTTCCAGGGGATGACTGTTTACTTCTTCCGACCTGGCCATGTAGCTTAAATGCTACATAAAAGAAAATTAATGACAATGTTTATTTAGAAGCCTATACAGTACTATCGTTCTTGACGATTTATTAACCATGGTCTTTAATGATTATTTTGGTTAATTTGTTAAGCATGCATATATTCAGGATCTTTATTATAATCCCTAATTACAATTCAATAATAGCACAAAGTCAAGTCACATGGATATATTTAATTTATAAACCAGGATTTACGGAATCGAGGTATTAAGGTTGAATCAAAGTTCATTACCTTTTCCTTGACAGGGAGTTGTAGGCCACCACTGTCTTTAGTCCCAAAGGGTGTTAATTATAGCTCGTAGGCACTTCATCCTTAATGGATGATTATATAAATAAGGGAAAATTGAATGACCCAATTTAGGGATGATTTGTGTGATTTTATCGAATCACATTTTGTCCAGAGTGTTAACATGTTTTCAGATGTTAACAAGGGTTGGAATCTTTTGAATAGGTTTTACCATCTTGGCCATGTCTGCAACGACATATAGACTAGGTTTTACCTTTAAGATTCTTTTTAATATTTAACGCGGAACAATCCTAAATTGAGATGTTAACAAGGATATGAATCTAATTGAGGAACTACCTTCTTGGCCCTGTCTTAAGATGACACATGAGCTAGGTCTTGTCCTTTTAAGATTTTGCCATTTTATTATAATGGTAGATCTTATAAAAGGAATGATATTTTAAATCTAACCGTTCCACTAAATTTAAACAAGTACATGGTTGCCCTAAACAGGACTTCTAACTGAAATGACTTGCCCACACAGGGGCTAAACAGAAATAACAAAGGAAACAAATAAAGGACAAAATAAAACGAATCAGGATTAGTCCTAAGTTCTTTGTCTAGTCTCAAGAATCGAGGAATGTGCAACTGTGTAACTGAGATTAAACACAAAAGGCTAGTGTTTAATTCACTCAGTGTTGGCTCTGATACCAACCTGTCACACCCCGATATTTCCACGTATTACCGGTGGGCCCGGTGGGGAGTATCGTGACGTAGTTGATATCATCTTAGTCAAACAACACAATTTAAATGCACAGCGGAAGCAAAAGATGAATCTCATTACAAACCGAATAAATAGTAATATCAAAGTATTACAACGGACTGTAACGGATCCACAGGCGGATCAAATAAAAAGGAAACATAGTCCATCAGATGTAAAAATGCATCCAAGCTTGTGAGACTCTTATTGATGCTAAGGAGAGGCCAGCCTATTTCGATTAGTACCTGCACTTAGCCTTTTTGGGAAAATACGTCAGTTTACACTGGTAAATACAATTAACTGACTCATTTTGAAAAGGTTTAAGAAAATTGATTTGAATGCACAAGGCACAAAACATTTTATAACTTGGGACAATTATTAAAAATAATCTTGTATACAGTTTTACTTAGTTGTCGTCCGTCAGGGCCGGTTTGTAGGGCCGGTCTAGATTAACTGACACGCCACAGGTATAATACCCACAAGGTTGATTCCTTTAAGTGGGCTACCAGTTTTTACATATGCAACTGTCAGGTGTATGCCTACACCGCATGCTTAGGCCGTGGCCATTTCTTTGAATGATGCCAAGGATATCCGGGACATGGTCATTTAACCCCTAAAGGCCATACACCAAATAATACAGAATAAAACAGGTTATGTAAATACATTAATCACAATCCAATTTAAACGACTACATACCCGACCAAGCGGTATTATTATAATACCGTATCCCAAGCCCGTATAGGGAAAATAAGTTAAGAGTATTTACCTGAGCAAAGTATAATCACAAACAACCAGTGGAAATAGCTTTTACAGGGCTCCTATTCTGGAACAAAGGTTTTTAATAACCTATTAGATTCCTAACGGGTCTTTAATTAAGCCTAAACTTAGACCGGTTAGTTTTAAAAGAGGATACGGTAAAAAACGCATGATTAAGCGAAGACCAGATTAGAATGTGGTTTAGACCCGACAAGCTTGGATACTTGTTTATTATGGGTAAACTAAACACATTCTGGATTTTGAGATGAAAATGATATGGTTTGACCCGTTTCGGCTAATATATGCAAACTAGTTACATAAGCCGATCCGAAGGCGAAAAGTGCGTAACAGGTAACCAAATGAGTCATATGCAAGTTTCCTAAGTTAATATGTCTTAAATATGTTGTGAAATCAGTAAGATATCTTCTATTATGCCCAAAACGGATTTAAACTCAAATTACGCCCCGTAGGGGTATTTTGGTCATTTTAAAGGTTATAAAAGAGTTTAAATATTAATTTGAGTTACAGGTCTGATATAATCAGTAAAAATATTTATTTTTATAAGTCAAAACAGTGGGGTTTGACATATATGTGAAATTTATCATATATAACCAAACTATGCACCGAAGGGGCATTTTGGTAATTTCTCATAAGCCTAAAAGGTTAAAACTGGAAATCTGAGTTTAAAACTTTAGTTTACTGTTAAAGTATAATAATTTACTAAAAATATCAGTAGGTATCAAGTCTTATATATCTAAAATAGTTTTGATACATACTATGCGCTTAAAACGCGTAAAAAGGCGATTTTTAAGCGATTTCCGGGTTTTATAATAAAAGCTGATATTTTTATTATTACAGAAGGTTCAAAATATTTTATTTATCATATTGGATCAGTATAAAAAGGTTTGGTATCCAAATGATTTGTAAAACTCATTTTATAGGCCAAAAGGGCAAAACCGACAATTACCGAATCAAGGGTATAACTCTATGTTATGCTCAGCCTAAAAATAATTAAAAATCTTCAAAAATCCCAAATCATTATTTTACATCAGTGGGTAAAAATTTTGGTGTCAAAAATTGGGTTTAGATAGGCCATATGCTAATTACGCCGTTTAATTAATAAAAAGCTTTTCATTTACGCTAATGAGCATAACTCCTAATCTAGACCTCAAACTGATGTCAAATTTTAAGGACAAGTTTATTATTTAGTAATAAAGCTTTCTACTCTTTTACATTTTCAAAAATCTCGTTTTAAGGTAATATGGGCATAATAGTCAACATTTAAGCATTTAACGGAAACATGCATATGAATCAGGTAACTAATGAACCAAGTTGTATAATCACAGAGGGTTATACTAACATGTAACCTGGTCCTAATAAAGCTCTAAGGCCTTTCTAAACTATGCTCTAATGGTTCAGAATTGAAAGTCAAAGCAAAAGTCTACTTTTGCGATTTTCGGTTCCGAACCGAGCTTAAACTGAAAATTGTCGAGTTGAACATGTTTAGACATGTTCTTACATTAATTACCAAGTTATATGAGTGATAAAACAGGTTGTATGGCTTCTATATTGCTAATTATGCATTTATTTGAAAATAAGCTTTCTGTTGACTTTTTAAGATTAACTTTGACCCGACAATTGACCTAGTTAGAGTGGGAATTAGAGGGTTCCCTTTTAAGGGTTTATTGCCCACATAATTAACAACTCATAGGTACTTTCAATTTGAAATTTGACTGGACAAATTGTGAATAATCACGAAGTCAAACCTTAATTACGACGGTTTGACTTTAGGCTAATTAACTAAGTAAAACTGAATTAAGGAAGGTTAAGGACACTTACCAAGGTCCTATGCACGCCTAATGATCACTAGGAAGGGGTCTTGAGCTCCAGGAACCTCCAGAAAATGAGTTGTGAAGTTTTCAAGTGAATGATCAAAATGTTTGCAACAAGAACACCTTATATAGGGACTTTGATTGCATAAGATCATGACATATAAGTCTATGGGATGATTCCTGATCATCCCAAGTGTCCCTAGGCCCTTCTAAACCATCAAACAAGCCCCTAGAATCGAAAACAAGCTCCATAAGTCGGTTAAACTGGCAAAACCGACATCTGTGCAGTTTTTTTTATGCTGGCATGCTCAGGCGGCCCGCGTAAGGATCAGTAGGGACCTTACGTGTAGGGCTGGCATATCGTGTATACCCGTACACGATAAGACACGACACGATAAGACACGATACACGAAATCCCATACACGAACACGACACGATAACTTATCTTGTCCTTTTTTTTCAAACACGAACACGAACACGACACGATATACACGAAAATTACCTATTAATACATGTTAACACGACTGTTCGACTGTTATACACGAAAATTACCTGTTAATACCTATTAACACGAACAAAAACACGAACACGACATGCTATCTGAGAGTTACAGAGGGAGTTTAGGGGTTTTATTTTTTTGAATTGAATGAGGAATGAAAATAGAAAGGAATTAAGGAACCCACACGCACATGGCTGATGAGTTTTATTTAATTTAATTTCTTATCGTGTACTAACGGGTATTAACAGGTAAACAAGTATTTAACCTATTTATACACGAAAATTAACAGGTAATTTCGTGTCTACCTGTTTGGTACACGATACCTGTTAAGGCCATACACGATACCTGATAACTTCGTGTAGGTTCGTGTAAAATTTCCAGCCCTACTTACGCGGCCGGTATGGTGCCGGGGTCAGGTTACACAAGTTTCATTTATTACATTTTGGCCCCTGATCGTTTTCAAACGTGGTTTTAACTTTCTTTCTTGCATTTTCAACCCTCTAAATTGACTTTTAAGGGCTCCATTACATAATCAAACACCGTTAAGTCCTTGGTTAACTTTGTGATCTCCCGTAAGGCCTTAAATTTAAACGTTGACGCTTTTAACCCCTCGAATACGAATGTTATCATAACTTTCTCTTACTTTATCGAAACCTTGCGAAATTTTTATCATTTATTCTAGTGAGTATATTTTATTGTTACAAAGCTTAGGGTTTGCTAAAAGATTACTCAGAGGTACAACTTAAACATGTTGACACTTTTAACCCCTGTAGTTTGTAATCTCTCACTTTCTTCCACAATTAACTTTGTATGATCCATGATTCATTCGTTTAAGGGTATAAACATCGTGTAGGGCTATTGTAAAGTATATTTATCCATTGTTGACATTTTGAATCCTTTCATTCACATACTTTCTCTGTTTTGTCAACTTTAGTCCCTCTAAAGTAATCTTTTACACGTTTAAAGCTCATGACACGTGTCGATACATTATTGGACCTGAATTTTCGAGGTGTTACAACCGCAGACTAGCGATTAGCCATCTTGAATCGGCTATTGAGATTAATGAAAAACTGCTTAATCTCATGCTCAAAGAAGCCGATGCAATTTCCAATTTGAAACCATAACATAAAAAAATAAAGAATACAATAAATGTATTTATATTTTTAAAATTGTGGAATATTTTATAAATTTTGAACCTTTTATGTTTAGAGGAAAATTGAATACTACATAATGTAACAAAAAAAAATTAAACTATTACAAAACATAAATTTAATTAATCTGTAAAGTTTCATTGAATCATGTTGAAGTTGATTATGAAATGACTTGACTCATCACATATATCATCAAACCTTTTTGGATATTGTTCAACTTTCTGTTGTGAATCATTAAACATAATTTGGTGGAGCTTGATCATCATTACCCCCACCACTATCTAACCAATTAGTTAGGACACAGGGTGTGTCATCGCGTCACCCCGCGATATCATCATTTTTGGCGCCTCATAGCGCCCTCCCTATAACAACCCTTCAAAATATTTTCAATACCCCTAATATGTTTAAAATATCCCAATATGCCTTAAAATACACCCCGTATGTGAAAACCGAGCCCAAATACCCTTATATAATTAAAAATAAAATAAAAACAAATTTTAATGGTCTCTCGCGGGGCGCGTAGCCCTTGGCTACGTCCTACGCGGGCCGCGACAGCAAGGAATCAGGGCGAGCCCCTGAGCCGCCACGTGTTCCAGTCGTGTCGTGCCTAGTGGTCGACTCAGCAACCCTAGGGCCTACCTTAGGGAGCCTCGCGGGCCGCGTAGACCCTGGCCGAGGCTTACACGGGGCGCGACGAAGTCCGTTTGCAGCCCTATAAATTGAGGGCAACGGCCTTCTGTCCAGATCGTTCACATTTTCTTTCTCTCTCGACTTTCTACATAATTAAAGCTATTTCCGGGCATAATACCCCCCCCCCCCCTAATTAATGAAGTTCTGCTCTGTTGTAAGTATTATAACCCCGGTTACGTATTAGATACGCTGCCCGATTGATCCAGGGTTCCGTAATGTCTGTCGTGGTTCTGCCCGACGTAGTCATTGGAATGCCGTCTCGGGGAGGGTATTGCTAATGTAAATATTGGGTTATTATACTAACACATGTACATTTGTGTAATTAATAGATAATCACCAGGAAACCCTTAAAGGAAATCTAAGACAACAATGTGAGTAATCTCCTTTTTGTAAACTGTTTTTACAAAACCGTAAATATTTTACAATGTGATTAAGCAGTGATTGAGTCTTTGTAATTCTTCAATTACTGCCGGTATAGGGAGGTAGAATTTAGAATTCATTTAATTCCTGGATTACCAGAAGAACTACCAGGATTACTACCAGATAGGGAGGTAGAATTTAGAATTCATTTAATTCCTCGAACGACACTGATAGCTAAGGCACCTTATCGGTTAGCACCCACCGAAATGCTAGAATTGAAAAAGCAATTAGATGAATTATTAAGCAAAGTATTTATACAACCCAGTTCATCCCCGTGGGGAGCTCCAGTGTTGTTTGTGAAAAAGAAAGATGGGTCAATGAGAATGTGTATCGATTATAGGGATTTAAATATGGTTACAATTAAGAATCGATACCCATTACCTAGGATTGATGATCTTTTTGATCAATTGCAAGGAGCTAGATACTTTTCAAAGATAGACCTACGCTCAGGATACCATCAGTTAAAGGTACAAGAAGAAGACATACCTAAAACTGCTTTCAGAACTAGGTATGGTCACTACGAGTTTACAGTCATGCCCTTCGGACTGACAAATGCTCCTGCAGCATTTATGGACATGATGAATAGAATCTGTAAACCGTACTTGGATAAATTTGTAATTGTCGTCATCGACGATATACTTATTTATTCTAAAAGCCAGGATGAACACTATCAGCACCTGCATGCACTCTTAACTTTGTTAAGAAAGGAAAAGCTTTACGCCAAATTCTCGAAATGTGAATTTTGGCTACAGGAGGTATAATTTTTAGGACACATGGTGAATCACGAAGGTATTCACGTAGATTCCTCTAAAATAGAAGCGATCACCAAATGGAAAGTTCCACAAACAGCTATGGAAATTAGAAGTTTTCTAGGTTTAGCCGGATACTATAGACGATTTATTAAGGATTTTTCCAAAATAGTTGTGCCATTAACTAAGTTAACCTGTAAAGCCATTAAGTTTGAATGGGGACCTAGGCAAGAAGAGGCTTTTAGGATTTTAAAGCAAAAGCTAACAAACACCCCAATTCTAGCCTTGCCAGAAGGAACAGAGGATTTTGAAGTTTACTGTGATGCTTCTAAGCTAGGATTAGGATGTGTGCTAATGCAACGCAAGAAAGTAATTGCGTATGCCTCAAGACAATTGAAGAAGCACGAAGAAAATTATACGACACACGACTTAGAATTAGGAGCCTTAATTTTTGCCCTTAAGATTTGGAGACACTATCTGTATGGCAGTAAGTTTACAGTCTATACAGACCATAAGAGTTTAAGATATATATTTGGGCAAAAAGAATTAAACATGAGGCAAAGAAGATAGATGGAAATTCTAAGTGACTACGAATGTGATATTCGATATCACGAAGGAAAAGCAAACGTAGTTGCAGATGCCTTAAGTTGTAAGTATCATGAAAAGCAAAAACGAGTTCGTGCTCTGAGATTAAATCTACAGTTAGATTTAATGGAACAACTGAAGAATGTTCAGGAAACAGCAATCAAGGATGATGCTGAAGGAATGAAAGGAAGAATAAAGGAATTAGAACAAGGAGCTGATGGAATTTGGAGATTCCATAAGAAAAGGATTTGGGTACCTAAGCAAGGAGAATTAAGGAATAAGATTTTAGAGGAAGCCCATAAATCTAGGTATACCATGCACCCCAGAAACAATAAGATGTACCAAGATTTAAGAAATAATTTCTGGTGGATAGGAAGGAAAAAGGACATAGCAAGGTATGTTTCTAAGTGTCTTACTTGTTCACAAGTTAAGGCAGAACACCAGAAACCCTCAGGTTTACTACAACAATTAGAAATGCCTGTTTGGAAATGGGAGCTCATAACAATGGATTTTGTTACTAAGTTGCCCAAAACCAGAAAAGGTAACGATGCGATTTGGGTAATTGTGGATCGATTAACCAAGTCAGTTCACTTTCTACCCATGAAAGAAACCTTTAGCATGGAAAGGTTAGCAAAGTTGTATGTAGACGAGGTAGTATCCTTACATGGAGTTCCGCTCTCCATTGTGTCGGATAGGGATAGTCGTTTCACTTCCCACTTCTGGACAACTTTCCAGGAAGCAATGGGAACCCGACTAAATCTAAGTACTGCATATCATCCTCAGACGGACGGACAAAGTGAAAGGACGATCCAAACCCTGGAAGGCATGCTCAGGGCATGTGTGATAGATTTTGGTGGAAATTGGGATGACCACCTACCCCTTATTGAATTCTCCTATAACAATAGTTATCATTCAAGCATAGAAGCTGCCCCATTCGAAGCATTGTATGGACGAAAGTGCAGAACTCCAGTTTGTTGGGCAGAGATAGGAGAAAGTCAACTATCAGGTCCTGAAATTGTACAAGAAACTACCGACAAGATCACTCAAATCAAGGAAAGACTAAAGACGGCTCGAGATCGTCAGAAAAGTTACACGGACAATCGACGCAAGCCGTTAGAATTCCAAGTGGGAGACAGAGTACTATTAAAAGTTTCTCCTTGGAAGGGAGTAGTACGATTTGGAAAGAAGGGAAAGCTAAGTCCAAGGTACGTAGGACCATTCCCAGTAATACAGCGAATAGGTCCAGTTGCTTATCGCTTACAACTACCAGAGGAACTAGCTGGAGTACATGACGTATTTCATGTATCCAACCTCAAGAAGTGTTTATCAGACGAATCTTTGGTAGTACCTCTTCAAAATATAGAGGTAAATGAAAAATTAAAATTCGTTGAGAAGTCACTGCAAATTGAAGACAAAAAGATTAAGTTTCTCAAACACAAAAGACTAATATTAGTCAAAGTCAAATGGAATTCGAAAAGAGGACCCGAATACACCTGGGAGCTGGAATCGGAGATGAAGCGAAAGTATCCTCACTTATTTCAGTAAATCTCGAGGACGAGATTTTAAATAAGGTGGGGAGGATGTAAGGACCTTCAAAATTGTCCCAAAATGACCCATAAGTGAAAACCCAGACCCCTGAAACCCTACTGTGCATGAAAAACCAAGAAATCAAGAAAAATGGTCTTCAGGCGGGCCGCGTAAAGGATAAGCATAACCTCACGCGGGCCGTGTCAACTTATGTTTGACCGGATAAGCGTTCCCAGGCCACGTGTCACACACGTGGCATGCCTACTGATGACACGCTAGCCCTAATCTACGACTAGACTTCCTCGCGGGCTGCGTAAAGATCAAGAGGGGGCATACGCGGGCCGCTTAAACCCCAAATTTCAGCTATAAATAGAACTGATCATGGCCTGTTCACTGGTGTCGAAAACAATTCTCAAAAACGAAGTACTACTGCTCAAATTCAATAATTACGGTAGTGAGGCGCTGCTACGATACAGGGTATTAACTCGATCGTTGCTATGATTCAATGTTCGATCGATTGAAACTATCCAATGGATGTTTAAGTGCTGCCCACATTAGGGCTATACTTTGTCATTCGTCGTGAATTCGATGGATGTTTAAGTGTTGCACTTTGTCATTTGTTGTGAGGGTTTTAATCTCGTGAGTTATCGTAAATGTTGTATTAGTTACTGGCCTAGTTCGTGTGCATTGTTATTTAAATTAGGTTACAAGGCTAATCAGTAGGCTAAACTCTGCCCGTTTAAATCTGCAATGTGAGTCATTCTCTTTTATCAAAAGTGTTTTACAATACTCCAAATTATTTTCAAAGGTTATAATTACAGGGATTAAGTCGTGGTTATCTTGAATCACTGGCTAGTGGGGTATTGTGCACATTACTAATTTCTCACGGTTAGGCTAATAAATCCAAACAGTGATAATCATCACTACTTGGGTGAAAGGACCCAATAGTGGTATGACCATCGTCACCAGGAGGTGACACGGCGCCAGATAAAAATAAGATAGAAGCCATTGTAATCGCTCTTATGCTGTAATTTATAACTATGTGTCGTTTTATCAAATTTGAATGACTCGCCAGTATTTCCCCGCTGATAAAATATTTTCAAAACATGTTTCAGGTGACTACTGTGAACCAAGGAAAAGTGCTACGGAGCACTAACAAAGCTTGAAGTAGTGGATCAGTTAAATAAATAAACATGTTTTGTAAATCAGGGAATTTCCTTGTGAAACTCCTCTATTGTAAATTACGGGGCTCCTCCCGACTTATGAAATAAAATAATCGGGCATTTCAAGTTTTAAAAGATCCTGTAAATCTTCCGTTGTCAACTCAGTTAATAAATACCACGTGTTTCCTATCCCGCGACTCCTGGACCGGGTAAAACCGGGGCGGGGGTCGTGACATCTTGATTTGGTGGAGGAGCCGTTTCTTGTTGGGATGCCGATGGAGTTGTGGTTTGGCTAGATCGGCTCTTTTCAGTTGGGGGTAACGGAGCCTCCTCGGGCCCCACGGTGCGGTTTCTCAGTGTGATGAGATGCACTTGTGCCTTTGGGTTGGTTTCGGTATTGCTTGGTAACACGCCCTGTGGTCTCTCGGAGAAATTTTGAACTAGTTGATTTATTTGTTTTTCAATGTTTTGAATACTAGCTTGTTGATTTCTAAAGTTCGATTCTAGTTGTTGAAATCGATTCGAGTTTTTCTTTTCGGTGTCGGAGATGAGGTGAGATACGGTATCTTCAAGCCTCTCTCGTCCCCCTTGTTGTTGTTGAGAGAAAATTTTGTGACTCGTTTCTTGGTTGTTGAAAGTTTGTTCGTTGGTTACTACTATTGCCGGGTTCTCTCCAACCAAGCTTAGGGTGGTTACGCCATCATTGGTTGTAGCTACCCGTTGGAGGACCCGACGGCCTAGGTCTATTATCAATGTAGCTTACCGATTCTGTTTGATTATCCATTTCTTTCATACAACTCCAATTTTCATGCGGCCCACCGCACCCTTCACAAGCCATAACCGAGGCCGTTTTTGCCATTTCTAACTTTTTGATTTTTGAAGAAAGGGCCTCGATTTGGGCTTGCAAGGAGGTGCTTTCATCAACCTTATGGGCGCCCGGGGCAATAGAATTTTTTCCTCGGGGGTGTGCCACTGAAAATTTCTTTGAGCAATTTCCTCAATTTGATTATAAATATCATTTGGGCGACGATTACCTAAAAGTCCCCCGGAGCTAGAGTCAAGTGTTTGTATTGTGTTTGGCAACAATCCATTATAGAATGTGGATACTTGTTGCCATACCGCAAGACCATGATGAGGACATTTTCTTAGTAGCTCCTTAAACGTTTCCCAGGTTTCATATAAGGATTCCCCGTCCTCTTGTGAATATGTGTTAATTTCAGTCATTAATTTAGCCATTTTAGCAGGAGGGAAATACTTATATAAAAACTTTTGGGCTAGTTCATCCCAGGTGTTTACCGATCCAACTGGGAGGGTATTAAGCCAAGCCTTAGCTCGGTCTTTTAGTGAAAATGGAAACATTCGAAGGCGGATGGCGTCATTTGATGCTCCATTGATCCGAAAAGTATCACATATTTCTAAGAAATTAGTAATATGTAAATGGGGATCTTCGTCCGCAAGCCCATGGAAGGTTGTGGAGTTTTGGAGCATTTGTATCAAATGTGGCCGAAGTTCGAAGTTGTAACGCCCAGCGCCCCTGAACTTTAGATACTTGGCAAGAACAGTCGGTGAACTTTTGAGAAGTTGTCAATTTTAGTCCCTATGGTTTTATGGAGTTGATGTTTTGATACTTCTGGTGTGAATCTTGTTGATACTATGGTGCTTGACTCTTTATTCTAGATGCTTAATTTTGACACTTAAACTATGAGAATTGATACTTAATCTAGATACTTGACCCTTGATGCTTAATCTAGACACTTGATTTCTGATACTATAGAAACTAGATTCTTATTGTTGATTCTTGATACTTGATACTTGGACTCTTGATTCTTGATGTTTGAGAAGCTATGACTCTTGACCCTTAAAATCTAATTGGTGCTTGACTCCTTAGACTCATGAAACTTGATTCTTGGTTAAACGAGAGACTGGAGCCTTGTCACTGGCGGAATCCATTTTAATCTTGCAAACTTTTGATATTGCCTATACATAACGCAACGCCTAACCTAACGCGCAAAACGAATCAGAATCGGGAAACACGGAAGGATGGAATGGCCAGAGTGGCCATCCGATCGGATGACCATCCGATCGGACGACCAGCCGATCGGATGACACCCCAGCCGAACCACCTTTCCTCCTTTCTCCTCCTTCACCTATAAATAGGCTGTCACATCACCATTATGAGTGATGTGACAGCTCTGCCCGAACCAGACGCACGCGCACACTAATCTCTCATTTTCTCATCGATTTCGGTACGTTTCAAGCTAGATTCTTGTACTTTCTTACTCTACGCATCATTCTCTACGTGGTTCTCACTTGAAATCACACTTTTCACCATGAAATCTCTCAGATCTGAGTTCTTGAGGGTGATGCCATCATGGTGGTTTGTACAAACTGCCATGTGATGTCATTCTAAGCAAGATATAGCTCGGATCTAAGGTATTTCATACGTTTTTACACTACATCTAAGTTAAAACTATACTTTTCATATAAGACTTGGGTCGTTCTTCACCTTTTCTTCAAGTTACTGATTCACTTCGGCGATAAACGTGACTGAACGGACTGTAGACTTGATCGGTGGTCTAGAGTTGGTTTAAGAATGGATTGTTCACTGATCAAGACAATCACGGGTTGGATTCCGGCATAAACCCGTCACTAACAGACAACTGGTTGGACTGGGGTGGTTCCCGACCGATCGGAATGACTGTTAAAACGATGAGTTACTGTTGTCTCAATACGTACCGTGACGTCACCATTTAAAACTCGGGAATTTTACTAACGTTGGTAAACAAGAACAATAGGCCAGCCGATCGGACAACCGACCGATCGGACAGCCTATCTTCACAATAGGCCAGCTGATCGGACAGCCATCCGATCGGACAGCCTTTCTTCACACTAGACCAGCCGATCGGACAGCCTTTTGTTTTCACTAGGCCAGCCGATCGGGCAGCCTTTCACTAGACCAGCCGATCGGACAAGGCCAGCCGATCGGCCAGCCGATCGGCCAGCCCTTATTCACTGAGTCACCAAATCGACTGGCAGTTCGATCGGACTGCCATCCGATCGGACAGCCGACCGATCCAGTGACTGTTCCACCCGTTACACAGTCTCGTTATTCCGCCCGACTCTTATCCTATTGTAATCCAATCAGGCTAACTCTAAAGAAGCTCCCTTTGATCCAATAACAATTGCGACTGTTAAGCAATCACTGTGAGTATACTCGATCCCCTTTTACCTTAAACTTTTGGGGTGCAACATGTATTCTATGAAACTTAAACTTGAATCTTTGAAAACTTATGCTCTATCCTATGTGAAACTTGTGATTCTTGATTCTTGACTCTTTGTGCTATGTGACGTTTAATGCAGAGTGTGTAGTTTCGCCTTAACAATAGTAGCGCTATAGGAGATGAACCTCCCCCATTATTCTCAGGGGGTATTGTTAGGAGGATTCTAGTTTACCTTGAGTCTTGGGTAAACAACAAAGCATCGGGATACATGGGCTATCACTGCGTGGACTACAACACTAGCACGGCTGAAACTATCTTTATTCCTTACATTGTGGATATGAGTTGTTTTAATCTATTATGCTATTATCAAACTTGTATACTCGCCAATACTTTTGTATTGATATTTTAATACATGTTGTAGGCTGATAGGTTACTATGGAACTTTTGGAAATCAAGATAGGAGATGCCTAGAAACGTCACGTTAGCTAAACTAGTCTTGGAACAATTCGAACAATTATGATTTGATGTCTTGTAATGTGATATTTTGAGATATTTGGATTTTAGACAATTGCTATGAAATCTACTTAATTCTATTGAAATATCTAGTGTTGTGGAATTCTCTTGAGCAATCTGAATGCTTAGTGCTCGCACCCCGATGTTTCCGCCATCGGTTGGGGTGTGACAGATTGGTATCAGAGCCATAACTATAGGGAATTAGGATAAGTAGGAATACTTGCCCTAGTCTATAGTCCTAGGAACTTAGATTCTTATCTGTTGTTTAAAGACCTATGCATTCTATCGTACATGCTTCCTAGCACACTATTCCTGTTAAACTTACATGTCTTTCCTAAGCCTGATACAATGTACACTTTATACTATGAAAACACTGTTATACGGTGTTTATACTTTGCACGAAATTTGTCCACAGGATAGGAGTGACATCCGAACCTTGATGGGAAATCTCCATATTATTCTGGCAGGCCTTGTCGGCGTATAAGTGCCCACAACGTTTAGGGTACGATGTTGTCAAGTTAGAGGTGAAACTCAAACCTTGATAACTAGTCCCATTCTTTGATGATTTTTATGTCTCGCCAAGGTCTCGCAACTTCCGATCAATTGAGTACGCGAAATGACCAAAAGGACGAATATTGTAGGCCTAACATCGATGACGTATTTGTCTAAGTAAGTCAAGATGCGTTACCTCAATTCGAAAGGGGTTCGAATCACTTTGGTTAGTCGTCGTTCCTCTACCCAGAACAATCCTGTGTTTTATAAGCCTATCTCGTTTTTATGTTACCTCGATTTTATAAATGTGGTTTTATCTATGAGGTTTTGAACATTAATCTTTATTCATTTCTAAAATGCTTTACACAAGATCTGCACGTGGTCCGCAATCTAAAACATTAATTCTTAATCCCAGATCAAACTAAATTTACAAAGCTTTATACGATGTGTAATCTATGTGGTAATCTCAAATCGACAAACTATGATATTATGTGTTGTGGTGGTATGAGACACTAAGATGACATGGAAGTATGGGACAGAAGTGGTGTGTCTGAAGCATGGTGGATACGCCGCTGGTACTTCCTATATATAAGTGCTTCCGACATACTACCAACTTCCGTATCAAGTGCCATGCGAGATTTAGTGTTTGCAAGCCGTTGTGGAATGACTATGTAATCGATAGTAAGTCTATGGAATGCCTATGGAAAGTCTATGTAATCTAAGAAAATTTTAGCATGATCTATGATCGATCTATTGTGTTAATCTATGATAATCTAGCGCGTTAAACTATTTTGAGCTAACCTATGTTGGTCTGTTGGTTTAATCTATGATCATCTACTTGGTTAGTCTATGATAAACTATCTACTTGAGCAAGTCATGTTAATCTATCAATATAATCTATGCCAATCCATGAAATGATCTATGTAATCTACTTGAGTATTCTACACTGATCTATTTTGAGAATTCTGTGCGATTCATATTGAGTAACCTATGAGTAATCTACGATAATCTACTAATCTATGTCAAACTATCTGGCAATATATGATGATGATGATGATGTTGATGGGTAAATGGTTATGTGTGGTGATTGCGACACGCAGCATGACACCGAGTACGAGGCCAGGCGACGTGTCCGAAGCGTGGTGGATACGCCGCTGGTACTTCCTATATATAAGCATTTTTGGCATGTTGACCAAACTTCGTACAAAACGTGTCATGTGAAGGTCGTGAATTTTGGGATGGTTCAATCTAGATTCTTAAGTCTATCGTGTGGGTAATCTATGTTGTGAGGAATTCGTAATTTAGACTTATACAATCCCGTTTGTCGGATATGTAGATGTCTACTCGTAGGACATCTGACGCTCTCAAGAGATCCAGAGAGAAGTCTCAAAAGAAGATGATGTCTTTCATGGCCGATCAGATCGCTCGAGTCATGGCAAGAATCTTCACTGAGCTTCAAGGATCAAACACTCTGCCATCCTCTGCGGACTCCAAGGCTGAGAAGCAGAAGCCTATTAAGTTCAACTACAAACATTTCATCTCTTGCAACCCTAAGTCTTTCACGGGCAGTGATGGGGTGACTGCTATGCTCGAGTGGTTCGACAGCATCGAAGTTACCTTCATTAACAACGAGTGCCCAGACCATCTAAAGACTAGGAGTGCAACGGGAATGTTCCAAGGCAGAGCATTGGAGTGGTGGTCGAATGAGAGAAAGATCCGTTCGAATGAAGAAGCCTATGCTCTTCCATGGGCTGAGGTGCGAGAACTAATGATGCTTGAGTTCTGCCCTCCTCATGAACAATTGAAGCTTGAAGAAGAATTTTAGCATCTGAAACAAGTTGGTGATGACAACCTGGCATATACTACTCGTTTTAAGCAGCTGAGTCTCATCGTTCCTCACTTGGTTTCGACTCCTAAGCGAATGGTAACCAAATACATCAATGGCCTACCTCCTGCTATGCGTGATTCCATCGAAGCAGCTCAGCTAGAAACTATTGAGGAAGTCTACCGTCTCGCAGCTAGTCTCAACAACAATCGTGTGCGTGATAAGCAGTTTGCTACCCCTACTCCTTCGAAGTCTGCAAATCAAGTCACTCAGCAGCCAAGTGGCAGCAGGAATAAGAAACGGAAAACCCAGGGTTCGGGATGTAATGCTATTACCCCTGCTGCTAACCCTGCTGCTCCCGAAGCTAAGAAGAAATACACTGGGACTCATCCCAAGTGTGAAACTTGTAACTACCATCATCCTGTTACTTCTGCATGTCGTTTGTGCACCAACTGTAACCGCTATGGTCACACGGCTCCCTACTGTCGTCAAGCTAATCCTGTTCCTCAAGCTCAGCAAGCTCCTGCTCCACCAGCTCAAGCAGCTCTACCAGCTCCTCCTCTACAGAATCCTAGGCCAGTCAATGTTGTTCGTGCATGCTACAAGTGTGGAGATACTACCCACCTCCGTAACCAGTGTCCTCAGCTGAACCAGGACCAGCAGCTAGCCACTCGTGGACGAGCATTCAACCTTAACGCAAATCAGGCTCGTAAAGACAATGATGTTGTCAATGGTATGTTCCTTGTTAATAACCTTTATGCTTCGATTCTATTTGATACTGGCACCGATAAAAGCTTTCTGTCCGTGGAATTTGAGTCTTTGATAATTTGTACACGCTCTAAGTTACCAGAGTCATTCTCGGTTGAGGTCGCCAATGGTAAGTCGATTCTTGTGAATTCTATCGTGCGTGATTGTTCCTTGATTCTTAACAATCATGTATTCGCTATTGATCTTATACCCATGCGGTTAGGTAGTTTTGATGTCATTATCGGTATGGATTGGTTGCGTAAGAACCATGCCCAAATTGTGTGTCACGAAAAGCTTGTCCGTCGTCCCCTTCCGTCTGGTGATCTTTTACAAATCTATGGAGACCGACCTTCAAAAGGACTAAGGTTAATGTCATGCACACAAGCGAGCAGAAGCTTACGTAAACAGAACCCTACCTTCTTGGCCCACGTGGTGGAACAAAAAGGCAAGGGGAAGAACATAAGCGACGTTCCGGTGGTGTGTGACTTCATCGATGTCTTTCCTGAAGATCTTCCTGGTCTTCCCCCTCCCAGATCTGTTGATTTTCATATTGATCTCGTACCTAGTGCGACTCCTGTCTCCAGGGCTCCTTACCGTCTTGCACCTTCTGAGATGCAAGTGTTATCTAGTCAACTTCAAGAGTTACTCGATAAGGGTTTTATTCGTCCAAGTACCTACCCGTGGGGTGCTCCCGTTTTATTCGTCAAAAAGAAGGATGGTTCCTTCCGTATGTGTATCGATTATCGTGAACTGAATAAGCTTACCGTGAAGAATCGTTATCCGCTTCCTCGCATTGATGACCTATTTGATCAACTACAAGGCGCTTCCTGTTTCTCGAAGATTGATCTACGTTCTAGATATCATCAACTACGTGTCCTCGAAGATGATATTCCTAAAACAACATTCCGTACTCGATATGGGCACTACGAGTTCGTGGTCATGCCTTTTGACTTAACCAACGCACCTGCAGTGTTCATGGACCTTATTAACCGTGTGTGTAAACCCTATTTGTATCGTTTTGTGATAGTCTTTATTGATGATATTCTCATTTATTCTAAGTCTAAGGCTGATCATGCTCGCCACCTACGTCTAGTGCTTGAACTTCTACGTGGTGAACCCCTATATGCTAAATTTTCTAAGTGTGAGTTTTGGATCGACGAAGTGCAATTTCTTGGTCATATTGTTAGTAGACAGGGCATTCATGTTGATCCTTCGAAAATTGAGGCAGTGAAGAATTGGTGTACGCCTAAATCCGTGTCGGAGATTCGTTCTTTCCTAGGATTGGCGGGTTATTATCGCCGATTCATCGTAGATTTTTCAAAAATCGTTGTTCCTCTTACTACGCTAACCCAAAAGGAGAGGCCTTTTGTTTGGGGTCCCGAACAAGAGAACTCCTTTCAAACCCTTAAGAATCTTTTGTGTAACGTCTGATGGCATCGACGATTTTGTGGTATATTGTGATGCCTCGAACCGTGGGTTGGGCTGTGTGCTCATGCAACGGGACAAGGTTATTGCTTATGCCTCTCGTCAGCTCAAGGTACATGAGAAAAACTACACTACCCACGACCTGGAGCTTGGCGCAGTCATTTTTACGTTAAAGATCTGGCGACACTACCTATATGGTACGAAGTGTGTGGTCTTCACCGACCATAGGAGCCTTCAGCATATCTTTGACCAGAAAGAGCTGAACATGCGACAGAGACGTTGGGTGGAATTACTTAACGACTACGACTGTGAAATTCGCTATCATCCCGGCAAGGCGAACGTAGTGGCCGATGCTCTTAGTCGTAAGACTCATGTTAAGTCTATCCGTATCTCCAATGACCTCCATGCTTGTATCCGAGAAGCCCAGTATTCATCAGCCAACGAAGGTAGTATAATCGAGGAAGTCCATGGTGCCCACATTGACCAATTGGCAACCAAACCCGATGGACTCCAATACTACCTCAATCGCATCTGGGTGCCAGGTCGTGATAATCTCCGTGAGCTCATTATGACTGAGGCTCACAAATCCCGTAACTCTATCCATCCAGGTGCTGACAAGATGTACCAGGATCTGCGTACAACTTATTGGTGGCCTGGCATGAAGAGGGACATTGTTGTCTATGTATCTAAGTGCCTTACCTGCTCGAAGGTAAAGGCTGAACACCAGCGTCCTTCTGGACTCTTGGAGCAACCTAAAATCCCTGTCTGGAAATGGGATAGCATTGCTATGGACTTTATTACCAAATTACCCCGTACCTCTAAAGGTCACGATAGTATATGGGTGATTATTGATCGTTTGACCAAATTTGCTCACTTTCTTCCTATTCGTGAAGATTACAGAGTGAAGAGACTTGCTCTAATCTATACCGATGAGATTATAAGCCGTCATGGCGTACCTCTTGACATAATCTCAGACCGTGATGGTCGCTTTACTTCACGTCTTTGGCAAACGTTTCAATCCGCTATGGGTACGCACTTGAATCTTAGCACGGCCTTTCATCCTCAGACGGATGGTCAGACCGAACGTACTATTCAGACCCTCGAGGATATGCTTCGTTCTTGTGTCATCAACTTTGGTGGTAACTGGGATGTACATTTACCATTGATAGAATTCTCGTACAACAATAGCTACCATTCCAGGATTCAGATGGCTCCTTTCGAAGCTTTATATGGGCGAAAATGCCAATCTCCTCTCAGCTGGCATGAGGTTGGGGAAAAGCAGTTCACCGGCCCTGAGATTGTTCAAGAGACAACGGATAAGATTCTTCAGATCTGTGATAACTTGGTCAAGGCTAGGAGCAGACAAAAGAGCTATGCTGATAATAGGCGGAAGCCTCTGGAATTTACTGTTGGTGACCGAGTTCTACTCAAGGTATCTCCCTGGAAGGGAGTAGTTCGTTTTGGGAAGAAGGGAAAGCTTGAGCCTCGCTATGTGGGTCCTTTCGTGATACTTGAAAGGATTGGCAAAGTAGCATACAAACTCGACTTGCCACAAGAGCTAAACAACGTGCATCTAGTGTTCCACGTATCTAACTTACGAAAATGCCAAGCCGACGAAGGACTGCAGGTTCCTCTTGAAGATTTGCAGATAAATGAAGCTGTTCAATTTGTGGAGAAACCGGTCGAAATCATGGATCAAACTGTCAAGCGTCTGAGGCGCAGCAAAATTCCCATTGTTAAGGTTCGATGGGAAGGAAAGCGCGGTGCCGAATTCACTTGGGAGCTGAAAAGTGATATGAAGGCCAAGTATCCGCATCTCTTCGAGCAGTCTTCTTCTAAGATTTCGGGGATGAAATCTCCTAAAGGAGGGGAGACTGTAATGCCCAGCGCCCCTAAACTTTAGATACTTGGCAAGAACAGTCCCTAAACTTCTGAGAAGTGGTAAATTTTAGTCCCTGTGGTTTTATGGAGTTGATGTTTTGATACTTCTGGTGTGAATCTTGTTGATACTATGGTGCTTGACTCTTTATTCTAGATGCTTAATTTTGACACTTAAACTATGAGACTTGATACTTAATCTAGATACTTGACCCTTGATGCTTAATCTAGACACTTGATTTCTGATACTATGGAAACTAGATTCTTATTATTGATTCTTGATACTTGGACTCTTGATTCTTGATGTTTGAGAAGCTATGACTCTTGACCCTTAAAATCTAATTGGTGCTTGACTCCTTAGACTCATGAAACTTGATTCTTGGTTAAACGAGAGACTGGAGCCTTGTCACTGGCGGAATCCATTTTAATCTTGCAAACTTTTGATATTGCCTATACATAACGCAACGCCTAACCTAACGCATAAAACGAATCAGAATCGGGAAACGCGGAAGGATGGAATGGCCAGAGTGGCCATCCAATCGGATGACCATCCGATCGGACGACCAGCCGATCGGATGACACCCCAGCCGAACCACCTTTCCTCCTTTCTCCTCCTTCACCTATAAATAGGCTGTCACATCACCATTATGAGTGATGTGACAGCTCTGCCCGAACCAGACGCACGCGCACACTAATCTCTCGTTTTCTCATCAATTTCGGTACGTTTCAAGCAAGATTCTTGTACTTTCTTACTCTACGCATCATTCTCTACGTGGTTCTCACTTGAAATCACACTTTTCACCGTGAAATCTCTCAGATCTGAGTTCTTGAGGATGATTCCATCATGGTGGTTTGTACAAACTGCCATGTGATGTCATTCTAAGCTTGATATAGCTCGGATCTAAGGTATTTCATACGTTTTTACACTACATCTAAGTTAAAACTATACTTGTCATATAAGACTTGGGTCGTTCTTCACCTTTTCTTCAAGTTACTGATTCACTTCGGAGATAAACGTGACTGAACGGACTGTAGACTTGATCGGTGGTCTAGAGTTGGTTTAAAAAAGGATTGTTCACTGATCAAGATGATCACGGGATGGATTCCGGCATAAACCCGTCACTAAGAGACAACTGGTTGGACTGGGGTGGTTCCCGACCGATCGGAATAACTGTTAAAACGATGAGTTACTGTTGTCTCAATACATACCGTGACGTCACCATTTAAAACTCAGGAATTTTACTAAAGTTGGTAAACAAGAACAATAGGCCAGCCGATCGGACAGCCTTTCTTCACACTAGACCAGCCGATCGGACAGCCTTTTGTTTTCACTAGGCCAGCCGATCGGGCAGCCTTTCACTAGACCAGCCGATCGGACAAGGCCAGCCGATCGGCCAGCCCTTATTCACTGAGTCACCAAATCGACTGGCAGTTCGAACGGACTGCCATCCGATCGGACAGCCGACCGATCCAGTGATTGTTCCACCCGTTACACAGTCTCGTTATTCCGCCCGACTCTTATCCTAGTGTAATCCAATCAGGCTAACTCTAAAGGAGCTCCCTTTGATCCAATAACAATTGCGACTGTTAAGCAATCACTGTGAGTATACTCAATCCCCTTTTACCTTAAACTTTTGGGGTGCAACATGTATTCTATGAAACTTAAACTTGAATCTTTGAAAACTTATGCTCTATCCTATGTGAAACTTGTGATTCTTGATTCTTGACTCTTTGTGCTATGTGACATTTAATCCAGAGTGTGTAGTTCCGCCTTAACAATAGTAGCGCTATAGGAGATGCACCTCCCCCATTATTCTCGGGGGGTATTGTTAGGAGGATTCTAGTTTACCTTGAGTCTTGGGTAAACAACAAAGCATCGGGATACTTGGGCTATTGATGCGTGTGAAGTGTTATATATATTAGGTGTATATTTTAAGCCCTTTTTAACACTTATTTTAGCCAAGTTTTAAATTTATAAAACACCATATTTCACTAACACTAAACACACATATGGGCAAGTGCACCCATCGTTGAGCGTAGTATAGTGTTGGTAAGATACCGAGGTCGTCCAAGGACACAAGAGCTTTTAGTACCGGTTTATCCTCAACGTCTAATCAAAATAAAAAGTTTAGAAAATGGTTTTTAAACTAAGAAAAATAAAAACTAACTAAAATGTTGAAAAATAAAATAAAAAGAAAAACAGATAGACAAGATGAATCACTTGGTTCCGACTCGTATCTAGTATAACCTTTGATTATTTCCGCACTTTTGCACATAATTAAGAGATTATCTTAGTTATTGTAGTAGGCCCCTCTTTTGAAGGTGACGTTACCCTCACCCCAGTAGTTTGAGTCAGCAAGGATACAATCCTAAAAGGGTGGATTATTGGAAGATAATGAATTAAGTTATTAATGCAGTATTGTGGTAGGCCCCGCTTTTGGCGGTGACGTTACCCTCGGCTAAGTAGTCTGAGTCAGCAGAGATACAGTCCTAAATAGCCGGGTTATAGTATTAATAGTACTTGACTTATGAGGGGGTCAAAGAGTTTGGACCCCCGCCATCCAATACCGTGAAGCATTGAAGGAGGTCCTACTAAATTTGACCCAGGTCCATTGCAGGACCTCTAAACGCTGAACAATGGCAAGACCTTTACCAAACCGTTCCCTTAACCCCCGACCAGGTAGCCAACATACCTCCATATAGACCGTGGAGATATGAATGGTGAAAATCCTTTATTTTATATAGACAGTAAAATAGTGCCAAGACACCACGGACAAACGATAAGGAAAGATCACCTTCAACATAAGTAACTAGTTATTAAAGTCATTAATACAAAACCAAATAAAAAGTGCAAAAGATTAGAAATAAAAAGTATTATACTAGACACTTTGTCTTCACCAAGTGATGTAAGAGACTTAGGCAAACATGGCCTTGATTGTCAAGAACTCTTACGATCAATCTTGGATCCCGAGACGACTCACACACTCTACGATGGACAATGGATGATGGTGGTGGATGATGGTGTTGTGATGGTGGTGGGTGGTGGATGAAGTGTGAGAGAGGTGGTGTGCCAAGGGATGAGTTGAAATGAATCCAAGCACTCCTATTTATAGGCTGAACAGAGAGCTGGGCACGGCCCCGTGTCCGCTGGGCACGGCCCCGTGCCTGTCTGACACTCTCTCTCCTCATTAATTGTAATTCGCAATTACAATAAATGCGCCTGCTGTACTTTCGACACGCCCCCGTGTCCGCTGGGCACGGCCCGTGGTGGGCAATAGAAGCTTCTATAGGTTTGTCTTTTCTGCTGCTTCTTGGGCACGGCCCCGTGCTGGCTGAGCACGGGGCGTGTTCAGTCTTCTGACTTCTCTATTTTGCTTTGGAAGGTGCCGTTGAGGGGTCGGGCAGTCCACTAATGTTCCTTTCCTTGTATTTATGTTGGAATTAGCTGTCTTTTTGCTTCTTTTGTGTTTTTGAACTCATTTAATCCTGAAAATACAAAAGGAAGACAAAGACACTCTTTTTCCAATATTAGTACTTAAAAAGGGTTAGTTTTATGCCTCATTTGATGTAATTTATATGTTGCATTTTACACACATCAGCTATCACTACGTGGACTGTGACACTAGCACGGCTGAAACTATCTTTGTTACTTACATTGTGGATATGAGTTGTTTTAATCTATTATGCTATTATCAAACTTGTATACTCGCCAATACTTTTGTATTGATATTTTAATACATGTTGCAGGCTGATAGGTTGCTATGGAACTTTTGGAAATCAAGATAGGAGATGTCTAGAAACGTCACGTTAGCTAAACTAGTCTTGGAACAATTCGAACAATTATGATTTGATGTCTTGTAATGTGATATTTTGAGATATTTGGATTTTAGACAATTGCTATGAAATCTACTTAATTCTATTGAAATATCTAGTGTTGTGGAATTTTCTTGAGCAATCTGAACGCTTAGTGCTCGCACCCCGATGTTTCCGCCATCGGTTGGGGTGTGACAGAAGTTGTTGGCATCGACATTCGGTGCATTGATAGCGGCTCCGAGATTACCTACGGTGGGTCGTAGGTAATCCTTGAGGGTACGCTGATCCGCCATTGGAAGTGGTTCCCCCGAAACTTTCTCTTGGTTTTTAGCTTTAAGTCTTTTTCTTAGAAAGCGTTCGGGTTCGTCAAGAGGTTCTTTTATGTCTCTACTAGAACTGGAGCTCATACACTGCGTAGAAAGTTCAGATGTGGCGCCAGGGTTCCAAGTCCTGTAATAAAAACAAAAAGAATGTTGGTCAGAAGTTTCACCACGGCCCCGTGCTCGGATGAACACGGCCCGTGGTCGGAGATACAGTAATTGTTTTCCGGATCCCTGTTACTGGGGAGCTCGACACCGCCCCGTGTTGCACCCACACGGCCCTGTGCTCAACTTCTCTGTAACTCGGAAAATAAAAACTGTCAGTAACAATGCTGGGCACGGCCCGTGTCCGACCAGGCACGGCCCGTGCTGAGCTCTGCAGAAACTGAAAAGTTAATAAAAATAAAAAAACAGAAAAATAAGAAAAAAAAAAGATTAGGCCGTTGATTCCTAACTTTCTTAAAATCCTTATATCCCCGGCAACGGCGCCAAAAACTTGATGTGTGTGTAGCGTGATATGTTTTAGTATAATTTTCGCCCTTTTTAACACGTTAGTCAAGTTTTAAATTTATAAAACACGATATTTTACTAACACTAAACACACATATGGGCAAGTGCACCCATCGTGAGCGTAGTATAGCGTTGGTAAGATACCGAGGTCGTCCAAGGACACAAGAGCTTTTAGTACCGGTTTATCCTCAACATCTAATCAAATCAAAATTTTAGAAAAAAGGTTTAAATATGAAAATGAAAACTAAAAATGCTGAAAATAAAAATAAAACAGATAGACAAGATGAATCACTTGGATCCGACTCGCCTTTAGTGTAACCTTTGATTATTTCCGCACTTTTGCACTTTTTAAGAGATTATCTTAGTTATAGTAGTAGGCCCCTCTTTTGAAGGTGACGTTACCCTCAACCCAGTAGTTTGAGTCAGCAAGGATACAATCCTAAATGGTTGGATTATTGAAAAGATAATTAATTAAGTTATTAAGGCGTAATGTGGTAGGCCCCTCTTTTGAAGGTGACGTTACCCTCGGCTAAGTAGTTTGCGTCAGCAAGGATACAATCCTAAGTAGCCGGGTTAATGTTTTAATAGTAGTTTACATATGAGGGGATCAAGAAATTCGAACCCCCGCCATCCAATACCAGTGGGTATTGAAGGAGGTCCTACTAAGCTTGACCCAGGTCCTTGCAAGATCTATACACTGAACAAGGCAAGACGCTTACCAAACCATTCCCTTAACCCCTGACCAGGTAGCCAACATATCTCCATATAGACCGTGGAGATATGAATGGTGTAAATCTTTTATTTTATATAGACATTAAAATAACGCCAAGACACCACGGACAAATGATAAGGAAGTTTCACCTTCAGCATAAGAAACTAGTTATTAAAGTCATTAATACATAACCAAACAAAAAATGCGAAAAGATTAAAAATAAAAAGTATTACACTAAATGCTTGTCTTCACCAAGTGATGTAAGAGACTTAGGCAAACATAGCCTTTGATTGTCAAGAACTCTTACGATCAATCTTGGATCCCGAGACTACTACACACACTCTATGATGGATGGTGGGTGATGGTGGTGGATGTGGGTTCTGATGGTGGTGGTGGGTGGGTGAAGTGTGAGAGAGGTGGTTTGCCAAGGGATGATTTGCAAGTGAGCCAAGCACCCCTATTTATAGCCTGCACAGAAGCCCGGACACGGCCCCGTGCCCGCTGGGCACGGCCCCGTGTCCACCCGTCTTCTCTTTCTTCATTAATTGCAGTTTGTCTGTATTAGTTGACCACGCCCCCGTGTCCGCTAGGCACGGCCCCGTGTGCAGAAGCGTATCTGTACTATCAAGATTTGCTCAGATTCTGCGAATCTTTGCGTTGACCACGGCCCCGTGCCCGCTGGGCACGCCCCCGTGTTGGGAAATAGAAGCTTCTACCACTTTGTCTTTTCTGCGGACACTTGGGCACGCCCCCGTGTTCAATGAACACGGGGCGTGTTCAGCCTTCTGTTGTCTTGTTTTTTGCTTGGGAAGATGCTGTCGAGGGGTCGGGCATGCCACGTTTATTCCTTTTCTTGTATTTATGTTAGATTTGGCTGTCTTTTTGCTTCTTTTGTTCATTTAAGCTCATTTAACCCTGAAAATACAAAAGGAAGACAAAAGCACACTTTTTCCAATATTAGTACTAAAAAAGGGAGTTTTATGCCTTATTTGATGTAATTTATATGTTGCATTTTACACACATTAAGTGGACATGAGGATTCAAGATCATACAGGTTACATTTGCAGTTATGTTTGATGTTTTGTTGGCTGTTGCAATTAGATTCATGTGCATTTGCATTACAGTTTGGTTTGTTCCTTTATTTGATGTTAAAAGGACAAATCATTCTTTGATAATATAACAGTTGCTGCTGATAGATTCTTGATTATATATGCAGTTGCTGCAAATGAGATCACCAAAACCTAACATGAATTTCTATGATTCTTAGACCTTAAATTTTACATGTTTTATTTCAACAAATGTAGTTGAACCGCCTAATGTGAAGGAGGCTGTTAAATTGTTATATCAAGCTTCTGTTACAACTTTTAAATCAATTTGAATTAAATCAATATGTGAGTTTATTAATGGCGTTGATGTGTTTTCGATTGGTTCTACAAGTGTTAAAACATAGCTTCTTTTATGTGGCATGATGATGCATCATAAGTTATCAATGGGTTGATTATTAAGAGCAGGGGTTTATAATAATCGAATATGGGTGGTGGCGGGAAGGGTTTTGGAAGTTGCAGGGGGTAATATTGCTTCTTAACACAAAGTATAGGGGGTAATAAGAAAGGGCATTTTAGTAATTTACCTGTGGGGGGTAATTATGCAACATAACAATAATGTTGGGGGGTAAAATAGTCATTTCACCGCCAAGTCAACAGATCAGCTAACAAATTTGATGCCAGGGGGTAAACTTGCGATATAACACCGAACATTGGGGGGTAAAATTGCAATTATTTCGTTAGGGAGGGTAAGAGTGCCAATTGGCCTAAACCCCAGGGGGTAAAATTGCAGTTTACTCAAACTAAATAGAAACCATTTTGTGCTTATGTATAAGACGTCAAGGGCCCCTAGCTTAAATCCGCCACTATAGTCCGAACAACCAACCCCAATAGTGGCTGGTCTGGTAGGAACCATTAGTATAAGTCATCAAATCCCAAAGGTATAAATACCCCCTCACAAGTACAACCAAAACACGTTTTCAATTACTCACCGAATCACACTAGCTCTCTTCTTCAAATACTTATGCTCATGTCGGCGAGGGTTGCATAATGGCCCTCTCACCTCTGCGACGAGTCTAACGGTTTATTGTTTTGCAATTTCATAACCACGATTAGGATCCAGATCTAACCTTGAGCTTATCCGAGGCACACTTTTGGATCTTCAATTGGCGCCATCCGTCCATTTAAAACAAAACCACAACAAACCCACCCCAAAAGATTTAAGAAATACATGTTACTTGTTATGGTCGGAGTCTTATAGCTCAAGCATCACAAACATTATTTCTTTACAAACAACATGTCACATAAAGTAATTAGTGCATTATTTCTTTTAGATTTTCAGCCTTTAAGTTTTCCAACAAGAATACCAAATTTGATTTTTACAACATAAAAAGGTTACATCTTATGAATTTCATAATTTTGAATCAAGAACATATAATAACAAATATATGAAAATACATGATAAGTAAGCATCTTATTTCTATAGAACTTTTTATTGTACAAAATCAAAATTGATTTTTACAACATAAAAATGTTACATCTTATGAATTTCATAATTTTGAATCAAGAACATATAATAACAAATATATGAAAATACATGATAAGTAAGCATCTTATTTCTATAGAACTTTTTATTTTAGAAAATCAAAAAACGTATCAAACTCTTTACCATGTATGTATGTAATCACATCAATTTCATCAACATGTAAGTTAAAAATACCAAATAGGTATATCGAAAATTTTAATGAAATTCTCGAAAATTTTATTAAAATTCAGTTTATGCAACAAAATAAAAAAAAAATCCTAGAAATCTGATTTAATAAACTAAAACAAATATTAAAAAAAAATGAAAAGGACTTAGCATTAGGATCCGGCAATACCAACCACAAACCGTACCCAAAAGATTCGGGAAACCCTAACTCCACACAAACAATACCCAATTCGGATCATATCGTCGGGTCTTCATTTGCATCCGTATCCTCTTTCCCCAATTCAAACCCTAACCCTGCTTCATCTTCCCGGATCTTCCAATCGGACTCTGCCATAACAAACCCGCTGCATAAAAGGTTCGGATCCCTAATTTCTTTCTTAATTTCACCCTCTTTATCTTTTCCTTAATTATCATACTGTTAATTGTTCTGTTAATTATGATTATGCAATTCGCCTGTTGGTTTTTTTCACTCGATCATGTCGAATATCCGTTTAATTTGAATTTTGAATTTCGATTCATACGTTAATTGTTACAAAAGATGAACCCTAATTAAGAATTGTATACCGGTACCAACTGAACATATAGCATTCCGTACAGTATTCGGTTTTGATATTAGCTAAATTTCAGTATTGGTACCATGCGGTACGGTACCGGTTCGTCACTTTTAACAGTACTGTCCCATACTGGTACCGGCTGAACATTAACGGTGCGGTATTCGGTTTAAAATTTAGCTGAATTTCCGTATCGGTACCATGCAGTACTGTACCATATCGGTGCTGACCGAACATATACCGTGCGGTATTCAGTTTTGAATTTAGCTAAATTTTAGTATTGGCACCATGCGGTACGGTACTGGTTCTAGACTTTTAACAGTACGGTGCCGGTTCGAGACTTTTAACAGTACGGTGCCATACCGGTACTATTGACTGGACATATACGGTATGGTACGGGTTCAAGACTTTTAACAGTATGGTGCCATACCGGTACAATTGACTGAACATATACGGTACGGTACCGGTTCGAGACTTTCAACAGTATGGTGCCATACTGGTACTACCGATTGAACATATGTGGTACGGTACCGGTTCGAGGCTTTTAACAGTATGGTGCCATACCGGTACTACCGATTGAACATATACGGTATGGTACCGGTTCGAGACTGTTAACAGTACGGTGCTGGTTCGAGACTTTCAACAGTATGGTGCCATACCGGTACTACCGATTGAACATATGTGGTACGGTACCAGTTCGAGGCTTTTAACAGTATGGTGCCATACCGGTACTACCGATTGAACATATGTAGTACGGTACCGGTTCAAGACTTTCAACAGTATGGTGCCATACCGGTACTACCGATTGAACATATGTGGTACGGTACCAGTTCGAGGCTTTTAACAGTATGGTGCCATACCGGTACTACCGATTGAACATATGTAGTACGGTACCGGTTCGAGGCTTTTAACAGTACGGTGCCATACCGGTACTAATGACTGAATATACGGTATGGTACCGGTTCGAGACTTTTAAAAGTACGGTGTCATACTACCGGTACTATTGAGTATTGACTGAACATATACGGTACGGTGCCGTGCTATGCGGTATGATACGAGTTTGGTACAGTACCCCGTACTGATCTCAATCCCTAATTTACAGATGGATGAAATTGTTTATTTGTTGATTGCTTGTGGTTTGTTACATTCAGAATTATTAGGGTTTTTTATTATGTGAATTCTTTCAGTTTTGATACTAAAATCATGAGTTTAGTAGTTTACTGATATATCTATCTATATAAATTAAACAGGTTTCTGTCAAGTTTGTGATGGAAATACAAACTGAAACTCCAGTCAAAAAACCGAAGAGGTTGACATCAGTAGTGTGGAATCACTTTGAACGGGTCAGAAAAGCGGAAGCGTGTTATGCAGTATGTGTTCATTGTCAAAAGAAGCTAAGCGGGTCAAGCAACAGCGGGACAACTCATTTGAGAAATCATTTAATGAGATGTTTAAAAAGATCAAATTTCGACGTTTCACAAATACTCTCAGCAAAACGAAAAAGAAAAGACGAACCGGTTACCATTGCGACTGTTGGTTATGATGAAGTTCAAAGAAAAGACGAAAACGTCATCCCGATAGCTTATCATAAGTTTGACCACGAGTCAAAGGTAGACGGGACGATTAACCTCGGAAGTATTAAGTTTGACCAAGAAAGAAGTCGGGTTGACTTGGCCCGTATGATCATGTTACATGATTATCCGCCGTCTATGGTGGAACACGTTGGGTTCAAAATATTCGTCAAGAATCTTCAGCCGTTGTTTGAAGTGCTGACCACAGGTGCTATCGAGTCTGACTGTTTGACCATTTACGCAAAAGAACGACAGAAGGTGTTTGACGTCGTGAGAAATCTACACGGCAGAATTAGTCTCGCTGTTGGTTTTTGGTCTTCACCCGAGAACGTTGACTACCTAAGTTTGACCGCTAATTACATCGACGACAGCTGGAAACTTCAGAGGAAAATATTAAACTTCTTGACGTTGGATTCATCTCAAACGGAAGACGCGATATCCGAGTTACTTATAAAGTGTTTAATGGATTGGGACGTTGACCAAAAGCTATTCTCGTTGACTCTCGACGATTGCTTCCGGTACGACAATTTAGCCTATAGGATCAAAAACTGGCTTGCGGAAAACCGACCTGTTTTAGATCACGGCGAATTATTCGATATTCGATGTGCTTCGCATTTAGTGAAAGCCCTTCTTGAGGATTCGATGGAATCGATTAAAAATGTGATCGAAAAGATTCGTGAAAGTGTTCGGTTCGTGAAAAGCTCGTTAACAACACACGGTAAATTCGATGAGTTTGCGCAACAAGCTGGGATTAATACCGAAAAATGTTTATCGCTTGATAATCAGTTGAGATGGAATTCTACATATCTTATGCTCGAAAGCGTATTAGAATACAAAAGCGCGTTTTTTTTACTTCAAGAACATGATGCTAGTTACACAGCGTATTTATCTGATGAAGAATGGCAACGCGTGGGGTCCGTTACGTCGTTTATAAAACTTCTTGTTGAGGTCATAAACGTCTTTTCACATTCGCAAAGCAAATACCCTACGTCAAACGTATTTTTCCCGGAAATATGTGACGTTCATATCCAATTGATCGACTACTGTAAAAACCCAGATGAATTCATGAGTTCTCTCGCAACAGAAATGAAGATCAAATTCGATAAATATTGGAATAAAAGCGGGTTAGGTTTAGCAATTGCCGCAATTTTGGATCCACGATTTAAAATGAAGCTGGTGGAATATTATTATAAACAAATATACGATACCGAAGCTCCGGAACGTATACGGGAGGTTTCCGAGGGTATAAGCAACCTTTTTAACGAGTATTCCGTCGACCTGGGGGGCTCAGTTGATGACGTGGCGGGGAAGGGTGGCAGCGGTTTAATCGGTACGAGTAATGCCGCTCAGGACCGATTGAGAGGTTTCGATAAGTTTCTTAATGAAACTTCGAACCAACAAAGCGGGGGTTCGGATCTCGATAAGTATTTGGAGGAACCTGTGTTTCCGAGAAATTACGATTTTAATATTTTAAATTGGTGGAAAGTGCATACACCAAGGTACCCGATTTTATCTACGATGGTTCGTGATATATTGGGTGTTCCTGTGTCTACTCTTACTGCTGACCTGGCGTTTAGTACTGGTGGTCGAGTGATTGATAATCATCTGAGATCAGTTGACCCGGATATCCGTCAAGCTTTGATTTGCGGGCAAGATTGGTTGCGGATGGAACCTGAAGGTACATATCGAACGGGTTGACTTATTTAAGAGTAACTAACGTACACGGATGGTCCCTGGAGTTTATCAAATTTTGGATTTGGTTCTGAGTTTTCCAAAAGTACGCGGACGGTCCCTGTTATTTGCACTTTGTAACGCATTTAGTCCCAGTCAACAAATCTAAAGGTTTTTAGTAGGTCCAGGTTACGAACTAAATGTGTGACAAAGCGTAAACCACATGGACCATCCATGTACTTCTGGAAAAAGTTGAGGACTAAAGAGGTTACAAAGTGCAAATCACAAGGACCATGCATGTACTTTTAGAAAGCTAGGGACCAAATCGAAAATTTTGGTAAGCCACAGGGACCATCCGTGTACTTTACTCCTTATTATGATGGGTCGTTTTGGAAAAAAAGATGGGGACCGAATGGGTTATGTTTTATTAAAAAGGGTAGAACGGGTTGAAAGTTTATCAATGTGCATTCCTAATGCATAAACATTATAAATCATTTTATTTAAAAAGGTAGAATATTATTAAAATAGCATTATTATGGTAATCATAGTGGACATAATATATATTTATAAAAGGCTGGTTAAGTTTTTTTAAAGATGTATTTCTTCTCAATCCAACGTGTCTCAAACGGCTAAAGTTTCTCGAAGTGTATTTTTAATGCATAAAAACCTTATAAATCACTTTATTCGAACATTTAGAGCCATAATGAAATAACAATGTTTTTACACGACCCAACCATCGGCAAATTTTAGTTTATTCGATTTGCTAATCCTCACATACTCTTTTCGGGCTTTTATTAGATACCAATGCCTCGGGCCTTTCGGTTGTTCCCCTTGCCATTGAATTGACATAATCGCACTCGCCTCATAGGTATGATTTGTTGTTGAATTGGGTTTAAATTGTAACCAATATAATATTTTTTTTTTTGCTAATTTTGTTGTTTATATTATTTTCTGTGATGCAAGGTTGATGAGTACAGTTTACTTGAAATGCTTCCTGGATAACTTTACTGCTGCAGCTGTATTGATAAAATGGTAGTTAAGAGCTTTTGCATAAAAGTACATTTTTTCTTGATTTGGAATTAATATTTTCTTGTGTGGAACTTTTAATTTGATGGATTCTTAATTGGTCTTGATGGCTTTTAGTACATGTAGTGAGAATAACTTGAAAATACATCATTAACCAAAGTTAGAAAATTTGATACAGTCAAAGTGTCTTACTTTCTATGTTCTAAAATTTCATAAGATGTCTTTTTATTTACTAATTAACCATGTAGTAATTAGACGTCTTTATATACCAAATATCTTTATCATTTTAAGTTCTTTTTTCAAACTAACCGGTTTGAAAAAAAACGGTTCAAATTGTCAAAACAAAATCATTTTTGTTGGTCATAAAACGAAACTCATCGCGCCCCCTCTTGAATCCCGTTATGCGCATCACGCCTGAAATTATAACCCCCCATAGCGCCAGCAGGGAGGGGGGGGGGGGGGGGGGGGGGGGAGGGGGTTCCCGGTGTCATGGGAGGTTATAGCACGGTGCACCCTATCACCCTCCACTACGCATAGATTAAAATTTTTATCAAAAATGTTTAAATAGGGAGTAGATAATTATTAACCGTTTTTTTCCAGTAATAACATAATATTGCCATAAGTAGTGATGTACAAGTTTTGAGTAATATTCACTTGAATAAAAAAAACATTTATAGTTCAAAAGGTTAACAAAAAGATTTTGGTTTTCTATTACTAAAAGTGATAACATCACGATTTATTTGGAAGGACATAAAAAGTTGACGAATAAAAAAGATTTGTTGCAAAGATTCGGAACAAAAGTATCATCGACCCTACTCGTATGACAATTACTATCAAAAGTATATAATATATTCCATTTATCATAACCTTGGGGGTTATAAAAGAGTCGATTGATCAACCTCGAGGTTATAAAAGAGTCGATTGATCAAGCTTGAATTGGCATCGTTAGATTTGTTTATGGATCATATGGGTTTAGGGTTTTAGTCGTGGTGGTTTGAGGTGGGGACGATAGGAGCGGATGCCAGATAGTGTTGGAAAATATGATACATGTTGGATAATGGATTGAAGATTTACTCAACTTTTTATGCGATTTTTTTTAAAAAGAAAAATCACCATAAAACGAGTGCTTTTTATCTTTCCAACGAGTATGGTATTACTATATAAAAATTTTAAAAAGGTTCTTTTAGTTCATTGATTTTTTGGTTCGTTCATTTTGTTTTTTAACTATACATTGTTTTATTAGTCTAAATATGATGTTATTTGGTTTCAATGTGTTTTTAGTCTGTTGTACATTGTGTTTTACGCACCTGGTCTATCAAATTTCTCTTTCACAAGTTTAGCAATACATAACTCGAAAAAAACCATGTGAAGAATCTATATACCATGAACTAAAAAAAACAAGCAAGAAATTTTTTTATTTTTCTATATCAATATCATACTCGTTGGAAAAATAAAAAACGTTCATGTTTTGGTGTAATTTTTGTTTAAATTGACTTATAAAAAAGATATGGACTTTTAAAAATGATAGGGAATTGACATGTAACTTACATGTGCATATATATGAAAAACATGTGAAGGTTTTTTTTTTTCTCATGGAGGCATCTACCCTCTTCATTTGGCCTCTCCTTAGACACATGACACTATATGAAAACTTCATACACTTATCATAATTTTAAGGCAAATTGGAAAATAATAATCCCATTTTTCTGAAATTGGCCGATAATAATCCCAAGTCAGTTATTAGCCAATAATAATCTGACCTCGTCCATTTTTTTTTTTGTAAAATAGTATGCCTTTAAAACAAGCTTAACGGAGTTAAGTGTTTTTCCGGATTACAAACCGATGTTTTAGGGCTTTTGATCAGAACGAGGATACGAGTCGATTGATGTAAAACTTACCTCGAAATTGTGTTCGAAATGGATTGAATTTTGTTAATTGGAAGTTAAACACCCGAATTGAAGCACCGTTTTCGTGGTTTGGGGGGCAGTATTTTGAGGTAAGTTTTACATCAATCGACTCGTATCATCGTTCTGATCAAAAGCCCTAAAACATCGGTTTGTAATTCGGAAAAAAACTTAACTCCGTTAAGCTATTTTAACGGCGGACTATTTTACAAAAAAAAATGGACGAGGTCGGATTATTATTGGCTGATAACTGACTTGGGATTATTATCGGCCAATTTCAGAATGATGGGATTATTATTTTCCAATTTGCCTAATTTTAAACCTTTTTTAGCATATCGCTACCCTATAGCTTGGTCTTATAAATATATACAATAAAATATTTCCTTCTATAAGTTATACAACTAATTTATTATAGAGTAGCTAAAATCGTCCCTGGCGTTTATTCACATTTGCTAGATCCATCCAAAAAGGTTTTTTCTCATAAGAACCACTGAGGTTTCAAAAAAGTTGCTAAATCCATCCAAAATGACTAACACTCTAACAAAACTAACTTGATAGAAGGGCAATTTAATCATTGTCTTAATATATTCAATTTACCCTTTTTCAAAAGTTATATTTTGCCCCTAACTTCTTGATTGTCACTTGTATTTGGTTAACTTTTTCCCCCCGTTTTGTCCTCAAGCTGATTATTTAATTGAAAATGCAAAATCTTTTTTGAACTGATGGGATCTGAATATTTGAACAATTATTGTCATCAGGAGAATCAAGCAACTTAAGTTTTTTCAAAACCAAAAAGAAGAATTTGAAATAATTTAATTTCTACACATCAAATTAGATTAACAAATATTACAACTTGACTTACCATTTTTCTCATTCCAAATCAATAACACTAATAAAGGAAATAGTGAAATACAAATAATAAGGTAGACTAGAAAATACAATTTCGTTGACTACAACATGATATCTGCACCAGATGGGAGCCTTCGAAAGAAGTGCGACCACTTGAAACGGTATCACATAAAACACGATCGCAGTGACCAAACAAAATGTCACAAACAATGCGGACGCTCTTGGGTCGCGCCAACTCAACAACGAGTGGAACCTCTTGCCTTGAGTCGCCAAGTCACCCGCCACGTTCTGGATCCTACCACCAATACTTCTTAACCGATCATATCGCATTCGGACCACATGTGGCTCTTTAGAAGTTGGAAACGTGTCGAACTCCCGTCTAACTCGTCGAAGTTCACTGCATCCGCGTGTGATAATCGGATGTCCATATGAGGAGGGTGCCTCGGTTTGCGTCGGTACCGCCAGATCCCGACCACAAATAAGTATAGGAAAGTTGTAGGTAGGATTAGTTCCGACGACAGTATCAGTATCACGAAAAGTACGTGGATTAGAAGCGTCGTGAGCGGGTTGGTCCAGTGGTATATCGAGTCGAACCATTTGATCAACCCTACGAAACCACTAGCCACATTTACTATTCGAAAAAAGTTCGCTTTGCTTCTTCGTACACTCCATAAGTGCGAAGAAACGTCTAGCATGTACTCAACCACCTCTCTCCTCAGCGGTGGCTCGGCACGGCCCAACCTAGTCGAGACTATCTGGATCGCGTGGTGCCGTAACCTATTGGTTGTCAAACAAACAGGTCTTGAACTTTTTCATCTTCATTTCCTAGCAAGTATTCTGCTCTCGATTGTCACTTGTATTTGGTTGTTATTTTACTTTATTTATGAAGTTTTAAGATCAAGATATAACTCTTAAAAAAGGTAAATTAAATATATTAAAACAATGACTGAATTATCCCTCTATCAAGTTAGTTTTGTCAGAGTGTTAGTTATTTTGGATGGATTTAGCAACTTTTTTGAAACCTCAGTGGTTCCTATGAGAAAAAAACTTTTTTTGGATGGATCTAGCAAATGTGAATAACCGTTAGGGACAATTTTAGCAATTTACTCTTTATTATAAAATCATTTTAGAATAAAATACGTTTAACATTATAGTAAAGAAAATCATTATTAGAATAAAATGATTATTTAAATTATTTTAAGAGTGAATTTCAAGTTTTATCCTTTATTTTTATATCCAATTTCAGGTGGTGTCATTTATCTTTAAAATTGACGAGTTTTGTACTTTATGTTTCAAAATCTTGCTCGTTATGTCCTTTGACGCTAACCCAGGTAAATTTTGAACGTTAAATGAGGTCAAATGCCTTTCACATGAGGGCGTATTTGTCATTTCACTCTGTAGGGACTATTTTGTAATATACATACATGGAGTATTTTGTACCAAAAATAAATGATGTGCTTAAAGTAATCTATTAATTATTAACTAAATTAATTTAATCTAGACACTAAGTTATACTATATACTCTCTAAAACTCGACTAAACTACTAACCGATAAGTGAACCAATTGACTCTAGAAAAGCTAAGTAAGTCCGGAAATCAAACCCACGAGACTCTTTTGATTACGTAAACTAGACTCACTAGACCTATTGACTGACAGGACTAACAGTTTTTATATTTTGAGGGGGGGGGGGGGTTTCTAATATCCTAAAATTGCAATTAATTAAATACTAACTAAAACGAAAGAACTAAGACACAAATTGGACTTTGGGTTTTACTCAGATGATAGTGAAACGATTACCTAGGCTGGAATCCTACACGACATGGACTGGCTTCCTATTGGTATGACAATGTTATGGAACTAGGATCTTGGAATGTAACACCTCGAAAATTTATGTCCAATAATGTATCGACACGTGTCATGAGCTTTAAACGTGTAAAAGATCACTTTAGAGGGACTAAAGTTAACAAACAAGGAAAGTATGTGAATAAAAGGGTTCAAAGTGTCAACAATGGATAAATATATCCTTCAACAACCCTACACGATGTTTATACCATTAAACGAATAAATCATGGATCATACGAAGCTAATTGTGAAAGAAAGCGAGAGATTACAAACTACAGGGGTTAAATGTGTCAATATGTTTAAAGTACACCTCTGAGTGACCTTTTAGCGAACCGGAAGCTTTGTAACGATAAATTATACTCACCAGAATAAGTGATAAAAATTTCACAAGGTTTCGATAAAGTATGAGAAAGTTATGATAATATTCGTATACGAGGGGTTAAAAGCGTCAACGTTGAAATTTAAGGCTTTACGGGTGATCACAAAGTTAACCGAGGACTTAACGGTGTTTGGTTATGCCTTGGAGCCCTTAAAAGTCAAGTTAGAGGGTTGAAATTGCAAGAAACAAGCTTAAAACCACGTTTGGAAGGACCAGGGGCTGAAATGTAATTAATCGAAACTTGTTTGGCTGGTAACTGAGGTGCTGGCGTAGCGCCACCAACAACCCCCTCTGCCGTCGCGCTACGCGACGGCCTTAGCTGGTCAGAATTCATGCACAGGTACGAGTTCAGCAAGTTAAACCAACTTAGAAACCTTGCATTCGATTCTAGGGGCTTGTTTGATGGTTTTCCCATGCCTAGGGACACTTCGGATGATCAGGGAACATCCATAGACTTTGTTGGAATGATCTTGGAGCCTTAGAAAACCTATATAAAGGCCATGAGTTGAGTTGTTCAATTGCTCATTCACTTGCAACTTCACAACTTCACTTCTCGAGGATTTTGGAGCTCAAGCACACTTCCTAGGAGTCATTAGTCGTGCATAGGACCTTGGTAAGTGTCATTAACCTTTCTTAATTCAGTTTTGCCTAGTTTATTAGCTTAAAGTCAAACCGTCGTAATTAAGGTTTGACTTCGTCATTAATCTTAATTTATCCAGTCAAATTTCAAATTGAAAGTACCTATGAGTTGGTAATTATGTGGGCAATAAACCCTTAAAAGGGCACCCTCTGATTCCCACTCTAACTAGGATAATTGTCGAGTCAAAGTTAATCTTAAAAAGTCAACAGAAAGCTAATTTTCAAATAAATGCATAATTAGCAATGTAGAAGCTATGCAACCTGTTTTGTCATTAATATAACTTGGTAATTAATGTAAGAACATGTCTAAACATGTTCAACTCGACAATTTCCAGTTTAAGCTCGGTTCGGAGCCGAAAGTCGCAAAAGTAGAAAGTCGCAAAAGTAGACTTTTGCTTTGACTTTCAGTTCTGACCCATTAGAGCATAGTTTAGAAATGTCTTAGAGCTTTAATAGGACCATGTTTCATATAAGTATAACCCTCTGTGATTATACAACTTGGTTCATTAGTTATCCGATTCATATGCATATTTCCGTTAAATGCCTAAATGTTGACTATTATGCCCATATGACCTTAAAACATGAATTTTGAAAATGTAAAAGAGTAGAAACCTTAGTTACTGATTTATAAACTTGTACCTATAATTTGACATCAGTTTGAGGTTTAGATTAAGAGTTTTACGCTCAATAGCGTAATTAGAAAGCTTTTTAGTAATTAAATGGCGTAATTAGCATATAGCCTATCTAAACCCAAATTTTGATACCAAACTTTTTACCCACTGATATAAAATAATATTTTGGGATTTTTGGAGATTTTTATTTATTTTTAGGCTAAGCATAACATAGAGTTCTAAGCTTGATCCGGTAATTGTCGGTTTTGCCATTTTAAGCCATAAAATGAGTTTTACCAATCCTTTTGATACCAAACCTTTTTCTACTGACCCAATATGATAAGTAGAATGTTTTAAGCCTTCTAGAATAATAAAAATATCAACTTTCCTTATAAAACCCGGAAATAGCTTAAGATCGCCTTTTTACGCGTTTTAAGCGCATAGTATGTATTAAAACCATTTTAGATATATAAGACTTGATACCTACTGATGTTTTAAGTAAATTTTATACTTTAGCAGTAAGCAAAAGTTTTAAACTCAGATTTTCAGATTTGACCTTTAAACCTTAGGTGAAATTACCAAAATGCCCATTCGGTGCACAGTATGGTTAGAAATGATAAATTTCACATATAGGTAATACCCTACTGATATAACTTAGTAAATTAAGTATTTTTACTGATTATATAAGACCCGAAACTCAGAATTATATTTAAACCCTTTTATAACCTTTTAAATGACCAAAATGCCCTTACGGGGCATAATTTGAGTTTAAATTCATATGGGGCATAATAGAAGATATCTTACTGATGTCACAACATATTTAAGGCATATTAACTTAGGAAACCTGTGTATGACTCTTTTGGTTACCTGTTACGCACTTTTCGCGTTCGGATCGGCTTATGTGACTAGTTTGCATAAATTAGCCGAAACGGGTCAAACCTTATCATTTTGCCTCACAATCCAGAACATGTTTAAGTTACCCATATTAAACAAGCATACAAGCTTGTCGGGTCAAAACTACATTCTAAACCGGTCTTCGCGTTATCATGCGTTTGAACCGTATTTTCCTTTTGAAAACTAACCGGTCTAAGTTTAGACTTAATTAAAGACCCGTTAGGATTCTAATAGGTTATTAAAAACCTTCGTTCCAGATTAGGAGCCCAGTAAAAGCTACGTGCACTTGCTGTATTTGATTTATACTTTGCTCAGGTAAATACTCTTAACTTATTTTCCCTATACGGGCTTGGGATACGATATTATAATAATACCGCTTGGTCGGGTATGTAGTCATTTAAATCGGATTGTGATTAATGTATTTACATAACCTGTTTTAATCTGTATTATTTGGTGTATGGCCTTTGGGGGTTAAATGACCATGTCCCGGATATCCTTGGCATCATTCAAAGAAATGGCCACGACCTAAGCACGGGGTGTAGGCGTACACCTGACAGTTGCATATGTAAAAATTGGTAGTCCACTTAAAGGAATCAACCTTGTGGGTATTATACCTGTGGCGTGTCAGTTAATCTAGACCGGCCCTGAAAGACGAAAAATAAGTAAAACTGTATACAAGATTATTTTTAAATAATTGTCCCAAGTTATAAAAGATATTTTTGCCTAAGCGCATTCAAATCAATTTTCAAACTCTTTTCAAAATGCGTCAGTTAAGTTGTATTTACCAGTGTAAACTGACGTATTTTTCAAAAAGGCTAAGTGCAGGTACTATACGTAATAGGCTGGCTACTCCAGGCATCAATAATCAAGTCTCGCAAGCTCTAGATGTTAAAGTCTGTTGAACAATTTTCTTTTTCTTTCGATCCGCCTGTGGATCTGTTTCAACTATTTTGTGATTCTTAATATTACAATTTATTCAGTTGAAATAAATCTGTCTTTTGCTTCCGCTGTGCATTTAAATTTGTGTTGTTTGACTATGATGATATCAACTACGTCACGATACTCCCCACCGGGCCCACCGGTAATACGTGGAAATATCGGGGTGTGACATGGAATACTAAACTTACTGGATAACTGAACATGACCCTCGACCATTCTCGAGAAGACACCTATAGAGACCTAGCAAGTTGTTATACTACCGGTTATTGTGGAATTACTCACGCATTTCCAATTATGTTAATAAAGTACCTTAATGTGACAATTGCCCTCATGGTATAAAAGTCTATGGTAACTGTTTTGGTCAAAAATTACCGAAGCAATTAAGTGATCAAATTAGTTAAGTGAGGTAGTGTGTTAGAAACGAGTGTCGAAAATATGTTAATCAAATTATTTGCAAAAACAGTTTCAGGATACGGCTCAGGATGTAGAGCTATATCTATGATCAAACAATGAGCAAAAATGTAAAGGGTGGCACGAGATGTACGAGGAAAGCCCTTGATCAATCTAGATCGCCGGCACAAAACCTCGGGAGCTGACAATCGCAGATGCCTTGTTCTTCTATTACTTCGAATATCAGGATACAGTGCAGGATGTGATGCGGATAAACTAGGTGTTACAATGTAATTCGAGTACAAGTGTTTGTGTATGGCGATTGCTAGTAGCGAGAGAGTAGAAATGTAAGTGAAAAGTGTGTGAAAAATTGCGTGCCTTAATCTGATCCGCCCCATCTATTTATAGAAAAAGAAATTCAACAAACTACCCTATTAAACCGGGATTCGGCGGATATTCCCTACTTGAACGTTGTAGACCTGGTCCTTCGGGTTTAACGTCTCTCATGTAACTGGTTTGCCCGAGTCTTAAGGAGAAGAGGTCCATTCGACCGTTAGTGACCCACAGCTTCTAACCTGCACGTGGTTAATTTACTTAATACCAGGATATCGCACCAGGATGTTACCAATATCCTGATCCGGTATCCTGATCACAAGTAAACAATCAAAAGCAAAATATTAGTCAGGATATATATATGCTCAGAAAATGACCCATAACAATTGTCCCCAAATATATCTGTTGGTATACCAATCCAACAGATATATTTCAAAAACCCTGTCTCGTGAATCAAGGCAATTAAATCGAGATGACGGTTAAGATTACACCATACAACTTCCAACGCGCTTTTAACTCGATGGACATCTACAACGCTCCTATATCTTCTCTCTTCTTGTTTGGAAAGCAGATATCATCAACGGAGTCTCCAGGTAATTCCTTACTTCTTATTCATTTCCTGTCAATCTCTTTCCTTTTACTTGCAACGGCTACTAGAACTTTTTCTCAAACCGGCGAATCATCTGAGACCTTCAACCAGCAAAATCTTCTTAAAAATCCCGAGAAGGAGATCTGTGCTTTTGATAACGCGGACATTGCAGCATTGAGAGCTTCCGGTGCTTTCCCCGATGGCACGGTCTTCAGACCGTTTGATCGATCAATTCGATCGGACGTTTCTTCTGCTGATTGGGTCTACTTCCCGGCATACCCTTTCTCGCTAGGTCTTCGGTACCCCTTTCCCGAATTTATGATGCAATTCTTCCGGACTACCGGTATTTCCTTTGCCCAAACCATGCCCATGGTCTGGAGGGTATTAATCGTAATCAACCAAATTAAAAACCTTCACTGTTCCAACCTTTGCATCGAAGATATGCCAATCGCTTACCGTCTCCGATCCCACGGTTCCAGTCGGTTTCTGATTTTTTCAACTTCCAGCAAACCCCTTATTCTTAAAGCCACCAAAAACGAAGATGGATGGCAACGCAAGTTCTTCTTCGTCAAACGAGACTCCATTCGTGAGGGTGCTAGTCTTCCGATGGAGTGGTTAACCACCGGTAGGATCATATGTACTTCTAAACTTTTATCTTGTGCTAATATCTTCTTATTTGATCTTTTCGCAGTGAATTTTAAGGAAGTAGCTCCCCCTACCGCGGAATCAGAAAAAAGAATCAAAGCAGTTTACCAATTACCTGCAAGTGACAGGAGTTTTACCACACATATCCCGAGTTCCAGCCAATATTCATCATCCGAAATGTCTGGTAAGAGTTACTTTTGAAATGACTAATTATTGTAATATAAAGAGTAATAAGGGTGGAGGACTTTTCCCTTTATGCAGCACCAGCCAAGATGCCTGAGGTTTTCGACCTTGAAGAGCTGGACAGTTATTCTGATCAGGTCCAGATTAAGAAGGAACCTAGTCCCAAGGCCACGACCTCATCCAAGCCCAGCATCTCCAAGGCCATCATCATTCCTAAACCTTCGCCAGCTACTAAGCCCCGGAGTTCAAGTTCCCGTAAAAGGAAAGAGCCTGATTCTCCTGTTATCTCTGATACATTCCCCTATGAAAATCACGGGTTCATCGAGGCAAGCGGATTCATGACTTCTTTTCTTAACCAGGTTAATATCCTTGAGCCATATCCTGCACCTTATACCGCTTATAAGTATTTATTAAAACCAATACCTGTCCTCTTACTTTGCAGGTTCTCAAACGTCTGGTTCATTTATATCAAGAATCATGTGGGCTCAATAAGACGCTTGAATCCAAGTTGAAGAAAGCCGAGGTTAGCATCTCTGATCAGGGTATGATTGCAGCCGCCAAATCTCGGCATTACGAGGACAAGTTCAAGGCTATGACCCAAGAACACCAGGCCGCCCTCAGCAAAGCTGCTCTCCAGGCTCAAACCGATCTTGATGCTGCCCATGCTTAACACGAACAGGATATGATCAGCTACCGGGAAAGCCTTAAAAGTTCCGTCATCACTTCTGTGACAACTCGAGTTTCCGAATTTCACTTTCGCATTACATACACGTTGACTTTGACTGTGTAGTTGTTTGACTTGTAATGTACACATTGTGTTACGATGAAACAAATTGTGTTTACTTGATTTTGTGTTTGGTTGTATATGTATAACATGTGACTCATCAGAAAACTTAAACTTAAACGGTTAGAACCCATTAAGGACTCGACGAAGCAAGAGTGTGTTTCGCCAATAACCATCCGACGAAACAAGATGTGTTCCGTCACCTGCCTCTCGACGAAACAGGCTGTTTCGCCGGCCCGTCAGTTTCGCCAAGCCCAGTAAGGGCCCAAAACACTTAGACGCGTACAAGTTATACGGAACCGCTCAATTCGTCACACTTTAGCAAAACAGAAAAACCCTAGAACTCCCTTGTGTGTGTGACGGCAACTCTGTGTTCTCCCAAGCCCTCTCTAGCGATCAAACTATCATCCCGGATATCTCGGTTAGTGCGTGCTCGTCTAATCGGTTTCTTTGTCCTTTGATTTCTTTATACATGTTGTGTATATACTTGATTGCTGGATCAAATATGAGTATATGCGTAAGATGATTTTGGATTCGTAATGTATGGTTTAATCGGTTACAAGTTCTATGTATTGTAATGTGGATGATATTGAGTGATGAACTAGATTGTATGATGTCCGGGAACGGCCGTGTTTAAATGTTACTAATGTAATCTGAATGCACGATAGCATGTTAATAAAACTCGTTGATGTGATGTGGTATGGTAATTGTGGTAATCATAAACTAGGGATCATGATAGACGTTAGTATGATTATGATTGCATGATGACTAGATAATGATTTCTGTGCTAATGATTTCTGTATGATTACTGTTTGATGATGACGGCAATTAGGGTTTTCCTGTGATATTTTTGTAACTGATTAATCGACGTAACTGATTTGGGTCACTAAATGGAATGTGCGGCGAAACAGAATTTGTGTTTCGCCAAGGGTAACTGACGAAACAGCAGTGTGTTTCGCCAAGAATGTGATCGACGAAAGGGAAGTGTTTCGTCAAAGGGTTTCACGGCGAAACAGGGGTGTTTCGCCGACTGGGTAAACTGTTTGGTAATTTGATTCTGTTAAAACTTAACTGAGATAACTAACTACCGTTAGATGCTATACATGACCTGTATGTTCATGAATACGTGCAAGGTGCTACTTGGTGTTTATTGATGCGTTGTCCACTATGATTATACTTATGTGCCAACTTCGTGAATACAAACTGATTATGTATACGTGCATACTTTAGGACGTGATTGATTAACTGTGAGCATACTTAGCATACCGAGCAAACCAAGGTGAGTTCACACTAGCCAAGGCATGGGATTCCCAGGGGTTGGGAATGGGATTGAATAACTACTCGTACAACTATTACTATTAAACGGATTATTACTGTCCTCGGTTGAAGGGCACGTACGTAAAACCTACGTACAATTATACTTACTACTGTCCTCGGATTGAAGGGCACGTACATAAAGCCTACGTACACGATCTTAAGACCATCACCTCTATCAAAGGAAGTCCCTCAATTATCGACTTAATCACCGAGGCCTAGGGCGAGCGGGTCATTAGTTAATAGCGCTATTAGGTTTAACAAACCTCACACCGTGCCAGTCGGACGGGCGTGTACTAATGGACTATGGGCAAAGGGTCAATGCTGATAGACATTGACTTAGGGCACATTTTATATTTTCGTAGCAGTCGATACGCGTGGTCTTGTAACACATGGGAAGCCCCCACTAATCATCGCACGCATGCCTGGACTGGCAGCAAGGATTAACGCGATACATGGTTTACAAAACGAATATATATACGATTTATGAAATGAATACTTTAACCAAACAACAATCTGTGAACTCGCTCAACTTTGTTGTTGATTCGTTGCTACATGCCTTGCAGGTCATTAGGTACCCATGGAGCTTGCACATGGAGGAACGGTCGTTGTGGAACATGGCGATGTGTGCCATGCTCTAGACTTTACTTTATTTCATATTTAATACTTGCTATGGGTTTTACAAATTTTGCTTCCGCTAAACACTTAACTATGCTTTGGTTTTGAACACCTTTCATATTGGTTTGTTGAATTATGTTTACTTATCTACTTGTTCAATATGATTGGTGGCTTGATCCTGGTCAGTCACGCCTCCAAGCGGTGATACTCCGCGTGTGGATTTGGGGGTGTGACAGATTGGTATCAGAGCCATTGGTTATAGGGAACTTGGTTTTAATAAAGGAAAACGTTTTTGTTAAAACCAGACTATAACCTGTACAGTGCTCTACGATCCACAACGACGCTTCACTCCACGTGCAAGACTCGACATTCTAGGTGATATGGTTTATGTTATATTACCTACATGATAGATTACATAGAACTTTGCTCATGACATGCTTAACTAGTATAACTACTGTTTCTTGAACACGTGTGTGCTTACTCTTTTCTGTCATCGCATTTTCGCGAACCCTTCTCACCCATGTTTACCTTGATATGAAGATCATGTCTGGACGCATTAACATGACACAAGCCCAGTTGACGGCTCTGATTAACGAACAGGTTGCTGCGGCACTTGCAGCCGCACAAGCAGGAGGTATACCCTGCTGTTTAAAACTCATTCTAGGATCCTTAGGTCCTACTCTCGTGAACCTACCCTTGTGTTAAACTTTGTCTTTTCTTATACCCACAACAGGTCAGCATGCTCAGCCACCTGTGTGCACCTTCAAAACCTTTATGGACTGCCGACCCACTACTTTTAGCGGCACTGAAGGAGCAGTAGGTCTCCTCCACTAGTTTGAGAAACTAGAATCTGTGTTCGAAATGTGTGAATGCCCTGAGGCACGCAGGGTGAAGTATGCTACCGGCACTCTTGAGGGTTTAGCCCTCACATGGTGGAATGCTCAGGTCCAAATGCTGGGGTTGGTTGCTGCTAACGCCACCCCATGGAACAATTTCAAAGAGATAATCAAGGAAGAATACTGCAGTCGTGATGACATTCATAAGCTGGAAGTTGAGTTCTTCAACCTCAAGATGACAGGGTCAGAAATTGAGGCGTTTACAAAGAGATCGAATGAGCTGGCATTACTGTGTCCTACTATGGTGGACCCTCCAATTAAGCGTATCGAACTATATCTTAAGGGTCTAGTGCCAGAGATCCAAAGTCATGTGACTTTAGCAAACCTCGCCACCTATCAGCAGGTTGTTCAGTTGGCTCATCGTCTCACTGATCAGGCGGTGGAGCAAAACAGGTTACCAAAACGTATTAGTGCCACAACTACCTCTGAAACTCCTAGTGACAAAAAATGTAAATGGGATGGAGCTTCAAGCAGAGGTTCGACTTCTGTTCAGTCCCAGTCGCAGCAGAGAAGAACTGAAGATTTTAAGAGCCCTGGTCAGCAATCCTCTGGTAGCCAAGGGCAGAGTGGTTATCGAGGGAACCTTCCAAAGTGCAACAGATGCAACAAACATCATAGTGGTCAGTGCAACAAGGTCCGTTGTCAGAGGTGTCTTAAGTTGGGTCACGAAGCTAAGGATTGTAGGAGTTTGCGACCTGCAAATCAGAACCAGCGACAACAGCCACCAGCTCCACAAGACCAGCAGCAGCAACAACGAGACAATAAGGGATGCTTTCAGTGTGGAGCTGAAGGCCATTTTAAGAGAAATTGTCCCCAATTGAACCGGAACCAGAACAACAACAACAATAACAACAACAACCAGGGGAATAGGAACAACGGGGGTAACAACGGCAATGGTGCAAGGGGTCGTGTGTTCGTTATTGGTCAGGGAGAAGCGAGGAATGATCCCAATGTTGTGACGGGTAAGTTCCTTCTTGACGACTTTTACGTTACTGTCTTATTTGATTCGGGTGCCGATACTAGTTATGTGTCCCAAAAAGTTAGTCAACTGCTTAAGCGTACCCCAACACCTTTGAACCCCAAACACGCTGTAGAGTTAGCTAATGGTAAAAGTATAAAGGTCACACACGTAGTCAAAGGTTGTAACCTAGTACTTGCTGATCACACTTTCTCGACCGACCTCCTTCCTATCACGCTGGGTAGTTTCGACGTTGTCATTGGGATTGACTGGTTATCCCAACACCAAGCAGAGATTCTTTGCAACGAGAAGATTGTTCATATTCCTCGCCCAGGTGATGAACCTCTCATGATTCGTGGTGACAAGAGTGGTGCTGTTGTGAACATCATTTCTTCCCTTAAGGCCCAAAAGTGTTTACGTAAGGGCCACACTGCTTTTCTGGCTCTCGTTACCGACACCTCGAAGAAAGAGAAGAAGATAGAAGACTTTCCGATTGTACGTGATTATCCTGAGGTATTTCCTGAGGAACTACCTGGCCTTCCGCCTCATCGCCAGGTCGAGTTCCAGATCGAGCTAGCTCCTGGAGCAGCGCCCATAGCTCGTGCACCGTATCGCTTAGCTCCATCAGAGTTGAAAGAGCTATCTACGCAACTACAAGAACTCTTAGATAAGGGTTTTATTCGTCCTAGCTCTTCGCCCTGGGGAGCTCCAGTGTTATTCGTGAAGAAGAAAGATGGTACGTTCAGAATGTGCATCGACTACCGTGAACTGAACAAGGTGACTGTGAAGAATCGCTACCCTCTTCCACGTATTGACAACTTGTTCGACCAACTGCAAGGGTTGAGCTACTATTCAAAGATTGATTTGAGATCAGGATATCACCAGCTGAGAGTCCGAGAAGAGGACGTCTCCAAAACAGCCTTCAGAACTCGATATGGCCACTATGAGTTTTTGGTAATGCCTTTTGGGCTGACAAATGCACCAGCGGTCTTCATGGACTTGATGAATCGAGTGTGCAAGCCGTACCTAGACAAATTCGTTATTGTATTCATCGACGACATCTTGATTTACTCAAAGAGTCAGGAAGAACACGAACAACATCTACAACTCATTTTGGAACTCCTTCGAACAAAACAGTTGTACGCTAAGTTTTCAAAATGCGACTTCTGGCATCGTGAAGTCCATTTCTTCGGCCATGTGGTGAACAAGGATGGGATTCACGTTGATCCATCCAAGGTAGATTCGATCAAGAGCTGGCCTGCACCTCGTACGCCAACGGAGATTCGCCAATTCTTGGGATTGGCAGGTTACTACAGAAGGTTTATTAAGGATTTTTCCAAGATTGCACAGCCTCTTACTTCACTAACGCATAAGGGAGTTGTTTATCGTTGGGGAAATGCACAGGAGTTAGCGTTTCAGCACTTAAAGGATAGACTTTGCAGTGCACCTATCCTTTCATTGCCAGAGGGCACAGACGACTTCGTAGTTTATTGCGACGCATCTATTCAGGGTCTTGGTTGTGTATTGATGCAGCGGGATAAAGTTATAGCCTACGCCTCACGCCAACTCAAAGTTCATGAAAAGAACTACACCACACACGATTTAGAGCTGGGAGCTGTTGTTTTTGCACTCAAGATATAGAGACACTACCTGTATGGTACCAAATGCGCCATCTACACTGACCACAGGAGCCTCGATCATATCTTCAAACAGAAGGAACTCAATATGCGACAGCGACGATGGGTCGAGCTGCTGAATGACTACGAATGCTCGATCAGGTACCACCCGGGCAAAGCCAATGTTGTGGCTGACGCCCTCAGTCGGAAGGACACTGCACCCAAACGCGTACGAGTTTTACAACTCACCATACAGTCTAGTCTTCCTTCTCAAATACGAAATGCCCAGGTAGAAGCATTGAAACCAGAAAACGTCGGGGCTGAAGCCCTACGCGGCTCGAGGCAACGCTTAGAACAGAAGGAAGACGGTGCTTACTACGTCACAGGACGCATTTGGGTCCCACTTTATGGCAACCTACGAGAGCTTGTGATGGATGAGGCACACAAGTCTTGCTACTCAGTGCACCCTGGTTCGGATAAAATGTACCACGATATCAAAACCACATATTGGTGGCCTAGCATGAAGGCCCACATAGCAACGTACGTTAGCAAGTGCTTGACTTGTGCGAGAGTCAAGGCGGAATACCAGAAACCTTCAGGCCCACTTCAACAACCAGAGATACCACAATGGAAATGGGAGCAAATTTCCATGGATTTTGTTACTGGCTTGCCCAGATCTCAACGTGGTAACGATACTATTTGGGTGATTGTGGATCGACTCACCAAGTCTGCTCACTTCCTGGCTATCAAAGAAACGGATAAGTTCTCCACCCTAGCAGAAGTATATCTCAAGGAAGTTGTCTCGAGGCACGGGGTGCCCACCTCTATCATCTCGGATCGAGATGCACGTTTCACATCAGAATTGTGGCAAGCAATGCACAAGTCTTTTGGCTCAAGATTAGATATGAGCACAGCCTATCACCCGCAAACGGATGGGCAGTCGGAACGTACCATCCAGACTCTAGAAGACATGCTTAGGGCATGTGTAATTGACTTTGGCAACGGCTGGGAAAAGCATCTGCCACTTGTGGAATTTTCGTACAACAATAGCTACCACACCAGCATTAAAGCTGCTCCGTTTGAGGCATTGTACGGGCGTAAATGCCGGTCACCTCTTTGCTGGGCAGAGGTGGGGGATAGTCAGATTACCGGTCCAGAACATGTGGTTGACACAACAGAGAAAATTGCTCAGATAAGACAACGAATGGCGGCGGCTCATGACCGTCAGAAAGTCTACGCCGACAAGGGCAGAAAACCACTAGAGCTCCAGGTTGGGGAGCGTGTACTACTTAAAGTTTCACCCTGGAAGGGTGTGGTTCGTTTTGGGAAACGGGGCAAACTTAACCCACGATACGTCGGACCTTTCGAAGTCATTGAGAAGATAGGCAAGGTGGCTTACAGACTGAACTTACCAGCGGAACTCAGTGCAGTTCAAAACGTTTTCCACATGTCAAATCTGAAGAAGTGCCTGTCAGATGAGACTCACGTAGTTCCTTTGAAGGAGCTCACTATCGACGAGCAGTTACGTTTCGTCGAGGAACCTGTTGAAATCACGGACCGGGATGTTAAGGTCCTCAAGAACACCAGAATACCTCTGGTTCGAGTTCGTTGGAACTCCCATCGCGGCCCAGAGTTCACCTGGGAGCGTGAAGATCAAATGAAACTCAAGTATCCCCAGTTATTCGGAACCAATGCAACTACTACTGAGGCTGAAGCTACTACTGCAGAATTTCGGGACGAAGTTCCAAATCAACGGGGAGATGATGTGACACCCCAGGAAAACCAGTGAACGATACAACTTACCTAGCTTCCTCAGTAACCGCATGCTAAATTTCGGGACGAAATTTCTTTCAAGTTGGGGATAATGTGACAACTCGAGTTTCCGAATTTCACTTTCGCATTAAATGCACGTTGACTTTGACTGTGTAGTTGTTTGACTTGTTTGACTTGTAATGTACACATTGTGTTACGATGAAACAAATTGTGTTTACTTGATTTTGTGTTTGGTTGTATATGTATAACATGTGACTCATCAGAAAACTTAAACTTAAACGGTTAGAACCCATTAAGAACTCGATGAAGCAAGAGTGTGTTTCGCCAATAACCATCCGACGAAACAAGATGTGTTCTGTCACCTGCCTCTCGACGAAACAGGCTGTTTCGCCGGCCCGTCAGTTTCGCCAAGCCCAGTAAGGGCCCAAAACACTTAGACGCGTATAAGTTATACGGAACCGCTCAATTCGTCACACTTTAGCAAAACAGAAAAACCCTAGAACTCCCTTGTGTGTGTGACGGCAACTCTGTGTTCTCCCAAGCCCTCTCTAGCGATCAAACTATCATCCCGGATATCTCGGTTAGTGCATGCTCGTCTAATCGGTTTCTTTGTCCTTTGATTTCTTTATACATGTTGTGAATTTACTTGATTGCTGGATCAAATATGAGTATATGCGTAAGATGATTTTGGATTCGTAATGTATGGTTTAATCGGTTACAAGTTCTATGTATTGTAATGTGGATGATATTGAGTGATGAACTAGATTGTATGATGTCCGGGAATGGCCGTGTTTAAATGTTACTAATGTAATCTGAATGCACGATAGCATGTTAATAAAACTCGTTGATGTGATGTGGTATGGTAATTGTGGTAATCATAAACTAGGGATCATGATAGACGTTAGTATGATTATGATTGCATGATGACTAGATAATGATTTCTGTGCTAATGATTTCTGTATGATTACTGTTTGATGATGACGGCAATTAGGGTTTTCCTGTGATATTTTTGTAACTGATTAATCGACGTAACTGATTTGGGTCACGAAATGGAATGTGCGGCGAAACAGAATTTGTGTTTCGCCAAGGGTAACTGACGAAACAGCAGTGTGTTTCGCCAAGAATGTGATCGACGAAAGGGAAGTGTTTCGTCAAAGGGTTTCACGGTGAAACAGGGGTGTTTCGCCGACTGGGTAAACTGTTTGGTAATTTGATTCTGTTAAAACTTAACTGAGATAACTAACTACCGTTAGATGCTATACATGACCTGTATGTTCATGAATACGTGCAAGGTGCTACTTGGTGTTTATTGATGCGTTGTCCACTATGATTATACTTATGTGCCAACTTCGTGAATACAAACTGATTATGTATACGTGCATACTTTAGGACGTGATTGATTAACTGTGAGCATACTTAGCATACCGAGCAAACCAAGGTGAGTTCACACTAGCCAAGGCATGGGATTCCCAGGGGTTGGGAATGGGATTGAATAACTACTCGTACAACTATTACTATTAAACGGATTATTACTATCCTCGGTTGAAGGGCACGTACGTAAAACCTACGTACAGTTATACTTACTACTGTCCTCGGATTGAAGGGCACGTACATAAAGCCTACGTACACGATCTTAAGACCATCACCTCTATCAAAGGAAGTCCCTCAATTATCGACTTAATCGCCGAGGCCTAGGGCGAGCGGGTCATTAGTTAATAGCGCTATTAGGTTTAACAAACCTCACACCGTGCCAGTCGGACGGGCGTGTACTAATGGACTATGGGCAAAGGGTCAATGCTGATAGATATTGACTTAGGGCACATTTTATATTTTCGTAGCAGTCGATACGCGTGGTCTTGTAACACATGGGAAGCCCCCACTAATCATCGCACGCATGCCTGGACTGGCAGCAAGGATTAACGCGATACATGGTTTACAAAACGAATATATATACGATTTATGAAATGAATACTTTAACCAAACAACAATCTGTGAACTCGCTCAACTTTGTTGTTGATTCGTTGCTACATGCCTTGCAGGTCATTAGGTACCCATGGAGCTTGCACAGGGAGGAACGGTCGTTTTGGAACATGGCGATGTGTGCCATGCTCTAGACTTTACTTTATTTCATATTTAATACTTGCTATGGGTTTTACAAATTTTGCTTCCGCTAAACACTTAACTATGCTTTGGTTTTGAACACCTTTCATATTGGTTTGTAGAATTATGTTTACTTATCTACTTGTTCAATATGATTGGTGGCTTGATCCTGGTCAGTCACGCCTCCAAGCGGTGATACTCCGCGTGTGGATTTTGGGGGTGTGACAACTTCCCTTCTCCAGGCCAGGCTAAAGATGGCCCACGAAGCCAAAGCACTGGGCTTCGAATGTCCTTCTTGGGACATCAATGCCTGGGAAACAAAGTTGAAGAGTCTCGGCGGCACTTCTGCTAAACCTGCAGCCGAAGAATCTTCAAAGGCAGTCGAAAAACCAACTGATGCTGAGAGGGATGCTCAGGTTGATCCCGAGACAGATGCTGCTGAAAATACCACGAACGAAGAAGGCGCTGCCTCCTAAAACTTATTTCCCTTAAATTTGAGAGTTATGCTTACGTTTGAACAATTTTACTTCTTATCCTACGAACAGTTTCTATTTCTGCATTAAAACAACTTGATAGCCGAAGGTGGATGGGTCCTAGGTTTTAGGATGAAGCCTTCGGTTATCAATTGGTATTGCTTATTTCAGATAATTTCATCTTTCAATTGGTTTGCTATTGCCCTCTAATTTCTGTCATGCATTCCTTAGTGTAGATTTTAGCTTTGCAAAATTTGTGCAACTATCTTTTGAAAATATCCTGATCAATATACTCAGTGATATAGAATTTTTCAAAATTCAATTAATTTTAGACAAAACTTCTAAAGAATAAAAGATAGTCTATTTTCTAAAACCTGTTTTGATAATACTTGTTTGATCAGAGTTTTAATTTTCCATCCTGTAAGGATCGTGTTTGCGACCTAAACGAGTCGGTTCAGAGGAATTCTATCAAATACAGGTGCGGAAAACAAGTATTTGACTTAAAACAGCTGAATCTTCACTTTAACACTGATTTGTATTGATATGAACACAATTACAATCAGTTCTCACACCGGCAGCACCTCGGTATGGAAATCTTTCATAAAACCACTTCTGACAACTTATGATTTCGCTTGACACTAACCTCTATATATAGACTATGAGATTTCGCTTCAACATCACTCAAGCGAAATCTGATATGATGATTTCGCTTGAGGCTTCAAGCGAAAACTCAAATACATTACACACTTTCAAGCGAAATCTTCTAATTCTTTCACATTTTCTCGTTCTACGTGCCCTGATCTAATCTATCTAAAGTAAGACTCGATACAAGACGAAGTCGACAGATGTAGTGCACCAACAGACTCCCCCTCAGATGTTGACGAGTTGACTATCGAATCACACCAATGCTATGTCTTCACATCTTCATACTTGATCAGTCTCTGGGCTTTTCTCTCTCTATCTTCTTCTCCAAAATCACCTTGCTCTGTCAGACTCCCCTTCACAATTTGCTGGTATTCATTTGTTCTTCAGCAACATCTGCTTTAGGATCGATGTCTGACTCAAATGTTGTTTACAAGATCATTGCCTGGCTTTTATCTAATTCTCTTGATCAGATCTCTTGATTCCTTAAGTTCATCAGCATCAGCAACTAGCAAACTTTAGATTCATGATCAGAGTCTGACTTTTGTAAGCTTTGAATGAATTAACCTGGCTCACCTGTAACAATCTTAACCCAGAAATAAATTTTCTAAATTTAACAATTTAAAATGCACCAACAATCTGATATAATCAGATAACTCTCTCCCATATCACAAATCAATGATGAACCAAATGTAGGTTTTAAAAAATACCAATTGTAGGATTTTAACAAACCATTTGACATTTTAAGATTCACTCCCCCTCACAACCAAGTCATCATGTTTAGCACTTGAAACTTTGACAATCAGCTTTCCAATATCAGTTGTCGAAAATCTTTTTGAATTTTTCAAAATTTTATGCTAAAACACACTAAAAATCTTTTTGTAATTTTTGATTGTAAAGGAATGCAATACAGAAATATTTACAAACACTATTTTTGTGAGTTTGTGCAAGAGGATCATATCAGTTTCTGAGACAGATCACTAACACCGTTAAGCTTCATTTCATATTAAGTTCTAAACAATTTACCTAGATTGTCAGTATGTTTGTCCACTTAAATTTTCACACAAAGTTCAATTGATCCGAGATACGATATTAATGTTTTAAGCACTTGAACTTATTCGTGTATCCCACTACTTGAATATACTCCCGTATCCAGATCCCAATATTCAGTCTTACAGGTGAGTATACCACAGATGATATCTGTCAGGGGAATAAATTATGCAACCGTGATAGCTCAGGTCAGAACTTCCGTTCAGCAGAGAGCCTAGTTGACTTTTAGGTGTGTCCCCTTTAGAGGATCTTTTGAATTACAACAGCCATGATTAGCATTTTTCAATGTTTCATCATTTTTTAGCTGAGGGTGGTGCTATTTTTCAAGCAAGTAGAAAGTATTCTCCGGGGACTAGGCCATTGCTTCCGCAAAATCAGAAGTCCCGGGATAATACCCCAGATATCACTGAGCATAAAGACCTAGTATCTCAGAATAAGGGACCTTTCAGACAAGATTTCAGGGGTCACCTATATATCCAAGTTTGTGTTAACCCACAAAACAAGCAAGTTTGAAATTTAGGTTTATATCTCGTCACAATCTACTAAATGTGCAAAAACCTACTGACATATCTGTAGTAAGATTGTTTATCACATTTTTACCTTTTCATTTCTTTAGCATGTTGTGATAGTCCACTGATGTACTATCATTTCCTCTATATACAACAAAACTCATTTTTGAATTTTATCATGTTTTTGTCTTTTTCAAATTTTCAAATGTTTTTGGATTTTCTAAAAAATTTACTCCCCCTAAAATGCAAACACATTTTAGGAAATTTGAAAATAAACTGTACAATAAAGTGACAACTGATATTGAATCGCATCAAATCGCCATTCACTTGGCATAAACAATCAGAACTCCCTCTATCACAAAACTATTTTCTCATTTAGATTTCAAAACACTTAAGTTTGTTTTAATCAAAATGATTTTTCCGGAAAATAAGTTTTTATGATATAATCATTTGTAGATTCGGGGTGTGGTTCATCACATTGTCTATTCTTAACCACTTGTAGCAGATCAAGTACAAATTAATGTCCTTGATTTACCACTTGCAAGTATGCACCATCTATATCAATTGTAAAAATTACCACATGTAGAACACAATATCACTTGTAGGAATGTTACGTCTACATCACCATTTTACCAATCAAAATGCCGATTCCTGCTTCACACTTACCAACCTGGAAGCTCCGGCGTAGTCATACAACCTGTAAACATCCAAACACTATCAAAAATTTTCAATAAAAAAAAACTTCAAACATTAGACAGATGCCGATTCCTGATCCACGATATAAACTTGGGATCTCCGGCAAATCCTAAGACTTTAAGGAAAACAAACTTCCACCCAAGTCTTATTTGACTTGGTGGCTTCCAATTCCTGAGCAGTAGGGTTGTAAGTTGCCTTTTTAGTTGCATAAAAATCTTTAACCCCCTTTACCTTTCCATCAAGCATTTTCTTAAAAATTTTCTTAACATTTCCATTAAAAGTTTTTTCAATATCAAAATCTGAGCTTTCTACTTTATCAACCATTTGTTTAATCTCTTCCACACTCAGTGATTTAATATCAACATCATTCATCAAATCTTTGATCTCATCTTGTGACTCTTCTGATTTTGAGGAATCAGAATCATCTCCAGATTGTACATCTGATTTTTTAACAATCCATTTTTGATTGTCTTTTGCACTCTTTTTGTACAATCTTTTAGAATTTTCACCAACTTCATTCTTTGAATTTTCAAAATTTTTAAAGTTTGTAATTGGTGAATCATTCTTTTCAACCACTTTTTCTTTAAGTTTTTCAGAGACTCCCTGTTTTCTGTTGACTTTGTTTGGACAATTGTGAGCGATGTGTCCAACAACTTGACATTGAAAACAAGTTCTTGTATCTTTTAGTTGAAAAACTCCAATTTGATGAAAAACTCCAGTTCCTGTTCTTTTTCTTTCAGCAAGGAACTCTTGATTTGATTTTTTCAAGAATGAGCTATTTGACTCCTCTTCATAGCTTTTACCTGCAACATATGTCATTTTTGATTTAAAATCTCTAACATATTTTTCATTTTTACGATTTTCAGGTGGAGTAAAACCAAGACCTTTCTTTTTGTAACTACAATTTTGATTTGTTTTCTTTTGAAAACTAGAATCAGAATTGTAATTCTTTTTCCCTTTTTTCTTGTTTAACCTTTGTTGAACTCTAGAAGTGTATTTTTTAGGTTTTTTAGTAGATTTTAGATCCTTAATTTCAGAAAAATTAATTTCCGTCATTTTGAAAACCTTTTTAATCATGTCAAAACGAACACTTCTAATCGGAAACTCTTTGTCAGAGTATAATTTGTCCGAATCATTTAAAGTATATGCAACTTCAAATATTTCATCATCCAAATTTGCCTTTGATAGCAAAAATTCTTTACTGTAAGACCGTTTTTCCGATGACTTTGAATTGTTGACTGACGAACTTGAACCCCCAGATTCAAACTTTGACTCAGACACCTCCTCAGTATCCAACACCTGATCGACCACCTTTTTGATTAACTCAGACTCATGATCAGTATCAGACGAGGTAAACGTGATATCAATGTTATCTGGTAAAACGTCAGTTGTCTCGGATTTTAACTTTATATTGACTGCTTTTTCGACTTGCTCCTCATTTGGTTTTCTAGGAGAATACCCTTCCCAGATAGGAGGCGGACACTTGTTGTATTTAACAGTCGATTTCTTACCAGTCTCATTCTTTTGCTTCTCATCCTGAAATGCTTCAAAACCTGCAACAGTAGGATAAACTCGATCAATAACATAATCAGAACAAGAATAACTCAGTAATAACCTTCTGATCCTTTCATTCTCAATCTTTTCTTTCTCCAACTCTTGCTTTAGATTAGCATTTTCTTCGATGTAATGATTAATTGCCTTTTGCTTTGCCATCAACGTAGAATTTGTCATCGTTAAAGCTTTTTCTCTTTCAAAATTTGTTGTTTGAAGACCTGTCACTGTTCTGTTCAACACGCTATACGATTCTTTCACATAGCTGATGTCAGATAGTAGCTTTTCTATCAGTCTTTCTCTATCAAACAGAATCACATCTTTTTCTTCACAACTTTTGCAAGCTTCCAAACACTTCTTGCAAGGCTTTTCAATTTCAACAATCTTTTCAATCTCGATTGTTTTTACCACTTCAATCACCTTTTCTTCATCATTTACTTTGACTTCCTCATTCTGTTGTTGTTCTTTAGCAGCTTGTTTCTCATTCAGTTTCTCCATGCGATCTGCAAAATAAAAATGAAAACTTTCAGGAGAAAGATGTTTTTTAGCAATATTAATATGTTTCTCTTCTTCATCATCACTGCTACTCTCCATCGGTGTTTGATCAAACTCTACCGATTTTTCAGACTCAGCATCTGAAACACCAGAATCAGATGGTGTTTGATCAAAAACAACTTCTTTTTCTGAAGTATTCTCATTTTGCACACTCTCATCTGTACTTAATGATTCAGAATCAGCACTTTCTGAACTTTCTTCAGATATACTCGATTGATCTTTCACTGTTTCACCAATTGATCTCATCCAAGTAGCAAACAAATCTGGTTCTCTAACAATTTTTGCAATGAAAGCTTTGAAATCTCCCTTTTCATCAACAAACATATCCCAGCTGAATCCTTCAGGTAGTTGTTCATCATTTTGGTCCACTATACATGCTGTGCTGTTAGAAGAAATGTAGTTGCTCCAATTGAAATCTACCAAACATCCTTTCTTTGAATCTTCAATCTTTCTACCATGAGCTGTCTGTAATTCTTGTGTCTGACCAACTTGCTGATAAATGGCTTTCCGGTAGTAGTCATCCTTTCCAAATGGATTCTGAGCACCACTAACTTCTCTGTTTTTGAATTCCCGCTTAAAATGACCTTTTTCCCTGCACCTGAAACAAGTAACTTTAGATTTATCAAAACCTAAAGTAGAAACACAAGCATCAAGAAAGTTATTTCTCCCGGTAATTGTTTTGAACTTTTCAGCACATCTAAGAACACTTGCAAGACACCATTTGATATCCATTAATTCCATCTCTTCTGCATCTATTTGGTCGTAATCCTCTTTAGTAAGCATAGGATTTCCAATTCGACCAGCCACTAAACCTTCATATGAGATAAGCACGGAACCAAGTAATGCCATATGATCTTTTGCAATGTCTTCAGAAAAACTTTGACCTTCTGGAAGATTTAGAGCTATGTTGCATTGAATCACACAACCATTTCCCATCTTTGTGCTTTGAGATTGAAAACTTTCTGATGAGCTTTTCAGATTAACACTCGGATACAATGAGAAACCACTGTTGCTTTTGTTTGAGTTTTGATCAGTCTTTTCTGTAGAATCTCCAACACTATAAGCAGTCTGAATTTTCGGACTTCTCTCAGCTTCTGAAGTCGGAACACTACCCTTGTAATACATCTTTACATCTTGTTGACAACTTGGATTATTCATCCTTGCAATCTTCTGCTGTTCCAAATCCTGACTTTCAATCTTTTCAATGAACTGAGAGATCGACAACCTATCATAAACTCCGGTATTCTTCAATATCATCAAATAAGTTCCCCACTCTTTCTGAAGTAATGCATCAGCAAGTTTATCCACCCATTCCTCATTTTCTTTTTTAATGTTCATCATTGACATTGTTCTCACTAAGTGACAATATCGTTCAATGAGTTTCTTCGTATCTTCTCCGGGCAAACTTGTGAACAAATCAAATTCCTTTTTAAGCAATGCCTTCTTGCTTTTAATCATACTCGTACTGCCTTCAACCTTGATTTTTAGAGCATCCCATATTGATTGTGATGTTTTGTCATGTTGAAGTAGTATGAAGATGTCTTCTTTGATGGCCTGTTGAAGTAAACTGATCATCATCTTTTCAGCTCGGTATATTTCCCGTTCTTCCTTACTAAAATCTGAAAGCTGTTTTTCAGTCTGCATTTCGGTTTGTGGTGGAGTATACTTTGTCAGAATACATTCCCATGATCTTAGATGATTTGCTTGCACCCAGTTTTCGAATCTATCTTTCCATCCGTAGTATTCCTCAATTCCCATAAGCTTCGGGGGTTTCTGAGTCGTCCCCGTTTCGTTTTCTGAATTCATGTTCTGAGCAATGGAAGATGAACTAGATGATGTTGCAAATGCGTTGTGGAAATCGTTATCCATGTTTCAATAACAGATTCTTTCAAGCGAAATAGTCAATTTGTAGCTTTCAAGCGAACTGGTCAACTGAACTTTCTTCAAGCGAAATAATCTTTCAAGCGGTACCCTTCAAGCGAAACAATTAAACTGAACAACTCTCAAGCGAAATTCTTGAAGCGAAATACTTTGAAGCGATCCTGAAAAAGAACCCTGAAGCGAACACCTTGAAGCGAAAACAAACTCTGTTTGAAGTGAAATGTTAAGTGTCGCTTGAAGTTTCAAGCGAAATCGTCCAATAATACTGAACTGTTCAAGCGAACTCCATTTAAATGTCGATTTTGATCACTTTTAGGTCGAATTTTGCTGTGAAACTTTCAAGGGTTTGTTATCTAGTACTTTTAAACAATCCGTGAGAAATTGAATCAATATTGACCGTGAAAAATTTCTGAACTGATGAAAGAAGGTGTAGAAGTAAGAAATTTTGATCGATTTCGGCTGAATTTTGCAGAACTCCTCCTCCTGAGCTCTGATACCAATTGTAAGGATCGTGTTTGCGACCTAAACGAGTCGGTTCAGAGGAATTCTATCAAATACAGGTGCGGAAAACAAGTATTTGACTTAAAACAGCTGAATCTTCACTTTAACACTGATTTGTATTGATATGAACACAATTACATTCAGTTCTCACACCGGCAGCACCTCGGTATGGAAATCTTTCATAAAACCACTTCTGACAACTTATGATTTCGCTTGACACTAACCTCTATATATAGACTATGAGATTTCGCTTCAACATCACTCAAGCGAAATCTGATATGATGATTTCGCTTGAGGCTTCAAGCGAAAACTCAAATACATTACACACTTTCAAGCGAAATCTTCTAATTCTTTCACATTTTCTCGTTCTACGTGCCCTGATCTAATCTATCTAAAGTAAGACTCGATACAAGACGAAGTCGACAGATGTAGTGCACCAACACATCCAAGTATCATTTCCCAAATATTTCAATCAAATATCCCGAAACGTATCCCAAAAACACATTTTGAAGACATATCCTAAAGATATATCCTTTTCAGGACATTTTGAGCCTTAATCAGAGTTAAACAATTCATGTAAGGTTCACAAAGGAAAGATCATACCAGGAATTGAGTGTAATCCTAGTATTAAACTCCAACCCCTTTTGCGACTTCTCCTACTAAGATGTCCCCAGTCCGAGACACTTAGCCCAATTTTGATCTTTTGAGCTTCACACAATTGCTTTAGAAGGAATGTCCCCTGTGCATGAAGTCTTTAAACATTTAGAAAATTTTTGAACATTAGTTCCAACTGTTTAGACAATTCTTGTGTTACAGGGGTAAAACCCAAAAATATACTGAAGATAAATCCTTAGTATCCTGGGGAAAATCCCAAATTTTCATGCGCTACAGGCGGGAGTGTATAAACTCCGAGACTTAGAAAGGTGAAAACCTTTAAACCTTAGAGAGTATGACAATACCCTTTCGTGAGAGAGGGTGATCAATCCTCATATACCTTTAGGATTCAGGATATAGCCAACAGTAACGAAATTGTCAACCACTTTTACGTGAACTGGTCCCGCCACCTTGAACTATTCCCGAATAACTTGTGCTCCAGGCGGGGTGTTTAAACCCAATTCGGAAGAAAGGTGAATACCTTTAAACCTGTGAAGATATCAGGATCCCTTAGACGTGAGAGAGGGGGCCAATCCTCTAATCTTCCGAAGTATCCTGAACGTGTATCCTGGTGATATATCCCAAAGCATATACTGCAAAACAATCGTAAGCTAAGGTGGGTGTTAGCCTGGCTAACACCCCTCCGATGCTTAAGTCAGTAATGGGTTCAAAACAGTAAATAATATCAAAATTTAATAAAAGAAACAGAATTCATACCATCCTGAGTTGGAATTTAAATTCCATACTCACTTGAAATAGAGTTTTAGATGAATAGCATTCCAGGATCTCGGTAGCATATCCCCCTCCATATTCTTGAGTCGGTATGCTCTTTTTCTTGATTCTGATTCAACCTCATAAGGTCCTTCCCATTTTGGAGCCAACTTTCCATCAGCAGGATTAGTAGTATTCTGAAAAGCCTTTCTCAATACCCAATTTCCAACTTGAAATCTTCTAGTCCTTATATTCTTGTTGTATGCTTTAGATATCCTCTGTTGATATGCTGGCATCCTTAGTCTTGCAGCGTCTCTTGTCTCATCAATAGTATCCAGTTCCTGGCATAGGACTTCAGGATTCTGCTCAGGATCCCTGAGGTTGGATCTCGCTGTAGGTATCACCATTTCTGTCGGGATCACCGCTTCTGCTCCAAACACCAAGGAAAACGGGGTCTGGCCAGTTGCGCTTTTTACTGTCGTCCTATCAGCCCACAAAACAAAGGGTAATTCTTCTACCCATCTTCCTTTCTTAGCCCCTAGTCTCTTTCTTAAGTTGTTGTCAATTATCTTGTTTGAGGATTATGCTTGTCCATTTGCTTGAGGATGTACCGGAGTAGACGTGATCATTTTGATTCCCCAATTCTTGCAAAAGTCAGTAGTCCTTTTACTTATAAATTGAGATCCATTGTCACAAATTATCTCAGCTGGTACTCCAAACCTAGTCAGGATATTCCTTTTTATGAAGGATACCACATCTTGATCTCTAACCTAAACAAATGCTTCAGCTTCGACCCACTTAGAGAAATAATCGGTCATTGCCAGCATGAAGACCTTTCCTCCTGGAGCCTTTGGCAATTTTCCTACTATGTCCATTCCCCATTTCATGAATGGCCAAGGGGAAGCTATAGGATAACGTGGTTCGGCCGACTGATGTAATATGTTACTGTGTCTTTGACATGCATCACATCTTCGAGCATATTCTGCAGTATCTTTTCTCATCGTTGACCAATAATATCCTGTTCTTAATACTTTTGAGAACAATGACCTGCCCCCAGTATGGTTACCACAATCCCCTTCGTGTATATCCTGAAGCACTTCTTCGGTTTCGGGATCCTCCAAGCACCTCATATATGGTCCTGCAAGAGATTTCTTATACAAAATATTATTTATAATTGTGAATCGTGATACCTTCATTCTAAAGGCCTTAGGATTCTCATCCTTTGGGATGTGTCCTTCCTTGAGATATCTCATGATTGGAGCCGTCCAGGACTTAGGATCCTCCTCGGGATACTCATTATCAGGATCCTGAATACTTATTACTTCCTTATCCTGAGGATTCGTCGCAGGATATAGGATATGTAATATTGGTATTCGGGTTCCTTCCGGTATCCTGACCGATGATCCCAGATTTGCCAAGGCATCAGCTTCAGCATTATCCTCTCTTGGTACCTGTTCAAGTGTAAAAATATCGAAATATCCTGCTATTTTTTTGAGAATTTCGAGATACTCGATTAACTTCCCACCTTCAACTGCATATGATCCATTAAAATGATTAGTGATTAACAAGGAGTCAACATATACTTGCAAATGTTTAATATTCATATTTTTAGCCAACTCTAATCCTGCAATTAAAGCCTCATATTCTGCTTCATTATTAGTAGCAGGGAATTCACATCTAATAGCCTGGGGTAATATGTCCCCCTGTGGCGATTTTAGTAGTATTCCTAAACCTACACCTCTTACATTAGATGCACCATCAGTATATAATGTCCAGGATTCTAAGTTTTCTTCTAGCTGCTGTACTTCTAAGTCTACTTCATTTTGAATGTCACTACTGAAATCAGCCACAAAGTCAGCTAAAGCCCGAGACTTTATGGCATTTCTAGGCTCATATACTAGATTAAAAGCACTTAATTTCACTGACCATTTAGCCATCCTACCAGACATCTCGGGTTTCCTAAGCATGTTTTTAATAGGATAGTTGGTTTTAACATGAATCATATGTGTCTCAAAATAATGTCTAAGTTTTGTTGATGCCATAACTAGGGCTAATATCAATTTTTCTAGATGAGAATATCTAGTTTCAGCATCTAATAAACTTTTACTAACGTAATAGACAGGATACTGCTGACCTTCATGATCCTTTACAAGGATAGCACTTACTGCATTCCCTGATACTGCAAGATACAGGGATAATGGTTCGCCATCCTCAGGCTTCATCAATAAGGGTGCGGTTGAAAGATACTGCTTCAAATCCTGCAAGGCTTCATCAATAGTATTCGAACTTCTTATTCTTCTTGAGGATATCATAAAATTCCTTGCACTTTTCCGAGGATCTTGAAATAAATATGTTCAATGCTGCTACTCGGCCTGTTAACCGTTGAACATCCTTCATATTTGAAGGTGATTTGATATCCAAGATAGCTTTAATCTGCTCTGGGCTCGCCTCTATCCCCCTTTTGGTCACCATATATCCTAGAAACATTCCTACCCCCACTCCGAAATGGCACTTAGCAGGATTCAGTTTCATGTTATATTGATCCAGGATATCAAACGCTCCCTTAATATCCCGGAGGTGATCCTCAGTCTTTTTAAATTTCACCACCATATCGTCAATATATACCTCCATGGTGTCCCCCAGCTTGTCTTTAAACATCATGCTTACCAACCTCTGGTATGTTGCACCTGCATTTTTCAAACCAAAGGGCATAGCAGTATAACAATAAATACCTGTGGGTGTCATGAAAGCAGTATCCTCCTGATCAGAGGGTTCCATTTGGATTTGCTGAAATCCTGAAGAGGCATCCATGAAGGTTAACATCTCGTGGCCGGCGGTAGCATCTACCATTGAATCAATATGAGGTAGAGGAAACAGGTCTTTGGGACAAGCTTTGTTTAAGTCTGTGTAATCTACACAAACTCTCCATTTCCCATTTTTCTTTTGTACCACGACTACATTCGGAAGCCATTTAGGAAACTTCACTTCTCTAATCATCTTGCTCCTTAGTAGTCTTTCAACTTCCTCTTGGATGATCACATTTTGCTCCGGAGCAAATTTCCTTCTCTTTTGTTGGACCGGCTTGAATGACCTGTTAATACCGAGCTTATGTGTTATAATATCCTTGGAAATACTTGTCATATCCTCGTGCTTCCATGCGAATGTTGACATCCTGCATTTCAAAAAATTAGTCAATTGATTTTCAATATCTTGAGGGATATTGGTTCCTACGAGCACCGAGATATCCGGATTATCCTGATCCAGGATAACTTTCTTTACATCCTGCTCCGAAGCCTCCATGATATCCTGGGCCCGCATATTTAATTGCTATGCTGCATTAGGCTTGGTTGAGGATTTCATTGAGGATGAGTAACATTCTTTCGCCTCCTGCTGATCACTATCAACCTTGACAACCCCCCAAGGGGTAGGGATCTTGATGCACTGATGATAAGTCGATGGCACAACCTACATATCATGGATCCATGGCCTGCCTAGTATGATGTTATAGCAGGATAGGGAGTCCATCACACAGAATCGTTATATCGAGTTGACCCCTTCAACATATACTGGTAACTTTATCTCCCCTACGGTATTCCTAGCTTCTCCACTGAAACCAACGAGCACAGTGGACTTCGAAGTAATGTCCATCGGAGATACATTCATCCTCTTCAATGTTTCTAGCTGAATTATGTTGACAGAGCTGCCATTATCCACTAATATCCTGCGTACAAAATGGTTAGCAACATATGATGTTATTATGAGAGCATCATGGTGAGGATCCTGGACAGTATCCCTGTCATCACTGTCGAAAGTGATCACTTTATCAGTTGTGAGGGTAGTCGTCCTGGCTGGCTTATCTCCCCTCTCGGCCTTAGCTTCCTTTGCATGTCTCTTGGCCGCAGAATACGAAGTCCCACAAATGTCGGATCCTCCTGAAATAAAGTTGATTATTTTGGCATCCGTAGGAGGTGATGCCTCTCGTTCAGGATCCTTCTCAGTATCCTGACCCTTATTCTTCTTTCTTCCTAGGAGATCCTTCAGATATCCCTTGCTTAGAAGATAACTTATTTCCTTTCTTAGAGCAATGCAATCCTCAGTTACATGTCCGAAATCTTCATGGAAGGCACACTATTTGGATTTATCCTTCCAATCAGCTTTTTGTTGATTCTTTCGAGGCCACCTAGCTTTGTCTCCTAAACCCTGCATAGCATACATTAACTCAGATATGTTAACAGAAAAGCAATATTCAGATAATTCAGGATATTCTTCAGGATCCTCGTCTTCGACAGCATTCACTTTCTTGTTGTCAATTCTGCCATACGGCTTAGAGCGATATGGTTTATACGAGGATTCTGATTTCCAGTTAGTTGATTCATAGGTTGAGGTAGAATTCATCCTCTTTTGCATCTTTTTGTCATCTTCCAAGCGAATATATCTCAAGGCCCTGTTACGAGCTTCGTCGAGATTCCTACAGGGATTCATTACAAGATCCTGATAAAACTGAGAATCTTTTTGTAATCCCATCTTAAAAGCCTGCACAGCTGTTGCAATATCAAGATGTGGGATATCCAAGGATTCCCGACTAAACTTGTTCACATAATCCCTCAAGGATTCCTGAGGCCCTTGAGTTATCCTGTAAAGATCACTGGTTAGTTTCTCAAAACTCCGGCTGCAAGAAAACTGACTATTAAATAAATTAACCAAATGAGCAAACGAAGTAATTGAGTGACGAGGAACATTTAACAACCATTTTAAGGTTGATCCTGTCAAGGTAGAACCAAAACCCTTGCAGAGACATGCTTCCTTGAGATCTGGAGGGATAGGGTTGATCTCCATCCTTTCCCTATACTGGGCGATATGCTCTTCAGGATCCGTGGTTCCGTCATAGAGTTTCATGTTGGGGGTTTGAAATCTTTTCGGGATTTCAGCATCACAGATAGGATGCGCAAACCGGGATATCCTGTGACTGTCTTGGGATACTTCTGGAATCGGCTGGACCACTCCAGGAACACTGGATATCATGTCTTTCAGCTTTTGAAGCTCCCTAGTAAATATTGACGCCATACCTGCATCCCGCAAAGATCCAACACCATTAGTAGCAAGAGTGTTATTATTATTAGATACATTACCAGTCTGGGGATTCTGGCCATATCCTGAAGCATATCTTGAGCTTTTCACGGTCGATACTCTTATTGAAGAGGGTATCTCAGGAGTATGATTCTGGGAATGGCTAGGCACAATATTCCCCCGGTTATCCTCAGTGTAAACTGCAGAACTGAAGTTCAAAGCCCTGGGTTGCAAAGGAGTGACAGTTTCTTCAGTAGGCCTACTTGGGCCGGATTTCAAGAGTTGTATCTCTCTCATCAGCATCCGATTAGTTTCCTGCTGCTGCCTCATCTGTTCCTGTACACTACCAAACAAATTTAGAATTTCGTCATTAGAAGCCAAAACAGGACCAGATCCCTGGGCACTGGGAGCGGGGATAACATCCCGAGCCACATGACTCTTAGTTCCCTGTAAAGAGGCTTGCATTCTTGGAGGAGGAGGTGGAAGCACCGAACCAATTGTTGCAGAGGTTGTAGCAGACATGGTGGAAGAGCTCATGTTTGATCTCGAGGCCATTGAAAACAATGTAGCAAAAATTTTTGACAATAGAAAACCGAGTAATGATTTTACTAAAGTTTTTAGTAAAAATAGCACCACTTACCCCATGGTGGGCGCCAAATTGTTTTGGTCAAAAATTACCGAAGCAATTAAGTGATCAAATTAGTTAAGTGAGGTAGTGTGCTAGAAACGAGTGTCGAAAATATGTTAATCAAATTATTTGCAAAAACAGTTTCAGGATACGGCTCATGATGTAGAGCTGTATCTATGATCAAACAATGAGCAAAAATGTAAAGGGTGACACGAGATGTATGAGGAAAGCCCTTGATCAATCTAGATAGCCGGCACAAAACCTCGGGAGCTGACAATCGCAGCTGCCTTGTTCTTCTATTACTTCGAATATCAGGATACAGTGCAGGATGTGATGCGGATCAACTAGGTGTTACAATGTAATTCGAGTACAAGTGTTTGTGTATGGCGATTGCTAGTAGCGAGAGAGTAGAAATGTAAGTGAAAAGTGTGTGAAAAATTGCGTGCCTTAATCTGATCCGCCCCATCTATTTATAGTAAAAGAAATTCAACAAACTACCCTATTAAACCGGGATTCGGCGGATATTCCCTACTTGAACGTTGTAGACCTGGTCCTTCGGGTTCAACGTCTCTCATGTAACTGGTTTGCCCGAGTCTTAAGGAGAAGAGGTCCATTCGACCGTTAGTGACCCACAGCTTCTAACCTGCACGTGGTTAATTTACTTAATACCAGGATATCGCACCAGGATGTTACCAATATCCTGATCTGGTATCCTGATCACAAGTAAATAATCAAAAGCAGAATATTAGTCAGGATATATATATGCTCAGAAAATGACCCATAACAGTAACTATGGTAAATTGGTTTGACTCGATTAGCAAGGATTGAAAAGTAAACTGATGTGGTCTTTTCTCAAAGATCATAACTTTAGCGATCTAACAACCTAGACATACCGATAATCTCTCACCTCACATATTTTAAGACTAGTTAAACATCTAGACCTACTTGATTCACAAATATATCTCATATGGTGTATTGGCCAATTAACCATAAAAATCAAAAGCAAAATTGATTAAGATCTAACACGAACCTATTATATGAAAGACATTTAACAAGATGCGTGTGAAGATAATAAACATGAAATCAAGCAAATCATGGTACTCGTATACATCAAATCAAAATTACCAAGTTTTTTACTTTATTAACCATCCATAAACAAAGTCATAACCAATAAAAATCCAAACTTTATCATGCAATCTGTCACACCCCAAACGATGGCGGAAACATCGAGAACAGACGAAAACGAGATTGCAAGAGACTTCATAACACTATGTGACAATAATAACTAAATTCAAATTTCATTTTAAAACTAGATTGTCATACAAGATTCAAATAAAAGAAACAACATTGTCTCAAAATAAACATAACATCAAAATAGATAAATTAATCTAGGTGTGTATCTAAGTCCACCTAAATCTTGTTTCATCTTGTATCATCATTTCAACAATCAACCTGTAACATGTATTAAAATATAACAACAAAAAGTTGGCGAGTATACAAGTTTGGTTACATAGCATAATATAGCATAAAATAGTTTAAGTGCTCATATCCAACATGAATCATATTAAGAAAGTTTACAAGCATGCCGAAACAGTGTACTATATGTTCAAACCCAAGAATCCAACGCGTTAAAATAGCCTATCCCAAATAGAGTAACGGGAGGTTAACATGTTTAACTTAACAATACCCCAAGTTTCGAGGGCGGTGCGTTAATCTTATAGCGCTATAATTGTTAAGGTAGGCTAGCAAAGTTAATGAAGCATATAATCGACACAAATAGTTTACATTAGCATACAAGTCTAAACAAGCATCATATAGTTTCATGTTAAGCATGGATAGAGTTTAAAATAGTTTCATGTGAAGTGTAAGTTTGTATAACATACATGTTGCACCCAAAAGTGATAAAAAGGAAAACGAGATCGAGTATACTTATGGTTTTGCAAGCTTTCCTACTTGGCAATCCCGCGAGAGTTGTTTGGTTGATTAGTTTGGAGCACCTTGTCCTTCTACACGAAGAAACATAGGTGTGTGAGTTTGGGAGTTAACAGAAGATCATAGATTCGGAATTTAAATAATCATAAAAATAACATATGAAAATAATCATCTAGCACACTTGACACTTGTTCTTGACACTATGTAACTCGAAAGAGTTAAAATGTTTTCATGGGGCAAAACCCATTAGAATCGTGACAAGTTATCAATGTCTAATATGATGTATTTACTATCTTGATAAATGTCTATTTGTTCATCATCAAGAGTTCGGTTTGTTGAATATAATATATAAGTTATATGAATATTAATATGTCCTATTGATCAAGCATGAGGTAGAGGGATAAATCCCCAATTTAGGAACCTCTTAGTATCATAGAAATCATGCATGAGGTAGGAAGAATCAAGTCTTCCATTTAGGCACCTCTTTGTTCACCACTACACTTGTTGTTATAAACAACAAAGAGGATCACGAACTTACAAGTAAAGAATGAAATATGTACAACTAATCTATGGAAAACATCAAGTAGTGTGTGGATTTTCAAGTGGAATAGCCGAAGCTTGTTCCATAATCACACAAACATCAAACTTTGAGCTTGAACACTACTTGTGGGAAAAACCCTAATCAAAACATAAAGTTTTTGAGGTTTTTAACATCTGATTTTACTTGTCTCCACTTTGGAGCCTTTTTGGTGACATTCCAGACCTTGGTTTTTTATGGAAAAGTCCCTAAGGTCAATCCAAGTGTATAGGAAAAAGAATGAAAGCAAAAGACTAATATTTGAAGAAGTTATGCATACTTAAGTGTCTTGGTATGATTTTGATCTTGTTTCTGAGTTCCAGTAGATTAATGAGTGTTTTGAGAGTGATTTGGTGAGTTTGTAAAGTGAATGAAGTGGGGAGAATGCTTGGTTTTTATAGGGAGTCTTTAGGTTAGCTGGTTGGTGTGTAATAAATGCTTAAAACAAGTTTAAAACTCAAAATAAACACAAATCACGCCCAAAAAACAAGTCTGATCAACATGTTTCCGAGCCTCATGGGCTCGCGGGCCACGTAAGCCAACCCTGGGCCGGGTCACGGGCCGCCAGGAGGTCTGGGTTGGGCTAATGTTTGAAATATTGACATATTATACCCCTAAACTTCATTTTTTGATGTTTTTAGTTGTTTTAAGGGCCTTATGTGTATAATTAATAATTTCAAGGGTGCAAGATGAACTTTTATCATTAAGCTAATATAAAATAACCATAAACAAGTATATTTGTCGAGATTGTGTAAATTTAGCATATAGATCACAAGTTTGCAAGATTGACATATTTAGTACAGAGTATGAATAAGTGTCACATGAATAATGTTTTTGAACGTATGAACATGTACGGAGTGTATGTAACATAAATGTAATGAAAATGCGAATTTCATTATGATTCAAGTCTCGGGTTTTACTTCGATTACAATGAAAGAACGATTACAAGAATACAAAGTTTCCAAAAAAATATAATTACAAACAAGAGTTTCCAAATATAGAAAGTATGAAATAGCAGGGCGTTACACAATCATCCTACCTAGGTAGTTCAAAGTTTTTTAGCAAATAAACATAATGAAATTCATCAACATAATAAGTTCAAAACAAGAATTCATAGCAAGAAGATAAAGCATGTAAAAACGTAGCAATCGGGAAGATAAAGCCCGGGTAACCTTTGTTCTCGTGCCTTGGGTCTTCTACCGAATGATTCCTAGCTCCAGAAACCGTCAAAGAATGACTTCTCTAAGCTCCAAATTCATCCAAGTCTTGTTAGATTCGTAGGGTTATGGGTTCTTTGAAGTTAATGTCGTTTATATATAAAGTTTCAGCTCAAACCCAACAACAGGACAAAACTTTCTACGAAAATAGACTCCCCGCGGTGCGCGGGGAGCACATTGGAGAAGACAGGGACAAAACGTTTTGGTGGCCTAAAGCGTAGCAAAAATCCAAGGCCCTAGTTTAGTTTCAACTAGTTGATTCATACAATTTAACATGAGTTGTATTGCATATAGATAAAACTCACACCATCGCCAAAATAAGCTATATCAAACTACGCTATATCAAAAGATAAATTTGAAGGGACTTACAATACTTGTAGTATTGCACCAATGTTGATCAACATATTTTTTTTTACAAAGGCATTGATGCAGAAATCTTCCAATAGAATACAATTGATGAAGAATAAACTAAAAAAGTATCTAGTAGCATAATACAATTAGTGGTATCCAGTGTATCATTGTTTCTTGAATTTTTCCCTGAAATACCAACTTTATTAAACACAAAATATGTAAGCATACACAGATTCATAACAAAATACAAAAAAGAAACATTTACCCACAAAAAACAAACAACAACATCAAAACAAAATACAAAAAAGAAACATTTACATGGACAAATCCATAACTCAAAGCAGCACCAATTCTTGCATTCCAGCCTCAAGACACTAGATCAATTTTTTAGCCATAAATAACTCATAGTCTTGATGTCACCCAACATAGATTGAAATAAACCAGGAGATATCTATCAAGGTTTGATCCTAAAGGTAATGACTAGTATGAAAAAAGTTAAGTACCTATAGTTGGTATTGTATCTTGCACCATTTAGGCATCCATGTCAACGGAAAGTATATGTGGCAGATTCAACTCATTGGCTTATGAGCTCATAACGCTAACCTAGTGAAACTTTTTTTTTTTTTGTAAATCATGTTTTTCAAACTAATTAATATGTAATGAAGTCATTACCTATTGCTAAGATGTTCACCATGAAGGGGTTGAAATTAGGGGTGCAAACAAGCCGAGCTATTGATTGCCAGAACTCGGAATCAAGAACAATTTGGCAAAATTGACTATCACCATAGAAGAACAAATCAAAGATTATTGTTATATTGTATATATAGAGAGTAAACTCAAGATTCAAGAATCAAGAAAAAGACGCTAAGGAAAAAGATGTTAGAACTTAGAAGTTTACCTACAATCAGTGATGAAAATTCGCTTATTTCCATCATCGCAGCCTAAACCTAGCATCAACCATTCGTGTTTCCATCGTCGCTTTGTTTCCATTGTGATTCTTGTGGTTTGCCGCTTGCTTTTTGGTCGTCCTATTTAATTTACCCTAAATAATTGTTTCGGACGACACGCTTCCAATTTCTATCACCAGGCAGCCCTCCAACTCCCCTAAGCCTATTTTATTAAAAGCCCAAATCAAAATACCCTATATAAATTTTTTTTGCTGGAGGCCCTATAAAATTTGTGGCCTAAAGCCCTAGCTTGACTACAATGGCCCATGGGCAGGCCCTGGGAGAAGGTCGCGTGAAGCGGCGTGTCTATAAGTCAACATGGTCAATTCCCCTACTCGCGCCGCACGGGGAGGGCTTCAATTCTGGTCGCGCGACGCGGCCAGGCTGTTTTCCTCGAAATTCATGTCATTTCAGCTCTCGCACTTCTAAACTCGTTCTGGTGCTCGGTTTTTGCCAATTATGAACCGTTTTCACCTTTTTCAGCTATTCTTAACTCCTGAGACCTGGAAAACACAAATCAATCAGCACTATACACATTCTAACTAAAAACTAAACTAAAAATACTTAAAAATGTACAAACTTTACACGGAAAACACACACACACACACACATATATATATATATATATAGGATTAGGTTCAAGAGTGAACATTAGTGTATTTGCGAACTAAGGGAACTAATCTTGGCCATACACGTGTGTAAATTAATGGCCAAGATTTGATGATGAAATACACTAGTGTATTTTATGATTTGATGATGAAATCTTAGCCATACACGTGTGTAAATCAATTGCCAGGATTTGTTCACTCAGTTTACAAATACATTAGTGTTCACTCTAGAACCCCACCACACACACACACATATATATATGCAAACAACTTGTCATATCACGACTTTATTATTTGTGGTTTTCTCTTTCAATTGCTATATCAAGTGTCAGTCGCGTACCAATGCCGTAACAAATTGAAAGAATTCAATATGTGTAGTTTGACGAGCTAAGTATATCTTGACTTACACAGGGACCTTCGTGTAATTTGCCCAAAATAATAATTTTGTTTTAAAGATGATTTATTAAATGGGTTGTCTTCATGGGTTGATCGGTAAAACCGCATACGACATGACCCAAAGATCATGTTAGGCTTATGTTTTGTTTGACCCGTTACAGCGAGAGATATCTACTCATTATTAACATTTATTGTTGAAACTGGGACGATCAAGAACAAACAAACTAACACACTTTGATCACAATGATCGACACTTTTATTAATAAAAAATTGGATTACAAGTTCATAAAACAAAGAAACAAAATCAGCTATTTATAACCTAAATAACTTGACTAACAAGGAAACTTGACTAACATAGAAAACTTGACTAACAAGAAACTAATCCTGACCCAATACTAATACGTTTAAACAATAAACCTACTATCTAAATTACTTAGACTAATATCCTCCAACCACCCCTATAGAGATTACCGTACCACCCTCATACTTTCGTATTTTATCCGTTTTCACATTAGTATTGTTACGTTTTTCACACTCCCTCTCAATACCAATGTTCTTCATTCCTAAGATTGATCGAAACTCCATTAACTTGATCTTCGAAAGACTCTTTGGTAACACATCAGCTTTCTGTAAGTTGGTATCTATGTACACAAGATCAATATCACCATTTAACACCTTTTCTCGAACAAAGTGGTAATGTCCTTCTATGTGTTTAGTTCGCGCATGAAACGTCGGATTTTCCGTAAGCTGAATTGCAGATTTGTTGTCACAGTATACCTTTACTTTGTAATCAACTTTCTGACCCAATTCTTCTACCAACCGAACCAACCAAGTCACCTCTTAGGCTGCCATCGCGGATGCCCAATATTCTGCTTCAGTGGTCGATAGGGACACCGTGGGTTGACGTTTACTACACCATGATACCATACTACTTCCAATGAAGAATACGTAACCAGTTGTCGATCTTCGGCTATTCGGATCTCCTGCATAGTCCGCATCGCAAAATCCATGTAACTCGATACTCGACTCCCTCTTGAACTCTATTCCTAAACCGATCGAATTCTTCACATATCTCAAAACTCTTCGAGCAGCAAACAAGTGAGGTCGGCATGGTTTTTGCATGAACCGACTCAAGACTCCAACCGTAAATGTGATGTCATGTCGTGTCAACGTCAAATAGATGAGACTTCCAATGATTTGCCGATACTCTGTTGGATCTCAAGTTCTTGCCCTTCCTTTTCGTACATCTTTGCATTCGTATCCATTGGCGTTGTTGCCGGCTTCGAGTCTAACATATTGAACCATTGTAATAATTCAACTGTATACTTTCTCTGATGTAAAACCAAATTGGACTTTCCATATTCTATCTCCAAACCTAGAAAGTGGCTTAACCTTCCAAGATCTTTAATTCTGAACCGAACAGAGAGATTTTTTCGAAGCTGAGCGATTTCTTCATTCCAATTTCCGGATATTATTAAGTCGTCAACATATATTAATACCACTGCTAAACTTGTTCCAGCCCATTTTACAAACAAACTCGCATCGGCTACTGTACTCGTAAACCCACAATGTTCAAGGAATTCGCCAATTTTTCCATACCATGCGCGGTGGGGATTGTTTTAAGCCATATAATGCTTTCTTGAGCTTGCACACATAACCGAATTGCGCCTTTTATTCGAATCCAATTGGCTGTTCCATAAAAATAGTGTGATTTAGATCTTCGTAAAGGAAAGCGTTGTTTACATCCATTTGATTAAGGCTCCACCCCAAGCTTGTCGCTAAAGCTATCAAGACTCTTACCGTTGTCATCTTTGCTACGGGACTGAACGTCTCATCATAATCGAGTCCATATTCTTGCGAAAAACCTCTTGCCACTAAACGAGCTTTATAACGATCAATTGTGCCATCCGTTTTTCGTTTGCGCTTGTAAACCCATTTACAACTTACCAGTTTAACTCCCTCTGGTTTTGGAACCAACTCCCATGTTTCATTACTTTTTAATGCTTTGATTTCCTGTTCCATAGCTGCTACCCATTCACGTTTTTCACAGGCTTCATGGTAATTTTCTGGTTCTCGAATTACTTCTTTGGTAGTTACAACATTCACATATCGTGGGTTTGGTCGGCGTTCACGAGCTGATCGTCTGGGTTGCGTCTCTGCCACATTCTCTTGGCCACCTTCTTGGGTCACTTCGACTTCTGATTCGGGATGAACAACTTGTTCGTCATTCTCTTCCTCGTCATCCTCGGACCATTCGAACTTTATTATGGTCGTTTCTAAGTCGATTTTTAGCTATTCACTATCCGGTAGGATCTCTTTGTTTACAGACCACCAAGATGAATTTTCATTAAAGACAACACTCCGGGACACATAACTTCTTCCAGAGTTCGGGTCACAACACTTCCAGCCCTTTCTTTCATGATCGTACCCGACAAAGATGCACCTAACAACTTTCTTTTCTAACTTGTGACGTAAGTGGCTCGGTACAAACACGTAGCATACACAACCAAAAACCTTAAAGTAACTTATACTTTTGTATAATAATTCAAATGGAGTTACATACCCAAGGCCTTGTTGAGGCAGAGGATTAATCACATATGCTGCTGTAGACATCGTTTTTGCCCAAAATCGACCCGGTACGTTTTTTTCATGAAGCATACTACCACATACCTCGGTGAGATGACGGTTTTTACGTTCTGAAACATCGTTCTGTTGTGGTGTGTTCGGACACGTTAACTGTCGTTTGATATTGCACGCCTTTATATACTCATTAAATTCCCATGATGTATATTCTCCACCATTGTCTGATCGTAGCATTCGTATTTTTAACCCAACATCTCGTTCTGCCTCTTGTTTGAATTCCTTAAACTTGAGTATGGCTTCAGATTTTTCTTTCATAAATGCTAACCAAACGAACCGAGTATAATCATCTATAAACGTAATCATATACTCCATACCTCCCATATATTTTTGATTAACTGGACCGAACACATCGGTGTGAATCAACTCGAGCGGTTGAGACGTCTTCTGTTTAGATTTATCAAAGGGTAGTTGATGAGCTTTACCAAACTGACATCCTCCACATACCGTTTTCTTGGAGACTTCTTACTTTGGCAGACCATTCACAACTTCTTTCTTGGCCATTAACTCTAGTTTATCATATGCAACATGACCAAGTCTCTGGTGCCACAAATCAGTGCTATTATGGTTCCTTGTTTTCTCAATATATGTTGATTCTGCAGAGAGAACGTACACCGTGTCTTTACCCTGCCCTTGCAGGATTGGTTTTGATTTTGTTTCGAAATTGTCAAAGACCTTCACATCATGAGGCCCGAATAGAACATACTTTCCCGTTTCAGTTATTTGTGGAACTGAAATTAAATTATTTTTCATTCCAGGAACATGGTATACACTTTCGAGGGTTAAATCTGATCCAGTTTTTTGATTCGGGAACCTTACATCTCCAATACTCGATATCTGATGTCTCGAGTTATCTGCTATGACAACTACACGATTGCCTTCATATTTTTAGGGTTAGATAACTTACTTTTATCTCTGGTTAGGTGGTTGGAGCATCCAGAGTCCATAATCTAGTCATCAAGTTTGTTTGCTTGATCCTCCACCGTAACAGTTAATGTCGTTACCACCTCTCCTTGAACGAGAAAAGCCTCAACATCCCAGCCTTTTTTCATCTTCGACCCCGGCGCTATTCCCTTCTTCTTGTTTCTTGTCTCGACAATCTTTGGCCATGTGACCTTTACGACCACAGTTGTAACATTTATACGGAAACCGCTTGTTACTACTGCTTGGTTTCTTTTCGACTGACTTATCATCCTTGTCATGGTTCTTCTTTTTCTCCCAGCCACCTTTCTTCGCTTTTTCATTGTATCGACTTTGATTCTTCCTAGCCCGAGCCTTTTCCTTCCCTTTCTCCACATATAGTGCTTCGGCTTCAGTCTTTACGATCACCCCGGCGAGTTGCTTTGCTGAGGCTTCTTGACTAGCTAGAAGGTTTTCAAACTCGGTTAGCGTAGGTTGATTTGGCCAGCCTTGAATGGCTTTGACAAAGGATCTATATTCAGGTTTCAAACCATGGATAATTATTCTCTTCATCCGTGGTTCACCGATTTTTTATTGCGGGTCTAACTCCCCTATTTCCCGGCAGAGAGTCTTTACTTTCCTAAAGTATTGTGGAATCGACAAATCACCTTGAGATAATGACATGAGCTTGCTTTCGAGTAGTTGGAGTCTCGTATCATTAATCTTTTTTTGAAGAGGATTGCTAGAGTATCCCAAGCCAGCTTTGGAAACTCGGTTTCTTGAAAATACTCAAGCATCTCTTCATCAACTGTCGTCTTCAAGATGAACATTGCTCGTCCTGCCTTCACATGCCATTTATGAATCGCACCATTCGTATCGATCCTGGGAACCTGCGTTTCTGAGCAGCCTACAACTTCCCATAGATCTTGTCCCCGAAGATACGACTTTATACATGTTGCCCAAGTTGTGTAGTTTGACTGATTCAGTTTCTTAATCCCACCGACTACTTGAAATTCTGCCATGGAGAATTCTTAAGAGTATTCTTCGTGTTCTTCTTGGTTTCGTTGAATGATCACAGCCTCTAACCGGTTTCTTTACTTCCTTCGATCGTGGCTTCTTGAAGACTGATTCAATCGGATTTCTTTCCCCTGCGATGAACCTTCTTCTTTTGTTCCCAAGATTCGTTTGTTGCTCTGATACCAGTTGTTGAAACTGGGACGATCAAGAACAAACAAACTAACACACTTTGATCACAATGATCTGACACTTTTTATTAATAAAAAACTGGATTACAAGTGCATAAAACAAAGAAACAAAATAAGCTATTTATAACCTAAATAACTTGACTAACAAGGAAACTTGACTAACAATAAACTAATCCTGACCCAATACTAATACGTTTAAACAATAAACCTACTATCTAAATTACTTAGACTAATCTCCTCCAACCACCCCTATAGAGATTAACGTACCACCCTCATACTTTCGTATTTTATCCGATTTCACATTGGTATTGTTACGTTTTTCACATTTATATGTATATAAATTCATCTTTACTCACATGTCTTACTTTGCTACTTCAGGGTATGATTTGTTTTTTTAATCATATGTAAGCTCTATTTGTCAAATTAGCCAACTCAACAGTAAAAAAAATATTATGTTGTCTCATATATTAACAAAAATAGAAAACATTTTTTAATCCAATAGCAGCAAACATTCAAATAAAAACAACAAGATGGTGACAATATTCATTTTTCAAAAAATAAATATGATAATATGAAGAATTAATTGGCCATGAACATGTCTTTGCATGCTTAGTTTAATGGTTTTTAGTCTCAATCTTCATCCCATTAAAGAGTCTTTGCACGTTATTTTCTATTCAATTCAATAGCAAATAAAAATTAATATGTGCAAACATATGTGGAGAATCAACAATAAAAATAATTTCCATATAACTAATAAACGACTATGAATTGCATTGCCAAGCATAATTAAAATAACTGATTATACAAATGAGTTAACAATCCATGCAACATGTATTGTTAAATCTTTGTCCATAATATGTGGGGACAATAGAAACAACACTCACATACAGAGCAACCAATGCAACACATGCAAGTATTGTTAAATCTTTGTGGAAAATTCACATTTTACATTTATAGGTGTGTAAATATATATATTTAAATGTTAAAAAACAATTAATAAAATTCCACTTATGTGTAGAAAATGACAATGAACAATATGAAAACTTGAAATATTCATATCTAACAAATTCCCCAAACAGGGCAGAGGGTATGGGGGTTGGGGAAGAGCCGGTGAAGCCTGGCCCCCTCCGGAATCCCCCCCCCCCCCCCCTCCCCACTCACCCACTCAGTGAGAAAAAAACCACGGTAAGCGAGGACTTGTCACTGATAATCAGGGAGACGGGGAGAATTGTTAGTTTGTTTTTTTTTTCTTTTTTTTTCCAGGTTTTTGTGTGTGTGTGTGTTTTGTTTTGTTTTTTGGAGTTGAAGAAGGAGGAAGCATAAAGCATTTGGATGTTTTAAATTTTTGTTTTGTTTTTGGAGTTGAAGAAGAAGGAGGAAGCATAAAGCATTTGGATGTTTTAAATATATTTATACTAGGTTAGAACCCCGTGTATTACACGGGTTGAATAAATGTAATTTTATATATTAAACAATAAAAAGTTAGATCTTTTTTAACACTGTAATTATACGGGTTAAATAAATATAATTTTATATATCAAATAATAAAAAAAGTTATATCTTTAAAAATCATGTGTATTACACATATTAAATACTACAAACATCGTATCTTTAAAAAACCCGTGTATAATCGGGTTGAATAAATCTACCAAATAATAAAATAAAATTAGTTCTTTAAAAACCCAATATATTACACGTGTTAAATAGATCTAAAAAGAGTTATATCTTTAAAAACCATGTGTATTACACATACACAGATTAAATAAATGTAATTTTGTATATTAGGTACTAAAAACGTCGCATCTTTAAAAAAAGGAAAATTGGTTTTTAATAAACCAACCTTTGCCCCATTGGTAAATAATAATCCTACCTACAGAATTGGTAATTAATAATCCTACGTTTCAATATGTTGGTACTCAATGGACCTCCGTTAGTTTTATTTAACTGAAGTTAGTTTTTAAGTTTTATTTATTACACAAACAGTCCCTGTAGTTATAATTTACTAGTTTTAAGTATGAGTTAATAGCCAAAATGGTCCCTGAGGTTTGCACCACCACCACCAAAGCACCGCCGCCACCACCACCACCACCACCACAGCACCGCCACCACCACAACCACCGCACCGCCACCACCACCACCACCACCACCACCGCACCGCCACCACCACCACAGCACCGCCACCACCACCACCACCACAGCACCGCCACCACCACCACCACCACCGCACCGCCACCACCACCACCACCACAGCACCGCCACCACCACCACCACCGTTTTCGAAACGGTCCGGGTCGAAAACGGTTCGGGTCGAAACGGTACGCGTCGAAACGGTACGGGTCGAAACGGTACGGGTCGAAACGGTACGGGTCGAAACGGTCCGGGTTGAAACGGTACGGTTCGAAACGGTTCGGGTCGAAACGGTTAGCGTCGAAACGTTTGCTTTTTTTGAATTTTTTTTTATTTTTTTAGAGTTTTTTTGATTTTTTAGAATTTTTTTGATTTTTTTAGGATTTTTATGATTTTTTTAGAGTTTTTTAGGATTTTTATGTTTTTTAGAATTTTTATGAATTTTTAGAGTTTTTTTGATTTTTTTTGAATTTTTATGATTTTTTTTTTATTTTTTTAGAATTTTTTTGATTTTTTTAGAATTTTTATGATTTTTTTGAATTTTTTAGATTTTTTAGATTTTTTTTTATTTTTATGATTTTTTTTATAACTACAGGGACTGTTTGTGTAATAAATAAAACTTAAAAACTAACTTTAGTTAAAAAAAAACTAACGGAGGTCTATTGAGTACCAACATATTGAAACGTAGGATTATTAATTACCAATTCTGTAGGTAGGATTATTATTTACCAATGGGGCAAAGGTTGGTTTATTAAAAACCAATTTTCCTTAAAAAAACTCATGTATTGTCGGGTTGAAAAAACTACCAAATAATAAAAAAAAAATATATCCTTAAAACCCCATGTATTACACGTGTTGAATAAATCTAATTTTACATAGCAAATGATAAAAAGTTATATCTTCAAAAACTTCGTGTATTACACGGTTTATATAAATGTAACTTTGTATAGTAAATAGTAAAAAATCTAATTTTAAAAATCTCGCGTTTTACACGAGTTGAATAAATATAATTTTGTATACCAAATAATAAAAAATATATATTTTTAAATTTTTTGGATAACATTATATTAATTTACCCGTGAATAATCGGGTTGAATAAATCTACCAAATAATAAAATAAAATTACTTCTTTAAAAACCCCATATATTACACGTGTTAAATAGATCTAAAAAGAGTTATATATTTAAAAACCTTGTGTATTACACAGATTAAATAAATGTAATTTTGTATATTAGATACTAAAAATGTCGTATCTTTAAAAAACCCATGTATAGTCAAGTTGAAAAATCTACCAAATAATAAAAAAAAATATCCTTAAAACCCTGTGTATTACATGTGTTGAATAAATCTGATTTTACATAGCAAAAAATAAAAAAGTTATATCTTTAAAAACTTCGTGTATTACACGGATTATATAAATGTAACTTTGTATAGTAAATAATAAAAATATATATTTTTAAAAATCCCGCGTTTTACACGAGTTGAATAAATATAATTTTGTATACCAAATAATAAAAAAGTTATATTTTTAAAAAATTTGGATAGCATTTATATTAATTTATTATTTATATATTTAACATAAGATAAGTATGAAAGAGAGGTATGTGTTTTAAAAATATATTAAATTAACAATTTAGATTTGAGGATAATATTTTATTAAAGTATGATAAGATTTAATATTAATTTCTTATTTATTTAATTAATATAAGATTAGTATAGATTTGAGGATACATTTAATGAATGACACGTGTCTAAAAATTGGTTTATTTTATTATAGTAGACTAGCGGTAAGACCCGTGTCCAAACACGGGTCGTTTCTTAGAAAACCATGCATAACACATTTTATAGAAAATAAAAAATAGTTAGTGCAGATTTACAAATTTGATATAAACGAATGGTCAACATATTTAGTCAACTGGAGTTCAATTATATTGATAACCTAACCACTGTTGTCTATCGACTGTTAAAAACCTCTGTTGCATTCCAACAGAGGTTTCCTAACAACTGTCATACATTATCTCCAACAGAGGTTGCTACATTGATAGATGTTAAGTATCAGATGTTAGTCAACCCATGTTAAAAGGGTTAGTCAACAGAAGTTAAAATGGTTAGTCAACAGATGTTAAGAGGATAGCTATATCGCTCTGTTTAAAAGAGTAAACCACAAAACGATGTCGTTTTGTTCTAACAACGATTTGCACAAAATGCTTCTTCTAACAATGATTCGCACGAAACGATGCCGTTTTGTTCAGCGATATCAATTAAATAACAAACCTAACAAAAACTAATAAAACTCTGTTTAAAAGAGTAAATCACTCTTTTAGTGGTTTAAAAGTGGTTTCAAAACACTGTTTTAACCAAACAGTGGTTTAAATACTGTTTTATTTTCTAACACATGTTTTAACCCAAAACACTGTTTCTAACATCTGTTTTAACCCAAAACAGTGGTTTCACTTTTTCTCCACAAAACATTTGTTTTAACCCAACAGTGGTTTCAAAGATCTGTTTTCATCCATCTGTTAACCAAAGTCAACAGATGTATTAACCACTGTTTTATTTTCTAACATATGTTTAAAAGAGTAAAGCACTCTTTTAGTGGTTCAAAAGTGGTTTCAAAACACTGTTTTAACCAAACAGTGGTTTGAAATACTGTTTTATTTTCTAACATCTGTTTTAACCCAAAACACTGTTTCTAACATCTGTTTTAACCCAAAACAGTGGTTTCATTTTTTCTCCACAAAACATTTGTTTTAACCCAACAGTGGTTTCAAACATCTGTTTTCATCCATCTGTTGACCAAAGTCAACAGATGTATCAACCACTGTTTTATTTTCTAACATCTGTTCACAACAGAGGTTTCAAAACATAAAACAGACCTTTACAGAACTAAATTGATGAATATAACATTTTTTTCACAACAGAGGTTTCAAAACATAAAACAGACCTTTACAAAACTAAATTGATGAATAATTTCAAACAAAAAATCATTTACTATCCACGCAACGATTACACTCAATGCGACCTAAATCACACTAAAACTATGATCAAAATACATTTCCTAAAGAAGTGACATATCATAAGTACATATGACATATTACACTCAATGCGACCTAAATCACATTAAAACTATGATCAAAATGATATTTCCTGAAGAAGTGACAAAAACAACAATTTGAGTTGCAGAACCAAGTACCACCCTCAAAGTTATATCATGCATTCATAAAACTCACATTTTAATATATTATTTTAATAATAAACATTAAAACCAATCAACAAATGACATGAATGTAAACATGTACACAGAGCATGTTTAGAGCTCTAAAACTTGCTTCAAACGGTCACTCTGGATATTAAAAAGATTATTAGCATCAAATCCTATGGTTTTAGTACATGTTAAATTTATCCAGAGTGAAACTTGAATCTAATATCAAATCTGACAATAGCACACTGCAAAGTCGAAAGGATTATGTACCTTTTGTTAAATCCATACTGAATCACAAATCCGTGATGTGAGTCCAGCGCATATCCCCCAACATCAGAAAAGAAAACTGCAAAAAAATCGAAAGTAAAAGTGAACGTAAAAAGTTAGATCGTTATCTAACTTTTATTAGTTTGTTCAAATTTATGTTAAATGGCTTGCCAGCTCTCTCTACTCTTATCCTTGGCTTCTTTCTCATAGTTTTGAATTGTTCATTCATCAGCGTCGCCCGATATACCTCGATTTTTCGGAACTTCCCTCAACCACCATCTGCAACTAGGAACTGATAATTGATTGATTAAAAGGAAAACAACAAAAAAAGCTTAAAAATTTATCGTATTTAAGAGTAATTAGGTATTGTGAATGGATTATAACATTTTAAGCACTGCACTTTCTTTGGCATTTAACTCATGTGTTATGTAATTTTCATCATTCATGATGTTTTGTGATTTTATTATAACCCATGTTTCTTCAACATCTTTCAGTCTAGATTCGTATGTGGATCCGAAACAACTTGCCGATTTATATCCAAACATGGATCGGTTCTAGCTTCTATCTCGGAACTGTATACTAACACTACAGATTTCATTTCTAGTTTTGACAACTCAATAACGATTCAAATTCATGAGGAATCAGATTCAAGTTGTCGAGCCGATGGACTACAAGTTGATTCTATGATGAATGGATTTTGCGAACACTATTTTCAGCGATTGGACGAAGTCAAACAGATTATGTGGATGACTAAGTGTACGAACGAACACTTTTGCAGCAACGAATGAATCTGATTTCAATCAATTTCCGCGAATTCTGCGCAAATAAAATTTGAAACAAACAATTCTATGAATGAATAATACTTCTTTCAGTGAATTCTGCTTAGCTGATGAACTTCAAAACAGTGAATGAGATTTAAACTCTGCGCGAATACACAAAAATCAGCGAATGAACCGAACCAAATTCTGCAGTTTACGGAATGATCTAATTCTACGGACAAAACTCTTTGTTTCTGCGAATGGAACAAAATTCCGCGGACTGAACAATAATGTTTCAATTTCTTCAAATTCCTTCGATTCTGCAGATGATTAAACGAACTGATTCTGCAGACTGTTTCTTCAACTGATAACAGTGAAGGACAACGATTATGCGTATGGACTGAACAACAACAACAGATCTGCAGTCAACGATTTATACAGCGGCTGATTTCAGTGAAGGACAACGATTCTACGTATGAACTGAACAACAACATATCTGCTTTTGATCAGCGAATAACGTCTGCGATTTACGCTGATTCTAAAACGAACACGAACCTCGAACATATTTTACGACTGATTATAACGACCGAACAACCGATTTGCAACAGTAATAAATAATAACAACAACGACTAATTTCTGTCGTTGAACGAAACTGCAAATGAGTCAAATTCTGCAAGTAAACACCTTTTCGCGAACGGACTGATTTCGCAACGAGTAAAAACTAATTCTGCAGATATGCTTTTGCTGATGAACTGATTTTCAGATGAATTCTTTGAAGTTTCCAACTGATACACCATTTCATTTTGATTACACCCTTCCGAAAGATTCTTTTTCGACGGAGCTTCCACCTTTGTTTCAGCTTCTTGATCATTGATGTTAGTATTGGTCTCTGCAAGATGAAGATCTTCTTCATCCGATGTTGAATTTAGGGGTTTACGATATCTTTCTCTCGCTCTTCGTAGCTGACCTCTTAGTAAGTCAACCTAAACACGCGATATAACATGATTAGTATATGAACAAACTGGGATAGAAGAATGTGAACTCAGTTGAACTGAATGGCATTTTACGCCCAAAGAATGTGAACTCAGTTTAACTGCAAGCAATTTTACAAGCAGTTTTATTCATTATATATATGTGTGACCTGTTAAAGACGAAACGTATTCTAAATCGAACCATTCGTAAGCTAACTTTTTATAATCTTCTTGCAAGGATATTGTCCTTCCATATCTGCTGTCAGCAGCTTTCGAGCCGAGGCTGTACATGTAGATTTCATAAAACAATGGAACATTGGGGTGTATATCTTATTAAGGTACTGACGATTCTCATCATGGAACAATCCACAAAGTCTAAACCACTATTAGAATCTAACATAAAGCAAGTATATAAAAAGAAAATCAAGAATAACTTGAGTGTATACTGTTTGCAGGTTTCAAGAAATTGCTGGTTCTTTAGATTCTGCAGTTGTAGGTTCTAGTTTTACCCCAATTCAGAGATCAGGATTGACATTAAAGCAAAGTGTTACCCTTTTGTTTACCTCAGGAGACAACACAGTTGCAGTTGTAGGCAGAAATGAGACAACAGATTGGAACTTGTAGAATACTATCCTCAATGCATCAAATTCCACATTCTTCAAGATGTCGTCCGCAAGTACAGATACCTGCAAAAGAGTTATGTATCAGAGAAATGAACAAAAAACCAATAAAGTTATTGGCTATGTAACAAACAATCACTATATGTACAAATAAGAGAGAAGGAGAGTCAAATTCCGCAAGGAAAGGTTGTCTTTCTTCTGATACTCATCCTAATATAAACATAGGACAACTATTAAAATCAGAATCTTTATGAAATTGGAAAACTTACCTGGAAAATTGAAGACATCTCCCCTGTAATTCCTTCCATATTCTATTCACCGAACCTATTTAAAAGGCCTGAAACCAATCAAGATTTATAAATGAAAATGTCACTTTTCAATATCAAACTGATGACTCACAGCCCTGAATACAGAGATCGTGAAACAGTAGATCAAAGATACATAGCATAAACAGCTCACCTCATCTTCCTTCGCCTCATCTTTCTTCACAAGAAACAATTGTTTATAAAAATCTCTCTTTTCCTCCACTAAACTGATATCAAACTTCAACCTACTTAACTGCACATGATGTGAAGGCTGCTGCTACAAAACTCCGGTTTGTGAAACCTTTGGTTTATTGGACCAAATCAGAAACATCAATCTCAGTCAACCGTGAGCTCACCATCATCATGAAATCATATATTAAATCCCTGAAATGGTATTTAAATGACAAAAAAATGAGAAAACAACAAACTATTATATAAAGTGCATTTATATCCAATGTGAAATTTCAGAAGAAAGTGAATAACCTTGAACAAACTCCAAATATGTACAAATAAGAGAGAAGGAGAGTCAAATTCTGCAAGGAAAGGTTGTCTTCCTTATGATACTCACCCTAATATAAACATAGGACAACTATTAAAATCAGAATCTTTATGAAATTGGAAAACTTACCTGGAAAATTGAAGACATCTCCCCTGTAATTCCTTCCATATTCTATTCACCGAACCTATTTAAAAGGCCTGAAACCAATCAAGATTTATAAATGAAAATGTCACTATTCAATATCAAACTGATGACTCACAACCCTGAATACAGAGATCGTGAAACCATAGATCAAAGATACATAGCATAAACAGCTAACCTCATCTTATTTCGCCTCATCTTTCTTCGCAAGAAACAATTGTTTATAAAAATCTCTCTTTTCCTCCCCTAAACTAATATCAAACTTCAACCTACTTAACTGCACGTCCCGCTTAGACGAATCATACAACAACTTTTTATAGTAAGGCAAACCATCCACCTCTGGCCTCCGGTTCAACGCTAACGACCCCAACGGCTTCCCATCTTCAAAATTCACTTAGATCAATCAAACTGATGACTCACAGCCCTGAATACAGAGATCGTGAAACCCTAGATCAATCAACATCAAATCAACGCAATACTTAAAATTCTATACAAACACCAGATCGAAATTCTATACAAACACTTGAAATCAAGCTGATCAAAACATGCTATATGTAGGGAATATAATACATCAACTTACGGCTGTCTTTACCTCCTCACAATACTTCAAAATCCACTTAGCAGCATCCTTTTATCTGCAGATTAGATAAATAATTCAAAGTTTCTATCAAAATCAATCAATCAAATCGGTTAGATAAACAACTAACTCAAACAAAACAAATAACAACAAAATCATAAAATTAAACCTTTGGATGAGGATGAACATGATTAGGCATTTTGATTTCTATAGAGAGCGATGAAGATTGTGTAGAAAATAGTGTAGAAAACGGATCAGAATGATGTACGTTTGTTGAAGATTGGAGAAATTAGGGCTTTTGAGGTGCCGGCTAATGATACCGAACGAAATAAGTTATGTATTATGTGGGTTTGGGAATGTTGGTGCATATGTCTGTCGACTTTGTCTTGTATCGAGTCTTGTAATAGAAATGTTAGATCAGTGCACGTTGTACGAGAAAACAGGGTTTTAGGGTTGAGAGTTCATTTCGCACGAAATGACTTTTGTCATTTCGTACGAAATAGCTAGTGGCTATTTCGCACGAAATGGTCTTTAGTCATTTCGTACGAAATACCCTTTCCTATAAATACCAGATGTGCTAGTTCATTTGTAACGTTCATGATTCCGGTACCAAAGTGCTGCCGACGTGTCATCTGATCTGTAAACATGTTATATCAATAAATCAAGATAATTAAGTGTGAATCAAGCTGTTACAAAGTCTAATCAATGAATTCCGCCTCTAATTAGATCGAGAACTCTTCTGATAGACTCGTTTTGATCGATTCACGATCCTACAAGTGGTATCAGAGCTCAGGAGGAAGAGTTCTTACTATTTCAGCTGAAAAATCTGATTTCTACATCTTCTTTTCAAAATTAAACAAAATTTGACGGTTAAAATGGATTGAATTTCATATATAATAAGCGAAACAGTGTTTTAACTAATCCTTGAAAGAATTGGACATAAAATCGATCTAAAACTTGTTAAATTTGTTCATTTCGCTTGAAAACTGATCGAATGATGACATCAGCAGCATTTCGCACGAAATAGTCTATTTCGTTTGAATCAGATCCTTATTTCGCACGAAATAGCCTCAATTCTTGTTATTTCCTACGAAATCACCTATTTTATACGAAATCACCTATTTTATACGAAATCACCTATTTCGTACAAAATCACCTTATTTCGCACGAAATCAAAAGTCATTTCGTTTTAAAGGCTATTTCGCACCAAAAGTTGTTTTCACGTGAATTTGTTCATTCCGCACCAAAGTTTGATTTCGTTTGAAGAAGCTATTTCGCACCAAATTGTTTTGTTTGAATTCTCATTTCGTGTGAAATTTCATTCTTGTTTGAACTTTGTGAATTTGTGATACAGATTATTGAATCACGGAAGAGGAATTTTACAATGCATTTGCAACACCGGTTGCTCCAGTTACAGCTGCCGAAACTGTTTATAGTGAGAATGAGATGGGAACTTACCAAAAACCGCCAAAGCTTATGTACATTGAAGATTTTAAAGGATGGCGAAATCGTTTTGAAAACTGGTTGCAAGCCTATAAGTTTGACGCATGGTGTTCATTAGATGTTGATTACGTTAAACCGAAAAATGAACGTGGGATTGAAAAAGCTTTCAGTGATTATTCAGATGGTGAAAAATTGAAATACACCAGTGAAAAAATGATGATTAGTCTTCTCCAACAATCCATAAAAGAAGATATTTTTGTGTTGCTTCAACATGACAATACTGCTAGATCTATGTGGTTGGCGTTGATTAACAAGTTTAAGGGAAGCGCTGATATGATAAAGAACAAACAAGCTTTACTAAAGAAATCATTTGATATGTTTGTAGCTCTTGAAGGTGAAACAACAAAAATGACTATTGATAGATATTGTCATCTTGTTCTGGAAATGGGAAGAATGGAAATAAAAAAGGACGACGATGAATGGGTTGATAAGCTAGCCGATGCATTACCGCAGAATAAGTGGGGAACATATTTGTTGATCTTGAAACACATGAGAAAATCTGAAAATATGAATCTGGCAAAGTTCATTCAGAAGATTGAAGAACATGAGTTGGACATTCAGAAAACAGCCATCATGAGTAATCCAAATGCACAACAAGATGTTAGTCTATACTATAGAGGAAACAAATTTGAGACTACTCCAAGTCCAAAGATTAAAACTGCTTTCAGTGCTGATAGTTCGTCTGGATCAACGGGTAGCACAGTTACTCAGAGTGGTGGATATTCGTCATCTTATTCAAGTTTTGACCCGAATTTTACAACACCAAGTCCTCAACGAAAGAATTCAACAAATTTGCAATGCAATGTTACTTTGAACATTCAAAATGGTCAAAATCTTTCTCCAGAAATAGCTAAGCAACACATGGCATCACTTGTGGCTATGCTAGAGTCATATGAAAGCTTAGTTGCTGGTCGTATTGGAAATCCGATGCTCACCAAAGAGGATTATGATCAGATTGATGCTGAAGAACTTGAATTGATGGACATCAAGTGGTGTCTAGCTAGTGCAGTAAGAAGAGCAGAAAAAATCACACAAGTCACTGGAAGAGATGAGTTTCGTGAAATGGGTGCATCTCCAATAGGGTTTGATAAATCAAAGGTTACCTGTTTTCGTTGCAGAGAAAAGGGACATTTTAAGCGAGAATGTAAAAATAAAGAAGCAACTGGAAGACAAGATGGAAAGAATGATTTTTATCAAAAAATCAATTTTTTATCAGATCACACAATAACCATCATCATCTCATGCCATTGAAATTGAGAAAAAGAAAGCTTATCTTGTTAATCAAGATGATGAAAAAGTAGCAGAGGGTTTTAGCTGGGACAAATACATTCCAGCTAATTCAGGCCTGGTTGCTCGAATCTTGGAAGAACAAGAAGTCAAATCTAAGCCAAAAAGAACAAAGATTTTCAAATCATCAGAAAGTGATGATGACACTGATGATGAAGAAGAATACATCAATACAGCTCGGAAAAATTTGGACTCATTCAGTTTTAATTTGTTTTTTGCAGATAAAATTGAAATGTTGAAAGAGAAAAGAGATGCTCGACTGAAGAGAGAGTTGGAGGAATTGGAAGTAAGAAAGATTGGTGAAGAAAAGGCAAAACTGGAAGCTAAGAAAGCAGAAGCTGAAGAAAGTTCAACAAAGAAGGTTGAAGATGAAGAATGTGAAATAAAAGTAGAATTTGATGAAGAACCAATGATTGAGAAGGTGGTAGAAAAAATCGTCGAAGTTGAGAAGATCATTGAAGTTGAGAAGATTGTTGAAGTCACGAAACCTTGCCTAAAATGTTTGGAATCTTGCAAACATTGTGAAGAAAAAGACAAGAAGATTTGTGAACTTGAAGAGATGAAAGAAAAATTGTTGTTTGAAGTGAAATATGTGAAAGAGTCTTATGATGTGTTGAATAAGACGGTTGATAGTCTGAACAAGACAAACTTAGAAGTTGATGCTGCTATGACGATGATGAGTTCAACATTAATGACAAAGCAGAAGGTCATCAATGAGTATATTGAAGAGTGTGCAAAACTGAAGCAGGAATTGGAACTCGAAAAGATTAAAAGTGAAAGAATCAAAAGATTGCTATTGAGTTATACAACTTGTGATTATTTGATTGATCGAGTTTATCCTACTGTTGCAGGTCTTGAAGCTTTCCAAGATAAAAAGACAGAAGAGGATACTGGTAAGAAACAAAGTGTCAAGTATAACAAGTGTCCGCCCCCGATTTACGAAAGTTATTCTCCCAGAAAGCCTAATGAGGAACGATTAAAAAAGGCAGTCAACATCAAGTTAAAGTCTGAAACCATTGATGAGTTACCAGATAACATTGATGTTACATTCACAGCGTCTGACACTGATCATGAGTCTGAATTATTAAAGAAAGTTGTTGATCAGGTGTTGGATATGGATGAAGAGTCAAAGTCGGAGTCTAAATCTGAAAGTTCAAGTTCGTCAGACAAGAGTCCGAATTCACCGGTTATAAGGGTGTATAATAAAGAATTTATATTCTCAAAATCTAATTTGAATGATGAACCAATCAAAGTGGCATATACTTTGAATGAGTCGGACAAATTATATTCTGATGAAGAATTTCCAATAAGAAGTGTCAAAACTGAAATGATCAAACAAGTTTTCAAATTAATGGAAATTAATTTTTCTGAAATAAAAGATTTAAATCTTGTTGAAAAACCTAAAAAGTACACTTCAAGAGTTCAACAGAGATTGAACAAGAAAAAGGGTTACAGTTCTGGTTATGGTTTTCAAAAGAAACCAAATCATAACAATAATTTCAAAAAGAAGGGTTTAGGGTTCATTTCCCCATAAAATCTTAAAAATGAGAAAAATTATAAATAAAAAACTACATTTGTTTCAGGTACAAGTTCAGAGGAAGAGAAGGAGAAACTGTTCAGGAAACAGACAAATCAAGAGTTTTTCGCTAAGAAGAAAAAGAATATGTTGAAAGAATCTGAGAAAAGAGTTGAACGAAGAACATGTTTCAAATGTCAAAAGGTTGGACACATTGCTTGGAACTGCCCAATGTCCAATAACAACACAAAACAGGGAGTTATTTCTAACTCAGAAAAATTCAAAGTCTTCAAAAATTCGACTTTCGAAACTGGTGATGTTTCAAAACATTTTTACAAAAGAAAACTTGATTTGAATAAACAAAGATGGATTGTTAAATCAGAAAATAGTTCTGACAATGAATCTGATTCCATAAAATCAGAGGAGTCATTTGTTGAGAAAAGCGAGAAGAATTCCGTTCCAGAGATGAACGATGAGAATTTTCCACAATTGCCAAGAGAAAATTTGAAGTCAAAAGGTAAGATTGAGATTTCAGATCAATTCTTTGCTGGTAAGAAATAATTTGATGCTGAAAAAGTGTTTAATGGAAAAGTTAAACATATTTTCGGAAAGATGGTTTATGGGAAAGTGAAAAGTGCAAAAGATTTTTATCAATAAAAAAGATGGTGGGATAGATGTGAGTCAAAATCACCCAAGGCTGGTCAGCCTTGGGTGACAGGATTTTCAAACTAAAATTCTGATTTGCCGGAGCTTCCAAGATGGTAATAGTGGAGCAGGAATCGGCATCTTTCTTGAGAAATTCATGAAAGAGATATATTGACCTACAAGTGGTAGTTGTCTTGAAAATTGTTATATTTTGAATTTACAAGTGGTTTTGGTTGATAAGTGAACCTACATGTGGTTGAAGAAGGTTTTCACTTACAAGTGGTTGATCAAGGTCATTAAGTTGAACTTGATTTAACTTTCATACTATGTGATTGGAAAACAAAGTGATGATCATAACCCCAATTTTACAAGTGGTAAAATCAACAAAACTTATTTTCCGAAAAAAACCATTTTTGATTAAAACAAACTTAAAAGTTTTGAAATCATAATGGGAAAAATAGTTTGTTGAAAGGGGGAGTTCTGATTGTTTATGCAAAGAGGATGGCGAATTGAAGCAATTCGAATCAGTTGTCACTTTACTTTGTACAGATTGTTTTCAAATTTCTTTAAATTATTTTGAATTTTAGGGGGAGTAAGAAATTTTAGAAAATACAAAAACAGTTGAAAATTTGAAAAATCCAAAAACATGATAAAATCAAAAATGAGTTTTGTTGTAAAAAGAGGAAATGATAGTAAAATCAGTGGAATATCACAGCATGCTAAAGAATTAGAAAGTTAAAATGTGATAAAAGGTCTCACTAATGATGTGCCAGTAGGTTTTTACATATTTAGTAGATTGTATTCGAGATATAAACCTAAATTTCAAACTTGCTTATATCGTGGGGAACATCTCTCGGATATATGGGTAACCCCCGAAATCTTGTTTGAAAGACCCCTCTTTCTGAGATGCTAGGTCTTTATGCTTAGTGATATCTGGGGTATTATCCCGGGACTTCTGATTTTGCGAAAGCAATGGCCTAGTGCCCGTATAATACTTTTCGCATGCTTGAAATATTAGCAATCCCCTCAGCATAAAAAATGATGAAACATTGAAAAATGCTAATCATGTGCTGTTGAAGAAAAGATTCTCTAAAGGGAACACACCAAAAGTCGAAGCCATCATCTCTCTGATTTTGCGAAAGCAATAGCCTGAGCTCTCATGGCCCTCGCATTTAACCCTTTACGGGTATCATCTAGGTATACTCACCTGTAAGACTGAATATTGGGATCTGGATACGAGAGTATATTCTGAGATAGGACACGCGAATACGTTTAAGTCTCTAAAACATTAATCTCGTATCTCGAAACAGTTGAACTTTGTGTGAAAATTTAAGTGGATCAGTATACTGACAATCTAAGTGAATCGTTTAGAACTTAAAATGTATAAAGCTTAACGGTGTTGGTGATTTGTCTCATAAACTGATATGATCCTCTTACACAATCTCACAAAAATATTGTATGTAAATATTTCTTTACTGTATTTCTTTAATTTCAAAAGTTCAAAAAGATTTTCAGTGTGTTTTAGCATAAAATTTTTGAAAAATACAAAAAGATTTTCGACAGCTGATGTTGAAGAGCTAATTTTCAAAATTCCGAATGCTAGACATGACGAATAGGTTTGGGTAAATTTGTTTTGAGATAAGAAAAAGGTAAATAATTGAGGTAAATTGAGAAATATTATATTATAATATTTGATGGTTTGAGGTTGTTCTACAAGTGGTGAACAGAGAATAAATTTGTCAAATTTTAAAATTTGTGAAATTTATGTCTTGGGTAGAGAATGTGCAAGTTTTGATTCTGAAGCTTGTAAAAGACAGACTACGATCCTAGTACAACTTAAGGGGGAGTCTGAAAGAGAATGAGAAGATTAAAGATTAAGATCTTCATTCAAGGGGGAGATTAGTTGATCAAGAGATCGAAGAGATAAAGATTGAGGATGCTTACACTGTCAGATAATTTTGTATAAGCCCAAAGACTGATCAAGGCTGAAGACTGTGAAGACTCGACACCGAAGACTTCGTCAACATCCAAGGAGGAGTCTGTTGGTGCATATGTCTGTCGACTTTGTCTTGTATCGAGTCTTGTAATAGAAATGTTAGATCAGGGCACGTTGTACGAGAAAACAGGGTTTTAGGGTTGAGAGTTCATTTCGCACGAAACGACTTTTAGTCATTTCGTACGAAATAGCAAGTGGCTATTTCGCACGAAATGGTCTTTAGTCATTTCGTACGAAATACCCTTTCCTATAAATACCTGATGTGCTAGTTCATTTGTAACGTTCATGATTCCGGTACTGAAGTGCTGCCGACGTGTCATCTGATCTGTAAACATGTTATATCAATAATACAAGACATTTAAAAGTAATTAAGCTATTACAAAGTCTAATCAATGAATTCCGCCTCTGATTAGACCGAGAACTCTTTTGATAGACTCGTTTCGATCGATTCACGATCCTACAGGGAACTCGATTGAACATAGATGTTATAGAAATTTGGTACTATGAAACCCTAAATTAGAGGATAATGAGGAAAATGGTGTAAACCTGATGAAATTAAAGAGATGAAATTAAAGATCGATTAAATTAGAGGATGGAAATCGAAACCTGTCAGCAGCAAATGGAAATCGAAACCTGCATTTAGAGAGAGAGAGAGAGAGAGAGTTGAGAGAGAAATGGATTAGAGAGAGTAATTGATTGAAGAAGATGGTATCTTATATATCTAGAGCCATAATTTTGAATTTTGAATCTGGAGCCATAATTTTGAAACATCAGTGGTTTGAAAGTTGTTTGAATTTTGAATGAACATCAGTGGTTTCAATTGAGAATGAAGGGCAAATCTTTAAAATTTGAATGTAGGGCAGTGGTTTGTATGTGGGCAGACCTTTGAAAAGGTGAATGTGGGTCACCTTTGAATTTTAAAGTCTTTTAATATTAGGCATTATGATGTAATAATGACATAAGAAAAGCATTGTTGGACAGCCTCTCATGCTGACACATCAGTTTTTCTTATGTCATTGGAATTTCTCCTTTTATAGAAAGTATAGATAGATGTATGCATGTATTTATAGTTATGTGTGTGTATGTGTTTATAATTAATTGTGTGTGTTTGTATTTTATTTTAATTTATATTAAAAACATTTAAATATTTAAATTGTTTTAAACTATAAATTAAATTAAAATACTTTGGTTTTAGAGAAATCTGGGATGACATCGCGCAATCTGTAGAAAAAATGAAAAAAGCTGATGTGTACACGAGGAACTTTAGGAAAAACAGGACGACGCCCTCCACCCTAAAAGTGTGAGGATTAACAATTTATTTATCTTTTAAGTGTGAAGTTTTTATTGGTTATCGAACAAACTCCACATTGGATGGGCTTCCCACGGTTGAAGCGTTGAAAAAAGAACATAAATATCAACTCGGAAGGGTGCGTTTTTATGATTGTCCATAGGAATCCATTGACCGTTGTTTGGCAATGGGTTTCTTGCTGGTGCAAAATCCCAAACATTTTCGGTTTTTTTCTTTTTGACGAGGGATTTGTTGGAGTACCATAAGTCGTTAACCATATAGGTATTGGAGATAAAAAAAAGAAAGTCGTCCACATAATCATTATTTTAGCGTGTTAGAGCATGTGGAATGTTAGGAACGAAAAGGTTTTTTCTAATAAGGATTGGAGAATCGAAGACACCTTACATAATATTAAAGCGTTTCGTTTTCTATGTATCAAAAATAGATCGAAGTATAAATTTATATGATTGGTGTTGGTTTGATTTTGTTTGATCTGTTATAGTCTTTTGTTGTGCTGTGCTCGCTATTTGACGAGCCAGTTTGTTGTAAATGAAGTATACCTTTCGGAAAAAAAAAACGTTATTAGGTGTAAATACTTAAATTTAATATGTCATAACCTATTTTCTTCACTAATGTTCATCGATTCTAAATACTTTAATGTTGAATATCTATATATATTCTAAAGTTTAGTTATATGTTCTATTTTAAAACCAAAATTTATGGTTGTTTTAAATGCATCATCCTATAAAAATCCTATTAATTGCATTTAATTTACATTAAATAAATAAGAGATAAGATAAAAAATAAAATAAAATAATTATATATCAATAATCATTAAAATTAATATCAATCAATAACACATTATACTAAATAATATATTATAGATAAAGGTAGATTAGTTTAAAGTTAACTTTGATCTTAATTTTTTTTAATAATTGGTTTAAAGATAATTATTCCAAACTTATGATTATTCTATAAAATGATCTTTGACAAGGTAACCATAAATTTAAATTTCGAAGTAACTAATATATTAAAAGTAGCTCAAATATAATTCGTAATAAAAACACAACAATATATTTTCAAAGAAAACATATAATAAAAAAAATCGGTAAAGGGATCCAAATGATATCAAATATTAAGAACTTATCCATGATATTAGTATCAGAATTTAATAGATTAAGATAAAATTTAAACCGAAAGATCATAAGTATCATAAAAATATCATTAAATTAAAGTTAAAAAGTAAAGAAAAGAATTATTATTATAATATTAAAATAATAAAAATATTTAAAAAACTATATATATTATTAAAATATTAAAATTACTATTTGTACCGATACCAAACAAGACCGTACCGGTATTTTCGATACCAGTACCGGTTGACACCAAGCTTATCCCACCCCGTGATACTAAAAAATCATAAATTAAAGTTAAACAGTAAAAAAAGGAATTATTATTATAATATTAAAATAATAAAAGTATTAAAATAACTATATATATATATATATATTCTAATATATTATTAACAAGATTTTGGCTAAATTAATTAGATTTTTATAAATAATAATAATAATAATAATTTACAAACAAAACAACACAATTTGCAACAAAGCAATGCATGAAACACCATATTAACATATAGTACAGTACATTAATGCTAGAACCTAATCTATACTATATTATAAAGCATTTCATAAGGATACCAACCAAATTTAAGTAATTACAATCTTTTATACTTATGGTACAACAACTTAATGATGTTAGTAAGGGGTGAAATGGTCTTTCTACATTAATATTAAAAAATAAAAAAAATAATTATCTATATCTATATCTATCTATACTATATTATAAAGCATTTCATAAGGATACCAACCAAATTTAAGTAATTACAATCTTTTATACTAATGGTACAACAACTTAATGATGTTAGTAAGGGGTGAAATGGTCTTTCTACATTAATATTAAAAAATAAAAAAATAATTAAATGAGAATATAATCACAATTAATTATAATAATACAATAATAAGTTCGGTACTTAAATGCAATTAATAAACGAAACCTATTGGGATAAACCGCAAAAGCACTCAAAAGGTCCAATTTCAATCAATATGTAATAAATTTGATCGATTAAGGAATCTCCTATCATTGCTATAAATTCACCATTTCACTCAACATCAACTCCTTTGTCTACTATTGTGCGAGTTAGAGTCGAAAAGAAAGAGATAAGAAAGAGATAAGTTGATATGAAATTTATTTATCTTGGTGGAAATGTGTGTTCTTTTATACCCATTTCAACATTTATTCGAAAAAACTTTGGTTTGTTTCTTAAAATATTCAAATGGGATAACAGTTTTCTTTTACATAATCTATGAGTTTATATTGATGCTTTATTATGTTTGTGGTGATTTAGTGGTTTTTTTTTCAAATTATGATTTTATATTACATATAAAGTATACACACAGGTTATTGGATACAAAAAGACAGACACTCCATACTTCATCAAGGTACCCTTGCATGACTATAGTATTTGGAACCATTTACCAATGTATTGTTTAATTGTTCATAAATTTATAGTCTTTTTCCTTTTTTGCAGCTTCATGTATATGGAGGTGTAAAAGGGTGGGTACGAGAAAAGTTATTCATTTGGAGATAGACATTTATTTGGCCTATTGGTATTTCCTTTTTTAATTTCTACTTTACTATTTTTTTTAAACATATGATGCTTTTGTGTGATTTAATTGATACTATATATAGGCAATATAGATGCAGAGGAAATATATGAGGAGGTATTGTTTGACAGGATTGGGCAGCAAACTTTAAGGGCTCGGATGTTTTCAACATGCGCAAAAGATTTAAATTGATTGCGTTTATCTATACTATCGTATAAAGCATTTCACAAGGGTTCCAACCAAATTTAAATAATTGCAACATATTATGCTTATAGTACAACAACTCAATGAAGTTAGTAAAGGGACAAATTAGTCTTTCTACATGAGTATAAATTGATAAATACAATTAAATTGATAACTTTATAAATTAAGTATTGTTAAATACTTGATAAAGAATTAAATCATTTGACTTAGTTGAACATCATCACCTTCCTCATATTTACATTGCTTTTCCGTTTCAAGTTCTCCGTAACCGATTACTTGATTGAATTTTATAATTAAGTCATTATTATTTGGTTTAGTAATTGCTAAACATCATACATTAGGTTACAACCTTTTTTGCAATTTTATCACATAGTTGATGAACATCATATGAAATAAAAATAATAATAATAATAATTAAATATAAAAAAACTTAATCAACGTTATTATGAATTTAATTATAACTATAAATGGTTTTAAAACTTAAAAGATGCTAACCAATTAGAAACGAAAATTACTAAAAGGTAATTTCATGGGGTATTATTATCTATAATACCTAATAATTGCAACAATAATGATTAAATAATGAACTTAATTACAGATGGTTTAAAACTCAAAAGAATGCTCATTGCATCTTACCTCAAGTCTCATGGAATAAGGTTCAAATGATAACCATTGCATAATTAGGAACCACTTTTTAGCCCTTGGATCGTATTTTGATGGTTGAGATCTTCTTGCCTTATATTTTTCTAATCTATGAATCATGACCAGGTAATCAAAGGCTAAGAAGTACTTCAAAGTTGTTGAGTAGAGGGGAAGAAGGCCCATATAATACATTTATATGTATAAATAATTCAAAGTTGTTTTTTTCTGTATATTTAATTTAGTTTTAGAATGTCATAAATTGAATAGAGTTTAACTTGTTATAAAAGTTGTACGTATTATTGTTGATAAATTTAGTATTTTAGTTTATAACTCTGTTTTATTACTAAATGATTTATTCATTTTAAATGGTTAACTAAGGAAATAAGTTTGTTATTTCTTATGAAAGCCTAATCAGAATAGTTAAATTTATGTAAGTTTGTTATGTATAATTTGTTTGGTTAATGCGATTACGCCATGCGCCCACACACCATAACCATACATGAACCATAATTTCGGTTAACCTTATGGTTTAACTAAACTAATCTAAGTGTCAAAATAACTTCTCCCTAATGCAAATTAATAGTTACATTACTTTAATCATTTGTGTCAAAAATAATTCCACAAACCCTAGATCATCTGCTAATAACAATAAGAAGAAAGCACCGGCCGCACACAAATCTCCGGTATTCGACTGTGATTGCTTCGATTGTTACACGAACTACTGGTTCCGGTGGGACACGTTTGTTAACCGAGAGCTAATTCATCAAGTAATTGAAGCATTTGAAGAAAACCTTACCAGTAGTGAACAGGTTAACTGCCGCGGCCGTAAACCTAACCAGAAGAAAGAGAAGGCGAGTCATCGGAGGTTCGCCGGAAAAGCTTTAAATCCTCCGCCAGAGGTTTCGGTTTCGCCTCCGTACGACGTCTCATTAGTTGAAGAATGTGCAAAGGAAAAACATGAGGTAGTGGAGGGGTCGCCGGAGACGGATGCAACGGCGAGAAGAGGACTTCCGGAAGTGAAAGGGTTGTTTAATTGGCGTTTGTGGGGACTTTGGAGTTCGTGATATTCATCCTTCGCCTCTCAATATATGCTCTCCAATCCATAATTAACTTCTCCCCAATTGAAGATCTTCATCGATTAGGCACACAACTCTCAGACATATATCTTCGATTGATATCCTGCACAGGCTCGCCATCAGGCTCTCCATCAGTCGGCAACTCAATTGGAATCGTAATTAACTTCTCCCCAATTAAAGATCTTCATCGATTTGGCACACAATTCTCAGACATATATCTTCGATTGATCTCCTGCAGAGGCTCTCCATCAGTCGGCAACTTCAATTGGAATAAAAATGGGTCATTTACTTGCTCCTTTAATTACACATCATCCTCCGACTCTCCAGCAACCTTTAAGTGCAATATCTATATCTCTAAGATGAAGATAATGTATGGTAATGAAGATTTGGAGCAGCAAGAGGTAAAAACAGCCCGAATTTTTCCTTTTATAAATTCGATTCGTGAGTGTTAGTGTGTGTGTTTATATTGATTAGGGTTTCATCAAATGCAATGTGAGGGTTTCCAATCGGTGTTTATACAAATAATATAGAACCCAATTTTTATGTATGTGTATGCAGTGTGTAGTATGGGGTCTTGCTTACCTCATTCAAGGAATAACAATGAAAGACATGGGTCATTGATTTCGAAAAACTCCGCCCCTTTGTTCGCCTTCTTCCTGATTTTAAGTTACGGTGAGTCAATTTCCTTTTTTCTGATTCTAATCGATTAAGAACTATACGTGATTAACCAACGAATTGTGGTAGATTTTATGTTTCTATTGCAGTATTTGGATTGAATTGACTGTTGCAATTTAATAATCGTCAGTTATAGTTCGTTTTTTGAATATAGAGAAACACTGACTTATTTAAGGTGCTTGATTTGGGTGAATAGTAGCAATATAAACTGCTATTGTAATTTGGTGTGATATTCAATTCAGTATCAGCAACCTAATCAAATTGTTCCCTAAACATAGAGTAAATGTGTTCACCAGCAAGGTAATAATATGTACTAATTTTCAATTATCAGAGACTTCTAATAAGGAAATATAGCTATTAGGTTATGTCAAGGTAAGCATAGTTTATAAAGAATATGTTGCAGAATAAAGTTAATACAACATTTTAGTAATAAATAATAAACTGCTTTCTTATCTATAAAAGGGAACAAAACCTGCAATTTGACTTTTAGATGTCAAAACTGAATTTATATGTATATGTGTATGTAGTATAATATATATATTTAACATCTATTTTACACCATCTAAAACAATGAAAAAGAAAAAATAAAAATAAAAAAATTTGAAAACTGTGACGTCTTTTGAAGAGGGTTGAGAAACCACACGTCCATAGATTTGAAGTTTTGTGAGACCACATGTGGTGGGGCGCAAACCTCTCTCAAAGCGTCTTAAAAACGCGGGGGAACACTGTACCCTCGGGCGTTTTGGGCCTTTTTTGACTGGTAGTGCTACCACAAAGCGCCGAACGAGGAGTGGACTTTGGTCAAAATAACCATGGTCAAACGGCTAACTTTAAAAAAAAATCGGTTTTGTTTTAAAAATCTATACTATATTCGCACTTTCGTACCGTGTCACGCACTATCTATATCAGTCGTCGTTCCAGGAAAAAACAATAACTATTATGCATGTCGTGCATCGCACGGGTGTTCCCCTAGTATACTAGAAAAATTAAAGAAGGATTAAGTTATTTATTACACTATTGTTGCTTTTCAAAAGTTTTGTTTTTTTAATAATGTTTTCTTTTCATTGACGAAATAGTGCGATGTAAGAAAGATTGTAATTTCCTGACACTCACGTGGCCAATATTAAAAATAAGCTTTTCACGGGCAAAGGAATAATGCTAGAGCATAGAAAGAAAGCTCCACTATATTTTTAAAAATTACAACAGTCAGTGCCGGATCTAGGATTCCGATCAAACGGTAACGTTTTATAAATAAGCGGTAACGAAATCGAAAAAACGTCAAATTTTTCCAAAATTTACACTAAAAACGTCAAAAATTTTCCGACCTAACGGTAGCGGAGGCTACCCCGCACTCCTTAGTATGTCCGCCCCTGACAACAGTGTTAGCGTGATGCGGCAATAAACACAAACATTGTTAAGGGTGTGTATTGTTGGTTTGGTTTAGGTATTAGGCTTAACTAAATCGAAATCGAAGTAATCGGTTAATCTAGTTTGTTAACTAATGGGGTTTTGGGTAATTGGTTAGGTTTATTCGGTTAGATTGTTGGTTTTCGGTTTTCGGTTTGGTTAATTGCGGTTAATAACCAAACCGAACTTAGGTTAAAGATTTTCTACATGAAATGCAAGTATATAACATGTAATGAAGGCATAAAAGCTGAAAATATATGAAAATATGAGTGATTCAAAAGCTGAAAATATATGAAAATATGAGTGATTCGATATGAATGAAGGCATAAAACCATAAAAGATCTTTTGTCAATTTGGTTATTGGTTGATTTCGGTTATTGCTCACCTCTATATACTGTTAATCACTTAACATATCAAGTTTTTTAATTAAAAAATTATAATAATATTATACTCAAATTAAAGAGAATAAAATGTTTGTTTTCATGATGAAGTTTTTTTATATAAATATTAACATATGAAAAAAGTTATTGTCATTTAAAAATCGTAGGGTAGTTGGTTTAAAATAATGGGGCAAAAATGTAACTACAATTAATTAATCAGTTTTTGGTTGAAAATGGGAGAATTAAAATGTAATTAAGATAATTGATTAATCATTAAAATGTAATTAGTGTTTACAGTATTAATTACTCTTATTTTAGAGTTGTACATTATGTATGAAATTAAAAAAAAAAATCTTAATTTTTAGGTATTTTAAAATGTCATTTCCAATTTCCAAATGCAATATAGTATGAATAAATAAAAGGTTTTTATTACGTAATAATTTTTTTAAATTCAAGGTTTGATATTTTTATATATTTAGAGTTTGACAACTACATATTAATTTATGATAAGGAAAATATACATTTTAAAATTAAAAAAATGAATAACAATATACTTATATCCTTCCTAATGGGGTGGATATGTGATGATAAAGAACACAAACACTAATAATCATGTAACATGTTAAAAAAATTAAATAAAAAGACTATAGTAATACCATACTCAAATTAAAGAGAATAAAACACTCGTTATTATGATGTATTTTATTTAAATATATTAATGCATGAAAAATTTATGGTCACACACAAATTGTGAAGGTTAATTGGTTTAAAAGTCAACAATATATTTTAAAAAATTGTATCATATGTTTTAACTTTTAAAGGTTGCATTATTTAAACTTTTAAAATTATGTGAAATTATCTATCAATTTATTATAAGGTAATATATATATTTTTTAAATTAAAAAATAGATAACAATATACTTATATCCTTACTAGAGGGGTGTCGCGTGATGCGGCGATGAATACAGACACAGGTAATCACATGATTTGCTATTTAAAAAAATAAAAAAACTTTAGCAATACCATACACAAGTTAAATAAAATAAAATGCCCGTTTTATGGTATAATGTTTTTTTAACACTAACATATCAAAAAGTTGTGTCTGTTTAAAAATCGCTAGTGATACTTGGTTTAAAAATGAACAATATGTTTTAAAAATTGTATCGCTTAAGCTCTTAAAATTATGTAAAATAACCCTTTATCTACCTTATATGTATTATAATATATTATACATAGCAAACTAGCAAAAGAAAATCAAATAACTTGCTCTAGAACCATTGCTTGCTTTAGTACATGGCCGGGTTCTTAAATTGTATTGATTTAGGATGGCATAGAGAACCAAGGGGCCACGATTTAGATGAGACGTTGAGTTACTTAAATTGTTGCAAAGTCTTTTCCTAACCAACATAGCAAGAACAAGTGGATGTGGTCAATGGCCGACATTAGAGACTACATAGTCAATCCACGCGCGTCGATCTTTGATCATGTAACACTTGACATATGTGGTTCTATCATCAAGACTCGGTGGACCACGATCATCATGAAAGTATGCATTTTTCTATGGTGTGTACTACAAAGGAAGCTCATATGATTGTGGGTCTAGGTGCAGGGGCGGATTTAGAGGGGTTTACCGGGTTCCCAGGAACCCAGTCGATTTGGAAAAAAACGTTTTTTTGTAGTGTAAACCTTGTATGATTTGGAAAAGAACGTTTTTTTGTAGTGTAAACCTTGTATGATTTGGAAAAAAGGAACCCAGTAAAAAAACTGGCTGGATCCGCCACTGTCTAGGTGGTTAGGTGTTTGTATCGTTGCTTCTACAACTTGAAGGATGTTAATTAAGACTTAAAAGGGTGAAGTTCGTGTATGTCATTTTAGCAATCTTAATATTAATTATTCGCTACAATAAACATGTGAAATATCCACGCATTAGAGGCAATCACTTAAAAATAATGAATATTTGTCACATTTATACGTGTGTAATTACTATAACCTTAAAATCAATGGTCAGTGGCTTTTGCCTTCCAACCATTCTACCCTCCAACTATAATACAATGTCAAAAATAACCCTTTACTTTGTGAACAACTTATTCTACCTCTAACTTTGGTATAATGTCAAAGTTAACCCTCTACATTCGTAAACTAATTTATTCTGTTTTTATTTTTATGTACGAGTCAGTATAAATTCGAGTTTGTCTACGCTTTAACTTGATAATTGTTTGGAAACGAGTCAGGTCAATTATAAAATGTTTTATTTTTATGTATGTTTTTGAGTTAGACTACGTTTTAACGTAAATTTGTTGTCAACAAATCGGGTCAAATATAATACATTGTTATTCAACGGTATAAATTTGAGTTATAATACATTTGACATAAATTTAGTTCGAAAACGAGTCGGGTCAATTGTAGCCTATATTTTATCACTCCGTGTACGGCGTTGCCGCACATGTTTATTTATGTACGTTTTGAGTTGGTCTATATTTTGACGTAAATTTTATTTGGAAATAAGTCGGGTCAAGTATAACACATTTTCATTTAACGTTTTAAATTCGAAATACTCTATGTTTCAACATAAATTTAATTCGAAAACGAGTCGGTTTGTAGTCCATAATTTATTACGTCGCGTACGGCAAATAACTAGCATAGGTTAACTAGAAAATCAGAATGATAAATGCATATAAAATGTTAGTAAAACTCCACACAAGTTTTCATGGGGTTTACCTTATATTAAACCAAAAACTTTAGATATGTCTGACTTATTTGTCCTCACATTTCTCTCAATTCTGCATACTTTTAAATCCATGAATATAAAAAAGATGAATTTATTTATCATAGTGGTTTTTGCTTTTCAAAAGTTTTCTCTTTCCAAAAAACCTAAGAACATGCGGTATGGGGTCGGCTCCCCCGGTCCCGGGTCGGCTTGCTCGTCCCACACCGCCCCCTGATGGCGTCGTCGTCCCCAGCGTCTGAAGGAAGACTGAAGCGACGAGTGGTGGTGATTGGTTGATGGCTGATAGTGGGGACCACATAGAGAGAGATAGAGAGAGGTTTTTTTTAAATTATTTATTATATATTAGTTTTTTATTAACTTTGGTAGTCCCCACATACTTGGATAGTCCCCTTTGGATGGTCCTTTATCGAACGTAACGTGGCGTCTGCGTGGCAGATAGTCCCCAAAGGGACTACCCAAAGGGTGATACTATCTACACCCCCCCTATATACTTTCTACACCCCCCTCCTCTCACATATTTATAGGTGGGGCCTGCGTGGGACCGACAGTTTTCCTCTCACAAAGGGGGGTGTAATCAGGAAGGGGAAGGGGGGGGGGGGGGGGGCGTATAGAATGAGCCCTACCCAAACCATACCCCATGTTCTACGGTATTCTTTTAATTGTCAATAAAATGTTAATAAAAAGGTGAAAAGGGACAAATATAGTGGGATACTAGAAAGATTGTGATTTTGTGACACTACTGGCCAATGCTAATAGATACGCTTTTTGGTTTTCACCAAAGTGTAAAGGTATAATAATAATAGAACATAGAAAGTAACCCAAAAACTGAGCAAATTTATGAAATAATTGAAGGCTTTTATGTAATAAAATATTTAAATTTCAGGTTTTTTATATTCTGTAATTTTTTTTAACGGCCAACAGAAAGATTTATTAATACTAGCAAGGTACTAGGCACCACAATTACAAAAACATGAATCCGACGTTACACCAATACCGCCACTTGAGCGGACCAAACTACTTAAACTAGACAAAAAAACCGAGAAGCTACTCCAATCTTCCCACGACAAGGCTAAGGTGGTGTTTGTTTTTTGGAAGAAGAGCTTCCTGGCCTCTTCTGTCTGCACCGTGCAGACGCGGGAAGAGGTTTAGCCTCAGAAGAGTGTTTTTTTTTTCGAGAGGTGCTTTTTACCTCTCCCCAACCTCTTCTTGGGGAAGTGATGAGAGGTAAGCTTCTCCAAGCAGAGGTTTACCTCTTCTTGGCACCACCTCCACCTCCGACACTGCTCCGCCACCACCTCCACCTCCGACACTGCTCCGCCACTGCTCCGCCTCCGACACTGCTCCGCCACTGCTCCGCCACTGCTCCGCCACTGCTCCGCCACCACCTCCACCTCGGAACCCCTGCTCCGACCCCAAATCGAACCCCCAAATCATCAAATCGAACCCCAAATCATCAAATCGAACCCCAAATCATCAAATCGAACCCCCAAATCATCAAATCGAACCCCAAATCATCATCATCAACAACATCACAAACAAAACCCCCAAATCGAAAACCCCAAATCTCCGGCCAGGTGTGAAGGCGGAGGTGGTGACGGTCGTTGCAGGCTCGGTGGTTGTGATGATGGCGGTGGAGGTGGAGGTGTGAAGGCGGAGGTGGTGACGGTGGTTGTGATGATGGCGGTGGTGAAGTGGTGGCGGTGGTGATGATGGCGGTGGTGAAGTGGTGGCGGTGGTGATGATGGCGGTGGTGCAGATTGTAGACTAGAGAGAGAGTAGAGAGAGTGTGGAGGTGCAGATTGTTGTGTGGTGTGTGTTCTAAACCTAGAAGAAGAGGTTTTATATAAAAAAAAAAAAACAAACCCTCTTCTCCTTGCAGACTGAAGACATTTGGTCCACCTCTTCTCCTACAGATGCCTGCCGATGTGGCCTGCAGCAGAAGAGGTTTTCGTGCAGAAAAAACAAACACCACCTAAGTCTTTCGATCTATTTTTTACATAGAGAAAGCCAAGATATTTTACCTCCTCGAGCACTTTGTAAACATTCGGCCGAATATTATTACAAATGGCTTCATTGCGTGTTTTTCATATGCACTAGACAATGATCAGAACGATAGCATGAATGGCCTTCTTTCTTTTACATTTGTCGTCTTTCGTCCACACGGATACATCCTCCACAAATGCCTGCGAACGTCACCGCACAATGCTCGCTTATGGGCTGTGCTCCATCCGTCGATATCACATTTGCATCTATAGGGTTCTATCAAAAAATTAAACAAAAAAAAAAAAAAAACATTGCAAACACTCTTTATATAGCAAATAAATGTCTTACCTTCTTCACATTAGAACATTATAAATAATACTAAAAGAGTCAAGTTCAATACAAAGGTAGACAAACCGAATATTTCAAAATGTACGTTTACCCATTGACAAAATGTACGTTTTACCCATTTATTTCATATGCAAGGACGCCAAAGTACCAAAATCCTATATTTATATCAATGCTTAATATTATTAAATGTAACAGAAAAATTATACTTTTAGGTAACAAACCGAATAATAATAATATTTTTTTTTCTACAATCCATTTATAATGTGAGTGTAAAATCTAAAACAAATCAAACACCATCGTCACATCCAAATGGTTGGGCACCAAAAAAAGCTTTAAACAAAAGTTTCTTTCTTTTTCTTTTATGTCTCCTTTACCGTTGTGACAAAGAACACACTTGTTCTCCTTATTATAAACACTCACCTTCAGTTTTCGGTTGTAGATCGAATCGGATTCAACGAGTTCTGTGGAGGTGCATGGTAGGGGAGCTTTGTCGTGTAACCTCGAGGTTAGTTTTTTTTATGCTTAGTTAGTGATTCAATCCAAAATCGCATATATTATATTTATGAATGGTAATCTGATCACGAAAATAAAAAGTACATACATGAAACGTATTACTTGGAGTTAAATCAAAATTCAAAACATGCATACATATTTTTTGAACGGCGGAATATATTAACCACAAAAACCAACCAGCGAGACGCTAGGCCAATGCAAAATACAGAAAAGTTGAAACAAATTACATAAAATTGAAAGTGCACCAATCCGACCAAACTAACGATATCATTTTAGCTCGGTTTTTACCCAAAGAAAGCTTGTATTTTTTGCGTCCGGCATAAGCTTCAAGATATCGAGCCACTTGCTGGAAAATACCACTTCATTCCTTAATTTCCAATTCATCACAAATATTTTGATTTAAAGTTATTATCTTATATATGTTAAAGATATTTTATCCATTCTTTGTTTCATTCTCATTTTTTTAACGGCCAACGAATCCTTTAAATGGGCTACTGGCGAAATTCTTGAAAGATAACTATTATCGCTTGCATATATTTTTTTTTCTTGCAAAATTTGTCTTGTGGTTTGTTTATGTAATCCATAAAAGACGATAAAAGCTTAATCAATCCATGTTAAGGGCCTAATGAGTCACATTTACTATAAATTTCTCGAATGTGTTGAAAGCTTAATAGTAATCGATCCAAGTTAAGGGCCTAACTTTCGCAAGCTTAAACAAGCAAAATAGTTATATAAGTATAATATAACAGCCAATATCTCTAGATCAAGTGGTGGAGGGCTTGCATTTCTCTTGAGAGATGCAGGTTCGACTCTCACTTGGTGCAGAGTGAGGCACTGGTGGGCAATGATAGGAGACCCAGGGAAACCTGGGTTGGGTTGGATCCTTGAGTCAAACGGGTTTTACCGGTAATTTCACCGTCGTGCCTACGGGCGGGTGGTTTACCGGGTTTTCCCCCAGAATTGGTGGTGGACTCGGGTTACTCTCGGAGTACTCCGTTTGTCCAGTGGGTGCCCCAAAAGTGCTCGGGATTGATTTGTTGGCCGTTAAAAAAAGTATAATATAGCATAATATGCAATTATATATATGCTCATTTTTCTATCTTTATATATATATATATATATATATATATATATATATAGGAATATAGGATAATGCTAGGGAGAAAACCCTCTATTTTGAGAAAACCCTAAAAAACCCAACCTCCCGACTTTTTTTTTTTGAAAAAAATAACACATGTAATATACATGTTTTTAAGAGTTTTGAGCAAAAAAAAAAAAAATCAAAAAAGCGCCGAGTGGATGTTTTAAAAAAAAAATAAACAAGTTTCAGCAACTTTCATCACTAACATGTGTTAGACAAAAAGTGCTGAAACTTGTTTATTTTTTATAAAAAAACCACTCGACGCTTTTTTGATTTTTTTGGCTCAAAACTCTTAAAAACATGTATATTACATGTGTTATTTTTTTCAAAAAAAAAAAAAAAAAAAAATCGGGAGGTTGGGTTTTCTCAAATTTTTAGGATTTTCTATCTAACTCTCCCTATATATATATATATATATATATATATATATATATATATATATATATATATATATAGGGTGAGAGTAGGCTACAAAGTCCATTTTTCCTACAAAGTGTAGGAAGTGTTCTAAAGGTGACATGTGACATTTAGAGATTTTATATTAAAGGGCATAAAGGTAATTGAATAATTAACTTATTTATGGAAGATTTATTTCTTAAGCAAAATAAGGAGATTTTTAAGGAAACAACATAACTTTTAAGAATTCAAAATTGTCAGTTACTTATAATACAAAGAACATATACAAAACAAATTAACATGACATGCGATCACTCATGAACAAATTCTTGACGTTGTGTTTTAGAAGTTATTGGTTTATTCACGTTGTGTTTATTTCAGTTACAAGTGTAAACAACTTACATTTCCGTATAACACACTGATATAAATAGTTTAGATTCTGTATAATACACCAATATAACTAACTTACATTCTGTATAACACACCAGTATAAACAACTTACATTCCATATAACACACCGCTATAAACAGCTTCGATCGCCAGTATAACACACTAGTATAAACAACTTAGATTCCGTATAACACACAAGTATAAACAACTTTGATCGCCATTATAACACACTAGTATAAACAACTTAGATTTCGTATAACACACCAGTATAAACAGCTTCGATCTCCAGTATAACACACCAATATAAACAACTTAGATTATGTATAACACACCATTATAAAAGCTTGCATTCCATATAACACACTAGTATAAACAGATTAGATCGCAAAAAAAACACGTATGAACATTTTTTGGAATAGATTATAGTGTTATTGTTCTCCATTGTTTGAATGTTCTTGAATCATGTTGATGTCTAGATCCATGATTTTAGAAATTGATGGTTAATTAATGAAAAATGGCTAGAATAAAGGAAGTGATGGTGGTTTCTTTATTTAAAACATGATTAATGACTACAATACCCCTCGCCTATTAAATGAACCAATAATTAAAACAAAAATATTACAAAAATGCCACCCAACTAATCTCAACCATTGATCAAACACATCCAATGGCACAAAATACTTCCTACACTTTGTAGAAAAAACACACTTTGTAGAGGAACCTCACCCTATATATATATAGGGGAGGACTATATAGAAAACCCTTAAGTTTTTTGAAAACTCTGAAAACTCAAATCTCCCCCCATTTTTACCCAACCTCCCGACATTTTTTTTTTTTGAAAAAAATAACACATGTAATATACATGTTTTAAAGTGTTTTGGGCAAAAAAAAAAAAAACAAAAAAGCGCCGAAGGGATATTTAAAAAAAAAATAAACAAATTTCAGCATGCTTCGGGTGACTAACATGTGTTAGACACAAAAGGCAGAAACTTGCTGAAATTTGTTTTTTTTTTAAAAACATTCCTTCGGCGTTTTTTTTTTTTTTTTGCCCAAAACTCTTAAAAACATGTATATTACATGTGTTATTTAAAAAAAAAAAATGTCGGGAGGTTGGGTTTTCTAGGGTTTTCTCAAAATGGAGGGTTTTCTACCTAGCATTATCCTATATATATATATATATATATATATATATATATATATATATATATATTTTCAATTTGTTGGAAAACAATATAGACCAGTCATTATGTTACTTCCGACCTGCCCCTGTCGATGTACCCCACTTGCTACCATTCTTCCTGTCTCTTTGATTCTCACAATATTTTTCTCATCATAACTGATATTTTTCTCTACATCAAAATAATAAAAGAGAATATATATCACTAAATGCTAGATATTTCCGAATATATAGATACTAGATAATATATGTGTCTTTTATTACATGTCAACATTATTTATGTCATGGTTTTTTCTATAGAAAATGTGTTCATTTAACTAACATATTATATTATTATTATTATACTTATACATATGAATAAGAATTGATCATGAATAGTAAACTTATTTTTTTTTATTTTATTATTAACAAGTGATAAAAAATTAATTAATATATATTTTATTATTTTCACAGAGGTACTTAAATATAAACATGATTAAGATTTTTTATTTTTTAATTTTACTTTTATGTTAATACCCAACTAATTTTTTAATTATTTATTTCAAATTAAGAAGACAATCATTCTTTTAAATGATTCTAAGATTTAATTTTAAATAGCGATGTCATTTTTCGGTGATTCCAGAATATACCATTACAATGCGTTTTTCGCCTATGTCTTAATGTGCAAGTGAACTGATGTCGACCGGATTCCTGCCACGAAGCGCGTGAAGAAATCCACTATCTATATTAAAACCAACTCACGATGAACAATAACCTAACTTTTATTTTTTTATTTGTTATTACAAAATTACCAAATATTATTCTTTGAAATCTTTTTATCTATATTAAAAGTAATTCATGATGATTTTCTATTTTTATTACTTATTTTGTTATTATAATATATTATTATTTGAATTATTATATTATATATTATATATATATTATTGAGGACGGCTGATGAATAGTAACTTTATTTTTATATTAATATATAGTTTTTTTTATTATTTTAGTATTTAATATATTATAATAGTTTATTATTATATTTACTTTTAATAACATATTTTTAAGTTTTTTTCATTTCTTAAAAAATATATATTTCCTTTACCATTTTTAATATTTTTTTTCTTTTTTCTAAACATATATTAATTTACCGATTAATTTGATATTTCTTTAATAATTTACGTTATAACTTTTTTTTCTAAAAACTTAAGTACGTAGTTGTGCTTAATTTTTCCCTGACATTCTGTTATAAGTTTTGTTAAAAACGAAATTGTACTCAAAATAAAGTATTTATTTGGTATCATAAAACGGTACAATAATAAACTAAATCGTTCCAATGGTTTGTCTTTCTAAATAACATGCTTTATTTTCAAATCACGTTTGTTTTACATTATCATTTACTCGGTTTCGCCGCAACGCGCGACGTAAAAAAACTAGTAACTATGATAAGCAACCGATTTATTATCATCCCTATAACTTCATAAATATATAAATATATGTATAATTTTAAAATTCATCTTTAATTAGTAATTACATTTCTAAAGGTTGTGATTCACGCTTTCTTGATCTACCTAAACATGTGAAACCGAATTACGGTTGACCGTTGAAAGCAATGTTGTTTGTTACTAGCTAGTACTTTCCAACACAATAATCAAACATGTTTGATAGTTAATACTTTGCATGCTTAAATTGTTAAACACCAATAAATAAATAAAAAGATAAATTTAAAGAGGTGGAGAATGTAAAAATCACGTGTCTTTGAATGAATTAAATATACCTTTAGGTTGATTTATTAGGCTTATAAATCCTTAAATGAATTAAATATACTTTAGATTGATTTATTAGGCTTATAAATCACTCATGGGTGATAAGATTGTTGCCATATGATATGGAGGTTACGAAGTCGAGTTATGAAAACAGTCTTGCAGAAATGCAAGATAGAAATGCGTAGATTAGGCTCACCATCTCTAGACTCTGTGAATGCGGGAGCCTCATGCATCGTGGATGCCCTTATATATCACTTGTGAGATATCATCTATAATCACCGAATAAACAAATTTGAAAAAACAAAATGCAAACATATTAATGATACAATTAGTTAAAAAAATAGTTGGATTAACTTGGTTTCAAGTCTAGTAACTAAGTGTGGATGAAAATAGATATTAACTTAGAGATTGACTCATCCACATATTATTTTTTAGGAAAATTGGTATTTAATAAACCAACCTTTAACCAGTTGGTAAATAATAATCCAACCTACAGAATTGGTATATAATAATCCTACCTATCAATATGTTGGTACTCAATGAATTTCCGTTAAGTTTTTTTAACTGAAGTTAGTTTTTAAGTTTTATTTATTACAAAAACAGTCCCTGTAGTTGTAATTTACTAGTTTTAACTATTTTATGAAACAAAAAAACCACTCGAAAATCCTCCTTTTCCTCGATTTGAGGTTTATAAAATAGTTAAAACTAGTAAATTACAACTATAGGGACTGTTTGTGTAATAAATAAAACTTAAAAACTAACTTCAGTTAAAAAAAATTAACGGAAGTTCATTGAGTATCAACATGTTGATAGGTAGGATTATTATATACCAATTCTATAGGTTGGATTATTATTTACCAACTGGTTAAAGGTTGGTTTATTAAATACCAATTTTCCTATTTTTTACTAAATGGTGTCTTATAAATTAAAAATGTAAGATGAACTATACACTATGAATCTCATTATTCAATGTATATAGCCAAATTCACATTTATTTTCACTTTTTTTAAAAACCTAATCAGACAAATCTGGTGAGTTGTCAAAATTGAGAATCAATTGTATAAACGGTTTTACTTAGTTCATATGAATCACCATACATTTAAATTGATTGGTCGTCAGTCAGACAGACGGAACAAGCGACCAAGAAGAGTTTTAGACTGCATTTCAACGTTTTTTAAATACATTTAGTTCGAGTATCTCATTTATTTCTTAATATACGTTTTCAATCTCCACACGTAAATTATTTATGATTTAATCCATTTTTCAAATTATGATTTAATCCATTTTTCAAATACAATGTAAATTAATATACATTTTTTTAATTTTCCATAATATTATATGCAAGAAACGAGAAAGTGAAAATTCTTTTTATTTTTTTTTATTTTTTTTTTCCTTTTGACCATTACAAGAAACCCTCCATTTCGGTGACTTAATTCCATTACGTGTGACGTAAGCAATCAATAAATAAATTCATAAATTTATTCAAACAAACAAACTCAAGTTTCAAAAAACACACAATTAATTAAAATCACATAAATAAAATAAAATAATATAAACCTCATCATCACTATAAATCTGTCTTCCACCACCTGCATGGCTCTGTAAAACACACCCAAATCACACACCCTATAAACCTCACCACTTTCCCCCCTCCGGCAACCTTTTTCCGGCCACCCACCGGCCAATCTGCTGCCAGATTCTTCACATTCCAACTCAATTTTAGTAAGTCTGTGTTAAAGTTTACATTTTGACAATCTTTTGAATAGGGTTTTCTTTATTTCTTGATTTTCTTAATTTTCTTGATTTTTGTTATGTATGGCCATGTTTTTGTTTGATTTTATGTAACATGTGGCTGCAAATATATGTTCCCCTAATTGTCGGTATATTAGAAACGTGGGTATTTACAAATCTTGGACCAAAAGTAGTAATGGTAGACCCCAGATAGATTTATGTGAATCCGATTTGTTCTTTATGTTATCTGTTTCTTTAATATGTGTTTAAAAGTTAAAACAACTGATGTGTAGATCATAGTTATGCCTGCAAATCATTACAATGGCAATTCGAGTGGCACCGCAAATCGAATACAGAGACTGTTGAGAGACAGAGAGATGAGAAAGAATAGAGCGTATTCGGGTTTGAACGAGTCGAATGGGTCGAATGGCGGTGAAAGTGTTGATCTCGAGTCGAATAGTTATGTGGAACAGTTTTTGGAAGGGGCATCTGCTGCACGGGAGCGGTGGGAGAAGCCGGATGGAGGGTTGTTTATGCAACGGTTGTTGGTTGTTGCGAATAGGCTGCCGGTTTCGGCAGTTAGGAAAGGGGAAGAAAGTTGGTCACTTGATGTTAGTGGTGGTGGACTTGTTAGTGCTCTTTTGGGTGTGAAGGAAGTTGAGGCGAAATGGATCGGGTGGGCGGGTGTGAATGTGCCTGATGAGCCCGGGCAGAGGGCGCTTACGAAAGCGCTTGCGGAGAAGGTAAAGTTTAAATCTTTTTGAAGTTTAGATTACTAAAGATTGTAGTGTTGTGAGATGGGTCATTGTTATAAGTTTATAATGAATAGTTGTAAAGTTGGCAAGGTGAGAAGAGGTCAACTGGTAAAAACGGATTCGGGTTCAAATGGTTCAAGTTGGGTTGACCGGCAAACGGTTCTATTTTGTCCTTTTTTAATATAACCTATTAGCCGATAATAATCCATACTGTCAGTTTACTTAGTGTCGCTCCTAACTTTCACTTTCGTTACCAAGGGCAATCCGCTCACATAATCATCATAGATTTATGCTAGATTTGCACTTGATTTTTACTCGATTTCACTCACAAGGAAGGTGCGTTTCTCCATTTAAATCGTAATCATCCATATGTGCGTAATCGAGTGAAAATCAAGTGTGTGCAAGTGGGATTGCCCTTGGAAATGAACCTAAAAGTTCAGAGTGTCATTGGTTAAATTGTCAGTATGGACTATTCTCGGCCAATAAAATAGTTTGGATTATGAAAATCCAATTAGCGTATCTTGTATTAGTAATGAATGTGTTAATATGATTATATATAAGATATTGTTACATTATTAGTTTGAATCTTTGAATCAAGCTATTTAGGAGGTTGTATGCGTTAAAACGGACTCATTTGTGTATCGTAATGCAGAGGTGCATACCCGTATTTCTCGATGAAGATATCGTGCATCAATATTACAACGGTTATTGTAACAACATATTATGGCCTCTTTTCCATTATCTCGGTCTTCCACAAGAAGACCGTTTAGCAACGACCAGAAGCTTCCAATCTCAATTTGCGGCATACAAAAAAGCAAATGAAATGTTTGCTGACGTGGTATGCGAACACTATGAGGAAGGTGATGTTGTTTGGTGCCATGATTACCATCTTATGTTTCTCCCACAGTTTCTTAAAGAGCGTAACGCTAATATGAAAGTCGGCTGGTTTCTTCATACACCATTTCCGTCTTCCGAAATTCATAGAACGTTACCTTCTCGTTCCGAGATTTTACGTGCGGTTCTTGCCGCTGATTTGGTGGGGTACGTTTGTAATTTTCTCATTTTCGTTAGTCGATGGATGTTAATTTAATAATTTGATCGCATAAACATTAACTTGTTATATAGGTTTCATACTTATGATTACGCAAGACACTTTGTGAGTGCGTGTACTCGTATAATGGGACTCGAGGGTACGCCAGAAGGAGTAGAGGATAACGGGAGGCTTACTCGTGTTGCTGCTGTAAGTCAACGTTGACTTCTGTAAAGTCAGCCTTTGACTTGATCTTATATCTGACGTTGGATTTTTTGGATGATGAAACAGTTCCCAATTGGTATAGATTCCGACCGTTTTATTCACGCCCTCGAAAATCCTGAAGTGCAAAAACATATCACAGAACTGAAGGAACGATTTTCCGGAAGAAAGGTAGTTTTGACTTTAGATAGATAAGTTCAGTCGTTATGTTTAACTATTTGACCACTTTTGACTTTTTTCGTTCTTGTTGTGATAGGTGATGTTAGGTGTTGATCGACTTGATATGATTAAAGGGATCCCTCAAAAGATACTGGCGTTCGAGAAGTTTCTAGAAGAAAATCCATATTGGTGTGATAAAGTTGTTTTGCTACAGATTGCCGTACCAACAAGAACCGATGTTCCCGAATGTATGTTTTCACAATATTGTATCTTTTTGCTATAACCATAAGTTGTCGTTATGTTTCTTTCATGCTAGTGAATTGTCCCTTATACGTTTACACAAAATATTGGTTTTAATTATCTCATCTTGCAGATCAAAAACTCACAAGTCAAGTTCATGAAATTGTGGGGCGGATAAATGGTAGATTCGGGTCATTGACTACTGTTCCGATTCACCATCTGGTTAGATTTTCATTGTTTAATTAATGATTATAAGATAAGTTTTTTTAACTTGTGATTAAAAATTTAAAAAAAAATCCATCATGTGATATCTGCAGGATCGGTCTCTTGACTTTCCTGCTTTATGTGCATTGTATGCTGTCACTGGTACTTGTCTTTTCTCATTTTGTCATAATTTATAGAGTCAAGTACATGGAGAGTCCCTGTGATTTTCGAAATTTTTGGATTTGGTCCCTAGCTTTCTAAAAGTACATGGATGGTCCCTGTGGTTTGCAATTTGTAACGCATTTAGTCCACAACCAACAAATCTAGAGGTTTCAGGAGGTCCGAGTTAGGGACTAAATACGTTACAAAGTGCAAACCACAGGGATCATCCATGCACTTTTGACAAAAGTTGGGGACTAAATGCGTTACAAAGTGCAAACCAACGGGATCATCCGTGTACTTTTAGAAAACTAGGGACAAAATCCAAACGTTTGGAAAACCACAGGGACTATCTATGTACTTTACTCTAGTTTATATGATAAAACATTTGAAATAAATATTTTAACGTCACAACTCACAACTGATATATTATTCGGCTCGTGTTGCCAGATATAGCACTAGTCACATCTTTACGAGATGGAATGAATCTTGTCAGTTATGAGTTTGTTGCATGCCAAGATGCTAAAAGAGGAGTGCTCATTTTAAGTGAGGTAATTATTTATCACTATCTTTATTAGTTATTATTAATTGTAAATTTCAATAAAATATTCGAGCAAGATCTATCGTTTTATTTTAAATAAGCCATCTTGTGGTACGCTTGTAGTTTGCTGGTGCTGCACAGTCATTGGGTGCGGGTGCCATTCTTGTTAACCCGTGGAATATAACCGAAGTTGCAGCTTCCATAGGCCAAGCTTTAAATATGTCGGCTGAAGAACGAGAAAAACGCCATTTGCTTAACTTTTTACATGTCACGACCCACACTGCTCAAGAATGGGCGGAAACTTTTGTCAGGTATCTTTTGACCTTTTAGATAACCAAAAAGAATTCTAAAGAAATGAATATAAAGAAAGTAATGGAATCAATATGGTAACAAAACGAATTACTGCATTCCGTTATCATGATCGTTCAACACAAAACCGATTTTAGATAGGAAATCACATTAACATTTGTATGCATCGCTTTATGATACAAAAGGCGGTTACAAACAACATAACTACCTCTTTCTCTCTCTTTTATTATGTCTTACAATCATTACGTACAAATATATATGCGGTTCTACCAACTCTCCACTTAAAATTGGTTTTCTATATATATGTATATACTATATATACTTATATAGATGTACAAGTATACATGCCGTACCAACTCTCTACTTAAAATTGGTTCTCTCTCTCTCTATATATATATGTAGTGAAAGTGTAAAATACAATATCCCTACGTACGAGATGAAATAATAACATGCGTGATTAGTTTTATAACATGCGTTATTAGGGTTTTACCCCATGCGTGATTTCTGATTTTGTACATGCGTCATTATGTTTTTTCAACATGCGTGATTGGGGTTTTGAGTTTTATAACGTGCGTAATTTCATCTCGTACGCATCGTATGTTAAGGAATATTGTACGTAAACCAACCACTATATATGTATATAAAGATCTGTGTTCAACACAAAACCAATTTTAAGTAGGAAAGCGCATAAACACTTGTACGTAGTGTTTGTCAGACATATAGTGTTTTTTTAATCTCTATTTTATACATTTTAATGAGGTTTTAAAAACAATAAAGCTCATTAAAACAATAAAACCTCAACTAGGAGTCTAGGATTATTAATTAAAAGCTATATTTCTAGTTATATATGGTCATTAGTATTTATATACAATGTAATCGAAGAATTTACATGAGGTTATATATTGAAAAAAAAAAAATTTAATTTACTGATAGAAAATTGAACTTCATTTAAAAAAAAGCCTAACTTTTTAACTTCATGTAGTGAATTGAATGATACCGTAGTTGAAGCACAACAAAGGCGTAGACAAGAGCCGCCACTTCTTCCAGTTGAAGAGGCTATCGAGCGTTATTCGCAGTCAAGTAACCGACTTCTTATACTGGCAAGTAAACAAAACAATTTAATTTAATATTATTAAATATGAACTTTGGCATATAGAATATTCATTTTTGACTATAGGGATTCAACGCTACATTGACCGAACCGGTTGATACACCTGATAGACGTGGCGGCGATCAAATAAGAGAAATGGATCTTAAATTACACCCTGAGTTGAAAGAACCTCTAAGAAAGCTTTGTAGTGATCCAAAAACAACCGTTGTTGTCCTCAGTGGATGCGAAAGAGCTGTATTGGATGAGGTATGTCAACTTTCTCGGTGGCAAAACGGGCAACTTGGCTAACGGGTCAAAACTGGTACTTTTATGTGTGGGTCAAAACGGGTTGGGTCGATCCGCTATCCTTTGTTTTTGTAAATATTTCATGGAGTAAATTTTCATATTCATCTCTGAGGTTATGCCACTTTTGCAACCTTCATCCAAAGGTTTGTTTTTTCGCATCTGGGTCCTCGTGGTTTCCAAATCTTGCCATTTTCATCCCTGAGGTTTGACAATTTATTGCGACTTTTGTCCCTCTAGGTTTAGCCCTCAGGGACAAAAAATGACTAGATTTTTAAACCACGAGGACCCAGATGCGGAAAAACAAAACTTTGGATGAAAGTTGCAAAAATGGCCAAACCCCAGGGACGAAAATGACAATTTACTCTATTTAATGTATTAGATAAAAATTATAAAAACTGCTGAAACCCGGATAATCTCTTAACATCAATAGTTAGTTTAGATAGTTAAATTAGTTAGTTATACGGCGGTTACATGGCGGTTATAAACTACAAGGACCAAAGTTGTCAAGAATGAAAGGTGGTAACCACCACCCTTGCCGAAAGGGTGTGTCTCCACCCTCACACCTATTCCGATCGGCCAAGACAAGGGAAAAGGAAGGAGGCACCGATTGGAACTTGTGGACAGGATACAACGTGCCTCTTCATGTTTAATCACAGCCACACATTCAAGGGACGCATCTATTCACAAAGAGACACGACTCTTCACTCGCACCCGTTGGAAAACTATAAATAGGGGTCATTTGATTTCATTTGAACACACTCTCATCAATTGTATTCTATTGTATTCAAACTCTCATTTTATATTCAAGTTCAATTCATGTCTAGAGATCAAAGATCCATTGGGGCCAACAATTGGTATCAGAGCATCAGGCTCTAGGCGTGGGAATCGCAAGGCATCGCAGGAAAATTCGTGATCAGGTTTCAATTTCGTTTTTTCAATTCGCAAGTTCAATTCAGAATTTTTGATTTCGGTTCTAGGGTAATCGGTTGAACCGAAGGGTTGGTTAGGAATCTAGGGTTTGTTTGATTCCGGGGTTTTAGTGCGAATTAGATTGTTTGGTTGTTTGATTGTTACACGATTCGGATAATCGTGGGCTTGAGATTTATTGAAACCAAGAAAGTAAAAGTTTAGTAAAAGTGAAGATTGTTCGACAAGAAGTCATGTCAGGAACATCCGAACATAATCCGATAATAATACAGAAGGAAGGAAGTTCTCTTTCCCAGTTTCAGTGTCCGATTCTGAAACCAACAAACTATACGGTTTGGGCTATTCGTATCAAGACGATTCTTGAAGCGAATGGTTTATGGGAAACGATTGAACCGGCAGAAAATGCAACGGTAGACACTAAGAAAGACAAGTCTGCAATTGCATATTTGTTTCAAGCAATACCAGAAGATGTTGTATTGCAAGTTGCAAGTTGTAAGACTGCAAAGGAAATTTGGGATAATCTAAAGGTAAGACACGTTGGTGTTGATCGGGTACAAAAGGCGCGTATGCACACGCTATTGTCAGAATTTGAATTGTTGCAAATGAAGGATGACGACACTATTGATTCGTTTACCGCAAAAATTAATAGTATCGTTACCCGGGCAACTGAAGTTGGAACGACGTTGAGTCAACCAACTCTAGTACGCAAACTCCTAAATGGCGTACCAGATAAGTTTACTCAAATCGTTGCCTCCATGGAACAATACTCCGATCTAGAAACTATGACGCTAGAAGAAGCGGTCGGAAGATTAAAAACGTATGAAGAAAGGTTAAAGTTGAAGAAAAAGGAAAGCCCCAGGAACAATCTAGAAGAACTCCTGTATGCGGGTCATGGACAACATGTTGGAAATCATGGACGAGGGAGATTCCGTCCGTCACGAGGCCGAGGAAGAGGCAATTATCAACATAGGGGTGAAGGGCACACCTCTTACGAGTCGGAAGGAACCGACAAACCACAAATGGATGATAGCAAGCAAAAGACACCAACTATGAGAGATAAGTCGAAAATCACTTGCTACAGATGTGAGAAACTTGGGCACTATGCCTACGAATGCCCAACCAAGAAAACCAAGGAAAATGAGACACTCTTGGTTGAAATGGAAGATGATGAACCGGCACTTCTGATGTGCCTACACGTTAAAGAGAAATAGAAACATGGAATTTGGTCGTGTGAAACGATCAAAGGGAAAAAGCCGTGTGATGCGGAGGAAGATAACCTGTGAAAGGTAAAACAAAACAATCCAGTGAATGGATCAGGAAAAAGTGAAGAATCCGTGAGGGAACCAATCAATTATGAAGAACTGTTGTGAGAGACAACCGTGAAGAAGATAAATCAAGGAGGAGACATGTGTGCGAAACATACAAATAATCCTGTGACTGGGTCAGGAAACAAATTGTTGTGTGATACAACCGCAAGAGAAATTTGAGTGAGTCAGTTTATCAAAATCTATGAGAAATGGATTCCGATCATGTGATATGATGGTGGGCAAGTTAATCAAGACCGGTAGAGTTTGTGTTGAGACAACTACACAAGAAAAGGTTCGTGTGATACAAATCAAGTACGGTCAAGACAAGTGTGAAGCAAGTTCGTGTGAAGCAAGTTCAAGTAAAACAAGGTTCGTGAGAAGCAAGGTTGGTAAATAAGAAGATCCGTGTGAAACGTTGGATACCGAGGAATTTCAAGAAAATGGAATTGATCAAAGTTCAAGATCTACAACTCAAGGATGTTCGAGATTAGGGGGGGTGAATGAAACCCGGATAATCTCTTAACATCAATAGTTAGTTTAGATAGTTAAATTAGTTAGTTATACGGCGGTTACATGGCGGTTATAAACTACAAGGACCAAAGTTGTCAAGAATGAAAGGTGGTAACCACCACCCTTGCCGAAAGGGTGTGTCTCCACCCTCACACCTATTCCGATCGGCCAAGACAAGGGAAAAGGAAGGAGGCACCGATTGGAACTTGTGGACAGGATACAACGTGCCTCTTCATGTTTAATCACAGCCACACATTCAAGGGACGCATCTATTCACAAAGAGACACGACTCTTCACTCGCACCCGTTGGAAAACTATAAATAGGGGTCATTTGATTTCATTTGAACACACTCTCATCAATTGTATTCTATTGTATTCAAACTCTCATTTTATATTCAAGTTCAATTCATGTCTAGAGATCAAAGATCCATTGGGGCCAACAACTGCGGTATTATAATAAAGAATCATTTAAGAACGGTAATGACATATTTAATATGTTTAACATGTTGGACCCATTTGACCTGATTCATTTTTAGCTAATTTTCTATGTTTGACCCGAATTGAACTATACCATATAAACATATGTTGATTTTCCCAGAACTTTGGAAAGTATAACATGTGGTTGGCAGCTGAAAATGGAATGTTTTTACGCTCCACAAAAGGTGAGTGGATGACAACGATGCCTGAACATTCGAATATGGAATGGGTCGACAGTGTAAAGGTAAAGACGACAATATGACGTGTTCTGATCTTCTAGGTTTAAAGTTTATCATTTGTCTATATTTACAATATAATCTATTAGTCTTCCCATTTTGTCTTTTGCTGTTTTATATCTTTACTCCATAAATTTTCCACAGCATGTTTTCGAGTATTTCACCGAGCGTACACCTCGTTCTAATTTCGACCTTCGTGAGACGTCACTCGTTTGGAACTACAAGTATGCAGGTATGTATATGCACGACTGACGATTCTTTCTTGTGTGTGCGCGCACATATGTGTGTGATTATATGTTTGTGTATGTAGATGTGGAGTTTGGGAGGCTGCAAGCCCGAGACATGTTACAACACCTTTGGACGGGCCCGATATCTAATGCGTCAGTTGATGTTGTACAAGGAAGCCGGTCTGTGGAGGTTCGACCTGTCGGTGTTACAAAGGTGCCTGATTCATTTTTGGTCGTTTCCAAGTCAGCACTAATTCGTAGATAACTAACTAAACATATTTTATACGTGAAAACAGGGTGTTACAATTGTTCGTATATTAGGAGAGATTGTTCATAGTAAATCGATTTCGGCACCAATTGATTATGTCCTATGCGTTGGTCATTCTCTTGGAAAGGTATGTACTCGATATCTTAAGTCTTAACTATATTTTATACACGATGAGTGAGCAGGTTGAGTAAAATGCCGAAACATGTTTGTGTCGGTGATCATTTTAATACCTGTCAAACGGGTTCGGGTCAATGTAGCATTGAATCCCTGTAATAAAAAACATTATGAGAACCAAACGGCCCGAAGATGTGAATTTTGCATATGTGTCTTCCTCTTTTAGTAACATATCATTTTTACAGGACGAAGATTTATACACATTTTTTGAGCCAGAGCTTCCTGTAGACAGCATTGGCATCACGAGACCGAAGTTTAGTGATTCAACAAAGCAGTCTGCAGACAGAAGATCTGGAAAATGCGGGTCAAAGACATCTCAAAAACAATCTCACCAACGCCATACTGAAAATAAGAGAAACGGCAACAGTAATGGTAACGGTAACTGTAACGGTAACGGTGTTGTTGCGAATGGTTCTAGACGGTCATCACCATCCCCCGATAAAATAACATGGAATGTACTTGATCTGAAAGGAGAGAATTATTTTTCGTGTGCGGTTGGACGAACGCGCACAAATGCTCGGTATTTACTCCAGACGTCGGATGCGGTGGTCTCGTTTTTGAAAAATCTTTCTAGAGCATCATAACATGTTTTATGTAATCATGTAATGTGGATATGGATTATGGATTAGTAGATAACTCATAAACATATTAGTATCCATTGTTTGGTTTTGCAGTTAGGGGCTGTCTGATAACTTCTGAATGGGTAAGTGCTGAACCAGTAAGAGGTCTGAACCATTAAGAACTAGTATAATGCTTAACCATTTAGAGACAAATGTCTAACTAATTTAGATAAGAGTTTTTAACCATTCAGAGCCAAATGTCTGAACCATTCAGACATTTGCTCGCGAAACAAATAGTCTGAACCATTAAGTGCTGAACAAGTAAGAGATCTTAACGATTAAGAGCCCATTAAGAGCTGAAACAAACAACCTCTTAGTTATTTATTTCTTTCTTTGTGGTATGTCTACCATCGTTCCCTTTACCCAATTTTGGGTAGATCTAAAACAGTACACGATCCTTTTAGTTAAACTAGTATTAGTGTGTGCTAAACGGCTAGAAAAACTAACGTCAACATTCGGTGGCAAAAGTCAAGAGCTACAAAGGTCATGGCGCAAACCAGCGATGGGTTGAAACTGTTCTCTTTTAACTCTCGAAGGGGAAAAACTGCACAACAAACAAAAGTTTGGTGATCAAACTCAACGTCTACTGGCGCGATTAAGTTGTTTTTATGTATAATAATAATGTATCACGTATTAATATAGCAACACGAGCTACGCAAACCTTTTGGCGTAATTAAATCTAAGCAGTTAAATACATTAATGACATGGCACGATATGGCGTAATTAAATCTAAGCATTAAATACATTAATGACATGCACAATATGTATAAAATGAGACGTTTAACATGATAATTTAAAGGGATGGCTTTCACATATGTCCTTAAAACTAGGTATAAAGGGATGGCAAAAACACATTATGTACACAATTTCAAAGTTATGACACTAATAAGTTTTTTTTTTAATAGCAACACAGAACCATTTTATTACTCCACCACACAGCTTCATAGCAAGATGCTATGAGAGCCACCAACATTACAAGCAAGGTTTACAGTAAATACACAATGACAACATTAAACTAAGTAATATTCTTACCAAAAGAAATATATCCAACTCTCCCATGAAATCGATTGCACTTTAGACTTGTTTTTCATCCATAAAAACGACTCTTCCTTTATCTCCTCGATCATCTTGTAGATTTCACCATTTCTTCCTTGAAAAATCTTCTCATTTCGGTTTTTCCATATGATCCATATTGTCAACAGAAAGATAGCATGCACCGCTTTTTTCCTCTTCTTTTCCCAGACTTGTTCATCGAGAACATTAAAGATTTCTCCAAGTGTTTCCTTCTGTGTGATTGTTTGCAGTTTAACCCATTGGCCAATTTGTTCCCATACCCCTTTCGCTTCTCTACACCTCACTAACACATGATCCGGCGTCTCTTCCTCGTTATCGCATAACCTACATCGACCCGATGGGATCGGAATTCCTCTTTCCCTTAATTGTGTGGCCGTAGGTATCCTCCCTTTTATAGCTCTCCAGACAAAATAACATGGAATGTACTTGATCTGAAAGGAGAGAATTATTTTTCGTGTGCGGTTGGACGAACGCGCACAAATGCTCGGTATTTACTCCAGACGTCGGATGCGGTGGTCTCGTTTTTGAAAAATCTTTCTAGAGCATCATAACATGTTTATGTAATGTGGATATGGATTATGGATTAGTAGATAACTCATAAACATATTAGTATCCATTGTTTGGTTTTGCAGTTAGGGGCTGTCTGATAACTTCTGAATGGGTAAGTGCTGAACCAGTAAGAGGTCTGAACCATTAAGAACTAGTATAATGCTTAACCATTTAGAGACAAATGTCTAACTAATTCAGATAAGAGTTTTTAACCATTCAGAGCCAAATGTCTGAACCATTCAGACATTTGCTCGCGAAACAAATAGTCTGAACCATTAAGTGCTGAACAAGTAAGAGATCTTAACGATTAAGAGCCCATTAAGAGCTGAAACAAACGACCTCTTAGTTATTTATTTCTTTCTTTGTGGTATGTCTACCATCGTTCCCTTTACCCAATTTTGGGTAGATCTAAAACAGTACACGATCCTTTTAGTTAAACTAGTATTAGTGTGTGCTAAACGGCTAGAAAAACTAACGTCAACATTCGGTGGCAAAAGTCAAGAGCTACAAAGGTCATGGCGCAAACCAGCGATGGGTTGAAGCTGTTCTCTTTTAACTCTCGAAGGGGAAAAACTGCACAACAAACAAAAGTTTGGTGATCAAACTCAACGTCTACTGGCGCGATTAAGTTGTTTTTATGTATAATAACTAGGTTATAACCCCGTGTATTACACGGGTTGAATAAATTAATTTTATATACTAAATAATAAAACAACATATCTTTAAAAACCCCATTTATTGCACAGGTTGAATAAATATAATTTTATATATTAAATAATAAAAACTTATATCTATAAGAACCATATTGTACAGGTTGAATAAATGTAATTTTATATACCAAATAAAAAAGTTATATCTTTAAAACCACATGTATTACACGGGTTGAATAAATGTAATATTGTTTACCAAATAATAAAATAATACATCTTTAAAAAAACTTCATTTATTACACGGGTTGAACAAATGTAATTTTATATACCAAATAATAAAAAAATTACATCTTTAAAAATAGGCAAATTGGATTTAAATAATCCCAACTCACTGTTATTGGCCAATAATAATCCCAACTCATTTAATCACCAATAATAATCCGAACTATTCACTTTTGTTTGTAAAATAATCCCAGTTAAAAAAACACTAACTAGGTTAAAAAATTGCTGATGTGGCTTGCCACGTCACCTGCCACATCAGTTGCCACGTAATCGAAAAATTCCCCGTAGACTGCCACATCAGCTGCCATGTCATCGAAAAATGCCACGTAGATTGCCACATCAGCTGCCACGTAATCAAAAATGCCACATCAACTGCCACGTCATATGACACATCAGCTAAAAGGGCCACATCAGATGCCACATCAGCAATTTTTTAACCTAGTTAGTGTTTTTTTAACTGGGAGTATTTTACAAACAAAAGTGAATAGTTCGGATTATTATTGGTGATTAAATGAGTTGGGATTATTATTGGCCAATAACAGTGAGTTGGGATTATTTAAATCCAATTTGCCTTAAAAATATGCGCATTACACGGTTTGAATAAATGTAATTTTCTGTACTAAATAATAAAAAAATATATATCCTTAAAAAACCTCGTGTATTGTACGAATTGAATAAATCTAATTTTATATATCAAATAATAAAAAGTTATATCTTAAAAAACCTCATGTATTACATGGGTTGAGTAAATGTAATTTTGTACAGTGAAAATAAAAATATTTAATATTTTAATATATTAATACAAAGTTTGGTTTTCGTGATAAAAATAGATTATTCTATTGTTACAAAATTTGTTATCAAAGTCTCAATAAATTCAACCCTTTATTTAAAACTCCATAAATGTATAAATGATAAATAATATTAGTTAATTTTATTTTAAGTTTCGTAAAATCTATTTGATACCAAACTAAACAAAACGTTCAAATATAATTAATTCAAATAAATAATATTATAAATGAGAAGGAGATTAAACTACATAATAATTATCCATAAGATATTAAACTAATAATATTTAGTAGGAGAGTTATCTATAATTAATTAGAAGAGATTAAACTAAAATAATAATTATCTATAAGAGATTGCATAATATGATGACAAGTGTCTCTAAAGTGGTTTCTTTTATTATATAGTATAGATAATGTATCACGTACTAATATAGCAACACGAGCTACGCAAACCTTTTGGCGTAATTAAATCTAGAGTTAAATGCCATTTTAGTCCCTGTGGTTTGGGCCATTTTGCCAGTTTAGTCCAAAGGTTTCATTTTTAACCTGTGAGTCCAAAAAGGTTTCACAGTTGCCATTTTAGTCCACTTGGTTAACTTCATCCATTTTTTCTGTTAACGAGAAGGCCAATTTGATCATTTTTTATGTAATTCTGTTAACTAAAAGGGCAATTCAACCATATAAAATGACCGAATTGGCCTTCTCGTTTACAGAAAAAATGGATGAAGTTAACCCAATGGACTAAAATGGCAACTGTGAAACCTTTTTGGACCCACAGGTTAAAAATGAAACCTTTGGACTAAACTGGCAAAATGGCCCAAACCACAGGGACTAAAATGGCATTTAACTCTTAAATCTAAGCAGTTAAATACATTAATGACATTGCACGATATGGCGTAATTAAATCTAAGCATTAAATACATTAATGACATGCACAATATGTATAAAATGAGACGTTTAACATGATAATTTAAAGGGATGGCTTTCACATATGTCCTTAAAACTAGGTATAAAGGGATGGCAAAAACACATTATGTACACAATTTCAAAGTTACGACACTAATAAGTGCAAGGAAAAATAGAAAGCTTTGATAATCAGTAAAAATCTTGTTAAATTAATAAAAATAAAAAATAAAATGAATAAATATGAAATAGGATGTTTAATATAAGTATTTTGATTCGATGAATATAATACTATTTAAGTTTTAACAAGAATGTATGAAATTGTCCCAAAAATAGAAGTTAGAATTTATAAAATCAGTAAAAACAATCTCAAAACACACAAATTAGTTTGTGAATTCAACACAAAAGAGATTTACAATACTTCAAATAAATGAGAGTATCACTTTATACCCTAAGAAGCCGAAGACTAAAACCGAGAAAAGACTCAACATTTTTGGGCCGTGAAGAATATAGTATTTTTAGACAAGTCTAAACTACATCGTGATAAATGAGAGTATCACTTTATACCCTAAGAAGCCGAAGACTAAAACCGAGAAAAGACTAAACATTTTTGGGTCGTGAAGAATATAGTATGTTTATACAAGTCTAAACTACATCGTGTTAACAGTTAATACACATGTATGAGTTGGGTTAAGTTTCTAATATCACTACGACGTTTCATGAAGAGGTTCAATCTGTTTAAACAGTTTTGTATCATGTCATAAAAATGTTCCAATTTATGATCACACATGCTTATTCAAAACCATCTAAGTGGCATGTTAAGTAATGTGGTCAGTCTACATGTACTCATGTAGAATATGAAAAAGGTAGATCCAATGGGGATATGGTGGCATGATTCATGTGGAGTAGACAAGACATGGGTGATAAATAGCTTTTGGGTTGTGGCTCGGAATGCCTTTGATAAGATCACTAATTAATTCCGATATAATCCGAAACACAACACAAAAATAATCATGTATTTGGTTGTCATATCCAATGTGTTTAATAAAAGGGTGGTGTTCAGGTGAACCTATTTAATATGTTGACGATTTTAGTGTCATCAAGCTATTTTGAGTAATCGGGATATACTTGAAAACCAAATGAGAAATCATAATAAACATTGATTCGTGTATAGTACATGCCCAATCAGGTTTATTATTATTTTGAGTACCATGGAACCTTGAGGGTCCAAAGGGGGCACCGCCCTGGTCCGGGGACTGGCCCTAACTAGAGGTGCAGGATGGTAAAAAGTTGCATGAAAGTTGATTTTTAAAATGACACATAAGTGGTAAGTCTAAGCAGTGGTATATACTATTGAGACTTTTCACAAATGCAACTGACAATTACAAGGTAGTTGTACCCAACAACCCGATTAACAAGTAGGGATGAGCAAATCGTTCCCGGTACCGAATTTACCAAACCGGGTACTTTTTCGGTACCGATTCGGTACCGACTTTTAGCATTTTCGGTACCGGTATTTACCCTCAAATACCGATTCCGTACCGAACAGTACCGGTACCCACTTTTGGGGTTTTTCGGTACCGGTACCGCCGTACCGGTTCGGTACCGGACGGTACCGTGCTCATCCCTATTAACACGTCTACCACTTGATTACTACCCGTCAACCGATTTGACACGTTTAGCTAAATGTATTAAAAGAGCCATGTTTAGGTTACACAATTATAAGTATATACCGTTTAACGTTGATAATTTTTTATACAAATAAAAATATGGGGTGTGTACGAATCCAACATCATTTACACACCTACTTTTTGCTCCATATAGTATCTTTAAAGTTCAAAATGAGTGAAACTAGTAATAAGGCCCGCGCGCGTTGCGGCGCGAGTACATCGTAAACATCGAATGGATTTGTTCAAGTGTTGAGTGACGCGTTAACCATATGAAAACGCATGTTTCGACATATCTGATTGAACTCAATGTAACCTATATAAGTATTGCGATTAATTAAAGCTTTGAAAAAAACAGAAAAAAAAGAAACCACAATTTGACTCCACTCTATTTGGAACAAAATATATGAAAACGTACATAAAATAAGTAAGAAAATGTATTATATTAAAAAAAAAGTATATACAAATGTAGACCAACTCGAATTGATACAGACGCATACATAAAAATATGCACGTAAAAATGGTTTTTTAAACGAAAACGTATTATATTTGACCTAACTCGTTTCCAGAAAAAAGTGTATGTCAAAACGTAGACACCCTTAAATTTATACGGATACGTACATAAATATATGCATGGAAAATAGTTTTTTAAGTAAAAAAATGATATGAGTGATCAAAAGAAATTAACGAATGAATGTTGTGGAAGGAAATTTAAATTAGTAAAAAGCTAGGGGCTAAAAGTGCGGCATGAAATGCAATATTGTAAAATGTTTAGACCGTGGGGTATGGTGAGGCGTGGGTTGGGGGCATGGTGCGACACATAGACTATGGGGCACCCAAGACCAAAAAACCAATTTCAAAGGGGTATGGTGGGGAGTGGGTTGGGTGGCGTGAAAAAAAAGCCCAACGCCCGCCCCATACCCCATAGTCTTAGGGAGGGTAAGGGAAACCGGTGAGAAACCCCCATCAACTTTCCTTTTTAAGATAGTATATAATAATTTCTGGGTGATGTGAGAGTGTGAGGCTGTCACGGAGCAATCAGGTAGGGTATTTTTTTTTTGGAAGGGTGACTTTAGTCCATGGACCATTGGTCGCCGGGTCCCTGTCAAGGACGGTTACCCATCAGCCCAGCAATCGCAGACGCGATGTTCGATCGGGCCCCGGCTGCCGCTCTGACTGACCTTCGCCCGGAAACCATACTGCCCCACACGAGAGACTCGCTGGGGTAACAGCTGAATGAAAACCAGGTTGCCCTCAAGACCGCACCATGCCTCGGTAGAAACGATCCATCATTGGGGCGTCCCCCCCTCATAACGCCGCAGCCGTGGATCGAACCGGTGACCTCCAAGGAGGAAACCGGCCCAACCCCACTACATGGGACCAACTGGGCTAGGGGTTCGGATAAACAGGTAGGGTATTAAAAGATGTAAATGAATAGAAAGTTAAAGAAGTGTTTAATAGAAAATCTGGTTATGTTAGGTTATTTAATAAATGCTTAACAGAAAATTTGGTTATGTTAGGTTATTTAATAAACGAATGAATTTGAACAATATTGTTTACTCATTTAATTAAAAGAACTGAAAATACGCTTAGTTCTTTCGTTTATGCTTTGTCAATAGTAACAAGTTTCATTTTTGTTTCATTAGACCATTGGGTATGGGCTTCGGCAAAGGGCCGTCCCCCCCTTTTAGGCCAGTCGCACACCGCCCCCTTGGGGTCCGGCTCGGCAGTTCCGCCGGAAATGTGACGCCGGAGACGAGCCTGTTGTTTGAAAATTGGCGGGCCCCCTTTAGTTCTTCTATCTCTCCTTGAATATATATTATTTTTTTATTAAAGTGGGTAGTCCCCCACACCCTTAGGTAGTCCCCAAGAGGATGCTCCTCCTCCTGTTATGACGTTAGTCTCCAAAGAGACTATCCTCCCCATACCCAATGGTCTTAAAGTCACTTAAACGTTTTTTTGTTTCTTCAAAGTCACTCAAGTATCATTTTTTGTTTTAATTTTGCATAATTAGTAGGTTACCACTTGATGATGTGTTAAATAACCTTTTTTTACTTAATTTTTACTGGTTATGTGGATTATGTAAATAACTAGTTGATGCCCCGCCCGGGTTGCGGGGCGATGACCAAATAATTCTAAATCAATTAAAAAAAGACTACTATAATTTTCCTAGGGAAAAAAAACAAAAAACGATGATAAGACCGTAATTTTGGGCTAAGGACAAAACTGGACTTTTCAGGACTAATGAGCCAGTGTTAGGCAGCTCATTGACACGAAAAAAATAAAATCGAGTAAATCAATTAAAACAAAAAATCTTTATAGTTTTGCTAAAAAAACTAAAACGATGGGAAAAATCGTAATTTTGAATTGAGGGCAAAAGTGGAATCTTTAGCTGGGAGCAAAGCGTTAATTTATTTTTAAGTGGGGTAAAAACATAACTTTGAACTGCTGGCAAAATCGTATAAGGGAAAAAAACTAATGGCAAAACTGTAATTTGAAACGGGGCAAACTCGTAATTTTTAACCGGGGTAAAATTGAAATTTTTACCTGGGAGCAAAAACGTAAATTTATTTTTAAGTGAGTGCAAAAACATAATTTTGAACTTATAGCAAAATTCATAAATTTAAAGAAAGATAAAATCGTAAATTTGTTGGGGCAATACGTGATATTTCCCCTGTCGCACTTTTAAGCCAATTGAAGGCCGTCACTATTGGCGCTCATGGATTTTGTAGAGATTGAATGACATGGCATTTTTTAATAAATAAAATTTTAAAAATACTTTTTTTAATATTTACAAAAATATTCATATTTTATTTCTTTTATTGTTCTTGACCCAGAAACTATTCTTCCATCGTTGATGCCTGTATCGCACTATTGTTTCATCAAGCATTTTTTTTCTTCATTGTCATGGTTGAAGATACATGTCCGAGTCCGGACATAATCATTAGGGACGAATCAAACCACGTCTTGACGGACATCTTGAAGATGTCCGTCCCCTTATCGACGAGGACGAACACTCATTCAAGTGCGTCCAGACGAATGACGTCATACCAGTTGACTACTATAAATACCCCATCAAGTACAAGGCCAAGTACGCTTTTCTGAACCTTTCGTCCTTTACTTTCTCTCTCTATCAATACTTATCCTCACGCCGGAGGGTGGTCGCAGAGGGGCCCTCCCATCTCTGCGGCGAGCCTAACGGTTCTCTGTTTTGCAGGACGAATCTCCAAGCTCAACACAAGACCCAAACCCTCGTTTACAGGCTCCGGCCTATAATCGGTTCCTTGGATCTTCAATGGTGATAATAAATCCAAATAAAACATGATTGCCTGTTGTAAAAACCTAAAAGGAAAAAATTACTGAATCATGGTCCGTCCAAACAATTCTTGTTCCCCGAAATGGATCGAAGTATGAACTGAGTGTTGATGGAGGTTGTAATTTTGACAAATTTTTTTTATTCAAAAAGTATGTAAGGACATTTAAAAAAATAATTGTGACCTGACACATCATCAATCAACGAGGAAACCTGATAATTATATAAGATTGATACAATAAATCAAACTTAAGTTACTTTATATAAAAAAAGTTTGAATAACTTAATTGAAACAGCTAACAAACTTTGTTACATTTCTGTGACAATAAAGTGGCGGGGAGGACCACCGGCCAGGGCCCGATATTTCGAAAGACACTTTATTTTATGAAAAACCCGATATGTATATGTAAAATATATTTTTTAATAGGGTATACTCACACAAACACCAAAATAGGCCCACTTACAAAACTGTTCTTATGATTTAGGTTAGTTATTAGCCCATTAGCATTAGGTTTAAACCTTTAGTGAGCCCAATACCCAATTTCGTTAAGGCGTAAGGACACGTTTTTTCGAGCTCGAACATGGTACACGAATTCTCAGGGCCATCCCTGGTCACATCCAAAAACATCCAAAAAATGCCACATAAATTTAAAAACACCCTTAAAAACATTCCTTAACTAATATTTGTGGTTCCATGTTCTAAGCCTTACTTGTGGCTCTAACACAAAATAGTTTGTGGGTCCAAGTTTTTATTGGGTCGTATTATTGGCACACATTGGGGGTTAAATCGACACCCTCAATACGCATCGTATAGGCCTATACGATGCGTATTGAGGTGGGTTCAAACTTCTATGCCTGCCAAAGGCTGCCATTGTCCCCCGCCAAAAAGTAATACGCATCGTATAGGCCTATACGATGCGTATTGAGGGTGTCGATTTAATTTTTTTATTTTTGCAAGGTAGCTTCTTGTCACGCGGTAGATTTCCGTCATGCGAACGAAGAAGCAGCACTTTGGACATTTGTTAGTCTTCAAACATCTTGGAAACATTATTTGAGAATACCATTTAAATTAACAAGGCGGTCTCTTTGTTTCGTCCACTAGAACTATTTGTGTATGCATTCTTAGGGTTTTTATTATTTGATCAATGGAAGTTGAAATCGGCTTTGTATTTTTAGCACACGAAAGTACTGGACAACCAAGATAACAGCTTCGATTTCATTTGCTTCGTCCACTAGAACTATTTTGTGTTTGCATTCTGTTGGTACTGAACAACAGAATCAGGTTCTAATAGATTAAAGAGAACTATTTCAGTTATTTATGTTGATCCACAAATTACAACAAATTGTGTCTAATGCAAGGATCTTCGAATGCGGTGAAATCAGACAGTTTCTTCGTAGATTCTGTCCGGTTTCAAAGCCGGTTGAGGATTACGAGTGTTCTAGACTCGTTCAAGGCATGCAATGTTTCCTCTCAATTGAATAGACCGACACTTGCTTCATAGGACTCACTTGAATCATCTCGGAAGTGGATTTCGGTTGGTTCAGATCTCTTTGGGTATATTCGAAACCAACTAAAATACGTTGAAGTACTGAATCAACAGAAATAACTGAAATAACTTGAATCGCCTCGGAAGTACTAAACAACAGAAGGATGAGATATCGGCGGTTAGCTCGAAGAAGTTTCTCTCAATCAGGTGTTCCATTAGACATCCCCTTTTATCATGTGTCATACGTTACGAGATTCTTCGAGAATTAGAAAAGGAGAAAATACGGAACGACAAGGGTAGTATGAGTCTGAGTCCATTGTGGTTCGTGTCAGGTTTGTATTTCCCATAGCCACCGTTTCCGTAGTAAAAAACGGATGCGGTTTTCATCTTGAGATGCAAGGATCTTCGAATGTGGTGTGTACGTTAAATACCGTTCACCGCTTTTTTAGTTGCTTCTATTGTTAAGTTTCTGAACCAACCGAAATCCACAAATACAAACAATTTCTCCGTCGCTAATGTTAGGGCATGAATTTTATGCTAAGGATCATCTATCCTGAGTCTGGGCATGGATCACGGGTCCTTAATGGATGATGCAGACAGTCTGAGGATCCAGAGTCTGAGGATCACGAGTCTGAGGATCACGCGTCTGAGGATCACGAGTCTGAGGATCAGGATCCTTAACAGAACTTATGTTTTGCACGTTTTTAATGTGTAAATGCAGGTAATGGACGTAGTGGACCACTTCTTTGCTGGAATCTCGTGGAATATGCTTTTAGGCACGTGCATATTGAGGAGATAACCGTTAGTGGTGGTCATGGGTGACTTCCACCTTTTTCGGGAAGTTAGTTAGTTGTTTTTTCTTATCTTTTTAAGGGGAAACAAGCTCAAAAAAGATATAAGTCGTGCACACCACAGAAAATACACACAATACACGAATTCTCTGCAAACACTTCGCAAAAAACACACACTTTCACTAGAAATTCATTGTATCGAGCTTGTTTTCTTCCGAAGTTGTACAAGGATCACTATTGTTTTTGCAATATAGTTGGTGATCGGTAGTTTCCATCACCCGAGGTTTTTTATGCCGGAGATCTTCTAAAGATCAAGGGCTTTTTCCTTGTATAAATCTCGGTGTTCATCGTTGATTTCATATACTTGTCGTTCATACAATTAACCAAGCATCATACCTCATAAAATCAGATTTGGTTGCATTATCCTTGTGTGATTTTTGACCAAAACAGCTAATTTCTACACTCACCGTGAAATCGAACAGTTTCTTCGTAGATTCCAACAAAGTTAATATTCACTGTGGTGGATGCAAGCATAAAGTTAGAAACCGGTGGTATTGGTCCAAAACATTTCCTTCAAACATTCTAAACACTACAAGGATGTTGGGAATTAAACGCATGTACGTGACAAAACAAGGATCGTTCTAATAGATTAAAGAGAATAAACGAAGTACCCGACACGTCTCCTATGATGATTCAGAGGTCGGTCTCAGGTGGGCATAAGATCTGTGGGCCCTATTGTCGGATATGTGACTCAAGGACAAGCCTTCGACCCTATTGTGTAATAGAACTTCTGAGCTAACATCTGACGTAGCAAGTACAAGGAAAAACATGGACATGAATGATTTACACTGTCACACCCCGATATTTCCACGTATTACCGGTGGGCCCTGTGGGGAGTATCGTGACGTAGTTGATATCATCATAGTCAAACAACACAATTTAAATGCACAGCGGAAGCAAAAGATAAATATATTACAATCCGATAAAGAGTAATATCAAGTATTACAAATACGGTTGTAAAAGATCCATAGGCGGATCAAAAGATAAAAGAAACTTTGTTCAACAGACTTTAAGGCATCTAAGCTTGCGAGACTTTTATTTGATGCTAGGAGAGGCCAGCCTATTCCGATTAGTACCTGCACTTAGCCTTTTTGGGAAAATACGTCAGTTTACACTGGTAAATACAATTTAACTGACTCATTTTGAAAACGTTTAAGAAAATAGATTTGAATGCACATGGCAAAAAACTTTTTATAACTTGGGATAATTATTTATATATAAACTTGTAAAAGAATTACATGTTTCTTATACGTTCAGTAGCCCGGATTGACACCGGGTTAAAGATTAATAGACACACCATATGATATAGTCCCGCGGTGGGTTATTCCCGACACCGGCGGTTATACCTTATTATTTATATATACACAAGCATGTGTACGCCTACACCCCGTGCTTAGGTCGTGGCCATTCGATGAATGATACCAAGGATATCCGGGACATGGTCATTGTTATGGGTCATTTTCTGAGCATACTTATCATGACTATTATCCTGCTTCTAATTGTTTATTTGTGACCAGGATATTGGACGGGGATATTGCTAACATCCTGGGCGATATCCTAAGCTTGAGTGAATTAAACACGTGCAGGTTAATGGCTGCAAGTTACTAACGGTCATCAGGACTTCTTCTCCTCAAGACTCGGGCGTGTCTGTTGAAGGAGAGACGTTGAACCCGAAAGACCAGGTCTACAACGTTCGATTAAGGAATATTCGGTGGATCCCGGAAGTTTAGGATAGTTGGTTATATTATCTTTACTATAAATAGATGGGGGCAGATCAGTTTAAGAAACACAATCTTTCACTTACACTCTCGTACACTTTTACTCACTGCAAACACCACACTCAAACACTTGTATTCGAATTACATTGTAACACATAGTTGATCCGCACCACATCCTGCACTGTATCCTGATATTTGAAGCAATAGAAGAACAAGGCAGCTGCGATTGTCAGCTCCCGAGGTTTTATGCCGACGATCTAGATTGATCAAGGGCTTTCCTCGTATATCACGTGTCCACCTTTACATTTTCGCTCATTGTTTGATCATAGATACAGCTCTATATCCTGAGCCGTATCCTGAAACTGTTTTCATATCTAATTTTGTCAACACATTTTTTACACATATTTCTAGCACACTACCTCACTTAACTAATTTGATCACTTAATTGCTTAGGTAATTTTTGACCAAAACAATTTGGCGCCCACCGTGGGGCAAGTGGTGCTACTTTTACTAAAAATCTTTGCAAAATCATTAATCGGTTTTCTATTTTCTAAACTTTTTGCCACATTGTTTACAATGGCCCAAGATCAAACATGAGCTCTTCCACTATGTCTGCTACAACCTCTGCTACCACTGGTTCGGTGCTTCCACCACCTCCTCCAAGGATGCCGTTTTCTTCACAACCTCAAGATGTTATCCCTACTCGGAGTGTCCAGGGATCTGCTCCTGTTTTAGTCTCTAATGATGAAATTTTGACTTTATTTGGAAGTGCGCAGGAACAAATGAGGCAGCAACAGGAGACTAACTGTTTTGGTCAAAAATTACCGAAGCAATTTAGTGATCAAATTAGTAAAGTGAGGTAGTGTGCTAGAAAGTGTACTTGAAAATGTGCTTGTTGAGTTAATTAGGAAATCAATATTCAGGATACGGCTCAGGATATCAAGCTGTATCTATGATCAAACAATGAGCAAAAGTAAAGTAAACGACACGAGATGTACGAGGAAAGCCCTTGATCAATCTAGATCGCCGGCATAAAACCTCGGGATCTGACAATCGCAGCTGCCTTGTTCTTCTATTGCTTCAAATATCAGGATACAGTGCAGGATGTGGTACGGATCGACTAAGTGTTACAACGAAATTTGAATACAAGTGTGGTGTTTGCAATGAGCTAGAAAGTGAAAGTGTGCGAGAGTGTAAGTGGAGATTGTGTGACTTAAACTGATCCGACCTCATCTATTTATAGTAAAGATAAAATAACAAACTATCCTAAACTTCCGGGATCCAGCGAATATTCCTTCATCGAACGTTGTAGACCTGGTCTTTCGGGCTCAACGTCTCTCCTTCAACAAACTCGTCCGAGTCTTGAGGAGAAGAAGTCCTCTTGACCGTTAGAAAGTCTCAACCGTTAACCTGCACGTGGTTAATTCAATAAACCTCAGGATATCACCCAAGATGTTAGCAATATCCTCTTCTAGCATCCTGAGCACAAATAAACAAATAAAGGCAGGATATTGGTCAGGATACGTATGTTAAGAAAATGACCCCTAACAATTGTCCCCAAATATATCAGTTGGTATACCAATCCAATGGATATATTTCAAAAGTTTCACCTCATAACTTAAGGTAATTAATACGACTAGACCCTTGAAATGACAGCAGTGCAACTTCCAAAGCACTATTTACTCTTTACCCCCTATATTCATCCAATATTAACCGAGGGGCTCCTTATCACGGTTATCCTTATCTGCAAGCGAATCATCAGGTATTTTCCTTTCTATCTTTCTTTCTTGAATCTCTCTTAATTTACTCAATACTCTTCATGGCACCACGAACGAAATCCCGCTCGGACCGACCAACCTCAACCCTCGTAAGTCAAAATTTCATCGCCGATCCAGCAAAGGAGATCTGCTGCTTCAACAATGCCGACATCGCTGCTCTTAAAGATTCTGGTGCCTTTCCCACCAGAACGGTCTTTCGCCCCTTCGACCAGGAAGCCCGATCGGACGCATCATCTGACGAGTGGGTTTGTTTTTTCGCTTATCCTTTCTCTCTTGGACTCCAGTACCCGTTTCCTCCCTTTATCTCTAGCTTTTTCGACCTCACCGGCCTTAGTTACGCCCAGGTTATGCCAATGGTCTGGCGAGTCTTGATAGTGCTGGATCAAATCAAGTCTCGTCACTTTCCCAACCTGTTTATCGAAGATCTCCCTATAGCATACCGGTTGAGATCCCACGGCAATCACCGTTTTCTTCTGTTTTCTACCACCAAGAACCCTCTGGTTCTTAAAGCCACCAAGAACGAGGATCGATGGCGACGAAAATTCTTTTTCGTAAAAAGAGACTCTATTGATAAGGGTTTCGATCTACCGGTTAAATGGTTAACCAAGGGTAGGATTTAGGGTTTTAGGAATATCCCCAATTATATCTTCAAACTGTGTCCCGGACTTATATCCTGATGTTTTTGTGCAGCGAATTTCAGAGATTTAGTGCCTCCCAGTGCAGAATCCGAATCCAAGATCAAGGAAATCTACCGTCTTCCTGCCAGTGAAAGAACTTTTTCCCTGTCTCTTACAGATTCAAGCCAAAAATCAAGCTCATAAATGTCTGGTAAGCACATTCTCATATATTAATTTCTTTTCAAAAGTATGATGAGTTTAAGAATATCTTCCCTTGTGTAGTACCAGTCGTCAACTTTGAAGGTTTCGAACTTGACGAGTTGGATTGCTACTCCAGCCTCGAACCCACCAAACAAGAATCCAAGCCAAAGCCATCTGCTACGTCAAAGCCTACCTCCTCGAAGACTGTTTCTGCTCCCAAAGGCCCTCCGGCATCCAGGACCCGGGCATCCAGCTCTCGGAAGAGAAAGGAGACAGACTCCCCAGCTGTTTCTGAAACATTCTCTCTCGAAAATCATGGGTTCAACGAAGCCACCTCATTCCTCAAACAGGTAAAATTTTATTTTCGATATCCTGCACAAGTATGTTAGTCCTTATCCTGCTTATTTTTTTTTACATTAATACCTGTGTCTTTATCGATAGGGTCTGGATCGTCTTATGCACTTATACGAAGACGCTTGCGGGCTTAACAAGATGTTGCAGATCCAGCTGGAGAAAGCTCAAGCCACCATAGCTGACCAAGGAACCATTGCGGCTGCCAAATCCCAACATTATGAAGACAAATACAAGGCAATGACTCAGGAACATCAAGCTGCCCTCCACAAAGCTAATGAGAACGCTCAAGCCAAGCTAGATGCCGCCCTTCTTCAATATCAGCAGAATATGAGTTCATACCGGGATAGCCTCAAAGCATCCGTGGTCGTCTCCCTTCTCCAAGCTAGGATAAGGATGGCTTATGAGGCCATGGATTTGGGTTTTGAATGCCCCTCCTGGAATGTAAAGACTTGGGAGGCGAAACTAAAGGATCTTGGAGGTCATCCCGTTGCTCATCCTGCAAAGCATGCTGGTGAAGAGCCTTCGAAGGCGGCAGAGGAGGTGGCCAATGCTGATGATGATGCCGAGAAGAATCCTGAGGCTGATGCTGGGGCGAATGCTGGCAAGGAGGTTGCTGATCAAGAAGGTGCCGCTTCTTAGGCGGCGAAATGGGCGATGATGGATATACGTGCCAAGGCCGGAGCCCATTTTTAAATTTCGTGGTTGTGGTTGTGTAGACAATTTACTTTTCCTGTCTTCGAACAATTTTATATTTCCTGCATTAGAACAATACGATGACCAAAGGTGGATAGGTCCTAGGTTTTAGGATGAAGCCCTTGGTCATCAATTAGTATAACTTGTTTTGAACGTAGTAACGGTTGTAGGTGGACAGGTCCTGTTTTGAGATAGATCCTGCAACCGTTACACAAGTATGGTAAAAACTAATTGTGCTTTTGGCGGATGGGCCTTAGTTTGAGGTGAAACCAAAAGCACAACTTTTGACTTGTTAATAATATAACTATCTTTTGACTTATTTTCTGTTACCTTGCATTACTTAGTGTGAGTCTTAGCTTTGTAAAGATTCTGTATCGTTATCTTATAAAATATCCTGATCAGTATGCTCAGCGATATACTGCAAAAGCCTTTTATTAGATAGAGCTTCCAAACGTTCCTTCAACTTTGTAAAAATTTCTTTAGAAAGTGAAAAATAGTCTATCTTTTCAAAACCAAGTTTAAATGATCAAAGTTCCAAACTAATACTAGTTTCAAACACCCTAATCAAATATCCTGAAAAAGACTTTGAGAATATATCAGGATACTTATCCTTTTATAAAACACAATGTTACTAAAAACTTAGACGATGTTTACAAAGGAAAGATCATACCAGAAATAGGGTATAAACCTATTACCAAACTTCAATCCCTTTGCAACTCTCCCAACGATGGTGTCCCCTGTGCAAGGTACTTAGTGCATTAGTTCCGAGACTCATCCTTTTAGCTTTACATCACCATCTTGGCAGGGATGTCCCCTGTGTACAATGTCTTCAAACACTTTAGAAATCTACTGAATGTCAGTTTCCATTGCATAGGCAATTTTTTACGTCCCAAGGGTAAAACCCAAGGATGTACTGGAGATAAATCCCTTGTATCCTGGGGAAAATCCCAAATTTTCATGCGCTACAGGCGGGAGTGTATAAACTCCAAGACTTAGAAAGGTGAAAACCTTTAAACCTTAGAGAGTATGAAAATACCCTTTCGTGAGAGAGGGTGATCAATCCTCATATACCTTTAGGATTCAGGATATAGCCAACAGTAACGAAATTGTCAGCCACTTTTACATGGACTGGTCCCGCCACCTTGAACTATCCCTGAATAACTTGCGCTCCAGGCGGGGTGTTTAAACCCAATTCGGAAGAAAGGAGAATACCTTTAAACATGTGAAGGGATCAGTATCCCTTAAACGTGAGAGAGGGGGCCAATCCTCTAATCTTTCGAGTTATCCTGAGTGCATATCCTGGAGCTATATCCTGAAACATATCTTGCAAAACAATTGTAAACTAAGGTGGGTGTTAGCTTGGCTAACACCCCTCCGATGCTTAAGTCAGTATTGGATTACAAATAACAAATTAAACCAAACATATTTAAAAAAGGTAAAATTCATACCATCCTGAGTTAGAAATTAAATTCTAAACTCACTTGAAATAGAGCTTAAGGTGTATAGCATTCCAAGATCTCGGTAGCATATCCCCCTCCATATTCTTGAGTCTGTATGCTCCTTTCCCTGCTTCTGATTCAACTTCATATGGTCCTTCCCATTTTGGAGCTAACTTGCCATCGGCAGGATTAGTAGTATTCTGAAAAGCCTTTCTTAACACCCAATCTCCAATCTTAAATCTTCTGGTTCTAATATTCTTGTTATATACCCTGGATATTCTCTGTTGATATGCTGCCATCCTTAGCTTTGCCGCATCTCTCTTTTCATCTATAGTGTCTAAATCCTGACTCAAGGCTTCAGGATTCTGCTCAGGATCACTTAAGATAGATCTTGCAGTAGGTATTGTCATTTTCGTTGGAATCATTGCTTCTGCTCCAAACACCAAGGAAAATGGGGTTTGGCCTGCTGCATTCTTTACCGTTGTCCTATCAGCCCATAAAACAAAGGGTAATTCTTCTGCCCATCTTCCTTTTTTGGCTCCAAGCCTTTTCTTTAAGTTATTGACAATTATCTTGTTTGAGGATTCTGCTTGTCCATTTGCTTGAGGATGTACCGGAGTAGACGTAATCATTTTGATTCCCCAACTCTTGCAAAAGTCAGTAGTCCTCTTACTTATGAACTGAGAACCATTGTCACAAATTATCTCGGCTGGTACTCCGAATCTGGTCAGGATATTCCTCTTGATGAAGGATACTACTTCTTGGTCTCTAACTTGAACAAATGCTTCTGCTTCAACCCACTTAGAGAAATAATCCATCATTGCTAGCATAAAGACTTTTCCTCCCGGAGCTTTTGGTAGCTTTCCCACTATATCCATACCCCACTTCATGAATGGCCAAGGGGAAACAATAGGATATAATGGTTCAGCCGGCTGATGCAGTATGTTACTATGTCTTTGACATGCATCACATCTTCGAACATATTATGCGGCATCTTTTCTCATTGTTGGCCAATAATATCCTGTCCTTAACACTTTTGAGAATAACGACCTGCCCCCAGCATGGTTACCACAATCCCCTTCATGTATATCCTGAAGTACTTCTTTGGCTTCAGGATCCTCCAAGCATCTAAAAAACGGTCCTGCAAGAGATTTCTTGTATAAAATATTATTTATAATAGTGAATCGTGATACCTTCATCCTAAATGCCTTAGGATTTTCATTTCCAGGGATGTGTCCTTCTTTGAGATATCTCATGATTGGAGCCGTCCAGGATTTAGGATCCTCTTCAGGATGTTCTGCTCCAGGATCCTGAATACCAGCTACTTCTTTATCCTGAGGATTCGTTGCAGGATATAAGACATGTAATATTGGTATTTGCGTCCCTTCAGGTATCCTGATCGATGATCCCAAATTTTCTAAGGCATCCGCTTCAGCATTATCCTCCCTTGGTACCTGTTCAAGTATAAAAACATCGAAATATCCTGCTAATTTTTTGAGAATATCGAGATATTCGATTAGTTTCTCACCCTTAACTGCATAGGATCCATTAAAATGGTTAGTAATTAAAAAAGAGTCAACATATACTTGCAATTTTTTTATACTCATGCTCTTAGCCAATTCTAATCCTGCAATTAAAGCCTCATACTCTGCTTCATTATTAGTAGCAGGAAATTCACACCTAATAGCCTGGGGTAATATGTCCCCCTGTGGCGATTTTAGTAGTATTCCTAATCCTACTCCTCTTACATTAGATGCACCGTCAGTACATAATGTCCAGGATCCTGAGGATTCTCCCAACTGTTGAACTTCTAGGTCTACCTCGTCCTGAATGTCACTACTAAAGTCAACCACAAAGTCAGCTAAAGCCTGAGATTTTATGGCATTTCTAGGTTCATATACTAAATCATAAGCACTTAACTTTACTGACCACTTGGCCATCCTGCCTGACATCTCTGGTTTCCTAAGCACATTTTTGAAAGGATAATTTGTCTTAACATGTATCCTATGTGTCTCGAAATAATGTCTAAGCTTTGTTGACGCCATGACTAATGCTAGTATTAATTTTTCTAAGTGAGAGTACCTAGTTTCAGCATCTAATAAACTTTTACTAACATAATAAACAGGATATTGCTGACCTTCATGGTCTTTTATAAGAACGACACTTACAGCATTCCCTGATACAACAAGGTATAGGGATAGTGGTTCACCATTTTCAGGCTTCATCAATAGAGGTGCGGTTGAGAGATATCGTTTCAAATCCTGCAGGGCTGCTTCATGCTTCTCCCCCCATTCGAATCTTTTGTTCTTCTTCAGAATATCATAAAAGTCTTTGCATTTCTCTGAGGATCTTGAGATAAACCTGTTTAAAGCTGCTACTCGGCCTGTCAATCTTTGTACGTCCTTCATATTTGAGGGTGATTTTATATCCAGGATATCTTTGATCTGCTCTGGGCTTGCTTCTATCCCCCTTTTTGTCACCATATATCCAAGAAACTTTCCTGCCCCCACTCCGAAATGGCATTTAGCAGGATTCAGCTTCATGTTGTATTGATCCAGGATATCAAATGTTCCCTTGATATCCTGGAGGTGATCCTCAGCCTTTTTAGATTTCACCACCATATCATCGATATATACCTCCATGGTGTCCCCCAGTTTGTCTTTGAACATCATGTTTACCAATCTTTGGTACGTTGCACCTGCATTTTTCAAACCAAAAGGCATAGCTGTATAACAATAAATACCTGTTGGTGTCATGAAGGCAGTATCCTCCTGGTCAGAAGGCTCCATTTGGATCTGTTGAAATCCTGAAGATGCGTCCATGAAGGTCAGCATTTCATGCACGGCAGTGGCATCTACCATTGCATCAATGTGGGGAAGGGGAAATGGGTCTTTAGGACAGGCTTTGTTCAAGTCTGTGTAGTCTACACAAACTCTCCATTTCCCATTTTTCTTTTGTACTACAACCACGTTTGCTAGCCATTTTGGGAACTTAACCTCTCTGATCATTCTGGACTTTAATAGTCTTTCAACTTCCTCCTGGATAATAGTGTTCCGCTCGGGAGCAAACTTCCTTCTTTTTTGTTGCACAGGCTTGAATGATTTATCAATTCCAAGCTTGTGAGTGATAATATCTTTGGATATGCCTGTCATATCCTCATGCTTCCATGCAAACGTTGACATCCTGCATTTCAAAAAGTTAATTAATTGTTCTTCAATATCTTGTGGAATATTGGCCCCTACGAGCACCGAAATATCGAGATTATTCTGGTCCAGGATAATTTTCTTCACATCCTGCTCCGGATCCTCCACGATATCCTGGGCCCGCGTCTTTAATTGCTATGCTGCACTAGGTTTGGTTGAGGATTTCATCGAGGATGAGTAGCATTCTTTCGCCTCCTGCTGATCACTATCGACTTTGACAACTCCCCAAGGGGTAGGTATCTTGATGCATTGGTGATATGTTGATGGCACAGCCTTCATATCGTGAATCCACGGTCTTCCCAGTATGATGTTGTAGCAGGATAGAGAATCCATCACACAGAAACGTTGTATCGAGTTGACTCCTTCAACGTATACTGGCAACTTAATCTCTCCCACTGTGTTTCTAGCCTCTCCACTGAATCCAACAAGCACGGTAGACTTCGAAGTGATATCCATTGGAGATACATTCATTCTCTTCAGAGTTTCTAGTTGGATTATGTTGACGGAGCTGCCATTATCAACCAGTATCCTGCATACAAAATGGTTAGCCACATATAACGTTATTACCAGAGCATCATGGTGAGGATCCTGCACAGTATCCCTGTCATCAGCATCAAAAGTGATCACTTTGTCAGTTGTGAGGGTAGTCATTCTGACAGGTTTGTCTCCCCTTTCGGCCTTGGCTTCCTTTGCATGTCTCTTTGCTGCCGAATACGAAGTTCCACAAATGTCGGATCCTCCCGAAATGAAGTTGATTATCTTGGCATCCGCGGGAGGTGATGCTGCTCGCTCAGGATCCTTCTCAGTATCCTGACTCTTATTCTTCTTTCTTCCTAAGAGATCTTTCAGATATCCCTTGCTTAGAAGATAACTTATTTCTTTCCTTAGAGCAATGCAATCCTCAGTTACATGTCCGAAATCTTCATGGAAAACACACCATTTTGACTTATCTTTCTAGTCAGCCTTTTGTTGATTCTTTCGAGGCCACCTAGCCTTGTCTCCTAGACCCTGCATAGCATACATTAATTCAGGAATATTAACAGAAAAGCAATATTCAGACAACTCAGGATACTCTTCAGGATCCTCATCTTCGACAGCATTCACTCTCTTGTTTTCATTTCTACCATATGGCTTGGGCCGATATGACTTAAATGAGGATTCTGACTTCCTGTTAGTTGACTCATAAGTGTTAGATGATTTCACCCTTTCTTGCATTTTCCTGTCATCTTCCAGACGGATATATCTCAAATCCCTGTTACGAGCTTCGTCAAGATTCCTGCAGGGATTCATTACAAGATCCTGATAAAACTGAGAATCCTTTTGTAATCCCATCTTAAAAGCTTGCACAGCTGTTGCAACATCAAGATGTGGGATATCTAAGGATTCTCGACTGAATTTGTTTACATAATCCCTCAAGGATTCCTGAGGCCCTTGAGTTATCCTGTAAAGATCACTGTAGAGCTTCATGTTGGGGGTTTGAAATCTCTTCGGAATCTCAGCATCACAGATAGGATATGCGAAACGAGATATCTTGTGGCTATCTTGGGATAAATCCGGGATCGGCTGGACCACCCCAGGTACACTAGATATCATGTCCTTCAACTTCTGAAGTTCCCTAGTAAGTGCTGATGTTACACCTGTATCCTGCAAAGATCCACTATTGTTAGTAGCATGAGTATTATTATTATTTGACACATTACCCGTTGGAAGATTTTGCCCATATCCTGAAGCATATCCTGAGCTCCTCATGGTTGATATCCTGACCGAGGAGGGTATTTCAGGAGTATGATTCTAAGGAAGGTTGGGCACAATATTCCCCCTGTTATCCTCAGTATACACAGCTGAACTAAAGTTCAACGTTCTGGGATGTAATGGAGTGACAATATCCTCAGCAGATCTGCTCGAGCCAGACTTCAGGAGTTGTATTTCCCTTAAAAGCATTTGGTTCGTTTCCTGTTGCTGCCTCATTTGTTCCTGCACACTTCCAAATAAGGTTAAAATTTCATCGTTAGAAGCTAAAACAGGAGCAGATTCCTGAACACTGCGGGTAGGGATAATATCCTGAGGTCGTGAAGAGGCTGGCATCCTTGGAGGAGGTGGTGGAAGCACCGAACCGGTAGTAGCAGAAGTCATAGCAGACATAGTGGAGGAGCTCATGTTTGATCTTGAGGCCATTACGGACAATGTGGCAAAAAGTTTTGAAAATAGAAAGCCGATTAGCGATTTCACAAAAAAATTTAGTAAAGAGAGCACCATTTGCCCCACGGTGGGCGCCAAATTGTTTTGGTCAAAAATTACCGAAGCAATTTAGTGATCAAATTAGTAAAGTGAGGTAGTGATCAAATTAGTAAAGTGAGGTAGTGTGCTAGATATGCTTCAGGATTTGGCCAAAATCCTCAGAACGGTAATGTGTCAAATAATAATATTCTTGCTACTAACAATAATGGCTCTTTGCAGGATGCAGGTATGACGTCAACATTTACCAGGGAGCTCCAGAAATTGAAGGACACGATATCCAGTGTACCTGGAGTAGTCCAGCCAATTCCGGAAGTATCCCAAGACAGCCACAGGATATCTCGCTTTGCATATCCCATCTGTGATGCTGAAAATCCCAAAAAAGATTTCAGACTCCCAACATGAAACTGTATGATGGGACTACGGATCCTGAAGAGCATATTGCTCAGTATAGGGAAAGAATGGAGATTAACCCTATCCCTCCGGAGCTCAAGGAAGCATGCTTATGCAAGGGATTTGGTTCTACTCTGACAGGATTAGCCTTAAAATGGATGTTGAACGTTCCTCCTCACTCAATTACTTCGTTTGCTCATTTGGTTAATTTATTTAACAGTCAATTTTCTTGTAGTCGGAGTTTTGAGAAACTAACCAGTGATCTTTACAGGATAACTCAAGGGCCTCAGGAATCCTTGAGGGATTATGTGAACAAATTCAGTCGAGAATCCTTGGATATCCCACATCTTGATGTTGCAACAGCTGTGCAAGCTTTTAAGATGGGGTTACAAAAGGATTCTCAGTTTTATCAGGATCTTGTAATGAATCCCTGCAGGAATCTCGATGAAGCTCGTAACAGGGCTTTGAGATATATCCGTCTGGAAGATGACAAGAAGATGCAGGAGAGGATGAACTCTACCTCAACCTAGGAATCAACTAACAGGAAATCAGAGACCTCGTATAAGCCATATCGCTCCAGGCCATATGGCAGAAATGATAACAAGAAAGTGAATGCTGTTGAAGATGAGGATCCTGAAGAATATCCTGACTTATCTGAATACTGCTTTTCTGTTAATATACTTGAATTAATGTATGCTATGCAGGGCTTAGGAGACAAAGCTAGGTGGCCTCGGAAGAACCAGCAGAAAGCTGATTGGAAGGATAAGTCCAAATGGTGCGCCTTCCACAAAGACTTCGGACACATGACCGAGGATTGCATTTCTTTAAGGAAAGAAATAAGCTACCTGTTAAGCAAGGGGTATCTTAAGGACTTGCTGGGAAAAAAGAAGAATAAAGGGCAGGATCCCGAGAAGGATCCTGAACGAGCAGCATCACCCCCAGCAGATGCCAAGATAATTAACTTTATTTCAGGAGGATCTGACATTTGTGGGACTTCGTATTCGGCGGCCAAAAGACATGCAAAGGAAGCTAAGGGTGAGAGAGGGGACAGACCAGTCAGGATGACTACCCTCACAACTGATAAAGTGATCACTTTCGATAGTGATGACAGGGATACTGTTCAGGATCCTCACCATGATGCTTTAGTAATAACTTTATATGTGGCTAACCATTTTGTACGCAGGATACTGGTAGACAACGGTAGTTCTGTCAATATAATTCAGCTGGAAACGTTGAAGAGGATGAATGTATCTCCAATGGACATCACTTCGAAGTCCACTGTGCTTGTTGGTTTCAGTGGAGAAGCTAGAAATACCGTAGGGGAAATAAAGTTACCAGTATATGTTGAAGGGGTCAATTCAATACAACGTTTCTGTGTGATGGACTCCTTATCCTGCTATAACATCATACTGGGAAGACCATGGATTCATGATATGAAGGCTGTGCCATCAACATATCACCAATGCATCAAGATCCCTACCCCTTGGGGAGTTGTCAAGGTTGAAAGTGATCAGCAAGAAGCTAAGGAGTGTTACTCATCCTCGATGAAATCCTCAACCAAGCCTAATGCAGCATAGCAATTAAAGATGCGGGCCCATGATATCGTGGAGGATTCAGAGCAGGATGTAAAGAAAATTATCCTGGATCAGGATAATCCAGATATCTCTGTGCTCGTTGGAGCCAATATCCCTCAGGATATTGAAAATCAGTTAACTAACTTTTTGAAATGCAGGATGTCAACGTTTGCCTGGAAGCACGAAGATATGACAGGCATATCCAAAGACATTATCACTCACAAGCTTGGAATTGACAAATCATTCAAGCCTGTTCAACAAAAAAGAAGAAAATTTGCTCCTGAGTGGAATGCGATTATCCAAGAGGAAGTTGAAAGGTTGTTGAAGTCCAAGATGATCAGGGAAGTCAAGTTTCCAAGATGGCTAGCTAACGTAGTTGTGGTACAGAAGAAAAACGGGAAATGGAGAGTCTGTGTAGATTACACGGACTTGAACAAGACTTGTCCTAAAGACCCATTTCCTCTCCCTCATATTGATGCAATGGTAGATGCTACTGCTGGACATGAGATGTTAACGTTCATGGACGCATCCTCAAGATTTCAACAGATTCAAATGGAGCCTTCGGATCAGGAGGATACTGCTTTCATGATACCAACAGGTATATATTGCTATACTGCTATGCCTTTCGGTTTGAAAAATGCAGGTGCAACATACCAGAGATTGGTAAACATGATGTTCAAGGATAAGCTGGGGGACACCATGGAGGTATATATCGACGATATGGTGGTGAAATCTAAAAAGGCTGAGGATCACCTCCAGGATATCAATGGAGCATTTGATATCCTGGATCGATACAACATTAAGCTGAATCCTGCTAAATGCCATTTCGGAGTGGGGGCAGGAAAGTTTCTTGGATATATGGTGACAAAAAGGGGGATAGAAGCAAGCCCAGAGCAGATCAGAGCTATCCTGGATATAAAATCACCCTCAAATATGAAGGACGTACAAATGTTGACAGGCCGAGTAGCAGCTTTGAATAGATTTATTTCAAGATCCTCAGAAAAATGCAAGGAATTCTATGATATCCTCAAGAAGAATAAGAAATTTGAATGGGGAGCAAAGCATGAAGCAGCCTTGCAGGATTTGAAGCGATATCTCTCAACCGCACCTCTATTAATGAAGCCTGAAAATGGTGAACCACTATCCCTATACCTCGCTGTATCAGGGAATGCAGTAAGTGCCGTTCTTATAAAAGACCATGAAGGTCAGCAGTATCCTGTTTATTATGTTAGTAAAAGTTTGTTAGATACTGAAACTAGGTATTCTCATTTAGAAAAATTGATATTAGCTCTAGTTATGGCATCGACAAAGCTTAGACATTATTTTGAAACACATAGGATCCGTGTTAAAACGAATTATCCTGTCAAAAATGTGCTTAGGAAACCAGAGATGTCAGGCAGGATGGCCAAGTGGTCAGTAAAGTTGAGTGCTTATGATTTAGTATATGAACCTAGAAATGCCATAAAGTCTCAGGCTTTAGCTGACTTTGTGGCTGATTTCAGTAGTGACATTCAGGACGAGGCAGACCTAGAAGTTCAGCAGTTAGTAGAATCCTCAGGATCTTGGACATTATATACTGGTGGTGCATCTAATATAAGAGGAGTAGGTTTAGGTATACTACTAAAATCGCCACAGGGGGACATATTACCCCAGGCTATTAGATGTGAATTTCCTGCTACTAATAATGAAGCAGAGTATGAGGCTTTAATTGCAGGATTAGAGTTGGCTAAGAGCATGAGTATCAAAAATTTACAAGTATATGTTGACTCTTTGTTAATTACTAACCATTTTAATGGATCCTATGCAGTTAAGGGTGAGAAATTAATCGAATACCTCGATATTCTCAAAAAATTAGCAGGATATTTCGATGTTTTTACACTTGAACATGTACCAAGGGAGGATAATGCTGAAGCAGATGCCTTAGCAAATTTGGGATCATCGATTAGGATACCTGAAGGGACCCAAATACCAATATTACATGTCTTATACCCTGCAACGAATCCTCAGGGTAAAGAAGTAGCGGAAATTCGGGATCCCGGAGCGGAATATCCTGAACAGGATCCTACATCCTGGACGGCTCCAATTGTGAGATATCTCAAAGAAGGACACATCCCTGGAAATGAAAATCCTAAGGCATTTAGGATGAAGGTATCACGATTCACTATTATAAATAATGTTTTATACAAGAAATCTCTTGCAGGACCATATTTGAGGTGCTTGGAGGATCCTGAAGCCAAAGAGGTACTTCAGGATATACATGAAGGGGATTGTGGTAACCATACTGGGGGCAGGTCGTTATTCTCGAAAGTGTTAAGGACAGGATATTATTGGCCAACAATGAGAAAAGATGCAGCAGAATATGCTCGAAGATGTGACGCATGTCAAAGACATAGTAACATACTGCATTAACCTGCTGAACCATTATATCCTATTGTTTCCCCTTGGCCATTTATGAAGTGGGGTATGGATATAGTGGGAAAGCTACCAAAAGCTCCGGGGGGAAAAGTCTTTATGCTAGCAATGACGGATTATTTCTCTAAGTGGGTTGAAGCTGAAGCATTTGTTCAAGTTAGGGATCAAGAAGTAGTATCCTTCATAAAGAGGAATATCCTGACCAGGTTTGGAGTACCAGCCGAGATAATCTGTGACAATGGTTCTCAGTTTATAAGCAAGAGAACTACTGACTTTTGCAAGAGTTGGGGGATCAAAATGATCAAATCTACTACGGTACATCCTCAAGCAAATGGACAAGCAGAATTCTCAAACAAGATAATTGTCAATAACTTAAAGAAAAGGCTTGGAGCCAAAAAAGGAAGATGGGCAGAAGAATTACCCTTTCTTTTGTGGGCTGATAGGACAACGGTAAAGAATGCAACAGGCCAAACCCCGTTTTCCTTGGTATTTGGAGCAGAAGTAATGGTCCCAACGGAAATGACAATACCTACTGCAAGATCTACCCTAAGTGATCCTGAGCAGAATCCTGAAGCCTTGAGTCAGGATTTAGACACTATAGATGAGAAGAGAGATGCGGCAAGGCTAAGGATTGCAGCATATCAACAGAGAATATCCAGGGCATATAACAAGAATATTAGGACCAGAAGATTTAAGGTTGGAGATTGGGTGTTAAGAAAGGCTTTTCAGAATGCTACTAATCCTGCCGATGGCAAGTTAGCTCCAAAATGGGAAGTGTTAGGGGAGGATTTTCTAACAATTAGTGATCCTTACTTGTTATCCTAATTAATGATCCTTACTTTTGTGACAGATAGTGATCCTCAGAAGAGCTTCAGGATCATGGATCACCTTAAGGATCCTCATACTAACGATTGTTTGTTTGTGTTCCGTATTATTTTGCAGGAGTAACAAGCTTGACTTGGTCTTGGCAACGTTACTATGGAATATTCCACAGGTATTTCGCACACGTTTGACTGGAAATGGACGTTGTGGAGAACGTGGGAGCTTGGCACAAAAGTCGGATAGTTTGTTAGCGTAGTTAACTTCTATTTTTAAAGTGGTGACGAGCTAGTATTTAGAACACTCAGCCATTTTCAGCTACACACACTCTTGTTGTGGGCTAATTTCTGAGCTCATATCCTGAGAAATATCTTGGCTTTTATCTTGATTAAATAATATCTGTTCATATCCGGGGTGCGGATTCAGGGTATTGGTAATATCCTGAATGGTATCCTCAGGATCACTAACAGATTACGTGCAGGTACGTGGGCTGGAAGCTAGCAACGTTCACAAAGACTTGTTCTGCGGAAGACTCGGTCCAAACCGTTCAAAGAAAGACGTTGAAGCCTTATTACTCGGTCTACAACGTTCGTGATGGAATATTCGGAGCATCCCATATTTATAGGGATATTTGTTTGTATTTCGTTACTATAAATAGGAGGAACACCAGATCGAATAGGACACAACAATTTCACTGCAATCACACTCACTACACACCAACACTTGCTCTCTCGCAAATTGTACTCTCACACGAATTCATTGTAACACTTAGAGATCTGGTTGATATCCTGCACTGTATCCTGAAGTTTAAAGCAATAAGAAGAACAAGGCAGCTGCGATTGTCAGCTCCCGAGGTTTTATGCCGGCGATCTAGATTGATCAAGGGCTTTCCTCGTACATCTCGTGTCGTCTCCTTTACTTTTTGCTTATTATTTGCTCACTGTTTGATCGCAGATACAGCTCAATATCCTGAGCCGTATCCTGAATATTGATTTTCTAAATAACTCAACAAGCATATTTTCCATAAACTTTTTAGCACACTACCTCACATTACTAATTTGATCACTAAATTGCTTCGGTAATTTTTGACCAAAACAATTTGGCGCCCACCGTGGGGCAAGTGGTGCTCTCTTTACTAAAGATTTTTGTTAAATCGCTAATCGGTTTTTTATTTTTCAAAACTTTTTGCCACATTGTCCACAATGGCCTCACGATCAAACATGAGTTCCTCTACTATGTCTGCTACGACTTCTGCTACTACAGGTTCGGTGCTTCCACCGCCTCCTCCAAGAATGCCAGCCTCTACACGACCTCAGGATATTATCCCTACTCGCACTGTTCAAGAATCTGCCCCTGTTTTAGCATCTAACGACGAAATTTTAACCTTGTTTGGAAGTGTGCAGGAACAAATGAGGCAGCAGCAGGAAACAAACCAAATGCTTTTAAGGGAAATACAACTCCTGAAGTCTGGCTCGAGCAGATCCGCTGAGGATATTGTCACTCCATTACAACCCAGAGCTTTGAACTTCAGTTCAGCCGTGTATACAGAGGAGAACAGGGGGAATATTGTGCCCAGCCTTCCTCAGAATCATACTCCTGAAATACCCTCCTCGGTCAGGATATCGACCATAAGGAGCTCAGGATATGCCTCAGGATATGGGCAGAATCCTCCAACGAGTAACATATTAAATAATAATAATACTCATGCTACTAACAATAGTGGATCCTTGCAGGATACAGGTGTGACGTCAGCACTTACCAGGGAACTTCAAAAGTTGAAGGACATGATATCAAGTGTACCCGGGGTGGTCCAGCCAATCCCGGAAGTGTCTCAAGATAGCCATAAGATATCTCGCTTTGCATATCCTATCTGTGATGCTGAGATTCCAAAGAGGTTCCAAACCCCCAACATGAAGCTTTACGATGGAACGACGGATCCTGAGGAGCATATTGCTCAGTATAGGGAGAGGATGGAGATCAACCCTATCCCTCCGGATCTCAAAGAAGCATGCTTGTGCAAGGGTTTTGGTTCAACCTTGACAGGATCAGCTTTGAAGTGGCTCTTGAATGTTCCTCCACATTCAATTACATCTTTTGCTCATTTAGTAAATTTATTTAATAGTCAGTTTTCTTGTAGTAGGAGCTTTGAAAAATTAACAAGTGATCTCTACAGGATAACGCAGGGGCCTCAGGAATCCCTTAGGGATTATGTGAACAAGTTTAGCCGAGAATCACTAGACATTCCTCATATTGATGTTGCAACAGCTGTGCAAGCTTTCAAGATGGGGTTGCAAAAGGATTCTCAATTCTACCAAGACCTTGTAATGAACCCATGCAGGAACCTGGATGAAGCTCGGAACAGGGCCCTAAGATACATTCGATTGGAAGATGACAGAAAGATGCAAGAAAGGATGAACTCATCCAACACTTATGAGTCAACTAACAGGAAGTCGGAATCCTCATTCAAGTCGTATTGGTCCAAGCCATATGGCAGGAATGAGAACAAGAGAGTGAATGCTGTTGATGATGAGGATCCTGAAGAATATCCTGAATTATCTGAATATTGCTTTTCTGTTAACATTCCTGAATTGATGTATGCCATGCAGGGTCTAGGGGACAAGGCAAGATGGCCTCGGAAGAATCAACAAAAAGCGGATTGGAAAGACAAATCAAAATGGTGTGCTTTCCACGAAGATTTCGGACATATGACCGAGGATTGCATTGCTTTGAGGAAAGAGATAAGCTATCTTCTAAGCAAGGGATATTTGAAAGATCTCTTGGGAAGAAAGAAGAATAAGGGTCAGGATACTGAGAAGGATCCTGAGCGAGCAGCCTCACCTCCCGCGGATGCCAAGATAATCAACTTCATTTCAGGAGGATCCGACATTTGTGGGACTTCGTATTCGGCGGCAAAGAGACATGCAAAAGAAGCTAAGGCCGAAAGGGGAGACAAACCTGTCAGGATGACTACACTCACAACTGACAAAGTGATCACATTTGATGCCGATGACAGGGATACTGTCCAGGATCCTCACCATGATGCTCTGGTAATAACGTTATATGTGGCTAACCATTTTGTACGCAGGATATTGGTTGATAATGGCAGCTCCGTCAACATAATCCAACTAGAGACGCTTAAAAGAATGAATGTATCTCCAATGGATATCACTTCGAAGTCCACCGTGCTTGTTGGGTTCAGTGGAGAGGCCAGAAACACAGTAGGAGAGATAAAGTTGCCGGTGTACGTTGAAGGAGTCAACTCGATACAACGTTTCTGTGTAATGGACTCTCTATCCTGCTATAACATTATATTGGGAAGACCATGGATTCACGATATGAAAGCCGTGCCATCAACATATCACCAATGCATCAAGATACCTACCCCCTGGGGAGTTGTTAAAGTTGATAGCGATCAGCAGGAGGCGAAAGAATGCTACTCATCCTCAATGAAATCCTCAACTAAACCTAGTGCAGCATAGCAATTAAAGATGCGGGCCCAGGATATCGTGGAGGATCCGGAGCAGGATGTGAAGAAAATTGTCCTGGACCAGGATAATCCCGATATTTCGGTGCTCGTGGGAACCAATATCCCTCAGGATATTGAAGAACAATTAATTAACTTTTTAAAATGCAGGATGTCGACGTTTGCATGGAAGCATGAGGATATGACAGGCATATCCAAAGATATTATTACTCACAAGCTTGGAATTGATAAATCATTCAAGCCCGTGCAACAAAAAGAAAGAAAGTTTGCTCCTGAACGCAATACAATTATTCAAGAAGAAGTTGAAAGATTGTTGAAGTCCAAAATGATTAGAGAAGTCAAATTCCCAAGGTGGCTAGCAAACGTGGTAGTGGTACAGAAGAAGAACGGAAAATGGAGAGTCTGTGTGGATTACACAGACTTGAATAAAGCTTGTCCTAAAGACCCATTTCCCCTTCCCCATATTGATGCGATGGTAGATGCCACTGCTAGGCATGAAATGCTGACTTTCATGGATGCATCCTCAGGATTTCAACAGATCCAAATGGAGCCTTCTGACCAGGAGGATACTGCCTTCATGACACCAACAGGTATTTATTATTACACAGCTATGCCTTTTGGTTTGAAAAATGCAGGTGCAACATACCAAAGATTGGTAAACATGATGTTCAAAGACAAACTGGGGGACACCATGGAAGTGTACATTGACGATATGGTAGTAAAGTCAAAGAAAGTTCAGGATCACCTCCAGGATATTAAAGGAGCGTTTGATATCCTGGATCAGTATAATATGAAGCTGAATCCTGCTAAGTGCCATTTTGGAGTGGGGGCAGGAAAATTTCTAGGATATATGGTGACCAAAAGAGGAATAGAAGCAAGCCCGGAGCAAATCAAAGCCATCTTGGATATTAAATCACCCTCAAATATGAAAGATGTTCAACGATTAACGGGGCGAGTGGCAGCATTAAACAGATTTATCTCAAGATCCTCAGAGAAATGCAAAGATTTTTATGATATCCTGAAGAAGAACAAAAAATTCGAGTGGGGTGAGAAGCACGAAGCGGCCCTACGGGAGTTAAAGCAATATCTTTCAACCGCACCTCTACTAATGAAGCCTGAGAATGGTGAACCATTATCCCTATACCTCGCGGTATCGGGGAACGCTGTAAGTGCCATCCTTGTAAAGGACCATGAAGGTCAGCAATATCCTGTTTATTATGTTAGCAAAAGTTTGTTAGATGCTGAAACTAGATATTCTCACTTAGAAAAATTAATACTAGCATTAGTAATGGCATCAACAAAACTTAGACATTATTTTGAGACTCATAGGATTCATGTTAAAACAAATTATCCTGTCAAGAATGTGCTTAGAAAACCAGAGATGTCAGGCAGGATGGCTAAGTGGTCGGTAAAGTTAAGTGCCTATGATTTAGTATATGAACCTAGGAATGCTATAAAGTCTCAGGCTTTAGCTGACTTTGTGGCTGATTTTAGTAGTGACATCCAGGATGAGGCAGACCTAGAAGTTCAACAATTAGGAGAATCCTCAGGATCCTGGACATTATATACTGATGGTGCATCTAATATAAGAGGAGTAGGATTGGGAATACTACTAAAATCGCCACAGGGGGACATATTACCCCAGGCTATTAGGTGTGAATTTCCTGCTACCAATAATGAGGCAGAATATGAAGCTTTAATTGCAGGATTAGGACTAGCTAAAAGTATGAATATCAAGAATTTGCAAGTATATGTTGACTCCTTGTTAATTACTAATCATTTTAATGGATCCTATGCAGTTAAGGGTGAGAAGTTAATCGAATACCTCGATATTCTCAAAAAATTAGCAGGATATTTCGATGTTTTTACACTTGAACAGGTACCGAGAGAGGATAATGCTGAAGCGGATGCCTTAGCAAATCTGGGATCATCAGTCAGGATACCGGAAGGGACCCAAATACCAATAATACATGTTTTATATCCTGCAACGAATCCTCAGGAAAAAGAAGTAGCGGATATTCGGGATCCTGGAGTGGAATATCCTGAACAGTATCCTGAATCCTGGACAACTCCAATTCTGAAATATCTTAAAGATGGACACATCCCCGAAAATGAAAATCCTAAGGCATTTAGGATGAAGGTATCACGATTCACTATTATAAATAATATTCTATACAAGAAATCTCTTGCAGGACCATATTTAAGGTGCTTGGAGGATCATGAAGCCAAAGAAGTACTTCAGGATATACATGAAGGGGACTGTGGTAATCACACCGGGGGCAGATCGTTATTCTCGAAAGTATTGAGGACAGGATACTTTTGGCCAACAATGAGAAAAGATGCTGCAGAATATGCTCGAAGATGTGATGCATGTCAAAGGCATAGTAATATACTACATCAACCAGCTGAACCACTATATCCTGTAGTTTCCCCTTGGCCATTCATGAAGTGGGGGATGGATATAGTAGGGAAGTTACCAAAGGCTCCGGGAGGAAAAGTATTTATGTTAGCAATGACGGATTATTTCTCTAAGTGGGTCGAGGCTAAAGCATTCGTTCAAGTAAGGGACCAAGAAGTAGTATCCTTCATAAAGAGGAATATCCTGACTAGGTTTGGAGTACCAGCTGAGATCATTTGTGATAATGGGTCCCAGTTTATAAGCAAAAGGACTACTGACTTTTGCAAGAGTTGGGGAATCAAAATGATCACATCTACTCCGGTACATCCTCAAGCGAATGGACAAGCCGAATCCTCGAACAAGATAATAGTCAATAACTTAAAGAAGAGACTTGGAGCCAAAAAAGGAAGATGGGCGGAAAAGTTACCCTTTGTTTTGTGGGCTGATAGTACAACGGTGAAGAATGCAACTGGCCAAACCCCGTTTTCCTTGGTATTTGGAGCAGAGGCAATGATTCCAACAGAAATGACGATACCTACTGCAAGATCTATGCTACAGGATCCTGAACAGAATCCTGAAGTCTTATGTCAGGATCTGGATACTATAGATGAAAAAAGAGATGCAGCAAGGCTGAGGATAGCAGCATATCAACAAAGAATATCCAGAGCATACAATAAGAACATAAGGACTAGAAGATTTCGAGTTGGTGATTGGGTGCTGAGAAAGGCTTTTTCAAAACACCACTAATCCTGCCGATGGCAAGCTAGCTCCGAAATGGGAAGGACCTTATGAAATCGAGTCAGAAGCAGGGAAAGGAGCATATCGACTCAGGAATGTGGAAGGGGATATGCTACCAAGATCCTGGAATGCAATACATTTGAAGCTCTATTTCAAGTAAGAGTAGAATTTATTTTCTATCTCGGAATGGTATGTGTTCTATCTCTTTAAAATATATTTGTTTATTATCTTGAACCCAATACTGACTTAAGCATCGGAGGGGTGTTAGCCAAGCTAACACCCACCTTAGTTTAGAACTGTTTTGCAGGATATGCTTCAGGATATATACTCAGGATAAGTCGAAAGATTAGAGAATTGGCCCCCTCTCTCACGATTAAGGGATCCTGATCCCTTCAAAGGTTTAAAGGTATTCACCTTTCTTTCGAATTGGGTTTAAACACCTCGCCTGGAGCGCAAGTTATCTAGGTGTAGTTCAAGGTAGCGGGACCAGTTCATGTAAAAGTGGCTGACAATTTCGTTACTGTTGGCTATATCCTGGATCCTAAAGGTATATGAGGATTGATCACCCTCTCTCACGAAAGAGTATTTTCATACTCTCAAAGGTTTAAAGGTTTTCACCTTTCTAAGTCTAGGAGTTTATACACTCTCGCCTGTAGCGCATGAAATTCAGGGTTTATCCCCAGATATGAGGGTTTATCCCCAATATGCTAAGGATTCTTTTCAGGATATCAAGGGTTCTGCCCTTGGGCATTCGGAATTCATTCGAGTCAAAAGGTAAATACATTTGTGTCTTTGTCAAACGCAGGGGACACTCATTATTCTAATTCAAAGGATGGATCCAAGTTTATAAGTATGCACTGGGGACAAATTTATGATAAAGGATTGGAACTGATTCTCTAAGAATTTCTGGTATGATCTCTCCTTTTTGTTTGGACAATTTATAGATTATATTTCAATATCCCTTTTAAGATATCTTTCAGGATATCTCCCAGGATACATTTATGATATGTGTTCCTAAGAATGTTCAAACCAAACAATTTTCACAAGTAAAATTTGTATGACAATAACAATAAGGTCAAGAGGATAGTCATATTATTAACATACCAAAAGATGTGCTCTTAGTTTCACCTCAAAACAAGGCCCATCCACTAAGAGCACTAGTAGTTCATAACCATATTCACCCAACAGTTGAGGGCTTCATCTCAAACCGAGACCCATCCACATTCAACTGTTGTATTGTTCAAAAAGCATGCAGGAAATATAAATTGTTCAGGTACGGAAAAGTAAAGTGCGGAAAAGTAAATTGTTTGTGGGACTACAAACCAACATTCAAATTCAAAAAGGTGGGCTCTGGCCTTGGCACGTATATCCGTCATCGCCCACCTAAATGCCCTCACACAGCGGCATCGCCTCCAACCTTCTCAGACTTCTCTGCTCCAGCATTTTACCAGCATCCTGCGCAGCATCCTGACCAATGTCCATCTCAGCATCACCTCCAGCATCCTTCTTCTCTCCAGCTTGGACCACTACCTCCGTTGACTTGGAAGACTCACCGGCTTCAGCAGGAAGTGGCACAACTTTGCCTCCGAGCTCCTTCAACTTGGCCACCCAGGATTCAACTGGCCAAGATGGACAAACAAGGCCTGTCTCCTTGGCCTCGTAGGCCATCTTGATGCGTGCTTGTAGCAGGGAGACGATAGCAGAAGCCTTAACTCCCTCTCGAAAGCTGATTAAGGCCTGATCATGGTCCATTTGAACACTGGCAAGTTTGACCTCAGCATCTTGGGTGACCTTCTTTAGCAAGCTTTCATAGTGCCGGCTCTTTGCTTCGGCGATAGCACCTTGGTCGGCAACGGTGCTCTCAAGCTGCTTGATCCTGGCTTCATGAAGTGCCACAGTGCCACAAGCGTCATTGTACAAGTGGAGCAAATGCTGGAGGCCCTGTACATTGATCACAGGTATGGGGTTAGAATATATGCTGACTAAGACGTCCTACCAGGATATCCTGTTAGGATATACGTGCAGGATATATGTGCAGAATGTACATGAAGGATATGCGGCAGGATGTTACCTTGTTGAGGAAGGATGTCATTGGCTCTAAGAAGTCGGAGAAGCTGAGCTCATCATAGGAGAACCCTTCAGAGCCTGGAGTACTGACCTCAAGGCCCTTTCTCTTTTTCGCTGCGGAAGCACGGGTTCTTGGATTGGTCTTGGGAGCCGGGAGTGGCTTGGAGCTGGTGGTAGCAGGAGTCTCCTTCTTGATTATGGCTGGAGTTGGATAGCTGTCAAGTTCATCCAGGTCTAGATAGACTGGGACTTTGCTGGAGTCTGCACACAGGGAGTAAATTCTAAATCCCTCCTATAAATAACAGATAAGAAGCATATGTGTGCAGGATATCTTGCAGGATCCTTACCAGACATGTTGGCACTATCAAAGGTACAGGCTTCCTTCTCCGGTTCTTGGAGAAGGTTTTGTTGGTAGAACGTAGGGGCCGAGTCACCTGAACTGGATCTTGTTTGGCGCGGCATTTGATCGACTGAATTTTTCGCCGGAGAGAAAAGATGAAGATAAGTATGAAAGATAGAGAGAAAATGTACCTTTTTTCCTTGTCGATTATGATTAAAAAAGAAGATGAGGATGAGAAGATATAGGGTATGATGAGTAGATATAGGCTGGGTAGTTGCAAACGGTCACATCACAAGTCTTATCTCTTAATTGCCTCGGTTTGCGTAAAAAATGTAACCGTTAGTAATGAGGATACTAAACGGTAACATTTTTGGGGACAATTGTTGTGGGCTAATTTCTGAGCTCATATCCTGAGAAATATCTTGGCTTTTATCTTGATTAAATAATATCTGTTCATATCCGGGGTGCGGATTCAGGGTATTGGTAATATCCTGAATGGTATCCTCAGGATCACTAACAGATTACGTGCAGGTACGTGGGCTGGAAGCTAGCAACGTTCACAAAGACTTGTTCTGCGGAAGACTCGGTCCAAACCGTTCAAAGAAAGACGTTGAAGCCTTATTACTCGGTCTACAACGTTCGTGATGGAATATTCGGAGCATCCCATATTTATAGGGATATTTGTTTGTATTTCGTTACTATAAATAAGAGGAACACCAGATCGAATAGGACACAACAATTTCACTGCAATCACACTCACTACACACCAAAACTTGCTCTCTCGCAAATTGTACTCTCACACGAATTCATTGTAACACTTAGAGATCTGGTTGATATCCTGCACTGTATCCTGAAGTTTAAAGCAATAAGAAGAACAAGGCAGCTGCGATTGTCAGCTCCCGAGGTTTTATGCCGGCGATCTAGATTGATCAAGGGCTTTCCTCGTACATCTCGTGTCGTCTCCTTTACTTTTTGCTTATTATTTGCTCACTGTTTGATCGCAGATACAGCTCAATATCCTGAGCCGTATCCTGAATATTGATTTTCTAAATAACTCAACAAGCATATTTTCCATAAACTTTTTAGCACACTACCTCACATTACTAATTTGATCACTAAATTGCTTCGGTAATTTTTGACCAAAACAACTCTCGTACAATCGCACTCTTGAAGATCTCGACAAACACTTAACAGTTTCCACTCACTTTTACACATTTCACCATAGTGATCCTTGTACCTAGCTCGTTACTATCCGAAGTTGTAAACATTTATTGATTTATTTAAGCTTGGTGATCGGTAGTTTCCATCACCCGGGGTTTTTTGTGCCGGAGATCAACTCTTGATCAAGGGCTTTTTCCCCGTATAAATCCTTGTGTCGTTTGTGCAATTTACATTGAAGTGATCCTTATCATTGTTCTACATTTAAAGCATCATTCCCCGTAACAGAGAGTTTGGTTGCATTACCCTCAACAGATTTTTTGACCAAAACAGTTTGGCGCCCACCGTGGGTCAATTGGTGCTTCATTCCTAAGAAGTTTTTCTATTGGTGATCATTCCGGTTCATTGCATACAAATACATGGCTTCCTCATTGAAGAATACCTCTACTGCAATGTCTGCGGTCAATTCATCTCAGGGCATTCCACCTTTGCCTCCACCACCTTCTGGACCTCAGAAAAATGCCGAGAAGAAACCAACACCCATTTTCTCCAAACCTCCAACTTCTTCTGCTTCTTACACTCCCACTACTAGTGACATGTTTACTTTGATTTTGCAGATGAAGGATCATATACAGTAACAGGATAAGACCAATGAAAGGATTCTTAAAGAAATCGGAGATCTCAAGAAACAAAAGAAAACGGCAGAGGATCATTCCCCCCTGATGCCCAGATCTTTGAATTTTGATACTCCGGTGATTACTTCTCAGCCATCAGTGGTTCCAGATGTTCAATATGTGGGTGGACCAAAAGGAGTGCACTACGGAACAACAACAGTGACCCATGCATTAGGTCCATATTTCCAGCCAGCAGGATCCTATCCTCAGCATATGGGATCCTTCATGAATTCAGGAGGATACTCAGGAGCGCAGCAGATTCAAGGATCTTCCTTTGTTCCAGGATCATTCCAGGTTCAAGGATCCTCCTTTGTTCCAGGATCATCCCAGGTTCAAGGATCCTCCATTGTTCCAGGATCATCCCAGGTTCAAGGATCCTCCTTTGTTCCAGTATCATCCCAGGTTCAAGGATCCTCCATTGTTCCAGGATCATCCCAGGTTCAAGGATCCTCCATTGTTCCAGGATCATCCCAGGTTCAAGGATCCTCCTTTGTTCCAGGATCCTCCCAGTTTCAGGGATCCTTCCAGATGCCAGGATCCTTGAGGAGTTTGCAAATAGGAAGTTCAGATGTCCATCAGGGAGATTTTATTCCAATGCAGACCAATGCTTCTACTGGTCCTTCGATCATTCCAGAGCCCCAACAATATGGATTAACATCCATTCTTCCTAATTTGAATCCGATGGGAGGTAGCACTTTTAATAATTCTTATACTACTAACCATGGCCTTATGCAGGATCCAGGTATCAATCATGCCATGGCCAGAGAATTGCAAAAGTTGAAGGATATGATATCAAGTGTTCCAGGTGTGGTCAAACCTATCCCAGAGATTGCAGATGGGAGCCACAAGATATCTCGTTTTGCACCACCAATCTGTGATGCTGAGATACCCAAGAGGTTCCATGTGCCAACCATGAAACTGTATGATGGTTCGACGGATCCTGAAGAACACATAGCACAATACAGGGAGAGGATGGGGATCAATCCAATCCTAGAAAGGTTAAAGGAAGCATGCCTGTGCAAGGGATTCGGATCCACTCTTACTGGATCAGCTCTCAAATGGCTGCTAAGTCTTCCTCCTTACTCTATTACCTCATTTGCTAATCTAGTTAACTTATTTAATAATCAGTTTTCTTGTAGTAGAAAATTTGAACGATTGTGTGACACTCTAGGTTTTTCCGAGCAAACACCTTGTAATTACTAAGCGCGTATGAATATATATATTATTAAATGAAAGTTGCGTGATTATTTTGATGATTCTATGTGATCCTTGCACTATGATTCTATAGGTAGTATATATATAGGTATGTGTGTGTAGTGGGCCGAGACCACGAAACCCGACTCGAGACCCCCCCAGTCTCGAGCGAACAGTGAACGGTTGGGCCATATGGGCCGCACCTCCTTAAACCCGTGAATTGGGTTATAAAACCCTCACATAAGCCACATTATCCTATTCTTTGGACACTCAAACCCACAATCATTCACTCACTCCCACACACTCTCTCTTTCACCCTCTCAACAAAAACCCTAACAATCAAACTCACCTCCTCTCCTCTCCCTCTCTCGGATCAAACCGGCGACAACAAAAGGGGCTCTCGGATCATCTCGGATTAGCTTGAGATCACCACTCGGAACTTAGTCCATCAATCCCTCATACTCTTTCATCTAGCCGGTTAGTTTCCTTTTAGTTGTTTGGCCAAAAATGATGATTTATGAATACAAATTGTTAAGGTATTTGAATGATAAATGATGGAAGAAATGTGTGATAAATGATAAATATTATGTTCATGTTTTTATGGGAAATTGTTAGATAACATACAAGGTTAGGTAGGATGAACATATGATGAGTATGGGTTGAATATGCTTGAATGTTGTTATGAATATATGAAAAATTGTGTGTTTGATATGTATGTTAGATTAAGGAAATCGAGGATGCTGATTTGAGTATATGTTAGAATAGGATTGTTTGAATAATCATGTTATAATGAAAAACCCTAAGAACAACATGAATGTCATGAAAATATTTGAAATATGCTTTGTTTGATCTATTTTGAATTGCATTTAGACAATAAAACATGTTTAAACATTCTGGTTGGTTAGTACAAAATCTCATGAAATTGCAATCCCATTGGTTAGTACATCAGAGGTTCTAGAAGGACTTCCTGTGCACGCATCCAAGGTTGCGAGTCGAAACCTCCGGTTGCGACTCGAAACCAAAACATAACAACTCGAGACTACGGCGGTTGCGACTCGAAACCAGACCATGACAAGTCGAAACCTCCGGTTGCGACTCGAAACCAGATCATGACAAGTCGAAACCTCCGGTTGCGACTCGAAACCAGACCATGACAAGTCGAAACCTCCGGTTGCGACTCGAAACCAGACCATGGCAAGCCGAAACCTCCGGTTGCGACTCGAGACTGTGAGTTCTCGAGTCGAGACCTCCTGGTCTCGACTGGGCTGCTTGTCTCCGTTATTGGGCCAAGGACGTGTGGGCTGCGCATACCGTTCTAATTGGATTCTGTGAAGCTGTTAACTGTTAGTGTGATCTGATAGGCCCAATAACACTTATGATTTGTATGATAGTTGTTGATGTTCACTGTTTCACTACTACGTATCAGAATAGGCCCGATAACTTGCTGGATGATCATGTGTTGTGTATGCTATGTGTTAGTTATGTGTAGATTATACGTGAATACTTGTACCCCCAACTTGACCTGTATTGGTGCCCATGCTAGGACGTGGTGACCAACGTGATTGACCAAGTAAATAATCTACCGAGCAACCCAAGGTGAGTTCACACACTAAAAGCATGCGTCCCAGGGAGGGACACGAACAAACTGAATAATGTTTTCAACCTAATGGTTTCCGGGGGATATACAAACGGTACTCTTGTACCACTACATCCGGGGGAAAATACGTTTGGGTATTATTTATAAATCACAACTAGCAACACTAAACGAATCTCTATCACATCAAGTCCCTGCTTATAGTACCGATTAATCGCCGGGGGCGAACGGGTTATTAGTTGATAGCGCTATTAGGTTTGACAACCTCACACCGTGACCGGGGGAGATCGGGCGTGAACTATAGACCTTGCATCTCGGTCAATGACGATAGACATTGACCTGGGGCACCAAATCTTCTCGTCAACAGTTTCGGTAATTCAAGTTTAGTAGCTTTCATATGGGGTAGCTCCCCATGACGTGATTATAAATGCTTTACCTAAACAACCTACATTTTCTCTTGAAAAGCTAAAACTGGACATTTAGTGAACTCGCCAACATTTCTGTTGACACCCTACTGCATGCTTTGCAGGTAACCAGTGAATCAGGAGCTTGCAGCTTGGGGATATGTAGTGGTCGTCTTAACCCGTTTGTTGGGTTTCAAATAATCTTGAACAATGAACTCTGTTTTGAAACTGTTTGGTTTATGCTTCCGCTGTTTGTTTAAACTACCATTCGAACTTAAACTTTTAGAACTTTAAAAACATGGTGTTTACTAACTACTGTGGTTGGTGAATACTTTTACTATTATTCAATGCTCAGTATAATTGGTGGCTGGATCCTGGTCAGTCGTGCCTCCAAGCGGTAGTACCCCGCATGTGGAAATTGGGGGTGTGACAGATTGACTAGTGATCTATATAGGATAACCCAGGGTCATAATGAATCATTAAGGGATTACATTACCAAATTCAGTAAAGAATCCTTGGACATTCCCAACTTGGATATAGCCACGGCTGTTGAGGCCTTCAAGATGGGATTGCTTAGGGATTCATTGTTCTATGATGATCTTGTTATGACACCATGCAGGAACCTAGATGAGGTAAGAACCCGGGCACTTAGGTTCATCCGGCTCGAGGATGACAAAAGGATCCAGGAGAGGTTAGCAGGATCCTCAAAGCAAGAGAAGCAAGGATCCTCGTTCAAGAACAACAAGTTCAGATCTTACAACAGATTTGATAACTAGAACGTGCATGCTATTGATCAGGAAGAGGATGATGAGGATTATCCTCCGATTTCTGAATATTGTTTTTCTGTTGATAACAACGAACTAATCCTTGCGATGCAGAATCTAGGTGATAAAGCCAGATGGCCCAGAAAAAATGACAGACCAGCTGTAACCAAAGATAAATCAAAGTGGTGTGCATACCATGAAGATTTTGGGCATCTTACAGAAGAATGCATTGCCCTAAGAAAGGAAATTGGATACTTGTTGAGCAAGGGGCATCTAAAAGAATTGTTGGGTAGAAAAAAGTCAAGGACTCAGGATCCTGAAAGGATCCTTGAGAAGGCTCCAGCCCCTCCAGCAGATGCACAAGTAATAAACTTTATTTCTGGAGGATCAGACATTTGTGGCACATCCTTCTCAGCAGCTAAAAGGCATGCAAAGGAAACTAAAATGGATAATGGAGAAAGACCCGTTCGAACATCAAGTGTCTCCGAAGGAAAAGTCATAACCTTTGATGAGGATGATCGTGTTGATATCCAGGATCCTCATCACGATGGTTTAGTTATTACTCTCTTCATTTCTAACCATTTTGTCCGCAGGATCCTTATAGACGGAGGAAGCTCAGTAAACATTATCCAGCTTGATGTTCTAAAGAAGATGGGTATCCCTGAATCAGATATCATACCAAGATCCTCCGTGCTCGTGGGATTTGGTGGGAAACTAAGAATACCCTGGGGGACATTAAGCTCCCAATATACATCGAAGGCCTACATTCTTATCAAAAATTTTGTATTATTGACTGTTTATCTTGTTGTAATGTTATCCTTGGCAGGCCCTGGATACACGATATGAAGGCAGTCCCATCTACTTACCATCAATGTGTGAAGCTCCCTAGTCCTTGGGGAATAGTCAAGATTGATAGTGATCAGCAGGAGGCTAAGAATTGCTATACTTCATCGATGAAACCAGCCTCGAAGTTAAGGGAGCAATAGCAATCAAAGTATCCTCCAAGGGATGTCTTGGAGGCAAGAGAGCAGGATGTGGTAGAAATCCTCATGGATCCTCATGATCCTGAATCCAAAATCTATATCGGATCAGGGATCCTTGGCGATATGAAGGAAGACCTCATATCCTTCCTCAAAAGGAGAAAGACTACCTTTGCATGGAAACACGAAGACATGACAGACATATCTAAAGATGTAATCACTCACAAACTTGGCATTGATAGGTCCTTCAAACCAATCCATCAAAGGAGAAGAAAGTTTGCACCGGAAAGAAATGCCGTTATTCAGGAAGAGGTAGAGAAATTGCTCCGGGCAGGTATGATTAGAGAGGTCAAGTATCCAAGATGGTTGGCCATTGTGGTTGTTGTTCAAAAGAAAAACGGAAAGTGGAGGGTATGTGTCGATTTTACCGATTTAAATAAGGCATGTCCCAAGGATCCTTTCCCATTACCCCACATTGACTCCATGGTAGATGCAACTGCGGGTCATGAACTGTTAACTTTTATGGATGCTTCATCTGGATTTCAACAAATCCAAATGGAACCATCCGATCAAGAAGATACAGCCTTCATGACTCCAACCGGTATATATTGCTATATTGCTATGCCGTTCGGACTAAGAAATGCAGGTGCAACTTATCAAAGGCTGGTGAATATGATGTTCAAGGATCAGATTGGACAAACTATGGAGGTTTACATAGACGATATGGTTGTAAAATCAATGAAGGCTGAGGATCACCTAAGAGACTTGGAGGAAGCATTCAATATCCTTGATAAATATAATATGAAGCTTAATCCTTCAAAATGTCACTTTGGTGTTAAAGCAGGTAAATTCTTAGGATATATGGTGACAAAGAGAGGCATTGAAGCCAGTCCAGAACAAATCAAAGCAATAGTGAACATCAAATCTCCGGCCAATGCTAAGGATGTTCAAAGGCTAACATGCAGGATAACAGCTTTGAACAGATTTATATCCAAATCCTCAGAGAAGTGCAAAGAATTCTATGATATCCTAAGGAAGAACAAGAAATTTGAGTGGACTGAGAAGCATGAAAATGCCTTAAGAGCCCTCAAAGATTACCTATCCTCAGCCCCGGCCTTGATGAAACCAGAAAAAGGCGATGTGCTATCCTTGTATCTTGCAGTATCCTCAAAAGCAGTAAGTGCGGTCCTTGTTAAGGATCATGAAGGTACACAGCATCCTGTCTATTATGTAAGTAAAAGTTTACTCGATGCCGAATCCAGGTATTCACACCTTGAAAAGCTTATTCTTGCATTAATTATGGCATCTACTAAGTTGAGACATTATTTTGAAACTCATGTTATTGTTGTTAAAACTAATTTTCCAATTAAGAATGTCCTCAGGAAACCAGAGATGTCAGGAAGGATGGCTAAGTGGGCAGTGAAGCTTAGTGTCTATGATATAAGATATGAGCCTAGGACAGCCATCAAATCCCAGGCATTAGCTGACTTTGTGGCTGATTTCAGCAGTGATTTACAAAAAGAAGCTGAGTTAGAAGTCCAGCAGCTAGAGGAGACCAAGGATCCTTGGATACTATATACTGATGGATCCTCAAATGTCAAAGGCACAGGGCTTGGAATACTACTAAAATCGCCACAGGGGGACATAATACCCCACTCTATAGCTTGTGAGTTCCAAACCACTAACAATGAGGCTGAATATGAAGCCTTAATTGCTGGTTTGCAAATTGCTAAGCATATGGGGATCAGGTATCTTGAGGTACATGTAGATTCATTGTTAATTACAAACCACTTTAATGGATCCTATGCTGTTAAAGGTGAAAAGCTAACCAAATATTTAGAGATAGTCAAAGAATTGGCACTCTCCTTTTTTCCTTTAGTTTGACACAGGTACCAAGGGAAGAAAATACAGAAGCTGATGCATTGGCTAACTTAGGATCATCTTTGAAGGTCCCGGAGGATATCAAGATCCTTATTATCCATATCCTGACCCCGGCTATCGAGGATCATGTGGCTATGGAGATAGGAAAGAATTCTGCAATTATCCCTAGTGAGGATACTCAATCCCATTCAGGATCAGGATCATGGATCTCACCAATCATGAGATATTTACAACATGGAGAGATTCCTACAGGAGAAAACCCTAGGGCTTTCAAAATTAAGGTATCTCAATTCACAATTTTAAATAATATGTTGTATAAGCGATCTCTTGCAGGACCATACTTAAGATGCATTGAGGATCCTGAAATCCAAGAAGTTTTAAAAGACTTCCATGAAGGAGATTGTGGAAACCACACTGGGGGCAGGGCATTATTTTCAAGGATCCTGAGGACAGGATACTACTGGCCAACTATGAAAAGAGATGCTATGGAGTATGCTAAGAGATGTGATCCTTGTCAGAGACACAGCAATATCCTTCATCAGCCGGCTGAATTTTTACATCCTATATCCTCCTCTTGGCCATTTATGAGATGGGGTATGGATATAGTTGGTAAGCTCCCTAAGGCACCTGGTGGAAAAGTATTCATGCTTGCTATGACTGATTACTTCTCCAAGTGGATAGAGGCTGAAGCTTTTGCCCAAGTTAGAGAAAAGGAAGTTATATCCTTCATTAAAAGAAATATTATAACTAGATTCGGTATTCCTTCTGAAATTATATGTGATAATGGTTCCCAATTCATTGGGGGCAGAACCACTAACTTTTGTGACAGCTGGGGGATTAAGATGATAACATCAACACCAGTCCACCCACAAGCTAATGGTCAAGCAGAATCATCCAACAAGATCATCATCAACAATTTGAAAAAGAAGCTTGGATCCAAGAAAGGGAAATGGGCAGAAGAATTACCTTATGTGCTTTGGGCTGATAGGACAACCCCTAAGAATTCTACTGGTCAAACGCCATTCTCTTTGGTATTTGGGGCAGAATCAGTGATCCCAATAGAAATGGGGGTTCCAACTGCTAGAACAAGTACCCGTGATCCTGAGGAAAATGATGAGAACTTGGCTCAAGACCTGGATACTATTGAAGAAATTAGGGATCTGGCTAGGATAAGGATGGCCAGTTATCAACAAAGAATGGCTGGTGCTTACAACAAAAATGTCAGGATCAGGAAGTTTCAAGTTGGAGATATGGTATTAAAGAAAGCATTTCAGAATACCACCAATCCTGCTGATGGAAAATTGGCTCCAAAATGGGAAGGCCCTTATTTGATTGAAGCTGAAGCAGGAAAGGGGGCATATAGATTGCTAACCATGGAAGGTGATTTGCTACCAAGAGCTTGGAATGCTGTCCACTTGAAGAAATATTTCATGTGAGCAGGATCTTCATGGCACAGATGATCCTTACGTTAGGGGTATCCTTGAAGGATCCCTAAAGTATCGGTGATCCTTACTTTGTTTTGAAAGTTCAGGTATCCTTAGCAAAATATTGGTTATCTGCAGAAGCAATCCGTTCCTTGGGTTTAACCCCAGTTATTTGGGCTTGACCCAAGTTCCGCCTATAGCGCATGATGATCCTGGTATAGTTCAAGGCAGTGGGACCAGTACTCGCTCTAGGGGCTGATAATTCCATTGTACTGGCTATACCTAGGATCCTACGTATAATGGTAGACGTACCATACATCCGTTCCTAAGGTTTCTAACGTTTTCACGTTAGCTAAGGTTTTGACATTTTCATGTCACTAAGTTTGGATAGTCGCCAGTTAGGGCCATACTCCAGTTTACATACGATCCTTGGGCTTGTCCCCAGTTATCCTTTGGCTTGTCCCCAGTTATCCTTGGGCTTGTCCCCAGTTATCCTTGGGATTGTCCCCAGTTGCTAACTCTTATCTTATATTGGCTTAGTCCCAAGTTGTGCTCTATTTCAGGCCCTTGAAGATAAGCAACTAGGGATACTTGATCCTTACTTCTCTCTAAGGTTTGTCTTATAGTTATCCTGATTATGGTTAGGATCCTAACTTGGATCCTCAGGTATGATCCTTAACTATTTTTAATTCTATTCATTGTTTATTTGAATAACCCTTAAAGTTTGACAACTAAACTTGTGATCCTTAAAATATATTACTTTTTGGGATTTTTTAACTATAGGATATTTGATTATGGATCATATCCTAAAATATTTTCAATCTGACTTATTCAAAATGGCTTATTCAATAAATGTACATCAAAACAATTGAGACTTAAAGAGACAAAAAGGATAACAATACAAGATAAGCGACAAAAGATTAAGGTTTTATTTATTAACAAAGGATTAACCCTTAAAAGGTTGTCAAAATTACCTACCCCGAGCATCTACCAGCAATACGTGGCCCGTCCGCTGGGGTAGGTAAAGGGTGTCCATGATAATAGGTTCAAAAGTAGTGCAGGAATATAAAGGCGGCAGGATCACAATGGTTTCATCCCCCAAACAGAGGATCCCTCCACCATTTGCAATCCTACCTATTGTCCAAAGGATCATACATGATCCTTAATCCTAAAAACTATTGTTCAGTACAAACCATCAAATTGTTCAACAAAACAACCATCAAACTAAAAAATTGGGCTCCGGCTATGTCTAGAAGTTTCCATCATCGCCCAATCATGCAGCCTAAACCTTCCCTGCATCACCACCTCCGGCTCCACTTGCTTCACCACCTTCACCCTTGCCTCCAGCCTCGATTGCCAAAACCTCCTCAGCCTCTTCATCGTCTTCAAGATCAGCCAACCTTGCTTTCCAGTCCTCAACCTCCCAGCTGCTTCTGTCGAAGTTAGGATCTTGAGCTTCCTGGGCCATCTTTAGTTTTGTCTGATACATTGTGATGGCAGCAGAGACCTTTGCACCTTCTATGAGATCATGCTTTTCATAGTCAAGGTCGATCAGAAGTTTAGCCGTCTTAGTCTTGGCATCCTGGAGCTCCTTCTGAAGATCAGCAATTTTGAGGTCTTTTAGCAATGCAACCTGCTGGAGGTCGGCAATCTTCCTATCCTGATCCTCAACGTGGCCAACATAATCCTCAATCTCAGTGAATTTCTGCAAAGGGGATAAAAGATATGGTCAGGACCAGGTGATCCTCAAATCAACATGATATATCAGCAGGATATGTCGGCAGGATATACTAGCAGAGACAGTGATCCTTACATCATTGAAGTACTCGAGGAATTGGTGGCGAATCAGAGGCAGACCCTGCAGATCCTCAGCTTCAGAGGCCTTTCTCTTCTTGATTCCCTTTCCTTTGAGGGGTGCCTTGGGGACTGAAGCTGTCGGGCTGGTAGGAGCCTTTCTTTTGGAGGATCTGACGGTGGTGAGATCGGTGACATTGAACTTTGAAGCAGACTTGGTGGATTTTCCAGCACCTACACAACCAAAACAAGATAAGTATCTTTACTTCACTTATATTTCACTATTTATTTAAATTTTTAAACAAAGATACTTACTTGACTTCGTGACAGAGCCTGAGGATACCTCCTGAGAATCCTGGGTGGTTGTCTTGAAAGATCTTGATTCAGGATCAAGTTTCTTGAAAGCGATGAGTCTCTCTTTGGCAGCAGGAGACAGTCTGAGGTGTGAGACGGTGATAGCTGCATAACAAGAAAGCAAAAATATATAAGTGATCCTTATATCAAAGGAAAGTTCTCTGGTGATCCTTCTCAGGATCCTCCACCCTACCATGGGTAGCCCATTTTTTTGGGTAAATCCTTTCCATCATTGAGAGAATCTCTTTTGACAAAAAAGAAACGTCGCTTCCAGTTAGCATCATTCTTGGTAGCTTTGAAGATCGGGTGTTCCTCACCAGGTTTACGTTTGAACAAATAACGATGAGAACCAAAGGTAGTAAGATCATACAGCTCTCCCAGCTCTGACATTCCTAGGTCTATCCCTTCCTGCTCGATGATCCTTTCAAGGGTATACAAAACCCTCCATATCATCGGCATGGCTTGGATATAAGAAATGCCGGTTAGGGAAAAGAAAGATTGGGTGAAGGCTAGAAAAGGATATGTATAGCCTATGGTAAACGGAGTGACAGGAAAAGCAACCCAGTTGTCGGAAACATGATCACTCAGGGCATTGGGATCAAAAGGTCTAAACTCGGTGTTCGCCAGGAAGCAGTGGCGGATCCTATCAATATGTGCATCGTTGAAACAACAGCGTTCTTTTATGGAATCTTCGATGATCCCCTGGCCTTTCGGTGGGCTGTTCTTAGGGTGATCCTTAGCTGGGGAGTTCCGGAGCAACATCTTTGACAGAACAATGGGAAGAGACGGAAAACAGAGCAAAAGAAGGAAGAAGATGAAGAGAGAATACCTGTTTATCTTCGGATGCAGTTATAAAGGGAGTATTTCTGAAATTTAAATGCAAACGATCATATCTCTATCTCCTATTTATAATCATGATTGTGCAGGGTTGTCACCTCTGTGACGTCATAGTTGCAATGGATAGTTCTACAACAACGGCTATATTTACGATAGTTAGTTGCGGATAAGATCAAGAAAATATAATTCGCTCATTTTACATATCACTCCTTATATTTTGGGGGCAATTGTTAGGGGAGGATTTTCTAACAATTAGTGATCCTTACTTGTTATCCTAATTAATGATCCTTACTTCTGTGACAGATAGTGATCCTCAGAAGAGCTTCAGGATCATGGATCACCTTAAGGATCCTCATACTAACGATTGTTTGTTTGTGTTCCGTATTATTTTGCAGGAGTAACAAGCTTAACTTGGTCTTGGCAACGTTACTATGGAATATTCCACGGGTATTTCGCACACGTTTGACTGGAAATGGACGTTGTGGAGAACGTGGGAGCTTGGCACAAAAGTCGGATATTTTGTTAGCGTAGTTAACTTCTATTTTTAAAGGGGTGACGAGCTAGTATTTAGAACACTTAGCCATTTTCAGCTACACACACTCTCGTACAATCTCACTCTTGAAGCTCTCGACAAACACTTAACAGTTTCCACTTACTTTTACACATTTCACCATAGTGATCCTTTTACCTAGCTCGTTACTATCCGAAGTTGTAAACATTTATTGATTTATTTAAGCTTGGTGATCGGTAGTTTCCATCACCCAGGGTTTTTTGTGCCGGAGATCAACTCTTGATCAAGGGCTTTTTCCCCGTATAAATCCTTGTGTCGTTTGTGCAATTTACATTGAAGTGATCCTTATCATTGTTCTACATTTAAAGCATCATTCCCCGTAACAGAGATTTTGGTTGCATTATCCTCAACAGATTTTTTGACCAAAACAGGAAGGACCATATGAAATTGAATCAGAAGCAGGGAAAGGAGCATACAGACTCAAGAATATGGAGGGGGATATGCTACCAAGGTCTTGGAATGCTATACACCTTAAGCTCTATTTCAAGTGAGTTTAGAATTTAATTTCTAACTCAGGATGGTATGAATTCTACCTTTTTTAAATATGTTTGGTTTAATTTGTTCTTTGTAACCCAATACTGACTTAAGCATCGGAGGGGTGTTAGCCAAGCTAACACCCACCTTAGTGTAAGGATGTTTTGCAGTATATGCTTCGGGATATAGCTCTAGGATGCTCACTCAGGATGTTTTGGAAGATTAGAGGATTGCCCCCCTCTCTCACGTACAAGGGATCCTGATCCCTTCACAGGTTTAAAGGTATTCACCTTTCTTCCGAATTGGGTTTAAACACCCCGCCGGGAGCGCAAGTTATTCAGGGATAGTTCAAGGTGGCGGGACCAGTCCATGTAAAAGTGGCTGACAATTTCGTTACTGTTGGCTATATCCTGAATCCTAAAGGTATATGAGGATTGGTCACCCTCTCTCACGAAAGGGTATTTTCATACTCTCTAAGGTTTAAAGGTTTTCACCTTTCTAAGTCTTGGAGTTTATACACTCCCGCCTGTAGCGCATGAAAATTTGGGATTTTCCCCAGGATACAAGGGATTCATCTCCAGTAAATCCTTGGGTTTTACCCTTGGGACATAAAAAATTGCTTATACATTGGAAACTGACATTCAGAAGATTTCTAAGTATTTGAAGACATTGTACACAGGGGACATTCCTACCAAGGCAGTGATGTAAAGCTCAAAGGCTAAAGTTCGGAACTAGTATGCTAAATATCTCACACAGGGGACATCTTCATTGGAAAAGTTGCAAGGAGATTGAGGTTTGATAATAGGGTTATATACTACTCCGGGTATGATCTTTCCTTTGTAAACATCGTCTAAGTTTTTAGTAACACTATGTTTTATAAAAGGTTAAGTATCCTGATATATTCTCAAAGTACTTTTCAGGATATTTGATTAAGGTGTTTGAAACTAGTATTAGTTTGGAACTTTGATCATTTAGGTATTATCAAAAACTGGTTTTGGAAAAATAGATTGTTTCTCAAAACCTTTCTACAAAGTTGAACGGACATTTGGAAGTCCTATCCAATAAAAAGTTTTTGCTCAGTATATTGGTCAGGATATAACAATTTTTGCAAAGCTAAGACTTATACTTAGGAAAAACGGAAGCAGATGGCAAGAAAAATAAAAAGATGAAATTATTCTTGAAGCAATTAATACTGGTTGATAACCGAAGGTTTCATCCTGAAACCTAGGACCCATCCACCTTCGGCTATCAAATTGTTTCGATACAGAAATAAAAATTGTTCATAAAAACCTAAAATTGTTCAAACGATTTAAGGTAAATAAGCTTTAGGGGGTAGTGCCTTCTTCGCCCATGGTAATTTCAGCAGCATCCGTCTTGGGATCCGCCTCAGTATCCTTCTCGGCATCGGTTACTTTTTCAACTACTTTGGAAGATTCTTCGACAGCTGATTTGAAAGAAATGCCGCCGAGGTTCTTTAGCTTGGTCTCCCAGGCACCAACATCCCAAGAATGGCATTCAAAGCCTAATGATTTGGCTTCATGGGCCATCTTCAACCTGGCTTGGAGGAGAGAAATGACGACGGAACTCTTGAGGCTTTCCCGGTAGCTGACCATATCCCGTTCGTACTGCACGTGGGCGGCTTCCAGATCGGCCTGGGCTTGAAGAGTAGCTTTGTTGAGAGCAACTTGGTGTTCCTGAATCATAGCTTTAAATTTCTCCTCGTAGTGATGAGATTTAGCGGCTGCGATCATGCCTTGGTCGGAGATTGTGATTTCTGCTTCCTTTAGCTTAGATTCAAGCGTCTTGTTAAGCTTGCAGGATTCTTGATATAAGTGAACCAAACGCTCAAGACCCTACAAAGGTAAGAGGACAGGGATTAATATTGATAAATCTTTGAAAATAATGTAAATCGCAGGATATGATATGAGAATACTAACCTGGTTAAGAAAAGAAGTCATAAACCCACTAGCTTCAATGAACCCGTGCTTCTCATAAGGAAATGTGTCAGAAATGACAGGGGAATCAGGCTCTTTCCTTTTGCGGGAACTTGAACTTCGGGGCTTGGTAGCCGGTGAAGGTTTGGGAATAATGATGGCTTTGGAACTGCTAGGTTTGGATGTGGCTGTGGTCTTGGGGCTAGGTTCTTTCTTGACCTGGATCTGATCAGAATAACTGTCCAATTCGTCGAGGTCAAAGACTTCAGGAATCTTGGTCGGTGCTGCATAAAGGGAAAAAGTTTTACTCTTTATTTTATTATTATATTGTTTTGACTAATTATTTTGAAAGTAATCCTTACCAGACATTTCAGATGATGAGTATTGACTGGAACTTGGGACGTGTGTGGTGAAAGTCCTGTTTATTGCAGGTAACTGGTAAACAATATTGATTCTTTCTTCTGACTCAGCGGTAGGGGGAGCGACTTCCTTGAAGTTCACTGCATAAAGATCAAAAAGAAGGATATCAATAGAAGATAAAAATCAAATGGTCTATGAGAATATTTATGACCCTACCGGTGGTTAACCACTCCACCGGAAGGTTGGCACCCTCAGCAATGGAGTTTCGTTTGACAAAGAAAAATTTGCGTTGCCATCCGTCTTCGTTTTTGGTGGCTTTAAGAATCAGGGGTTTACTGGAGGTCGAGAAGAGCAAGAACCGGCTAGAGCCATGGGATCAGAGGCGATAAGCAATAGGCAAATCCTCGATGCGGAGGTCGGAGCAATGGAGGTTTTTGATTTGGTTAAGTACAATTAGTACTCTCCAAACCATGGGCATGGTTTGAGCAAAAGAGATGCCGGTGGTTCGAAAGAATTGCATCATGAATTCAGGAAAAGGGTATCGAAGACCTAGCGAAAAAGGTTATGCTGGAAAACAAACCCATTCAGTGGAAGAAACATCCGATCGGATTGACCGATCGAATGGTCTAAAGACCGTGTTCTCAGGAAAAGCGTCGGAGGCTCTTAAAGCTGCAATGTCTGCGTTGTCAAAAGCACAGATCTCCTTTTCGGGATTTTTAAGGAGATTCTGCTGGGTGAAAGTCTCGGCATCCATTGTGAGTAAGGCGATGTAAATTGATAGAAAGTAAATCAGAAATGGAGAATTACCTGATGGTTCTGTTGAAGATATCTGCTTTTCAAACAAGAAAAGAGAAGATATAAGGGCATTGTGGATCTCCATTGAGCAAAAAGCGCATTGGAAGTTACGATGTGATCTTGACCGTCGCTTCGTTTTAAATGCCTTGAGTTATGGGATAAGATTTTTGAAATATATCCGTTGGATTGGTATACCAACCGATATATTTGGGGACAATTGTTATGGGTCATTTTCTGAGTATACTTATCCTGACTATTCTCCTGCTTCTAATTGTTTATTTGTGACCAGGATATTGGACAGGGATATTGCTAACATCCTGGGCGATATCCTAAGCTTGAGTGAATTAAACACGTGCAGGTTAATGGCTGCAAGTTACTAACGGTCATCAGGACTTCTTCTCCTCAACACTCGGGCGTGTTTGTTGAAGGAGAGACGTTGAACCCGAAAGACCAGGTCTACAACGTTCGATTAAGGAATATTCGGTGGATCTCGGAAGTTTAGGATAGTTGGTTATATTATCTTTACTATAAATAGATGGGGGCGGATCAGTTTAAGAAACACAATCTTTCACTTACACTCTCATACACTTTTACTCACTGCAAACACCACACTCAAACACTTGTATTCGAATTACATTGTAACACATAGTTGATCCGCACCACATCCTGCACTGTATCCTGATATTTGAAGCAATAGAAGAACAAGGCAGCTGCGATTGTCAGCTCCCGAGGTTTTATGCCGGCGATCTAGATTGATCAAGGGCTTTCCTCGTATATCACGTGTCCACCTTTACATTTTCGCTCATTGTTTGATCATAGATACAGCTCTATATCCTGAGCCGTATCCTGAAACTGTTTTCATATCTAATTTTGTCAACACATTTTTTACACATATTTCTAGCACACTACCTCACTTAACTAATTTGATCACTTAATTGCTTAGGTAATTTTTGACCAAAACAGTCATTAACCCCCAAAGGTTTTAACCAAACAAAACAATTTAAACGGGTCATTTCAATAAAGTAACCTTCATACGATTAAAAATTCAATGCCCGACCAAGCGGTATTTTATATACCGTACCCCAAGCCCGTATAAGGGAAAATAAGTTAAAAGTATTTACCTGAGCAAGTATGATTCACAAACAGCAAGTGCAAATAGCTTTTACCGGGTCTCCTAATCTGGAACGAAGGTTTTTAATAACCTATTAGATTCCTAACGGGTCTTTAATTAAGCCTAAACTTAGACCGGTTAGCTTTAAAGGAAGATACAGTTCAAACGCACGATTAAGCGAAGACCGGAATGGAATGTGATTTAGACCCGAAAAGTTTGGAGACTTGTGTAATATGGGTAAACTAAACACATTCTGGATTTTGAGACAAAAAATGATAAGGTTTGATCCGCTTTGGTCAATTGATGCAAACTAGTTACATAAACCGAACCGAATGAGAAAAATACATAACGGGTAACCATAAGAGTCATATACAGGTTTCCTAAGTTAATATGCCTTAAATATGCTGTGACATCAGTAAGATACCTTCTATTATGCCCAAAACGAATTTTTAACTCAAATTATGCCCCGTAGGGGTATTTTGGTCATTTAAAAGGTTATAAAAGAGATTTAATATAAATATGAGTTTCAGGTCTGATATAATCAGTAAAAATACTTAAATTAATAAGTTATATCAGTAGGGTATTACATATATGTGAAATTTACCATTTATAACTAGACTATGCACCGTATGGGCATTTTGGTAATTTCACATAAGCTTAAAGGGGTCAAAACTGGAAATCCGAGTTTAAAACTTTTGCTTACAGTTAAAATATAAAAATTTACTAAAAATATCAGTAGGTATCAAATCATATATTTTTAAAATAGTTTTAATACATACTATGCGTTTAAAACGCGTAAAGGACAGTTTTAAGCGATTTGCGGGTTTTATAAAGAAAGCTGATATTTTTATTATTCCAGAAGGCTTAAAATAATTTATTTATCATATATAATCAGTAGAAAAAGGTTTGGTATCAAAATAATTTGTAAAACTTATTTTATAGGCCAAAAAGGGAAAAACCGGCAATTACCGAATCAAGCTTAGAACTCTATGTTATGCTCAGCCTAAAATTAAATAAAAATCTTAAAAAATCCCAAAATATTATTTTATATCAGTAGGTAAAAAGTTTGGTATAAAAATTTGGGTTTAAATAGGCTATATGCTAATTATGCCGTTTAATTAATAAAAAGCTTTCTAATTACGCTAATGAGCATAACTCCTAATCTAGACCTCAAACTAATGTCAAATTTTAGGGACAAGTCTATAAATTAGTAATGAAGGTTTCTACTCTTTTACTTTTTCAAAAGTCACTTTTTAAGGTGAAAAACGCTTAATAGTCAACATTTAAGCATTTAACGGAAACATGCATGTGAATCGGATAATTAATGAACCAAGTTGTATAATCACAGAGGGTTATGCTAATATGAAAACCTGGTCCTAATAAGGCTCTAAGGCATTTCTAAACTAGGCTTAAACGGGTCAGAACTGAAAGTCAAAGCAGAAGTCAAATTATGCGACTTTCGGTTCCGAACCGGGCCTAAACTAAAAATTGTCGGGTTGAACATGTTTAGACATGTTCTTACATTAATTACAAAGTTATATTAATGATAAAATAGGTTGCATGGCTCCTACATTGCTAATTATGCATTAAATTGAAAATAAGCTTTCTGTTGACTTTTTAAGATTAACTTTGACCCGACATTTGACCTACTTAGAGTGAGAATCAGAGAGTACCCTTTTAAGGGTTTATTGCCCACATAATTACCAACTCATAGGTATTTTCAATTCGAGATTTGACTGGACAAATTATGAGTAATCTTGAAGTCAAACCTTAATTACGACAGTTTGACTTTAAGCTAATTAACTAAGCAAAACTGAATTAAGGAAAGTTAAGGACACTTACAAGGGTCCTATGCTTGATTAGGAAGCCTAAGAAAACTTGGTTGCTGACCAGAGAGCTCCAGAAATAAGCTTGTGAAAGTTTGCAAGTGAATGTGTGAAGTGTTGCAACTAAGGAGCTCCTTATATATGGATTTTGATGCAACAAGATCATGACAAGGAAGTCTACTGATGTTATGGGATCATTACAGGTGCCCCTATTGCATGTTAAACCATTGGAGGAGTCCCTGGTATAAGAAAACAAACTTTTAAGTCGGTTACAGACCTGAACTGGCAGCTGCCAAGAGTTTTCTGTCGCTGGCATGCTCACGCGGGCCACCTGGGTCTCCAAAACTAGCCAAACAAGTTTCAAGTATTTACATTTCAGCCCCTGGTCCCTTCAAACATGGTTTTAACTATTTTTCTTGCATTTTCAACCCTCTAACTTGATTTTTAAGGGCTTCAAGACTTAACCAAACTTCGTTAAGTCCTCGGTTATCTTTGTGATCACCCGTAAGGCCCTAGAATTCAATGTTGACGCTTTTAACCCCTCGTACACGAATATTGTCATAACTTTCTCATACTTTATCGAAAACTTGTGAAATTTTTATCACTTATTCTAGTGAGCATAATTAACCGTTACAAAGCTTCGGGTTTGCTAAAAGGACATTCAGAGGTATACTTTAAACATGTTGACACATTTAACCCCTGTAGTTTGTAATCTCTCACTTTCTTCCACAATTAGCTTCGTATGATCCTTGATTCATTCGTTTACGGGTATAAACATCATGTAGGGTTATTTAAAGGTACATTTATCCATTGTTGACATTTTGAACCCTTTTATTCACATAGTTTATTTGTTTGTCAACTTTAGTCTCTCTAAATCACTTCTTTACAGGTTTAAAGTCCATGACACACGTTGATATATTATTGGTCACAATTTTACGAGGTGTTACATCCTCACCCCTTAAAAGAAATCTCTACCTCGAGATTTACTGAAATAAATGAGGGTACTTTTCTTTCATTGTGGACTCTACCTCCCACGTGTACTCGGGACCTCTACGGGCATCCCATTTGACCTTTACAATAGGCACATGCTTTCTTCGAAGCTTCTTAACCTGTCGATCCTCGATCGACAAAGGTTTTTCCACAAATTTCAAACTCTCATCTATATGCACATCTGTATGTGGTATGACTAGCGATTCATCAGCTAGACATTTCTTCAGATTGCAGATGTGGAATACATTGTGAATACCACTGGGCTCTTCAGGTATGTTCAATTTATAAGCCACTGTTCCCACACATTCGATGATCTCGAATGGTCCTATAGACATTGGGCTTAGCTTACCTTTCTTTCCAAGTCGCATCACCCCCTTCCAGGGTGATACTTTAAGTAAAACCTTATCACCAACCTCAAACTTTAGAGGTTTTCGCCTTTTATCAGCATAACTTTTCTGCCTATCCCTGGCAGCTTTTAGGCGGTCACGAATTTGGACAATCTTTTTCGTTGTTTCAAGGACTATATCAGGTCCTGATAACTGAGCTTCTCCTATTTCTGCCCAACAAATAGGCGTCCTGCATTTCCTACCATATAATGCCTCAAAAGGCGCAGCCTGAATGCTTGTATGGTAGCTATTGTTATAGGAGAACTCGATCAATGGCAGGTGGTTATCCCAACTACCACCTAAATCAATCACATATGCACGAAGCATGTCTTCCAAAGTTTGGATCATACGCTCACTCTGTCCCTCTGTCTGAGGATGGTAAGCCGTATAAATTTAAACGCGTGCCCAAAGATTGTTGGAAACTTTTCCAAAAATGTGATGTGTATCTAGTATCCATGTCAGAGATAATAAACACTGGTACGCCATGAAGAGATACAATCTTATCCACGTACAACTAGGCTAATATGTCGGAGCTACAAGTCTCCTTGATGGGTAGGAAATGTGCTGACTTAGTCAGTCTATCTACTATGACCCATATAGTATCATTTCCTTTCTTTGTCTTTGGTAACTTGGTGATAAAATCCATTGTCACCATTTCCCACTTCCAGGTGGGAAGTTCAGGCTGTTGTAGCAAACCTGACGGCTTTTGATGTTCAGCTTTGACTTGAGCGCACGTCAAAAATTTGGCTACATAGGTAGCTATAGACTTCTTCAAGCCTATCCACCAATAATTTGCCTTCAGATCCTGGTACATCTTGTCAGCTCCAGGATGAACAGAGTATTTAGAGCTATGGGCTTCCTGGAGGATGACATCCCGAAGTCCTCCATACACTGGAACCCATATTCGTCCATTTAATCTCAGGATTCCGTCGTTGCCATAGGATAACTGCTCTTCAGTTACTCCTAGCTTTTCAGCAGGATAGTTAGCTTCTAATACAGCTTCCTTCTGTGCAGTTAACAACCTTTCATTCAAACTATTCTTTAATTCAATGCTATTGGCATTGATTCTTATGGGCTTCACTCGTTACTTTCTACTTAAGGCATCTGCGACTACATTCGCCTTGCTAGGATGGTACCTTATCTCACAGTCATAATCATTCAAAGTTTCCATCCACCGTCGCTGCCTCATGTTTAAGTCTTTCTGATTAAACAAATGTTGAAGGCTTTTGTGATCAGAATAGATCACACACTTTGTTCCATAAAAATAATGCCTCCACAGTTTTAGTGCAAATACAACGGCACCCAACTCCAAGTCATGGGGGGTGTAATTCTTTTCATGCACCTTTAACTGACGTGAAGCATAGGCAATGACCTTGCCTTTCTGCATAAGCACACACCCCATACCGGTGTGTGATGCATCACAATACACCACAAATTCATCAATTCCATCAGGCAACGTCAATACTGGAGCGTTGCTCAACTTTTGCTTCAGAATATCGAAAGATTCTTGCTGCTTAGGCCCCCAGTAAAACTTGCTATTCTTTCGAGTTAGTAGAGTCAGGGGTGCTGCAATTCTTGAGAAGTTTTCAATAAATCGCCTGTAGTATCCTGCCAGTCCTAGAAAGCTGCGAATCTCCGTAGGCGTCTTTGGCTCTTGCCAGTTCATAATGGCTTCAATCTTAGCGGGATCTACTTGGATACCACGCTCACTAACAACATGTCCAAGGAATTGGACTTCACGAAGCCAGAATTCACACTTTGAAAACTTGGCATAGAGCTTTTCCTGTTGAAGCAGCTTAAGAATACAACGGAGGTGCTTCTCATGATCAGCTTGACTTTTCAAGTAAATGAGGATGTCATCGATGAAGACAATGACGAATTTATCCAGATAGGGCTTGTAGACGCGATTCATGAGATCCATGAATGCGACTGGTGCATTAGTGAGCCCAAAAGGCATCACTAGGAACTCGTAATGACCATAACGAGTCCTAAATGCAGTTTTGTGCACATCTTCATCTCTAACCTTCAACTGATGGTAGCCTGACCTCAAATCAATCTTGGAGAAATAACTCGCTCCTTGCAGTTGATCGAACAGATCATCGATCCTGGGTAATGGATATCTATTATTGATAGTAACCTTCTTAAGCTCGCGATAATCGATGCATAGACGCATCGACCCATCCTTCTTCTTCACAAACAGGATTGGTGCTCCCCAAGGAGATGAACTAGGACGAATGAAACCTTTTGCCAATAAATCGTCTAGCTGTGTCCTTAGCTCTTTCATTTCTGTTGGTGCTAACCTGTAAGGTGCCCTTGCAACAGGTGCTGCTCCTGGAATAATGTCAATTCTGAATTCTACTTGCCTATCTGGTGGCAAACCAGGTAGTTCTCCAGGGAATACTTTGGGATATTCATAAATGACGGGGATATCTTCAATCTTAGGCTTCTGTTCATCAATAGTTACATGTGCCATATAAATGACACAACCCTTCTTCAAACACCTCGATGCCTTGAGCATAGACACTTGCTCAGGCAACCCATACTGAGTGTCTCCCTGTATGGTAAGTGGCTCACCATATGGAGTCTTGATTACTACTTGCTTTTTGTCGCCCACAATCTGAGCTTGGTTGTGGGATAACCAATCCATGCCTATTACTATGTCGAAACCAGCTAACTTCAAAGGAAGTAAAGACAATGGAAAAGAGTGGTTCCTAATGGATATACCACATCCATCTAACATGGTTGATGCGGTTTCTATGGTTCCATCGGCTAATTCAACCTCATATTTCACACTTAGGGTTCTAACAGGTAGGTTTAACAACTTACAAAACTTATCATCAACAAATGACTTATCTGCTCCGGAATCAAATAACACCCTTGCGTAAACATCATTAATAAGGAAGGTACCTGTTATGACATTGTTATTCTGGATCGCCTCTTGTGCGTTCATCTGGAAGACCCTAGCATTGGTCTTTTTCCCATCTTCAGCCTTCTTTGCAAACTTTGGGCAGTTGGACTTGATATGCCCCTTTTCATTGCAGTTATAGCACGTCGCATCCTTGATTTTCTTACAGTCCAATGTCTTGTGCTCAGAAGATTTACATATCCCACAAGCTCTCGGCTGTGACTGGGATTTCGATTCATATCTGCACCTCCCGAAATGGTGCTTCTTACAGATCTTACACTTGGGCTTATCGCCTGACTGTTGGCCATCCTTTTTAGTTCCAGAACTCTTTTTGTGGTCATTGTTTCCCTTATGCTTCTTGTCTGACCGTCGTGAGTTGTCATCCTCACGCTTTCTCTTCTCAGTATCGGTGTTTCTGAGCGATCTCTGCCTGACCGCGTCCAAAGTAAGGGACAATGATATATCAGCTGCAGACCTAAAAGTAGCTGGTCTGGAGGCCTTCACACTGGCCTTGATTTCTGGGGCCAAACCCCCAATGAAACGAGCTATCCTCTTGGGTTCCGGAGTTACAAGATACGGAACCAGTATTGACATAGTGTTGAAGCTTGTAAGGTAGGCTTGACAATCTAGGTTTTTCATAACCAACAACAAGAAATCAGCTTCAATCTTTTCAACCTCATGCTGAGGGCAGTAATTCTCCTTAATCAATGTCACAAACTGCTCCCAAGACAGATTGTACAATGGGATTTTCCCAGTGGCTTGGATCAAAGACCTCCACCAGGCTAGTGCCTCACCTTTGAACGACTGAGATACAAACTTTACTACATCCTTATTAGCGCATCCACTGATATCTACCACAGTGTCCATCTCGTCTAACCATGACATGCAATCAACTGCTCCCTTTTCCCCGATGAAATCCCTGGGTTTGCAGGAGACAAAGTATTTATAGGTGCAACCTTTAGCACGTGGTTCTTGGTTTAATACAACTCTCTTAGATGGAACACTCCTCTAGTTTGATGAGTGATGAGAATCACTTTTGTGAACGGTACGAGTTCCCGAGGGTGGCTTAGAGTGTGGTACTGACTGAGTCCTGACCTGTGTACCACTGGATTCTTTGAACTGTCTATCCAGAGCTCCCGTAATAGCATTATCAATCAATGCCTGCAATTCTGCTCCTGCTATGTTGACTCTGGAAGTGTCATGATTATCTCTGGGGTGACTGTTGACCTCGTCTGACCCAGGCATGTAGCTTGATTGCTACATAAAATAATGATTTTTCAATTTATTCAGAGGTCTATAACAGTTTTATCATTCTAGAAGATTTATTAACCATGGTATTAAGAAACCATTTTGATTAATTTGTTAAGCATATATATATATATATATATATATTCAGGATTTTTCATTATAATAATCCTTAGTTATAATTAAAATATATCAATGGCAAAAAGGCCTAGTCATATGGACAGTTTTAAATTTTTAATCATGATCTTATAGGATCAAGGTATTGAGGTTTTAATCGTAGTTTATTACCTCTTCTTAACAGGGGGTCGAAGACCACAACTGTCTTTTGTCTTATATGACAATGAATATAGCCCGTAGGCAATACATTTCTATTGGATGTTTAATATAATAAAAGAAATTGGAAGAATCCAATGTAAAGATGACTTATACGATTTTATCGAATCACATTTTGCCAGGAGTGTTAACATGTTTTCAGATGTTAACAAGGATTTGAACATTTTGAATAGGTTTTACTGTCTTGGCCATATCTAGAATGACATGTGGCTAGGTTTTACCTTTAAGATTCTTTTTAATTTTTAATACAGAAAAATCCTAAATTGAGATGTTAATAAGGATCTGAATCTAATTTGGGGAACCACCGTCTTGGCCTTGTCTTAAAATGACACATGGCTAGGTCTTGTCCTTTTTAGATTTTATCATTTTATTATAATGATAGGTCTTATAAAAGGAATGTTATATTTTCATTTATTTCATATTTTATGTTTACGCATATAATTTAGCAAAAATGAAAATTTAAATTAAACCATTCCACTACCAAAATTAACACGTACAGATTTGCCCTAAACGGGACTTCTACTGAAATGACATGCCCGCGCAGGTGCTTAAACAGAAATAACATACCCACGCAGGGATTAACAGAAAGACATGCCCACGCAGGGGCAGAATACAGAAAGACATGCCTACGCAGGGGCAGAATACAGAAACAAATGTCCACGCAGGGACATGATTAAACATTTAAGAGTTAACTGCCATTTTCGTCCCTGTGGTTTGGTCACTTTGGCCATTTCAGTCCATTTTTCAAAAATGCGCCATTTTCGTCCCCCACGTTCTGGAAAGGTGCCATTTCAGTCCAAAAATCATAACCCAGTTAAGTCAGTTTGTAAATAAGGACTGATTGTGTAAATTTGTAACATAAAGGACTGATTGTGTAAATTTGAAAAATGGACTGAAATGGCAGTTAACACCACCACCACTAGCCCTGCCACCACCACCACTCCGCTGCCACCACCACCACCACCGCCACCACAGCCACCACCGCCACTCCACAGCCACCACAGCCACCCTGCCACCACCGCCACCACAGCCACCACCACCACCACCGCCACCACAGCCACCACCGCCACCCTGCTTATTGGAAGCTTCAGCAACAAAGACTGTCTATGTTGTTTGGTGGCGGGGGAGAGAACGATCAACAACAACAAAAACAACAAGTTGTTCTTGAACCACATCATCAGAAACTACAACCTATTTTGTTTCAGAATCTTGAGACTTCAAAACCATCCCAATCCACTAAGGAAGGTTATTCAACAAAAGAGACCGCTGAAGGCTGCGGTTTGGCAACCGAGTGGTTCTTCGATGACAGCTATCATGCAGCGGCGAATCTGAACCCAACGACTTCAGCTAATAGCAGTGGTGCAGGGAATGATCATCAAAACGGAAGCGTGAACAACTGGAACGGGATTCAATCTTGGAATCACTTGAATCAATACAGCTGATTAGTTCCATAGATTCATATGAAGATCAGTTGAGGAAAAAAGAACCTTATTAATCACTAATTAAGGTAGTTCTTTTGAATAACTTCTTATTGTATTATCTTGTCTACTTTTTTGTTGGTACTATGTCATTAACAATAGTTTGTCTGCAATGTAACCTATGTCGTTAACAAACAACTAACATATGTCTTAATATTCCAATGAAGATTGGTGGTGAAATTAAGTTGAAACTTAATGTGTTAGTGTAGAAGTACTGTTTGATACATGCATTTGGGAGGTGAGGTACGACAATGGTTTGGAAAGACGAATTATGTAAGTACATTTGATTTGTTTTTTAGTAACTGATCGCTCAGTATTAATGGTTGATGCTTTTATGAAACATAGCAAGTGCTAGCTACCCACTTTCTATCACTTTAAGTTTAACACCACCAGATTGTTCTGTCACACACACTAGGTCACCACCAGTAGCCGTGCAGATCGAACCCCAGTTTTCTAAAATTTGGGTAAGCTCAAATCAGTTTCTAACACAGAAGAGGTTTAACACAAATCAGTTTTTTACGAGCAAAACAAAGGAACGGGAATGGTATACCGAAACGAAAAGCTTGCGGGTTACTGGGACGTCTTCGTCTTCTCCGGTCGTCTTCTCCGATGAACTCCGAACTCCGGCGAGTTGCAGAAATGAGCAGGGTGGCGGTGGTGGTGGTGGCAGCGGAGTGGTGGTGGTGGCAGGGTGGCTGTGGAGTGGCGGTGGTGGCGGTGGTGGTGGTGGTGGCAGCGGAGTGGTGGTGGTGGCAGGGCTAGTGGTGATGGTGTTAACTGCCATTTCAGTCCATTTTTCAAATTTACACAATCAGTCCTTTATGTTACAAATTTACACAATCAGTCCTTATTTACAAACTGACTTAACTAGGTTATGATTTTTGGACTGAAATGGCACCTTTCCAGAACGTGGGGGACGAAAATGGCGCATTTTTGAAAAATGGACTGAAATGGCCAAAGTGACCAAACCACAGGGACGGAAACGGCAGTTAACTCAACATTTAAATAAACAAATAAAGAATTTAATGATCCGTTTTGCTCTTCCCCTTGATTAAGCTTGCCAGACCCTTGAAAATTCCTCGGTTTTGCCTACGCCCTTCCCTAACCTCCTGCTGCACCTGATTCAACCTTTGAAGAATCTCCTGATGCTGCGGTGCTGATATTACTGGCAGCTGCGGGGGTTGCTGATACTGCGGAGGTTGAGGAGGAGGAGGTTGTTGATACCCATATGGTGGGTACCCATAGGGTGAATATCCAGCTTGATATGGGACTCCAAAGGGCCCCTCGGGATGGAGAGCATTGTAATCCCACGCTGCCTGGTATGGGTCAACATTAGCGTAGTTGTAGTTTGTATGGGCCGGCTGTTCAAATGGGTTGTACGCCGCTGAACCGGCGTATGTAGGAATTGGGTCGCCAAAGCCCAACGGTGGTGGCGCGAAAGGCGCAGAGTTTACTTCCGAGACGGGGTTTGATGGCTCACCCATCTTCGGGTCTTCATGGAGTGGCGGGTAGCGGCTGCCACTTGAAGGTTGAGGGGTGCTGATACGCACTCCTCCTCGCACGGACATCCATGCGTTCGATCTTCTTCGCCTCGGTGGCTCCGGAGGCTGTTGCTGAACTGGTGGTGGTGGCGGAGTGACCGCGACAAAACGAGAATCCTCGGAGGGATCCTGCTGCTGCTGCGGTGAGTTGTGGTAACTGGGAGTAAACACCCAGTCGATCTGTCTGAACCTCTCCTCATAGCTGTCGGGACCATTATAAGGTGATCCAACAAAAGGTGACCCATCCGAAATTTCGATGGGGTGGTTAGGGGTTCCGGACGGTGGCTCTGCGGGATCGGTGTCCTCATCCATATCCATCGCATGGTCACCCGAGAAGTGGTCTTCAGGTCCTAATGGGTTAAAACCCATTGGTTCTTCGATGTAGTTTGCCGGGTTGAACCGGCTCTGGAAATAGGGCGTTGGGTCATCAAAGGGTGAGTTGTGGCCCTGGAGAGGTATATAAGATTGGTGGGAATTATGGGGCTCGTTTTTAGGCTAAGGCCTAAAGAAGTTTTGGAAAGAAGGGGAGGAGCTCAACGAAACTGAGCGCCTTGCGGGTTCAATATAGGTCCTCCAGTTATCTTGAGGACTTCTGCTAGGGAATCTGACGGTGTTCGTCGGTGTGACGGCCCGGCCTCGTGATCGTTTGGGGCGGTGAGTGGCCCCTTCCCTCGTCCTCTTCCTCTCATACGCGGTGGCATATTCTTGTTCCTGTCAAAACAATTAGAAGAACAACAAGAAATATAAAGGAAAAAATTTACAAGTAAAACAAATTTGGATTAGTCCTAAGTTCTTTGTCTAGACTTGGAAGTCGATGAATGTGCAAACTGTGTCATTGAGATTAAACACAAAACGCTAGTGTTTAATTCACTCAATGTTGGCTCTGATACCAACCTGTCACACCCCGATATTTCCACGTATTACCGGTGGGCCCGGTGGGGAGTATCGTGACGTAGTTGATATCATCATAGTCAAACAACACAATTTAAATGCACAGCGGAAGCAAAAGATAAATATATTACAATCCGATAAAGAGTAATATCAAGTATTACAAATACGGTTGTAAAAGATCCACAGGCGGATCAAAAGATAAAAGAAACTTTATTCAACAGACTTTAAGGCATCTAAGCTTACGAGACTTTTATTTGATGCTTGGAGAGGCCAGCCTATTCCGATTAGTACCTGCACTTAGCCTTTTTGGGAAAATACGTCAGTTTACACTGGTAAATACAATTTAACTGACTCATTTTGAAAACGTTTAAGAAAATAGATTTGAATGCACATGGCAAAAAACTTTTTATAACTTGAGATAATTATTTATATATAAACTTGTAAAAGAATTACATGTTTCTTATACGTTTAGTAGCCCGGATTGACACCGGGTTAAAGATTAATAGACACACCACATGATATAGTCCCGCGGCGGGTTATTCCTGAAACCAGCGGTTATACCTTATTATTTATATATACACAGGCGGGTGTACGCCTACACCTCGTGCTTAGGTCGTGGCCATTCGATGAATGATGCCAAGGATATCCGGGACATGGTCAATAACCCCCCAATGGTTTTAAGAAAACAAAACAATTTAAACGGTCATTTTAATAAAGTAACCTTCATACGATTAAAAATTAAATGCCCGACCAAGCGGTATTTTATATACCGTACCCCAAGCCCGTATAAGGGAAAATAAGTTAAAAGTATTTACCTGAGCAAGTATGATTCAAAAACAGCAAGTGCAAATAGCTTTTACCGGGTCTCCTAATCTGGAACAAAGGTTTTTAATAACCTATTAGATTCCTAACGGGTCTTTAATTAAGCCTAAACTTAGACCGGTTAGCTTTAAAGGAAGATACGGTTCAAACGCACGATTAAGCGAAGACCGAAATGGAATGTGATTTAGACCCGACAAGTTTGGAGACTTGTGTAATATGGGTAAACTAAACACATTCTGGATTTTGAGACAAAAAATGATAAGGTTTGACCCGCTTCGGTCAATTAATGCAAACTAGTTACATAAACCGAACCGAATGCGAAAAATGCATAACGGGTAACCATAAGAGTCATATACAGGCTTCCTAAGTTAATATGCCTTAAATATGTTGTGACATCAGTAAGATATCTTCTATTATGCCCAAAACGAATTTTTAACTCAAATTATGCCCCGTAGGGGTATTTTGGTCATTTAAAAGGTTATAAAAGAGATTTAATATAAATCTGAGTTTCAGGTCTGATATAATCAGTAAAAATACTTAAATTAATAAGTTATATCAGTAGGGTATTACATATATGTGAAATTTACCATTTATAACTAGACTATGCACCGTATGAGCATTTTGGTAATTTCACTTAAGCTTAAAGGGGTCAAAACTGGAAATCTGAGTTTAAAACTTTTGATTACAGTTAAAATATAAAAAATTACTAAAAATATCAGTAGGTATCAAATCATATATTTTTAAAATAGTTTTAATACATACTATGCGTTTAAAACGCGTAAAGGACGGTTTTAAGCGATTTCCGGGTTTTATAAAGAAAGCTGATATTTTTATTATTCCAGAAGGCTTAAAATAATTTATTTATCATATATAATCAGTAGAAAAAGGTTTGGTATCAAAATAATTTGTAAAACTCATTTTATAGGCCAAAAAGGGCAAAACCGGCAATTACCGAATCAAGCTTAGAACTCTATGTTATGCTCAGCCTAAAATTAAATAAAAATCTTCAAAAATCCCAAAATGTTATTTTATATTAGTAGGTACAAAGTTTGGTATAAAAATTTGGGTTTAAATAGGCTATATGCTAATTACGCCGTTTAATTAATAAAAAGCTTTCTAATTACGCTAATGAGCATAACTCCTAATCTAGACCTCAAACTGATGTCAAATTTTAGGTACAAGTCTATAAATCAGTAATGAAGGTTTCAACTCTTTTAATTTTTCAAAAATCACTTTTTAAGGTGAAAAACGCTTAATAGTCAACATTTAAGCATTTAACGGAAACATGCATGTGAATCGGATATTAATGAACCAAGTTGTATAATCACAGAGGGTTATACTAATATGAAAACCTGGTCCTAATAAGGCTCTAAGGCATTTCTAAACTATGCTTAAACAGGTCAGAACTGAAAGTCAAAGCAGAAGTCAAGTTATGCGACTTTCGGTTCCGAACCGAGCCTAAACTGAAAATTGTCGGGTTGAACATGTTTAGACATGTTCTTACATTAATTACTAAGTTATATTAATGATAAAACAGGTTGCATGGCTCCTACATTTCTAATTATGCATTAATTTGAAAATAAGCTTTCTGTTGACTTTTTAAGATTAACTTTGACCCGACATTTGACCTACTTAGAGTGGGAATCAGAGAGTACCCTTTTAAGGGTTTATTACCCACATAATTACCAACTCATAGGTATTTTCAATTCGAGATTTGACTGGACAAATTATGAGTAATCTCGAAGTCAAACCTTAATTACGACGGTTTGACTTTAAGCTAATTAACTAAGCAAATCTGAATTAAGGAAAGTTAAGGACACTTACAAGGGTCCTATGCTTGATTAGGAAGCCTAAGAAAACTTGGTTGCTGACCAGAGAGCTCCAGAAATAAGCTTGTGAAAGTTTACAAGTGAATGTGTGAAGTGTTGCAACTAAGGAGCTCCTTATATATGGATTTTGATGCCACAAGATCATGACAAGGAAGTCTACTGATGTTATGGGATCATTACAGGTGCCCCTATTGCATGTTAAACCATTGGAGGAGTCCCTGGTATAAGAAAACAAGCTTTTAAGTCGGTTACAGACCTGAACTGGCAGCTGCCAGGAGTTTTCTGCCACTGGCATGCTCACGTGGGCCGCATAGACTCTTAGGAAGTCTTACGCGGACCGCCTGGCTCTCCAGAACCAGCCAAACAAGTTTCAAGTATTTACATTTCAGCCCCTGGTCCCTTCAAACGTGGTTTTAACTATTTTTCTTGCATTTTCAACCCTCTAACTTGATTTTTAAGGGCTTCAAGACTTAACCAAACTTCGTTAAGTCCTCGGTTATCTTTGTGATCACCCGTAAGGCCCTAGAATTCAATGTTGACGCTTTTAACTCCTCGTACACGAATATTGTCATAACTTTCTCATACTTTATCGAAACCTTGTGAAATTTTTATCACTTATTCTAGTGAGCATAATTAACCGTTACAAAACTTTGGGTTTGCTAAAAGGTCATTCAGAGGTATACTTTAAACATGTTGACACATTTAACCCCTGTAGTTTGTAATCTCTCACTTTCTTCCACAATTAGCTTCGTATGATCCATGATTCATTCGTTTACGGGTATAAACATCATGTAGGGTTCTTTAAAGGTACATTTATCCATTGTTGACATTTTGAACCCTTTTATTCACATAGTTTCTTTGTTTGTCAACTTTAGTCCCTCTAAATCACTTCTTTACACGTTTAAAGTCCATGACACGTGTTGATATATTATTGGTCATAAATTTACGAGGTGTTACATACACCAACTTCCGAGCTAACATCTGACGTAGCAATTGTCCATCTTTTAACCAATTGTCCATCACTTTAAGACCTTGAAAGATTTGTTGAAATCGAATTTGTGTATCTGAATCAGGTTCTCTGCCTTAGATCGGTCATTCCTTGTGATACATGAACTAGTAGTAGGACATTGGAATCAGGTTCTCAAACAAACCAACAAAAACCTGATAGTGAAAAACATCAGCAACCATTTTTCCTTTTCCTTCAATTTCGAGAACATTCTCCCTGTGTACGCAACAAAGAGACCACCTTGTTAATTTTAGAGTATTTTTATCTTTTGTTGATGGATAACGCAAACAAGTTCTCCACAGTTTGTTATTCAGATATTTATTCGGTCATCTTTCCAAACTGCAACACACGATAAGTTTAAAACTTTATAGTGTGTGATTTGACCAGGAATACGTTAAAATACGCTAAAATATGTTACAATACCTTAAAATACGTTACAATACGTTAAAATACGCTAAAATACCCTAAAATACGTTAAAATACGCTAAAATATGCTAAAATACCCTAAAATACGTTAAAATACGTCAAAGTACGCAACTAACGATATTTCCACACACGTATACATATAATAAGGCACTATGGAGTTCAAGTGGATTTCAAACAAAACTGTACGTAATCATAGAATAAGATATTCGCACGCAACCGAACGGCACCGAAACGACTTATGTTGAAGGTATACGTAATTAAACGACAAAATATGCGAAAGTTCGGCAAAAAACGAGACGTATACGCGTCGAACCGAGGGAAACACGATAACACTAAATTTGAAATAATGCCATATACGATCGTATAGGCCTATGTTGTATCGTATATAACCATAATACGAATCGTATAGGCTTATACGATTCGTATTAAGCTTTTTGAATTTTCTCAAAAATACCCCTGAATTTATCAGAAAACCAGGGGTATTTCAGTAAAATCATCGATTAATACGCATCGTATAGGCCTATACGATGCGTATTGAACTATAAATTTCTCAAAAAAGTTTTTTCAAATCAAGGGTTCCATCATTACAACCACTTGTTTTCAACGGAGAATCAGGTTACCATCAATAATCTTTGGAATTGATCTTGGAACAACATAATTTTGTTAACAAGGCGGTCTCTTTGTTTCGTCCACTAGAACTATTTGTGTATGCATTCTTTTGGTAGTTAACAACGCTAATTAGAAAAAAAATCTGTAACAAACGGTTGCGGTTTGTATTTCGCATAGCCACCGTTTCCGTAGTAAAAAACGGTTGGGTTTGCATTTCGCATAGCCACTGTTTTCGTAGTAAAAAACGGTTGGGTTTGGACATTCAATCTTCAATACTTCATTAAAATACCAGTAGAAGAACCCGACACGTCTTCATGTTACGGAGAACAGAAGGATGAGATATCGGCGGTTAGCTTGAAGAAGTTTATCTCAATCAGGGATCTTCGAATGCGGTGTGTACGTTAAATACTGGTCACCGCTTTTTTAGTTGCTTCTCTTGTTAAGTTTCTGACCCAACCGAAATCCACAAATACAAACAGTTTTCTCCGTTGCTAATTTCTCCACTCACCGTGAAATCGAACAGTTTCTTCGCAGATTCCAACAAAGTTGGTATTCACTGTGGTGGATGCAAGCATAAAGTTAGAAACCGGTGGTATTGAACCAACATTTCCTTCAAACATTCTAAACACTACAAGGACGTTGGGAATTAAACGCATGTACGTGACAAAACAATGATCGTTCTAATAGATTAAAGAGAATAAACGAAGTGCAAAATCATCTGCTTTCTGATTCTGAATCTGAATGTTAACTTTGACTCATAAACCCTTGAATCCCAACGCTTCTATGATGATATCAGCGTTGTTTATCACCCTGTGTGAGCATTGGAAGCCCGACCACTAGCAGAAGAACCCGACACGTCTTCTATGATGATTCATAGATCGGTCTCGGGTGGGCATAAGATCCGTGGGCCCTATTGTCGGATACGTGACTCAAGAAAATCATTGGACAGCCGCCGATGAAGTCAAATGTGATCAAACTTGGACATCAGACGTAAATCTTGAAGAAACATAACATATCGGGTGAGTTGTGGTTGATTTATAGGAGGAGGTTATGAAACGAATATATGCTTATGCGAATTTAAAGGACAATACTCACAGAGGTGTGGTCTTTTCTCTCACTGTGCAAACTTAAAAAATCTCACCATAACACATCTAATATGACACATGATAAAAGCGCTTCTTTTATCAATCACATCGTCGACCAACTGCTCGAAATCCATTTCGTTTCTCGGGTTCGCATTCGACACAACACAACAAAAAATAAATTCAAAAAAACAGCGGCCTGATACGCATCGTATAGGCCTATACGATTCGTATCAGGCCTGCCGCTAGACAAAACCTGCACCTGTCAGTCTGCCATGTTTTTTACTTTAATGCAATACGCATCGTATAGGCCTATACGATGCGTATTGAATTGAAAAAGTGTATAGATAGACATAAGGATATGCCTTTAGAAAACCCCTTATTATTTCCAAATGGTACAAAAATGGTAATATCCTGTTGCCGGCGGACACCTACTCCACCATATATATAAAACGCACGTTTCAATTTATAAGGGTATACCTAACACCAATAATATTGTGGTTGTGCAAAATCAATATCATTCATTATATTTCCAAACAACTACCTTTGAAAGGCTGTCATTGCTTTTCTGAAAGTGAATTAATTACATATCTGTATATATATAACATTTTGAATATAAATAAAATTTAACAAATTGTGTAATAAAAGATTCTCTCTGTTTAGAAAATGTTTGATCAATTGGTGTCACTCGAGTATTAGATATATTATAAATATAACAAATAATAAAGATATTTGAATCATATATATATATATAAGATAAGGATCATGTGAGAAGTAGTAGGTTAATTGAGAAACTTGAGAAGCATTCTGTACCACACATTTTCCCTAAGCAAAAAAATGAAAAAAAAAAGATAAAAAAAAATGCAATTTTTTTTTTTGGAAAAATCGTAACTTTTTCTTTAAGGATTTAATTTTTTTTTTTGAGATTTATACACATGTGTATATTGTTAATCTTTTAACTATACATATATGTATATTGTCAATTATACATATATGTATATACATGTTTAAAATTGAAAAATAAGTGTAATTTAGGGTTTAGCATTAGTATTTAGGGTATAACATTAGGGTTTAGGGTTTAGCTTTATGGTTTAGGGTTTAGCTTTAGGGTTTAGCATTAGGGTTTAGCAATAGTATTTAGGGTTTAGCATTAGGGTTTAACATTAAGGGTTTAGCATTAGGGTTTAGCTTTAGGGTTTAGAATTAGGGTTTAGCTTTATGGTTTAGCATTAGGGTTTAGAATTAGGGTTTAGCTTTATGGTTTAGGGTTTAGCATTAAGGTTTAACTTTAGTGTTTATGGTTTAAGGTTTAGGATTTATAACACATATTTTTTCAATTTTAAACATGTATATACATATATGTATAAATGACAATATACATATATGTATAAATCCAAAACATTTAAAAATAAATAAATAAATAAATAATTTAATCCTTAAAGAAAAAGCTGCGATTTTTCCAAATTTTTTTTTTTTTTTTGCATTTTCCACCTTTTTTTTTTTGCATTTTTTGTTTAGGAAAATGTGTGGTCCAGATTGCTTCTCAAGTTTCTCGAATAGGGTGAACTTCTCTTAGGATCCCTACCCTATATATATATAGCATACAAATCTTTTTAGGAGCTCTTTGTTTTTTAAGAGGTAAAATGTCTGTAGTCTACGGACCACATCTTCAGACATCTGTAGAAGAAGATGTGGACCAAACCTCTGCAGTCTGCATGAAGAAGATTGTTTGTTTTTTAACATATGCATACTTCTAAAATGAACTGGTGGCGGTGTACGAACGGTGGTGGTGGGTGGTTGTGGTGCTGGATGGTGATGGTGGTAGGCGGTGGTGGACGGTGGTGGTGGTGATGGACAGTAGTGGGTGGTGGACGGTGGTGGTGGTGATGGGCGGTGGTTTTTAACTCTCTGCAGATCTAAAAGATCTTAGAAGTAGTAGGGCCAAGTCTGCACCAAGAAGAGCTCACGCAGACGTTTTTTTAATGAAACGTATTCGATAAAACAAACAGTCTGCACGTGGCGATGTCTACGTGTGGTCTGCGCGACACAGACAGAAGAGCTTGCGTAGAGCTTTTCAGAAAAAACAAACAGCACCTTAGTGATGTCGCATGACAATTATGTTATGTTTGTAGGTCTACTCCTAATCGTGTCTCATATCTTTGCGTATGTAGCAAAGTGAATTTCTTGATTAATTACCATGTGTTTGCGAATTGTATAGCTGCGTCCATGGTATTAGCGAACATATGCGCTTACACGATCATATAACCATCATCTGTTTGCAAAGTGTATGCACATATGGTGATAAAAGAATCCTCATTGATAAGATATGTCCTTCAAATTATAACGATTTACACATTTTTTTTATTATTCATTTGTTTATATTTTGTCAACTTGCCATCTGAAAGCGATAATATCTGTTAGCAGTGGCGAAGCTTGAAAATTTTCACCGGGGGTCGGAAGTCACCTAACCTAAAAATTCTATATAAGTAATTTTTTTTATAAACCCGGATGGTTGAAAACGTATGTACATAAAAAATTCTACACGAAACGTACATACATAACACTACTGAGCGAAAAGTTCGGGGGATCAGACGCCCCTCCCGGCCCCTTGAAAGCTACGCACTTGTCTGTTAGGGTGTTTTGTTTTTTTGAACGACAAAATAATTTCCAGGTTAAATCGAAGTTGCATGAATGATCTTCAGGTTATTATCTTCTTTCAGAGTGAGTCCTTTAACTATTAGTTATTACAGTTCAATCCCTTGAATAACATTTATCAACTCACGAGTCCTCTTTGATTTTTTTTTTCTTATTCAAATGGTTATATGCTTTGATTTGTTAACTTCTATGCCAGAGATTGACATTAAGTGGCGGAATCAGGAACTTCTTTAAGTGGGTTCGTTAATTTTGGTAGATTCTCACTATTTTTTTTTTTCAAATCATACAAAGTTCTTACTAATCTTTTCCAAACCGAGCGGGTTCATGTGAACCCACAAAACAGCGCTGGATTCGCCACTGTTGATATTCATAATTACATGTACATGAAAAAATAGAATAAAAAAGATAAATCATCATCATCATCATCATCATACTCAGTATATCCCACCAATAGCAAAGCTAAGGTAG